>OX463827.1:22500-2976130 GCA_949825045.1 Argyresthia goedartella | reverse complement strand
GTGTTTTGTCTTGCTTTGACATTTGACATTTAGTCGACGTGTGAAAAGGACAAAACATTGCTTAAGCTAAACAGTGAATTTACTTTTTTATAAGTAAGGCCGTAAGTATTTCATTTATTATATGACCCTGTCATAATTAGAATAGCAGAGGTATTTAGTAGTAATACTAAAATTGACATGGCAAAACAAAGTACGAATGATAATGCTGTACAAAGGTTGCTTGTGTAGGATTTAGTAGTAATAATATTGATATTGCTGTGGTTTTTGACCATAAAATAACGCATCTTTGATTTATTTCACTTTGGGTTACACGTGAATGTAATAAAAAATCAGGTCAGCCATAATGACGCACATAGGTCATTGCATCCTGCGTTTTCTCAAGCATATAACGCGGTCCTCCGGTAAATGACGATGGGAGAACTACTTTTTGTCCTAATAATTGTTCTGCGTCATGCCCTCCTATTGCGTCCTAGAGGTGTATATAACTATATATTTTGGCATACAAGTCTACTAATAAAACCGGTGAAGTGCGAGTCTAAATCGCGCACGAAGGGTTCGGTACCACCGTTCAATGGAAGCGATGGTGTGGAGTGAATAGTTTGGATTTTACACAGCAAAATATTGTTTACAAAGTTATTGGTGCGGTTACTTTCACACTCCATGTACGTAACCAGGTGCATCCATAAGTTTGTATGTGGTATTGAAAGAATTGTTGTATGGGAGCCCCCTTAAATATTTCTTTTATCCTGTTTTTTAGTATTTGTTGTTATAGCGGCAACATAAATACATAATCTGTGAAAATTTCAACTCTCTAGCTAGGTTCTTGAGATACAGCCTGGTGACAGACGGACGGACGGACGGACGGACGGACAGCGGAGTCTTAGTAATAGGGTCCCGTTTGGAACCCTTCGGGTACGGAACCCTAAAAATGAGACAATAGAGCTCGGAAATAAAGTAAATGATTAGATTCATTAAATCTGACCATGAGAAGAAATGAAGAAAACGAAGCTGCTGAAACCATTTTTCAAAGAAAAATTTTATAAATAGGATAACGTTGCAGGATATCAACTGAATAACCATTTTCGCCACGACAAAATAATAGCGGGTACTGCAGGGAGTTATAAGACCTATGAAGCTCGCTTCTGCGCTGCAACCTATTGTCATGACTCTGTATGACAATGTCTCGCTGTTCATCTTGCTCTCCGACCATTACTGATGCCAATTCATTTGTTGTAGGAGCATTTAAACGACCCCTATAACTATCTATGGGTCTCCGGTCTGCATGTATAACGACACCAATTTGTTCGCTAATCGGAGGAAGGCCATCAATTGCAAACTTTAGATTTCTTATATGAATATTGTGTTTGTGTAACATTTCCTGAAATTCTTTGACCAATCCTTTCTTCACATCATTTTATCTTAACTCCGCCTCCCTATCTATCATCACCAACGAAATAGATTTGTAAAAATGTTGGTATCTGATTAGTAACCGCCAATAAACTCTCTAGCAAATGATAAACTTGGTCTTGAACCTTAAGGTTTGGCATAAAACTTACATCTTGGTGAATTTGTTTTCCTCCCAATTATGGCATCTGAAAACAGCCGTTATATTTTCGAATATGGTCTATAGAGTGTGAATGAACTGGATGCAAATCCATTATTAAACTGTATAAAGGTTCTGGTAGCTGCTCAAAAGAAGGGATTTGCACTATACCGGCACTGCAGCACATGCCTTGCCATTCTAAAGAATTGTGAGTTTAGGGGGCAATTTTGTGGGGTTATTCATAGTAAAAAAAAAACTTAACTGTTTCGTGTGACATATCTAGTATAATGAAAGAGCTTTTTGCGAGGATCGCAAATATATTTTTTCAGAACTCTGAAATACTTAGTTAAAAAATAATTTAAGAAATAGGCCAAAAACTGACCGTGACCAATGAAGTATCAACAACACTATGTCATTTCACCGCCATGAAAGGCAGATTAACATATCCCAGGAATAAGAAAGGGCCTAATATGGAACCTTGTGAAACGCCAATTTTTACACCCAATCCATCAGATTTAACGCCGTTAACTTCTGCCTTTTGAATTCGATTGCTTAAGTATGATCTTTCTAGATCCAACGCTGTATTTCTAACTCCGTTATAATTGAATTTCATTAGTAGCGTATCATGATCAACACAATCAAACGCCTTCGACAGAACGCAAAAAACTCCGATAGTATCCTGTTCGGCCTCCCTTGCAGAATAAATATGAGATATAGGGGTAAAACCTGCATCTAATAGTCGATTTACCCCTCCCTAGTGAAACCGTATTGTTGGGTGAAGTTGTCTTGTACGGTTGAAGTGTGGGCTCATTTGATTGAGCATAATCTTTTCAAATTTATTGCTTAGTGCTGGAAGAACAGATATTGGTTTGAAATTTAAAGGATCGCCCTTGTCTCCCGACTTGAACAGAGGTATTAATTTACTTTGTTTCATGAGGGCTGGGAAAATTAGATCTTCAAACCATTTATTAAATATCTAAGCTAAGTGTGGGGCTATAGCTAGAATTACTGAACAAGTCAAGTCAAGTCATGTCAAAGATTTTTTTCATAATAGCACAAAAATTGAGACTTAATGGACGTCATAACATAATCAAGCATAATATAACATCAAGTAGAGGTGCCTAATTATTACATAGAACATAATATATAGGGTGCAATGAAATGGTTTAATGCCAGATGTCGGTGTCTTGTAAAAAGTCATTAATTTTGTAGTAGACCTTAGTGCACAAAGTGTGCTTTATACATTTTTTTAATCGAGCGTCAGTTAAGTTTTGTATTTTTTGCGGAATTTCATTGTAGAAGAGTATACAGTGCTAACTTTTGTGAGTCTGAACAAGTTTTAAAGCTACTGATATTTTTCCTCACATACATTATGTTTTCATAGATATATTGACTTGCAACTGTTAGGATGTTGGTTTCTTTGAAGAAATCTCTCAGAGATTCTCTATTAAAAAGCTTATAAAGAAATCGGATCGCTCTCTTCTGCAAAATGAAGATGGTCTCAATGTCAGTAGCCCGTCCCCATAGTAGTATGCCGTAGGACATAATGCTATGGAAATAACTAAAATATACAAGCCTAGCAGTTGCAACGTCAGTCAATTCCCTGATTCTTTTAACCGCATATTCTGCGGGGCTAAGTCTATGTTCTAATTTTAAAATATGGGGACCCCACTGTAATTTGGAATCAATAGTGATGCCGAGAAATACAGTTTCATCTACTAGTTTTAGTTTGTCTTTCCACAATACAATGTTACTCTCAACTTGCCTTACATTAGGTAAAGTGAATTTTATGCACTGTGTCTTTTTTTAATTCAGAAGCAAGTTATTGGCAGTAAACCAGTCTAATACTCGCAAGAGAGCATTATTTGTTTTCTATAACAACGACTTTCCTGACAAACCAATGACTTTGACAGATATACCCCACAAGTCCTCGGTATTTTTTAAGTTAACCAGCCAATTGCACGTGGATAGTATGGTATCCAAACCTTTTCACCAGTAGATTGCACTTGATGAAATTTAAAATATACATTACTGACGCTAGTGTTGTTTTTAAAAAAGTCTCTGCTTCACATGGAGATGAATTTATACGCTCTATCGTGAGTAAGGTGAAGAATGTTTCTAAAGCTCGAGCAACCTCAGCGTTGGACTTAACAACATCTTCACCTATCATTAGGTAGAAATCATTGTCCCTTGGTATTACTTTTCCAGTTTCACGGTTTATTATTTGCCAAACTGTTTTCATTATATTATTTGAATTTTGAATTTTTCGATTAATGAGTAAAGTTTTTGCAGTTTACAGTTCTACAAACCAACTTGAAAGTTTTGGAATATTGTTCAACATAGTCATGAAATTTTCAATAAAAGTTAGGTTTTTTGTTTTTAAAGGTCATACAAGATAACTCTACGACGAATTTGACGAATTTCAAACGTTGCTCAGTCATTAAATTGGGATTAAGCGTTGTAGTCACTGATTTTATTTAATTTAAAAACTTTATTGAATTCTGTTTGAATAATGTTGAAGAAGTCTGAATAGATTTTATTGGGTTCTGTTAATTAAAAACCGGTAATGGCAAATTTATATGTATGTTTTTCGTCTACGTCTCTAGTCTATGGGATATGGGATATGGGACAACCTTACTAGCAATTGAAAATGAAACTGTTTGATCGCTGTGATCGGATGGTAAGCAATTTATAAAATTTTTACTTGTGAAAAAATATATTTTTATGTAAGTTTGACTGGTAAGTGTAATTCTAGTCGGCTCTAGAAATCCATGACATGAATTGAATGATTTGAATAAAGTTATTAATCGTTGTTCCATAGTTGTATCTACAAGCAAATCTACATTGAGAAAAACAGCTTATGTCATGCTATGATATGTCGCTCCAGCTCTACACATGATAACTCTATAGTCCGTTCAATAGATAACAATACAATATCATTTCTAGCCTTAAATTGACAATTATTCCCAATGTAAATTGATTAATTCAGGGGTTGATTGGTGTAGTTGATCGCGCCGATAACAAATCATAGATTGCACATCAATCATCCTAAGCTGTTACCCGTTATACCCTTAATCTGTGGTTATCTCAGATAAACTAATCTCACGGGAATGATGCTGTAATTTTTATTATGAGATCTAGTTAGATAGATTTTTCCCCCTGAAACCCCTAAATAGCAAATTTCACCGAAAACTTTAATGTCATTTTCCAGAACTCAAAACATATACAGATACAAAAATTCCTCGTTGAATAGTATAGTGGATATTACTAAAATAGCCTTAATTTCTTGTTGCAGAGACCCTACGCCGACTGTGACGTCATCGTCCCCTACAAGATGGCTACCCACAGATCGGAGCAATCCTCGCATCCTAGTCATAGACAAGGAGCTCACAACGGCCCCACTGTGGGATAACGACGCTACCAAGTTCTGGCACCAAACTTACACCAAGTATAGGAGAAAAGCCTGAATGGTATTATTTTAGCTAATGCTGCAATGTGACTTATTTTGTTCTATATTAACCCTAGAATCCTTAATTAAGCGAAATAACAATTATTTAAGTTTGATGTCATTACCGGAAGCGGAAGCGGAAATCACTCTATTAAATTTAATTGGTCCCGCCTGCATTTAAATTTTATTTTATTTAACAGTCGGGATTTTTTTGTATTTTTAATTATTTCCTGCTTTTTAGAATGCGAAAAATCTTTAGATGCTTAGAGAGTTTTTTTATAAAGAGTCTTACAACCCGTTCTCACAAACTTGTGATTTATTAAATAAAATCTGTATTTTAGTTTTGTTTTAAATCTTCTACAACTTAAAGTAAGTTGTAGAAGATTTCGTCTTCTATAACTATCCGAAGAGCCCATCTTAGGCATTATCACACATTATGTTCTCTTTGGTGAACACCAAATGGCCAAAACAAACGTCAGTCAGTTGTCAATGTATGAATTTAAGCAAAGAGTTTCGTTTATCTGAGAATTTATGTTGGTTGTTTTTTTTATTTGTTGGCACACAGATTAAATTTTGACACATACACAGACCTTTTCTGGGTTCCGTACCCGAAGGGAGCCAAACGGGACCCAATTTCTAAGCCTCCGCTGTCCGTCTGTCCGTCCGTCCGTCACCGGGCTCTATCGGATCAACCGAAATAGGTAGAGAGCTGAAATTTTCACAGAATGTACATTTCTGTTGCCGCAACAGCAACAAATAATGAAACATACAGATTTTCAAGAATTAAAAAAGTACCCCATAGAAGAAATTATTGGTATGGCCATTTTCTTAGCCATTTTGTTTTATTTTTTTATCAGTGAAAAATGGACTCTCCCGATCTTATCGGAAAAGATTTTTAATTGCAGGTATTGAGTTTTGTGCTTAGTTATTTGTCATTATATGATTAATAATTGCTCATTCGAATTATAATAAATAATAATAAGTTTTTTATCATATTTGATTTTGTTTCTGTAAATAAGTTACTCAATTTCTATCCACTTCCGGTTTCAATGAGCAAAGAGTTTCGTTACCCTGAGTACATAGTTAAATACTTACATACTACATACACAAAAATATTTTTCAATGTTTCGATGTACGGCCTTGAATGTAGTCCTACCCAGTATTTAATATTTTATTACTAAAAATCAAATAGTTATATGTACTCGTACAAAAGACTCGTTTTACGTTTCTCCGTGTGCAATGGCATGGAGCCCTTCATGTGCGGGTCCGATGTCCTACTCGCACTTGACCGGTTTTATTTATTATTAATTTTACGGCTTTGGATTTTCTCCAGCCGGCGTCCACAGACACACAAAGAATAAAAGCGTTATAGTTAAAACTGACGCTCATTAAAGTTTAAAGAGGATTTTGCTTAAATAGGTCTACAAAAATAAATTTGTTATTTTTAGGGTTCCGTACCTTAAAAGGAAAAAAAGAACCCTTACAGTATCACTTCGTTGTCCGTCTGTCCGTGTGTCAAGACCTTTTTATCGGGTTCAAGTTGAAATTGATATTAATTACTCAAGTTAGTCGTCCTTTAAAGCTGTGAAAAAATCAAGCTTCTAGGCTAACGCAATCAAACGATAAGAAAAGATTTTCATAGTAATCGCAAGGGAACCAAAACCTATAGGGTACTTCCCGTTGAACTAGAATCGTGAAATTTGCAAGGTCTTATACCACAAATAAAGGGAAAAATCTGAAAACTGTATGTTTGTTATTTTTGACAAGCTGTCTGTAGCACTGTCTGCGTGCGCGTTTCTTGGTACTGTTTGCAGGCACTGCAAATTTTTCGCTCACGTGATTTAGGCTTACCTATCATTCAGCCTACTATTCAAGCATTCTGCCTTCGGGCTGAACATGGGCCAATGGCATTGCAAATTAGACAAAGAAAACAAATACCCGTCGCATCGCGTCGAAGCAGACTGACGCATGCTCCCGCGCAGAACCCCGCGGGGCAGCCCGAGCTCCGAGACCGAGAAAATTATACAAAATTTTACTAAACTCCTGTAATAATAAAATTAAAAATAAAATAAAACAACAAAAAAAAATCCTTTTTGTTTACCTATTTTTGCGTGTAAGTTTCATATAGGAAACTGATTTCGTCTCCGAGCGCTTGTTCATTTAGTTGAATAATAATGCATTGCGAAAAATATTTTTAAGTATTAAATATAACAGTTATACGATAATTTTAAAAGACCATTCTTATCTCTAATAGACCTTTTATAACATATATTTATCCTATTTTATGTTGTCTAGTTTAGCCTAGAATTGAAGCTAAAGATGCATTTGTTTGTTCGCGCCCCCTGGTGCTGGCCATATTTAATCCCTTAACGTGATTTTGCGTATCTTTTGGCTTGCGGTAATAGGTGGAACTAATGATTTTCGATTGTTTCGATGCATTAAGTTGCGCAGAACTGGCGCCCCCAGTAAACGTTACTCAGGCGCCAAAAGATCGTTGAAAAACTGTATACTAAAGACTAACTAAAGAATAAATTAAATACCTATATTCTCTGCCTAGAGTCTGGCTAGCCTAAAAAAGGCGAAAGCGAAGCGCAAAGCGCGGCGAATTTATAAAATATTATGCTTGTATGACTTAAGACCATGTGTATTATACTAGTCTATGTTATCGGCAAAGTAAAAAAAATACACGCTTGCTTCCCATAAATTTCACCGTGAAGTCCACTCTCTCGAGGAGGTTAATTGTTAATATTCAAAAGGGGTCACTTTAGCACAGACAGCACAGCAATAACAGCCATCAATGGATATTTTCAATGGATATTCGTGGATCGAAGGTAAAATTACAGTAGGTAACTTGAGTCTGAAGTGTAGTTGTATGAGTAGTCAGAGAAAAAACATTTCATGTATTCCAAGTAGTCATACATATATGTAGAACTAGACGGAACGATTTTTCTAAGTAGTCATACATGTAGAACTAAGTGTATGACTGGATGGAACAAGCGATAATTTAGAGGACATGACCAAAAATACTCTAACCCTAATTTTAAACATAAATCTGAAGGAAAACAGCTGGACCCAAGTCGCCAAACCCATCAGGCACGGTGGCTTGGGGATCCGGAAAATATCCGATGTGGCACTCCCGGATTCCCTGTCTTCGGCCCATAGTACACATGACCTCTAGGGTAAAGTCATAAAGGCATCACTCGGTCATGAAGAGGTCACTATCTGACTGAGGCAAGGAATGTCTCAACATAAGCCTGTCCGAGGCAAAATTATCCCATAAACCTAAATTCCCAAAGGCTGTGGCACGAGCCGTATTAAAACCAGGGATATACTGGCGAACACAGCCAGTAGTTCAGCAGAGCGCGCTCGTCTCCTAGCAACCAGGAAGAAGGAGTCAGAGCACTGGCTGCACGCAATCCTGTGAAGACATATCGGCACCGACATATTTACCGTACCACGGCGTATGGACCAGCGAAACCCACCGCTGCCTCTGCGGAGCTAGGGTGGACCAACGAGGTCACCACGGTCTTTCCTGCCAACTCAGCGCCAACCGGTGGTCCCGTCGTACCAGTCTTAATGACGGCATCCATCGGGTCCTTGCCATTTGTGGCGTGCCAGCAATCCTCGCACCCAATGGCTTGCTACGAGACGATGGCAAGAGGCCAGACGGAATGCCACTCATTCCCTGGCAGAGCGGGAGGTAGCTGGTGTGGGACGTGTCACCTACCAGTGACCTCAGTCACGGCAGGCGCTGCAGCAGAAACGGCAGAGGGTCTCAAACAGGGCCGATGGGGCCCTAATGCTCGATGAGCCCTTAGAGCATGTTTAAGCAGCTCGTCAAGGCGACAGGAGACCTTAGGGCTGGCACCTATCTTGCGCAACACAGAAGTGTTGCGAGGCAACTGTGCCAGGGTTTTGGGCAACCTCCATTTTTTTTTAAACTTAGTTTAGCTTTCAGTTTAGTTTAGATTAAGGCGATATAATATATTTTATCATATAATATATTCTTCTTCTGGTACCATCTCCTCCAACGAATTGAGAGGCGCTAATAGTTCGAGGGTGAAACTTTCACCCGCGTTAAACACTCTACTTTTCATTTCAACTGTGAGGAAAACACATTTTCCGAAAAGGACTTGTAATTTTTAGCAGATCTCCAGTTCATGAAATGGTTGTATGCCATATGATACCTCTCCTTAGAGCACTGCGGTAATAGATAGTTAACAACAGATTTTGCCTGTTATTTTATCTCATCGGGAGTAAAATCAATGTCCATGTCACTGGAATCGCTTTCCGAAACCATCTTTAACCAAAAAAAGACATGGTAATTATATCTCATCCCCTCCCGTATTCCCGCTTTTCTATTGCAAACTTTCATATATTTTTTTTACTAGATTCTGACAAAAAGTTAAAATATACATACTGCCAACATTATACAAGTTTAAAAGACGTATAGATCTATTGGTTTCAATTATCTTTTTTATTTATATGACGTAGCTCAGTTATTATCGACTCTGTGACCAATCGTAAACATTAAAAATCAAACTTTTCAGCCTACGGATGGAAAAGCAATTTTCCACCCGGCTATCTACCTATGAAAATTTTCCTAATAGAAGAGATGACATGGTACATTTCCGAATAGAAAAGATGACATGGTACATTTCCGAATAGAAGAGATGACATGGTACATTTCCGAATAGAAGAGATGACATGGTACATTTCCGAATAGAAGAGATGACATGGTACATTTCCGAATAGAAGAGATGACATGGTACATTTCCGAATAGAAGAGATGACATGGTACATTTCCGAATAGAAGAGATGACATGGTACATTTCCGAATAGAAGAGATGACATGGTACATTTCGTACGAGTTCGCAAAGGCTTATACTTACGAACCGAGTAATTTACGGCACGAGCCGAAGGCGGGGGTTGTAGCGAAGTTCATAAAGAAGCCTTTTAGAACGAGTTACGAATAGAATTATTCCGCCTGAGAGCCCAAAATCAATCGGCTAAGGTGCTATTTTGAGGTTAGGAGGCGGAAAATAATTAAAAACACTTTAAATAGGAATCTGTAAGTGTTTAACCTATGAAGAGATCTGAGATAAGCGTGCCCTTGTACACTATTTTAAGTAACTCTTGTTTTTGATGATTTGTGTGCAAAAAATAATATTTTTTTAAGAATTATGAATTATATTCCCTTATTTCATCATCATCATGAGCTGTGTCTTCGGACCATGTGGTCTGACAGATATTTGGCCTCCTGCGGCGACTTATTTAATAACATTATTGTAATTGGTAATCTGGATGTTCTATGGACTACATTATGTAGGTACCTAGTCTAATGGATACCTAGTCTAATGGATACCTAGTTACTTACAAGTCTAGACATAATATCATTAAGTTTGTTTGCCTATTTTTCTAAGAAGTCACATCACAAGGTTTAGAATATGAAACTCTAATACTTACTTAATATGGTAAAATATTTTGCTAGATAAATTACAAATGATATTTATAAAGAGACGATTTCATTGTATAAACATGAGACTAATATACATATATGTATGTATTGTTTTGCCTATAACAACGTGCGTTTTTATTAGAAGATCTAGGACCTTCTAGCGGCCTATTTCCATAGCGATGATGATGGGCTAGCCCCATGTCACGCAAAATGTACCTAGGTGGAGTTATGTAGGTGGAGACTTGTTATATAGCTCGTTAGCTATCTGTTATTTCTAATTGTCTTTTCTATTATAGCTGATCGTCAATCTAAAACCAATAAATAAAAATAAAAAATAAAACTATTGAAAAACTGGCTTGACCTCTACCACCCCGTATACGAAAAGGTGTGACGCTATTTTATTACCTACATTTATAGGCCAAACCTTTATCAGTGGACTTAACACCAAACAGAACATACCCACCACTCATCATACAAACTTACACAGTCACTTGTGCAAGCGATAACCGCATCTATGCATCCGAATATACGATCCATTTGGTTTTATCACCGTTTGGTGGTCAGCTTCTCGAGTATACCCATCATTGGGGCAGCCTTGGGGTTGTGAAAGGCTGCCTGTAAACCAAGTTGCACTTACAATTCTATAGTCCTTATCACGGTGGGCTTGGGACCACAGAAGACTATGATGAGACTTTGGGAGATATTCCGTGCAAGCCTTACCCGACCACAGCCTTAGACCCAAGTCAGTCAGTAACGCATATCGAAATGAATTTCGCATGTTTTTGGTCGCAAATATTTGTTTTGTTGTGAAACAAGTGCTAAAAATAAACTTCGCCTGACATGTGCTCGTGATTGTGAAAAAAAAATGATTTTTCTATAGTAGTTTATTAAAAAAAATTCAAAGTTAACAGTGTACGATTCGCGCGCATTTCTAAGCGCAAACCGGCTTTAGGTTATGTTGTTTTTATGTCAAAATGTGTCACAGATTCTAATCTAGCATGATTGTAAGATAAAACGGGTTAAAGTTACACTACATATCTGGTATATGTAGTACATACAATCAGGTACTTTATAGAAATTACCTATACCACAGACACTGACCTTTGCATTAGGTCCTCTAAATTACGTTACATAAGTAGGTACGCATTATATACAGACCAATTATAGGTAAAGATAAACGTTAGTAGGTCACAGACAACAACAAAAAACGGTCAAG
Organism: Argyresthia goedartella; assembly: GCA_949825045.1. Lineage (NCBI taxonomy): Eukaryota > Metazoa > Arthropoda > Insecta > Lepidoptera > Argyresthiidae > Argyresthia > Argyresthia goedartella. The sequence goes on along the minus strand of OX463827.1, from coordinate 2,964,465 downwards.
TGCGAGTCGGACATGCACACAAAAGGTTTCGGCCAACATACAAGAAAAAAACAAATAATGACGACTTTCTTATGGGGACCCTTTACAATTAAGGTCAATTGAAATATATTCTCTGTGAAATTTCAACTCTCCGCCTATACGGTTCATGAGATCCAACCCGCTCACGATGACGGACTGACGGACAGAGAGACGGACGGGCGGACACCGGAGGCTTAGCAATATGGTCCTGTATATAAGGCACCCAAATCTAAAAATAAAAATAGCTAAGTAAGTAAACGATTTTAGTAAGGTGGGTGTCTGCTGGCGTAAATAGTATGGATCATCTATTTATATTTCTCATGAACCTTTTGCATTATTTTGCGTTCATCTTTCATTTTCTTGTAGGTATCACAGCTACTCCATCTGACACCTTATAATCATATCAGCAGACCTCGCTCCGAAAACTCTGCAATTAACCTATCTACTGCCCCAATCAGCCTAATTCGTAATTAAATAACCTAATTGCTTATCGATGTTGCGAAACGATTGACGGGCCGGTATCGAAATCATTGACATTGGTGCTGTAGTCTTGTTCACTTACGAGGACGTGCCCCTTTGCACGCAAAACTAGTGAATCCAACAGCAGAAGTGCGCTTCTTTCTTAGTGGCAAGTCTAGGACACGGTGGGTTCAGGGAAACGCATCCTGTACAGGTAATAGATAATTCTTACCTCCGCGTTGGTCAATTTCCTTCAGCAAATACGTAATTTGATGTTACCTGCGTATTACACAAGTTGCCCAAATGTTGTTGTCTGTATCGAAGGTAAACGAATTCTTTTCATGATGGTGTGATGTATTCTGTTGATGCCCAACAGAATGTCAAGTGTTCGGTCATTAGACATCATGTTGTTCCCCCAAATCAATTGGCAACAAATATAATGGTCACCAAAATATATTTTATCTACCCAAAATGGGTAAATGATCACCTAAAGTTGCAGAAATATCAGGGCAAAATACTGGGGTAGCTTAGGTAAAGCTTTACGTCGAACATGTAAGAACACAAAACATAAAAAGAAGTTTGGTGATCATTTATCCAAAAACAATTTTGTGGTCGTTTACTAATTCTGGCACTCGCTTCGAATTTGTTGTTGGTAGTAAAATAGGTGCGTTTTTGGTGATGGTTTAAACATAAGCCAAATAAATTTGTATATAATAATTAGATGCCTACTTTTTAATCATTCTACTTCTTTTTCCATGGAGATACAGTTTTGAACCCACATAAAGATAGTATTTCAATTCAACACATCTGTTACCTCATCTACCTATTCCTATTGACTATAGACTACTTATAGTCAATATAGTCGAGTACAATATTTGTCTAACTACCCATATAATAAGTATTTACTGAGGTAGGTAAGTACCTGCTTACATACTTACTTAGGGCACATATCTACGTGCGGTCAATTTATACTATAAATAGTAATGATGTTGCGAGACATAGTTACATTAGAGTTCATCGGACAATGGAAACGTTAGCTTTAGGTAGGATTATGAAAAGACGTTCACTGATTGATGTGATAATTAACACATATTTTTCAAATAACAAATTGTCATAAAATATATATCTATATATATAAATTAACAAAGTGACATGGTGAAGACTAGCGACCAAACGCTAATTAAATAAATAATGTTTCTATAAGAGATATTCTTCAAACCGGGCAAGTTCGAGTCGTACTTGCGCACGAACAGTTCCATTACATCATTTAAGAATAAACACAAAAATAAGTACGTCTTCTGTACGGGGGGCCTTAAATAAGTACGTCTTCTGTACGGGGGGCCTTAAATATTTGAAATTGGATATATTTGTTGATGAAGCGGCAATTCGTTGATGTTCTGTGAAAATATAAACTCTATAGCTATTACGGTTCATGAGATACAGCCCGGTGACGGACGGACGGGCGGACAGACGGAGGCTTAGTAAACCCCAACCCGGAACCCTAAAACATTATTAAAACAACAAATAGCGTCACGCCTTTTCCCACACGGGGTGGCGAAGGCACGCAAGTTATATTTTCGAATAATAATAACCAATGTCCATGGCATATGTAGTAATGTATAACAATATGAAGATTTTTTTAATAAACCGCTTTTGAGATGTGCCATAATTTCATACGCAGAGAAGTGTTTTAAAATAATATAAGTCAATCAAGTTATCGTCATTACAAAGTACAATAATGACGTCTGAATAAAATTTACTATGACTTGCAAATTAAACAAAACGAAGCCACTTCGGTCATAGAGCAGATAGTTTGTACGGACATAAAAAATTTAATACCTATTTACCATTTTAAAATAACACTTGAATTGAAACATACAGAAGGAATTCATTCAATTACGATCCAATTAAATTCAATATCAAGTCAACAGAACTACAACAAAATAATTAATAATTAGTACATATAATTTTCCATTGACGCATGGAAACGATATTAGTGCAATCCGTGCGCGTAGATACTGATTGCTATTCATTACTAATCAATTTTATCGGTATACAAAGATATATATCTACCGATACATTGAATCAATGATCGTTTACAGAAGGAAAACCTCCGATATTTACATCCGCTCACTATGGTCTAGCACAAAAACCATTTGTATTTTTCTATCGCTGGCGACTAAACGTGTTCTTACAAAATAATTATATTATATTTATATCTCACGTAATTCATTGAAATAAACAAAAACTTCAGTTTGTAGGCGCATTTTAACAAACTTGACTAACTTGACTGAAAAATTGCAGTAAATCGTCACAGTAGTGCAGTGAAAAGGCTGAATTCAGAACTCAGTGACAAAAGTTAAAAAAAAATCAAAAATGTTTCGATAAAAGTGGCTCAGGAATTGACTTTAATCAGCCTATGGAGTGCTGACCGCGAACCTTCTATAGTGGAGAGAGACTCTCAAGAAGAAGAAGAGCATTATGAACAAGTGGGTGGCTCTATTGTCCCTGATTGCTGCAAACCTGATGCAGCAGCCGGCTCCGGTAGTGAAGACGAGGAGTGGACTGGTTAGGGGCAGGGTCAGTGAGAACGGACGGTTCTACCAGTACTTCGGGATCCCGTACGGGACCGTCAACGAGTGGAATCGATTTCAGGTACATGTACTTTCTTATCCACTTTTAGCTGCGGACTTCGATTGCAAAATCTTACTATCTCCAACCGACCAAAAAAGGTGGAAAAATTATAGTTTTTCCGTACGGTATAGTCTATGCTAACATGACTAAACACTATCAAAAACATCGAAACTGCTGGTGGTTATGGCGCTATGGTACCCTACCACCAACTCAAGAAACGCCATCTTGGTACCACCAGCTAATTCGACGTATTCCTACAACATCTATAGGTAATCTGATAATAGTAATTTCACAACTCACAGATTTCCTTGCTAGTAAGATCTAGAAACTTGGGCCATTATGATGAGTTATGTATGATAATACGACATTATCTATGGCCCTATCATTGCCGCCGTTATCCAATATCAACAACATATTAGACTCTGCTAACTGTACGTCTGTTGATTAACTAACCACGACTCGAAACATATTTAGGGTTATCTAACATTTGTTGATGACCCTTATTGTCAAAGAAATATGGGTAACTTCATTCTTACCTTGCTTATCATCAGCTTCGACACCCACCTCACCTACATATATACAAGTAACATAACATCGAAGAACTAGTTTTATCTCCTTGTCACTGTGGGCGTGAATTAGTATGAATATAATAATCTTAATCTACGCATAAGTTTAGTTCCATAAATAATGAATATTATAATACAGGGTGGAACAAACCGTTAGATGTAGTTATATTCCAAGAAGTTGACGGGGAAGCTTTACAACTTCCCAGTTCGACAAATTCCCATTTCGACAACATTTCGGCTGTGAGTCAAAGGCGAATACCCATTTAAATGTTCACTACTTAAGCCCTGAAACAAACGTGAGCTATGTCGGGTAGTAGAGGATAATTGAAACCGGAAGTAGATAGAAATTGAGTACCTAACTTATTTACAGAAATTAAATCAAATATTATAAAAAAAATAAAAAAATATTGTAATTCGAATGAGCAATTATTAATCGTAAAATGACAAATAACTAAGTACAAAACTCAATACCCGCAATTAAAGATCTCTTCCATTAACATCGGGAGAATCTAATTCAGTTCACCGATGAACAAATAAAACAAAATGGCTAAGAAAATGGCCATACAAATAATCTCTTGTATGGGTACTACTTTTAATTCTTGTATGTTTCATTATTTGTTGTTATAGCGGCAATAAAAATATACCTCCTGTGAAAATTTCAGCTCTCTACCTATTTCGGTTGATTCGGTAGAGCCCGGTGACAGACGGACAGATGGGCGGACAGAGGTACAGCGGAGGCTTAGTAATAGCGTCGCGTTTGGCACCCTTTGAGTATGAAACCCTAAAAACTGACTTTAAACTCTCTAGTGCTTTATTTGTAAAAATTAGCAGATACAAGAGTTATAAGTAAAATGTTCTCGAATTGGGAAGTTGATGAGTTAAGAAGTTGTCAATATGGGAATTTGTCGAATTGAGTAGTTACCAATAGGGGAAATTGTCCAATTGGGAAGTTATGAAGAGGGAAAGTAGCCAATAAGGGAATTTGTCGAATTGGGAAGTTTTCGAATTGGAAAGTAGACAATATGGGAACCTGTCATTCTGAACCCTGTCATAATGGTAAGTTGTCGAAATGGGCCTAAAGAATTGAAAACAACTTTCCTGCAGTGACGACCCGAATGGCCGAGTCGGCAATGACCCTGCCTACGAAGCCAAGAGTACCGGGTTCGAGTCCCGGTGGGGGCATATATTTGTTTGATGAGAACGGGTGTTTGTACCCTAGTCATGGTTGTTTATCTATCTAAGTATACTATTTATCTATATAAGTATGTGTATCGTTGTCTAGCACCTAAGATACAGGGAATCCTAGTTTGGGGCTAGATCAATGTGTGTATATAGTGTCCAAAATATTATTATTATTTTTCTTAGACTATTATTCTAAGTTACTATTATTATTACAGTAAAGAAAATAGTAATAACACATACCTGTTTGGAATCTAAAGACCAACCACCCAAATCTTCGAGTTAGAAATATATATACTCTGTAAATAGGTAGTTGCTCAGCTCAAATCGATTTTAATTGAAATTTTCTAGTGAAATAATATCCATAAAATTAGGGCTTTCTGTAGCTCAAAGCAGCTCGATAAATGTCGTTATCGAATTTGCGGTTCTATCATAGAGTATAATATTATTGTTATCTGTGACCTGATTCTGTGACATTACGTTTTTGCACTGTGGTCTGAATTGTGTATAGTCCCAAGCTCGAGCTATTTGAAGCTTTGTTTTTTTTTTCAACTTTCGGAAATCTTCTCGTTTTGTTTCACCTACAATCCAGTTACAAGGTAGCGGTCGCCAGTTCAGGCCAAGGTCGCACGTTGCTTGTACCTAGTGGGTCAATATAGGAGCTACTGATCATCGCAGGGTCATTTGTACAATTATACCAGGTAATTATACAGATCTCAAATAAAGTACGCCCTTTTGAAATAAGGACAAACTTTTACTCTTTCCAATATTTGAACGAGTAAATACATCCTTGTTCTCCTTGCTTACAGATGACTATACTTACAAGAATTTCCTTTATGTTATTTTCCGTATGGCGTGTCAGAGGACATACACTGAGGTGCAATAAATAAAACCGGTCAAGTGCGAGTAGGACATCGGACCCGCACACGAAGGGTTCCGTACCATTGTACACGGAAAATGACGAAAAACGACAGTCTTTTGTACGAGTACATACATATACCTATTTAATATTTTATAATAAAAAATGAAATACTAGGTAGGACTACATTCAAGGCAGTACATCGAAACATTGATAAATCGTTTTGTGTATGTAGTATGTAAATATTAAACTATGTACTCAGGTTAACGAAATTCTTTGCTCATTGAAACCGGAAGTGGATAGAAATTGAGTAACTTATTTACAGAAATACAATCAAATATGATAAAAAACTTTATATTATTTATGATAATTTGAATGAGCAATTTATTAATCACATAATGACAAAATACTAAGCACAAAATTTAATATCCGCAATTAAATATATTTCCCGATAAGATCGGGAGAGTCAATTTGTCACCGATAAACAAATAAAACAAAATGGGTAGGAAAATGGCCATACCAATCATTTCTTCTATGGGTACTTCTTTTCATTATTGAAAATCGGTATGTCTCATTATTTGTCGCTGTTGCGGCAACAGAAAATTTCAGCTCTCTACCTGCTTCGGTAGATCCGATAGAGCCCGGTGACGGACGGACGGACGGACGGACAGAGAAACGGACATCGGAGGCTTAGTGAGAGCCCAGTATACATATATAACAGTAGATAATCATGCAACAAAGGTACATCGCACGGCTGCACACATGCGCGCGTGTTCGGTACGCACGCATACAAAGCTTCCGGGAATGATGGAGACTGCTTCAATCAATGAAGACAGCGAGCCGCCCCAGTGCCACGCCACGCACGATATGAAAAGAAGCCAAATAGGCTTGTAACTAAGCACCTACGAACCTAGTGCAGTTTATCAACTATTATACTTACAAGGAAATATTTTAGGTATAGTATAGTGGTAAGTATTGAAATATTCTGTAATATTATTACTATGTATAAACAATATTGTGTATTAAACTGTAACAGAAATACTTTGCATAGGTACCTACTTAAAAGCAAAATTAGTATTTTAGGTATGCCAAGCCACAAACGTGACACAGCCCTGCGCATCGAGCGAAAGTAGGTAACGATCGCTCCTAAACGGGCTCTGATTTACTACTGTTCTATATGTATACTTTGGTAAGAGGGTCCTGTTTGGCACCCATCGGGTACGGAACCCTAAAAAATTACAAAAGTGTATTGTATGCATGTGTCCAGTGCAGTTACGTGATAGACAACAACAGGTTTCGGATACGCAAAGAAATATTAATATTACTTATTACTTGCAAGCATTTATGTCCTTGATGATGATAATAATGATGGAATGGCTCAACTGGCAATCCACAAGAGAACCTGTTTTACTTGCTCTTAAAACTTATGATGAATCATATTTATTAAATATCTTGGATAATAACTAATAATACATTGATTTCACTTATGTTTATGTAAGGATAGCAAATGGAAGAAAATGCAGCCCAAGGATAACCTTCTAGATAATTTGACACTCAGTTGAGTATTATCCCCCCAAACATAATTTACTTTTAATAAACGTTTTGAATTTATGTGTCGCTATAAGCTTTGAATAGTATCGGGGACCTTATTGTAAAAGCGTAAACATTGAGCGATGAAGGTATTGGAAATTTGTGGATTCCATTTATTCCACTAGAGTAGCTGGTCAGTTTATTCTTATTTCTAGTTATAAAATAACAGGTGGATATTTTTCTTGACATACAAAATATTCACAAGAATGTTTTAGGAAGGTAGAGTCAGAATGTTGGGCTCGAGTTTCTGCCTGCCAAGCGGGAGCTCCCGAGTTCGAAACCTGGCTGGTGAGAAAGAAAAAATATTCCCCAGGTCTTCGACTTTTATGTGTGTTCTGGTTTCCGCGACACAGGGTTTCCTTGTGGGGCCAGAACCCCGTTTATAAATGTATTTTATGTAATGTACAAACAACACGAACTGGATTCGTGATGTCATTTTGTTGGTCTAAGGCTTGCATTACAGCGAGGTATACCTACCAGTCTCTTGGCGCCTGAGCGCGCCTGGAGGGGGTCGCGGAGCATGGGAACAAGAGAGATGCATACATGGGCCAGAGAGAGACGGTGGCCTCGCTCAGGCACCAAGAAACTTGGCGTCAGGTATTCAAGTAACGTGGCAGAGTTATATTTGAAACTTACCTGACTTTTCGTAACCATCAGCAAGGTCAATTTTATGTCATTTCACGTAGTTAGGCAAATGATTACCGCATGACGTATCACTAGAACAATTACCGATAATTGTAGGTGAGCTCTATATCACGCACACAAAGGTACTTAGTTTTCCGTTTAGTGTGGTACTTACGTATTCTGTTTAGGTATTTCGCACAAGTATTGCCGATGGTCAGAGGTATGTATTGATAAAAGGTAATTAAGACAATAGACGGCAGAAGTCCTTACCTTGTCCGTTTCCAATGACATTAAAGGGATGTCCTTATCACCGTAAATAGCTTGATTTGCCAGGAATAATTTGTATTCTCATTTCATTCAGCTAAGCAACTACAGCACCAAGAGGTAATCATTATGTGGGGGACGATTAACAAATCACGAATATTCAAATTTTAGCGTAAATAATTACTACAGTTATTTCGTATCCCATAATAATCGGTCGGAAGAGCTTGAAAGAGCAACAAATTTCAAGCAATTATGTCAGCGAATTCTTTCAGGCATTTTTCAGTAAAGATTTAGTTTACTTCCTCACCAAGTCCTATGAGCAGGTACGTTTATTAATTAATTTGAATATTTCTGTATTCCATGCAGGCCCCGCTTCCACCCCCATCATGGGACGGGATCTTCGAGGCCGTCGACGAAAACGCGCGCTGCCCGCAGAAGATGCTCGGCTCCATGGTCCTCGGGAGCCCTAACTGCCTGAAGCTCAACGTCTACACGCCAGCAGGCCTGAAGCCCGACAAGCGCCTACCAGTGATGGTATACATCCACGGTGGCTGCTTCTTTGAAGGAACGGGTACAGCTTTTCTGTACGGTGCAGATTACTTCGTAGAACATGGTGTTGTGTTTGTCGGAGTAAACTATAGACTGAACGTTGAGGGCTTCTTATGTCTCGGAATAAGAGAGGCTCCAGGCAACGCTGGGTTGAAAGACCAAGTGGCTGCGTTGAAGTGGATTAAGGATAACATAAGAGCGTTTGGAGGAGATCCTGATAATGTAACTGTATTTGGAGAGAGTGCTGGAGCAGTATCCACATCTCACCTCATCCTCTCCGCATCTGCTAAGGGACTATTCCATAAAGCGATACTTCAAAGTGGATCAACTCTGGCTCCATGGGGTCTCCAACATGATCCTATAAAAACAGCAAGCACGTTAGCCAAAGAATTCGGTTACGATACCAAAGACCCTCACAAAATTCTCAGTGTTCTTTCAAACAAAACTGCAAACGAACTGATCAATGCCATAAAATATTCCAAGGGACACAATTATATCACAGCAGAGACGCTTTTTGTCCCTTGTATAGAGAAGGAAATACCCGGAGTTGAGCCCATAATTACCCAGTTTCCATCTGAAATTATTAAGTCTGGGAACTACACAAAGGTGCCAATGATCATTGGTTTTAACGATAACGAAGGTATATACTTCGTCGCCAAGGACTTTGGTACATCACTTAAAGACGTCGACACTAATGATATTCTACAACCGGATTTAGTTTTCCCTACAACAGAAGAGAAGAATATTACAGCAGAAAAGATCAAGACCCATTATTTCTCTTCAGAGAAAAAGGAAAAGATTACTGATATGGTAGACCTGTATTCCGACCTCCATTTTAAGATGCCTTCGGTGATTGAATCTAGAATGTATGCTGAGACAACAGATAAGCCTATTTACTACTATTTATTCAAGTACAGTGGCTACATTAATATGCCAAAGATAATATCGAGGTTCGGCTTCATACGAGGAGCTTCTCATGCTGATGAGCTCTTCTATATGTTCAAGCCTCACTCATTTCCTCTGCCCACGAGGTATTTGGAGACAAAGATGATCAAGAGGATGGTCAGTTTGTGGACGAATTTTGCAAAATACAGGTAAACAATTGATTCTTTTGCTTAATATAATTTACCCTATTGTGGAACCAACCTTTTGCCAGATAGTATTTATCCTAGTCCTATAATCAGCTAGTCAACCTAAGTCAATTACCTAATTCCCACTAGTATAAAGCTTCTTCTTTACGTTATGACCACTGTGGAAGAAGAAGAGCGAGAAAACTCGGACTGGTTGATTATATTATTTAGTTAACAGTAATAGTAACTGTTACACCAGTGTGGAGCTCTCTATATATCATCGACATCTCTGACCACCCACATTTCTCAACATTTGGGTGCTTGTTGCTGTCTTCTTTTCATCTCAAAACGTATCTGGTCCAGTGCCAATCGAACCCAGGTACTACCTGCAATTTCGCTATATTGTGGCGTGGCGATCGTCTATCAGGTAAAATAGACTTCTTAATAACGTGGGCACAATTGTGCCTCTGCCAACGCCTTAAATGAAAAGGCATGGCGCTTAATTTCTTTGATTTTGAAACTTTGCAAGCGTATTAATAAACGTTTTTCTCCCTTCCAGCGACCCAACACCCTACACCACGTCGCTCCACCCGATCCGATGGCACCCCAGCAGGGAACCCAACCCAGTGGCTCTGGTCATAGACCGAAAACTCACCACCGCGCCGATGTGGAACGAGCCCTCGGTGAGGCTTTGGAACGAGACGTATACTAAATATCGTAGGAGGAAGTATGGGTTTGACTAGAGGAGAGTCTTCATGGCAGTTTAGAGTAGAGAAGAATAATCTAGGTAGTTTTGACTAGATGAGAATCTTCTAGAAAGTTTTGACTAGAGGAGAATCTTCTGGGATGTTTTGAGTAGATGAGAATCTTCTAGGAAGTTTTTACTAGAGGAGAATCTTCTGGGGTGTTTGACTAGATGAGAATCTTCTGGGAAGTTTTGACCAAAGGAGAATTATCTATGACATTTTGACTAGAGGTGAATCTTCTAGGAAGTTTTTAATAGAGGTAAATCTTCTAGGCAGTTTTGAATATAGGAGAATCTTCTAGGCAGTTTTGAATAAAGAAGAATCTTCTAAGAAGTTTTGAATAGAGGAAAATCTTCTAGGCAGCTTTGACTAGAGAAGAATATCCTAGGCATCGTTGACTAGATGAGAATCTTTTAGGTAGTTTTGACTACAGCAGAAACTTCAAAGCGAATGTGACTAGAGGAGAAACTTCTAATTAGCTTTGAATAAAGGAGAATCTTCTAGGGAGTTTTGAATTAAGGAGAATCTTCTAGGAAGTTTTGAATAGAGGAGAACCTTTTAGGCAGTTTTCATTAGGGGACAATCTTCTAGAATCTAGACAATCCATAAGGTTTCCACGCCGATTGAGTTCCTCTAGTGTTGCTAGATCTAAAGCCTATTCCATTGGTTAGGGGAAGGTGAAGAAAAAGGCAGTCTGAGGCCCAAAAGATGAAAGGCGAGTCAAGCACTAACCTCGGATCAACGATGACGTTCTATACAAAATATCTATCGATTGTCAAAGTTAACTCGAATTAAGTGCTAACTCGCTTTCTATCGGGTCTAAGAGACGTACATGCTACGCCACAAAGTCAACATGGCACCCGCGAGAGAAAAAAATACCTCCCTCTCTCGCTCGCACCCGACCTCGACGCGTCAGTAGGACAGCGTCGCACGCTATGACGTCATCAGAGCGAGGCGCCAATGTCGTGTAGTACAACTGAGATGGGGATGGTGTAGAGTAGAGTCCCTATGAGGGCATGGGATGGTGGTAAGGAAATGTTTTTAAAATTGTGGCATACTGTGACAGCGTCCTGATTTGCTGGATTGAATGCACTGTTGTATTGCTGTTGGTGATAGTATATCTAGTCTCCTGTTTATAAGTAGGGCATCTAAATGTATTTAACTGTTGTGTATATTGTTGTTACTTTGTGATGGAGGATGTTTTATCAAGTTACAGATTTGTAATAGGTAGTAATTTTATAAAATAAACAAACAATACTTCATTTGGCTCTTTCGTTATCGGCAATTCAAGTAACCTAGAATTATATGTACAATCAGTAACAGAAGTGGAAGCCCACTTTAAAACTTATTTCCCTTGCAGCTAGCATGTGGCGGTAAACCCTTGCTTTTGTTAAACTTTTTCTCGAATTTCATGAACCATTATAAAACCATTTGTTTTATGACTTTTAAGCGTTGGGCTGCATGGGAAAAGAACTCTTACAGTGGTCTTCCACAAGTGCTGATGATGTTACCTATATGTAAATGGAATTAGAGATTTAGTTCCACTTAATGGCTAAAATAATTTCCTTTTGAATTTTGGTTTCCCCTATAACTGTTGAATCGACTCCAAAAAATATTCCACCAAATTAAATTACTAAAATTCTAACTGAGCCTCAAGTCACTCTAGAGTGAGAGCAGATGTCTTATAGTGGCTCACAATAATAGTAATAATAATAATAATACCTTGGACAACATTTACACACATTGATTTAGCCCCTAACTAGGATTCCCTGTATCTTGGGTTACTAGACAACGATACATATACTTATATAGATAAATATTATACTTAGATAGATAAACAACAATTCATTATAGTCGTGGGTAAGTTAATATTTCGGTTATGTTATTATATACTTTTTTGGGGTTCCGTACCCGAAGGGTGCCAAATGGGACCCTATTACTAAGCCTCCACTGTCCGTCTATCTGCATGTCCGTTATCTGGATCTATCTGATGTAATGTAAACAGTAATATGGTAGAGAGTTGAAATTTTCACAGAATGTGTATTTCTAACAGCTACAAATAATGATTGAAGAGACGCGTTTCAAAATGCTTGACCCTGCGAATTTCCAAATCAATTGTCATTAAAAAAATCGATAATTTCGGTCAAATTCCCGTCTTACCCGAATGGCCGAGTCGGCAGTGACCCTGCCTACGAAGCCAAGGGTCCCGGGTTAGAGTCCCGGTGGGGGCAAATATTTGTTTGATGAGAACGGATGTTTGAACCCTAGTCATGGTGGTTTATCTATCTAAGTATAATATTTATCTAAATAAGTATGTGTATCGTTGTCTAGTACCCAAGATACAGGGAATCCTAGTTTGGGGCTACATCAATGTGTGTCAATAGTGTCCAAGGTATTATTATTATTAATATTATTACCATGGCATGAAGTTCAAAATCGCAATGCCTCAAAATGGTGTCGGGTTGGTTGGAAGTTAACGTGTCTGTCTTGTACGATGGTACGGAACCAACGTGTGCGAGTCGGAGCCGCACTTGTTCCATATATTAACGGGTTTGGGTTGGTTGGAAGTTAACGTGTCTTGTACGATGGTACGGAACCAACGTGTGCGAGTCGGAGCCGCACTTGTTCCATATATTAACGGGGTTGGGTTGGTTGGAAGTTAACGTGTCTGTCTTGTACGATGGTACGGAACCAACGTGTGCGAGTCGGAGCCGCACTTGTTCCATATATTAACGGGGTTGGGTTGGTTGGAAGTTAACGTGTCTTGTACGATGGTACGGAACCAACGTGTGCGAGTCGGAGCCGCACTTGTTCCATATATTAACGGGGTTGGGTTGGTTGGAAGTTAACGTGTCTGTCTTGTACGATGGTACGGAACCAACGTGTGCGAGTCGGAGCCGCACTTGTTCCATATATTAACGGGGTTGGGTTGGTTGGAAGTTAACGTGTCTGTCTTGTACGATGGTACGGAACCAACGTGTGCGAGTCGGAGCCGCACTTGTTCCATATGTTCAGGCCTCTCGGCACCCAATGACCTCGCAGGGGCCCATAGCTACGAGGTAGCGTAGCGATCGGATGCCAAGAAGCAAGAACGTCGGCGATTCACCGAGCTAAAGTAAATAGATTCTATCTGACCTGGTCTGTGCTTCGTTCCCGTCAAACTCCTGTCTCTCTGCAAGGCCTGGGTGCACCCTAGGCTCTTCTTGGTAGACAGGTTCTTCAGCCAACCAGGTATGGCTGGCAGGCCAGCTTCGACGCGCACAGTGTTCCAACACAGGTTATGTTACGTAAATACGAACTTTATCTGGTTCGGAGAACCACAATACACTCAGCTATAAGACAATCCTGAGGGGAGCCCGAATACAATTCCAGATGGCTTACGATTTAATTTCAATGCCCAAATCAATACGCGTCACATTGCGGGGGCTTTTCGTCTGTCAGTTGTCAAAAAACTGCTTGGTTGGCAGCTCCGTCAAATTCAAAATGGCCGTTCCGAAACCATCGATCGAGTATCGATTCTGAATCGAACAATCACCCGCCCGGACAGGCACCCACCTGTCCCTTAATCTACGGGCAGCCGAGACAACGTTGCTACCGCTCGTTTTAGTACCGAGCCTCCTACTAGAACCTCTGCAGACCGGGGGGTCCCGTCCTTGCCAGGGAACAAGTTAACAATGCGCCCCCTGCGCCAACGTAGTGGCGGTAGGTTAGCATCCTTAACCAGCACGAGGTCACCAACACTAGGGGGGCTGGTTTTGTCAGTCCACTTAAGGCGCTGTTGTAAGATATGCAGATACTCGAGCGACCAACGCTTCCAGAAATTCTGAGTAAACTGCTGCAACATCTGATACCTTGACAACCGATACAATTTCACTCCCTCGAAGGGGTGCTCGGGCAACGCGTTAAGTGGCTGTCCTATCAAGAAATGGCCTGGGGTCAGAGCCTCCAGGTCATTTGGATCCGAGCTGAGCGGACACAACGGTCGCGAATTGAGAACGGCCTCGATCTTACAAAACAATGTCGCGAGCTCCTCAAAAGTCAGCGCGGTCTGACCTACTATACGCCCCAAGTGCGTCTTAGCTGACTTAACTACGGCCTCAAAAATCCCACCCCAGTGGGGGCAACTCGGTGGGCTGAAGGTCCACTGTATACCCCGACGGGAGAGGGCCGTTCCAATATCCACTTTATTTACATTCAAAAAGTTGACTATCTCTCGTAAGCATCGTTCCGCACCGATGTAGTTAGTGCCGTTATCAGAGCGGATCAAAGTTGGAAGTCCCCTTCGAGAAACAAACCTATCCAAACAAGCAATGAAAGCCTCTGTCGAGAGATCAGCAACGAGCTCGAGTTCAGGAGCCCGACATCCCCTGGATGCACAATCAGACGGGTTCAATTCTCCTGGTACATGTCTCCAAGTCAGTGGGACCTCAGACGACACAATCTGGGAGACACGGTTCGCAACAAAAACCTCTAAGGTATGGACCGAAGCCTTCAGCCAGCACAAAACAATCTGGATGTCCGTCCACGCGTACACCGTATCCTCCAAAACCACTGACCCACGCAACACTGTTAGAATGTGATTCAAAAGTTTGGTCAAAAGAGCAGCCCCGGACAGTTCCAGTTTTGGAATCGTCATCCTTGTCCGAATAGGCGCTACCTTGCTTTTTGCCAAAACCAAACGCACGTCGACCTCCCCGGTGGAGGTGACGGTTCGCAAATAAACCGCTGCCGCAAACCCTCGTTCAGAGGCATCACAAAACCCGTGAAGGGTTGCCCTGTAATCCCCAGCAGGGACCAATTTCCTCGGCAGCGATACATTATTTATATTGAGGCCCAACCATTTCGCTAAATCGTTCGATACAATGCAGCCCTGAGCTCCAGAATCTAATAGGGCGCGAACGTATGTTGGGTTGCCCGCCAAATCCCAAACAAGCACAGAGGCGATCGGTAACACCACCGTCTCCGGTTGGGGGGTAACAAATTGTTGGGCCGCAAATTCCTAGCGAGGGCCCCCGGGGCCCCACGGTGCCTGTAACCGATCAGGTAGGCAGCTATACGCCAGAGGGTCCCATTGTACAAATGGCCCACGCGCCGGTTCCATTGCCACCCTACGACGCCCCCCGAAGGGTTGTGGGCGTGAATTCAACCGTGGCCGCTCCATGAGCGGGGGGGACATCACATGCGACCGACGAGGACGAGGCGACGAGCGGGGCGACAACTGAGGCGGCGTCCGAGCCGCATCCGCATAGCTCGAAGTTGTCCCATGCCACCCGCCCGTTACGGCCTGCTCAACACACCCAATGTGCCGCTGAGTCGGATGCTGAGTCGCAACCGAAAACTCAGGGCCCCCCATGTGATGACCCTGAGTGCGGCCCTGCACCCCTGGGTGGCCGCGTGCTTGTGGCCCCATTGCCCGCTGAGTCGGATGCTGAGTCGTAACCGAAAACTCAGGGCCCCCCATGTGATGACCCTGAGTGCGGCCCTGCACCCTTGGGTGGCTGCGCGCTTGTGGCCCCATTGCCCGCTGAGTCGGATGCTGAGTCGCAACCGAAAACTCAGGGCCCCCATGTGATGACCCTGAGTGCGGCCCCGCACCCTAGTACTACCCTGTGCACGTGGGGACGCTGGCCCCTGAGTTGCGCTCCAAGTCGCAAACAAATTCTCAGGGCCCCATTCCGTATCACCCTGGGTACGGCCCTGTGGACGTGGGGACGTTGGCTCCTGAGTTGCGCTCCGAGTCGCAAACGAATTCTCAGGGCCCCATGCCGTGTCACCCTGGGTACGGCCCTGTGGTGGCTGTTGGCCGGACCGGTTCATGCACAACAGATTGTTGTGGGCCCCACCACAATATCCGCACAATTTAGTGCGCGTGCAGTCCCTAGCCATGTGTGGCCCGAGGCACAGGAAACACCAGCTCCGCTGCTTGGCCATCCGGCGCCGTCCCTCAACCCTAAGTTCCCCGAACTTATTGCAATCGGCCACAGCATGGCCAATCTGCCTACAACATGGGCAGGTCTCAATATGTGGGGTCAATGCACTCACAGTCCCATACGACTGCCGGTTGGTGCGGTCCTTCCTCGTCGGAGGGCCCCTACTCACAGCGCTCCCGGCAGCTCTCTGTGGCTCCGAAGGATGGGTGGCCGTCAACCCCAAATTCTCTGCCCGTCGAGCCTCCTCTTCCAAAAATCCGACCAAGTCGGAGAAGGCGGGCAGGTCCTCGGCCGACCTCCCGTGAGACTGTTCGAAACGAGTCTGCACGTCAGCGGGTAGGCGGGAAAGTACAATGTACAGCAGTAGGTAGGACCATTCACCAACCGGAAGTCCAAGATTCTCTAGGGCCTTGGTGACGGACAACAACGGGTTCAAAACCTCCGTCTGTATGGCCCCGACCTTGTTCACAACCGGGATGCTAAACAAACGGTTCAGTTGGGCATCGGCCAACCTCCGTTTGTTGTGGTAACGTCTGACCAACAATTGCCTGGCCGTTTCATAGTTACCCTCCGTAACTGTCAAATGAGCGACCAGCTCCCTGGGCTCACCCCTCAATGCTGCCACCAGCTGAGCCATTTTGACAGACTTGGTAATGTCCGATCGCATGTGCACCAAACTGTCGAACAGATTGATGAAGCTCATCCATTCACCGGACACTCCGTCAAAAGTAGGCATAGTTATAACGGGTAACCTGGTCCCCGATCCCTGATGCGGCAGAGGTGCTTCAATGTCACCACCATGGCTGGACTCGCGCTGCCTACGTATGTCCGCAGCCTTCTGCGTGATAGCAGCTGCCATCTCCATACACTGGTCGACATCCCCTAGCAACCGTGACAGCCTGTCAGGTGCGCAACCATCAACTGATTCCGCCTGCGCGGACAATTCGAGCACCCTGTTGTAACGTTCCTTAACGTCCATAGACCGCTCCAATACCACATCATGCCTATCTAAACGGTCTATCAGACCGTGTGCGGAGGAAAACCATCTGAGTTCCTTAGAAACACCCTTCTGGATTTCAGATAACGACATGATCGGAACGATACTTACTCACAATTTGCAATAACTCAATTATATTGGACCCTCCAGTCTACAACCCAAACGAGGGAACCCTAATCTATAACTTAAACAATGCTGATTTCCCCAAACAATAGAAACCGAGTTTATATCTACACAAATTCTGTAAACAACAATTTAGTTTCCCTATATCATATAACACACACAGATAGTCAATATTAGTTCAAGTTATAAATTGCTATAAACTGAAAACAATGTCATAGCCTGCTGTCAATAAATGTAACTACCTATGTTAACCAAACATTCATTAGCATTACTAGACCACTAATAGATTGACTAACTGGTAACTGGTACTTCAATGCAAATTTCAATTCACCTACAATGTACCTGTAATGTAATTACTATTCTGAGTCACATCTCAGTACAACTGGTCATTTAGGGAAAACTGTTATATCTGTCTGTCTACTACCAGCAATAGACTTATAGCTTACAATACTACCAATCTATGTGGATACAGGAACAACACCAAGTTAGCTAATAACCGCCTATACCTACAGATTGATAGTCCCAAATCGTGGGTTCCCGGAGCCCTTGACGGCTGCAAATCTCAGGAAACCACGCTCTTGCTACCAAAATTATCAGGCCTCTCGGCACCCAATGACCTCGCAGGGGCCCATAGCTACGAGGTAGCGTAGCGATCAGATGCCAAGAGGCAAGAACTTCGTCGGCGATTCACCGAGCTAAAGTAAATAGATTCTATCTGACCTGGTCTGTGCTTCGTTCCCGTCAAACTCCTGTCTCTCTGCAAGGCCTGGGTGCACCCTAGGCTCTTCTTGGTAGACAGGTTCTTCAGCCAACCAGGTATGGCTGGCAGGCCAGCTTCGACGCGCACAGTGTTCCAACACAGGTTATGTTACGTAAATACGAACTTTATCTGGTTCGGAGAACCACAATACACTCAGCTATAAGACAATCCTGAGGGGAGCCCGAATACAATTCCAGATGGCTTACGATTTAATTTCAATGCCCAAATCAATACGCGTCACATTGCGGGGGCTTTTCGTCTGTCAGTTGTCAAAAAACTGCTTGGTTGGCAGCTCCGTCAAATTCAAAATGGCCGTTCCGAAACCATCGATCGAGTATCGATTCTGAATCGAACACCATATATTAACGGGGTTGGGTTGGTTGGAAGTTAACGTGTCTTGTACGATGGTACGGAACCAACGTGTGCGAGTCGGAGCCGCACTTGTTCCATATATTAACGGGGTTGGGTTGGTTGGAAGTTAACGTGTCTTGTACGATGGTACGGAACCAACGTGTGCGAGTCGGAGCCGCACTTGTTCCATATATTAACGGGGTTGGGTTGGTTGGAAGTTAACGTGTCTTGTACGATGGTACGGAACCAACGTGTGCGACTCGGAGCCGCACTTGTTCCATATATTAACGGGGTTGGGTTGGTTGGAAGTTAACGTGTCTGTCTTGTACGATGGTACGGAACCAACGTGTGCGAGTCGGAGCCGCACTTGTTCCATATATTAACGGGGTTGGGTTGGTTGGAAGTTAATGTGTCTTGTACGATGGTACGGAACCAACGTGTGCGAGTCGGAGCCGCACTTGTTCCATATATTAACGGGGTTGGGTTGGTTGGAAGTTAACGTGTCTGTCTTGTACGATGGTACGGAACCAACGTGTGCGAGTCGGAGCCGCACTTGTTCCATATATTAATGGGGTTGGGTTGGTTGGAAGTTAACGTGTCTTGTACGATGGTACGGAACCAACGTGTGCGAGTCGGAGCCGCACTTGTTCCATATATTAACGCCAAGCGAACGAATATTCTTAAATTACGCCGCATACATGGAAATATTTTCAATTATGACCCGGAATACACAGTGGGTATTATTATTGCTGAAGCGGTGCATAGCCAGAATGTATTTTACAGTAATTTATCCATATCCTATTTCGTTGGTGTCCGCACGCAACCCCTGCCGTAGTAGGCTTTAATGTGTACAAAGGATAGATTAATTAAATATGTGAAAGCTGAATAATGGAATTTTTTATGGGAAATGTGGGAAGGATTATGGGCAGCTGATAAAAAGGAGGTAACATGACCATCTATGTACGTAAAATAAAAAAACCGGTCAAGTGCGAGTCTAAATCGCGCACGAAGGGTTCCGTACCACCGTTCAATGGAAGCGATGGTGTGGAGTGAATAGTTTGGATTTTACACAGCAAAATATTGTTTACAAAGTTATTGGTGCGGTTACTTTCACACTCCATGTACGTAACCAGGTGCATCCATAAGTTTGTATGTGGTATTGTTGTATGGGAGCCCCCTTAAATATTTATTTTATCCTGTTTTTTAGTATTTGTTGTTATAGCGGCAACAGAAATACATAATCTGTGAAAATTTCCACTCTCTAGCTAGGTTCTTGAGATACAGCCTGGTGACAGACGGACGGACGGACGGACGGACGGACAGCGGAGTCTTAGTAATAGGGTCCCGTTTGGAACCCTTCGGGTACGGAACCCTAAAAATGAATCGCTTAATATGTTGGTAAGCGCGAAACTCGCAATCGGCTATACCGATTGGAATGGACTTTTTAAACTACTCTTTGGAGTCTCAGGAAGGTTATTAGGAAGAGTTAAAAAAATAAAAACTCAAAGGGAAAAGTTTTTATTTTATCACCTTCAATGCAACGTATGAAATTAATACGTAGTAGGTACCTTACAGTTAGTCTATGGTAGCACTTTATTAATACGTAGTAGGTACCATACAGTTAGTCTATGGTAGCACTTTATTAATACGTAGTAGGTACCATACAGTTAGTCTATGGTAGCACTTTATTAATACGTAGTAGGTACCATACAGTTAGTCTATGGTAGCACTTTATTAATACGTAGTAGGTACCATACAGTTAGTCTATGGTAGCACTTTATTAATACGTAGTAGGTACCATACAGTTAGTCTATGGTAGCACTTTATTAATACGTAGTAGGTACCATACAGTTAGTCTATGGTAGCACTTTATTAATACGTAGTAGGTACCATACAGTTAGTCTATGGTAGCACTTTATTTTTTTCTAAATACCGTAAGAATGTGAAAAAAACGCGCAACACCTTCAGAACCTCGAGCTTCAATTTTATTTTCCAATCAAATTATATGTCTATAGAAAAGTCACGAGTTCCAAGGGAAAGTTTTTAAATACCTATTGAATGAGGCTGTACTGGGTTTAATAAACAATCAGAAAGTCGTCTGAGCCCACTTTTATTAAAAAAAAAATTATAATGTTCAGTCCCGCAACAGTGCGGGATCCCGCTTGAGCAATCCCGCAATCAACCTCCAAAAAGGTGCGGGATCGCGCATTTTCATTGCAGAACTGGATTCCCTAATTCATATTTTACTGAGTCAGTAATAATCACGACCCCGATTACATTCTGTATTTGACAATGTCTCCCACTCCGTGTGTGTGTGTGCCACACACACACACACACACACGCGGAGTGGGAGACATCGAGACTTCAATACCAAGAACTCGAACGGGAACGTATCAAAATTTTTTAAATTATAATATAAATTATCGAAAGGTTTGCTGCAAGAAATATCTTGAAGAGATAAGCTCGCCTTTGAACATGTTTTTTTCGTTGATTTTTTTCGCTGTTTGTGTTCAATAAAGTATATTAAATAGAAATTAAATTGAAGGAAACAAAATTCATAAGTAGGTAAGTTATCTATAATTTCCGAAATACATACATACTGACGTTTATAATATATAACTTGAAAATATTTACATACAATTCGGAACGGATGCATTTTGGCTTTTATATATTTTATCTACACACGTATCATAAACCCTCTTTACTGCGTACAAAAACCGCACGTTACGATCAGCATAATGTTAAACTACTTGTTAAAAAGTAATTTCTTAACTGAAAAATTACACATTATGACCATAATGTGTAATTTTTCTACATATTATGACATTCAAATTTCGAACGCCGACGCGCGCCTGCGTGCCGTCCCTAGTTTGTTTGTGAAGTTGGTACTGACATTCAAATTTCGAACGCCGACGCCCGCCTGCGTGAAGTTGGTACTACAGAAAAAGCTAAACAATTACAGAGCCACAATGCCGGTCAAACATGCGGTTCCTGAACACTGTATGTAACTGTACATATGTAGGCATTAAAACTCTCGAGTGATATGCCCTCCATTATGTAGCAGTCACATAAACTACTATTTTATTATCATATTATTATCTATAACCATCTAACATCCCTCATAATATTTAACTCTATATCATGCACACATACTACCACTCTTATTTGTAATATTTATATTTGTGTACAGCTTACTTAGTTAAAAAAATTGTGTTTTGTTATTATGCTTTCTGTAACAAAAATTAAAATAATTATATTCGTCTTAGTTTTACTAATGTAATAATAACTTATGGTCAGCAACTAATTATATTGTAAACTTGTAATTGGCTAGGACTCCAATTGACAGGTTAAACCTAGTGTGGACCCAAGCAACATTTATATCTATACCGCAATTAGTTAAATGAAGATTGTGTATTTTTTTTGTATTAGTACATACAAAAAATACAAAACCTTTATTTAACTACATAATTGAGTTATAGATATAAGCAAAGTAATAAGAGTTTTCTCCGAGCAAACCCAGGACGAAAAGGATAAATTTATATAGTTTGATACATGCCCCGAGAACGCTACATTCTAAGCGTAATTAAAAGCAAATAACCAAACTCAATGCAAAGACTCAAAGCAACCCCTATCGCTACTCGGTATATTTGTTTAGGTTACATTAAAATGTGGGTCTCCCATAATTGAGGGACTCTGATTTTTAAAACAAAAGTATTCGCCTCGTTTTATTGTTTTTTTTTACGGCGCGGGTCAAGGGGCTCTCATTTTGATGCTGCAGTATTTGAGTAATATCTTATATCCATATATCTATATCCATATATCTATATCCATATATCTATTACCATATATCTATATCCATATATCTATATCCATATATCTATATCCATATAGAACTAGGGAATCGGGTCTTCCTACAAAAAATAAACTCCTGTTCAAGACTTGTTTAAAAACAAAAATATATGGGTTTTGAAATTTCTTTTGAGGTTAAACTATGTTTAATATTTTTTGTAGTAACGGTAACACGGTTAAAGTTTTACTGTGATTATAGCTGGTACTGATAAAACTATAATAAATCTGATTGGACTACGCTTGGGACACTGATTTTTGACTATTTGCGACTATCGTTCAGCACGATATCACAACGTGTCGGCAGCCCCTAGCTAAAAAGCTCTTACGCCTATTCCATACAATCAGAGATATCGTCACGCCATTTAATATACGGAGTAGCAGAGGCATGGATGTACCTACCCACGTTTAGTCAGTTCTATGGTTCACTGCAACTATGGTATGTCCTTTTAATACATCTTGAAGCTACAAATAGTACATCGTCATTAGTGTGGTACTAACAACAGGAACATCATCCTATTATCCTGCAACATCTCTAATAAGCTTAAGTAATAAAGTTCAGTGCATGTAAATCTGGCTGGGGTCACCCCCTGACGCTAATGAAACATTATGCACCCGACCTAGGTTAGAAATGCCTGCTACTAATGTTACAAATGTTAGATAAAGTAGAAGACAGATAAAGAGAAAGGTATAGTGCATTGGGTGGGGTTAATATGTATGCCATAATGATATCACCCTTAGCTTTGCCCGTAAAAATACGTTAAGACTGCAAGTCTTATAGATCTTGTATTAATTAGTTTCACAATACAGCTACAGATGGCGCTGTTCCCGATTCCTACATCGCGGTATGGTTTGGTTTACGCCGCAGGATATAAGCTCGCGCTAACAATTTATTCTCTAGAATCTTTCTGTAAATCTTACCGTACTTTTTGATCCCCTTCGCGGGGCTAATTAAAATGAATAACAAACGGAGACTCCGAGCCCAAGAGAACCTCTCTTTGCGTACCATCGTCGACGCCCCTCGCTACGTGAGGAATGCGACGATCCAGAGGGACCTCAGATGGGGACCAGTGGACCAGTTTGTCCAGAGGCTGGCGAAGGGCATGTTCGCGCGTGCGGATAGCTCTCAACATCCGCATATCCGCGACATGGCGCCGTACCACGCGCGCCCGCCCGACCGCCGCCGCCTGCCACGCGACCTGGTTGCCTAGCCGGCGATCAGCCAACAGAACACCCCTCGTGAGAAGATCTCCACCGCCCGCGAGGGCCCCCCGATGACCTGTCCATAGGAGTGGACAGAGGCGCTTCCTCAGGAAGAGATCCGATGATCTGACCCTGACTCCCCACGCCCCAGAATGGGTGCGTGAGATGAATTCTTGATTGATTGATTATTCTCTAGGATATGGAATCGAACCTTGCTCTATTTTTTGATGCCCTTCGCGGGGCTAATTAAAATTAAATGGTAATGTAATGTTATCAAGTCCCATATACTCACTGTATATGTAAATACGCACTAGGCCATTTCTCTTTTTAAATTAGCTGGCCAGCTACAAGTACGTTAATAAGTTTGTGTTACGTTCCCTGTCTAAACTCTAACGAAGATTACTATTTTTTATATTTGAACGTATTGCAGTACGTTTTTGAATATTGTAACTAAATCGTGCGTATATTCCTTCTCAAAATTTTATGAGTTTTAAAAGAAGATACTACAATCTGTATTCGAAACCAGAATTATTTTTCTTTCTAGGAAACCTGGTTTCGAATAAAGAAAAATAATTCTATTTTCTAAACTGCTCTCGAAAGTGGCCGAAGGATCAGTAACAGATAACAGACTAATGTATATATTAGAGTTATATAAACGGACAGATGACTACTTGTCGTATTTTTACCCATAGAGATAAATAATAGTGTCACATACTTAGGTATGAAAGTAGATGAGAGCTTTTCCTGCTCAGTCCATATACATAAGTTATGTTTATGTAACAAACCTAGAATATTGTTAGGCAAACTCTACAATTTAAAATCCCTGCTAGAACCCTAAAATGTTTATATAGGTGCTTAATAGACTCGTATTAAGTTACGCTCTCGACTGCTATGGCCTTACTTTCAAAATAAACATTGAAAAGATTGAATCATTGCAATCAGATTTTTGAAATTATTAGTAAACAAAAAAACTAAGAATAAATGTAAGAGGATTATAGAAAATTATTTAAAATTGTAATGTAAAGTACTTCCTATTAGTGTTAAAAATTAATATCTGATCTTCATTGATAACCATAGCAGTCGGGAGCGTTGCTCCCTAATAGTTGCTAATAACCATATGCATAATACTAAGTCAAACCTTACGGGTAAATACTTAGTACCCAGGAATAATAATTATTATGCTGATAGAACTCTAGGCAAACGCGTCCCTTATTTATTGAATACCTTACCAACTAATATAAGGAATGTAACCAAAAAAATAAGATTCTGTAAGTTGTTAAGGAACCATCTATTTAACACACTGTAAAACTTTTATGAAGTTGAGACCGTTGATCCTGCAGTCAAACTACGTGAGCAGTTTTGCAGGACTTTCACTAATTTGCAAGATTTTTATTGTAAACATTGTTAATAACAATAAATAAATAGATAGATAGATAAAATCTTTATTCACTTTCTACAATACACATTTGACAGAAAAACAATTAAAATAAGCAGTAGTACATAGGTAGACAAAAACTCAAACATGCATTGCAAATAGAGAAAAGGCTCTGACTCAGCAAAGTGTTGCAGAAGATCTGCAACGCTGATATTCTGCCAGAACCTTGATTCAATTTACTTACAATACAAACTTAAAATAAGTAAATGATTAAAATTATCTTAATTAATTAATTTTACAAGAAGGAGAAGAACTTGTGATGCATAAAATAAATTTGCTACAAAGAAAGAAGAAGAGAGCATCTTTGCCATCACATTGATATCACTTGCTAAGTGGGTTAATTAGGATAAAATAAAATAAAATAAACCATAAATATAACTCTAAAGGCTTGTCAGTTAGGTACCCACTTGTCATAGCCGAGTTGACCGTGTTGTGTTTACACCATATTTATTAGCGGCTATCAAAAAGGTAGTAACAAATTAGGCATGGGTAACTCAAGAATGATACATAAAAAAGATGATCCTTCCCAGTGTTGCCAACCCCATTCTAGACTAAAACTGCAAACAAGCTTTCAAAAAACCGTAGAAAACTGTAAATGTATACTTACAGAACTATAAATCTACAGCTTTTCTTATTTTGTATTATTTAATGGCAGTTATCAATAAAACAACATAATTAAGTAATAAAATCAACTTTAAATCTTAAAAAAATTACAATTTGTCTACTAGACTTCGTTTTCAATTTGCACATCCTCCTCATTTTCAGTTTCATTTTTGTTCTTGAAATCGTACATATTTTAATTGAATCTCTTTAAATGCTTATTGGTAGCATGAAACTCGAAACAATTTTTATATTCTAATTTCGTATGTAAGGTGCCTTTATGGTGGTGGTAGACAGTTTATTCCTAAGTTTGGTTTTCATAAGTTTTTTTAAATTTATTTATTTATTTATCCACTAACGCCACCTGTGCAATTACGCAAACCGTGCCATAGACGTTGCTAAAACCGAGTTGTACGGGTTACGCAGCGAATAAAGTAGATGACGTACTTAGTATTATATAGAAAAACTGTAGATTTGGAGGTCTGAACTAAAAACTGTGACGATATGGACAAAACTGTAAATCTACAGTTAAAACTGTAGAGTTGGCTACACTGATCCTTCCAAAAGAAGCATTCACTCAGTAAATAATTCGTTTTCCAAATACATCTTTAAATCCGTATCACTACGGTTCATACAAGATTGATGGAATCATGGAAGCGTGAAAGAAATGAATGAACTACGTAGGGCGCGAGCGAGCGAGAGGCATTAGGTTCGTTTCGGGCTTCGTTTTTGCAAAATTGCGTCGTCAATACATAGGGCGCACTGTAAGTTTCCGGAACTGGCCACTTACATAAACAATATTTAAAAATTTATTGCAACATTTGAAAATAGAACTCTTTGGCTGTAGAATGCAGTTTGTTTCATCTGACTGCCTTTTGTTTTTACCTTGTGGCGCCATTTAAAAAATTGTGTGTCTGCATTAACATGGATTTAACTCGGGAAAATTTTCGTAGTATGATTTTCTACGATTTTAAGTGTAATTTGACAGCTCAACAGAGCATCGCTCGGCTTGAAACAGCTTTTGGCAATGAAGCACCATGCAAGACAACTGTTTATAGCTGGTTTGCAGAATTCAAGCGTGGTCGTATCAATCTCAGTGACGAATCTCGCGATGGTCGGCCGTCCACCGCTGTGACCAACAAAAACATCGATGCTGTGCGCCGTATGATTGAAACAGACAGGCATGTGACCTACCATGAAATTCGCGCATCCTTAGAAATAGGCATGAGTCAAATACAATTAATCCTACACAAACATTTGGGTGTGAGAAAGCTGTGCTCGCGGTGGATCCCACACAACTTGACCGAGGCTCAAAAAACGGACCGCGTCACTTGGTGCAGTGCCATGCTTACCAGATTCAACGAAGGTGCGTCAAATTTGGTGTGGGACATAGTAACAGGTGACGAAACATGGATTTATTGCTACGATCCCAAAACAAAGCAGCAATCGAGCGTATGGGTCTTTCAAGATGAGCCGAAACCAACCAAAGTGGCGCGCGTGAAAAGTGCATCTAAGCGGATGATTGCTTCTTTTTTTAATAAAACTGGACACGTGGCTACTGTTGCTTTAGAGAATCGTCGTACAGTGAATAGTGACTGGTACACGACCATTTGTTTGCCGGAAGTTATTGACGAACTCCGTAAAAATAACCGTTAACGCCGTATCATCCTGCACCACGACAATGCTAGTTCTCACACGGCCAGACAGACAAACGACTTTTTGAAGGCGAAAAATGTAGAACTCATGAGTCATCCTGCATACAGTCCCGACCTGGCACCTTGTGACTTTTTTCTGTTCCCAAAAATTAAGAACCAATTACGCGGTCAACGATTTTCATCACCAGAAGAGGCTGTCGAGGAGTATGAAAAACACGTTTCAGAGGTCACCACAGAGGAGTGGCACAAAAGTTTTCAAAACTGGTTTCATCGAATGAAAAAGTGCATAGACGCCAAGGGAGATTATTTTGAAAAACAATAAATTAATTTTGTTCCTTTAATAGTATTTTTTCATATTCATTCCGGAAACTTACAGTGCGCCCCACGTATAACAGTCAGTTGATTTCTTGTAAGTACATTCGTGTGGCAATCACCGGTTGAATTTACGTACAGACCTCACATGAAACTATTTATATATTATTAATTCATTGTAAAACTAGGTTGACAGTCCTAAGCCTGTAAAGTATGAAGATATAAGTATGTAGTATCTTACCTATAAATTTAGATAGGTAAAGCTAAAGTTAGGTTAGCTGGAAAACAAAAAGCAAAGAAAGACTCGGACTCGGCAGTGTGACGTATTGATGTAGGTGGTGTTTTGTTTTTTCGATCAGTGAATTTTTTGGGCTTGATAAATTAACCATTATAGGGACGTTCTGATTCAAGTAAATACGAGTATTGTACTCGATACGTTTGTTTCGATACCAACTACTTTTAGCATCGAATCAATCTAGCGAGTACCTACTTGGTATCGAAACAAATGTACTTGAATCGAATCGAATCAAACCAATTTTGTTGTACGAAGGAACGGAACTAGTTTTTTGAACGCATCTTACAATTACGACCTATGAACGCGCCGCAATCCCTTCCAACCGCCCTTGTTTGTTGTTATTATTATTCTCTATCTCTCTCGACCTCGCTCAGGCAGCCGCGGCGCGACATTGCCCATTGCCCGTCACCAACCAGCCCAGAGCAGCCGTTTATTTGTTTGGTTGAGCCAGCCTTATTGGTGCGATTGTCAGAAAGCCAGATATTACGCCATATTTATTTTCTGACATTGTTTGTTGTTGTTTGGCGAACAAGTCGGCGTAGAAAACCTATTTTTCTATTATTCCTAAAAAAAGCCTAAATCCTATCGATATAACTAGGTATCGATACTTTATGGTTACTTACTTGAGTAGTATAAGTATAAGCCCCGCAGGATGCTAATGCGCTTGACGGTTCGAATAAATTTTCGTTTTATTGATTCGATAGAACATGGCTCATAATTCTGAATAAATAATGTTCAGAAAGTTCACGTGCCTGCCGTTACATGGATGCTTTTCAATTCTGCGGGGCTTATATCCTTACATCTAATTCCTAAAAAAGTTGAATAAAAATATCGATATGAGTAAGTATCGATACTTTTTAGGTACTCAAATAAGTAGTATCGCAAGTCTATTTGAGTACTACTCATTTGAGTAGGTATCATTATGGCATTGACATTAAAGGTTCCGTACCAGCGTGCAATGGTAGGGATGGTGTGGAGTGAATAGTTTGATTTTGACGTTATTGGTGCGGCTACTTTCATCCTAAATGTACGTAACCAGATGCATTCATAAGTTTGTATGTGGTATTGAAAGATTTATTTATTTTTATTTTATTAATTTATTCAGGTATAAGACATGTAGGTACATAGTTATATGGCTCCCTGTCTCCTAAACTAGGTTCATCACCTGTATTTCAGGGGGCAGGCCTCTGAAGAATAGTTGTATGGGAGGGAGCCCCCTTAAATATTTATTTTATTCTGTTTTTTAGTTTGTATTGTTATAGCGGCAACAGAAATAGATCATCTATGAAAATTTAATCTGTCTTACTATCACGGTTCATGAGATACAGCCTGGCCCTGGCGACAGACGGACGGACGGACGGACAGCGCGAAGGCTTTGCTTTGGATATGGTCCCGTTTGGCACCCTTCGGGTATCGAACCTAAAAAGGTACATAATTACATATACAAAGTATAAGTAAGTTGATAACATAAAATAACCATTTTAATTAGCCCCGCAAAGGGCATCAAAAAATCGAGTAAGACTCATTTAAGTGTTCCCCTCCACGGAAATCTTTAGTAAAAGGCGAAAGATTTTTACGTTTTGAAGGGAAACCAGAGTAACGAGAGATCAATCAAGAATTCATCTCATGCACCCATTCTGGGGCGTGGGGAGTCAGGGTCAGATCATCGGATCTCTTCCTGAAGAAGCGCCTCTGTCCACTCCTATGGACAGGTCATCGGGGGGCCCTCGCGGGCGGTGGAGATCTTCTCACGAGGGGTGTTCCGCTGGATGATCGCCGACTAGGCAACCGGGTCGCGTGGCAGGCGGCGGCGGTCGGGCGGGCGCGCGTGGTACGGCGCCATGTCGCGGATATGCGGATGTCCCAAAACCTTGGGATTCGGTTTGTCTACGGGCTGTGCAAGTACGACCATGTCTCCCAGTATCGCAAGGAGCTGGGATGGCTTCCGATCCGTCTTCGCCGTGATATGCACATTCTCTCTTATCTATTCAATATTTTGCGAAATCCCCGCTACCCCACATATCTTCGAGAACGTTTTGAGTTTCTTTTCCCCAGGGATAGTAATCGGAGATCCCACACGGTGTCTCTCCTGTCAACTCCTCGGCATAAAACTGCCGCCTACAAACACTCTTTTAGGTTAAGGGCAATCCGACTGTGGAACGCACTTCCCTGCACTATTAGGGATAGTCCCTCAATTTTCACTTTTAAGAGAAGATTGAAAGCGTATTTCCTTTCTCTTTCGTAATTAGTATCATATTTATGTAAGTATATGTATGATATTTTGTAGTTTATATATGATAGATAGCATGATCTAGTGTATTATATAGTTGAGATAATATATATATATATATTTTATTAGGTATATTTTATTTATATTTTAAAAGTAATTTTCGTACGTATGTATACTGTTTTATTGCGCACTAGGACTGTCCTTTTTCATAAACACTCCTGTCTTGCCTAGGTTTGCTGGAAGAAATCTCTTTTTAGAGATAAGCTCGCCTTTGCCTATAAAATTTATTGTAACTGTCTGTGTATCTATGTTTTCTGTGCAATAAAGAATATGAATATGATATGTTGTGATCTATCCGCACGCGCGAACATGCCCTTCGCCAGCCTCTGGACAAACTGATCCACTGGTTCCCATCTGAGGTCCCTCTGGATCGTCGCATTCCTCACGTAGCGGGGGGCGTCGACGATGGTACGCAAAGAGAGGTTCTCTTGGGCTCGGAGTCTCCGTTTGTTCGTCTCCGAGCACAGGGCGTACCATGCCGGGGCCGCGTAGGTGAGGCGGTATCTCACGAAGCACTTGTAGATCCCGAGCTTCGCCCTCAGAGGGAGGCTGGAGTCGAGAAGTGGACGCAGCAACATAAATACTATGTACCCGCATTTCTGTAGATTTTAAGTAAACAAAGAAATGTCATTGTCATTGTACAAAACATATACATAATATGAACGTCGAAGTGAAAGGTTTTGTACTAGCCAATGGCATTGCTTTGTTTACATAAAATTAACAAGAATTTTAATGCGAGTATAGATAGTGTTCTAATTCCATGTTTTCCATCACTTAATACATAAAACAATGTGTAATACACGGAGATATGAAAGTTTCCTTACGATGTTTTACATCACTGTTAGATATAACTTCAGTGTTATTTAACGATAAATTCATTGGTCAGCACCGGATGCGAACCCGTATCTCCTGCAATCTACTTAGAACAAGTCGATACCAATGCAGGGTAAGTGTACCTATCGTTCAAGTTACATTTGCAATGACGAATAATTAACCAGAGATCCGCTGCATTATAAAATATCAGCCGTTTCTGCAACCTTCAAGTAGTAAATAATAATTGTAGATTTATCGCACCCCATTCAGCGAGGGTTGACAGCCGACGAGGTTCCGTAGTATTAAAATTTAAGCGTTAATGTTGCCCTTAACGCTTAACGCGGGGGAATCAATGGCTCGTGACAGTTAATGGGCCATTCGGATCTCGCGCGATTTGGGAATTAAAGTGAACTTTTAGACGGCGAATTCCCATCAGATGTGATATAAAACAAAACATGGTTCAAAGCGTGTGTGACGTGAGACGGAAGATAGAGTATTGCACGAAATAAATTGTACATTTTATAAAATGTCATGGACATAACTTTTATAACGTAAACTAGTATTGGAAAATCGCTTTGCCAGGCCCTTGGAATATATTTGAGGAATTGTATATGCGAATTTCATGACTTTACAACAATTCCATAATCTGAAACATTTATTCTGCTTTAAAGCAAGAGGTAACCTTTTGATTATTTTCTATTGAGTAAATATCATCCTTTTGCACTTGTCATCTACGTAAATCCGTGATTTGAACTTGATTTAGCGCCGGTTTCTGAATTGAGAAATTCTCTTAGTTAATACTTAACAGTTTTTGTGTGACATCTGCAGAGACAGAAGGATATCTACTTAAGTGATTAGTGAAATTCTCAATTCAGGAATCGGAGGTCAGTAACGTGTAGTTGTTGTACAACAAGCAAACTTGGGAACTCGCCATCTGCCCATCAGCAAATGGGACTATGAGAAGACGACGCGACATGACTGAGACTTCCCATCCCCATATATTTTTGAATCCTTATGTTTACTAGTCGCTCTGTGAGCTGTAACTAGACCTCGCAAGCGAAACACAT
Organism: Argyresthia goedartella; assembly: GCA_949825045.1. Classification (NCBI taxonomy): domain Eukaryota; kingdom Metazoa; phylum Arthropoda; class Insecta; order Lepidoptera; family Argyresthiidae; genus Argyresthia; species Argyresthia goedartella. The sequence continues at coordinate 2,932,230 of OX463827.1, read as the reverse complement.
CCCCCAATCCCTTGACATTTATCGCATTGAACAATTCGAATTATTATAAAAACAAATAACCCGACTGCATTTTCATAAAAACTTAGCATCATGGAGTATGACAGTTGCCGCACCAACCAGTTTGGAGACCAGCAGGCCTTATGGCGTAACTCTCTGAAGTTCATAGCGTGTCATGCTTATACAATTTCATCGATTGCGGGGTATCACCGAAGGCTTCTCGGCTTCATTCAATGAGCTTGGGTTTGGCCTCCATTATGATGCTACTTGCGTGATACCAATTTGACAGATGAAGCTGGTGCAAGGTGTCAAACGTAAAAGTCTATATGAAGTTCATTGCTCAGACGACTTACGCCATAAGGCTGCAGTAGTAAGCCATCCTGGACGAGTATAATCTAGCCGGCCGAGCCGAGGGCGAGCTCCGGCTTTAATACGAGGCCAGGGTGGCACTTATGGTGGAAGCGTGTTTAGTGCTTTTCTCAAAAATAAAACCATTTATGTTTATTGTGAATATTTTGTTTTTTCTTCTTTTTCTTCTGTTAGTATCGAATTGATAGCACCTCGGCATATGAGCACTCATTCAGGCTGCTGGTGGTCCGACTGTGGAACGCACTACCTTGCACTACAACTATAAGAGACAGTCCCACTCTTGTCTCTTTCAAAATCAGGGTAAAAGAGCACTTCCTCTCTCTTTCGTGAGAGTTATAATATATACATATAAACTTTATATAAACTGCAATAAATAATTATGAGTCCTGAATTCCTAATTCCTAATTACACTGACGAGCAATAAAGAAGTTCCAGTGAGATAGCACCAAATTACTCCTAAACGGGAAAGGTTAGCTTAATGACTCTGTTCGATTCCAAATCGATATTCGATCGATGGTTTCGGAACGGCCATTTTGAATTTGACGTTGCTGCCAACCTAGCAGTTTTTTGACAACTGACAGACGAAAGCCCTCGCGATGTAACGCGTATTGATTGGGGTATTGAATTTATATCGCAAGCCATCTGGAATTGTATTCGGGGTTCCCTCAGGATTGTCTAGATAGCTGAGTGTGTTGTGATTCCCCGAACCAGATAAAGTTCGCATTTACGTGGCCGATTGGTTTTTCCCACGTAACATAACCTGTGTTGGAACACTGTGCTCGTCGAAGCTGGCCTGCCAGCCATACCTGGTTGGCTGAAGAACCTGTCTACCAAGAAGAGCCTAGGGTGCACCCGGGCCTTGCAGAGAGACAGGAGTTTGACGGGAACGAAGCACAGACCAGGTCAGATAGATTCATAATTAATAGCTCGGTGAATCGCCGACGTTCACACTTCTTGGCATCTGATCGCTACGCTACCTCGTAGCTGATGGGCCCCTGCGAGTTCATTGGGTGCCGAGAGGCCTGAACAGACTCCGTTTGCTATATTGAAGTAGGTTTAACAGCGCATCAGAACATTACCAAGTAAAAACCTCAATATTGTGTTCAAATTTTAAATTAAATGTTTTAAAAAATTGGATGGCTGTTTGTCGCCATTTTGTGGGTGGAACTTTTTCATTGCTCGTCAGTATAGTATCACAATAGTAAAAAATACGAATGAACTGAGTTTTCTGCCCTTAACTGCCAATAACCTCCTTAGCTTATCTTTAAAAAAACTATATTTAATATTATGATATGTAATGGGACAAAAAAAAATGACAAAATTTATTCATTTCCCATAACACAACTTATCGTATACTATGTGGGTAAACTAACAAACAGTAACAGTTAACATTACTACAGTATAAAGTACACTAGATTTTCAGTTTAGTTTACTAATATGCACATACGATACAAATGTACTTGAGCACGGCGTTAACAAAAATAGTGGTTAATAGCAGACCCCACACCAAGTCAGACTTGTCCTGGGGGTCTAGACTAAGGTTACCAACATGATTTTATATAAATGGGAGTAGACAGTTTGCTCATTTCATTTGCACGTTATTTAAGTCAGTAAACACAATAATGTGTTACTTTAAAACACTATTACAAGTTTGAAATTATTTTGAACACGTTTATTTAAAATGTTTAAATATAAATAAGAAGAAAATAAATACATATTATATCAATAATAAAATTTAGATATAAGAAAAAGTAAATCATAATATTAATATCAATATATACCGTTATATCGTCATTTAATTACTGTTGCACCTTTAGGACAGCTTCGGTGGAGTCATAGTCCAGGGTAAGCAGCCAATTGGTGATTTTGTTTTTTACCACCCAACTAGTGCAGTTTCTAAGGTCACATTTCTTACTGACTTGCTTGTAGATGTAAGGGAAAACAAAAGATTTAAATCTTTGCGCAAAGGCCGTTTTAACAAGAGCAGTTTTAACGTTTAGACGATAACGTCGTCCAGTCTGGTTTCATACTTACTTACTACACTTTTGCGTTTTCCTGGACACTTGTCAAGGATGAGTCTGTTTCGGATTACTATCTTCACAGATGTTATGGGATGTAATTTTTGAGAAAACAGCGTTTTGCGATTTTAAATCTAACCTATTGACTTTTTACTAAAATTAAACAGCCTAGGCCACTCTCACGGTCTCCACGAATCCAAATTTGTTAAATATTGTCAATGCGTTAGGCAGAAGCGGTTTTTTTACATTTTCAACCCCATATCTCCGCCATTTTGAAGATCTTCCAAAAACCGAATCGACAAAACATATCAATATCATTATCGAACCTGCTCACAAAATTTCACAGAATCGGTTGAGAAATACGACATTACAGGAAAACAGCCGATAATCGGACAGACGGACATACGAAAGCATTTTTGCCCAGCTGAACGGAGACGCTTGGCTCGCTTCTCCCGCTCGGTCAATGAACGATGTAGCTCTATTTTTGAATCACTCGCGTCGTGGCGAGCGCTCGCCAAGCGCAACGATTGGTTCATATCACGCGACTTAACTAAGCTCCACCAATCGTGTCGCTTGGCAGGCGCTCGCTTCCGAGGCGAGTGATTCAAAAATAGACCTCCATAACAGTTTCGTCACAGTCGCGTTGTCGCTTAGCTTAGCTCCATGTGCTAAATATGTATATTGACAAGACTATAATTTTGGTACCTGACTTGAATAAATATCTTCAAATGAGAGCTGCTAATTATTTATTCAAAATTACAATTAAAGAAATATTAGAAAAAAAACTATGGTTTAAAAAAACTAAAAAACACGCTTTTAAAAATAATAATAAAAAATACTATTATTATTGTGAAAAAAAAAGTTTTTGTTTCACAATAATAATAGTATTTTTTATTCATTATTGTTTTAAGGTTATATTAAAAAATATTTTTAACTTTTTTGTTCGAAGTGCTTTAAAAGCGTGTTTTTTAGTTTTTTTAAACCATATTTATTTTCATTTTTTAGTTCGAGTGCGCGAGCCGGAAAGTAAGTAGACTGTTTTGTCAATCCCCCAGATACGAGAAATTAATTAATCCTGGCGATCCTAATCAGGATAGTGAGATAAACTTATGAAATTATTACATTGTCGCTGATTCTTGATAAGTGTACAAAGTTTGAATTGAATCTATCCGTTTAAAGTGGGTCAAAATCGAGTCCAAAGGAGTCGGTTACATAAAAACAAACACAGGTGAAGCTAATAAAAGCGTGATAAAAAATGTCGAGTATCCGCCTAGAGCTTCGTCAAAAACTGATTTACTTTACTTTACTAAATTTACTTAATACTAAGAAAATAGGCCGCCCCGCGTCACATCGATAATGATTTTGTAGGAGGTGTCTTGACCTGCTGCTAACTCACTAAACTATCGCTTTTTCATACTAGGGTGAGGCACTCTCAGTTCCCGAGCGGGACACAGTGAAAACATGCCTTTGAGAGCCCGTCAAAAATTGAGCTCACGGTTTGCATCCGGACTATAAATAAATATTTTAAGTTCCACTTGCACAAAAAACACTAAATAAGTTTAGCGTCACTGATTGGCAACGGTCAAAATGTATGAAATATGTCAAACAAAAGTGAGGTAGTAACCGTGGTCCCACTGCTTGACCCACAGTGGGTCCACCGGTATTTTTTTTCCCCGTAGACCCACTGCTTCTCAATGGGACTACGGGTACATAATTGAAACAAAACTGCTTTTAACCGTGGTTCACCGCTGTTATATTTATAGATTGTATATATTTATAGGTTGGATTATTACATGAAATGGCCATTGCAATGAATGATATACGAGATGTTGCACAAACAACAGATAGACCTATACCAGAAATATATGACGACGCCTTAAATAACTGGCCACAGAAAGGGTACCACTTAGTCACGCCTTTACCTGAATTCGAACATGCAAAACATAGTTTCTATGACTCACGCAACAACAGATCTGCCGGCATGAATGTTTTCCCATGAAATAATAGTTTATCTGAAGTATGACGTGTTAAATATCTGAATTTAATACATCATTATTGTTTATTGTTTGTCGTCATAGTATCGAATGATCAGCTCGTCAAGGCGCTTCGAATGACATATTTCTGACGTCTGTTGGTGGGTGGGGAGTTAGGCTTGCGTGGTTCTTTATTTAAATTTAATTTCTGATATATAGTACAGTTTGATACCGATCTACGGGAAACAAATAGCTGTGGGACCATGGTTAATACCTCTTATCAGAAGAATGGCCCGTGGGCCCACAGAAACAGCCAGATTGAAAAGCATAAATTAAAACTAGAGCAGTGGGTCTACGGGGAAAAAAATACCCGTGGACCCACTGTGGGTAAATAGCTGTGGGGCCAAGGTTAATACCTCACATAAATCAGCTAAGCACAGCACGCTAAACCGTATTACGTGTTTTTCGTGTAAGTGGACAAAACGCATAGCTTTATCTAAGTTTCTTACAGTCTTCACAAAATAAAAGGCACAGTGATAGCGTCCGTGTCACTGACGTAATAACTTATAAAGTTGAATTTAGTTTGGTAGTAACCTTACCATCTTTTTAGGTGTTATTAATGTACTTAATGTATTTTATCTACACATGTATCATAAACCCTCTTTACTGCGTTCAAAAACCGCACGTTACGATCAGCATTATGTTAAACTACTTGGTAAAAACTCGTTTCGTATCTGGAAAACTACACATAATGGTCATTATGTGTAGTTTTTCTACATATAATGACATTCAAATTTCGAACGCCGACGCCCACCCGCGTGCCGTCCCTAGTTTGTCTGTGAAGTTGGTACTGACATTCAAATTTCGAACGCCGACGCCCGTCTGCGTGAAGTTGTTACTAAAGAACAAGCTAAACAATTGCAGAACCACAATGCCGGTCAAACATGCGGTTCCTGAACACATCAAAGAGAGCTTATGATATGTGTGTAGATAAACTAGTGTAGATAAACTAGTATATGTAACTGTACATAATTAGGCATTAAAACTCTCGAGTGATATTATTATGAAACTCGCCTTCGGCTCGTTTCATAAACCCACTCTCGAGTTTCAATGCCCTCCATTATGCAGCAGTCACATAAACTACTATATCAGACAGTTATGTCTTCTGTAGTTAATTTGTACAGTCAGCGCACCAGATTACATGTGCTCATATATGTGCAATCTACTCAAGTATACATCCTAAACAATCCGAAACATCTTACATAAGTGTCAAAATTATGCCAATGTCGTGTTAGCATGTTAGCATGGATGTTGACATAATTTTGACACTGGTTGTGCAGATATTTCTGGTTGGCTGGCCTAGCCACTAGCTAGCCATTAGCTAGCCACTAGCTAGCCACTAGCTAGCCACTGTAGCCACTAGCTAAACGACCTTTGCATTTTAAAATTATGTCAATGTCGTGTTAGCATGTTAGCATGGATGTTGACATAGTTTTGACACTGGTTGTGCAGATATTTCTGGTTGACTGGCCTAGCCACTGTAGCCACTAGCTAGCCACTAGCTAAACGACCTTTGCATTTGAAAGCTCCGCCAAACGCTAATGGGCGTGGCGAGGCGAGGCGTGTGAACTGTCATGAGCATTATGTACTCAGAAAACATAACTTTACATACTCTGCGGCGCTGCGGTAGCGGCTCTGCCTACTAGGCCGGACGGTCAGGGTTCGGTCGCCGGCTGGGGATAAAGAAGAAAAACACAGCCCTTGGATGTTTAAATGTCATGTCGCTGTTTCCGGTTTCCATGACACAGGATATCCTAGTGTGGGGCCAGAGCAATGCATGTGCCTGTATTTTTATAAAGGTATATTATAATTGATTTATTTTTTATTTAACACACTGTTGGCGTTTTGCGGGGTTTTAAAAAATTAAGGATAGTTTCTCTAACTGGCTGTAAGATGTATAGATCGTTTCTCTAACTGGCTGTAAGATATATAGATCGTCTCTCTAACTGGCTGTAAGGTATGTAGTCGTTTCTCTAACTGGCTGTAAGATATATAGATCGTTTCTCTAACTGGCTGTAAGATATATAGATCGTTTCTCTAACTGGCTGTAAGATAAATAGATCGTTTCTCTAACTGGCTGTAAGATATATAGATCGTTTCTCTAACTGGGTGTAAGATATATAGATCATTTCTCTAACTGGCTGTAAGATATATAGTTCGTTTCTCTAACTGGCTGTAATATATATAGTTCGTTTCTCTCACTGGCTGTAAGATATATAGATCTTTTCTCTAACTGGCTGTAAGATATATAGATCGTTTCTCTAACTGGCTGTAAGATATATAGATCGTTTCTCTTTAACTGGCTGTAAGATATATAGATCGTTTCTCTAACTGGCTGTAAGATATATAGATCGTTTCTCTAACTGGCTGTAAGATCTATAGATCTATTTGAGTATCCTGCGCGCTCCCATTCACCAAATCATTTAATTTAATTTAGTTCTTTCGATCGATTATTATCCAAATTGCCTATCCTATAACGTTTATAGTACAGAGCATTATAGTACAACAACCCTATAACGAAAACACATTAAAATCGCTTCGCTCAGATGCAGATAACGAATCATTGAATAATTATTATAATTATTGAAAAATTTATAGGGTAATAAATTGTGAAGTTCCCTTTTGGGGCTCTGGGGTTTCAATGATATTGTTAATTTATGATTTCAAAATATCATTTGCGTTCAGCTTTAGCGGTATCCATTTTTATCAAGTATGTGGTTTTACAAAAAAGAGTTAGTTGTAACGTCAAGTATTCAAACAAACTGGAACTAGGGCAATTAAGTATTAAAATACTTTAATAAAATAACGGACTCAGCCACAAGTTGATAAATGATACTTATTACAATGAGATACTTTTAGAGCAGGCTTTGTTCAAAATCGAACAGACGGCGTTCTATTTGGCTCTACCATTTCTGTCCTAAGCCAAAATGCGCCAAAACGCATGAGGAATGCATTATATAACCTGTTCAGGCTTCTCAGCACCTAATGACCTCGCAGGGGCCCATCAGCTACGAGGTAGCGTAGCGATCAGTTGCCAAGAAGTGTGAACGTCGGCGATTCACCGAGCTAAGGTAAATGGAGTCGATCTAACCTGGTCTGTGCTTCGGTCCCGTCAACCTCCTGTCTCTCTGCAAGGCCCGGGTGCACCCTAGGCTCTTCTTGGTAGACAGGTTCTTCAGCCAACCAGGTATGACTGGCAGGCCAGCTTCGATGAGCACAGTGTTCCAACACAGGTTATGTTACGTGGGAAAAACCAATAGGCCACGTAAATGCGAACTTTATCTGGTTCGGGGAACCACAACACACTCAGCTATATAGACAATCCTGAGGGAAACCCGAATACATTCCAGATGGCTTGCGATTTAATTTCAATACCCTTACCAATACGCGTTACATTGCGAGGGCTTTTTTGTCTGTCAGTTGTCAAAAAACTGCTAGGTTGGCAGCAACGTCAAATTCAAAATGGCCGTTCAGAAACCATCGATCGAATATCGATTCGGAATCGAACAATCACCCGCCCGGACAGGCACCCACCTGTCCCTTAATCTACGGGCAGCCGAGACAACGTTGCTACCGCTCGTTTTAGAACCGAGCCTCCTACTAGAACCTCTGCAGACCGGGGGGTCCCGTCCTTGCCAGGGAACAAGTTAACAATGCGCCCCCTGCGCCAACGTAGTGGCGGTAGGTTAGCATCCTTAACCAGAACGAGGTCACCAACACTAGGGGGGCTGGTTTTGTCAGTCCACTTAAGGCGCTGTTGTAAGATATGCAGATACTCGAGCGACCAACGCTTCCAGAAATTCTGAGTAAACTGCTGCAACATCTGATACCTTGACAACCGATACAATTTCACTCCCTCGAAGGGGTGCTCGGGCAACGCGTTAAGTGGCTGTCCTATCAAGAAATGGCCTGGGGTCAGAGCCTCCAGGTCATTTGGATCCGAGCTGAGTGGACACAACGGTCGCGAATTGAGAACGGCCTCGATCTTACAAAACAATGTCGCGAGCTCCTCAAAAGTCAGCGCGGTCTGACCTACTATACGCCCCAAGTGCGTCTTAGCTGACTTAACTACGGCCTCAAAAATCCCACCCCAGTGGGGGCAACTCGGTGGGCTGAAGGTCCACTGTATACCCCGACGGGAGAGGGCCGTTCCAATATCCACTTTATTTACATTCAAAAAGTTGACTATCTCTCGTAAGTATCGTTCCGCACCGACGTAGTTAGTGCCGTTATCAGAGCGGATCAAAGTTGGAAGTCCCCTTCGAGAAACAAACCTATCCAAACAAGCAATGAAAGCCTCTGCCGAGAGATCAGCAACGAGCTCGAGATACCGCCTTGGTGGATAAACAAATAAACACACATGAGCTATACCGGTCCAGCAGAAACCCGGCGTAAGGGTCCTCAGCCTTCTGGGTAACATGCACGGCCGCTCTGGGGCCATGATCCGAAGATACTACTACATGGCTGTGGGGCCAGTCCGATTCTCTCCTGGCAAGCCAGGGTGGTCCCCACCACAAATGGTGTCTAACGAGTTCAGGAGCCCGACATCCCCTGGATGCACAATCAGACGGGTTCAATTCTCCTGGTACATGTCTCCAGGTCAGTGGGACCTCAGACGACACAATCTGGGAGACACGGTTCGCAGCAAAAACCTCTAAGTTATGGATCGAAGCCTTCAGCCAGCACAAAACAATCTGGCTGTCCGTCCACGCGTACACCGTATCCTCCAAAACCACTGACCCACGCAACACTGTTAGAGTGTGATTCAAAAGTTTGGTCAAAAGAGCAGCCCCGGACAGTTCCAGTTTTGGAATCGTCATCCTTGTCCGAATAGGCGCTACCTTGCTTTTTGCCAAAACCAAACGCACGTCGACCTCCCCGGTGGAGGTGACATTTCGCAAATAAACCGCTGCCGCAAACCCTCGTTCAGAGGCATCACAAAACCCGTGAAGGGTTGCCCTGTAATCCCCAGCAGGGACCAATTTCCTCGGCAGCGATACATTATTTATGTCCGATAGCGAGGTGAACATTCGCGTCCAATCAGTCAACAAATCACCTGAGAGGTGGGTGTCCCAGGTCAACTGAGCCGCCCATAGCCTTTGCATAAAACATTTGAGAGCAAAGGTGACTGGAGAAATCCATCCATTCGGGTCGAACGTTCTCGCAATCGTTGACAGTACTGACCGCTTCGTCCAGGCCTTCGGTGTTTCTAAAACCACCCGATAGGTAAACTCATCATGGACGGGCCGGTACTGAATTCCAAGCACTGACAACATGTTAGGGTTGTCAGGATTCTCAAAAAAGTGCGGGTCTTGTTGAAACTCATCTGGGAGACCAGCCATCAACTCAGGGGAGTTGGACATCCACTTGCGTAGTTCATAGCCGCCTCGTTCCAGCAATTGAATGAGCTCGTCACGTCGGTCCACAGCTTCCTCTACACTGGCTGCCCCTGTGCAGACGTCATCGACGTACAAATCTTGCTCCAGGATAGCGGCGGCTCTAGGATAGCTCACACGGTCACGCGACGCCAACTCCCGCAGGGTACGCATCGCCAAATACGGGCTAGACCGTAACCCATACGTGTTCGTGTTCAACTCATAGACCTTGACTGGCTCGGCCGTGGACTCACGCCAAAGTATCAACTGATACCTTCTGTCAGCCGGATGAATTACCGTTTGCCTAAACATCATCCGAATGTCTGCGACAAATACAATCTGGTGCCTCCGAAAGCTCGTGAGAATATCCGAAATATCACGGCTCAACTTGGGTCCCGAATGTAGACACTGATTCAGGGACATCCCGTTCGAGGTAGGTGCTGACCCATCAAAAACAACTCGAATCTTGCCGGTAGGGGTTCGTAGGACGGCATGGTGTGGAAGGAAACAATGATCCTCAGATCTCCAGTCCACACCCGATACCGACATGTGTCCTAACGACTCATACTCCCTCATGAAATCGACGTATTTTTGTTTAAATACGGCGTCCCTTGTCATCCTACGCTCCATCGACATCAATCTCGTCTCAGCCATCTTCCTAGATTCTCCTAGTGGAGGTCGATCGGCCCTGAAAGGCAGTCGAGTTACAAAACGACCAGAACGAAGGCGACCAGTACTATTCTGGTAAAACAACTCGCACTCTTCTTCGTCTGCGTCGACTCGACGAACGGTGGGAGGTTCCTCTATCTCCCAGAAACGTTGGATAGCGTATGACAACGCTGAGCCAATAAGTATGCCATCTGACTCGGCAGGCCTAACCATTGGCAATGCCGGACCCATGATCACGTGACCAAACTTAGTATCCACAGCAATCAACCCGTCCGGCTGAAGAACTCGCCGATCCGACAACAGAAACCTACCCAGAACGTCTGCTCCCAGTAGCAGGTCGACCGGGGCTGGAGTGTCAAAATCGGGATCCGCCAACTTGAGTCCTGATGTCAGGAATCGAACGGCCGGATTCAACTTCACCAAGGGGTGTCTGCCCATGACATGCGTCATCACTAAAGCTTGCACGGATGTTTTTGTCAGAATGTCATAACGTGGAGAGAACGTGATCACCGATTGACCAACTACATTCGTAACCGTAACATTCCCCACGCCCCGTATTGATTTATTATAGCTATTTACCTTGAGGCCCAACCATTTTGCTAAATCGTTCGATACAATGCAGCCCTGAGCTCCAGAATCTAATAGGGCGCGAACGTATGTTGGGTTGCCCGCCAAATCCCAAACAAGCACAGAGGCGATCGGTAACACCACCGTCTCCGGTTGGGGGGCAACAAATGGTTGGGCCGCAAATTCCTAGCGAGGACCCCCGGGGCCCCACTGTGTCTGTAACCGATCAGGTATGCAGCTATACGCCAGCGGGTCCCATTGTACAAATGGCCCACGCGCCGGTTCCATTCCCAACCTACGATTCCCCTTAAAGGGGGGTGGGCGTGAATTCAACCGTGGCCGCTCCATGAGCGGGGGGGACATCACATGTGACCGATGAGGACGAGGCGACGAGCGGGGCGACATCTGAGGCGGCGTCCGAACCGCACCCGCATAGCTCGAAGGTGTCCCATGCCACCCGCCCGTTACGGCCTGCTCAACACACCTAATGTCCCGCTGAGTCGGATGCTGAGTCGCAACCGAAAACTCAGGGCCCCCCATGTGATGACCCTGAGTGCGGCCCTGCACCCCTGGGTGGCCACGTGCTTGTGGCCCCATTGCCCGCTGAGTTGGATGCTGAGTCGCAACCGAAAACTCAGGGCCCCCCATGTGATGACCCTGAGTGCGGCCCTGCACCCTAGTACTGCCCTGTGCACGTGGGGACGCTGGCCCCTGAGTTGCGCTCCGAGTCGCAAACGAATTCTCAGGGCCCCATGCCGTGTCACCCTGGATACGGCCCTGTGGACGTGGGGACGTTGGCCCCTGAGTTGCGCTCCGAGTCGCAAACAAATTCTCAGGGCCCCATGCCGTGTCACCCTGGGTACGGCCCTGTGGTGGCTGTTGGCCGGACCGGTTCATGCACAACAGATTGTTGTGGGCCCCACCACAATATCCGCACATTTTTGTGCGCGTGCAGTCCCTAGCCATGTGTGGCCCGAGGCACAGGAAACACCAGCTCCGCTGCTTGGCCATCCGGCGCCGTCCCTGAACCCTAAGTTCCCCGAACTTATTGCAATTGGCCACAGCATGGCCAATCTGCCTACAACATGGGCAGGTCTCACTATGTGGGGTCAATGCACTCACAGTCCCATATGACTGCCGGTTGGTGCGGTCCCTCCTCGTCGGAGGGCCCCTACTCACAGCGCTCCCGGCAGCTCTCTGTGGCTCCGAAGGATGGGTGACCGTCAACCCCAAATTCTCTGCCCGTCGAGCCTCCTCTTCCAAGAATCTGACCAAGTCGGAGAAGGCGGGCAGGTCCTCGGCCGACCTCCCGTGAGACTGTTCGAAACGAGTCTGCACGTCAGCGGGTAGGCGGGAAAGTACAATGTACAACAGTAGGTACGACCATTCACCAACCGGAAGTCCAAGATTCTCTAGAGCCTTGGTGACGGACAACAATGGATTCAAAACCTCCGTCTGTATGGCCCCGACCTTGTTCACAACCGGGATACTAAACAAACGGTTCAGTTGGGCATCGGCCAACCTCCGTTTGTTATGGTAACGTCTGACCAACAATTGCCTGGCCGTTTCATAGTTACCCTCCGTAACTGTCAAATGAGCGACCAGCTCCCTAGGCTCACCCCACAATGCTGCCACCAGCTGAGCCATCTTGACAGACTTGGTAATGTCCGATCGCATGTGCACCAAACTGTCGAACAGATTGATGAAGCTCATCCATTCACCGGACACTCCGTCAAAAGTAGGCATAGTTATGGCAGGTAACCTGGACCCCGAACCCTGAAGCGGCAGGGGTGCTTCAATGTCACCACCATGGCTGGACTCGCGCTGTCTACGTATGTCCGCAGCCTTCTGCGTGATAGCAGCTGCCATCTCCATACATTGGTCGACATCCCCTAGCAACCGTGACAGCCTGTCAGGTGCGCAACCATCAACTGATTCCGCCTGCGCGGACAATTCGAGCACCCTATTGTAACGTTCCTTAACGTCCATAGACCGCTCCAATACCACATCATGCCTATCTGAACGGTCTATCAGACCGTGTGCGGAGGAAAACCATCTGAGTTCCTTAGAAACACCCTTCTGGATTTCAGATAACGACATGATCGGAACGATACTTACTCACAATTTGCAGTAACTCAATTTTATTGGACCCTCCAGTCTATAACCCAAACGAGGGAACCCTAAACCACAACTTAAACAATGCTGTTTTCCTTAAACAATAGGAACCGAGTTTTATATCTATATAAATTCTGTAAATACAATTTAGTTTCCCTTTATCATTATAACACACACAGATAGTCAATATTAGTTCATGTTATAAATTGCTATAAACTGAAAACAATGCAATAGCCTGCTATCAATAGATGTAACTACCTATGTTAACCAAAACATTCTTCAATAGCATTACTAGACCACTAGTAGATTGACTAACTGGTAATTCAATGCAATTTTCAATTCAATATCTGTCTATCTACTACCAGCAATAGACCTATAGCTTACAATACTACCAATCTATGTGGATATAGGAACAACAGTTACCTAATAACCGCCTATACCTACAGATTGATAGTCCCAAATCGTGCGTTCCTGGAGCCCTTGACGGCTGCAAATCTCAGGAAACCACGCTCTAGCTACCAAAGTGTTCAGGCTTCTCAGCACCTAATGACCTCGCAGGGGCCCATCAGCTACGAGGTAGCGTAGCGATCAGTTGCCAAGAAGTGTGAACGTCGGCGATTCACCGAGCTAAGGTAAATGGAGTCGATCTAACCTGGTCTGTGCTTCGGTCCCGTCAACCTCCTGTCTCTCTGCAAGGCCCGGGTGCACCCTAGGCTCTTCTTGGTAGACAGGTTCTTCAGCCAACCAGGTATGACTGGCAGGCCAGCTTCGATGAGCACAGTGTTCCAACACAGGTTATGTTACGTGGGAAAAACCAATCGGCCACGTAAATGCGAACTTTATCTGGTTCGGGGAACCACAACACACTCAGCTATATAGACAATCCTGAGGGAAACCCGAATACATTCCAGATGGCTTGCGATTTAATTTCAATACCCTTACCAATACGCGTTACATTGCGAGGGCTTTTTTGTCTGTCAGTTGTCAAAAAACTGCTAGGTTGGCAGCAACGTCAAATTCAAAATGGCCGTTCAGAAACCATCGATCGAATATCGATTCGGAATCGAACATAACCTAAAGTATGTTTCTTTAGCGAGATGATTAGAGTTAGAGAAAAACTTTAAGAACATTGATCATTTAATAAAATTGCACTATATTTGCAGGTATATGCATGTATTGTATTTAGTAGTCTGGTATGTAAGTATTTTATTTTCCGTATTTTATATTATATATGTATATATAAGTATATATTAGATATTAGATATATATATAGTATAAGTATAGATTAGATATTAGATATTGTACACTGCCTACCCTTTCATGATACATTTCCCTTTCATCCTTTGGTTTGCTGGAAGAAATCTCTTTTTAGAGATAAGCTCGCCTGTGTACATGTGATTTCTCCTAATGTAACCTTTTAAATTTAATATATGTGTGTGCAATAAAGAATTATGAATTATTTTATGATGAATTATCTCACAAACACAACACTTTAGGGTACCGTAATACCGATCATTTTATATTTGTGTAGATGACCTCTGCCCTTATTTACCACATTCATCATTCGCCGAAGGAAGAAAGTAAAGGGTCGTCTACAACGCCATCTGTTGGATTTTGAAAAAAGTCTGCTACGAATGTATTTATAAAGGACCTTTACGGATATTTAAAGGTCATTATTGATTTGAGCGATTTTTTTTTAATTTATTCGGCTGGTATACAGGTTGTTACAAAAACGTGTAGTAATATTTAATGTGTTTGTTTGCCAGTGTTGGTGAGATCATTCTAAACGGCTTTCACTGCTCTGATCAAATCAGTTTCGTTGTGATAGTTCTTCAGAATGATGTCCCGAACAACCTATTAACATATGACTGCACATTTCTGTTACAGCCTGTAGACCAGCTATACCAATTCTCTAACAAGCCTAGAAACCCTCTCCCTACATTCATAGACTCTGTCCCGTCCAAAACTCGTTCAACTACACCTTTTATCCCGCTCTTATGTCCCGCGCCACATGGACTACTATCCCACTGCATGAGTGTAGCTTACCCTGAATATCCACGGTTCCTTCGTGCGGCCAGTGGTCGCAAGAAATTGAATGAAAACATTGAATATTTATTCTGGGAAGCTGTATTGCGCCCTCCTCAGTCGGGTAATAGACTGGACTAAGCTGCAGATTTGCATTATCGATGTAGGTAATAAGCTTAATCGACAAATTTAAATATATAATAAATTCCTTTCTAGGATACTTATTCCTGACCGATATTTACTTTCCACTGACTTTCAGTAAATATTATACATAAAAATTATAAATCAACAAACTTTGTTTCCCTCTCTTCAATTGCAATGCCTTTTTTACAAGGTGCATAAATAACCCATGTATCCTTATAACATCATATGCAACATTAATTTTATGGAATGCAATAAATACCTAGTCGGTCCATAAGTTCTGTCACAAATATTTTGCCGCATAGTAAATAATACCAAGTTTTTATTTTATTTAATACTATATATTTTATTATTAAATTTGATAGCTCATTAAATACAGATAAATTAGAACGATTATTGGATTTAAATGCTGAAAGCCATATTACACAAATGCTAGTTTCTTCAGAGATTTTGCACTTTTTTAACCAATCAAAAATACGGACGTGATTCACTTTATCTTTTTTCCATGACTCTTAAAACCTTTCAAACTTACGTGAGATTTTAGTCGGAACCCTCCCTGAACCCGTTACCTTCATTTTGAACCATAAAATAACTAAGTCTGGGTAAAACTAATTTTCATATTCACATTTTACGTAGTGTACTTGTTGCCCACAAGATAATTTTTATACGTTTTTCTGAAAACGTAAAAAGTACGTAAAGTTCTCTTTGGGAGCAGATGGAACTGAAAGCTAACAGAACATCAAATGCTAGTTGTTAATCATGGTCTAAAATCGAGGTTTCAAATTAAATAAAAAAAAACTTGTTGGTTATCTGGAACACTGTTTTTTTATTAAATTTGTGGTAAGTGGTATTTTTGTCAGTTGCGGCGTGTTTTGGGTTCGCGATTGTCTCAAGTTATAAGGTTTTTTGTCATATTGCGATAATCGTACAAAATGTATTGTATTGCAATTTGATTCGTATAAAATACGCTTTTTAATCATGTATAATACGAATAAGAAAAAGTTTATTGCTGAGTTTTATCTATAAAAAACCTTGTGACAGAACTTAAGGACCGACTAGGTATATTGAGTATCGAGTATTGAGAATAGGCAGGTACTTGGTCGATAAAAGGTGAATTTTAATACGGTGACCATGAAGAATGATAGTACCAAACCAACCTATCATTGTCATTAATTATGGTCAAAATTCCCTAAGACGAAGATTTGTTTCCTAATGCTTCTAAGGACCCTTATAAGACTTAGGGAAATAATAATACGACCGCATAAAAAACTACTTGAGCGAATGAGCATGAGCACAGATATAGCATGAGCGTCGGAATTACCTGAAAAGAGCGAAAAAAGTACTGAATTGCGCGACAAAATTACTGATTTGCCTGACTAAATTACTGTATGGTTTAGCCACCGCTTGTTGGCTTGATAAAGACTGTTTGGACAAAGTGGTGGTCACAAGGGAGGTGAAGGATAAACGGGGTGAGCGACGCGAAGCCCCTTTTATCCTTCGTGTTAGGTTGTACATGTCATAACAACAAAATCCAACGCGACGTGTTTTATGTTACCCATTTTAAGGTTTTCAAATTGCTGTTTTTGATTTCTAGTCGCGCAATTCAGTATTTTTTTTCGGATACAAATACAAATAGTTTGTTTCATTCCAAAGAAAATGGTTTACACATAAATGGGATATCCTTGTATAAGTATAAGTAATGCCTCTTTCCAGAAAAAAAAATTAAGAAACACTTCTGAGTATAAAGATTATCATTATTTTGAATATTATTTGTTTAACTAAAAAAAGAAGTACACAACTATTATTAGGTTTAAGTCAGTGAACTGGTTTAAGTGATTTAATCAGTCAGATGAAGCCAGTATTTCTATTCGCGCTCATTTTTTGTCGCTATTCAGTAATTCAGTCAGGCAAAACTATTAATTTTGTCAAACAAAAACCGTACAAACTTACGTTAAAATACAACCCTAAGACTAACCCCTTGTTGAGTACAATGACATATGGAACGTGACTCTTTGTGAATTTGTGAAGGCATCAAAACTAACTAACGAACCAAACCTAAAAGCTTGTACCTAAGCAAGAGGCATCAAAACTAACTAACGAACCAAACCTAAAAGCTTGTACCTAAGCTAACTAACGAACCAAACCTAAAAGCTTGTACCTAAGCTAACTAACGAACCAAACCTAAAAGCTTGTACCTAAGCTGACTAACGAACCAAACCTAAAAGCTTGTACCTAAGCAAGCCGCGCAAGTTCGGTTTAAGGGCTGAACAAAGGCCAATGGCATTACCCGTCGCATCGCGTCGAAGCAGACTGACGCATGCTCCCGCGCAGAGACCCGCGGGGCAGCCCGAGCTCCGAGATCGAGAAAATTATAGAAAATATCACTAAACTCCTGTAATGATAACATTAAAAATAAAATAAAACAACCAAAAAATTTCCCTCTTTTTTTACCTATTTTTGCGTGTAAGTTTCATATAGGAAACTGATTTCGTCTCCGAGCGCTTGTTCATTTAATTGAATAATAATGCATTGCAAAAAATAATTTTAAGTATTAAATATAACAGATATCCGGTTATTTTAAAAGTCCATTCTTATCTCTAATAGACCTTTTATAAGGTATATTTATCCTACATTTTTATGTTGTCTAGTTTAGCCTAGAATTGAAGCTAAAGATGCATTTCTGGCCGTTTTTAATCCCCTCAATTGTGACGCCTCTCGAACCGGTCTTACTGTTTAATCAATTTTAATTAACTCAGTGTTATTGTTCAGTTTCAACTGGAGCCCGCGGTACAGTTGTTACCTTTACAATAACTTTATAACGGTGCAAAATTCTGATTTGCTTTCTTTGAGTGCTATAAATTGGTATCTAGCTATCAGCTCTGTATCTTGACTGCTGAATAAAGGTCACAAGCCACCGCGTACAGGAAAAAGTCCACGAGTTAATTCACCAAGTTGAAATCTTAAAAAAACCGACTTCAAGTTCAAGCCCTATTTCTTCCCCCGCCCCGGTCGGGAAGCGAATGAAGTCTGTGTACATGAAAAGTCCTCATCAAAACTTTTGCTGCACGGAACCACAAACCAAAACGTGATCTGTGTATTTTTGTCTTTGTTGATTTTTTTGAAAAGCGCGGGCCACCTCCGAAATATGGCCTACCAATCAAGACAATAATAATCCAAATCGGTTCATAATTGACGCAGTAATCGCGTAACAAACACACACAAAAACAGACGAATTGAGAACCTCCTCTTTTTTTACGCTATTCCATCAATTTACTTATTGGTAATGGATTGTTGCTATTGACATGGATAACTCAATGTTATCTTGACCACAGATTAATAAAGAGTTAGGAACAGATTAGACTCTCCGAAAAAACCTTCAACTAAATAGCGACTCTTGCTGTAACACAATAAAGTGCAATTCATCCTGCACAGTGCGGTGCTCGAACTTCGGATATTCACCTACAAGTTGCCTCTCTTTCTATCGCGTAACTTTATCTCTTCTGACGCGGCATGTGTAACATAAGGGTTGTCCTCTTGTGACCAATAATTAATCTGAATGTTTACTTACCAGCTACGATCAAACTTCAAACTTCAAATTTATTTATTTTTATTTAAAACAGATTCTTACGAACACTTTTTGAATGTCATTTGAATCTCTTGCAAGAAAAACTACTACCGTTTCGGAAAGTGTTATAGCAGCGCAGAAGAAGCGGCGCAAGAAACTGCAAAACAGCCTAGTTTTCTTTTTTTTTCAAAAATAGGCCTTGTGTTACAATCGTGTGCGTGGTTCTTGTGCTGCGCTGGAAAAGCAGAGCTCCTATTAATATTATTTTCCATTTGAGAACAATAACATTTTATGATATACTATGTATATATACAGACAGATATATTTTATAATACTTTATTGCACGGTAAATAATGGGTAAAAATACATTAGCACTTATGCGCAAAGGCGAGCTTATCTCTAAAAAGATATTTCTTATAATATAGGTACTTAATTAGTTGTCAGAAAACTATTTTACAACGTCTCCATAGGTATAATAAACTAAGTAGATAGGTATTATTACCATTAATCCAGTTCTATGTACGAAACTAAATAGAAATTAAATATTAATAATGACAATTGAACATTTGGTATCCATAGCACAGAATACAGAGTAATCTTTCTGTACGTAGTATTACTCCTCAAATACACTAAAATAAAAGCTACTCTCGCTGCGCGACAATAAAGCGCAATCTAGCTCGCACCTGCGCTACCTACAACAATCGTTAGCACCAACAGAATCGGTTGTCCCGCCCGTGTAGGCTAGATTGCGCCGCATCACTACGCCTGAGAGCTTCTTTTACTTTGACATCACAAGGGCGTCCTGTAAACTCCTGTCTCGCTTGATCACGGTAGGGTTACCTACGTGCAATTATTTGTGTTAGTGAATTGTAGTCCACTCTATCTAAGAGAGTTGTTATTAGTACTTATTCAGGCTGTTGGTAAATTCTAAGGCTAGGTAGGTACCTAACTCCTTACTTATGTAATTGTCATTTGTTTTATACTGGGTCTAGTGTTTACTTTTAGTTAAACAAAAAGGTATACAATTAAAAAAATCGGAATCGAATTTTATTTGTGAAAAAATTCCTTTAGACGCCCTAAAATGTTAGGTACTTAAGTCATTGTTGTTGCAAAAATCACAGAAAAGTTGCTTATGAGGAGCGGCGAGCGCGCGACGCGACTGCCAGCCAAGCGAGCGGCAACATAACTGAATTCCCGCCCGTCGTCGGGTTGGTGGGTCGAACGTACCTAAACTGTACAGTGAGACCCCCCTGCACATAGCTAATTATGGGTAGAAGTTTCCTTACCTTTCGATGTGCCTCGGAAGTGTGAACAACGTAAGGTTCGTATGCTTGTTAATATTAAGGCGGCCAAATGCGTTGCAATATCTGTATCTAATGCGAGAACGCGACGTGCTATCCGGGTAGTGCTCGACGAGGAGCCTGGGAATCTTTCCTTTTCCTCACAAACGCTGAAGCGGATGTACTTGTAGCTCTGCAGGTAAAGTGCGGAGTGTCCCCGGCCTGTCTTGACAGGAAAAATACCTTGGACACTATTTACACACAAACTACTCTAGCCCCAAACTACGATTCCCTAGCTGTATCTTGGGTACTAGATAACGATACACATACTTAAATAGATAAATATTATACTTAGATAAATAAACAGCCATGACTAGGGTACAAACATCCGTTCTCATCAAACAAATATTTGCCCCCACCGGGGCTCTAACCCAGGACCCTTGGCTTCGTAGGCAGGGTCTCTGCCGACTCGGCCATTGGGGACGTCAAGCAATAGCATTACAGTCTATTCAGCGAAAGGCTGAACTGTTAACAACTGAAAACCTATTCATTTTTTAAAAATGCAATGAAAAATGTTTCCAATTTTTGTCGCATTTTAGAAACGTCCGTGGCCGATCGTGCTGGTAGCAACATCTGGCTGAATCGGGCACTGGATGGGTGTCCATTTCTATGTGGCATTTGTTTCGGGCGCCCCACTGTGTTTCGGATGACACGTTAAGCTGTAGGTCCAGGCTACCTTCGGTATTCACTGGTAGTACGTAAAGCTGACTAATAGGGCAGCTTGAAAACATCTGACAGTCGGGCTGGCCACTAGCCCGCCACCCCTTCATCAACCCGCACTGAGCCAGCGTGGTGGAGTATGGCTCAATCTTAATCGTATCCGGGTAAAAGCCCCCTCGGTAGGAACATTAATTGGCCATATTTTTATAAAGAAACGTCAAAATTTAAATAGGTAATAGTAGTTTATGTGACTGCTACATAATGCCTAATTATGTACAGTCACATACACTAGTGTATCTACACACATATCATAGGCTTTTTTGATGTGTTCAGGAACCTCATGTTCGACCGGCATTGTGGCATTGATCCTGCAGTTGTTTAGTTTGTTCAGTAGTACCAACTTCACAGACAAACTAGGGGCAGCACGCAGGCGGGCGTCGGCGTTCGAAATTTGAATGTCATAATATGACAAATTTTGGTACGTTATGGTCACAATGTATCAATATTCAGATAAGAAATTAGTTTTTACCAAAAAGTCTATCATTATGCTGGTCGTCACGTGCAGTTTTTCGATGCAGTAAAGAGGGTTTATGATACGTGTGTAGATAAATGAATTTATGTGGACACAGACCATGAACCCTTTCGTAACCTAGAAAATTCGTAAAGCTAGCCAGCTGTATCTTTCATATTCTTTGTCTGGATGATCTGCTGGATCTCCTTTTTAATATTTGATCTGCATATTTATAAATCTAGCGCGGTTCGTGTTTGCGCAGATTCCTCGCTGCAAGGGGTGTACTCTCGTCGGAACGGTATGATAGAAACCCCCGGATGCACATCTGACAGCACAATTAACATACACCTAAAGTCATGCTGACACTGATTCAATCCATCGGCAGTTGTTGAGCAGTTCCACGTAGAGGGCGCTAAAAGCTTTTAGATAATAAACAAAGAGTTAGTAAGCAAAGAGTCTCGTTGATCTGATGACCCAGGCTATTTAGAGTTTCACCTCGGAATGTGAGATAATAAGCTGGAAACTTGCATAAAACCTTTATTATATAGATATTTGTCAAAGACCGTTTTTTGTTACCTTTGAGACTAGACTTTTGAGACTATTTTGAGAATTGTATGTTATGAAGATGCGATCATCCTTGAAACCATAGCTTTTTGTATCTTTGAGCTTGAATAACGTGTGACCCGGACACTTGATTTAATGTGACTCTTGAGACAATATCTGGAATGTTATGCCCCACATTTGTTATGAAGATACCATCGTTATTGAAATCATAGGATGGGAGATATTTGGGGTTATCCGATTTTTGACCTTGAATATATTAAGTCGCCGACACGTGATTTATTGTGACTTTTCGGACATAATTAAGTATACCCAAATAAGGGTATGCAAGTTTCCAGCTTATTATCTCACATTCCGAGGTTGACCCTCTCGATAACCTTAACCTTTTTGTATTATGAGGCCACTTACAAATGAGTCACTCAGTAAAAGGTAAAAGTAAGTAAAGCAAGTTAACGCAAAGAGTTTCCTTATTCAGATGAATAAAACTCTTTGTTGCTGTAGACAATGTTCATCATGTTACAATACCAGTGAATGTAACTCTTTTTGTTGTGCCCTCTACCAAAAAGTTTTGCCCTATATAACCGGCTGCATACGTACCACGCCACGAAGTTTACTCGGCAACCGCGCGGAATGCGTTTCCCCTCCCTCTCTCGCTCGCTCTCGCCCTCGATGCTTTAGTGATGAACGCTATGACGTCATCAGCGCAAGGAGCCAAGCTAACTTTGGCGTTCAGTAAACGCAACGGACGTTACTATTGTAGTAATAATGCCGCTATCTCTTTTTATATGATGAGAGCAAGGAATGAAAGATACCATTTTTAGTTCAGCGAAGATACCGCTAGAGGCGCTGTACGCGATGCCATACAAATGCTAAACTATAGTCGTTATCGTGTATAGCTTTAAGGTGATACGCAAAAATATGTATAAAAGGAATACTAATGTAAACGAAAGTGAAAGCGTTTATTACTTCCACATAAGAAAGAAAATGGAGCGCAAACAATGCTCTCGACTATAACGTAGCGCAAAATAACATGAAAATGGTTTAAAAATTAACTATGGCATTTTGTCAAAAATATTTTCAAGGAGAGTTTACGAATACATAATATCCACATTTTGAATGCAATTTCGCAAAGCAATTAGTTATGATTTTTGAATTAGATACAGGAAAAATAAAACAATTTAGAGTAATTTTCTTAATTCCATTCCAACCCAATAAACGTCAACCCAAAAATCAAATCTGTAGATGACTTTATAGTGGAATAAATGGATTAGAAAAAAAAATTTTTTTTGGTATCGCCTTAATTGGCAACGTACATTTAGGACTTTTACCAGAATTTTGACAACCCCTTAATACAATTTAAACACGACAAAATATAATAGTAAATAACGAAGAATAAATATAAAAAGTCTAGCAATAACCTTGTCGAGCCGTGCTTGACCTTATAATTTGACCTTGACCGTGATGTACTTAAGTTGTGTTTGGTCTGTATTTATTTATATATATGTATTATTGTATTGCCGAGTACCGTAAAACAACAATAGCCCTCCACTTGTGTTTGTAGATTTATACTTTATTTGATTTCACATGAAATAGGACTCCACATTGTCCGCTTGACATAACACACTATCGTTTGGCAAGCGCCCCTACCCTGTGTTCCATTGTTTGTATCACGAATTTTAAAATAAACACAGTCTAATCAACAAGGTATGTCCCTCTGCTCAGCGCACCGCCTCACCCAGGTAATGTCATCATCAGTATTGCCATTGCCAACAACGGACTATCTTGACCCGCGCGACGCTGGAAAAAATTACCTCAAAAGAGCCATTAATTCAGTAAAGAAGATGGCCGATGATTATGACGTAACTTCCCCCCCCCCCCCCCGACCCCCGAGCACGCCCCGCGGTTACCGCGCATGCTATCGCGTCTATGTTACATTTGTGTACAGCAGATACGTGTGCTGTGTTAGCGGGCCGCGGAGGGCCATACCGTGTTGGTCATACCATGGCATCACGTATTTTAGAATAAGATTCCGTACAATACTGCTTGGGAGTCTAGGGTTGTTGGAGTGACAATGTTCCCAGTTCCAGCACCGTGACAGTGCCAAGGGGCGAATAGTCTGATAAGCAATGTCTACTTCATCCACGTTTCCGAAGCAATAAAAATGTCGGTAAGATTTTGGGTTCAAGGAGAAACGAAAATACAAGATGCATTGGTACATTGATTTTTTATTCTACTTATGTAGATGGTAGTTTTTAGACACTCTTCTTCATATAGAGGTCTAAGTACACTTCATGTTAAAACAATCCCTGTGTAAAATATTCCAAACTACCTCCCACCCACTCTATAAGACTTCTTAACTAACGCGTTAGTCGATCAACTATCGACAGATAGTAAACCAGACCGACAGGGTTTAGAATTTACGTTCTTTTTGTTCTTAAATGTCAACCTAACACGTAGCTTATTCAGGGGCTTCGCTGCGCTCGCCCTCTCTAGTCTTAATCTAAGCTACCGCAGTGTATGCCCTGGTATTTCGTTTGCAATTCAAGTTTAAACCAGTTTACAATTTAACAGTTATAATATAACCGTTAGTGTATCAACTAACGCGTCATATAGTAAGCAGTACTCTACAGTTTACTATCTGTCGATAGTTGACCAACCAGCGAGAAATAAAACTAACGGTTAATTTACCAACTAACGGTTTTGACAATCTTACTGTGACAGGTATAATTTTGACTCTAGATAGGAAAAAAACATAGTAAACACCTCTATCAATTCCAGAAATATAAATATACTTACATATAACTTAAAGGTGCATAGTACACTATACAAGGTGACATTTAATTAGCCGACTATATTTTGGGTAGATATAAGCGCCGACAGCAGAACCATCGCGACTTAAAAGATTCGGCGGCGGCGGCGTAGTCGGCGGCGCGACCTTGAAATGAACTGGTATGAGGGAAAAAATTAAATGCCATTATATCATTTGAATTATCGATTTTAATTAGAATAAACATTTGTAACATAGCATAGCAATAAAAACAATCAATATTTGCTCAAAATAAAAATCTGCCTTATCGATAAAGGTTGATTGAAGGCGGCGCGTGGGTCTCTCGGCGCAGGTAAGTAACCGAACTGAGTGGTTGGTTTGGATCAGTGTGACCAGATTAAATTTTACGAAAATACCGAGGCACCTCAAAAAAATACTGAAATATACCGATTTACATAGGACAGATATACCAATAAAAATACTGATTTTCTTAACAGGTTTTATTTATTCATTTTCACAATAAATGTTAGAGTTATATTTTAACATCTTTTTCGAAGGATTAAATTTTACACAACCTCCTTCATCCTTAACACCTTGCTTTGTTTTTAAAATTGCTGACACATTTTTGTTTACAAATCTATTTCTTTGGTCCGTTTTTATTAAATTTATCTGTGAAAATATGCGCTCGCATGCAGCATTCGATACCGGTATACATAGCAGAGATTTACTAAAACTAGTTATATTTTTGTATTTTAACATGCCATCACTGTTAGAAATTTTCCCAACTTCCACCCAAAATTGTTCACATGAGATGGGTGAGCCAGTGCTCGAAGATTGTAACAAATCACTTACTTCGCGATCAAACTTTAGGGTTCTATATTCTTCGTCGATTAACTGCATTTGTTCTGGCTGTACTTCGCATGGGAAAGTTTCTATTACATTTCGTAAACTGCGAAATTCTTTATGCACGGCAGTGTGTGGGTCAAGAAATTTTAGTTCTTTAAAAACTGGATTTTCAAAAGGCAAACGTGATTTCAATTGCGTGCTTAGCTCAATTAAAAATGATTGGCACCTTCTGAAAAACTCAGCAATCTGTTCTTTCATGTTTACATTTCCCCTGTGTTTGATTAATTCTTGGCCCACTTGAATACCTAAGTACATATCTTTCAATGGCAAATAATTTACATGTGACTTTGGGTCTAAGGTAAATACATTTTCTGTATGTTTGATGTAATTAGTTTTCATGAAGCAACCCAAAATCGACAAGTACATACTAGATGCATCATCATACAGTCTATCAATGCACGGATAGTCGCCTTGAAAAATTACGTTAAATTTGTTTACAATCGGCAAAATGTAGTCCAAAAAGTGAAAGTACAATTTGTTTATATCAGTGGTAAAAGAATTATATAAAAATTCTGATGACATATTGCGATCACTCAAGTATTGGTCTTGAAAGAACAATTGCAATGCCCTCCACTGCTCAATTATTCTACTAATACAGGCATGAAGTGAAAGCCACCTTATGTCGTAATGACGCAAGATTCTGTGATTTTCAGTGTCTGTGAAATTTTGGAACTCAGCAAATTCTCTTTGACGCTTGCTGCTTTGAGAAAAATATCCATATACTTCTTTTACTATTTGTTCTAAATTTCTAGGCAGTATTTTACAGGCGTGGCTAACACTTAATGCTGCAGAGTGACAAACACATTTTATGAAAAAGCACTTTGGGTTTACTTCTTTAATTTTTGCAACAATGCCAGAGTGTTGACCAAACATCACATTCGTAGTATCAGCAGCGAATCCTATTACGTCTTTTATTTCTAAACCTAATTCGGATAATTTTGATGACAACGAATTAAATAAATGACCTGCGGTCTCACCACTTAAATCAACTAAATCAAGGAATTTGGTTTGTACAGTACATTTAGTTTCAGAGAAGTATTTAATTACTATCGCCAATACTTTGACTGTCGCAACATCTGTACTCTCATCGATTATAATTGAATATACTGGTTTACCTGAAGGAGATGCAGTACGAAGTATGTCCTCAATCATATCTTTTTCGAATTCGGGTCCTAAAACATTATAAGTTATAGCAGCTGCTTTGGTTCTCTTGCAGGAAAATTCTTTCGCAATATCGGAATCGGTAAAACACTTCACTAGAACTTCACTAAGATGGTCCATAGCTCTAAATGGGATATTGTGTTCCGACAGAAAACTGCATAAACGCAGCTCAGCTTTCTTGACTTCGTCTTTCAGTGGGGCCTTTTTGAAAAATGTATCAACCTGAAAATTAAATGAAAAAATACTTGGTTATTTTGGAAACAAAACCAGGATGATTAACTTTGAATTAAAATATATCAAAACTCCTTGAACTAGGTAAGTAAAGCGAGTTATGCTTACCTTTGACTGTCCTTTATATTTTATCAAGTTCGATTTATGCTTTTCAGTATTTGCATGCTGTTTTATAGATGCTAATCTACTTTGCAGTTTCGCATTGCATGCTTTACAAAATGCGGTGAACTCATCATCTTTATAACGTGAAAGCCACGAAGAAAATTCCGGAATTTGTTCCCACTTAGCTAAATAACTTTGCTGAAAACTAGACATGCTGTCCGGATGGATGCAACTAAGTAAATAAAAATAACGAAAATCGCAATCTATTTATATGATGACAAAAACATCTCCTATTTTGGGGAAATTCCCGAATTATCGAAAGAAAGTCCTCAAAGATTAAGTCGAGTGCAGAAGAGACAATCATTTCACTTGAACCGTATTAGACGATTTAATACTAGTAATTAAGTATCTTTTATGTCTAACTACTACCTATTCATGCAACTGAAAACTTAAAAACTAGACGTTGTTTTGAAAATTATAGATAAACTAGCGGTCCGTCCCGAATTCGTCCGGGTAGACTGATATTCATGAAACAAACGGATTTGAATGTATGAAATCTGGAAATTACACTATATCTAATGTTGCAAACCGCATTAAAATCGGTCCAGCAGTTGTAAAGTTTTAGGCGAACATACATTGTGCAACTCTGATTTATACTACGTATTGATTGATAATTGTATAGGTAGTATTACAATACTACAACGCCGGCGACGGCCGTCTTTCTTGTCATATCTGTAACTTACTCATCTTTGCTCATAGATAACATGTATAAACTAAATCCGGGAAAGCCCCCAGCCAATGTTCGCGTTCCGGGGAATTCCGCAAACATTGTCCCAAGGACGATCACTCACTACGGTGTTGCCATAACGTCAACCATAATATACCCAAAAATACTGACTCCCAGCAATATACCTGAAAATATACTGATGTTCGGAAAAATCGATGAAATATACTGAAAAAGTATTAAAATACTGAATCTGGTCACACTGGTTTGGATTTGGATGTCCGACTCGGCGCGCCGACCGGGTATGGCGGCGCGGGGGGGGGGGGGGGGGGAAGCCAGCCGGCGCGGCGCTCATATCTAATTTTAGGAATGATATTACCCAAAATTATGAACAACTTTCCCAAAGAAACATGATCGTAACTGAAAAAAAATAAGGGAGCAAAATGATGTATTTACAGCGAGGGCGGTACATTGAATCCAGTGTGAAGGGAAGGATTCTACAATAGAATCCTGAGCGTAACGAAGGATTCAAGCGTTAACGCCCATGACGAAAATAATTTTGCTCCTGAGTGACACATACAACTTTTCACACCGACTATGAGGAAAATTTAAATTAAATGCTCTAAAAATATATACTTTGAATTATACTTTCACCACTTTTACAGTAATCGAACAACGTAAACAAAACTTTTTTTTTGGCGTGTTGTGCCTTGGACTAGGGAAAGGTCGCCACAGATAAAATATTCCATTCCATTCCATTCCATTGTAATATGTATTCAATTCGATTATTTTTACACTTGGTAAAAGTACAGGAATATGGTATCTGTGGTGACCTTTTCCTATATATAAATATATCATTTAGCTCCCTTGTGACACAAATAACTATTTCATTTGCGACCATACGTTTCTTTGGGAAAGTTGTTCTTAATGATCGTTGCTATCATTACCCAAAATATGGTCAGCTAATGAAATGTCACCTTGTATAAATTAGTAGTTTATGTGACTGCTACATAACGGAGGGCATTAATACTCGAGAGTGGGTTTATAAAACGAGCCGAAAGAAAGTTTTATAATAATATCACTCGAGAGTTTTTATGCCTAATTATGTATATCAAGAGCTCTCTTTAATGTGTTCAGGAACCGCATGTTCGACCGGCATGGTGGCATTGATAATTCCTTTGCACTTGTTTAGCTTGTTCAGTAGTACCAACTTCACAAACAAAGTAGGGGCCATGCACAGGCGGGCGTCGGCGTTCGAAATTTGAATGTTATAATATGTAGAAAAAATATTTATATACATAGTCAGGTCATAAGTTCTGTCACATGTGCAATATGAAATAATTTAGACATGTTTATTATTTATGTAAACATTTATATAGCAAAATGAACTTAATAAAACATAGATTCTTATGGTAATAAAGTTTATTCAAAATGACCCCCGCGATTTTGAATACAGGCCTTTAATCTGCGCGGCCAGTCGTCTATCGCAGCACGAACGAGGTCCATGTCAATATCGGCGGCTGCCTTAATCAAGGATGCCTTGAGTGACTCCAAATCAGGATGAGGCTTTGAGCAGGCCTTTTCCTCCAAGTGTTACCATATCTTGTAATCTAACGGACTCAATTCTAGACTGGAGGAGGGCCAGTCTTCGTGCCGGATGAAGTCGATTTCACGCGCCGCCAGCCAGTCTTGTGTGCTTTTCGCTCTATGAGCTGGCGCAGAATCTTGTTGGAATACCCAGTGCCTGTTATTAAACATGGTATGAGAAACAGGTTCCACAAGGTTCTTGTACACAACTGCATTCGTTTTTACGCCTTTCTCACAAAAATGTACCTCAGTTAAGCCCCAATAAGAGACTCCCAACCAAACCATGAGCGAGGATGGAAAATGACCTCGTTGGACACGCGGAATACGGTTGCTCGCTTCTTCACTGCTGTGTGCGTACACCTTATCATTTTGTTTGTTGTAGCTCCTTCCACGGTGAAAATTTTTTCATCCGAAAAAAGAATTTCCCGATGCTTTTTTCCCGCGTACCGCTTCAACAAAGCGCGGCATCTCTTCAGTCTCAGGTCCATTAAACGAGCGTCCAAACGATTTCCTGTTTTTCTTCGATATGCCCTAAGCCCTAAGTGTTCATTTAACACCCTTTTCACCGTGGTCCTGCTTAACCCCATCTGAAGGGCCAACAGTTTCTGCTTATGTATGGGATTTCTTTGAATTCGCGCCTTCACAGCTTTTATCACTGCTGGAGTCCTAACAGAGCGAGGGCGACCACTTCTTGACCTGTCATCTACACTAGAGTCTTCATTGTATCGTTTGATGGTACGATAAACGAATCTTTTGGTTATCTTCAAATTTTTCAGTAAGTCGAAAATCTGAATTGGCGCGTAACCACAACGATGCAACGCAGTAACTGCGACACGGTCTTCTTTAAGTGTCCACTCCATATTTAAAAATGAGGAAAATTCTAAAAAGTACACATTTTTATTTTCATGAAAAATTCGAAATTCGAATTCAATAAACTTTTTTGTGGCCAGCGTTCTAAATTCAAAAGTTTTTATTGTGTGACAGAACTTATGACCTGACTGTGTATATAGATAGATATAGATAGGAAATTAGACTTCTGATTTGAAACGCGCTTTGCAAATAAAAAAATATTTCAGTGTATCTTCTTTCTTTCTTTTATTAGCCACTCTGTGGAAGTACACCTATTATATTGCCTTGAATAGCGCCAGCAGAAATGCACATAGTAAATTTACTGACATCGACATTTATCAACATACATCACTATTAGTAGTCTATGGTTAACCATTCCGCCATAACTGTATACAAAATAGACTTTTATTTTTGGATCTACTTTATCACCTTAATCCACGGTAGGTATTTTCGTTCTCAGTTTTTTTTATCAATGAAAACGTGGCTGTTGTGCTGATTTTTCGGCGCAGCTCAGCATCAGACCGCATTAGTCGGGCTGTGACCACAATCTCTATTTTTGAATCACTCGCGTCGTGGCGAGCGCTCGCCAAGCGCACCGCTTGGTTATATCACTCGACGTAACTAAGCTCCACCAAACGTGTCGCTTGAGGAGCGCTCGCTTCCGAGGCGAGTGATTCAAAAATAGAGCTACTATCGCATGCAGAGCTCTTTGCTATCGCAAGGGACGAAACCCTTTTGCCCGTAAGCACAGAGTAGCTTCATCCAGAATTCGCCTTTAAACCGTCTCGGAATAGGGGTCAAAGTCATCTTGTTGGCTAGCCTGAGGGCTACGCTGTTGTTGGACCGGGTAGGAAGCCATCTTACTGGCAGCAGTCTGGTAGACGACGGCGTTGGATCGCTGAAAAGTAAAATTGATGGATTAAAAAAAAACTATAATAAATTTAACCCTTTATTTTAACCCTTAATTGGACTGGCATGGTAATAAATGCGAAAACCAATGAAAAATTCTGCATGCCTTGGCCAATTAAGGGTTAAGGAATGGAAATTACAATTAAAACTTATCTCTATATTCAATCGATGCTAAAATTGTAGGTACCTAATAAGAGTTTTCTCCGAGCAAACCCAGGACGAAAAGGATAAATTTATATAGTTTGATACATGCCCCGAGAACGCTACATTCTAAGCGTAATTAAAAGCAAATAACCAAACTCAATGCAAAGACTCAAAGCAACCCCTATCGCTACTCGGTATATTTGTTTAGGTTACATTAAAATGTGGGTCTCCCATAATTGAGGGACTCTGATTTTTAAAACAAAAGTATTCGCCTCGTTTTATTGTTTTTTTTACGGCGCGGGTCAAGGGGCTCTCATTTTGATGCTGCAGTATTTGAGTAATATCTTATATCCATATTTCTATATCCATATATCTATATCCATATATCTATATCCATATATCTATATCCATATATCTATATCCATATATCTATTACCATATATCTATATCCATATATCTTTATCCATATAGAACTAGGGAATCGGGTCTTCCTACAAAAATTAAACTCCTGTTCAAGACTTGTTTAAAAACAAAAATATATGGGTTTTGAAATTTCTTTTGAGGTTAAACTATGTTTAATATTTTTTGTAGTAACGGTAACACGGTTAAAGTTTTACTGTGATTATAGCTGGTACTGATAAAACTATAATAAATCTTATTGGACTACGCTTGGGACACTGATTTTTGACTATTTGCGACTATCGTTCAGCACGATATCACAACGTGTCGGCAGCCCCTAGCTAAAAAGCTCTTACGCCTATTCCATACAATCAGAGATATCGTCACGCCATTTAATATACGGAGTAGCAGAGGCATGGATGTACCTACCCACGTTTAGTCAGTTCTATGGTTCACTGCAACTATGGTATGTCCTTTTAATACATCTTGAAGCTACAAATAGTACATCGTCATTAGTGTGGTACTAACAACAGGAACATCATCCTATTATCCTGCAACATCTCTAATAAGCTTAAGTAATAAAGTTCAGTGCATGTAAATCTGGCTGGGGTCACCCCCTGACGCTAATGAAACATTATGCACCCGACCTAGGTTAGAAATGCCTGCTACTAATGTTACAAATGTTAGATAAAGTAGAAGACAGATAAAGAGAAAGGTATAGTGCATTGGGTGGGGTTAATATGTATGCCATAATGATATCACCCTTAGCTTTGCCCGTAAAAATACGTTAAGACTGCAAGTCTTATAGATCTTGTATTAATTAGTTTCACAATACAGCTACAGATGGCGCTGTTCCCGATTCCTACATCGCGGTATGGTTTGGTTTACGCCGCAGGATATAAGCTCGCGCTAACAATTTATTCTCTAGAATCTCCCTGTAAAATTTTACCGTACTTTTTGATGCCCTTCGCGGGGCTAATTAAAATGAATAACAAACGGAGACTCCGAGCCCAAGAGAACCTCTCTTTGCGTACCATCGTCGACGCCCCCCGCTACGTGAGGAATGCGACGATCCAGAGGGACCTCAGATGGGAACCAGTGGACCAGTTTGTCCAGAGGCTGGCGAAGGGCATGTTCGCGCGTGCGGATAGCTCTCAACATCCGCATATCCGCGACATGGCGCCGTACCACGCGCGCCCGCCCGACCGCCGCCGCCTGCCACGCGACCTGGTTGCCTAGCCGGCGATCATCCAATGGAACACCCCTCGTGAGAAGATCTTCACCGCCCGCGAGGGCCCCCCGATGACCTGTCCATAGGAGTGGACAGAGGCGCTTCTTCAGGAAGAGATCCGATGATCTGACCCTGACTCCCCACGCCCCAGAATGGGTGCGTGAGATGATTTCTTGATTGATTGATTATTCTCTAGGATATGGAATCGAACCTTGCTCTATTTTTTGATGCCCTTCGCGGGGCTAATTAAAATTAAATGGTAATGTAATGTTATCAAGTCCCATATACTCACTGTATATGTAAATACGCACTAGGCCATTTCTCTTTTTAAATTAGCTGGCCAGCTACAAGTACGTTAATAAGTTTGTGTTACGTTCCCTGTCTAAACTCTAACGAAGATTACTATTTTTTATATTTGAACGTATTGCAGTACGTTTTTGAATATTGTAACTAAATCGTGCGTATATTCCTTCTCAAAATTTTATGAGTTTTAAAAGAAGATACTACAATCTGTATTCGAAACCAGAATTATTTTTCTTTCTAGGAAACCTGGTTTCGAATAAAGAAAAATAATTCTATTTTCTAAACTGGTCTCGAAAGTGGCCGAAGGATCAGTAACAGATAACAGACTAATGTATATATTAGAGTTATATAAACGGACAGATGACTACTTGTCGTATTTTTACCCATAGAGATAAATAATAGTGTCACATACTTAGGTATGAAAGTAGATGAGAGCTTTTCCTGCTCAGTCCATATACATAAGTTATGTTTATGTAACAAACCTAGAATATTATTAGGCAAACTCTACAATTTAAAATCCCTGCTAGAACCCTAAAATGTTTATATAGGTGCTTAATAGACTCGTATTAAGATACGCTCTCGACTGCTATGGCCTTACTTTCAAAATAAACATTGAAAAGATTGAATCATTGCAATCAGATTTTTGAAATTATTAGTAAACAAAAAAACTAAGAATAAATGTAAGAGGATTATAGAAAATTATTTAAAATTGTAATGTAAAGTACTTCCTATTAGTGTTAAAAATTAATATCTAATCTTCATTGATAACCATAGCAGTCGGGAGCGTTACTCCCTAATAGTTGCTAATAGCCATATGCATAATACTAAGTCAAACCTTACGGGTAAATACTTAGTACCCAGGAATAATAATTATTATGCTGATAGAACTCTAGGCAAACGCGTCCCTTATTTATTGAATACCTTACCAACTAATATAAGGAATGTAACCAAAAAAATAAGATTCTGTAAGTTGTTAAGGAACCATCTATTTAACACACTGTAAAACTTTTATGAAGTTGAGACCGTTGATCCTGCAGTCAAACTACGTGAGCAGTTTTGCAGGACTTTCACTAATTTGCAAGATTTTTATTGTAAACATTGTTAATAACAATAAATAAATAGATAGATAGATAAAATCTTTTTTCACTTTCTACAATACACATTTGACAGAAAAACAGTTAAAATAAGCAGTAGTACATAGGTAGACAAAAACTCAAACATGCATTGCAAATAGAGAAAAGGCTCTGACTCAGCAAAGTGTTGCAGAAGATCTGCAACGCTGATATTCTGCCAGAACCTTGATACAATTTACTTACAATACAAACTTAAAATAAGTAAATGATTAAAATTATCTTAATTAATTAATTTTACAAGAAGGAGAAGAACTTGTGATGCATAAAATAAATTTGCTACAAAGAAAGAAGAAGAGAGCATCTTTGCCATCACATTGATATCACTTGCTAAGTGGGTTAATTAGGATAAAATAAAATAAAATAAACCATAAATATAACTCTAAAGGCTTGTCAGTTAGGTACCCACTTGTCATAGCCGAGTTGACCGTGTTGTGTTTACACCATATTTATTAGCGGCTATCAAAAAGGTAGTAACAAATTAGGCATGGGTAACTCAAGAATGATACAAAAAAGATGATCCTTCCCAGTGTTGCCAACCCCATTCTAGACTAAAACTGCAAACAAGCTTTCAAAAAACCGTAGAAAACTGTAAATGTATACTTACAGAACTATAAATCTACAGCTTTTCTTATTTTGTATTATTTAATGGCAGTTATCAATAAAACAACATAATTAAGTAATAAAATCAACTTTAAATCTTAAAAAAATTACAATTTGTCTACTAGACTTCGTTTTCAATTTGCACATCCTCCTCATTTTCAGTTTCATTTTTGTTCTTGAAATCGTACACATTTTAATTGAATCTCTTTAAATGCTTATTGGTAGCATGAAACTCGAAACAATTTTTATATTCTGATTTCGTATGTAAGGTGCCTTTATGGTGGTGGTAGACAGTTTATTCCTAAGTTTGGTTTTCATAAGTTTTTTTTTATTTATTTATTTATTTATCCACTAACGCCACCTGTGCAATTACGCAAACCGTGCCATAGACGTTGCTAAAACCGAGTTGTACGGGTTACGCAGCGAATAAAGTAGATGACGTACTTAGTATTATATAGAAAAACTGTAGATTTGGAGGTCTGAACTAAAAACTGTGACGATATGGACAAAACTGTAAATCTACAGTTAAAACTGTAGAGTTGGCTACACTGATCCTTCCAAAAGAAGCATTCACTCAGTAAATAATTCGTTTTCCAAATACATCTTTAAATCAGTATCACTACGGTTCATACAAGATTGATGGAATCATGGAAGCGTGAAAGAAATGAATGACCTACGTAGGGCGCGAGCGAGCGAGAGGCATTAGGTTCGTTTCGGGCTTCGTTTTTGCAAAATTGCGTCGTCAATACATAGGGCGCACTGTAAGTTTCCGGAACTGGCCACTTACATAAACAATATTTAAAAATTTATTGCAACATTTGAAAATAGAACTCTTTGGCTGTAGAATGCAGTTTGTTTCATCTGACTGCCTTTTGTTTTTACCTTGTGGCGCCATTTAAAAAATTGTGTGTCTGCATCAACATGGATTTAACTCGGGAAAATTTTCGTAGTATGATTTTCTACGATTTTAAGTGTAATTTGACAGCTCAACAGAGCATCGCTCGGCTTGAAACAGCTTTTGGCAATGAAGCACCATGCAAGACAACTGTTTATAGCTGGTTTGCAGAATTCAAGCGTGGTCGTATCAATCTCAGTGACGAATCTCGCGATGGTAGGCCGTCCACCGCTGTGACCAACAAAAACATCGATGCTGTGCGCCGTATGATTGAAACAGACAGGCATGTGACCTACCATGAAATTCGCGCATCCTTAGAAATAGGCATGAGTCAAATACAATTAATCCTACACAAACATTTGGGTGTGAGAAAGCTGTGCTCGCGGTGGATCCCACACAACTTGACCGAGGCTCAAAAAACGGACCGCGTCACTTGGTGCAGTGCCATGCTTACCAGATTCAACGAAGGTGCGTCAAATTTGGTGTGGGACATAGTAACAGGTGACGAAACATGGATTTATTGCAACGATCCCAAAACAAAGCAGCAATCGAGCGTATGGGTCTTTCAAGATGAGCCGAAACCAACCAAAGTGGCGCGCGTGAAAAGTGCATCTAAGCGGATGATTGCTTCTTTTTTTAATAAAACTGGACACGTGGCTACTGTTGCTTTAGAGAATCGTCGTACAGTGAATAGTGACTGGTACACGACCATTTGTTTGCCGGAAGTTATTGACGAACTCCGTAAAAATAACCGTAAACGCCGTATCATCCTGCACCACGACAATGCTAGTTCTCACACGGCCAGACAGACAAACGACTTTTTGAAGGCGAAAAATGTAGAACTCATGAGTCATCCTGCATACAGTCCCGACCTGGCACCTTGTGACTTTTTTCTGTTCCCAAAAATTAAGAACCAATTACGCGGTCAACGATTTTCATCACCAGAAGAGGCTGTCGAGGAGTATGAAAAACACGTTTCAGAGGTCACCACAGAGGAGTGGCACAAAAGTTTTCAAAACTGGTTTCATCGAATGAAAAAGTGCATAGACGCCAAGGGAGATTATTTTGAAAAACAATAAATTAATTTTGTACCTTTAATAGTATTTTTTCATATTCATTCCGGAAACTTACAGTGCGCCCCACGTATAACAGTCAGTTGATTTCTTGTAAGTACATTCGTGTGGCAATCACCGGTTGAATTTACGTACAGACCTCACATGAAACTATTTATATATTATTAATTCATTGTAAAACTAGGTTGACAGTCCTAAGCCTGTAAAGTATGAAGATATAAGTATGTAGTATCTTACCTATAAATTTAGATAAAGCTAAAGTTAGGTTAGCTGGAAAACAAAAAGCAAAGAAAGACTCGGACTCGGCAGTGTGACGTATTGATGTAGGTGGTGTTTTGTTTTTTCGATCAGTGAATTTTTTGGGCTTGATAAATTAACCATTTTAGGGACGTTCTGATTCAAGTAAATACGAGTTGTACTCGATACGTTTGTTTCGATACCAACTACTTTTAGCATCGAATCAATCTAGCGAGTACCTACTTGGTATCGAAACAAATGTACTTGAATCGAATCGAATCAAACCAATTTTGTTGTACGAAGGAACGGAACTAGTTTTTTGAACGCATCTTACAATTACGACCTATGAACGCGCCGCAATCCCTTCCAACCGCCCTTGTTTGTTGTTATTATTATTCTCTATCTCTCTCGACCTCGCTCAGGCAGCCGCGGCGCGACTTTGCCCATTGCCCGTCACCAACCAGCCCAGAGCAGCCGTTTATTTGTTTGGTTGAGCCAGCCTTATTGGTGCGATTGTCAGAAAGCCAGATATTACGCCATATTTATTTTCTGACATTGTTTGTTGTTGTTTGGCGAACAAGTCGGCGTAGAAAACCTATTTTTCTATTATTCCTAAAAAAAGCCTAAATCCTATCGATATAACTAGGTATCGATACTTTATGGTTACTTACTTGAGTAGTATAAGTATAAGCCCCGCAGGATGCTAATGCGCTTGACGGTTCGAATAAATTTTCGTTTTATTGATTCGATAGAACATGGCTCATAATTCTGAATAAATAATGTTCAGAAAGTTCACGTGCCTGCCGTTACATGGATGCATTGCAATTCTGCGGGGCTTATATCCTTACATCTAATTCCTAAAAAAGTTGAATAAAAATATCGATATGAGTAAGTATCGATACTTTTTAGGTACTCAAATAAGTAGTATCGCAAGTCTATTTGAGTACTACTCATTTGAGTAGGTATCATTATGGCATTGACATTAAAGGTTCCGTACCAGCGTGCAATGGTAGGGATGGTGTGGAGTGAATAGTTTGATTTTGACGTTATTGGTGCGGCTACTTTCATCCTAAATGTACGTAACCAGATGCATTCATAAGTTTGTATGTGGTATTGAAAGATTTATTTATTTTTATTTTATTAATTTATTCAGGTATAAGACATGTAGGTACATAGTTATATGGCTCCCTGTCTCCTAAACTAGGTTCATCACCTGTATTTCAGGGGGCAGGCCTCTGAAGAATAGTTGTATGGGAGGGAGCCCCCTTAAATATTTATTTTATTCTGTTTTTTAGTTTGTATTGTTATAGCGGCAACAGAAATAGATCATCTATGAAAATTTCATCTGTCTTACTATCACGGTTCATGAGATACAGCCTGGCCCTGGCGACAGACGGACGGACGGACGGACAGCGCGAAGGCTTTGCTTTGGATATGGTCCCGTTTGGCACCCTTCGGGTATCGAACCTAAAAAGGTACATAATTACATATAGTATAAGTAAGTTGATAACATAAAATAACCATTTTAATTAGCCCCGCAAAGGGCATCAAAAAATCGAGTAAGACTCATTTAAGTGTTCCCCTCCACGGAAATCTTTAGTAAAAGGCGAAAGATTTTTACGTTTTGAAGGGAAACCAGAGTAACGAGAGATCAATCAAGAATTCATCTCACGCACCCATTCTGGGGCGTGGGGAGTCAGGGTCAGATCATCGGATCTCTTCCTGAAGAAGCGCCTCTGTCCACTCCTATGGACAGGTCATCGGGGGGCCCTCGCGGGCGGTGGAGATCTTCTCACGAGGGGTGTTCCGCTGGATGATCGCCGACTAGGCAACCAGGTCGCGTGGCAGGCGGCGGCGGTCGGGCGGGCGCGCGTGGTACGGCGCCATGTCGCGGATATGCGGATGTCCCAAAACCTTGGGATTCGGTTTGTCTACGGGCTGCGCAAGTACGACCATGTCTCCCAGTATCGCAAGGAGCTGGGATGGCTTCCGATCCGTCTTCGCCGTGATATGCACATTCTCTCTTATCTATTCAATATTTTGCGAAATCCCCGCTACCCCACATATCTTCGAGAACGTTTTGAGTTTCTTTTCCCCAGGGATAGTAATCGGAGATCCCACACGGTGTCTCTCCTGTCAACTCCTCGGCATAAAACTGCCGCCTACAAACACTCTTTTAGGTTAAGGGCAATCCGACTGTGGAACGCACTTCCCTGCACTATTAGGGATAGTCCCTCAATTTTCACTTTTAAGAGAAGATTGAAAGCGTATTTCCTTTCTCTTTCGTAATTAGTATGATATTTATGTAAGTATATGTATGATATTTTGTAGTTTATATATGTGCATGCTATCTAGTGTATTATATAGTTGAGATATATATATATTTTATTAGGTATATTTTATTTATATTTTAAAAGTAATTTTCGTACGTATGTATACTGTTTTATTGCGCACTAGGACTGTCCTTTTTCATAAACACTCCTGTCTTGCCTAGGTTTGCTGGAAGAAATCTCTTTTTAGAGATAAGCTCGCCTTTGCCTATAAAATTTATTGTAACTGTCTGTGTATCTATGTTTTCTGTGCAATAAAGAATATGAATATGATATGTTGTGATCTATCCGCACGCGCGAACATGCCCTTCGCCAGCCTCTGGACAAACTGGTCCACTGGTTCCCATCTGAGGTCCCTCTGGATCGTCGCATTCCTCACGTAGCGGGGGGCGTCGACGATGGTACGCAAAGAGAGGTTCTCTTGGGCTCGGAGTCTCCGTTTGTTCGTCTCCGAGCACAGGGCGTACCATGTCGGGGCCGCGTAGGTGAGGCGGGATCTCACGAAGCACTTGTAGATCCCGAGCTTCGCCCTCAGAGGGAGGCTGGAGTCGAGAAGTGGACGCAGCAACATAAATACTATGTACCCGCATTTCTGTAGATTTTAAGTAAACAAAGAAATGTCATTGTCATTGTACAAAACATATACATAATATGAACGTCGAAGTGAAAGGTTTTGTACTAGCCAATGGCATTGCTTTGTTTACATAAAATTAACAAGAATTTTAATGCGAGTATAGATAGTGTTCTAATTCCATGTTTTCCATCACTTAATACATAAAACAATGTATAATACACGGAGATATGAAAGTTTCCTTACGATGTTTTACATCACTGTTAGATATAACTTCAGTGTTATTTAACGATAAATTCATTGGTCAGCACCGAATGCGAACCCGTATCTCCTGCAATCTACTTAGAACAAGTCGATACCAATGCAGGGTAAGTGTACCTATCGTTCAAGTTACATTTGCAATGACGAATAATTAACCAGAGATCCGCTGCATTATAAAATATCAGCCGTTTCTGCAACCTTCAAGTAGTAAATAATAATTGTAGATTTATCGCACCCCATTCAGCGAGGGTTGACAGCCGACGGGGTTCCGTAGTATTAAAATTTAAGCGTTAATGTTGCCCTTAACGCTTAACGCGGGGGAATCAATGGCTCGTGACAGTTAATGGGCCATTCGGATCTCGCGCGATTTGGGAATTAAAGTGAACTTTTAGACGGCGAATTCCCATCAGATGTGATATAAAACAAAACATGGTTGAAAGCGTGTGTGACGTGAGACGGAAGATAGAGTATTGCACGAAATAAATTGTACATTTTATAAAATGTCATGGACATAACTTTTATAACGTAAACTAGTATTGGAAAATCGCTTTGCCAGGCCCTTGGAATATATTTGAGGAATTGTATATGCGAATTTCATGACTTTACAACAATTCCATAATCTGAAACATTTATTCTGCTTTAAAGCAAGAGGTAACCTTTTGATTATTTTCTATTGAGTAAATATCATCCTTTTGCACTTGTCATCTACGTAAATCCGTGATTTGAACTTGATTTAGCGCCGGTTTCTGAATTGAGAAATTCTCTTAGTTAATACTTAACAGTTTTTGTGTGACATCTGCAGAGACAGAAGGATATCTACTTAAGTGATTAGTGAAATTCTCAATTCAGGAATCGGAGGTCAGTAACGTGTAGTTGTTGTACAACAAGCAAACTTGGGAGCTCGCCATCTGCCCATCAGCAAATGGGACTATGAGAAGACGACGCGACATGACTGAGACTTCCCATCCCCATACATTTTTGAATCCTTATGTTTACTAGTCGCTCTGTGAGCTGTAACTAGACCTCGCAAGCGAAACACATCCCCCAATCCCTTGACATTTATCGCATTGAACAATTCGAATTATTATAAAAACAAATAACCCGACTGCATTTTCATAAAAACTTAGCATCATGGAGTATGACAGTTGCCGCACCAACCAGTTTGGAGACCAGCAGGCCTTATGGCGGTACTCTCTGAAGTTCATAGCGTGTCATGCTTATACAATTTCATCGATTGCGGGGTATCACCGAAGGCTTCTCGGCTTCATTCAATGAGCTTGGGTTTGGCCTCCATTATGATGCTACTTGCGTGATACCAATTTGACAGATGAAGCTGGTGCAAGGTGTCAAACGTAAAAGTCTATATGAAGTTCATTGCTCAGACGACTTACGCCATAAGGCTGCAGTAGTAAGCCATCCTGGACGAGTATAATCTAGCCGGCCGAGCCGAGGGCGAGCTCCGGCTTTAATACGAGGCCAGGGTGGCACTTATGGTGGAAGCGTGTTTAGTGCTTTTCTCAAAAATAAAACCATTTATGTTTATTGTGAATATTTTGTTTTTTCTTCTTTTTCTTCTGTTAGTATCGTATTGATAGCACCTCGGCATATGAGCACTCATTCAGGCTGCTGGTGGTCCGACTGTGGAACGCACTACCTTGCACTACAACTATAAGAGACAGTCCCACTCTTGTCTCTTTCAAAATCAGGGTAAAAGAGCACTTCCTCTCTCTTTCGTGAGAGTTATAATATATACATATAAACTATATATAAACTGCAATAAATAATTATGAGTTATAAATTCCTAATTCCTAATTACACTGACGAGCAATGAAGAAGTTCCAGTGAGATAGCACCAAATTACTCCTAAACGGGAAAGGTTAGCTTAATGACTCCGTTTGCTATATTGAAGTAGGTTTAACAGCGCATCAGAACATTACCAAGTAAAAACGTCAATATTGTGTTCTTAAAATAAATGTTTTAAAAAATTGGATGGGTGTTTGTCGCCATTTTGTGGGTGGAACTTTTTCATTGCTCGTCAGTATAGTATCACAATAGTAAAAAATACGAATGAACTGAGTTTTCTGCCCTTAACTGCCAATAACCTCCTTAGCTTATCTTTAAAAAAAACTATATTTAATATTATGATATGTAATGGGACAAAAAAAAATGACAAAATTTATTTATTTCCCATAACACAACTTATCGTATACTATGTGGGTAAACTAACAAACAGTAACAGTTAACATTACTACAGTATAAAGTACACTAGATTTTCAGTTTAGTTTACTAATATGCACATACGATACAAATGTACTTGAGCACGGCGTTAACAAAAATAGTGGTTAATAGCAGACCCCACACTAAGTCAGACTTGTCCTGGGGGTCTAGACTAAGGTTACCAACATGATTTTATATAAATGGGAGTAGACAGTTTGCTCATTTCATTTGCACGTTATTTAAGTCAGTAAACACAATAATGTGTTACTTTAAAACACTATTACAAGTTTGAAATTATTTTGAACACGTTTATTTAAAATGTTTAAATATAAATAAGAAGAAAATAAATACATATTATATCAATAATAAAATTTAGATATAAGAAAAAGTAAATCATAATATTAATATCAATATATACCGTTATATCGTCATTTAATTATTGTTGTGCCTTCAGGACAGCTTCGGTGGAGTCATAGTCCAGGGTAAGCAGCCAATTGGTGATTT
Source organism: Argyresthia goedartella (assembly GCA_949825045.1). NCBI lineage: Eukaryota > Metazoa > Arthropoda > Insecta > Lepidoptera > Argyresthiidae > Argyresthia > Argyresthia goedartella. The sequence goes on along the minus strand of OX463827.1, from coordinate 2,889,150 downwards.
TGTTTTTTACCACCCAACTAGTGCAGTTTCTAAGGTCACAGTTCTTACTGACTTGCTTGTAGATGTAAGGGAAAACAAAAGATTTAAACCTTTGCGCAAAGGCCGTTTTAACAAGAGCAGTTTTAACGTTTAGACGATAACGTCGTCCAGTCTGGTTTCATACTTACTTACTACACTTTTGCGTTTTCCTGGACACTTGTCCAGGATGAGTCTGTTTTGGATTACTATCTTCACAGATGTTATGTGATGTAATTTTTGAGAAAACAGCGTTTTGCGATTTTAAATCCAACCTATTGACTTTTTACTAAAATTAAACAGCCTAGGCCACTCCCACGGTCTCCACGAATCCAAATTTGTTAAATTTTGTCAATCCGTTAGGCAGAAGCGGTTTTTTTTACATTTTCAACCCCATATCTCCGCCATTTTGAAGATCTTCCAAAAACCGAATCGACAAAACATATCAATATCATTATCGAACCTGCTCACAAAATTTCACAGAATCGGTTGAGAAATGCGACATTACAGGAAAACAGCCGATAATCGGACAGACGGACATACGAAAGCATTTTTGCCCAGCTGAACGGAGACGCTTGGCTCGCTTCTCCCGCTCGGTCAATGAACGATGTAGCTCTATTTTTGAATCACTCGCGTCGTGGCGAGCGCTCGCCAAGCGCAACGATTGGTTCATATCACGCGACTTAACTAAGCTCCACCAATCGTGTCGCTTGGCAGGCGCTCGCTTCCGAGGCGAGTGATTCAAAAATAGACCTCCAAAACAGTTTCGTCACAGTCGCGTTGTCGCTTAGCTTAGCTCCATGTGCTAAATATGTATATTGACAAGACTATAATTTTGTTACCTGACTTGAATAAATATCTTCAAATGAGAGCTGCTAATTATTTATTCAAAATTACAATTAAAGAAATATTAGAAAAAAAATATGGTTTAAAAAAACTAAAAAACACGCTTTTAAAAATAATAATAAAAAATACTATTATTATTGTGAAAAAAGAAGTTTTTGTTTCACAATAATAATAGTATTTTTTATTCATTATTGTTTTAAGGTTATATAAAAAATATTTTTAACTTTTTTGTTCGAAGTGCTTTAAAAGCGTGTTTTTTAGTTTTTTTAAACCATATTTATTTTCATTTTTTAGTTCGAGTGCGCGAGCCGGAAAGTAAGTAGACTGTTTTGTCAATCCCCCAGATTCGAGAAATTAATTAATCCTGGCGATCCTAATCAGGATAGTGAGATAAACTTATGAAATTATTACATTGTCGCTGATTCTTGATAAGTGTACAAAGTTTGAATTGAATCTATCCGTTTAAAGTGGGTCAAAATCGAGTCCAAAGGAGTCGGTTACATACAAACAAACACACAGGTGAAGCTAATAAAAGCGTGATAAAAAATGTCGAGTATCCGCCTAGAGCTTCGTCAAAAACTGATTTACTTTACTTTACTAAATTTACTTAATACTAAGAAAATAGGCCGCCCCGCGTCACATCGATAATGATTTTGTAGGAGGTGTCTTGACCTGCTGCTAACTCACTAAACTATCGCTTTTTCATACTGGGGTGAGGCACTCTCAGTTCCCGAGCGGGACACAGTGAAAACATGCCTTTGAGAGCCCGTCAAAAATTGAGCTCACGGTTTGCATCCGGACTATAAATAAATATTTTAAGTTCCACTTGCACAAAAAACACTAAATAAGTTTAGCGTCACTCGTTGGCAACGGTCAAAATGTATGAAATATGTCAAACAAAAATGAGGTAGTAACCGTGGTCCCACTGCTATTGACCCACAGTGGGTCCACCGGTATTTTTTTTCCCCCGTAGACCCACTGCTTCTCAATGGGACTACGGGTACATAATTGAAACAAAACTGCTTTTAACCGTGGTCCACCGCTGTTATATTTATAGATTGTATATATTTATAGGTTGGATTATTACATGAAATGGCCATTGCAATGAATGATATACGAGATGTTGCACAAACAACAGATAGACCTATACCAGAAATATATGACGACGCCTTAAATAACTGGCCACAGAAAGGGTACCACTTAGTCACGCCTTTACCTGAATTCGAACATGCAAAACATAGTTTCTATGACTCACGCAACAACAGATCTGCCGGCATGAATGTTTTCCCATGAAATAATAGTTTATCTGAAGTATGACGTGTTAAATATCTGAATTTAATACATCATTATTGTTTATTATTTGTCGTCATAGTATCGAATGATCAGCTCGTCAAGGCGCTTCGAATGACATATTTCTGACGTCTGTTGGTGGGTGGGGAGTTAGGCTTGCGTGGTTCTTTATTTAAATTTAATTTCTGATATATAGTACAGTTTGATACCGATCTACGGGAAACAAATAGCTGTGGGACCATGGTTAATACCTCTTATCAGAAGAATGGCCCGTGGGTTCACAGAAACAGCCAGATTGAAAAGCATAAATTAAAACTAGAGCAGTGGGTCTACGGGGAAAAAAATACCCGTGGACCCACTGTGGGTAAATAGCTGTGGGGCCAAGGTTAATACCTCACATAAATCAGCTAAGCACAGCACGCTAAACCGTATTACGTGTTTTTCGTGTAAGTTGGCAAAACGCATAGCTTTATCTAAGTTTCTTACAGTCTTCACAAAATAAAAGGCACGGTGATAGCGTCCGTGTCACTGACGTAATAACTTATAAAGTTGAATTTAGTTTGGTAGTAACCTTACCATCTTTTTAGGTGTTATTAATGTACTTAATGTATTTTATCTACACACGTATCATAAACCCTCTTTACTGCGTTCAAAAACCGCACGTTACGATCAGCATTATGTTAAACTACTTGGTAAAAACTCGTTTCGTATCTGGAAAACTACACATAATGGTCATTATGTGTAGTTTTTCTACATATAATGACATTCAAATTTCGAACGCCGACGCCCACCCGCGTGCCGTCCCTAGTTTGTCTGTGAAGTTGGTACTGACATTCAAATTTCGAACGCCGACGCCCGTCTGCGTGAAGTTGTTACTAAAGAACAAGCTAAACAATTGCAGAACCACAATGCCGGTCAAACATGCGGTTCCTGAACACATCAAAGAGAGCTTATGATATGTGTGTAGATAAACTAGTGTAGATAAACTAGTATATGTAACTGTACATAATTAGGCATTAAAACTCTCGAGTGATATTATTATGAAACTCGCCTTCGGCTCGTTTCATAAACCCACTCTCGAGTTTTAATACCCTCCATTATGCAGCAGTCACATAAACTACTATATCAGACAGTTATGTCTTCTGTAGTTAATTTGTACAGTCAGCGCACCAGATTACATGTGCTCATATATGTGCAAGCTACTCAAGTATACATCCTAAACAATCCGAAACATCTTACATAAGTGTCAAAATTATGCCGATGTCGTGTTAGCATGTTAGCATGGATGTTGACATAATTTTGACACTGGTTGTGCAGATATTTCTGGTTGGCTGGCCTAGCCACTAGCTAGCCATTAGCTAGCCACTAGCTAGCCACTGTAGCCACTAGCTAAACGACCTTTGCATTTTAAAATTATGTCAATGTCGTGTTAGCATGTTAGCATGGATGTTGACATAGTTTTGACACTGGTTGTGCAGATATTTCTGGTTGACTGGCCTAGCCACTGTAGCCACTAGCTAGCCACTAGCTAAACGACCTTTGCATTTGAAAGCTCCGCCAAACGCTAATGGGCGTGGCGAGGCGAGGCGTGTGAACTGTCATGAGCATTATGTACTCAGAAAACATAACTTTACATACTCTGCGGCGCTGCGGTAGCGGCTCTGCCTACTAGGCCGGACGGTCAGGGTTCGGTCGCCGGCTGGGGATAAAGAAGAAAAACACAGCCCTTGGATGTTTAAATGTCATGTCGCTGTTTCTGGTTTCCATGACACAGGATATCCTAGTGTGGGGCCAGAGCAATGCATGTGCCTGTATTTTTATAAAGGTATATTATAATTGATTTATTTTTTATTTAACACACTGTTGGCGTTTTGCGGGGTTTTAAAAAATTAAGGATAGTTTCTCTAACTGGCTGTAAGATGTATAGATCGTTTCTCTAACTGGCTGTAAGATATATAGATCGTTTCTCTAACTGGCTGTAAGGTATATAGTCGTTTCTCTAACTGGCTGTAAGATATAAAGATCGTTTCTCTAACTGGCTGTAAGATATATAGATCGTTTCTCTAACTGGCTGTAAGATAAATAGATCGTTTCTCTAACTGGCTGTAAGATATATAGATCGTTTCTCTCACTGGCTGTAAGATATATAGTTCGTTTCTCTCACTGGCTGTAAGATATATAGATCTTTTCTCTAACTGGCTGTTAGATATATAGATCGTTTCTCTAACTGGCTGTAAGATATATAGATCGTTTCTCTAACTGGCTGTAAGATATATAGATCGTTTCTCTAACTGGCTGTAAGATCTATAGATCTATTTGAGTATCCTGCGCACTCCCATTCACCAAATCATTTAATTTAATTTAGTTCTTTCGATCGATTATTATCCAAATTGCCTATCCTATAACGTTTGTAGTACAGAGCATTATAGTACAACAACCCTATAACGAAAACACATTAAAATCGCTTCGCTCAGATGCAGATAACGAATCATTGAATAATTATTATAATTATTGAAAAATTTATAGGGTAATAAATTGTGAAGTTCCCTTTTGGGGCTCTGGGGTTTCAATGATATTGTTAATTTATGATTTCAAAATATCATTTGCGTTCAGCTTTAGCGGTATCCATTTTTATCAAGTGTGTGGTTTTACAAAAAAGAGTTAGTTGTAACGTCAAGTATTCAAACAAACTGGAACTAGGGCAATTAAGTATTAAAATACTTTAATAAAATAACGGACTCAGCCACAAGTTGATAAATGATACTTATTACAATGAGATACTTTTAGAGCAGGCTTTGTTCAAAATCGAACAGACGGCGTTCTATTTGGCTCTACCATTTCTGTCCTAAGCCAAAATGCGCCAAAACGCATGAGGAATTAATTATATAACCTAAAGTATGTTTCTTTAGCGAGATGATTAGAGTTAGAGAAAAACATTTGAGAACATTGATTATTTAATAAAATTGCACTATATTTGCAGGTATATGCATGTATTGTATTTAGTAGTCTGGTATGTAAGTATTTTATTTTCCGTATTTTATATCATATATGTATTTTAGTATAGATTAGATATTAGATATTGTACACTGCCTACCCTTTCATGATACATTTCCCTTTCATGCTTTGGTTTGCTGGAAGAAATCTCTTTTTAGAGATAAGCTCGCCTGTGTACATGTGATTTCTCCTAATGTAACCTTTTAAATTTAATATATGTGTGTGCAATAAAGAATTATGAATTATTTTATGATGAATTATCTCACAAACGCAACCCTTTGGGGTACCGTAATACCGATCATTTTATATTTGTGTAGATGACCTCTGCCCTTATTTACTACATTCATCATTCGCCGAAGGAAGAAAGTAAAGGGTCGTCTACAACGCCATCTGTTGGATTTTGAAAAAAGTCTGCTCCGAAAGGACCTTTACGGATATTTAAAGGTCATTATTGATTTGAGCGATTTTTTTTAAATTTATTCGGCTGGTATTCAGGTTGTTACAAAAACGTGTAGTAATATTTAATGTGTTTGTTTGCCAGTGTTGGTGAGATCATTCTAAACGGCTTTCACTGCTCTGATCAAATCAGTTTCGTTGTGAAAGTTCTTCAGAATGATGTCCCGAACAACCTATTAACATATGACTGCACATTTCTGTTACAGCCTGTAGACCAGCTATACCAATTCTCTAACAAGCCTAGAAACCCTCTCCCTACATTCATAGACTCTGTCCCGTCCAAAACTCGTTCAACTACACCTTTTATCCCGCTCTTATGTCCCGCGCCACATGGACTACTATCCCACTGCATGAGTGTAGCTTACCCTGAATATCCACGGTTTCTTCGTGCGGACAGTGGTCGCAAGAAATTGAATGAAAACATTGAATATTTATTCTGGGAAGCTGTATTGCGCCCTCCTCAGGCGGCTCATAGACTGGACTAAGCTGCAGAAGTGTCTATTTGCATTATCGATGTAGGTAATAAGCTTAATCGACAAATTTAAATATATAATAAATTCCTTTCTAGGATACTTTTTCCTGACCGATATTTACTTTCCACTGACTTTCAGTAAATATTATACATAAAAATTATAAATCAACAAACTTTGTTTCCCTCTCTTCAATTGCAATGCCTTTTTTACAAGGTGCATAAATAACCCATGTATCCTTATAACATCATATGCAACATTAATTTTATGGAATGCAATAAATACCTAGTCGGTCCATAAGTTCTGTCACAAATATTTTGCCGCATAGTAAATAATACCAAGTTTTTATTTTATTTAATACTATATATTTTATTATTAAATTTGATAGCTCATTAAATACTGATAAATTAGAACGATTATTGGATTTAAATGCTGAAAGCCATATTACACAAATGCTAGTTTCTTCAGAGATTTTGCACTTTTTTACCCAATCAAAAATACGGACGTGATTCACTTTATCTTTTTTCCATGACTCTTAAAACCTTTCAAACTTACGTGAGATTTTAGTCAGAACCCTCCCTGAACCCGTTACCTTCATTTTAAAGCATAAGATAACTAAGTCTGGGTAAAACTAATTTTCATATTCACATTTTACGTAGTGTACTTGTTGCCCACAAGATCATTTTTATACGTTTTTCTGAAAACGTAAAAAGTACGTAAAGTTCTCTTTGGGAGCATTTGGAACTGAAAGCTAACAGAAAATCAAATGCTTGTTGTTAATCATGGTTTAAAATCGAGGTTTCAAATTAAATAAAAAAAAACTTGTTGGTTATCTGGAACACTGTTTTTTTTATTAAATTTGTGGTAAGTGGTATTTTTGTCATTTGTGTTTTGGGTTCGCGATTGTCTCAAGTTATAAGGTTTTTTGTCATATTGCGATAATCGTACAAAATGTATTGTATTGCAATTTGATTCGTATAAAATAAGCTTTTTAATCATGTATAATACGAATAAGAAAAAGTTTATTGCTGAGTTTTATCTATAAAAAACCTTGTGACAGAACTTAAGGACCGACTAGGTATATTGAGTATCGAGTATTGAGAATAGGCAGGTACTTGATCGATAAAAGGTGAATTTTAATACGGTGACCATGAAGAATGATAGTACCAAACCAACCTATCATTGTCATTAATTATGGTCAAAATTCCCGAAGACGAAGATTTGTTTCCTCATGCTTCTAAGGACCCTTATAAGACTTAGGGAAATAATAAAACGACCGCATAAAAAACTACTTGAGCGAATGAGCATGAGCACAGATATAGCATGAGCGTCGGAATTACCTGAAAAGAGCGAAAAAAGTACTGAATTGCGCGACAAAATTACTGGTTTGCCTGACTAAATTACTGAATGGTTTAGCCACCGCTTGTTGGCTTGATAAAGACTGTTTGGACAAAGTGGTGGTCACAAGGGAGGTGAAGGATAAACGGGGTGAGCGACGCGAAGCCCCTTTTATCCTTCGTGTTAGGTTGTACATGTCATAACAACAAAATCCAACGCAAAGTGTTTTATGTTACCCATTTTAAGGTTTTCAAATTGCTGTTTTTGATTTCTAGTCGCGCAATTCAGTATTTTTTTTCGGATACAAATACAAATAGTTTGTTTCATTCCAAAGAAAATGTTTTACACATAAATGGGATATCCTTGTATAAGTATAAGTAAATCCTCTTTCCAGAAAAAAAAAGAAAGAAACACTTCTGAGTATAAAGATTATCATTATTTTGAATATTATTTAAGTTTAACTAAAAAAAGAAGTACACAACTATTATTAGGTTTAAGTCAGTGAACTGGTTTAAGTGATTTAATCAGTCAGATGAAGCCAGTATTTCTATTCGCGCTCATTTTTTGTCGCTATTTAGTAATTCAGTCAGGCAAAACTATTAATTTTGTCAAACAAAAACCGTACAAACTTACGTTAAAATACAACCCTAAGACTAACCCCTTGTTGAGTACAATGACATATGGAACGTGACTCTTTGTGAATTTGTGAAGGCATCAAAACTAACTAACGAACCAAACCTAAAAGCTTGTACCTAAGCAAGAGGCATCAAAACTTACTAACGAACCAAACCTAAAAGCTTGTACCTAAGCTAACTAACGAACCAAACCTAAAAGCTTGTACCTAAGCTGACTAACGAACCAAACCTAAAAGCTTGTACCTAAGCTAACTAACGAACCAAACCTAAAAGCTTGTACCTAAGCTAACTAACGAACCAAACCTAAAAGCTTGTACCTAAGCAAGCCGCGCTTGTACCTAAGCAAGCCGCGCTTGTACCTAAGCTAACTAACGAACCAAACCTAAAAGCTTGTACCTAAGCTAACTAACGAACCAAACCTAAAAGCTTGTACCTAAGCAAGCCGCGCAAGTTCGGTTTAAGGGCTGAACAAAGGCCAATGGCATTACCCGTCGCATCGCGTCGAAGCAGACTGACGCATGCTCCCGCGCAGAGACCCGCGGGGCAGCCCGAGCTCCGAGACCGAGAAAATTATAGAAAATATCACTAAACTCCTGTAATGATATCATTAAAAATAAAATAAAACAACCAAAAAAATTCCCTCTTTTTTTACCTATTTTTGCGTGTAAGTTTCATATAGGAAACTGATTTCGTCTCCGAGCGCTTGTTCATTTAATTGAATAATAATGCATTGCAAAAAATATTTTTAAGTATTAAATATAACAGATATCCGGTTATTTTAAAAGTCCATTCTTATCTCTAATAGACCTTTTATAACATATATTTATCCTACATTTTTATGTTGTCTAGTTTAGCCTAGAATTGAAGCTAAAGATGCATTTCTGGCCGTTTTTAATCCCCTCAATTGTGACGCCTCTAGAACCGGTCTTACTGTTTAATCAATTTTAATTAACTCAGTGTTATTGTTCAGTTTCAACTGGAGCCCGCGGTACAGTTGTTACCTTTACAATAACTTTATAACGGTGCAAAATTCTGATTTGCTTTCTTTGAGTGCTATAAATTGGTATCTAGCTATCAGCTCTGTATCTTGACTGCTGAATAAAGGTCACAAGCCACCGCGTACAGGAAAAAGTCCACGAGTTAATTCACCAAGTTGAAATCTTAAAAAAACCGACTTCAAGTTGAAGCCCTATTTCTTCCCCCGCCCCGGTCGGGAAGCGAATGAAGTCTGTGTACATGAAAAGTCCTCATCAAAACTTTCGCTGCACGGAACCACAAACCAAAACGTGATCTGTGTATTTTTGTCTTTGTTGATTTTTTTGAAAAGCGCGGGCCACCTCCGAAATATGGCCTACCAATCAAGACAATAATCATCCAAATCGGTTCATAATTGACGCAGTAATCGCGTAACAAACACACACAAAAACAGACGAATTGAGAACCTCCTCTTTTTTTACGCTATTCCATCAATTTACTTATTGGTAATGGATTGTTGCTATTGACATGGATAACTCAATGTTATCTTGACCACAGATTAATAAAGAGTTAGGAACAGATTAGACTCTCCGAAAAAACCTTCAACTAAATAGCGACTCTTGCTGTAACACAATAAAGTGCAATTCATCCTGCACAGTGCGGTGCTCGAACTTCGGATATTCACCTACAAGTTGCCTCTCTTTCTATCGCGTAACTTTATCTCTTCTGACGCGGCATGTGTAACATAAGGGTTGTCCTCTTGTGACCAATAATTAATCTGAATGTTTACTTACCAGCTACGATCAAATTTCAAACTTCAAATTTATTTATTTTTATTTAAAACAGATTCTTACGAACACTTTTTGAATGTCATTTGAATCTCTTGCAAGAAAAACTACTACCGTTTCGGAAAGTGTTATAGCAGCGCAGAAGAAGCGGCGCAAGAAACTGCAAAACAGCCTAGTTTTCTTTTTTTTTCAAAAATAGGCCTTGTGTTACAATCGTGTGCGAGGTTCTTGTGCTGCGCTGGAAAAGCAGAGCTCCTATTAATATTATTTTCCATTTGAGAACAATAACATTTTATGATATACTATGTATATACAGGGTTACAGGAAAAGTCGACCTAGATCCGTTAAGGGCGTGTAGTACACATCATTTCTAAATGATTTCACTATGGAACCCCCCATCATAAACTTAACCGTTTTCGAGACATTCGAGATTTTTTTTTTTATGAAAATGCCCAATTTTTCGGCTATTGAATTGAATATTTTGTTTTTTTTTTGACTCTAATGATTATTTTTTTGGTTTTTTACATGAAGAATGAGATGCCTAATGACCTCAATGACTAAAATTGCAAGTAAGTTAACTAAATAGGTCATTGTAGACGATCGAAACTTAAGAAAATAAGTACAAATTATAAAAAAAAAAACTTTTCTGGATATCTCAAAAAAATATTATGGCACTTGCTCTGCAGATGTGCTTAAAAACATCTACATTTTATCAGCTATCCAACGAGTAATCTTTCTGTACTACGTACAGAAAGATTACTCCTCAAATACACTAAAATAAGAGCTACTCTCGCTGCGCGACAATAAAGCGCAATCTAGCTCGCACCTGCGCTACCTACAACAATCGTTAGCACCAACAGAATCGGTTGTCCCGCCCGTGCAGGCTAGATTGCGCCGCATCACTACGCCTGAGAGCTTCTTTTACTTTGACATCACAAGGGCGTCCTGTAAACTCCTGTCTCGCTTGATCACGGTAGGGTTACCTACGTGCAATTATTTGTGTTTGTGAATTGTAGTCTCTATCTAAGTACTCTATCTAAGAGAGTTGTTATTAGTACTTATTCAGGCTGTTGGTAAATTCTAAGGCTAGGTAGGTACCTAACTCCTTACTTATGTAATTGCCATTTGTTTTATACTGGGTCTAGTGTTTACTTTTAGTTAAACAAAAAGGTATTCAATTAAAAAGGAATCGAATTTTATTTGTGAAAAAATTCCTTTAGACGCCCTAAAATGTTAGGTACTTAAGTCATTGTTGTTGCAAAAATCACAGAAAAGTTGCTTATGAGGAGCGGCGAGCGCGCGACGCGACTGCCAGCCAAGCGAGTGGCAACATAACTGAATTCCCGCCCGTCGTCGGGTTGGTGGGTCGAACGTACCTAAACTGTACAGTGAGACCCCCCTGCACATAGCTAATTATGGGTAGAAGTTTCCTTACCTTTCGATGTGCCTCGGAAGTGTAAACAACGTAAGGTTCGTATGCTTGTTAATATTAAGGCGGCCAAATGCGATGCAATATCTGTATCTAATGCGAGAACGCGACGTGCTATCCGGGTAGTGCTCGACGAGGAGCCTGGGAATCTTTCCTTTTCCTCACAAACGCGGAAGCGGATGTACTTGTAGCTCTGCAGGTAAAGTGCGGAGCGTCCCCGGCCTGTCTTGACAGAATAAATACCTTGGACACTATTTACACACAAACTACTCTAGCCCCAAACTACGATTCCCTAGCTGTATCTTGGGTACTAGATAACGATACACATACTTAAATAGATAAATATTATACTTAGATAAATAAACAGCCATGACTAGGGTACAAACATCCGTTCTCATCAAACAAATATTTGCCCCCACCGGGGCTCTAACCCAGGACCCTTGGCTTCGTAGGCAGGGTCTCTGCCGACTCGGCCATTGGGGACGTCAAGCAATAGCATTACAGTCTATTCAGCGAAAGGCTGAACTGTTAACAACTGAAAAACTATTCAGTTTTTAAAAATGCAATGAAAAATGTTTCCAATTTTTGTCGCATTTTAGAAACGTCACGGACGTTTCTAAAATGCGATCGTGCTGGTAGCAACATCTGGCTGAATCGGGCACTGGATGGGTGTCCATTTCTATGTGGCATTTGTTTCGGGCGCCCCACTGTGTTTCGGATGACACGTTAAGCTGTAGGTCCAGGCTACCTTCGGTATTCACTGGTAGTACGTAAAGCTGACTAATAGGGCAGCTTGAAAACATCTGACAGTCGGGCTGGCCACTAGCCCGCCACCCCTTCATCAACCCGCACTGAGCCAGCGTGGTGGAGTATGGCTCAATCTTAATCGTATCCGGGTAAAAGCCCCCTCGGTAGGAACATTAATTGGCCATATTTTTATAAAGAAACGTCAAAATTTAAATAGGTAATAGTAGTTTATGTGACTGCTACATAATGCCTAATTATGTACAGTCACATACACTAGTGTATCTACACACATATCATAGGCTTTTTTGATGTGTTCAGGAACCTCATGTTCGACCGGCATTGTGGCATTGATCCTGCAGTTATTTAGTTTGTTCAGTAGTACCAACTTCACAGACAAACTAGGGGCTGCACGCAGGCGGGCGTCGGCGTTCGAAATTTGAATGTCATAATATGACAAATTTTGGTACGTTATGGTCACAATGTATCAATATTCAGATAAGAAATTAGTTTTTACCAAAAAGTCTATCATTATGCTGGTCGTCACGTGCGGTTTTTCGGTGCAGTAAAGAGGGTTTATGATACGTGTGTAGATAAATGAATTTATGTGGACACAGACCATGAACCCTTTCGTAACCTAGAAAATTCGTAAAGCTAGCCAGCTGTATCTTTCATATTCTTTGTCTGGATGATCTGCTGGATCTCCTTTTTAATGTTTGATCTGCATATTTATAAATCTAGCGCGGTTCGTGTTTGCGCAGATTCCTCGCTGCAAGGGGTGTACTCTCGTCGGAATGGTATATCGTAATGGTATTTTCTATCAAGAAACCCCCGGATGCACATCTGACAGCACAATTAACATACACCTAAAGTCATGCTGACACTGATTCAATCCATCGGCAGTTGTTGAGCAGTTCCACGTAGAGGGCGCTCAAAAGCTTTTAGATAATAAACAAAGAGTTAGTAAGCAAAGAGTCTCGTTGATCTGATGACCCAGGCTATTTAGAGTTTCACCTCGGAATGTGAGATAATAAGCTGGAAACTTGCATAAAACCTTTATTATATAGATATTTGTCAAAGACCGTTTTTTGTTACCTTTGAGACTAGACTTTTGAGACTATTTTGAGAATTGTATGTTATGAAGATGCGATCATCCTTGAAACCATAGCTTTTTGTATCTTTGAGCTTGAATAACGTGTGACCCGGTCACTTGATTTAATGTGACTCTTGAGACAATATCTGGAATGTTATGCCCCACATTTGTTATGAAGATACCATCGTTATTGAAATCATAGGAAGGGAGATATTTGGGGTTATCCGATTTTTGACCTTGAATATATTAAGTCGCCGACACGTGATTTATTGTGACTTTTCGGACATAATTAAGTATACCCAAATAAGGATATGCAAGTTTCCACCTTATTATCTCACATTCCGAGGTTGACCCTCTCGATAACCTTAACTTTTTTGTATTATGAGGCCACTTACAAATGAGTCACTCAGTAAAAGGTAAAAGTAAGTAAAGCAAGTTTACGCAAAGAGTTTCCTTATTCAGATGAATAAAATTCTTTGTTGCTGTAGACAATGTTCATCATGTTACAATACCAGTGAATGTAACTCTTTTTGTTGTGCCCTCTACCAAAAAGTTTTGCCCTATATAATCGGCTGCATACGTACCACGCCACGAAGTTTACTCGGCAACCACGCGGAATGCGTTTCCCCTCCCTCTCTCGCTCGCTCTCGCCCTCGATGCTTTAGTGATGAACGCTATGACGTCATCAGCGCAAGGAGCCAAGCTAACTTTGGCGTTCAGTAAACGCAACGGACGTTACTATTGTAGTAATAATGCCGCTATCTCTTTTTATATGATGAGAGCAAGGAATGAAAGATACCATTTTTAGTTCAGCGAAGATACCGCTAGAGGCGCTGTACGCGATGCCATACAAATGCTAAACTATAGTCGTTATCGTGTATAGCTTTAAGGTGATACGCAAAAATATATATGTATAAAAGGAATACTAATGTAAACGAAAGTGAAAGCGTTTATTACTTCCACATAAGAAAGAAAATGGAGCGCAAACAATGCTCTCGACTATAACGTAGCGCAAAATAACATGAAAATGGTTTAAAAATTAACTATGGCATTTTGTCAAAAATATTTTCAAGGAGAGTTTACGAATACATAATATCCACATTTTGAATGCAATTTCGCAAAGCAATTATTTATGATTTTTGAATTAGATACAGGAAAAATAAAACAATTTAGAGTAATTTTCTTAATTCCATTCCAACTCAATAAACGTCAACCCAAAAATCAAATCTGTAGATGACTTTATAGTGGAATAAATGGATTCGAAAAAAAAAAATTTTTTTGGTATCGCCTTAATTGGCAACGTACATTTAGGACTTTTACCAGAATTTTGACAACCCCTTAATACAATTTAAACACGACAAAATATAATAGTAAATAACGAAGAATAAATATAAAAAGTCTAGCAATAACCTTGTCGAGCCGTGCTTGACCTTATAATTTGACCTTGACCGTGATGTACTTAAGTTGTGTTTGATCTGAATTTATTTATATATATATATTATTGTATTGCCGAGTACCGTAAAACAACAATAGCCCTCCACTTGTGTTTGTATATTTATACTTTATTTGATTTCACATGAAATAGGACTCCACATTGTCCGCTTGACATAACACACTATCGTTTGGCAAGCGCCCCTACCCTGTGTTCCATTGTTTGTATCACGAATTTTAAAATAAACACAGTCTAATCAACAAGGTATGTCCCTCTGCTCAGCGCACCGCCTCACCCAGGTAATGTCATCATCAGTATTGCCATTGCCAACAACGGACTATCTTGACCCGCGCGACGCTGGAAAAAATTACCTCAAAAGAGCCATTAATTCAGTAAAGAAGATGGCCGATGATTATGACGTAACACCCCCCCCCCCCCCCCCCCCCCCGACCCCCGAGCACGCCCCGCGCGACCCGCGGTTACCGCGCATGCTATCGCGTCTATGTTACATTTGTGTACAGCAGATACGTGTGCTGTGTTAGCGGGCCGCGGAGGGCCATACCGTGTTGGTCATACCATGGCATCACGTATTTTAGAATAAGATTCCGTACAATACTGCTTGGGAGTCTAGGGTTGTTGGAGTGACAATGTTCCCAGTTCCAGCACCGTGACAGTGCCAAGGGGCGAATAGTCTGATAAGCAATGTCTACTTCATCCACGTTTCCGAAGCAATAAAAATGTCGGTAAGATTTTGGGTTCAAGGAGAAACGAAAATACAAGATGCATTGGTACATTGATTTTCTATTCTACTTATGTAGATGGTAGTTTTTAGACACTCTTCTTTATATAGAGGTCTAAGTACACTTCATGTTAAAACAATCCCTGTGTAAAATATTCCAAACTACCTCCCACCCACTCTATAAGACTTGTTAACTAACGCGTTAGTCGATCAACTATCGACAGATAGTAAACCAGACCGACAGGGTTTAGAATTTACGTTCTTTTTGTTCTTAAATGTCAACCTAACACGTAGCTTATTCAGGGGCTTCGCTGCGCTCGCCCTCTCTAGTCTTAATCTAAGCTACCGCAGTGTATGCCCTGGTATTTCGTTTGCAATTCAAGTTTAAACCAGTTTACAATTTAACAGTTATAATATAACCGTTAGTGTATCAACTAACGCGTCATATAGTAAGCAGTACTCTACAGTTTACTATCTGTCGATAGTTGACCAACCAGCGAGAAATAAAACTAACGGTTAATTTACCAACTAACGGTTTTGACAATCTTACTGTGGGGGGGGGGGAAGCCGGCCGGCGCGACGCTCATATCTAATTTTAGGAATGATATTACCCAAAATTATGAACAACTTTCCCAAAGAAACATATGATCGTAACTGAAAAAAAATTTGGATCACCTAAGTCGTAATCAGCTGATCGGGTCAATGTACTGAGGGACGAAATAGTTATTTGTGTCACAAGGGAGCAAAATGATGTATTTACAGCGAGGGTGGTACATTGAATCCAGTGTGAAGGGAAGGATTCTACAATAGAATCCTGAGCGTAGCGAGGGATTCTAAGTTAGAATCCTGAGCGTAACGAAGAATTCAAGCGTTAACGCCCATGACGAAAATAATTTTGCTCCTGAGTGACACATACAACTTTTCACACCGACTATGAGGAAAATTTAAATTAAATGCTCTAAAATATATACTTTGAATTATACTTTCACCACTTTTACAGTAATCGAACAACGTAAACAAAACTTTTTTTTTGGCGGGTTGTGAAGGATTAGGGAAAGGTCGCCACAGATAAAATATTCCATTCCATTCCATTCCATTCCATTGTAATATGTATTCAATTCGATTATTTTTACACATTGGTAAAAGTACAGGAATATGGTATCTGTGGTGACCTTTTCCTATAAGTATATAAATATATCATTTAGCTCCCTTGTGACACAAATAACTATTTCATTTGCGACCATATGTTTCTTTGGGAAAGTTGTTCTTAATGATCGTTGCTATCATTACCCAAAATATGGTCAGCTAATGAAATGTCACCTTGTATAAATTAGTAGTTTATGTGACTGCTACATAACGGAGGGCATTAATACTCGAGAGTGGGTTTATAAAACGAGCCGAAAGCGAGTTTTATAATAATATCACTCGAGAGTTTTAATGCCTAATTATGTATATCAAGAGCTCTCTTTAATGTGTTCAGGAACCGCATGTTCGACCGGCATGGTGGCATTAATAATTCCTTTGCACTTCTTTAGCTTGTTCAGTAGTACCAACTTCACAAACAAAGTAGGGGCCATGCACAGGCGGGCGTCGGCGTTCGAAATTTGAATGTCATAATATGTAGAAAAAATATTTATATATATAGATAGATATAGATAGGAAATTTGATTTCTGATTTGAAACGCGCTTTGCAAATAAAAAAATATTTCAGTGTATCTTCTTTCTTTCTTTTATTAGCCACTCTGTGGAAGTACCCCTATTATATTGCCTTGAATAGCGCCAGCAGAAATGCACATAGTAAATTTACTGACATCGACATTTATCAACATACATCACTATTAGTAGTCTATGGTTAACCATTCCGCCATAACTGTATATATACAAAATAGACTTTTATTTTTGGATCTACTTTATCACCTTAATCCACGGTAGGTATTTTCGTCCTCAGTTTTTTTTATCAATGAAAACGTGGCTGTTGTGCTGATTTTTCGGCGCAGCTCAGCATCAGACCGCATTAGTCGGGCTGTGACCACAATCTCTATATTTGAATCACTCGCGTCGTGGCGAGCGCTCGCCAAGCGCACCGCTTGGTTATATCACTCGACGTAACTAAGCTCCACCAAACGTGTCGCTTGAGGAGCGCTCGCTTCCGAGGCGAGTGATTCAAAAATAGAGCTACTATCGCATGCAGAGCTCTTTGCTATCGCAAGGGACGAAACCCTTTTGCCCGTAAGCACAGAGTAGCTTCATCCAGAATTCGCCTTTAAACCGTCTTGGAATAGGGGTCAAAGTCATCTTGTTGGCTAGCCTGAGGGCTACGCTGTTGTTGGACCGGGTAGGAAGCCATCTTACTGGCAGCAGTCTGGTAGACGACGGCGTTGGATCGCTGAAAAGTAAAATTGATGGATTTAAAAAAAACTATAATAAATTTAATCCTTTATTTATAGATAATGGACATGGTGAAAAACTTCCTGATTGCTTCAGTGACCCAAATCAAATAAATGATCATTTTTTATCTCTCCCTTTTGCTAGTGAAGATCCTAAACCTCTGTTATCGTACTTTAATTCCAATCGGTATAGTGATTCCAGATTAAATCTCGTGCCAGTTTCTGAACAAAAAGTATACAATTACATAATCTCTATCAAATCCAATGCAATTGGAGATGATGGGATAAGTAGAGACATGATAATACTGACTCTCCCCAGAACCCTGCGCGTTATAACCTCGATTATAAATAGGTCAATAACTAGCGGCATAGTTCCCAAGCAATGGAAAAAAGCAATAGTAATGCCTTTTCCTAAAGTCGATAACCCGTCCAATCTCAAGGAACTTAGACCTATTAGTTTGCTTCCCTTCCTTTCAAAAGTGCTGGAAAAACTGGTGCATGCCCTATTTTACAAATATATAGAAGACTCTAATATTTTGCCTGACCTCCAGTCAGGTTTCCGAAGGGGGCGGGGCACAACTACTGCGTTGGTTGATGTTGTTGATAACATTTTAAGTAATATCGATGTAGGTAAGGCTACTATTCTTACACTGCTAGATTATAGCCGTGCATTTGACAGCATTAGCCCGACCTTGTTGCTGTCGAAATTGCGTTACTATGGGCTGGATGCATTATCTGTGGGATGGTTTGAAAGTTATCTCGACCAACGCTTCCAATATGTTAAGCTGACCAATGACAGTGGTGGTGCCTTGTACTCGGATCCAAAGCCAGTTTTGCGGGGTGTTCCACAGGGTTCCATCTTAGGGCCTCTATTATTTATTATATATGCAGCAGATTTGGTGAATGAAATCAAGCACTGCAAATTCCATTGTTACGCTGATGATCTTCAACTTTACATTTCTGATGTGCCTTCTAATATTGACTGCATGACAGACTTCATCAATGAAGACCTAAGCAGGTTAGATGCCTGGTCAAATAAAAATTCCTTGATTCTCAATCCCTTGAAATCAAAGTTTATGGTGCTTGGGAGTAAAGTTCAAGTTAAAAAAATTCTCATTTCTAATCCTCAGCTAATCCTTGATGGCCAGACTCTAGAGCGTGTTGACGAGGCCAGGAATCTGGGAAACATATTTGACACTTACCTACGATTTGAAACTCACGTCTTGAATTTGGTGAAGAGTTGTATGTATCGTTTAAGGGTTTTGTACAAAATCCGTAACCTTATCTGCGAAAGGGCACGTATTATTCTGTGCGAGTCACTGATTTTATCTCGACTCAACTACGGAGATATAGTTTATGGTCCGCGTCTTCTATTGAAGACTCAGCGTTTAGTGCAGCGCATACAAAATGCCTGTTGTAGGTTTTGCTTTGATGTACCACCTCGTAGTCATATCACCCCATACTTAAACTCTGCTGGAATGCTCAAAATGGAACTGCGTAGGCACTTACACCTTTCAAGTGTAGTGTTTGATGTCATCAAGTTTAAAAAACCTGAGTACCTGTACCTAAAATTAAAGGTGGCAACATCTCACCCCAGATATGGCATGAGGGATATTCGAGCACCTCTTGAAGGTCATATTCATCGCACGGTGGCATTTAGAGGTAGCTTCCGCTTCCAAGCTACCAAATGTTGGAATGATATTCCGCCGCCCATAAGAAATCTTACCTCCAAATACACCTTCAAAACACATATGAAGTCGCACCTGATTCAAAAGCAAAAACTAGGAATTTCTCTTTCCAACATTGGATAGTCGGGCTACCTCTGCCATTTTCATATATTTTTTAGTTAGATATCTTATGATTTTAGTAAACATATTCACACTATACCCATTCTGCTACTCACTACTCACGTGGCATAATATACTTATATACCTATTTATTTAATCTTCATGTATATTTTGTACTATCCTACTCATGAAAGTATTGAAACATATTTATGTGCAATGTATTTATTTATTTCCACATCTTTAAACACTTGTAAGTATATATCTATTTCTGACACTTTTTTATTATTATTCTTTTCATTCACATTCACATTCGGATGTAACTGCTGAGTCTCTGCGTCTCCTAGGTGAGGGCTGAAAACCAGTGCTGCTCTTAACGAGCAATAAACACTGAGCTTTGACCTTTTCGCGTCAATGCAGCGCGCCTACATACCGACCTATATTCTTCTTTTTGTTTTATTGTTTTAGTAATAATGTTATGAGTTTTTTTTTTTTCATAACTTTGCTTTCATTTAAGTTATTTTATAGTTGCACCTCCGTATCACTTTTAATTTGTATGTGTGCTGCTTTGATGCAATAAACGTTTATCTATCTATCTATCTATCTATCTATCTATTTTAACCCTTAATTGGACTGGCATGGTAATAAATGCGAAAACAAATGAAAAATTCTGCATGCCTTGGCCAATTAAGGGTCAAGGAATGGAAATTACAATTAAAACTTATCTCTATATTCAATCGATGCTAGAATTGTAGGTAGTGAGTCTAAAGTTAACAAAAGAAAAGGCATTAAAAATTAATAGAGTATAAAGTATGTAGGTTACACGGGTTGCTTACAGTAAAGTATTGCAGTGTATATCATGAAGTTATTGCTAATGGCACAAGTGGAAACCGATCAACAATTTTTTCCTACCAGACCATTTATGCAGTGAGTGAGGTAGGTAGGTATCTAGAATTCGCTTCATTCAGTGTCATTGCTTTGCTTAGATGGTCATTACCATCACAACTCACAAGTGGCAAAAAGGGATTATCGACATAAACATAAACATTTACAAACAGGCACATACATTGCCTCACACTAGGATAACCTGTATCGTGGGAACCAGAAACAGCGACGTCACAGTCGTCACACACATATAAACATCCACGGCCGCTGGAGTTTTATAATAATAATATATAATAATACCTTGGACACTATTTACACACATTTATCTAGCCCCAAACTAGGATTCCCAGTATCTTGGTATACCTCGCGCCACGAGTTATGAGCGGTGGCCTTGAATGCGCAGTAGTCACTTTTCAATAGCTGTACACATGCGCAGTAATTCCCGCCAACGACGTCGCCCAGCGCTCTTAGTACGAGGCGCGAGATATAATAGACAACGATACAAATACTTATATAGATAAATATTATGCTTACATAGATATACAACCATGACTAAGATACAAACATCCATTCTCATCAAACAAATATTTGCCCCCACCGGGACTCGAACCCGGGACCCTTGGCTTCGTAGGCAGTGTCACTGCCGACTCGGCCATTCGGGACGTCGGGTTATTTTCCCCCAGCCAGGGATCGAACCCGGGACCTCTCGCATGGTAGACAGAGCCACAACCGCTGCGGCACAGAGGTCGTCGTACATAACTATCAATCAGCATCAAGCGTGCCTCATAGCGTCACGCCTTTTCCCATACGGGGTGACAGAGGCACAATTGTGCCCACTTTGGGCCAGTTATTCAGTACCCTATTTTGCGTGACAGGGGGTTAGCCCATCGCCGCAATTATGTATCGTGTTCGTGGTCTAGCGGTCTTCGCACATCGCAAAAGATCGTGCGGGTAGCTACCTACCTACATCGTGATTTGTCTCGAGCGCTTCCGTGTTTCGGATGACACGTTAATCTGTACTATCAAATCCAGTTGCTATTAGGATAGGACCTTTTGGAGTTGCGGTACGCGACAGTGACGACTTGTAGGGTCAGAAAAACAGTTAGATTAATAATATTAATCAGTTAATTTACTTATTAACACTACTACTAAAGTTAATTTTCAAATTCTTCTACTCCACTCATAGCGCGTCAATTGACGTCATACGCCGCTCCATTCCAAAAGTTCCTATCCTAATAGCAACTGGATTTGATCATAGGTGCCGGCCACTATCGCTACTCCGTGGTAGCTGTCGTAAAGCTGTGTCAGAGACCTTAATAGGGCATCTTGATAACTTCTGATAGACGGTTTGGCCACTAGCCCCCCCCCCCCCCCCCCCCCCCGAGCACGCCCCGTGCGACCCGCGGTTACCGCGCATGCTATCGCGTCTATGTTACATTTGTGTACAGCAGATACGTGTGCTGTGTTAGCGGGCCGCGGAGGGCCATACCGTGTTGGTCTTACCATGGCATCACGTATTTTAGAATAAGATTCCGTACAATACTGCTTGGGAGTCTAGGGTTGTTGGAATGACAATGTTCCCAGTTCCAGCACCGTGACAGTGCCAAGGGGCGAATAGTCCGATAAGCAATGTCTACTTCATCCACGTTTCCGAAGCAATAAAAATGTCGGTAAGATTTTGGGTTCAAGGAGAAACGAAAATACAAGATGCATTGGTACATTGATTTTTTATTCTACTTATGTAGATGGTAGTTTTTAGACACTCTTCTTCATATAGAGGTCTAAGTACACTTTATGTTAAAACAATCCCTGTGTAAAATATTCCAAACTACCTCCCACCCACTCTATAAGACTTCTTAACTAACGCGTTAGTCGATCAACTATCGACAGATAGTAAACCAGACCGACAGGGTTTAGAATTTACGTTCTTTTTGTTCTTAAATGTCAACCTAACACGTAGCTTATTCAGGGGCTTCGCTGCGCTCGCCCTCTCTAGTCTTAATCTAAGCTACCGCAGTGTATGCCCTGGTATTTCGTTTGCAATTCAAGTTTAAACCAGTTTACAATTTAACAGTTATAATATAACCGTTAGTGTATCAACTAACGCGTCATATAGTAAGCAGTACTCTACAGTTTACTATCTGTCGATAGTTGACCAACCAGCGAGAAATAAAACTAACGGTTAATTTACCAACTTCATCAATCTTATCATCAACAATCTTACTGTGACAGGTATAATTTTGACTCTAGATAGGAAAAAACATAGTAGACACCTCTATCAATCCCAGAAATATAAATATACTTACATATAACTTAAAGGTGCATAGTACACTATACAAGGTGACATTTAATTAGCCGACTATATTTTGGGTAGATATAAGCGCCGACAGCAGAACCATCGCGACTAAAAAGATTCGGCGGCGGCGGCGTAGTTGGCGGCGCGACCTTGAAATGAACGGGTATGAGGGAAAAAATTAAATGCCATTATATCATTTGAATTATCTTTTTTAATTAGAATAAACATTTGTAACATAGCATAGCAATAAAAACAATCAATATTTGCTCAAAATAAAAATCTGCCTTATCAATAAAGGTTGATTGATACACATCACACATATCAGTGATACCACCGATCCGGTACAGGTCCGTGTCACTGACATGTCGTCATTTTCTTTTTGTGCGCGCGGCGCGTGGGTCTCTCGGCGCAGGTAAGTAACCGAACTGAGTGGTTGGTTTGGATGGCCGACTCGGCGCGCCGACCGGGTATGGCGGCGCGGGGGGGGGGGGGGGGAAGCCGGCCGGCGCGGCGCTCATATCTAATTTCAGGAATGATATTACCCAAAATTATCAACAACTTTCCCAAAGAAACATAAGATCGTAACTGAAAAAAAAAATTTTGATCACCCTTAGGTGGATTACAACTTATTGTAATCAGCTGATCGGGTCAATATACTGAGGGACGAAATAGTTATTTGTGTCACAAGGGAGCAAAATGATGTATTTACAGCGAGGGCGGTACATTGAATCCAGTGTGAAGGGAAGGATTCTACAATAGAATCCTGAGCGTAGCGAGGGATACTAAGTTAGAATCCTGAGTGTAACGAAGGATTCAAGCGTTAACGCCCATGACGAAAATAATTTTGCTCCTGAGTGACACATACAACTTTTCACACCGACTATGAGGAAAATTTAAATTAAATGCCCTAAAAATATATTCTTTGAATTATACTTTCACCACTTTTACAGTAATCGAACAATGTAAACAAAACTTTTTTTTTGGCGGGTTGTGAAGGATTAGGGAAAGGTCGCCACAGATAAAATATTCCATTCCATTCCATTCCATTCCATTGTAATATGTATTCAATTCGATTATTTTTACACATTGGTAAAAGTACAGGAATATGGTATCTGTGGTGACCTTTTCCTATAAGTATATAAATATATCATTTAGCTCCCTTGTGACACAAATAACTATTGCATTTGCGACCATATGTTTCTTTGGGAAAGTTGTTCTTAATGATCGTTGCTATCATTACCCAAAATATGGTCAGCTAATGAAATGTCACCTTGTATAAATTAGTAGTTTATGTGACTGCTACATAACGGAGGGCATTAATACTCGAGAGTGGGTTTATAAAACGAGCCGAAAGCGAGTTTTATAATAATATCACTCGAGAGTTTTAATGCCTAATTATGTATATCAAGAGCTCTCTTTAATGTGTTCAGGAACCGCATGTTCGACCGGCATGGTGGCATTGATAATTCCTTTGCACTTGTTTAGCTTGTTCAGTAGTACCAACTTCACAAACAAAGTAGGGGCCATGCACAGGCGGGCGTCGGCGTTCGAAATTTGAATGTCATAATATGTAGAAAAAATATTTATATATATAGATAGATATAGATAGGAAATTTGATTTCTGATTTGAAACGCGCTTTGCAAATAAAAAAATATTTCAGTGTATCTTCTTTCTTTCTTTTATTAGCCACTCTGTGGAAGTACCCCTATTATATTGCCTTGAATAGCGCCAGCAGAAATGCACATAGTAAATTTACTGACATCGACATTTATCAACATACATCACTATTAGTAGTCTATGGTTAACCATTCCGCCATAACTGTATATATACAAAATAGACTTTTATTTTTGGATCTACTTTATCACCTTAATCCACGGTAGGTATTTTCGTCCTCAGTTTTTTTTATCAATGAAAACGTGGCTGTTGTGCTGATTTTTCGGCGCAGCTCAGCATCAGACCGCATTAGTCGGGCTGTGACCACAATCTCTATTTTTGTATCACTCGCGTCGTGGCGAGCGCTCGCCAAGCGCACCGCTTGGTTATATCACTCGACGTAACTATGCTCCACCAAACGTGTCGCTTGAGGAGCGCTCGCTTCCGAGGCGAGTGATTCAAAAATAGAGCTACTATCGCATGCAGAGCTCTTTGCTATCGCAAGGGACGAAACCCTTTTGCCCGTAAGCACAGAGTAGCTTCATCCAGAATTCGCCTTTAAACCGTCTCGGAATAGGGGTCAAAGTCATCTTGTTGGCTAGCCTGAGGGCTACGCTGTTGTTGGGCCGGGTAGGAAGCCATCTTACTGGCAGCAGTCTGGTAGACGACGGCGTTGGATCGCTGAAAAGTAAAATTGATGGATTTAAAAAAAACTATAATAAATTTAATCCTTTATTTTAACCCTTAATTGGACTGGCATGGTAATAAATGCGAAAACAAATGAAAAATTCTGCATGCCTTGGCCAATTAAGGGTTAAGGAATGGAAATTACAATTAAAACTTATCTCTATATTCAATCGATGCTAGAATTGTAGGTAGTGAGTCTAAAGTTAACAAAAGAAAAGGCATTAAAAATTAATAGAGTATAAAGTATGTAGGTTACACGGGTTGCTTACAGTAAAGTATTGCAGTGTATATCATGAAGTTATTGCTAATGGCACAAGTGGAAACCGATCAACAATATTTCCTACCAGACCATTTATGCAGTGAGTGAGGTAGGTAGGTATCTAGAATTCGCTTCATTCAGTGTCATTGCTTTGTTTAGATGGTCATTACCATCACAACTCACAAGTGGCAAAAAGTGATTATCGACATAAACATAAACATTTACAAACAGGCACATACATTGCCTCACACTAGGATACCCTGTATCGTGGGAACCAGAAACAGCGACGTCACAGTCGTCACACACATATAAACATCCACGGCCGCTGGAGTTTTATAGTAATAATATATAATAATACCTTGGACACTATTTACACACATTTATCTAGCCCCAAACTAGGATTCCCAGTATCTTGGTATACCTCGCGCCACGAGTTATGAGCGGTGGCCTTGAATGCGCAGTAGTCACTTTTCAATAGCTGTACACATGCGCAGTAATTCCCGCCAACGACGTCGCCCAGCGCTCTTAGTACGAGGCGCGAGATATAATAGACAACGATACAAATACTTATATAGATAAATATTATGCTTACGTAGATATACAACCATGACTAAGATACAAACATCCATTCTCATCAAACAAATATTTGCCCCCACCGGGACTCGAACCCGGGACCCTTGGCTTCGTAGGCAGTGTCACTGCCGACTCGGCCATTCGGGACGTCGGGTTATTTTCCCCCAGCCAGGGATCGAACCCGGGACCTCTCGCATGGTAGACAGAGCCACAACCGCTGCGGCACAGAGGTCGTCGTACATAACTATCAATCAGCATCAAGCGTGCCTCATAGCGTCACGCCTTTTCCCATACGGGGTAACAGAGGCACAATTGTGCCCACTTTGGGCCAGTTATTCAGTACCCTATTTTGCGTGACAGGGGGTTAGCCCATCGCCGCAATTATGTATCGTGTTCGTGGTCTAGCGGTCTTCGCACATCGCAAAAGATCGTGCGGGTAGCTACCTACCTACATCGTGATTTGTCTCGAGCGCTTCCGTGTTTCGGATGACACGTTAATCTGTACTATCAAATCCAGTTGCTATTAGGATAGGACCTTTTGGAGTTGCGGTACGCGACAGTGACGACTTGTAGGGTCAGAAAAACAATTAGATTAATAATATTAATCAGTTAATTTACTTATTAACACTACTACTAAAGTTAATTTTCAAATTCTTCTACTCCACTCATAGCGCGTCAATTGACGTCATACCCCGCTCTATTCCAAAAGTTCCTATCCTAATAGCAACTGGATTTGATCATAGGTGCCGGCCACTATCGCTACTCCGTGGTAGCTGTCGTAAAGCTGTGTCAGAGACCTTAATAGGGCATCTTGATAACTTCTGATAGACGGTTTGGCCACTAGGCCGACACCCCTCCATCAACCTGGCCAGCGTGGTGGAGTATGGCTCAATCTTACTCGTATCGACATTACACGCTGAGCATCCTGGAAAGGCTGAAGAAAAATCCGCTTCTGGTCGCCGTCTCAAGGAGTTGAAGGTCGGAGTCGACAGAGGTTTTGGAGTCAGAAAAACCCACGGACTTCCTCTCAAACTTCAAACTTCGAGTGCCGGCGGACGCTGTTCCTGGCCAAAGATGAGTGGCTGGGGGGCATCGTTTACAGACGGTATTTAAGAGAAGCGAGACTAAAGAAGAAAATCCATTGCTTATAGGCTAGATTATTTTAATATTTTGTTATTTTTTTTTATTTAAAGGAAATAATAAAACGACCGAACAAAAACTAATTGAGCGAATGACTGAATTGTGCGACAAAATTGCAGATTTGTGCGACTAAGTTACTGAATGTTTTATTGGCTTATTTAATAGCTTATTGGCTTAATAACGCCTGTCAAACAACACAACAAACAAAACCTAATGCCCGTTTTGTATTTTATGTTACTCGAATTGGTGATTTCCGGTTGATGAGTTCCGTCCGTATAGTAGCCGTTTTTAGATTTCTATTCGCGCAATTCAGTCTTGTCAGACAAAAATAGTATTTTTACCTAGCAAAAACTGGATTTACAGTCATACGTTTAAAGGCTAGCCTTTATTTAATAAATTATGTAAGTATATCTCTAGTTTTAAGGTATTTATAAATATGGGTTTTGTAACCTGAAATAAAGATAATTATAATATTTTTTTCACTCCTACGAGTTTAATAACTCTTATTATTATCTGGGACGTTACTTGTCAACACAGTTCACCAAAGACACAGTTCAGCAATTGATCAGACACAATCCATATTTGCATATAATGATGATTGCCAAGATTGTCTGCATAGTTCAAGTACATTATGCAACATAGGCTAACGAAGATTTAAACCAAGTGTAAAATGTCTAAATTCTAAACTAACAAACAGTATATAAACTAACACGTACCCAGTCCTCATGAAGTTCGCCAACATGCCAGTCCACTTGTCTATGAACAGTTTATCAGCTTTAGACAATATCAGGGATAGCCCGGCTGGCTTGAAGATGTAGAAGAGATCATCTGAATGAGATGCCCCTTCGAGCCCGGCTCGCGCACCCAGTAACATCTTTGCAAAGTTCCTTCCGCCTTCATACGAAAATATGTAATTGTATATGGGCGTGTTGGATACATCAGCCAGTAGATTTGAAAAGGCATGGACAGATGAATAAGCTACCCAATCTGAGTAATAGTCTACGACACCCGTGATCTTCTTCGCATTTATTGGCCCCGATTTGAAGTAGTACCTTCGCAATTCGTCCGAGATTTTAGCTCTATCCTTGTCTGAACACCAATTGAATACTGAGGGTAATTTCTCCAGAAAGTTCTCGTCAAAGTCTTTAAATGTTCTTTCATTATGTAGTCCGTAGAAGAGCATCCCTTCGACATCCGCATATCCAATTATTGTAGGTACTTTATTGAAGTTTCCAGATTTCAAAATCTCGTATGGACTGTCGGGGAAAAACGGATCTGAACTGTTTGTTTCCACGCATGGGGAGTATTTGAAATATCTTGTGTTGATTGAATTATCACGTGTAGCTTTGAGCACATCCCTTACTCCAGTTTCATTAAAGGTTCTTATAACATCTTCAGCAGAAGTTATTTCTCCAAGTTTTCTCGCATCTTCAAATGCTGGCACTGACGGTTCAACATTGAAAGCCCAAGGAGCTAACGGTGATCCACTGAGAATGATGGCTTTATGGAACAACCCTTTGCTAAAAGGAGATAGGAAATGCATAGCAGCAGAACTAGCTCCAGCACTTTGACCACAAATAGTCACGTTATCTGGGTCTCCTCCAAACGCTGCAATATTCTTTTTAATCCATTTCAGGGCTGCTACTTGGTCTTTTAATCCTAAATTAGCTACATCGTTCAAACAAAGGAATCCTAGGACTCCTACACGGTAGTTTACAATCACAGCAACAGTATTTTTAGTGACTAGAAATTCAGGGTCATAATGGCTCTTGCTACCGTAGTAATATGCTCCACCATGTAGGAACATTATGACTGGTAGCTTTGCTTGATGATCCGTATGTTCAGGTGTGTAAACGTCGAGTTGTAGGCAATCTTCAGTGCCTACTGTGAGAGAGAAGACTGTTTGGGCGCATGATGTGAACCGGTTTATTGCAGTGAACACTCCTTCCCATGGCCGTGGTTCCTGAGGGGGCTGTGAACAAAGAAGGGGTAACGTGTCGAGAAAAATCGGTCAAGTGTACAAGAAAATATTATCCAATCTTGGTTTCGATACCGATGATACAGATCATCGAACAGACAGACAGAAATTCGAACTTCGTCAAAGTAATTACGCCATAGACGACGATGCTGGGAACCGCGAAATTTGCCATGATATTCGAATGATTATGATTTGGTAATTCGCAGGCGGGCAGAGTATCAAAACATGTCTTCTCGTGCATGGGGACCTCCTTTGGTTTATAAAATCTCGTGTAGTTTATTATGTGTTGCTACAGCAACAGCGGCGGCAGAAGTACTTATTCTGTGAAATTTTCACGGTTCATGAGACACAGCTCGCCCGCTGACGGACAGACGGACAACGGATGCTTAGAAATAGTCCCGTTTGGTCCCGGAACCCTAATAAACGGGTACTGTAAGTAGGTTCTAGTGACTAGTTTACTGATTTTGCCAATAGATGGCGCTGTACAAGATTCCTACATCGCGATATGGTTTGGTTAACGCCGCAGGATATAAGCTCGCGTTAACCCATGAAAAGCACAGCGCGCCCGCCCGACCGCCGCCGCCTGCCACGCGACCTGGTTGCCTAGCCGGCGATCATCCAACGGAACACCCTAAGTATGAAGATTTCCACCGCCCGCGAGGGCCCCCCGATGACCTGTCCATAGGAGTGGAC
This sequence comes from Argyresthia goedartella, assembly GCA_949825045.1. NCBI lineage: Eukaryota > Metazoa > Arthropoda > Insecta > Lepidoptera > Argyresthiidae > Argyresthia > Argyresthia goedartella. Next base: position 2,859,569 of record OX463827.1, on the reverse strand, counting down.
AGAGGCGCTTCTTCAGGAAGAGATGCGATGATCTGACCCTGACTCCCCACGCCCCAGAATGGGTGCGTGAGATAAAAGCTTGACGATGAAAAGCGTTACCCTCCTTACGGGCCTTCGAAAATCAAGGAAGCAAGCACTGTAGTAAAAGCTTAGATTCGCTCAATGTTTTCTTGGGTGAGTCCATTTTTACACAGTAAAGCGGTCTTGGAGTTGTCTACTCCGATATAATATAATAATATATAAGTAAGTATATTCGGGGTGAGTCAACTCACTCGTACCTATTCGCTGCACAACTGTGAGTGAAAGACCTCTTTGTTATGGAAAACGCATATCGATCGATAGTAAATCGATTGCCCCCAGGGCGCAAAATGCCGTATTTGGGTCGTGGGCCGGGGCGGCGCGGTGCCTAGTTTTACCGACTTCACAAAAGGACCTCGGCCGGGGCGGCGCGGTGCCTAGTTTTACCGAATTCACAAAAGGACCTCAGCCGGGGCGGCGCGGTGCCTAGTTTTACCGACTTCACAAAAGGACCTCGGCCGGGGCGGCGCGGTGCCTAGTTTTACCGACTTCACAAAAGGACCTCGGCCGGGGCGGCGCGGTGCCTAGTTTTACCGACTTCACAAAAGGACCTCGGCCGGGGCGGCGCGGTGCCTAGTTTTACCGACTTCACAAAAGGACCTCGGCCGGGGCGGCGCGCGGTGCCTAGTTTTACCGACTTCACAAAAGGACCTCGGCCGGGGCGGCGCGGTGCCTAGTTTTACCGACTTCACAAAAGGACCTCGGCCGGGGCGGCGCGCGGTGCCTAGTTTTACCGACTTCACAAAAGGACGTCGGCCGGGGCGGCGCGGTGCCTAGTTTTACCGACTTCACAAAAGGACCTCGGCCGGGGCGGCGCGGTGCCTAGTTTTACCGACTTCACAAAAGGACCTCGGCCGGGGCGGCGCGCGGTGCCTAGTTTTACCGACTTCACAAAAGGACCTCGGCCGGGGCGGCGCGGTGCCTAGTTTTACCGACTTCACAAAAGGACCTCGGCCGGGGCGGCGCGGTGCCTAGTTTTACCGACTTCACAAAAGGACCTCGGCCGAGGCGGCGCGCGGTGCCTAGTTTTACCGACTTCACAAAAGGAGGAGGTATTCGTCAATCTGTGTTTTTTATGTCTATCGATTTCTCCAAGACGAATAAACCGATTTGAAATATTATTTTTTTGTTTATCTTCCGAGTTGTCCCATTTTCGTCAGGTCAGGATCTGATAATGGGATCCCGGATAAATCGAGGGGTTTTCGTAATTTTTTCACAGTAACTCTGGCATTTACTCTCGGGAAGCATCATTTTATGAAGTGGATCTATCTGATGATGAAGACCACAGATGGCCCACCGGAGCTGCTCAGCACGAGGTAGCCTACAGGTTGCGATATGGTAACTTTATTAAGGTTGGTCAGTAATGTATGCTTGTCATAATGCATATTGCTGAAATGGAAGTGATTGTGACGTACCAGGAGTCAGGACAGCTCCTCAACCGTTTATCAACTTCGGTCGGAATCTGATGATGGTATCATGAAGAAATAAGGGGACTCATTAATTTATTAATTAATGAGTATGGGTATGTTTTTTATCAAAGGAACTTTTTATTTCAAAATTATTTTTACAATTGAATTTTATTGTTGACATTATTATTATAGATATATGAATTTAAAATAAAATAAAAGCACAAGGAGAAACAAAAGGTTCCCATGACGCTTGCAGCATCTCCCCGCTGCACCGCCAGGGAGATCCTTTGCATCAGAAATGCCCCAGAGCGGTAGTCAACACCTCTATCCCTTAGAGGGCGCCCCAGATCCTTAACAAATATTTTCCCTTGTGTCCCCCAAACCCCAGTCGTCTCGAGCGCAAGATTTTATCAAATAGGCGGTATTGAAGTCGATTTTTTCTAAAGATTTACTTTTTGTTTAAAATATGTTTGGAGACCAACTGTCCAATGTAGCATTTTCCACCCTTCTTCGGAGCAAGCGATATGCAGTTTCCCATAAGAGAATTGAGCCCGGCGATGGCGAGTATAAGTCCAGTCAACCGCGACAAGGCAAACAAATATCCATCGAGGCCCGAGTCTGAAGCAATGTTTTCCCTTCGATACTTCAGAGCTTGAAAATTCACAAATGTAGCACCCTCTGAAGAGGTGCATTGCCACACGAAATGTGTTACAACAAACATTTTGCCGTTCCTCCCAGACCTGCAGCTGAAGCCGTACCGCACGGAAGAGTTTGTGCACAAGCTGTACTACGAGACGTCGCGCTTCTCGGCCTTCGGACAGCAGTGGGTGGTGAAGGCGTTCCTCGACAGGAGCCAGCGGGACCCCACGTTCCTCAACAGGAGCCAGCGGGACCCCACGTTCCTCAACAGGAGCCAGCGGGACCCCACGCAGATAATTTTAATCCTAAGATTCCTTTTTTTCTCTCATTGCTGATAGAGAAGCAAACATGGGCACGGAAATAATGATGGTAAGATAACAAAACATTTTAAGACCAAAAGCGAGTTTATCTCTAAAGGGAGATTTCTACCAGCAAACCTAGGCAGGGCAGGAAAAGTTATGCAGGAGAGCCCTAGTGCGCAATAAAACTATATGCCTCTAATAATTTACGCATATAATGTGAAACCGGTTCACTGAGTGAAGAACCTGCGCCATTCTCGTCGGATTCTGGTAGTAGTTTACCTGTCTCCGTCAACAGATGGCGGTGTACAGGATTCCTACATCGCGGTATGGTTTGGTTTACGCCGCAGAATATAATCTCTCGCCAACAACACGATCGTTACTCTGGTTTCCCTTCAAAACGTAAAAATCTTTCGCCTTTTACTAAAGATTTCCGTGGAGGGGAACACTCAAATGAGTCTAACTTTATTTTTTGATGCCCTTTGCGGGGCTAATCGAACTAGTTATAGGTACCTACATAGTGGTTAGTGGATGAATGAATAAGTGATTTTTTTACGCATTATATGTATTCCATGCTTAGGCTAAGCATGGATGGAATAGTCCTCATGCAGAGTGCGAAATAAGCTAAGCAGCTTAGCTTATTTCGCACTCTGCATGAGGACCTACTTACATATACAGGGTGTAACAGAAAGGTGTAGTCATATTTTAAGAGGTTTTAGGGACATCATTCTGAGCAACTTTCTCTATGAAACGGTTTGAACAGAACAACTTTACTTTTCACTTTTCCATACAAATTGCCCGACCGCCCGGGCTAAAACGTATCGAGGAATATAAAATAAAGTTGCTCTGATCAAATCAGAGTCATAGGAAATGTTGTTCAGAATGATGTCCCTAGCAACCTCTTAAAATATGACTACACCTTTCTGTTATACCTTTTTAAGTACCTACTTTAGTGACTTTTATCCAGAAGAATACCCCTAAAGTGGGTTCACGCTGGCTTCTCAAGCAAGCGATTCAGGTTCGAATGCCGGGGCTGGTCATGTACCATTGAGATAATTAATATACGGGCGTTCTAACGGTGATGGAGGACATCGTGAGAAAACCTTCGTTATCTACCCCATAGCTGCGGCGATGGGTTAGCCCCCTGTCACAAAATATTATGCCATGTATCGAATAACTGGCTAAAAGTGGGCACAATTGTGCCTCTGCCACCTCCCCGTATGGGAAACGGCGTGACGCTATGTGTGTGTTACACCTGCATCCATATTTAAAACTCATAGCATAGTTATTCGCCCGCTTGATTTATTTCTATCCAACCATGGTTTACAGGATGCAATCTCTTGTTAGATATAAGCTCGCCTTTGTACAATTTTACTTAGAAGTCAATAAAAAAATATATGAAACTGTGAACCATCTATATATGTCGTAACTGGCCATTCACTCACTTGAAACCGCCGGCTCGTGGCGTACTGTATGCCGTAGAACCGGTTCTGTCCGGATACACTACGCAACCCGCGCAATCGACCCTGGCCTATTTCCAATATCTTAGTAAACACACACCACACTTCAGAAATCACTAGTAAACTCACTAAACACCGGCAGGATATCCTCATGTTAAACCTCTTTGGTTAAAACCACAACATTTCATCTAAATCCTTAACTTAAACTTTTTGGTGGTAAAACTTTTTGCGGTGTTCTTATCTAATAGCGGGAACGCGGTTTTGTCATGTGTTCTAAGACGCGAATGATAGAGAAAGTTAGCCATAGACGGAGAAGCAGCCGGTTGCACAATAGGCGAAGAGTATGGGTAGGCCTATGACTACCAATAGGTAAGGGCGCCAAATCTAAAAAGCCCATCGCAGATGGCGCTGATGTAGCTGGACGTTGTCGATCTGTCGTCGTCAAATTCTGTTAACTTCTTCTTAAAATATATGGCATCCTAACCTCATTTGAGGTTCATTGTGCCAGTGGCAAGTGTGCCAAGATCACGTATCGTGATTTTGAACCTAAATCCCCCAGATGGGTTGTTCCCAGGACTCACAAAAAACATTCATACATTGATTTCCACCGACTCCAAAACATCATATTATTATTTTTAAAAGTAGTCCCAGCGACTCCAAAAGTTTTTTGGTACAGTCAGATCCATAAATGTTTTGATACAAAAAGTACCAAACAACATAACATAGCGTCACGCCTTCTCCCATAGGGGGTGGCAGAGGCACAATTTGGCCCATGTTTTAGCAAGTAAAAAGTAGAGGGTTGAACTCTTTGCCTCCAAGTATGCCAGCGCCACCTAGCGGGATCAAAGGCGAGCGTAGCTGCTATTGCAGCACTATTGGTTTCGATGCATAGTCCGTCTAGCACATTGAGAAACAAGTTATTTTTCGAACGCAAATATTTTATTTTAGATAAATACATAACATCACTGTCCCTCTGTAGCCTTACAGCTATTTAATTCATATTAGTTTAATATCTTTCGGAACGTCAACATCTACGATCCACGTTGTATGTACCTGTCGGTCGGTCGGTGCAAGCAAAAGAGTTCGTCTAGTTGCTAATCAATGTGTCGACCTCTGTGGAGTTGCGGTACGAGGATCTGCCTCCAAGGGAGAAGTCCCGAGTTGGAATCGGAAAGTGAACCCTGGGGACCTGGTTTTTCGATTTTTTTTATTTTTTATTTATTTATTACATAGGTATGATGTATAGCATTGCAGGCGAATGACCAATGCGCTATACAAAAAGGGTAATACAAATTTACATATAAATTACATATCAGGTTCCATTTTGAATAAAGCACAATACAATAAACAAATTTAAAAGCAAATTTTTAAGCAAATTTAAATTAAATTAAATATCGTCAGATAATGTCACGGTGTGTGAGATAATGTCAAGGTAGGGATTCAAATCTGAGATGGCAAAATATATAGAATGTCAATGTCAAAATAATCCACAGACAATACTTTCTTACGTTCATCTCGCGGAACCTGCCACATTCTCGCACAATGTGCCTCCACTCATCACCAAACAGATCAGTCAGTGGTGCTGCAGCCAACAGAGCGTTGAGGCTGTCCCTCATGTGACCTTGCTGTTTCTGGTTCCCACGTCATCCTGTGTGGGGCGAGAAGTATGGCATACATTGCAATTATTGCGTGTTTATATATAAAATATTTGGTCTGTCTATTCTATTAGTGGTTCGCTAACAATAGTCTCTTGTGTTGCCATTATTTATTTATCATCATTTATTGCTAATGTGTATGTGTCTGTAGGTAAATGATGTTTGTTTAATGCATTATTCATAATTATTTATTGGTCCAATGTAGAGAATAGGTCAAGTATGTGTAAATATCTACAGTAATAAAGACATTTTGACGTTTGACTTGCACACATATTATATTTAAGCAGTTACATTAAAGGAAAACTTACTTTACTACTTACTTATTGCACAAAAACCGAAGATGGAGATTCTTTATTGTTTAATATAGAAGTACGATATACAACATTACAGGTATACCAATACAGGGAATAACCAATTCGTAGAAAATCTTAAATATTAAATTACTTTAACCATTAAATTCAGTTCAAATTCAAATAGTATTAAACAGAACATATTAAGTATGTCAAAGGTACTAAAAATATAATGTCAATGCAAAAAAAAACAATACAACACTTTCACACATTCATCTCGCAGAACCTGCCACATTCTCGCACAATATGCCTGCATGCATCAAAATCAGCAGATACATCAAAATAGAAACTACGCTTACAAAGTAATAGTAGTAACTGCATACACTTCACTTGCATAATACTTCGTCTGCTAGTGCTGCTGCTGCTGAGTGAGCCCTCCTCCTCACTCAATAACCACCTGTATCCTAGATGGTTGAGTCAGCATTACTGCATTCAGTGTTTGGGTTCGAAAACTATCATTCACCAAGTTAAAAACTTAAAAAACTGACTTCAAGTTCAAGCCACAAAATAAATAGGTACAGAAATCAATCTACATACAAGCGCGCTCGAGCAACGCACACATAGATACTCCTCACGGACACGATATCTCGGTGCAGTTCAAACCAGTGCGAGCGTTAGTGCCATCCGCTTGACACGCGCGTCTGTTAATGCAAATAATTCAACAATGGAGCAACGGAAAAAAAATATATATAACTGTTCAGTGGACGGTTGTTTAAATTCAACATTAAACTATGAATTGGCGTTTTTAGGGTTCCGTACCCGAAGGGTTCCAAACAGGACCCTATTACTAAGAATTCGCTGTCCGTCCGTCCGTCCGTCCGTCCGTCTGTCACCAGGCTGTATCTCAAGAACCTAGCTAGCTAGAGAGTTGAAATTTTCACAGATTATGTATTTCTGTTGCCGCTGTAACAACGAATACTAAAAAACAGGATAAAAGAAATATTTAAGGGGGCTCCCATACAACAATACCACATACAAACTTATGGATGCACCTGGTTACGTACATGGAGTGTGAAAGTAACCGCACCAATAACTTTGTAAACAATACTTTGCTGTGTAAAATCCAAACTATTCACTCCACACCATCGCTTCCATTGAACGGTGGTACGCAACCCTTCGTGCGCGATTTAGACTCGCACTTGACCGGTTTTTTAAGCTACCAGTGGTGTCGGAATGTAGCTATTTGCCTGTTTTTCGATGGTTCGTTTTAACGTTAAATGTATAGAACAGTTAGATAGGTAGGTAAGGTCCCCGAATAATATATTTAAGATCGATTTAAATAAATAACAGTTGCCTATTTTTCAATCAGTGTAATAAAATAAGTATTAACAAAAGTTTGTTAGGTAAATTCACGCCACCTTACATACGTAAGTTGAAAACATGTTTTTTTGTTTATGTAGATATTGTGTTTTTTTTCGTGTCATTTGACAGGTGTAGGTCTAAAACGGACAGAGCAATATAAATTTTGTAACTCGGGTAGTCCGATTAGAAGTTATCAGGGATTTTGGATAGTGAAAATTGACAAACGTAAAATTATGTAGGTATTTTTCTGTTCTGTAAACCTTTTGTATTGTAATAGTAGTGTAATGTTTTCATTCTTCTCGTTTCATTCTTCATAATAAATCATACAACTAGATAGGAGCGCCAGTACCACGATACCACGATAGTTTTTCGTGCATAAGCCGTAGTTGACAACCCTAGAGCGATCGCCGAGCGTAGCTATGAAAAGTGAAGTACATACATGTGGTTGACTTCTGTACCTATTTATTTTGTGTTCAAGCCCTATTGCTCCCTCCCCGGTCGGCAAGCGAATGAAGTCTGTGCACATGAAAGGTCCTCATCAAAGCATTTGCTGCACGAAACCACAAACCAAAACGTGATCCTGTACCTTATTTTTTGTTTTTGTTGTTTTTTTCCAAAAATCGTTAAATCTATTTTGATAAAATTTATATGGGACCACCTCTGAAGTATGATCTACCAATTCGAGTAACAAATATACAAAAAAATAACGAATTGAGAACCTCCTTTTTGAAGGCGGTTGGGAATAGCTCGTCTCCTTGTCTCCCAGACGAATCTACCCCGCATCGGGGCTCGTACGCATACAATATGTCATAAGGAACCTATCTGCCTCTAGGGGCAATATTTATGTCGCGAAAGTCAAGTCAAGCATTCTTCTCACGCACCCATTCTGGGGCGTGGGGAGTCAGGGTCAGATCATCGCATCTCTTCCTGAAGAAGCGCCTCTGTCCACTCCTATGGACAGGTCATCGGGGGGCCCTCGCGGGCGGTGGAGATGTTCTCACGAGGGGTGTTCCTTTGGATGATCGCCGGCTAGGCAACCAGGTCGCGTGGCAGGCGGCGGCGGTCGGGCGGGCGCGCGTGGTACGGCGCCATGTCGCGGATGTGCGGATGATGTGAGCTATCCGCACGCGCGAACATGCCCTTCGCCAGCCTCTGGACAAACTGGTCCACTGGTTCCCATCTGAGGTCCCTCTGGATCGTCGCATTCCTCACGTAGCGGGGGGCGTCGACGATGGTACGCAAAGAGAGGTTCTCTTGGGCTCGGAGTCTCCGTTTGTTCGTCTCCGAGCACAGGGCGTACCATGCCGGGGCCGCGTAGGTGAGGCGGGATCTCACGTAGCACTTGTAGATCCCGAGCTTCGCCCTCAGAGGGAGGCTGGAGTCGAGAAGTGGACGCAGCTTGGCGCGTGCCACCTTGACCTGGTTGACGACGTTGTCGACATGTTGCTTCATGGTGAGCCGGCGATCGATGGTCACTCCCAGGTACTTCACCTGCGGAGACCACGCGATGTCCTGTCCTTGGAGCTGGAGTGGTGGTGGAAGGGGGGACTGGCCTGTGATGAGCGCCTGCGTCTTCCCAACGTTGACGGACAACCGCCACTTGGCGAGCCAGTCGGGCAAGATGTCCAGGGTGCGCTGCAGTTTGACGGCAGCGTGCCGTGCCTGGATCGACGACGCGTAGTAGGCCGCGTCGTCGGCGAAGAGTGCCAGCTGGGCACCCGGCCCGACGGGGATGTCGTCCGTATATTGGGAGTAACAGGCTGGAGACAGGCAGGACCCCTGAGGGACGCCGGCTGCAACGGGGTGTTCCTCGGAGACGGCGTCTTCCACCATCACTCGGAAGCGGCGATTCTTCAGGAAGGAGGCGATGATCTGGACCAGTCTTCTTGGGGCTGGAGACGTCGACAATTTGTACAGCAACCCCTCGTGCCATACTCTGTCAAACGCCTTCTCCATGTCCAGGAGTACTGCGACAGTGTATTCCTTCTTGTTTAAACAAACCGTCATGTATTTCAGTACTCTGGTGAGCTGAAGCGTCGTAGAATGCTCGGGCCTGAAGCCGAACTGTTCTGGGCGCGGCTGGATGTGGGGCAGTAGCTTCGCCAGCAGGAGTTTCTCAAACACCTTTGAGATGGTACTCAGTAGAGTTATCGGCCGATAGCTCTCAGGCAGCTTGGAGTCCTTGCCCGGCTTGGGCAACATGATGACCAAGCCCTCCTTCCATTGGGTTGGGAAGTGGCCCGTGCGCAAGATACCGTTAAACAGGCGCGTAACGGCCGCCACAGTACGTGGCGGCAAATGTAGCAGCGCCATGTTAGGTATGCGGTCTGCGCCCGGGGCTTTCCTGGGCTTGGTACGTCTGAATGCACGCATGATCTGGCCGGGCGTGACGACGGTTGGGTCCTCTTCGGGAGCTATCGGCGAGGCGAAGTACTCTCGCAGGTGTCTCTCGACTGCTGCGACGTGTTCCACATCATCCGTAGGGTTCGGCTTGAACTGCTTCTCGAGGCATTCGGCGAAGATCTCCGCACGGTCTTGGGCTCGAAATCTTGGTAGGCCGTCGCTGCCCAGGATTGGTCGGACGGGAGTTGGAGTAGTCGACAAATCCCGGCATAGGCGATGCACGGAGGGGACGTGGTCGCCCATGGACTCGACGTGGCGTTCCCAAGATTCTTCGGCGTGGAGATCAAGTCGGCGCTTCAGCTCTGTCGTCATGGCGTTGAGCCTGGTCTTCATCGTTGGGCAGCGGGTTTGCTGCCACTGCTTCCGGAGAGCGCGCTTATCGCGGATGAGTGCGCGTAGCTCAGCAGGAAGAGGATTGGGCTTCCCCCCGCGAGCTACGGTGTGCGATGATAGGTCGAGCGCGTCTCGGATCTGGGTTGTTAGCAGCGATGCCAGACGGTCAACGTCTTCCGGCTGGTTGACTGGACATGTGGTCGAAGACTGGTCGAGGGTGGCGGTGAAGGCGCCCCACTGGTAGCGTCGGCGTGATGCTGGCGGAGAGACCCGGGTGGGCAGGTCCGCCAGGACGAGAAGTACTGGCCTGTGGTCTGATGGGAGGTCAGGGAGAACCTCCTGGCTCGGCGGAGTCCGGAGACCTCTGACGACTACGACGTCGATGGTGTCCCAACCGGCCCGCGAATCGAAGTGGGTGGGCTCGTCGGGTCGCGAAAGGTGAAGGACAGAGCTTTATATAGCGCATAGCTCTTTCCCCCACTCTCACGTGTCAACAACCCCCCGCTCCCCCGCTGGGGTCTGCATGCTACGGATGCAAGGCTTATTACAATGTGCGTCTTGTGCCTGCTCGGTCATCAGAGAGAGCGCTCCGTACTAGTACATTTCAGTCAGTGTACTAGTACACTCTAACAGCTCTATTAGTACTATTAGGACGTTGGATCTTATGAATAAAAAATATGCCTGCTCGGTCATCAGAGAGCGCTCCGTACTAGGACATTTCAGTCAGTGTACCAGTAAGATCTAACAGCTTTATTAGTACTTTTATGTATGACGTAGGATCGAATAAAAAATGGAGCTATTAGGTTAACCTTTCTTTTCGTGCAGAGCAGAACCTCGAGGAATATTATACTCTGATAATATTAACAAATTTATACAAATCTATGTGTCAGTTTGCATAGCAGAAATAAAAAGTTAAATAATATTTGATTTCCCTTCATACTTAAACAGGCTTAGGGCTGTCATTCTAGTCAAGATGTCAATGCCGTGTCTGTGTGTGCGAGAGCGAGTCGGCATGACTTAATGCCTCCCGCCCGCCGCCGCTCTCTCGGAGCGATGTCCTAATAGTCCTAATAGACCGAATGTCCGATTAGCGTAGGGAAACGTTTCTTTTCGTTCATTGCACAGTAACGTTTCCTATTCGTTCTTCGTACATGACCGACACAAGGCCCTTAGACTAAGAGTACACTTTTTTGTTTCAATTAGGCTGCTGATGACGATCTGAGAGTGGGAGGTGAGTCTGATCCCCTCTATCCATTATTGGTTGATTAAGTTCTCATTATAGTTTATCTAGAAAGCGTCCATCCATTACATGGTAGGTATTTATCTCTTAGGTGGTCTCGCTAACTCGGGAATTAAGAGTTGCCTGCTCCGTCCACCTCTATTTGCATATTTGCTCAGTTTATAACAATTACGCAAAGCTTCCTTCTACGACTGTGCTGCGATATTTTTCTTAATTACGAGAATTAAACGCGAGAAAACAGCATCCAGTAGGTACCGAGTAGGAATGCTGCTGGATGCTTTGTCGCGTTTTTTTTTTGTCTACTCGCGTAAAGAAAATTAAGAATTTGAAATATTTCATCTAAGTAGCTCCAAAGGAAAGAGTATCAGTATGAAAGTAAAGCGCTTTTAAGTATCACTGGAGGTAAGTACGATGGTATGCAGGTGTCAAAAATAAATTTGTTCAACGGTTTCGTGAAATATCTAAAGCCTTGGTCCCGCGATCGAAGCCGCACAACGCTGAGGACTGTCAAGTCGGAAGCTCGGGTCAAGTTGTAGATATGACGAGTTCAATTTTTTAAACGCGTGACGTCGCTTCCGGCTCATCCCGTTCTTTGTACGAGTGTATAAATTAATTTTCCGACATAATATTTTCTTTGCTATATTCTCCATTCCCGTTTTTTCCCACGATTTATTTTTGCCATACATACGTTTTTTGTACTAATTGTAGTATAATTTTATATACGCTTTAATTTCTACTGTTTTTTTTTTCCAGATATATATTTTCCTATGCATTCATTTTCTCAATCAAGCATAAAGTGTATGAGGATATAAGCACCTGGAAAATTATTACGTCGGTAAAACATATACTCGTATGTATGAAAAATACGGATTGAGAAAATAAATGCATAGGAAAATACATGTCTGAAAAAAAAACAGTAGAAATTAAAGCATTTAGAAAATTATATCATACTACTAGTAAAATATTATTTCGGAAAATTCATCTAGATACACTCTCACTTGTGACGTCACGTCCCGGTCTGTCTACTCTCTGTACACCTTTACCCAGTCGGGTTTCAATATGCATAGTCGCACGTACGGGTATTTGGGCAATCTATCTGTTCAAAATTACTTTTGATTTGGGTGGTTTAATGTATTTATATGATACAAGGAAAGGGCGTAAAACGTTTGTGTCGTAGAGTCATACCCCCAAAACTGTTTTTTTAATATTTTTCGCAAGACACAAAAACGACCAAAAAACACATATAATATAATTAGGTAAGCGTTCCAGACTACTGTTGTAGATTAAGCGGGACCGTTATGCTTAAAAGGTGGTGAGAAATGCTGGGTAGTGTCATATACCTGCGCGGTATACCGAGCTGTACATTTAGAACTCACAAGATCATTGGCCACAGAGGCGTTCGTGATGATCAAGACGCAGATTTATAAAGCACGACGAGGTCTCGTTACTGCGATGATTTCCGACAGTGGAACGAACTTTGTCGGTACAAAAATTCTTCTTTCGTCCCTCAACTGGGAGGACGTGATGCAACATTCATCGGCTCGTCGAATGAAGTGGAAATTGAACGTGCCCACCGCAAGTTGGTGGGGTGGCTTTTTGGAAAGATTAATAGGCATCCTGAAAGCCTCATTACGTCGTATGTTGGGCAGAGCACACCTATCCTATGATGAACTGTCTACTCTAATCTGTGAATGTGAGGCTATAATGAATGGACGTCCCTTGATGTAACTAAATGACGATAAAGGTGATATAGTTTAAGGCCACTTACACCTGCATATTTCATCCAGCCAATACCAATACGTGATGTTTCAGATCTGGATCACATTGGTGGTTCTGGATCATATCGGATCTGCAAACTGGATCACCTTGTTTGAACAATCGGTTTAAATATATTCAGAGTCTTAGAGATCAACTTCATAAGCGTTTCAGAGCTGAATATTTAAATTTGCTCGTCCAGAAGGGGAAGGAGAAGATCGATCCTCTGAGTGTTGGAGATATTGTTCTGATTGAGACAGAAGAGAAAAGGTTGAAGTAGCCCTTAGGTAAAGTCATGTCTATTTTTCCAGGAAAGGATGGAGTAGGCAGGACGGTGCATGTAAAACCAGGCATAGGTTCGAAGTTTCGGCCCGTGCAGCGTTTGTACCAAATGGAAATTTCGGAGTCCACAACGCACTTGGTTTCTCGGCCTGATAGCGTGACTACTAGAAGTGGCCGAGGCGTCCCAGTAGGTTCACTACATATCACTGAGCTCTCATTTCATGTATGTCAATGTCGATGCCATCTATATAATGTATAAACTAAGTTTTAAAGTTTTTCAAGTTTGACTATGAATAAGTTATTGATTTTGGTGTATGGTTAAATTAGCATGTTTCATGTTGTATTTAGCTTATTATAAAGGCAAGACCAGGTGCCGAAGTTACGACAATCTTGTGTTAGCTCATGTTAGTGTATTTAAGTTTTACCCACACCTGTTTCTTTTTTTTCGATATGTTTATTCACTTTTCCATATAGCTATGTGACACATAATAAATTCTAGGCATTTATAAATGTACTCACATCTAAGTATTACTAAAATGAAATGGTAAACTACCTATATAAAAATATTCAGAATCTGTCCATGAAGCAGAATTACCGAGGCAAATTTATATGACCTAGTTTAATATTATACCACAGTGAAGTTTTGCTTTGCCTTACAAATTCTGCTTCTGGGTTTATTAAAATTAATGCTTACAGCTTCATATAATTGTGTGTACAGCTTACATGAATACTTGCAGAATCTTATGCAGTACACAATCAAAGTATTAAAACAAATATGCCACACTCTGGTTAAAACACTACCAAAGAGAATCTATAGATATTTTACATAGAAGAGGTTATTTTATCTATTCACCTAGACACATTTTATATTGGAAAACACGTGTATGTTTTCAGTAATTCGGAAAATAACATTATTTATAAGCTTATCAGGTTCATCCAATGTCTTATATTCTGCAGGACCAAATCATAATAACATACAAGCCATCTGCACAAGTTACAAAAAATATATAGTAACTTACTAGTACTTGGGACGGACAGGACTACCTTTAACTGGTGACAAGGGGTCTAACAGGCCCAGCGGCGTCAGTGAAACAACATTTTGGCACCTTCTCCGGGTTTCCTTGGGCTCATCACCTGAGTAGCCTCGAGTTTACTTGCGTCCATGCCGTAGAAGGGGATAGCTGTGTCGGTATACAGTGCCGTGAAATGAGTTTCTATTTATTTTAAAATGACTGTGATAGACGTAGTCAGTGTGTGTGAAAAAACATTTCCCATCATTAAAGTACTTATTTTATGCAAGAAATTGATTTTATTACAATATCAAATAGTGACAATAATTTAAATTTTATTCACTAAAAATTTATAGTTTGTATACGCCTGCAGGACTTAGCTTGTATATGCCTGCAAGACTTATGACGAAAAAAATAGTACATTTCGTACGAGTATTTACTAACTGAGAAGTTAACGGCACGAGGGTCGTAGCGAGGTTCGTAAAGAAATTTTTTTATTTTTATTTTATATATATATGTATATATATATACATATATAAATATATATATATAAAACCATATATATATATGGTTTTATGATTGATTATTTTGTTTTCTTTTCTTTTCTTTTGTAACACATTTACTTATACATTTTCAATTGAATTACGCCTAAACTATGAAAAAAGATCGTCTTGCGCCGGGGACACTAGTTGCGATTAGCGTCCTAATTCTACTTAGCAGCTGTCAAAATGTATAGAATATGCTCAACTTAGTTGTGAGTAACGCGCTGATTGCAATTGTTATTTTTGGTGCAGGTGAATCTAAATTATTGAAATTGTGTGTCAGTCCCTCCTCTGTATGATCCCCACGATACAGGCTTGCCTAGTGTGGGGATCACAAGTACTGTTTTTGTTTAATCTTAATTTTACACATAAGTCGTCACATAATATTTAAATTATAGTTAAAATTGTTTGCTTTTTGTGAAATAAATAAATATTTGATTTTTGACTGACCTTTTTGAATGAGCTACGAATATATTTTTTCCGCCTGAGAACCCAAAATCAAGCGGCGAAGGTGCTATTTTCAGGTTGGAAGACGGAAAAAACACTTTAACCATCGAGTTTGGAACTGATTTTGTATTTTAGAATTACTCTGATAATTATATATTTTGTAATATAATTCGTTCGCGCCGGGTCTTCTTTTTTTAAACACCTTCATTTCCTTTTTAATATTTTTAAAGCAAATTTGTATTTTGTTGAAATTCCTGATGACGATACCAAAAAAAAAACATATAATGTAATAATATACGGTAATGTATCGTGTTCGCGAGATAAATGGGAGTAGTGTAATTTTCTAGAGGTAATCTTTACTTTACATATATATAATTCAGCGTACCGTCACACAGCCAATCATTCGGACTATATTATCGAATCGATGAACATCACATTCATTGAATTTCTGATGAGGACTGAAATTTATAATGACGCGTGACGTCACTTCCGGCTCATCCCGTTCTCTGTACATCTACAAGTTTACCTGACTCTCCGACTTGACAGTCCGCAGCGTTGTGCGTAGTCGATCGCGAGACCAAGGCTTGAAGTCCCTAAACTGAAAATAAGGCCTTAATTAACCCTTCAACGGGCAGAGGTAAATAATATTGCCACCAAATGTTCAACTTTATGGCTTGGTAGTAAGCCCAGAAACAGTGAAAAATTCTGCAATGGTTTAGATAGATAGTTGCTCGACAGAACCCACGTTTGGCCTGTATAGTGTCTGGTTTGCGTGACAGGGGGCTAGCCTATCGAAACGGTATTATAGGAAAATGACATGAAAATTGCCTCACACATAATTTATTATTATTAGCTGACAGCACAGCATCACATCATAATCTGAAACTCAAATGTACGCCTCGTGCTTGTACGTACCATTTCAATTAGGGCTGTATCTCACTTATCCGCAAACATTGCTGTGCCGCTGTGCAAACGTTTTACCGAACATTGCCAAGGAGGTTTTAGAATGGAGACACCATCCTTGCCTCGTTGCCCCTTTCCTTACCGCTACCGCCTACCCCTCGACAAAAGTACACTTTTTTAACCAATATTATTTTCTCCACAGCCGCGGCAATGGGTTGGCTTGACACTATATTCTTTTCCGTGCACTCAAAAACTAAAAGTACGTAAGTGTCATAGTTGTTACCTGACTGCAGCGAAGCGACAAAGAGGAGAGATATGTGTTTGAACTTTATTTTTATATGTATGTTGTCGTGTGAGGATACGAACCTAACAGAACCTAACAGAAAACAACAACCAGGATAAAATTTAAAGTGTCAGTTTATTGGATATTTACAGTGAAGTCTATAAAAAAAGATGATGCGAAGATGAGGATGGATGAAATGAGAACAAGTTTTATAAAAGACCAATTAAGTATAAAAAGGAAGCGGAGGATACGAAGAGTAGAAGAGCGGTGGAGTTAGTGTCCAGGATGCAGGCGTATTTGTTGATGTAGATGTTGTTGAAATCGTCGTTGTAGGAACGGTAGCGGCGTACTTGTAGCTACGGCTCGCTGGATCCCGCTGTAGAAATCGTCGTTGTAGGAACGGTAGCGGCGTACTTGTAGCTACGGCTCACTGGATCCCATTGTAGAAATCGCCGTTGTAGGAACGGTAGCGGCGTAGGCACGGCTCGCAGAATCCCGTTGTAGAAATCTTCGTTGTAGGAACGGTAGCGGCGTAGGCACGGCTCGCAGAATCCCGTTGTTTGAAGATTTATTTGTAGGTTTTGAGGGAGTTTGAAGGCTCGCAGGATCCCGTTGTTTGAAGATTTATTTGTAGGTTTTGAGGGAGTTTGAAGGCTTGCTGGATCCCGGGGTAGTGCGACCCCGGGATAAGGCCTTTACTGGTACTTCCAGTTCAGAAGCTGACGTGAGACTCAGAATTTCAGAAATGTTCCGCTTTTATACCTTTTTTGGAGAGTTCTAAAAATTATTTAAATTAAACGAAATTTTTGTGAGTGGCCAAGAGAGAAAGAGTATTTTTGTAAAAGTATTGACGCAAACATATCAGACCGCCAACTAGTTTGAATGGGCATTGCCATGACAACCAGATAAACAAAGACGTCAACAAACGTCAAAGTTTCTTTTCAGGCTCGTAATTCGGTAAACAATACGAAAACCATGCAGTAAATTACATAAAAGCGAAAGTAAAAAGGGTAGCGCACCAGCGCGCACGAAGCCCGAGATTGCAGAGTTTCGGAGAAAGCCAAAAACAAGGTCACCAAAGGTAAGCCCCTTTTCTATCGATTTAGAAGTGCTGATAACATGAAAATGCAGAGCGAACATGATTTATTAACATGTTCTTATGGTTTAAAACGTTACAGGGTCCTATGGAAATAAAGGTGATGACAAATAGTAAGCTGCACAGCTCACCAAGTATCCAGCGTAATAGAGCAAGCACCCTGAAGGACAAACAAAAAGGACTGATGGTGGAGCTGGAGCTAAGGGATAGGAAGCAAGAATAGCATGTAAGTAGCATAACACTACAATGTATGTCTGTCCGTAACTACCCAACAGTTAAACTAATTTTGATAAATGATACGTCATTAGGTTCGTCTTGATGGACCGAATATCAAAATAATAGATACATTAAAAATAATAGATACATTAAAAAAATGGCGGAATTTATGCCATTTTTTTATATACGGCGAGTTTATGTACGGCGAGTTTCCCCGCCACCGCGTTGCGTGTGCCGTGTTTGTGGACGTCCGCGTGCGTTCGGAACGAACTGAGTTTCTCGCGCGTGTACACTGCGATCTGGAAGATCACTATGGATGGTAGCGTTAAGATTCCAAGTTTCTTAAAGTGGGGTTTGGCGTATGTTTAATTTCCACGCGTACCGAACGGCGTGGAATATGAGGGGGCTGGGTTTTTGCCAGCACGGGAGAAAAGAAGTGAATGAATTTTTACTGACCTTGTCGTCGCAGACTGGTAGATCGAAAGCTCGATTCGAGACAGGAATGCGGGAGAGGAGACAGTTTTGGGATAGGAGAGGAATCGAAACCTTGCCGTCGCTGCCGATGCTGTCGCCGGCGTGCTGCCTGCCGTGACCGTGGAGTCGCCGCTACCGATACGACGATGTCCAATCAACAGGGATCACTTGACCGCTGACGCGAATCTGCTTATTTCCTGACGATGTAGATGATTAACACTCCGACCAGGCCCGACGCCTGTATTTAGTAATTGGTACACCGAAATACCATCAATGGCACGATGCCCCGAGCAGACATGTTGTTCTCCCGATGAGAAAAGAGTAAAGATAACCTCCAATTTCTCCTCTCGTTTCGATACGAGTGACAGCTGCGGTCCGTTTCCGCTTAGTGATGTCCCGATTACTCGCGGCCGATCCGTGCAACAAAAAACCGGTGCGTTCCGACGCATAAATATTAAACAGCGTAAGTGTCACGTGGGACTCGTGCTACTATCCTGACAGCCTTTTTTTGCAATCTGAAGACACGCTCCCAGTCGGCTGAGCGTCCCCAAAGCTCGGCGCCGTACTGGAGCAGTGAGTGCACGGTTGCAAAGTAGCACGAATGCACGACATCGTCGTGTAGGGTCCTGGCTAGGCGGCTGAGCGCGAAGCATGCGGCACCAAGACGTCCGCACAACACAGGACAGTCCTCTGTGTACAGAGGACTGTCCTCGGAACTGTCTCGGCTTTGAGCTGGACCTCAAAGCCGAGATTATTGTCGACTATATAGAAGTGTTTATAAAAGAAAGAAAAATTATAGTGTATAATTGTGTGTGAATGTGTGTTCTTGGTGCTGCAGTGAATCACCGTCTCAACGATTAACATAATCTAGGATATCTCGCTTTTAACAGGTAAATTTGTGGAAAAAAAAACGTTATTTCCTAGCTCCATATACGCTCCAATTTTGTATGTTAAAAACGTTTACCGAGCATAAAGAATGAGCCAACTGTGCATTTGAAGAAAAATATGGTTTAAACTCAACAAATGCCAAATTTTTTATACTTTCAATAAAATAACCAGTCAAAAATTCGTCTCACAAGAATAAATAAATCACATCGGGATAATCGGCTAGTTCCGGTTTAGTACAGCGTTCTCTGTTTCGGATTACATTCGGAAGGCGCTTCCAGACCTAATTATTCTGAGAAGCATATACGTTGCTCGCAATATGAGTTAACATGGCCCATATCCCCCTTGCTATAAGAGCCATGTAGTATGTTTGTGCTGCTGTTCAAATAAGCAGTTATAATTCAAATCCGTTTGTAATAGCGGCGGCGTGTGAATGGGCATAACGATTTTTTGTGTAAAACATGAATCATATTTCCAATTTGTACCGACAATGTAAATTTGATATTTCCTTTATGAAAGAAAATAAGCTCTTAGCAAATGTCATTAGAAACTTAATATCGAAGTTATCTCAAAGGCTTGCAACATTGACTGAGAGTGGATAATAAACTTATTATTATTATTAAACTAATAGATATGTAAGTATTTTTAGCACATATTGGAGACTAGTTTATTATTTTAAATTGTATCGTCGTCAACATACGCTATAGGTCTACCTGTTAATAAATATATCCTGTCCTTCCTAGGTGTGCTGAAAGAAATCTCTTGTTAGAGATACGTTCGCCTTTGTTCATGTTTTTTCCATTATTATGTGTCTGTATATTTATTTACTTATTTTTTCTTCTCGAACATCCAAAATACTGGAACCCCAGAAGCACAAGTATGCTGCAGTGTCCCGCCGTGCCCGCCGCCGCCGCCGCCGCCCGCGCCCCGCACCGCCCGCCGCCGAGCAACAGAAGTTGCAGGCTGCGCCGCGCGCGCCACTGGCCAGGCCCGCCCGTGGCCCGCCGAACGCGACAGTTGATGGGGAAGGCTCTATCCTGGTCCCAAAACAGGAAGCGCCGCTCCAGACGCTGCCGCAATCAGCGTGGCACATCCTGGAAAAGCTGAAGAAAAATCCGCCGACTGGTCTCAAGTAGGCGAATGTACAGATAGAAGTTTTGGAGTCAGAAAGACCCCAAAGAGTTCCTCTCCTTCAAACTTCGTGTGCCGGCGGACCTCAAGACGATGTTCCTGGCCAACGATTACTGGCCGGAGAACATCGTTTACCGACGCTACAGGGAAGCGAGAACGAAGAAGAAAATCCCTAGCTAGGTTAGATCATATTTTGTTTTTTTTTTATATAATAAATTAGAGATCTATTTCTAGTTGTAAGGTATTCGTTTTTGTTAACCAGTTAAACAGTAAGTAAGGTCATGATAGGCTTTGTTGTTCTTATGATGGCGCAGTCCGCGCAAACTGTTCCACATCGCCAACTTGAGGGGCGTATCTAAGTTCTAAGTTTGACAAGTAGACCCAAAACAATAAAAAAAGTGTTGGAAATTACTTGTGAAATCTCAAAGTCAAAGACATTTATTTGCAAATATGAATGTTTAGGTACAGTTGTTAAACTTAAATATATTTATAATTTATCCTCTGAGGATGCGCATGTATATTGGATAAACATAAACATTTACTTACAGGTCACATACATTACTTCTGGCACCACACTAGGATACCATGTGTAGTGGGAACCAGATACAGCGACGTCACACACATATAAACATCCAAGACCTGTAGTTTTTTTTCTATCCCCAGCCGGTCATCGAACAAGGGACCTCTCGCATGGTAGGCAGAGCCACAGAGGTCGTTTTATTATATCTATAACTAGCTGAACCCGCGATCTTCGTACCGCCTAAAACACTTGGTCCCGCGATCGAGCACGCACGACGCTGCGCACTGTCAAGTCGGAAAGTCAGAGGACGGGATGAGCCGGAAGTAACGTCACCGTGATTTGATCAATTTCACTCCTCATTACAAACCTAATGAATGTGAGGCTCCATCGAAAGATGGGCAATATTAAACTGCACATCAAAAATACTGATTTACACAGCAAATATCAGGGCAAAATGCTGCGGTAGCTTAGTTAGGTGAAGGGCAAAGGGGGTGAGCGAAGCGAAGCGGTTGAACATGCAAGAACAAAAAATACTTAAAACATTAACATGAGTACACATAAAATATTTAAAACATAAAAATAGTTTTTGCTGATCCTTTTTTGCTGTGCAAATCAGTATTTTTGATGTACGATTAAATACTAGCCGAGTAAAATTAACGTGTGATATCACTTACCGGCTTCGTGCATCTACAACTTTACCCAGTCGGATTTAAATATGCATCGTCGTACATAGAGAAATACGAAATTTTAGTGAATGAAATCTTAATTATTGTCATAATTTGGAATTATTATTTGTGCTTGTTATTATTATTTACCGCGAGGGCCACGCAGACAAATACCAGGAACTGATACTTGGTAATTTGTGAATAGGATTCGATTTGAGTTGCCCGCTTGGTCAACCTCGCCGTCTCCGGACTGGGTGCAGAGTTAGAAATAGAATGTGTCTGCTGGCGCAAAGACAAAGAGAAGAAAAAGTTAAAGATATATATTGATTTGTTATATAAAATTGTTGAAACACTTCTAGACTTACACAGTACTCGTAAGGAACGAACATCCCGGCAGCAGCGGGTGACTCAAAGACATCACGCGCGTTGGAGACATACATAACCTCTTCACTCGCGGGTGGTTTGGTATAAAGATAGATGGATGAATTCCTACAAGAAAATGAGCTACACGAAGCACTAATCCTACGTAGACGAAGCCGCGGGTACCACCTAGTCATTTATGTACTTAAAATTGCGAAATGTGAGTTTTCCCCTGCTTTGTAGACTAAACACTAATCATGTTAAAATTTGAAGCGTGAAGATCTGCTAAAAGTACCTTAGAATCTTGATGATCGTCGAGTAAGTAATTGAGTCGGTGACAGAATTAAGAAACTTTGACTTGCCGTAGTTTTTAATCTACTGGTTCATTGAATGTGGGGATATACCTAGGTATCTTGAGCTCTTTTTGCCATAAAAAATTCAGGCTTCTAGCTCTATCCACAACCAAGTTAACGGGGGTTCGAGAATCGCCTGAATGGCTTCCAGTAGATGATGGTAGAGACTAAGACGCTTCAAAACAAAATCACGTTGTCCCGTGTGCCGGCACGTACGCCCGCCACAGATATGCGGAAATATCTATTTCCACGTAATGTTAAGATAAGTTGACGACCGTCACAGATAAGGTATATTTATATTCATCACGTAGTTTTGTAGTAAGTTGTATATAAGCTTAGTATATCCTATAATAAAGTAGTCTAGTATAGTCTCGTATTTGCGCGCATCTCAAGCCTTTTACTTTACTCCCGAAGATGTCGCTCTCCTTATAATTGCCTCTGGCAAAGTGGTGACCCGACTTCTGAACATCAGCAACCTCTGGTAATAGCAGCATGGTCCCAGCCGCGAATAAAACTCCGTGTGCTGCCACCTTAGAAGTGCAAGCAAGAAGCACTTCGTCCAAGATCGCCGAGCCCCGACTTCTGCATACCTATTTCAAACCACGCTGCAGAAATCCATAATCAAGACCCCACCCAAACCAAGACGACATCAAGCAAGCCATGACCGGACCAGATTTGAAAACGGACCAGCAGCCAAATAAATTCAACTGAAGATTTCCCGCATCGAACTCAAGATACCGCAAGAATAATGAACCGATAATCAGCCGACTGCTGATTTATCAAAATGGAGCTCGCACCAGCAGAAACGAACGCGTCGGCAAATTCATTCACAGCAAGCAGCTTTTCAAGTTCAAGACATAGGAAGCCGTTCCAGCCCCCAGAAGAGTATTGAAACATCATCTATATACCTAATTCAACGAATATTGAAATCATCCCGGAAGAACATCGCACAGTATGTACACAGTATGTATGCAGAGTATGTACAGATGGCGGCGCGGCGGGCCGTAGGGAGGCCGGATAATGATAAGAAGCCGGCAAGCCCTTTTCACTGCCAGAGGCATGTATAGCGCTTTACTCAAACACATGCAATGAAATAAAAAATACATCACACAAAAACAAATCCGAGTTTAAAAATACTACTAATCGTAAGTTCCGTGCGCCCGTTGATGAGTTTTTCTTTGAGCATGAAATTACAAAAATAATACTTCCCGGCCTAGGCCTGCAATTTTGTATGAAATTCCTTTACAGTTCTCTCGAGTTGTACGGCCCGAAGTGTGATACTTCCAAGCTTGTTGTAACGCACGTAATAACGATATTTCATTACATGTTTGAGAAAAATTGCAATTAATCTGATCTGATCGAGAGAACTCTGTTTACTAAAAAGATCATGTAAAAAAACAGAACCTATATAAGGAAAAAAGATAATTCGTGCAGACTCTAGTGCAAGTCTGCCTCCGATATTATATACAGGTGACGTGACAATATTGGCTGGCACCCCTGTATACTGGCACCCCTGTATATTGGCACCCGTTTATTGGCACCCCTGTATATTGGCACCCCTGTATATTGGTACCCCTGTATATTGCACAATGAAACACAGCATTAGCCGTTTAAACACAATATATTATTAAAAAAGAAAACAATACAATATAAGAACAATATTGTGGATCACCTTTACAGTACATTTACAAGCCAGCTGGCCTCAAACCTGCCCGGGGCTTGCTAAACGATTACAAACCTTATGGCGTTCGACTAAGTGCTACAGCCACTTCACAACTAACTGCCGCAAACGTCCTTCTAGGGCCGATAACACACCATTGGATTTAGAACAGAACAAGTCATGCTGAGCTTTATTTACAATGCGATAAAGACATTTTGGCATATCGGAGCGTAATCAAAGCAATACATCGTGTAAACCGCTTTAATGAAACATTACCCTCCCTCTGGTGCAGTCGGATAAAAATACTACTTATGTACATAGTGAACCAAATGCTGGTCTGCATCTAACTTCATGGTACAGTGAGGTGTGAAGTTCGTCCTACAGGCAAATTAAAATACTTCCATCCTAAATCCAATGGTGGCGTTTTTAGACATAGTTTTTTACCGATACACCCAAAATCCTCCATCTCATGTTATATAACTCTATTCTATGTCTATAACTTTGTCGTGAGTGCGAGGGAGACAGCACACATATGGCGCAGCATACAGAATGTGTGGATTTAGTATATCTTCATTTGTTTGGTGAATACATTTTAAGAAATAGTTAAGTAGACAAAGTTACAAGTAGATTCATTTAGTGTTGTAAAAAGAAAATAGAGACAAAATAATATAAACGCTACAAAAATAGTTACTACGCTACTGTCTTACAGGCAACAAATGTATTAAAATCTAACACAAAGTAGACAAGATGACCCGTACTCACGACAAAGCAAGATCGCCCGTTACTATCAATAAGATTTATTTATATCGATATATCTATTAAAATATTAGACGCATGACAATATACACAACACAACGCAATGTTCATGAGTTCACATCACTTGTTATTACTACATCGCAATTTGTTTATCATTATTTATTGTAAATGTCCGTTTTCGTTGGGGACCGAAGCCGAAGCGTACACTTAACACATTTGCCGGTGTGAACATAGCCGCGGTCGCGGTCGCGGTCGCGGGAGGCCCTGATTGGTGAGTCGCCTACGATGCCTACATTCACACGAGCAAACCCTAACCTATGAGAGAGATACAAACACGTCGGAACACTCACTAACACTACCGGTTTATACAACTACCTGCATACACTAAATGGTACGCATCGGCGAGTTGGCGATAGTCTCGCAGCGTCGTGGCCATATTGCGGAAGTCCCGGGAACTAGGCAACATTGCGAGTCTTCATAAATTATGACATTGAAGTTGATATTTTCGATAGTTTTCGCGCCTAAGCATTCTATAATGCAGCAGCATACAATAAGCCTAGTTTTGGCTTTAAATTTATATTTTGCCCTTTGTTTTTTCTGTCAAACATCGACTTTATATTTTATACTGCAGGGTTTGACAGAAAAAATATTCGGTAACATAAATACTAACGTTTACATAAGGCAATGTTTATGTGCGTTTCGCCTCTGGCATACCGGCGACTATACCATCGGTACTGCACAGAGAACAACCGTAGCTCACTGTGGAAGAGGAATCAGTCGACCGGCCGTCTCCTTATCACAAATCACCAATCAGGACCTGGCACCAGCTGGAACCTGGCACCAGCTGGAACCTGGCACCAGCTGGAACCTTGCACCAGCGGCCGTCGCCAACGACCCACCCGGGCGCGCATCGACACTGCACTATCTGACAAATAACCTGCCAATAGAGGGAGGACCTTTACCAAAATCTAATAAATGTATTGTTATTTCTGTAGCTTACTTACAAGCCTATCGCGAACTGGCATATAGTTAGCGATACCAGATTTGCGATGGGTTTGTGTGGTGAGCGACAGAGCTAGCGATATATAGATTGGATTTAGGAACCACATTATTTGGCAGATAGTATACAGAGACGCGAGACGACGAACCCTGGCAGAGCATATTGTTAACAGCGAGAACGACAGCGGATGGCGCCACAGCCGAGTGTCTAGTCGTCGAGTCTCACAGAGAGAGGTTCACAGTCGGAGCGAAGTCTCGGAGCGCCGCCGTGCCGGCAGTGAGCACGCCTGCGCCGGCCCCGGCCCCGGCCCCGGCCCCGGCGTGCTGGTCAGCGACGCAGCAGGGCGGGCAGGTCGAGGAAGGCGCACGCGCCGAGTCCCGCGCCCGCCATGCGTCGCACGAGTGCACGCGAGTGACACACGCACGCCTCTACCGGCGACGTGGCGGGCTGGCCCGAGTAGTCTGCGGAAGGAAGGACTCAATTGTAGAGACTTTTATCAGCTTTCACTGTGTAGTACAACAAAAGGAGATGGGAAAATACCACTGCCCCAGATTTGTACAGGCATTGCAGCTAGTCATACACAGTTCTGAAAGGCTGAATATCACTGTTTCATGTTCCAAAGTTTTAGGAATTTAATAGATTACAACAATTCTGAAAATGCAATCGAAAATCTCCTGGAAGCGAAGTTGTTTATTTATTTAGCCAGTCGTTAAACGACAGGTTCTTTTAAAAAAATATCACATTCATTAAAACTATGTTAATATTGTGTACGTACGTATACAAAGTTCGAGGTAATTTTATGAACTTATGTAAACTATGGCGTTTAGAAGCTTCTTGATGCACTTACGATTGTATGAAAAACTGTATGATTTTGCTTGTATGATGATTATTCGAAATAATGTATGGAACACGTGCGCGTGCGCTTGCGTAGCTCGCGAGGTAATGAACGATGCACTGGTACAGCGCGACGCCGTCGTTTTTTCATCTTGATTTGTATAGGGTGCCTAGTTCATGTTTGCATTGTATGATGTATGATTTTCTTGAAATTGTATGAAAGCTTCTTGTATGGTTGTATGTATGGCTTGGATGAATGTATCTTGTATGAATGTATCTTGTATGTATGCATCTTGAATTGTAGGTATAGTTTGATTTCTAGACATGTCCCGCCGCGTTGAATGCTTGGCTTTCAACATCAAGCTTCTCTTCTCCCATTGGTAAAGGACATATCTTGTTAAATGCTCTTCTTATAATTCCTTTTGAAGTTTGTATATCTGCTACTCTGTTAACTCCGTCGCTGCCTGGATGTACGTCAACGACGCGACCAAGACTCCATTTCATGGGAGGTAATGTATCATCCTTTATTAATACCAATATGTCCTTTTCTAGACGTCCATAGGAAGATTTCCATTTTGTCTTCTGTTGGAGTTCGGCGACGTATTCCTTATGCCATCTGCTCCAGAAGTGCTGGCGTAACTGTTCGACTCTTTCCCATCGTTGCAGCCTGTTCTCATTCCTAAGGAGTAACGGCGGACTCGGCAAAGCAGTGAGGGATCGTCCGACCAAGAAGTGACCGGGAGTTAATGGGATGAGATCACTAGGATCAGCAGAAAGTGGGGAGAGCGGCCTTGAATTGAGAATTGCTTCAATTTGGACTAATGTAGTGTATAGTTCTTCAAATGTTAAGTGTGAATTGGATAAGACTCTGTTTAGATGATATTTGAATGATTTGACTCCTGCCTCCCACAGTCCGCCAAAATGCGGAGCGTAGGCAGGAATAAACTTGAATTGTATATTTTCATTCGCCATTGTTTCTGCTAACGGGGATGCATTTTGTTTAAAGAATCTTTGTATTTCGTTTTTTGCTCCTACGAATTGGGTTCCGTTGTCAGAGAAAATGGCGGTGGGCTTAGATCTGCGTGCGATGAATCTGCGCAACGCAGCTATATAGGCTTCCTTTGTTAACTCTGTAACCAGCTCTAGATGAATGGCCTTTGTCGTGAAACAAACAAACACCGCAACGTATACTTTGGATAGTCTGCAACCACGTCCTTTTCTGTCAGCTACTAGCATTGGGCCAGCATAATCAACGCCTGTCGTTTGAAAAGGGTAACCGGCACTAAGACGCTGCTCCGGTAGTTGACCCATGATAGGTCTGACTGTTTGTGCTTTCATTCTAGTACATCTTTGACATTTGTGTGCGACAAGTTTAGCCATATTTCGCCCCCCGATAGGCCAAAATTCTTCCCTGATAGAAGCCAGCAATAATTGGGGTGCTGCGTGCATCAACTGAATGTGTTTATCGGTAAAAATAAGTCGTGCAATGGGATGTTTACATGAAATAAGTATCGGGTGTTTTTTCTCAAATTCGAAGTCTGAATTGTTTAACCTACCACCTACCCTCATAAGGCCATGATTGTCTAAGAATGGTGATAAGTGTAAAAGTCTGTTTTTGTTTGGTAACTGTTTGTTTTGTATAAGTAAATTGTATTCTTCAAATGACTCCATCTGAGACCATTTGAGCAACTGTGTAAATGCTGTTTCTAACTCCTCAACGTTGTATGGACCATATTTTTTGTTGGTATTCTTTTTACAATTGTTCAAAAAACGCAACACGCAAGCGAATGATCGTTTCATTGTTAATAATTTGGAAAATGCGTCAAAATTGAATGTGTGGGTATTTAATATATTGGTTGCAACATTCGAAATTGTTTCTGGAATATCATTTGGAATTATATTCTGATTGAAATTAGGCCAAAATTCTTGTGTAAGTTTTAAAAAATCTGGTCCGGTCCACCACTTTTTCGAATTTTCAATGTCGGATATATTCACACCTCTAGATAAGAGATCGGCTGGGTTTTCTAAAGTAGGCACGTGACGCCATGTGTATTTTTCAGTTAGTTCTTGAATTTCAGATACTCTATTTCTAACGAATTGTTTTAATTTGTGAGGGGAAGTTTTTAACCATCCTAATACTATCGTGGAATCGGTCCACAAAAAACATCTATCTATGGGTAATCTAAACGCTCTAACCACTTTGTCAGTTAATCGCGCTGCGATGAGGGTTCCGCACAACTCCAGACGCGGTATAGTCGTCGGCTTCAACGGCGCTACCCTACTTTTTGCGCATAGCAATTGCACTGAAACAGTGTCGTTAGATACTGACCTAACATACAAGCATGCGCCATACGCATCTTGTGACGAATCAGCAAAAGTGTGCAATTCAATCACACTCGGATTGTCACAGACAACGCGACGAGGAATTTTAATTTGATTTAGTTTGGGCAAATCTGTAATGAATTTTCGCCAAATAGTGATTACGTCGTGGGGAAGTGTCTCATCCCATGATAATTTTAATAACCAAAGTTTTTGTAAAATAATTTTCGCCTGAATTACACAAACACTTAGTAAACCTAATGGATCGAATATCTGTCCGATAGTGGATAGAATAGATCGTTTGGTGTATACCGTGTTTAATTGTAGATTGATTGTGAAATATAAATTGTCTGGGTCGGGTGACCATCCTAACCCCAGTGTATTCGAGGAATTTTGTTCGGTTAAATTAAGATTTTGAGTTGGAAGTGTTGAATGGTTTTGAGTGAGAATATCCCGAACATTTGATCGAAACTTTCTAAGTGGAAAACCACCGGAAGATAAAACTTGTGTGACGGCATGTTTAATCTTGATCAATTGTTCGATTGTTTGACTACCAGTTAAGAGGTCATCAACATACATGTCTTCGTTGATTATCTTCGTTATAGTTTCATCTTTGCATTCATCAGCTAATTGTTTCAAACATCGAATCGCCAAATAAGGAGCTGACGAAGTTCCATATGTCACTGTGTTTAATTGGTAAGTGTGTAAATCTTCATTTGGATTAGCTCGCCAAAGTATTTGTTGTAAGTGCCGTTGGTTTGGGTGTATAAGTACCTGCCGGTACATTTTCTCGATGTCGCCTGTTAGTACATAACGATGATGCCTAAATCTGAGTAAAAGAGACAACAAATCGCTTTGGATAGTTGGACCGACCATCTGAATGTCATTTGATGACACTCCGCTGCTCGTTGATGCACTGGCATTAAAAACAACACGTAGCTTTGTGGTCTCACTACTTTCCTTTAAAACTCCATGGTGCGGCAAATAGAACGGTACTTTGTTGTTGTGATCAGTGTATGTATTTAAGTTTAATTTTGTCATGTGGCCTAATGTTTCGTATTCTATCATAAAATCTGTGTACATTTGTTTTAACAGTGGCTGGCAAGCCAATCGTCGTTCTAGCGACATATAACATTGTTTTGCTCTTTGGAACGAATCTCCAAGTTCAGATTCTGGTTTCTTGAGAGGTATTTCGACAGAAAATCTACCGTCGGGCATTCTTGTAAATGTCTGTTTAAAGTTTTCTTCACATTGTATTTCTTCCTTTGAATAGATGTGTTTTGATTGTTCGGGTACCTCCTCAAGAGTCCAGAATTTGGATAGTGTTTCTTGTATATTGTCTTGTTGTATAAAATTGCATGTTACGTTTTGTGTGTGACCACCGGTGGGCCCCGATACCACGTATCCGAATTTGGTTTGTTGTAGGATAGGACTACGTGTACCTAGACGCACCTGTCCTTGATCCAGGATTTCCCAGAAAAT
The DNA here is from genome assembly GCA_949825045.1 of Argyresthia goedartella. Classification (NCBI taxonomy): domain Eukaryota; kingdom Metazoa; phylum Arthropoda; class Insecta; order Lepidoptera; family Argyresthiidae; genus Argyresthia; species Argyresthia goedartella. Next base: position 2,829,428 of record OX463827.1, on the reverse strand, counting down.
GTCTGCGCCAAGAAGAATATCGATTCTTGGCGGATGGTTGAATTCGGGGTCAGCCAAAGTAATGTGTTTTGGTATGTTTAGTTTATCTATGTTTGTTGTACTGTTTCCTATGGTCGCAATGCTGGGTAGAATCAGGAATGACATATTGACCTTGTATGGATTTATCCTTGACTCTATAGATGTATTGCAACGTTTGGATATTTTCGTGGTTGATTGGTTGATTCCTGTGACGGAAGATTGTATGCTAGTCGCTTTGAGTTTAAGTTTTTTCATGAGTGCTTCTGTCATGAATGAAGCTTGACTTCCTGAATCAAGTATTGCTCTAGCTTCGTGCCGCTGGTTATCTTTATCTATGATGTATATGAGTGCTGTGGATAGTAGCACTTGCTCTGCCGTATTCTGGACTGAGAGTGATGTATGATTCTGTGTTTGATTTGATGTATGTGGATTGTTTCGTTGTATATTTGTATTTGTATATTCTTGTGTATTTGCAATTTCACCTGTATTTGTATAATCTTGTTCATTTGTATCTGTATGTCCTTGTCCATTCATGTGACCGTATGTATTTGTATATCTTTGTGCATTTGTATCACCGTATGTATTTTTGTATCTCTGTGTATTTGTATCACCGTATGTATTTGTGTATCTATGTGTATTTGTATCACCGTATGTATTTGTGTATCTCTGTGTGTTTGTATCTCCATAGGCATTTGTATATCTTTGTGTATTTGTATTTCTGTCTTTGTATGTATCCTCATGAATTAATGTATTGTGTTTTGTATAGCGAGGACATTTCTTGCACGGTCCTAAACGACACACACGAGCTTGATGACCTGGTCTTAAACAATTTAGGCATAATTTGTATCTTTTGGCAGTTTCGACTCTCTCGTGGTTCGATTGACTGAGAAATATCTCGCAGTTGTATACGTAATGATTGTTTGAGCAAAGAGGGCAGCTCGATGAGTTGTTATTATTACTGTCTGCACTGTTTGTTACAGCTGCAAATCCCTTAACATGTTCTGTTTGTCTGTGTCGTGTTTCTGTTTTTTGACTTAATTGTATGGTTTCTAATAAATCAGCCCGATTTTTTAAGAATACGTGAAAATCGTTCAATGTTATTGTTTTTAATGTAGTTTTGTGTTCTTCCCACTCTCGTAGGGTTTTCTGATCAAGCTTTGTTGACATGATGTATATAATCAGTGTGTCCCACGAATTAGTGGGTTCACCTAATACTTCCAGTGAACGAAGATTCTTATTGAAAGTGTCTATAATCTGTCTAATGGATTGGGCAGATTCTTTTTTAATCGAATCTAGGGCAAAAATGGCTTGTATATGGTTTTGGATTAACAATTTGGTGTTATTATACCTATCGCACAACAAATCCCAGGCAACTTTGTAATTGTCAGATGAAAATTCAAGTGACCGTATTATTTGAGCAGCGCTCCCCTGCAAGGACGCCCTTAAGTAATGAAATTTTTGTATACTTGTAATTGTTGTGTTAGTGTGAATCAGTGATAAGTATGTATCGCGGAACTCCAGCCATTCCTCATAAGCGCCACTGAATTTGGGAATCTGAATAGTAGGCAGCTTGACGCCGTGTTTTGTTTGTTTCATAACTTTGTGCGTGACAGTCCCTGCCTCGGAATCAGAGGACGAGTGGTGGCCATCAGAGGAATTCACGTTAAGGCGATCACATAACTCAGTTGCTTTTGCTAAGTTTGAATAAAACAAGGACTCGAATGAGGTTCTCTCAGCGAACTGTTGGTCAGAATCTTTTTGATCAACAAGGCATTCAATTGTTGTTTGTACTTCGTCGAATAGCGTAAACATAGATTCCATTTTTGACACTCTCAAACGTAGCTCAATCAACTGCAGTGAATCGGGATTTGGTTGATTGTTGGTTGGTTGCAAACTGTTTACATAGTTAACAAAGTTGGTTAATTGGCCCTTGTATGCACCTCGTTTTCGCGATAATTCGGACAATGACATCTTGACGAACTGTGTCGAGGTTGAGTCCTAAAGTGAAATGTATTTATAGCAAGAAAGTCGTGCAAATTCACTCCCAAATCGAATAACTCACACTCAAATAGCTAATGGGTTTAGAGGGTAATATTGAAAAATTTGTCCAGCGGGCGGCGGCCGGAGGACAATGGGGCGAGTTATGCGGCACTCAAGGTCAGCAGGACGGTGCTCAGTTTTATGTCGTAAACAACTTATGATTTTATTACTTGCGAAATTGTATTGAAAAATTATTGACTTTCTTGTTGGAATTCGACAAAAATAAATGAATAAATGAAGCTAGATAGCAAGGTAGCTTAGTTGGATATGAAAATTTGCATAAATTAAATTGGTACTTTATGATTTTATTGAAAAATTAATATATTGGAACGGACTCACTCGAATGCAACACCTTGTCTCTTGTTTCCACTCCTGTTTAGGTATACGGCTGATTTATTGGATGTTTTTGGATCTTCTTGAAATCCGGCTCGAAGGACCATGTAAACTATGGCGTTTAGAAGCTTCTTGATGCACTTACGATTGTATGAAAAACTGTATGATTTTGCTTGTATGATGATTATTCGAAATAATGTATGGAACACGTGCGCGTGCGCTTGCGTAGCTCGCGAGGTAATGAACGATGCACTGGTACAGCGCGACGCCGTCGTTTTTTCATCTTGATTTGTATAGGGTGCCTAGTTCATGTTTGCATTGTATGATGTATGATTTTCTTGAAATTGTATGAAAGCTTCTTGTATGGTTGTATGTATGGCTTGGATGAATGTATCTTGTATGAATGTATCTTGTATGTATGCATCTTGAATTGTAGGTATAGTTTGATTTCTAGACAACTTAAATAACCGGTTTTGCAATCCTTGATACCGTCGTGATTGCATATTTAAACAGAGGTATCGCTTGTTTCTATGTAATATTTCGAACGTCCAAGCTTGTCTGGGTCTGACTATCGTTACGCTGCCGTTTTTGTTTACAAACGTTCCGGGTTCGCAGAGTTGAGAGACGCGCAGACCGCTTCCCGCTGCACCGGACGCAGCTGCCAGCCGACCGGGCTGTCCCAGGGGTTGCTGTACGCGAGCAGCCAGGCTGAACGCGTCCTGCAATACTCACTTAGTATGGCAGAGTTGAGAGACGCGCAGACCGCCTCCCGCTGCACCGGGCGCAGCTGCCAGCCGACCGGGCTGTCCCAGGGGTTGCTGTACGCGAGCAGCCAGGCTGAACGCGTCCTGCAATACTCACTTAGTATGGCAGAGTTGAGAGACGCGCAGACCGCCTCCCGCTGCACCGGACGCAGCTGCCAGCCGACCGGGCTGTCCCAGGGGTTGCTGTACGCGAGCAGCCAGGCTGAACGCGTCCTGCAATACTCACTTAGTATGGCAGAGTTGAGAGACGCGCAGACCGCCTCCCGCTGCACCGGGCGCAGCTGCCAGCCGACCGGGCTGTCCCAGGGGTTGCTGTACGCGAGCAGCCAGGCTGAACGCGTCCTGCAATACTCACTTAGTATGGCAGAGTTGAGAGACGCGCAGACCGCCTCCCGCTGCACCGGGCGCAGCTGCCAGCCGACCGGGCTGTCCCAGGAGTTGCTGTACGCGAGCAGCCAGGCTGAACGCGTCCTGCAATACTCACTTAGTATGGCAGAGTTGAGAGACGCGCAGACCGCCTCCCGCTGCACCGGACGCAGCTGCCAGCCGACCGGGCTGTCCCAGGGGTTGCTGTACGCGAGCAGCCAGGCTGAACGCGTCCTGCAATACTCACTTAGTATGGCAGAGTTGAGAGACGCGCAGACCGCCTCCCGCTGCACCGGGCGCAGCTGCCAGCCGACCGGGCTGTCCCAGGGGTTGCTGTAAGCGAGCAGCCAGGCTGAACGCGTCCTGCAATACTCACTTAGTATGGCAGAGTTGAGAGACGCGCAGACCGCCTCCCGCTGCACCGGGCGCAGCTGCCAGCCGACCGGGCTGTACCAGGGGTTGCTGTACGCGAGCAGCCAGGCTGAACGCGTCCTGCAATACTCACTTAGTATGGCAGAGTTGAGAGACGCGCAGACCGCCTCCCGCTGCACCGGACGCAGCTGCCAGCCGACCGGGCTGTCCCAGGGGTTGCTGTACGCGAGCAGCCCGGCTGAACGCGTCCTGCAATACTCACTTAGTATGGCAGAGTTGAGAGAAGCGCAGACCGCCTCCCGCTGCACCGGACGCAGCTGCCAGCCGACCGGGCTGTCCCAGGGGTTGCTGTACGCGAGCAGCCAGACTCAACGCGTCCTGCAATACTCACTTAGTATGGCTGAGTTGAGAGACGCGCAGACCGCCTCCCGCTGCACCGGACGCAGCTGCCAGCCGACCGGGCTGTCCCAGGGGTTGCTGTACGCGAGCAGCCAGGCTGAACGCGTCCTGCAATACTCACTTAGTATGGCAGAGTTGAGAGACGCGCAGACCGCCTCCCGCTGCACCGGACGCAGCTGCCAGCCGACCGGGCTGTCCCAGGGGTTGCTGTACGCGAGCAGCCAGGCTGAACGCGTCCTGCAATACTCACTTAGTATGGCAGAGTTGAGAGACGCGCAGACCGCCTCCCGCTGCACCGGGCGCAGCTGCCAGCCGACCGGGCTGTCCCAGGGATTGCTGTACGCGAGCAGCCAGGCTGAACGCGTCCTGCAATACTCACTTAGTATGGCAGAGTTGAGAGATGCGCAGACCGCCTCCCGCTGCACCGGGCGCAGCTGCCAGCCGACCGGACTGTCCCAGGGGTTGCTGTACGCGAGCAGCCAGGCTGAACGCGTCCTGTAATACTCACTTAGTATGGCAGAGTTGAGAGACGCGCAGACCGCTTCCCGCTGCACCGGGCGCAGCTGCCAGCCGACCGGGCTGTCCAAGGGGTTGCTGTACGCGAGCAGCCAGGCTGAACGCGTCCTGTAATACTCACTTAGTATGGCAGAGTTGAGAGACGCGCAGACCGCCTCCCGCTGCACCGGGCGCAGCTGCCAGCCGACCGGGCTGTCCCAGGGGTTGCTGTAAGCGAGCAGCCAGGCTGAACGCGTCCTGCAATACTCACTTAGTATGGCAGAGTTGAGAGACGCGCAGACCGCCTCCCGCTGCACCGGGCGCAGCTGCCAGCCGACCGGGCTGTACCAGGGGTTGCTGTACGCGAGCAGCCAGGCTGAACGCGTCCTGCAATACTCACTTAGTATGGCAGAGTTGAGAGACGCGCAGACCGCCTCCCGCTGCACCGGACGCAGCTGCCAGCCGACCGGGCTGTCCCAGGGGTTGCTGTACGCGAGCAGCCCGGCTGAACGCGTCCTGCAATACTCACTTAGTATGGCAGAGTTGAGAGAAGCGCAGACCGCCTCCCGCTGCACCGGACGCAGCTGCCAGCCGACCGGGCTGTCCCAGGGGTTGCTGTACGCGAGCAGCCAGACTCAACGCGTCCTGCAATACTCACTTAGTATGGCTGAGTTGAGAGACGCGCAGACCGCCTCCCGCTGCACCGGACGCAGCTGCCAGCCGACCGGGCTGTCCCAGGGGTTGCTGTACGCGAGCAGCCAGGCTGAACGCGTCCTGCAATACTCACTTAGTATGGCAGAGTTGAGAGACGCGCAGACCGCCTCCCGCTGCACCGGACGCAGCTGCCAGCCGACCGGGCTGTCCCAGGGGTTGCTGTACGCGAGCAGCCAGGCTGAACGCGTCCTGCAATACTCACTTAGTATGGCAGAGTTGAGAGACGCGCAGACCGCCTCCCGCTGCACCGGGCGCAGCTGCCAGCCGACCGGGCTGTCCCAGGGATTGCTGTACGCGAGCAGCCAGGCTGAACGCGTCCTGCAATACTCACTTAGTATGGCAGAGTTGAGAGATGCGCAGACCGCCTCCCGCTGCACCGGGCGCAGCTGCCAGCCGACCGGACTGTCCCAGGGGTTGCTGTACGCGAGAAGCCAGGCTGAACGCGTCCTGTAATACTCACTTAGTATGGCAGAGTTGAGAGACGCGCAGACCGCTTCCCGCTGCACCGGGCGCAGCTGCCAGCCGACCGGGCTGTCCAAGGGGTTGCTGTACGCGAGCAGCCAGGCTGAACGCGTCCTGTAATACTCACTTAGTATGGCAGAGTTGAGAGACGCGCAGACCGCCTCCCGCTGCACCGGGCGCAGCTGCCAGCCGACCGGGCTGTCCCAGGGGTTGCTGTACGCGAGCAGCCAGGCTGAACGCGTCCTGCAATACTCACTTAGTATGGCAGAGTTGAGAGACGCGCAGACCGCCTCCCGCTGCACCGGGCGCAGCTGCCAGCCGACCGGGCTGTCCCAGGGGTTGCTGTACGCGAGCAGCCAGGCTGAACGCGTCCTGCAATACTCACTTAGTATGGCAGAGTTGAGAGACGCGCAGACCGCCTCCCGCTGCACCGGGCGCAGCTGCCAGCCGACCGGGCTGTCCCAGGGGTTGCTGTACGCGAGCAGCCAGGCTGAACGCGTCCTGCAATACTCACTTAGTATGGCAGAGTTGAGAGACGCGCAGACCGCCTCCCGCTGCACCGGGCGCAGCTGCCAGCCGACCGGGCTGTCCCAGGGGTTGCTGTACGCGAGCAGGCTGAACGCGTCCTGCAATACTCACTTAGTATGGCAGAGTTGAGAGACGCGCAGACCGCCTCCCGCTGCACCGGACGCAGCTGCCAGCCGACCGGGCTGTCCCAGGGGTTGCTGTACGCGAGCAGCCCGGCTGAACGCGTCCTGCAATACTCACTTAGTATGGCAGAGTTGAGAGAAGCGCAGACCGCCTCCCGCTGCACCGGACGCAGCTGCCAGCCGACCGGGCTGTCCCAGGGGTTGCTGTACGCGAGCAGCCAGGCTGAACGCGTCCTGCAATACTCACTTAGTATGGCTGAGTTGAGAGACGCGCAGACCGCCTCCCGCTGCACCGGACGCAGCTGCCAGCCGACCGGGCTGTCCCAGGGGTTGCTGTACGCGAGCAGCCAGGCTGAACGCGTCCTGCAATACTCACTTAGTATGGCAGAGTTGAGAGACGCGCAGACCGCCTCCCGCTGCACCGGACGCAGCTGCCAGCCGACCGGGCTGTCCCAGGGGTTGCTGTACGCGAGCAGCCAGGCTTAACGCGTCCTGCAATACTCACTTAGTATGGCAGAGTTGAGAGACGCGCAGACCGCCTCCCGCTGCACCGGGCGCAGCTGCCAGCCGACCGGGCTGTCCCAGGGATTGCTGTACGCGAGCAGCCAGGCTGAACGCGTCCTGCAATACTCACTTAGTATGGCAGAGTTGAGAGACGCGCAGATCGCCTCCCGCTGCACCGGGCGCAGCTGCCAGCCGACCGGACTGTCCCAGGGGTTGCTGTACGCGAGCAGCCAGGCTGAACGCGTCCTGTAATACTCACTTAGTATGGCAGAGTTGAGAGACGCGCAGACCGCTTCCCGCTGCACCGGGCGCAGCTGCCAGCCGACCGGGCTGTCCAAGGGGTTGCTGTACGCGAGCAGCCAGGCTGAACGCGTCCTGCAATACTCACTTAGTATGGCAGAGTTGAGAGACGCGCAGACCGCCTCCCGCTGCACCGGGCGCAGCTGCCAGCCGACCGGGCTGTCCCAGGGGTTGCTGTACGCGAGCAGCCAGGCTGAACGCGTCCTGCAATACTCACTTAGTATGGCAGAGTTGAGAGACGCGCAGACCGCCTCCCGCTGCACCGGGCGCAGCTGCCAGCCGACCGGGCTGTCCCAGGGGTTGCTGTACGCGAGCAGCCAAGCTGAACGCGTCCTGCAATACTCACTTAGTATGGCAGAGTTGAGAGACGCGCAGACCGCCTCCCGCTGCACCGGGCGCAGCTGCCAGCCGACCGGGCTGTCCCAGGGGTTGCTGTACGCGAGCAGGCTGAACGCGTCCTGCAATACAGAAGTTGTATACACATAATACGCTAGCTTTTGGTGTAAGGGGTGGTAGGGATAAGTATTGTGCTATATATGCCATAGTTAGCTCACACTTCGAGTTGTAGAGGTTTCACGCCGTTTTCCTTCACCGTATAATGACGGATTGCCGTAGAAATACATAGTAGATATTTTGATTCTGTTTTTACAGCTCCTCACCTCCAATTGGGAATATATATAAACCTGATATTCAATTGAGTCAGACAAAAGGATGGCTTGGCCGTTTCATGGAGCTAGCTAATCTGGAATAGAACTTGGCACCCATTTAAATCGCAATTCTCCTGTCGGTCAAGTCTCTCAAAGTTGGCTACCATTAAAATTTAATTCAAGTTATTGATATGTAATACTAGGTGTCTGTTCCAGAAGCAGATACTTTTCAGAGAAGAACGCACAATTTAATAGAAGTTAATAAAGTTGAAAGTCATTGTTAAGTGAAGGGGTCCCCATAAAATAAACTTTTGACTTCTCATGCTCGAAAAGTCCTTCTTTATTTTATGCTGGATGTAGGCTGCATAAAATCGCATTTTATGCACTAGTGCATAAAGTGTTGTCGTCATTTAGAGCACAGGTTAATAATCTAGACTAAGACAATTGAGCCATTCAGCCTGACAGACGAAGTGACTGCATTGAATAACCTTGTTATTTTCATATATTTACTTTAATTTATTTGCATTCTATGTTGCATGATAAAAAAATAAACTAAAAACTAATAAAAACAAGCATTATTAGCAAAAACATAAAAAAATCATAGACTCGGCAGTATCGCTTACGACCAAAGCTAGAAATAAGATAAGAAAATTAAAAAAAATACTGTGGCGGGAAAGACTTGTTTTGAACTTTTATTAAGTTATTTTCTTTGCAAAACTTGTTGTTTTACGAAAGTTAATTAATATGTGGTCAAATGGAAAGGAAATAATGCTTAAGCCAAACACACTAATGGAAAAAAAGCGAAAGGAGTTATTGAACAGACGATGACGCCTAAATCCAAGGAAATTTATCTGAAAACATATGAAAATTTCAAAGTCTGGAGAAGCGGCAGACAAGGCAATTCATTCTCAGAAGGTATTTTTTACATTATCACTGTTTCATTTTCTCGCAAGAGAAGGGAAAAGCAGGGAATATAACTCGGTCATCCTCGCATTTACCCTCGAATTAACTATCCACGCTTGCCTGCGGCTCGGGTGAATATCAACGTCTCGGGTGAAATGGCGTGTTTTATGCTCTTGTTATACAATCTTCTATAGTTAACATTATGCGTTGCTACAAAACCGTTCGCATGCGAGTGCGACTCGAACTTGGTCGATTTCGGACTGCAACGAAGTAAAATTGTTTATGTGAGCGGAGCCGCGGGCTGTATATATTTACATATGAACAATAAAGACTAATCAATATATCAACATAGATGCTGGTGGTTGCTATTTTATTTTGGTAGATGTTAACAATTTTTTTTGGAGTAATATTTTAAATGACAATAATTCACTGTTTTCAGATTTTTCCCTTCATAAAAGCATAATTTCCCATCTGAATGTCATATTTCAGGTTTCTGGATAATCTGGATGTGGGTTATTTAATCTGTGAGTCATAAAAACGAAAGTTAAGTTTTTGAAGTTTATAAAACAAAACGGTTATGGCAAAATTTCGAAAATTTGGTACACTATGTAATCTCATGGGCTTTATTGTCTGGGCCAAATTACATATCTGTAGGTACTGCTGCATACTAACCCATATATGGTTTCATAGGTTTTTAACTTTATTACTAAGCTATCAGGTTGGAAATCGCAATCCATTTCGGGTCGCGCCGTGCATTAAGGGGTTAATAATTTTTGAATTATCATGGGGTCAAAAGTAGTTCGAAACTGTCCACGTGGTCGGTTCACAAAAGTAGTTCGAAACTGTCCACGTGGTCGGTTCACAAAAGTAGTTCGAAACTGTCCACGTGGTCGGTTCACAAACGTAGTTCGAAACTGTCCACGTGGTCGGTTCACAAAAGTAGTTCGAAACTGTCCACGTGGTCGGTTCACAAAAGTAGTTCGAAACTGTCCACGTGGTCGGTTCACAAAAGTAGTTCGAAACTGTCCACGTGGTCGGTTCACAAAAGTAGTTCGAAACTGTCCACGTGGTCGGTTCACAAAAGTAGTTCGAAACTGTCCACGTGGTCGGTTCACAAAAGTAGTTCGAAACTGTCCACGTGGTCGGTTCACAAAAGTAGTTCGAAACTGTCCACGTGGTCGGTTCACAAAAGTAGTTCGAAACTGTCCACGTGGTCGGTTCACAAAAGTAGTTCGAAACTGTCCACGTGGTCGGTTCACAAACGTAGTTCGAAACTGTCCACGTGGTCGGTTCACAAAAGTAGTTCGAAACTGTCCACGTGGTCGGTTCACAAAAGTAGTTCGAAACTGTCCACGTGGTCGGTTCACAAAAGTAGTTCGAAACTGTCCACGTGGTCGGTTCACAAAAGTAGTTCGAAACTGTCCACGTGGTCGGTTCACAAAAGTAGTTCGAAACTGTCCACGTGGTCGGTTCACAAACGTAGTTCGAAACTGTCCACGTGGTCGGTTCCCAAAAGTAGTTCGAAACTGTCCACGTGGTCGGTTCACAAAAGTAGTTCGAAACTGTCCACGTGGTCGGTTCACAAAAGTAGTTCGAAACTGTCCACGTGGTCGGTTCACAAAAGTAGTTCGAAACTGTCCACGTGGTCGGTTCACAAAAGTAGTTCGAAACTGTCCACGTGGTCGGTTCACAAAAGTAGTTCGAAACTGTCCACGTGGTCGGTTCACAAAAGTAGTTCGAAACTGTCCACGTGGTCGGTTCACAAAAGTAGTTCGAAACTATCCACGTGGTCGGTTCACAAAAGTAGTTCGAAACTGTCCACGTGGTCGGTTCACAAAAGTAGTTCGAAACTGTCCACGTGGTCGGTTCACAAAAGTAGTTCGAAACTGTCCACGTGGTCGGTTCACAAAAGTAGTTCGAAACTGTCCACGTGGTCGGTTCACAAAAGTAGTTCGAAACTGTCCACGTGGTCGGTTCACAAAAGTAGTTCGAAACTGTCCACGTAGTCGGTTCACAAAAGTAGTTCGAAACTGTCCACGTGGTCGGTTCACAAAAGTAGTTCGAAACTGTCCACGTGGTCGGTTCACAGATGGCTGGTGCGTGTCAGTAGCTACGCTCGAACTTGGCTCGACTTACTGCCGCGTGTAATGATCGATAATAAAATAAGTTATTTAAGCCTACAGAATCCTTTTCGAAATTCTTCCTGTTCAGCTTTTAGGTATATAAGGCATGTAAAATATGGGTAGCCTAGTATTTAAATGTATGACTATGAGTCCAGTTCTTGCTTGGAAAAAATACTGGTATTGCCTGACTGAATTACTGAATAAAGACAAAAAATGAGCTGAATAAGCGTCTGACAAAATTACTGAATTGCGCGACTAGAAATCTAAATTCGCGTAACATAAAATACAAAACAAGCGTTGTTTTTTTTTCCTTCTTACATTTTCAACCTACCCTAACCTACCACTTAGTCCAGACAGTCTTTATTTAGCCAATAAGAGGTCATTCTTCAAATATTTACATACGACCGTGGCTACACCATTCAGTAATTTAGTCGCGCGAACCAGTAATTTTGTCGTACAATTCAGTATTGTTTTCGCTCATTTTAGGAATTCCGCTGTTCATGGTCATTCGCTCAATTAGATTTTCATTCGGTGGTTTTATTATTCCCCTTAAATTATTATCTACAGGCTAAACCTCTCTAAACAGTAAGTTAAAACTCACATGTACAGTACAGATGTGTGTCTGTGTGTGTGTTTGTGTGTGTGTATGTGTGTGTGTGTGTGTGTATGTGTGTGTGTGTGTATATGTGTGTGCGTGTGTGTGTGTGTGTGTTGTGTGTGTGTGTGTGCGCGTACGTCACCTCTAATATCGCCTGTCGCTCAGGATTGGGCGGCATGCGCTGGCTGGTTGCGTACAGGTCGCGGCCGAAGGTCAGTATCCGCGCCACGGACGCCGGCCGCTTGCGACTCGAGCACTCCGCTTCTGTGGGGCCAGGGTCACTTTAGTGAGGCCAATGGTGGTGGGTGTAATGTTTTGAAGGTTCAGTGGTTTATGAGCTAGCTAGTAAAGACTCAATTAGATGAAAATATGACAAAATGGTAGAAGCTTTTACCAATTAGTGGGCAGAAAAAAAACTGCCCATGATAATGGCAGATATTTGCGAAACTATTCGTTTTAAGAGTAATAATACATGAACAGAGTGAACTTGTAAGATAGACATGTTTATGGGTTCCAGGATAATTGCCATGACATGAATGTTTCACTTAGTAAATGTTACTAAACCAATAACCTACAAAACAAGACATTGTAACAGAGAAATCTTATCAGGAACCAATCAGTAGATAATATTTCTGGTCAGAATCAATGGCAAATAAGTTCAGGATCACAAAACAGGTAATAATTACTGTATTGTAGTGATAGTGATTGAGATGCAGTACGTCAAGATTGTATCTTAGAAATGCGGATTTACCTTGTATTTATCCGTGTGTCAGCATATCGAACAGGTATATCGAAACGAGCGTGAGATAAGGTACGGTACTAAACTTCGTTTCGGCCTGTACGAGCCGTTGCTAGCTGGCGTACGTAACCGGTAGTTCGCAAAACTGTTTTTTGTATGAAAAATCTAAGGTAAAACCAAACTAAACTTTTAGTAACAGCGTACGCAATAATGTTGTATTTTTTCTGAGACTTATGTAATATTTTAAAATAAAATTTGGTGGTGGTTGTGTAGAGTCGACAAGTTTCGTACAAGGTCAAATAAATTGTATCCCCTCGCAACCGGTTACAAAAAATCTAAATAGTCCTTGTTCGCGACTGGTTTCAAAAAAGTTTTGGTTCGCAACTGGTAGCGAACCACCGGTACGCAGCCGAAACGCTAATTTTGACAACGCACACCAAAACAAGACAACCAATCAACAAACGGACGCACGAACACAAACAAGGTTCACCCACTTCCTTAAAATAGTGCCTCTATTGAACTCACTGGGCTGTCTAACTACATTACTCAGTTATTTAAGTTATGTGGTTCTTTTTAGACGAATGGGCGTCGAGAACGAATGTTTCGAGCAATCAGTTACATCGTCTTCCAGATACACGTGAGAGTCACGACAAACATATGTGCACGAGATTCAAACAGTGTTTAACGCAGGGAACTTTAGAACCAGTACACAAATGCATTACATATTATGCACGGATAGCCAACGTGTTAACATAAACATACGCGGAGGCAGATTCGTGCCCACGTCCATCCAGTTAAACCTTGTTTATTTGTTGATAAACCCAACTGTTACAACAGATATCCCCGTATTGATAGTGTTAAATATAATAAGAATACATGTAGGTATAGATATAAAGGTGTATAGTATAATACAGCGGTACCTATATAATGTAATACGCTAGCAGCTAGGAGTCAAATAAAATACACGACATTTGCATGCTGATTTACCCCACCACCCCATATGTGCACCCTTTAGGTAGGTTCCGAAAGTGGTTTTGAGTTTAAAATAAATGGTTAGTTTAGTTTATACACAAATAACTTTTTAAACCCATTTAGTTTCTTGACATGCAACATAAACCGATTTGGTATTAAATTGGACCACATGCGAATCAAGAAAAAGATATTTATAATTAAAATCTAAACATGCAGCAATATATCTCAGCTAAACTTGCTTTAATAATAAGATGAAAAGGTAGCTTGAAATATTGTGAATATAAATAATCTATCAAATGAATAATTATTGCACTTGTACTTACTTTGTTATATTAACTAACTAGAATGTAAAATAAGTAGATATGCCTACAGTTACATATACACAGTCAGGTCATATGTTCTGTCACACAATAAAAACTTTTGAATTTAGAACGCTGGCCAAAAAAAAGTTTATTGAATTCGAATTTCGAATTTTTCATGAAAATAAAAATGTGTACTTTTAGAATTTTCCTCATTTTTAAATATGGAGTGGACACTTAAAGAAGACCGTGTCGCAGTTATTGCGTTGCATCGTTGCGGTTACGCGCCAATTCAGATTTTCGACTTACTGAAAAATTTGAATATAACCAAAAGATTCGTTTATCGTACCATAAAACGATACAATGAAGACTCTAGTGTAGATGACAGGTCAAGAAGTGGTCGCCCTCGCTCTGTTAGGACTCCAGCAGTGATAAAAGATGTGAAGGCGCGAATTCAACTGTTAGCCCTTCAGATGGGGTTAAGCACGACCACGGTGAAAAGGGTGTTAAATGAAGACTTAGGGCTTAGGGCATATCGAAGAAAAACAGGACATCGTTTGGACGCTCGTTTAATGGACCTGAGACTGAAGAGATGCCGCGCTTTGTTGAAGCGGTACGCGGGAAAAAAGCATCGGGAAATTCTTTTTTCGGATGAAAAAATTTTCACTGTGGAAGAGAGCTACAACAAACAAAATGGTAAGGTGTACGCACACAGCTGTGAAGAAGCGAGCAACCGTATTCCGCGTGTCCAACGAGGTCATTTTCCATCCTCGCCCATGGTTTGGTTGGGAGTCTCTTATTGGGGCTTAACTGAGGTACATTTTTGTGAGAAAGGCGTAAAAACGAATGCAGTTGTGTATCAAAATACAGTCATCAAGAACCTTGTGGAACCTGTTTCTCATACCATGTTTAATAACAGGCACTGGGTTTAAAAAAGGAAACGCAAAAGATGCGACGACTGTGGAGTTTCTTCGGTGAGCTCTTCTCCACAGATTCCGCCATTGTGTTAGTGAACTCACCCAAAAAAATGTAATGACGGATCTAAGTGATGTAACAACATCCTATGGAAATAAATGATTTTTGATTTAATTTGATTTGGGTATTCCAACAAGATTCTGCGCCAGCTCACAGAGCGAAAAGCACACAAGACTGGCTGGCTGCGCGTGAAATCGACTTCATCCGGCACGAAGACTGGCCCTCCTCCAGTCCAGATTTGAGTCCGTTAGATTACAAGATATGGCAACACTTGGAGGAAAAGGCCTGCTCAAAGCCTCATCCTGATTTGGAGTCACTCAAGGCATCCTTGATTAAGGCAGCCGCCGATATTGACATGGACCTCGTTCGTGCTGCGATAGACGACTGGCCGCGCAGAATAAAGGCCTCTATTCAAAATCGCGGGGGTCATTTTGAATAAACTTTATTACCATAGGAATCTATGTTTTATTAAGTTCATTTTGCTATATAAATGTTTACATAAATAATAAACATGTCTAAATTATTTCATATTGCACATGTGACAGAACTTATGACCTGACTATGTACAGGCAATCGAACTTAAGCTAATCAAGGTTAGTAATAAGTGTAGAATATCATAACGAGTTCGGGAAAAATGTGGTAAAATAAATGGAACTTTGTGAGTAGGTTTCAAAATTTAGTTTGAAGCGAGGTAGAGAAAAGTCAGCTACAAATATTTATAGCAAGAAAGGATAGGACAAGGAGAAAGACTTGCATCAACCGCCAATACCATTGCTATTACCCTGACAGATGGATCGCTTACTTAACTCAAAATGTTTACCACTAAAACAATACGGTATTTGACAATCCGCAGTCCAATAAGTCTAGAAACGTGTCTCAAGCTGAACCTATTTCAACAAAAACATTTCACAATAACAGAATGGTATATTTACAGCAGTTGTATTTTATAAAAAGTCAGCATCTGACTATGACGTCGCTATTTCATAGAACTCGTGAACAAAATTACCGTTATGACAGTACCTTAAAATTGATTAGCAGTCAAATACCGTATTGAAAAATCGGACTTCCCTACTTTTACTAAGAAGCCCTTTTAGAGATACACTACGAAAATGCGCAAATGACAATTCAACTGACTGTTATGAAGGTTTATTTCCTATTGCAGGCACGCGCCATGTTATCGTAGTTTATCTCTACACAACGCTTATCTGAGTAGGTTCGTGCGGAGTCTGTCGGTGCGGTTGGGGGTGTTATGACGTCAGTATGGGGTTGGCATTGTCACACTCCTCACTCTGCTCCGCAGAAACCTCCCCAAAAAAGAGCTCAGAAACCTACCCAAAAAGAGCTATGTATGGATACTTTTCGTGGTCTATTCGTTGGTGGTGGATGCAAGCCCAACTTGGTACGCAATACCCACCGCAGTAGTCCGGCATGAGCGCGCCGATGCTCGAGGTCACCCCTGGCATGCCCTTCATCACCTCGCAGGTACCTACAACGTGCGAAGGTCACCTTACACCCCGCCCATGAGAACGTACGAGCGAACCACGAGGGTAAAGCGCGGTTGAGAATGTAGTATACGGGATTTGGTGTTCGAATTTTGAATTATTCTTCTTTAAGAAGTCGCGGGGAAAATAGGTGCTAGTATCCTGAAAATATTCAAAAAAAGGGGAGATTGAAAAAGTTTAAAGCGCTCCGGTCCTTATAAGCGTTGTTATTGAACGGATCAACGGTTTTGAATGAGATATTTTTAATTAAGAGAGGAACGGTAGGAGTTTTTGTTTAAATTTAATTTGGGAAATCAATGGTAATTCTGAGCGTTTGATTACGGTAATTGCAACGTATCATCTCAGTCCCGATCGCGCTTTATCCGTTGTGGTGCTAGTCTGCTTCGCTGGCGACATTGTTGGCCGGAACCGTTTACTTATCCATCACTTCACGATCTACCCCAAGATAATTTAAACACAAATATTTATAAAAGGCAATACATATATTGTTTAGCAATATAAGTTTTAACTACCACATATGATAAATGTTCACCAAATTCAGTGCCACAGAACCGTATTGGTTGCAATAGGTCACTTTCTGTCCGAATACTAAAGTTAAGTTTGTTAGTTTATAATACAACCTGGAGCCGAAGCGAAGCGGAGCGAGGCGACCCCACGTATCTATAGTTTAGTTTAAATAGGACGCATAATTTTGGTGAACATTTTGTTAATTTGGGATGAAAAAGTATTTTTTTGTAACTTTTTACTCAGTAGGTAAATTTGAATCTTGGGATAGACATTTTGATCTCAGAGCCGCTGCTAACATTTACATTTGGGTAAAAGTAGCTGCCACACTGATATCAGAAGCTTGTTAGTTAGTGAGCATGCTGCAATATGACGACTCGGCATGTTTTAGTGAAACACTTGGATATGCAACTTTGACATTTTAAAGTCAATTTTGCATTTCCGATACACTAATTACAGAGTCAGGTCATGCTTGAAGCGCAAATTTAAATTAAACAAAAACTTAAATAGGGCATGCAGTTAGGTGCAAATGAATGAATGCAAACCTATGGCAGGGCTCATATATTTTTTTTTTCAAAATAGTATCTAGCTCTACAGAAATACGCTTATGGAATCTTCCACCCAACACGCATTAAAAGCCAGTGGGAAAACGCATTACCTGTCGAAACATATTCGGTGTTCGGTCTTATGACTGATATCAATGCTGGGCCACGTAATACGGTAGCATGGCTGTGATAAATGCTGGTTATGAGCCCCTCATCATCGCAGAAAATAATTCGTGAAATAAGAAGCAAACACCGATTAAGCTTAACCCCTTAACGCATGGCCTCACCCGAAATGGGCCGCGATTTTCAACATTATTGCTTGTTAATAAAGTTCAAACCCTATGAAAGCTGTATATGGGTTAGTATGTGGTAAAGGGTTAAGGAATTTATGATATTTGTCAACCATCTGCCCCATATGATAAACGAGGCCTAGTCACTCCAATGTTAGAAGAAGAACTATTTCATCTCCTATAGTACATTGTTGTCGGTAGAGGCTGAAAAGTGAGCAATAGATGGAAGAGTGAGCTTGAGACGACTCTAAGAGACGAGTCCATATATTGCACTTTTGGCCGCGACATTTTTCACGACTACTGCGAGGAAATAAAATTAATTACATAGAAAAATTATTTTTAGCTATAAGTAATAATAGTTTTTGAACTACCCCTGGCGGAGTCCGTCATCTTCCATAATTGATGCCATGCACGCTTTTACCGACACGGCATGACGCACGTTTTTACCGACACGGCAAGGCGCACGCTTTTATCGACACGGCATGAAGTGCCATAGAGTTTCGTTCATCTGAGTGAAGTGACACAACCATAACAATCTTGTCCTTCATTGTTGTGTGGGTCCACCACCGACCATCTTTCGCTACATTTAAGAGCAGTGGAGTGAGAAGTTAAATTCATCAATGGTAGGTTATTTTCAAATCGTCTACAAAATTAATTACCTTTACTTACTTAGTTTCAAATCCAAAACCAACTCATGCAGAAGCAAACTCTAATTATACCCAGCAAATAATAAAATAATATGATAAAATATGAGTATGGGTGTGTTATGTATGTAAAACAATAATACAAATAAAAATAATTATGAATGATGTGGTGTGCAAATAAAACTTAGTTAAATTCTGAAATTAATATTATACACGTTAGATAGGGATAAATTTAGACACGATCTTAAATACTTATAGTACATCAACTACATATTTTAATTGCCAATTCATGTAATATAGTAAATAGTTGTATAAAATGTTAACTCCCAATCAACATTGTAGTTGTTTCTTTTCTTTAATTTACAGAGGATTAAGGGGTCTTCTTCAAAAGGCCAGTAAAGCTAAATGAAGATTCTGGAAACAATATTTTCCTTATTCCATCTCACTCGTGTCAAGGGGCACACTGAACATATATCTCACTCTCTCCTATACACGTAATATTCACCTGGATAGCCGAACTCTTTCAAAATCGCCGCCCAGTCTAGAAAGAGACGACAACAGTAAATTTATACTCCATCTCTCTAACACGGTCAGAATTCAAGTTTACGCTTCCGGGGATAGAAAGACGTCTAGAATTTGAGAATGGTTTTCTTCAATAGTTTCACCTTTTGTTCACAAAGATTATCAGTCCAGACAATGCGTATCATGTTTGACTCGCGGGTAACCTCCAACATTTCCCACGACCACAGATAGTATCCGCTAAAGTTTCCCCTCCCCCTCTCGCTGGCTCTCGCCCTCGATGCGTCAGTAGGACAGTGACCGGAGGCGATGACGTCATAAGAGCGAGCTGTCTAGTAACCAGTGCTACAATAGCTGAATGCCCAGACTGGGCTGGTGCTGGTCAAATGAAGTGCCGATAACATGTAAGACTGTCCTCACACAGCGCTGTCATCTCTCCCCCTCTTTCGATCCCCGAGCGAGAGAATGAAACAGCATGACGTTCGTCAAACGTTGTAGGTCGGTTGTGGTTTCGGGCCCAAAGCAGTTATTCTGATACCTCCGCAGCAACTACTAGATACTTAGCTAACATCGTTCTGTTTGGAATAGTTTGCCGGCCGCAGTAATATCTTTATTCGTGGGAATAACTATGCTTGTCTCTTTTTAACCCAGGCTGCGTAGTCGAATGAGTCCAGCTATCCTATTCGTATCAATAAAACAGGCCTTCCTACATTTTGGACCTACAATTGATCTAATTCCTGTATATACCCAAAAAAATCTATAGCGATCTCTTTGTAACCGATGTTTGACCAACCAAAATCGCTAGCAACATCGTGTCACATACTACTCCACCGAGCCAATTAGACGCCTGTCATGCATCTCCCGTCTCATTTCACACACACTGAAGCATGTATTGTTTCATATGTGTGTGTGTGTGAGATGAGACGTAAGATGCTTTTTAGCCATCTAGTTGGCTCGGTGGAGTATCGAGTCGCGTTGTGATAGGTCGAAGTGGACGGTCGCCTGCTCACCTGCGTGCGCACCGTTGATCTCGAGCGCGTCGGTCTCCATGTCGACGTCGACGCTGACGTCACCCGCGCCCGCGCCCGTAGCCGCGCCGACGCTCGCGTCCGCGTCAGCCGAGCCGTTGACGGCGCCGTTCTTGTCGGCGTGCGGGACGTCCTCGTCGTGTTCAGCGTCTGCCACGCCTGGAATGGCATACATTTGGGCGTGTAAGCGATCGGCCCCGGGGTTGGAATCCCGGCTGGGGAGTAACATAAACATAAACTTGTATCTACAGTCACTTACATTGCTTCTGACCCCACACTAAGGTACGGTATCGTGGGAACCAGAAACAGCGACAACAAACACAAACATCAAGACCTGGGTTATTTTTTTATCTTTGTCCCAACCCGGGGATCGAACCCAGGACCTTTCGCATGGTAGGCAAGAGCCACTACCGCAGCGCCACAAAGGTAATTGTCACAAGCGAAGTCTTTCATAAAGTCAAAGTTAAAATTATTTATTACTGTAGATATTTACATATACTTAGCAATCGTCCGTTTTTGCCTCTTCTCTACATTTGAACACTGTAGAAAAAGGGCGTAGAAACTATCAAAGATTGATTTTTAGATCTCTTTTTAAAATTGCTTGTGCTTAACTGTTATAATTAATAAGCGGGAATAAATAATTACAAAATTATTAAGAGCTAGGACTGTGTTGAGCCAGATTAACCCCATACAGTCCCGTCACTTAAATAATCTTGAACATTGTAATATCCCTTTGTCGACAAAGTCGCTTTAACATGCTTTTTAAATTGCTCAAATAGCTATTTCAAAATCTCCAGAACTATCTTATTGTAGTAGATAATGCACTGACCCTTGAAAGAATTGCTAACCTTCGCGAATCTAAACTGGGGTGCAACAAGTCTGTGATTATTTCTTAGGTTAACTTAATTGACTAGCTACAGTTAGTATGTCAATTTCTATAAAAATTATCTTAAGGAGTCTGCGCGTTCCAAATTATAAATTGCTCGAATAGCCATTTTCTGTAAAATAAAAATAGTTTGAATATCCGCTGCTTTCCCCCACAACAAGATACCATAGGACATGAAACTACGAAAGTAACTAGCCTGTAGCCTAACTGTAGCCACATCCGTGTTTTGCTTAATGTTCCTAACAGCGTAAGCTGCAGAACTTAATTTACCAGCTAATGTATCTATGTGGGGCAGGGGGGTCTCACTGTACAGTTTAGGTTCGTTCGACCCACCAAATCGACGGGCGGGAATTCAGTTATGTTGCCATCAAGTATTCTTCTCACGCACCCATTCTGGGGCGTGGGGAGTCAGGGTCAGATCATCGGATCTCTTCCTGAAGAAGCGCCTCTGTCCACTCCTATGGACAGGTCATCGGGGGACCCTCGCGGGAAATGAGTTATGTGGCCGATCGCTTGGCTGGCAGTCGCGTCGCGCGCTAGCCGCTCCTCATAAGCAACTTTTCTGTGATTTTTGCAACAACAATGAATTAAGTACCTAAAATTTTTGTGTCGAAAGGAATTTTTCACAAATAAAATTCGATTCCTTTTTAATTGAATACCTTTTTGTTTAACTAAAAGTAAACACTTTAGAGCCAGTATAAAACAAATGACAATAACATAAGTAAGGAGGTAGGTACCTACCTAGCCTTAGAATTTACCAACAGCCTGAATAAGTACTAATAACACCTCTCTTAGATAGAGTGGACTACAATTCTCCTACCAGGATCAAGCGAGACAGGAGTTTACTGGACGACCTTGTAATGTCAGAGTAAAAGAAGCTCTCAGGCGTAGTAATGCGGCGCAATCTAGCCTGCACGGGCGGGACAACCGATTCTGTAGGTGCTTAGCGATTGTTGTAGGTAGCGCAGGTGCGAGCTAGATTGCCCTGTATTGTCGCGCAGCGAGAGTAGCTATTTATTTAAATGTATTTGAGGAGTAATCTTTCTGTACGTAGTACTATTAAGTATTCTGTGTGTGGGGTCCCCACTGCAATTTGCCATCAATGGTTATTTCACGAAACTTCGTATCATTTACTAATTCTAACGTGTTGCCGCTAAACTGGTCTCACCTTGTCTGAAATTTGTAAATGAGAATTTGATACACTTGGTTTTACCAGCGTTTAACAATAAATTATTAACTGTGAACAAATTCAATGTTAACACCTGTGACAAAACACCATTAACATCATCAAAATCTTCTTTTTGTCTTTCAATTTTGAAGACCAGTGAAGCATCATCAGCATACAACACTATGTCAGTCAATTTCTCTACCATGAAAGGCAGATCGTTAATATATGCCAGGAATAAGAAAGGGCCTAATATGGAACCTTGTGGAACCAATTTTTACACCCGATCTTTTGAATTCTATTTCTTAACCTCTTGAATACCACCGCCACTTTTCCGTTGTAGGTTTCAAATTTTATTTCCATGGCATAAGGTTAAAAATCGCGACCCGTCCCCACTACCCTCGGTTCTTGAGAGGTTAAGTATGATCTTACTAGATCCAACGCTGTATTTCTAACTCCGTAATGATTAAATTTCATTAGTAGCGTATCATGACATAACATTTGCTAAAGAAAGCCTACTATAGTGTACAGGAATTCCTAAAAGGACAGTAAAAAGTTAGCTATTAATAGAAATTTTGTAACATTGTTGTTTATTTATATTGTAGCATTTAATTGCAGAACATTTCATGTCTATTCTAATTTAATTTAATATTTGTACGCCCTTAGAGAGAGTGTGGTAAACTATACCTTTATCATAACAACCCTGTATACCCACATTTAACAAATAAACATTATTGTATTCATGATTAACACAATCAAATGATATCGACAGATCGCAAAAAAGCACCGGTAGCATCCTGTGCAGCCTCCCATGCACAATAAATATGAGATATATGGGTACCTGCATCCGTAGTCGATTTACCCCTAGTCAAACTGTATTGTATGGCGTTGAGTTGTTTTGTACGGTTAAAGTGTAAGAGCATTTTATTGAGCATAATCTTTTCAAATATGTATTTTACTTAGTGCTGGAAAACAGATATTGGGATATTGGTCTGAAGTTTGTAGAATAACCTTTGTCTCCCGACTTGAACAGAGGCATCAATTTACTGTGTTTCTAGAAATCTGGGAAAACTCCATCATCAACACATTTATTGAATATATAAGCTAAGTTTGGGAATTAATGAAACAATGACTTTACAGTTATACCCCACAGCTCCTCGGTATTTTTTAAGTTAAGTAGTCGAAACCTTTTGACAATGTTCTGAGGATATACATGATGAAATTTTAAATGTACATTACTCGGAGTCTCGCTCGCGCACTCATCGTGTATGGTTGTATCGGTTACGCGACTACGCAGTATAACGGCTACCAGAGGCAATGACCTCTTCAGTGTTGAAATGCAAAAACTGCAACATAGTGATTTGCGAATTGCTTGCCTTTGTGCAAAATAAGGTGGATGTGATGGTGGAAGAAAGCCTTGTGCAAATATGTTCTACGGCTTTTACAGACGAAGAAATTGAAAAGGCCAAAAACCTTTTATTCGATTCCGTCGAGAAGAAAAAATCTACAAGAAGACGAGAAGGAAAGACCCAGAGGAATTTGGATGACATAATATGTCTGATCAAAGAGACCGATCCTGAGGAAATACCAATCTTCGTTGCGCGTGACCTTCAAAAACTACCTCCGGTCACTTTCGATCATGTAGATGTCACTAGGCTTCTTAAGGAAATCGTCTTGATCCAAAAAGACCTGGGTGTTATTCAAAATAACTACGCGAAGAACGCTGAAACTGAATATGTGACCATCGAAGAATTTGAGAAGCTGAAATTGGAGATCAACCAGTTGAAAGTTGCTAGGCAAACACGCGATATTGAGCCTAACGTCAACCACAAGAGAGGTGGTTATCGCCAGGAGGAGAGTTTCGACGCTCATAACAGTGGTCCCATGGGGCTGGTGAATCTTTCTGACTGTCGGCACCCTACCCTATCGTCATATGAGGGTACGCCGAGAATAACGCCATCGCGCCCGTCCTTTGCATGCGTAGTGCGCAATGTACCCGACCCGTCTCAGCTGTCTGTGTTATCGGCGGCCGAGCCAGCGCGCGTGGAGGCCCACCCGCGCGCCGCGGTTTCTACGGCAGCGGCTAGCGAGCGCACCTGTGAGGCCCCACCGAGGTTTCCAACGTCGTCGAACACT
The DNA here is from genome assembly GCA_949825045.1 of Argyresthia goedartella. Classification (NCBI taxonomy): domain Eukaryota; kingdom Metazoa; phylum Arthropoda; class Insecta; order Lepidoptera; family Argyresthiidae; genus Argyresthia; species Argyresthia goedartella. The sequence continues at coordinate 2,805,536 of OX463827.1, read as the reverse complement.
GAGAATACTGCCTCTGTCGTTGAAGGCTGTAATTCGAAGAAAGTCCTTGAACCTAATGATGGATGGGTGACTATTAATAGAAAACAGAAGAAAAATAGTTTCTCTGGTAGAAAGGGTACAGCAACGGTGAGCCCGTCGTGTAAATTCAAGGCTGCGGATGCCAGAATCCCACTGTTTATTTACAATGTGACCAAGGAAGCCTCAGTCAAAGATGTTGCGGAATATATATTTAAAAAGACCCAAATAACAGTCTTACCACAGAAAATTGATATGAAGGTGCCTAAAGATTACGATTCTTACAAAATATACATACCTAGAAAAAGCTTGTCATTGTTTGATGATGATTATTTATGGCCTAATGGTATTTTCTTTAGAAGATACTATTTATTCAAGAACAACGGGATTTTCACGGCCCAGGCCGCTATCGATTCACAGGCCTTGCAATAAATCCCACATCGCAGCTAAAACATAGCTATTGTATGCTGGCAAGCTTCAACTGTAAATCTTTAATGAGAGCCATAGACCATGTCAGAGAGCTATGTACTAAGATGGACATTGTGGCGCTCCAGGAGACCTGGCTCATGCCCCACGATCTACCGTACCTAAGCAGCGTCCACCCTGACTTCGCGGCTACTGGAGTGTCAGCTGTGGACACATCGGCGGGAGTGATACGGGGTAGACCATACGGAGGTGTCGCTATATTATGGCGTAAAAGTGCGTTCGATCGAGTTTCGGTCATCCAGTGTAAAAGTGTTCGGCTGGTGGCTGTAAGGTGTGAAGTGGCAAGTCGTTCTGCGATATTCTTTTCAGTATACATGCCTACAGACTCGAAGGTAAATCTAGTAGATTTTACTGAGTGCCTAGCTGAAATAAGTGCTATTATCGACGACAACAACGCTGACAATGTATACATACTTGGGGATTTTAACGCTCACCCAGGTGAGTTGTTCTGTCATGAGCTACTTTTATTTTGTTCGGACCAAAAGTGGATATGCGCGGACATAGAATCGCTAGGCATTGACTCGGGCACATATACCTATATAAGTGACGCTCACGGTAGCAGTAGGTGGCTTGACCATTGTGTAACTACCAGTTTAGCGTATCAAACTATCAGGAACATTGAAGTGCGGTACGACGTCACGTGGTCGGATCACTTTCCACTGCAAATTGAATGTGATTTTACGGTACTTTTACCTACAATTAATATACCTACTCCAGCACAGTGCAAAGTAATATGGGGTAATAGGGATGAACATCAAGTTAAGACATATACGGACTTGTGTAATAGACAATTAAGATCCGTTGACTTTCCACCAGAGCTGAAAGATTGTGGTGATAAGATATGTGCTAATCGTGATCATAGAATAGTAATAAGTAATCTTTATACCAACATAGTCAGTATTTTGTGTGAATCTGCTTCTATCAGTTATCGCGGCCGTGATCCTTCTAATAAAAAATATGTTGTTGGTTGGAACAAACATGTAATGAGGTTTCATAAGGATGCTCGATTACACTTTCAGACATGGCTATTGTATGGGAAACCTACTACAGGATTTATTTATGATAATATGAAAAAAACTAAAAAGTATTTTAAAAACAAACTGAAATGGTGTCAGGACAATAGTGACCGAATCAAAATGGACATAATAGCGACAAGTCACGAAGCCAAGGATTTCAAGAACTTTTGGAAACAAACTAATAGATTGAGTCCAAAGCCCAGCCAACCCGTGAGTGTGGAGGGCCTGACCGACAACAAAGAGATCGCTAATATGTTTAAAAATCATTTTACTGTAGCACCTTTATCTGTGTCAACTGCGCCGAGGTTCGACGCTCACACCCGTCATGCTGAGGAACGTGCATACCACAGATTCACTATAAAAGACGTAGAGATGGCCTTACGCGGTATGAAATGTGGAAAGTCGCCGGGACATGACGGGTTGAGTGTTGAGCACTTAAGACATGCGGGTGTGCATCTCCCCAGAGTTCTCAAAATGTTTATTAATGCCTGTATTGGACACTCTTATCTACCTGAGGATTTAATGAAAACTATTGTAGTACCTATAATAAAAAATAAGACAGGAGATGCCAGTGATAAGGGTAATTATAGGCCTATTTCTTTGGCAACTACTGTAGCGAAGGTGCTGGACAGTTTGCTTGACAAAACACTTACTGCATCTCTACATTTACATGATGCACAATTCGGGTTTAGGGCCGGTTTGTCCACAGAGAGTGCAATATTGTGTCTCAAGCAGACTGTCCGGTACTACACAGATAGAAAGACGCCGGTATACGCCTGTTTTCTTGACCTATCTAAGGCTTTTGACCTCGTTAATTACGAGATCCTTTGGGACAAGCTGACAAAGGAGACCGACTTACCTGATGAGCTTATTTTTATGTTTAAATACTGGTATGAAAATCAACGCAACGCTGTCAGGTGGGCCGGCTCATTAAGTCAGGAATATAGGCTTAATTGCGGAGTACGGCAAGGTGGGCTAACGTCTCCTAAATTGTTTAATATTTTTATAGACAAACTGATTAGGGAACTCAGCAACAACGCCATGGTAGGGTGCTCGGTTGACGGCGTCATGGTCAATAATATTAGCTATGCTGATGACATGGTAGTCCTGAGCCCTTCGATCAGAGCGCTTAGGCAGCTGCTGGGGATCTGTGGGTCATATGCCGAATCACATGGTCTTAGGTACAATGCTAAAAAGAGCGAGCTGCTAATATTTAGGGCCGGCAGTAAAGTACCATCGTGTGTGCCACCTGTCCAGCTCTGTGGTATTCCTTTAGTCAGGGTCACGCAGTTCAAGTACCTGGGCCATGTGGTCACGGACAGGCTCACAGATGACCTGGACATGGAAAGGGAGCGCAGGGCGCTGGCGGTTCGATGTAACATGCTGGCTCGCAGGTTTGCACGGTCCACTCGAGAAGTGAAACTCACATTGTTCAGAGCGTACTGTCAAACCTTCTACACCTGCAGCCTGTGGGTTAGTTACAAGCAGAGGACCTACAGCGCTCTGCGTGTTCAATACAATAACGCGTTGAGGATTGTGTTGGGGCTGCCGCGATTCTGTAGCGCCTCAATCATGTTCGCAGAGGCGAAAGTCGCCGACTTTTTTGCGATTCTGCGAAAAAGAATCGCTTCAATAATGATTCGTACACGCGGCAGCCCGAATACAATTCTCGATACGTTGGCAAATAGGATCGACAGCCCTATTATGAGACACTGGGTAGGTGTACATCTAGCTCCTAATAAAAAATGATGTACCTAACTGTGTTTTTCCTGATTGCTTCATGTAAATAATGATGTGTAATACGTGTGTGTAAGTTGTGTGGTTGTGTGTGAGGGTAGAGATATGTGTGTGAGGGTATGTTTGTGTGTGTATGCCTATTAATTTAATTATGCTAAAATTAAAATTTTATTTTGTATATGTTGTGTAAAAATATGGATTATTTATATCTGAAATAAATTGATAAATAAAAAAATAAATAAATTACTGACAAGAGTGTTGTTTTTTTAACAAAGTCTCTGCTTGAAGCAGAGACTTTGAAGCAGACTAAATTCATCTCCATGTGAACATGGGGATGAATTTAGATGCTCTGTCGTGAGTAAGGGTACATTAGTGAAGAATGTTTCGAAAGCTCGAGTAACCTCAGCGTTAGATTTAACAAAATCATGACCTATCTTTAGGCAGAAATCATGATCCATTGGTATAACTTTGCCAGTTTCACGGTTTATTATTTGCCAAACTGTTTTCATTCTATTGTTTGTATTTTCGATTAATGTGTAAAGTTTTTGCAGTTCAACAAACCAACTTGAAAGTTTTAGAATATTTTTAACGTAGTTTTGAAATTTTCTGCCAAAGTTATAGGTTTTTTGTTCATACTAACCTGGAAGTTGTCACCTGGCTCGAGTGACATTTGTGTAAAGTACAGTGTATATGTCACCGGAAAATAATACGATCCGCAAGTTTATAAATTTCCTAGGAAATTTATAAACTTCCTTCTAGATTATATTTGGTTAGGTTAGGCTAGGTTAGGTTAGGTTAGTATATTTATAAACTTGCGGATCGTATTATTTTCCGGTGACATATACAGTACGGTTTTACATATTGCTAAATCGAAATTCGATAATCGATATTAGGTTTACTCACAGACATATATATCTAGAGTAGACAACGCAAGCACGGATGACTGTATGAGAACTAAGCCTGTCAATTTATTACTATCTACGTGACGTCACGAGCAAATTTTAAATCTATAAATGGAAACATTTTTTGTACACGTTTAGGCATTTTTAACCCTTTCACTTGTCTGCTGGCCGGAAAAGAAAAAATAATGACATGACAATTAAGGAAAATTATATGTTATTGCCCCGCAAATGCCTACAATAGAATCTTCAGTACTCTAAGACATAAGACATCATTTATTGGTAATATACATTACAAGTCAAACAAAATTCAAAAAATTATTAAAATGTATAAAATAAAATTAGATAAAGGAAACATTTGCAACATCATTAATAAGGAAGTTGTCATTACCCGTAGGAGTATAATGTAATATAATTGGTACAATTAAAAGAATATTTACTTATGTACGTCGTTCTTTAAAATTTATTAATTCTTCATAGGAGTAGAACGACTTCTTGACAAGCCACTTTTTAGGGTTCCGTACCCAACGGGTAAGAACGGAACCCTATTACTAAGACTTCGCTGTCCGTCCGTCCGTCCGTCCGTCCGTCTGTCACCAGGCTGTATCTCAAGAACCTAGCTAGCTAGAGAGTTGAAATTTTCACAGATTATGTATTTCTGTTGCCGCTATAACAACAAATACTAAAAAACAGGATAAAACAAATATTTAAGGGGGCTCCCATACAACAATACCACATACAAACTTATGGATGCACCTGGTTACGTACATGGAGTGTGAAAGTAACCGCACCAATAACTTTGTAAACAATATTTTGCTGTGTAAAATCCAAACTATTTACTCCACACCATCGTTTCCATTGAACGGTGGTACGGAACCCTTCGTGCGCGATTTAGACTCGCACTTGACCGGTTTTTTAAATTTAATTTTAAAGTTTCGGAAGCTCGGTGCATTGGTAATGTCGTCCGGTAGCAAATTGTACACCTTCGGACCCCCCATCACCCGTATTGTTTTGGCCATTTTTTCTAATTTATGAGGGACATTAGCCAGTTTATCTGCACCTCTTGTAGTGTGACTGTTTTGGTCACCACGTTTAGGTAGACTACCAACATTGACTCTCACATGAGTAGCAACTTGAAAAATGAGTAGGGATGGCAATGTCATTATTCCAAGCGCCACAAAGTGCGGTCTGGCGGATGTGTCCTGGGCCACACGTGCAATCAGTCGTACGGCTCGTTTCTGAAGTCTGAAGATACGCTCCCAGTCAGCAGCGCGCCCCCAGAACTCGATTCCGTATGACAAGACTGACTGCACTGTGGCGAAGTAGCAGGTCCGAACCGCTTCTTTAGGAAGTGTTGACGATAGTCTACTGAGCGCAAAACAGGCGCTACCCAATTTACCACACAGCTTTTGTATGTGATGCTCCCAGGTCATTGTCTGGTCTATGACAAAACCGAGAAATGATGCGGAGGAGACTTGTTCAATTCTCGTTTCCTCGACGCGTATATCTAGTAAGCGTCTCCTGCGTCCGGAAAGGTCGAAATTAATTACTTGAGTCTTTGTTAGATTGAGTGCGAGGCCGTTTTTTTTAAACCAATGCCATAATTGGTTTGCGACTTTATTGAGTGTGAACTCTAGTGAGTCAAGAGTTTTGCCCGTGACTACCGATGCTACATCATCTGCGAACATGAACAATTCACCGTCAGTGGTAACCTTCGGTAAGTCATTCAGGAGGAGAGAGAAGGCAAGGTTTGACAGTGAGGAGCCTTGAGGTACACCCACGTCTGTCATGGTCCCGTCGGATCTTAGGTTACCTCCGGACCCTAAAACATATTGAGTACGATTTTTTAAGAAGCTCCTTATTAGATTTAGTGCTGGGCCGTCGATTCCATGATACTTCAGCTTCATTCCGAGCACATCATGATCTGCGACGTCAAACGCTTTGGAGAGGTCACAAAACAAGACGGCTACCTGCATGTGATGTTCACGAGCGCTCAGGATGCGATGCACGACCTCACGGGCAAGCATAGTTGTTGAGTGGCCCTGACTATATGCATATTGGCGCTCGGATAGTGCATTGGTCAATTGGCTAATTGACGTCTGACATAAAAGTTCCTGTTTAGGTTCTCTGCGGCGCAGCAGGATAAATACTAGATTTTTGCGTGACAAGGGGCTAGGCCATCGTTGCAGCTATGGAGATTTAAAAGTTTCCTCAGAACATCAATCATCGATGTGTTTTTCTGAATGCACCCATTGGTGTAACACGCTAAACTGACTGACAGTAAGTGACAGACAGCGCACAACCAAAACCTAATATCAATTATGTACATCGAATTTCGATTTAGTAATATGTTATACTGTTCTGTACACGTTTGGGCAAAGTACAGTACTTTGCCCAAACGTCATTCGAGTCAGGTGCCTTCTTAGCGCATCCGGGTAGTAAAGGTCAAACAAGAAAACTCTACTTTTACGAATTCCAAACGTTGCCCAGTCATTAAATTTAGATTTACCGTTGTAGTCACTGATTTTCTTTTGAATTATGTTTGAATAATGTTGAAGAACTCTGAATAGATTTTATTTAGGTTCTGTTCATTAAAATCCGTTACTGGCAAATTGAAATCTAAGTTTTTCGTATGCAAAAAACTCCTGTTCAGCACTTATTTAAAAACAAAGATGTACAGGATTTGACGTTTGTTTTCAGTTTAAACTAGGTGTAACATTTTTTGTAGTAACACGGTAACTTTAACTTCAACTTCAAAAACTTTATTGCTACTAAGTGTAAAATAGGTGGTGTAATCTAAAAATAGAACAGTAAATTGCAATCCAGAAAAGGTTAACTAATTTACTGTTCTATTTTTAGATTACACCACCTATTTTACACTTAGTAGCAATAAAGTTTTTGAAGTTGAAGTTAAAGTTACCGTGTTACTACAAAAAATGTTACACCTAGTTTAAACTGAAAACAAACGTCAAATCCTATACATCTTTGTTTTTAAATAAGTGTTGAACAGGAGTTTTTTGTGGAACCCATAATTTTTTAGTTTAAGTTCTTGTCATTGATCCTAGTGCTGTAAGATTTTATGAATAAATACATTATTATTTATTATCACCTCAACACCTCCCGCAGGCTGAGTTGACATGACAGGTCCCGGCCGGCAGCCGGCGACATACTGGACTGAGGTGAGGTGAAGGAGGAGTTACCGTTAGTGTGTTTAGGGTTGTCCCCGTTGCAGGGCTGGTGGCTGGTGTGAGAGATCACGGAGGTGGCGACGCCGTTCGCGTTCGTACTCGACGACTCCTCGTAGTCGCACTGCACAAACAAGATCATTCTCATTCATAATTTATCTATTATCATTTTTGCTCATAACGTAACTACTCATTTTCCCATAGTGGGTAATAAAAATTGTGTCCACCTCAGAAGATACAAATACTATATTAAAGTCGAGTGACATACTTAGAATCCCACGGTGCGCTGCTCAGAATTGGACTTTTCCTTCCTACCCCTGACAATATTGAGGCACAAACATTCATTGGTCCCACACTAGGTAACCCTGTGAACCAGAAATAACTTGGAAACAATGTGAACCAGAAACAGTAATTTAACAAACACAAACAATATTAATAGGTTCTCCAGGCCTGGTCACGGCACCAAATGCAATCACTCTCAAATCCCGGTAAACGCTACCACACATATCAGCGCCCATTCCGGAGCACGGAGTACGAAACCAGACAGAGCACGGTCATTACACATTCGGGACCCTACTTGGACATGTGTGGTCAGACGCTAACTAAGACTTTGAGTAGGAGGTTCACTATATACTTGCGTCCCGCTCTCACCTTGCCGTCCGCTCCGTTCACCATCTCTATGAAGGAGCGGCACTGCAGTATGAACATCAGCTCCTCGTCTTTCTCTAACAGGCCGGGGTACGAGTAGGAGGTTCACTATATACTTGCGTCCCGCTCTCACCTTGCCGTCCGCTCCGTTCACCATCTCTATGAAGGAGCGGCACTGCAGTATGAACATCAGCTCCTCGTCTTTCTCTAACAGGCCGGGGTACGAGTAGGAGGTGAGCGCGACCGCCTCTCGGATTCGCCCGCTGAGTATTAGTTTTGATATTTCTGAAAAATAACAAAGCACAATTATTTGAAATATTTTTCGCGTGTTTTTGGCACGAAAGGAGCCAGTCCGAGCCAACATTCGATTCCCTTTGGCCCTGTGGTGTCACTGAACAGACTGACCCGGGTTTAAATGATTAGGTCGCGGATCCCCTACTATCGACCTTGGTTAATTCCGGATAATGTTCATAAAATTATTATCGCAATGCCTTCTTCATGGAATACCATACATACTATCGCGCTATGTGTTCTATCTGGTTTAGTCGCATCTGGGCATCTTTTCCTGAAATGGCCTATTGTAGTCACGCAGCCTACAAAAATTACAATATCGTACCAAAAGGTTTTAAAATGTATGTCTGTAAAAGGAATATTCTCGTTTAATATGACTACGTACTTTGTCTAGTTTTGATAGATTTGATATCCTCGTCGATGGGCATACTGGTGGCACGGGCGAACGCCTGCGCGCTGCTGCAGTACCCGTGGTGGACTAAATACGACGACACCATTCTGGAAACATACGTTATACATTAGTTAGCTAAGCGCAGACGTGTGGTCAAAGTGTACGGTGGAGGTAGAAGGGACGTCAGCGGGAGACAGAGACTGATGGACCAAAGCAGTGACGGAATAAAGTGACCAACAGGTAGGGATTACTGCGTGAGTAACTCGAGCGCGTCAGATTAAGATATGGGAGATACCTTGTCGTGTAGCGACAAGAACCTAAACAGAACCTAACAAGAAACAACAACCAGGATAAAATTTAGAGATGATAGTTTATTATGCTTATTTACAGTGACTTTTTATAAAAAAAATGAAAGGAAGATGAGGATGAATGAGGTGAGACAGGTTTTTTAAAAAATACAGATATCAGATAAAAAAAAAAAGGAAGCGGAGGACACGGAGAGTAGGAGCAGAAGGAGCAGTGGAACCGGTCTGGCGAACCGGTCAGTGGAAGCACTGGTGGGCGACGTAGCAGTTACAGTTGGAGAGCGTGGCCGGCGGCCTATCGGTCATCAGTGCCCTGGAGACACCGACGGGCAGCAGAAGTAGTGGCCCTGGTAGCGAAGCGCCGGCCAGGGTAGAGGCCCGCAACGTGTCGGCCTGAAGTCACCGACGGGCATTTGAAGTACAGAACGGGCAGTTGAAGTGGAGACCCACGAAGCGCCGGCCAGGGTAGAGGCTCGCCAAGTCAGCAGGCGTAGTAGCAGAGGCTCGCAGGATCCCGGGGCAGTGCGGCCCCGGGATAAGGCCTTTAGGTGATGCTTCTTGCTTGAAAGCTGAAGTGAGACTCCAGAATTTCAGAAATGTTCCGCTCTTATACCCTTTTTGGAGAGTTCTAAAAATTATTTAAATTAAAAGCAATTTTTGTGAGTGGCCAAGAGAGAAAAAGTATTTTTGTAAAAGTATTGAAGCAAACATATCAAACCGCTAACGAGTTTGAATGGACATTGCCATGACAACCAGATAAACAACAACAACTCGTAATAGAAAAATCAACAAGTTCACATAGCCAAAATTACATAACAGCGATAGATAAAAGGGTAGCGCACCAGCGCGCACGAAGCCCGAGATTGCAGAGTTTCGGAGAAAGCCAAATACAAGGTCACCAAAGGTAAACCCCTTCGCTATCGATTTAGAAGTGCTGATAGTGTGAAAATACGAAGTGAAAATGATTTGTTATTGTGTTCTTATGGTTTAAAACGTTGCAGGGTCCTATGAAAATAAAGGTGATACCAAATATCAAGCTGTATAGCTCAGCAAGTATACAGCTGAACAGACTGGAAAATAGCATGTAAGTAACATAACACTACAACCTGTTTGGTGACTCCACCAAATCTGAGCTTCCCATCCAGAGCCACGCTGTTAGGGCAGCAAAAAATAAGTCCATACAAGTGGGACTCTAGCGGGTCACACTGAGATATGGTGAATTAATGGCATGCTGCTAAGTGAACATTTAAATAAATCTGACGATGTGAGCTTTAACGCGAGGGACTTTTTCATAAAGCTTTGTGGCCCATCCACTCCCTCATCTTATTTACGCTCAAATCGTCAGATTTGGTGGAGTTATCAAACAGGGTGTCAGGTATCTCAAATATCTTAACCTGACGCGCTCGAGTTACTCACGAAATAACCTCGTGGCGTGGCCTCCCGGACTACAAGGGACGACTTTTACCCAGAGGCTCGCGGTACCTAAGATTACCAAATCGGCGATGGCACCTATATAAGGTTTTCTACTGGCCATCATCATCGGCCTATCAGGGAACCTCCAGTAAGGCAGCTCCGGTTTCCCTTTTCAGTGCTAATTTTCTTCCGCCTCTCCAGAACAAGATGATGCAGCAGGGCAGAAGGGCAACCTCAGTTAATCGACGAAGAACCATGTGTGCGCGCGCGCGCAGCTCCAACAAGGGACGAAATGATGATATGATGTAATATGATGATAATGATGATGAGGCCTGGGTGTACCTGTGCAGTATCTCCTGCCAGTTCCCCGGACAGTAGGGCAGCTTGAGCTCGTCGACGGCGAGCCGCGTGCGTGCGCGCAGCTCCCGCAGCATGTCCTCGATGTCGAACACGAACGGCTGCGCGCCGAAGTTCGCGTCGACCACCTCGCCGGGGGTTTGCAGACCGACTGTTGGGTACAGGTTCGGCTGGAAGATAGAGTTGGACAATGAAGACCGCTCCAGAATTAGACTGTACCCAAGAGGGCAGGTGTCTATCGGACCCTGCTAGAATCGTCTAATACAGATGCTATGGCCTTATGATGATGATAAAACCGGAGACCAAGTCTAACTTAACCGACATACAAAATCGGCCACTGTTTCACTAACTGAGCCACATTTTAGTGGTCCAATGTGTCGATAAGATAATATAATGATTTTCTTCTTCATCAGTGATTGGCAAACGTTATTACTGATTAGAGGTCAGTTGGGGAGGCCTATGTGCAACATATGACTTTGTTCAGCAAAAGTGGGTCATCTGTCACGTCATCTATCTGAACAACAACAATAACATCATAGCGCCTTTCTCCATGCGGGGTGGCAGAGGCACGATTATGCCCAAGTTAAGCCAGTTATTCAATACTCCATATATCTGAATTTTCTTGATAAATAAAGTATGGACTGAAGAGAAAACTCACCGGTAACCCCCTAAACGCTATCCCTAAATGGTGTCCGTTCTTTGTGTAGAAGCATGTGTTGTCGATCAGGTTGACTCCACAGCCGATAACGTCACCGGTCGTGAAGGTGGGTCCGTAGGGCTGGCCTGTGCCGGATGAGCAGAAGGAATGGCCGTCGTCGCCGTGGTAGCCGTAGGAGTGCTTGTCCCAGCCTGGAGAGGAGAAGAAAGATGAGCCAGAGATCCCAAGTTCGAAGCTGGGCAAAATAAAAAACCTTGTGGGGACCGTATTAATAACGCTCTCAGTACTAAGAGCCGTCATGAACGTACTTGAGTTGCAAACACGTACAAAGTTAACATCGATCTCCGAGTTTAGGGCAGCTGTCAGAGCTGAGAGTGTCTCAATAATACGGGCCTAGTGGTAAGGCATCTGACGAAGCTATTTCTTGAGTTACTCGAGCGCGTCAGATTAAGAGATGGGAGATACCTTACGCCCTAAGCTTTCAATCTTGAGTCGCGCGTTTAGGGCAAAAAATTATAATACATTGCAATAAAATCTGACGATGTCAGCGAAATGCCAGGGACTTTTTTAAGTTTGTTACCGACCCATCCACTCCCTTAAGTTACGCTTAAATATATTAATTAAATCCGATTAATTTAAATTTATTCTTATCAGCATGTAATTAACTCACTACATCTTAGTCTGACTCGCTGGCGGAAATCTCACTTGTATGGATTTTTTTTCTATTGCCGCGCTGCACTAGATGGAAAGCTTAGATCTGGTGGAGTTACTAAACAAACAAACGAACCAGAGACGATTACTCGATTCGCCTTATAACTTTATCTCAGGGGAGGCAGTTACTCACGTCCGAAGGAACTATGTACTTGGATCACACAGCCCTTCCTTCCTGGGAAGAGCTAACGAGAAGAAATCAATACTAAAATTTCCACATATATACAAACACATGACATTGACGATATTAACCTAAAAACTTTATCTCAAGTATATTGTGTTTGCGACATGGCAGTTTCTTGACCCACGATACAGTGTGGCTCCAGTGGCATTTCTGTTTGATTAATATTGGGCGCATTTATGAGATTGAACTTCAGATTTTAGATTTCATATATGATCGACTAAATATAAAAACTGCAGCCCACTTATAGAAGAGTGGCACGTGGACTAAAGTAGCAAGTTTAAAAACACTTCGACTATTTATGGACTTGCGAGGCATTTGTCTCCATTATGAGATTGAGAGTTTCCTAGGTTGTGTAGGCTGTTAATGTTATCTGAGAATATCACACTTTGCTATTTATATGTTCCACGTGTTTTATTTGTTTTGTTCCGTCAATTTTGTGGTACCTTCTCATTGCTTAAAGGTTTACTTAGAGTGATGATGGACTAGCGCCTAGTATGGTAGTTTTACATTTGCTAAACTGTCGCAAATGCTAACGTGGAAACGCTGCGCGGCCTTGCGGGTGTTTGTTCAATCAAGCAAAAACAAAACAAACATATAACACAAACATAAAACATAAAACCCAACATACAGGCAGATACATTGCTTGTGGGTGGCCCCACAATAGGTTACCCTATGTTGTGGGAGCCAGAAACAGCGACGTCAAACACATAATAAACATCCACGACCTGGAGGTTTTTTTTACCCCCGCCGGGGTTCAAAACTGGAACCTCTCGCATGGTAGGCAGAGCCACAACCGCTGCGCCACAGAGTAGAAAAACTACGATAACATGGCGCACCCCTCCATTACTCGCCGGCGAGACAGTGTACCTATGGAGTAGTAGAGGGGCGCGCTATTTTATCGTTTCGTTTCTCTATTATACTAGAGAATACAGCCCGCACGCGAAACGCCTTTTCTGGTATAGAGTGGCAGAGGCACAGTCGCGGCCACGGTTACCTGGCAGCCGGTTCATGTTGACGCCCTGCGCCGACAGCCCGATGCCCATGTAGCCGTCGCGCCCCTTGGACACTATCCGCACCTCGAAGTAGTACAGCCCGCACGCCGCCGGGATGGCGTGCGTGGCGCGCACCGACGCCGCGTCCTTGTGCGTCTTGCCATGACCTGGATGGGAGGCGGATATTGTAGTAGTATTGCCGATGCAAAACTATGACAGTAAAACTATGACTCGAGCCCATACTGAGTTGCGACAAAAATGTAATCTAAATATAACCTCTCTTTTGATGTAGCGGATAATGGGCTCAGTTTGTTCTCTGAATATTAACCTAGGGGACATTTATTTGTGTTTTGCGGGGTTAGCTAAACATTGGCTTAACCCAGAACTAACTAAACTCGCATTAACAATCTTGTCGATTAAAGGTAAACAAGAAATGTCATTGCCAGTACAGAAAATATAATATTAACGTCAAAGTCAAAGGTTTTGTACTGGCCAATGATGACATTAGTTTGTTTACCTTTAATCTACAATATTGGTAATGCGAGTTTAGATTACATTGAGAAAATTTACATTCCCTAATAATAAGTCAGTATTATCGAATTAACTCCAAGTTAATAGCTTGGCGTCAAAGAACCATGAATCATTAATACAACCATCTTAAACATATACTTCGATCGAGCCATTCCACTATCAATTTAAAGTTATCCGACACCTTAGTATTAGCAAACCATTTTGTTTTTAACCCCCGACAAAAAAGAGGTGTGTTATATATAAGTTGGACACTTCTGTCTGTCTGTCCGTGGCGCTCTAGCATTTTCTGTAAATGGTAGTAGACTCTCTGCGATGGTTCTTAGCCATGTTTTATTAAAATCGATTCAGTGGTTCGAAAGTTATCAAATTAACAAAAAAAAAACAAGTTAACCAAATTCTGACGTGAAATGTTTCATTCATTGTGTCGTTGTATAATAATAATAATACCTTGGACACTATTTACACACATTGATCTAGTCCCAAACTAGGATTCCCTGTATCTTGGTACTAGACAAGTATACCCATACATAAATTATATAGATAAATATTATACTTAGATAGATAAACAACCATGACTAGGGTACAAACATCCGTCTTATTAAACAAATATTTGCCCCCACCGGGACTCGAACCCGGGACCCTTGGCTTCGTAGGCAGGGTCACTGCCGACTCGGCCATTCGGGTCGTCTAATTCATCGTCAATCGTCGTATTCATATTATTTACATTTGTGGATGTAATTCAAATATTCTCTTCACGGTTTCAGACTTGACCTGTTTTGTTCTCTTCAGATAAAGACAGGAATGAGAATTCAAATAAAGAGAAATTTAAAATTGGAACAGGGCTATCTCACACAATGGCAACAATAAAGGTTACACACAACAACGACGATATACAACAATTCAGAACGTACTCTTTGCGGCGTAAAACTGACCCACCCACTCACAGACTTAATCATAGGACTCTATATCGTATTAGTTTTGTAGTAGAGGCCTATTTGCTGCGACAGTTTAGAGGTTAAGTTCAGTGTAGCCTCCACGGTTAATGCGACCTAATTTTATTAGTCATTCTTTCAGTGCACGCTCGTGTTATTGTATCGTATAATTGATTTATGCGCCGTTTAGTATTTATCTATCGCTCAGTTTACTGTGCAGTAGAATTATAAAAACCGATACGAAAACCACATAAAATCTACCGAAAAATAACCAACCAACGGTACTAGATATCAAGCGCAAGATCATCGAATCATAACAAAACAGTAGGTCCAACTAAACGTGGACAACACGACTGATTTAGTCCCTATTAAGAATTATATAAATATGTATACCTAGCCCATTAGTGGTGACCCGAGGGGCACAGAACTTTACCCGGAGTCGGATAAGATTAAGCCATACCTCCACCATACTAACTCAGATAAAGATAAGACGCAGGGTACACGTGGTCATAAATGTGCCTCTGCCACTCCGTATGGGAAAAGCCTCACCCCGTGAGGCTATGTTACGTTATGTGTAGGGTCATAGAAAGCCCAACAGGTTCCTCATCGTCTCGTCTCGGACGTAACCGACGACGTTTCGACTCCATCGGGTCAAACTAAAACAATTAGCGAGACTATCTTTCGGTTTACCATACCATCACTATTTGTAATTTTATAGGGTTTTTAGATGCGCAGAACACGTTAAACAATAAAGTCACCGCACACATGCTCAGGGCATGAATGTGCGCGTGCGCATCATCAGAAGTTCACAACATCACAAGAGTAGGTGAACGAACTGAGGCGTGTTTGAATAGGAACTAATAGGAACACACACAACGACACAAAGGTATACAAACAACTACGGTTAAATAAGATGCGTAGATGTGAATATAACATAGAATGTTTTTGACACCATCAAGGACAAGCTAGGATCGTTGCTATGCCAACGGTCGCAGAGGCCGCTTTTTCGCAGTAATAAAATATTGGTGCTGACGACCTTAAATTCTATATTGTGAAAGCAGTGAATTGAAAAGACGAACTAACAACCACGCATTGAAAAGTCGTAAAAGGTCCGATTAATATTTATTTACATCGCCGCGTCATACAAAAATGCGTCGATGTTTCGCGCGGTCTTTATTTAGACACGTGTGTTATATTGACGCCAAAACTACGGAACAACATGTTTATGTGCAATAATTTAAGTTTACTTCTAGTTTGGAAATAAACCAAGAGTTCTTTTGGAGCATTTTTTGAAGATTCTGTATGATAGGTAGCCATTAATTCTCCATAAGTCGTAGAAGAAGGTCACAAACCATGGACTTATTTAAGATGAATCCTCCAGGCCAACTTATTCGATTTATGCGATTCGATGACAGCAGGACAGCTAATGCCAATGGGTGAGACAGAGACGGATATAATCATTTTGCAAGATTAATCTCGAACGACTATATTGGTACATCCATTCCATACGAGACATCATCGACGTGTTCTAGTAGTCTTCGGAGTGTAGATTCAGAAGCCTAGGGATCACAACAATACGTCAGATGTCAGACAGAGACGTGAGATACGTTCCCACCGCATTGCGTCACCAACGGGACATTTTATTTTCGCTCACAGCGCGGCTATAGTCCTTTTGCAAATCGAAGCACTCGCCACAACATGATTCCTTTATTGTTAGAGCGCACGTTGATTCAATTGAGTAAAGTTAAGCTCGTAATTTCGACCTGTGGCGCTGCGGTCGTGGCTCTGCCTACCACGCGAGAGGTCCCGGGTTCGATCCCGGCTGGGGATACAGAAAAAATAACTCCAGTTCTTCGATGTTTATCAGTGTGTGACGTCGCTGTTTCTGGTTCCCACGACACAAGGTATCATAGTGTGGAGCCAGAATGTATGTGCTTCTATGTCAAGGAAACTCTTCAATAATCGTGGAAGAGCCCTATCAATCAAACATGATCGTGTATCTCGATCTCGATATAGGCTCTTATAAAGTATGATTAGGATCGTCGACGCGGTGTTATAGTAATGCGTGAGCGTGACCCTACAAAGGTTTGAATTGAACGAGTTCGTCTCCCGTGACGGGTACGACATATGTAGGCCAGTGGGAGAATAATACAGTTACAGGAAAATTACAAAAGCATGTATGTAAATAGCCATGCTGTATAATCCCATTAGCAAGGAATAATGCCACGATAATGTTAGACAACAGGAATGCCTTTAGTGAGGTTGCTAATTCGTTGGTAAAAAGAATACGACAAAATCACAGAATTCAGGTTTTCCAGAAAGACTCGACAGAAACAACTGGTGTTCTGACTATATAATACATATAGGTAGAGCAGAATGAGTATTTGTTGAAGTAATCCTTTCGGTATGTTTTGGTCAGAACGTAAACAGTTTTCCCTAAGGTTCGTTGCTCCGAAGCGGATTCAGGCCAAATGACGACTTTAAGGATAATAAAGTAACACAAGAGATGAGATAAAAAGATAAAGATTTTACTCTAGCGATCCTTGTATCGTTGCTTTAAATAAGGTGGACGAGGAAGAGGCACGGGTTTACCCGTGAATAGTCATTGATGGGATTGAGATGACAATAAAATATATTACAGGTTGAATTAGATGACATATATTACAGGCTGAATTCAACTTTCTTGAATCTAATTAGATTCAAAGGAGTATTGAGTTAAATCCGTCATAAGAATGGTTAAACAAAAAGACAGGACATTTCAAGATAGACAATAGAACAACAAATACCTCTCTTATAGTCAAATGGGAAATAACAGAAGGACCGAAAGTACCCACGTTCAAGACTCGGAAGCACAGGTCTCTCGCTCGGGAACTGATAGCGCCATTATGACATTTAAGCAGCACTTTATTTGAGCAGTGGTCTGTGCATTCTAAGAGAAAATCAAATGGGGAGTAAAATTAAATAATCTTAGACCTGAAGATGTCACGACCTTGGGATCATGGGTCATCGTGCCGGCGACTCGCGCACCCATGACCTTAGGATAATGTTCTGCTATTACAGATAATGCGAGGCACTAACGGCAGAACCACGGGGATTTTCAAAGTAGTACATATTGTTTTTTGTGCAACAGGCCCGGCCATCGTAGTTTTGCTGCAAGGATGATATATACAGGGGTCGAAACAGGTTCAGTGTTCAAAAATACTGATTTTACTGACCAGAAATCTAAAAAAACTGACTTTTACTGACCATCTGAACACTGGCTTTTACTGACCATCTGAAGACTGACTTTTACTGACCATCTGAACTAACTTAAAATAAAAGTTTCATGTGGAATAAAAATAAATATGGCCTTCATAGCCAACCATCACCACCTTTTTATTAGTAAAAAGTTTACAAATAGTTAACAGTTTTTAATATTTGTTAATAAGCAAATGACACACATCCAATCATGCAAATAATATTAAGTTAGAAACATTAGATATTATGATTTCTTGGAGAAGTTAGTAATCAAAGCATTTTTCTTTTTATCTATAATTTTTTGTACGTTTTCTTCTTCTTTAATTTTCTCCTCGTAGTCTTTTCTTTCTTTAACAGCGGCATCTAGTAATGTCTTGTCAAACCATCACTGGGCCCGGCTAAGAAAATTAGAAATGACTAGAAATTTGTTTTTTGTTGACACAATCTAAATGTATAATTAAAATGCTAATTTTAGTACGGGAAGACAGGGTTTTCTCTATGACCACCAACTCCAATCATCTCCCCTTTGGTCTCCTGGTGAAAGTAAGGAAGTTTGGTCGCGGTTGTGGGTGGCGAAAATGTGAAAAAGTGTTGCAACTGATGAAATGAATGGACTTGAAAGGTGGAACCCGAGCAATGCCGGGTTTGGCTGCTAGTAGGTATACTATAAAATATATATTTCTTAAGCAAAATCTAGAATGAAGAAGGTAGGCGTAAATAGGAACGACAGCAGCAGTTTGAACTTTGACGATGTGAATAATGCAATCTCAAAGGTAGTCAATTGGTTTAGTGCTAATAATCTTTTACTGAACAATAACAAAACTAAATGTATTCGGTTTATACTCCCCAATGTTAAACAAGTCTCGGCTAATGTTAATGTTAAAGGTGAAAATTTTGAAATTGTAGATAGCACGGTATTCCTAGGAATCACCTTAGATAATAAGCTTCAGTGGGGCCCACACATAGATAAGCTATCAAAAAAACTCAGTTCCGCAATTTATGCAGTTAAAAAAATCCGTCTATTTACGGACGTGGAAACAGCTGGACTAGTTTACTTCAGCTACTTCCATAGCATTATGTCTTACGGCATACTGCTGTGGGGGAACGCTGCAGACATTAACATAATATTTGTGCTGCAAAAGAGGGCTGTTCGTGCAATCTACAATGTGGGTCCCAGAGAGTCACTGCGTTGTAAATTTAAGGAAATTAACATTATGACAGTGCCGTGTCAGTATACTTATGAAAACCTAATGTACGTCCACAAAAATATTCATAAATTTCCTAAGAATAGCGACAGGCACAATGTCAACACTAGAAATAGGAATAAACTAGCTATACCTACTCCTAGGCTCCATAAGGTTAATGTATCTTTTAAAGGGCAATGTATTCGCTTTTACAACAAAATACCGACTGAGTTACAAGAATTGTCTGTAAATAAATTTAAAATGTTGTTAAAAATCACTTATGTAAGAAAGGTTACTACAAAATATCAGATTATGTAGAAGACATGAAAGCTTGGGAAGGTGTTTGCTCCAATACTGTAAAAAATAACGTATAAAGCTGGAGGTTTCTAGTCGCCTCTTTGCCTCCAGCATCTAAAACATTGAGGTGACGGAATTCAAATTGAGTTCTATATTTCCCTGTACCTTATACATGTGTTAGTTTAAGATTTGACATTCTCCAAATGTTACCTATGTGTTTCTTATGGAAATAAACTCTTTTTGAATTTTGAATTTTGAATTTTGACACAGACAGGCAAAATTGTGTCAGTAAAATAATTAATAAGGTTCCAAAAAAATATATGGAGCAATATATGTGTTGATCTCAAAAAACTGAAAAACTGACCATTTTTTCAAAAAACTGACTTTTACTGACCATGCTAAAAAAAAACTGACTTTTACTGATTTTACTGACTAGTTTCGACCCCTGTATATAGTGGAGATTTTGGGAATTAGAATGACATTAATGTTAAACATATACAGGTTCGATACATTAAAGTAAAAGGAATGACATCTGCAACAGTAAGGAAAAGCCGTTGCCGAGGATAAGACAATGAAATATAATTGAGATGATGAAGATTAAAAGACGCATAAACAGACAAGCGATTTTTGAGAGCAAGGCAAGATTGAAAACCAAAAGGCCAAAAGGGCGATAAATTGAACTAACACAAAACACTGTCATTCTCGTTACCACTAATGTTGCCAATAAAAGACACTAAAGAGGAGCCTGAACCCCAGTCAGTAAGGAAATAAATGGCTTATCCTCACAGCCTAGTAATCGTAAAACTAATATTTCAAGAGAAGTGTGACTTTTACTCTAAATAATTTATCATTCTCCGTCCTCAGTATAAAGCATCAACTTTTGTTCTTATTTTCTCAGAACATCTCATCTCTTGTTTTTCTTATTTTTTTTTTATTTTTTATTATTTATTATTTGTTATTATATTATTATTATTATACTTATTTATTTGATACTAAATGTTTCATGTCTGAGAAGCTTATTCCAGTATGGAACCCTTGGTTCTATATGTCTTCCCTCACATGCCTTCGCCAATTAAGTCACGCTAAAGTAATCACTATGGATGAAACCATATCCAAATTACAACTTGACCAAAGGCGGTGAAGGGTCGATCGATATGTTTAACTAAAGTAAGTTTTACGCTGTCTCTGGAAGGTTAAGCCAATTAATACATTCATACTGATAGTGAGTTCGTACTGTTGTTATATTCATCTTTTGAATCATATCTGCAAACGTAGCTTATTCCTATCCGTGTGAGTAAACTGGTGCACAAGACACGAAACGGCAGGGCTCAGTGCCAAATTGCATTCTAAAACAATTTAGCCAACGGCATTTGGTAGGGATAGTATCGTACTCGTCCAAAATTATTGGGATGTTAGTTAGGAATCCGTCTTTTCAACAAACTACGTCTGGTGAGGTTGGATGGCGTGCAGCAGGCCAACGTTGGCCAATGTCCAACGTTGGGCGCGTCAAACATTGAACAAATGTCAAGGCGCTCCCGAGGTCATCACCCCGACTGTTACTATTGTTTATATTTTTGCGATTAATGTACTTAAATGCTTGTAGATTTAAATAGAGCATAATAGAACAAAAAATAACGTTGCGCCTTCATACCACATTACCGGAGGAAACACAAATAGTTAGGACCTAACTTTCTAACTAGATTCTATTTATTTTTTATCTCAACACCTCTAAGATGAACTCACCAAACTGACAGACGCTTGTTCTAGTCGACGAATTAAGTGATCAACACGGTGAAGCTAATTAGAGATACTGGTAATACTGAATTAACTATTCAAAGTGACCTGATTCCGTGTTGCAAATAATTTTATGAAACGTTATTAATATTAGTAAAATATATCATTATTGGACAAAAGACACAGATTACTTTGATTATTAAAAGGACAGCAACCTAGCATCACCAATCTGTATCAATATCACATTACGGGATATAGAGTTGAATATCTGAATTTATAAAAATGCAATAGAGCAATACAACGTTTAGTGAAGATGATACAGAAAGGGGAACCATTGCAATAGAAGCCGTGCAATCCGGGAAACGTTGCCAAGACACACAGCACAGTTAGAATCCAGAAAGACAAAGTCTCGAAAATAGTCCCGCTGTTCCAATTCCCTTCCGCGCTCATCTGCAGTAAGTAGCTGCTTCAGAGAGATATGGACTGAATTAGCTGCAGTAGTGGGAACATTGCCCTCGTGCGTGCAACGGTACGGATACATCTGCTGTATTGTATGTAGTTGTATAGCTGATGTAGTACCGTTTACCAGCAAGAGTAACTAATGAGGATACTGGCCGGCGAATGTTTGAAAGAATTAGCTTAGAAAATATTTTAAGCAGCGTACTATATACCACATATAGATGTGGCAGAGTGATTTAAATAATTATGCCACTAGCTGCTGCATCATAAATATGAAACAATACAATATCATTGTGCTACCGTTGTGGTCAAGGCAGTGGTGGTTAAATTAATGATGAATTGATTTGATATAAATGTGCATATAATGTCTATTACGGAAAATAACAACCGATATTGAAGAAAAGAAATAATCTGCTTGAATCATCTGTCAAGCAAGATTAAAGATGCCTAACATTGAAGAAACTAAACGATTCATTTAACGTTTTGAATGAAATCCGGATATCCTATCACCGAATAAACAAACAAACCCTTAATATACAAAGGATTGTTAGGAACTGAAGGGTGATATATATACAAACAATTCTAAGGAGAATAATTACAGTATTATGGTACATCGCATAAATGTAGGCTAAATCCACAGTGTTATAATAAAACAAGCAAAGGATAAGATTAAACACAACACCAAAAGACTTTAAAGTCGAGTAAAAACGTTTATAGAGACACAAAAAGTATTAAATATTTGATAAGTTCATGATCATAACATCCCTTTACCAAACAACGAAACCGTTACCGTTGCTAAAGTAACAGTCGCTACGTCACAGCGTCGTGGCTCGGCGAAGGGGGCAGCTAAATGTCCCAAGTCCAACAAAATTGTTCACAACACTTGTCACATCGAGATAAGAGTTACATTGGACGGACAAACAAGTTTGCTGGACAGTACATTGTGATTGACGTACGATACATCCAGAGCCGTAAGTGGAGATAGGGCAGGTGGGGTCGTCGGCCCGGACCCTGAGTGCCACCTTACAACAAATAGAAACAAACTCAGATCCATTAAACAGCATCACAGTCAGGCCCAGAACACCACTTACGCTTCTGGACGCTCATACTCAATTTTGACAACTCGTTCACGCTATCTGAAATGCCGATGTGGAAAAACGCAAGCACAAATATATGAGTTTCATTCCAGCATAGTGGTGCAATGGAGCCGTAAGTTTCTCTTACACTAAGTTAGTCTGAAATGTACGTCATTATGAAAAACAAAAGAGCGATATATAAGGCACATTCAGTCGGCACCACTATGCATAAAAGTATAATTTATGTATTTAGATATACAAACTACAGCACCGTCGACACGCTTGGCAAGAGTTGTATCGTCATTGCGCTAAGGTTAGTTGTAGTAATAAATTGTATCTTAAACCCATCATAAAGATACATAATTTAGAAACAATAAGAAGTAAAGTGATCCTCCCTGATACAATTTAAAAACACTATCTTACCCAAAGAACACGACTCATATCGGCAAATTATGGTTCCACCCAACGCTCAATGATAAGTTATTTGAAAAAGACCGTCCACATACCCCACTAGACAATATTCAGGCTGTTGCGACTATGTTTATAATTTTGTATATGAACAATATATAATCGTGCAGATGTAAGCCCAACTACACAACGTCCTGCTTTTGACATCCGTCACGTTCGTAACCGTATATTGTAAACGTCGAATATTCAAGGACAAATCTGATGGATACATCAGCTTTGATGAAATCTTGTTGTGATGAGGTAATATGTAGCAGGAAATACAAAAATATAGACCTGAGTGTATTATAAGAAGATTGTATCTAGTTCTTGCCGCATAAAAGAGGTGTCGTAACTACTGTGATGATACTGATGATTCATCAAATCATATGCAGTAATAAATCAATACAGTAGCCGTAGTAATATCGCTTACGTCACTTTGTCGATGTCTACTGGATTACACGAGTTTACGTACCCAATTTTCTAATAAGTGGTCAAGGAAAATAACGAAAAGTGGTTCTTCTCTTTATATCCAACTAAGCCTTTTGAGGAGCATGGCTAATTCAGATGTTTTGAAATTTCCATGCAAACAGCGTTGTCTGTCAAACTTATGATTCACAGATAATATCTGTGATCTGTGAATATCTGTGTCGAGACACACTACTATACTATACTACTATATATACTATATATACCGGGCGCCACGACTAAAGAGCTTTGTCCTTGAATGCGTAGTAGTCACTTTTCACAAGTGTTTGGCGCGGGGAAGTGAGGAGCGACGGGGGCGGTAGTCAGCGCCGGCACCTGATTCGTTGATCAGTCGCTTCCCGATGCCCGCACCGAAAGCACGTCTCGAAGCTTCTTGAGTACAGTCGCATACAATATTACCCAACGTTATCTTTCGCCCCGGTCGAATTACAAATTATTAGTCAGCGGGAAGAAAAGAGTGTGCAGGACTATTACTACAAGTATCTATATTCACTAGGCCCTAGTGACTAGGGGCATTCTATGCTAGGGGGTTATTTATATATAGGTTTCAACCTTGACGTTAACAAATGTTGTCAATAGAGAGTACCTATAGTTTATTTGACACAAAGTATATTATTTACATCGGCTAATATCCCAATCAACAAAATATCAAGCAGAGAAAAAATAGAAGTGAAGAAAGTCCTGAACACTCATTCCTTCACACTAACCCTAAAAACGCACTTCGGAATTATGCCGCGACTGTACACATGCGCAGTAATCCCCGCCAGTTTCTCCGAGAGCTCTTTATTCGTGGCGCCGAGTATACACTATACTTTTTCGACTCTATAAATGGTTTTTTGACAGCTCAAAACCATTGCTTATTATGTACGCAATAAGGAAATGTCAAAGACCATCAATAGAGTGGACAAATTATAAGTCGTGTTTATTTTCTTGCAGCCATGGCAACTTGAATGCCTGTCCCAGATGCAGTTCAATATAGTTATAATTACACGTACGGGCACGCATCAAGACTTCTTCAATCTAATCAACAACACATCAAGGTACACACTGCGCATCGTTATCTTTTAACATTATAGCATTTCTATCGTAATTACTCAATTCACAAAAAACTCAGTAAAAGGAATGGCTCTAAACTAACAACCGCGAATAAACTGGAAACCTATGTTCTTAGAGTGGCTTCCAATCTTCAAAAGTAGAAGTAGAGTTATGAAGTCAAAGTCAAAGTACTTTATTACTGTAGATATTTACATATACTTAGCAAACGTCATTTTTTGTCTCTTCTACATTGGACCACTGTGGGAGAAGAAGGGCGTAGAAACTCCCACAGATTGATTTTTAAATCCTTTTAAAAATAGGTTGTGCTTAACTAATACAAATATGAAAAATTTTATTGTTATGATTAATAAGCAGGAATAAATAATTACAAAATTATTAACAGCAAGGTCTGTGTTGAGCCAGATTAACCCCATACAGTCCTGTCATTTAAGTAATCTTGAACATTGTAATATCCCTTTTTCGACGAAGTCGCTTTAACATGCTTTTTAAATTGCTCAAATGGCAATTTCAAAATCTCCAGAGGTATCATATTGTAGTATAGAATGCACTGAAGAATGGTTCAAACCGCTATTCATCTAGAGTAAATTATATATATTCAGTAGGTTGGCTGGCTCGCTTGGTAACCCACGCCACGCCGCGCGCGTCCTTGTCCCGGGGAGCCGATTAGCGTCAAATTAAATTAACTTCTACTATACTGATGTTTGCTCGCCTTTTACTTTGTTACCAACATTGTGTCTGCCTTGAGTTCACTGTGTTAAGTTTGTTGAAATTGTTAAGATATCTTATTGTTTGTTTTAGCCAATTGACATCCTTCAGAAACGAATGATATCGTAATTGTGATTGAAATCTTGCTCAATTTCGCATGACACTAACGTCACAAACAGAACAGTTCAATGGGTATGATATGTACAATCGTTATGAAGAAGTGCCCCTCAAAACAATGACCTGTGCCCACATCTCGGGGCTTGACAAAGCCGTCACGTTAGGGATCCGGTTGCCATCCAACGATCGAGTATATTGAAGTGATTGAACCCTAGTCATGCCTTAAACAGGGCTGTTTACTAAGGAGATATAAATGGTTCGCCTAATACCTACATATTGTTATTGTTGAGTAACACAACGCAATATTAATCCGAATTGCGAATATTACTCGTGCACGCACTTAATGTTATAAATGAGTTGTTTAATAGTTTCATAATGCAACTTCAAAGTATCGACATCAACGTCAGTTGCCAGCTAAAGAACAAGAACGTTGCCAAGGAAACTATTGTAATAGCCAGCAATAGATGTAACACAGACATAATAACAGAAGATAATATCTATAGGCACGGGATTTATTATGCAACCTTGGGCATATCCTGACTGGGGACATCGTTATTAGCTAGCCATATACGCACGGATTTACCCGACAGATCCGCCTGCAAGTCGTGCCTGGCGGGCAAAACTGCCAATATATATCAAGAACAGGCACAGATACGATGCCAGCCTGCTGCCCGTGCTCAAATCGACCGGATCGGATACGGGGCAGACATATCCGAGTATCCGAATTGTTGCGACTGTGCGTGTGTGCTCAGATGTGCCCGCCGGATCGCCCCTCAGCAGTGCGCGCTAACTCTTTAATAGTACACACGAGTTTTGAGTGTTTTCTGTTTTGGACGAGTTTCATAGAGTTTTATAAGTCTTTACCACGTTTACGATCAGAAATTGAACAAATCAACAGTTTCATTATTATCTCTGAGCAGATTCATTCATATGACTATATCGCGTTCGTTCTTTTAGCCGTCGCTTCACCCAAACTCATCAACGTTTTTTTTCATCATGATATAAATGCGTCACAGATAATATCTTGCAAATAGCTTGCAAAGAGACATTACAGACAGGGAGAGCGTTTCCGATAAAATCAGGATCACAACAGAGGCCCGGCCCGTGCCCGGTGAGACGAAGAGTCGCGTGACATTTCGAGACGAAAAGTAGCGTGACACTTCGAGCGAAAAGTTGCGTGACATTTCGAGACTAATTGTAATTTGCTTTTGAATCATTTATTTATTGTGATCGAATGGGTTTCACGTTTGGTTCTCACACAGGAGATGCAAGTTCGAATCCTGACCATGTACCAATGAGATAATTAATTTATCTTAAGTACAGTATCAGACGTTCAGTGTTTTCGAAGCTGTAGGTCCCGGCTACTATCGCTTCTTGGAAGTAGTCGTAAACCCCCCTCCATCAACCCGCACTGAGCCAGCGTGATGGAGTATGGCTCAATCTTACTCATATCCAGGTAAAGGCCTGTGCCCCTGGGTGGGGACATCCATGGGCTATATTTAATTTTGATTAATTTAAGTCTTTTTTCTATGGATGTATAAAATAAACTATTGGTTGCTTACCTATGAAATTGGCGAATTTTTCTTCCAGATTCAGGAGTTCATAATTCGAGTAATTGAATAGCTATTTCCAGTTTTTTTTTATTGTTTTTAAATTAATTTCAATATTTTACATCTACGTATTAAATTTTCTTTTAATTTTCAGTTTGATAACAAAAATGTTATCTTCAAAATCAGTGTCTCCTAAATGTCATCCATTTTCATGATAATATTCGTAATATTTTTTTACAGATAACACTTTTCAAAAATTATATAAAATTTTCTGTTAGCTAAATGTTGTCTCATTCATACATACAAAGTTTATAAAATTAGGATCTGTCATTCCTAAAAAAAATACAAAAATGTTTGTACTGAAAATTGAGTTAACTTCAATTTCTCCATACAAAACGCCAATTTCATATGTAAGGACCTAATATTATTAGTATAAAGACACATGGATCATTTATTCATAGTCTTGGAAGTAAGTATTTTGCTATCTTTCTGCAAGACAAACAGGTTTTCGTTTCATCCGCTTCAGATAAAGTTGAAGATTATGAGTATTTTTAGGAGCCCAAATATTGATACTTTCGGCCTTTTTATGTGACTTTACTCACGGAGACTCTTAAATTCTCGAATTACAAAATGGTTCCGGTTTGATACCACGGGTCGAATTCAGCCTCGAGAAGTAATAAAATTTGTCCTCTATATTCTCTGGGGACCTTAGTGCGTCGCCCATTCTGCTGATTAGATAATGATATATGGCACACATCTTGTAACCTGAGGAAAATTTTCTTTGAATATCGACTATCCAATATTCGTTCGGCAGCTGTTCAAGACGGATCAGTTGGGAACTTATAAACAGATAGGTCGACCAAATACCCCACCACCACCCCCAAATAACCCACTTACAAACCAACTATATCTTCCTGACATAGTAATTACCAATCTGTGCCCAGCCATACATAAGATCTAATATGCGATATATCAAGATCCCTTTCACTAAACCCTTTCGTGCACTTTACAAGAAGCAACTTTAAGAACCACAGAGGTCACACGTATTTGGTGGAATACAAAATTCAAACAAACCCAATGCGACCGGTTTGACTTGTATGTGAACAAGATAAGGTCGGTTTTGGAGCAGGTTCGTGGAAGCATGGTGTAATCGTAGGGCTCTTGACCTGCCATGGGCCGGGTGACCTACATTCCGCTGCTGAGTCGGCAGTGGCACAACGAGGAAAATAGCGAGTTTCACTTATCTCGACACGGTTTTATGGAGTCACTTTGGAAAACAGGGGTTTTCAGAGCCCATGGGGAAAATAGGCCCTTTGGGCGCGTGTTTGGCTTAATTGGCTTGAAGTAACAAAGGAAATGAGTTTGAAAACCTGGTCACGGGTTTGTCTGCTAAAATTTACTTGGGAGAGACAAAAGCCAACGAACAAGAGAATTCTTAAAATACGACGCATTCCAAAATAAAAGCAGGATTCAGATTGAGATTCAATTTTTTATTGAATATAAATAAATAGTTTATCTTATTCAACGTCAAAATTATACTAACTTAATTTTTTATAAAAAAAAGACTACACCGTTTCGGAAGGTGGGCCTCGGGGTTAAGAAGAAACGGCAAGAACCTACCCTATAACTTCTTTTGGTGGTTTGATGGTACAGGTTGGTTTAAATAAAGAATGACGCTAAGCCCCATATTTGAATTAAGACAGTATGATATCTATTTGTATCCTAGAAGAACGAACCGAAAATCCTAATCACGTGAGTTGAAATCCAATCAGTCTGATATTGATACTCGCGCGTAGTGAAGCGTGGAAGCCAATGAAACGTCGAAAAAGGATACACGAGTCACTGAATAAGCTAACGATGGCTACCAAAGGAACGCTGCCCGGCAGAAGGGGCCGGACGGGAGCTGCCTACAACCACACACGTACAAACATACCAACGCAACTAGGAGGGGTAATTTGCTACAGATTTTCGGATTTCCCCTCGCATCCACTCGATAAGACCCGCTGGCAAAAAAAATCGGTGGCTTAATTTTATTTTGACAATGCAAACAAGTATATGCAATGCATGGGATAAGCCTCAGAATCACAAGCTAAGTTTAAAACATGGATACCTTATGTCAAATTGAATGGTATAAATTGGGTAAACTTATTACAGAATCCAAGCTATCGGCGAAATTGTATGACAAAGTAAACAAAGGTGAACACAACAAAGGGTAAACTTCACAAGTTAACACAGTTCGAGGTAAATATCGTACGTTGTTAGATGGTAAACACTGTTCTAACGACGTCGACGCTCCCACACAAACTTTCACTATCACAACTTACTTTATTAAGTTGTGATACAGCTAACTCTGCATTGGACAACGGATATGAAGAAACTGTTATTCCATTAGTTGGGAAATTAGCCCTTTGTATTTCAGGTTTCCAAAAACCTGTTGACGCCAACATTGGGTCCAAACTTGATTACCGATTACGATTTTGTGATATTTTTGGACCATTCCTTTGTTTCATAGAATCAAGTATTTGCGATGCAAACAGTCGACTGAGCTTTGCTTCCGCGTGGTAAATATTCATCAAGATAATATTAAATTATCATAGCACAGCCTATCTATAGCTTTAATTACCACCTCGCCTGAACCAAACTGGACTTTATCGCAAGACTGCAAAGTCGATAAGCGGTGTGCAAGCCATCTCACTGGCAAGGTCGACGGTTTGCAGCAGCCGCGTTGTAAACTGCGTTTTATGCAGACTGGCGAAGTCTTATTTTGGCTTGTTGTTAGCTGGAGCGGTGAAGGGGGGGTTTAACACGTGGCGACCCGACGTCAGCTAGGTTGACCCAGTTTGTGTGATGCAGCATTCGGGGGCCTCGAAGTCCCTTCGCCAAGGGCGCGGGCGCGGGCGCGGGCCTCTGCTGCGGGCCCTTTGTCTACTGTCGACAGCTCGCTAATCTCCTTGCTAACTGGATATTAAACAAAGGACGTTGAAGATCTATTAACGTTTGTAGATTATCCAAGTTTGGGTTTGATGTTTCTTCTGTTATTGTATCGAAGCAATCTACTTATAGTATTCCGAACGTACTATACTGTACTGTACATTCAAGAGAGTAGCACTACAACTATGAAGCTGGTTGCAACTACAGCACAGCCTCCCAGCCGTAGCCAATTTGAATTCGCTGACTGAGACTCGCTACGAGACGCGGACGCTAAGATGAGAATGTATGCGATTTGACATTTGAGAACGAAAAGTCACGTGACTTTTCTTTCGCGCCGCACTATATTTACAAGCATACGCTCACTGAGCGCAGCGCAACAAGAGGAGTTAAAACATCCGTATCGGTCAAAGTAGACATAGGCACTTCCGAATTCAACTTCTTAAACATTTCCGTTTCACAAACAGTAAGTTCTCAATCGTCTTATACAAACGTCGATATCTCTGCTGAGCTCATAAATGGTCCCGCCGCGAGACCCTTGAGGATACAACGACAAATCGGGACTCCGAATCAATAAAACATCGTGTTTCTGTGAGTGACTTAACTGTAGACAGAGTAAACAAGGATTTGAGTCGTTTGATCTAAACTTGTGCTATATGTGCTATACAGAGTTGGTAGGACGCCGTGTTGCCAATTTATATCAATACATTTTTATAATCACGGCCGCAGAACCTAAAAAGGGCTGACAGAGAAATGAGATCATACCTCCAAGATAAGTAAAATCGATAGGGAAAATGACAACTTTTCTGGCTAGATCTGGGTGTCGCAACGTCTCTTAGCCCAGCCTCGCGAAAAGTGCGATAGATTCCGCTGGTGTCTTCTGATGGCTTCACATAACTCCAAACCAGGAGTTGAAACTAGGCTGCCACAGTCCATTTCAGAGACAACACTATTACCAATTGGGGATATTATGTTGAATGTTGGTACTCCATTTATTTATTTATTAGTTGGACCATCAACAGACTACATATTTTTACACACATAACGATCTAAACAATGACAAATACTGATACATATTCCTTTTATAGACATGCACATCATTTAGAAAGGATTATGATATATTTAAAGGACAACAATTAGAATGATGATGTACATATGTCACCGTAAGATAGTCAAAACCGTTAGTTGATCAACTATCGACAGATAGTAAACCAGACCGACAGCGTTTAGAATTTACGTTTCTTTTGTTCTAACATGTCAAATTACATGGCTACAGTTTACTATCTGTCAATAGTTGACCAACTAACGAGAAAAAAAAACGTTAGTTTATCAAGTAACGGTTTTCTAATCTTACGGTGACATATATAAACTTGCCTTTGCAAATTTCTGTTCTATTTGATTGTAACTTCATGTGCAATAAATATTTACGATAGGATAAATCCTAGAAATACTGCGTAATATAATTTGTTAACAATCGTTTCAATTTAACATAACAGTGCCGCAGAAATACTTAGTTATCGCTGATGATTATACAACGGGTTTTACCAATTTTGTTTGCTGTGCACAACTCCGATATCTTTATATCCTTTCTCATTCATTCCTGATAGAGCTGAATAGAGGGAGTGAGCGAGACAACAAGCAGTGCATAATTCAGTACGGTTCAGGGTTCATCGACTGAAAACAATGGACCAGTGGTGAACAGACAATATTCGCTCCGTCGTCGTCGCGCTAATCGCATTACAGAGAAGTTATGGCATTATAGAAAATGGAGTGTTGAATAAAGGATATATGTACGTGAGCGCAACCGAGGCTCTACCACTCCACCGCTTGTGGTAAACTGTGTGATGTGAAGGTATGTGATGTATGTGTCAGTCAGTATAAGAATGGTACGCGGAGTACTTCTTCCTCCACTTGCTGCGAACAAGACTGTATGAAATAATAATAATAATAATAATACCTTGGACACCATTTACACACATTGATCTAGCCCCAAACTAGCAAATATATGTACTCTTCAACTGTTTCTAATGAAATCATCAATAATATCAATATGTATATTTATTGTATACTTACTCGTGCAGAGCCAGTAAGTAGAACACAGTTCATGACAAAGCAAGGAGCATTGAAAAACCACAATAGTGATACAGTGATACAATTCCAATATGAACATACCGTCACATCCTGTTTTGTCGTCAAATTAAAGATACATAACATAGGAGCCAACTATAAAGAGATAGGTTATGTGGTAGAGGGGTGAGGAGACGAGAGGGGTAGACGGGAGGCGTTCCGGAAAGGTGGAGAGATGACTCTCTGCCATTCCGTATGGGAATATGTCCGTAACTAAAGAGAAGAGAGAAATAGAAGAGATGAGAGAGAGATATATAAGGAAGATGAACTCGCCTTTGTAAATGTATTTTCCATTTTAAAGTGTCTGTATCTTTTGTTTTCTGCAACAAAATATTCAAGAAGAAGAGGAAACGTTGTCTTTCTTAAGTAACTACTGTAGCTGGTTTTGGTAAATATTTCTTGCCACCGATGTGTCGCTGTTTGACATTATTCTGTTACCTTCGCCACGTATCTGAGCCACGTGTGACCGCTGCATTATTCACCTGCACACATTGCCAACGTTAGAAGGGGTTGGTTACCTTCGTCTGAGCCACGTGTGACCGCTGCATTATTCACCTGCACACATTGCCAACGTTAGAAGGGGTTGGTTACCTTCGTCTGAGCCACGTGTGATCGCTGCATTATTCACCTGTACACATTGCCAACGTTAGAAGGGGATGGTTACCTTCGTCTGAGGCACGTGTGACCGCTGCATTATTCACCTGCACACGTTGCCAACGTTAGAAGGGGTTGCATTAAGGCTATTATGTGGTGAAGGA
The DNA here is from genome assembly GCA_949825045.1 of Argyresthia goedartella. Classification (NCBI taxonomy): domain Eukaryota; kingdom Metazoa; phylum Arthropoda; class Insecta; order Lepidoptera; family Argyresthiidae; genus Argyresthia; species Argyresthia goedartella. Next base: position 2,772,624 of record OX463827.1, on the reverse strand, counting down.
TGTGTCCTTGTTCAAAAGCTCTGCGGCAATATGCACGCTTGCTATGGACTTTGCAAAGAGTCGTATTCGCTTAGATTAGAGGCAGTCAGTCCAATCTATAATTCATACTAGTTTTTACTGTGGACACTTGGAACAATTATTAATCCTTGCCTTGCCCCAATCGAACTATCAATCATGTAATTAATTTGCAAGTTAATCAATATTACCATAACGGATGTTAGTAAACATGTAAAATTAGAGGAATTGCCCGTGGGAATCAGACCGTGAGTATACTAATCAAATTTTTCTTGAAGAGGCGAACAAAAGAAATGGAGACTGAAACCATAAAGGTGTAAACAAACGCACTTGCAAAGAAGAGAGAGGTCAATGTAATTCCATGACTTTGTCGTGATCTTGACGGGTTTCGATTCTAGTGTTGGCTTCTTCTCTTTCGACGAAAACACTAGTAGTTTTGAAAACATTCTGCACCTACTGAAAACATCTAGAATAATATGTGGTTGCTCGAAAATGTGGAATCTAATGGCGAAAGGTCTTGAAGAGGCGAACAAAAGAAATTGAGACTGAAACCATAAAGGTGTAAACAAACGCACTTGCAAAGAAGAGAGAGGTCAATGTAATTCCATGACTTTGTCGTGATCTTGACGGGTTTCGATTCTAGTGTTGGCTTCTTCTCTTTCGACGAAAACACTAGTAGTTTTGAAAACATTCTGCACCTACTGAAAACATCTAGAATAATATGTGGTTGCTCGAAAATGTAGAATCTAATGGCGAAAGGTAAGTGTCAGATGGATGTTTTGCGGTCCTTCCTTCTTTGATATGTGATACAAATGATTGCAGATTGAAGGATACCAGCTATCCAAAATGTAGGGTCTGTTTCATGATGTCCGGATAAACCCTATGTGACACAGCACCGCATCGGGTTTATCCAGACATTGTGAGACATGCCAGTTATCTGGATCGATCAACTTGTTCCTGCCACAAGGGTGTCCCCGTGATTATGCGTTTGCCATATTAAGTATAAATAGTAGTAGTTTATGTGACTGCTACATAATGGAGGGCATCAACACTCGAGAGTGGGTTTATGAAACGAGCCGAAGGCGAGTTTCATAATAATATCACTCGAGTTTTAATGCCTAAAAATTATGTACAGTTACATACACTAACTTATCTACAAACATATCATAAGCTCTCTTTGATGTGTTCAGGAACCGCGTGTTTGACCGGCATTGTGGCATTGGATCTTATCTCTGCAGTTGTTTAGCTTGTTCTATAGTACCAACTTCACAGACAAACTAGGGGCGGCACGCAGGCGGGCGTCGGCTTTCGAAATTTGAATGTCATAATATGTAGAAAATTTACACATTATGGTCATAATGTACAAATTTTCAGATAAGAAATGAGTTTTTACCAAATAGCTGGTCTTAACGTGCGGTTTTTAAACGCAGTAAAGAGGGTTTATAATTCGTGTGTAGATACATAAATAAAAGTACGAAATACGATACGGTCTTAAGTATTAATAATAATAATAAGTTACGGTCTTAATTATTTTTTCTATAGTTCAAAACCCGTTTGAATATTGTTTCACCTTTCGTTTAAAACAATGTTTATTCAGGGCCCTTTCACAAATCATCTTTAAATATAGAATTTAATTTCCCTGGCTGACTGATATATCAACACACAGCCTAAACCGCTGGTCCTAGAGACATGGTAGGATAGCACTAAGGGATTTGGCAAAATTCATCCCCTAACAGTGAAAGGGTGAAGGGTTGAAGTTTGTGAGAACTTAAAATAAAACCGGTCAAGTGCGAGTAGGACGTGGGACCCGCGCACGAAGGGTTCCGTACCATTGTACACGGAAAATGACGAAAAACGTAAAATGACTGACAATTTAATTTTTAATAACAAAATATTAACTACTAGATAGACTACATTCAAGGCCGTTAATCGAAAATTTTAAAAATAGTTTTGGGTATGTAGTATGTAAGTATTGAACTATGTACTCAGGTTAAAGAAACTCTTTGCTCATTGAAACCGAAAGTGGATAGAAATTGAGTAACTTATTTACAGAAATAAAATCAAATATATTATTAATTATAATTCGAATGAGAAATTATTAACCGTATAGTGAAAAAGAACTAAGCACAAAACTCAATACCTGCAATTAAATATCTTTTTCGTAAACATCGGGAGTCCAGTTTTCACAGATAAACAAATAAAACAAAATGGCTAAGGAAATGGCCATACCAATGATTTCTTCTATGGGTATTCTTTTAATTCTCAAAAACCGGTATTTTTCATTATTTTCTGTTAAAGCGGCAATAGAAATATACCCTCTGTAAAAATTTCAGCTTTCTACCTATTTCGGTTGACCCGTAGAGCCCGGTGACAGACGGACGGACAGCGGAGGCTTAGTAATAGGGTCCCGTTTGACACTAATTGACTTATGAACCTGGAAACTTCACTGTTCGTTTGATGCGGTCCTTATGATAGGCCTCACTTTTATTTCTGATGATCTTTTCCACGTTCATCGCCAAAATCACCATAAATTTCGAATCACCGTTCCATGACAACCCGAATGGCCGAGTCGGCAGTGACCCTGCCTACGAAGCCAAGGGTCCCGGGTTCGAGTCCCGGTGGGGGCATATATTTGTTTGATGAGAACGGATGCTTGTACCCTAGTCATGGTTGTTTATCTATATAAGTATAATATTTGTCTATATAAGTATGTGTATCGTTGTCTAGTACCCAAGATACAGGGAATCCTAGTTTGAGGCTAGATCAATGTGTATATATAGTGTCCAAGGTATTATTATTATATTATATGACGCAACTGATCTGAAGTCCAGTTCTGATGCTCACGAGCGAAATTTAACTTTTTTTTTGTTTTGCAGGGCAGTCGGTAAAAGCCGGCTTTTGCTGTGTAAAATCTATACCCCATTCTCATGAGGACTCTCTTGCAAGTATCGACTGAAACATCTTTCTGGCTCATGTCCCGCCATTGCACAGTGAGTTCTACTGCTCGGGCACGACGATTTTTCTTTAATATTCTCTTCAGTACATTATACCGACGTTCTAACGGTGATTGTAAACATCGTGAGGTAACCTTCATTACTCCATAGCAGCGGCGATGGGCTAGCCCCCTGTCACACAAAATGGAGTATTGAATAACTGGCTCAAAGTGGGCACAATTGTGCCTCTGCCACCCCGTATGGGAAGAGGTGTGACGCTACGTTGTATTTCTTCAGAGCCCTGTTCTCTGCGTCACCTGTGATGGGGCGACGGCCGGTCTTCTTCAAACATTATACTGATTTAGGTTGTTTATAATGCTGGGTGATTGACTGGATGGTAGACGTTGTTAGTAACAGTTCTTTCGATATTCCAAAAATGTTCCAAAAAACATAATGTTAAAATAAAGTAGAAGAAAGAGGGATGCTGTGATATAACATGTTATGTAATTAACATAAGCCGACCTTCAAAATATTTGGGTTCGAAAATTCTTGTCTCTTAATGTACGACTAGACGAAGTATTCAGCATTTGGGCTCGTACATCACCCTAAGAACAACTAACAAAAGACCTTCATTTCAGAAAATTAATATGCTTTAAGACTGGTTAGCGAAAGGACCTATTTCGAGGATCATCTGAGCTTTTTATGTAAAAACAATATATATCGTTTAATTCATATCATCGACATATTTAGTAGATGTATAATTTATTTTCGATAAAATTTGTTTCTTTTTTGTTGCAAGAAAAAGTTGATCGACCCATCTAGCAATATTAAAGCTGAATCGACTTGCACCAGAGCAGCTCCCGATACTCATGCCAACCGGCACCGGGCCGGAGCGCCCGCGGCCGCCAACGGGGCCAGAGGAGCTACCGGGGCGGAGCGCCCGCGGCCGCAAACGGGGCCAGAGGAGCTACCACAGGAGGGATAGCGGGGCGGATAATAAGAGGCAGTTGTACACAAACTTGGTATCGTAGCAGAAAGAGTAGGACGTAAACCACTGCAACCCGGCTCTGTGGAACACAGGCCGATGATAATAATATTCATCATTTGAAATCGCGTATCTTTGTAGCCTAGTATTGGAAACAAGTGTATATGTCGCAGTTGGTTGGTTAAATCAGACACTTAACTAACTCTCTAGACCGTTAATTAAATGCCGACGTTTAACCAAGTCATTAGTATTTTGATTTAAATAAAGCATCGTCGAAAACATTTAATAATCTGTCGTACTGAAAGCCAGCGTGTTGGGAAACAAGATGGCGTCACGACAACAGCTGATTTGCACAGCTTTATCAGGGCAAAACATTGCGGTAGCTTAGGTGAAGCGAAGGGGTGAGCTAAGCGAAGCCCCCTTTATCCTTCGTGTTATGTGGAATATGTAATAGCAACAAAAATTCTTAAAACATAAACTTAAGTACACATAAAAAATATTTTTATTGTATATTTCTTCTTGTCTAGGAATGTTTAGACAACTCGTTAAACGTTTCGTTCACTTACTTGTCTGACGGAATTTTAGTGACTTAGTTGAACGTCGGTATTTAATTAACGGTCTAGAGAGTTAGTTAAATGTCTCATTTAACCAACTAACTGCGACATATTCACTGATATTTTAGTGCCAATGGAGTTAAGGAGACAGCGGAAGTCGGTTCTGAAAAACCGTTTTCTGAGATGATCGTGTAGTTTGCTTAATGCTAGAGCAAACATAAACAGAAAAGACCCATCGCTTTTAGGGTTTGCATCATGGGTGACAACATAAACAGAAAAGACCCATCGCTTGTAGGGTTTGCATCATGGGTAGTCCACCACGCGACACCGCAACATGGATTTGATCAAATGTACGGATCAAATACAAAACTTGCGTGATGGTGACGAAGGAATGAGTTTGCGGACTGCAAATGTACGGATCAAATACAAAACTTGCGTGATGGTGACGAAGGGATGAGTTTGCGGACTGCAAATGTACGGATCAAATACAAAACTTGCGTGATGGTGACGAAGGGATGAATTTGCGGACTGCAAATGTTTTCTGAACTTTGAGTCAAGACAGACGGACAGGCGTCAGTGTACTATCGGGCGCGCACGCGCAGGCGCAAATTTTGGTTTGGGACCATTGACATATTTCTACCAGTAGTGCTGAGTTAGCGTGAAGCTGCCACCAACACTTCCAGCAAGGTAAGCATCACATCGTGAAACACTTCTGCAGTGCGCCGCCAATGACGAAACCGTGAACGACAAATATTAATAACTTCCTGAGCAGATTGCGTGTACAGAACCATCGCGCGATATTGACAAATAAATAATCATAAACAAATATTTCTATACAGGCACACCTAACAATATATTACGCTATCGATGTGGAATAATGTTGCCACGCAAACCTAGCGGCCTTGAGGCATGCGAAAATTTAATGTAAGCACTCGACAATATGGATCGATTACTGTGTTGTTCAGCTGTTTTTATGTAGTTCACATTTAAAAATTTCTGTGTTCCGGATCGCGAGGGTGACATTGAGATAGAATGGATGGAAATCAAGGCGGAAGAGTGGTGGCGAAGAGAGCTGGTCTTACCACCAGCCTGAGGATCGAACAATATCATGTGGCTGGGAAGCAGAGGACCAAACCATAAGTTCGTGTAGTTCGGTGTCTCTACAGTGATTTGCAATTTTAAATTTTGATAAACAAGGAGCTCAATGAGATAAGCAGAAATAGCATGGCCTAGTATGAGATAACAGTACAAAAATACTACTACTACGAAAATTGCAAAATTTTGATAAGTTTTAAAACAAACAAAAGGTATTGTCGTTGCCGCGGCCATCTGTTATTCGAAGGCTGATACGATTTCAAATAGCAATAAATAGGTCAATGTCTAATCAGTTGTCCCACGCGAATATGTAAACGAAGAGTCCGTAATTTATTTATTTCAAGTAACACAGGGGGCTTAGGAAAGGTAGGCTAACCTTGAATACAATAGGTTAGACGCTAAGAGAGAGACGTTCGAGAGATTCGCTATTCGGTTTCTCTTTATTGAGCCATTCATATACTGTCGTCTGTCACACCTACTACGTCCTCCAATCTGGATCTTGACGACCTCTGTGGCGCTGAGGTTGTGGCTCTGCCTATCATGCGAGAGGTCCCGGGTTCGATCCCCGGCTAGGGATAAAAGAAAGAAAAAAAACTCCAGGTCTTGGATGTTTATATGTGTGTGATGTCGCTGTCAAGACTCAGGGTATCCTAGTGTGGGGTCAGAAGAAATGTATGTGCCTGTCTGTATACAGGGTTATAGGGTAAGTCGACTTAGATTCCGTTAAGGGCAAGTGCTCATAATGTCTGACTGATGTGACTTAGAAACACCCTACCCCAAACCTAACAGTTTTCGAGTTTAAGGTTTTTTATGATTTTCTTATATCACATAAAATATTTTGAAATTGGTAAGTTTTAGTATTATAATTATTTTATTTTTACATGTAGGAAAAGATGCTTTATGCCCTAAATAACTGAAATCCTACGTAAGTTACCTAAAGTTAATAAAAATGTAGAACGTTTATTTTTCTGTAAATAATATCTAAAAAATATTATGGCAGATGTGCCTAATAATATCTATATTTCATCAGCTGTCCAACAAGGTATAACAATATAGGGTTTTATTAAAATTCAAAGAAAAAACTAAGTTGGGAGCCCCCAGGTAGCAGTTGTAACGGTCCCTCGCCTTGTCCTTTCGGCGCGCGGCGGCGGTGCGTGCCAGCGCGACAACTTGCGATTTATGCAGGTGCGAGTGCGAAAAATAATGTCCAGAACCAGGTTTGGGATTACAATACATCCTTTTGATTTGTGTTTGGTTGTTATTGTTAGTCTGCTTATGTGATTCGTCCATGGTAGACGCGATATTGTTTTCTTCTCTGTTTTCTACTGACTTGGCTGTGTGTTTCTGGACAGTTTCTTCTGATTCGTGACTACTGTAATATTTAACTGACTTGTGCTTGTGATACCGAACTTTGGAGATGGCGACCTACAACAACAACACCACAATGCTCATTACTGTGCCCCCAAAGAACAGAGAAATCCCAATAAGAAGAGGGAAAAGGGGACGCAGATTTAGCGTGAATTTTTGGATGGGCATCATTTCCAATCAATAAATTGGACCTTACTTTCTCCCTGATTAACTAATCGGGGAACACTATGAAAACTTCCTGTGAGCAGACCTAAGCGATCTACTAGAAGATTTGCCGCTGCGCATTTCAGGAGAAGTATCAGAGAATGGCTGGATAGAAATTATTCAAACAAATGGATAGGACGCGGCGGACCCTGGCCAGCCAAAGTCCGGACCTAACCCCCATGGATTTTTATGTGTGGGGGCACATGAAGAGCCTCGTCAACAGCGAGCCAAACCCAATTGTGTCTGTTGAAAAATTGAGGGACAAGATCATTAATGCGGCGAATGAAATAAGGAGGACCTTAACTAATGGCTTCGTAAAGAGTGGACTGCGCAGCAGAATGCGAAGATGCATTCAAAACAGAGGTGGATATGTTGAATAAGAAATTTAACTAAAGAAATATCGTTTTGTATGTACTTTACTTACCTATTGTTTTATTTCACTTTATGACCAAGGGATGAATAAGACTAAAAAAGCGCCATTATTTTTTTCTCCACTTTCGCCTATGCAACTATGTTTTTTTCTTAGAATTTTGATAAAACCGTAGATTGTTATACCTTGTTGGATAGCTGATGAAACATAGATAATTATTATAAAAGACACTGCAAGACATCTGCCATAATATTTTTTTTTAAGATATTCCTTACAGAAAAATAAACTACATATCTACATTTTTATTCTTTTTTTACTTTCAATCGTCTACAACGACCTATTTAGGCAACTTACGTAGGATTTCAGTAATTATGTCATAAATCATCTTATACTACTTGTAAAAATCAAATAATAATAGTACTAGAATAGAATAATAGTACTATACTACTAATAGTACTAGAAATTATGAGCACTACACGCCCTTAAAGGATCTAGGTCGACTTAACCTGTAACCCTGTATAAATATGATTGTAAAACAGATCCGATAATTCTGTCGATATAATTAAGAGACTCCAGAGCAGCGTTTGATCACGATTTTGAAGTTGCGGTTTAAATGTTCGTTTTTGGTCAGGTCATGGTCAGGAATCGAATCTGCATCTCCTTTGTGAGTAGCAAGCGTGAAACCCATTAGACCATGGAGATCTATGGAATCTTCGTTTTATCAAACGAAAGTTCAAGTGGGTTAGTAACTTCTTCGCTGAACCGAACCGAAGGCTTTTCGCACACCCTTCCTTATCAAACTGCCCATTTCACGCCATTTTTCAAGCCAAGGGGACAGTCGCCCATCACTACCCGATGCTTTACCTCTCTCGCAATGACACGACCAATCGCCACACGGCAAGTTGAACTTAAACTGGCTCTGTCGTACACATCAACAGCACGACGTTGAGTGTATGTCAAACTCTCCAGCAAGCCGCTCTGGCTCAGATTCCGCAGCAGCAGGCAATTTTAGAGCAATTTCGAAACCGCCTCGATACGTCCGAACGACGTCCAGTGAACTGATAAATGCATGCTCGGGCTACATGTAAATGAAGCGTACTCTTCGCAAGCCAACACGAAAGACTGGAGTATATTATCAATCAATGTTGATGTGATCCCATTCCTCACAGATGAACACAGACAACTAAGTAATAGTGATGATGTTTGCCAGAACAGTCAGTAAGTGTGGAGGTGGGATGATTAACTAAATGATGTCAACTAAATATGAATCTAGTAGGTATTATACCAGATCTTTCAAGAAGTTAAAAAACTGCAAAACTGAACTTTCAATCTTTCATTGTCAAACGGCAGTGGTGCATTAGCGCAGTCACATAATAGCGTCATTTACCTATACTTACCTTTGATGTATAGTTGATCACGTAATCGTCAATGTAGTTACATAGTAGTAATCAAATCAAATTATGAGCAAAGACTTATATTCTGACCCAAATGGGAGTTCGAGTCGATATACCGATCAGGCTGATCCAACTCACTCTTTGTATTAATAAATACCAGCTCTGAAGTTTGAAAACAAATCCTAGGCTGCTATTATAAAAGTTTGTATAAAAGAGCTTATAGATCGAGAAAGCGCTTCGGTGTACTTTACAGTTAACTGAAGGGTGTGCCAATGTTCCCTAGAAAGGACAACGAACCAGCGAAACCTGTTAACGAAGGTACAGCTCGTAGTTCCATAGTCCGCACTGTTGGTGGACGGTTGCCCTGGAGGGTCGAGACTGCCAAAAGTAATAAATAATGGTGCATCATGTTTCAACCACAGCTCCGAAAGTGAATAAAAATCCAATCATTTTTTTTTCAGGCATCTCCTAATGAGTGTTTCAGTCTAAAGTTCCTTCTAAACAGTAATAGACCTTTGGGGTTTTTGACCTTTCTAAACAGTTCTAGTTTCTAAAGAGCCCCCCTCTTTAGAAACAGTTCTAGTTTCTAAAGAGCCCCCCTCTTTAGAAACTAGAACTGTTTAGAACCTTTGCTTGACTTTGTTTAGAGCTTCTTTCTTAGTTTGAATATTGCCTATATTTTGGGACAGATTTTGAAACAGTGTTCGAGGTTCGAAGGCAAGAAAAAAAATTTCGGTATAATTCCGAGAATTATACCTCAGAAGAGGAATGCATAATTTCTTGTTCCATCAAAAAGCGAAAAGGTGAGTTAATTTCGCCACGAGGCTTTTTTGTGAGTCACTCGAGGGTCGTAGGGACCTATTGGATTATGAAGATCAGATGTAAAAAATAAATAAAGATTATGTGTTATTTTTCCTTTCAGCGGTGGGGAGAGCGACTACAGGTTTTCGAAAATATAAAAAAACAGTCACCTAGGGCCATACCACAAAAAATTAAACTACTGTTCAACACTTGTTTAAAAACAAAAGTGTATGGGATTTGACATTTGTTTTGAGGTTAATATTTTTTGTGGTAACAAGGATTGAGTTGCCCGAGCGATGCTAAGTGAACCTAGAAGAAGCCCCATTCAAAAGAATTCATTCATCATTACTGACGGTTCAGAAATGACGAAAGTTGTGGTGGGTGTTTGAAAATGCAAAAATAACGCCATATTTAATCAGCCTTGCGAATCAGATTAAAGTAAAGGTGGTTCAGCTAGATGTCCTTGTCGTCCTGGCTTTTAATCTGATATTATTATTACTATGTATATCCGATTATTTGGATCTTAATCTCTTATCTTAATCTGACAGTTTTAAAAATGGAATAACGATTATGTCATCCAGGTAGACGAAAATGCATATTTTTGCTTTCTTAAGACTTTTCAGTGGTGTTCATGGACATTGTTTCCATGTCGATTGGTTTCCATGATCATCATCATCGGAGATCATCAGGTCATGGGATCTGATGATGGGATCATCCAGCAAGCAACAAGCAAGCAAGCAGTTTATCCCCAAGGATTTAGATAATTTGACATTGAGTAATATCCCTTCAAACATAATTTACTTTTAATGAAAATAAAAAATATGTGTCGGTAAACTTTGAATAGTATCGGTGACCTCATTGTAAAGGCGTAATGGCCGATAAATTAATTGGAAACTTTGTAGCGGGACAGTTTATTCTTATTTCTAGTGTTAAAATTATGGTAATAGCATTTTTTTAGACAGGTGAATATTTTTCTTGACCTAAAATATATTCACAAGAATGTACTGAGAGGGCAGAGTCAGAATGTTCATCTCCTCAAACTTGTCTCTTAGCGACTCCCTTGGACCTAGTTCGTAAATGGCACGTATAGCCCGTCTCTGCAGCATAAATATGCGATTTATATCTGAGACATTACCCCACAATTGGATGCCATAAGATATCAAGCTGTGGGCTGTGGAAGTAGCCGAAATAAACTAATCTCGCGGTGTGGAGGGACCAGAACCCATAATACCACTGCCATTCAGCTGGTTGAGGATAACCCTACGACAACATACCAACGTTATTGGTCAACCTTGGATACCTGCAAGCAAGCAAGACAGGCCCTCCCGATGATCAGGCCCGGATTATCGCGTAAGCTTCTGAAGCTCAAGAAGCTACAGCTACGCTTGGTAATCGGAGCGATAGCTGGACACGCTTTGCTGAACAAACACTTACACACTCTAGGTGTTATGGCGTAGTTCCGGCGTGGCCATCAACCGGACAACACACCTCGGGACGCCGAGGTCGCTCCAAGAAGTCGTCGGCAACATCAAGGGTCTGCTAGGCTTCCTACAGGAGCTCAGTTGGCAGGAGTAGTGTGCCCAACCCACATCACGCAAAATAGGCGCAAATTAAAGTCGTCAAATTGCGGAAAATCGGCCCGCGATTAAATAACTTGTTTAGCAGATTATTTTTACCCATCATCCTTAGAATGTTTGCCCTTCAAAATAAAAACGAAATCGACCGCGCTCGAGAAACTCAGGGTGACGATTTTTTTTTGTAAGTTCGCGACTCTCATGCCCGATTTCACCAACAGTTAAGGGACACTTAGCTCTTTTTCTTAGCTGTCTAGCGATTGTTTCGGTGGCCGGACTCTTATATTTAGGGGGTCCCCAAGGAGCCTAGATGACCCTTACACTTAGGGCAAATCGAAACAACCGCTAGGTGGCCCCTGAAAGAAATAAAGTATCTCCTAAAAGATAGTGATCATTGGTGAAATCGGCCATCACTGCCTTAGGTCACGTTCAAATCGTCATATTAAGTAGCTGTACACTTCTCAGCAAGTGAGTAACCTACCTAACCTTAATCTGACGCGATCGTGTTACTCAACCTATCGTTTTTTTCACCTTTCTGATCAGCTGCCCTTACCACGCGGCTCTAGGTGGTAAGCATATATTTTGTGAAGTTACTAAACACGGTGTAAAGTATCTCCCGTATCTTAATCTGACCCGCTCGAGTTTCTTACGAAATCCCCTCTTGGCCTCCCGTACAATCAAGAACGAGTATGAACAACCGATAGCTCAAAGCTTTCATGCTGTCACTGTCTCTCCCATTTAAGAGGAACTTCATTTAAGTACTTAGACCTGCAAAGTCTAGTCAGCAGACGTCAAATTGGACAGACGGGCAAGTGCATTGACTGGGGTCGTCTAGCCTGCCCTGGCCGAGAGGCGTAAGGGTAGTCTCGGTCGATACCACCGGGTTCATGCTCCGGCCGGGCCATTTGTCTGTCGTCTCGGGTGTGCGACCTCTCAGCATAGGTAAATAACGAGAGTACATAGTTAAGTTGCTGCAAAGTAGGTGCGAGGTAACGATCGATGTGTAATTTATTGGATTGATGGCGCCAGGACTCATTTTGGCTTCAATAATATGGATAGGTACAATCGTGGAGAATTTGTTTGTTATGAGCTAGTTGCGAATGTTAGTATTCGCGTGAGTATGTTAGGAGTGCGATTTATAAAGTTATAACGACTTAGTTGACAACTTTATGAATATTGCATTAGCTAAAGGAGAGGAAGACCTGGAAGGCGTTAAATATTGGACATTTTTTGATTTTCAGATAATAGTTTAACCTTTAGCATATTTACCAGATAATGCATGAAATACTTGTTAATGAGAAATTGTATTGAATATATTAATAATGAGCAGTACTGTTAAATTTGTGATATGGAACACAATAAGCTACCGCGATGTTGGTAGTAGGTAGTAGACAGTAGATATTAGGTAGTAGAAATAGATAAGTAAAACTCAATACTTTGTATACCTAGGTATAGGTATATATAGGTAGTTATTATTTTACAGTAGTGAACAGACAGTTAATTGGCTTTGGCTATTCATATAGCTGAAACATGTTAGTGGTCAAATGTGTCTTGATTAATGATTTATACATACTTGGAAGTAGTCTGTCTACTTGGCAAGAGATGTTTGAAAAAGCAATTTTACTTGCTACTTGTCTGATTTATATTTATTTCATTTGAGAAATTCAGAATATAATTAACATTGGTAGACAATTGCTATCTAACATATTTCTACCAGACGCTGCTTAAGTCATCCGCACCCGTAGCATGTTTATCCCCCGTGGGGTGTAGCGACGAGGGAAAAAAATGAGAGACAGAGCTAAAATAAGTCTCTCTGTCCCTCACTTTACCGCCAACCCCCCCCCCCCCCCCCCGTCAATGTGCTGATCAACATATAATACACACAACATTTAGATTAGGGATGCAACGATATGCTTTTTTGCCGATACAATACCGATACCGATACGCTTATAAAAATATCGGCGATACCGATACTGATACCGATACGCTTATTGAATTAAAAATGAAGGTAGGTTTTTTTTATTAGGTACCTAATATAAAAAATATAGACAGGTTGGTACAGTTTTTGTAAGTAATTAACATTAATCAGATTTTTATTTTAAAATAGAGCGCGGGGTCTCCCCGAGCGTAGTTCGTGCCTCGTTTGCAACGAAATAGATGAAAAAACATGCGCGTTTACATTGCATTTTTAACGTCCCTCGTTTGCAACGAAATAGACAAGACAACACCCGCGTTTAAATTACATTTTTAAAGCGAGAAATTTGAAGAGTATCGTTGTGTCGGCCATAAAAATATCGTCGATGCCGATATATCGGCAAACCTGAAGTATCGCCGATATATCGGTATCGGTATCGTATCGGTGGCATCCCTAATTTAGATACTACATGTATAAAGAAGGTATGCATGTATTTTGCAATAAATAAAATAAGTTTGAGATTCTAGGCTGTTAGTTGATTGTTGTCTGCATATCATTATGATATGATGATGACATATCAAAACAGTACACATAATGAACACCGGTGCATACTTATGAAGATCGCTCAATAGTGAAGATTATAATGCAATAACAATCAAGAATGCAAACTGAATATGCATTTTTAAATTTACAACAATTACTCTCAGACTTTCAATATTATGTAATCACATCAGTGCACTAGCATACTTGTAATAGATTTAATAATTTATTTGGCATTTGGTTGCTAGGTCCTTCGTCATTAACTCTTTCGCGGACGATGACCGAATGTCAAGTATTAAGTTTTGTACACATAATTGTGTGCGTAAACCGAAGGAGCGAGTGAGAAGGAAGATATAATTTTTCTATGTGTGCGAAAATGGTCTAATATGACACTATCCAACCTGTGGAGGTACCTACATGGACACAAAGAGCAGGGCTACCTATAAATGCAATGGAAATGCGAATTCTTTAGAGTTTCCGTCCAAAACAGAGGATCAAGGAACGAATTCTATGGAATCCGCGTCACTATGACTTCTTCATTGACGTATTCTTGGGAATTCGCTGACCGCTATAGTGTTAAGGCGGCAGCACGAGCCCGAGGGTACTTCCCCCAACCTTTTTCTGTTTTATTTCTTATCATTGAATGTTGTTTTTATTTCGAAACACTTTGCTTTGATTTTACTTCTTCTAAGTTCAAACCTAACCTACAACCCAATTTAAACTTAGCCACATTAACTACTCTAACAGAATTCGGCATTCATTTTCACTTTCCACTGCAAGCTTGCTGAGCTGGTTGCACATATACATTCTATTCTAACCTAATCTAACCTAAAAGATGCACAAAATTAATGTTTTTCAAAGTTAGCTTATGCCTTATCCTTTCGCTACTCGGCTGGCGGGAAAAGAAAAAATAATGACATAACAATTAAGGCAAATTTTGGTCAGAGTGTCGATAAGGGGACGAATTTTATGTTTTTTCCCCACAAATGCCCACAATATAATCTTCAGTACTCTATGTGATGTCTGTCATAAAAGTACCATTTTAGGGTTTAAGTACCCAAGTTTACAGGTTAAATAAAACAGTGTCTCCATCAATAAAAAACGCTGATAGCGTTCACCTACACCCTATTTACCTAATAATAAAAATCTAGTGTACAATATCTAAAGCCAACCGGACAATAAAATAGGTTTACTTTTCAATAATAAAAGCTTTGATTCATGTACCTGCATTTAGTATTCTGTACTGATATAGATAGGGTAATCCATAATAGTGAACTCAGTTGCTAGCCAAAGGTTGGCCACAAACACAAAGATGTGATTCACAAATAAATCCGAATGTCTATTCTACATAAATTACCGTGAGAATACAGACATAAGTATGTGGAATAGTAGTTTCGTAGCCCCAGGGCAGAGTCAAGTTATTTTAGCATGTTGTTTCAAAATATAGGATCAGCTGATTTCTTTGTTTGACTGATGCGACATACGACGTCCGAGCGACCAAACGCGTCGACGGGCTATTACGACACGTCAGACAATCCAAACTAAACCACAATAACAAAAAGCTTCTCCTAGATTAGTAATTGATTGAGTAATTAGCAAAGTTATTGAGATGAGACGAGGAATAATCCCTAAACAAACCTTGAAAGTTCTTACCTTTGTAGTGCACTCGGAGATTATTTTGCGACAGCCCGATGTAGCTGAACTTGTCCTTAGTGCTCCATGACCGCGGCAGAGGGGTCACATTTTCGTTCACATTAGGATATAGCAGTTTCAAACGATCTACAGTATCACTTTCCACTTGATTTAGGGAATCCATCGTTCCCCGTCCACTACCCGTTGCAGCCATTTCTAATTTCTGTTTTATGTTATGTCAGTGACGTCATATCCACAGTTTCCTCCATTTGGTGAGAGGTGGCAGCACTTCAACTAAACTATACCATAGAGAAAACCGTACAATATCGAAAATCAATAGGGTTGCCCTTCGAAAGGAAGGGTCGGCAGATAAAACTTATTTATCAGATAAGTTTTAATTAAATCTTAACTGAAGTATAGTACGCTCGTGGCCACGAAAGAGATAATTACCACAGAAACAAATAAAACGCTAATTTTATCACATGGTTATGAGTGGTGAGGCGATCATGGCATCAAGCATTATGTTTAATAATAATTCTCCGAAACACATCAGAGAAATTGAAACTGTTGTCCTTTCTAGGATGAAAACGGTCATAAAAGCCCCAAGTGAATTTTTGGAAAACCAACAGTTACATAGAGACCAAATATTGGAGGTTCGTATGAGATAAATATTTTTAAGTCGTTAGACGATCCTGCCTGAGATACAAATCTAAAAACATTTCAGTGCCAGTATATTATTTGATCTTTGCGGTACCTTCTTTTTTTAAGAGAAATATTAAAGTGAACATCAAAAATACTGATTTGTTAGGTTGTCATGTAAGAGCAAGAGAAACATAAAATTTTAATATATAAATAATAGTAGTTTATGTGACTGCTACATAATGGAGGACATTAATACTCGAGAGTGGGTTTATGAAACGAGCCGAAGGCGAGTTTCATAATAATATCACTCGAGAGTTTTAGTGCCTAATTATGTACAGTTACATAAACTAGTTTATCTACACACATATCATAAGCTCTCTTTGATGTGTTCAGGAACCGCATGTTTGACCGACATTGTGGCTCTTCAGTTGTTTAGCTTGTTCTGTAGTACCAACTTCACGCAGGCGGGCGTCGGCGTTCGAAATTTGAATGTCAGTACCAGTGTTACCAGATGAAAACTATAAACTACCGTGTTTATCTGTTAAAATTACGGTGTTTAAGACTTAAATTACCGTAGAATCATTTGGAAAATACTGTGTAAATTACCGCATAAAATGCAACCGAAACAACCTTGAATTTAGATGTTTTTCATATATGGCTGCCGTCATTTTTGACAAAATGTTCTTAGTAGGTGTAAAATCAACACAGTTATGACCATTCCGGTGAATAGCTTGTTGAGCAAGTATATTTCCCTTAATGGTTTTCGGTATCAGCTTGTTCCTTTTCTTCGTTTTTATGTCGTCGATTTGACTAAATATAATTTCACACAAAAGTTAAAAAATATCATCGGATCTCTGCGACCCGATGTCGGCCTATTGGCCTATCTTCGATTTCAAACTTATATTGTGTGTGCTACTTCCCTACACGGTAGTTAATATCTAAGAATACCGTAGAAAAAGACACGGTAGTGGATCGCTACCGTAGACCTTGTATTAGCCAAAAATACCGTGGTTCTACGGTAATTACCGTGTACCTGGTGACACTGGTCAGTACCAACTTCACACACAAACTAGGAGCGGCACGCAGGCAGGCAGCGGCATTCGAAATTTGAATGTCATAATATGTAGAAAAACTACACATTATGGTCATAATGTGTAATTTTTCAGATAAGAAATGAATTTTTACCAAGTAGTTTAACATTATGCTGGTCGTAACGTGCGGTTTTTGTACGCAGTAAAGAGGGTTTATGATACGTGTGTAGATAAAATATTTAAATCATAAAAAATATTCTTGTATGTGTGCTGTGCAAAAAGGGCATATTTGATGGGCGGTTTTACCCTTTTTAAATGTTTATTCCAGTCCATTTTGACTTTCTTTTGACAAATACATGACTATTTCGCTCTATCCTCGTAAGGCCCAATGTACATTGTATTGTACAAAATGAAAATTAGCATTCCGGTCCAGAGTTTAAAAAAAAAACTCTCATTGTGAGAGAAAATAGTACGTACTTAATCAGTCAAACTTCGCCATTTGTGCACCTACGCAATCCGAATCCATCTCCATAAAACTTTAGGCTGTTTCGTTGTGGAATTAAGACAAAATTAATAATGACCGTATACGTTATTATAAATACTATTATGTAAATATATAAATAAATAAATGTTGCCCATTCATGTCCCCACCAAGGGGCACATGCCTTTTCCTGCATCCAAGTAAGATTAAGCCATACTCCACCACACTGGCTCAGTGTGGTTTGATGGAGGGGTTTTTACGACCACTACCACGTAGAAATAGTAGCCGGGACCTACAGCTTAACGTTTCATCCGAATCACTGAACTTCCGATAATGTTCTTAAGATAAATTTATTATTTCATTGGTACATGGGCAGGTTCAGAACCTGTATCTCCTGTGTGAAACGCATTAGACCATGGAGCTCTTCATTTTGTATCAATCACATTATATTTTTTATGATGCATCAACAATTATACACATTCTGTTGCACATTGGGCTTTACTGCTTAGTATGAGGTTTACAATGATGTACATCGTGTTGCACATTGATATTTACTGCTAGTTCTTTAATTTATGGAAGTTTTTATTTTTAGCTCTAAGGATGAGCAAATATGCGGATTTACTAAATACTAAATAAAAAAAAATACTTTATAAACAATAAATACAGTTTCACCAAACAATTATTCATTATACATTTACATAAATACCTAAAATCCATTATGCATATTTTAACCTCTCAACAACCGAGGGTAGTTGGGATGGGTCGCGATTTTAAACCTTCTGCCATGGTAATAAAATTTAAAACCTATAAAGGAAAAGTGGCGTTATCTAACGCTGGTGGTATTCAAGAGGAAAATGAACAATGAACTGTGAACGTAAAATTAGTACAGTACGATTATTTTAACTTTACGACTCGACACTTCCCGGCTTTTTGTTTTTTTTTAAAATCGTAGATCAATTAACTGTTTTGAGACTTTTCTCTTTAGATACCATGACATCTTGATCATTTTCAGCGACTATCACCGAGAAGTGTGTGTATTGTCTGTTTTTGTGTAAATAAGTAAGTGTCGAGCGGTAAAGTTAAAGTAGTTGTTCTGTAACCTTAGAACATAAGACTGTAACATTCTATTCTTTTTCACTCACTTTATCAATAAAAAAACGGTAAGCTTTTGACAAAAAAATATATTTTGCGTTCAAGCATGCGTTCAAGTCAGCTTGACTTCTAATAGCTTGGGCCTTACTAGGCTATGGGACAAAACTTAAACAGACCAAATAAATACATACCAATAAAAATAAATTGCGGTACCTGGTTTTTGTCATTAAATGCGTTGGTCTCTTTGCAGATTTACAGAGAAGCCTTCGGCACGCTTATAGAGAAAACCATAACTTGCTCGAAGCTGTTGAATAAAATCAAAACTGCCTATGAAAACGCGTTAACTATACGAGATGATCGTATAAATCAATTTATTATTCAAGATGTAAGTACATTTAAAGTAAATATAAAAACTCTGGCTAATAATAATAACAATAATAATAATACCTTGGACACTATTTACACACATTGCACTAGCCCCAAACTAGGATTCCCTGTATCTTGGGTACTAGACAACGATACACATACTTATATAGATAAATATTATACTTAGACAGACAAACAACCTTGACTAGGGTACAAACATCCATTCTCATCAAACAAATATTTGCCCCCACCGGGACTCGAACCCGGGACCCTTGGCTTTGTAGGCAGGGTCACTGCCGACTCGGCCATTCGGGTCGTCGTCGGGCTGTTTTTACTGTCCGAAAAGGAACGGTAATAAATATCGTAGAAAAGTGAGGAAGAACTGTAACTGTGTAGCATAGCTCTCTCTGCCTCTCACTTTCCTACGATATTACCGTTCCTTTTCTGAAAGTATAAAGCCTCTTTCCCGCTGACGACGGGCGCCCCCACCTTTACTTTACATTCCGTTTAACGATTCCGTACAGCTCTTTGCTGCACTGTAGGGCTTGTTTTCTATTGGTATTTTACAACAACTCAACTCACAGCTGAGTTTGACACATTTGACATTTGTCTACGTTTTGTTGTCATCAAAATCAGAAGTTTTATTTGTTTTGTTTCTCCCCCCTTTATTTATTTCATTTCTTTCTGTTTGTTCTGCGCTTCGCTTGTCTGCTCGCATTGCACTTAGTATTAGGGTATAACTCTTACTTAGGCTGTACACTCTTTAGTTAGTTATAACGAGTCGACTTAGCAACATGTCTTCAAGTTCAGAAGTTCCCAAAGTGTTGGTTCTCGACGGCGGATTCTCGACCCAGCTGGCGTGCCACGTCGGCGACCGAGTCGACGGCGACCCGCTGTGGACGGCACGCTTCCTGCAGACCAGCCCGGCAGACATCGTCCTCACACATCTAGACTTCCTACGCGCTGGCTCCGACGCTATTATGACCGACACCTACCAGGCCTCCTTAGCCGGATTCGTCAAACATCTCCAGATAACTGAAGAAGATGCGTTCAAACTTATAAGTCATGCAGTCGATCTAGCAAAGCAGGCTAAAAACACATATTTGGAAGAATTACGCAATAAAAACCAGATAGTACGGGATATTACGATTGTTGGCTCATGTGGACCATATGGCGCGTGTTTGTGCGACTATAGTGAATACAGCGGCAGCTACCCCGACACTGTCACCAAGGCATCACTAAAGGAGTGGCACAGACCGAGAATCCAGGCTCTAGTTGAAGCAGGAGTAGACTTGCTGGCCTTCGAAACCCTTCCATGCCAAAAAGAAGGAGAGGCATTAGTTGAGTTGCTAAAACAGTTCCCAAACACCAAAGCCTGGCTTAGCTTCAGCTGCAAGGATAGTAAAACTCTAGCACATGGCGATCCCTTTCAAACTGCTGTCAGAACATGCTGGGATCTGAATCCTGAACAGTTAGTTGCAGTCGGAGCTAACTGTTGCAATCCTAACATTGTTGAACCCCTACTGAAAGGGATTAATGATAACAAGAATCAATCACCCATCCCGTTTGTAGTGTACCCCAATTCTGGGGAGCAGTTCAGTCCGGAGCTTGGATGGTGGGGCAAAGAAAAATGTGAGACACTAGACACATTTGTATCACGGTTTTTGGACCTGGGAGTTCGCTACATTGGAGGTTGCTGTAGAACTTATGCTGCAGATATTACCACGATAAAAAAAAAAGTCTTAGACTGGATTGTTACGCAAAAATCATCAAATTAAATATGTTACACAATGATATTACTTATGACGATCTTATCAAAGACAGAAGTTCAAGTTTATCGATCAGTGTAGTGTACTTGAGGTGATGTCTGTCTTGTTTGCTAATCTTATCATTTACTCTATGTTAAATAATCTAATGTTACATGTTCTATCTACTGTTGTTTGTGTGTTATAGGTACTCAAACTCATATTAAGACTTATCTCCTTGCAATATGTACATGGGCGTACCCAGGTAGGGGCAGGGGGACTGCTGCCCCCCCCTAGAAGATAAAATAAACGTCAACGTTTTTTGTTTCAATATACCCGATTGTAAGTTGGCCAAATACATGGGGGAAAAAAAACTCTAGACTATTTAGTCCAGACTCCAGCAGGTACCCCTAAACTCCAGACTATTTAGTCCAGACTCCAGCAGGTACCCCTAAACTCCAGACTATTTAGTCCAGACTCCAGCAGGTACCCCTAAACTCCAGACTATTTAGTCCAGACTCCAGCAGGTACCCCTAAACTCCAGACTATTTAGTCCAGACTCCAGCAGGTACCCCTAAACTCCAGACTATTTAGTCCAGACTCCAGACTATTTAGTCCAGACTCCAGCAGGTACCCCTAAACTCCAGACTATTTAGTCCAGACTCCAGCAGGTACCCCTAAACTCCAGACTATTTAGTCCAGACTCCAGCAGGTACCCCTAAACTCCAGACTATTTAGTCCAGACTCCAGCAGGTACCCCTAAACTCCAGACTATTTAGTCCAGACTCCAGGCAGGTACCCCTAAACTCCAGACTATTTAGTCCAGACTCCAGGCAGGTACCCCTAAACTCCAGACTATTTAGTTCAGACTCCAGCAGGTACCCCTAAACTCCAGACTATTTAGTCCAGACTCCAGGCAGGTACCCCTAAAAGGTTGCGACTACAGTACAACCCAAGATCCTAAACTATTTGCGTGACTGCAGTGTGAAGAAGAAAATTGTAAAAAAATAGAATTTTTCCAGAAGGGGTGGCAGAAGCACAACTTCAGATAATATTTATGATTTTGATGGGTGTCACTATTTTTGACAGACGTCACAATTTTGACAGGTGTCACTATTTTTAACAGATGTCGTGATCTTGACAGGTGTCACTGTTTTTAATAGGTGTCACTACTTTTGACAGATGTCACAATTTTAACAGATGTCACAATTTTGGCAGGTGTCACTATTTTTAACAGATGTTGTATGATCAAGTGCTTAGTAGACGGCACTTTCCACACAGTTGTATAAAGTTCTAGTAGTGAGTTGTTACGAATGAAGTAGTAAAGTAGTGGTAGTAATGAAACACGTCATTTTGTCTTCACTGTAAGTGGTCAACTAAATTTATTACGGTAGAAATATGCGGGCTGAGTAAACTGCCACGTTAACAAAACATTATATGCACGGTGTAACCGTACATGCTCCGAAACCCCAAAGATAGTAGGGGTAGTAAACTGTACTCTAATAACACAAAGTAATCAGTAAAATAAAATCATTCAAAGCAACATAATACAAGCATAATACAAACTTGAAGTATATCTTATAAAATTCAACTTAATAACTAAACACAGTACTTAAGAATTTTGGGTTGAAATTAAGTTAGTCAAAATTAAAGGCGATATTATCACCATCAGCTGAAGTGGGATGCGCCTTCTGCGCTTGTTGCTGTTTCGCTTTGGATAGCGTCTGTAGCTCGATGATTTCCATGCGAGCTTGCGTGCGTCTCATTTTTGTGCAGATGTGAGGACAGCATCTTCTTATAATCCATATGACTAGGACCGTAAATGCTGCTGCTAGGAGGATGTAGCTGATCGCGTATTGATGGACGTCGTGGATTGTGACCGATGATGGGAGATAGTTGCGGTCTTTCTGCGAGTTAATTTTCTTGTCAATCTCATCTAATTCGGCAGTGTTATATTGAAACGCTTGGTTCTGATTGTGATATGTGATATTCACAATGTTATTTATCGACGAGTTTAGTAGCGGTATGTTGAAGTTGTATTCCAGCTTAGCGTCGCTGCTGTATTGGTTGTGCGAGAAGATAGTTAGCTCATTCGATTGTAGGATACATCCTTGAGCAAGAGTTACTATCCCGGATGATGTCAAAGTTTCCATTGTCACGTCGCTATCGCATATGGTTCGAAAGGCGCAAGTCGCGCAGCACTTAGCTAACCATGTGTTTGGTGCATGTAATTCGATCCATTCGTCTTCGCACGGCGCACGGGTGACTGCGCACGGCAAATTAGAGTGATGACCCAGTAGTTTTGCTTCACATGGGATCTTATAGTTATTTAAGTTGTAGACAGGAAGATTTTTGTAGCACAAAAAGTTGTCTGTTTTTTGTTGAACGCAGTGCTTCAAGTCTTCTTCCATCAATGTTATATACGTATTTTTCCGAAAGTTTACGGCGATGTAGGTTGATGATAGTTTCATGGTAAAAGTTTCCTTGTTTACTTTAATAGGTAACGGTATAGCTTGATAAAATGTGTAGATTTCGTCCGAGATTAATGGTATGTGGATTTCGAATAGGAAGTAAGTCTCTGTTACTCCCGCCTTCACATAGAGGAGTTTGTACAAGTCCTTCATACCCTCTTTTGTATTTTTTGTCGGCAGAGATAATGTTCTCGGCAGTTTTGCTGATATAGCGTCTAGTTGCTTGATAAGGTTGACTGGGGACAGAAGCCGGACTTCCATGTGACCTTTGTAGACTTCAGTCAGGGTTTCAAAAAGCATTTCTTGTACTCCTTTCAAATTGTTTATCAGGAAATGTAGGGAAAGTGACGCTGAGTTAAAGTAATTTGAGGCCATCACTGCTTCCATTTCTGATTCGATCTTGGCGAAGTTTTTGTTTGTTTGGTTCATAAATCCATCAATCATCAAAAATTGCTTCTGGATGTTGGTTTCACTTTTCTTGAGTACGTTATTTTCTAGTTCCACTATGGATGTTTGATTCCGAATTAGTTCGAGCAAGTAGTTTTCATTGTTCTGTACTGCCTCTATGTCTTTTTGGTACTTATCCGCAAAGTGTTGGTCTAGAATGCCGAATAAGCTGTTGGCTATGTAGCCTCCTGCGTTTAATAGTCCACGTTTCTTTCTAGGTACTTGATAGATGCGTGTGCGGTGCAAGTAGTATGGTGTTGTAGTAGCTGAGTATTTCGACCTCGTGATAAAGCTGTTGCAGCGTAGATTTGCAGTATCTTGGATCGGTTTTTTCACAAAGATCCTTCACATCAGCGAGATATGCTTCAATACGATGAACTCCATCCCAGTAGTTAGTCAAGTTATAGTACATTAGGAGTGTCCATTCGTCATTGATTGTTTGTATTTTGCCTCTCGTGTCGTAGTAGATAGGGCGCGCGGCTTCCAATGGTGTAATATGAGCCCTCGTTGCTATGTTGCCGCCGCTTCCGTGTGTCTGAGTTGTAAACACACAGAGCGTTATCAGTAAGGTTAATAACATTGAAAAGCCTTTCTTCGCATTTGTTTTGCGCTTGGGTGCATTCTTGTCGGGATCGTTTTGTGCAGCGTCATCTTTTGCATTGGTCGGCAACGGTAATGGTGATAGTTTTACGATGGGCCTTTTCAAAGTAGTAGTTTGAGTTTTTATCGTGGCCACTCGCACGTATCCGTCTGGACCGGGATGAGTCTTGATTACCCGGCCAAGTGCCCATTTCCCGGGAGGCAGGTTATCCTCCTTTACCAGCACGACGTCATCTATTTGAACATTTTCAGTTGGTTTGTTCCATTTGCTCCGGATTTGCAGCTGTGTCAGGTACTCATTCGACCAGCCCTTCCAGAACTGCTGCAGCATATGTTCGGTTAGACGCCACCTTCGTCTCAAGTCGATGTTTCTGACGTCAGCATCGCTAGCTTGCGGGATTGTCATTACCGGACTGCCTGTGAGAAAATGGCCCGGCGTCAAGTAGTTGAAGTATTCATCTGGATCTTCCGTCAGTGGGCACAGCGGTCTCGAGTTCATACAGCCTTCTATCTGTGCCAGTAGTGTAGTAAACTCTTCGTAAGTAAGTTTTTGGTCTCCAAGTACTCGCCGTAGATGATGTTTCATCCCTTTCACTGCAGCCTCCCAGAGACCGCCAGCGCTGGGCCACGCGGGGGCGTTGAAATGCCAGGTGACCTGGAGAGTATTTATTTTGTCAAAGAATTGCGGTGTAAGTATCGTCTTGTAGAAGTCGAATTCTTTGCGTAGTGCCTTTGACGCCCCGACCAGGTTAGTTCCGTTATCACTGTATACGTGGGTCGGCGTCCCCCTTCTTGCGCACATTCGTTGAAAGGCGGCAATGAATGTCTCAGTGCTGAGGTCCGATGCTAGTTCAATGTGCACTGCCTTTGTGCACATGCACACAAAGATCACGATGTAGGCTTTGGATGTTGATATGCCACGGCCCTTGTTGAGTTTTACGTCCACATGACCAGTCAAGTCCACGCCCGTATGAGTAAAGGGACGCGAAGGCGTTATTCTTTGTTTTGGCAGTTCTCCCATGAGTTGATTGTTGTCAGCCGTCTTGTACCTATGACATCTCACGCACCGTCGCAGATATGTTTTCACCGCTCTGTTTCCTCCGATTATCCAGTATTGCTGTCGGATATGAGCCAGGGTCAGTCGCGCTCCGCCGTGCAATGTGTTGGCGTGAGCTTGATCGATGACCAGTTGAGTGAGTCTTCCATTATTCGGCAGTATCACAGGATGCTTCATGTTTGGTGGTAGGTCTGAGTTTTTGAGCCGTCCACCAACGCGTAGTATGCCCTTTTTGTCCAGAAACGGGCTCAGCTTGTGAATTTTGCTTTTATTTGAAGTAATTACGCCTTGCTTCAACAGTGCTAGTTCAGTGACAAATTCCATTTTTTGTACGTATTCTATCACAAGCTCAGCGGATTTTGTCAGTTCCACGGTAGTTAGGTAGCTCGCGTCCGGTTGCTTCCTTTGTCGCAACTTGCTAATGAAACGTAACACCCATGCAATAACTCGGGTAATTCGTGTTAAAGTACTGCACTTCTCTAGCAAAGTTTTTATAAAGTTTCCTGTTTTTTCTGTAGCTTGTACTGTACAGGAATGCGCGTCAAGTTCCAGGCTGGTAGTATACAGGCAGGTTGCGCATTCCTGTGCTTCCTCAGTCGTCATAGTTTTTATGAATTCTGGGCCTTGCCACCACAAGTTGTGTTCCAATAGTTTGATAGGTAACATTCCTCTAGTTGCGCAATCGGCTGGGTTTTGATCCGATTGCACATAGTGCCATTGTTCGGCTGGGATGATTTTGAGTATTTTTGTGACCCGATTTGAACTCAAAACTCAAAACTCAAAACGTTTATTCTGTAAATAGGCCACAAGGGCACTTTCACATGTCATTTCATTTCATTTTTTACAGAACATTTGGTATTATTATCATATTATCAGAAAAAAAAAGTACTTAATTATTGTTTCTGAGAGATGTAAAGAGTCTCAAATGTCATAATAAAATAATTAAAATATAAATAACAGAGATGTATAGTCTCTTTAGTCAATAATACAATGATAATAGGAGATGTAAATGGTCCCCACAGTCAACAGTTGTATAATTAAATTAATCTTTGGAGGTGTAAAAGGCCTCCAAGTGTCCAGTAAAAGAAACTCTGGCAGTGAGGATGCTCACAATTAATTAGAACAATTCAGTCCCAAGCATTTTTATCGTCTATGTACTCTTTAATACTGTAGTAAGCTTTAGAAATAAGCCTTTGCTTAATGTATTTCTTGAACTTATTAATTGATAGATCTGTCAAAGTGCTTGGGAGTTTATTGTAAAATCTTACACAATTACCCTTGAACGAGTTTTTTATTTTATGGAGCCGAGTAGTGGGCACTGCAAGTTTGTCCTTGTTTCTAGTATTAAAGTTATGTATATCACAGTTTCTTCGAAAGTTAACAATGTTCTTATGGACATACATAATATTCTCGTAAATATATTGACTATGGACTGTCAATATATTTACTTCTTTAAACTTATTTCTAAGAGAATCTCTATTATTCATTTTATAAATCGCACGAACAGCCCGCTTCTGCAGCACAAAAATAGTATTTATGTCAGCAGCACTGCCCCAGAGCAGAATACCGTAGGACATAATACTATGAAAATAACTAAAATAAACTAATCTGGCTGTTTTTAAATCTGTCAAGTGACGGATTTTCCTGCATGCAAAAGCTGCAGAGCTCAGTCTGTTCGATAGATTATCAATATGTGGACCCCATTGGAGTTTGGAATCCAACGTTATACCTAGAAACACTGTGCTGGTTACCAATTCCAATTCCTCATTTTTAATTGTTATACATGTCTGATTATTTTTAACGTTAGTAGTAAGAAACTTAACACATTTAGTCTTTTTCTCATTTAATAGCAAATTATTAACATTAAACCAATTTACCACTCTTGATATGGTATTGTTCACGTGATCATCAGTAGCGTGTTGGTTTCGCTTTGTTTTAAAAATAAGTGAGGTGTCATCAGCAAACAGTACCATATCATGACAGTCCCTTCCTAGATAGGGTAAGTCGTTTATATAGATGAGGAATAGGAAGGGTCCCAATATTGAGCCCTGTGGCACGCCCAAAGAAACCAATGATCCTGGTGATCGTTCTCCGTTTACGTCTACCCTTTGTATTCTTCCGTTCAGATAAGATTTTAACAAATTCAATGACGTGTCTCTAACTCCATAATGATGTAATTTCCTGATCAATGTTTCATGACAAACGCAATCAAAAGCCTTAGATAAGTCACAAAAAATGCCTAGGGCATCTTGTGACTCTTCCCAGGCATCAAAAATACTTTCAATGAACTGAATTCCGGCATCTGTTGTTGAACGACCGCGAGTGAATCCAAACTGTTTGTTATGCATTAGCTTATTTGATTCAAAATGATGTAATAGCTGTGATAAGATTAATTTCTCAAAAATTTTACTAAAAGTTGGTAGTATTGATATAGGTCTGAAATTGGTGGGGTCTTGAGTACTACCTGCTTTGAAGAGGGGAATTATCTTACTTTGTTTCATTAAATCAGGAAATTCACCGCAGTCTATACAATTGTTGAAAATGACCGCTAGGTCAGGTGCAATTAATTCGATCAGGGATTTAACGACGTGAACAGAGAGTCCCCAAAGATCATTCGTTTTCTTAACATTTATCAATTTAAATGCCTTTACGACATCTGAACTTGTGACGTGCTTAAAATTCAAGTATGAAGCACACTCTGAGACATTATCTTTTAATATTGCAACAGCAGACAAAGGTGACGAATTTAAATACTTAGTCGTGGAAGCCGGTGCATTAGTAAAAAACGATTCAAATTCAGTTGCAACTTCTAAGCTAGAACTCGTAAGCTGTCCATTGATTTTTAGTTCGTAATCGTGACTCGCTTTTTTACTACGACCGGCCTCCTCATTAATTATTTTCCAAGTCGTTTTTATAACATCGGAACTATTCTTAATTTTACTACTCAGAAAATTACGTTTAGCTGTATGACAGTCTAATTTAAATTGTTTCGAGAACTGTTTGACTTGTTCTTTAAATTCGTCACTCATGTTGAACCGTCGTTCCTCATACAATGCATACAATGCTTGCCTGCGTTTATGCAACTCTGCAGTAGCCCACGTACTAAAGTCGTTTGAACCACTAACCACAACCGATTTTGAAGTGAATATCGCGCTGTACTGTTTCATAAAGGTTTCAAAGAATAAGTTATACATTATATAAGGAGACTGTTCAGCAGCCAAAAACGGTAGTTCCTGGGCTAAAGAGTATCTCATTCTTTCTAACCGGTCAGCAGTTACTGGCACAAACGAAATTTTCTTTTTAATGACAGGTTCTCTAATAGAATCAAATTGAAATAATTGACCTAAATGATCTGAATCCAATTCACTGATAACACTTTTACTGATTGGAATAACATCAGTAAAAATGTTGTCAATGCATGTAGCACTAGTAGCAGTCACTCTTGTTGGCTCCATAAATAAATGGCTAAGCCTAAATGATGAGAAAAGATTTATTAATCTAACGCTGAGAGTAGTTCTTTCTAACAGATTAACATTAAAGTCACCACATATAATTAATCGTTTCGTACTGTGTGATGAAATAGTTAGGACGGATTCCATTATTTTCTCGAACATTTCAAAGTCGCTCAAGGGTGGCCTATAGACACATATAACGATGAACTGTTCTAATTCCACAGCTGCAAGTTCTATAGTTCGTTCAACAGATAAGGAAACAATGTCCTTACGTTCCTTGAATTTCATATGATTGTTTAGTATGATTAATGCCCCACCATGTATTGAATTAAGTCTGGTGAACGAACTACCAACCTGGTGATCTTTAAAGCTAAACATAATTTCATTAATAGTTAACCAGTGCTCTGTTATGCACAAAATGTCAATTTTATTACAATTTAAAAATAACTCTATTTGTAGATCTTTGCCTCTAATACATTGAATATTCTGATGAACCAGGCTTATATACTTAGCATGTGAGCTTCCCTTATTCTTAGGGTTTTCTAATATACTAGAACATATGTTGCCAGAGCCTGGGTCCTCTGTTGTCCTATGAACTAATTTAAATGCATCCTGTTATTCTGGTCTGATACCAGATTCATATTAGGCTGCTCAGTAAAAGCAGAGTTAGAAGCCAAATTTTTGGCTGTAATGTCATATAAATATAATAGTGACATAGCTATTTGTCGTTTACAATAATTTGAAAGGTAAAATGTACCTTTAGTCATAGTAAAATAATTACTAACATAATTGTTAGTGTCAATAATATCAAACTTATTATTATATGTACATAAATTGTACATAGTTATATTCATATTATGTCTATATACATTTTCATTTTGTGTCAATTGGTTGCAGTAGGGAAATGTGAACAATATAATTTTTTCACACTAAGACCATTCAATATTTCATAAAATTTTATTAAATTATTTTTGTTCACATCTCCCCTATTGCCCATGAAAATTATCAGTGTGGCACTGGCTGTGATAGTGCTGTCATTCAAAATTTGATTTATAATATTATCTACAGTGCTAAAAGGTGAGCAATTACTAATAACACTATGTCCCTTAGAGTATGAGTGGAGTGCTGAGCCCATGCCACTTCCAATCTCATCACAGTACATTATAATATCAGGTGTTGTGGTCATATCAGACTTGGCAGAACTATTATCAGTAACACCTTGTGTTGGTAAACTGTCACACAAGCCCGGAGAGTTGCCCGCTGTCAAACAACCACCTTTCTGCTCACAGCGACAAGTATGGTTGTTGGTCAGCGACTCAAACCGCTCACAATTATGGTTCATTTCTTGAATTAGATCATCCATAGCCAATGAGTATTCATTTATAACTTTCTCAGAGTTTAAATATGCACTGTTTAGTGATCTCAATGAATCCTCCAAGCTTTGGATTTTTGTAATGTAAGTTTTGTGTGTCAGTTTCATACATCAACTTAGTACTTTCTAATTCTAATACACACATATTCAAATCATGTAATAAGTTTACATTTTTCTTGCTTACTTTTAAGTTTTTAGTACACAATTTATTATGTTTTATTAATTTCTGAGTTTTCCGTATATACCTATTTATTTTACCTAGTTTGTTATTGCTGCAACTTAATAACCTTGATGTGGGCAATGTGTCATTAGTTAAATCAATGACATCATCAAGGCTTCCAGTTGCAACAGTAACCAGCTGCGGGCTGATCCCTACGACTTCACTGTAGAGGCTCTGGGTCTGCAACGCTGCGGTGTTTTCCTTCTCCTCCTGGAGTGCATATATTTGTTCATGGGCATCAAACAATGCTTTCTCCAGGGAATCAATCGATTTCAGGGCTTGCTCGTACTCTGCACTACATACAGTGAAGCTATCTACGGTGACCTGCAGCTTGTCCCGCTCAACAATTACATCACTACATTCTTGTTCTAATACACATAATTGTTTCTTTAGCTTATCTCTACTTTCAAGTACTGATAATAGCTCTTTCTCATTTTCCTCCCTTTCACAGAGTAATTCGGTGACCATTTCCTTTGATTTTTTTAATTCTAGTAAGGTAACTTTGAGCTTGTCATTTTCCTGCTGTCGGGAGGCGACAGCAGCAGCTCTGCGGGTCATCATGGTTACAGTTGAGATAAGAATCAAGGAATTGCACACCAAAACAATGCGAAATTACTTACGTGGAATAGTAACGTTTTTCAGCGTTTGCACATCACTAATTGCTATGAAATATATTTTAAACGTTGTTAAATATAATAATTTAACAATAAGGTAACAAAAAGCGCTGAAAGTGTACGGAAATAACAAATACTTTTAAATTTATAACCTGCAACGGTCACAAATTTAACATGTTTCGAGACACGAGTAAACGTCACTAAAACACACTGCAAACAATAGAAATACTTAACATTACACTATAATCCTAAAATAACACTAAATTGGGCTCAGAATTACACTAAATCATATTAAAATATAAATTTTTCTAGGGACGTAGTGAAATCAGCTGTTTGCCGTTTGACAGCCAGTGTTTGTGTTTGCTACATTATCGTTCCCATCTAGCTGTGTCGCCTTTTAGCCAGGCTAGTACAACCTTCGAATCACTCCAGGTGAACACAGTCAGGTTGTTTTCCTTCAGAGTTTTCTTGATTTTCTCCATCAGTTGGGACAGTAACATAGCTGCGCACAGTTCCAGTCTGGGAAGTGTGGTTTTTTGACCCATAGGGACCACTCTTGTTTTGGCGGCAATTAAGGTGATTTTTGTCTGGCCGTTATCGTCAATAAGTCGTGTATAAATCACACACGCTAACGCCTTCTCACTGCTATCAGAGAACCCATGTAATTCGAGATCCCTTTGAGTTCCGCCGATCCATCTTTTTATTTTTATGTCCTTTACTGCTGGTAGTTCATTTCGTAGTTTTAGCCATTCTTTTTCAATATCGTCGGGCAATAGTTCATCCCAACTCATCTTTTCCACCCACACCCGTTGAAATTAAGTTAGTCAAAATTAAAGGCGATATTATCACCATCAGCTGAAGTGGGATGCGCCTTCTGCGCTTGTTGCTGTTTCGCTTTGGATAGCGTCTGTAGCTCGATGATTTCCATGCGAGCCAGCGTGCGTTGCATTTCTTTGGCGGCTTCGAGTGAGTTATTCCCGCTTATCAAGTCGTCGAAATAAAATTCGTTTTCCAGTGTTTTTGCAGCCGCGGGGTATTTTTGGCGATCGTCCGAGGCTAACTGTTTTAGGGTTCTCATGGTTAACCACGGTGCGCTTTTGGTTCCGTATGTAACGGTACAGAGGTTCATTTCTTGTAATGATTCGTCAGTCGAAAATCTCCAAATGATCTTTTGCAGATGTTGCTGTTCTTCAGCGATCCGGATGCAGCGGTACATTTTCTCGATGTCTGCTGTATAGACGTATTTGTAGCTTCTCCATTTTATTAGTAACTCCTGTATGTCTTTTTGTAAGTTAGGTCCCTTTTTCATTAAGTCATTTAAGCTATAGTTCGAGCTTGTTTTTTGGGACGCGTTGAAAACGACTCTTAGTTTGGTCGTCGTGGACTGCTCCCGTAGTACCCCATGGTGAGGCAAGTAGTATACAGGGCTTGAGTTAGAAACAGTAGTTGCGGGCTGCATGTGGTCCAGATCTATGTATTCCTGGATGAAGTCTTTGTACATAGCTGAAAGTTTCGCCAGTCTGTCGAGTCTTTTTTCTAGTTGCAAAAATTGGGCAGTTGCCGCAGATTTAGAGTTTCCCAGTTTTTCTTCGTAATTCGGGTATAATGGCATCTTGACAACATAAGTTCCATCGCAGTTTCTTTTCGTAGTTTGTTGGTAATATATCTCGCACTCATCATCGGATGGTATATCTTCGTTCCCCTCAGTGATGTCTTCTGTTTCCCAGAATTTAGTCAGGTCTTCCAGATTGACCAAGGTTGCGTGACAGTTGAAAGAAGTCTTGACATTGCCGCACAGGATCCAACCTAGCTGAGTTTGTTGCGCAATGGGGGATTCATTGGTGCCTCTCAGTACTCCTTCCATGATGATGGTAGAGTAAACCTCCGCCCCAAACAGTAAATCAATGCCGCGGGACACGTTGAACTCAGGGTCGGCCAGTTTCAGATTGTTCAAGTGTTCCCATTCTGCTGATTGAAAAGATTTGCTCGGCAAGTTATTTATGAGCATTTTCATTACCAGTGCTTCTGATTTGAAGGTGAAGACAGAGTTGATGGACTGACATTCAATTCCAATTCGTCCCTTGCAGTCCCCAGTGACGGTCCCAACGCCTGACACCGTCGCAGTCATATGTTTTCTTGGCAGCCTTAAAAGTTGCGCTGCATTTTCAGTTATTAGATTTACTTGCGAGCCTTGGTCAAGTAGTGCTCGCAAATGTACATAAGTTCCATTGAGGCCTTTTACTTTGATTTGTACTGTAGTGAGTAGTACCTCCGTTGCGTTACTGGATAAGTGATTCGACACTTTTTGAGTATAAGTAGGTTGCCGTTGAGTAGAGTAGTTTCTTCCAGAACCCGGAGTTGAGGGTGGTTTCTTCATCTTATTGTGCAACAGCGTGTGATGTGGCTTAGCACACTCTTTGCATTTCTTAGTCGATGAGCACTGCATGTCGCCGTGGTCGTACAGACAGTTTTTGCAGAGTTGCATGCGGGCGACGTTAGAGTTTCTGGTTTCAGTGTTCATGTCTAGAAACTTGCGGCATTTCATGAGTACGTGGTTTTCGTCACAAAGTGGGCAATTTCCTTGGTAAGACGTGAAAAATGACTTCTTATATTCCCGTTTGAATCCAAAAGTCGGTTTATATGTCCCGTAGTGCTGCTTTTCAGTAGGTTGAGGCGGTTTCTGTACCTTAGGGACTTCTTTTTGACGAGTTTTTATTTCTAACGCCATAAATTGGCTTTCCAAGAAGTTTGTGAACTCATGAAGGTCTGGTACTTCCCTCGGTTCACGTAGTTCTTTGCAGTATTCGTTGTAGGTATCAGAGTCAAGTTTTTGCGACATAAGGTGCACAATTAGCGGATCCCAATTTTCTGTTTCCACGCCGATGTTAGTTAAGCCATTCATGCATTCATTTATGACGTCATGCATTCTTTTGACAGTAAATGCGCTCGCCTGGTGTATTACTGGTAAATTCAACATAGTATTTATGTAGGATGTAAATTGCAGTCTGCGATTGTCGTAGCGCTGCATAAGGATGTTCCAGCATGACTCATAATTTTCAGCACTGATGTTCAAATGCTGCACTAGTTTTTCAGCCT
Organism: Argyresthia goedartella; assembly: GCA_949825045.1. Lineage (NCBI taxonomy): Eukaryota > Metazoa > Arthropoda > Insecta > Lepidoptera > Argyresthiidae > Argyresthia > Argyresthia goedartella. Next base: position 2,738,558 of record OX463827.1, on the reverse strand, counting down.
CCCCTCTCAGCTTTGCTTTTAAGTGTTGAAGTTTTTGTGCCTTGGAAATAGATGGATTGTTGTGTATTGTTTCCAAGAACAAATCTTTAAAAGACACCCATTGTTCATAGTTTCCGGTGAATATGGGGATGTCAATCTTTGGTGCGGATTGCTTGTAGTGTACATTGGTCCACAGCTTTTTATGCAGTGATTTTTTAAGTCGGTCGTATTCGCCTTCCAAAGTCATGAATAAGTCGTAGTACTTTTCCTCCGAACCTTGCAGTAGGGCGTCCAGTTCCCAGTGTAGTTTATCTATTGCTTCCCATTTTGATCCCATTATCTTGAGGTGATCTTCAATCTCCCATTTCTCCATAGTATCTTCAATGTTCACTTTCGACATGGCCCTGTCAATGGCCTTGCAGTTTCCTTCCTGTCTAGTAAGTAGCTCTCTGACCTTGGTACTTGTGTCATCTACCTTCTTGGTCAGTTCTTCTCCAGTAAGACCATCATTTGTAGTTGAAGTTTTGTCAAAGTCGTCTTCTTGCAGGCTCTGAGACATGAGTTGTAGTATATTTTCTTTAGTGTTTGTATATATCTCCTTAGTTCTTTCGTAGACACATTCCTTAAAATATTCAATATCTTTTTCCTCATATTCCAATAATAATGCATGTCTTTGCTCAAAATCCTTCCATTGAGTTTCAAGTGATACAAGTCTCTTCGTGAGATAGTCTGGCCTTTTCTTCCTTTCTGCTCCGTCCTTTTTGTAGTTAGCGCAGAGACTTTTTATGTTTTCAAAGACTTTGCTCTGAGTTTGTAGTTCAGCCATAGTTATGTTTAGTTGGTACCTTTGATGTAGTTGATGAGTTCGACACGTAGTAGACGGTGTCCCTTGCTTGTTTCATCAGTAGTAAGTAGTCGCGATGCTTGATTTTGTCAGCGCACGCTAAGTTTTCTTCGTAGCTCGACCCGTAGAGTCGTAGGTCGCACACAGTTCTTCTCAATGCTCCCACAGTCCAAAAACCACAGAACACACTGAGTTTTCTCGAAGGACCATAATGTATGATCAAGTGCTTAGTAGACGGCACTTTCCACACAGTTGTATAAAGTTCTAGTAGTGAGTTGTTACGAATGAAGTAGTAAAGTAGTGGTAGTAATGAAACACGTCATTTTGTCTTCACTGTAAGTGGTCAACTAAATTTATTACGGTAGAAATATGCGGGCTGAGTAAACTGCCACGTTAACAAAACATTATATGCACGGTGTAACCGTACAGATGTCATGATCTTTACCGCTGTCGCTATTTAAAACTGTCTTATCTCGGAAACTACTGAACCTAGACCCGTAGTATGTATAGAGATATGACAGCTCTCGACGAGATCTTCATTTCAGTGATCACAGCAGTGGTCTAGGATCAGTAGTTTCCGATATATGACAGTTTTTAGTTAGACACCTGCCAAAATCATAAATATTATGTGAAGTTGTGCCTCTGGGAAAATTCTGTTTTCTAATTTTTTTCTTCACATTGCGGTCACAAAAATAGAAAATAATTCGGTGTACACGTCGACGACCGATTGTCAAATACGGCACATCATGATGTGCCGCGCTATATTAAGATATGGCGGCTTTTCTTGATCTGCCATGTTAAACCCGTCGTATCGTTTCAATACCAACGTTCGATGATCTGCCAGTCTATTACTCGGCATATCGAAAAATAGTAATCAAAAGCCAAAATTGGCTAGAGTAGGCAGCGATCATATATACCCGGGTATCATATATATACGGGTATATAATATCTGTGGGTATATATGATCGCTGAGAGTAGGTTATTGTGGCTAAATTTCAGTTGTGTTTTATTATAGTTTAGGTTGGAACTTAGAGTAGCAAAACCGGAGCGAAGCGTAAGCAAATAAAAACAACATTTAATATTTAGGATAATAAAAGTCTAAGATTTCATACTCGGATACCCAATAGTAGTCCACCGACTCCCGTGTGATGGTCATCCTAATTTTCTTGGTTTGGCTTATAACCTAAAAAATATTTACGGATAATTATTTTTAAAAGTATACAGAATTAGTCATCTAGTTACGAGATTAAAATTTTAACTATTTTACGATGTGACGTTTTATCCTTTAGCTATATCATGATGTGGCGAAGCGTTTACTGGGAATATCGACAAACGTTTAGTTCTCATCGATCTGCCCGATTTTGGTTTCTATTCTTTTCTATTTTTGTGAATGGCAGTTGGTTGCCTATCGACAAATTCTGCCATTGTCAGGTGTAAGGCTTGACATGGATGATTAGACAAGCCAAGGAATTAACATACTCTGATGGAAATAATACTTTGTGAGTATTCTTTGTAGGACTTGTTAGTACCTAACTATGCGTGCAAAAGACAAACAAAATTTGGGCACATTATGATGTGCCCCATAGACAACGGCGTATTTCAAGAAATACCGCTATATCTTGATCTGGCATGCATGTTAAATCCGCCATATCGTTTAAATACCTACCAACGACGATCTGCTAGCCTATTACTCAGCAATTAGGCATATCGAAAAATAGGGTGCCAATAGATATGGTTCGGTAGGTTGGGTTAGGTCAGAACGTGTATGTGCAACCAGCGAAGCGAGCTTGCGATTAAAAGTAATCAAAATCCAAACTTGGCTATAGTAGGTTATTGTAGCTAAATTTCAGTTGTGTTATAGGTTAGGTTGGATCTTAAAAGAAGCAAAACCGGAGCGAAGCGTAAGCAAATAAAACATTTATTATTGAGGATAATAATAGTCTCTAAAATATCATACTCGGATACTCCATAGTAGTCCACCGACTCCCGTGTGATGGTCATCCTACTTTTCTTGATTTGGTTTATTACCTAAAAAATATTTATGGATAATTATTTTTAAAACTACAGAAATAGTACGTATTATGACAACATTGTAAGAATGAAATAGGTTTGTTATTAGTAAAATTTGAACTAATTTCCAATGTGACGTTTTATCCTTTGGCCATGTCATGATGTGGCGACGTGTTTACTGGGAATATCGACAAAAGTTTGGTTCTCATCGATCTGCCCGATTTTGGTCTGGGAACATCATGATGTGCCACTTAGACAACGGCGTATTTCAAGAAACGCCGCCATTACTTAATATAGCGTGGCACATCATGATCTACAATCGGCCGCCGACATACATATAATTCGTTTATGCACTTGGGTTTTACTGTACGTGTATTTTTTAGGGGGTACCTACCCCAAGTCTAGACTAAATAGGCTGATGGTAACATACCATAACGCGTTCCAAAGTCAAGAGTGAATAGGGGGGGACTCGGACGGCAAGCGAATGCAAATTGTTCGTGGCTGGTACATCGCAGGGGGACCACGAGTCCGGAGTGGATTTATCAATCTGTGATGGCGGGTTAACATTTAACCTCTCACCAGTGGGTAGTTCATAACATTGCTTTTTAATTGTTAAGAGCGGATTCAGCTTTTTTGTTTTGTTGGAAAGGAAAAAAAATGGAATATCCATCCTCAGGAGTCAGACCTCCCTGCTATGTCCGGATCCCGACACACTGAGCGGTCATCAGCTACATATACGGACTAAAAACATCCCCTGTCTTCTTTAATAGTTATCTTTAGATGTTACTGTGAGCCATGGCGGCGGAATCAGCCATTCCCACAGGTGAGGGGTTAAGAAAATGTAACGGAGGAACAGTTGAAGGCTTCTAAAAAAAAAAAAACTCTTTTTAAAAGGGCAGATTATATTAAAATTAAAGTCGTATAGAAAAACGGTATTAAGACAAACACAAAAAGTTAATAACAATAAAATTATTATAATTTAATTAACTTCACTGTTTTGTTTGAAACAAGAGCCATTTTGTTTTTTTTAATATTCTCTCTCCATATAAATAGGCCAAAGTTCTCCGACCATACGGAAAATAATTATTTATTTATTACTTACTTTTTGAAATCTGTGGTTCTTTTCTTTTGGCAATAAATATAATGATCACCAAAAAGCCTTTTCTTATTATCCGACTGCGGCAAAGCATAAAAGGGAAGTTTACAATATTGGGCATCAGACAAAAAAAAAACCCAGCACGAGTTCTACTTTATCGATTTGGTTCTGTATGAGTTTCTTCATAATTATACTCTTCAGTTTGACAGTAGCGAACGTTAGTTAAATTACAAAATAGAAAATTTGAGACTGATTTCATGGACATTTTGCAGAAAGCCTTTGGTATATCTGATAAAATATCACAAAGAGATGACAAAATGAAAGCTATTCTCAAGGAAAATGAAGATCTGAGAGAAACAAATCAATCTCTATCAATTGAAATTGAGAAATTGAAGAAAAATATGGGAAAGGTGCGTAAATTGTTTGTAAATTAAAAAAATATATACAGGGTGGAATTATGTGACACCACCTGGAGGGCAAGTACTCTAAATAATGGAGGTAGTAAATTTCCCTCAAGAGGAAACATTCCTTTATTTTTGAAAAGAAACAAAATTGCATTCAAAGATTTTGAAAAATACGCTTGCCATAACCAGGAATCGAACCGGCTAAAATTCGAAAAAACATCACCTGTACTTTTATGGCTTCAATCGACAGGGTCAATCATAAGGAAGACATCTCTCTAACAAACATAGTAAATTAAATGAAAGGAAAACCATGAAAGACATGATAAGTCACTTTTACTCAAAGATCCATCAGATAGGTACCTTGTGTAGTTCACAATATCATCTTTACGCGTGTTTGTTTGTAATGCAGACTCTTTTGAATGAGACCTATTTTTTTGTGTGTGGCATAAATAAAAAATTTAAATTTGAAAATGGAACAGGAAAAATACGACGTCGCGATAGTCTTTTGCTATTCACATTTGACTGTTGCATGGGCGTACCCAGGTAGGGGCAGGGGGGGCTGCCGCCCCCCCTAGAAGATAAAATAAACGTCAATTTTCCTGGCAAGTGGGAATTAAAAACGTGTTACCTACTCTGCGCAAAATGAAGTGTTGGAAACAAAATATCTTTTCAGTCAGATATTTTGATTTAATATTTTTTTATCTATAATTAAATATTCTACAACATTCGATATTATAAAAGATAATTAATAAAAGTCAATTTTCATGATTTTTTTGTTTCAACCTGAACGACCATCTTCTCGAAACAGGTATGAGCTGCCCCCCCCTAGCTGAAATCCTGGGTACGCCCTTGGACTGTTGTCAAATTGTTTGTCAGCTGCAGCATTACTAATCGTCAAAACGACTTATCAAGAACAACTTGATTTAATGCAAGCTTTTTTTTTTTAAATCGCCAAGATGTCAATTTAGCTTTACGGTGGTACGGAGAGAGATATCGGGACCGACAAGTACCAACTCGATTCGTCTTGAGGCGAATGGTACAAAATTTTAAAGAATTTGGTAGTTACAAAAGTCATCGTCCATAACTGCTCGAGCGCGAAAATTCCGATTTTGATGTAAGTGTGTTGACATATTTTGAAGCATATCCAAAGGCTTCAAGCAGAGAAGCTGCCGAAGAAATTGGAGCCACCCATACTCAGGTACTTAAAGTCTTGAAAAAGTATAAGTGGAAATGTTATCGTGATGGTCGGTTGGTTCAAAAATTACATCCTGGAGATCCTGAGAGACAACAAATTCCAAATTCCAAATGTCTTTATTACTGTAGATATTTACATATACTTAGCAATCGTCATTTTTTGCCACTTCTCTACATTGGACCACTGTGGGAGAAGAATGGCGTAGAAACTACCACAGATTGATTTTTAGATCTCTTTTAAAGATTGCTTGTGCTTAACTAATACAATTTTTATAATATCATAATTAATAAGTAGGAATAAATAATTACAAAACTATTAACAGCAAGGTCTGTGTTGAGCCAGATTACATACAGTCCCATCTACTACAACTACAATTTTGTCAAACCGTGCTAACAGAAGTTGCCCGTAACCCGAATTTTTTGAGTGATATTGTGTGGTCTGACGAAGCCAACTTTAGTAATAATGGCATGTACAACCGCCGCAATAACCATTATTGGTCTAGAGTAAATCCTGTTCGTGTTCATGAAACTAACAGTCAAGTAAGATTTTCTTTCAACGTTTGGTGCGGTATAATGAGAAATATGGTTGTGTTAATCCACATTTATGAAGGGCATCTAAACTCGGTCAAATACCTTGAAATACTGGCCCTCTTACGAAACGAGTTGAATGTTTTACCCGAGGATGAGCGAAACCGTGTAATATAACAGCAAGATGGTGCTCCAGCCCATAACAGCAGAATCACCGCAGCCTATCTTAATAACAATTTCAGGACCTGGATCGGTACAAACGGCACAATCCGATGGCCTGCAAGATCACCAGACCTCACCCCTCTGGATTTTTTTTATGGGGATATGTAAAAAATAAAGTTTACCTAAAATCCTATGCAACTGTGAACGACTTGAGGGCTGAGGTTTAAAGTACAATTTTTCATATTCACCACAACTCGCTATTAAAGGCTATTGAAAAAGGGTTCCTTAGAAGAATAAATTTATGTATTCAACGAGAGGGAGCCCATTTCAAACAACTAATTACATAGTTAGCTTTTCCATGTTTTTAGGTTAATAATAAAATAAGTTTTAAAATTTCATGTTTTCCTTTCATTTAATTTACTATGTTTATTAGAGAGATGTGATCCTTATGATTGACCCTGTCGATTGAAGCCATAAAAGTACAGGTGATGTTTTTTCGAATTTTAGCCGGTTCGATTCCTGGTTATGGCAAGCGTATTTTTCAAAATCTTTGAATGCAATTTTGTTTCTTTTCAAAAATAAAGGAATGTTTCCTCTTGAGGGAAATTTGCTACCTCCATTATTTAGAGTACTTACCCTCCAGGTGGTGTCACAACATTCCACCCTGTATATTAGGTGAGTAGGTACAATAAGTTTATATTCTATTTTAGAGCTCCATCCGGTGCTGACCAAGTACCAAAGGGATAAGTTATTTATCTTAGAGCTCCTTCACTCGAGCAGCATGCGTGACAAGCTTAAAACGTGTCGACAGCTAAATGAGATGCGCCGACGCGACCAATTTTGCTATTGACACGTTTTAAGCTTGCTGTCGACCGCTGCCGACGCAATTTATTGCGTGTCGATAGCAGCCGACGGCAGATGATGTCGACTACTTGCGACGCGGATGCTGCTTGTGTGTAAGAGCTCACAAATACATTATTTGGACTTTCTATCTAAAGGTGATGGAAAACATCGTGATGAACATATCCATCTCCATCGCTGCGGCGATGGGGATGTAAATAACGTAAATAATGGAGTATTGACTCAGCCTCTACCATCCCGTATGGGAAAAGGCGTAATGCTATATACCTACAATAAGTGCATTATGACGACATGTCATCACGCCTGTGTTAGAATGAAAGGGTGTGAAAAATTCCCAGGTTCATAAGGTGAGTTCTTAGATGTAGTACATGTATGGTTCTACTATGGTATGTACCAGCCAATAAACTGATATCTTAAGATGTACCTGACATAAAATAATATTTGTTTGTATCGTGACGAGGTTGTAGCTACAAAACTGCCATCTTATTTTTTGAAAGCGGGGAATTGTTAAGGTAGTAGGTATTTCAACCGGATATTGATTTTGCCCATTTTTAGACAGCTGGGCGTGCACTACATACAGCCAACTTAACGGCGAAGGGACATGTTATCTGAGACGCACTTTAATAAATATTCAGATGCTTTAATGTATGACCAATTTAAACTATAATGAATCAATGAAATATTTCTATAATGTTTCTTAGCTAGTACTGTTATGTGCGGAAGGACTTTACAAAGACCGCGGTTTCAGACGCTTTTGCTTTTGTATTTAGGGCGATTTCAAAAGGCGCAAGCTGTCGGAAATCTGACTAATTATCATACACTTAATTTGAGATACATTTCATTTTGTGTCGAGCCTGGGTTATTTTTCACACGTTGTAAGCATTGTCCTTTGAATGAATATTTTGTGCCGAGTGGGATCGGGGTGGAGTAAGTCAGCGATGACCATTAGGTCGAGGAACGACGATGGGCCGATTTTCGATGTTTGTTAGGTTTCGTACTTTATTCGTACTTCGACTAAGTAAAGGATCTGCTACACGGTTGAAGACGGTGGCTGCCACTTGCCTGCTAGTTGACAACAAGCAGCTTCTACCGTGTATAGTTGCTTTTTGTACGATGACTCGCGATTTTCAACGTTATGGCTTCGTAAAAGAGTTCAAAACTGGTCAAGAGTCTGCTGTGGTCTGAGTGAGACGGGCGACGAGGAGGCAAATATTCGAACTTGCTGTGAGGGGTTATTCAAGTATTACGTAAGCACTATTTTAGTAGTTTTTGTTTCCTCTATCCATTGTATACCACACACATCATGCGCGAAAGACAAGTAATTAACATCGTATTTTATTTTGTTCTCAACATATAAACGATATTATTATCCATTTTGATTTATTAAAACAAATTGGTTAAATATTGCTGACGTAATCACCATCCAGAACCCCCCGTCCCCCTTACATTAAAAATAAGCTAGGCAATGATCCTCCCCCAACCACACTTTGGTACCTGCGTAATACTTGAATGACCCCTGAGCTTGCAGTAAGCTTTCTATCAACCGTCTTCTCGACGCTTCTCGCCGACCACGAACTCGGACTGCCAAAATGGCGCGTGATTCTTAACCTTATGGCACAATGGTACCGTACGTTTTACCGTAATTTCGGTGCAGTTGACAACATTGGTTGGCTGTGAGCTTGTTGTTGTGTGCCGTGTAGTCGCTTGTCGGCGACTTGCTGGCGACTTGCTGCCAGCATGTTGCCCGCCATGTGGCAGGTCCTTAACTCAAAATTACGAACTAACCACCTACAGGTTTCGCACCTAATTCGTATTTCGGCTAAGTAACCTAACTAAGCATAGCAAGAACTAAAAGCTAACAATGATTTCTTTGACGTAAAAATACAATAGTATAGTAACTATTTTGCGTTTCAAATAGACAAAATTTTACCCATTAAAAAACATCTGAAAACTATTGAGTTCCGTCCGACACCTGAAATTTTCAGGATCGTACCTATTCGAAATGATACTGGGATCGCTAATTTTTAACACTTCTTGGTGTTTCATCACCCGATTAATAAAGAATCCCTTGGTAACTATTATAGGTATATATGTATAGTATTTCGTTTCATCGTAATTTTTTATCAGTATAGAGGTCAAATAATGATGTAATTAAAGTATAGTAAATAATAATAATAAAATAGTTATCTCTAAACCACACACTAGTATTCTCTGTTCTGTAATTCGTGGTGACTATTCCCTTTGGACTATGTAGGTAGTAGACGGAATTTCGTACAGTAGAAGGACTAGGAGCCTGCAAGCCGCAGCTAACGAAATGGCCGCCGGAATGCAGAACGCAGCGGCCGTCGCATCGGCTGCCGCTGCGTTAGCAACAAGAGTAGTGTAAGGACCGATGCGGTGGCCGTTACTAGGTAAAACCTCTTTGTGAATGGACCTTTTTAAACTTCCAATTTCCAACAGTGCTATCGGTAGGTATACCTAGTAGCAAAGTGAGGGATAGAAGTCTCACTCACTTTAATGCTGTACCTACCGATATTCCGTTTGTAGTTTAGAAGTAGAAAAGCGTCCATAGGCTATTCTTCTCCGAAAAGGAACGGTTATATCGTACAAAAGTGAGTTTTATATAATATAACGCATAGCTCTGTCCTGGAGAATAAAAAGAGACATTCTTTACATTACTAATATTCGAATTACACGGGGTGGGTGTGCTACCCGTCCTGTTTTTGAAAATGCTTATAGAGGTGACCCAGAAGCTTTATAATTAATTACCATTATTTGCTCACAGATAAAAGATGAAAATTTTTCCGAGTATTTGAACCTAATGAGGGAGCGGGATGCAAGACACACTTTGTATCATGAAAACTTGGACCTTCTCAAAAAGCTGAAAGATCTAGATGGCAGCTCTGTCTCGGTCAACGACTACGGAGATCCCTTTGTTCTAAGGATTGCACTTAATCGTTGTAGGTGAGCAGGGAATGAAATATAATATTTTTAGACCGCACTAATAAACTATTAACTTATATTTTTATTCTTATTTTAGAGAACAATTAACTATCACTCAAAGATCCCTCTCAAAGATGACGGATGAATATGCAGAGACGGTTCCAAGAAAAGAATACGATTCTCTAGAAACGAAATATTCGGATGTTAATAAAAACTTCGAATCCTTGAAGCATACTCATGACGAGATTCTACAAAAGTTTAAGCGCTTGCAAGGTAGGCAGCTTACATAAGTACACGAAACGAACGTTGCACGAACTTGAAACTTATAAAAGGAGATATTAAAAAAAACGGGAAATATATTGATTTGCACGGCAAATATCCTTTATATTTGCTGCGGTAGCTTAGGTGAAGGGTAAAGGGGTGAGCGAAGCGAAGCCCACTTTATTCTTCGTGTTAGATTCAACATGTAAGAACAACAAAAAATACTAAAAACATAAACTTAAGTACTCATTAAATATTTATAACATAAAAAGTGTTTTTGCTGCGCAAATCAGTATTTTTGATGTGAGATTAAATACCAACCAAAAAAAACAACTCCGCCTTGAACGCTAAAGAGTATAATTAGTATAGTACATAATTCTAAAATCATAATATCAAGTAGTAACTATAATTAAAATTTTATTCACTAAAAGTTCATAGGCAGGAATTCAGAATGCAAAAAAAAGCTTTAGCCATCGAATTTGATGGTAATTATTATTCAAAACCTGCTTTAAGTACTTATTATTATACACTTTATTTTGATTTCGCGCCGAGCGAGTTTTTTTTTGTATGAGGTTAGAAACATGTCCTTTATTGTTATTTTGTTGACAGCGTTAAAGAAAAGCACGGATATCGAATCAAATGAAATAAAAGACAGATGCAGTGAGTTGGAGCGAGCAGGAACTCCCCGGCCGCAATGGGATATTTGTGCAGATTTCATAGGTGGAGGCCGCGACAGGTGCGTCAACGATTTTACTATTATTGCGGTAGAACGTTTGATGAACGGATTTTGACAAAATTAGCCATATCGTCATCAACTCATCATTCAAAAGGGCTTATCCAGCACATGGTTTAGTTCATGTTCTGCTCAATAAAAATGCATGCTTAATTAGGATATTTTTTTCAGGTGGCGGCAACTTGCTCGTGGGCTTTCTTCTAGAGATATGCTTCGAGCGTTGCTCAAGGAGTTAGGTCCGGCAGCTGAAAGCGATCAACTAGAACACTTTGAGGGACTTGTAAGTGATATTCTTTCTAGTACATGGGCCTAGTTGTAATCCAAAAACTAAACCTTATATTTCTCAGGGGACCGATCCAATGATACCGCCGTATTTGAGACATGAAGGGAAAGTACGAAACCTACGATTATCTCGAAGGGAGATCAGTGTGATCATTAATGACATTTGGCTTAGTAAAATGGAAAACGAGCATTCCACGCCGCTAAAAGATTTCGTTACTAAATATTTTGAAGATAGGTAGGTACGAGTAGGTAGTTAATTTATTTGAAATCATTTAGTGCTCTTAAAAATAAGGTAAGTGTAATAAAAACTTCACTGATTTAAGGTACCAGCAGCCGAGCGTCCGTGCTGAATGGGCTTACAATCTTTGCTGCGGAGCGGAACAAATGCTTGACGACCCTCAAGTAAAATTGTTCTGGGGTATTCTTCATGGTCACCTCAGCGAAGACATTTATTGGGGTCTTCGAAGAGAATGGCAGAACTTAAAAGATAATCTGTATAAACATAGTAAAGATGGAGAGGTACAGTCATATAAGGTCCGGTCATATAATGGCATGATCTAAATTCATAACAAGACAAGCTTCATGAAGCTTCAGATAAAATCCATGTTAATAATTCCCATATTACTTATTTTCAGACAGTAGCCATAGATGACTTTGAAAAGATTGCAAAGGCTACATTTCCACTGAAAAGTGAATTGGATATCAAGAATTTAATTGATGTAGTTAAAAAACAACTAAAACTAAAGATAAATTGCAATGAAGTTTATCTCGATAAATTGATCCAAGAGGTCAGATTTTTTCACAAAATTTGAATGACGTTCTTCACAGAGAATATGAATTTGTTCAATCTTCCATGTGTCAATCGTAATCTTCTTTTAATTTGTTTTTAGAACGAAGAAGGCTTCGACAGAATAGAATTCGCCCGAGAGCTGTATCGGCAGAGACAAATAGCGCAAGACAAGTACATAAGAGAAATTGTCGCCGAACTCGGAGGAAAGAACGCTGCTAACAAAATTATAAGCGTTGAAAATTTGAAAAGAGCCTTTGCTATTGTCGATCCTGCCATTGGTGATTAACAACATTTGAGAACCGATACATTTCATATTGTTTTGATATCATCGATTTTGACTTCATGCATCGATAGAAATATATGTAAATTAAACTTCACTCATGAATTTACAGATCACATAAGGATGGAAAGAAACGTGCGTTGGGCATTCTCAGACAAAACGTCGGAATTGACAAGCATCAACCCTTTGGCTCTTCGAGTTTTGGCTGTGCGTCTTACTTCTGGCGATATTGAGCGTATTGGGCCCAGAAGCAAAGGAGTTAAGCGTCGTACAGTTTATAAGTAACATATACTTATACGCAAGTCCATCCATACGTCCATAGCATGTCTTCGGTGTTTTCCCTCCCCTATCCGACATGTAAACATAACATGTAAAAATAAATCAAAAATATAGTTTTCTGTCTGTACATATATTACCCTCTTACCTCCTCTACAGTTATAAAAATATAAAAATATTTTCCTCTTTTTTCAAACATACATAAAACATACATACATAAAAACAACAATTTGCGTAAAGAGTCTTTTTCCACAAAATGCCTCCACTTTGCAGCTTAGTTTTGTTCAACATATTGAATCAAATCTATATAATGTGTCATCGTAAGATTGACAATACCGTTCGTTTATAAACTAACGCGTTAGTTTGTAAACTATCAACAAATTGTAAACCAGACCGAAAGGGTTTAGAGTTTACGTTTCTTTTGTTCTTACATGTCAACCTAACACGAAGACTAGATTAGATAATAGTTACTTCGTAACCTCTAGTCTTCGCCTAATCTACCGCAGTGTTTGTCCTGGTATTTCCTTTGCAATTCAAGTTTAAACCAGTTCACTATTTAACAGTTTTATTATAAACTAACGCGTCATATCGTAAGCAATATCACTTGAAGTCATCCTGCAATAAGCTGCTTGGCTTTTATATAGACTAAAGTAGAGATCTCCGTAGTACACGTGCTATGATGACCCGTAAGTAGTAAGTTGGAATATTGCTCAGTAGTATGGAGTCCTTTCTATAAGGTTCACATAGAATCTATTGAAAAACTACAACCCAGATTTATTCGGATGATTGCTTATCGAAACAATCTCAAATATAAATGCAATAACTATGACGAACGTCAGATCACTTTGGAATAATTTCATTAGAAAATCGCAGAAACATTAATAATTTGACTACACTCCATAATATTTTGCATGGAACGATTCACACTAATCTCTTATCAAAAATTGAGATTTCGGTACCACAGCGTCAGAAACGATCGGTTAGGAAACACACTACATTCGTATATATTTAATGCACATAAAACGACATAAGATATAATAAAACAGAAAGGACATCTACAAAGGCATGCTTATCTCTAAATAGAGATCTCTTCCAGCAAACCCAAGGATGATATGAATAATTTAATATACAGGATAGACCTATGTGCTCTGATAAGATACATTCATACTTATATTACTGAACTATAGAACTAACTGCTAGATACACTACATACATAAGTATATAAATATTATATAAAAATATAAATACACATAAATAAACTAATTTATACAAAGCTCAAATCTAGGATACAGAAAGATAATGCTCCTTCAAACGGTTCCTGAAGACTGGGAGAGACGGACTATCTTTGATAGTGCAGGGAAGTGAGTTCCAAAGAGTGATCGCCCGCCATCGAAAACAGTGCTTGTATGCGATTTTGATGAGGTATAGAGAGCAGGGAAACCGTGTGAGTTCTACGTGGACGAGTAATCAAAGCATTTTTCTTTTTATCTATTTTTTTTTGTACGTTTTCTTCTTCTTTAATATTCTCCTCGTAGTCTTTTCTTTCTTTAACAGCGGCATCTAGTAATGTCTTGGCACAGACTTGAATAGTATTTATATCGATGTGTCTTGGCCATATTTACGGCGACTAAGTCTTTGTCCTTAATTCCTTCATTTAACATGCCAGTAGCGTTATCGAGCAACCTGAAATATGAAGGATATAAAAAAATCGTTAAGACAGGTTCGTTTGGGTTCAATCTACGAGGTTGAATTCCTATTAAAGATGGTGTAAGAACCATGACACTAAGGTTTATGATGAACCTTAAGTTAGTGTCATGTCATAGTTCTCCTACCACACACTAGAAGAATACTGACACATAATAGAACCATAAAACCGTTAAAAATATCATATACCTGTCAACGGTCATCGTCTTGATTTTTTCTAGATTTTTTTTTTTTTATAGTTGTTTCTCCTTCTTCAATGCTTTTTTTTGTATCTTCATACTTTCTTTTCAATTTTTTTTTATTGTCTTCTTCTTGACGTGTTCTCTTGTCCAACTTCTTGTTTAGTTCCAACTGTTTTTGCTCCTCACAATACAGTCTATATCTTATATACGCTGTTCGAGCTAAATTCATTAATTCTTTAGTCAGAGGCACAAGATCTACTCTATAATTATACATATTTGTTATAGCTAACTTTACTGTCAAATGTGCGTCTAGAGTTCTTAGATCTTTCTGGTGTAAAGATATGTCTGGAACGTGAAAATCCTCTTTCTACGTCCGCGTTGCCATGAGAAAGAGATAACGCGGCTCCGACTAATATCTCCAAATTTGGATACATTGGTTGTCCAGTCTCAAATGTTGATTTAAAAATCTTAACCCAATACGTTTCAATACGTATTTTAACAGCGTTGTCTTCGTAGGGCAATTGAACCAGGAGACGACATTCATTTATTAATTCAGACTCTTGTATTTCAATGGGAAGTGCTTTTGCAATTTTTATAAATTCCTTATAACAATCAGCGGCTCTGTGAACATTGGGTCTCAAAATGCGCAGGTACTTCGCCAATGAGTTATCTCCAGATGTCTTCTTTAATATGTGCTTGCATGCAGCAACATAGTGATTCCTCATTTTCATCAGGAACGTCAATCTGTCGCGTTCTTGGATTTGCGCTAAAGATTCTCTGATGTATTCTTCCAGAACAATGTCCGATAATTCTTAATAATACTTTTCCTGAAACGCGTCAATGGTTCTTGGTGCATGACTTTTGCAAACTCTGTTTATTATTTTATTGACGAGATGTTTTAATTCATCGTAGATCAAGTGAACAAGGGGTTCTTCACGCTGAAAGAATCCTGCAAATTTTACAAAAATTTGTGCACTTGAAGCAACGAACATGACCTCAATTTTCGCCGTCTTTTGAGTTAAGAAATTGTGTATATTTTTGAAGTTAACAGATGTAGTCTACTCTTTGTTATTCTTTGGTAAGTTTTTCGTAAAATATTCAATTATTGCAGGCCACTGTTCTAAAATCCTTTCAGCGGCAGTGCCTAAAGTTAGCCATCGGGAAGAGACATGTTTTAAAAATTTGTGACCAGGTAATTTTAACTTTGCTTGGATATCTTCATACTCCACCCAGCGAGATGGCCAGCCATCAAAAAAGTTATGAATTTGATAAATGAAATCTGATACATTTTCGTCTAGCTCGCTCAAACCCTTTAAAAAAGCGTTATGCACAGTGTTCCTATATCTGCTAGTTTTGGTCTGTCCAATAATACCAAAGCCTCGTTCATTAATCTTTTGACGCCTTTATTCACATTGGGACCATCAGATCCTAGCATAAGAAGTCTTTTTCTGGAAAGCTCAGCATTGTCTGAAGCATCGTTCAGTTTGTTGAAAATATCTTGAGAGGTTGCTTTACCGATAAAAAAGGTTTCCAGGTGACTAGTGACTATCATCTCCTTTATTGGAGACTAGTATTTGATAGCGACTTGGAGTTCTTTTCTCGATGCAGCATTACACGCTTCGTCGTAACAAAGAGTGAAATAAGAATTTTTACAGTCGTTTAGAATCTCTTTTTTTAAATATTTATTTTTTTTATTTATTTATTTATTTACATACGTGCTTGTGACCTAACAGTTAACAAAAACCAAATTGACACAAACAGACATTAATTTAGAGTACAAAGAAACAGGTTATAAAGAACACAGACGTTACTTACTTACTTATAACATAGACAAAAAGTGGCGACTTTTGCGAATCCCGTCAAAGAACACTGGAACAAGTCCACCTCAGTCCTCTCTGATATGACATTAAAGAGAGCGAGCGCCCGCGTCACCGGCGCCTCCCGCAGCATCGCCGTCCTCGCCAGCGGGATGTGGAACAGCTTGTGCGTCCTCGCCCGGAGGTAGTTGTTCGGCACATAGAGTCCCAACCGTGCCAATACTAACGGGTTTTCAAGCATGCCCCGGAACACCTTAAACACATATGTAGCAAGTGCGAGGCCCCTCCTGACTTCCAGCTCATTGTAACCAACCATGCCCAAAACGAACAGGGTTGGATACATAAGCGGAAAGAAAGGATAGACCCCGTACCGCTTGAGATATAGGTACCTAATAAATCGATTTTGCACTTTCTCCACCATGACGCTATATTTTGCTTCATGTGGGTGCCAGATAATTGCACTACTTTCCAGTTTGCTTCTAACCAAAGCATTGTACAAAGCACTTACAGCCTCAATGCTCCTAAACTCTCTAGCCTGTCTCATTACAAAACCTAGCTTTTTAAATGCTTGCTTGGTGACATCAACAATGTGATCACGAAACGTTAGATCGGTGGTCATGCGCACCCCCAGATCTTTTACCTCTCTTACCCGCGTCATTTCAGCGCCATCTACCGAGTACTGGTGTTGCAGAGGCTCACGTACGCGGGTGTAAGACATCAGCGCGCACTTCCCAACATTAAAGTAGAGTTTGTTGAGTTTGCTCCACTCCACCACCCGATCTATATCCCTCTGCAGCTTTTGGCAATCCGTGATGTGTCTTACTTCCATAAACAACTTAAGGTCGTCCGCAAACAAGAGAGAGACAGCGTCTCTTATGACCTCCGGAAGGTCATTAATCATAATGATAAATTCTAAAGGCCCCAAGTTGCTGCCCTGACTAACACCTGAAAATGTGAAATACGGTTCTGATGTATATCCCGCGTATTCCACATATTGCCTCCGGTGCTTAAGATAGCTGACGAAGAGCCGCATAAGTTGGGGGGTGAAGCCGACCCGACTCAACTTCTCCAAAAGAACGTCGTTGTCCACTGTATCAAATGCCTTCCGGAAGTCGAAGTAAGCGACATCTACTTGCCCCCCCGTATCGAGTATCGGCGTAACGTGAGAGACGAAACACAGAAGGTTAGAGTCAGTGTTACGACCTGGTCGGAACCCGTGCTGTGCGTCCGCAACCTGTTCCCTCATCTGGAGGTAGATGCTACGTTGCAACACCGACTCGAAGACCTTTGCAAACGTAGACAGAACCGCTACTGGCCTGTAACCGCTGACATCTGACCCTGTTGCACCTTTTGGCACTGGAATTACTCTAGTAATCTTCCAAACATCGGGGTATTCAGACTTGTCAAGGCACAGGTTAAAGAGGTAGAGCAACGGTCTGTCCAATACACTCCGACAGTCCCTCACTAAATAAGGTGGTATGCCATCGGGGCCAACGGAGTGCTTCGGCTTGAGTAGAGTCAAAGCAGCGCGCACATCTCTCAGTGTGAGCTGCGAGACGTGCACCCGGGCGCTACCACTCTCCGTCAAAGCTGCCTCCGCGTCTAACCGCGGTGCCACCTCAGCGTACACAGACTCGAAATACTTCGCGAACTCTTGCGCACATGTGTCGTCAGCTATGACAATGCCATTTTTTGTGATATGCGCGGTCCTACTACGCTTAGAACGTTTGTTCTTGACGTAGTTCCAGAACGATTTCGGGTCCTTCGTAAGTTGAACTTGGACTCTACTTAGATACTCGTCATGTCGCAAAGCAATTTTGTTTTTGACATGGGCTCTACTTTTTGAGAACGCTTCGTAATCACATTGAGACTTACTAGCTTTAAACTTTTTGTGTAGACTAGCTTTCAGTTTAATGTCGCGTATTAAGTCCGCCGTGTACCATTCCGGATAACAATATCTGGTAGAGTACCCGGCTCTACGCTTTTTTCTTGGAATGCAATTATCTAAAATACTTGTCACAATTTTATAAAGGCACTCTACCGCCCCCTGTACATCCTTTATATCATATAGAGGCGTCCAGTCTGTTGTCGCCAAAGAGTCATATAAAAGAGGAAAGTTTGCCTTACGAAAGTTCCACTGCGGCCTGTGGTCCGCATCACCCAGGTCCGGTAGTGACGCCTGCGTCCCAGGGTCATCGACAGTAGAGCTTGACACCATCACCCTGCTCCTGACACTGACAGCCAAGGGCGGATGCTGTGGGTCTACCTTCGGTACAAGGGACTCGCTCTCCAACTCTACCCTGACGTCGCCCTCGTCCAGCGCTGATAACACCAAGTCTAGTGTCCTGCCATTACAGTTCTCGACAAAGTTTCTTTGACGGAATTCGCAAAAGGTCATAAAATATTCAAAATAACTAAGAGAATCTACAGATGCAGAGTACAAATTAAAATCGCCTAAAACTAATACATTTTCATATTTAACACAGACATTCTCAATCATTTTAAACAGGTGCAAATAGTCATTATAATTAGATTTGGGGGGAGTATAAACAACAATACACGTAAATAAGTACTTATTATGCCGATGCAGTGCCGCAGAAACCATTTCAAAAGAAGCGGTGTCGATGTTTATACCGTCTTCCAACGGTATCTTGTGCAGTTGCAGTGTAGGTTTTGCGATCAGCAAAGCTCCTCCGTGTTTTCGTCCATCCATCCTGTCACCCCGCAATATAGAATATCCATCAGGAACGAGCTCTCCATCGTGCACAGTATCATTGATACCTGATTCTGTAACCGCAATCAAGTCGGCAGTGGCGGCTAACACGCTGGTATAGAAGCTGCTCAACTTAGTGCGCAATCCTCTGGTGTTTTGGTAGCAGATCGTCACCAAATCCCCGTCATTGGGCATATAAGGACTACTTTCTTGAGTTCGTTTTCGGCCAACCTCCTCGAAAGGGTATCCATGGCTTCACCCTAGCGTTGTCAGGCCACATGTTCACGGAGAAACACTTATCGTACAAATCGGCCGGGACTCCTATTTTATACGATTTGTAGTCGCCCTTCGGTTTCAGTGCATCTACGGTTCCAGATTCCGGAGCACACACTTGCTGAAGATATGCTTGAACCTCTTCCAGGCCCGAGCGCATATTCCATAAGTGGAAATATCTTCGGCGCTCGACGGCTTGCAATGTTGTGACGCTCGGTCCCGCAAGACAACACATAGATTGTGGACGACGAGATTTTTTCCGAACCTCTATCCATCCCTCTCCGTCTTCTGGTTCATCGGCTGTGTTTGTTTTTTGCGGCGCCTCAAACGATTCTTCGTTTCGTTGCTGCTGTGAGGGAATAACTTGGGCAGATGATGTTGTCCGTACTCTCTTCCCCTCTATTTCCGGCCGGATTGAAACCATTTTTGCCCCCAAAATCATTTGTTTTTCTGCTGCCTTTGACGCGAAAGTACTTCCGGAGCAAGATTCGGCCTTTGATTCCGATGGATTCGATTTCTGGTTCGTAGCAGAGGTTTGAGACTGAACAGCATTTTGAGCTCTACCTCCAAGAGTTTCCAACTTTGACTCTACCAGCTGCGTCCGGGAAATCACGGTGTCCATTTTGGAGCCGAAACCTGTTACTGATTCCAGCACATTTTTCAGCATCGCAGATATGTCAGCAACCTCTTGATGCAATTTTCTTATCTCCGCATTGATCTCCAGATATTCAATGGAGCGGTAATCTTCGTTTGCCGGTGGTTTTATAACTTTATTCCTCGAAGTCACAGCCGCTGATCGCATTTTGGAAGAGCCCACGGGTGTTAGTGAGTTGTCACCCCCCTTTTTCATCGAAATGCGACACTCCGGACAAACCCACTCATCATTATCTTCCTTGCTCATGCTACGCGCGGTTGTAGAGGTACAAGCTAGATGGAATATGGCGCTATCGCATCGCAAATTAGATATCGTGCCTTGGTTGTAGTCATAGAAAAATTTTCTGGTACCGAATTTGGGAACATTGCCATGAAAAGCTCTTTTATTGAACTGGCTCTATAGAATAATCAGATGCTACCATCTTCATAGCCCATAAAATCTCAGCTCTGGTAGCCCCATTTTTAACACTATATAGTAGAACGGGTGCTCTACCGGGTGAACCTTTGCCAGAGGCAATTATGAGGAGAGCGGCATCTTCGGGAGTAAAGTAAAAGGCTTGAGATGCGCGCAAATACCAGACTAGACTAGACTAATTTATTATAGGGAATCCTAGCTTATATACTAGGTTGGTAAACTCCATTTCATGTACCATGGCCCGATGCACTTGAGACGGTCATTAGGCGTTAACAATAGGATTAGTGATAACAAAAGATACCTGGCCAGACCCTTTTGCGGCGTGGTATTTTACATGCAACCTAATGATCTTGATCGTTTAACCTAGTAATCAACATAAACAATATTTCATGTTAGTTGTCATGCGAATAAATGTATATAATTAATTTTTGCCTTTAAATATTTAAAATTGTTAAATATTTTATATAATTAATGTACATGTTTTTAAAGTAATTTAATTAAGTTAGTCTTAAAGCTGATTGTTATTATTTTATTGACACAATTTTTTTTTTATTTAACTCATGTTAGCTATTATTATGAAATACCGTAAACAACTTATATTTCGTATTTTTATTTTCAAGTATATACCAAAATGTTTTAGTCACGCTTTAGTTGCATGCAGGTTGGACCGACGCGTGCCATTTTGAAGTGCTCCTAATTAGATAACAAAAGGCAAACATTATGAGCCCTATTGTTAAGCTTCAAGTGCATCGGGCCATGGTATATGAAATAGAGTATACATGTTATTAATGACGTGCATAAGACATAGTGCGTGATGAATATAAACATACCTCATCTGTGACGGTCGTCAACTTATCTTAACATTACGTGAAAATATGACTAACATAGTCGACCGGCACATCGTCGGGTCTTCAACGGGCCGAACACTTGCTAGATGTAATTGAGATGCAGCCAGCTTCACCTTTGACTGTTCAGTATGTTTTTTTGATGATGCATGTTGCTCCAAAGCCTCAACTCCCCAAGCCACAGAAAACTTTTTCATGCACACACAACAAAAAACCTCATTTTCACCATCCCTTTTTCCCCATTCAGATATAAAGTGTCCATTTTTATATTTTTTATTAAGCCAGTCCTCATTAAATTTACATTTCCCCATATTAGTTAGTTGGTTAGTAACCACAAACAAATCACACAGCAGTCAAATTAAATCACATACAATGCAGTTTAAAAAGCTGAAGCTGTAACAAATATGCAAAGTTAAACACACAATAATAAAATATGTATTTATTTCGAGAAAAAAAGTAGGATTGGACTTTTTTCCTCGAAATAATGATGCTAAAATATTAAATTAAGTTGCCACAAGACATCATAATAGAGCATCAGCTGTTAGTTGCCCTCAAACCATCACTGGGCCCGGTTAAGAAAATTAGAAATGACTAGAAATTTGTTTTTTGTTGACACAATCTAAATGTGTATTTAAAATGCTAATGTTAGTACGGGGAGACAGGGTTTTCTCTATGACCACCAACTCCAATCATCTCCCTGGGTGACTAAAATGTGAAAAAGTGTTGCAACTGATGAAATGAATGGACTTGAAAGGTGGAACCCGAGCAACGCCGGGTTTGGCTGCTAGTAGGTATCTATAAGATATATATTTCTTAAGCAAAATCTAGAATGAAGAAGGTAGGCGTAAATAGGAACGACACAGACAGGCAAAATTGTATCAGTAAAATAATTAATAAGGTTCCAAAAAAATATATGGAGCAATATATGTGTTGATCTCAAAAAACTGAAAAACTGACCATTTTTTCAAAATACTGACTTTTACTGACCATGCTAAAAAAAACTGACTTTTACTGATTTTACTGACTAGTTTCGACTCCTGCACACAGTAAGGAAGGAACAACTTAAAATAGAGTGGTTTATAATATGTGTGATAGCTGGAAGTAACTCGTCGAGCACACTACTGATCATTTTAGTGCAGATATTATCATCTCCTACAGCTTTGGAGGAAATGGTGAGCACTGATTTCTTAACTGCATCAATTCTGACAAGACTGAAGTCAAATGGAGTGGAGGTGGAGGTGGACCTCGAGCGCAGGCGACGCAGAGTGGCATCCTTTATAGTGGATTCAATGACGACAGGGGAGACTGATAAGAATTTGTTGAGACCGTTGAGATCAACATTGTCAACCAACTGATTCTGAGACTTACCGACACCAAGTGACTTGAGGAATTTCCACACCTGGAAGGGATTATAACTCCCAATGAAATGAAAGATGTGGCGTCGTTTGGCATCACGACACATGCAGTTTCATCGGTTTCGAAAGCATTTGAAAAGCGCAAGGTGTTCGGGTGCCGGCTCCTTTTTGTACTGGCTTTTGGCCCTATTCCATTTAGCCATCAAGTGCTTGATAGCGTCAGTGAGCCAGGGTGCTGGAAGGTGTTTAACCTTTACCTTCTTAACCAGTGCACGCTTGTCGAACAGTCTCAGAATCATGGTGTTGAAATGGTGGATCTTGTCATCCACAGTCTCACTGGAGATAACAGGTGACCACTCGATCGACGCGGCATCAGATTTAAGGGATGCAGTATCGATACCCTTGAAGCTACGAATATGGATAGATTTACAATAAAACTGATTTTATTAAATTGTATGGTCATCAAAACTAAAGGTGTGTACTAAATTTCAGATCCATCTCGCAACAGGAAGAGTTGAATGAAAATTCAGATAAATAATCAAAATAATTTTAAAAACATTTCGACATTTCCACATCAAATTATTTTACGGTATATACCACAAAGTTCACTACTTTTAAAACCACACAAAACCTTGCAAGTAAAAAGCGTTTCCGTATTCAAATACCTTCGTCATCACGCCATTTTTATGGCTGCTGTAGACTCTCGCCGAGTGGTCTCGTGATGTCTCTCAGACCTCTCGGGCGAGAGCTTTCGCCCGAGAGGCCTGCCACGAGAGGTACCCTCTACACTCTCACCGCTTCAGTTAATGTACTCTGTGCAGTTGCGGTTGCGAACGCCGAGAGGATGGACATGTTAGAAGTCGCGTGCGCTCTTACGCTATGTGCTATCCATTATTATAGCTATGTACACATATGTCACACAAAAAAAAAAAAAAAAGGTGGCGTAAACGAAGATGGTGGATGGTCGCTATGCATCGAAATAAGACACGGTAAGTTAGTTATTTGACTGCTTGTTGCTTGAATTAATTTTCTGAAATTAACACCATTTTGTAAATAGGTACATATCTACTATACTATTTAATTTTTACAGGCAAACGAGGTATCTCGAGGTACCTAGCAATACGTGCGCTCCGTACGGCTGCTCGCTGTGCACTGACATGCACATACACTAACAAGGTACTCTGTGACTGACAGTGAGCGAGAGGAGAGTCTACTGCAATGCTCCTCGCGAGACATGGCGAGACCCTTTGACTCGGGCCCAAAAACCGCCACCGGAGCGAGAGCAGGCGAGACATCACGAGACACCCCGAGCGCGGCGAGAGGTACCCTCTACATTCTCCGTCTCGGCATGTCTCGTGATGTCTCATTGAAACATTGAAACATTGAAACATATTTATTGGTAAGTGTCAATTACATGTCAGATTATAAATAAAAAATTGATTAATATACATCTGTATAAAAAATCTCGGCGAGAGTCTACAGCGGCCATTACACTGCTTGTTACTGTTCATTATATGACCAATCGGCCCCTGCGCTGCCATTACAGGTGAGGAGGTAACAGTTTCAGACAGCTGATTTGTGTTATTGTCGGTCACAAACCACAACAATGAGTACCTTGAAGCACGATGCTGGCCACTGCTATGCATGCCAAGTTTTGCTGATGGATACGGAGGAGCGAATTCAGGGCATGGTAGAAGGATGCAATAACAAATTTCATTTGCTATGTATCTCTGGCGCAGATAAACTTATACCCGCTGCAAAGATGAATTGGGCCTGTCCAGAGTGCCGCGCCTCTATCAAGAAAGTCGGCGATAACACTCAAACACCAGTAGGAGCCGCAAAATTTAAGGCGTATTTCATTAATGATAGGGAAAGAGCGTCTTATAAAACAGAAGAAGAGGACTATGTTTTAAAGACCACTGAGTTCCTAGAGATAATGGCGGAGATAAGAGATATCAGAAAGGATATCTCTGATATAGCGGGGAGCCTAGCTTTGTTGACCTCAACGATGAGTCAACATCAGGTGGTCATTGAAAAGTGCTCGACGGTTACCGGAGCGATCTCTGCCAAGCTGGATAATATAGAAGTGCGGGCAAGGGCTAAGGAAGAAAAAAGAAAGAGTTCTGCGAGCCCCAAAGCTCAAAAGTCCTAGGCAGATATGGCCACTAGTCATCAGAAGCAAGAGAGCAGGTAAATAAAGCAGTCAGAAAAATGCCAAGCCAACTCTACCCACCGGAACGACACCGGAACCAGAAACGGCACCATTGGAAGGCATTCAAAATTCATCCGATGAATCGGGGATGAAGGTTGGACAGAAGTTCGGAGGAAAGTTCGGTGATCCAGGTCCCTGTACTGTACTGCTGGACCTAGTGTCACCTCGCTGAAGGAAGTAGAACTGCGGAAATATTTCCATCTGTGGAACATGCTCTCCGGAGTTGACGAAGTAAGGAGCTATCTCCAGCAGCTTTGCTAACCGAGAGCAGGAACAGTTGACGAACTCAAGCCCAAAGGGGACTATAAATCTTATAAGATAGGTATCCCAGCAGATATCGAAAAATGTTCATATATCGAGATGTGGCCTGAAAATGCTAGAGTGAAAGCCTGGGTACCCTTTTGAGGAGCTCAACTGAAGACTGGCACTCGGGGATAATCTCCGAGTCAGCACAGGGAAGACTCTCGATATTATATCGTACCAGAACGTTCGAGCTATTAAGAGCAGGCTAGAATACTGGCGTTATAACCTTCCTTCACTAGGACAGGACCTCGTCGCTGCTACGGAGACATTCCTGGACTCATCCGTTGGAGATGCTGAGGTAACGGCGGGAGGTTGGAGCGTGCTGCGCCGGGATCGCCCCACCGCGTGCGGAGGCGTGCTGCTCGCAGCCCACCCCGGCATCACACTACGCCGACGCCGGGACCTCGAAACTGATCATGGCGAAGATCTTTGGGCCAACTTCACATTGGATGGTGTCCCCTTCACAGTCTGTGTGGTCTATGTGGATCCCAGTAAAAAGAAGAACGGGAAACCAATCTCACAGGCGGAAAAAGATGCCCAATATCTAAGCTGGTTCACCAAAACGGAAGGAAACAGGTCAACCTTAAACGGAAACCTTATTATTCTCGGTGACCTCAACATGAATAGTGCATCAGTGTCTATTGTTAATTATTATTGCTATTTTCTGAGTGTTTGTTGTATGTATGAGACGAATGAGGTGATGAATGCCCACGGGGGCGTGCTTGATGTGGTATTACTGCCGGAGAGCGTCTTTTGTGTAACCGTGCGCACCTCCGTGTCAGGCAGCCTGGTGCCACACGCTGACGCCTACCACCCGCCTCTCGACATCATTGTGCCACTGTCGTCAATGCAAGGCGCAGTCCAGCGATCCGGCCGCTTGGATCCCAGCAACATTGACGGTCACAATGACTGGAATTTTGCCAAGGGCTACCACACAGTCCTGTACGAACACATGTCTAGCGTCACTTGGGACGATATTGCTGAAGCTCCGGATGTGGACACGGCAGTTGGTCGTTTTTAGGACACCATATATGCTATTTTCTGTGCGACAGTGCCGAAAAAAACCAGGAAATGTGTACCTACTAGACGCTACCCAGTGACCACACTGGGTAGCGTCTAGTAGGTATATAATACTGGGGATATAATAAACGACCTCGCCACCAAGGCTAAATTACATTGTAAGTGGAAGTCGTGTAAGAGACCAGCTGACTACGCCGCATTCAGTGAGCTGAGAGCCAGTATTAAGTGCCGCATAGCTACAGCTTACATGAACCACATGGTGAGTTTAGAAGGTAATATCAGATACAACCCACGCGCGTTTTGGAAAAATGTGAGCGGCCTCAGATCGAAGGGTGGTTTCGAACCTCGGGTCACGCATCAGGGGCAAGAGTGTGCCGGAGAAGAAGCAGCAGCCGCATTTGCAGACTACTTCTCCGACGTTTTCCTCAGTGACAAGCCGGCGCTGGCACCGGATCTGGTAAACAGATCCGATGACTCGCGTACTTCTAACTACGTCCAAATTACACATGTTTCCCGTAGGGATATAGAGAAAGGACTGAGGCAACTAAAGCCAAGGAGCGCAATTGGACCGGACAACGTCCCTCCTTACTTCTTAAAGGCCTATAGTGATCAGCTGGTACTGCCTTTAGGTTGTATCTTCAACCTAGCTCTTGAGCAAGGGAAGTACCCCACCAGCTGGAAGCTCTCTCGAGTCAGTCCTGTACCCAAGACATACTGCCTCTGTAAATCAATATCGACCGATTGCGATCCTGAGTTCATTGGCAAAATTGTTCGAGTCAATCATATACGGTAAAATCTATCCACAGATAGCGCCATATTTGTGCGACTCGCAACACGGATTTAGGAGTCGTCGCTCAGTAACCACCAACTTACAGAGAGCATCGATCGGGGATGTCAGGTGGACGTCGCCTATCTGGACTTCCGTAAGGCGTTCGATAGAGTTGATAGCGATGTCCTAATGAAGAAATTGTGCGCCATAGGATTTGCCCCAAGGCTGTTGGTCTTCTTTGCTGACTACTTGAAAAAACCGCCAACAGTTTGTGCGACATGGCTGCTTTGAGTTCCAGCCGTACCACACGCGGTCGGGTGTTGGCCAAGGCTCTATTCTTGGTCCGTTGTTATATATCATCATGATAAATGACCTAGAATCTGTGTTAAAATATTCTAAATGCCTACTGTACGCGGACGACCTCAAACTAGTACTTCCCATAAAGTCAGAAAATGACTGTAGGCTACTACCGGAAGATCTAGATGCGGTCTATAGATGGAGTGTGAGCAACAAACTCCTATTCAATAGTGAAAAATGTTGCATAATGTCTTTCACGCGCTCTCCTCGGCCTATTAGCGTGACGTATACACTCGGCGCGGAGTCCTTGACTCGAGTGTATTCGATGAACGATCTCGGTGTTACGTTTGACCCTAAACTTACATTCCATGAGCACATGAGCACTTTAGCCAAGGAATGCTTTAAAAGATTGGGGTTTGTGATTCGGAATAGTAAGGGAATCCGTAATCTGGGTGTGGTACAGCTTCTTTACACTGCCCTAGTGAGAACCAAACTGGAATCTAGCTCGGTTGTTTGGAATCCACACGAAAGCTCATACGTCCTTATGCTCGAGAAGGTACAAAAAGCTTTTTTACGATACCTATATAAGAGGAAATTTGGTTACTACCCTTATCTTTATCCAACCGCTTTTATATTGGGTATGCTTGGATATAACTCACTAGAGGTGAGACGTAACACTGAACAACTTCTGACTGTGTGTCGATTGTTGCGAGGTGACAGTGACTGCGCGACGCTTTTCAGTGCTGTATGCGCGTTATTTGTGCCTGACAATTACCTACGCGGGCGCATGCACCAGCTGTTAGCGGGCGGCTCGCACCGCACGGTGGCGCGCCGGCAGTATCCGCTTTTCCGGGCGCGGGACAGCCTGAATGCTCTGTTGGCGGTAGCACCACTGAACGATCTGTTTGGTGATGCATGGAGGGACATTGTGCGAATGTGTGGCAGGTTCTGCGAGATGATGGAATGACAGTAATGTCAAATTATAACATTGAATTTGGTTTTTTATTAATTAATTTAATTGATTTATGATTGATGCCATATTGTGAATTTTAATTTGGATTTTAAATATTTTATTTTTTTGTTATTTTGAATATTGAATCTAATTAATATAAATTATTGTGAATCCTCTACGTAAGTGTAAGGAATGTACTTAATCTATTGTCTAGGTATATATCTGTAATTAATGTCGATTTGGCCTCGGCTGTCAATATAAATTATGTTAATAAATAAATAAATAAATTACAGTAAAATCATCGAAATTTAAATGAATTTAGGGACTTCTGCATATTGTCCACTATTTGATAAAAAATTATACACAAAGAAATTAAAAACAAAAATATCAAGCATTAATAGGTAAAATCTTCTTAATTATTGCCGTTTGCGCGCTAAATGGTGGTTAGCCACCTAAGGTAACGTGTTTGTACTGTAAAGTTCAGGTACACATCATAATTACTTTTACAAAATCCGAAAATGCACATACCTAACTGCGAATTTGTTAATTATTTACAACTGTCGTATTTATCGACAACTGCGTTATCCAAAGAGAGAAGGACAGGAAAACTGTTGATATTATTCTTGACAGGTACTTGACAGTTTTAGTTTTACAGAACAGCCAATATTTTTTTTTACAGTGGACCATCATTGTAGATGATAATAGTATATTTCATTACAAGTGCGGAAAGGCTGTCATTGCAAAGAGTTCCGACAAATGTCTACCCGAGCCGAGGCGCAGCCGAAGGCGAGGGTTGACAGTCAGAACAAGTTGCAATGACGGTTCCGCACGTGTACTGAACGACTATTTTTAAATACAGCTGCGAAAAAATGAAGCAATTTAATAAAATAATAAAAACACAATAAACTCAACTAACTTAACATTTATTTCTTATAAAAGTTATAATTCACATATACATTGAAATTGGTACAGTTTTTTATACTAACGGGGGAAGTTTTAGGTTGCATATTTATTGTTTGAGACAAACTATTATTAATTTCGTATGATTGTCCATGTCTATTTGTCATACAATGGCGTTTGCTAGTTGATGGAGTTGGATGTGATGAATTATCAATTATCATTATCAACGAAGGTTGATGGACGAACGTTCTCTGCAACATGTGAAGGAGACGGACTGGACCTTAAATTAATGGATTGTGTGTTATTTTCCTAGTTTCTAGTTTGTTGTTTAATGAATCACCAATATAGCTTTCTGCAACTTTGTCCGATTTCCAACCTCCTAGTCGCTTTAAGGACGTCAAATTGGCTCCTGAATCTGCCAATAATGTAGCAGAGGTCCTCCTGAAGCTGTGCCCAGTATAATACTCAGCATCCGGCAGACCAAGAAACGTAGCTATTTCTTTTGGCATATTACCAAATTTATTTATCCCGATTGCTTGAGCTGTACACTTCCCTTTTTGGTAATTTTGAAACAAATGGTCGGTTTTTCCTTTTTGGGACCGCTCTTAGTAGCATTTCTCCATGGGCTTCAATATCTTTTAAAGTAATATTGGCTAACTCCTCTCTGCGGCAAGCTCCAACAACGCCAAAAATCAGAGCAACCTCCAAAAAAAGAGATTTGATTAATATTTTTTTAAACAATGTATTGACTGTATTTTGCGATTTCGTAAACTGATTACTAAAGAAAAAAGTACTTATTAATAAATTACCTTTGTGTCTTAATAACGATCATCGGGAGCTTCGTTCAAAAACCTTTCCACTTCATTCGACTTTAATATTTTCGACTTTTTACTTGTAAAACCGTCTGATTGTCGTTTTAAGAAAGCATTTAATTTTGGGTATTCACTTATATCCACGTTGTTCCTTATTTTCAGCATACTTTTTATCATCGAAAACCTCGACCATAACGTAGAAGGTCTTTTTAATACAGTTGCTCAAGTTTAATACAGTTGTTCGGGATGTGGGATATTACATACTCGTGCTTTTTTTACCTTTCCCGAACTCGTGCGTTCTCTTTCCCAACTGTCAAAATAATGTCTATTAAAAAGAAAAACCAACCATGAAGTTTTTACTAAAAAAAATCATAGAAGTTTTTATGATTCATGCAAATACGTATTTTGCTAGAGGCAATTATAAGGAGAGCGACATCTTCGGGAGTAAAGTAAAATGCTTGAGATGCGCGCAAATACAAGACTAGACTAGACTAATTTTTTATAGGGAATCCTAGCTTATATACAAGGTTGGTACATGTTATTAATGACGTGCATAAGACATAGTGCGTGATGAATATAAATATACCTTATCTGTGACGGTCGTCAACTTATCTTAACATTACGTGAAAATATGACTTACATAGTCGACCGGCACAGATACTCCCCCCTTTAGGAAAAAAAATAAATGAATGTACTTATAACAATGGAAAAAATCTAAGTTAGATACCATAAAAAACTTAAACACGAAAATAGAAAAACACTAGGAAAATGGGGCTTCGCGGTTAGTAAACTAACCTAACCTATAACTGGAAAAGATCCGCAGGAGAGTCGTCTGATGCTGCAGCCGCCCATGTTTTTCAGGAATCGATGAGTCAATTTACATCGCACGTCGTTGAAGTTGTAATCACTGTTTGTTTATAATTGCGACCGTACCTACACAAGGATGATTGTGCTGAATCAGCGTCAGCATTAAATCTGTAACCTTGGCTGTAGGCAGTCAATGATCTCGTACGTCATATGTCACGTACATATGACGTACGAGATCATTCTCTTCACTCTTGAGTGAATATTAAGTTGTCGATTGATGAAATTTGTGTGCCTAAAAATCTTGGGATTTGGCAACATAGGGCACATCTTTTACACCAATCGTTTATATATATATATATCTCTCTCTCTCTTCAGTGATTTGATTATTCTTCGTGCGATGTTCTTCTGGGGGCTGGAACGGCTTCCTATGTCTTGAACTTGAAAAAGCTGCTTGCTGTGAATGAATTTGCCGACGCGTTCGTTTCTGCTGGTGCGAGCTCCATTTTGATAAATCAGCAGTCGGCTGACTATCGATTCATTATTCTTGCGGTATCTTGATTTCGATGCGGGAAATCTTCAGTTTAAATCTTTTGGCTTCTGGTCCGTCATGGCTTGCTTGATGTCGTCTTGGTTTGTGTGGGGTCTTGATTATGGATTTCTGCAGCGTGGTTTGAAATAGGTATGCAGAAGTCGGGGCTCGGCAATCTTGGACGAAGTGCTTCTTGCTTGCACTTCTAAGGTGGCTGCACACGGAGTTTTCTTCGCGGCTGGGTCCATGCTGCTATTACCGAAGGTTGCTGGTGTTCAAAAGTCGGGTCACCACTTTGCCAGACGGCAATTATGAGGGGAGTAACATCTTCGGGAGTAAAGTAAAATGCTTGAGATGCGCGCAAATACCAGACTAGACTAGACTAATTTATTATAGGGAATCCTAGCTTATATACAAGGTTGGTACATGTTATTAATGACGTGCATAAGACATAGTGCGTGATGAATATAAATATACCTTATCTGTGACGGTTGTCAACTTATCTTAACATTACGTGATAATATGACTATACCTAGTCCAACATAGGATGATCTCTGACAGCTTGTCACTGTGACTTTACTAGGCATGGGGATAATGTCGAAATAAATTATCGATATTCTAACCAAAGTTTCTGAATGTTTCAAGCAAATCAAACAAAAGGATGTTGTAACATGTTTTTATTCTTGTTAAATCGGTTCACAGCCCAAATCACTATCATCAAAGTCTGATTCTGACTCGCTGGAGCAGTCTTGTAGATTTATAATCAGTTCCTGGGTAGATTGGTCGAATCGTACGTCACGCTCCCAATCATCTTCCATATTTTTTCTTGTTCTGTCTATGTCTTTCTTCCAATTGTCCGATGTGACACTGTCACATGCATCCTTCAGTAACTTCAGCATTTTATTTGCTGTAAAAGGCGGTGTTGTATTATGTCTGGCTGCGTAACCTGTAACAAAGAAATAAAATACATATAAAACACACCATGGCTTGTTGGAAGAGATGTCTTAATAGCTAATCGATGTTTTATTAGCTAATTGATGTTTTATGAGATATTTTTACATTCTTATCTTCCTATGCTATCAAAATGTATTTGATTATAATTTTATGTGAGTACAATAAATTACAAATATTAATCTAATTGACTTTTTTTTAAGCAAACGAGAGAAATGCGAGCGATGGTGAAAGAAACACATAAGCACGTTTACCTTTGACTTGAGCCCAGATCAGCTCTATCGGGTTGTACTGGCAGTGGTATGGAGGTAGCCGAATTACAGTATGGCCCTTTTCTTTTGCTATTTCATCCAAGATGTATGTTGGAGTACGGGGTTTGTGTATACGGACCAATCGTAGTAATTCAGTTTTCAACATCTTTTCGTTGGCCTCTATACCTTTGCTTTGCAGCCACGAAATTAAATCCAATTTCCGGTTGCTTGACGTTGGTGCTTTATCTCTTTGTACGGAGTGGTACGATGCATTGTCCATCACGATGGTATGCGGTTATTTCAGGTTTTCCAAAAGAGTTAAAAACCACTTTTTGAATCTTTCGAAATCCATTTCTTCATGATATTCGGTGGTCTTTACTGATTTAAACGCCAGCAAACAATTCGGCACAAAGCCAGACGACGTCCCAGCATGTGTTATAATTAATCTTTGCCCTTTGCCTTCGGGCACTTTTGTAGTTGACTCAGCTGTGTCATCCGTCCAAGATCTTGAAACTGTGTGATTTGCGTTTAGCCACGTTTCGTCCAGAAAAACCACTTTGTCCCAGTTTGAGATCTCTTTAATTTTTCGGAGAAAATCAATTCTCTTGAGCGCAACATCTGTCCGCTCCATTAGTATTTTTCTTTTGTCACTTTTTTTGTAGCGGAACCCGATGCTTTTTAGTGTTTTGGCTAACGACGAGTGGCCACCTTTAAATAATTCAGCGTCTTCAAGAGATGTTTGTAGTTTTCTGAGTGTTGGTAACTCTCCACGCGTGTAGTACCCATAAATATGGTTCCGGATTGCTGCGGCATCAAAATCGTCAATTTTTGATATTGGACACGTCCTCTTCCTTTTTTTATTTGGCGTCGACAGTTTTTGCTCTTCGTTTTCCTCTGTCGTCGTTGTCGCAAATGATTGCTCACCATACTTTTCTCTGCTGACACGAATCACTGTAGCAATCCCGATTCCCAGAGCATCAGCAACTCTGTTGCACGCTTGTGTTAATGGCAACAACGGTCCGCCATTTTGACTCTCGCGTTCAAAGTATTCGCGCAAGCGAATCACAAACTCCCGGCTTTCACTATTTAAAACAGTTTTCTTTGTTCTTTTTGGCATACTGTATCCAAAAACAGAACAAACTTAACAAACAAATAACAGCAAAACTCAACAAATTAATAACAATAACGATAACCGAATGGAGACGAATGAAAACACGTGGCGTATACAAGGCGTTGGCACTCGTACTGAACAAGATGGCAGAATGGCAGATGCAATGCAATCAAACAAGATGGCGGCATGGCGCGGTGAAGCCCACTCTACACACTCACGCGCAAAGCCCGCGAAACATGCATGAATGAATGAATGGGATTTCATTATTGTTTCACGCGCGAGTGTGGAGCGCCCATGAAGCGCCACTCGTTAAAAATTCAGTTTGCTTTTAACAAAAATAAAACTATTTTTTATCGTTGTTTTAATAGTATTTCTATTTCATTTACCTTGTTGTTTGCAATCTATTTTATTTACAAAATATCATCAATATTCTATTATATGTTTCGAGTCAAGATCGATAACTTGTCTTACGATAAGTGTAGCACGTCACTATTTGCCAATAAAGTATTTAAATTGTCTCTATACATTTTACCGTCGAAAAATACGATACTTCATAGGCGTGTTTTGACACTGACAGCTGTCAGAGATCATCCTATGTTGGACTAGGTATAACATAGTCGACCGGCACACGTATATTTCTAAAAAGAAGCTACTAATTTGTTTCAATATCAGATTTAATGATTTGATTGAATGAGTTAGGTTAGGTTTCATTTCATTTCATCTCATTAAATTTCATTTTCATTTCATATCAATAAAAAAAAACTACTGAAGACTTGGCTGTATGGGCATAGTTCCCTTTGCCTACCAGAATGGGTGAAGAAAAAAAAACTCTGCTTATATTCTTTCTAGGTACGAGTTTAGTTGTTTGTTGCACAAAATGAGTAATTTCGACCCTAGTTTTTTTTAATGAACACCACCGGAGCTCAGTATAATTGCACAAAATGCTTCGGAGAGCAGTTTACCGGAAAAGTCAAAAAGTCGCTACATATCTACATACGACGAATTTATTGCGTGGAGAGAAGAGAAAAAAGCAAATAGTTTTTCAGAAAATGTTATGTTTGCATACTTCTCCGAACTCTCAGCAAAATTAAAACCTGCTACATTATGGTCGAGGTTTTCGATGATAAAAAGTATGCTGAAAATAAGGAACAACGTGGATATAAGGGAATACCCAAAATGAAATGCTTTCTTAAAACGACAATCAGACGGTTTTACAAGTAAAAAGTCGAAAATATTAACATCGAATGAAGTGGAAAGGTTTTTGAACGAAGCTCCCGGTGATCGTTATTTAGCCACAAAGGTAATTTACTAATTAGTACTTATATTTTTCTTTAGTAATTAATCAGTTTACGAAAGCGCAAAATACAGTAAATACATTATTTTAAAAAATATTAAGAAAATCCCTATTTTGCAGGTTGCTCTGATTATTGGCGTTTTTGGAGCTTGCCGCAGAGAGGAGTTAGCCAATATTACTTTAAAAGATATTGAAGCCCATGGAGAAATGCTACTAATCAAGATTCCGAACACAAAAAATAAGATACCGAGAAGCTTTGTTGTTGAAGGGGATTTTCTTAGAATAGTGCAAAAATATATGAATCAGCGGTCCCAAAAAGAAAAAACCGACCTTTTTTTTCAAAATTACCAAAAAGAGAAGTGTACTGTACAGCTCAAGCAATCGGGATAAATACATTTGGTAATATGCCAAACGAAATAGCTACGTTTCTTGGTCTGCCGGATGCTGAGTATTATACTGGGCACAGCTTCAGGAGGACCTCTGCTACATTATTGGCAGATTTAGGAGCCAATTTGACGTCGTTAAAGCGACTAGGAGGTTCGAAATCGGAAAAAGTTGCAGAAAGCTATATTGGTGATTCATTAAACAACAAACTAGAAACTGGAAAAAAAATCACACAATCCATTAATTTAAGGTCCAGTCCGTCTCCTTCACATGTTGCAGAGAACGTTCGTCCATCAACCTTCGTTGATAATGATAATTCATCACAACCAACTCCATCAACTAGCAAACGCCATTGTATGACAAATAGACATGAACAATCATACGAAATTAATAAAAGTTTGTCTCATACAGTAAATTTGCAACCTAAAACTTCCCCAGTTAGTATAAAAAACTGTACCAATTTCAATGTATATGTGAATTATAACTTTTATAAGAAATAAATGTTAAGTTAGTTGAGTTTATTGTGTTTTTATTATTTTATCTACACACGTATCATAAACCCTCTTTACTGCGTTCAAAAACCGCACGTTACGATCAGCATTATGTTAAACTACTTGGTAAAAACTCGTTTCGTATCTGGAAAACTACACATTATGGTCATTATGTGTAGTTTTTCTACATATAATGACATTCAAATTTCCCGCCCGCGTGCCGTCACTAGTTTGTCTGTGAAGTTGGTACTGACATTCAAATTTCGAACGCCGACGCCCGTCTGCGTGAAGTTGGTACTAAAGAACAAGCTAAATAATTGCAAAACCACAATGCCGGTCATTGCCGGTCAAACATGCGGTTCCTGACTGAACACATCAAAGAGAGCTTATGATATATGTGTAGATAAACTAGTGTATGTAACTGTACATAATTAGGCATTAAAACTCGAGTGAGTTTTAATGCACTCCATTATGCAGCAGTCACATAAACTACTATTATTAAATTGCTTCATTTTTTCGCAGCTGTATTAAAAATAGTCGTTCAGTACACGTGCGGAACTGTCATTGCAACTTGTTCTGACTGTCAACCCTCGCCTTCGGCTGCGCCTCGGCTCGGGTAGACCTAGACAGGACTCTCTTTGCAATGACAGCCTTTCCGCACTTGTAATGAAATATACTATTAACATACGATGATGGTCCACACACACCACGAACATCTGAATCTGAACGTAACGTAAAAAAAAGCTGCCATTTTCATTTTGATGTTTTGATTTTCGCGCACGTGTGTTTATTTACAATGTTTGAAGTATTTATGTGATAATAAATTAACAAGTGCTTTTTAAACAAGTTGAACACAAAGAAATGGCAGATATCATTGACAACGAAGAGATTGATAAGGATACTGTCGCCCCTGAAGCTCTGGAAAAGCTGTTTCCTAAACCTTATCATCTACTAACAGAAAAAGCTGTTTCTCTCCACAAATCTTACATCAATAAGCTATGTGGGACAAAGTAAGTAAAGAAAACACATAAATAGTGCAATGCCATACCTACATCAATTAAATTCAGGGGGAACGATTCAAAACCATAGCATCCCTTACCTCCCCCCACCCTTTATTTAGTGCTGGAGACGCGGTTTTATTGGTTGCAGTGTAGATATGGGGGCGCCAAGGAAAGACCTGGTCGGCGGGTTTTTTTTGTGACTCGTTCCGCCCACTTATCGGCACTGG
Organism: Argyresthia goedartella; assembly: GCA_949825045.1. Classification (NCBI taxonomy): domain Eukaryota; kingdom Metazoa; phylum Arthropoda; class Insecta; order Lepidoptera; family Argyresthiidae; genus Argyresthia; species Argyresthia goedartella. The sequence goes on along the minus strand of OX463827.1, from coordinate 2,701,646 downwards.
CGTCTGGCCGTATTATTTAATTACAATAAAAATAACAACAAATTTGAGGTTATTTACATAATTTTCGCGACGAAAGTGACATAAAGCAACCCGTAGAGGGTTAGGAGGTGGTTGGAGCGGGTGGGCGGTACCCCTGGACCTCCCTCCCTCCAACGGAATTATAAGCGACTTCAAGTTAATTTCGCATTTCAGCTAATATTCTCATCATTAAATGTTGTTTTTATTTGCACATGTTTCCTGCGCTACACTCCAGTTTTGCTTCTTCTAAGTTCCAACCTATAACCCAAATAAAATATAACCACAATAACCTTCTCTAGCCTTTTTTAAACTATCAGCCACAAGCTCGCTCTACTGGTTGCACATAAAATACTTTCTAACCTAAACTAACCAATTTTTTGCACTGAATTTGTGTTTGACAACTTTTATGTTATGAATTAAAACTGCCTCCCCGGCAATTAAAAAGACTAAAAGGATTAACCTTCCACCATAACTGGATTGGCAAGCGCCAGCACCGGCCATAAAAAAATGTACCGCAATTGGCATGTGCCAGGATGGGCAGGATTCGCGCGCGCTTATTAAACGTTTGTTTTTGTACAGATTGTAGCGTTTTACAGCCCTAGCGGTATTTTTATCAGGTTTACCATAGTTTGAAGCCAGCCTAAGCTGTTCTGTGGTTTTCATTAAAAAAGTTTGGACATCTTTTTTGTGGGGGGCTTTTTCGTACCACTTTTTTTATCACTTGTTTACGTTTTCTTTGTGTTTTTGTATGAAACTGCACTTGAATTTGGGCTGTTTTACTAAATGATAAAGTTATATATTTTCGCAATTATGTTTTTTTTGCAAAATGGGGTAGAAATTCGCAATATAATTATTTGCCATTTTTTTATAAATTCTCAAGAAATAACGAAGAATTAACAACCCCCCCCCCCCCATTCTCATAATAATAAAAGCCTTGTGTCCATTATCTATAGCCAACCCATTCATTTTCTATTAGGTACCTATTTTTGTGATAATTCACCATTTTCTATTCCTTTTCAGGTCACTAAAACTAGCAGCTACCTTATTGGACAACACTATCGAAGTGTATGACTTGAATACTTCACTGACTAAAATCTGTTGGCTTAGCGGTCACAGTAAGAGCATTGGCGATGTGGTGTTCAATCAGAAGGAAGATTACTTGCTGTACTCTGCGGGCCTGGATGGTTGTGTCAAGTTGTGGGACACGAGGACCAGTGGCTCCTGTGTGCAGGAGTATGTAGGTAAAACTTTGCATGTTTTATAACTTTTTATTGTTCTAATGAATTATTTTGACCATGTGTATCAAACAGGTCATATTTTATTCCCAAGTATCCAACCAAGTCTAAAAGGGGTTGGTTTTCCAACACTGACAGTTTGATACTTAGTAAAATTGGTTACTAGGAGGTAGAACCTGGTTGGTTGGTAGAAATGGTTACCTTGAACCATTTATCCAGTTTTTAATACTAGGAGTTAATTATTTAATTAATTATGAATTAATTAAACTTACGAATATTATCAGGAGAAATGAAATGTTTTTCATAAAATGTTGTCTAAGATGAATGTCAATTAGACTTAGAATGCGTGGAACCCAACAAAACGTCGCTGTTTGAACGTAAAAAAATCGTTGCTGGGTGTGTTGTGTGTGTGTGTGTCAAGTCATTCCGTTTTTCTTCGAGTTGCGTGAATGTTCTCTCTTGCTTGTTTTGTGCTATTTCGACGACTTTTGCTGTGTTTTTGGACTATTTACGATCGCTACAACGTTGGACATTGGCTGTGTTATCTGGACTTGAGATTGCATTCCTGTTTGACCCTTGCTTTCATTTTTTTGGTCTCTGAACTTGCATGACGACGAGTGAAGATGGCAGATGGTCGGACTGTCTTCGGCTGAACCATCATCCACCCAAACTGATGGGGTGCGAAATGATGAGTTTAGTGACGACGGCGAGTATGTCAACCGGACCCTGAACAAGGATGAGGTGTTAAGCCATATATATAACTTGACGTGGTTGACGAAAAATCTAGGCACCAAAGAGCAGTGTGTGGCTGACTCCGAACTCAGAAGAACAAGGCCTGGTTAAAACCGAAATAAGGTACACAGGATTACAATGAAGATTTTGTATGCATCATGCAAAACATTGGGAAGTTTTGTTTGTTCAAAAGGGACTTGTGGCCAGAGGACAACAAAAGTGTGAGTCGAAGAGTTGGCACATTTTTTGCGGATGCAAAAATCACATTGGAAATTGGAAATGATGTATTACTTAATATAAGCCTTTGCAAAAAATTTGAGCGTGGAACTTACACAACATGAAGACCCATACCAGGATGAGAAGCAAACAAGCTTGAGCTACAGGACCATACGTGACTGGGACAATTATTGCAGAGAATTGATATTCATATATTTTATGGAGAAAATGACCAACTACACAGGGATAATAGGAGGTCCAGGCAAAATTGTTCAAATAGGTGAGTCAAAGTTTGGTAAAAGAAAATACAACAAGGGTATATTATTTTCGTAAATTTATCATTACATATAGTTTTTGTTATGTCAAACAAAGTTGTGTCTCATTTTCCTTTTTGTTTTAGGATGTTACATTGAAGGACATTGGGTCCTGGTGTTGGGTGTTGATGCCCCTTATCCAGAAACATGTGGAAGTGGGCACAACCATCCACACTGATTATTGGCGAGTGTATGACTGTTTGAGTCAATTTGGATATGTCCATAAAAAGGTTAACCACTCCGACCCAGACAACCCATTTGTGGCTGAGGATGGGACTCACACCCACACCCTATAAAGTATAATAAACACAAATAATAATAAATGGTTTATTCATAAACCTACAAGTCAGGATAGGATACTATTAGGAGTGTCGGTACCAAAACCGACATCTGCGCAGTCGTTACTGGGCAGTCTTGTGACTACTCACTAGAGTGTTTTTTATGAGCCGGAGGCGCTGCGGAGCGCGGTGGCCGCGTGCCGGTGAGGAGCAGACCAGACGAACGAAGCCGGAGCGGCTGAGGCGACGGCGAGTGAGGGAGCCTGCGACGAGCTGCACGGAGACAGTCGCCACGCTACGTTGCGCCTGAGCAGAAGCATACGCAAACATGGATTTTAGTAGAAAACATGTTATATAGGTTAGTTTAGTTTAGCTAAAATATCTCAAGAACCATATATTTCCTGGACTGGATATTTTACAGGAGGGGTTACCTCCCCCCTCCCCCCAAAAACACAGTAAAAAAATACAGTCTTCTTACTATGTTTAATATTGCAAAAAAGCAGTTTCTCGTCATCCGCAAGATGTACATGCCGCAAGAGCGCCGGCCTCCGTAACCCAACCAGCACGTGGCGGAGACTGTCGAGCGCACCCGATAACCGACGAACGTGAGTTTCGGCAACGCCGAAATTTCGGCTGATCTCTGGCTGAAACCGAAACATTGCCGAAACATGAATTTTGCGCCGAAACCGAAACCGAAACCGAAATTTCGGTCACTAGTCATAGTTACATTGCTACGAAAGTGACATAAAGCTACCCATATATAGGTAGAGTTTGGGGGTGGGTGGTAGCGGTGGGACATTGACGATTTTTTCGTTAACGAAATATTTTTGTTGTACCGTCAATGACTAACCCTAGAAATATTATGTTAATTTCGTCACTCTAATAACGATTAACTGTATGGAATTGAAGAATAGTGCAATTCGTTAATTAGTTAGAGCTTAAATTTATGGTTCTTGCTTTCCATTTTCAAAGTAGCATTTTAAAGATAAAAAGATACGCAAATTCCGAAGTGAGAAAATTCTACGCCAAACAAAGGTGATAGATAGACGCACTTACACAAGCGCTAACATTAAAATGGGCATGGGCCGGACACATTGCACGCTTACCCGACGACAGATGGAAAGAGATAGGTAGGAAGACCAAACATGCTGGAGCGATGATATAATGGAGACCGCAAGCACACAATGGCAAACGAGAGAGAGCAATGGAAGAAATTGGAGGACATCATGTTTTATTGCACCAATGGACAGTTCTTATCAATACAAATACAAGAGTAGAATACCCAGCCGCCAATTCCCTTCCGCCTTCAGGAAAAAATGTAAAAAATCTTTAAAACAAAAATAATAATAATTGTGGCTTACCACTCGTACCTACTGAAGAGAACAAAAGCTTGCGTGATGAAGCTTTTATGATGAATAATTTTATTCATAACTTTACTCTGACACGGGATACATTGTACCTGTCTAATAAATATAGAAAATAAGTAGCTACATTGTTAGCTTATAATATATGCGACGCAGCTATAGTTGGTTTAACTAAGTTCAACTTGACATCAGCTTATTTTAAGAGTAATATAACATGCACCCCTATTGGGAATTCACCTGTTAATTATACTTTGCATGCAACATTGGAATCTGTTCCAAGTAATTTAAATTAGTTCATAAGACAATAGAGGAAATCTCTAGCATACAAGAGCCACTAAATATGTCAAAATGTAAGCCCCAGTTAAATATTGCCCATCAAAACATCCAGGGGCTACCTGGCAAAGAACTTGTATTAGAATTATTTCTAAAAAATTCTGACATTGATATTATTTGTGTTACTGAACACTGGTTGAAGGAAAATATGATGTCTTTTAACATAAATAATTACAAAATTGTCAGTTGTTACAATAGAAAGACTGCTGATAGAGGTGGTTCTTTAATCTTAGTGAAAAATAATATTAAGGTGAAACAACGGAAAGATATTCTTGCACTTACTGTTGAAAGACAAATAGAGGTATCCTGTGTTGAGTTAGATAGCCATATTATTGTTTGTGTCTACAGACCACCGAGGGATGAAAAAGGCCATGGCAATTTCGAAATATTTGAGAAAATTATGGAGGAAGCCCTCATTAAACTTTGTAATAACAGAAAAAAGTTAATTATTTGTGGCGATCTTAATGTAGATCTGCTTGTAGATACAACACTGAAGCGACGATTAATAACTCTGTTCAAATCATTTAATTTATGTCATGTATTTCTAGAGCCGACTAGAATTACACTTACCAGCCAAACTTGCTTAGATAACGTTTTTTGTGACTGTGCATTCACAAGTAAAAGTGTAATTAACTGCTTACCCTCCGATCACAGTGGTCAAACAGTTTCATTCCCAATAACTATTAAGGATAAGACTGGTCCATCATTTTATAGGCCTATTACATCCCATAGACTAGAGACATATACGAAAAACTTAGATATAAATTTGCCAGTACCGGATTTTAATGAACAGAACCCAAACAAAATCTACTCAGACTTCTTCAACATTATTCAGACAGAATTCAATAAAGTTTTCAAATTAAAGAAAGTCAGTGACTACAACGGTAAATCTAAATTTAATGACTGGGCAACGTTTGGAATTCGTAAAAGTAGAGTTATCTTGTATGACCTTTATGATCAAAAAACCTATAACTTTGATCGAAAATTTCATGACTATGTTAAAAAATATTCCAAAACTTTCAAGTTGGTTTGTAGAACTGCAAAAATTTTACACATTAATAGAAAAATTCAAAATTCAAATAATAGAATGAAAACAGTTTGGCAAATAATAAACCGCGAAACTGGCAAAGTTATACCAAGGGACAGTGATTTCTGCCTAAAGATAGGTGATGATGTTGTTAAATCTAACGCTGATGTTGCTCGAGCTTTTGAAACATTCTTCACCAATGTACCCGTACTCACAACGGACCGTCTAAATTCATCTCCATTTGAAGCAGAGACTTTATTAAAAAATAACACTAGCGTCAGTAATGTATATTTAAAATTTCATCATGTATATCCCCAGGACATTGTCAAAACGTTTAAATTACTTAACTTAAAAAATACGGAAGACTTGTGGGGTATATCAGTCAAAGTCATTGGTTCAGTAATTCTAGTTATAGCCCCACACTTAGCTTATATATTCAATAAATGTGTTGACGATGGGGCTTTTCCAGACCTCATGAAACACAGTAAACTTATACCGCTGTTCAAATCGGGAGATAAGGGCGATCCTTCAAATTTCAGACCAATATCTGTTCTTCCAACACTAAGTAAAATATTTGAAAAGATTATACTCAATCAAATGCTCTCACACTTCAACCGTACAAAACAACTCCACGCTAAACAATATGGTTTCACTAGGGGTAAATCGACTACGGATGCAGGTATTACCCTTGTATCTCATATTTATTCTGCATGGGAGGCCGCACAGGATGCTATCGGAGTTTTTTGCGACCTGTCGAAGGCGTTTGATTGTGTTGATCATAATACGCTATTAATTAAATTAAATCATTACGGAGTTAGAAATAAAGCGTTGGATCTACTAAGATCATACCTAAGCAATAGAATTCAAAAGGCAGAAGTTAACGGCGTAAAATCTGATGGATCGAGTGTTAAAATTGGCGTTCCACAAGGTTCCATATTAGGCCCTTTCTTATTCCTGGTATATATTAATGATCTGCCTTTCATGGTGGAGAAATTATCTGACATAGTGTTGTTTGCTGATGATACTTCACTGGTCTTCAAAATTGAAAGACAAAAAGGAGAATTTGATGATGTTAATGGTGTATTGTCTTTAACCTTGAATTGGTTCACAGTTAATAATTTATTGTTAAACGCTGGTAAAACCAAGTGTATCAAATTCTCACTTCCAAATGTCAGGCAAGTTGAGACCAGTTTAGTGCTAGACAACAACACGTTAGAATTAGTAAATGATACGAAGTTTCTTGGAATAACCATTGATAGCAAATTGCAGTGGGGACCCCACATAGATAAATTGGCTGGTAAATTAAGTTCTGCGGCTTACGCTGTTAGGAACATCAGACAAAGCACGGATGTGGCTACATCTAGGCTAGTATATTTTAGTTACTTTCATAGTGTGATGTCCTATGGTATCTTGTTGTGGGGGAAAGCAGCGGATATTCAAACTATTTTTATTTTACAGAAAAGAGCTATTCGAGCAATTTATAATTTAAAACGAACAGACTCCTTAAGAGAGCTTTTTAAAGAAATTGACATACTAACAGTAGCTAGTCAATTTATTTTCGATAATATAATGTATGTACGCAAGAACCTTACAACATTTTCCAAACTTAGCGATAGCTGTAATGTTAACCTAAGAAATAATCACAGACTATGTGCGCCCCGTTTTAGACTCGCGAAGGTTAGCAATTCTTTCAAGGGTCAGTGCATTCTCTACTACAATAAGATACCTCTGGAGATTTTGAAATTGCCACTTGAGCAATTTAAAAAGCATGTTAAAGCGACTTTGTCGAAAAAGGGATATTACAATGTTCAAGATTACTTAAATGACAGGACTGTATGGGGTTAATCTGGCTCAACACAGACCTTGCTGTTAATAATTTTGTAATTATTTATTCCTGCTTATTAATCATAACAATTAAATTTTTCATATTTGTATTAGTTAAGCACAACCTATTTTTAAAAGAGATCTAAAAATCAATCTGTGGGAGTTTCTACGCCCTTCTTCTCCCACAGTGGTCCAATGTAGAGAAGAGGCAAAAAATGACGTTTGCTAAGTATATGTAAATATCTACAGTAATAAAGTACTTTGACTATTGACTTTAGCAGTTCTAACATACCCTAAATAATTTATGATCTACTGTTAACATCTTGGGCGTGAAATCAATTTTTATTTTTTTAGGTTAGAAATTTTATCAACTTTGTCATTTTTTCCTGAAGTCACGGTAGGGAATTGGCGGCTGGGTATTCTACTCTTGTATTGGTATTGATAAGAACTGTCCATTGGTGCAATAAAAACACGATGTCGCGTTTTCCCTCCTCAGCATAATGTGCGTGGGTAGCAGAAAGAATGAATTAGAAGTCGACAATGCTGCTGTTTTTACATTTTTGGCCAGGGTTTCTTGGTCGGTATTTAGTTTAACCAGGGTTTTGTTGGCAAGGGTGCGTCCTATCTTTGTAAAGTATGTGTTGCAGTGAGATAGAGAGGTATCCACAGTACCTTTGTGTCCTAGAAGTTCGTCATAAGATTGTTCACCTTTATTTAGATCACAAATAGTTTTTATCGGTGTCCACATATTCTTCGGATTGTCTTTATTTTCTAACAGAAATTATTTGTTGTGTTGGTTCTTAAGCCGCTTTACAAGTTCCTGTACCTATTGTATGATATTCCCAGGATCACATTATTTGGCTCTTTACAAGTTTGCATGAGGAGCGCTTCACGGTGGTTCATTCAGCGGATCAGGCATGGAGTTATCCATGCCTTAATTACGTATTTAGACCGACTAATTTTAATTATTTTTGAGTTTCTAGTGACCTGAGTCCTTATGTTTATTTATTTTTTCAGAGCAAGATGGTGCCCCGACTAAACCATTTGATTGCATGGACATATCCTGCAATGGTCGGATACTCTGTGCTGGCAGTCTGACAGTACAGGACGATGCCTACCTGGTGTTCTGGGACCAGAGACAACCGCAGGCAGCTTTAGGGGGCTACTGGAACTCGCATACTGATGATATTACTCAGGTACCTACAGCTTATCAAACTCTTAGGAAAAAAATCTGAAATAGATTCCAATCCAGTAATTAAGTGAGTACCATATAATAAATAGTAAATGTGAGTAAAGGGATAAAAAATATGAACTATTAAGTTTGAAACTTTTTCATGTTTCTGCTGTATTAAGTAAAGTGCTGTATAAATATTTGAAAATACACCTTCATGTTAACATCACTAGAAATAACAACTTTTGGCTCGTCCGCACACCACCGGTAACCTGCTCGGTCGGCGGTCGGACGACAACTGTCGCATCCCGTCATTACTGACGTATGCGCTCAAGACAAAAAACTGTAGGGACTATAATTTATAAATAAATAGCCAATACACTAAATCAACTATGCCCAAACTCACAGGTTCGCTTCCACAAAGACAAAATGTCCACCCTCGCCACGGGCTCTGTGGACGGTCTGCTCAACATCTTCAACATCATGGAGAGTGCGGAGGAGGACGCTCTGCAGTACTCACTCAATGTGGAGAACTCTGTGGGGAAGATCAGCTGGCTGGACGATACCAAGGTAAGGCCGTATGGGTTGCTGGAATAGATCTCTTATCAAATTATTTATAAGTATTACCCGAATGGCCGAGTCGGCAGTGACCCTGCCTACGAAGCCAGGGGTCCCGGGTTCCAGTCCCGGTGGGGGCAAATATTTGTTTGATGAGAACGGATGTCTGTACCCTAGTTATGGTTGTTTAGTTTGGGGCTAGATCAATGTGTGTAAATAGTGTCCAAAGTATTATCATTAATTAGGCTTATGTTTAAACGATTACCAAAAACGCACCTATTTTACTACCAATAAATTCGAAATGACTGCCAGAATGGATAAATGTCCACCAAATTGTGTTTGGATCACCAAACTTCATTTTATTTTTTGTGTACTTAAGTTTATGTTTTAAGTATTTTTTGTAGTTCTTACATGTTCAACCTAACACGAAGGATAAAGGGGGCTTCGCTTCGCTCACCCCCTTTACCCTTCACCTAAGCTACCGCAGTATTTTGCCCTGATATTTTTTGCAACTTTTGGTGTTCATTTATCCATTTTGGGTAGGAAAAAAATATTTTGGTGATCATTATATTTGTTGCCTTATTATTATTATTATATTATGTCCTATGCTGCTGATATTAACTCAATTTTTGTTACACAAAAAGGGCTATTAGAGCAATTTATAACCTCCGCAGTCGTGACTCCCTGAGGGAACTGTTCAAAGAAATTACCTTATTAATTAAAGTACCGTGTCAATATGTTTATGAAAAGATCATGTACGGTTAGGAAGAACATAAATAGCTTCACTAAAAATGTTGCGAAATTATCTAAGCGGAAATAGAATTGAACAACCTTACTATTGACTAGCTAAAGTTAAAACTTCATTTGTGGGTCTAATGGCCGACTTCATCAACGATCCCTATCTTTTAGGGGACACTTTATTTCTTTCAGGGGCCGCCTAGCGGTTATTTCGGTCTGACCTAAGTGTAAGGGTCATCTAGAATCCTCAGGGACCCCCTAAATATAAGTCCGGCCACCGAAACAATCGCTAGACAGCTAAGAAAAAGATCTAAGTGTCCCTTAACTGTTGGTGAAATCGGGAATAAGTATACTATACTATAACATAATACTGGAAGAGATATACAATTTTTCAGAGAAGAAATTAATGGCATTGTTAAAAAAACAATATGTTATAAAGCATATTATAGGTTAGATGATTACATTAATAATAAAGAGGAATGGAGCTGTGATTTTCCAGCGTAGCACAAGAACCTCGCACACTATTTGACCTTGTTTATTATTATTATCATTAGATGATGACGAGCTCTGCTCTGTGGAGTTGCGGTTCGAGGCCTTCGGGTCCAAACATATAGAGCATGGGAATCAGTAAAACAATTAGGAAAAAAAGTACAAATAGTTCGATGATCGGACTACTGGTATGAAAGTATGGAATAAAACATTTGTAGACTAGGTAGGCATTTGTAGGATTAGGCATTTCATAATCCATCTAACTCAACAACTTGCTGTTAAAAAAATGTAATTATTTATTCCTGCTTATTAATTATAATAATTAATATTGTAATATTTGTATTAGTTTACGACTATTTTTTTAAAAGAAATCTTAAATTCAATCTGTGGGAGTTTCTACGCCCTGCTTCTCCCACAGTGGTACAATGTGGAGAGAGGCAAAAAATTACGTTTGCTAATTGCAAATGCATTTATTACAGTAGATATATATATATATATATCACACACACACACACACACACAAACACACTAAGAAAATAAAGCGCCCCGGACCATATCAGATGCAAAGGTCCCCATCACGCGCGGCTACAGCATCAGACGACTCTCCTGCGGATCTTTTCCAGTTATAGGTTAGGTTAGTTTACTAAATATATATATATATATATCTCAGATAAGCGTAGTTCAAAGTTCAAATATATCTCTGTAATACATACATTTGAACTTTTATCTTAGACAGCCTCACCAACTAGTAACTTTCATACAAAGGTATGAAAGCACCTGGTTACCTACATGGAGTATGAGTAGCCCAACCAATATCCTTGTAAACTTTGGCGATCTAGAATCCAAAGTTTCCGACTTTTCACCAAATTATATATCCTGATTCACTCTCACGGACTCCACGATTCCAACGATACCTCTTTTGTTAAAATCCGTCAGGCCGTTTAGCATTTTTTCTTATTTTACATTTTCAAACCCCATATCTCCGCCATTTTGAAAAAAATCCAAAAACTGAATCGACCAATAAAACCATATAATTGTCGAACCTGCTCACAGAACAGGCGAATCGGTTGATAACTGCGACATGTAGAGGAGATCAGCCGGAATCCCGAAAGACTGGTCGCTTCATTCGCTCGGTCGATAAAGATCTGAAAATGTGATAGCGCCGGGCCAATGGTAGTTTTTTTAGTAAAGGGTAGGCCTTGACTGAGGACCTCCACTTGCTATGATCTCTGCAGACATCAATAGCTCCCTGAAAATTCTAATAAACTGCAATATGATCGACATCGACAGGTGTCGTGCATCACACAGTCCAACGACCTGCAGATTTGGGACAGCGACAGCGGGGATCTACTGAGCAGCTTCAGCAGGGATAAAGTTGCTAAGAGTATAAAGGTCAGTTAATACAGGTTTTTTCATCTCAGGCTGCTCTATGTAAAATGCTTCCTTAACTGGTCATTTCACAACTGTATAAAGAAATACACACACACACACACAAGCTTAAGTATTCTTATCACACACTCCTGTAAATAATATTACTATAGGTGCTCTGTGAGCGGTAGACTTCGCGAGTCTTGTCGATGGAAAGCTGAACTACTAACATACAAACTTATGAATGCACCAGGTTACCTACATGGAGTATGAAAGTAGCCGCACCAACAACTTTGTAAACTACATTTTGTGATCTAAAATTCAACCTATTGACTAAAATTATATAGCCTATATCAATCTCAAGGTCTCTACAAATCCCACACCTATTTTTATATATGTCAAGGCGTTTGGTCTGTAACGGTTTTTTTTTACATTTTCAACGCCTTTTCCGCCATTTTGAAAAAATTACGTAAATTGCGAACCTGATCATAAAATTTCACGAGAATCGGTTGAGAAATGCGACCTGTGGTAGGAGAACAGCCGGACAGACATCCAGGCACACGAAAGCATTCTTGCCCAAGCTGAACGGAGACGCTTCGTCGACCGGTCAAATATATAGAAAGGCAAGTAGGTTTAGGTCTACCCCAGCTCAAAAAATAACTTCTACTACTCCTATCCAACCTTAGTTTGCTGGAAGAAAGCCCTTCTCTATATAAGATAAGCTCGTCATGTTAAATCAATTATCTAACATACGATATTGTGTATCTCTTACAGCGCAGTAAAGGAGACGACTGCTACTTGGTGGATACGTTTATGTGTTCGGACGGAACTCCCTTGGTCCTGGCCGGCTCAAACGGCGGGGATGGGTAAGTCATTGATTGCTCATTTCTTAATACGTTAGACGCCGACACACTGTTCCGTTAGGGATATGACGGTAAATGTTGGGCGTCGAGCCTTCGCCGCACAAAGTTGGGCGTCGAGCCTTCGCCGCACAAAGTTGGGCGTCGAGCCTTCGCCGCACAAAGTTGGGCGTCGAGCCTTCGCCGCTCAAAGTTGGGTGGCATCGAGCCTTCGCCGCACAAAGTTGGGCGGCATCGAGCCTTCGCCGCACAAAGTTGGGCGGCATAGAGCCTTCGCCGCACAAAGTTGGGCGGCTTCGAGCCTTCGCCGCACAAAGTTGGGCGTCGAGCCTTCGCCGCACAAAGTTGGGTGGCATCGAGCCTTCGCCGCACAAAGTTGGGCGGCATCGAGCCTTCGCCGCACAAAGTTGGGCGGCATAGAGCCTTCGCCGCACAAAGTTGGGCGGCTTCGAGCCTTCGTCGCACAAAGTTGGGCGGCATCGAACCTTCGCCGCAAAAAGTTGGGCGGCATCGAGCCTTGGCCGCCCAAAGTTGGGCGTCGAGCCTTCGCCGCACAAAGTTAGGCGTCGAGCCTTCGCCGCACAAAGTTGGGCGGCATCGAGCCTTCGCCGCACAAAGTTGGGCGGCATCGAGCCTTCGCCGCACAAAGTTGGGCGGCTTCAAGCCTTCGCCGCACAAAGTTGGGCGGCATCGAGCCTTCGCCGCACAAATTTGGGCGGCATCGAGCCTTCACCGCACAATGTCGGGCGGCATCGAGCCTTCGACGTACAATGTTGACCTTCATTGTTGCGTTCTCTATTCAGGTTTGTTACGCATATGGGAAACAGGGATAACCGGGAAAAGTCAGGGGAATTTTTTTCTCCTGGAATAGTCAGGGAAAAGTCAGGGAATTTCCGAAATTCTCTGGAATTTTCTTAACATGTTTTTTTTGCAATAATTACGAAAAATGGAACTGACTTGAAACTAAATCTGAAAAATATTGGTATGAATTTGAATATTTTTGTTTTGATTGAATATTTATATTATTCTTTTGTCAATTAGAAAAAACTATATGTGCCAAACATTAAAAATTAAAAAAAAACTCTTTCTTTTGCATTTGATTAGACAATACACAACAACACAATTATTACTATATTTATCAGTGTTTAAATTTTTATGTTTTAACACCGATTCAACAAATTCTATTTGTAATTTAAAATATAAAAACAACAGGTTATTTATTTGCTTTGAATGCATTTTAATTTTTTACTTTACAGTGTTCAAATTCTTTTTCGAACTTCAGTTTTATTCAATTTTGTTCATTTTATTATCTAACATTCCCAATCTAATTGTCAATTGATCTTTGAAGAATTATGTTATTTACTTCAACACATTTTTTAACTTCTCTTGAGAAGTTATTATAATAGGTCTGAAAATTGAAATAGGTAATTTTGTGTTTTCTTTACGTTTTAAGACCTGGAGAATCATTTGCAATCATTTTTAGAGTGATGTCTGTGTGTGTGTGTGTGTGTGTGTGTGTGTGTACGTACGTATGTACGTGATCAAAATTATGGAATTCGTTTTCTCAATAACTACTGGACCGAATCGCTTGGTGACCATATCAATCGATACGCCACGTCATGACTTAGATCTGAAAGGAGTCTAGAAAAAATCGGTCCAGCGGTTCGTTTTTTATTTGTAAAAAACTGACTTTTTTGAACACGCAACGTTAATTTTGTATGTAATTCCAAGTATTGAGGGGTAGATGTGGGTTTTTGAGGGTGCTGGTTTCGAATCTTTCATCAGTTTTTTAAAATTCAAAATGGCGGACCCACTATGACGTCATCTTTTTCGTGAAAATTCTTTAAATTCGATAAAATTTATTAATTATTGTGTAATGTTAAAAAATTGTTTTTTAATTGATTCGTTTATTATAATTTCTTTCGAATCGTTTAATAATTGTATGATTCAAATTGTTCTGAGTCATTATAAATTTCAAGCTGATAAAAGTAAGCTAATAAAAGGATGGATTCGTAGAGTTGAAATAGATATTCATCAGAATGCCTATGCATTTGTTTAATCTAGATAGATAGTGCTATATAGTAATTATATGAGAATTAATTGAGTGGGAATTTTAGGTGTAGATAAGGAAATACGTGAAGCGTTCATCGCATTAAGGACAGGTAGGGATCGGAGAGGTGGGATAGGTAGGAACGTCGCTAGATATTCCAGTAATAATTCTCAAATGATTTTCTAGGTATCGAAACATTAAAAAAAAGAATTCTTCTCAAGAGAAGTTGCTTGTACGGTACTTGCTGCCGAACCGATTTTTTAATATGTAAATGGAATTGAGAATTTCCTCTATTCTCTCAAGTCGCTTAAATTTTTTTTTTCCTCAAAAATGATTCATTACTATTGCTGGTATACAATTCCCGTGAAGTTTGTAAATATGCCAGAAATGCACGATCACGTTACATGGAACATCTCGAGGAACAGAAAAAAAAAGACAAAAATGCGTTAAAAACCGCAGAAAACAAGAAGAGATCGCGAGATTTAATTAAAGAGTTGTATGAAAAAAAGAGGAAGCTAGCGATCGAATACCAGAAAGGTCTTGAGAGTCTTGATGAGCAGCTAAATACGGTTCATAAAAAGTAGAGGGTATACGCAGTAATGTGATTCATTAAACTACATTACATTTCATAGAAATGTAGATCTCATCTTTAAATATTTTACTGTCATATTATAATATGTGTTAAATTTGTTTGTTTATATCTTTTCAGATTGTTTTATCGTATGTAAAGGATATTATACAGGGTGTTCGGCAGAACGTTTTTCACAGAAAAATGGGGGGTAGGTGGGGTCATTTGCTATCTCCTCAGCCCAAAAGATTTGGCCTAGGCCCAAATATTTTTTTTATATGATTATTTTTAATTTTTTTAGAATTTTGTCACTTTCATAACTTTAAACTCCTAAGAACTTTTTTTTTATGAGTAGACCTTATTTTGTTTCTTTCGGTTGGGATAACGTTCCTGATAAATTCTACGGGCTTCGTGTGAATTGCTGTTAGCGCTGCCATACGCTAATAACATGTCTGCATATTCCTCGTTGGTAAATTGAGCCATTGCACTAGCAAACGAACTTATCAAGAATAACAAAAACTTCACTTAATGATTGATAACAATAACAAAACGAATTCAACAAAAACAAGCGCAAGCGCAGAGAGAACGTCAGATCGTAGAGGCAGCTAAGTCTCGACTAAAATTGGCTGAAAAGTTGAGTAGCCGCCAGCGATGCTCCGAAAGAGAGAGAAGATATGACATGAGTGAGCTAGAGTGAAACATTATCATTGTTACCTCCTTTGTGAAGCTACGCGCCGCCGGCGTCAACGCCGCGTCGGGCGCTTCCTTTAGAGAGTGAAGCCCTTGTGACTATGCAAGAATGAAAATAATTATTTTTTGCTTTGTGTAACATTTTAGTAATAGCCGTTTCATTATTTTGTCTATTGCATTGATAAATATCGCAAAACCTTTAACTTCCCACATAAGTGGAATTTCGTTGAAATGGTGCGTCTAGGTACATAACAATGAATAATTCTGGTTAGGACACAGATATCAAAACAAACGTCATACTGCTAGAAAGCTCACACTTTAGAGATGTTTTAAAAAAATCAGAAGTCTTCCATCACTTTTAGTTTTTTTTTAAATTCAACACGAAGTCAAGCTTAAAAAAAAAGAAAAACTCTTTTTTCATGTTTGTTTTTTTTTACTTTCTTTCTAGCAATAACCTGCAACAAATATTAATTTTAACAGGACCTACCAATCATTGAGATTATAATAAAAAGAAACAAAATAAGGTCTACTCATAAAAAAAAAGTTCTTAGGAGTTTAAAGTTATGAAAGTGACAAAATTCTAAAAAAATTAAAAATAATCATATAAAAAAAATATTTGGGCCTAGGCCAAATCTTTTGGGCTGAGGAGATAGCAAATGACCCCACCTACCCCCCATTTTTCTGTGAAAAACGTTCTGCCGAACACCCTGTAGTCTATAGTTCACGTTATTATTGTTTTCCAACGTTTCTCAATGCTGATCTTTGATAGTCAACTTTAAAAAATATATATTTCATGTAAAACAAAGTGTTCTTTATTTAAACCTAACCTCCCTGGAATATTTGTAAAATATGTATGGAAAACCTAGAAAATTCAGCGAATTTGTGATTCAGCAATGCGTAACAACCATGCTATTGTTCCAACGGTCATTTGTAATGTGATAATTCGCATATAACATGACCCACGTGGCCGTGTGGTTGATCCTTATATAGCTGGATTTTTGCAAAATACTGACATAGAATATAGAGTAAAAATGTCAAACGCATTTATGGATTAAAGTAAGAAGTAAAAATCTTTGAATCATTATGAAATTATTTTATAATGATACCTTAAATCATATAGGATCAAAAATACCTTGTATTAGTCTAAATACATTATTATATCTAACTAAATAAATAAATAAAAAACAACCGACAAAAAATTTAAGCAAGGTACATTTTTTCGAAAGGTACGTTTTACGGAAAAAGCATTTTCTAAACATTTTCCACAGGCTTCAAAGGTGGATTGTGCGAGTGAGCCGTTATGTTGATTATACTAAAGAATGAATGTTTTGTTCCAGAGAATGCCTGAGGTCGGTAGCGATAGCGGATAAGAAGCTGTCGCCGAGCACACATTTCAGAGAAAACAAACAAATAGTCAGATGCTGCTGGTACGACAATTATGTAAGTGCCATGTTCTTATTTTAAATCGCAGTCGATGTTTCTATGTATGTGTGTGACGTCATTGTTTACATTAATGTTACCCACGGCACAGGCCAGTCACAGGCAACGAGATGTCTACCCATACTGTGTGTGCCACAGACCATTACATTATAGTCGTTTATCTACACACGTATCATAAACCCTCTTTACTGCGTACAAAAACCGCACGTTACGTACAGCATTATGTTAAACTACTTGGTAATAACTCATTTCTTATCTGAAAAATTACACATTATGACCATAATGTGTAATTTTTAGGGTTCCGTACCCGAAGGGTTCCAAACGGGACCCTATTACTAAGACTCCGCTGTCCGTCCGTCCGTCTGTCACCATGCTGTATCTCAAGAACCTAGCTAGCTAGAGAGTTGAAATTTTCACAGATTATGTATTTCAGTTCCCGCTATAACAATAAATACTAAAAAACAGGATAAAAGAAATATTTAAGGGGGCTCCCATACAACAATTCTTTCAATACCACATACAAACTTATGGATGCACCTGGTTACGTACATGGAGTGTGAAAGTGACCGCACCAATAACTTTGTAAACAATATTTTGCTGTGTGAAATCCAAACTATTCACTCCACACCATCGCTTCCATTGAACGGTGGTACGGAACCCTTCGTGCGCGATTTAGACTCGCACTTGACCGGTTTTTCTACATATTATGACATTCAAATTTTGAACGCCGACGCCCGCCTGCGTGCCACCCCTAGTTTATCGGTGATGTTGGTGCTACAGAACAAGCTAAACAACTGCAGAGCCACAATGCCGGTCAAACATGCGGTTCCTGAACACATCAAAGAGAGCTTATGATATGTGTGTAGATAAACTAGTGTAGGTATGTAACTATACATTTTAAAACTCTCGAGCGATATTATTATGAAACTCGCCTTCGGCTCGTTTCATAAACCCAGTCTCGAGTATTGATGCCCTCCATTATGTAGCAGTCACATAAGCTACTATTATGTGACTGATACATTTGGAATTTAAAATTTCGTCAAAGCAGTAAGTTCAAAAGTTTAATATCCAAGTCCACCCGTAAACGACTTTTTTCATACCGATCCGTATTTTCTGTCCTACAATTTTGTTGCGAACTGCTGGTTCAACCGTAGAATCGTAAGTGTACCAAAAGCATACTCGCAAAATTAATTAGAATTGAATACCGCGTCAAAAGAACGTTTGGCAAAAGTCGACTACCCCGTATGTGGGATGCACCGGCTGACTAACTGACTGACTGACTGACTGACTGACTGGCTCGCTTGCAGAACGACGTGCTCATCACGGCGGGTGAGGCCGGACTCCTCAGCGCCTGGAGACGCGGCCGCGTGCCGGCGGGGACGCTCGGCAGCAAGCTGACTGCGTCGCTGGACAAGCTGCGGCTCAACAGACACAAGCCTTACTAATATATAATATATGTTGTCGCGTCACACGTCGCACACAACCAACTATTTGCCTTTTGTTGTTGAGTAGGAGGCAGGAGGCAGTAGGACCACAGGTCGGTCGGTTTCATTATGAAGGCGTCTAGACTAACTAACTAACAAGAAAACTGACGGCGACATAAGACAGTTCTTGTTCGGTTCAGTTGATGGCATCTTTCGAATCTGTTTAAAATACTTCAATCGAGTTTTAGCATTACACACGTTCCTACACAATGACGTGTAGGTATTCAAATGTTAAATCAATAGGAAATGGCACAGAAAAAATCATCGAACTTACCACTTTATTCATTTAACACGTTCCGGGGCGGTACCTCACTAGCTCGACTTCGAAGATAAGCAGTAAAAATCTTCATACAAACCAAAACCCCTGTCAAAGCCGTACTGCCACCTTATAACACAAAAATACATTTGCAAATGACAGTTCGGTTATAGCAGTAATACGGTTATTACAGGACTGTCACTTCACTCATCAAATTAATACTTAGAGAAAATCAGTACGGTTATGACAGTAGTACAGTTATAGCCGTACTGTCATGCCAATACGTTGTTGCCGTGGTAGGAGATGTCAGTACGGATATAACAGTTAGTATAAGGGGATGTAAAACAAATGAAATTACTTGTTTATTATTTTCATTTTAATCATAATAGGAAACATTTTCGTTCATTACAGAAAGACAAACTTAAACACTAATCTTATTTATTTGGCTCTAGTTATAATTTTCAAAACATAATTAGGTTTTAAACAAAAAAGTTCAATATCACACTGCTCCAGTGAGATCAATTGTCATAATCAAGTTGTTGAACATATAAGCCATCCATTTCTAAATAACGAAACAAGAGACATCAGTCTTGTATTATTAGAAATAACAATGAACAGTGTAGAGCTTGTCTAAGCTCAAATGACGCAATGAGGTGGTGGGGCGCGTCATTTGAGCTTAGACAAGCTCTACAGTTATAATGAGATATATTTGTTTATAGTATATAAATGTAAATAACGACACAAGAGACATCAGTCTTAGATTATTATGAATAACAATGAACAGTGTACAGTTCTAATGAGATAAAGTTTTATATCAAAATGTAAATATCTAAATAAGTGACATCAGTCTTATATTATTAGGAATAACAATGAACGGTGCACAGTTCTAATGAGATTAATTTTTATATCAAAATGTAAATAACTAAACAAGTGACAACAGTCTTATATTATTAGGAATTATAATGAACAGTGTACAGTTCTAATGAGATCAATTTTATATCTGTAAAAATCAACAACTTATAAGCTAACCATTAATTTGTTGAATACAATAGATGCCATTCTTCAAAACACGTAGCACAAAGAGGAGTCTTAGCCGTGCATCCTTTGCATCTATACCTGGTCTCTTTACGTTTCTTCTTCTTGTAACAAAGACTGCAGTTGAGGTATTTTAGCTTTCTCTTTGAATTTTCAGATGGGGGAATGTCTTCTGGCCAATGATTTTCAGCAACTTGTTTTGAGGGTCCCGGGTTCTCAGTTCTCTGTGTCTGTGGTTTATTTGTATATTCTGTGCGTCTACTGGAAAAAATGCTTCCTTTTTTCAACAATTCTGTGCCTTTCGTGTTGTTGTCCAGCTTTATCATTTGCTTTATAAGTTCCTCTCGAAATGCCAGAAAGCTGTACTTGACGTCATCCTTGAAGTACTTTTTGAACACATAAAAAGCATTCCAAACACATATGTCTAGCAAATGGAAGAATACTTTTTTGTACCAACGAATGGTTTTTTGCGGTGACGAGTAGTATGCAACCATTTGATCTTTACGATCGATTCCCCCCATATATTTGTTGTACTCTCCAACTTCCACTGGCTTTGTCGATAATTTCCCAAATCTGTTCGCAACTTCAGTCATTGTGGGATGATTCCTGGTTGTTATGACATGGACAGGCCGTTTGTCTTGCCAGACAGAAACATACACTTGTTTTTTACGAAGCCAGTAATGTTCCCCCTTCTTCAACTTCTTAGTAACCAGTGATCTGGGATTGGTTTTCCTATTTTTTCGTAACGTGCCATTGGTATGCGTACGCAGATCTAATAATTTTTGACTTAGTTCTACATCATTGTAGAAGTTGTCCATGAAGACATGGTGGCCTTTCATCAGGTAAGGCCTTAAAAGTTTCATGACAATCATTTCTGTTTTCTTTGTAGATTCATCAGATTTCTTTGTTGATTCATCTCCTTTGCCGCAGTACATAAAGATGTTCAAAACATAACCGTCTGCAGTTGTTAGCACATAAAACTTTATGCCATATCGCGCTTTCTTAGATTTTATGTACTGGCGGAAGTGTAATCTGCCTCTGAATAAAATCAGTGATTCGTCCAATGATAGTTCTTTTCCTGGCCCATAAACACGACGAAAATTTTCAGTTATTGCCATCAGAAAGTCTGTGACTTTTTTCTCGCTTTTTGCATTGACGTTCGCCACACATAAGCACCTTAGTATTTGCTGAAATCTTCGAGACGACATGGCATGAGGAAATATCGGGTGATAATTTAGAGGGTCAGAATAGGAGAACAGTTGCCGGAAGTTTGGTGCCTGTATTTGCCCATGTAGTAAGCATAGTCCCAAAAATGCTAACATTTCGTCCTTGGTTACATTGCGGAAGACTTGGTTTCGGCTGTGCCTCGTATGAGGTCTATTTGTGTCAGTCAATCGATGACCGTAATCATTCGTTCTGGCCACGAGATAGTCTATTAGTTCTTCGGAGAACATCAGTTTAAACATATCAAGCGGATTAGTATTATCAGCAAGTTCAACCCGAAGTCCCTGTGAGGCAAAATCAAAATCGAATTCAGGGATCGGTTCTGTGGTACATGACCATTCATTATTATCATCTTGTGCATTTATATTGGGAGTATCCGAAGCAGCATCAACGGGTTGATCACCGACATCAACCAGTATTTCTGGTATTTCGGCTCCAGCAGGAACGACAAAAGTTTTAACATTAGCGGCTTGATCAGAAAGCCCACAAACATCAAGCGCTGATTCCGGTGCTTTGGTCTGAGAATAGAATACAGCAGGCTCTTCAAAAGTTTCGTTGACTAATATTGATGGACTTTCTGCTCTAGGCAAGTCAGATGATTCTTGAGGGGCAGCTAAATTTAGTGACCTGTTATGCTCGTCACCATGCGTTTTGATGACACCTTGACTTACGAGGCGAACTGCTGCTTTTGTCTGAGAATCACCATCTGACTCTGCCGAGGTGTCGCTTGAGTCACTAAATTCAGGTTTTTGTCTCCTAATCGTTTTACGTTTTAGTTCCTCGTCTTCGCTACTTGAAACATCACTAAAGTTCGGTTCAAAATTATGGTCTGTTCCATAGGCTCCATCACTATCACTGAATGGGTCATGATCACTATCAGAGCTTTTTTCCGTTTCCGACGAAGACATCTCTCCTAGAAGCCGCTGGATGCGCTCCTCTTCTTTTTCACCCTTCCTTGGTCGATTCATCTAAAAACAAAATAAACGATGAATCCTGTAAAGTCTGTGCGAAAAGATAACCATCGTAAGTTTGTACCTATTGTACATCACGCCACGCCATTGTGCGGCGGTTCCCTTTTCGCACACACTAATGACGTGTTGGTGATTTATTCTACTAATCACGCTTCAAACACATGCTATAAAACAATATGAAGTATTCTAAACAGGTAGTAACAAGTAAAACAACTTACTTTTCATCTCCGAACAACTTGTTTACCCGCGTAACGTGATCAAAAACACCGTCCACCACTGGCGACGTCCTGAGTGACACTGACGCACACGCCGATTGAAAACCCACATAAACGTATCGGGTATTACCGTACTGTCAATGTGTGAGTACTAGTATGCGTGTGTGCACTGGTCACTACAAAGAGCGACTCAACTGGCTGTAGATTGACAGTACAACTTTGATGTGTTTCTGTAGAATGGCGGTGGATTTTTTTTATATGGAGATCTCACAGAAATACTACGGAGGTAACCGTACCGACATTTAGAGAGGATTGAAAAATTACGGGGATCGCCGTACTGTCATATCAGAAGAAGTAAGAATAACGGCCATCGCCGTTACCGCCCCGGATCGTGTTAAAGATATAATAATTGCGAACAAATCTTTCCAATCGTAATACAGGCGCGTGGGACATACCCAACCCTTTGCAGCTGAACAATGACGCGATAAAATGACCATAATTTAGTGAAAACACACAAATTATCTATAAAATTGTAAATAAAGACACTTTTGATTCACACACAACAATCACACATCCATTGATTACAATAAATTATTTTAACATTCAGTACAAAACCACAGTGACCTGTGTGACGTCGTCAACAAGGTATTTCCTTCTCGCTCATTCACGTGTGATAGAAGTCGTAAGACAGACAGTCAACAAGGTATTTCCTTCTCGCTCACTCACGTGTGATAGAAGTCGTAAGACAGACAGTCAACAAGGTATTTCCTTCTCGCTCACTCACGTGTGATAGAAGTCGTAAGACAGACAGTCAACAAGGTATTTCCTTCTCGCTCACTCACGTGTGATAGAAGTCGTAAGACAGACAGTCAACAAGGTATTTCCTTCTCGCTCACTCACGTGTGATAGAAGTCGTAAGACAGACAGTCAACAAGGTATTTCCTTCTCGCTCACTCACGTGTGATAGAAGTCGTAAGACAGACAGTCAACAAGGTATTTCCTTCTCGCTCACTCACGTGTGATAGAAGTCGTAAGACAGACAGTCAACAAGGTATTTCCTTCTCGCTCACTCACGTGTGATAGAAGTCGTAAGACAGACAGTCAACAAGGTATTTCCTTCTCGCTCACTCACGTGTGATAGAAGTCGCAAGACAGACAGGTGAACACGCCTGGTGTCGCCTAAATACGTATGACACTAAAATCATGAAAGTAAAAAAAAACTATTTATATATATATATCAAGATATATTTTTAATTATGCCTTCTTCACGTAATCTTCAACACAATCTCAAAAACCCGTAAAATATTGCATTTTCCATTGTTGACATATCTATCCAGCCAGATGTTATAAATAAATTTACCGCATTACTGAATAAAAAGACAAAATCATTATAAATTAAATAATTAAATCTAAAAATCATCTCGATAAATTGGTTAGAAACAAACCGAAGAAGTCTACATTTCTGCTAAATTTTGTACTCGAAAATATGTTAATCTCCTAATGGCATCACGCCAAACTTATTGTAAGGCGATTGTCTATATACACAAAGTCGTCCAGTACACTAAACATAAATAAATAGTGAGCAAGATATAAATATTTCTTCCACTTCTGTACATCACTTTAATTACGCGTTTGTGATAGATCGCTCTCTAAAGTAAAGAAACACATTCTTATAAACTCCTTTTGTTAATGAGATCATTGTGGGTCCATGATTTACTACTTTCATAAGTCATCAAAAGGGCAGCTCATAAGCACTTGTTTCAGCGAACTCACTAAACATATCACGTACTTAGATAAATAAGCACCCATTGTCAAAGTCTAAGCCCTCATTTAGCACGAGATTTAAAATATTGTCCATGTTTTTAACTGAAGTTGGATGACGATAAATATCATAACAATTTCAAACCAACCAACTATATTTAAACACGTTCTAATTTACAACAATCAGAATCGCACGTCATAAAACATAGAGAATATATCCGTCAGGCCAGGCAAGGTGTATAATTCCTTGATTGGAATCGAGCCTTATACTGCCAAGGTGCCAGATAACGGCGACCGCAGGACTCTCGCAGGTGTCTCTGAGTAGCTGATACCGGAGTGGTAGTGGTAGCGTGTGAGTGTATTAAATCAGGTTCTCGTTGTCGTCGTACGGACTGAGCGGATATGGCTCGACAGTAGATCACTTCGACGCGAGGAACATGATCAGTCTGCAAGTAAGACAATACTTACTTAGGACTAGCGTTTATTGAAATGGTCCCAAAGTGGAACAAGTATTTGGGGGTACCGCCAGGGCAGAGCTAAAACAAGACAGATGGGCGATCGCAGACAAAAAACATACGGTTGTCGCTCGCTCGGGACCGGGAAGGAATTTGAGCATCAATCTTTAATCCGTTTCAGCTTCAGAGACGTGCAAGTCGCTACAAGAATGATATTTACATGAATTGTATTTGAATAGATGTAGACCGGAAGTCGCTTTTGGCCACCGCCAGTTACACAAGAACTGACCGGAAGTGTATCGCCTTGCTGAGCAGCCTGTTAGTGTCGCTCGGGTCGGCCAGCGCCAGCGGCAGCGGCAGCGGGGGCGCGACACTGCTGTCCCCGGCTATGTTCACATGTGTGTAGGGCTCACCGGAAGTGTATCGCCTTGTTGCTGAGCAGCCTGTTAGTGTCGCTCGGGTCGGCCAGCGGCAGCGGCAGCGGGGACGCGTCGCTGCTGTCCCCGGCTATGTTCACATGTGTGTAGGGCTCACCGGAAGTGTATCGCCTTGTTGCTGAGCAGCCTGTTAGTGTCGCTCGGGTCGGCCAGCGGCAGCGGCAGCGGGGGCGCGTCGCTGCTGTCCCTGGCTAGGTATACATATGTGTAGGGCTCACCGGAAGTGTATCGCCTTGTTGCTGAGCAGCCTGTTAGTGTCGCTCGGGTCGGCCAGCGGCAGCGGCAGCGGGGGCGCGTCGCTGCTGTCCCCGGCTAGGTACACATGTGTGTAGGGCTCACCGGAAGTGTATCGCCTTGTTGCTGAGCAGCCTGTTAGTGTCGCTCGGGTCGGCCAGCGGCAGCGGCAGCGGGGGCGCGTCGCTGCTGTCCCCGGCTAG
The DNA here is from genome assembly GCA_949825045.1 of Argyresthia goedartella. NCBI lineage: Eukaryota > Metazoa > Arthropoda > Insecta > Lepidoptera > Argyresthiidae > Argyresthia > Argyresthia goedartella. The sequence continues at coordinate 2,676,098 of OX463827.1, read as the reverse complement.
GTACACATGTGTGTAGGGCTCACCGGAAGTGTATCGCCTTGTTACTGAGCAGCCTGTTAGTGTCGCTCGGGTCAGCCAGCGGCAGCGGCAGCGGGGGCGCGTCGCTGCTGTCCTCGGCGAAGGTGTGCTCCGCCACGCGTGCCCGCACGGCCGCCTCGCCGTACGGTCCGCGGAGCGCCACCCACAGCTGCGGGAGCGGGCACGACGACTTGGATTTCAGGATAAGCTGGGAAGGGTGTAAGGTGGTAAGGGAGACGATATTTAGAGTGGACAGACCATCCCGGCGCATTTAGTCTACTTCTCGATAGGTCGACTTGGTCCTTTACATCCATTTGTCATAGCGTCCACTACCCCTAACAAGCGAGAATACTGATTTCTAACACTGCCCTCCGCTAACTTAAAAGTCGCTAAGCCACAGAACCTCCTTTTAGGACGTAAGCGATAACCGTGGATTATGGTAGCGGCGTACACACGGTGAATTCACGGTTCGGTTATCTCTTATAGGAATGGAGATATTGAACTACATTTTAACAACTCACGATCTGACTTTTAGATGTGTACAGTTATACTAATGCTAGTGGAAGGCGACCTTTTGTATTTATGAATGCTATAACAAAAAATAGTGCGTCAATTAGTGCCTTAACCTTACAATCCCCCAAGCCTCATATGACGCTCGCCTCGAGTACCGTCCGTCCCCCAAGCGTCATATGACGCTCTCGCTCCCGCGCTTTTTTAAACCGGTATATTTTGGCCAATTTTTGTCATGTTGGTACTGTTAAAGATTTTCCAGACGCTCAATAAGACAAAGTCTATAATCCGATACAATTGTCTATGGTCATTCATAGAAAAAAATATTCCAAACGTGCCTCAAAAAAAACACTTTCGATTTCCGTATTTTTGGAAATTTTCAAACGCTGAAATATTGAACAGTTTATATAAGAACACACTAATGTTTTTATTGTTTTGAAAGGGTAATGTTATTTAGATTACGTAGGTATTAAATAACATGTATATGTTGTTGATGTTTTTCTCATGTCTGCTAGATTTGTGTCGAGAAGGACCATTTTCATAGATGTCTGTGATTCTCATGTCGGTACAATAATAAAGGAAGGTCACTGTGACATTAGTTTTGCATTGACTAAGAGAGGGTTTCATTAGCTACTCATATTTAGCACTCTCATAGTTCTAAGAGTTACCATTTCAACATAATCACTTGATACGTCAGTCAAGTGTCGCGCGCCGCGCTGGCTTAAGTGTGCCTGGGGGACGAGCTGTGTCGGCGCCAAGTGGCTGGGGGTGCGAGGGGTTAACCAATCCCAAAATTCGCGGTAGAACATAATAAAATTAAATTTAAAGTTCTAGAAACAAACATATCATCGTACAGGCGTTTACAAAAATGATTTTTACTTCAATTACGGACCAAGAACTGTGAATCTTACATAGTTACATCATCGACATATTAAACTGTGATTATTTGTTTTTAACTGAAAATGTAATTTTACTGTGATTAGATATAATACTATTAGATCCATGCCATTTAAATAGTTGGATAAGTACATATATCCAGCCATTATATGGTGAGGAAGTTAAAAAATGTGATTATAGGTACTGTGGTTTAATTATTGCAGGAAAATTAATGAGAAATGCATGGTGTCAATAGGGGTGGCGCAGATTTTTTTTGGGCGGGTGAATTATGTTGAAAGAGAGTTTAGTATGATACGAAGCAATTACCATGATCTCGCCTATTTGATAACATATGCATTCTGAATAAGATTCATGTCAGCAAAGACATTTTCACTTCGATAGTCGTAATAGCTGAGTTACTTCGCGTTCCTAGCCGCAACATAATCAATTATCGATCGATATCGATATATAGCGCTATCTTCATTCGATTCAATCACATTTTAAAAAGCAACCAGCAACTCCTGGTGCTCCATATTGTTGATTGCAATTAAAATTTCCTCTACATTCACGTAAAAAAAGTGGTCATACTGGATTATTTATCTGTTAGTGTCAAGGTCATCATCTCTTTCAAAGCGTTCCGAATGGATCATAAGTTTAACCTCTTCGATGTCCTAAGCGCGACAGTTGCGCCGAATTTTATTTGGCGGGTAATGTCCCGCGCACGACAGTTGCGCCTAACGGGAGTTGCAAACTTCGAGGTACCATAACTAATAACTAGATTTGGAAACGCAGCCGGAAATGGGACCCATATTATCAGTTGTTACGTTGGCTATACTGTAGAATGAACGAAATTGACATTAGATAGCCAATTACGACTCAGATGATAAAAAATACAAATTGTTGGCGCCAAAATTCAGCCATTGTTGTCATACTGCTGTGATTGGTTTTTTGTGTTGTGCGCTACGGAATAAATATGCCTAGAGGATTGAAACGGTAAGTGTTTGTGTTATGTATTATATACCTAATTACTGATAATTTTGTGTTGAATATGTTTCAAGTATTAGTTTTAGCCATTTCGGAAAATATGTTTGAGGAAAAAGGCTCAAAACTTTTTCCGACGGCATTCGACTTCCGCACGGCTGGCGTCCATTGTAGCTTTATGGTATATTTCCATGTTAGTTTGATAAAATAAATATATCAGTTTTGTCGTAATTTAACCAGGATTACGTTTTCCATGTTTGTTTTTACGTAACTTATCGTATAAGATGTAATATCGCAATTCCAAACAAATAAGTCCAAATCTTCGATGTAAGTACCGTAGGCAAAAAAATGTTTTGTTTTCTAAAATTGGGTTATGGTATTTGGTATTTGTCTCACAAATAGTGTCAAAGGGAATCGACTCACAAATATTATAGTAACCACAGGAGTTTTTTTTTATATATGTACCTGCATATTTTTTTTTGGTTCAGTATGAGCACTTGTTTCGATGCTTGTATTTGACTGATTGAGTCTAGCTAAAATAATATGCTATGCAACATCAACAAATATAAATAAATAAATAATATAGCGTCACGCCTTTTTTCCCATACGGGGTGGCAGAGGCACAACTGTGCTCACTTTCAGCCAGTGATCCAATACTCCATTTTGCGTGACAGAGGGGCTAGCCCATCGCTGCAGCTATGGAGTAATGAAGGTTTCCTTACGATGATGAAAAAAAAGCGTAAATAATTAAATAAATAAATAAAATAAAAACATTTGAAACGAAAAAATATGTATCAGATGTTTAATGAGGAAAAATGTCTAGAAATTGTTTGCGTACATGTATCTTGAAAAACAAACTCTTTCTTAAACTGTCTTTTTTCTGTATCTTATTTTTTGTATTTCTAGTAAGTTCAGTCGATCTTCGCGGTCCACTTCGAGGTCAAGGTCGGCGACGCCTGTGCCTCAGCGAGTATCCGATGAGCTACGGGCCAGGCGTTGCCTGGATATGGTGTTAGCCGCGACAACCTTCACTGAGAGGGAGGCCGAAGTTCAAATAGAACCGAGAATTTGGAGACCGGTGATTCCGTGAGTATTTTATTTAAAATCATTATTTTATATCACTTAATCTATGGCTCATCATCAGTAATGTAATGGGATATTTTTTTATTAGTCCTTATATGTTGTTTTTTTTATATCTTCCAGTGCTCGACCACCTCCACGACCTCATCACCTACCCACCGTCGCTCTGGGTATGGAAGTTTCTCCGGGAGGAACAGTACTTGTCACCAATAAGGTTTCTGTGGTCGCAACTCCCGGAGGCTCTATCCGGCGCAAGAAGGAGTTGGAGCAGTCGATTTTGTAAGCCGCCATCCTATCACCTAAGTTACCGCCGCTTTTTAGGGTTCCGTAGCCAAAGGGTTAAAACGGGATCCTAATACTAAGACTTCGCTGTCCTTCCGTCTGTCCGTCTGTCCGTCCGTCCGTCCGTCTGTCACCAGGCTGTATCTCATGAACCGTGATAACTAGAGAGTTTTCACAGATGATGTATTTTCAGGTGCCTCTATGACAACAAATAAAATTAACCAGAATAAAATAAATGTTTAAGGGGGCTCCCATACAACAGACGTGTTTTTTGCTAATTTTTGATCGATATTGATAATAGTTGGAATGATACATATGTAGACGCTTGAAATATTTACAAAATATTGAGGTTAATAATAATTCACATTTAAAATAAATAATTTAATTAAAATTAATTTAATATTTATGGGGGGCTCCCATACAACAAACGTAATTTTTTCGTTTTTTTATAGATAATGGTACGGAACCGGAAACGGAATGGTTTTATAGATAATGGTACGAGTCCGATTCGCACTTGGCCAGTTATTATATTACACATATAGATAGCTAATTTTTATTTATTTTTTACAGCCTTCGCCCTGAGGAAATTATCGAAGAGTGTGGGATGGACGCCGAAGAGGGAGAAGCGGCTGTAGAGGATCACTTGGATCATGTAAGAAAATGGGTGGATGGGTTGCAGTCGGGAACTCCAGAAAGCATGAGCCCTTCTCGCAGCATGCTTGGGCCAGCGGTAGAACCTGATAATCTGTCGTTGGTCACCGCTAGTGTTCGTGCTCATGCTGATCTCCCGATACCGGGGACTAGCTTTAGTTATAGTGTTCAGTCAGATGAGCAGAGACCGGCAACAAGCAGTGACAATCACAGTGGGTTAGCAGTGTCTACCGTTCAGCAGATGAATGCTGTTCCGTCATGTTCAGGGATGACAGCAGTATCACCCATCAAGAATGCTGCGGGACCGGTCAACGACGGCAGTGATCTCGATTCAGATTTCGACGACGAGTTCGATTTTGACGCGATCATTGAAGCTCGTGATCCCATGCTTAGGATTATTCCTGACAACAGGGAGTTAGATGTACGTACTCGCGAAATAGTAACTTCGGTTGAGAGGGAAATGGATGCAGCCATTGACCGTCTGGTGGGCCCATCTGATGGTTTTACTTGGCAGGAAGACTTTGCCACTTTCAGGGGTGTGCAGGAGATTTTTTCCGGCCCACGCCCTGGAGCTGTCAAAGACTACGATACGCCCTATGATGCCTTTTGTGATATCTGGAGCGATGACATCATTGGTCGTATGGTTGAGGAAACCAATAGATATGCTCATCAGACGATTAACGCTCTACTTGAAGCAAGAAAATTGAAGAGGACGTCTCGTTTGGATCGATGGATTGACACCGATGCAAATGAGATGCGTGTGCTTCTAGCCTTGTATATGATGATGGGATTTTTGAAACATTCATCTCAGCATGAATACTGGAAAACGACCGGAATCCTACAGTTGCCCTACTTCAGGCAGGTGATGTCTTTCAATCGTTTTGTTTTGCTGAACAAATTCCTCCACTTTACGGACAATGTTGGTATAAGTCAAAATTTGCCGCAAATTGGAGGGGTTATGCTCTCTGCAAAGCTACGAAAGATAGCATCACTGATCGTGCACCTCAATGATAAATTTTTCTCAATGTATAACCTCGACCAAGATGTCGCTATCGATGAGTCGTTGACCTTATTCAAAGGCCGCTTGTCCTGGGTCCAAGCGATAAGGTCAAAGGCTGCGCGTTTTGGCATCAAATCATTTGAGCTGTGCGAATCAAGGACTGGGTATTTGTCTAGATTTCAAATCTATACGGGGAAGGATACGAATTCCGTTCGCAGCGATGTTGTGACTCTTAGTGCAGACTTGGCTGGTAAGAGTACCCAAGTGGTACTCGATTTATTGAAAGGTCTTGAACATCGAGGTCACTGCGTCACGATGGATAATTATTATAATTCTCCAGCGTTGGCAAGGTACCTTAAGAGTAAAGGATTTGATTGTGTGGGGACGTTGCGTGCTAATCGTAAAAACGTACCAGTTCCGATCGCGAAGGCTCCGAAGAAGATGGCAAAGGGGACAATCATTGCTCGCCACTCTGGTGACGTGTCATGCCTCGCATGGCAAGACACTAGAACGGTAAATATGATCTCCACTTACCACAATGCGGACACCGTCGTAGGTCAAAAGGCTGGAAAGGAACTGGTGAAGCCCTGTGTAGTACAGGACTACAACAATACTATGGGAGGTGTTGATCTAAAAGATCAAAAACTCTCCATGTATTTGTTGGAAAGAAAGAGATGCCTGAAATGGTATATGAAAATTTTTAAAAGGTTACTGAACGTCAGTGTGCACAACGCTTTCGTTTTGTTGTCGGATTCCAGGAGACGTCGCGGTTTGTCCCCGATAACGCACCGCCTATTCAGGGAAGATCTGGCTGAAACGTTGGTGAAAGTTCACCGTCAATCGGAACCAACTGTCAGCTTAGGTCTTTTAGTGGAGACGCGTCTGAATAAGGATATATTGCACAAACCACAACATGTTTCGTCAAAAGATCGAAAGCGTTGCCAAGTCTGTCATCGGCAAGATATTCGTAAAACGGTAGCTTCAAAATGCGTCACTTGCGACCAGTTTATGTGCTTTGAACCTTGTTGGACATATTGGCACTGTTCTCAACAATTGCCTGGCAAGGATAAACAAATCAGAGTCCAGTCACGGAAGCGCGTTTAGAATGTACCCTTTTACGAATACTTCAGCGTGGGAGTTGATGAATATAAGGTTTTTATTAGCGGGATTTGAATGTGCCTAGCTGGTATTTTTTGCAATTGCATGTAACGTACTCACACAATGTTCTTTCAATAAATAGGGCAATTATCAGGGACACCGTATTGTAAAAACCAGATATTTTTCTTATGGTGTAAGTTGTACTAGGCGGAATTCTTGGCTTGATCAACAAGCTCGTGCTTGTTATATGTCTTAGTATTCATGTAAGATGTTCGTTCCACTAGTCTCATCAAAATATACAAGTGCCTTTTTTCCTGTTTCTTTCATACATTTCTCTCATTGCCCTGACATTCGAATTTATTATTTTGTAAAGTACGTACATATAGCTTCTTGGGCAACCCAACCATCTAGTTTATTTCAGATATAAGTGATCATCCACTATATTTTATATATAGTATATTTATACCATACATCCATATGTATGGTATAAATATACTATATATGAATAAAAATGTGTTTATTTTTTGTTGTAAATACCTAGTACATTTGTTTTTTATTGTAATTTCAAGTGGTCTTTTTTATAAAAAAATAATTATGTCTGTATATTTCGTCTTCTTTTACCCCGCAGCTCATGTGGCCTACGTGGTTTTTATAGTTGTAAAATAATTACTTTTTTAATAAAATATTTTTCCTGTGTATTTCTACCTCGTTTTCTTTTCAAACCCCGCAGCTCATGTGACCAAATGCGTGGGATCAGAATATCAGATCCCGCCATAGTCATGTATAAAAATCAGATAAATAAGCAGGTAATCAAATGTCGGTTCAAATCCCACTAGAATAATCCTCACACAGCTAGGCAAGTAATCAAATAACGGTGTTAACACCGGGATTAATCCCGATAGAATAATCGTCATAAAATGGCAATAACATAGGTGATCAAATAAGTGGGTTCGAATCCCACCAGAATATCCTCACAAAATGACAATAACATAGGCAGGTTAATCAATTTATGTGGGTTAAAATCACAAACACAGGGTATATAGAAACTATCGCTTTTTGACAGGATCATTGCATTAGGTTGCGTAGAACTGGCGCCCCCCTGAAAACGTCACTCACACGCCAAAAGATCATTGGACAGATATAGTAGTGAGCCGTAGTCAATAACAGCCTGACTTTGAAGCCGCATAATGGCGGCGAGGCCGAGACCGCATTTCTCATATTAATCAATCAGAAAACGGAGTCATAATAGGTATTTATCACTATTTTTGGCCAGGTGGTTTGACGGGGGAGTTATTGTAGTGAGGGAGTAAATTAGTAGTAATAAATAAAACCACCTGTTTGCTCCTAGGACTTCACTTTGTACATTTTTATTCTGCCGTATCAGCTTATGACTCAGTTTTTATACCTACTAAAAAACTATGATAGTTACTAGGTACTGAATAAGTAAAAATAATAATTATTAACAAACAAACCAGTCCAAAATGAATTGAGCAACAATTACCCATTTATTCATAAAGTTCGTAATATTCTATATAAAATTACGAACGTGTTTCAACTTCCTTTGCGAACGCTACCTCGGTTGGTTCAGTTACTGAATGAAAGGCGACCGGCACGAGCCATGATATTTCGTGATTGTCTATTTTTGTTTACTGTGAAGTAATTACTATGTTTTGTGATACAATACTAGATGTAATCGCCGCGGAAAATAATGGTGGTCATGTGGAAAGCAGTAAATAGTGTCAGTTTTGTGTAAGTGGGCTCTATGGACGAAATATCATTAGAAGTTGCTGTGAAAATAATAAATTCTGCAAACATAATCGAAGAAAAAGCTAATCATTTGTATTATCATAGGTAAGTATTTTACATTATATGATAGGAAATTTCATACGGATTATTCTGGTGTATAATATGTTAGAAAACATTTATAATAACCTAACCGAAAAAACAAATATCTAACGCAAGTTTGTAGTAGTTGTTTTAAGTTGCAAATTGTTACCCGCGAAAATCCTGGACATTATAGCCTCTGAGAAATTCAATGTTCCTGGACATCCAATCGGTTAAGTGGTGATGGTCGCTATTTCCCATTGCCCGGAATGGCATCATGAACCTGGGATGGTTGGTGATAGTTTTAGTGCTGTTTGCTCCATACGGAACATGCTGTTAGTGAATACTGTTTGATGACGTCGTCGTATCATGGATTTGCACCGTTATGTATTTAAAAAACGTACGAATAGGAAACATTAATCACGACTTTTGAAAGTAACACCTCAGAAGTTTTTTTTTTTTGGTATTGCATCTAAAACTCAAGAACAACCCCTGGTGGCTTTTAGTTAGCGGAGGGCAGTATAATGCATGGCTTGGCTCATTGATGACATAGTGGACCTACGTCATCCCAGGGAATAGATCCAGCGGTTGTGCTGTGCAAAATACATCATGCCCATATTCTTAGTCGATGTACTGTTAATTACATATTAGCCCCGCAAAGGGCATCAAAAAATAGCGTAAATTACATAACAACGTGGAAAATGACATGTCTTCTTCTTCGGCATGGCTTCTTCTTGATAATCTTCTCACGCACCCTTTCTGGGGCGTGGGGAGTCGGGGTCAGGTCGACGGACCTCTTCCCGAAGAATCGCCTCTGTCCACTCCTGTGGACAGGTCATCGGATGGCCCCTGCGGGCGGTGATCTTGATGTGGCGCTGGTGTGCAGTGGGTGATCGCCGGCTAGGCAACCAGGTCGCGTGGCAGGCGGCGGCGGTCGGGCGGGCGCGCGTGGTGCGGCGCCAGTTCGGCGATGTGCGGAAGATGTGAAGCATCCGCACGCGCGAACATGCCCTTCGCCAGCCTCTGGACAAACTGGTCCACGGTTTCCCATCTTAGGTCCCTCTGGATTGTCGCGTTCCTCACGTAGCGGGGGGCGCCGACGATGGTACGCAGAGAGAGGTTCTCTTGGGCTCGGAGTCTCCGTTTGTTCGTCTCCGAGCACAGGGCGTACCAAGCCGGAGCCGCGTAGGTGAGGCGGGATCTCACGTAGGTCTTGTAGATCCCGAGCTTCGCCCTCAGAGGGAGGCTGGAGTCGAAAAGTGGACGCAGCTTGGCGCGTGCCACCTTGACCTGGCTGACGACGTTGTCAACGTGTTGCTTCATGGTGAGCCGGCGATCAATGGTCACTCCCAGGTACTTCACCTGCGGAGACCACTCGATTTGCTGTCCTTGGAGCTGGAGCGATGGTGGAAGGAGACTCTGGCCTGTGATGAGCGCCTGCGTTTTCCCAACATTGACGGACAGTCGCCACTTGGCGAGCCAGTCGGGCAAGATGTCCAGGGTGCGCTGCAGTTTGATGGCAGCGTGCGGAGCCTGGAACGACGACGCGTAGTAGGCTGCGTCGTCTGCGAAGAGTGCCAGCTGGGCACCCGGCCCGACGGGGATGTCGTCCGTGTATCGGGCGTAGCAGGCGGGAGACAGGCAGGAGCCCTGGGGGACGCCGGCTGCGACGGGATGTTCCTCGGAGACGGCGTCTTCCACCATCACTCGGAAGCGGCGATTCTTGAGGAAAGAGGCGATTGTCTTGACCGTTCTTCTTGGGGCAGGGGACGTCGACAGCTTGTACAGCAACCCCTCGTGCCATACTCTGTCGAACGCCTTCTCCATATCCAGAAGTACTGCGACAGTGTATTCTTTTTTGTTCAAACAAACCGTCATGTCATTCAGTACTCTGGTGAGCTGAAGCGTCGTAGAATGCTCGGGCCTGAAGCCGAACTGTTCCGGGCGCGGCTGGATGTGGGGCAGTAACTTCGCTAACAGGAGCTTTTCAAACACCTTTGAGATGGTGCTCAGTAGGGTGATCGGCCGATAGCTCTCAGGCAGCTTGGTGTCCTTGCCCGGCTTGGGCAACATGATAACCAAGCCCTCCTTCCATTGGGTTGGAAAGTGACCCGTGCGCAAGATACCGTTAAACAGGCGCGCAACGGCCGCCACAGTGCGTGGCGGCAAATGTAACAGCGTTCGGCATGGCAACTGTTAGCGCGAGCTTACATCCTGTGGCGTAAACAAAACCATACCGCGATGTAGGAATCCGTAACAGCGCCATCTGTTGGCGCAGACAGGTAAACTACCCCAGAATATAATGAGAATGCCACATGGTACTCACTTCAGTAAGGCCGGCTTTAGAGCGACGCGGATGGTCCGCGCGGACCCTACGCGTCGCTCTGAAACTGGCCTAAACCGGGGTTGGGTTCGAGATCAGTTAAAAATTACTCCGAGTCTTGCGAAAATTACCCGAGCGTTCGGAAAAAACCCGAGTGTAACCGAGGTTAAACGAACGAACGAACGGCAGCTTGCCGAACCGAACAGCATTAGGATGGTGTTCGTTGTTTTTCTTTTTGTTAAATAAAGTAAGCATGTGAATAAACTTGTACTTCTGATTTCAGATGAGAGATCTTCCAAAGCGTTCTTATTCTTCTCTTTTTTCTTAAGTTGCTTTGACATTGATAAGTTATCCCGATCAGATATACGAATTATACCTGACGTTACCTGGCTTTAAGCCTAATATTGAGAGTAGCATACTTGACTTTCTTTCCGGTGCGACGAAATTAGCCCCAAACAGCTCACTTCCTGTTTAAAACTCCTAAAATACATGTCATATCCGTTTGGAACCTCAGCAACATTGCGCGCGTAAAGTTTCAGAAATGGCGGCAATTGAAGCCAGCGTTATTGCGCGCGCTCAATTTTCAGGTCATTGGCGTTTTGGATTTCTTTCCGTGCGCACGCGTTCAACAAAATTGAAAATATTCCTAGTTATTCTTCGAAATATCCTTGGAATTTTGTTACGGTTATAGTGTTAATTGTTCAGTGTAACAGCAAAAAATAATCCGTTTAATAAAAATCGCGGTAAATAGCCCCGTGTAGTGAATCATCGAGGAGTGATTGCTATGGCAGTTCCACTTCCACGTCTCCGGAGCGGAGGAGCAGCCGGAGGAGAAGACATCGGGGGAGTAAGAAAGAATTGAAGGACAAGTGAAATGGAAAAATCTTTCCAAGATTCAGCTAGTAAACTCTCGGCAATGCATTATCATATGGTGAACAGCTCGAGTGATGCAATGTTTAGTAACTCATACAATCTCGCAATATGATGATATGTTTGATGATGACATTGAATTTGACAGGAATATCGCGCCCTTTGATATAGGAGTGATATTAGTAAGTAGATAATTGTAACTACCCTCGAAAGTACAAACATTGCACTCATCCGAATCTCACGCCGAGAAAATCATAAGTAAATCCAATCCAATCAGGTTAGGTATTTGCCGTTCGCATGAGTAACAAATTTTTATTGTTCTGTGCTGGGGTTCATTGAACTCGAGTGCGCCAAGTCCTTCGATGGCAATCATACTTGGCGGGAACGTGGTTTGATCAAGCAGAAGGAGGCGCAAAAAAAAGGGATATTTTCGACGGTCATGTCTTGGCTTGTTGAGCACCAAGCAGATTCCGAATACAGGGATAAGGTATGTAATACAATCAACGAGATGTCTTCCGAGGGGGAATATAATAAAATCGATTCTTATCAATTGCGAAATATTGACGTTGGACGAGTGGATCTCGTCCGCAGCGTCGCGAATCTATACTTAATACATTCACGACCGTCGCGTAATGGTAACCTCGTGCAAGATTCCGCCCTCGGTGGATATTCCATAACTAATCCCAGTTTTACAGATTTTATGTCCGAGGAAGGAGAAACCTGGAGATTTTTCGTGAGTTTGAACTCCAGAGCAAGGCAAATAGAGGAGGCAAGCCCTTGCGCAAAGGGCTCCCCGCAACAGTTAGCCCACACTCGCGCGCAGCGGTGTCGCGCCCCCCGCCGCCCGGAGCCCGGCTAGCGCTCCGGGCCGCCAGCCTGCGCAAGGCTGGCGCGCGCGCGGAGGGGAAGCGGGAGACAAACGACGACTGCGCGCATTTTCGTGAGTTCGACCTCCAGAGCAAGGCAAGTAGAGAAGGTGAGCCCTTGTGCTGCTGGCTGCCCGCTACACTTAGCCCGCGCCCGCGCGCAGTGTTGACGCGCCCCCGCCGCCCGGAGCCGGCATACGGCGAGCGCTCCGGGCCGCCAGCCTGCGCAAGGCTGGTGCGTGCGCGGAGGGGAGGCAGGAGGTGAACGAAGACGCGGCGACTACGAGCGGTAGCCACGTGTGGGTACCGCAGCCCAGTCTGAGCGCCATAAGTACACCAATCAGCGCGGCTTGGCTACAGAGAAATTGAAAATCCCGCGTGAAGTGACCTGTTAATCAATCTTCGATGGTAATATACCGCTGATACAGTTTCTGCAACTTAGTCCACCTGCGCAATGTTTAAAGCGACATTGACATGCAGTTACGTCAGCCATTCGCGGTTATGCCGGTAGAGCCTGCGCGTAAGGGGACATCGCTACTAAACGCTCGTGTGAGTATGAAATGAATCAGTCTATGCGAGACGGTTCAATTGAACATCTTGCGCAAAGATGTAGATATCTGATAGCTGGCTGTCGTCTATTTCTAGTATCCCGGCGAAACTTGAGATCTAGCTCAGTCTCTGCAACGTTTCCATCTGTACAAGGTTCAAAGCGACATTTTCATACAGAAACATCGCATGACGTGGGTAGAACGAGGCGGACAGAGTGGAGGCAAACAATTTTCCTACAGTTTAATTGTAACGTTTACTCATTTACGTGATATCTTAACCCTTTTTAAGCCAGTGACGAAGAAATATAAAATCAACACTATTTTATATCCCATTTATACAAATTACTTTAAGTAACTTTCTTTACTTTGAAATAAATAATTTCCATATCAGCACTGCTGCTTTTAAGGGATTAAAAGGGAGTTCTAAACATTAGGTATGTGGCTGGAGGACCGGCTATCTATATAATACGATACTCAAAGAGTAAAAGAGTAGTCATAAACTACTCTTATTGTGGTGTTGGACTTACCTTTAATAAGTTAAACCACATTGTTAAGGAACTTTGAGTACCTACCTAGATGATTACCTCCAACCCCTAATATAACAACGCGTTACAATCTAACAACAGAGCCGTCGTTTTTCAATCCGACTACTTTCCTCAATCGGGCAGGATATGGTCGAAAATATGCCTACTTCACTGCTTCAGATAATTATCATTGTAGTCACCTTTCAGATTCACTATCCAAAGATATAGTCTGCTAATATTATTCAGACAGTCATCCACCAGGATATTGTCGGAGCCATATAGAGAAGCTATCTACATTACTTCTCACAAATGACCTACGTGTCACTGGACCGCGCAGGTCTTCATAATTCACTAGGCAAGCTGCTGTAAGAATTCACTTTTCAGTATATTAGCCAAAAGAAGCTGATGACAGTCCTCGAGTCTCTCAGGACATTAATATAAATTTGAGATCGAGATTTTTTTTTTCACATCTCCACTATTTATTTGGTTGTTTCTCAATAGTCGCCTTACTTCGACATATCCCAAGCGAACAGCAGAGGCAGCTTTAACCAAATCGACGAAATAGAGGCGATTTAAGCTTAATGTGTCTTGGATGTGGCTGGTACGGCATACAGCCCACAAGCAGAGTTCCTTAATATTTCTACAGCTGTTCCGTGGAGTACCTACATAGTAGAGGAATAATAATTACATTTAATTTGAGTAGCAATGGAGCATTGAATATCGGACTGAGCATGATATACATTAGCGTGCATTAGTATATATTGAGCGTGGGCGCCATCGTGCCTCTGCCGCCCCGTATGGGACAGTATTGCAAAACTTTTATTGTGCCTCTGCCGCCCCGTATGGGAAAAGACGTGACGCTATGTTATGTAAGGACACCAACCTGGTATTTCTACCAGTGAACTAACTTAATGACAGTATTGAAAAACTTTTATAACCATCTACCTACATTATTATTTTAATGAATGTTATGACCACGCTGGATTATTCCACTGAAGTATGTATATGTATGACTTTTATGGTTCAGTCCTAGGTAACATGGTTTCAGTAATATTATCCACACAGCTGCAGGTAATAATGAAAACGCGTTCAGATACTTGTATTAGGTATCTGATCAATGATACTAAACTTCTTTATCACTATAGACAAATATGCTTACTACGCGTAAACTTGTCTTTTTCTCTATGCTTGCCCATTGTAGAAGCATCTTCAGTAGAGCCAGATAGCCACACTAGCTCCTGTAATAGAATCAGCCAAATCTAGCTATTCTTCTCAGAAGTGATACGAAAAGGTACTTAGATTAATTGAGTAACTTTACTATTAAAGTCACATTACAGACTTGTTCGCCAGTCTTTTGCAAAGACCAATCATATGTGGAAGGGCATAATAAGTGGTAATGCATCCAGGAGGCGCACTCCCAATTCAAAATACAGCAATTGTAATTTGATTACACCTACTGCTAATCACTAATTTCATCAGTGTTTTGTGTTTAAATCAGATTGGCCCTGTCTGCAAGGTTCAAATTATAATAACTAATTTTCACATGTATTCGATTCGGCACGCCTACGTCCCTAGCTCCGGGTTCGTAGGTCAGGCGACCGACCTGATATCCTGACCTCACAACTGCAGTCTTGGTAGTCGTCGAGGTGAATGGCGAGCTAGCAGCCAACCACCGAGCACCAATCTCGGTGAACTTGTACGTAAGTGCTGACTGAAGTGAAAACCTAGCGGAGGTAAAGCTTTGCATATTCTTAGATTCATATAGTAGATCAGATGAGTCTTAATAGCCAGAAACTAAGTTTAACCTAGCCAGCCCGAAACTCGGCTGGCTGCAAAAGATAACTTCATCAGACCTTTCTTAAGTTTGTGTTTGTTTCCATCTATTGGCCTTATTTTTGAGTTGCATTTGCGCAGCCTATCTTTGCATCACGTACACGATGATGCAAAAACATTCTGTTTCATAATTTATAAAATGTTTCCATAAATGAACTCCTAGTCATATCACATTGGCGTTTTTAACTCAGCAGTCGATACCAAACACTACTCAATATTAGGCTTAAAGCCAGGTAACGTCAGGTATAATATAGCAATTTTACCTGAAAATAAAATTGTTATTATACATAATTACCTGGCTTTAAGCCTAGGTAAATCGCTGCCTGCTGTGCACATTACTGTGCATTGCATGATCGTGACGTGACACATTCTTAGACACGATCAGCTCTTTATTGAGTTGCCAATGACCTGAAAATTGAGCGCGCGCAATAACGCTGGCTTCAATTGCCGCCATTTCTGAAACTTTACGCGCGCAATGTTGCTGAGGTTCCAAACGGATATGACATGTATTTTAGGAGTTTTAAACAGGAAGTGAGCTGTTTGGGGCTAATTTCGTCGCACCGGAAAGGAAGTCAAGTATGCTACTCTCAATATTAGGCTTAAAGCCAGGTAAGTATGTATAATAACAATTTTATTTTCAGGTAAAATTGCTATATTTTCTAGCTAGCGCTAGCGTTCGATAACCGCATTTTATCTCTCTTTCTGTTATTATCGCATCTTTTTTCTTACTCCGAGTGAATTTTCACTCGAGAAAGAAAAGTATCCGAGCGCACCCCGGCTTTACATAAGTATAATTCTATTTTGTGACATCTGGAGAGACAGAACCATACTTAGATAAGTATTTGATTAGTGAAATTCTCAATTCAGAACTCGGGAGGTAACAGTCTTACGAAATATATACAAGTTTATACACTAGCAATAAGCAATGAGTAATATGTTTATATAATCACATTACACAATGATTAATTCCACGCCTAAACCGAACGGCGTGGAGTCATGAGGGGCTGGGTTGTTGCCAGCACGGGAGAAAAGAAGTGATTTATTGTTACTGACCTTGTCGTCGCAGACCGGAGATCGGAAGCTCGATTCGAGACAGGAATGCGGGATAGGAGACAGTTTTGGGATAGGATTGGGAATCGAACCTTGCCGTCGCTGCCGACGCTGTCGCCGGCGTGCTGCCTGCCGACACGTGGAGTCGCCGCTACCGGTACGACGATGTCCAATCAACACGGATCACTTGACCGCTGACGCGAATCTACTTATTTCCCGACGATGTAGATGATTAACACTCCGACCAGGCCCGACGCCTGTATTTGGTAATTGGTACACCGAAATACCATCAATGGCACGATGCCTGAGCAGACATGTTTGTTCTCCCGACGAGAAAAAATAACCTCCAATTTTTCCTCTCGTTTCGATACGAGTGACAGCTGCGGTCCGTTTCCGCTTAGTGATGTCCCGATTACTCGCGGTCGATCCGCGCAACAAAAAACCGGTGCGTTCCGAAGCATAAATATTAAACACACAACATTATGACTTTTGATAATTTGATGTGTGTTTGATGGTGTGTTGAGCTATTTTGAGTTTGCGTATATGTTGGATATGCAAAAAGGTTTGGATATACAAAACATTTCTGTAAAGAGACTGACATACATGGCAAAGGAGGCTTGTAAACCCTGATCTAACAACGCTCTAAATGGCCGGTATTAATCTGTTTTTGATTGGACACTCACAAGTGCTGCGGGTAACACAATGTGGCTACTAAACTTTCCTTTCGAAAAACGGGTCAGCACTGCAGTTGTCTCATTTGTGGAACGGCTAGACCCCAAAGACACTACACGAACCGTTTGAACTGAACTACTTGAATTAACATTTGAAGCGGATGAAGCAGGGAGTGATGTTTCCTTTTACAAATTCTACAGCTTGTGGCTTCTTGGCAAAATCGAACCGAATAGTTATTCATTTGTTACACAGTTGTAACATTTTCGGTTATTTGTAACAAAGGCGTGGGTGTGTAGTATAATTTTCATTCGATTTTTTTGCATAAGCACAATTTATGACCTTCGGTACAAAATTCACAGGCTAATGTAGCTGCGTTTGTAACATGCAGTACCTTTGGCTTACTAACACTACCAGAATCAAATCTAATCAGATCTCTTTATTACTGTAGATATTTACATATACTTAGCAAACGTCATTTTTTGCCTCTTCTCTACATTGGACCACTGTGGGAGAAGCAGGGCTTAGATGGTTTTACGCTAGCACTTGATGCCTTCATTGCGCCCTTTGGCTCAATGAACTCGAGTGCTCATTAGCAAACCTATCATAAACCCTCTTTACTGCGTCCAAAAACCGCACGTTACGACCAGCTTAATGATACATTACTTGGTAATAAAAAATAAAAATAAAACTCATTTATTATCTGAATATTGATACATTATGACCATAATGACGCCATCGCTGCTTCACTGCTTTGCACTCCAATCGTATCATCTGAACAGCAATCCAGTGCCACTATAGGAACGATGCGAAGAGTAGCTCACTCGCACTGAACAATACTGTCCGGCTCGAAGGACCATGTTCAAATAATAGCCGGTTTAAACTAAAAGAAGCCTCATTCCGCACTTTATATGGACTGGACACCGTATTTCCAAACAAACAAAATCTCATCAAAACATTTTTTTTTTGTTGGAGGGGAAAAATGCCCATGCCCAGGAGTCGGACCTCCCTGCTATGTCCGGGTCCCCACATATTGAGCGGGCATCAGCTCGTGTAGTATACGGATTAAAACAACTCCTTGTATATTACAGATTTTACTAGCCATAAAAAATAAAAAAAATACGGGAAAAATCGAGAAAATGTGTTGATGAGTTAGTTTCGCGATGCCTTTTTACCACATCCGTAGTATCATATCATATCCCAATATCATAAAAGAGGGTAACATTAATTTATTTTTACAAGTTATATAATTCTTTTATTTATATATTAAGTCCTGACTGATCAAAAAGCGGCTAACTGCTGAAGCTTGAAAGATTCTATTGATAGGAATATCTTCTTATTGTTATAAAACTGGAAAGAGAGGATTTTTAGAAATTTGGACCCTAAAACGGTATTAGACATGAGTAGTTCACGAATGAAGGATTCAAATGAAGTACTTCACCGATGTCACTCCTTCATTCACTAGTTCAATTCGGATTCATCTACTTCAGTACTTCACATATCTTCCTACCTTATCATTTACGTACTCACTCGCTCCAAGAGAAATAAAGACGCCGCGAATGCCGCGATTGGCGCGTCGCTCGCATCGCGTCAGCAAACACAGCAAACTGTATCAATTATCATCAACAAAAAAATATATTTCAATTTTTTCAAGGCGAATCCACCGCGATCGCGATGCATACGGTTCTCGAAAGTCTCAATTGTAACTTTGTAACTCTTACTTATTCCTATAGACATACCTACAACGTTACATTCCATTTCACACGTTCATTCATTGTATCATTGAACTAAAGCATGCCGCATTCGACTCAATACATCAGTATTTCAGTAAATGAAAGATAAAACCCCCATGCTACTGAGATAGTTAGATTCGAAGAGCTAGTAAACTAAATGAACTAAATGAACTAGATGAGTGATATACTTCACGGTGTACGAAAGATGCATATCAATCTTTTCTTTTCAGTGACACATTTTGCGCATGTCTAAACGGTATAAAAATTACCCTTTTTAAAGTTTCTAACAAGTCAGTCAAGCATTCTTCTCACGCACCCATTCTGGGGCGTGGGGAGTCAGGGTCAGATCATCGGATCTCTTCCTGAAGAAGCGCCTCTGTCCACTCCTATGGACAGGTCATCGGGGGGCCCTCGCGGGTGGTGGAGATGTTCTCACGAGGGGTGTTCCTTTGGATGATCGCCGGCTAGGCAACCAGGTCGCGTGGCAGGCGGCGGCGGTCGGGCGGGCGCGCGTGGTACGGCGCCATGTCGCGGATGTGCGGATGATGTGAGCTATCCGCACGCGCGAACATGCCCTTCGCCAGCCTCTGGACAAACTGGTCCACTGGTTCCCATCTGAGGTCCCTCTGGATCGTCGCATTCCTCACGTAGCGGGGGGCGTCGACGATGGTACGCAAAGAGAGGTTCTCTTGGGCTCGGAGTCTCCGTTTGTTCGTCTCCGAGCACAGGGCGTACCATGCCGGGGCCGCGTAGGTGAGGCGGGATCTCACGTAGCACTTGTAGATCCCGAGCTTCGCCCTCAGAGGGAGGCTGGAGTCGAGAAGTGGACGCAGCTTGGCGCGTGCCACCTTGACCTGGTTGACGACGTTGTCGACATGTTGCTTCATGGTGAGCCGGCGATCGATGGTCACTCCCAGGTACTTCACCTGCGGAGACCACGCGATGTCCTGTCCTTGGAGCTGGAGTGGTGGTGGAAGGGGGGACTGGCCTGTGATGAGCGCCTGCGTCTTCCCAACGTTGACGGACAACCGCCACTTGGCGAGCCAGTCGGGCAAGATGTCCAGGGTGCGCTGCAGTTTGACGGCAGCGTGCCGTGCCTGGATCGACGACGCGTAGTAGGCAGCGTCGTCGGCGAAGAGTGCCAGCTGGGCACCCGGCCCGACGGGGATGTCGTCCGTATATTGGGAGTAACAGGCTGGAGACAGGCAGGACCCCTGAGGGACGCCGGCTGCAACGGGGTGTTCCTCGGAGACGGCGTCTTCCACCATCACTCGGAAGCGGCGATTCTTCAGGAAGGAGGCGATGATCTGGACCAGTCTTCTTGGGGCTGGAGACGTCGACAATTTGTACAGCAACCCCTCGTGCCATACTCTGTCAAACGCCTTCTCCATGTCCAGGAGTACTGCGACAGTGTATTCCTTCTTGTTTAAACAAACCGTCATGTCATTCAGTACTCTGGTGAGCTGAAGCGTCGTAGAATGCTCGGGCCTGAAGCCGAACTGTTCTGGGCGCGGCTGGATGTGGGGCAGTAGCTTCGCCAGCAGGAGTTTCTCAAACACCTTTGAGATGGTACTCAGTAGAGTTATCGGCCGATAGCTCTCAGGCAGCTTGGAGTCCTTGCCCGGCTTGGGCAACATGATGACCAAGCCCTCCTTCCATTGGGTTGGGAAGTGGCCCGTGCGCAAGATACCGTTAAACAGGCGCGTAACGGCCGCCACAGTACGTGGCGGCAAATGTAGCAGCGCCATGTTAGGTATGCGGTCTGCGCCCGGGGCTTTCCTGGGCTTGGTACGTCTGAAAGCACGCATGATCTGGCCGGGCGTGACGACGGTTGGGTCCTCTTCGGGAGCTATCGGCGAGGCGAAGTACTCTCGCAGGTGTCTCTCGACTGCTGCGACGTGCTCCACATCATCCGTAGGGTTCGGCTTGAACTGCTTCTCGAGGCATTCGGCGAAGATCTCCGCACGGTCTTGGGCTCGAAATCTTGGTAGGCCGTCGCTGCCCAGGATTGGTCGGACGGGAGTTGGAGTAGTCGACAAATCCCGGCATAGGCGATGCACGGAGGGGACGTGGTCGCCCATGGACTCGACGTGGCGTTCCCAAGATTCTTCGGCGTGGAGATCAAGTCGGCGCTTCAGCTCTGCCGTCATGGCGTTGAGCCTGGTCTTCATCGTTGGGCAGCGGGTTTGCTGCCACTGCTTCCGGAGAGCGCGCTTATCGCGGATGAGTGCGCGTAGCTCAGCAGGAAGAGGATTGGGCTTCCCCCCGCGAGCTACGGTGTGCGATGATAGGTCGAGCGCGTCTCGGATCTGGGTTGTTAGCAGCGATGCCAGGCGGTCAACGTCTTCCGGCTGGTTGACTGGACATGTCGTCGAAGACTGGTCGAGGGCGGCGGTGAAGGCGCCCCACTGGTAGCGTCGGCGTGATGCTGGCGGAGAGACCCGGGTGGGCAGGTCCGCCAGGACGAGAAGTACTGGCCTGTGGTCCGATGGGAGGTCAGGGAGAACCTCCTGGCTCGGCGGAGTCCGGAGACCTCTGACGACTGCGACGTCGATGGTGTCCCAACCGGCCCGCGAATCGAAGTGGGTGGGCTCGTCGGGACCGATGACATCGTAGTTGTGGCTCACGGAGTCAGCAAGGATGGCGCGTCCAGCTGGGCACACCCTGGTGGAGTTCCAGACGGTGTGCTTGGCGTTGAGGTCGCCAGCGACGAGTGTCGGATGCGGCGACTGTAGCAACCCCCGTAGCTCGGCGGTGCGGATTGGTGTACTGGGGGGCTTGTAGGCGGCGTAGAGTCGCAGCACCTGGCCGGCGACCTGGAGGTCGACGCCCAAAGCATACAGGGATGTATACTCCTGGGCGTCAACGAGCTGGTGGACGATCTTCCTGCCGACGATGACTGCCAAGCCTCGAAAGGCCCGGCCGCTGGTGGACTTCTCGTCCTTGCGATAGACGAAGTAGCCGGGCAGCGACAGCTTGTCGCTTCCGGCTAGGAATGTCTCGCTGATGAGCATCACGTCGACGCGGTAGTCCCTCAGGAACACGTGGAGCAGCCGCTTCTTCCCTGTCAGTGACTGCGCGTTCCAGTGGACGACCCTGAGCGGCTCATGCATTGCGGAGCAGAGCGGTGAGTCTGCCCAGGGCAGTGGGGTCGCTGAGGAGGGCGAGCAGGGCTGTGAGGTGTCCCAAGTCCTGCTGCCCTATCGCCGCAGCCGGAGTGGCGGCGCCAGCGGCGGCCGCAGTCTCGCTGGCGGCGAGAGTAGCCGCCGCGGCGCCGGCGGCAGGTGGAGCCGTCGCCTTCTTCTTCTTCTTCCCCCCCCGCTTCGTCTTCTGCCTGGGGGCTGCGTCGTTCGCCTGCGCCATAAGCGAGGCGGGCGCCGTTGGTTCCTGCAGATCGGGACGAGGCAGAGGGGGAGGCTGCACCTTCTTGGGCCCGGGCGCGTTGGTGAGCGCCACGGTGCCGGCCTTCTTGTTCCGCGCCTCCTGGCGGAACACGGGGCACGTCGCATTATTTGCCGTGTGCGGTCCACCGCAGTTGGCGCACGTCGGCGGCTGGTCTTTCGGGCGGGGGCATTCCCGCGCCGAGTGGGGACCGCCGCAACGTACGCACGCTAGGGGGCGGTGGCACATATGCGACGAGTGCCGAAATTGCTGGCACCTGTGGCACTGGGCCGGGCCCTGCTTCGAGCGCCAGGCCTCGATCTTCACCCCCGGCATGTACAAGAGCTCCGTGATCTCGTACACAGCGCCGGGGGCACGGTCGGGATTCTTCTTCAGGCTGGCGAAGAAGATGCAACCGGGGCGCCCCTTGCGCGCCCGGATCTGCTTGCAGTACTCGGCCTCCACACCGAGTTCCGCAAGTGCCGCGACGATCTCTTCCGGCGTAGTGTTTGAAGGCAGCCCGCGGATCGCCACCTTCTGGGTCTTGTCGGCCGGCAGCGAGTAAGAGAACCACCGAACTCCGTGGTCCTTCTCCAGCCTGCACAGATAGCGCTGTACAAGCCGGTACTCGTCGTCGGCCGTGGGGGTGAAGCGCACACCCTTTTGGTAGGCGCGCGCGCTGGGAGCCCGGCCGAGCTCGCTGGCTATCGCCCTGAAGTGGTCGGCCCAGTTGGGTAGGACCTCCACAATAAGGGGCGGATAGCGCGGCTGGCGGGGCTGCTGTGGCGCAGCGCCTCCCGACGGGGCGGCGGTGGCGGTGGCAATCGCGGCTGCGGTTTGGCCGGCGGCAGTGGCAGGCGGCGTTGGGCGGGCGGGCGGCATTGGGCGGGCGGGCCCTTTCGCGGGCGCGGAGGCGTGCGGGTTCGCAGGCGCAGCGGCGGGGCGCGTAGGGCGGGCGGGCACAGTCGCGGCGGTGGGCGGGTTCGCGGGTGCGGCGGCGGGGCGCGTAGGGCGGGCGGGCACTATCGCGGGCGCTGCGGCGGAGCGCGTGGGGCGGGCGGGCACTCGCGACGTGGTCGCCGACGGGGCGGGCGGACGCGCGGTTGGCGGCACCGGGTGCCTCACTGAACGGGGGGGGGACGCGGTGCTGGGGCGCGGTGCCCCAGACACGGTGGATGCGGTCGCGGCCGCCGCGGCAAACGACACTGTAGGAGAGCACTTATTAGGTAAAACACTCGTACCTGTTTGTGTAGAAGTACTCTCATAGTCACTCGCGGCGGCGGACAGTCCAGGGGCGGGGGCGGGTGCCTGAAGCGCGCCCGTCCAGGGCGACAGCGACGGCATGTCGAGGCCCGTCTTCCTCGGCGGCGGCTGGTTCGTCGGTGGCGGGGTCGGCGAGTCCGCAAGCTGGACTCGCTTTCCATCTCCTCGGAGATGGAAAGCAGCTCGTCACTCGGGCTTTCGCTACGCGGGCGCCTCGTCCCGCGGGTTGGTGGCAGCACCAAAGGCTGCATTTTCGCCTGCTCCACTAATTGCGCGTCGAGGAGCTCGGCGCCGATACAAGCCGTGGGCTTGCCCGACAGGGCAGCGCGGCTTGCGGCGACGTATGCCTCCATGGCACGAAGAAGGCCCGCCGAAAACAGGTTGGCTTGAGCGGCCCGAATTAAATATAATTCGTCCAGCTCAAGCTCTGCCCTCGGGGACACAGGACGCCGCACCACGGGCGACCCGTACTCCGTCGACGTGGAGATAGGGAGCAGGCCTTCCAGTGATGCTGATCTCTGCGCGCGGCGCCGACGCGGGGTTTCACCCAGCGGCGGGCTGTTCACTTTCACGGCATCGTCACTTTCACTTTCACTAACTCGCACAATGTCACTGGCACTATAGCCCTGAGAAGGGCTTTTGGGCTCGTCCATAGCGGCGGGCTATGGACGAGCTGGCGTCACGAAAGGGTTACACACCAGGCACGACCTTAGGCAGAGCCGGCGTCCGTCCCGATGTGATAATCCCCTCCGTGAACACTCGCGGCGCGGGTATCGCGATCGCGGCGCGCACGGGCGCGTGTTACACACGTCCGCTTCGCACGAAGCGGCGGGTGAACTGCAGCGGGACGGCGAAGCGGAGATCCGTGTGCGCGACGGTCGAAACAATCCAGTTTCTAACAAAAATCAATTAACTCCCTAAAGATTCTACGGCGAAACAAACCATAGCGCGATGCAGCCGATGCACAGCGCCATCTATCGAAACTGAGACTTAATTACAAATTAGCCAACATTTATTAGCCCCGCAAAGGGCATCAAAAAATAGAAGTATTTACCAGTAGAAGTCACAGTAACGATCAAGAAATCATCTCACGCACCCATTCTGGGGCGTGGGGAGTCAGGGTCAGATCATCGGATCTCTTCCTGAAGAAGCGCCTCTGTCCACTCCTATGGACAGGTCATCGGGGGGCCCTCGCGGGCGGTGGAGATCTTCTCACGAGGGGTGTTCCATTGGATGATCGCCGGCTAGGCAACCAGGTCGCGTGGCAGGCGGCGGCGGTTGGGCGGGCGCGCGTGGTACGGCGCAATGTCGCGGATATGCGGATGTTGAGAGCTATCCGCACGCGCGAACATGCCCTTCGTCAGCCTCTGGACAAACTGGTCCACTGGTTCCCATCTGAGGTCCCTCTGGATCGTCGCATTCCTCACGTAGCGGGGGGCGTCGACGATGGAACGCAAAGAGAGGTTCTCTTGGGCTCGGAGTCTCCGTTTGTTCGTCTCCGAGCACAGGGCGTACCATGCCGGGGCCGCGTAGGTGAGGCGGGATCTCACGTAGCACTTGTAGATCCCGAGCTTCGCCCTCAGAGGGAGGCTGGAGTCGAGAAGTGGACGCAGCTTGGCGCGTGCCACCTTGACCTGGTTGACGACGTTGTCGACATGTTGCTTCATGGTGAGCCGGCGATCGATGGTCACTCCCAGGTACTTCACCTGCGGAGACCACGCGATGTCCTGTCCTTGGAGCTGGAGTGGTGGTGGAAGGGGGGACTGGCCTGTGATGAGCGCCTGCGTCTTCCCAACGTTGACGGACAACCGCCACTTGGCGAGCCAGTCGGGCAAGATGTCCAGGGTGCGCTGCAGTTTGACGGCAGCGTGCCGTGCCTGGATCGACGACGCGTAGTAGGCAGCGTCGTCGGCGAAGAGTGCCAGCTGGGCACCCGGCCCGACGGGGATGTCGTCCGTATATTGGGAGTAACAGACTGGAGACAGGCAGGATCCCTGAGGGACGCCGGCTGCAACGGGGTGTTCCTCGGAGACGGCGTCTTCCACCATCACTCGGAAGCGGCGATTCTTCAGGAAGGAGGCGATGATCTGGACCAGTCTTCTTGGGGCTGGAGACGTAGACAATTTGTACAGCAACCCCTCGTGCCATACTCTGTCAAACGCCTTCTCCATGTCCAGGAGTACTGCGACAGTGTATTCCTTCTTGTTTAAACAAACCGTCATGTCATTCAGTACTCTGGTGAGCTGAAGCGTCGTAGAATGCTCGGGCCTGAAGCCGAACTGTTCCGGGCGCGGCTGGATGTGGGGCAGTAGCTTCGCCAGCAGGAGTTTCTCAAACACCTTTGAGATGGTACTCAGTAGAGTTATCGGCCGATAGCTCTCAGGCAGCTTGGAGTCCTTGCCCGGCTTGGGCAACATGATGACCAAGCCCTCCTTCCATTGGGTTGGGAAGTGGCCCGTGCGCAAGATACCGTTAAACAGGCGCGTAACGGCCGCCACAGTACGTGGCGGCAAATGTAGCAGCGCCATGTTAGGTATGCGGTCTGCGCCCGGGGCTTTCCTGGGCTTGGTACGTCTGAATGCACGCATGATCTGGCCGGGCGTGACGACGGTTGGGTCCTCTTCGGGAGCTATCGGCGAGGCGAAGTACTCTCGCAGGTGTTTCTCGACTGCTGCGACGTGCTCCACATCATCCGTAGGGTTCGGCTTGAACTGCTTCTCGAGGCATTCGGCGAAGATCTCTGCACGGTCTTGGGCTCGAAATCTTGGTAGGCCGTCGCTGCCCAGGATTGGTCGGACGGGAGTTGGAGTAGTCGACAAATCCCGGCATAGGCGATGCACGGAGGGGACGTGGTCGCCCATGGACTCGACGTGGCGTTCCCAAGATTCTTCGGCGTGGAGATCAAGTCGGCGCTTCAGCTCTGCCGTCATGGCGTTGAGCCTGGTCTTCATCGTTGGGCAGCGGGTTTGCTGCCACTGCTTCCGGAGAGCGCGCTTATCGCAGATGAGTGCGCGTAGCTCAGCAGGAAGAGGATTGGGCTTCCCCCCGCGAGCTACGGTGTGCGATGATAGGTCGAGCGCGTCTCGGATCTGGGTGGTTAGCAGCGATGCCAGGCGGTCAACGTCTTCCGGCTGGTTGACTGGACATGTGGTCGAAGACTGGTCGAGGGCGGCGGTGAAGGCGCCCCACTGGTATCGTCGGCGTGATGCTGGCGGAGAGACCCGGGTAGGCAGGTCCGCCAGGACGAGAAGTACTGGCCTGTGGTCCGATGGGAGGTCAGGGAGAACCCCCTGGCTCGGCGGAGTCCGGAGACCTCTGACGACTACGACGTCGATGGTGTCCCAACCGGCCCGCGTATCGAAGTGGGTGGGCTCGTCGGGACCGATGACATCGTAGTTGTGGCTCACGGAGTCGGCAAGGATGGCGCGTCCAGCTGGGCACACCCTGGTGGAGTTCCAGACGGTGTGCTTGGCGTTGAGGTCGCCAGCGACGAGTGTCGGATGCGGCGACTGTAGCAACCCCCGTAGCTCGGCGGTGCGGATTGGTGTACTGGGGGGCTTGTAGGCGGCGTAGAGTCGCAGCACCTGGCCGGCGACCTGGAGGTCGACGCCCAAAGCATACAGGGATGTATACTCCTGGGCGTCAACGAGCTGGTGGACGATCTTCCTGCCGACGATGACTGCCAAGCCTCGAAAGGCCCGGCCGCTGGTGGACTTCTCGTCCTTGCGGTAGACGAAGTAACCGGGCAGCGACAGCTTGTCGCTTCCGGCTAGGAATGTCTCGCTGATGAGCATCACGTCGACGCGGTAGTCCCTCAGGAACACGTGGAGCAGCCGCTTCTTCCCTGTCAGCGACTGCGCGTTCCAGTGGACGACCCTGAGCGGCTCATGCATTGCGGAGCAGAGCGGTGAGTCTGCCCAGGGCAGTGGGGTCGCTGAGGAGGGCGAGCAGGGCTGTGAGGTGCCCCAAGTCCTGCTGCCCTATCGCCGCAGCCGGAGTGGCGGCGCCAGCGGCGGCCGCAGTCTCGCTAGCGGCGAGAGTAGCCGCCGCGGCGCCGGCGGCAGGTGGAGCCGTCGCCTTCTTCTTCTTCCCCCCCCGCTTCGTCTTCTGCCTGGGGACTCCGTCGTTCGCTTGCGCCATAAGCGAGGCGGGCGCCGTTTCTTCCTGCAGATCAGGACGTGGCGGAGGGGGGGGCTGCATCTTCTTGGGCCCAGGCGCATTAGTCAACGCCACAGTGCCGGCCTTCTTGTTCCGCGCCTCCTGGTGGAACACGGGGCACGTCGCATTATTTGCCGTGTGCGGTCCACCGCAGTTGGCGCACGTCGGCGGCTGGTCTTTCGGGCGGGGGCATTCCCGCGCCGAGTGGGGACCGCCGCAACGTACGCACGCTAGGGGGCGGTGGCACATATGCGACGAGTGCCGGAATTGCTGGCACCTGTGGCACTGGGCCGGGCCCTGCTTCGAGCGCCAGGCCTCGATCTTCACCCCCGGCATGTACAAGAGCTCCGTGATCTCGTACACAGCGCCGGGGGCACGGTCGGGATTCTTCTTCTGGCTGGCGAAGAAGATGCAACCGGGGCGCCCCTTGCGCGCCCGGATCTGCTTGCAGTACTCGGCCTCCACACCGAGTTCCGCAAGTGCCGCGACGATCTCTTCCGGCGTGGTGTTTGAAGGCAGCCCGCGGATCGCCACCTTCTGGGTCTTGTCGGCCGGCAGCGAGTAAGAGAACCACCGAACTCCGTGGTCCTTCTCCAGCCTGCACAGATAGCGCTGTACAAGCCGGTACTCGTCGTCGGCCGTGGGGGTGAAGCGCACACCCTTTTGGTAGGCGCGCGCGCTGGGAGCCCGGCCGAGCTCGCTGGCTATCGCCCTGAAGTGGTCGGCCCAGTTGGGTAGGACCTCCACAATAAGGGGCGGATAGCGCGGCTGGCGGGGCTGCTGTGGCGCAGCGCCTCCCGACGGGGCGGCGGTGGCGGTGGCAATCGCGGCTGCGGTTTGGCCGGCGGCAGTGGCAGGCGGCGTTGGGCGGGCGGGCGGCATTGGGCGGGCGTGCCCTTTCGCGGGTGCGGAGGCGTGCGGGTTCGCAGGCGCAGCGGCGGGGCGCGTAGGGCGGGCGGGCACTATCGCGGGCGTATTATAGCGCGTGGGGCGGGCGGGCACTCGCGACGTGGTCGCCGACGGGGCGGGTGGACGCGCGGTTGGCGGCACCGGGTGCCTTACTGAACGGGGGGGGGACGCGGTGCTGGGGCGCGGTGCCCCAGACACGGTGGATGCGGTCGCGGCCGCCGCGGCAAACGACACTGTAGGAGAGCACTTATTAGGTAAAACACTCGTACCTGTTTGAGTTGAAGCACTCTCATAGTCACTCGCGGCGGCGGACAGTCCAGGGGCGGGGGCGGGTGCCTGAAGCGCGCCCGTCCAGGGCGACAGCGACGGCATGTCGAGGCCCGTCTTCCTCGGCGGCGGCTGGTTCGTCGGTGGCGGGGTCGGCGAGTCCGCAAGCTGGACTCGCTTTCCATCTCCTCGGAGACGCAGCTCGTCGCTCGGGCTTTCGCTACGCGGGCGCCTCGTCCCGCGGGTTGGTGGCAGCACCAAAGGCCGCGTTTTTGCCTGCTCCACTAATTGTGCGTCGAGGAGCTCGGCGTTGATACAAGCCGTGGGCTTGCCCGACAGGGCAGCGCGGCTTGCGGCGACGTATGCCTCCATGGCACGAAGTAGGCCCGCCGAAAACAGGTTGGCTTGAGCGGCCCGAATTAAATATAATTCGTCCAGCTCAAGCTCTGCCCTCGGGGACACAGGACGCCGCACCACGGGCGACCCGTACTCCGTCGACGTGGAGATAGGGAGCAGGCCTTCCAGTGATGCCGATCGCTGCGCGCGGCGCCGACGCGGGGTTTCACCCAGCGGCGGGCTGTTCAAATTCACGACATCGTCACTATCACTAGCACAAACTCGCACAATGTCACTGGCACTATAGCCCTGAGAAGGGCTTTTGGGCTCGTCCATAGCGGCGGGCTATGGACGAGCTGGCGTCACAGAAAGGGTTACACACCAGGCACGACCTTAGGCAGAGCCGGCGTCCGTCCCGATGTGATTATCCCCTCCGTGAACACTCGCGGCGCGGGTATCGCGATCGCGGCGCGCACGGGCGCGTGTTGCACACGTTCGCTTCGCACGAAGCGGCGGGTGAACTGCAGCGGGACGGCGAAGTGGAGATCCGTGTGCGCGACGGTCGAAACTATCCCAGTAACGATCTGTTAGCGCGAGCTTATATCCTGCGGCGTAAAGTCAGTCAAGCATTCTTCTCACGCACCCATTCTGGGGCGTGGGGAGTCAGGGTCAGATCATCGGATCTCTTCCTGAAGAAGCGCCTCTGTCCACTCCTATGGACAGGTCATCGGGGGGCCCTCGCGGGCGGTGGAGATGTTCTCACGAGGGGTGTTCCTTTGGATGATCGCCGGCTAGGCAACCAGGTCGCGTGGCAGGCGGCGGCGGTCGGGCGGGCGCGCGTGGTACGGCGCCATGTCGCGGATGTGCGGATGATGTGAGCTATCCGCACGCGCGAACATGCCCTTCGCCAGCCTCTGGACAAACTGGTCCACTGGTTCCCATCTGAGGTCTCTCTGGATCGTCGCATTCCTCACGTAGCGGGGGGCGTCGACGATGGTACGCAAAGAGAGGTTCTCTTGGGCTCGGAGTCTCCGTTTGTTCGTCTCCGAGCACAGGGCGTACCATGCCGGGGCCGCGTAGGTGAGGCGGGATCTCACGTAGCACTTGTAGATCCCGAGCTCATCAAGCATTCTTCTCACGCACCCATTCTGGGGCGTGGGGAGTCAGGGTCAGATCATCGGATCTCTTCCTGAAGAAGCGCCTCTGTCCACTCCTATGGACAGGTCATCGGGGGGCCCTCGCGGGCGGTGGAGATGTTCTCACGAGGGGTGTTCCTTTGGATGATCGCCGGCTAGGCAACCAGGTCGCGTGGCAGGCGGCGGCGGTCGGGCGGGCGCGCGTGGTACGGCGCCATGTCGCGGATGTGCGGATGATGAGAGCTATCCGCACGCGCGAACATGCCTTTCGCCAGCCTCTGGACAAACTGGTCCACTGGTTCCCATCTGAGGTCCCTCTGGATCGTCGCATTCCTCACGTAGCGGGGGGCGTCGACGATGGTACGCAAAGAGAGGTTCTCTTGGGCTCGGAGTCTCCGTTTGTTCGTCTCCGAGCACAGGGCGTACCATGCCGGGGCCGCGTAGGTGAGGCGGGATCTCACGTAGCACTTGTAGATCCCGAGCTTCGCCCTCAGAGGGAGGCTGGAGTCGAGAAGTGGACGCAGCTTGGCGCGTGCCACCTTGACCTGGTTGACGACGTTGTCGACATGTTGCTTCATGGTGAGCCGGCGATCGATGGTCACTCCCAGGTACTTCACCTGCGGAGACCACGCGATGTCCTGTCCTTGGAGCTGGAGTGGTGGTGGAAGGGGGGACTGGCCTGTGATGAGCGCCTGCGTCTTCCCAACGTTGACGGACAACCGCCACTTGGCGAGCCAGTCGGGCAAGATGTCCAGGGTGCGCTGCAGTTTGACGGCAGCGTGCCGTGCCTGGATCGACGACGCGTAGTAGGCAGCGTCGTCGGCGAAGAGTGCCAGCTGGGCACCCGGCCCGACGGGGATGTCGTCCGTATATTGGGAGTAACAGGCTGGAGACAGGCAGGACCCCTGAGGGACGCCGGCTGCAACGGGGTGTTCCTCGGAGACGGCGTCTTCCACCATCACTCGGAAGCGGCGATTCTTCAGGAAGGAGGCGATGATCTGGACCAGTCTTCTTGGGGCTGGAGACGTCGACAATTTGTACAGCAACCCCTCGTGCCATACTCTGTCAAACGCCTTCTCCATGTCCAGGAGTACTGCGACAGTGTATTCCTTCTTGTTTAAACAAACCGTCATGTCATTCAGTACTCTGGTGAGCTGAAGCGTCGTAGAATGCTCGGGCCTGAAGCCGAACTGTTCTGGGCGCGGCTGGATGTGGGGCAGTAGCTTCGCCAGCAGGAGTTTCTCAAACACCTTTGAGATGGTACTCAGTAGAGTTATCGGCCGATAGCTCTCAGGCAGCTTGGAGTCCTTGCCCGGCTTGGGCAACATGATGACCAAGCCCTCCTTCCATTGGGTTGGGAAGTGGCCCGTGCGCAAGATACCGTTAAACAGGCGCGTAACGGCCGCCACAGTACGTGGCGGCAAATGTAGCAGCGCCATGTTAGGTATGCGGTCTGCGCCCGGGGCTTTCCTGGGCTTGGTACGTCTGAAAGCACGCATGATCTGGCCGGGCGTGACGACGGTTGGGTCCTCTTCGGGAGCTATCGGCGAGGCGAAGTACTCTCGCAGGTGTCTCTCGACTGCTGCGACGTGCTCCACATCATCCGTAGGGTTCGGCTTGAACTGCTTCTCGAGGCATTCGGCGAAGATCTCCGCACGGTCTTGGGCTCGAAATCTTGGTAGGCCGTCGCTGCCCAGGATTGGTCGGACGGGAGTTGGAGTAGTCGACAAATCCCGGCATAGGCGATGCACGGAGGGGACGTGGTCGCCCATGGACTCGACGTAGCGTTCCCAAGATTCTTCGGCGTGGAGATCAAGTCGGCGCTTCAGCTCTGCCGTCATGGCGTTGAGCCTGGTCTTCATCGTTGGGCAGCGGGTTTGCTGCCACTGCTTCCGGAGAGCGCGCTTATCGCGGATGAGTGCGCGTAGCTCAGCAGGAAGAGGATTGGGCTTCCCCCCGCGAGCTTCGGTGTGCGATGATAGGTCGAGCGCGTCTCGGATCTGGGTTGTTAGCAGCGATGCCAGGCGGTCAACGTCTTCCGGCTGGTTGACTGGACATGTGGTCGAAGACTGGTCGAGGGCGGCGGTGAAGGCGCCCCACTGGTAGCGTCGGCGTGATGCTGGCGGAGAGACCCGGGTGGGCAGGTCCGCCAGGACGAGAAGTACTGGCCTGTGGTCCGATGGGAGGTCAGGGAGAACCTCCTGGCTCGGCGGAGTCCGGAGACCTCTGACGACTGCGACGTCGATGGTGTCCCAACCGGCCCGCGAATCGAAGTGGGTGGGCTCGTCGGGACCGATGACATCGTAGTTGTGGCTCACGGAGTCGGCAAGGATGGCGCGTCCAGCTGGGCACACCCTGGTGGAGTTCCAGACGGTGTGCTTGGCGTTTAGGTCGCCAGCGACGAGTGTCGGATGCGGCGACTGTAGCAACCCCCGTAGCTCGGCGGTGCGGATTGGTGTACCTACTGGGGGGCTTGTAGGCGGCGTAGAGTCGCAGCACCTGGCCGGCGACCTGGAGGTCGACGCCCAAAGCATACAGGGATGTATACTCCTGGGCGTCAACGAGCTGGTGGACGATCTTCCTGCCGACGATGACTGCCAAGCCTCGAAAGGCCCGGCCGCTGGTGGACTTCTCGTCCTTGCGATAGACAGATCCCGAGCTTCGCCCTCAGAGGGAGGCTGGAGTGCGGCGTAAACCAAACCATACCGCGATGTAGGAATCGGGAACAGCGCCATCTGTTGGCGCAGACAGGTAAACTACCCCCAGTATTATGAGAATGGCACGTCATGGTCTTCAATTCAGTTATCCGGTTTTACATAAGTATCGTTCTGTCACGTTCTTTTTAGTGACATCTGCAGAGACAGAACGATACTTAAGTATTTGATTAGTGTAAGTTAATCTCAATTCAGAAATCGGAGCTTTCTAATAAAAATATACAAGTTGTATACACCAGAAATAAGCAAAAGTATAATAACTAACACAAATTGCATATATTATAATAATAATAAACGTTTTTACGAGCTGCTCGTGCCCATATATTACATTAAATTAGTACACATTTAGATGAAATTAAACTATCAATTACAATAAAAATTTGTATAATAAATATTAAAAAAAATATAATATAAACGTAGCCCGTTAATGACCCTACCGAGGGGCACAGGCCTTTATCCGCATACGAGTAAGATTAAGCCATATTCCACCACGCTGGCTCAGTGCGGGTTGATGGAGGGTTTTACGAACACTACCGCGTAGCGATAGTAGCCGGGACCTACAGCTTAACCTGTCATCCGAAACACTGAACGTCCGATAATCTACTTAAGATAAATTAATTATCTCATTGGTCAAGATTCGAACGTGCATCTCACATGTAAAGCAACCGTGAAACCCGTTAGAGCACGGAGCTCTCGTGTGCAGTCGTTCCTAGTGCCCCAGCAGCAGCAGCGGTGAATCCCATCTGTCAGCAACCGTACTCAGGATGGAGTGGGCACTTTCTAATGATTGCATGGAATGAACCGTCAACCCTGGCCTCCGCAGACATGCGTGAGGCGCTGCAGTGCTGCGGCAACCGTATCACCACTCTGAACACGTTATTACATATTGGACCCGCAGAGCGCTGCATGCATTAAGTTATGACAAGTGCATCATTTGTATGAAGATTTATACACTGCACAGCCCATAGGCCTAGTTTAGTAAGTGAATAGTAATAATATAGGAGCAAAATGGCGGTCGCTGGACGCTCAACCCTTGCTCTTGCAGCGGTGTTTTATGTGAGAGTTGTAGACGGGCACGACGTGGTTCATGTCACATGTCACAATATTGGCCTCATAAGCAAAGGTGTGACGTCCCTACTTGGAGAGGAATAAAAAGATTCCAAATAGGTAGCCAACAAGAAATTTTATTTAACGTGGGTTCTCCAAATGTAGTCTGACCCTGGTTACGCAGCAACGAATCTTCCCTGCGGGTTTTGCCGTAGTCGGAGTGCCGCTGACGTCGGAGAAGTAACGGTCCGAATGCAGCCGGAGCAGGGAAGCAGATTAGCCCGAAGCGGTGTCAGGAACCGGGAAACCGTAGGGTTGCCAGGAAAAGCGGTGATCCCGAAGAGGTGCCAGGAACCCCGAACTGGAATTCGAAACCGTTCCTCCTTTAACATCTGTTACTGCACTCCGTCCGAATGCTCCACCCGCCAAGAAAAGAATAGTGTTGTCGTGGTGGTAACAATCAGAACGGAGTTACATATACAAAGGAAAATACAGTGCTAGGAATAAAAACAAGCAAGCATTCATATTTGTTATCGGCAGACCCCACTTGGGACATTTTACAAATAATCGGACATTCTACAAAATGTCCAAATGTGCAATCTGCCGGTAACATTAATTATTTCTATACATGAAAAAAGGATATTTATTTGTTTATCGGCAGACCTCACTTGGGACATTATGCAAACAATCCGGACATTTTATGAAATGCCCAAATATGAAATCTGCCGGTAACAATCAACAATTTCCACACAAAAAGGTAGCTAGTATAATTTAGTAAGCTGAACATATTTTCCAGACATTCTATAAGAAGCCAAGACACACTAACGCGTGTCTAAAAGCGGGTAGCAATTTGCGTTACAATGCGATGTGAATATCGCGAAATAATAATTAGCGAGTCTAAAAGGAATAAAACGCAACAAGCAATAAATGAAATGAGATGATTCTGGACACAAATGAGTAAGCCCGAAAGTACCTAACGGTAAGATGATTTTAAAACAGTATCTTTCACCACTCACCTCAATCGGGGTTAATATGAAGCACAGACAAAACTAAAACGTAACTACTAGCAGTACGTTATGATTAAACGCAAGCAACCACTGCTTAGAGTCGCTCGTCGGCGTACGGTAAAAAGGGACCGTTACAGAGCGCCAGCAGGACGGACGTGCGCACAGTGCCGAGTGAGTTTTCGGAATCACGCCGGCGCCGCAAAGTCAAGTTGCGGTCACGGCTGGTCAGTTTAAAACGGGCCAATCACAGCAGAGCGAGCGAGCTGTCAACAGTGGAATGCTGCTAGTACAGCGCGTGAAAATTAATACTGTGATTACCAGCCTCATTTGGCAGTTTTATTAAGAGAATTACTACTTAAGTTCAAAATAAGACCAGTTAATGATAGAGTGAAGACAACGGTAACTTACAACGTTACAATACCCCCTCGCCCAGTAAAGGGTTTTCATACGTAATGAAAATCCAAAACCTAATTCTAAATATTCTTAACTAGTTTTAGATCCTTAACATGCCAGGTGCCTAAGTCCTTTCCCGTCATATCCTCTAAAATGTATACCAAGGGTGATTTCTTAGCGGAGACGCGACATTTGGTATATTTGGGCGCTAACTTTTTACTAAAGTACTTGTCTTTATCACTCAAGACATAAGCACGTTTTAGGACAATGTCGCCTACGCTGAATTCTGCCTCTTTCCGCCTAAGATTATAGTGCGCCGTATTTTTTTTATGTGCGTGCCAAAGAGATGCCTGTACCTTATCAAAATATTTTGACAGGTGACCCAGATTTTCAGCGTAAATGTCGCGTGGCAGAAATAGTAGTTCCTCACCCAGATCGTTATCTGTATAATGAGAACCACAAGTAACCGTTTCTCGTCCGTACACGAGGAACGATGGAGTGTAGCCAGTTGCTTCATTGACGGAGTTGTTAATGGCATACTGTATTTTGGGAATATTAGTGTCCCAGGTTCTGTGGTCATTGTCCACGTAGGTGGAAATACATGTAACTATTGTTTTGTTATAGCGCTCGACAGTGTTTACTTGCGGAGTATATCTCGGAGAGAAGAATACGTTAGGTATCTTGTATTTCTTAAAGAGGGTATTTGTTACCGAGCTAATAAACTGGGTACCATTGTCAAGGAATATTGTCTGTGGGATTCCGTGGACCAGAAACACAGAGTCCTCCAGAGCCTTGACGACAGCTTCCGAAGTAGCGCGTCGCATGGGAAAAATAAGGCAATATTTTGAGAAGCAACATGTTACGACCAAAATATAACTATTCTGCTTTCGACTGACCGGAAGTGGACCTATGAAATCAATGGATATCATTTGAAACGGCCGTGAGCATTGTTTAGGTCGACCCATCGTACCCAGCGTCGGATGGTTTTGTGGTTTGTAAGTGAGACATTTTGAACAAGAACCAACAAAACGTACGACGTCTTGGTGCATGCCCGGCCAGTAGTATCGAAGAAGTAAGCGTCGATAGGTCTTGAAAATACCCAAGTGAGCAGCAGTAGGGTCAGCATGATTCTCCTCTATGACGCTGTCACGCAATTCTTTCGGCACCACTTCCTTCCAGGAAAACTCCGAAATCATTTCGCACTTATTTTTGGAGTGGCGATAGAGAGCACCACCTTCGATCAAGTAGTTAGGAAAGAGGTTCGGCTTTTCTAAACAACCGTTATAAATGTTTTTGTACCATGTGTCAGTAGTAGTCAAATTAGAGTTGACCGTACTGATAGAAGCACATGGGAAAGCACGAGATAGTGCATCTGGAATGACATTACCGACCCCACGACGATGTTTAAGTTCGAAATTAAAGGCAGACAACCTCACACACCAGCGTGCTAGTCTTCCGGTAGGGTTGTCCAGTGACAAGAACCATTTGAGCGCGGAGTGGTCGGTGTAAACGGTAAAGGTTTTTCCGTTTTCCAAGTAACACCGCCAGTGTTCTAGAGCGGTTAAAACTGCTAGCGTCTCCCTCTCGGTTATACTGTAGTTCTTCTCAGATCCCGACAACGCCCTACTCATGTATGCAATCGGATGTTCTTTACCATCAATCGTTTGTGTGAGCATGGCACCAATCCCAAAATTGCTCGCATCAGTGTGTACTTCGAACGGTAAATCGTAATTGGGACAAGAGAGAACCGGGGCTGATACAAGACACTCTTTTAGCTTATTAAAAGCATCATCAGCTTCAGTTGTCCACTGAAACTTGGGTGCGTTCTTCTTACTTGAAGTCAGCTGGTTGAGTGGTCCGGCAATAGTGCTAAAGTTGGGGACGAAACGGCGGTACCACGTGGCTGTTCCAAGGAAGCGTTTAAGATCTTTTTTTTTTGTGGGTGTTGGGAAATTAAGGATAGCCTCGACTTTTTCAGGATCAGTGCGAAGGCCATGCGCATCCACAACATAACCCAAGTACTTCAACTCATTTCTGAAGAACTTGCATTTTTCAAGGTTGATGGATAAGTTCGCTTGTTTTAATTTATGCAGCACGCCTAGTAGTAAGGACACGTGTTCCTCAAAGCTGCTGCTGATGATAATAATATCATCTAAATATGCGAACGCCTTTAGATCAAAATTCCCGAACAGAAGATCGACAAGCCTTTGTTGAGTGGCAGGGGCATTGGTGAGACCGAAAGCAGTGGTCTTAAAACGGAGAGTTCCTCTGCCTGGAACATAGAATGCAGTTTTGTCTTGATCTTCTGGAGCTATTGGAATTTGCCAGAACGCTTTCGACAAATCTACGCTAGATAAGAATTTTGCATCGCGTAGGTTGTCTAATATTTCAGTTATATAGGGTAGGTTATATGCGTCCTTTTTTGTGACCGAATTCAGTTTACGGCTGTCGAGGCAAAAGCGAGGTTGTCCATTCTTTTTATAGACAATGAGGACAGGGGACGACCAAGCGCTCTCGCAAGGTTCAACTACATCTAACGCTAGCATTTCGTCGACTTGCTCTACCAAAATTCGCTGCTTCTCAGGTGACATTCGATAGTAACGTTGTCTTATAGGTTGAGAGTCACCAGTATCGATATGGTGAGTTATAAGACTAGTTCTACCAAGGCCCATACTGTCAGTGGAGATTTCCTGGAATTGACTGACAATTGAATCGGCTGTGGACTTTTGTGAATCAGAGAGATTATCGTAAGACTGTATAAAAGTCTCATTTTTGTCGATACTTATTTCTGCCAAAGAAGAGTTGGACAAGGTGATGCTACCTAAGTATTTGGGACAAATATTGAAAATCCGCCAAAAGTCAATGCCTAGGATAAGTGGGCTGTCCACATTTGGTAACACGTAACCCTTAATAATGTGGAATTGTTCTTCAAAGTGAATGGGAAGATTGATGTAGCCAATACTTTGAAGGGACTGGCCTCCAGCAGCAGTCACGGAGATACAATCATCGGTAAATACTTTTAGACCATGGTCCGACAATAATTTATGAGAATCATTGCCGAGAATAGTGACAGCAGATCCAGAATCGAGTAGACCAGAAGCAGGGATGTCCCCGATTCTAACGGAAATATAGGGTCTACTGTCCTTTGTTGGTTTACTATCCAGAATTGAGGCGACTCTGAAACTAGAGAAGAAGTTTCTAAGGGTTTGTAGCCATTTTACAAAATCTACTCTATCGAAATGACCCTTAGAACCGTCCCAATTCTGGCTAATTAGTTTTTTTGAACGGTAGGAGTACATTTAGGGCATTCAGGTTTCTTTACACCTTTATTACCGCACCCAAAACAGACGATGACGTCACGACTAACCTTACACTGACGAAGATCGTGAGTGTTAGAGCGGCATCTTAGACAAAAGTTATTTGACTTTACAGTTGTTGCAGGAGCGATCGCAGAGACATGGTTGTCAGATTTCGTCTTACATGGCTTGTAAGCAAATTCGGGTGCTAGTGTGTGTGTGGTAATCGTTGGTGGCTCGCGAAAGTGTGACATACGGGTTTGTATATTTTCGTAATTTTTGCACAACGTTCTCAATACCCCAATATCCACAATCTGAGTTGCCGAGGCCAACGTACTCGCATAACATGGCCGGATATTGTGCAATAGTATCTCTAATTTGTCCTCTTCGGATAATTGTTTCGATAAGCGCGAAAACATTCCTGCCATTATGGAAAGATAAATGGTTATCGTTTCTGATTCGCCCTGAGTGCGAGCCCTAATTTCAGAAAGTAGACGATAATCATAGTCAGTTTGGCTGAAATCCTCTAACAACAGAGATTTGAGATCCGACCAGTTGTTAACGCTATCTCTTATACTTCGGAACCAGTGCAATGCTTGATCGGTGAAAATTTCCGTTGCATAGGACAGAAGTTTGGAGTCCGAAATATTTCTGGCCTGACACAGTTCCGAAACCCTTTCGATAAAAGCCCGAACACATGATTTCCCGTCGTACTTCAATTTACTAAGTTCGGAAGTATTGCTACGCTCGCAAGTTACAGAAATCACGCTCGCGCCACTAACAGATGGCGTTGATTCCCTACACGCAGTATTAGACGAGGAAGATATTGAAAGGGGATCCTTTGCTTGTGATAAGAGAGCTAGGATCTTCGAATAATATTTTCGGTAAGTCTCCGACAGTTGATCATGGCCCGTTTCGAACTTTTCATCCGTAGGTACCCGACTTAATCTGTGATAGACATGGTGCATCAGATTTTGTGTCCTAAGAAGAGAGGATCTATCTGGTGCAGGTCCGTCAAGAGCAGATTGCACTTTGTCCAAGATTTTGACGACTGCAAGTAAGTCGTCCTTAGGTTCAAGGTGAGATAACAGAACGTCCTCTGACGGGTATTCTGTCACAAGTTTAGTTATTTGTTTACGTAAAATTTCTACGGTAGTGCCTGGGTTTTCACCTCTGATGGCAACTTCGTACTCCAGTTCTGCTTTGTTTAGAGAGAGAAACTTAATTTGAAAAGACATGATGCAGCTCAAATAATAAATACCAAAGAGATGAGTAGTGAAAGTGTACTGATTCCTTTAGTCGCCTCTTACGACATGCACAGGAGGAAATGCAACTGCCGTATTCTTTTTTTGATTTCCCGGGACAGCACAGGAAGAGAAATCAAGGAATTGAAAATGACGCTACTAATTAGTCTCCGTTCTGTTACAAAATGATTTATGTACGTTAGGTTTTGACGGTATGAATGAAGTGAATGACGATGTAGAAAAAAATATATATGTTAAAACTGCAAATAAAAATATTGCAACTAGTGGGTAGGTGGTTAATTTTTTTTATAAGAGAACGAGAAATTAAAACCAACGTAGGAATTTGAAAAAAACACTACAATTTAAAAGTTTGAATAATAACCACGTACACAGAAGTTGCTAAGCAAAACCAAAATTACAACACAGGTAAACGTTTACAAAAACACGCACACACAAACAACTAACTACTTACAGCGTAAGCAAGGCCAGACTAACCACGTTATGGGCGCCACTGTGACGTCCCTACTTGGAGAGGAATAAAAAGATTCCAAATAGGTAGCCAACAAGAAATTTTATTTAACGTGGGTTCTCCAAATGTAGTCTGACCCTGGTTACGCAGCAACGAATCTTCCCTGCGGGTTTTGCCGTAGTCGGAGTGCCGCTGACGTCGGAGAAGTAACGGTCCGAATGCAGCCGGAGCAGGGAAGCAGATTAGCCCGAAGCGGTGTCAGGAACCGGGAAACCGTAGGGTTGCCAGGAAAAGCGGTGATCCCGAAGAGGTGCCAGGAACCCCGAACTGGAATTCGAAACCGTTCCTCCTTTAACATCTGTTACTGCACTCCGTCCGAATGCTCCACCCGCCAAGAAAAGAATAGTGTTGTCGTGGTGGTAACAATCAGAACGGAGTTACATATACAAAGGAAAATACAGTGCTAGGAATAAAAACAAGCAAGCATTCATATTTGTTATCGGCAGACCCCACTTGGGACATTTTACAAATAATCGGACATTCTACAAAATGTCCAAATGTGCAATCTGCCGGTAACATTAATTATTTCTATACATGAAAAAAGGATATTTATTTGTTTATCGGCAGACCTCACTTGGGACATTATGCAAACAATCCGGACATTTTATGAAATGCCCAAATATGAAATCTGCCGGTAACAATCAACAATTTCCACACAAAAAGGTAGCTAGTATAATTTAGTAAGCTGAACATATTTTCCAGACATTCTATAAGAAGCCAAGACACACTAACGCGTGTCTAAAAGCGGGTAGCAATTTGCGTTACAATGCGATGTGAATATCGCGAAATAATAATTAGCGAGTCTAAAAGGAATAAAACGCAACAAGCAATAAATGAAATGAGATGATTCTGGACACAAATGAGTAAGCCCGAAAGTACCTAACGGTAAGATGATTTTAAAACAGTATCTTTCACCACTCACCTCAATCGGGGTTAATATGAAGCACAGACAAAACTAAAACGTAACTACTAGCAGTACGTTATGATTAAACGCAAGCAACCACTGCTTAGAGTCGCTCGTCGGCGTACGGTAAAAAGGGACCGTTACAGAGCGCCAGCAGGACGGACGTGCGCACAGTGCCGAGTGAGTTTTCGGAATCACGCCGGCGCCGCAAAGTCAAGTTGCGGTCACGGCTGGTCAGTTTAAAACGGGCCAATCACAGCAGAGCGAGCGAGCTGTCAACAGTGGAATGCTGCTAGTACAGCGCGTGAAAATTAATACTGTGATTACCAGCCTCATTTGGCAGTTTTATTAAGAGAATTACTACTTAAGTTCAAAATAAGACCAGTTAATGATAGAGTGAAGACAACGGTAACTTACAACGTTACAAAGGTAGCCCCTCTGAAACCATTAACTGTTTCACGGCTGGAACTGATCGTTGCAGCTTTATTGGCAAAGCTGTTGCAAGATATTTCCGATTTGTTGAACATACACATGGACCGAATCTATGCTTGGACAGACTCGATGGTGGTTCTGTCATGGTTGCAGTCACAACCAAGCCACTGGCAACTATTCGTTGGTAATAGAGTCTCCGAAATTATCCAGAATATAGATAATGAAAGGAGGAGGCACGTCCTGTCAAACTCAAACTCAAACTCAAAAGTACTTTATTACTGTAGATATTTACATATTCTTAGCAAACGTCATTTTTTGCCTCTTCTCTACATTGGACCACTGTGGGAGAAGAAGGGCGTAGAAACTCCTACAGATTGATTTTTAGATCTCTTATAAAAATAGGTTGTGCTTAACTAATACAATTATGATTTATTTTTATTTAATAAGCTGGAATAAATAATTACAAAATTATTAACAGCAAGGTCTGTGTTGAGCCAGATTGACCCCATACAGTCCTGTAATTTAAGTAATCTTGAACATTGTAATATCTCTTTTTCGACAAAGTCGCTTTAACATGCTTTTTAAATTGCTCAAATGGCAATTTCAAAATCTCCAGAGGTATCTTATTTTAGTAGAGAATGCACTGACCCTTGAAAGAATTGCTAACCTTCGCGAGTCTAAAACGGGGCGCACATAGTCTGTGATTATTTCTTAGGTAAACATTACAGCTATCGCTAAGTTTGGAAAATGTTGTAAGGTTCTTGCGTACATACATTATATTTTCGAAAATAAATTGACTAGCTACTGTTAGTATGTCAATTTTTTAAAAAGCTCTCTTAAGGAGTCTGTTCGTTTTAAATTATAAATTGCTCGAATAGCTCTTTTCTGTAAAATAAAAATAGTTTGAATATCCGCTGCTTTCCCCCACAACAAGATACCATAGGACATCACACTATGAAAGTAACTAAAATATACTAGCCTAGATGTAGCCACATCCGTGCTTTGTCTGATGTTCCTAACAGCGTAAGCCGCAGAACTTAATTTACCAGCCAATTTATCTATGTGGGGTCCCCACTGCAATTTGCTATCAATGGTTATTCCAAGAAACTTCGTATCATTTACTAATTCTAACGTGCTGTTGTCTAACACTAAACTGGTCTCAACTTGCCTGACATTTGGAAGTGAGAATTTGATACACTTGGTTTTACCAGCGTTTAACAATAAATTATTAACTGTGAACCAATTCAAGGTTAAAGACAATACACCATTAACATCATCAAATTCTCCTTTTTTGTCTTTCAATTTTGCTGATAACCCTGCTGATCTCGCCTCAAGAGGCGTTAAGGCAAGTGATCTGACAGATAATGAACCTTGGTGGACCGGACCTGCATGGTTGAAGACCAAGGACACTGAGATTCTAAGACCCACATCAATCCCAAGCACATAATTAGAGAGCAAGAACTCGTTTCACACTCTGATGCAAGAAACATCCATTTGGAAGAGATTTTCATCAATGCTCAGGATGAAAAGAGTAAGAGCTGAAGGACAAAAAGAAGATTTTGATGATGTCAATAGAGTATTATCTTTAACCTTGAATTGGTTCACAGTAACAATTTATTGTTAAATGCTTATAAAACCAAATGTATCAAATTCTCACTTCCAAATGTCAGGCAAGTTGGGACCAGTTCAGTGTTGGACAGCAATACGTAGAATTAGTAAATGACACGAAGTTTCTTGGAATAACCATTGATAACAAATTGCAGTGGGGAACCCACATAGAAAAATTAGCAGGTAAATTAAGTTCTGCGGCTTTCGCTGTTAGGAACATCAGACAAAACACGGATGTGGCTACATCTAGGCTAGTATATTTTAGTTACTTTCATAGTGTCATGTCCTATGGTATCTTGTTGTGGGGGAAAGCAGCGGATATTCAAACTATTTTTATTTTACAGAAAAGAGCTATTCGAACAATTTATAATTTAAAACGCACAGACTCCTTAAGACATCTTTTTAAAGAAATAGACATACTAACTGTAGCTAGTCAATTTATTTTCGAAAATATAATGTATGTACGCAAGAACCTTACAAAATTTCCCAAACTTAGCGATAGCTGTAATGTTAACCTAAGAAATAATCACAGACTACTTGCGCCCCGGTTTAGACTCGCGAAGGTTAGCAATTCTTTCAAGGGTCAATGCATTCTCTACTACAACAAGATACCTCTGGAGATCTTGAAATTGCCATTTGAGCAATTTAAAATCCATGTTAAAGCGACTTTGTCGAAAAAGGGATATTACAATGTTAATAATTTTGTCATTATTTATTCCTGCTTATTAATTATGATAATGACTAAATATTATATTATGTTAAGCATAAGCAATTTTTAAAAAGAGATCTAAAAATCAATCTGTTGCAGTTTCTACGCCCTTCTTCTCCCACAGTGGTCCAATGTAGAGAAATGGCAAAAAATTACGATTGCTAAGTATATGTAAATATCTACAATAGTAATAAAGACATTTGGAATTTGGAATTTGGCTCAGTGTAAGAGATTTTTAGATTAAAAAAAAACA
Organism: Argyresthia goedartella; assembly: GCA_949825045.1. Lineage (NCBI taxonomy): Eukaryota > Metazoa > Arthropoda > Insecta > Lepidoptera > Argyresthiidae > Argyresthia > Argyresthia goedartella. Next base: position 2,631,776 of record OX463827.1, on the reverse strand, counting down.
GAAGATACGATATCTTAAGTGCTGCTGAATTTAATGATGTTGAAGCCAGCTGTTTGAGATACTATTAGAAATTAATATATGGTCAAGAATTTCAAGATCTGATAAAGAAAGGTAAAGTTAGAAACAAAGATTCTTTGATCAAACTTAAACCATACTTGGATGGTAACAATTTGCTGAGAGTCATCCCAAGCAAGCAGCATGTTACAAGATTAATAGCAGATTCACACACAAAAACCTAACATGGTACGGTCCAGCAGGCAATGACGTACATCCGGACCAAGTACTGGGTAAAAGGTCTGAAATCAGCAGTTTCGGTCGAAGATTTCAGTCGAAAGTGTATTGTGTGCATAAAGAATAATAGTGCTAACAAAGCAGCAGCTAATGGGCCAGTTACCCAAGTTCGAAGGATATATCATATCAGTATCTAGGAAATATTTGAATAACAAACATGAATCATTCATCAATCATGTTAAACGGTAAGAAGAATATAGGTGAGTAAAAAACATAATATATAACGAAAATAAACTTTTATAAACCCATTATCAAACACGCGAGTTCAGTTGAAATGATTTGTTATGAAGTTTCGATGTTTTATTAATGGACAACGTAATTAACATATGTTTAAACATGTACAACATTTTCTTAGTAATTTCAATCCGATTTTTACTTACATAGAGTACAGTAGGTATGTATGAACATTTCTCATATACATTACCTTCAATTAAGTTAACAACATGTTCGCAACGAGTACGCTTATAATCTTTGTTAAGTTTGTTTAAGCAACAAGCTATCATTGCAATAACATTGTGCTTATTTTTGAATATATGTGTAACAACTACAGTAGGCCAGCTTCACCTTTTACTCTAAAATGTATGACTAAAAGACAAAATAGATTTAACCGCCCACCATAGATTAGTATTTACACCACGGATGTAATTTATTAATCCGCCGTTTTGGCAGTAATATTAATTTTGACAACGGTCTTTTTAAACTGTGAATACCCTTACTTGGTATTGGATATCATAGAGCGGACGCCGTTCTCCCATAGGCCTCCAAACATGGGTGATTTTGGTGGCGCAAAATGCCATGTCGTACCATCATTGGCTAAGAGCTCGGCTATCAATGCCATGTCGTACCATCATTGGCTAAGAGCTCGGCTATCAATGCCATGTCGTACCATCATTGGCTAAGAGCTCGGCTATCAATGCCATGTCGTACCATCATTGGCTGAGAGCTCGGCTATCAATGCCATGTCGCACCATCATTGGCTAAGAGCTCGGCTATCAATGCCATGTCGTACCATCATTGGCTAAGAGCTCGGCTATCAATGCCATGTCGTACCATCATTGGCTAAGAGCTCGGCTATCAATGCCATGTCGCACCATCATTGGCTAAGAGCTCGGCTATCAATGCCATGTCGTACCATCATTGGCTAAGAGCTCGGCTATCTCTTTAGAATTGACCATATACCTATCATCTACCTACATATTTTTTAATCGTTTATTGAGTATTTGATTAAATTCTCATTGAAGGAAAACGCGATTGGTTGAATTTTTCTCGATATAATTTATTTACGAAAATGCCTCTAAATTGTTTCACTTTTTCCTGTATTTCTCAAATCCTAACTAATTTCATTGCGGAATTACATTAAAAATGTAGATATTATATATTTGGAATCTCTCCTTGAAAATATTTTTGACAAAATAGCGTAGTTTATTTTTAAACAATTTTTATGTGGTTTGGCGCTACCTTATTATAGTTTCAGTCGAGGACATTGTTTGCGCTCTCTTTTTTTCTTTCTTATGTGGCAGTAAATAACGCTCTCAATTATATATCACTGTATCTCCAAGGAGCACCACGTGTATGAGCACAACTCACCATTGAAGGTGATCTTCTCATAATTGAGCAGCTCCAGCACCTGGTTGCACACCTTGTTCTCCTCCCTGGCCTGCCGCTCCCGCTCCGCCAGCCCGTCCACCACCTCCGCGGCGGTCTTAGCGGGGTGCGCGCAGGAGCCCTCGTGGGACAGGGCTTCGTGGTGCGGCCCGCGCCAGGGGCAGCCGATGCAGGCGTAGCGGCAGCCGGTCAGTCTGCGCGAGGAGCAGGGTTGGGCTGGTAATCGGGGGGTTTTGAGCGCACAAGGATATTATGCAGTGAACGTAGTTTGAAGGAGGCAAAAGATCATAAATCCCTACGCCAACTGGCAGATAGATTTATACATATCAGATCATCATAGAGTCTAGAGTTAGGTCATTCTTATCATGAATCTACTACAAATACAGGACAGTGTTTATGTATCTACACTAAGCATATTTTTAAATATTTCTAATACTCTACAGCAGGCAACAAAAAACGGTCAACTGCGAGTCTGACCCGAACCCAAACGTTCCCTTAACATCATAAAACATATAACACTATGTACTTTTAAAATCGCCGCTTCACATATCAAAACATGTCTTCTTAGTAAATAAGCAACGTAAAATTTCGGGGCGGCCTGCGCCCCCTCTCATGCTTGCTATAATTGTGAAATTTTGAGGCCGTGTTCATTATATTGTAATTTACAAATTAGCTAAGTGAAATTTCATAATACAGCCCTTGTTAGTGAATCACAGGGTTTCCTCAGTGAAAAGTTGATTTTGGGTATAACTGAGTTGGTCATCCCTTCTCTACAGTATAATAAAGAACTTGATTTGGTATGTTAATTTCTTTGAAAACAATATCTGTACCTTTTTCACATAGCAAAACAAATTAACTGAAAACAAAATGATATCTTCGTAAACCGAGACGAAACGTACTAACAAAGTCGTGATGTTCCACTTTTCGTCCTTATCTCCAATCAGTAAATCCTCAAAGTGGGACACGTGTTCGAACCTAAATGCGCAGGGTATTCGTATCTATGAAGAATGAGAAGGTATGCCTTTTATCACCTCAAATGGGTTCACCAGACGAATCACACAACAAAACAGTAACAGTAATACGCTTTAGATTATAGCTAACAAGATGATATCAACTTTTTTATTTACAAAACATATAAAAGCTCAAGTGATCAACAACATATAGCGTACAATAACTCTATTTGATTTATCTACTACAGTACAATGTGATTGGTGTACAACATTTATATTATAACACAAGTAGCCGACGACGCCTTACACCACACAAGATACATTATAGTTCGAGATATAACGAAAACATGCGTTAATTCACTACTATATTACTCATGACCTGGGGTTTTGCAGAAGCAACATAAACCGCAATCTCATAAAAACCGTCACTTCTTATTTTACGGGCGCGGTGGGGGGGAAGCGATCACGATGACTCTGTTAAACCTCTTCGGCATCCATGTTGACCATTGGTTTGACAGGCAATACAGTTAAGTAGCAAATGAACGCTAGTATTCGTCGATACTTCGTGTAAGAATATATCAACATGTTGCAAGCTACATCAATGTGTTTGGTTCGCATTATACCAGGTGTTGCAAGCACATACACTAGTGTTAGTGAGATCTGTTCATTTCACGAAGGCGCTGCCTGTCTGTCCTGCTAAGAGTCGAAATGATCCTTGTGGAAGTGATGGTCAAATTGAGTCTAGTCTAGACGATGGCAGGTTTAGATGCAGTGTAGGGGAGTATGATACGAAGAGAGACAAGAGTGATAGAGAAAAATTTGCTAGCCGATGGTTTCTGTTACATATGATCAAAAGAATACAAACCTTTTACAATGCAAAATTGTATCGAAATTTAGACAAAGACAGATAGCAGCTTCAGCACTGTAGGTGCTGGCACCCAAGCTATGAGTAGAAGATGAAAGAAAAGAAAATACGAAAAACAAAAATTAAGTTAGATGTAATAGGTTTGAGACAGTACCCTCCCTTACATGCTGACAGACGCCAATGAACAGACCCGTAACTATCACATTTCCACACACCTTCGGTACCTACGCCGCCGCCTCGGCACTGGCGCGTCGACCACCTCAGACACGAGGTAAGTCCTCCGAAGCGCAGACAGTACCAGCCAGTACATACTGGATATGATGCGAACCAAACCACTGAAGGCGAAGGGACGGGACGGTTTGGAATCGATGACGATTTGGGTGAACATCAGGGTACAAGTCAGGATAGGATACTTTTAGGAGTGTCGGTACCAAAACCGACAATTGCGCAGTCGTTACTGGGCAGTCTTGTGGCTACTCACTAGAGTGTTTTTTATGAGCCGGAGGCGCTGCGGAGCGCGGAGGCCGCGTGCCGGTGAGGAGCAGACCAGACGAACGAAGCCGGAGCGGCTGAGGCGACGGCGAGTGAGGGAGCCTGCGACGAGCTGCACGGAGACAGTCGCCACGCTACGTTGCGCCTGAGCAGAAGCATACGCAAACATGGATTTTAGTAGAAAACATGTTATTTAGGTTAGTTTAGTTTTGCTAAAATATCTCAAGAACCATACATTTCCTAGACTGGATATTTTACAGGAGGGGTTACCTCCCCCCTCCCCCCAAAAAACACAGTAAAAAAATACAGTCTTCTAACTATGTTTAATATTGCAAAAAAGCAGTTTCTCGTCATCCGCAAGATGTAAATGCCGCAAGAGCGCCGGCCTCCGTAACCCAACCAGCACGTGGCGGAGACTGTCGAGCGCACCCGATAACCGACGAACGTGAGTTTCGGAAACGCCGAAATTTCGGCTGATTTCTGGCTGAAACCGAAACATTGCCGAAACATGATTTTTGCGCCGAAACTGAAACCGAAACCGAAATTTCGGTCACTAGTCATAGTTACATTGCTACGAAAGTGACATAAAGCTACCCATATATAGGTAGAGTTTGGGGGTGGGTGGTAGCGGTGGGACATTGACGATTTTTTCGTTAACGAAATATTTTTGTTGTACCGTCAATGACTAACCCTAGAAATATTAGGTTAATTTCGTCACTCTAATAACGCTTAACTGTATGGAATTGAAGAATAGTGCAATTCGTTAATTATTTAGAGCTTAACTTTATGGTTCTTGCTTTCCATTTTCAAAGTAGCATTTTAAAGATAAAAAGATACGCAAATTCCGAAGTGAGAAAATTCTACGCCAAACAAAGGTGATAGATAGACGCACTTACACAAGCGCTAACATTAAAATGGGCATGGGCCGGACACATTGCACGCTTACCCGACGACAGATGGACGATAAAGACAACAAGATGGAAATGGCCAATAGGAAAGAGATAGGTAGGAAGACCAAACATGCTGGAGCGATGATATAATGGAGACCGCAAGCACACAATGGCAAAAGAGAGAGAGCAATGGAAGAAATTGGAGGACATCATGTTTTATTGCACCAATGGACAGTTCTTATCAATACAAATACAAAAGTAGAATACCCAGCCGCCAATTCCCTTCCGCCTTCAGGAAAAAATGTAAAAAATCTTTGAAACGAAAAATAATAATTGTGGCTTACCACTCGTACCTACTGAAGTGAACAAAAGCTTGCGTGATCAAGCTTTAGCAGTTCTAACATACCCTAAAATAATTTATGATCTGACTGTTAACATCTTGGGCGTGAAATCAATTTTTATTTTTTTAGGTTAGAAATTTTATCAACTATGTCATTTTTTCCTGAAGTCACGGTAGGGAATTGGCGGCTGGGTATTCTACTCTTGTATTGGTATTGATAAGAACTGTCCATTGGTGCAATAAAAACACGATGTCGCGTTTTCCCTCCTCAGCATAATGTGCGTGGGTAGCAGAAAGAATGAATTAGAAGTCGACAATGCTGCTGTATTTACATTTTTTGCCAGGGCTTCTTGGTCGGTATTTAGTTTAACCAGGGTTTTGTTGGCAAGGGTGCGTCCTATCTTTGTAAAGTATGTGTTGCAGTGAGATAGAGAGGTATCCACAGTACCTTTGTGTCCTAGAAGTTCGTCATAAGATTGTTCACCTTTATTTAGATCACAAATAGTTTTTATCGGTGTCCACATATTCTTAGGATTGTCTTTATTTTCTAACAGAAATTATTTGTTGTGTTGGTTCTTAAGCCGCTTTACAAGATCGTTACAGTAGTTCCTGTACCTATTGTATGATATTCCCAGGATCACATTATTTGGCTCTTTACGAGTTTGCATGAGGAGCGCTTCACGGTGGTTCATTCAGCGGATCGTTAATTACGTATTTAGACCGACTAATTTTAATTATTTTTGAGTTTCTAGTGACATGAGTCCTTATGTTTATTTAGTTTTTCAGAGCAAGATGGTGCCCCGACTAAACCATTTGATTGCATGGACATATCCTGCAATGGTCGGATACTCTGTGCTGGCAGTCTGACAGTACAGGACGATGCCTACCTGGTGTTCTGGGACCAGAGACAACCGCAGGCAGCTTTAGGGGGCTACTGGAACTCGCATACTGATGATATTACTCAGGTACCTACAGCTTATCAAACTCTTAGGAAAAAAATCTGAAATAGATTCCAATCAAGTAATAAAGTGAATACCTTACAATAAATAGTAAATGTGAGTAAAGGGATAAAAAATATGAACTATTAAGTTTGAAAGTTTTTTCATGTTTCTGCTGTATTAAGTAAAGTGCTGTATATATATTTGAAGATACACCTTCATGTTAAATAACAACATTACAAATAACAACTTTTGGCTCGTCCGCACACCGGTAACCTGCTCGGTCGGCGCAGCGGTTGGACGACAACTGTCCCATCCCGCCATTACTGACGTATGTGCTCGAGACAAAAAACTGTAGGGACTATAATTTATAAATAAATAGCCAATACACTACATCAACTATGCCCAAACTCACAGGTTCGCTTCCACAAAGATAAAGTGTCCACCGTCGCCACGGGCTCTGTGGACGGTCTGCTCAACATCTTCAACATCATGGAGAGTGCGGAGGAGGACGCTCTGCAGTACTCACTCAATGGAGAACTCCGTGGGGAAGATCAGCTGGCTGGACGATACCAACCAAGGTAAGGCCGTACAGGTTGCTGGAAAAGATCTCTTATCAAATTATTTATATTACCCGAGTGGCCGAGTCGGCAGTTTCCCTGCCTACGAAGCCAGAGGTCCCGGGTTCGAGTCCCGGTGGGGGCAAATATTTGTTTGATGAGAACAGATGTTTGTACCCTAGTTATGGTTGTTTATCTATCTAAGTATAATATTTATCTATATAAGTATCGTTGTCTAGTACCCAAGATACAGGGAATCCTAGTTTGGGGCTAGATCAATGTGTGTAAATAGTGTCCAAAGTATTATTATTAGGCTTATGTTTAAACGATTACCAAAAACGCACCTATTTTACTACCAATAAATTCGAAATGACTGCCAGAATGGATAAATGTCCACCAAATTGTGTTTGGATCACCAAACTTCATTTTATTTTTTGTGTTCTTAAGTTTATGTTTTAAGTATTTTTTGTTGTTCTTACATGTTCAACCTAACACGAAGGATAAAGGGGGCTTCGCTTCGCTCACCCCCTTTACCCTTCACCTAAGCTACCGCAGTATTTTGCCCTGATATTTTTTGCAACTTTTGGTGTTCATTTATCCATTTTGGGTAGGAAAAAAATATTTTGGTGATCATAAAAGATATTTGTTGCCTTATTATTATTATTATATTATGTCCTATGGAATTTTGCTGTGGGGACGAGCTGCTGATATTAACTCAATTTTTGTTCCACAAAAAGGGCTATTAGAGCAATTTATAACCTCCGCAGTCGTGACTCCCTGAGGGAACTGTTCAAAGAAATTACCTTATTAATTAAAGTACCATGTCAATATATTTATGAAAAGATCATGTACGGTTAGGAAGAACATAAATAGCTTCACTAAAAATGTTGCTAAATTATCTAAGCGGAAATAGAATTGAACAACCTTACTATTGACTAGCTAAAGTAAAAACTTAATTTGTGGGTCTAATGGCCGACTTCATCAACGATCCCTATCTTTTAGGGGACACTTTATTTCTTTCAGGGGCCACCTAGCGGTTATTTCGGTCTGACCTAAGTGTAAGGGTCATCTAGAATCCTCAGGGACCCCCTAAATATAAGTCCGGCCACTGAAACAATCGCTAGACTAATATCTACGCCATTTTGAAAAAAATCCAAAAACTGAATCGACAAATAAAACCATATAATTGTCGAACCTGCTCACAAAACAGGCGAATCGGTTGATAAATGCGACATGTAGAGGAGATCAGCCGGAATCCCGGAAGACTGGTCGCTTAATTCGCTCGGTCGATAAAGATCTGAAAATATGATAGCGCCGGGCCAATGGTGATTTTTTTAGTAAAGGGTAGGCCTTGACTGAGGACCTCCACTTGGTACGATCTCTGCAGACATCAATAGCTCCCTGAAAATTCTAATAAACAGCAATATGATCGACATCGACAGGTGTCGTGCATCACACAGTCCAACGACCTGCAGATATGGGACAGCGACAGCGGGGATCTACTGAGCAGCTTCAGCAGGGATAAAGTTGCCAAGAGTATAAAGGTCAGTTAATACAGGTTTTTTTCATCTCAGAATGCTCTATGTAAAATGCTTCCTTAACTAGCCATTTCACAACTATATAAAGAAATACACACACACACACACACACACAAGCGTAAGTATTCTTATCACACACTCCTGTAAATAATATTACTATAGGTGCTCTGTGAGCGCCTATAAAATTCAACCTATTGACTAAAATTATATAGGTCAAGATCTCTACAAATCCCACACCTATTTTTAAATATGTCAAGCCGTTTGGTCTGTAACGTTATTTTTTACATTTTCAACGCCTTTTCCGCATTTTTGAAAAATTTACGTAAATTGCGAACCTGATCTTAAAATTTCACGAGAATCGGTTGAGAAATGCGACCTGTGGTAGGAGAACAGCCGGACAGACATCCAGGCACACGAAAGCATTCTTGCCCAAGCTGAACGGAGACGTTCGTCGCTCGGTCAAATATATAGAAAGGCAAGTAGGTTTAGGTCTACCCCAGCTCAAAAAATTACTTCTACTACTCCTATCCAACCTTAGTTTGCTGAAAGAAAGCCCTTTTCTATATAAGATAAGCTCGTCATGTTAAATCAATTATCTAACATACGATATTGTGTATCTTTTACAGCGCAGTAAAGGAGACGACTGCTACCTGGTGGATACGTTTATGTGTTCGGACGGAACTCCCTTGGTCCTGGCCGGCTCAAACGGCGGGGATGGGTAAGTCATTGATTGCTCATTTCTTAATACGTTAGACGCCGACACACTGTTCCGTTAGGGATATGACGGTCAATGTTGGGCGTCGAGCCTTCGCCGCACAAAGTTGGGCGTCGAGCCTTCGCCGCACAAAGTTGGGCGTCGAGCCTTCGCCGCACAAAGTTGGGCGCCGAGCCTTCGCCGCACAAAGTTGGGTGGCATCGAGCCTTCGCCGCAAAAAGTTGGGCGGCATCGAGCCTTGGCCGCACAAAGTTGGGCGTCGAGCCTTCGCCGCACAAAGTTAGGCGTCGAGCCTTCGCCGCACAAAGTTGGGCGGCATCGAGCCTTCGCCGCACAAAGTTGGGCGGCTTCAAGCCTTCGCCGCACAAAGTTGGGCGGCATCGAACCTTCGCCGCAAAAAGTTGGGCGGCATCGAGCCTTGGCCGCACAAAGTTGGGCGTCGAGCCTTCGCCGCACAAAGTTAGGCGTCGAGCCTTCGCCGCACAAAGTTGGGCGGCATCGAGCCTTCGCCGCACAAAGTTGGGCGGCTTCGAGCCTTCGTCGCACAAAGTTGGGCGGCATCGAACCTTCGCCGCAAAAAGTTGGGCGGCATCGAGCCTTGGCCGCACAAAGTTGGGCGTCGAGCCTTCGCCGCACAGAGTTAGGCGTCGAGCCTTCGCCGCACAAAGTTGGGCGGCATCGAGCCTTCGCCGCACAAAGTTGGGCGGCATCGAGCCTTCGCCGCACAAAGTTGGGCGGCATCGAGCCTTCGCCGCACAAAGTTGGGCGGCTTCAAGCCTTCGCCGCACAAAGTTGGGCGGTTTCAAGCCTTCGCCGCACAAAGTTGGGCGGCATCGAGCCTTCGCCGCACAAATTTGGGCGGCATCGAGCCTTCACCGCACAATGTCGGGCGGCATCGAGCCTTCGCCGTACAATGTTGACCTTCATTGTTGCGTTCTCTATTCAGGTTTGTTACGCATATGGAAAACAGGGATAACCGGGAAAAGTCAGGGGATTTTTTTTCTCCTGGAATAGTCAGGGAAAAGTCAGGGAATTTCCGAAATTCTCTGGAATTTTCTTAATATGTTTTTTTTGCAATAATTACGAAAAATGGAACTGACTTGAAACTAAATCTGAAAAATATTGTTATGAATATGAATATTTTTGATTTGATTGAATATTTATATTATTCTTTTGTCAATTAGAAAAAACTATGTGCCAAACATTAAAAATAAAATAAAAAACTCTTTCTTTTGCATTTGATTAGACAATACATAACAACACAATTATTACTATATTTATCAGTGTTTAAATTTTTATGTTTTAACACCGATTCAACAAATTCTATTTGTAATTTAAAATATAAAAACAACAGGTTATTTATTTGCTTTGAATGCATTATTTTTTTACTTTACAGTGTTCAAATTCTTTTTCGAATTTCAGTTTTTTTCAATTTTGTTCATTTTACTATCTAACATTCCCAATCTAATTGTCAATTGATCTTTGAAGAATTATGTTATTTACTTCAACACATTTTTCTAATATGAAAATGGAATTGAGAATTTCCTCTATTCTCTCAAGTCGCTTGAAATTTTTTGTTTCCTCAAAAATGATTCATTACTATTGCTGGTATACAATTCCCGTGAAGTTTGTAAATATGCCAGAAATGCACAATCACGTTACATGGAACATCTCGAGGAACAGAAAAAAAAAGACAAAAATGCGTTAAAAACCGCAGAAAACAAGAAGAGATCGCGAGATTTAATTAAAGAGTTGTATGAAAAAAAGAGGAAGCTAGCGATCGAATACCAGAAAGGTCTTGAGAGTCTTGATGAGCAGCTAAGTGCGGTTCATAAAAAGTAGAGGGTATACGCAGTAATGTGATTCATTAAACTACATTACATTTCATAGAAATGTAGATCTCATCTTTAAATATTTTACTGTCATATTATAATATGTGTTAAATTTGTTTGTTTCTTTGCAGATTGTTTTATCGTATGTAAAGGATATTATAGTCTATAGTTCACGTTATTATTGTTTTCCAACGTTTCTCAACTGCTGATCTTTGATAGTCAACTTTAAAAAAAATATATTTCATGTAAAACAAAGTGTTCTTTATTTAAACCTAACCTCCCTGGAATATTTGTAAAATATGTATGGAAAACCTAGAAAATTCAGGGAATTTGTGATTCAGCAATGCGTAACAACCATGCTATTGTTCCAACGGTCATTTGTAATGTGATAATTCGCATATAACATGACCCACGTGGCCGTGTGGTTGATCCTTATATAGCTGGATTTTTGCAAAATACTGACATAGAATATAGAGTAAAAATGTCAAACGCATTTATGGATTAAGTAAGAAGTAAAAATCATTGAATCATTATGAAATTATTTTATAATGATTCCTTGAATCATATAGGATCAAAAAATACCTTGTATTAGTCGAAATACATTATTATATCTAACTAAATAAATAAATAAAAAACAACCGACGAAAAATTTAAGAAAGGTACATTTTTTCGAAAGGTACGTTTTACGGAAAAAGCATTTTCTAAAAATTTTCCACAGGCTTCAAAGGTGGATTGTGCGAGTGAGCCGTTATGTTGATTATACTAAAGAATGAATGTTTTGTTCCAGAGAATGCCTGAGGTCGGTAACGATTGCGGATAAGAAGCTGTCGCCGAGCACACATTTCAGAGAAAACAAACAAATAGTCAGATGCTGCTGGTACGACAATTATGTAAGTGCCATGGTCACTGACGACCCGAATGGCCGAGTGGGCAGTGACCATGCCTACGAAACCCAGGGTCCCGGGTTCGAGTGCCGGTGGGGGCCAATATATGCTTGATGAGAACGGATGTTTGTACCCTAGTCATGGTTGTTTATCTATCTAAGTATAATATGTATATCTATATAAGTATGTGTATCGTTGCCTAGTACCCAAGATACAGGGAATCCTAGTTTGGGGCTAGATCAATGTGTGTAAATAGTGTCCAAGGTACATTATATCACATTATTATTATTATTTATTTTAAATCGCAGTCGATGTTTCTATGTATGTGTGTGACGTCATTGTTTACATTAATGTTACCCACGGCACAGGCCAGTCACAGGCAACGAGATGTCTACCCATACTGTGTGTGCCACAGACCAGTACATTATAGTCGTTTATCTACACACGTATCATAAACCCTCTTTACTGCGTACAAAAACCGCACGTTACGTACAGCATTATGTTAAACTACTTGGTAAAAACTCATGTGTAATTTTTCTACATATTATGACATTCAAATTTCGAACGCCGACGCCCGCCTGCGTGCCACCCCTAGTTTATCGGTGATGTTGGTGCTACAGAACAAGCTAAACAACTGCAGAGCCACAATGCCGGTCAAACATGCGGTCCCTGAACACATCAAAGAGAGCTTATGTATGTGTGTAGATAAACTAGTGTAGGTATGTAACTATACATTTTAAAACTCTCGAGTGATATTATTATAAAACGAGCCGAATTAATGCCCTCTATTATGTAGCAGTCACATAAGCTACTATTATGTGACTGATACATTTGGAATTTAAAATTTCGTCAAAGCAGTAAGTTCAAAAGTTTGATATCCAAGTCCACCCGTGGTAAACGACTTTTTTCATACCGATCCGTATTTTCTGTCCTACAATTTTGTTGCGAACTGCTGGTTCAACCGTAGAATCGTAAGTGTACCAAAAGCATACTCGCAAAATTAATTAGAATTGAATACCGCGACAAAAGAACGTTTGGCAAAAGTCGACTACCCCGTATGTGGGATGCACCGGCTGACTAACTGACTGACTGACTGACTGACTGACTGGCTCGCTTGCAGAACGACGTGCTCATCACGGCGGGTGAGGCCGGACTCCTCAGCGCCTGGAGACGCGGCCGCGTGCCGGCGGGGACGCTCGGCAGCAAGCTGACTGCGTCGCTGGACAAGCTGCGGCTCAACAGACACAAGCCTTACTAATATATAATATATGTTGTCGCGTCACACGTCGCACACAACCAACTGTTTGCCTTTTGTTGTTGAGTAGGAGGCAGGAGGCAGTAGGACCACAGGTCGGTCGGTTTCATTATGAAGGCGTCTAGACTAACTAACTAACAAGAAAACTGACGGCGACATAAGACAGTTCTTGTTCGGTTCAGTTGATGGCATCTTTCGAATCTGTTTAAAATACTTCAATCGAGTTTTAGCATTACACACGTTCCTACACAATGACGTGTAGGTATTCAAATGTTAAATCAATAGGAAATGGCACAGAAAAAATCATCGAACTTACCACTTTATTCATTTAAAGATATAATAATTGCGAACAAATCTTTCCAATCGTAATACAGGCGCGTGGGACATACCCAACCCTTTGCAGCTGAACAATGACGCGATAAAATGACCATAATTTAGTGAAAACACACAAATTATCTATAAAATTGTAAATAAAGACACTTTTGATTCACTCACAACAATCACACATCCATTGATTACAATAAATTATTTTAACATTCAGTACAAAACCACAGTGACCTGTGTGACGTCGTCAACAAGGTATTTCCTTCTCGCTCATTCACGTGTGATAGAAGTCGTAAGACAGACAGTCAACAAGGTATTTCCTTCTCGCTCACTCACGTGTGATAGAAGTCGTAAGACAGACAGTCAACAAGGTATTTCCTTCTCGCTCACTCACGTGTGATAGAAGTCGTAAGACAGACAGTCAACAAGGTATTTCCTTCTCGCTCACTCACGTGTGATAGAAGTCGTAAGACAGACAGTCAACAAGGTATTTCCTTCTCGCTCACTCACGTGTGATAGAAGTCGTAAGACAGACAGTCAACAAGGTATTTCCTTCTCGCTCACTCACGTGTGATAGAAGTCGTAAGACAGACAGTCAACAAGGTATTTCCTTCTCGCTCACTCACGTGTGATAGAAGTCGTAAGACAGACAGTCAACAAGGTATTTCCTTCTCGCTCACTCACGTGTGATAGAAGTCGTAAGACAGACAGTCAACAAGGTATTTCCTTCTCGCTCACTCACGTGTGATAGAAGTCGCAAGACAGACAGGTGAACACGCCTGGTGTCGCCTAAATACGTATGACACTAAAATCATGAAAGTAAAAAAAAACTATTTATATATATATATCAAGATATATTTTTAATTATGCCTTCTTCACGTAATCTTCAACACAATCTCAAAAACCCGTAAAATATTGCATTTTCCATTGTTGACATATCTATCCAGCCAGATGTTATAAATAAATTTACCGCATTACTGAATAAAAAGACAAAATCATTATAAATTAAATAATTAAATCTAAAAATCATCTCGATAAATTGGTTAGAAACAAACCGAAGAAGTCTACATTTCTGCTAAATTTTGTACTCGAAAATATGTTAATCTCCTAATGGCATCACGCCAAACTTATTGTAAGGCGATTGTCTATATAAACAAAGTCGTCCAGTACACTAAACATAAATAAATAGTGAGCAAGATATAAATATTTCTTCCACTTCTGTACATCACTTTAATTACGCGTTTGTGATAGATCGCTCTCTAAAGTAAAGAAACACATTCTTATAAACTCCTTTTGTTAATGAGATCATTGTGGGTCCATGATTTACTACTTTCATAAGTCATCAAAAGGGCAGCTCATAAGCACTTGTTTCAGCAAACTCACTAAACATATCACGTACTTAGATAAATAAGCACCCATTGTCAAAGTCTAAGCCCTCATTTAGCACGAGATTTAAAATATTGTCCATGTTTTTAACTGAAGTTGGATGACGATAAATATCATAACAATTTCAAACCAACCAACTATATTTAAACACGTTCTAATTTACAACAATCAGAATCGCACGTCATAAAACATAGAGAATATATCCGTCAGGCCAGGCAAGGTGTATAATTCCTTGATTGGAATCGAGCCTTATACTGCCAAGGTGCCAGATAACGGCGACCGCAGGACTCTCGCAGGTGTCTCTGAGTAGCTGATACTGGAGTGGTAGTGGTAGCGTGTGAGTGTATTAAATCAGGTTCTCGTTGTCGTCGTACGGACTGAGCGGATATGGCTCGACAGTAGATCACTTCGACGCGAGGAACATGATCAGTCTGCAAGTAAGACAATACTTACTTAGGACTAGCGTTTATTGAAATGGTCCCAAAGTGGAACAAGTATTTGGGGGTACCGCCAGGGCAGAGCTAAAACAAGACAGATGGGCGATCGCAGACAAAAACATACGGTTGTCGCTCGCTCGGGACCGGGAAGGAATTTGAGCATCAATCTTTAATCCGTTTCAGCTTCAGAGACGTGCAAGTCGCTACAAGAATGATATTTACATGAATTGTATTTGAATAGATGTAGACCGGAAGTCGCTTTTGGCCACCGCCAGTTACACAAGAACTGACCGGAAGTGTATCGCCTTGCTGAGCAGCCTGTTAGTGTCGCTCGGGTCGGCCAGCGCCAGCGGCAGCGGCAGCGGGGGCGCGACACTGCTGTCCCCGGCTATGTTCACATGTGTGTAGGGCTCACCGGAAGTGTATCGCCTTGTTGCTGAGCAGCCTGTTAGTGTCGCTCGGGTCGGCCAGCGGCAGCGGCAGCGGGGACGCGTCGCTGCTGTCCCCGGCTATGTTCACATGTGTGTAGGGCTCACCGGAAGTGTATCGCCTTGTTGCTGAGCAGCCTGTTAGTGTCGCTCGGGTCGGCCAGCGGCAGCGGCAGCGGGGGCGCGTCGCTGCTGTCCCTGGCTAGGTATACATATGTGTAGGGCTCACCGGAAGTGTATCGCCTTGTTGCTGAGCAGCCTGTTAGTGTCGCTCGGGTCGGCCAGCGGCAGCGGCAGCGGGGGCGCGTCGCTGCTGTCCCCGGCTAGGTACACATGTGTGTAGGGCTCACCGGAAGTGTATCGCCTTGTTGCTGAGCAGCCTGTTAGTGTCGCTCGGGTCGGCCAGCGGCAGCGGCAGCGGGGGCGCGTCGCTGCTGTCCCCGGCTAGGTACACATGTGTGTAGGGCTCACCGGAAGTGTATCGCCTTGTTACTGAGCAGCCTGTTAGTGTCGCTCGGGTCAGCCAGCGGCAGCGGCAGCGGGGGCGCGTCGCTGCTGTCCTCGGCGAAGGTGTGCTCCGCCACGCGTGCCCGCACGGCCGCCTCGCCGTACGGTCCGCGGAGCGCCACCCACAGCTGCGGGAGCGGGCACGACGACTTGGATTTCAGGATAAGCTGGGAAGGGTGTAAGGTGGTAAGGGAGACGATATTTAGAGTGGACAGACCATCCCGGCGCATTTAGTCTACTTCTCGATAGGTCGACTTGGTCCTTTACATCCATTTGTCATAGCGTCCACTACCCCTAACAAGCGAGAATACTGATTTCTAACACTGCCCTCCGCTAACTTAAAAGTCGCTAAGCCACAGAACCTCCTTTTAGGACGTAAGCGATAACCGTGGATTATGGTAGCGGCGTACACACGGTGAATTCACGGTTCGGTTATCTCTTATAGGAATGGAGATATTGAACTACATTTTAACAACTCACGATCTGACTTTTAGATGTGTACAGTTATACTAATGCTAGTGGAAGGCGACCTTTTGTATTTATGAATGCTATAACAAAAAATAGTGCGTCAATTAGTGCCTTAACCTTACAATCCCCCAAGCCTCATATGACGCTCGCCTCGAGTACCGTCCGTCCCCCAAGCGTCATATGACGCTCTCGCTCCCGCGCTTTTTTAAACCGGTATATTTTGGCCAATTTTTGTCATGTTGGTACTGTTAAAGATTTTCCAGACGCTCAATAAGACAAAGTCTATAATCCGATACAATTGTCTATGGTCATTCATAGAAAAAAATATTCCAAACGTGCCTCAAAAAAAACACTTTCGATTTCCGTATTTTTGGAAATTTTCAAACGCTGAAATATTGAACAGTTTATATAAGAACACACTAATGTTTTTATTGTTTTGAAAGGGTAATGTTATTTAGATTACGTAGGTATTAAATAACATGTATATGTTGTTGATGTTTTTCTCATGTCTGCTAGATTTGTGTCGAGAAGGACCATTTTCATAGATGTCTGTGATTCTCATGTCGGTACAATAATAAAGGAAGGTCACTGTGACATTAGTTTTGCATTGACTAAGAGAGGGTTTCATTAGCTACTCATATTTAGCACTCTCATAGTTCTAAGAGTTACCATTTCAACATAATCACTTGATACGTCAGTCAAGTGTCGCGCGCCGCGCGGGCTTAAGTGTGCCTGGGGGACGAGCTGTGTCGGCGCCAAGTGGCTGGGGGTGCGAGGGGTTAACCAATCCCAAAATTCGCGGTAGAACATAATAAAATTAAATTTAAAGTTCTAGAAACAAACATATCATCGTACAGGCGTTTACAAAAATGATTTTTACTTCAATTACGGACCAAGAACTGTGAATCTTACATAGTTACATCATCGACATATTAAACTGTGATTATTTGTTTTTAACTGAAAATGTAATTTTACTGTGATTAGATATAATACTATTAGATCCATGCCATTTAAATAGTTGGATAAGTACATATATCCAGCCATTATATGGTGAGGAAGTTAAAAAATGTGATTATAGGTACTGTGGTTTAATTATTGCAGGAAAATTAATGAGAAATGCATGGTGTCAATAGGGGTGGCGCAGAATTTTTTTGGGCGGGTGAATTATGTTGAAAGAGAGTTTAGTATGATACGAAGCAATTACCATGATCTCGCCTATTTGATAACATATGCATTCTGAATAAGATTCATGTCAGCAAAGACATTTTCACTTCGATAGTCGTAATAGCTGAGTTACTTCGCGTTCCTAGCCGCAACGTAATCAATTATCGATCGATATCGATATATAGCGCTATCTTCTTTCGATTCAATCACGTTTTAAAAAGCAACCAGCAACTCCTGGTGCTCCATATTGTTGATTGCAATTAAAATTTCCTCTACATTCACGTAAAAAAAAGTGGTCATACTGGATTATTTATCTGTTAGTGTCAAGGTCATCATCTCTTTCAAAGCGTTCCGAATGGATCATAAGTTTAAGTGGTGATGGTCGCTATTTCCCATTGCCCGGAATGGCATCATGAACCTGGGATGGTTGGTGATAGTTTTAGTGCTGTTTGCTCCATACGGAACATGCTGTTAGTGAATACTGTTTGATGACGTCGTCGTATCATGGATTTGCACCGTTATGTATTAAAAAAACGTACGAATAGGAAACATTAATTACGACTTTTGAAAGTTACACCTCAGAAGTATTTTTTTTTTTTGGTATTGCATCTAAAACTCAAGAACAACCCCTGGTGGCTTTTAGTTAGCGGAGGGCAGTATAATGCATGGCTCGGCTCATTGATGACATAGTGGACCGACGTCATCCCGGACAATAGATCCAGCGGTTGTGCTGTGCAAAATACATCATGCCCATATTCTTAGTCGATGTACTGTTAATTACATATTAGCCCCGCAACGGGCATCAAAAAATAGAGTATTTATGAGTAGAAACTAAAACAACGGTAGAACTGTTAGCGCGAGCTTATATCCTGCGGCGTAAACCAAACCATACCGCGATGTAGGAATCGGGAACAGCGCCATCTGTTTGCGCAGACAGGTAAACTATCCCCAGTATTATGAGAATGGCACGTCATGGCACGTCACGACACTTCAATTCAGTAATCCGGTTTTACATAAGTATCGTTCTGTCACGTTCTTTTTAGTGACATCTGCAGAGACAGAACGATACTTAAGTATTTGATTAGTGTAAGTTAATCTCAATTCAGAAATCGGAGCTTTCTAATAAAAATATACAAGTTGTATACACCAGAAATAAGCAAAAGTATAATAACTAACACAAATCGCATATATTATAATAATAATAAACGTTTTTACGAGCTGCTCGTGCCCATATATTACATTAAATTAGTACACATTTAGATGAAATTGAACTATCAATTACAATAAAAATTTGTATAATAAATATTTAAAAAATAATATAAACGTAGCCCGTTAATGACCCTACCGAGGGGCACAGGCCTTTGTCCGCATACGAGTAAGATTAAGCCATATTCCACCACGCTGGCTCAGTGCGGGTTGATGGAGGGTTTTAAGAACACTACCGCGTAGCGATAGTAGCCGGGACCTACAGCTTAACCTGTCATCCGAAACACTGAACGTCCGATAATCTACTTAAGATAAATTAATTATCTCATTGGTCAAGATTCGAACGTGCATCTCACATGTAAAGCAACCGTGAAACCCCCAACTAGTGCCCCAGCAGCAGCAGCGGTGAATCCCATCTGTCAGCAACCGTACTCAGGATGCAGTGGGCACTTTCTAATGATTCCATGGAATGAACCGTCAACCCTGGCCTCCGCAGACATGCGTGAGGCGCTGCAGTGCTGCGGCAACCTTATCACCACTCGTAACACGTTATTACGTATTGGACCCGCAGAGCGCTGCATGCATTAAGTTATGACAAGTGCATCATTTGTATGAAGATTTATACACTGCACAGCCCATAGGCCTAGTTTAGTAAGTGAATAGTAATAATATAGGAGCAAAATGGCGTTCGCTGGACGCTCAACCCTTGCTCTTGCAGCGGTGTTTTATGTGAGAGTTGTAGACGGGCACGACGTGGTTCATGTCACATGTCACAATATTGGCCTCATAAGCAAAGGTAGCCCCTCTGAAACCATTAACTGTTTCACGGCTGGAACTGATCGTTGCAGCTTTATTGGCAAAGCTGTTGCAAGATATTTCCGATTTGTTGAACATACACATGGACCGAATCTATGCTTGGACAGACTCGATGGTGGTTCTGTCATGGTTGCAGTCACAACCAAGCCACTGGCAACTATTCGTTGGTAATAGAGTCTCCGAAATTATCCAGAATATAGATAATGAAAGGAGGAGGCACGTCCTGTCTGCTGATAACCCTGCTGATCTCGCCTCAAGAGGCGTTAAGGCAAGTGATCTGACAGATAATGAACCTTGGTGGACCGCACCTGCATGGTTGAAGACCAAGGACACTGAGATTCTAAGACCCACATCAATCCCAAGCACATAATTAGAGAGCAAGAACTCGTTTCACACTCTGATGCAAGAAACATCCATTTGGGAGAGATTTTCATCAATGCTCAGGATGAAAAGAGTAAGAGCTGAAGGACAAAAAGAAGATTTTGATGATGTCAATAGAGTATTATCTTTAACCTTGAATTGGTTCACAGTTAACAATTTATTGTTAAATGCTTATAAAACCAAATGTATCAAATTCTCACTTCCAAATGTCAGGCAAGTTGGGACCAGTTTAGTGTTGGACAGCAATACGTAGAATTAGTAAATGACACGAAGTTTCTTGGAATAACCATTGATAACAAATTGCAGTGGGGACCCCACATAGAAAAATTAGCAGGTAAATTAAGTTCTGCGGCTTACGCTGTTAGGAACATCAGACAAAACACGGATGTGGCTACATCTAGGCTAGTATATTTTAGTTACTTCCATAGTGTCATGTCCTATGGTATCTTGTTGTGGGGGAAAGCAGCGGATATTCAAACTATTTTTATTTTACAGAAAAGAGCTATTCGAACAATTTATAATTTAAAACGCACAGACTCCTTGAAACATCTTTTTAAAGAAATAGACATACTAACTGTAGCTAGTCAATTTACTTTCGAAAATATAATGTATGTACGCAAGAACCTTACAAAATTTCCCAAACTTAGCGATAGCTGTAATGTTAACCTAAGAAATAATCACAGACTACTTGCGCCCCGGTTTAGACTCGCGAAGGTTAGCAATTCTTTCAAGGGTCAATGCATTCTCTACTACAACAAGATACCTCTGGAGATCTTGAAATTGCCATTTGAGCAATTTAAAATCCATGTTATGTCCATGACTTTGTCGAAAAAGGGACAATGTTAATAATTTTGTAATTATTTATTCCTGCTTATTAATTATGATAATGACTAAATATTATATTATGTATTAGTTAAGCATAAGCAATTTTTAAAAAGAGATCTAAAAATCAATCTGTTGTAGTTTCTACGCCCTTCTTCTCCCACAGTGGTCCAATGTAGAGAAGTGGCAAAAAATGACGATTGCTAAGTATATGTAAATATCTACAATAGTAATAAAGACATTTGGAATTTGGAATTTGGCTCAGTGTAAGAGATTTTTAGATTAAAAAAACAGAAGATACGATATCTTAAGTGCTGCTGAATTTAATGATGTTGAAGCCAGCTGTTTGAGATACTATTAGAAATTAATATATGGTCAAGAATTTCAAGATCTGATAAAGAAAGGTAAAGTTAGAAACAAAGATTCTTTGATCAAACTTAAACCATACTTGGATGGTAACAATTTGCTGAGAGTCATCCCAAGCAAGCAGCATGTTACAAGATTAATAGCAGATTCACACACAAAAACCTAACATGGTACGGTCCAGCAGGCAATGACGTACATCCGGACCAAGTTCTGGGTAAAAGGTCTGAAATCAGCAGTTTCGGTCGAAGATTTCAGTCGAAAGTGTATTGTGTGCATAAAGAATAATGCACTAACAAAGCAGCAGCTAATGGGCCAGTTACCCAAGTTCGAAGGATATATCATATCAGTATCTAGGCAATATTTGAATAACAAACATGAATCATTCATCAATCATGTTAAACGGTAAGAATATAGGTGAGTAAAAAACATAATATATAACGAAAATAAACTTTTATAAACCAATTATCAAACACGCGAGTTCAGTTGAAATGATTTGTTATGAAGTTTCGATGTTTTATTAATGGACAACGTAATTAACATATGTTTAAACATGTACAACATTTTCTTAGTAATTTCAATCCGATTGTTACTTACATAGAGTACAGTAGGTATGTATGAACATTTCTCATATACATTACCTTCAATTAAGTTAACAACATGTTCGCAACGAGTACGCTTATAATCTTTGTTAAGTTTGTTTAAGCAACAAGCTATCATTGCAATAACATTGTGCTTATTTTTGAATATATGTGTAACAACTGCCGGCCTTACTTCCAAAAATATAAAATTCTAACATTACCTTCTATCTATATTTGGGAAGCATGCTATATTTGGGAAGCATGTAGGTTTGTTCAAAACAATATACATCTATATAAACGAAGAGGAGAAAACAATGGTCTATCACTAAGAAACCATAAGAATTTGTTGTACCCACAATCTAGATTAGCGTTAAAAACTAAAAATGCCTATGTTATGACAATAAAAATATTCAACAAATTGCCTGAAAATATGAAGACCATAGAAAATGAAGCCAAATTTATAAAACACCTAAAACACTTTTTGCAGGGGAAGAGTTACTATTCAGTAAGGGAATACTTAGATGATAATCTTTAAAATTGTATATTTATTACCTATTGCTTATTGTGTAACTTAAATGCATATATAAAGTATATTAATCTGTTAAAAAATAATAATAATATTAAGAGATGTTGAGTTCCTACTTTAGTTAAGAATAGATTATAAGAATATTACTTACATTATATAGAATAGAATATTGCTTGTGCCCAACAGGGTCCATAATTATCCACCACTAATATTAAGATCTTATTGTTATTATGGAGTGCAATAAATAAATGAATATGAACAACTACAGTAGGCCAGCTTCACCTTTTACTCTAAAATATATGACTAAAAGACAAAATAGATTTAACCGCCCACCATAGATTAGAATTTACACCACGGATGTAATTTATTAATCCGCCGTTTTGGCAGTAATATT
This sequence comes from Argyresthia goedartella, assembly GCA_949825045.1. Taxonomy (NCBI): domain Eukaryota; kingdom Metazoa; phylum Arthropoda; class Insecta; order Lepidoptera; family Argyresthiidae; genus Argyresthia; species Argyresthia goedartella. The sequence goes on along the minus strand of OX463827.1, from coordinate 2,608,818 downwards.
AATTTTGACAACGGTCTTTTTAAACTGTGAATACCCTTACTTGGTATTGGATATCATAGAGCGGACGCCGTTCTCCCATAGGCCTCCAAACTTGGGTGATTTTGGTGGCGCAAAATGCCATGTCTTACCATCATTGGCTAAGAGCTCGGCTATCAATGCCATGTCATACCATCATTGGCTAAGAGCTCGGCTATCAATGCCATGTCGTACCATCATTGGCTAAGAGCTCGGCTATCAATGCCATGTCGTACCATCATTGGCTAAGAGCTCGGCTATCAATGCCATGTCGTACCATCATTGGCTAAGAGCTCGGCTATCAATGCCATGTCGTACCATCATTGGCTAAGAGCTCGGCTATCAATGCCATGTCGTACCATCATTGGCTAAGAGCTCGGCTATCAATGCCATGTCGTACCATCATTGGCTAAGAGCTCGGCTATCTCTTTTGCAACGCTATTAGGGCTCTTGGACCACATTTGTCTTAATTTAGAAATTATGGTAAATGTATTGATTACTGTTGAATGGTGTTTTACCTAAGTAATGTTTGTGCTCGTGGTATGCCTGGAATGCATCAGTTCAAGAAACAATTCGCGTAAATTTTAGCTTAATTTAAAAACTGTTGTTTTTGGTGGGCGGAATGTTTTGTCGATTTTCGACCCTATGCTATTCCTACGTAACTGCAATGCATTTTACCCACAAGTTTAGTCTTAATAAATCAAGTATAGAATCCAGACGCGTTTGCCTTAAAAATCACCTGCAAACAAAAGTGAACCTTAAGTAAAGAAAAGAAACGTTCGATGGTTGTTGAGCCGAGTAACAGATTGGTCGGCTACCTGCAGGCGCCATTGAGCGTTGTATTTGGTGATGTGTGTTTTCTAATTAAGTGATTCAATTTCAGCCCTAAAAGAAGCATAAATATCACCACACAGTTTCATACTTCTTTATGCTTTGATTATTATTATGCAGGGTTATAAAAGGGTCGCATAGCTATACAATCCTTATACACTGTTTAATAGTCAAACTTGCAAATGATCTCGTGAAGTGTTGCAAAATTACGGTGATTATTCTCCCCGCCCGCCGCCGCCTGAACAATTGTTGAAAGACAGAAAATCTTATAAACTGCAATATATAAATACATACCAAAATATAATAATAACGAGGGAAATAATAAACATTTAATTCCCTAAAAGTACTCATTAAATGAAAACGTGGTCTAAAAGTCTTTGCAACCGAGCCATAAAATTAATAGAGACGTTTTACCTGAAAATAAAACGTTTATTAAATACTTACTATATTCAGGGCCTAATTAAAAACATGAGAAGACCTCCTTGATTTTCAGTGCTAAACTAGTGACGTATATCCGGTCCGTCCGTTCCCGCCCCCGGATGTTCGGTTAAGCCGCGTGGTACCTTGTTTGCGCGCGCGCCCCACCACACCACCGAGGCAGTTCGGATTGTTGAATTCGAATTTAGCTTCATTGGATCTCTCATGTCCACCAGGCAGATTTAAAAAATATTAGGCCCTGAATATGGTAAGTATTTAATAAACGTTTTATTTTCAGGTAAAACGTCTCTATTAAATATCTTGACCGATATTCAGGGCCTAATTAAAAACATGAGAGACGTGTTTGATATCGCCTGGTGTTGGTGGACGCTAATGTGATTCGTAAACATACATATTTAAATAAAAGTAGGTAAGTTTATGTTGTGACATACAGAAATTATGAATGATTCAGGTATTTTGATAAACAAGTAAGTATCTATCTATAATTTATTCGGACTGGTCGATGATCCCTTAGGAAGAAACCTAAAGTTTACATGTACTGTATGTAGGTTAGGTACTATGACTTATGACATTATTGTATCTGTTCTGTATTGCTTTCTGTTAAGATGAGGTGATTAGTGTGGTTTAAGGAAATAAAATTAACTTGTAACTTATAAACAGGTATTATTATTCATCTTGATAGAACCTGCGTAGAAATGGTACCAAACCAGTAAATAAATTAGGTAGGTATTACTAAAATCAGCAAATATAAATCAAACTTTGGAATAAAGTATTGAACAATACATAATTGTCTTAATTACTCGACAGGGGAGAATAGGTTCGGAATCAGTGACTCTCTTCTATCTCCAGATTTTACTTCTATTTGATAAAAATTTGGAAGGTTTTAGCAGACTTCCAGTTGCCTCGGGATAGTATGTCATCAATGGGAAAGTGTTCGATCCAGTTTTTGGATGCAACAGCTGATCTGAAACTGCCAGGCGTAGCATTGATGTTTGCATCTTGAAGTAGTTTCTTCAGCCAGCCCCCTATGATTGTACGTGCAGCAGCTTTGGGGTCGCCTGTAGTACTCACAAACAGATTATCGCACTTAGCAGCAATTCGCCTAGGTTTCCCCAACTCAATGAGGCGGCGTATCCAGTAGATAGGATCCAGTGACTTGTCCTTATTCTTATTTAGCTTCCATCCCGATTGTTGATGGGTAATGGAGTCAGTTTTGGAGCCAAAAGATGGCCATAAGATTATGCTGTCATCTGAAATAACACAGTGTTCCTGAGTAACGGTATTTAAAGTTAAATCGTGTACACGTCTACCCGAGCATAGTAGGAGTAAAGCAGCCGCTCTTTGAGAGGTGGCAAATAAACTTGATGAATTGCAGGTTCTTTTAGAAAGATGGTTTACAAGGGTGTCTATATCCCAGATGGGGGCTTTGATAGGTTTAGGTTTAGCTAACCCAATGGACTTTAGGACTTGTTTTACAAGTGTATGTGAGCTTAGCTTATTACTTTCACTGGGATCACAAGGAGTAGACACTACAGATTTATGAACAAGGATAGTGCTGTATGAAAAGCCTTCCTTTTGATGTAGATCAGTGAGGAATCGGGCCAGGTCTGAGCCTGTAGGTTTATGTGTATGTACCTTGTGAGTTATGGCCCAGTTTCGCTAACGAGTCCAAGCTGGTTTATACGTTCTAAGAGTGGATTCACGCCAGCTCGAACGGAGCAGAGCTTTTTGTTCCTCGCTCCAGTGACTTAGGTGTTCTTGCCAACCCCACATCTCCATATCTCCAGCGTCATCTCCGATATGTTGGGGGGCGGACGTCCCGTCGTTACATCGACTAGGACCTGCGACAGGTTCCTTATCGTGAATGGGGGTGACAATGCGCGGCTCTTCAGGTCTGGTCTCCAGTAAACTTTGTGCCATCTCGGGGCTACGATCAGGTACACACCCAGTGCATTGTTTAAGTGCGTCAATACTCTGGGAATGAGATAAGGCGGCGGGAACAGCCATGCCAACTTGAAATCCCACTTGCTGCCTAGAGCATCGTACATGCTCGCCTGGTTGTCGGTTCTGTCCAGTGTACAGTACGTTGGAACCACGTGAGCTCTCCTGGAAGCAAAAAGATCGATTACGGGGGTTCCCCACTTGGCAAACACGACATTTGTTATTTGTTTGACAGGAGATGCCATTCTGGTGGGTCTTTGAGACGTGATAAATCGTCTGCTTCGCAGTTGTAGTTCCCTGCTATGTGATAGATGGACATGTGAATGTTGTTTTGGTCCAGTACTTGTAGCACTTTCATTGCCAGCTCCGTAAGGGCTATAGATTTCGCCCCTCCCTCTTTTCTTAGATAAGAGACGACAGTTTTATTGTCGCACTGTATTAGCAGCGACTGTGAGCTCAGGAGCTGATAATGATGGCGTAAAACATTTAATATGGCCAACATCTCCTTGTAGTTGCAATGAAGGTTCTGCTGTGAGGGTAGCCATGAGCCTGTTATTGAGATTTCGTTTAATTTGGCCCCCCAGCCGATGTCGCTGGCATCTGTTGTTAGGTAATGAGACGATAGTGGGACATGAAGTAGAGTACTCATCTGACAATTCAACTGCCACCATTCTAACTCGAATGCTTTCTAGGGCTTTCGCAACTAGAGGAAAGGTTTTTGTCATCTTTAGTTTCAAGGCCTTGTTGGCCTGTAACTGTAAATACCGGTAATTTAGACGACCCCTCGGTACAGAAAAACTGGCAAAGTTCAGCAGGCCAATGAGACCTTGTAACTCTTTGACGGACGTTGTCCGTGTTATCAAGATTTTGGATACCGTGCAATGTATTTTTGCTACTAACCTCTGAGGAATGTATTTCGCGTTCTGCCATGTGTTCCACACAATGCCCAGGTATTCCACTGCCTTCTGTGGGTTGCAAACAGATTTGTCTGTGTTCACTTGCCAGCCTAGGTGGGCGAGCGTGTTCAGTGTCAACGACACTTGATTTATGAGAGTGGCTTTGTTTTGATGAGCCAGCATAAAATCGTCGAGATACACGATGATCCGGATACCGTGATCGCGGAGGTATTGTGCTATCCAGTTGGTGATTGAGGCGAATATTCTCGGTGCTGAACAAAGGCCGAAGGGTAGGCACGTCATTTCCAGTATTTGTGGGTTTTTGTCGCCGTACAGAAGGCGGAGAAACCTTCTGTGGCCTTCGAATACAGGGACATGGAAGTATGCCTGGTGAATGTCCACTTTGGCCAACCAATCCTTGGGTTGTAGAAAATCAGTTACCCGATGAACATTTATTAGTCTGAAAAGTCGAAGTTAGATTTTTTAAGTTGAATATGGGCCTCCATGTGCCGTCGCTCTTGGGGCGCAGGAATATCGGGGAAATAAAGCTGGGCGCACCTTTTCTAGCACACCCTGCGAGATCATGTTTTTCATTATTTTCGACATTTGTTCTGATTCTGGTGTTTTCACACTGCGACTGATTGGAATGTGCAATGGTGGTTTCAACACAAAAGGAATGCGGCATCCTTGTATAATTTTTAGAATGTATGTGGGAGCTCCCAAATGTTTCCAACGATCGTAGTACATGCGGAGTTGTCCGGCGTGAAATTTTGCATGCATGTGCATGGCATAGTCTCCTATCCCTGTGGGATGAGGGAGAACGTCTGGGTTGATAATCCCTTCCTGACCTGTCGGGTAGACCACGGCCGCGTGAACCCCGCGCGCCTCGCCCGCGAAACGAATTATTATTTATCCTGCCTCGGGCCGAAGTATGATACTGGCTTTGATTATGATATTGCGCACGATTGTTATAAGTTGCGGCCTGTTTCTGCGTCTGACTGCGGGTAGAAGTGGAAGGCTCGTACTGTGGCACAGTATTGTAGCGAGACTTTCCTTCCACCCAAAACACATTTTTAACTCCACCCGCTTTTTCCAATAAAGCATTAAATTTGTCGGCTTCAAATAGATGAGAACCTGACGGCGCAATTTTGCGTAATGTATTTTTGTGGTACTGGTCTTTTACTGATGAGAGTATGCCTTCTCTGCGATATTGAATAAGTTCAGCCCGGTGTCCACAGACGAGCTGGAGAGCGTCGTTTGAAATCTTGCTATACTCACCATTGGCCAACATTTCTTTGAGCTTTGTATGGATATCGTCGAATCGTAGGTTTTTGACCTGATGCGCCCAGGCTAGAAAGGCTTGTAATTCACTCAAAAGCGCTTCGCGCTGTTTGAGCAATGCATAGGAAATGCCGGCAAAAGCCTTTTCCATGTTTAAGGTAGTTTTAGGTGTATCGTACCTCTTTATCTCGTCATTAGCTTCAAGATTAGTGAAACCCGGCGCAAATAAATAGTGTTTTTGGACGTCGGCATATCGGACGTTAATCCAGTCCTGGCTATTGAATCGCTGCAAATCTTTTAATTGTTGTGTTAGTTCGGGAGACGCCTGCGGTACAGCGGGCTCCTTGGTTTTTGTACCAGTAAAAATGTTAAGATCGACCTCGAAAGCCGAGTCAATGTTGGCGGGCTCGGACTCCTCAACGTGACCTTCGTAGAGGTCTCCACTAACATTAGGGTCAATCAAGTCATGCCGTGGTTCACAATCATATTCGTGAAATTCCTGTGTAGCAGCAAGTTGACTTTTAAGATCTTTAATCTCGTTAAAAAGAAGATCGAACTTACGTTCCTTGATGCGTTTGCGCCGTCGGTACCGCTTCTTGCGATCGTCGCTTTCCGAGAAACTCAACGAGGACGAACTAGAATTGTCGGAGTCCGAAGAGCTCACCGGTTTCCGCCTTTTCTTGCCTTTATCCTTACGCGCCGCCACGTGCTCCAGACTGGACGGAACCTCCGGGGTTTCTTGCTTCCATTTTACACAAACGAACGGTCACACCGTTGGGTATCTTTTATTTGCCTGCAATAAATCAGAAAATTCTAAGAAATTCTTTAACGAACAGTTGGTTATAATATGCAAAAGAAGTTTTCACGTCACGATGTATAGATTTTTGGCGGGCCGTACTCAGGAGCTGAGCAGCGACTGTGCCGTGCGAAAATCAAGACGCCAATGAAGCTAAATTCGAATTCAACAATCCGAACTGCCTCGGTGATGTGGTGGGGCGCGCACGCAAATAAGGTACCACGCAGCTTAACCGAACATCCGGGGGCGGGAACGGACGGACCGGATATACGTCACTAGTTTAGCACTGAAAATCAAGGATGTCTTCTCATGTTTTTAATTAGGCCCTGAATATCGGTCAAGATATTTAATAAAAATAAATAGTCAAACTGGTGTATCAGCTCTATAAAAGCTTTATTTAATGTTTTACTATTTCAGTGTTATATATAACGCTGCGAGAAGACTTTTTATTAGTACGTCTGTAGAGTGTACCTGATAAGACAGTTCCCGTTCATAGCTCTGCGTGGGGTCCCGCTGGTTCTTGTTAACGAACGCCTTCACCACCCACTGCTGTCCGAAGGCCGAGAAGCGCGACGTCTCGTAGTACAGCTTGTGCACAAACTCCTCCGTACGGTACGGCTTCAGCTGTAGGTCTGGAAAACGCAAAAAGTTTGCTGTAGCACTTTAGTTCACCGATAATCCTCTGAAGCAGAGGGTAGATTAGTCTATTTCAGGCGGATTTAAATTCGGAGTACCATATATCCAGCGAAAGTAAAACTATGTTGTTTTGGCTATAAAATAAATTATCTTTTATTTTCAATCCCTCCTCATTCAAAGACCTTTTTCGAAGATATTTTACCTATCCTATCCAAAGTCCTTCAATCCATAGTCCACCTTTCTTCAAACAACTTACTCAATCCGTACCAATCTGGGTTCAGACTAGGGCACAGCCTACCACAGCTATTTAAAAGTCAGCGATGGCATCCAGCTGGCCATGGACCAGAAGTTGGTCACTGTGTTGGCCCTGCTTGACTTCAGCAATGCCTTTAGCAGCGTCGATTTTGACATTCTTGTTGCGGTGCTGGGTTCTTTGAATGTGTCGTCGCATGCGGTTCATTGGGTCAACTATTTCCTGAGAGATCGTCAGCAGCGCATTAAGTCTGAGGAGACTGAAACTCATTGGTGTGATCTCACCGCAGGAGTGCCTCAAGGTGGTATTCTTTCTCCTCTCCTGTTTTTAGCCTTTACAACTCCATCTCCGACGACTTCTCTTCTTCGTATCATCTCTACGCAGATGATTTCCAAATCAATCGCCACTGTTCCCCCTGCGATTTAGTTTCATTCGTGAAGATGTTGAATGCTGACCTCGAGAATGTAAAGGACTGGGCCTCGTCCCACTGGCTGTTGGTTAACCCTATAAAATCGCATGCGTTGATTATTGGAACTAAGCACTCTCTTTCCTTATTACAGAAATAATGAAAGAAAGTTGTTGTGATTGGTCAAATATCAAAAGCGATTTAAATTCATAGATGTCGGAAATACACGATTATTTTACACGAGCTCTCTTTTCTTGCGATGTGATTCGATTTCGTATTTAAATGGCATTGTGCTACTGATATTAGAATTGACCATATACCTATCATCATCTACCTACGTATTTTTGATTCGTTTATTGAGTATTTGATTAAATTCTCATTGAAGGAAAACGCGATTGGTTGATTTTACTCGATATAATTTATTTACGAAAATGCCTCTAAATTGTTTCACTTTTTCCTGTGTTTCTCAAATCCTAACTAATTTCATTGCGGAATTACATTAAAAATGTAGATATTATATATTTGGAAACTCTCCTTGAAAATCTTTTTGACAAAATAGCGTAGTTTATTTTTAAACAATTTTTATGTGGTTTGGCGCTACGTTATTTTAGTTTCAGTCGAGGACATTGTTTGCCCTCTCTTTTTTTCTTTCTTATGTGGAAGTAAATAACGCTCTCAATTTCGTTTACATTCGTATTCCTTTTATATATCACTGTATCTCCAAGGAGCACCACGTGTATGAGCACAACTCACCATTGAAGGTGATCTTCTCATAATTGAGCAGCTCCAGCACCTGGTTGCACACCTTGTTCTCCTCCCTGGCCTGCCGCTCCCGCTCCGCCAGCCCGTCCACCACCTCCGCGGCGGTTTTAGCGGGGTGCGCGCAGGAGCCCTCGTGGGACAGGGCTCCGTGGTGCGGCCCGCGCCAGGGGCAGCCAATGCAGGCGTAGCGGCAGCCGGTCAGTCTGCGCGGGGAGCAGGGTTGGGCTGGTAATCGGGGGGTTTTGAGCGCACAAGGATATTATGCAGTGAACGTAGTTTGAAGGAGGCAAAAGATCATAAATCCCTACGCCAACTGGCAGATAGATTTATACATATCAGATCATCATAGAGTCTAGAGTTAGGTCATTCTTATCATGAATCTACTACAAATACAGGACAGTGTTTATGTACCTACATACACTAAGCATATTTTTAAATATTTCTAATACTCTACAGCAGGCAACAAAAAAACGGTCAACTGCGAGTCTGACCCAAACCCAAACGTTCCCTTAACATCATAAAACATATAACACTATGTACTTTTAAAATAGGCAACCAGGTCGCGTGGCAGGCGGCGGCGGTCGGGCGGGCGCGCGTGGTACGGCGCCATGTCGCGGATATGCGGATGTTGAGAGCTATCCGCACGCGCGAACATGCCCTTCGCCAGCCTCTGGACAAACTGGTCCACTGGTTCCCATCTGAGGTCCCTCTGGATCGTCGCATTCCTCACGTAGCGGGGGGCGTCGACGATGGTACGCAAAGAGAGGTTCTCTTGGGCTCGGAGGGGCATGGCAATCAATCAAGCATTCTTCTCACGCACCCATTCTGGGGCGTGGGGAGTCAGGGTCAGATCATCGAACCTCTTCCTGAAGAAGCGCCTCTGTCCACTCCTATGGACAGGTCATCGGGGGGCCCTCGCAGGCGGTGGAGATGTTCTCACGAGGGGTGTTCCTTTGGATGATCGCCGGCTAGGCAACCAGGGCATGGCAACTGTTAGCGCGAGCTTACATCCTGTGGCGTAAACAAAACCATACCGCGATGTAGGAATCCGTAACAGCGCCATCTGTTGGCGCAGACAGGTAAACTACCCCAGAATATAATGAGAATGCCACATGGTACTCACTTCAGTAAGGCCGGCTTTAGAGCGACGCGGATGGTCCGCGCGGACCCTACGCGTCGCTCTGAAACTGGCCTAAACCGGGGTTGGGTTCGAGATCAGTTAAAAATTACTCCGAGTCTTGCGAAAATTACCCGAGCGTTCGGAAAAAACCCGAGTGTAACCGAGGTTAAACGAACGAACGAACGGCAGCTTGCCGAACCGAACAGCATTAGGATGGTGTTCGTTGTTTTTCTTTTTGTTAAATAAAGTAAGCATGTGAATAAACTTGTACTTCTGATTTCAGATGAGAGATCTTCCAAAGCGTTCTTATTCTGCTCTTTTTTCTTAAGTTGCATTGACATTGATAAGTTATCCCGATCAGATATACGAATTTTCTAGCTAGCGCTAGCGTTCGATATCCGCATTTTATCTCTCTTTCTGTTATTATCGCATCTTTTTTCTTTCTCCGAGTGATTTTTCACTCAAGAAAGAAAAGTATCCGAGCGCACCCCGGCTTTACATAAGTATAATTCTATTTTGTGACATCTGGAGAGACAGAACCATACTTAGATAAGTATTTGATTAGTGAAATTCTCAATTCAGAACTCGGGAGGTAACAGTCTTACGAAATATATACAAGTTTATACACTAGAAATAAGCAATGAGTAATATGTTTATATAATCACATTACACAACGTTATGACTTTTGATAATTTGATGTGTGTTTGATGGTGTGTTGATTGCTATTTTGAGTTTGCGTATATGTTGGATATGCAAAAAGGTTTGGATATACAAAACATTTCTGTAAAGAGACTGACATACATGGTAAAGGAGGCTTGTAAACCCTGATCTAACAACGCTCTAAATGGCCGGTATTAACCTGTTTTTGATTGGACACTCACAAGTGCTGCGGGTAACACAATTTGGCTACTGAACTTTCCTTTCGAAAAACGGGTCAGCACTGGTGTTGTCTCATTTGTGGAACGGCCAGACCCCAAAGACACTACACGAACCGTTTGAATTGAACTACTTGAATTAACATTTGAAGCGGATGAAGCAGGGAGTGATGTTTCCTTTTACAAATTCTACAGCTTGTGGCTTCTTGGCAAAATCGAACCGAATAGTTATTCATTTGTTACACAGTTGTAACATTTTCGGTTATTTGTAACAAAGCCGTGGGTGTGTAGTATAATTTTCATTCGCTTTTTTTTGCATAAGCACAATTTATGACCTTCAGTACAAAATTCACAGGCTAATGTAGCTGCGTTTGTAACATGCAGTACCTTTGGCTTACTAACACTACCAGAATCAAATCTAATCAGATCTCTTTATTACTGTAGATATTTACATATACTTAGCAAACGTCATTTTTTGCCTCTTCTCTACATTGGACCACTGTGGGAGAAGCAGGGCTTAGATGGTTTTACGCTAGCACTTGATGCCTTCATTGCGCCCTTTGGCTCAATGAACTCGAGTGCTCTATATCTGCCAGTTAAAACTCTTTGAACTGCCCGAACGTGGGTAAATAGTCTGAAGACAAATTGGATGTTACCTTCAATTCCCACACCCTCCGTGACTCGGAATCCAATTTCAACGAAAGCAGATAGATATAACAATTATATCCCACGTCGATACATCGATGCCAAAATTCTTTAACGCATTCAAACAATCGGATAACGTATCCATTAATTATTTTATCTACACAGGTATCATAAACCCTCTTTACTGCGTCCAAAAACCGCACGTTACGACCAGCATAATGATACATTACTTGGTAATAAAAAATAAAAATAAAACTCATTTATTATCTGAATATTTATACATTATGACCATAATGACGCCATCGCTGCTTCACTGCACTGCACTCCAATCGTATCATCTGAACAGCAATCCAGTGCCACTATAGGAACGATGCGAAGAGTTGCTCACTCGCACTGAACAATACTGTCCGGCTCGAAGGACCATGTTCAAATAATAGCCGGTTTAAACTAAAAGAAGCCTCATTCCGCACTTTATATGGACTGGACACCGTATTTCCAAACAAACAAAATCTCATCAAAACATTTTTTTTTGTTGGAGGGGAAAAATGCCCATGCCCAGGAGTCGGACCTCCCTGCTATGTCCAGGTCCCCACATATTGAGCGGGCATCAGCTCGTGTAGTATACGGATTAAAACAACTCCTTGTATATTACAGATTTTACTGTTAGCCATAAAAAATAAAAAAAATACGGGAAAAATCGAGAAAATGTGTTGATGAGTTAGTTTCGCGATGCCTTTTTACCACATCCGTAGTATCATATCATATCCCAATATCATAAAAGAGGGTAACATTAATTTATTTTTACAAGTTATATAATTCTTTTATTTATATATTAAGTCCTGACTGATCAAAAAGCGGCTAACTGCTGAAGCTTGAAAGATTCTATTGATAGGAATATCTTCTTATTGTTATAAAACATGAATGAAGGATTCAAATGAAGTACTTCACCGATGTCACTCCTTCATTCACTAGTTCAATTCGGATTCATCTACTTCAGTACTTCACATATCTTCCTACCTTATCATTTACGTACTCACTCGCTCCAAGAGAAATAAAGACGGCGCGTCGCTCGCATCGCGTCAGCAAACACAGCAAACTGTATCAATTATCATCAACAAAAAAATATATTTCAATTTTTTCAAGGCGAATCCACCGCGATCGCGATGCATACGGTTCTCGAAAGTCTCAATTGTAACTTTGTAACCCTTACTTATTCCTATAGACATACCTACAAAGTTACATTCCATTTCACACGTTCATTCATTGTATCATTGAACTAAAGCATGCCGCATTCGACTCAATACATCAGTATTTCAGTAAATGAAAGATAAAACCCCCATGCTACTGAGATAGTTGGATCCGAAGAGCTAGTAAACTAAATGAACTAAATGAACTAGATGAGTGATATACTTCACGGTGTACGAAAGATGCATATCAATCTTTTCTTTTCAGTGACACATGTTGCGCATGTCTAAACGGTATAAAAATTATCCTTTTTTAAGTTTGTAACAAAAATCAATTAACTCCCTAAAGATTCTACGGCGAAACAAACCATAGCGCGATGCAGCCGATGCACAGCGCCATCTATCGAAACTGAGACTTAATTACAAATTAACCAACATTTATTAGCCCCGCAAAGGGCATCAAAAAAAAGAGATATTTACCAGTAGAAGACACAGTAACGATGGATCTGTTAGCGCGAGCTTATATCCTGCGGCGTAAACCAAACCATACCGCGATGTAGGAATCGGGAACAGCGCCATCTGTTGGCGCAGACAGGTAAACTACCCCCAGTATTATGAGAATGGCACGTCATGGTCTTCAATTCAGTAATCCGGTTTTACATAAGTATCGTTCTGTCACGTTCTTTTTAGTGACATCTGCAGAGACAGAACGATACTTTAGTATTTGATTAGTGTAAGTTAATCTCAATTCAGAAATCGGAGCTTTCTAATAAAAATATACAAGTTGTATACACCAGAAATAAGCAAAGGTATAATAACTAACACAAATCGCATATATTATAATAATAATAAACGTTTTTACGAGCTGCTCGTGCCCATATATTACATTAAATTAGTACACATTTAGATGAAATTAAACTATCAATTACAATAAAAATTTGTATAATAAATATTAAAAAAATAATATAAACGTAGCCCGTTAATGACCCTACCGAGGGGCACAGGCCTTTATCCGCATACGAGTAAGATTAAGCCATATTCCACCACGCTGGCTCAGTGCGGGTTGATGGAGGGTTTTACGAACACTACCGCGTAGCGATAGTAGCCGGGACCTACAGCTTAACCTGTCATCCGAAACACTGAACGTCCGATAATCTACTTAAGATAAATTAATTATCTCATTGGTCAAGATTCGAACGTGCATCTATCATGTAAAGCAACCGTGAAACCCGTTAGAGCACGGAGCTCTCGTGTGCAGTCGTTCCTAGTGCCCCAGCAGCAGCAGCGGTGAATCCCATCTGTCAGCAACCGTACTCAGGATGGAGTGGGCACTTTCTAATGATTGCATGGAATGAACCGTCAACCCTGGCCTCCGCAGACATGCGTGAGGCGCTGCAGTGCTGCGGCAACCGTATCACCACTCTGAACACGTTATTACATATTGGACCCGCAGAGCGCTGCATGCATTAAGTTATGACAAGTGCATCACTTGTATGAAGATTTATACACTGCACAGCCCATAGGCCTAGTTTAGTAAGTGAATAGTAATAATATAGGAGCAAAATGGCGGTCGCTGGACGCTTCAACCCTTGCTCTTGCAGCGGTGTTTTATGTGAGAGTTGTAGACGGGCACGACGTGGTTCATGTCACATGTCACAATATTGGCCTCATAAGCAAAGGTAGCCCCTCTGAAACCATTAACTGTTTCACGGCTGGAACTGATCGTTGCAGCTTTATTGGCAAAGCTGTTGCAAGATATTTCCGATTTGTTGAACATACACATGGACCGAATCTATGCTTGGACAGACTCGATGGTGGTTCTGTCATGGTTGCAGTCACAACCAAGCCACTGGCAACTATTCGTTGGTAATAGAGTCTCCGAAATTATCCAGAATATAGATAATGAAAGGAGGAGGCACGTCCTGTCAAACTCAAACTCAAACTCAAAAGTACTTTATTACTGTAGATATTTACATATTCTTAGCAAACGTCATTTTTTGCCTCTTCTCTACATTGGACCACTGTAGGAGAAGAAGGGCGTAGAAACTCCCACAGATTGATTTTTAGATCTCTTTTAAAAATAGGTTGTGCTTAACTAATACAATTATGATTTATTTTTATTTCATAAGCTGGAATAAATAATTACAAAATTATTAACAGCAAGGTCTGTGTTGAGCCAGATTAACCCCATACAGTCCTGTCATTTAAGTAATCTTGAACATTGTAATATCCCTTTTTCGACAAAGTCGCTTTAACATGCTTTTTAAATTGCTCAAATGGCAATTTCAAAATCTCCAGAGGTATCTTGTTGTAGTAGAGAATGCATTGACCCTCGAAAGAATTGCTAACCTTCGCGAGTCTAAACCGGGGCGCAAGTAGTCTGTGATTATTTCTTAGGTTAACATTACAGCTATCGCTAAGTTTGGGAAATTTTGTAAGGTTCTTGCGTACATACATTATATTTTCGAAAATAAATTGACTAGCTACAGTTAGTATGTCTATTTCTTTAAAAAGATGTCTTAAGGAGTCTGTGCGTTTTAAATTATAAATTGTTCGAATAGCTCTTTTCTGTAAAATAAAAATAGTTTGAATATCCGCTGCTTTCCCCCACAACAAGATACCATAGGACATGACACTATGAAAGTAACTAAAATATACTAGCCTAGATGTAGCCACATCCGTGTTTTGTCTGATGTTCCTAACAGCGTAAGCCGCAGAACTTAATTTACCTGCTAATTTTTCTATGTGGGGTCCCCACTGCAATTTGTTATCAATGGTTATTCCAAGAAACTTCGTGTCATTTACTAATTCTACGTATTGCTGTCCAACACTAAACTGGTCCCAACTTGCCTGACATTTGGAAGTGAGAATTTGATACATTTGGTTTTATAAGCATTTAACAATAAATTGTTAACTGTGAACCAATTCAAGGTTAAAGATAATACTCTATTGACATCATCAAAATCTTCTTTTTGTCCTTCAGCTCTTACTCTTTTCATCCTGAGCATTGATGAAAATCTCTCCCAAATGGATGTTTCTTGCATCAGAGTGTGAAACGAGTTCTTGCTCTCTAATTATGTGCTTGGGATTGATGTGGGTCTTAGAATCTCAGTGTCCTTGGTCTTCAACCATGCAGGTCCGGTCCACCAAGGTTCATTATCTGTCAGATCACTTGCCTTAACGCCTCTTGAGGCGAGATCAGCAGGGTTATCAGCAAAATTGAAAGACAAAAAGGAGAATTTGATGATGTTAATGGTGTATTGTCTTTAACCTTGAATTGGTTCACAGTTAATAATTTATTGTTAAACGCTGGTAAAACCAAGTGTATCAAATTCTCACTTCCAAATGTCAGGCAAGTTGAGACCAGTTTCGTGTTAGACAACAGCACGTTAGAATTAGTAAATGATACGAAGTTTTTTGGAATAACCATTGATAGCAAATTGCACTGGGGACCCCACATAGATAAATTGGCTGGTAAATTAAGTTCTGCGGCTTACGCTGTTAGGAACATCAGACAAAGCACGGATGTGGCTACATCTAGGCTAGTATATTTTAGTTACTTTCATAGTGTGATGTCCTATGGTATCTTGTTGTGGGGGAAAGCAGCGGATATTCAAACTATTTTTATTTTACAGAAAAGAGCTATTCGAGCAATTTATAATTTAAAACGAACAGACTCCTTAAGAGAGCTTTTTAAAGAAATTGACATACTAACAGTAGCTAGTCAATTTAGTTTCGAAAATATAATGTATGTATGCAAGAACCTTACAAAATTTCCCAAACTTAGCGATAGCTGTAATGTTAACCTAAGAAATAATCACAGACTACTTGCGCCCCGGTTTAGACTCGCGAAGGTTAGCAATTCTTTCAAGGGTCAATGCATTCTCTACTACAACAAGATACCTCTGGATATCTTGAAATTGCCATTTGAGCAATTTAAAATCCATGTTAAAGCGACTTTGTCGAAAAAGGGATATAACAATGTTAATCATTTTGTCATTATTTATTCCTGCTTATTAATTATGATAATGACTAAATATTATATTAAGCATAAGCAATTTTTAAAAATAGATCTAAAAATCAATCTGTTGCAGTTTCTACGCCCTTCTTCTCCCACAGTGGTCCAATGTAGAGAAATGGCAAAAAATTACGATTGCTAAGTATATGTAAATATCTTCAATAGTAATAAAGACATTTGGAATTTGGAATTTGGCTCAGTGTAAGAGATTTTTAGATTAAAAAAACAGAAGATACGATATCTTAAGTGCTGCTGAATTTAATGATGTTGAAGCCAGCTGTTTGAGATACTATTAGAAATTAATAAATGGTCAAGAATTTCAAGATCTGATAAAGAAAGGTAAAGTTAGAAACAAAGATTATTTGATCAAACTTAAACCATACTTGGATGGTAACAATTTGCTGAGAGTCATCCCAAGCAAGCAGCATGTTACAAGATTAATAGCAGATTCACACACAAAAACCTAACATGGTACGGTCCAGCAGGCAATGACGTACATCCGGACCAAGTACTGGGTAAAAGGTCTGAAATCAGCAGTTTCGGTCGAAGATTTCAGTCGAAAGTGTATTGTGTGCATAAAGAATAATGCACTAACAAAGCAGCAGCTAATGGGCCAGTTACCCAAGTTCGAAGGATATATCATATCAGTATCTAGGCAATATTTGAATAACAAACATGATTCATTCATCAATCATGTTAAACGATAAGAAGAATATAGGTGAGTAAAAACATAATATATAACGAAAATAAACTTTTATAAACCCATTATCAAACACGCGAGTTCAGTTGAAATTATTTGTTATGAAGTTTCGATGTTTTATTAATGGACAACGTAATTAACATATGTTTAAACATGTACAACATTTTCTTAGTAATTTCAATCCGATTGTTACTTACATAGAGTACAGTAGGTATGTATGAACATTTCTCATATACATTACCTTCAATTAAGTTAACAACATGTTCGCAACGAGTACGCTTATAATCTTTGTTAAGTTTGTTTAAGCAACAAGCTATCATTGCAATAACATTGTGCTTATTTTTGAATATATGTGTAACAACTACAGTAGGCCAGCTTCACCTTTTACTCTAAAATGTATGACTAAAAGACAAAATAGATTTAACCGCCCACCATAGATTAGAATTTACACCACGGATGTAATTTATTAATCCGCCGTTTTGGCAGTAATATTAATTTTGACAACGGTCTTTTTAAACTGTGAATACCCTTACTTGGTATTGGATATCATAGAGCGGACGCCGTTCTCCCATAGGCCTCCAAACTTGGGTGATTTTGGTGGCGCAAAATGCCATGTCGTACCATCATTGGCTAAGAGCTCGGCTATCAATGCCATGTCGTACCATCATTGGCTAAGAGCTCGGCTATCAATGCCATGTCGTACCATCATTGGCTAAGAGCTCGGCTATCAATGCCATGTCGTACCATCATTGGCTAAGAGCTCGGCTATCAATGCCATGTCGTACCATCATTGGCTAAGAGCTCGGCTATCTCTTTTGCAACGCTATTAGGGCTCTTGGACCACATTTGTCTTAATTTAGAAATTATGGTAAATGTATTGATTACTGTTGAATGGTGTTTTACCTAAGTAATGTTTGTGCTCGTGGTATGCCTGGAATGCATCAGTTCAAGAAACAATTCGCGTAAATTTTAGCTTAATTTAAAAACTGTTGTTTTTGGTGGGCGGAATGTTTTGTCGATTTTCGACCCTATGCTATTCCTACGTAACTGCAATGCATTTTACCCACAAGTTTAGTCTTAATAAATCAAGTATAGAATCCAGACGCGTTTGCCTTAAAAATCACCTGCAAACAAAAGTGAACCTTAAGTAAAGAAAAGAAACGTTCGATGGTTGTTGAGCCGAGTAACAGATTGGTCGGCTACCTGCAGGCGCCATTGAGCGTTGTATTTGGTGATGTGTGTTTTCTAATTAAGTGATTCAATTTCAGCCCTAAAAGAAGCATAAATATCATCACACAGTTTAATACTTCTTTATGCAGGGTTATAAAAGGGTCGCATAGCTATACAATCCTTATACACTGTTTAATAGTCAAACTTGCAAATGATCTCGTGAAGTGTTGCAAATTTACGGTGATTATTCTCCCCGCCCGCCGCCGCCTGTACAATTGTTGAAAGACAGAAAATCTTATAAACTGCAATATATAAATACATACCAAAATATAATAATAACGAGGGAAATAATAAACATTTAATTCCCTAAAAGTACTCATTAAATGAAAACGTGGTCTAAAAGTCTTTGCAACCGAGCCATAAAATTAATAGAGACGTTTTACCTGAAAATAAAACGTTTATTAAATACTTACTATATTCAGGGCCTAATTAAAAACATGAGAAGACCTCCTTGATTTTCAGTGCTAAACTAGTGACGTATATCCGGTCCGTCCGTTCCCGCCCCCGGATGTTCGGTTAAGCCGCGTGGTACCTTGTTTGCGCGCGCGCCCCACCACACCACCGAGGCAGTTCGGATTGTTGAATTCGAATTTAGCTTCATTGGATCTCTCATGTCCACCAGGCAGATTTAAAAAATATTAGGCCCTGAATATGGTAAGTATTTAATAAACGTTTTATTTTCAGGTAAAACGTCTCTATTAAATATCTTGACCGATATTCAGGGCCTAATTAAAAACATGAGAGACGTGTTTGATATCGCCTGGTGTTGGTTGACGCTAATGTGATTCGTAAACATACATATTTAAATAAAAGTAGGTAAGTTTATGTTGTGACATACAGAAATTATGAATGATTCAGGTATTTTGATAAACAAGTAAGTATCTATCTATAATTTATTCGGACTGGTCGATGATCCCTTAGGAAGAAACCTAAAGTTTACATGTACTGTATGTAGGTTAGGTACTATGACTTATGACATTATTGTATCTGTTCTGTATTGCTTTCTGTTAAGATGAGGTGATTAGTGTGGTTTAAGGAAATAAAATTAACTTGTAACTTATAAACAGGTATTATTATTCATCTTGATAGAACCTGCGTAGAAATGGTACCAAACCAGTAAATAAATTAGGTAGGTATTACTAAAATCAGCAAATATAAATCAAACTTTGGAATAAATTATTGAACAATACATAATTGTCTTAATTACTCGACAGGGGAGAATAGGTTCGGAATCAATGACTCTCTTCTATCTCCAGATTTTACTTCTATTTGATAAAAATTTGGAAGGTTTTAGCAGACTTCCAGTTGCCTCGGGATAGTATGTCATCAATGGGAAAGTGTTCGATCCAGTTTTTGGATGCAACAGCTGATCTGAAACTGCCAGGCGTAGCATTGATGTTTGCATCTTGAAGTAGTTTCTTCAGCCAGCCCCCTATGATTGTACGTGCAGCAGCTTTGGGGTCGCCTGTAGTACTCACAAACAGTAAAAAAAAAGTAAAGTAAAATTTCGTTTATTTACAAACAAATGTACATTTGATGGAATGTCCTGTCCCTCAAATTAGCGTGAGCTGTGTCTTGAGAGACAGTTTCTTCCCAAAAGTAGGTAATCAATCAATTACATTTTTGAGTACGATTCACACTTTAAGGCTGAAGTAGAATTATAACAAAATTAAGTAAGATAAAGGAAAAAAAAAAGAAATGATATTTTATTACTATACAAAACAAAAGCTCTTCTCAAGGTGATATGTGTGTTTGTGAGTGTAGAGTATCATTATGTTAGTGTAGTGAATGTAAAGGTTGTGTGATTGTGCGTTTAGTGTGTGTAGGTGTGTGAAGTGTAGTGAATGTGTGTGTATAATATTTGGTAATAATAATAATATATAAAAAATAAAATTATTGAAACTATGGAAACTTAAAGTTTCTATTGCTTTCTGTGGAAAAGTTCTTAGATTTAAGTAATGGAAATCAGCAGGTTTTCGGTTTGATCATAGTCAAATGCACGGAGCCAACTTTTAATTTTAGTTTTTACAACATAGTTGTTTAACTTTTTTATGTTAATTACAGAGTTGATTTTATTGTAGAGGCGAGGAGCCATCGAGTCATACTGTCTACGTGCGAATGCACTTTTTATTGCTGGTAGGGGACATCGAAACAACCTCCTGCCGTGATCCGGAATATATGGTACTGTGTGCTTGTGGTAGTATCTGATGCATCTGTATACGAATGACTGGCGTATGCTCAGGACATTGGTTGTGTTGTGCACGAGAGCGGTGGGATGTCGAAAGGGAGCATACAGCAAAACTTTAAGAACAGCGCGCTGTGCACGCTCAGCCCTCAAAAGCAGTGCCTTAGATGCTCCCCCCCATACACATATGCAGTACTCTACAACACAGTGGCACAGGGAGTTATAAGTTTGTAAGAGCAGAATTTTGTCTGCATAATTTCTTAAGTTTTTGAAGACATAAATCATTTTTCTTATACGATTAGCTGTTACTGTTATATGTGGCCCCCAGTTCAGTTTATCATCAATGATGACACCAAGATATTTGATGTGGGGTACTCTGGAGAGCATATCGCAGCTGCAAGTGGTGTTACTATAATCAAGCCTGTTGCATGGGAAGGAGTGAATTTTTATTTCAAATTTACTGTTGGGGCTGCCTGCTTCTGTTTTGCTAAAACACATGTATTTTGTTTTTGAAGTATTCAGGGAAAGAAGATTGTCCTCCAACCATGCCGTCACGGTGCACAGACCAGTTTCTGTTCGGTTTTTAACCAGTTCCCATGAATCCGCATGAAATAGTAAAACCGTGTCGTCTGCAAACATGTATAGGTCAGCAGCATTTACATTATTTTTGCACAGACTATTAATATAGATAAGAAACAGACTTGGTCCGAGCGTGCTCCCCTGTGGTACACCGTATGTACAAGCCTGATTCCCACTAAATGTACTACCTACACGGACACTTTGCTGTCTTCCAGAAAGATAGTCATTGAACCAGTTCAGGGTGATCCCACGTATTCCCATATTTTCTAGGCGCGAGAGGAGGATTGGTACACAGACGGTGTCAAAAGCCTTTTGGAGGTCTAGAAACACACCCAAACATTTTTCTCCCCTGTCCACATATCCAGCTATGTTGGAGGTCAGCTTCATAACAGCATCCTCGGTACTTCTTTTTTCTCTAAAACCATACTGGTTATTAGCTAAGAGATTGTTTGTTTCGAGATATGTCATTAAACGTTTGTTCATTAGTTTTTCGATGATTTTGGAAAGCGTTGTCAGTAATGTGATGGGTCGGTAGTTTGAGGGGAGCTTCTTGTCACCAGTTTTATGGATAGGACAGACTATACCCCTTTTAAATATGTCAGGAAAGCTACCCCTACTAAAACTTAAGTTGCATAGGTGAGATAGTGGACCAGCTAGCAGACGGGAAAAACTATTTACAATAGTAGTTGGTATATTGTCCCAGCCGGGTGCACTGTTTGGTTTTAACATTGCTATGATGCGCTCAATCTCAGCCTGATCAGTCGGAGAGACCATCATCAAATTAGCAGGGGTAATTTTTGAGATAGCTAGGTCTGCTAGTTTACTCTCAGATTTTCCAGTACGTTCCAGTATACCTTTTGCTAGGGTACCTCCTATCGAGGTGAAGTAGGCGTTAACTTTATCAAGTGACTCTATTGGACCCTTCTCAATATTAAGTAGATCTACATTTGTTTCTTTTTTTGTATTTAGGTAACATATTTCTTTAATTAATTTCCATGTTTCTTTTGCGTTGCCAGTATTATTTTTAAGCCGATTCTGATAATATTGTTTTTTGAGACTCTTTATTATTTTATTACAACAACAACAACAACAACAACAACAAACAGATTATCGCACTTAGCAGCAATTCGCCTAGGTTTCCCCAACTCAATGAGGCGGCGTATCCAGTAGATAGGATCCAGTGACTTGTCCTTATTCTTATTTAGCTTCCATCCCGATTGTTGATGGGTAATGGAGTCAGTTTTGGAGCCAAAAGATGGCCATAAGATTATGCTGTCATCTGAAATAACACAGTGTTCCTGAGTAACGGTATTTAAAGTTAAATCGTGTACACGTCTACCCGAGCATAGTAGGAGTAAAGCAGCCGCTCTTTGAGAGGTGGCAAATAAACTTGATGAATTGCAGGTTCTTTTAGAAAGATGGTTTACAAGGGTGTCTATATCCCAGATGGGGGCTTTGATAGGTTTAGGCTTAGCTAACCCAATGGACTTTAGGACTTGTTTTACAAGTGTATGTGAGCTTAGCTTATTACTTTCACTGGGATCACAAGGAGTAGACACTACAGATTTATGAACAAGGATAGTGCTGTATGAAAAGCCTTCCTTTTGATGTAGATCAGTGAGGAATCGGGCCAGGTCTGAGCCTGTAGGTTTATGTGTATGTACCTTGTGAGTTATGGCCCAGTTTCGCCAACGGGTCCAAGCTGGTTTATACGTTCTAAGAGTGGATTCACGCCAGCTCGAACGGAGCAGAGCTTTTTTTTCCTCGCTCCAGTGACTTAGGTGTTCTTGCCAACCCCACATCTCCATATCTCCAGCGTCATCTCCGATATGTTGGGGGGCGGACGTCCCGTCGTTACATCGACTAGGACCTGCGACAGGTTCCTTATCGTGAATGGGGGTGACAATGCGCGGCTCTTCAGGTCTGGTCTCCAGTAAACTTTGTGCCATCTCGGGGCTACGATCAGGTACACACCCAGTGCATTGTTTAAGTGCGTCAATACTCTG
This sequence comes from Argyresthia goedartella, assembly GCA_949825045.1. Classification (NCBI taxonomy): domain Eukaryota; kingdom Metazoa; phylum Arthropoda; class Insecta; order Lepidoptera; family Argyresthiidae; genus Argyresthia; species Argyresthia goedartella. The sequence continues at coordinate 2,586,021 of OX463827.1, read as the reverse complement.
GGAATGAGATAAGGCGGCGGGAACAGCCATGCCAACTTGAAATCCCACTTGCTGCCTAGAGCATCGTACATGCTCGCCTGGTTGTCGGTTCTGTCCAGTGTACAGTACGTTGGAACCACGTGAGCTCTCCTGGAAGCAAAAAGATCGATTACGGGGGTTCCCCACTTGGCAAACACGACATTTGTTATGTTTGACAGGAGATGCCATTCTGGTGGGTCTTTGAGACGTGATAAATGGTCTGCTTCGCAGTTGTAGTTCCCTGCTATGTGATAGATGGACATGTGAATGTTGTTTTGGTCCAGTACTTGTAGCACTTTCATTGCCAGCTCCGTAAGGGCTATAGATTTCGCCCCTCCCTCTTTTCTTAGATAAGAGACGACAGTTTTATTGTCGCACTGTATTAGCAGCGACTGTGAGCTCAGGAGCTGATAATGATGGCGTAAAACATTTTATGGCCAACATCTCCTTGTAGTTGCAATGAAGGTTCTGCTGTGAGGGTAGCCATGAGCCTGTTATTGAGATTTCGTTTAATTTGGCCCCCCAGCCGATGTCGCTGGCATCTGTTGTTAGGTAATGAGACGATAGTGGGACATGAAGTAGAGTACTCTTCTGACAATTCAACTGCCACCATTCTAACTCGAATGCTTTCTAGGGCTTTCGCAACTAGAGGAAAGGTTTTTGTCATCTTTAGTTTCAAGGCCTTGTTGGCCTGTAACTGTAAATACCGGTAATTTAGACGACCCCTCGGTACAGAAAAACTGGCAAAGTTCAGCAGGCCAATGAGACCTTGTAACTCTTTGACGGACGTTGTCCGTGTTATCAAGATTTTGGATACCGTGCAATGTATTTTTGCTACTAACCTCTGAGGAATGTATTTCGCGTTCTGCCATGTGTTCCACACAATGCCCAGGTATTCCACTGCCTTCTGTGGGTTGCAAACAGATTTGTCTGTGTTCACTTGCCAGCCTAGGTGGGCGAGCGTGTTCAGTGTCAACGACACTTGATTTATGAGAGTGGCTTTGTTTTGATGAGCCAGCATAAAATCGTCGAGATACACGATGATCCGGATACCGTGATCGCGGAGGTATTGTGCTATCCAGTTGGTGATTGAGGCAAATATTCTCGGTGCTGAACAAAGGCCGAAGGGTAGGCACGTCATTTCCAGTATTTGTGGGTTTTTGTCGCCGTACAGAAGGCGGAGAAACCTTCTGTGGCCTTCGAATACAGGTACATGGAAATATGCCTGGTGAATGTCCACTTTGGCCAACCAATCCTTGGGTTGTAGAAAATCAGTTACCCGATGAACATTTATTAGTCTGAAAAGTCGAAGTTAGATTTTTTAAGTTGAATATGGGCCTCCATGTGCCGTCGCTCTGGGGCGCAGGAATATCGGGGAAATAAAGCTGGGCGCACCTTTTCTAGCACACCCTGCGAGATCATGTTTTTCATTATTTTCGACATTTGTTCTGATTCTGGTGTTTTCACACTGTGACTGATTGGAATGTGCAATGGTGGTTTCAACACAAAAGGAATGCGGCATCCTTGTATAATTTTTAGAATGTATGTGGGAGCTCCCAAATGTTTCCAACGATCGTAGTACATGCGGAGTTGTCCGGCGTGAAATTTTGCATGCATGTGCATGGCATAGTCTCCTATCCCTGTGGGATGAGGGAGAACGTCTGGGTTGATAATCCCTTCCTGACCTGTCGGGTAGACCACGGCCGCGTGAACCCCGCGCGCCTCGCCCGCGAAACGAATTATTATTTATCCTGCCTCGGGCCGAAGTATGATACTGGCTTTGATTATGATATTGCGCGCGATTGTTATAAGTTGCGGCCTGTTTCTGCGTCTGACTGCGGGTAGAAGTGGAAGGCTCGTACTGTGGCACAGTATTGTAGCGAGACTTTCCTTCCACCCAAAACACATTTTTAACTCCACCCGCTTTTTCCAATAAAGCATTAAATTTGTCGGCTTCAAATAGATGAGAACCTGACGGCGCAATTTTGCGTAATGTATTTTTGTGGCACTGGTCTTTTACTGATGAGAGTATGCCTTCTCTGCGATATTGAATAAGTTCAGCCCGGTGTCCACAGACGAGCTGGAGAGCGTCGTTTGAAATCTTGCTATACTCGGAACTTGCTATACTAGATTCGGAAGTAAAGGATATCTACAGAACTAGCGCTAGAAAAGACGCTACGAGACCCATAGTGGTCGATTTCTGTAGCATCATAAAGAAAGATAGCGTGCTGCGGGCCGTAAAAGATTTTAATAAGAATAAATCTAACGATGACAAACTGAACACCCTTCATCTAAATGTCGTAGGACCTAAAAAGGGCGTATTTATTTCGGAAACACTAACACACAAGACACAGCAAATATTTTACAAGGCTCGTGAATTTGCTAAGGAGTTCAACTATATGTATTGCTGGTCATCGCGTGGATTAATTTATCTTCGTAAAGCAGAAAATCTGCCGTATGTACGCGTTACGTGTGAAAGTGATATTGAAAAGCTTAAATCTACAAAATGACTCTATTTTAACTCTGTTCCAACTATAAAGAAAGTTTTAGGTAGACTCATAAGCATATCTATGGTCATCAGTTGTATTGTATCTCTCTTAATTTCTTTCAAAATAACTTCTGTCTTTAACACACGTTACATTATAACCACATTCAACAATTCTACACACACATACACATCAAAAACACACATAAAACTCAATATTATTCCAACACTCACACCAGATATACATATATGTTCGTTATCAAAATCTGAACTAGTAAAACAATTGCGCGGGTACCCAATTTCACAAAGCATAATTAAATACGGCTTAAATCATATTATAGGGACTTTCTTTTGTCGGTTTTGCGAAAGCTCTATCTTTCAGTAACGTATTGGAATTGATAATTTATTTATTTCTATCAAAATTTGATTCTATAAATGACATAAATAATTATCTTGATGATTTTCTTACTTGTAACGCTGTACTTACAGATACTCTAAACTGCCATAAACATTGCCCTGCCTCTGCAAATCAGCTTCGTATAATAACACAAAATATACGGAGTATTGGCTGTAATATGCCTGGATTCATTGCTCTTCTCAATGATCTAAAGTTTGAATGTGACATTATTATTCTAACCGAGTGTTGGCTATCATGTGCGCCTATCATCCCTACACTAGTGGGCTATAATTCATATGCCAACAAAACGTTCAACAATCAGAATGATGGGGTTGTCATCTACTTCAAAGACAACCTGAATATTAAAATACAAGAACCGTTATTTAAAGAGGGAAATAGTTTGCTGATCAAGTATGGTGATGACACTGCCATAGTCGCTATATATCGCTCACCTTCATATAAAAAGCTCGATAACTTCTTAGCATCCCTGAGCGAGTCAATTCAGGAGATCTCTGCCTTTAAAAATATCATTGTAGCGGGTGACATCAATATCGATATTAATCCAGAGAATAATTATCCAGATGCTGAACCATACCTAAATATTTTAGCCTCTTACGGTCTACTTATTGGCCATACCTTTGTTACGAGAGACGCTAGTCGCACATGCTTGGATCATGTTCTAGTTAAAACTAAGAAGGAATTCCTTACAATTGTTCTTCACTCTACAGTTACAGATCACAAGGCTGTCCTTTTTTGCCTGGATCTCGAACAGAAGAAGATCGTAGTCCCACCTAGTACCTATAGTAGAATAAATTTCCAGGGATTTGCAGATGATCTAATTAATATAAATTTTGCATACATATACCAAATAAATGATCCCAACACAGCTCTAGATGAATTTATTGGATTGATACAGACCGTACTGGATAAAAACAAGACAACCCATAAGGTACCTTCAAATAAACGGATCATCAAAGCATGGCTAACGCCTGGTCTGCTAAAATGTCTACGAAATAGGGACAATTTACATAAAAAGTTTATGTCAAACCCAGAGAATGAGACCTTAAAAGTAACCTACCACAGGTACAGAAATTTCTGCAACAACCTATTAAAGAAAGTTAAGAGAAATTACGAAAAGTCTTTATTTAATAAAGCCGGATTAAACAGCAAGGAAATTTGGAAAGCCATAAAAACAATAACATCTACTACTAAAACAAAAAATCAACCAAATGAATTATTAAAAATAGAAAAATCAGCTAAAGACTCGATAGAATTTGTTAATGAATACTTTGTCAATGTCGGTAGAAAGTTAGCAGAAAATATAGAAAATCAGGAAACAATTCAGGAGAGCGTCATGCCAGTCAGTAGATCAGACTCGCTCATCCTAATTAGTACTGACACTGCTGAGGTAAATAGACTTGTCATGCAGCTTAAAGATAAATGCTCAGTAGGTTGGGACAATATCCCGAACAAAATCTTAAAGCAAAATAACAAAATCATAGTACCTTATCTGTCCTACATATTTAATCTCTGTTTGGATACTGGTATTTTCCCTGATGCTTTGAAGAGGTCAGTAGTGATTCCTATTCACAAGGGTGGTGATCGGGACCGTGCCGACTGCTATAGACCTATCTCGATCCTCCCATCCATATCTAAAATCTTGGAACGTATAATAAACAACCGATTAATGAACTTTTTAGAAAGCAACAACATCTTGTCAGAGAGACAGTTTGGTTTTCGTTCCAAAAAATCTACCTCCGATGCTGTTCATGCAGTCACTGACTTCATAACTGAGGCCTTGGATGGAGGAGAGAGATGTTTGGGGATTTTTCTTGATCTGGCCAAGGCGTTCGATACGGTTTCGATCCCACTACTTGTATCTAAGCTTGATTCTCTTGGTGTAAAGGGTAACCAACTCAATCTTTTCAAAAGCTACCTATCTGATAGAAAGCAAAGCGTAAAAATAGGTGAATATATGAGCACTACCCAGCCAGTAGAGTGGGGGGTACCTCAAGGCAGCATTCTTGGACCGACTCTATTCTTGATATATATTAATGAACTTTGCAGCCTTAAACTTCCCGATGGCAACATAGTAACTTATGCTGACGATACCGTTCTGCTTTTCAAAGGAAGAAATTGGACACAAGTTTTTGAAAACGCACAAAACGGTTTTAATATAATATCGAAATGGCTGCAGCATAATATTTTAACCTTAAACGCCGATAAAACTAAATATTTGACCTTCTCTATAAACAACACGACCCAACCTTCTGCTGGTTTTAATTTGACCTCACATATATGTAAAGATGAAACTAACTGCTCATGTAAAACCTTAGAAAGAACCCCTACAATCAAATATTTAGGCATAACATTGGATCGGAACTTAAATTTTAAAAAACATATACAAACTCTAAGTGGCAAAGTCCGCAAACTAATATATATATTTAAAATTTGAGACACGTTACCAATGCATCACTACTAAAAAATATTTATTTCGCTCTATGCGAATCTCTTTTGAGATATTGCATAACATGTTGGGGAGGTGCAAATAAGGGAACTCTTTTGTCACTGGAGCGTGCTCAACGTGCTGTTTTAAAGGTCTGCACCTTTAAACACAGGATCTTTCCGACCGAAGAACTTTATCATTTCTGTGACGTTTTGACTGTTAGACAACTTTTTATTCAGAATATTCTGCTAAAACAACACCAAACTCTTGAGTATACACCTAGTTCTAAAAGACGAAAAGATAAAGTTTTTATAACCACCTCAACAAAGACAAGATTTATGCAGAGATTTTTTAAATTTCTAGGGCCCTATCTATACAATAAAACCTGCAATATTGTGTATATATATCCTAAACCAAATTTTGAATGCAAAAAGCTTATTTATAAGTGGTTAAGATCGATGAATTATGACGACACAGAAAATTTCATCGCCATTTCACAATAATAAGGATAACAAAATAAATAAAATGGTACAATCAATACTTGATAAATACATATTTGATAATTATATTTTAGGTGCACATACTTACGTATTTTTTAGAAATGATGGTAAAAATACACAAACATTCATAACACACCTCACTTCACATACATCCACTACACTTTCTCATCTCACACACCCATATTTACACTCACAAATACTCACACACACCCAAATACTAACTATTTTAGGCACTAAATGACGAATTTTAAACTTTAAATTACCTTTTTTAAGTTTTAGATAGCTGCATTACATTGAAACTGTACATATCATTAGGGGAAGAGCCTCGCTACTTATCCCAAAACACAGGGGAAACCCTACCTTGGGGAGTATCGACTCTGATGTTATTTTTGCTTATTACCAACACCTATTCTCATAAACATATGATGTATCTATCTTTAGTTAAGTTTATATAACTTATATAACATTATATAACATTGCTTATTATGGTATTTCGTTTCTTCAAATGGTTGGATCAAAATTAATATGGTAGATATTTCATTTCAAAGCGGCTGAGTTTTATTCCTTTTCCAATTTTTTTACCCTTTTTAAACCGACTTCAAAAATAATCTGTCATTTAACGACTCTGTAAATAAAGAAACATTTTCTCTCTTACTCACCATTGGCCAACATTTCTTTGAGCTTTGTATGGATATCGTCGAATCGTAGGTTTTTGACCTGATGCGCCCAGGCTAGAAAGGCTTGTAATTCACTCAAAAGCGCGTCGCGCTGTTTGAGCAATGCATAGGAAATGCCGGCAAAAGCCTTTTCCATGTTTAAGGTAGTTTTAGGTGTATCGTACCTCTTATCTCGTCATTAGCTTCAAGATTAGTGAAACCCGGCGCAAATAAATAGTGTTTTTGGACGTCGGCATATCGGACGTTAATCCAGTCCTGGCTATTGAATCGCTGCAAATCTTTTAATTGTTGTGTTAGTTCGGGAGACGCCTGCGGTACAGCGGGCTCCTTGGTTTTTGTACCAGTAAAAATGTTAAGATCGACCTCGAAAGCCGAGTCAATGTTGGCGGGCTCGGACTCCTCAACGTGACCTTCGTAGAGGTCTCCACTAACATTAGGGTCAATCAAGTCATGCCGTGGTTCACAATCATATTCGTGAAATTCCTGTGTAGCAGCAAGTTGACTTTTAAGATCTTTAATCTCGTTAAAAAGAAGATCGAACTTACGTTCCTTGATGCGTTTGCGCCGTCGGTACCGCTTCTTGCGATCGTCGCTTTCCGAGGAACTCAACGAGGACGAACTAGAATTGTCGGAGTCCGAAGAGCTCACCGGTTTCCGCCTTTTCTTGCCTTTATCCTTACGCGCCGCCACGTGCTCCAAAATGGACGGAACCTCCGGGGTTTCTTGCTCCATTTTACACAAACGAACGGTCACACCGTTGGGTATCTTTTATTTGCCTGCAATAAATCAGAAAATTCTAAGAAATTCTTTAACGAACAGTTGGTTATAATATGCAAAAGAAGTTCTCACGTCACGATGTATAGATTTTTGGCGGGCCGTACTCAGGAGCTGAGCAGCGACTGTGCCGTGCGAAAATCAAGACGCCAATGAAGCTAAATTCGAATTCAACAATCCGAACTGCCTCGATGGTGTGGTGGGGCGCGCGCGCAAACAAGGTACCACGCGGCTTAACCGAACATCCGGGGGCGGGAACGGACGGACCGGATATACGTCACTAGTTTAGCACTGAAAATCAAGGATGTCTTCTCATGTTTTTAATTAGGCCCTGAATATCGGTCAAGATATTTAATAAAAATAAATAGTCAAACTGGTGTATCAGCTCTATAAAAGCTTTATTTAATGTTTTACTATTTCAGTGTTATATATAACGCTGCGAGAAGACTTTTTATTAGTACGTCTGTAGAGTGTACCTGATAAGACAGTTCCCGTTCATAGCTCTGCGTGGGGTCCCGCTGGTTCTTGTTAACGAACGCCTTCACCACCCACTGCTGTCCGAAGGCCGAGAAGCGCGACGTCTCGTAGTACAGCTTGTGCACAAACTCCTCCATATGGTACGGCTTCAGCTGTAGGTCTGGAAAACGTAAAAAGTTTGCTGTAGCACTTTAGTTCACCGATAATCCTCTGAAGCAGAGGGTAGATTAGTCTATTTCAGGCGGATTTAAATTCGGAGTACCATATATCCAGCGAAAGTAAAACTATGTTGTTTTGGCTATAAAATAAATTATCTTTTATTTTCAATCCCTCCTCATTCAAAGACCTTTTTCGAAGATATTTTACCTATCCTATCCAAAGTCCTTCAATCCATAGTCCACCTTTATTCAAACAACTTACTCAATCCGTACCAATCTGGGTTCAGACTAGGGCACAGCCTACCACAGCTATTTAAAAGTCAGCGATGACATCCAGCTGGCCATGGACCAGAAGTTGGTCACTGTGTTGGCCATGCTTGACTTCAGCAATGCCTTTAGCAGCGTCGATTTTGACATTCTTGTTGCGGTGCTGGGTTCTTTGAATGTGTCGTCGCATGCGGTTCATTGGGTCAACTATTTCCTGAGAGATCGTCAGCAGCGCATTAAGTCTGAGGAGACTGAAACTCATTGGTGTGATCTCACCGCAGGAGTGCCTCAAGGTGGTATTCTTTCTCCTCTCCTGTTTTTAGCCTTTACAACTCCATCTCCGACGACTTCTCTTCTTCGTATCATCTCTACGCAGATGATTTCCAAATCAATCGCCACTGTTCCCCCTACGATTTAGTTTCATTCGTGAAGATGTTGAATGCTGACCTCGAGAATGTAAAGGACTGGGCCTCGTCCCACTGGCTGTTGGTTAACCCTATAAAATCGCATGCGTTGATTATTGGAACTAAGCACTCTCTTTCCTTATTACAGAAATGATGAATTGTTGTGATTGGTCAAATATCAAAAGCGATTTAAATTCATAGATGTCGGAAATACACGATTATTTTACACGAGCTCTCTTTTCTTGCGATGTGTTTCGATTTCGTATTTAAATGGCATTGTGCTACTGATATTAGAATTGACCATATACCTATCATCATCTACCTACATATTTTTTAATCATTTATTGGGTATTTGATTAAATTCTCATTGAAGGAAAACGCGATTGGTTGATTTTACTCGATATAATTTATTTACGAAAATGCCTCTAAATTGTTTCACTTTTTCCTGTGTTTCTCAAATCCTAACTAATTTCATTGCGGAACTACATTAAAAATGTAGATATTATATATTTGGAAACTCTCCTTGAAAATCTTTTTGACAAAATAGCGTAGTTTATTTTTAAACAATTTTTATGTGGTTTGGCGCTACGTTATTTTAGTTTCAGTCGAGGACATTGTTTGCCCTCTCTTTTTTTCTTTCTTATGTGGAAGTAAATAACGCTCTCAATTTCGTTTACATTCGTATTTCTTTTATATATCACTGTATCTCCAAGGAGCAACACGTGTATGAGCACAACTCACCATTGAAGGTGATCTTCTCATAATTGAGCAGCTCCAGCACCTGGTTGCACACCTTGTTATCCTCCCTGGCCTGCCGCTCCCGCTCCGCCAGCCCGTCCACCACCTGCGCGGCGGTTTTAGCGGGGTGCGCGCAGGAGCCCTCGTGGGACAGGGCTTCGTGGTGCGGCCCGCGCCAGGGGCAGCCGATGCAGGCGTAGCGGCAGCCGGTCAGTCTGCGCGGGGAGCAGGGTTGGGCTGGTAATCGGGGGGTTTTGAGCGCACAAGGATATTATGCAGTGAACGTAGTTTGAAGGAGGCAAAAGATCATAAATCCCTACGCCAACTGGCAGATAGATTTATACATATCAGATCATCATAGAGTCTAGAGTTAGGTCATTCTTATCATGAATCTACTACAAATACAGGACAGTGTTTATGTACCTACACTAAGCATATTTTTAAATATTTCTAATACTCTACAGCAGGCAACAAAAAAACGGTCAACTGCGAGTCTGACCCAAACCCAAACGTTCCCTTAACATCATAAAATATATAACACTATGTACTTTTAAAATCGCCGCTTCACATATCAAAACATGTCTTCTTAGTTAATAAGTAACGTAAAATTTCGGGGCGGCCTGCGCCCCCTCTCATGCTTGCTATAATTGTGAAATTTTGAGGCCGTGTTCATTATATTGTAATTTACAAATTAGCTAAGTGAAATTTCATAATACAGCCCTTGTTAGTGAATCACAGGGTTCACTGAGTTGGTCATCCCTTCTCTACAGTATAATAAAGAACTTGATTTGGTTTGTTAATTTCTTTGAAAACAATATCTGTACCCTTTTCACATAGCAAAACAAATTAACTGAAAACAAAATGATATCTTCGTAAAACGAGACGAAACGTACTAACAAAGTCGTGATGTTCCACTTTTCGTCTTTAACTCCAATCAGTAAAGCCTCAAAGTGGGACACGTGTTCGAACCTAAATGCGCAGGGTATTCGTATCTATGAAGAATGAGAAGGTATGCCTTTTATCACCTCAAATGGGTTCACCAGACGAATCACACAACAAAACAGTAACAGTAATACGCTTTAGATTATAGCTAACAATGTAACGGCACAAAGGCTAAGGTCGAACCACCGCTATCAGTAGCTATGATCGTCTATTCTATCTACCCCAAAAAGAGATGTCCCGATTCAGCTGTAAGATTTGTAAGTTGAGAATGATAAGTTCGAATTTCTCGTTCGTTGAGAAGTTCGTTAGGCGTACAATAGTCGAGCGGAAGATTGGTTCAGGAATTTAGAGTTTCAAGTTAGACAGAGAAAGCATATATGTCCGCAAGCCGGTGATTCGCATCAGTCAGCGGTGTATTGCGCCGGATCGATCGTTGTTATATTTATGTGTGATGGTACCATTTATTTTTTGTATATATGGGCGCTTGGAACTTCTTTTAGTGGTCGACCACGTTTTGTAATATTTGTTTGGGATATCGTATAGATATCCGTCGTAGTTTTACGACGTGAGTACTCAATGATATTTCATGTGCTCGCTAGTAGCGGCTTGTGGTGGTTCCAATTATATAATTAGTTCACGGCAATAACGATCCGAAAAGACCGGTTTACACAATTGCGATTTGATTTTCCGAAATGGGTTCTGAACTAGCGGTTACCTCAAAAGGTCCGTAACGTTTTGAAACCTTCAACTCTGCGCAATTTGAGCTGGATGTTATCGAAACGTAGTCATTAGCGCTTTAGGAGATCTAACCCACACCATAGCGAAATGCATACTTCGGTAAATTCCGAACTATGAATTCCACTAGCCACAGCACGTCCTCGACTGAGCCTAATCATATATATTGACTCAGCCTACACATTAGACCTCCAGCGAAATTTACATTTAATTTGAAGATGCAACTTGAATCCAACCTGACCCAAGGCAAAGCAAAACCACCTACCCGGTCCTAAACAATGAATGAACTTTAGACTGTAAATTGATCTCTTCGCGCGTCCCCGACAACACACAAATGTCAAAATATCAACAGGATAGGTTATCTGTGTTGACACCGGTTTAACTTTGTTCTGAATTTGTTATTTCCATCCGCGGAACCTCATCGATCAAACAGTCTCCCTATGCCCTGCCAACCTAGGATTAGCCGCAACTAAACTCCTGTCTAGCCTAGTCTCAAAACCTAGTGTTATACCACGTCCATTATCGACACCACTCGAAAATGGTTGAGTTTGATTTGAATGTGCTTGTATGTTTAATGACTGTGTGTGTGGGAATTTCAAAACTCGCTACTCGAAAGGAATGAGGAGAGGATTAGCCCGCGAATATCCTAAGAGCCAATCCAGGAACCCTATGGTGAAGGAAAAAGGAATTTAGGGTCGCTCCAAGCCCAGACTCAGACTCAGATAAATTACCTAAAAGTTCTTATCTAACGACCCAAGGATAGTTTTGGAATTTGGGGTAGGTTGATATAAAGGATAGGAACCGAGGTATATCTCGGCGCTTCAGACACTCACGAAAAACCACTGAAACTTCGCAATCACAATTCGTATAGTTCTGACGTAACACGGCAGACCAAAACTGTTTAGAACTCGTGAAAGGCGACTGTCACAGTAGCTAAACGCTGAGACTGAATGCTCTCCCTTCCCCCGCAATCGTATTTATACACCCCACATGTCTGAAAGAAAAAAATGGCGTCCTTTGCGAACACGCTCTGCCCAAGCGAAGCTTCTTATCACTAACTACACAGGGTCTAATTTCAACCATGCCATGCAGATCCGCCGTTCTACAAATTGTGTGTACGCATATTCACTATGATCAACCGTAGGTTATCACTCAAGTCATTCGGTATGGCCGATACACAAAATCTGTTGATCGCTGACCATATAAGCTTGTTGCGATTAATTAAGCCTTCCCGACCGCTAGCGCGCGAAGCAAAGACCACTAGAATGCTATTCATACAAGTCGTCTCAAACTCTCCATCTCATACCAACCAAACGCAATTGTATATTTGCAATCAACATAATAGCTTTCTCCGTATCGTTCCATAATAACCTTCCATTATTTAGTTATTCATATTTTATTCAGCGCGCAGCCAAATCGGCTCTGATCCCTACACATTTCGCAGGAATGCGACAAAAAAAACCTGACCTGTAACCTTCCTCGAACCATCCCACGCGTCGGCTCTGTTTTTTTTTTCCTAAATTACCCGGAGCTACGCAAAAACCCAAACGTTATATGAACCGATTCTCGTATTCAAAACAGCGCGGCGATGGGCTAGCCCTCTATCACGCGAAATGAAGTATCAAATGTACCGACTCTCGTGTACCATTACAACAAGATGATATCAACTTTTTTATTTACAAAACATATAAAAGCTCAAGTGATCGACAACATACAGCGTACAATAACTCTATTTGATTTATCTACTACAGTACAATGTGATTGGTGTACAACATTTATATTATAACACAAGTAGCCGACGACGCCTTACACCACAGGCGTATCAACTAACATAATACCACAAGACAAGATACATTATAGTTCGAGATATAACGAAAACATGCGTTAATTCACTACTATATTACTCATGACCTGGGGTTTTGCAGAAGCAACATAAACCGCAATCTCATAAAAACCGTCACTTCTTATTTTACGGGCGCGGTGGGGGGGAAGCGATCACGATGACTCTGTTAAACCTCTTCGGCATCCATGTTGACCAATGTTTTGACAGGCATTACAGTTAAGTAGCAAATGAACGCTAGTATTCGTCGATACTCCGTCTAAGAATATATCAACATGTTGCAAGCTACATCAATGTGTTTGGTTCGCATTATACCAGGTGTTACAAGCACATACACTAGTGTTAGGGAGATCTGTTCATTTCACGAAGGCGCTGCCTGTCTGTCCTGCTAAGAGTCGAAATGATCCTTGTGGAAGTGATGGTCAAATTGAGTCTAGTCTAGACGATGGCAGGTTTAGATGCAGTGGATCAGTGCAGTTAGACTGGATATTTTACAGGAGGGGTTACCTCCCCCCTACCCCCAAAAAACACAGTAAAAAATACAGTCTTCTAACTATGTTTAATATTGCAAAAAAGCAGTTTCTCGTCATCCGCAAGATGTACATGCCGCAAGAGCGCCGGCCTCCGTAACCCAACCAGCACGTGGCAGAGACTCGAGCGCACCCGATAACCTACGAACGTGAGTTTCGGCAACGCCGAAATTTCGGCTGATTTCTGGCTGAAACCGAAACATTGCCGAAACATGAATTTTGCGCCGAAACTGAAACCGAAACCGAAATTTCGGTCACTAGTCATAGTTACATTGCTACGAAAGTGACATAAAGCTACCCATATATAGGTAGAGTTTGGGGGTGGGTGGTAGCGGTGGGTCATTGACGATTTTTTCGTTAACGAAATATTTTTGTTGTACCGTCAATGACTAACCCTAGAAATATTAGGTTATTTTCGTCACTCTAATAACGCTTAACTGTATGGAATTGAAGAATAGTGCAATTCGTTAATTAGTTAGAGCTTAACTTTATGGTTCTTGCTTTCCATTTTCAAAGTAGCATTTTAAAGATAAAAAGATACGCAAATTCCGAAGTGAGAAAATTCTACGCCAAACAAAGGTGATAGATAGACGCACTTACACAAGCGCTAACATTAAAATGGGCATGGGCCGGTCACATTGCACGCTTACCCGACTACAGATGGACGATAAAGACAACAAGATGGAAAGGGCCAATAGGAAAGAGATAGGTAGGAAGACCAAACATGCTGGAGCGATGATATAATGGAGACCGCAAGCACACAATGGCAAAAGAGAGAGAGCAATGGAAGAAATTGGAGGACATCATGTTTTATTGCACCAATGGACAGTTCTTATCAATACAAATAAATACAAGAGTAGAATACCCAGCCGCCAATTCCCTTCCGCCTTTAGGAAAAAATGTAAAAGATCTTTAAAACGAAAAATAATAATTGTGGCTTACCACTCGTACCTACTGAAGAGAACAAAAGCTTGCGTAATGAAGCTTTAGCAGTTCTAACATACCCTAAAATAATTTATGATCTACTGTTAACATCTTGGGCGTGAAATCAATTTTTATTTTTTTAGTTTATAAATTTTATCAACTTTGTCATTTTTTCCTGAAGTCACGGTAGGGAATTGGCGGCTGGGTATTCTACTCTTGTATTGGTATTGATAAGAATTGTCCATTGGTGCAATAAAAACACGATGTCGCGTTTTCCCTCCTCAGCATAATGTGCGTGGGTAGCAGAAAGAATGAATTAGAAGTCGACAATGCTGCTGTTTTTACATTTTTTGGCCAGGGTTTCTTGGTCGGTATTTAGTTTAACCAGGGTTTTGTTGGCAAGGGTGCGTCTTATCTTTGTAAAGTATGTGTTGCGGTGAGATAGAGAGGTATCCACAGTACCTTTGTGTCCTAGAAGTTCGTCAAAGATTGTTCACCTTTATTTAGATCACAAATAGTTTTTATCGGTGTCCACATATTCTTAGGATTGTCTTTATTTTCTAACAGAAATTATTTGTTGTGTTGGTTCTTAAGCCGCTTTACAAGATCGTTACAGTAGTTCCTGTACCTATTGTATGATATTCCCAGGATCACATTATTTGGCTCTTTACGAGTTTGCATGAGGAGCGCTTCACGGTGGTTCATTCAGCGGATCGTTAATTACGTATTTAAACCGACTAATTTTAATTATTTTTGAGTTTCTAGTGACCTGAGTCCTTATGTTTATTTATTTTTTCAGAGCAAGATGGTGCCCCGACTAAACCATTTGATTGCATGGACATATCCTGCAATGGTCGGATACTCTGTGCTGGCAGTCTGACAGTACAGGACGATGCCTACCTGGTGTTCTGGGACCAGAGACAACCGCAGGCAGCTTTAGGGGGCTACTGGAACTCGCATACTGATGATATTACTCAGGTACCTACAGCTTATCAAACTCTTAGGAAAAAAATCTGAAATAGATTCCAATCAAGTAATTAAGTGAATACCTTACAATAAATAGTAAATGTGAGTAAAGGGATAAAAAATATGAACTATTAAGTTTTAAAGTTTTTCATGTTTCTGCTGTATTAAGTAAAGTGCTGTATATATATTTGAAGATACACCTTGATGTTAAATAACAACATTACAAATAACAACTTTTGGCTCGTCCGCACACCACCGGTAACCTCCTCGGTCGGCGCGGCGGTCGGACGACAACTGTCCCATCCCGCCATTACTGACGTATGTGCTCGAGACAAAAAAACTGTAGGGACTATAATTTATAAATAAATAGCCAATACACTACATCAACTATGCCCAAACTCACAGGTTCGCTTCCACAAAGACAAAGTGTCCACCCTCGCCACGGGCTCTGTGGACGGTCTGCTCAACATCTTCAACATCATGGAGAGTGCAGAGGAGGACGCTCTGCAGTACTCACTCAATGTGGAGAACTCCGTGGGGAAGATCAGCTGGCTGGACGATACCAAGGTAAGGCCGTACAGGTTGCTGGAAAAGATCTCTTATCAAATTATTTATATTACCCGAGTGGCCGAGTCGGCAGTTACCCTGCCTACGAAGCCAGGGGTCCCGGGTTCGAGTCCCGGTGGGGGCAAATATTTGTTTGATGAGAACGGATGTTTGTACCCTAGTTATGGTTGTTTATCTATCTAAGTATAATATTTATCTATATAAGTATCGTTGTCTAGTACCCAAGATACAGGGAATCCTAGTTTGGGGCTAGATCAATGTGTGTAAATAGTGTCCAAAGTATTATTATTAGGCTTATGTTTAAACGATTACCAAAAACGCACCTATTTTACTACCAATAAATTCGAAATGACTGCCAGAATGGATAAATGTCCACCAAATTGTGTTTGGATCACCAAACTTCATTTTATTTTTTGTGTTCTTAAGTTTATGTTTTAAGTATTTTTTGTTGTTCTTACATGTTCAACCTAACACAAATAAAGGGGGCTTCGCTTCGCTCACCCCCTTTACCCTTCACCTAAGCTACCGCAGTATTTTGCCCTGATATTTTTTGCAACTTTTGGTGTTCATTTATCCATTTTGGGTAGGAAAAAAATATTTTGGTGATCATAAAAGATATTTGTTGCCTTATTATTATTATTATATTATGTCCTATGGAATTTAGCTGTGGGGACGAGCTGCTGATATTAACTCAATTTTTGTTCCACAAAAAGGGCTATTAGAGCAATTTATAACCTCCGCAGTCGTGACTCCCTGAGGGAACTGTTCAAAGAAATTACCTTATTAATTAAAGTACCGTGTCGATATATTTATGAAAAGATCATGTACGGTTAGGAAGAACATAAATAGCTTCACCAAAAATGTTGCGAAATTATCTAAGCGGAAATAGAATTGAACAACCTTACTATTGACTAGCTAAAGTCAAAACTTAATTTGTGGGTCTAATGGCCGACTTCATCAACGATCCCTATCTTTTAGGGGACACTTTATTTCTTTCAGGGGCCACCTAGCGGTTATTTCGGTCTGACCTAAGTGTAAGGGTCATCTAGAATTCTCAGGGACCCCCTAAATCGTGTCCGGCCACCGAAACAATCGCTAGACTAATATCTACGCCATTTTGAAAAAAATCCAAAAACTGAATCGACAAATAACCCTGCTCGACTTCAGCAGTGCCTTTAACTGTGTTGACTTTGACATTCTCGTTGAACTTCTCAAATCTCTTAATCTCTCTTCCCATTCTATCAGCTGGTTCGACTCATACCTTCGTGACCGTAAACAGCGTATCAAATCGGAGACGACTTGCACGGATTGGTGTGACCTCACCTCCGGTGTCCCCCAAGGTGGCATTCTCTCTCCTCTTCTATTTTCTATATTTATTAACTCCATCTCCGATGCCCTCTCATCTTCTTATCATCTTTACGCGGATGACTTACAAATCTATCGCCACTTCTCTCCCGATAATGTAAACTCCGCTGTGGAGGCGTTAAACGCTGACTTAGAGGGTATTAGAGGATGGGCCTCGTCATTTGGGCTACTGGTTAACCCAAACAAGTCCCAGGCCATGATTATAGGTACCAGACACTCACTATGTTTGTTGAAGCAACAGTCTGTCCCTCCTGTATCTTATAACGGTACCGTAATCATGTATAGCGACACAGCGAAAAACCTGGGTGTTGTTTTCAATAACCAGTTATCCTGGTCAACGCATATCAGCGAGGTCAGCAGGCGAGTTTACGCTACCTTTCACTCTCTCAGGAGACTTCAGAACTTTCTTCCTCGTCAGACCAAAATTATTCTCGCCCAGTCTCTTTTACTTCCCCTCATTGACTATGCTGATGTTTGCTGGGTAAGCGCAAATGAAGCGCAACTGAACAAACTCGAACGACTTCAAAACCTCGGGATTCGGTTCATCTTCGGACTGCGAAAATATGATCACGTTTCTCAACATCGCAGGGAGTTGAATTGGCTTCCGATTCGTCTTCGACGGGACTCTCATATCCTATGCCTGCTCTACAATATTTTGTGGAACCCTCGGTACCCTAACTTCCTGCGTGATCGCTTCGAATTTCTTTCTTCATGCAGGCCTCGGAGAACTCACATGGCTACTATGCTTAAAGCCCCACAACGCTCCACTGCAACCTTCGAGCACGGGTTTAGAATCCGCGCTATATGGCTGTGGAATGAACTTCCCTGCACCATCAGGGACAGTCCATCACTGAATATCTTTAAGAACCGACTAAAGAAGCACTATCTTTCACTTTCTATTTAGCTATATAATGTATTAGTATTAGTATATTTGTAAGATATTTATTGATATGCTGTATTTATGTAACTGTGTATGTAGTCTATATTTCTTAGCAATAGGGTTTTATGTATGTGTAATATGTATTATATTAGAATATAGTCTTAATTGTACGCGCAATTCTTTCCCTTACCTATCATCTCCGTCTTCTATCCAACATGGTTTGCTGGAAGAAATCTCTTTTTAGAGATAAGCTCGCCTTTGTACATGTTTTTTCTATCATAAGTTATCTGTATGTCTGTTTTGTTTAGTACAATAAAGAAATTACGAAATAAAACCATATAATTGTCGAACCTGCTCACAAAACAGGCGAATCGGTTGATAAATGCGACATGTAGAGGAGATCAGCCGGAATCCCGAAAGACTGGTCGCTTGATTCGCTCGGTCGATAAAGATCTGAAAATATGATAGCGCCGGGCCAATGGTGATTTTTTTAGTAAAGGGTAGGCCTTGACTGAGGACCTCCACTTGCTACGATCTCTGCAGACATCAATAGCTCCCTGAAAATTCTAATAAACAGCAATATGATCGACATCGACAGGTGTCGTGCATCACACAGTCCAACGACCTGCAGATATGGAACAGCGACAGCGGGGATCTACTGAGCAGCTTCAGCAGGGATAAAGTTGCCAAGAGTATAAAGGTCAGTTAATACAGGTTTTTTTCATCTCAGAATGCTTTATGTAAAATGCTTCCTTAACTAGCCATTTCACAACTATATAAAGAAATACACACACACACACACAAGCGTAAGTATTCTTATCACACACTCCTGTAAATAATATTATTATAGGTGCTCTGTGAGCGCCTATAAAATTCAACCTATTGACTAAAATTATATAGGTCAAGATCTCTACAAATCCCACACCTATTTTTAAATATGTCAAGCCGTTTGGTCTGTAACGTTTTTTTTTACATTTTCAACGCCTTTTCCGCATTTTTGAAAAATTTACGTAAATTGCGAACCTGATCTTAAAACTTCACGAGAATCGGTTGAGAAATGCGACCTGTGGTAGGAGAACAGCCGGACAGACATCCAGGCACACGAAAGCATTCTTGCCCAAGCTGAACGGAGACGTTCGTCGCTCGGTCAAATATATAGAAAGGCAAGTAGGTTTAGGTCTACCCCAGCTCAAAAAATTACTTCTACTACTCCTATCCAACCTTAGTTTGCTGAAAGAAAGCCCTTCTCTATATAAGATAAGCTCGTCATGTTAAATCAATTATCTAACATACGATATTGTGTATCTCTTACAGCGCAGTAAAGGAGACGACTGCTACCTGGTGGATACGTTTATGTGTTCGGACGGAACTCCCTTGGTCCTGGCCGGCTCAAACGGCGGGGATGGGTAAGTCATTGATTGCTCATTTCTTAATACGTTAGACGCCGAGACACTGTTCCGCTAGGGATATGACGGTCAATGTTGGGCGTCGAGCCTTCGCCGTACAAAGTTGGGCGTCGAGCCTTCGCCGCACAAAGTTGGGCGTCGAGCCTTCGCCGCACAAAGTTGGGCGCCGAGCCTTCGCCGCACAAAGTTGGGTGGCATCGAGCCTTCGCCGCACAAGTTTGGGCGGCATCGAGCCTTCACCGCACAATGTCGGGCGGCATCGAGCCTTCGCCGTACAATGTTGACCTTCATTGTTGCGTTCTCTATTCAGGTTTGTTACGCATATGGAAAACAGGGATAACCGGGAAAAGTCAGGGGATTTTTTTTCTCCTGGAATAGTCAGGGAAAAGTCAGGGAATTTCCGAAATTCTCTGGAATTTTCTTAATATGTTTTTTTTGCAATAATTACGAAAAATGGAACTGACTTGAAACTAAATCTGAAAAATATTGTTATGAATATGAATATTTTTGATTTGATTGAATATTTATATTATTCTTTTGTCAATTAGAAAAAACTATGTGCCAAACATTAAAAATAAAATAAAAAACTCTTTCTTTTGCATTTGATTAGACAATACATAACAACACAATTATTACTATATTTATCAGTGTTTAAATTTTTATGTTTTAACACCGATTCAACAAATTCTATTTGTAATTTAAAATATAAAAACAACAGGTTATTTATTTGCTTTGAATGCATTAATTTTTTACTTTACAGTGTTCAAATTCTTTTTCGAATTTCAGTTTTTTTTAATTTTGTTCATTTTACTATCTAACATTCCCAATCTAATTGTCAATTGATCTTTGAAGAATTATGTTATTTACTTCAACACATTTTTCTAATATGAAAATGGAATTGAGAATTTCCTCTATTCTCTCAAGTCGCTTGATTTTTTTTTTCCTCAAAAATGATTCATTACTATTGCTGGTATACAATTCCCGTGAAGTTTGTAAATATGCCAGAAATGCACGATCACGTTACATGGAACATCTCGAGGAACAGAAAAAAAATGACAAAAATGCGTTAAAAACCGCAGAAAACAAGAAGAGATCGCGAGATTTAATTAAAGAGTTGTATGAAAAAAAGAGGAAGCTAGCGATCGAATACCAGAAAGGTCTTGAGAGTCTTGATGAGCAGCTAAGTGCGGTTCATAAAAAGTAGAGGGTATACGCAGTAATGTGATTCATTAAACTACATTACATTTCATAGAAATGTAGATCTCATCTTTAAATATTTTACTGTCATATTATAATATGTGTTAGATTTGTTTGTTTATATCTTTTCAGATTGTTTTATCGTATGTAAAGGATATTATAGTCTATAGTTCACGTTATTATTGTTTTCCAACGTTTCTCAACTGCTGATCTTTGATAGTCAACTTTAAAAAAAAACATGTAAAACAAAGTGTTCTTTATTTAAACCTAACCTCCCTGGAATATTTGTAAAATATGTATGGAAAACCTAGAAAATTCAGGGAATTTGTGATTCAGCAATGCGTAACAACCATGCTATTGTTCCAACGGTCATTTGTAATGTGATAATTCGCATATAACATGACCCACGTGGCCGTGTGGTTGATCCTTATATAGCTGGATTTTTGCAAAATACTGACATAGAATATAGAGTAAAAATGTCAAACGCATTTATGGATTAAAGTAAGAAGTAAAAATCTTTGAATCATTATGAAATTATTTTATAATGATTCCTTGAATCATTATAATATAAAGGATTATTTTCTTAGAAAAAGTAGCTGTTTTATCAATTTAAGCCTTTAGTCGAGCAATGGATTCCAAACAAGCAATGTGACCGCGTAGAGCCACTTGTGACGTAGTTTTGATTTGTCGTCTGTTGTTTGTGATTGTTGTATGGCGCAGAATAATTCATCATATAGGATCAAAAAATACCTTGTATTAGTCGAAATACATTACTATATCTAACTAAATAAATAAATAAAAAACAATCGACGAAAAATTTAAGCAAGGTACATTTTTTCGAAAGGTACGTTTTACGGAAAAAGCATTTTCTAAAAATTTTCCACAGGCTTCAAAGGTGGATTGTGCGAGTGAGCCGTTATGTTGATTATACTAAAGAATGAATGTTTTGTTCCAGAGAATGCCTGAGGTCGGTAACGATTGCGGATAAGAAGCTGTCGCCGAGCACACATTTCAGAGAAAACAAACAAATAGTCAGATGCTGCTGGTACGACAATTATGTAAGTGCCATGGTCACTGACGACCCGAATGGCCGAGTGGGCAGTGACCCTGCCTACGAAACCCAGGGTCCCGGGTTCGAGTGCCGGTGGGGGCCAATATATGCTTGATGACAACGGATGTTTGTACCCTAGTCATGGTTGTTTATCTACCTAAGTATAATATGTATCTATGTAGAACTCACAGCTTAGAGATAGTGTGTCTACTTTGCGAGAAACACACGAGGAGTCGCAAAATGAGATTCAAAGATTGGAAAAACTTGTGGAATCTTTTGACACCCTGCGCACTGACCTTGCTTCTGCTTGTGATCGCAGTAAATTCCTCCAATACCAACTCAATGAGGCAAACTTGAAGTTGACTGATATGTGCATAGAAAAAGACTACAATGAATCTCGCCACATTACCTCTATCCAACAAGAACTAGAAGTAGCCAACCTAAGCACTATTGTTCAAGCCATGCAGACAAGCAGCAGAAAAATTAAAAAATATTTTAAATTAAATAAATTCATCAAGAAAACTAGAGGTAATATAAAAGTACTGAAATTAGCCTTGAAACGGCAATCAAACAGAATATTAAGAATCTCCTTAATGCAAGAGCTCCGGGGAAAAAATGTAGGTTTACAGTCGGACCTTCAACATGCCCGAGTAGAAATCCAGCATCTACATGACCTGCTAGCAAATACACTACAATGTTATGCCAAAGAGCAAAGTGAGTTAGCAGAACTCAGAGCCGCGACGTCTGAGTTAGTACAGCTACAACGCCAGAATGCGGAATTGGTGGGCATTCTAATTGAGAATGAGGAGAATGAGACCAGCAAGGAGGACGAGCCCACATCACTAACTTTGGTCTCGACCCCCCTCAACGAGAGTGTTGCAGCGTCCACCGCTGCCCCAACCAAAAAACAGCGTCGCCGTCGTCGACGAGGAGACACCTCGCAGCTCAACAGCGCGAGCACCGCGCCGCTCGCTGTCCCTGCTGAGGCGTGTGTCATGCCGCAAGCTGCTCCGACGGCCGCGCCGTTCGCCGTTGCGCACGTTGCGACGCTCGCTGCCGCGAATGCCGCGCCAACCGCCGCCACGTGCATCAAACCGCACTCCAACACGTGTGTCCCGCCACTCACCTCCACTCGTGTACCGCCAGCTGCCAAAATATGTGCTCAGAGAAAAACTCTGTTGTTCTCCGACAAAGTAGGTGCAGGATTTGGGACTCTATTACATAACCGGCTTAACCAAAAAGTAACGAACATTTGCTGTCCAAATAGTTCATTTGTAGATCTAGTGAAGATGATTAGTCGCGGTATCTATGATGAGTACAGCACAATTGTAATTATGGTAGGAAATCATTCAAACATTAGTCGGAATGATTTGAATAAAAGTGTTGAAACACTTCTAGACTTACATAGTAGGATGAAATGCAAATTTATACTATGCAATTTTCCATATGCCTGTAATTTGACAGAACTACAGAACAAATCTGTGCATAGAATGAATATTCATTTATTTAATTTAACATGTCATCACAGCGATGCTATTTTATATTTCGACATGAATAATTTTATTCATAACTTGACTCTGACACGGGATACATTGTACCTGTCTAATAAATATAGAAAATTAGTAGCTACATTGTTAGCTTATAATATATGCGACGCAGCTATAGTTGGTTTACCTAAGTTCAACTTGACATCAGCTTATTTTAAGAGTAATAAAACATGCACCCCTATTGGGAATTCACCTGTTAATTATACTTTGCATGCAACATTGGAATCTGTTCCAAGTAATTTAAATTAGTTCTTAAGACAATAGAGGAAATCTCTAGCATACAAGAGCCACTAAATATGTCAAAATGTAAGCCCCAGTTAAATATTGCCCATCAAAACATCCAGGGGCTACCTGGCAAAGAACTTGTATTAGAATTATTTCTAAAAAATTCTGACATTGATATTATTTGTGTTACTGAACACTGGTTGAAGGAAAATATGATGTCTTTTAACATAAATAATTACAAAATTGTCAGTTGTTACAATAGAAAGACTGCTGATAGAGGTGGTTCTTTAATCTTAGTGAAAAATAATATAAAGGTGAAACAACGGAAAGATATTCTTGCACTTACTGTTGAAAGACAAATAGAGGTATCCTGTGTTGAGTTAGATAGCCATATTATTGTTTGTGTCTACAGACCACCGAGGGATGAAAAAGGCCATGGCAATTTCGAAATATTTGAGAAAATTATGGAGGAAGCCCTCATTAAACTTTGTAATAACAGAAAAAAGTTAATTATTTGTGGCGATCTTAATGTAGATCTGCTTGTAGATACAACACTGAAGCGACGATTAATAACTCTGTTCAAATCATTTAATTTATGTCATGTATTTCTAGAGCCGACTAGAATTACACTTACCAGCCAAACTTGCTTAGATAACGTTTTTTGTGACTGTGCATTCACAAGTAAAAGTGTAATTAACTGCTTACCCTCCGATCACAGTGGTCAAACAGTTTCATTCCCAATAACTATTAAGGATAAGACTGGTCCATCATTTTATAGGCCTATTACATCCCATAGACTAGAGACATATACGAAAAACTTAGATATAAATTTGCCAGTACCGGATTTTAATGAACAGAACCCAAACAAAATCTACTCAGACTTCTTCAACATTATTCAGACAGAATTCAATAAAGTTTTCAAATTAAAGAAAGTCAGTGACTACAACGGTAAATCTAAATTTAATGACTGGGCAACGTTTGGAATTCGTAAAAGTAGAGTTATCTTGTATGACCTTTATGATCAAAAAACCTATAACTTTGATCGAAAATTTCATGACTATGTTAAAAAATATTCCAAAACTTTCAAGTTGGTTTGTAGAACTGCAAAAACTTTACACATTAATAGAAAAATTCAAAATTCAAATGATAGAATGAAAACAGTTTGGCAAATAATAAACCGCGAAACTGGCAAAGTTATACCAAGGGACAGTGATTTCTGCCTAAAGATAGGTGTCTACGACCGTAGCTGAGGTGTGAGGGGCGAGGCGAGAGGGGAACCCGCGCCGCCTGCGTCGGCTCACGAGCACTCACTCGACCACGAAACGCTGTACCGCGACGACGACGCGCTTGATCATTTAAATACCTAAACTAGTAATAAAACTACGCAATCTTGATATTCGTTGCGTTTTTATTTATGTCCCATAATCGCAGACATAAATTTTTGGCGACCGTGACACGGACTTCAAACCTGCAAAGCGACGAAGTAATTACCTAGCTGGACAAAGGAATGCAGTTAACCTTGAGGGGACCGAGCGACGCTTGACCGGATTGACCGACCGCCACGCCCCAGAGAAGAATACAACATCAGATGAGTGCCTGTTTTCCTTTCATATCACATTCCTTCATCAATTCCTAATTCAATTTGTGTTAAATTTGCAACTACGGCAAATTGTGCAGCTGAGTAGCTATTGCCTATTATTAATTAGCTTTGACAAGTACACGACGTGGAGCGCATTCCATTCTCGAGTACTTGTAGGTGCTTACAATTGCTTTTCGCTTAGAGTATTCATTTATCGAATGTAATTAGGTACTTACATACATTAGTTTAGATACCTACCTTCCTGACAAATAAATTTGCTTAGTGCTTCTTGACGTATAGCACACCTACGTATTGTCACATCATTATTAGGTATTTCGTGCTTCTTTATGCATAGCACAGTGCTTATTAACGTATAACACAGCTACGTAGGTATTGTCATATCATTATTAGGTATTTCGTGCTTCTTTATGCATAGCACAGTGCTTCTTAACGTATAGCACAGCATAACTGCATACCTAATACCTATATACATACATAATTTAGAATTAGAAATCATACAACATTTTGTTCTAGAATCGTAACGTTACATATCCAAATAGTACTTCGCGTTCGTATTATAACAATTAGGTACCTACCTACATAATAAAATAATCATATTTTTCAACATTCGAGTAGGTACACTTCCACATTCCATAAACATTAGTTACTAGCTTACTGAAAAAGGTATTTTCTGCTAACGATTCCAGGTGCTGGAACGTTTGACGCGCCGTGTGCGAGGCCGTGTACCTACCTACCTATAGAGAGACGGTGCCGCGTACATCGTGTCTTTGTGCCTTCATCGCTGCGCTTACTTCATTGTGCTGTTGTTCGAACTGTTCCTGAGTCAACTGGTTATCCGCGCGTTTGGGTTTGATGCACATAATTATCTTACTTAACTTGTTGATTTGCTCCAACGTTGACCTCAATCAGTAGCTAGTACCTATACCTAATTTAAATACCTACTACATATTTTACCTACCGATACATATTTGATTGATTTTCCCATACAATGCCTAATACCGATCAAACGTCAATGCCTGAGGACGCTTCCAATTCCAAGGAAGCTAAAGAATTAATCACGCAGCGTAGTTCAATTAAGGGTCGTCTCACAAATTTTCATAATGTTCTTTTACAATTACAAAAAACAAAAATTGAGAAGTTATCCGAAGCACATATTAATGAATTGAATTTACGATTAGAAAAATTGGAAGCGTTGTTTGGAGATTATGACAAATGCCAACTCAAAATAGAAATATTATTGGCTAACAGTGATCAACCCAATGAAAGGGAACAAACCGAATCCCGGTTCTATTCTTGCATAGCAGCCGCTAAAACCTTAATAAAATCACACCCCTGCAATGTCATTAGAGCAGTCAATAAATCCCATGGTGATGATACTATAGGTACATGTTCTAATCATGAAAATTTTAATATCAAATTACCTATCATTAAACTGCCAATCTTTGATGGGAATTATTTTGCGTGGTTGGAATTCAGAGACACATTCGAATCCTTAATCCATGAAAACGAATCCGTGCCCAATATAAACAAATTCCATTACTTACGCTCATCCTTAACTGGTAGCGCATCTTTAGTTATAAAGGCCATCGAATTCACATCAGATAATTACAATGTAGCATGGGATTTATTGTGCCAAAGATATAATAATAAAAAAATATTAATTAATAATCACCTAAAGGCCCTGTTTAAGATTGATCCTATTACAAAGGAATCACATAAGTGCATCCGTTACTTAGTCGACGTTGTCACAAAAAACCTTCGAGCCTTAAGTACGCTTGGTCAACCGGTCGACCAATGGGACACCTTAATCATTTACATGGTTTCCTCTAAATTAGATAACGTAACGGGCACCAAATGGGAAGAACATAGGAACGATCTTTCAGACACGCCACCTTTATCTAGCTTTATTGAATTTCTTCGTAATCGGGCTGACATTCTTGAGACCATGCAGGCGAACAGAGGTGAGAAGACTGAACATAAAAAACCATTATATCCTAATAATAATAATGATCATAAAAATGCATTGCCTAAATATCATGCAAAAAGTTTTCTCGCTTCTGATTCGTCGAAACCTGCAGGATCAATGTCATGCCCCCTTTGTAATCAAGGTCATAGAATTATTGATTGCGAAACATTTAAATCTTTTCCTCTTGAGAAAAAGTTGAGCGAAGTTTTAAGGTTAAATCTTTGCTCTAACTGTTTGAGAAGGGGCCATGATGAGTCCACATGCCGTCTGGGTTCGTGTCGATTATGTAGACAAAAACATAATACAATTTTACATAGACAGAGCCAAGAGCATAACATACCCGTGACTATGTCTGTACAGTCTACGGGGACTGTGGCATTAAAATCCACAGAGATTACACGTTCTGAGGCTTTAAAATCCACAGAACACGCTCGTTCGCAGCAAGTTCTTCTTGGTACCGCTTAAGTAAAGGTCACCAATCCTGATAACAATAGAACTTACCTTGCGCGCGCGCTATTAGACGCTGGCAGCCAATCCTGCTTTATGACAAAGGATATGAAGAATAAAATCGGTGCAGTTAATCGTAATTCCGGTAGCCTAATGATATCGGGCATTAACAATGTTCAAGTACCTATTTCTGACAGCTGTCACGTGTCGATCTCCTCTTTATTGGGGTCTTTTGATTCCAACATTAATTGCCTAATTGTGCCTCAAATAACGGGTCAGCTTCCTAATATTGCCGTCGATGTATCGCAGTTAAATATACCTAAAAATCTTAAGCTGGCTGATCCCCAGTTCTGCGAACCATCAGACATCGACCTGTTACTCGGGGCAGAAATATTCTTTGACATAATGTGTACTGAAAAAATGAGCTTAGGTCCTAATATGCCTGTTCTTCAGCTCACTAAACTTGGATGGATTGTGGCTGGTTCTTTGAGCATTATAGATAAAAATGTGACTCACGTCCCTCACAAAATTCATTGCAATTTCACAAAAGAAATCAATGACAACTTAACTAAATTTTGGACTCTCGAAGAGATCCCCATGACGAAAAAGTTCGCATCGCCCGACGATGAATTATGTGAGGAACATTTCCTTAAACATACTAAGCGTTTGGAAGACGGCAAATTTTGCGTACAAATGCCTTTTAGGGAGGATCCTGAAAAGTCTCTCGGGGACTCTTATAAACTTACCGCCAAGCAGTTCTATAGTTTAGAAAAAAGATTTGATAAAAATCCTGAACTTAAATTACAGTATCACAAATTCATTGATGAATACGAAAACATGGGGCATTTATCAAAAACCGACAAGCCTAATTTCGGATATTATTTACCCCATCACGCCGTAATAAGGGAAAGTAGTGAAACGACTAAGTTACGAGTCGTGTTCAACGCATCTTTTCCATCGTCAAATCGTAAATCGCTTAATGACATACAACATATAGGACCTGTGGTTCAAGATGAATTATTTAACATTTTGATCAGGTTTCGTGAACACAAATACGTAATTACAGGTGATATACAAAAAATGTATCGCCAGATCCTAATCGACGAATCACAACGTCACTTGCAGTTGATTCTATGGAGGAAAGACAGGAATCAACCTCTCGATGTGTTACAGTTAAATACCGTAACTTACGGTACTGCCTCCGCACCATACCTAAGTACTCGCTGCTTGCATCAGTTAGCACTTGAATGCTCTGACCCGGTAATTTCGGAAGTCATAAAAAACGATTTTTACATGGACGACATGCTGACTGGGGCAGACAGTGAGGATGGTGTGGCACACATACAAAAAAAGGTTACAGAGGTTCTCGATTCTGCATGTTTTCCTCTACATAAATTCAGAACTAACTGCCCTCAAGCGATCAATAAATCAACTTTAGCAGAGTCACTTGACCTTAGTAAACAATGTAGTGTTCTAGGTGTCCAGTGGACTCCTAATACTGATACCTTAACCTTTTCCATAAAACTTGATAAATCATTAGAAAGGGTAACCAAGAGGATGATTCTTTCCAACACTTGTAAAATTTTCGATCCGCTGGGCCTCCTTAGTGCCTGCACAATAACGTTGAAAATTTTATTACAAAAACTATGGCAACTAAAATTAACATGGGATGAACCAGTACCGAATAATCTGGTTAAAATCTGGAATGGACATGTACATGCTCTTGATACATTACTTTCAGTCTCAGTTCCAAGATACGTGCTGTGCTCATCTCCGGTTAGACGCGAGCTACACTGCTTCGTGGACGCCTCGCTAGAAGCTTACGCCGCGTGTGTGTACATACGCACGTTAGACAGCTTCGGTCACGTAAACATTCAACTTCTTTGTGCAAAAACGCGAGTCGCGCCTCTTAAAAACCTAACTGTTCCGCGTCTTGAGCTATGCGCGGCGATATTAGGTGCTCGGCTTGCTCATAAGGTCTGTGAAGCTCTAAGGAATACTGTCGATAAGAAAGTATTCTGGTCTGATTCCACCATCACTCTGGGTTGGATAAAAACACAACCTAAGGTGCTAAAAACCTTTGTATGCAACCGTATTATTGAAATTCGTGAACTTACTTCCCATGATTCGTGGAGACACGTACCTACAGGTGAGAATCCAGCGGACATGGCATCGCGAGGCGTAGACCCCAGTAGGCTTTTTGATTCTTCTTTGTGGTGGGAAGGCCCTCATTTCTTAAAGAATAATGAGTCGCAATGGCCACAAATTCCCAACACACAAATCAATTTACCTGAAGTAAAGGCACTTAATACCCATGCATCACCTGAAAATAATAACTTAATTTTGAAAAGTATTCAAGTTCATCCAAATTAAAAAGAATTTTCGCATATGTCTTTAGATTCATAAAAAATTGTAAAAATAAAACAAATAAAATAACTGGACATTTAACTCACGATGAACTTGAAAACTCGCTCACTTACCTTATAAAATGCGCCCAATCAGAGTGTTTCCTAAAAGAAATAATTACACTTAAAAATAAAAAATTACTTACCTTGCCTAACTTGTTACAGCTGTCTCCCTTCATTGACTCGAACGACGTGCTGAGAGTAGGTGGTCGGCTCAACAACACAGGCTTTAACTTCGCTAAGAAACATCCTGTGTTGTTGGATGGAAAACATCACTTCACTAAGTTACTGATGCGAGCCGAGCATCTGCGCCTGCTGCACGCTGGCCCTCAACTGCTCCTGGCTGCCATTAGAGATCAGTTTTGGCCTCTAGGGGGGAGGATATTGGCACGTAAAATAGTACGCCAATGTGTAATCTGTACACGATTTCGAGGCAAAACCATGGAGCCGTTGATGGGCCACCTGCCATCGAGTAGGGTAACACCGAACTATCCATTTCAAATCTGTGGTACTGATTTTGCAGGCCCATTCCTAATTTCTAGTAAAAGAGGGCGCGGTAATCGCATTACAAAATGTTACCTTTGCTTATTTATTTGTTTCAGTACAAAAGCTATCCATTTAGAAATCGTTAGCGATTTGAGCACTGATGCATTTATTTCCTGCCTTCGCAGATTTATTTCGCGTAGGGGAAAACCTAATCAAATTTATTGCGATAATGCTACGAATTTTGTTGGGGCAAACAATGAGTTGGCTAGGATGTTGCAGTCAAGCCTAAAATCTATTTATGAATATACAGCTGATGAAGGCATAAAGTTTCATTTTATTCCCCCTTATTCACCCACATTCGGTGGGATTTGGGAAGCAAATATAAGAATGTCTAAATTTCACCTAAAGCGAATAGTAGGTAACGCTAGCTTGGTGTACGAGGAGTTGAGTACTCTTTTCACGCAAATTGAAGCAGTCCTTAACTCCCGACCCCTAACTCCATTATCATCTGACCCACAAGACCTTTCTCCTCTCACTCCAGGCCACTTCTTGATCGGGCGGTCCTTGACGTCGCTGCCATCGCCCCCGGCTGCTGATGAGAGAAAGATAAGAAGCAGATATCATCTCATCGAGGTCTTGAGACAAAATTTTTGGAAGAGATGGCATAACGAGTATCTCTCCGAACTTCAAAAGAGAACAAAGTGGCGTTCTCCTTATAAGGACCTAAAAAAGGGTTCTATGGTCGTATTCAAAGAAGAGAACCTTCCTCCCATGAAATGGAGACTAGGCCGGGTTCATCAATTATACCCTGGCAAGGATGGAATATGTCGTGTCGCCGACTTCCTCACATACAGAGGCATAGAACGCCGTGCGCTTAACAAGGTGTGTCCACTTCCGCACGAAGACGATGCATTGGAAGCAACTCCAGCTCCAGCAGTTCCTGTGGGATCTTCAGCTTCTTCCAACGGCCCCCAGGATGTCTACGACCGTAGCTGAGGTGTGAGGGGCGAGGCGAGAGGGGAACCCGCGCCGCCTGCGTCGGCTCACGAGCACTCACTCGACCACGAAACGCTGTACCGCGACGACGACGCGCTTGATCATTTAAATACCTAAACTAGTAATAAAACTACGCAATCTTGATATTCGTTGCGTTTTTATTTATGTCCCATAATCGCAGACAATAGGTGATGATGTTGTTAAATCTAACGCTGATGTTGCTCGAGCTTTTGAAACATTCTTCACCAATGTACCCGTACACACAACGGACCGTCTAAATTCATCTCCATTTGAAGCAGAGACTTTATTAAAAAATAACACTAGCGTCAGTAATGTATATTTAAAATTTCATCATGTATATCCCCAGGACATTGTCAAAACGTTTAAATTACTTAACTTAAAAAATACGGAAGACCTGTGGGGTATATCAGTCAAAGTCATTGGTTCAGTAATTCTAGTTATAGCCCCACACTTAGCTTATATATTCAATAAATGTGTTGACGATGGGGCTTTTCCAGACCTCATGAAACACAGTAAACTTATACCGCTGTTCAAATCGGGAGATAAGGGCGATCCTTCAAATTTCAGACCAATATCTGTTCTTCCAACACTAAGTAAAATATTTGAAAAGATTATACTCAATCAAATGCTCTCACACTTCAACCGTACAAAACAACTCCACGCTAAACAATATGGTTTCACTAGGGGTAAATCGACTACGGATGCAGGTATTACCCTTGTATCTCATATTTATTCTGCATGGGAGGCCGCACAGGATGCTATCGGAGTTTTTTGCGACCTGTCGAAGGCGTTTGATTGTGTTGATCATAATACGCTATTAATTAAATTAAGTCATTACGGAGTTAGAAATAAAGCGTTGGATCTACTAAGATCATACCTAAGCAATAGAATTCAAAAGGCAGAAGTTAACGGCGTAAAATCTGATGGATCGGGTGTTAAAATTGGCGTTCCACAAGGTTCCATATTAGGCCCTTTCTTATTCCTGGTATATATTAATGATCTGCCTTTCATGGTGGAGAAATTAACTGACATAGTGTTGTTTGCTGATGATACTTCACTGGTCTTCAAAATTGAAAGACAAAAAGGAGAATTTGATGATGTTAATGGTGTATTGTCTTTAACCTTGAATTGGTTCACAGTTAATAATTTATTGTTAAATGCTGGTAAAACCAAGTGTATCAAATTCTCACTTCCAAATGTCAGGCAAGTTGAGACCAGTTTAGTGTTAGACAACAGCACGTTAGAATTAGTAAATGATACGAAGTTTCTTGGAATAACCATTGATAGCAAATTGCAGTGGGGACCCCACATAGATAAATTGGCTGTTAAATTAAGTTCTGCGGCTTACGCTGTTAGGAACATCAGACATAGCACGGATGTGGCTACATCTAGGCTAGTATATTTTAGTTACTTTCATAGTGTGATGTCCTATGGTATCTTGTTGTGGGGGAAAGCAGCGGATATTCAAACTATTTTTATTTTACAGAAAAGAGCTATTCGAGCAATTTATAATTTAAAACGAACAGACTCCTTAAGAGAGCTTTTTAAAGAAATTGACATACTAACAGTAGCTAGTCAATTTATTTTCGAAAATATAATGTATGTACGCAAGAACCTTACAACATTTTCCAAACTTAGCGATAGCTGTAATGTTTACCTAAGAAATAATCACAGACTATGTGCGCCCCGTTTTAGACTCGCGAAGGTTAGCAATTCTTACAAGGGTCAGTGCATTCTCTACTACAATAAGATACCTCTGGAGATTTTGAAATTGCCACTTGAGCAATTTAAAAAGCATGTTAAAGCAACTTTGTCGAAAAAGGGATATTACAATGTTCAAGATTACTTAAATGACAGGACTGTATGGGGTTAATCTGGCTCAACACAGACTTTGCTGTTAATAATTTTGTAATTATTTATTCCTGCTTTATTTATTAATCATAACAATTAAATTTTTCATATTTGTATTAGTTAAGCACAACCTATTTTTAAAAGAGATCTAAAAATAAATCTGTGGGAGTTTCTACGCCCTTCTTCTCCCACAGTGGTCCAATGTAGAGAAGAGGCAAAAAATGACGTTTGCTAAGTATATGTAAATATCTACAGTAATAAAGTACTTTGACTATTGACTATTGACTATATGTAAGTATTGTGTATCGTTGCCTAGTACCCAAGATACAGGGAATCCTAGTTTGGGGCTAGATCAATGTGTGTAAATAGTGTCCAAGGTACATTATATCACATTATTATTATTATTTATTTTAAATCGCAGTCGATGTTTCTATGTATGTGTGTGACGTCATTGTTTACATTAATGTTACCCACGGCACAGGCCAGTCACAGGCAACGAGATGTCTACCCATACTGTGTGTGCCACAGACCAGTACATTATAGTCGTTTATCTACACACGTATCATAAACCCTCTTTACTGCGTACAAAAACCGCACGTTACGTACAGCATTATGTTAAACTACTTGGTAAAAACTCATGTGTAATTTTTCTACATATTATGACATTCAAATTTCGAACACCGACGCCCGCCTGCGTGCCACCCCTAGTTTGTCGGTGATGTTGGTGCTACAGAACAAGCTAAACAACTGCAGAGCCACAATGCCGGTCAAACATGCGGTTCCTGAACACATCAAAGAGAGCTTATGATATGTGTGTAGATAAACTAGTGTAGGTATGTAACTATACATTTTAAAACTCTCGAGTGATATTATTATGAAACTCGCCTTCGGCTCGTTTCATAAACCCAGTCTCAAGTATTAATGCCCTCCATTATGTAGCAGTCACATAAGCTACTATTATGTGACTGATACATTTGGAATTTAAAATTTCGTCAAAGCAGTAAGTTCAAAAGTTTCATATCCAAGTCCACCCGTGGTAAACGACTTTTTTCATACCGATCCGTATTTTCTGTCCTACAATTTTGTTGCGAACTGCTGGTTCAACCGTAGAATCGTAAGTGTACCAAAAGGATACTCGCAAAATTAATTAGAATTGAATACCGCGTCAAAAGAACGTTTGGCAAAAGTCGACTACCCCGTATGTGGGATGCACCGCCTGACTAACTGACTGACTGACTGACTGGCTCGCTTGCAGAACGACGTGCTCATCACGGCGGGTGAGGCCGGACTCCTCAGCGCCTGGAGACGCGGCCGCGTGCCGGCGGGGACGCTCGGCAGCAAGCTGACTGCGTCGCTGGACAAGCTGCGGCTCAACAGACACAAGCCTTACTAATATATAATATATGTTGTCGCGTCACACGTCGCACACAACCAACTGTTTGCCTTTTGTTGTTGAGTAGGAGGCAGGAGGCAGTAGGACCACAGGTCGGTCGGTTTCATTATGAAGGCGTCTAGACTAACTAACTAACAAGAAAACTGACGGCGACATAAGACAGTTCTTGTTCGGTTCAGTTGATGGCATCTTTCGAATCTGTTTAAAATACTTCAATCGAGTTTTAGCATTACACACGTTCCTACACAATGACGTGTACGTATTCAAATGTTAAATCAATAGCAAATGGCACAGAAAAAAATCATCGAACTTACCACTTTATTCATTTAAAGATATAATAATTGCGAACAAATCTTTCCAATCGTAATTAATACAGGCGCGTGGGACATACCCATCCCGTTGCAGCTAAACAATGACGCGATAAAATGACCATAATTTAGTGAAAACACACAAATTATCTATAAAATTGTAAATAAAGACACTTTTGATTCACACACAACAATCACACATCCATTGATTACAATAAATTATTTTAACATTCAGTACAAAACCACAGTGACCTGTGTGACGTCGTCAACAAGGTATTTCCTTCTCGCTCGCTCACGTGTGATAGAAGTCGTAAGACAGACAGTCAACAAGGTATTTCCTTCTCGCTCACTCACGTGTGATAGAAGTCGTAAGACAGACAGTCAACAAGGTATTTCCTTCTCGCTCACTCACGTGTGATAGAAGTCGTAAGACAGACAGTCAACAAGGTATTTCCTTCTCGCTCACTCACGTGTGATAGAAGTCGTAAGACAGACAGTCAACAAGGTATTTCCTTCTCGCTCACTCACGTGTGATAGAAGTCGTAAGACAGACAGTCAACAAGGTATTTCCTTCTCGCTCACTCACGTGTGATAGAAGTCGTAAGACAGACAGTCAACAAGGTATTTCCTTCTCGCTCACTCACGTGTGATAGAAGTCGTAAGACAGACAGTCAACAAGGTATTTCCTTCTCGCTCACTCACGTGTGATAGAAGTCGCAAGACAGACAGGTGAACACGCCTGGTGTCGCCTAAATACGTATGACACTAAAATCATGAAAGTAAAAAAAAACTATTTATATATATATATCAAGATATATTTTTAATTATGCCTTCTTCACGTAATCTTCAACACAATCTCAAAAACCCGTAAAATATTGCATTTTCCATTGTTGACATATCTATCCAGCCAGATGTTATAAATAAATTTACCGCATTACTGAATAAAAAGACAAAATCATTATAAATTAAATAATTAAATCTAAAAATCATCTCGATAAATTGGTTAGAAACAAACCGAAGAAGTCTACATTTCTGCTAAATTTTGTACTCGAAAATATGTTAATCTTCTAATGGCATCACGCCAAACTTATTGTAAGGCGATTGTCTATATACACAAAGTTGTCCAGTACACTAAACATAAATAAATAGTGAGCAAGATATAAATATTTCTTCCACTTCTGTACATCACTTTAATTACGCGTTTGTGATAGATCGCTCTCTAAAGTAAAGAAACACATTCTTATAAACTCCTTTTGTTAATGAGATCATTGTGGGTCCATGATTTACTACTTTCATAAGTTATCAAAAGGGCAGCTCATAAGCACTTGTTTCAGCGAACTCACTAAACATATCACGTACTTAGATAAATAAGCACCCATTGTCAAAGTCTAAGCCCTCATTTAGCACGAGATTTAAAATATTGTCCATGTTTTTAACTGAAGTTGGATGACGATAAATATCATAACAATTTCAAACCAACCAACTATATTTAAACACGTTCTAATTTACAACAATCAGAATCGCACGTCATAAAACATGGAGAATATATCCGTCAGGCCAGGCAAGGTGTATAATTCCTTGATTGGAATCGAGCCTTATACTGCCAAGGTGCCAGATAACGGCGACCGCAGGACTCTCGCAGGTGTCTCTGAGTAGCTGATACCGGAGTGGTAGTGGTAGCGTGTGAGTGTATTAAATCAGGTTCTCGTTGTCGTCGTACGGACTGAGCGGATATGGCTCGACAGTAGATCACTTCGACGCGAGGAACATGATCAGTCTGCAAGTAAGACAATACTTACTTAGGACTAGCGTTTATTGAAATGGTCCCAAAGTGGAACAAAGACAAAAAACATACGGTTGTCGCTCGCTCGGGACCGGGAAGGAATTTGAGCATCAATCTTTAAATCCGTTTCAGCTTCAGAGACGTGCAAGTCGCTACAAGAATGATATTTACATGAATTGTATTTGGATAGATGTAGACCGGAAGTCGCTTTTGGCCACCGCCAGTTACACAAGAACTGACCGGAAGTGTATCGCCTTGTTGCTGAGCAGCCTGTTAGTGTCGCTCGGGTCGGCCAGCGCCAGCGGCAGCGGCAGCGGGGGCGCGACACTGCTGTCCCCGGCTATGTTTACATGTGTGTAGGGCTCACCGGAAGTGTATCGCCTTGTTGCTGAGCAGCCTGTTAGTGTCGCTCGGGTCGGCCAGCGGCAGCGGCAGCGGGGACGCGTCGCTGCTGTCCCCGGCTATGTTCACATGTGTGTAGGGCTCACCGGAAGTGTATCGCCTTGTTGCTGAGCAGCCTGTTAGTGTCGCTCGGGTCGGCCAGCGGCAGCGGCAGCGGGGGCGCGTCGCTGCTGTCCCTGGCTAGGTATACATATGTGTAGGGCTCACCGGAAGTGTATCGCCTTGTTGCTGAGCAGCCTGTTAGTGTCGCTCGGGTCGGCCAGCGGCAGCGGCAGCGGGGGCGCGTCGCTGCTGTCCCCGGCTAGGTACACATGTATGTAGGGCTCACCGGAAGTGTATCGCCTTGTTGCTGAGCAGCCTGTTAGTGTCGCTCGGGTCGGCCAGCGGCAGCGGCAGCGGGGGCGCGTCGCTGCTGTCCCCGGCTAGGTACACATGTGTGTAGGGCTCACCGGAAGTGTATCGCCTTGTTACTGAGCAGCCTGTTAGTGTCGCTCGGGTCGGCCAGCGGCAGCGGCAGCGGGGGTGCGTCGCTGCTGTCCTCGGCGAAGGTGTGCTCCGCCACGCGTGCCCGCACGGCCGCCTCGCCGTACGGTCCGCGGAGCGCCACCCACAGCAGCGGGAGCGGGCACGACGACTTGGATTTCAGGATAAGCTGGGAAGGGTGTAAGGTGGTAAGGGAGACGATATTTAGAGTGGACAGACCATCCCGGCGCATTTAGTCTACTTCTCGATAGGTCGACTTGGTCCTTTACATCCATTTGTCATAGCGTCCACTACCCCTAACAAGCGAGAATACTGATTTCTAACACTGCCCTCCGCTAACTTAAAAGTCGCTAAGCCACAGAACCTCCTTTTAGGACGTAAGCGATAACCGTGGGTTATGGTAGCGGCGTACACACGGTGAATTCACGGTTCGGTTATCTCTTATAGGAATGGAGATATTGAACTACATTTTAACAACTCACGATCTGACTTTTAGATGTGTACAGTTATACTAATGCTAGTGGAAGGCGACTTTTTGTATTTATGAATGCTATAACAAAAAATAGTGCGTCAATTAGTGCCTTAACCAATCCCGAAATTCGCGGTAGAACATAATAAAATTAAATCTAAAGTTCTAGAAACAAACATATCATCGTACAGGCGTTTACAAAAATGATTTTTACTTCAATTACGGACCAAGAACTGTGAATCTTACATAGTTACATCATCGACATATTAAACTGTGATTATTTGTTTTTAACTGAAAATGTAATTTTACTGTGATTAGATATAATACTATTAGATCCATGCCATTTAAATAGTTGGATAAGTAAATATATCCAGCCATTATATGGTGAGGAAGTTAAAAAATGTGATTATAGGTACTGTGGTTTAATTATTGCAGGAAAATTAATGAGAAATGCATGGTGTCAATAGGGGTGGCGCAGAATTTTTTTGGGCGGGTGAATTATGTTGAAAGAGAGTTTAGTATGATACGAAGCAATTACCATGATCTCGCCTATTTGATAACATATGCATTCTGAATAAGATTCATGTCAGCAAAGACATTTTCACTTCGATAGTCGTAATAGCTGAGTTACTTCGCGTTCCTAGCCGCAACATAATCAATTATCGATCGATATCGATATATAGCGCTATCTTCATTCGATTCAATCACATTTTAAAAAGCAACCAGCAACTCCTGGTGCTCCATATTGTTGATTGCAATAAAAATTTCCTCTACATTCACGTAAAAAAAGTGGTCATACTGGATTATTTATCTGTTAGTGTCAAGGTCATCATCTCTTTCAAAGCGTTCTGAATGGATCATAAGTTTAAGTGGTGATGGTCGCTATTTCCCATTGCCCGGAATGGCATCATAAACCTGGGATGGTTGGTGATAGTTTTAGTGCTGTTTGCTCCATACGGAACATGCTGTTAGTGAATACTGTTTGATGACGTCGTCGTATCATGGATTTGCACCGTTATGTATTTAAAAAACGTATGAATAGGAAACATTAATTACGACTTTTGAAAGTAACACCTCAGAAGTATTTTTTTTTTTTGGTATTGCATCTAAAACTCAAGAACAACCCCTGGTGGCTTTTAGTTAGCGGAGGGCAGTATAATGCATGGCTTGGCTCATTGATGACATAGTGGACCGACGTCATCCCAGGGAATAGATCCAGCGGTTGTGCTGTGCAAAATACATCATGCCCATATTCTTAGTCGATGTACTGTTAATTACATATTAGCCCCGCAAAGGGCATCAAAAAATAGCCTAAATTACATAACAACGTGGAAAATGACATGTCTTCTTCTTCGGCATGGCAACTGTTAGCGCGAGCTTACATCCTGTGGCGTAAACAAAACCATACCGCGATGTAGGAATCCGTAACAGCGCCATCTGTTGGCGCAGACAGGTAAACTACCCCAGAATATAATGAGAATGCCACATGGTACTCACTTCAGTAAGGCCGGCTTTAGAGCGACGCGGATGGTCCGCGCGGACCCTACGCGTCGCTCTGAAACTGGCCTAAACCGGGGTTGGGTTCGAGATCAGTTAAAAATTACTCCGAGTCTTGCGAAAATTACCCGAGCGTTCGGAAAAAACCCGAGTGTAACCGAGGTTAAACGAACGAACGAACGGCAGCTTGCCGAACCGAACAGCATTAGGATGGTGTTCGTTGTTTTTCTTTTTGTTAAATAAAGTAAGCATGTGAATAAACTTGTACTTCTGATTTCAGATGAGAGATCTTCCAAAGCGTTCTTATTCTTCTCTTTTTTCTTAAGTTGCTTTGACATTGATAAGTTATCCCGATCAGATATACGAATTATACCTGACGTTACCTGGCTTTAGGCCTAATATTGAGAGATACTTGACTTTCTTTCCGGTGCGACGAAATTAGCCCCAAACAGCTCACTTCCTGTTTAAAACTCCTAAAATACATGTCATATCCGTTTGGAACCTCAGCAACATTGCGCGCGTAAAGTTTCAGAAATGGCGGCAATTGAAGCTAGCGTTATTGCGCGCGCTCAATTTTCAGGTCATTGGCGTTTTGGATTTCTTTCCGTGCGCACGCGTTCAACAAAATTGAAAATATTCCTAGTTATTCTTCGAAATATCCTTGGAATTTTGTTACGGTTATAGTGTTAATTGTTCAGTGTAACAGCAAAAAATAATCCGTTTAATAAAAATCGCGGTAAATAGCCCCGTGTAGTGAATCATCGAGGAGTGATCGCTATGGCAGTTCCACTTCTACGTCTCCGGAGCGGAGGAGCAGCCGGAGGAGAAGACATCGGGGGAGTAAGAAAGAATTGAAGGACAAGTGAAATGGAAAAATCTTTCCAAGATTCAGCTAGTAAACTCTCGGCAATGCATTATCATATGGTGAACAGATCGAGTGATGCAATGTTTAGTAACTCATACAATCTCGCAATATGATGATATGTTTGATTATGACATTGAATTTGACAGGAATATCGCGCCCTTTGATATAGGAGTGATATTAGTAAGTAGATAATTGTAACTACCCTCGAAAGTACAAACATTGCACTCATCCGAATCTCACGCCGAGAAAATCATAAGTAAATCCAATCCAATCAGGTTAGGTATTTGCCGTTCGCATGAGTAACAAATTTTTATTGTTCTGTGTTGGGGTTCATTGAACTCGAGTGCGCCAAGTCCTTCGATGGCAATCATACTTGGCGGGAACGTGGTTTGATCAAGCAGAAGGAGGCGCAAAAAAAAGGGATATTTTCGACGGTCATGTCTTGGCTTGTTGAGCACCAAGCAGATTCCGAATACAGGGATAAGGTATGTAATACAATCAACGAGATGTCTTCCGAGGGGGAATACAATAAAATCGATTCTTATCAATTGCGAACTATTGACGTTGGACGAGTGGATCTCGTCCGCAGCGTCGCGAATCTATACTTAATACATTCACGACCGTCACGTAATGGTAACCTCGTGCAAGATTCCGCCCTCGGTGGATATTCCATAACTAATCCCAGTTTTACAGATTTTATGTCCGAGGAAGGAGAAACCTGGAGATTTTTCGTGAGTTTGAACTCCAGAGCAAGGCAAATAGAGGAGGCAAGCCCTTGCGCAAAGGGCTCCCCGCAACAGTTAGCCCACACTCGCGCGCAGCGGTGTCGCGCCCCCGCCGCCCGGAGCCCGGCTAGCGCTCCGGGCCGCCAGCCTGCGCAAGGCTGGCGCGCGCGCGGAGGGGAAGCGGGAGACAAACGACGACTGCGCGCATTTTCGTGAGTTCGACCTCCAGAGCAAGGCAAGTAGAGAAGGTGAGCCCTTGTGCTGCTGGCTGCCCGCTACACTTAGCCCGCGCCCGCGCGCAGCGGTGACGCGCCCCCGCCGCCCGGAGCCGGCATACGGCGAGCGCTCCGGGCCGCCAGCCTGCGCAAGGCTGGTGCGTGCGCGGAGGGGAGGCAGGAGGTGAACGAAGACGCGGCGACTACGAGCGGTAGCCACGTGTGGGTACCGCAGCCCAGTCTGAGCGCCATAAGTACACCAATCAGCGCGGCTTGGCTACAGAGAAATTGAAAATCCCGCGTGAAGTGACCTGTTAATCAATCTTCGATGGTAATATACCGCTGATACAGTTTCTGCAACTTAGTCCACCTGCGCAAGGTTTAAAGCGACATTGACATGCAGTTACGTCAGCCATTCGCGGTTATGCCGGTAGAGCCTGCGCGTAAGGGGACATCGCTACTAAACGCTCGTGTGAGTATGAAATGAATCAGTCTATGCGAGACGGTTCAATTGAACATCTTGCGCAAAGATGTAGATATCTGATGGCTGGCTGTCGTCTATTTCTAGTATCCCGGCGAAACTTGAGATCTAGCTCAGTCTCTGCAACGTTTCCATCTGTACAAGGTTCAAAGCGACATTTTCATACAGAAACATCGCATGACGTGGGTAGAACGAGGCGGACAGAGTGGAGGCAAACAATTTTCCTACAGTTTAATTGTAACGTTTACTCATTTACGTGATATCTTAACCCTTTTTAAGCCAGTGACGAAGAAATATAAAATCAACACTATTTTATATCCCATTTATACAAATTACTTTAAGTAACTTTCTTTACTTTGAAATAAATAATTTCCATATCAGCACTGCTGCTTTTAAGGGATTAAAAGGGAGTTCTAAACATTAGGTATGTGGCTGGAGGACCGGCTATCTATATAATACGATACTCAAAGAGTAAAAGAGTAGTCATAAACTACTCTTATTGTGGTGTTGGACTTATCTTTAATAAGTTAAACCACATTGTTAAGGAACTTTGAGTACCTACCTAGATGATTACCTCCAACCCCTAATATTACAACGCGTTACAATCTAACAACAGAGCCGTCGTTTTTCAATCCGACTACTTTCCTCAATCGGGCAGGATATGGTCGAAAATATGCCTACTTCACTGCTTCAGACAATTATCATTGTAGTCACCTTTCAGATTCACTATCCAAAGATATAGTCTGCTAATATTATTCAGACAGTCATCCACCAGGATATTGTCGGAGCCATATAGAGAAGCTATCTACATTACTTCTCACAAATGACCTACGTGTCACTGGACCGCGCAGGTCTTCATAATTCACTAGGCAAGCTGCTGTAAGAATTCACTTTTCAGTATATTAGCCAAAAGAAGCTGATGACAGTCCTCGAGTCTCTCAGGACATTAATATAAATTTGAGATCGAGATTTTTTTTTTCACATCTCCACTATTTATTTGGTTGTTTCTCAATAGTCGCCTTACTTCGACATATCCCAAGCGAACAGCAGAGGCAGCTTTAACCAAATCGACGAAATAGAGGCAATTTAAGCTTAATGTGTCTTGGATGTGGCTGGTACGGCATACAGCCCACAAGCAGAGTTCCTTAATATTTCTACAGCTGTTCCGTGGAGTACCTACATAGTAGAGGAATAATAATTACATTTAATTTGAGTAGCAATGGAGCATTGAATATCGGACTGAGCATGATATACATTAGCGTGCATTAGTATATATTGAGCGTGGGCGCCATCGTGCCTCTGCCGCCCCGTATGGGACAGTATTGCAAAACTTTTATTGTGCCTCTGCCGCCCCGTATGGGTAAAGACGTGACGCTATGTTATG
This sequence comes from Argyresthia goedartella, assembly GCA_949825045.1. NCBI lineage: Eukaryota > Metazoa > Arthropoda > Insecta > Lepidoptera > Argyresthiidae > Argyresthia > Argyresthia goedartella. Next base: position 2,542,728 of record OX463827.1, on the reverse strand, counting down.
TAAGGACACCAACCTGGTATTTCTACCAGTGAACTAACTTAATGACAGTATTGAAAAACTTTTATAACCATCTACCTACATTATTATTTTAATGAATGTTATGACCACGCTGGATTATTCCACTGAAGTATGTATATGTATGACTTTTATGGTTCAGTCCTAGGTAACATGGTTTCAGTAATATTATCCACACAGCTGCAGGTAATAATGAAAACGCGTTCAGATACTTGTATTAGGTATCTGATCAATGATACTAAACTTCTTTATCACTATAGACAAATATGCTTACTACGCGTAAACTTGTCTTTTTCTCTATGCTTGCCCACTGTAGAAGCATCTTCAGTAGAGCCAGATAGCCGCACTAGCTCCTGTAATAGAATCAGCCAAATCTAGCTATTCTTCTCAAAAGTGATACGAAAAGGTACTTAGATTAATTGAGTAACTTTATTATTAAAGTCACATTACAGACTTGTTCGCCAGTCTTTTGCAAAGACCAATCATATGTGGAAGGGCATAATCAGTGGTAATGCATCCAGGAGGCGCACTCCCAATTCAAAATACAGCAATTGTTATTTGATGACACCTACTGCTAATCACTAATTTCATCAATGTTTTGTGTTTAAATCAGATTGGCCCTGTCTGCAAGGTTCAAATTATAATAACTAATTTTCACATGTATTCGATTCGGCACGCCTACGTCCCTAGCTCCGGGTTCGTAGGTCAGGCGACCGAGCTGATATCCTGACCTCACAACTGCAGTCTTGGTAGTCGTCGAGGTGAATGGCGAGCTAGCAGCCAACCACCGAGCACCAATCTCGGTGAACTTGTACGTAAGTGCTGACTGAAGTGAAAACCTAGCGGAGGTAAAGCTTTGCATATTCTTAGATTCATATAGTAGATCAGATGAGTCTTAATAGCCAGAAACTAAGTTTAACCTAGCCAGCCCGAAACTCGGCTGGCTGCAAAAGATGACTTCATCAGACCTTTCTTAAGTTTGTGTTTGTTTCCATCTATTGGCCTTATTTTTTTGTTGCATTTGCGCAGCCTATCTTTGCATCACGTACACGATGATGCAAAAACATTCTGTTTCATAATTTATGAAATGTTTCCATAAATGAACTCCTAGTCATATCACATTGGCGTTTTTAACTCAGCAGTCGATACCAAATACTACTCAATATTAGGCTTAAAGCCAGGTAACGTCAGGTATAATATAGCAATTTTACCTGAAAATAAAATTGTTATTATACATAATTACCTGGCTTTAAGCCTAGGTAAATCGCTGCCTGCTGTGCACATTACTGTGCATTGCATGATCGTGACGTGACACATTCTTAGACACGATCAGCTCTTTATTGAGTTGCCAATGACCTGAAAATTGAGCGCGCGCAATAACGCTGGCTTCAATTGCCGCCATTTCTGAAACTTTACGCGCGCAATATTGCTGAGGTTCCAAACGGATATGACATGTATTTTAGGAGTTTTAAACAGGAAGTGAGCTGTTTGGGGCTAATTTCGTCGCACCGGAAAGGAAGTCAAGTATGCTACTCTCAATATTAGGCTTAAAGCCAGGTAAGTATGTATAATAACAATTTTATTTTCAGGTAAAATTGCTATATTTTCTAGCTAGCGCTAGCGTTCGATAACCGCATTTTATCTCTCTTTCTGTTATTATCGCATCTTTTTTCTTACTCCGAGTGAATTTTCACTCGAGAAAGAAAAGTATCCGAGCGCACCCCGGCTTTACATAAGTATAATTCTATTTTGTGACATCTGGAGAGACAGAACCATACTTAGATAAGTATTTGATTAGTGAAATTCTCAATTCAGAACTCGGGAGGTAACAGTCTTACGAAATATATACAAGTTTATACACTAGCAATAAGCAATGAGTAATATGTTTATATAATCACATTACACAATGATTAATTCCACGCCTAAACCGAACGGCGTGGAGTCATGAGGGGCTGGGTTGTTGCCAGCACGGGAGAAAAGAAGTGATTTATTGTTACTGACCTTGTCGTCGCAGACCGGAGATCGGAAGCTCGATTCGAGACAGGAATGCGGGATAGGAGACAGTTTTGGTATAGGATTGGGAATCGAACCTTGCCGTCGCTGCCGACGCTGTCGCCGGCGTGCTGCCTGCCGACACGTGGAGTCGCCGCTACCGGTACGACGATGTCCAATCAACACGGATCACTTGACCGCTGACGCGAATCTACTTATTTCCCGACGATGTAGATGATTAACACTCCGACCAGGCCCGACGCCTGTATTTGGTAATTGGTACACCGAAATACCATCAATGGCACGATGCCTGAGCAGACATGTTTGTTCTCCCGACGAGAAAAAATAACCTCCAATTTTTCCTCTCGTTTCGATACGAGTGACAGCTGCGGTCCGTTTCCGCTTAGTGATGTCCCGATTACTCGCGGTCGATCCGCGCAACAAAAAACCGGTGCGTTCCGAAGCATAAATATTAAACACACAACATTATGACTTGATAATTTGATGTGTGTTTGATGGTGTGTTGAGCTATTTTGAGTTTGCGTATATGTTGGATATGCAAAAAGGTTTGGATATACAAAACATTTCTGTAAAGAGACTGACATACATGGCAAAGGAGGCTTGTAAACCCTGATCTAACAACGCTCTAAATGGCCGGTATTAATCTGTTTTTGATTGGACACTCACAAGTGCTGCGGGTAACACAATTTGGCTGCTAAACTTTCCTTTCGAAAAACGGGTCAGCACTGCAGTTGTCTTATTTGTGGAACGGCTAGACCCCAAACACTCTACACGAACCGTTTGAACTGAACTACTTGAATTAACATTTGAAGCGGATGAATAATAATATAATATAATAATAATATTTATTTATTTCAGATATACATCCATAATTAAACACGGTAAAATGAAAAATAAATTGAAATAATGACACAAAACAAAAAATAAATTAATTGGTAATACAGAAAACAAGATCTAAGTATGTAAGTTAAGTCCACACACTCATTCGTCATTCTGTCATAATTATGTCTATTACACATTCATCACACAACACATTCACTTACTTCTTATTCCTGTTTAAGTGCACATCCACCCAGTGCTTCATCATAGGGCTGTCGACCCCATCAGCCAGCGTTCTGAGGATCAAGTTCGAGCTGCCGCGAGTCCGACTCCACATGGACGCTACTCTGTTACGCAGTATGGCGAAAAAATCGTTTATTCTTGCTTCCGCAAACATCGTCGACGCGCTACAGTATCGCGGCAGCCCCAACACAATCCTCAGCGCGTTATTGTATTGGACACGCAGGGAGCTGTAGGCCCTCTGCGTATAGCGAATCCACAGACTGCAGGTGTAGAAGGTTTGACAGTAGGCTCTAAACAGTGTAAGTTTCACTTCTTTAGTGCACCTTGCAAACCTGCGGGCCAGCATGTTACAGCGGACTGACAACGCCCTGCGCTCTCTCTCCATGTCCAGATCATCTGTGAGTGTCTCCGTGACCACATGCCCTAGGTACTTAAATTCCGAAACTCTGGACACGGGTATTCCACACAGCCGGACTGGTGGTACAAACGATGGTGATTTGGTGCCCGCCTTGAAAATGAGCATTTCACTTTTTTTTGCATTGTACCTAAGGCCATGCGACCCGGCGTACGACTCACAGATCCCTAGTAACCGCCTGAGGGCTCTGATTGAGGGGCTAAGCACCACCATGTCGTCAGCATAGCTTATGTTGTTGACCATGATGCCATGGACTGAACATCCAACCTTGGTGTCGCACAGCCCCTCGATCAGTTTGTTCATGTACAGATTGAACAGCTTGGGAGACGTCAGGCCCCCCTGCCTCACTCCACAGCTCAGCCCGTATTCATCACTCAAAGAACCGGCCCATCTGACCGCGTTACTTTGATTTCCATACCAGTACTTAAACATACATATGAGCTCATCAGGTAGGTCAGTCTCCTTCGCCAGCTTATCCCACAGAATGGTATAGTTGATGAGGTCAAAAGCCTTAGATAAGTCCAAAAAGCAGGCATATACAGGCGTCTTTCTATCCGTGTAGTAACGGACAGTTTGCTTGAGGCACATGATGGCACTTTCAGTGGACAGCCCAGTTCTGAAACCAAACTGGGCATCGTGCAAGTTAAGATATTTATCAAGTTGCTTATCAAGCAAACTGTCTAATACCTTCGCGATGATCGTGGCTAGTGATATAGGTCTATAATTACCTTTATCACTAGCATCACCTGTTTTATTTTTGATAACAGGTACAACAATAGTTTTTATGAGCATTTCAGGCAGGTAGGAGTGTCCAATACTGGCGTTAATAAACATCTTCAGAACTCTGGGCAGATGTGCACCAGCATACCTCAAGTGCTCGACGCTCAGACCATCATGTCCCGGCGACTTTCCTCGCTTCATAGAACGGATGGCCCTCTCTACTTCTATAATGGTAAAACGAGTGCATTCACTCTCTACCGACCGTCGGGGGTGTGCGCCGGACACTACCGAGGCTGCAGCTGACGCTGATTCAGGCACCACAGCAAAATGTTCTCTGAACATATTTGCTATGTCCCCGTTATTGGTCAAACCGTCCACAACCACAGGCAGGCTCGACCTAGGACTGAGCTTGTTTGTTTGCTTCCAAAATTTTTTAAAATCCTTAGCCTCATGACTTGTAGCAATTATGTCCATTTTGATGCGTTCATTGTTATCTTGACACCATTTTAACTTGTTTTTAAATAATTTCTTTGATTGTTTCATTTTATCATAGATTAATCCAATTGTGGGTTTGCCAAACAGTACCCAAGTTTGAAATTTAAGTCGAGCCTCCCTATGGGCCTCCGCCACATACTTATTCCAACCTATAACATACCTTTTCTTATCACAACTTTTGCCTTGATAACTACAGGTAGCAGCCTCACTCAATATGTTGACAATACTGTTATACAAATTGTCTATAACTACCTTGTGTTCCACATTGGTACATATTTTCTCACTACAGTGTCTGAGCTCGAAAGGAAAGTCAATGTCACGTAACCGGCTATGACATGACTCCCTGTACATATTTATTTGTGCCTCATCTCTAGTACCCCATATAACTTTAGATGCAAACTGATTATATATATTTATTTTGGGCACAAGTATTTTGAAGTCACAATCAATCAGCAGGGGAAGGTGATCAGACCATGTCACATCATAATTGACCTCAAATCTTGTGACGGTTTGATATGCTACACAACTAGTTATACAATGATCAAGCCAACGACAACAGCCATGAGCGTCACTTATGTACGTATATGTGCCTGAGTCAATACCTAGTGATTCAATGTCCGCACAAATCCACTTTTGTTCCGCACAGAATTGGAGTAGTTCATTACAAAATAACTCACCTGGGTGAGCGTTAAAGTCCCCGAGTACGTACACATTATCCACGGTGCTGTCCTCGACGATAGCACTCACCTCTGCTAGGCATTCAGTGAAGACTGGTAAGTTCTCTTTCGAGTCCGTAGGCATGTAGACGGAGAAAAATATAGCAGACCGACTAGCCACTTCACACTTTATAGCCACCAATCTCACACTTTTACAATTGATAATAGTGACTTTATCAAACGCACTTTTACGCCACAAAATAGCTACGCCGCCGTAAGGCCTTCCTCGCACTACTCCCGCCGAAGTATCCACGGCCGACACTCCAGTCGCAGCGAAGTCAGGATGGATGCCACTCAGGTAAGGTATGTCGTGGGGCAGCAACCAAGTCTCCTGCAGCGCAATTACGTCCATCGATAAGCATAGCTCTCTGACATGGCCCGAGACTCTCATCACGGACTTACAATTGAAGCTTGCGAGCTTACAAGTTCTGCGGCTCAGTTTCTCTTTGAAGCCGAAAGTTTGTCAGCGTCTTTACTAGCCGTCCGGCTAAATATAAAATACCTACGGAAAAAGATCCCGTCTGGCCATAGGTTGTCGTTGTAGAACACTGGAAGTTTGTCCTTGGGTATGTAGATCTTATAAGAGTTGTACTCCTTTTCCTCTTTCATACCTACTCGCACAGGAGACACAACAATCTGAGTTTTCTCCTTTATGTACTCAGCGACATCAATTTCTAAGGCTTCCAGAGAGACATTGTAGATGAAAAGGGGTATTTTAGGGGCCGCGGCTTTAAATTTGCATTCAGGGTCAACAGGGGCTCTTCCCTTTTTCCCCACAAAACGAGATTTTGATTTTCGTTTCTCCACCGTTATCCAGCCATCTTGCTCGGGTTGAGATTCTAGATTATTATTTCTAACAGCAGATACGGTTAATGTCGGAGAGCGCCGTAGGGCCCCACCGGCGCCTACTCGTTCCACAGTGTTCGAAACCGCGGTACTTTTGCCGGCCTCCACGCATGCACCATTCCCCTCCACCGCCGCCGCCGAGTCGGCCGGTTTCACGGGCACCGCAGCCTTTCCAGTCACCACGCTCGCGAAAGACAGAGACAGCGGACCGCGCGCCTCAGTCATACGCGAAGGTAATGTTTCCGTTGGCCTACCCTCCGGAGATGATGATGAGGATATTGATGATGCATGATTCTCATGAGTTTCAGACACGGCAAGGAATCCCATAGGGCCACTATTGTTTTGGTAACTGTCTTCCAAGCAGAATGCGCCTCTTTTCGTATTGACATTAGTAACAACGCACTGTCGTTTCATCTCGTTGAGTTCAGATTTCAGTTGTTCAAATTGGTGAATAGTAACATACTCTGTCTCCGCCGCCACTGCGTATTTTTGCTGCATGTCACCAAGCTCCCTTTGTATCAAGACAATGTCTTTTAGAAGTCTAGTGACGTCTACATGGTCAAAAGTGACCGGGGGTAGTTTTGCAAGGTCCCTTGCCACGAAGATCGGCATTTCTTCGGGATCCGTTTCTCTAAAGAGGCAGATTATGTCGTCCAGGTTGCGTTGAGTCTTCCCATCACGTCTTCGAGTAGTTTTCTGCTTTGAGACCGACTCAAACAGAAGGCTTTTGGCATTCTCTATTTCGTCATCGGAAAAAGCCGTTGCACAAATCTGCACTAAACTTTCGTCGACCATAACATCCATTTTATTTTGCACAAACGCAAGTAACTCGTTTATTACAATGTTGCAAGTCTTGCATTTTAACACGTAAGAGGCCATCGCCCCTGAGGTTAACAATTAACAACAATAAATCACGGGATATCGACCAACTCCAATGAGCGAGCGCGCGCGACTCAATGAAGCAGGGAGTGATGTTTCCTTTTACAAATTCTACAGCTTGTGGCGTCTTGGAAAAATCGAACCGAATAGTTATTCATTTGTTACACAGTTGTAACATTTTCGGTTATTTGTAACAAAGGCGTGGGTGTGTAGTATAATTTTCATTCGATTTTTTTGCATAAGCACAATTTATGACCTTCAGTACAAAATTCACAGGCTAATGTAGCTGCGTTTGTAACATGCAGTACCTTTGGCTTACTAACACTACCAGAATCAAATCTAATCAGATCTCTTTATTACTGTAGATATTTACATATACTTAGCAAACGTCATTTTTTGCCTCTTCTCTACATTGGACCACTGTGGGAGAAGCAGGGCTTAGATGGTTTTACGCTAGCACTTGATGCCTTCATTGCGCCCTTTGGCTCAATGAACTCGAGTGCTCATTAGCAAACCTATCATAAACCCTCTTTACTGCGTCCAAAAACCGCACGTTACGACCAGCTTAATGATACATTACTTGGTAATAAAAAATAAAAATAAAACTCATTTATTATCTGAATATTGATACATTATGACCATAATGACGCCATCGCTGCTTCACTGCACTGCACTCCAATCGTATCATCTGAACAGCAATCCAGTGCCACTATAGGAACGATGCGAAGAGTAGCTCACTCGCACTGAACTACTGTCCGGCTCGAAGGACCATGTTCAAATAATAGCCGGTTTAAACTAAAAGAAGCCTCATTCCGCACTTTATATGGACTGGACACCGTATTTCCAAACAAACAAAATCTCATCAAAACATTTTTTTTTTGTTGGAGGGGAAAAATGCCCATGCCCAGGAGTCGGACCTCCCTGCTATGTCCGGGTCCCCACATATTGAGCGGGCATCAGCTCGTGTAGTATACGGATTAAAACAACTCCTTGTATATTACAGATTTTACTGTTAGCCATAAAAAATAAAAAAAATACGGGAAAAATCGAGAAAATGTGTTGATGAGTTAGTTTCGCGATGCCTTTTTACCACATCCGTAGCATCATATCATATCCCAATATCATAAAAGAGGGTAACATTAATTTATTTTTACAAGTTATATAATTCTTTTATTTATATATTAAGTCCTGACTGATCAAAAAGCGGCTAACTGCTGAAGCTTGAAAGATTCTATTGATAGGAATATCTTCTTATTGTTATAAAACCGGAAAGAGAAATTTGGACCCTAAAACGGTATTAGACATGAGTAGTTCACGAATGAAGGATTCAAATGAAGTACTTCACCGATGTCACTCCTTAATTCACTAGTTCAATTCGGATTCATCTACTTCAGTACTTCACATATCTTCCTACCTTATCATTTACGTACTCCCTCGCTCCAAGAGAAATAAAGACGCCGCGAATGCCGCGATTGGCGCGTCGCTCGCATCGCGTCAGCAAACACAGCAAACTGTATCAATTATCATCAACAAAAAAATATATTTCAATTTTTTCAAGGCGAATCCACCGCGATCGCGATGCATACGGTTCTCGAAAGTCTCAATTGTAACTTTGTAACCCTTACTTATTCCTATAGACATACCTACAACGTTACATTCCATTTCACACGTTCATTCATTGTATCATTGAACTAAAGCATGCCGCATTCGACTCAATACATCAGTATTTCAGTAAATGAAAGATAAAACCCCCATGCTACTGAGATAGTTGGATTCGAAGAGCTAGTAAACTAAATGAACTAAATGAACTAGATGAGTGATATACTTCACGGTGTACGAAAGATGCATATCAATCTTTTCTTTTCAGTGACACATTTTGCGCATGTCTAAACGGTATAAAAATTATCCTTTTTAAAGTTTCTAACAAAAATCAATTAACTCCCTAAAGATTCTACGGCAAAACAAACCATAGCGCGATGCAGCCGATGCACAGCGCCATCTATCGAAACTGAGACTTAATTACAAATTAGCCAACATTTATTAGCCCCGCAAAGGGCATCAAAAATAGAAGTATTTACCAGTAGAAGTCACAGTAACGATCAAGAAATCATCTCACGCACCCATTCTGGGGCGTGGGGAGTCAGGGTCAGATCATCGGATCTCTTCCTGAAGAAGCGCCTCTGTCCACTCCTATGGACAGGTCATCGGGGGGCCCTCGCGGGCGGTGGAGATCTTCTCACGAGGGGTGTTCCATTGGATGATCGCCGGCTAGGCAACCAGGTCGCGTGGCAGGCGGCGGCGGTCGGGCGGGCGCGCGTGGTACGGCGCAATGTCGCGGATATGCGGATGTTGAGAGCTATCCGCACGCGCGAACATGCCCTTCGCCAGCCTCTGGACAAACTGGTCCACTGGTTCCCATCTGAGGTCCCTCTGGATCGTCGCATTCCTCACGTAGCGGGGGGCGTCGACGATGGTACGCAAAGAGAGGTTCTCTTGGGCTCGGAGTCTCCGTTTGTTCGTCTCCGAGCACAGGGCGTACCATGCCGGGGCCGCGTAGGTGAGGCGGGATCTCACGTAGCACTTGTAGATCCCGAGCTTCGCCCTCAGAGGGAGGCTGGAGTCGAGAAGTGGACGCAGCTTGGCGCGTGCCACCTTGACCTGGTTGACGACGTTGTCGACATGTTGCTTCATGGTGAGCCGGCGATCGATGGTCACTCCCAGGTACTTCACCTGCGGAGACCACGCGATGTCCTGTCCTTGGAGCTGGAGTGGTGGTGGAAGGGGGGACTGGCCTGTGATGAGCGCCTGCGTCTTCCCAACGTTGACGGACAACCGCCACTTGGCGAGCCAGTCGGGCAAGATGTCCAGGGTGCGCTGCAGTTTGACGGCAGCGTGCTGTGCCTGGATCGACGACGCGTAGTAGGCAGCGTCGTCGGCGAAGAGTGCCAGCTGGGCACCCGGCCCGACGGGGATGTCGTCCGTATATTGGGAGTAACAGGCTGGAGACAGGCAGGACCCCTGAGGGACGCCGGCTGCAACGGGGTGTTCCTCGGAGACGGCGTCTTCCACCATCACTCGGAAGCGGCGATTCTTCAGGAAGGAGGCGATGATCTGGACCAGTCTTCTTGGGGCTGGAGACGTCGACAATTTGTACAGCAACCCCTCGTGCCATACTCTGTTAAACGCCTTCTCCATGTCCAGGAGTACTGCGACAGTGTATTCCTTCTTGTTTAAACAAACCGTCATGTCATTCAGTACTCTGGTGAGCTGAAGCGTCGTAGAATGCTCGGGCCTGAAGCCGAACTGTTCCGGGCGCGGCTGGATGTGGGGCAGTAGCTTCGCCAGCAGGAGTTTCTCAAACACCTTTGAGATGGTACTCAGTAGAGTTATCGGCCGATAGCTCTCAGGCAGCTTGGAGTCCTTGCCCAGCTTGGGCAACATGATGACCAAGCCCTCCTTCCATTGGGTTGGGAAGTGGCCCGTGCGCAAGATACTGTTAAACAGGCGCGTAACGGCCGCCACAGTACGTGGCGGCAAATGTAGCAGCGCCATGTTAGGTATGCGGTCTGCGCCCGGGGCTTTCCTGGGCTTGGTACGTCTGAATGCACGCATGATCTGGCCGGGCGTGACGACGGTGGGGTCCTCTTCGGGAGCTATCGGCGAGGCGAAGTACTCTCGCAGGTGTTTCTCGACTGCTGCGACGTGCTCCACATCATCCGTAGGGTTCGGCTTGAACTGCTTCTCGAGGCATTCGGCGAAGATCTCTGCACGGTCTTGGGCTCGAAATCTTGGTAGGCCGTCGCTGCCCAGGATTGGTCGGACGGGAGTTGGAGTAGTCGACAAATCCCGGCATAGGCGATGCACGGAGGGGACGTGGTCGCCCATGGACTCGACGTGGCGTTCCCAAGATTCTTTTTTTTTTTTTTTTTTTTTTTTATTTTTTTTTTTATTAGCTTTCTTGTTGTACATAGTGTCTTAGATAAGTATTTTCAGGAACAAACAAGAACCCTGCTAGGGCGCTGCTAACTTAGGATTATAAAAGGTTATAACTTAAATTCTTACTTACTACCTAGATTACTTATTTTATTTATTATTAATTTTCATAGACTCTCTAAAACAAGAACAATAACAGAATATACTTTACTTTTACTTAAGATATAATAACACAAGTCTCACAAGCTCCAAACCTAGTTTTTGCAATGTTCATCAAAAAACTCTTGTAGAGTATAATAACTTTTTCGTACTAAGTATTTATTAAGGGCATTTTTAAATACATTAATTTTTTCTATAGACTGAATTGATTTCGGTATACAATTAAATATTTTGGCAGCCATCGAGCGGGGGCCTGAATGAACTAAATGTAATTTCGATGAGCATGTTGCCAATCTTTTATGTGGTCTTAATCCTTCTGGTCTTGTGTATAAGGGGAAGAGTTGATCATTATTTTTCACAAATGCGCATGCTTCTAAAATATAAAGTGAAGTTAGTGTGAGAATATTTAATTTATCGAAATATGGTCTGCAGCTCGTCATTATGTCAATGTTAGCGATAATTCGGATACACTTCTTTTGTATTAAGAATAATTGCTTTGCATCCGTGCTGTTGCCCCAGAGGAGGACACCATAAGACAGCCAAGACTGTGCGTAAGCAAAGTAAGCACATAGAGCACTTTTTTTGTTTGTAGTTCTCTTTAGTTCCGATAGAGCATATGTAAAGCTTGATAGTTTACTAGCCACTTTCTTGATATGATATTTCCAATGTAGGTTGCTATCTATTTCAATTCCTAGGAGGCAGTAGGAATCAACGAGTTCTATTGGTGTTTTATTAAAAGCGTAGTTTATGTCAAGAGGGCGTTTTTGGTGAGGTCTGAATTGCATTAGTTTAGTTTTACTAAAGTTTATCTCCAAATTATGATCATTGAGCCAGTTTGTTAGTTTAGTTAGATTTGAATTTAATAATTGTACAAGTTCGATATCATCATTACACGGTAGTACAAGCGATATGTCGTCAGCGAAAAGGGTGCATGGGATATTAATCGATTTTGGTAGGTCATTTATGTAGATCAAAAACATGAAGCACCCCAGGACACTGCCTTGTGGGATTGATTGTGTCAGGATTGTTTTTGTGGATCTGGTGTAGCTGATTTCGCCGGTGGCATGATTTTGATGCTCAAAGTCTACGTATTGTTCGCGGTTAGAAAGATACGAAATAAACCAACTCAGTACTGAACCTCGTATTCCAATTCCGTTTAGCTTTGCAATTAGAACGTTATGTAAGACTCTATCGTATGCTTTAGTCATATCCAAGAGGATACCTATTGCGTGTTTTTTATTATTTATAGTGTCTAATATGTAATTTATGTAGTTGAATACAGCCAGAGCTGTGGACCGTCCTTTACGGAAACCATTTTGTTGGTCATTAAAAACTTTGAATTTTTCACAAAAGGCATAGACACGCAGGTACATTGCCGATTCGTATACTTTAGCAAAAGTGGGCAGTTATGCTATTGGCCTATAATTATTGCTGTTTAAACGGTCGCCTTTTTTATGTAGCGGCTTAATTATTGTTGTTTTTAGTAAATCAGGCACTATTCCTTCTGAAAAAGACTGGTTTATAAGAAACGACAATGGAGAAATCAGTTCTTTAGCACATTCTTTTACGAGTATTGGTGGAATTTCATCAAAACCAAAGCTACGTTTTGATTTTAGTTTTTTTATTATGTTGAAGACTTCTACTGGATCAGTAAGCTGGATGTAAATGGAATTTTCTGTGGTGGACTGCACTGGGCGGCCGAGTGGTTTAGGTTTGTCCTTTGCGGGAGCACCAACTGTGCTAAAGAAATAATTAAAGTGGTTTGCGACAGTAAGGGGATCGTCAGTGTGTCTATTATTTATGTTTAAAATTGTATATTATTTTTTGGTTTATTGGTATATTTATTAGATCGTTCTTTTATTATTTGCCACATAGTTTTCGTTACATTTGTTGATTTTAATAATTTATTTGCATAGCTAATTTTTTTGGACGTTTGAACAATTTTTTTTAATGTTTTTTCATATGTTTTGTAGTAGCTTATTAGGGTGGTGCTATTTGTTTGATTGACAAGGTGTTTTAACAGGCGTTTATTTTTACATGACGTTCTTATTCCTTTCGTCAACCACGTGTTTTTCTTTCTAGTTTTTATTTTTATTTTAGTTTTAGGTATAGTGCGTTCTAAAATGTCGTTGATTTTATTGTAAAATGCTGTATAATTTTTGTTTACGCTTTGAGCGGGGTTTATGTAATCGGACCAATTAATTTTTTGTAGTTCTTCTTTAAATGATTGTATGTTTTGTGCCGAGAAAATTCTTTTTTTTGTATACCACGTTATATTGTCCCGTATTAAATCTCCAGGAATACTAATTAGAATTGCCTTATGGTCTGAGAGACCATATTCTTTTGTTTTGGTACTAAATCTATCTTTATGATAGTGCATATTACTAAAAACTAGGTCTATGCAACTTGAAGTATTTTGTGTGACTCTAGTAGGTTCTCTTACTTGCTGGGCGAAGTTAAAACTCTTCATCAGATTTAATAATGTTGTTGTCAAATTACAAGGCTCTAATACGTTTAAATTGAAGTCCCCTCCTATTATTACATTTTTGGACCTATCCTTAATACTGATGTACTCTAAGAGATTTGTAAGAGAGCTGAAGAATAATTCTGACTCTCTATTCTTATTTGGCCAGTACAGTGTTATTATAAGTAGGTTTAATTTATTTATTTCTACTGCGCATATTTCGAATACAAATTCTATGGACATTTGTAATATGTCTCTACGTTCTTTGTAATCAATATTATTTTTTACCAAGATACATACTCCTCCCCCTTCTCGGTTAACTCTACAAAAACAGGATGCTAACTGAAAGTAATCAAGTTGCAAAAGTTTCCTCTTTGGTGCCGTTATCCACGTTTCAGACAGACAGATAGCTTGAATGTTGCTATCTTCTAGTGTTGCCACTTCTATTAAATGACGCTTATTTTTGAAGCTTCTTATATTCTGGTAGAGTAAATTAATGGGATCGAAAATTCTGGTTGTTTACTCCCGTTTGAATCTGCGAATTTGAGATGGATTCATGGGTGTGACTTGTTTGGATGCTTGTTGTATGTAGAGCTGAGTTTGAATTTGTAAGCCAGTTGTTGATATTAGTAATTCTGACTTTAACATCTTCGAAAACCTGTTTTAGTCCTTCATTATTTAAAGCTCCACTTATCCGACGAAACATGGAGAGGTCGTAGTTCAAATGAAGATTCGAGTCAATAAGATAGGCATACTCATGCGCGATGACGTCTTTATCCAGTAGATGGTTGAACGCTTCGATTCTTGCGTTGAACATATCGTTGTTTCTCCCTTGTTTGAATGTTGGTGAACACAATATGACTGTAGTGTGGGTAACGTTTTGTATTTTCTGTCTGGTATATAGCACCAGCTCGTGGTAGTTTTCTGTGCTGTTGAAGTCCTCCTCGCCTATAAGTACAATGCAGTAGTCCTCGTGTGTAAAGCCAGCTAACTTCGACTCTATGTCATTTAACAGTTGCCTAATTCCCCGGTAGGGCAGGAGATAGTGACATATGTCATAGTTGCTTTCCAAGGTTCTCCGTGCAATTTTTGAGGTTTTGTTATATTTATTTGTGCTTATTAGACATATTTTGGGAGTATATATTATCTTGTTTTTTTCCGTTCTTGGTAGTATTTGAGGTGTGCAAGGGTTGTCAGTGTTGGCCAGTGATAGGGTTTCTGCTTGACGTTGAGTGGTAGATACTTGTTTTATGTTCAGGCCAGTTGTACGCGCATTAAAAACACCCACAGTAGTCTTATTCGTTTTTGGCAGAATTGGCGAAATGCTTTCGGGACTTTCCGGACTTTCCGGTATTCTATTGCTCGAGGATTTAGTGTCTTCCACATTGTTGATACGCTGAGGTGTTGACCGACAGATTCTGGTTAATTGGTTAATTTTGGAGTCCCTATTTGCTATTATTTCGTTCAATTTATAGTTTTCTGCCAAAAGTCGCTCGATCTCTATGTCTGCGCTTTCAAGTTTTGTTTCTAGACACATGATTTTGGTTTTCAACTCTTCTATATCTTCCTGCAAGTTAGTACAATTTTCTGGACAGCTTCTATTCATAGTTTCGTTGGCTGATGTGTCTATTGTGTCGCACGTTTCAGATGGTGATACTGCCTGCCTCCGTTTCCTCTGAGTAACATTGTTCGTCGGCTTGCCTTTTTTGGCAAGACAGAGCCTGCATTGCCAGTTACTTTTACGCTCTTTGGTCATTATTCTGAACAGTTTCTCACTAAAAGAGCAGCAGTCCAAGTGGTATTTCTTTTCACAACCTATGCATGCTAAGTATTCCTTGTCTAGAATTTTAGTGTTACACTTATCGCAGTCTATCGCCATATTTTACTATTAGCGCCCTCTTCTGCTAAGCAGTCGTACTATCTTGAAGTACCCTCTATATAGACGTATTGGGAACTAGTATATCTTGTGAACTTTGATGGTGTTAGACATAGATTATAGTTTTAGGGTTTCTCACTAGATGTCGCTAGTTGTTCGAATAATCCTTGTTTTTGGGATAATTGTTTCTTATTAATCTTATTATATATTTCTAATAGTCTTCGCAAGGTGATGTTCTTGATGATTAGATTATGCACAGCACTAGTACGGTTATTTATAGGTCACTTTGAAGAAGATTTTTAACTAAAAAATTTTATTCACTTTCAAACTCAAAGTCCGTTATGTTATTAATCTCTTCTTTCGAACTACTATTTCTGTATTTTCGGGTATAATTCACTGTTTTCGTGTCGTAATTATCACTAAACTTCACTTATATCACTATTTCAGAGTATTTAACACGTAATTAGTAATTAAATCAAAATTATTTCTACGGAACTGATGTAAACAGTGACGCAGTGGCGCCCTCCGCCATTCTTCGGCGTGGAGATCAAGTCGGCGCTTCAGCTCTGCCGTCATGGCGTTGAGCCTGGTCTTCATCGTTGGGCAGCGGGTTTGCTGCCACTGCTTCCGGAGAGCGCGCTTATCGCGGATGAGTGCGCGTAGCTCAGCAGGAAGAGGATTGGGCTTCCCCCCGCGAGCTACGGTGTGCGATGATAGGTCGAGCGCGTCTCGGATCTGGGTGGTTAGCAGCGATGCCAGGCGGTCAACGTCTTCCGGCTGGTTGACTGGACATGTGGTCGAAGACTGGTCGAGGGCGGCGGTGAAGGCGCCCCACTGGTATCGTCGGCGTGATGCTGGCGGAGAGACCCGGGTAGGCAGGTCCGCCAGGACGAGAAGTACTGGCCTGTGGTCCGATGGGAGGTCAGGGAGAACCTCCTGGCTCGGCGGAGTCCGGAGACCTCTGACGACTACGACGTCGATGGTGTCCCAACCGGCCCGCGAATCGAAGTGGGTGGGCTCGTCGGGACCGATGACATCGTAGTTGTGGCTCACGGAGTCGGCAAGGATGGCGCGTCCAGCTGGGCACACCCTGGTGGAGTTCCAGACGGTGTGCTTGGCGTTGAGGTCGCCAGCGACGAGTGTCGGATGCGGCGACTGTAGCAACCCCCGTAGCTCGGCGGTGCGGATTGGTGTACTGGGGGGCTTGTAGGCGGCGTAGAGTCGCAGCACCTGGCCGGCGACCTGGAGGTCGTCGCCCAAAGCATACAGGGATGTATACTCCTGGGCGTCAACGAGCTGGTGGACGATCTTCCTGCCGACGATGACTGCCAAGCCTCGAAAGGCCCGGCCGCTGGTGAACTTCTCGTCCTTGCGGTAGACGAAGTAGCCGGGCAGCGACAGCTTGTCGCTTCCGGCTAGGAATGTCTCGCTGATGAGCATCACGTCGACGCGGTAGTCCCTCAGGAACACGTGGAGCAGCCGCTTCTTCCCTGTCAGCGACTGCGCGTTCCAGTGGACGACCCTGAGCGGCTCATGCATTGCGGAGCAGAGCGGTGAGTCTGCCCAGGGCAGTGGGGTCGCTGAGGAGGGCGAGCAGGGCTGTGAGGTGCCCCAAGTCCTGCTGCCCTATCGCCGCAGCCGGAGTGGCGGCGCCAGTGGCGGCCGCAGTCTCGCTAGCGGCGAGAGTAGCCGCCGCGGCGCCGGCGGCAGGTGGAGCCGTCGCCTTCTTCTTCTTCCCCCCCCGCTTCGTCTTCTGCCTGGGGACTCCGTCGTTCGCCTGCGCCATAAGCGAGGCGGGCGCCGTTTCTTCCTGCAGATCAGGACGTGGCGGAGGGGGGGGCTGCATCTTCTTGGGCCCAGGCGCATTAGTCAGCGCCACAGTGCCGGCCTTCTTGTTCCGAGCCTCCTGGCGGAACACGGGGCACGTCGCGTTATTGGCCGTATGCGGGCCACCGCAGTTGGCGCACGTCGGCGGCTGGTCTTTCGGGCGGGGGCACTCCCGCGCCGAGTGGGGACCGCCGCAACGCACGCACGCCAGGGGGCGGTGGCACATATGCGACGAGTGCCGGAACTGTTGGCACCTGTGGCACTGGGCCGGGCCCTGCTTGGAGCGCCAAGCCTCGATCTTCATCCCCGGCATGTACATGAGCTCTGAGATCTCATTTACTGCACCGGGGGCACGGTCGGGATTCTTCCGCAGGGACGCGTAGAAGATGAAACCGGGGCGCCCCTTGCGCGCCCGGATCTGCCTGCAGTACTCGGCCTCCACACCGAGTTCTGCAAGTGCCGCGACGATCTCTTCCGGCGTGGTGTTGGAAGGCAGCCCGCGGATCGCCACCTTCTGGGTCTTGTCGGCCGGCAGCGAGTAAGAGAACCACCGAACTCCGTGGTCCTTCTCCAGCCTGCACAGATAGCGCTGTACAAGCCGGTACTCGTCGTCGGCCGTGGGGGTGAAGCGCACACCCTTTTGGTAGGCGCGCGCGCTGGGAGCCCGGCCGAGCTCGCTGGCTATCGCCCTGAAGTGGTCGGCCCAGTTGAGGAGGACCTCCACAATAAGGGGCGGATAGCGCGGCTGGCGGGGCTGCTGTGGCGCAGCGCCTCCCGACGGGGCGGCGGTGGTGGTGGCGACCGCGGCTGCGGTTTGGGCGGCGGCAGCGGCAGGCGGCGTTGGGCGGGCGGGCGGCATTGGGCGGGCGGGCGGCATTGGGCGGGCGGGCCCTTTCGCGGTGCGGCGGCGTGCGGGTTCGCAGGCACAGCGGCGGGGCGCGTAAGGCGGGCGGGCACAGTCGCGGCGGTGGGCGGGTTCGCGGGCGCGGCGGCGGGCGGGTTCGCGGGCGCGGCGGCGGGGCGTGTAGGGCGGGCGGGCACTATCGCGGGCGCAGCGGCGGAGCGCGTGGGGCGGGCGGGCACTCGCGACGTGGTCGCCGACGGGGCGGGCGGACGCGCGGTTGGCGGCACCGGGTGCCTCACTGGTCAGGGGGGGGGGGGCGAATTGCGGTCGCGGCCGCCGCGGCAAACGACACTGCGGGAGAGCACTTAATAGGTGAAACACTCGTACCTGTCATTTCTGTTGTAGCACTCTCACTGTCTATTTCACACGCGGCGGTCGGTCCAGGGGCGGGGGCGGGTGCCTGAAGCGCGCCCGTCCAGGGCGACAGCGACGGCATGTCGAGGCCCGTCTTCCTCGGCGGCGGTTGGTTCGTCGGTGGCGGGGTCGGCGAGTCCGCAAGCTGGACTCGCTTTCCATCTCCTCGGAGACGCAGCTCGTCGCTCGGGCTTTCGCTACGCGGGCGCCTCGTCCCGCGGGTTGGTGGCAGCACCAAAGGCTGCATTTTCGCCTGCTCCACTAATTGCGCGTCGAGGAGCTCGGCGCCGATACAAGCCGTGGGCTTGCCCTACAGGGCAGCGCGGCTTGCGGCGACGTATGCCTCCATGGCACGAAGTAGGCCCGCCGAAAACAGGTTGGCTTGAGCGGCCCGAATTAAATATAATTCGTCCAGCTCAAGCTCTGCCCTCGGGGACACAGGACGCCGCACCACGGGCGACCCGTACTCCGTCGATGTGGAGATAGGGAGCAGGCCTTCTAGTGATGCCGATCGCTGCGCGCGGCGCCGGCGCGGGGTTTCACCCAGCGGCGGGCTGTTCGCTATCACGGCATCGTCACTGTCACTAACACAAACACTTACAATGTCACTGGCACTGTAGCCCTTAGAAGGGCTTTTGGGCTCGTCCATAGCGGCGGGCTATGGACGAGCTGGCGTCACGGAAAGGGTTACACACCAGGCACGACCTTAGGCAGAGCCGGCGTCCGTCCCGATGTGGTAATCCCCTCCGTGAACACCGCGGCGCGGGTATCGCGATCGCGGCGCGCACGGGCGCGTGTTACACACGTCCGCTTCGCACGAAGCGGCGGGTGAACTGCAGCGGGACGGCGAAGTGGAGATCCGTGTGCGCGACGGTCGAAACTACACAGTAACGATCTGTTAGCGCGAGCTTATATCCTGCGGCGTAAACCAAACCATACCGCGATGTAGGAATCGGGAACAGCGCCATCTGTTGGCGCAGACAGGTAAACTACCCCCAGTATTATGAGAATGGCACGTCATGGTCTTCAATTCAGTAATCCGGTTTTACATAAGTATCGTTCTGTCACGTTCTTTTTAGTGACATCTGCAGAGACAGAACGATACTTAAGTATTTGATTAGTGTAAGTTAATCTCAATTCAGAAATCGGAGCTTTCTAATAAAAATATACAAGTTGTATACACCAGAAATAAGCAAAAGTATAATAACTAACACAAATTGCATATATTATAATAATAATAAACGTTTTTACGAGCTGCTCGTGCCCATATATTACATTAAATTAGTACACATTTAGATGAAATTAAACTATCAATTACAATAAAAATTTGTATAATAAATATAAAAAAAAATAATATAAACGTAGCCCGTTAATGACCCTACCGAGGGGCACAGGCCTTTATCCGCATACGAGTAAGATTAAGCCATATTCCACCACGCTGGCTCAGTGCGGGTTGATGGAGGGTTTTACGAACACTACCGCGTAGCGATAGTAGCCGGGACCTACAGCTTAACCTGTCATCCGAAACACTGAACGTCCGATAATCTACTTAAGATAAATTAATTATCTCATTGGTCAAGATTCGAACGTGCATCTCACATGTAAAGCAACCGTGAAACCCGTTAGAGCACGGAGCTCTCGTGTGCAGTCGTTCCTAGTGCCCCAGCAGCAGCAGCGGTGAATCCCATCTGTCAGCAACCGTACTCAGGATGGAGTGGGCACTTTCTAATGATTGCATGGAATGAACCGTCAACCCTGGCCTCCGCAGACATGCGTGAGGCGCTGCAGTGCTGCGGCAACCGTATCACCACTCTGAACACGTTATTACATATTGGACCCGCAGAGCGCTGCATGCATTAAGTTATGACAAGTGCATCATTTGTATGAAGATTTATACACTGCACAGCCCATAGGCCTAGTTTAGTAAGTGAATAGTAATTGTACGGTGTACTGCCACCGTAGCATTAGTTGTAAGTAATTGAGGTCACACGGGTTGCCTGCTTTACCTATCAATCATTATTACCAGTTCACGTACGGACAGCAAGCACACCGTGTGGCTCATATCAATATCATTCTATCATAATTATTCGTGTGTTAACTAATTGTTCTTAATCAATACAAGACTTTTAAACATATCGATTCTATCATTTATCATATCAATCAATATCAAGAGTGCACGGCCCGAAGCCGTACATCTTTTTTTGGTCCTTCGAAACCGTCGCGTCGCGTGGAACATTTGACATACTTTGGACCTCCGGCGTGTAAAAGCGTACGTCATATTTGTGAATACGAATAGTGATTGTGCGTGGACGGATCAGAATCAAGTGACTATCAAGGATTATTAAACTATCAGTGCGCGTTCGATTCAAGCAAGGAATCGAATCGTATAATCAATAGCAATCAAGTGCGACGGGCTAGCTCAAGCAAGGAGCTACTGTCAGTGGGGCGAGGATCAGTAGATTCTCATTCCGGCACATCAGCATCTTCAACGGCCCGGCTCAATCAAGGAGCTGCCGCTATCAGGGAGCGGAGGCAGCAAGGCGCCCGTTCCAGCTACTCAATCAAGGAGCAGCAGACGAGGAGCGAAGATAACAGGATTATCGTTTCATCTTATCTCGTCTGATCAAGTAAGAGATTTCCAATTTTAACTCTTATTATCAAGCAGCATGGACGCAGAAACCATGAATCTGATCAGCAAGCAGCAGGAATTAGAGAGAGCTATGGATAAGCTCCTCGAAAATTTCAAAAAGGACGGTCGCGATAGGAAAACTTCTTCTTATTTAAAAAAGCGCGTTAACACTTTATCTGACTATTGGAATGAATTCCAAGTAAATCATATTACTCTTTGTGGTGAAACCGATAAAACCCATCAATATTATTCAGAAAATTACTACGAGGTAGTCAGGCAAAAGTACTTAAGCATCAAGGACATCTTGGAAAATTATCAAGATCTACAAGCCGACGTGGTGAAGCAAGTTGCACCAGCGGCGGCGGGGGGAGAGCAAAACCAAGATCAATTTGGCGAGCCGATGATATCAACAGGAAGCAACAGCAAGACGGATGAGATGCTGCGGAAGCAAGCAAGTAACTTCCGAGCATTCCAGCGCACTGTCTCCAACATCAATCTGGAGACCGTATCAGAAAAGTGGGAGTTAGAAGATCTGCTTAGTACCATCGGCGAGCGTTGGAAAGTTATCGACAAAGTTCACTGGGAGTTAGATAGTGAACTTGAGGGCATAGATCAAGACTATGAGAGGTCGTTCACGAAGTCGGAAACTATCTACAATAACATCAAAAGAGCAATCAATAGCAAACTGTGGTCAATGGTGCACCGCGAGCGATCAACCCCGAAGATAGACATCCCGACATTCAACGGCCAATTTAATCAATGGATACCGTTTAAGGATCTATTCTCGGAAGCGATACATAATAATCCATCACTTAGCAATGCACAAAAGATGCAGTATCTCAGGAGCAAGCTGAGAGACGAGCCGGAGAGATTAGTCTCACATCTCCAGATAAGCTCGAAAAATTATGTAACCTGTTGGGACATTTTGACTGCAAGATATGATAACAAAAAGAAAATTGTCAACTCTCATGTCAAAATTTTAATGAGTTTGCCAGTCATACAGCAAGCTTCAGTCAATGCTATCAAACGCATGCACGACACAACGGTCGAGTGTCTAAATGCCGTAAAAAACCTGGGTGGTGACATAGCCAACGACATATTACTTGTCTATATATTATCAGAAAAGTTGGACTCAGATACGCATGATGACTACATCGATTACATCAAGGCCCCAAGGGAGCTGCCATCACTTAATGAGTTTCTGGAGTTCCTGGAAGGAAAGTTCACCAGCCTGGAATTCTCCCGAAGGAAGCAAGAAAACCCTTCGCAGAAACAAATTCATAATCAAGGACATCAATCATCATCAAAATATCACAATCAAAAATACGATCGAGTTAACAAACAAGCATTTAGCAGTAGTCGAGTGCCTACAGTTTCGCAACATGGGAAGCAGCGCTCTCAATATAATCTAGAACAGTTCAAATGTCCACTTTGCAAGAATAATGAACATGGCATTTATTTTTGTAAGAATTATTTAGAGTTGACGCCACAAAAGAAACGCAGTTTGGTACAAAAACTACATTTATGCCAAAATTGTCTTTATGACCATGGAGGTAAAACATGTTTCTCGGAAAAGCGATGCCAAACTTGCCGTGGGTTTCATAATAGCACTCTTTGTGAAGCGTTCAAGCAAGCCCATAACAACTCGTCCGGCCCTACGAATGATCAATCACAGCAAGGGAGAAGTAACACACATGTATCATTGCAACGAGAAGTTCCTGAAGTCTTGTTGACCACAGCGATGTTACAAATTCAAGGATCGGACGGGAACTATCATATCATGCGGGCCCTTCTCGACCAGGGCTCACAAACATCCCTTATCACGGAAAATGCAGCTCAACGTTTAGGCCTGCGACGTCAGAGATGCAAAGGGGTGATATCAGGAGTTGGAGTCAAAGAAAGCAGCTGTAAGGGGATGATGAGCATAGCATGCAAAGCCATCAACAGCAAATACACTTTTAATTCGGAAGTTTACATTATGAAAACTCTCATTAACAATCTGCCTAGTTTTACATTCGACAAGCCGGCGTGGTCACATATCTACAACATCAGTTTAGCAGACCCGGAATTTCACATTAGTCGCCCGGTGGATATTTTATTTGGGGCGGACGTATACTCTCATATCATCATGGAAGGTATATGTCGAGCAGATCAAGGCCAGCCCATAGCTCAGCAGACGCGCTTGGGGTGGATTTTATGCGGAAACGTCCAAACGTTCCAGTGTAACGTCGTCCTAAATAACATCGAGGACATTCAGAGATTCTGGGAAGTAGAAGACATCACAGAGCCATCAAGTTTATCATCAAGTGATCAACAGTGCGTCGACTTCTACAAGTCTACCACCACACGTCGGGAGGATGGAAAATATGAAGTTCGGCTCCCCCTAAAACCGAACTTTGAAGAGAATCTAGGCTCATCAAAATCAAAAGCGATTGCCCAGTTTCGTAGTCTCGAACGCAAATTCGACCGAAATCAAAATATAGCAAAAGATTATAAATTATTTATTGCGGAATACCTATCGCTAGGCCATATGACGCCGGCAGTAGGTAGCGGTAAATTGGAATATTACCTACCGCACCATCATGTAACTCGAGCCGATTCGACGACTACAAAATTACGAGTTGTGTTCAATGCAAGTATGAAGACGTCATCGGGTCAAAGTTTGAATGACTTGATGGAGAGGGGCCCAAATTTGCAGCAGGATTTGCAAGCACTGATTATCAAGTGGCGTCAGTACGAGTTTGCATACACCGCGGACATTGAGAAAATGTACCGTCAGATTTGGGTCAATGAGCAAGATCAAAAGTATCAGAAGATCATTTGGAGAGAGTCCCCGTCAGCAAGCATACAGGAATACGCTCTATCCACAGTCACTTATGGCACAAAAGCAGCACCATTTTTGGCCATGATGACTCTAAAGCATTTAGCTCACGAGCAGAAAGAGAGCAAACCAGAGAGTGTAGCAGCAAAAGTTCTCGAGGAAAACTTCTACATGGATGACCTAATTCATGGCTCGCACTCGGTAGCAGCAGCACAGGATCTACAGAAGGAGTTGATATCTCTACTGCAGTTCGCAGGATTCAATTTAAGGAAATGGAGCTCAAACACGAAAGAGCTCCTGAAAAATGTTAGCTCCAATGAAAGCTTCGATTTCAAGCAGGCGGAATCAACGAAGACTTTGGGGTTATCATGGAACCCTCAGGAAGATTATTTCACCTTTTTATCAAAGATTGAATCATCAGCAGCAAAATATACCAAAAGGACTCTTCTGTCGGAAATATCGAAGTTATTCGACCCCTTGGGCTGGCTATCACCGGTATCAACCAAACTCAAAATCCTGTTCCAATCTGTTTGGAAATCGGAGCTCCAGTGGGACGAGAAACTTCCGGAAGATATTACAGCAGAGTGGATCAAAATAAAATCAGATATCCATAACATCGACAAGGTAAGACTTGCCAGATGGTTGGGTACAAAAGAGCAAGATGAAATACAATTACACGGATTCTGCGACGCATCTATCAAGGCGTATGCGTGCGTTATTTATTGTAAAATCGTGAGAAACGGGGAGCAACAAGGTTCCACCGTGCTGGTGGTCGGAAAAGCAAGGCTCGTACCAGTGAGCAAAGATGTGTCCTTACCAAGGCTAGAGCTTTTAAGTGCACATCTACTATCAAGACTAATGGAGAAAGTTACGCAGTCTCTATCAAGTTACAGTATCAAGACGTTCGGCTGGAGCGACTCAATGGTAGCCCTGAGTTGGATCAAGGGTGACCCAGGGCGATGGAAATCATTTGTCGCAAACAGGACGAAGCAAATAATCAAAGTAATGCCTGCAGCGTGCTGGCGTTACGTCAAATCAGCCGAAAACCCAGCAGATTGCGCCAGTAGAGGTGTAACCGCCACACAACTAAATGAGCATTCCCTGTGGTGGAATGGACCGGCGTGGCTAGTAAACTATCAAGCAGAGAAACAGGAGCAACCAGTTTACGAGACACAGGAAGAAATCAAGAGTCCGGCGACACAGCATCAGGTGAATGCAGTCACTCAGCAAGATTGTGACGTCATCAACTACCTGTTGATCTCTTACAGCTCGCTTACAAAAGTCGTAAAAGTACTAGCTTGGGTATTACGGTTCATATCAAATAGCAAGCATCAAAGTCCAACAAAATCATACCTAACTGTCGCGGAATTAAATAAAGCAAGAACATTTATTATAAAATATACACAGCAAAAAGAATTCGGAGCAGAAATAAATGAATTGCAGCAAAATCAACACGTATCCGCAAAAAGCAGGCTCAACAGTTTGAATCCATTTTTGGATAGCAACGGCGTGCTTCGCGTCGGCGGACGATTGCGAAATGCATCGATCAGTGACGACATGAAATATCCGATTGTCATACCTAAAGATAGCCGCTTCACTGAGTTATTAATAGATCAAGCACATAAACTCACTTATCATGGAGGAGCGCGACTAACTTTGAGTTTCATCAGGCAACGATATTGGATTGTCAGTGGAATCAGGACTACGAAAAAATGGATTCGACTGTGCGTTAAGTGCCGAAGACACGCACCTAGCAAGCAGCATCAAATGATGGGGGATCTGCCACAAGCAAGGTGCAACCCATCACGACCTTTCGAACACACAGGCGTGGACTATACAGGTCATATAAAAGTGCGATCTAGCACTGCCCGATCGATCAGGACAACGAAAGGATACGTTGCAGTATTCGTATGTATGGCAACCAAGGCCGTTCATTTGGAATTGGTATCCGACCTGACTGCATCAGCATTCCTGGCAGCCCTGAAAAGACTGACGGCGCGCAGAGGAAAAGTATCCCACTTATACAGCGACAACGGGACCAACTTCACTCATAGCAACAGAATCCTCCAGCAAGAATATGAGGAGTTAAAGCAGATATATAATCAAGATTTTTTTAAGGAAGTCACTGAAATGGAGATTCAATGGCATTTTACTGCTCCTGCATGGCCATCAGCAAACGGTCTAATGGAGGCTGGAGTGAAAAGCCTCAAACATCATTTAAGAAGAGTCATAGGAGAGCAAGTTTTGACCTATGAAGAATTATCAACGGTACTAGCAGAAGTGGAGGCGTGCTTAAATTCAAGGCCTCTATGTCCATTATCAGAAAATCCGGACGACCTTGAATATTTGACCCCGGCACATTTCCTAACTGGTGGGCCAACATTATCAATATTTGAAACAGAGCGAGATAAACGGACAAGATGGCAACTAGCACAAAAGGTATTCCAAGATCTGTGGAAGCGTTGGAAGAGCGAATATCTTGCGCAGTTGTCTGCAAGAAGCAAATGGATGAACCCACAAGCCAACATCAAGATCGGCGATGTGGTGTTGATTCACGACGACAATGTACCTACCGGAAAGTGGGCTATGGGGCGCGTCGTCGAGTTACATAGTGGAAAGGATTCGTTGGTGAGAGTCGTCACGTTAAAAACCAAGAATGGGTACATGAAGCGGCCGATTATCAAGTTGTCGGTACTGCCAACAGGCAAAGACTCTGATGGTAGCGAATCAAATCAAGTATCGCAACCCACCACCATCAACGAAACAACCAACTGTGTCACATTTAAAAACAAACCTATCAAGCAACAAAAGGGGTATAGTTTCGTTTCATTGGCAATGGCATTAATGACGTTTATGACACTGATATCAAGTTCACAGTGCATGACTAATGTCACCAAATTAAGAAATCAACAAGGACTTTATTTGGACAAGGTTTCGAACATGCAACTTATTACAGAAGACTGGAAAATCATCATGTACTACGATTTACAACCGTATTGGGAAGGCATTAAAGCATTGAGTGCCTACCAAGATCATTTGAAGCAAGCATGTGCACTATATCAAGCAGACAGGGATTCCCGCTATGACGTAGTAATACTCCAACTACTACACGGATTCTCCGAACTGCAATACTACAATGAACTTCTCCTGACGCAGCACTCCGGCGGCGCCGGCACGCGCGCGTCGCTACCTAGACAGCGACGCGGGCTTATCAATGGTGTCGGGTATCTAACAAATACACTGTTCGGAGTATTGGATGACCGGTTCGCCCAACAATATCAGCAAGACATAGAATTAATTCGAAATAATCAAAATCATTTATTAGCAATGTGGAAGAATCAAACATCGGTTATCGAAGCAGAATATAGCGTTTTGAGTCGCTTAGAACAAGTAATGGAGAAGCAACACAAGCAGATCAATAAGCATTTAAATCAAATCAATAATAAATTAGGCAAAATGGATATAGAACTCCAAAATGTCGAGCGAAGCCAAGAGCTATGGCTATCGCTCTCTATAGCAAACCACTTCTTATCAAATCTAAAAGCCATTCAAGAACAATTGTTGGACATTACCACAAATGTTTACAAGGGGAAAACTATCATTCATCTATTGCCGCCAGATCATCTTCATCAACAGTTGACAATTATATCTGGCCACTTATCATCAGACATGACGTTGCCCGCTGGAGAGAATCAAGACTTGAGACAAATATATCAGCTTCTCTCAGTCAAAACCAAAATGATGGAAAAGTATCTCTTAATGGAAATAAAAATCCCATTACTAAACAGAGATACCTACGAAATATTCAAAAGCATATCAGTCCCACAGAAAATTAAACAACAAATGGTCAACGTCATACCAATATCAGAATACCTAGCAATTAATTTAAAGAAAGACGCCTACTTATCAATCTCGGAAGTAGATGTCAAGGAATGTCTACATCAAGCATTTAGAGATACCTATTTATGTCGGAGCAGGAAGCCGATTCGCCAAATGAATAAAGATCAAGATTTATGCGTAGCAGAGCAGCTCTCAAATTCATGTCAAACCGTTTCAAGC
Organism: Argyresthia goedartella; assembly: GCA_949825045.1. Classification (NCBI taxonomy): domain Eukaryota; kingdom Metazoa; phylum Arthropoda; class Insecta; order Lepidoptera; family Argyresthiidae; genus Argyresthia; species Argyresthia goedartella. The sequence goes on along the minus strand of OX463827.1, from coordinate 2,514,541 downwards.
CCGTGCTCTAATAAGTGGGTCGAAATGAATAAGCTGAATCAGTACCTTTATTTCTGCTGTGATATATGTCAGCTGAGAGTCATGTGCGGCGATCAAGTGTCTGCGCAACAGCTGACAGCTACTGGGATCATTAGCATTGATCAAGGATGCATAATCAAAACCAATGAGGTCATTTTACATGGCCATAAGCAGGACTACAGCAGATTAGACGCTGAAGTAAATTTGTTGATCCCACAAATATCACCCATTAACAACATTATCAACGTACCAATATCAACCCATTTAAGTGCAGAAGAAACCGAGGATAGCCGACCGATTCAGGAGTTACAGGATATTAAAGACAATATCAAGATGATAAAGGATAACTCAGAACTATCAAGCAGAATTTCTTATCATGAAGTACACCACTATATAGCAATTTATGTGTTGGTGTGTATCGTATGCGCTGTAGTAGCAGTGCTGTGTTGGAGACGACTGCAGCAGCAGCGACGTCGGCCCCGGCAAGGACCTCGCGCAGGCGCAGAGGAGGCGGCGGCGCCCGAGTCTCGACTCGGTGCTCAGTCCGCCGCCCCCGCCACCCGCCCCGCCCCGGGGCCCAGCAGTGTGAGCAGTGTGTGTGAAAAGTGCGCGAGTGTCAGTGTTAATGAGTCCGATAGGCATATTAAGAAACAAATCAGTGAGCAAATTGAGATGAAAAGTTGTGTTAAAAAACCAATGAGTGCTAGTAAAACAGACAAAGCGTCGTCACCGACTTTCACTAGATCTTATAAAAAATCATTATCAATGAGACTTTAGTAGTATAAGTATCTACCCAGCATTGGTTAAATTGTTTTTATATCATAATTTTACATAAGTTTACATTTCATGTTTAGGTAGAGATTAGTTTTAAATGAACTTAGTTTGTACCTAATATAAAATCATTTCTTAGCAAGCTTTATATCAAGTTGCATACCTACATCAAGCAAATAGGTATTATAGGAACATTAGCATTATATCATTTTTAGAGTAGTAATCGAGTAATTTTCTTTGAAGTGTTATTATTCCTTTTCTGCCCTCGGGAGCATGTACGGTGTACTGCCACCGTAGCATTAGTTGTAAGTAATTGAGGTCACACGGGTTGCCTGCTTTACCTATCAATCATTATTACCAGTTCACGTACGGACAGCAAGCACACCGTGTGGCTCATATCAATATCATTCTATCATAATTATTCGTGTGTTAACTAATTGTTCTTAATCAATACAAGACTTTTAAACATATCGATTCTATCATTTATCATATCAATCAATATCAAGAGTGCACGGCCCGAAGCCGTACAGTAATAATATAGGAGCAAAATGGCGGTCGCTGGACGCTCAACCCTTGCTCTTGCAGCGGTGTTTTATGTGAGAGTTGTAGACGGGCACGACGTGGTTCATGTCACATGTCACAATATTGGCCTCATAAGCAAAGGTAGCCCCTCTGAAACCATTAACTGTTTCACGGCTGGAACTGATCGTTGCAGCTTTATTGGCAAAGCTGTTGCAAGATATTTCCGATTTGTTGAACATACACATGGACCGAATCTATGCTTGGACAGACTCGATGGTGGTTCTGTCATGGTTGCAGTCACAACCAAGCCACTGGCAACTATTCGTTGGTAATAGAGTCTCCGAAATTATCCAGAATATAGATAATGAAAGGAGGAGGCACGTCCTGTCAAACTCAAACTCAAAAGTACTTTATTACTGTAGATATTTACATATTCTTAGCAAACGTCATTTTTTGCCTCTTCTCTACATTGGACCACTGTGGGAGAAGGAGGGCGTAGAAACTCCCACAGATTGATTTTTAGATCTCTTATAAAAATAGGTTGTGCTTAACTAATACAATTATGATTTATTTTTATTTAATAAGCTGGAATAAATAATTACAAAATTATTAACAGCAAGGTCTGTGTTGAGCCAGATTAACCCCATACAGTCCTGTCATTTAAGTAATCTTGAACATTGTAATATCCCTTTTTCGACAAAGTCGCTTTAACATGCTTTTTAAATTGCTCAAATGGCAATTTCAAAATCTCATAATTCATAATTCATAATTTCTTTATTGCACACAAATCAAACAAAAAACAAGAGTTACATAAAAAAGTGTACAAAGGCGAGCTTATCTCTAATAAGAGATCTCTTCCAGCAAACCAGGCAAACAAGGGAAAAGTTGATGGTTGAGCAGGGGTAGACCTATGTGTACAATATATAAAATAATAAATTAAATAAATTAAATAATAACTATAATAATATACTAAATACTTATTATATACTACAAATACTATTTTATACACTATACTAATACATACTTACATGCATACTACCTATAACTCTAAAGGGAGAGGTAATGTCTCTTCACACGACTTTTAAAGATATTCAGATTAGGACTGTCCCTGATGGTGCAGGGGAGTGCATTCCACAACCGAATGGCCCGGGCTCTAAACCCGTTCTCATAGTAAGCGGTGTTATGCTGTGGAGTTGTGAGCATGGAAACTGCGTGAGTTCTCCGAGGTCTGCTGGAAGAAAGAAATTGAAAACTGTCTCGTAAGAAAGTTGGGTAGCGTGGATTACGTAAAATGTTGTAGAGGAAATTGAGGATGTGAGAATCCCGACGAAGACGAATCGGCAGCCACTTCAACTCCCTGCGATGTTGTGACACATGGTCGTATTTGCGCAGCCCGAAGATAAACCGAATCCCGAGATTTTGAAGTCGTTCGAGTTTGTTCAGTAGTTCTTCGTTAGCACTGACCCAGCAGACATCAGCGTAATCGATGAGGGGTAGAATGAGAGATTGAGCAAGAGTGATTTTGGTATGTCGAGGCAAAAAGTACTGAAGTCTCCTGAGAGAGTGAAAGGTAGAAAATACTCGGCGACTTACCTCATTGACATGCGATGACCAGGACAACTGGTTGTCGAAGATTAGACCCAGGTTTTTAACTTTATCGCTATATACGATTGTGGTACCATTAAAAGTGACAGATGGAATGGGATGTTGCTGCAACAAGTTAAGAGAATGTCTAGTACCTATTATCATGGCCTGGGACTTGCTCGGGTTGACCAGGAGTCCGAAGGATGAAGCCCAACTTCTTATTCCCTCAAGATCAGCGTTGAGTGCCTCCACAGCAGAGTGTGCATCGTTGAGAGAGAAGTGGCGATAAATCTGGAGATCATCAGCGTAAAGATGATATGAGGAGGACAGGACGTCCGAGATGGTGTTGATAAAGATCGAGAATAGAAGAGGAGAAAGAATACCACCTTGAGGGACGCCTGTAGAGAGGTCACACCATTCAGTGGATATCTCTTCCGACCTGATACGCTGTTGCCGATCCCTCAAATAAGAGTTGAACCAGCTAGCAGAGAAGGAGGAGACGTTCAGAGATCTGAGAAGCTCAACGAGAATGTCAAAATCTACGCAGTTGAAGGCACTACTGAAGTCAAGTAAAGCAAGCACGGAAAGCTGTTTGCGGTCCATGGCTACCTGGATATCATCTGTGACTTTCATGAGAGCCGTGACGGTGCTATGACCCGGTCTGAATCCTGACTGGTACATGTTCAGCAGATTGTTTGAGAGAAGGTAAGAAGAGAGCTGGGTATGGACAATGGATTCAAGGACTTTGGAGAGGATGGGTAGGATTGAAATAGGTCGATACTCTTTAAAAGAGGTGGGACTGGAAGTTTTAGGGAGCGGGATGACTAATGCTTTTTTCCACATGGTGGGGAAGATGCCATTCGATAGGGAAAAATTTATAACATGTGTAATAGCTGGCAGTAGTTCATCCAGGATTGTTAAAAGCATTTTAAGGCAGATTTTATCATCACCTACGGCTTTAGAGCTCACTGCTAGTACCGCCTTCTTGACCACATAGATTTCAACATTGCTCAAGTTGAATGGTGTGGTGTCGGGTAAGGACTTAGAGCGCAGGCTCTGAAGAGTGGCTTGTTTGACAATGGGATCCATCACAACAGGTGGGGTGGAAAGGAACTGGTTGAGACCGTTGAGATCTACATTACCAGCATGAAAGTCCTGAGTCTTACCTATGCCAAGTGTTTTTAGAAACTTCCACACCTGAGCTGGTGTATAACTTTCAATACTCTCGTGGATGTGCCGACGCTTAGCATCACGACAGAGACGGTTGCAGCGGTTGCGAAGACATTTGTAAGAAAGAAAATTGTCATCTGTCGGATTCTTACGGTATTTACACTTGGCTCTGTTCCTCTTGGCCATTAGACGCTTAATAGTATCTGTTAGCCAAGGGGCGGGTAGGTGTTTCACTCTCACTTTTTTTATAGGTGCATGCTTGTCGTAGAGACCTAGGACTATGATATTGAACTTGTTGATTTTCTCGTCCATGGTCTCGCTGGATATTACAGGGGACCAGTCGATCGACAATGCATCCGACCTAAGAGACTCTAGGTTAATATCCCTAAAGTTACGAATATTAAGAAATTTTGCCCTGCTCTTGAGAGGCCTGATCTTATACGAAAGATAGATAAGGTCGTGAAACGAGAAAGGAGAGTTGAGTTGACCATGTACAGCAACCTTATCCAAGTTAGAGACGATCATAATATCGAGGAGAGAGGGAGAGCAGTGAGGTTGGAAATGCGTGGCATCAAGAGGCAGATTATGCAGATTGAAAGAGTTGACTATAAACTTGAGTTTGGTAGAACGGGAGTCGTTTTTGAGGAGACAGGTGTTGAAATCACCTAGAATGAGGGTATCGTGATACAGAGGTGAGAGTTCATTAAGGAGGGATTCTAATGTGTCGAAGTAGTCGATGCGAAGAGAGGGGCTATAAAGAACACCGAGGAGGACCTTACTATGGTGAAGAGTTATTTCGAGAAAGAGATGTTCAGCAGACTCGGAGTACTGGCTAGGGGACGCGCTGATCACCTTGCACGGGATTTCCACTCGCAGATAGATAGCGACGCCCCCATCGGCTTTCCCGACTCTGTCGTTCCTGTAAAGCCTGTATCCTGGAATGGAGTATGAAGAAGATGACAGCGATGGCTTTAGGAACGACTCAGAGACAAGAATGCCGTCCACGCATTGGTCACTAAAAGCCTCGAGCAGGTCCGGATAGCTGGAGTGAATACTTTGAGCATTGATATGCACGATGTTTAGGTTATCCTCCACACCACCGAAAACAGTCCTAATGTTAGCAGAAAGGGGTTCCTCCGAAGCGGAGGTGTTGCTTTCCGCACTCACAAAATCGTCAACATCGTCGTTTGAAGAGCAGGAAAAGAAACTTTGATTGATAATATCAGGTAAATAATTCATATATATATATATAACTAATTATAATACACTCTAAATATATATTTATATATAAATATTTATTCAATTAATATCTAGTTATCTAGCGTTATTAACTGGTTTGAATAAGCGCCTTACTTACACCTAGACCAACCATAAATGGAATGTTGATAGTTATATTTATCTTACAAAATTAACTCAATACTACATATATTACATCAAAAGAACAAGCACAAACTAAAGACTCTGCAAACATACGAATTCAAAGTGGTAAGGTGTGTACTTGACACGAGTCAGATTGTATAAGCTAAATTCGGAACGGACACATTTTACACAAATTAATACTTAACATGAACACAACAAAGTGACAGCTGACAGAGATAAGGAAAAAAAAAAAGGAATGATTTGGATTTGTTGTGCCGATTCACGAAAGGAAAAAAATATACACTGAACTTTGGACTGTAAATATTGTCGACTACCTCACAGTTCATAGTGGGAAGCAAATGTTGGAACACATTCAACTACACAAAGAGTGGAGATTGCTGATATGTGGTGAATGTGCGATGGCCCAACCTCACTTCTTCTGAGCACCCTTCCTAGTCGTGACGCCCTTTTTCGAAACAGCAGCTGCGCCCGCAGCTGGCTTCATACCTTGTTCTGCTGGCGTCGCAGGGCTGTCCTTACTCGGGTGCTTTGAGGTCAACGGCTGCAGGTCACCCCAGCACTCCACCCTGTGACGAGACTTGTCTGGCAGCAGCACAATGATCTTGCCTTCGGATGTCCATGCGTTGCTCATTCCAAAGTGTTTGCGCGCTGCTGTGAATACTTCCTGGCGTGACTTAGTCAGGAATTCGGTGACTGTGATGCCTGAACCTTTCAGCGCCTTCTTGAGTCTCCAAACCTCATTGCGGGCCGCCAACGTCGTGAAGCGAACTAGCAGAGGCCGGCATTTCGCCCCCTTAGCACCCAGACGATGTGTGACACTGATGGCACCAATGCAGTCGACGGATGCCTTGAGGCGGTCAGCCAGCACTTTCTTCAGGACAGCTTCCGGCTGCTCATCAGTTACCTCTGGCACTCCATGCACCAGCAGTACCTTCCGCCTTGATGCAGTCTCGTGCCGGTCCAGCCCCAATGTCAGTAGCTGCATCTGCGACTGAAGCAACCCGAGGCACTTCCATATGAGAGACCTGAAGTCGGAAAACTCACTCGCCAAGCTGCTGATGTTCTTGGGAGAGGGAGCAGGTGTGGATGCTTGCAGCTCCTGCTCATACCTCTCCATCCGTTCCCCAAATGACTTCACAATAGTATCCATGTTCTTAGAGAGCTCTGCATATAGGTCCATTGTTGCACTTGTTCTTTGATGATTAATAATAATGTAAGATATCAATCTCCAGAGGTATCTTATTGTAGTAGAGAATGCACTGACCCTTGAAAGAATTGCTAACCTTCGCGAGTCTAAAACGGGGCGCACATAGTCTGTGATTATTTCTTAGGTAAACATTACAGCTATCGCTAAGTTTGGAAAATGTTGTAAGGTTCTTGCGTACATACATTATATTTTCGAAAATAAATTGACTAGCTACTGTTAGTATGTCAATTTCTTTAAAAAGCTCTCTTAAGGAGTCTGTTCGTTTTAAATCATAAATTGCTCGAATAGCTCTTTTCTGTAAAATAAAAATAGTTTGAATATCCGCTGCTTTCCCCCACAACAAGATACCATAGGACATCACACTATGAAAGTAACTAAAATATACTAGCCTAGATGTAGCCACATCCGTGCTTTGTCTGATGTTCCTAACAGCGTAAGCCGCAGAACTTAATTTACCAGCCAATTTATCTATGTGGGGTCCCCACTGCAATTTGCTATCAATGGTTATTCCAAGAAACTTCATATCATTTACTAATTCTAACGTGCTGTTGTCTAACACTAAACTGGTCTTGTACGAGCTAACACGTACAATAGTAAAATCAGCATTGTATTACCGTTCAATATTGCACTTTTGGCAATTACCTACTTTTTGGGTCAGTTCGTGTACAGCCATCAAGCGAGCGTCGCGTTCTCATTATAATTTGCTCAGTACTTCATCCATAGAGTTTTACCAGTATTTCAATACAGTTTTATTATCAGTTTAATCAGTCTTTCAGTCAAATCAGTCTCATAGCTCCGGATACCCCGGAACATTGGTCCTTCGAACCTACGGAAAGATTGGATTTGAACACGTGTCCGTGTCGCGTAGACGTGACTCGTGTCACCATTTCCGCTTACCGTGAAATAGACTCAGTGCCTCTACGGTCTACCAAAGAACTTCAGCTGTGCTATCAAGTGTTGCAGTGACTATCAAGGAGGAGCTGTGCTATCAAGTGTTGCAGTGACTATCAAGGAGAAACTGTGCTATCAAGTGTTGCAGTGACTGTCAAAGAGGAACTGTGCTGTCAAGTGTTGCAGTGATTATCAGTTACAATCAGGACTAGCAGTTATCATCAGAACTATCAGAACTATCAAGGATTAGAGTGAGATTGACCATCATCGGTTCATTCTCTACCCAGCAGCAGTATCATCAGCGTTGGCCTAGGCGACGTGCCAGCCAGCCCCTAACTAGCAGTTCAGCAGTTATCAAGTAGTACAAGTAGATCAAGTAAGATCTTGCCTTTTTACATATCTACATTATGGCTTCTTTCAACGAAATCAGCGCTGGTCAGCAGCAACTGGCTCAAGCAATCGAGTCCGTTCTTACCAATTTCAAAAAGGATGGCGCGGAGAGAAAAACTTCGAGTTATTTTGAGAAAAAAATAAATGTGTTGGATAGCCATTGGTATGAATATGAACGCAATTTTAATAAAATGTCTGCCATGGACACGGAACCAGGTGTAAAGCAGTATATCATTAATGATAGGGAGACAGTACGTGAAAGATATACGAGCATCAGGGAGTACATTCAGTCTCAAGCTTCAGAAAAAAGATCGGAATCGCCCGTTATCAAGCCAGCTACTTTTGTAGTCCAGCCTCCGGCGTTTGGAGTCTCGGCGGCAGCGTCGAGTGGGTCTGCCAGCCCGCAGGCATCCAGCGCAACGACAAGCAAGACCGAGGAGATGCTGAGGAGACAACAGAGCAACTTCAGGGCCTTTCATCGCACCCTATCAACTATTAATATTGATGCAGTATCAGAAAAGTGGGAGTTAGAGGATCTTCTTAACACCGTACAGTCCCGCTGGACTACCATCGACAAGTTTCACTGGGAGTTAGACAGCGAGTTGAACGGCTCTAACAAAGATTATGAAGATGCCTACACTACCTATGAAAGAAAATACGAGGCTATCAAGAAAGCCATAAACAAGAAAATGTGGTCGGTTTCGCACATCGGGAAAACTACCCCTAAAATCGATTTACCTATTTTCTCCGGGAATTATAACAGTTGGATTTCATTTAAGGACCTGTTCAGTGAAACCATCCATAAAAACCCTTCTATGTCAAATGCTCAGAAAATGCAATATCTAAAATCAAAGGTGAAGGGTGAAGCAGAAAAATTAATACAGCACTTGCACATCAGTTCTGAGAATTATGACACTTGTTGGGATATACTAAATCAACGCTACAACAATGAAAAATTAATTTTTAATTCGCTTATGCATACTATCATGAATCTCCCGGCTATGCAACAGAAATCAGTCGCTCAAATAAAACGCCTACATGACACAGCTTTCGAATGTCTCAACGCAATGAAAAATATGGGAATCGATATCAGTTCATGGGATCCTATTATAGTCTATCTCCTGTCACAGAAATTGGATACAGAGACGTATACTGGCTACGTAGAGTCCGTTAACAACCCGAGGGAGCTGCCAGTTTTGAAAGAGTTCCTGGAATTTTTAGAGTTAAAATTTACGACTCTAGAAACATCGCGCAGAAAGCAAGATAATTCTACGCAAAAGAATCAAGTCACAGCAAAATATCAGTCATCAAATTATAATAATAACTACAAAAATTAATTTACTACAAACAGCAATGCAATTTCGCAATCAAACGTCAACGGCGCAAAAAACATGTCAGCAAAATATCATTGCGCATTGTGCAATAGCGACGAGCATGGAATCTATTTTTGTAAACGGTTTCTAGATTTGCCGCCTTTCAACAGACTAAAGACAGTGAAGAGATTGAACCTCTGCCCCAATTGTCTTTTTAAGCATGACAATCAATGCCTTTCAGAAAAACTTTGTCGAGAATGTAATCAAACCCATAATAGTTTGTTACACGAGGCATTTGCGCATTCCCCCCACCCGCCGACGGACGGCTCGGGTACAAGCGGGTCGCGCTGGGCGGGGGCGGCGAAGAGCGCCTCCAACGGAAATGCAAGCGCAGGAAAAAATAACAGAAGCAGTTCACACGTGTCGTTGCAGAATGACCTTTACGAAGTACTTTTGCCTACCGCTCTCATCAATGTTCAAGCAGTAAATGGATCGTATATCAAGATGCGCGCCCTTTTAGATCAGGGTTCCCAGGTCTCACTAATCACAGAAAATGCTGCTCAGCTCCTGAAGATACCTAGGAAGAGATGCAATGGTGGGGTTTCGGGAATCGGAGCACGGGAAAGCAACTGTAAAGGCATGATTACCATCATCTGCTCTTCAACTGCTAGCGACTTCTCTTTCGAAACAGATGTGTTGATTATGAAGCAGCTAATAAAAGATTTACCAAGTCAGACTATTTCCAAACCAGACTGGTCATACCTGGAGCACATCCAATTGGCCGATCCAGAATTTAATAAAAGTCGCCCTGTGGACATTTTGCTAGGTGCCGACGTTTATTCAAATATATTAATGAGTGGGATATGCCATGTTAACCCATCTTTACCGACCGCTCAACAAACTCGGCTCGGGTGGATTTTGAGTGGCAATGCAAAAACATATCAGTGCAATGTAGTACTCAATGATATCGACAGTATTCGGAAATTTTGGGAGATAGAAGAAATATACGAGGAGTCAAATTTATCTTCTGAAGATCAGCAGTGCATTGAGTATTATCAGCAATCAACATCAAGACGGGATGACGGTCACTACGAAGTGAGGTTGCCGTTAAAATCAGACTATCAAGAAAAATTGGGCCAGTCAAAATCAAAAGCGATCGCACAATATTACAAGTTAGAGCAGAAACTTTCAAGACAGCCGAGTATTGCGCAAAATTATAAATTATTCATTGACGAGTATGCATCGCTTGGTCATATGAAGCCCGCTGACACAGTACCTACCAGCAAAAACGGTGGCTTACTAAAATGTTATTTACCTCACCATTGCGTCACACGCGAAGACTCCACGACTACCAAGTTGCGCGTGGTTTTCAACGCATCAGACAAAACTTCATCAGGGGAGAGTTTGAATGACGTAATGTATAGGGGCCCTAATTTTCAACAGGATTTACAGAGCCTCATCATCAAGTGGAGGCAACATAAGTACGTATTTACGGCCGACATAGAGAAAATGTTTAGGCAGATATGGGTTCATCCTGAAGATCAAAGGTTGCAGATGATCATATGGAGAGACAATCAGTACGAGAGTCTGCGAGAGTATCAGTTAGCCACGGTGACCTACGGCACAAAAGCCGCCCCATTCCTCGCCATGATGACGCTAAAACAGTTAGCTCAGGATGAACGAAGGAATTATCAAAGCAGTCCAGCACCGAGTGTCTTAGAACAATCATTCTACATGGATGACTTGATCCATGGTACACACTCTATAGAAACAGCTAAGCAGTTACAAGCAGATATGATTAACCTATTAAAATCAGGAGGTTTTAATCTAAGGAAGTGGAAATCAAATGCACCGGAGTTGCTAGAAAGTGTAGAAACAGATCAGAAGCAGCCAGAAAGTTTTGACTTCAAGCAAGCGGAGTCAACCAAAGCCTTAGGCCTCGGGTGGAATCCACAAAATGATGTATTTACGTTTCAATCAGGAATACTATCATCATCGTCAAGACCAACCAAGCGGTCTCTTTTATCAGACATTTCGAAGCTTTTTGATCCCCTAGGGTGGATCGCCCCAGTCACTACCAAGCTGAAAATACTGTTTCAAGATGTATGGAAAGCAAACGTACAATGGGACGAGTCCGTACCGCAAAATATCTGCGACGAATGGATCAAAATTAGAAATGAAATACAGTTAATTCAGCAATGTGAAGTCCCAAGGTGGCTGCAGACACATGAGAAAGATCAAGTGGAACTCCATGGGTACTGTGACGCTAGTACTAAGGCGTACGCTGCCGTCGTCTACTGCAAATTATACAAGAAAAATGGGACGAAAGTCAGTTTAGTAGCAGCCAAGACAAAGGTCGTTCCACTCAACAAGAATACCTCATTACCGCGACTAGAACTTTGTGGAACAGTTTTATTGTCAAAATTAATGATAAAAATCAAGGCATGCTTAAGCAACCATGTCATTACAGTCTATGGTTGGACCGATTCGATGGCGGTACTTGGTTGGCTGAATGGTGAAGCAGATAAATGGAAGCCGTTTGTTGCCAATCGCGTCAAAGAAGTTACGAATGCCATGCCAGCAAGCTGTTGGAGATACGTCAAGTCAAAGGAAAATCCAGCAGATTGCGCCAGCCGAGGCCTCACTGCTTCACAGCTAAAGAAACACTCGTTGTGGTGGCAAGGTCCGCATTGGCCAGAAAACGATATCAAACAGAAATACACAACCAATGAAGAGTCCAAGCAAATTAAGCAAGCAACTGTAACGCAAATATCAAGTGATTGCGATACGATAAAGCAGTTATTGGAAAAGCAGTCTTCATTAAATAAAGCAGTAAGGATATTAGCATGGGCCCTAAGATTTACAAGCAAGAAAGAAGAACAAGATTATTTGACAGTACAAGAGTTGAGAAGAGCAAACTTGTTAATAATTCAAGGCATCCAACGGGAAATATTTCTTGATGAAATAAGCAACTTATCAGAAAACAAAGCAGTCAGCAGTAAAAGCAAAATAGTCAGTTTAAGTCCTATATTAGATGAAAAGGGCATTCTGCGAGTCGGGGGTAGGTTGAGACACGCGAACCTTAACCCTGATATGAAACATCCAGCCATCATCCCAAGCAACACAAGAATAGCAGATCTGATCATCGACCAGGCCCACAAAATCACATATCATGGTGGGGCACGTATTACAACAGCTTTCATCAGACAGAAATATTGGCTTTTGGGTGGCAACAATGCCACTAAAAAACGACTACGCTTATGCGTGAAATGCAGAAAGCACAGCCCCATTCTTCACCCTCAATTAATGGGAGACTTACCATCAGCACGTATCAGCCCATCGCGCCCATTCTATCACTGCGGCGTAGATTACACTGGCCACGTCAACGTCAAAGCTAACAAGGGCCGTGGTATCAAGACCACGAAGGGGTACGTGGCAGTGTTTGTATGTATGGCTACGAAAGCTGTACATCTAGAGCTGGTCTCCGATTTAACAACGTCGGCCTTTCTGGCTGCATTAAAAAGACTATCTGCCCGGAGGGGCCAGCCCGGACATCTATACAGTGACCAAGGTACTAACTTTATAGGGGCCAATAAAGTACTAAAACAAGAATTAGCAGCATTGCAAGAAACATTTGATCAAGAATTTCGAGCAGAGATAGCAAGCATGGGCATCGAATGGCACTTCAACGCACCCTCTTGGCCCTCAGCAGGGGGGCTCTGGGAGGCTGCAGTCAAAAGCCTAAAACACCACCTGAAAAGAGTATTAGGCGATCAGAACCTAACTTTCGAAGAGTTTTCCACACTTCTAAGTCAACTAGAAGGATGCCTGAATTCACGCCCACTCTGCACAATAACAGAAGACCACGACGACCTAGATTTTTTGACACCGTCACACTTTTTGGCGAGCGGTACCATTTTGACCCTCTATGATACCGAGAAAGATCTAAGAACAAGATGGCATCTGACTCAGAAAATATTCAGTGATATCTGGATTCGTTGGCGTGACGAATATTTATCACAACTCTCATCACGTAGCAAGTGGCGTCATTCTCACCCCAATATCAAATTAAATGACGTAGTGATAATCAAGGACGAAAACCTTCCCCCCGGAAAATGGGCTTTGGGCCGTGTAGTACAACTGCATCCCGGCGGAGATGGTTTAGTGAGAGTTGTGACTTTAAAAACAAAGGGTGGCCTCATGAAAAGGCCAGTCATAAAACTTGCTATTCTGCCAGTCAGCCAGAATGTAGAGCAAGAACAAGGAAATAAATCAGAAGAAACAAAAGAGACAAAACCTAAATCAAGAATCAGAAAGACATCCTCAGTTATATCATCAGTACTCATGACTCTATTTTTCATGTTTTTAGCAGTACCATCTATAAACTGCGCCTACAATATATCTCCGCTACAGAACAACAACAGCCTGTATTTTGATCGGATTAATAACATGAATTTAATTCGGGACGACTGGCGCCTTGTTGTCTATTATGATACTCAACCTTATCAAGAAGCTAATATGGCACTGGCAAAGTACATAACATACCTGAGTAACATATGTACAAAAATACAGTTGCAGTCCCATTGCGAAGGCATCATGTTGCAGCTGCGTCATGAGGCCACTGAACTTCAATATTATCATGATATTATTATGAATCATAACACCAAAACATCGCTTCGTCGTCGGCGCCGCGGCCTTATCAATGGAATAGGATACATTGCTAACAGCCTATTCGGCGTTTTGGATGAGCATTTTGCGGAAAAATATGAGCGTGATATAAACCTTATCAAGACGAATCAGAACCACCTGGCTTCACTGTGGAAAAATCAAACGTCCGTAGTAGAAGCGGAGTTTAATATGCTAAAACGAACAGAAGTTATGATGGACAAGCATCATAAGATGATAAACAAGAAACTTAACGACATCGAAAATGCAGTTTATCAAGTAAATTTAGCCGTTCAGAATGAATCGCTTATCAGCGGATTTTTATCAACCGCAATGATTGCAAACAATATTTTATTCAATCTACAAAATATTCATCAGATGCTGCTGGAATCAGTGACCAATATTTATAACGGCAAATTCAATTTCCATTTACTTACCCCGGATCAGTTACGACATGAACTTGGTGTGATTTCTGAGCAGCTCCCAAAGGACTTGTCGCTACCAATCAAGAAAACAGACAGTTTATCACAGATATATAACTTGCTACAAGTGCGTGCAAGAGTTACAGCCAACTTTATAATATTTGAAATCAAGATACCCCTCATTGGAGAAGACACGTACGAAGTTTTAAAGGTGATCCCGATTCCCCGACAGATTGAAAATAAAGAGATAACAGTAGTCCCAGTGTCAAATTACATCGCAGTCGATCTGCGGCGATATACATATTGTTCGCTCTGGTAGCAGTCATCGTCGTGGTGTGGGCGTGGCGGCGCTTCAGTTGTCGACTCACGCCTGCTTGCGCCGCGGCCGCAGCGGAGCCACCGGCGGCTTCGCCCGCAGCGGCAGCATCCACCAGTGTACAGTGTACTGAACATTACAGTGAATTGAGTGAATTTACCAAAATAAGTGCGCGTGCGCCGGGACCAGCAAAGCGTACCCTTTTTAGTAACGATCAAAGTGCGCGAGTGTTAATGAAAGACACTAGTTCTTCGCCTATAGTAAATCGACCAGTTTTTAAAATATCGGACGGACATTTAGATTCTTAGTTTTATAAACATATGGTTTCGATAACATTATATGTAGAAAAGTGCAGTATCAGTGAGAATATTTTAATCTTAAGCTACTAACAAAATGAAATGTTTTAGTTATTTAAGCTTAAATCATCATGTATCATATCAGCATCTTATCATCTATACTAAACCCATTTCTCTCGCCCGGGAATATGTACGAGCTAACACGTACAATAGTAAAATCAGCATTGTATTATCGTTCAATATTGCACTTTTGGCAATTACCTACTTTTTGGGTCAGTTCGTGTACAGCCATCAAGCGAGCGTCGCGTTCTCATTATAATTTGCTCAGTACTTCATCCATAGAGTTTTACCAGTATTTCAATACAGTTTTATTATCAGTTTAATCAGTCTTTCAGTCAAATCAGTCTCATAGCTCCGGATACCCCGGAACAGGTCTCAACTTGCCTGACATTTGGAAGTGAGAATTTGATACACTTGGTTTTACCAGCGTTTAACAATTAATTATTAACTGTGAACCAATTCAAGGTTAAAGACAATACACCATTAACATCATCAAATTCTCCTTTTTGTCTTTCAATTTTGCTGATAACCCTGCTGATCTCGCCTCAAGAGGCGTTAAGGCAAGTGATCTGACAGATAATGAACCTTGGTGGACCGGACCTGCATGGTTGAAGACCAAGGACACTGAGATTCTAAGACCCACATCAATCCCAAGCACATAATTAGAGAGCAAGAACTCGTTTCACACTCTGATGCAAGAAACATCCATTTGGAAGAGATTTTCATCAATGCTCAGGATGAAAAGAGTAAGAGCTGAAGGACAAAAAGAAGATTTTGATGATGTCAATAGAGTATTATCTTTAACCTTGAATTGGTTCACAGTTAACAATTTATTGTTAAATGCTTATAAAACCAAATGTATCAAATTCTCACTTCCAAATGTCAGGCAAGTTGGGACCAGTTCAGTGTTGGACAGCAATACGTAGAATTAGTAAATGACACGAAGTTTCTTGGAATAACCATTGATAACAAATTGCAGTGGGGACCCCACATAGAAAAATTAGCAGGTAAATTAAGTTCTGCGGCTTACGCTGTTAGGAACATCAGACAAAACACGGATGTGGCTACATCTAGGCTAGTATATTTTAGTTACTTTCATAGTGTCATGTCCTATGGTATCTTGTTGTGGGGGAAAGCAGCGGATATTCAAACTATTTTTATTTCACAGAAAAGAGCTATTCGAACAATTTATAATTTAAAACCCACAGACTCCTTAAGACATCTTTTTAAAGAAATGGACATACTAACTGTAGCTAGTCAATTTATTTTCGAAAATATAATGTATGTACGCAAGAACCTTACAAAATTTCCCAAGCTTAGCGATAGCTGTAATGTTAACCTAAGAAATAATCACAGACTACTTGCGCCCCGGTTTAGACTCGCGAAGGTTAGCAATTCATTCAAGGGTCAATGCATTCTCTACTACAACAAGATACCTCTGGAGATCTTGAAATTGCCATTTGAGCAATTTAAAATCCATGTTAAAGCGACTTTGTCGAAAAAGGGATATTACAATGTTAATAATTTTGTCATTATTTATTCCTGCTTATTAATTATGATAATGACTAAATATTATTTTATGTATTAGTTAAGCATAAGCAATTTTTAAAAAGAGATCTAAAAATCAATCTGTTGCAGTTTCTACGCCCTTCTTCTCCCACAGTGGTCCAATGTAGAGAAATGGCAAAAAATTACGATTGCTAAGTATATGTAAATATCTACAATAGTAATAAAGACATTTGGAATTTGGAATTTGGCTCAGTGTAAGAGATTTTTAGATTAAAAAAACAGAAGATACGATATTTTAAGTGCTGCTGAATTTAATGATGTTGAAGCCAGCTGTTTGAGATACTATTAGAAATTAATATATGGTCAAGAATTTCAAGATCTGATAAAGAAAGGTAAAGTTAGAAACAAAGATTCTTTGATCAAACTTAAACCATACTTGGATGGTAACAATTTGCTGAGAGTCATCCCAAGCAAGCAGCATGTTACAAGATTAATAGCAGATTCACACACAAAAACCTAACATGGTACGGTCCAGCAGGCAATGACGTACATCCGGACCAAGTACTGGGTAAAAGGTCTGAAATCAGCAGTTTCGGTCGAAGATTTCAGTCGAAAGTGTATTGTGTGCATAAAGAATAATGCACTAACAAAGCAGCAGCTAATGGGCCAGTTACCCAAGTTCTAAGGATATATCATATCAGTATCTAGGAAATATTTGAATAACAAACATGAATCATTCATCAATCATGTTAAACGGTAAGAAGAATATAGGTGAGTAAAAAACATAATATATAACGAAAATAAACTTTTATAAACCCATTATCAAACACGCGAGTTCAGTTGAAATGATTTGTTATGAAGTTTCGATGTTTTATTAATGGACAACGTAATTAACACATGTTTAAACATGTACAACATTTTATTAGTAATTTCAATCCGATTGTTACTTACATAGAGTACAGTAGGTATGTATGAACATTTCTCATATACATTACCTTCAATTAAGTTAACAACATGTTCGCAACGAGTAAGCTTATAATCTTTGTTAAGTTTGTTTAAGCAACAAGCTATCATTGCAATAACATTGTGCTTATTTTTGAATATATGTGTAACAACTACAGTAGGCCAGCTTCACCTTTTACTCTAAAATGTATGACTAAAAGACAAAATAGATTTAACCGCCCACCATAGATTAGTATTTACACCACGGATGTAATTTATTAATCCGCCGTTTTGGCAGTAATATTAATTTTGACAACGGTCTTTTTAAACTGTGAATACCCTTACTTGGTATTGGATATCATAGAGCGGACGCCGTTCTCCCATAGGCCTCCAAACATGGGTGATTTTGGTGGCGCAAAATGCCATGTCGTACCATCATTGGCTAAGAGCTCGGCTATCAATGCCATGTCGTACCATCATTGGCTAAGAGCTCGGCTATCAATGCCATGTCGTACCATCATTGGCTAAGAGCTCGGCTATCAATGCCATGTCGTACCATCATTGGCTAAGAGCTCGGCTATCAATGCCATGTCGCACCATCATTGGCTAAGAGCTCGGCTATCAATGCCATGTCGTACCATCATTGGCTAAGAGCTCGGCTATCAATGCCATGTCGTACCATCATTGGCTAAGAGCTCGGCTATCAATGCCATGTCGCACCCTCATTGGCTAAGAGCTCGGCTATCAATGCCATGTCGTACCATCATTGGCTAAGAGCTCGGCTATCTCTTTTGCAACGCTATTAGGGCTCTTGGACCACATTTGTCTTAATTTAGAAATTATGGTAAATGTATTGATTACTGTTGAATGGTGTTTTACCTAAGTAATGTTTGTGCTCGTGGTATGCCTGGAATGCATCAGTTCAAGAAACAATTCGCGTAAATTTTAGCTTAATTTAAAAACTGTTGTTTTTGGTGGGCGGAATGTTTTGTCGATTTTCGACCCTATGCTATTCCTACGTAACTGCAATGCATTTTACCCACAAGTTTAGTCTTAATAAATCAAGTATAGAATCCAGACGCGTTTGCCTTAAAAATCACCTGCAAACAAAAGTGAACCTTAAGTAAAGAAAAGAAACGTTCGATGGTTGTTGAGCCGAGTAACAGATTGGTCGGCTACCTGCAGGCGCCATTGAGCGTTGTATTTGGTGATGTGTGTTTTCTAATTAAGTGATTCAATTTCAGCCCTAACAGAAGCATAAATATCACCACACAGTTTCATACTTCTTTATGCTTTGATTATTATTATGCAGGGTTATAAAAGGGTCGCATAGCTATACAAACCTTATACACTGTTTAATAGTCAAACTTGCAAATGATCTCGTGAAGTGTTGCAAAATTACGGTGATTATTCTCCCCGCCCGCCGCCGCCTGAACAATTGTTGAAAGACAGAAAATCTTATAAACTGCAATATATAAATACATACCAAAATATAATAATAACGAGGGAAATAATAAACATTTAACTCCCTAAAAGTACGCATTAAATGAAAACGTGGTCTAAAAGTCTTTGCAACCGAGCCATAAAATTAATAAAAATAAATAGTCAAACTGGTGTATCAGCTCTATAAAAGCTTTATTTAATGTTTTACTATTTCAGTGTTATATATAACGCTGCGAGAAGACTTTTTATTAGTACGTCTGTAGAGTGTACCTGATAAGACAGTTCCCGTTCATAGCTCTGCGTGGGGTCCCGCTGGTTCTTGTTAACGAACGCCTTCACCACCCACTGCTGTCCGAAGGCCGAGAAGCGCGACGTCTCGTAGTACAGCTTGTGCACAAACTCCTCCGTGCGGTACGGCTTCAGCTGTAGGTCTGGAAAACGCAAAAAGTTTGCTGTAGCACTTTAGTTCACCGATAATCCTCTGAAGCAGAGGGTAGATTAGTCTATTTCAGGCGGATTTAAATTCGGAGTACCATATATCCAGCGAAAGTAAAACTATGTTGTTTTGGCTATAAAATAAATTATCTTTTATTTTCAATCCCTCCTCATTCAAAGACCTTTTTCAAAGATATTTTACCTATCCTATCCAAAGTCGTTCAATCCATAGTCCGCTCTCAGTTCTCCTCCTACCTTTCTTCAAACAACTTACTCAATACGTACCAATCTGGGTTCAGACTAGGGCACAGCCTACCACAGCAATTTAAAAGTCAGCGATGACATCCAGCTGGCCATGGACCAGAAGTTGGTCACTGTGTTGGCCCTGCTTGACTTCAGCAATGCCTTTAGCAGCGTCGATTTTGACATTCTTGTTGCGGTGCTGGGTTCTTTGAATGTGTCGTCGCATGCGGTTCATTGGGTCAACTATTTCCTGAGAGATCGTCAGCAGCGCATTAAGTCTGAGGAGACTGAAACTCATTGGTGTGATCTCACCATAGGAGTGCCTCATGGTGGTATTTTTTCTCCTCTGCTGTTTTTAGCCTTTACAACTCTATCTCCGACGACTTCTCTTCTTCGTACCATCTCTACGCAGATGATTTCCAAATCAATCGCCACTGTTCCCCCTGCGATTTAGTTTCATCCGTGAAGATGTTGAATGCTGACCTCGAGAATGTAAAGGACTGGGCCTCGTCCCACTGGCTGTTGGTTAACCCTATAAAATCGCATGCGTTGATTATTGGAACCAAGCACTCTCTTTCCTTATTACAGAAACGATGAAAGAAAGTTGCTGTGATTGGTCAAATATCAAAAGCGATTTAAATTCATAGATGTCGGAAATACACGATTTTTTGACACGAGCTCTCTTTTCTTGCGATGTGATTCGATTTCGTATTTAAATGGCATTGTGCTACTGATATTAGAATTGACCATATACCTATCATCTACCTACATATTTTTTAATCGTTTATTGAGTATTTGATTAAATTCTCATTGAAGGAAAACGCGATTGGTTGAATTTTTCTCGATATAATTTATTTACGAAAATGCCTCTAAATTGTTTCACTTTTTCCTGTATTTCTCAAATCCTAACTAATTTCATTGCGGAATTACATTAAAAATGTAGATATTATATATTTGGAATCTCTCCTTGAAAATATTTTTGACAAAATAGCGTAGTTTATTTTTAAAAAATTTTTTTATGTGGTTTGGCGCTACCTTATTATAGTTTCAGTCGAGGACATTGTTTGCGCTCTCTTTTTTTCTTTCTTATGTGGCAGTAAATAACGCTCTCAATTATATATCACTGTATCTCCAAGGAGCACCACGTGTACGAGCACAACTCACCATTGAAGGTGATCTTCTCATAATTGAGCAGCTCCAGCACCTGGTTGCACACCTTGTTCTCCTCCCTGGCCTGCCGCTCCCGCTCCGCCAGCCCGTCCACCACCTCCGCGGCGGTCTGAGCGGGGTGCGCGCAGGAGCCCTCGTGGGACAGGGCTTCGTGGTGCGGCCCGCGCCAGGGGCAGCCGATGCAGGCGTAGCGGCAGCCGGTCAGTCTGCGCGGGGAGCAGGGTTGGGCTGGTAATCGGGGGGTTTTGAGCGCACAAGGATATTATGCAGTGAACGTAGTTTGAAGGAGGCAAAAGATCATAAATCCCAACGCCAACTGGCGGATAGATTTATACATATCAGATCATCATAGAGTCTAGAGTTAGGTCATTCTTATCATGAATCTACTACAAATACAGGACAGTGTTTATGTACCTACACTTAGCATATTTTTAAATATTTCTAATACTCTACAGCAGGCAACAAAAAACGGTCAACTGCGAGTCTGACCCGAACCCAAACGTTCCCTTAACATCATAAAACATATAACACTATGTACTTTTAAAATCGCCGCTTCACATATCAAAACATGTCTTCTTAGTTAATAAGCAACGTAAAATTTCGGGGCGGCCTGCGCCCCCTCTCATGCTTGCTATAATTGTGAAATTTTGAGGCCGTGTTCATTATATTGTAATTTACAAATTAGCTAAGTGAAATTTCATAATACAGCCCTTGTTAGTGAATCACAGGGTTTCCTCAGTGAAAAGTTGATTTTGGGTATAACTGAGTTGGTCATCCCTTCTCTACAGTATAATAAAGAACTTGATTTGGTATGTTAATTTCTTTGAAAACAATATCTGTACCTTTTTCACATAGCAAAACAAATTAACTGAAAACAAAATGATATCTTCGTAAACCGAGACGAAACGTACTAACAAAGTCGTGATGTTCCACTTTTCGTCCTTATCTCCAATCAGTAAAGCCTCAAAGTGGGACACGTGTTCGAACCTAAATGCGCAGGGTATTCGTATCTATGAAGAATGAGAAGGTATGCCTTTTATCATCTCAAATGGGTTCACCAGACGAATCACACAACAAAACAGTAACAGTAATACGCTTTAGATTATAGCTAACAAGATGATATCAACTTTTTTATTTACAAAACATATAAAAGCTCAAGTGATCAACAACTATATGCTGTTTTTTTTTCCTAAATTACCCGGAGCTACGCAAAAACCCAAACGTTATATGAACCGATTCTCGTATTCAAAACAGCGCGGCGATGGGCTAGCCCTCTATCACGCGAAATGAAGTATCAAATGTACCGACTCTCGTGTACCATTACAACAAGATGATATCAACTTTTTTATTTACAAAACATATAAAAGCTCAAGTGATCGACAACATACAGCGTACAATAACTCTATTTGATTTATCTACTACAGTACAATGTGATTGGTGTACAACATTTATATTATAACACAAGTAGCCGACGACGCCTTACACCACAGGCGTATCAACTATCATAATACCACAAGACAAGATACATTATAGTTCGAGATATAACGAAAACATGCGTTAATTCACTACTATATTACTCATGACCTGGGGTTTTGCAGAAGCAACATAAACCGCAATCTCATAAAAACCGTCACTTCTTATTTTACGGGCGCGGTGGGGGGGAAGCGATCACGATGACTCTGTTAAACCTCTTCGGCATCCATGTTGACCATTGGTTTGACAGGCAATACAGTTAAGTAGCAAATGAACGCTAGTATTCGTCGATAATTCGTGTAAGAATATATCA
The DNA here is from genome assembly GCA_949825045.1 of Argyresthia goedartella. Classification (NCBI taxonomy): domain Eukaryota; kingdom Metazoa; phylum Arthropoda; class Insecta; order Lepidoptera; family Argyresthiidae; genus Argyresthia; species Argyresthia goedartella. Next base: position 2,492,008 of record OX463827.1, on the reverse strand, counting down.
ACATGTTGCAAGCTACATCAATGTGTTTGGTTCGCATTATACCAGGTGTTGCAAGCACATACACTAGTGTTAGTGAGATCTGTTCATTTCACGAAGGCGCTGCCTGTCTATCCTGCTAAGAGTCGAAATGATCCTTGTGGAAGTGATGGTCAAATTGAGTCTAGTCTAGACGATGGCAGGTTTAGATGCAGTGTAGGGGAGTATGATACGAAGAGAGACAAGAGTGATAGAGAAAAATTTGCTAGCCGATGGTTTCTGTTACATATGATCAAAAGAATACAAACCTTTTACAATGCAAAATTGTATCGAAATTTAGACAAAGACAGATAGCAGCTTCAGCACTGTAGGTGCTGGCACCCAAGCTATGAGTAGAAGATGAAAGAAAAGAAAATACGAAAAACGAAAATTAAGTTAGATGTAATAGGTTTGAGACAGTACCCTCCCTTACATGCTGACAGACGCCAATGAACAGACCCGTAACTATCACATTTCCACACACCTTCGGTACCTACGCCGCCGCCTCGGCACTGGCGCGTCGACCACCTCAGACACGAGGTAAGTCCTCCGAAGCGCAGCCAGTACCAGCCAGTACATACTGGATATGATGCGAACCAAACCACTGAAGGCGAAGGGACGGGACGGTTTGGAATCGATGACGATTTGGGTGAACATCAGGGTACAAGTCAGGATAGGATACTTTTAGGAGTGTCGGTACCAAAACCGACAATTGCGCAGTCGTTACTGGGCAGTCTTGTGGCTACTCACTAGAGTGTTTTTTATGAGCCGGAGGCGCTGCGGAGCGCGGAGGCCGCGTGCCGGTGAGGAGCAGACCAGACGAACGAAGCCGGAGCGGCTGAGGCGACGGCGAGTGAGGGAGCCTGCGACGAGCTGCACGGAGACAGTCGCCACGCTACGTTGCGCCTGAGCAGAAGCATACGCAAACATGGATTTTAGTAGAAAACATGTTATTTAGGTTAGTTTAGTTTTGCTAAAATATCTCAAGAACCATACATTTCCTAGACTGGATATTTTACAGGAGGGGTTACCTCCCCCCTCCCCCCAAAAAACACAGTAAAAAAATACAGTCTTCTAACTATGTTTAATATTGCAAAAAAGCAGTTTCTCGTCATCCGCAAGATGTAAATGCCGCAAGAGCGCCGGCCTCCGTAACCCAACCAGCACGTGGCGGAGACTGTCGAGCGCACCCGATAACCGACGAACGTGAGTTTCGGCAACGCCAAAATTTCGGCTGATTTCTGGCTGAAACCGAAACATTGCCGAAACATGAATTTTGCGCCGAAACTGAAACCGAAACCGAAATTTCGGTCACTAGTCATAGTTACATTGCTACGAAAGTGACATAAAGCTACCCATATATAGGTAGAGTTTGGGGGTGGGTGGTAGCGGTGGGACATTGACGATTTTTTCGTTAACGAAATATTTTTGTTGTACCGTCAATGACTAACCCTAGAAATATTAGGTTAATTTCGTCACTCTAATAACGCTTAACTGTATGGAATTGAAGAATAGTGCAATTCGTTAATTAGTTAGAGCTTAACTTTATGGTTCTTGCTTTCCATTTTCAAAGTAGCATTTTAAAGATAAAAAGATACGCAAATTCCGAAGTGAGAAAATTCTACGCCAAACAAAGGTGATAGATAGACGCACTTACACAAGCGCTAACATTAAAATGGGCATGGGCCGGACACATTGCACGCTTACCCGACGACAGATGGACGATAAAGACAACAAGATGGAAAGGGCCAATAGGAAAGAGATAGGTAGGAAGACCAAACATGCTGGAGCGATGATATAATGGAGACCGCAAGCACAATGGCAAAAGAGAGAGAGCAATGGAAGAAATTGGAGGACATCATGTTTTATTGCACCAATGGACAGTTCTTATCAATACAAATACAAAAGTAGAATACCCAGCCGCCAATTCCCTTCCGCCTTCTAAACGAAAAATAATAATTGTGGCTTACCACTCGTACCTACTGAAGAGAACAAAAGCTTGCGTGATGAAGCTTTAGCAGTTCTAACATACCCTAAAATAATTTATGATCTACTGTTAACATCTTGGGCGTGAAATCAATTTTTATTTTTTTAGGTTAGAAATTTTATCAACTTTGTCATTTTTTCCTGAAGTCACGGTAGGGAATTGGCGGCTGGGTATTCTACTCTTGTATTGATATTGATAAGAACTGTCCATTGGTGCAATAAAAACACGATGTCGCGTTTTCCCTCCTCAGCATAATGTGCGTGGGTAGCAGAAAGAATGAATTAGAAGTCGACAATGCTGCTGTTTTTACATTTTTGGCCAGGGCTTCTTGGTCGGTATTTAGTTTAACCAGGGTTTTGTTGGCAAGGGTGCGTCCTATCTTTGTAAAGTATGTGTTGCAGTGAGATAGAGAGGTATCCACAGTACCTTTGTGTCCTAGAAGTTCGTCATAAGATTGTTCACCTTTATTTAGATCACAAATAGTTTTTATCGGTGTCCACATATTCTTAGGATTGTCTTTATTTTCTAACAGAAATTATTTGTTGTGTTGGTTCTTAAGCCGCTTTACAAGATCGTTACAGTAGTTCCTGTACCTATTGTATGATATTCCCAGGATCACATTATTTGGCTCTTTACGAGTTTGCATGAGGAGCGCTTCACGGTGGTTCATTCAGCGGATCGTTAATTACGTATTTAGACCGACTAATTTTAATTATTTTTGAGTTTCTAGTGACCTGAGTCCTTATGTTTATTTATTTTTTCAGAGCAAGATGGTGCCCCGACTAAACCATTTGATTGCATGGACATATCCTGCAATGGTCGGATACTCTGTGCTGGCAGTCTGAAAGTACAGGACGATGCCTACCTGGTGTTCTGGGACCAGAGACAACCGCAGGCAGCTTTAGGGGGCTACTGGAACTCGCATACTGATGATATTACTCAGGTACCTACAGCTTATCAAACTCTTAGGAAAAAATCTGAAATAGATTCCAATCAAGTAATAAAGTGAATACCTTACAATAAATAGTAAATGTGAGTAAAGGGATAAAAAATATGAACTATTAAGTTTGAAAGTTTTTCATGTTTCTGCTGTATTAAGTAAAGTGCTGTATATATATTTGAAGATACACCTTCATGTTAAATAACAACATTACAATTAACAACTTTTGGCTCGTCCGCACACCGGTAACCTGCTCGGTCGGCGCGGCGGTCGGACGACAACTGTCCCATCCCGCCATTACTGACGTATGTGCTCGAGACAAAAAAACTGTAGGGACTATAATTTATAAATAAATAGCCAATACACTACATCAACTATGCCCAAACTCACAGGTTCGCTTCCACAAAGACAAAGTGTCCACCGTCGCCACGGGCTCTGTGGACGGTCTGCTCAACATCTTCAACATCATGGAGAGTGCGGAGGAGGACGCTCTGCAGTACTCACTCAATGTGGAGAACTCCGTGGGGAAGATCAGCTGGCTGGACGATACCAACCAAGGTAAGGCCGTACAGGTTGCTGGAAAAGATCTCTTATCAAATTATTTATATTACCCGAGTGGCCGAGTCGGCAGTTACCCTGCCTACGAAGCCAGAGGTCCCGGGTTCGAGTCCCGGTGGGGGCAAATATTTGTTTGATGAGAACGGATGTTTGTACCCTAGTTATGGTTGTTTATCTATCTAAGTATAATATTTATCTATATAAGTATCGTTGTCTAGTACCCAAGATACAGGGAATCCTAGTTTGGGGCTAGATCAATGTGTGTAAATAGTGTCCAAAGTATTATTATTAGGCTTATGTTTAAACGATTACCAAAAACGCACCTATTTTACTACCAATAAATTCGAAATGACTGCCAGAATGGATAAATGTCCACCAAATTGTGTTTGGATCACCAAACTTCATTTTATTTTTTGTGTTCTTAAGTTTATGTTTTAAGTATTTTTTGTTGTTCTTACATGTTCAACCTAACACGAAGGATAAAGGGGGCTTCGCTTCGCTCACCCCCTTTACCCTTCACCTAAGCTACCGCAGTATTTTGCCCTGATATTTTTTGCAACTTTTGGTGTTCATTTATCCATTTTGGGTAGGAAAAAAATATTTTGGTGATCATAAAAGATATTTGTTGCCTTATTATTATTATTATATTATGTCCTATGGAATTTTGCTGTGGGGACGAGCTGCTGATATTAACTCAATTTTTGTTCCACAAAAAGGGCTATTAGAGCAATTTATAACCTCCGCAGTCGTGACTCCCTGAGGGAACTGTTCAAAGAAATTACCTTATTAATTAAAGTACCGTGTCAATATATTTATGAAAAGATCATGTACGGTTAGGAAGAACATAAATAGCTTCACTAAAAATGTTGCGAAATTATCTAAGCGGAAATAGAATTGAACAACCTTACTATTGACTAGCTAAAGTAAAAACTTAATTTGTGGGTCTAATGGCCGACTTCATCAACGATCCCTATCTTTTAGGGGACACTTTATTTCTTTCAGGGGCCACCTAGCGGTTATTTCGGTCTGACCTAAGTGTAAGGGTCATCTAGAATCCTCAGGGACCCCCTAAATATAAGTCCGGCCACCGAAACAATCGCTAGACTAATATCTACGCCATTTTGAAAAAAATCCAAAAACTGCTCTCTACTTAAAGTGACGGATGATATTCAGGTTGCCATGGATCAGAAGCAGCTTTCGGTGCTTACCCTGCTCGACTTCAGCAATGCCTTTAACTGTGTTGACTTTGACATTCTCGTTGAACTTCTCAAATCTCTTAATCTCTCTTCCCATTCTGTCAGCTGGTTCGACTCATACCTTCGTGACCGTAAACAGCGTATCAAATCGGAGACGACTTGCACGGATTGGTGTGACCTCACCTCCGGTGTCCCCCAAGGTGGCATTCTCTCTCCTCTTCTATTTTCTATATTTATTAACTCCATCTCCGATGCCCTCTCATCTTCTTATCATCTTTACGCGGATGACTTACAAATCTATCGCCACTTCTCTCCCGATAATGTAAACTCCGCTGTGGAGGCGTTAAACGCTGACTTAGAGGGTATTAGAGGATGGGCCTCGTCATTTGGGCTACTGGTTAACCCAAACAAGTCCCAGGCCATGATTATAGGTACCAGACACTCACTATGTTTGTTGAAGCAACAGTCTGTCCCTCCTGTATCTTATAACGGTACCGTCATCATGTATAGCGACACAGCGAAAAATCTGGGTGTTGTTTTCGATAACCAGTTAACCTGGTCAACGCATATCAGCGAGGTCAGCAGGCGAGTTTACGCTACCTTTCACTCTCTCAGGAGACTTCAGAACTTTCTTCCTCGTCAGACCAAAATTATTCTCGCCCAGTCTCTTTTACTTCCCCTCATTGACTATGCTGATGTTTGCTGGGTAAGCGCAAATGAAGAGCAACTGAACAAACTCGAACGACTTCAAAACCTCGGGATTCGGTTCATCTTCGGACTGCGAAAATATGATCACGTTTCTCAACATCGCAGGGAGTTGAATTGGCTTCCGATTCGTCTTCGACGGGACTCTCATATCCTATGCCTGCTCTACAATATTTTGTGGAACCCTCGGTACCCTAACTTCCTGCGTGATCGCTTCGAATTTCTTTCTTCATGCAGGCCTCGGAGAACTCACATGGCTACTATGCTTAAAGCCCCACAACGCTCCACTGCAACCTACGAGCACGGGTTTAGAATCCGCGCTATACGGCTGTGGAATGAACTTCCCTGCACCATCAGGGACAGTCCATCACTGAATATCTTTAAGAACCGACTAAAGAAGCACTATCTTTCACTGTCTATTTAGCTACTTATTGTATTAGTATTAGTATATTTGTAAGATATTTATTGATATGCTGTATTTATGTAACTGTGTATGTAGTCTATATTTCTTAGCAATAGGGTTTTATGTATGTGTAATATGTATTATATTAGAATATAGTCTTAATTGTACGCGCAATTCTTTCCCTTACCTATCATCTCCGTCTCCTATCCAACATGGTTTGCTGGAAGAAATCTCTTTTTAGAGATAAGCTCGCCTTTGTACATGTTTTTTCTATCATAAGTTATCTGTATGTCTGTTTTGTTTAGTACAATAAAGAAATTACGAATTACGAAACTGAATCGACAAATAAAACCATATAATTGTCGAACCTGCTCACAAAACAGGCGAATCGGTTGATAAATGCGACATGTAGAGGAGATCAGCCGGAATCCCGAAAGACTGGTCGCTTTATTCGCTCGGTCGATAAAGATCTGAAAATATGATAGCGCCGGGCCAATGGTGATTTTTTTAGTAAAGGGTAGGCCTTGACTGAGGACCTTCACTTGCTACGATCTCTGCAGACATCAATAGCTCCCTGAAAATTCTAATAAACAGCAATATGATCGACATCGACAGGTGTCGTGCATCACACAGTCCAACGACCTGCAGATATGGGACAGCGACAGCGGGGATCTACTGAGCAGCTTCAGCAGGGATAAAGTTGCCAAGAGTATAAAGGTCAGTTAATACAGGTTTTTTTCATCTCAGAATGCTCTATGTAAAATGCTTCCTTAACTAGCCATTTCACAACTATATAAAGAAATACACACACAACCACACACAAGCGTAAGTATTCTTATCACACACTCCTGTAAATAATATTACTATAGGTGCTCTGTGAGCGCCTATAAAATTCAACCTATTGACTAAAATTATATAGGTCAAGATCTCTACAAATCCCACACCTATTTTTAAATATGTCAAGCCGTTTGGTCTGTAACGTTTTTTTTTACATTTTCAACGCCTTTTCCGCATTTTTTGAAAAATTTACGTAAATTTCGAACCTGATCTTAAAATTTCACGAGAATCGGTTGAGAAATGCGACCTGTGGTAGGAGAACAGCCGGACAGACATCCAGGCACACGAAAGCATTCTTGCCCAAGCTGAACGGAGACGTTCGTCGCTCGGTCAAATATATAGAAAGGCAAGTAGGTTTAGGTCTACCCCAGCTCAAAAAATTACTTCTACTACTCCTATCCAACCTTAGTTTGCTGAAAGAAAGCCCTTCTCTATATAAGATAAGCTCGTCATGTTAAATCAATTATCTAACATACGATATTGTGTATCTCTTACAGCGCAGTAAAGGAGACGACTGCTACCTGGTGGATACGTTTATGTGTTCGGACGGAACTCCCTTGGTCCTGGCCGGCTCAAACGGCGGGGATGGGTAAGTCATTGATTGCTCATTTCTTAATACGTTAGACGCCGAGACACTGTTCCGCTAGGGATATGACGGTCAATGTTGGGCGTCGAGCCTTCGCCGCACAAAGTTGGGCGTCGAGCCTTCGCCGCACAAAGTTGGGCGGCTTCGAGCCTTCGCCGCACAAAGTTGGGCGTCGAGCCTTCGCCGCACAAAGTTGGGTGGCATCGAGCCTTCGCCGCACAAAGTTGGGCGGCATCGAGCCTTCGCCGCACAAAGTTGGGCGGCATAGAGCCTTCGCCGCACAAAGTTGGGCGGCTTCGAGCCTTCGTCGCACAAAGTTGGGCGGCATCGAACCTTCGCCGCAAAAAGTTGGGCGGCATCGAGCCTTCGCCGTACAATGTTGACCTTCATTGTTGCGTTCTCTATTCAGGTTTGTTACGCTTATGGGAAACAGGGATAACCGGGAAAAGTCAGGGGAATTTTTTTCTCCTGGAATAGTCAGGGAAAAGTCAGGGAATTTCCGAAATTCTCTGAAATTTTCTTAATATGTTTTTTTTTGCAATAATTACGAAAAATGAAACTGACTTGAAACTAAATCTGAAAAATATTGGTATGAATATGAATATTTTTGATTTGATTGAATATTTATATTATTCTTTTGTCAATTAGAAAAAACTATGTGCCAAACATTAAAAATTAAAAAAAAACTCTTTCTTTTGCATTTGATTAGACAATACATAACAACACGATTATTACTATATTTATCAGTGTTTAAATTTTTATGTTTTAACACCGATTCAACAAATTCTATTTGTAATTTAAAATATAAAAACAACAGGTTATTTATTTGCTTTGAATGCATTAATTTTTTACTTTACAGTGTTCAAATTCTTTTTCGAATTTCAGTTTTTTTCAATTTTGTTCATTTTATTATCTAACATTCCCAATCTAATTGTCAATTGATCTTTGAAGAATTATGTTATTTACTTCAACACATTTTTCTAATATGAAAATGGAATTGAGAATTTCCTCTATTCTCTCAAGTCGCTTGAATTTTTTTTTCCTCAAAAATGATTCATTACTATTGCTGGTATACAATTCCCGTGAAGTTTGTAAATATGCCAGAAATGCACGATCACGTTACATGGAACATCTCGAGGAACAGAAAAAAAAAGACAAAAATGCGTTAAAAACCGCAGAAAACAAGAAGAGATCGCGAGATTTAATTAAAGAGTTGTATGAAAAAAAGAGGAAGCTAGCGATCGAATACCAGAAAGGTCTTGAGAGTCTTGATGAGCAGCTAAGTGCGGTTCATAAAAAGTAGAGGGTAGTAATGTGATTCATTAAACTACATTACATTTCGTAGAAATGTAGATCTCATCTTTAAATATTTTACTGTCATATTATAATATGTGTTAAATTTGTTTGTTTCTTTGCAGATTGTTTTATCGTATGTAAAGGATATTATAGTCTATAGTTCACGTTATTATTGTTTTCCAACGTTTCTCAACTGCTGATCTTTGATAGTCAACTTTAAAAAAAAACATGTAAAACAAAGTATTCTTTATTTAAACCTAACCTCCCTGGAATATTTGTAAAATATGTATGGAAAACCTAGAAAATTAAGGGAATTTGTGATTCAGCAATGTGTAACAACCATGCTATTGTTCCAACGGTCATTTGTAATGTGATAATTCGCATATAACATGACCCACGTGGCCGTGTGGTTGATCCTTATATAGCTGGATTTTTGCAAAATACTGACATAGAATATAGAGTAAAAATGTCAAACGCATTTATGGATTAAAGTAAGAAGTAAAAATCTTTGAATCATTATGAAATTATTTTATAATGATTCCTTGAATCATTATAATATAAAGGATTATTTTCTTAGAAAAAGTAGCTGTTTTATCAATTTAAGCCTTTAGTCGAGCAGTGGATTCCAAACAAGCAATGTGACCGCGTAGAGCCACTTGTGACGTAGTTTTGATTTGTCGTCTGTTGTTTGTGATTGTTGAATGGCGCAGAATAATTCATCATATAGGATCAAAAAATACCTTGTATTAGTCGAAATACATTACTATATCTAACTAAATAAATAAATAAAAAACAACCGACGAAAAATTTAAGCAAGGTACATTTTTTCGAAAGGTACGTTTTACGGAAAAAGCATTTTCTAAAAATTTTCCACAGGCTTCAAAGGTGGATTGTGCGAGTGAGCCGTTATGTTGATTATACTAAAGAATGAATGTTTTGTTCCAGAGAATGCCTGAGGTCGGTAACGATTGCGGATAAGAAGCTGTCGCCGAGCACACATTTCAGAGAAAACAAACAAATAGTCAGATGCTGCTGGTACGACAATTATGTAAGTGCCATGGTCACTGACGACCCGAATGGCCGAGTGGGCAGTGACCCTGCCTACGAAACCCAGGGTCCCGGGTTCGAGTGCCGGTGGGGGCCAATATATGCTTGATGAGAACGGATGTTTGTACCCTAGTCATGGTTGTTTATCTATCTAAGTATAATATGTATATCTATATAAGTATGTGTATCGTTGCCTAGTACCCAAGATACAGGGAATCCTAGTTTGGGGCTAGATCAATGTGTGTAAATAGTGTCCAAGGTACATTATATCACATTATTATTGTTATTTATTTTAAATCGCAGTCGATGTTTCTATGTATGTGTGTGACGTCATTGTTTACATTAATGTTACCCACGGCACAGGCCAGTCACAGGCAACGAGATGTCTACCCATACTGTGTGTGCCACAGACCAGTACATTATAGTCGTTTATCTACACACGTATCATAAACCCTCTTTACTGCGTACAAAAACCGCACGTTACGTACAGCATTATGTTAAACTACTTGGTAAAAACTCATGTGTAATTTTTCTACATATTATGACATTCAAATTTCGAACGCCGACGCCCGCCTGCGTGCCAACCCTAGTTTGTCGGTGATGTTGGTGCTACTGAACAAGCTAAACAACTGCAGAGCCACAATGCCGGTCAAACATGCGGTCCCTGAACACATCAAAGAGAGCTTATGATATGTGTGTAGATAAACTAGTGTAGGTATGTAACTATACAATTTAAAACTCTCGAGTGATATTATTATGAAACTCGCCTTCGGCTCGTTTCATAAACCCAGTCTCGAGTATTAATGCCCTCCATTATGTAGCAGTCACATAAGCTACTATTATGTGACTGATACATTTGGAATTTAAAATTTCGTCAAAGCAGTAAGTTCAAAAGTTTCATATCCAAGTCCACCCGTGGTAAACGACTTTTTTCATACCGATCCGTATTTTCTGTCCTACAATTTTGTTTCGAACTGCTGGTTCAACCGTAGAATCGTAAGTGTACCAAAAGGATACTCGCAAAATTAATTAGAATTGAATACCGCGTCAAAAGAACGTTTGGCAAAAGTTGACTACCCCGTATGTGGGATGCACCGCCTGACTAACTGACTGACTGACTGACTGGCTCGCTTGCAGAACGACGTGCTCATCACGGCGGGTGAGGCCGGACTCCTCAGCGCCTGGAGACGCGGCCGCGTGCCGGCGGGGACGCTCGGCAGCAAGCTGACTGCGTCGCTGGACAAGCTGCGGCTCAACAGACACAAGCCTTACTAATATATGATATATGTTGTCGCGTCACACGTCGCACACAACCAACTGTTTGCCTTTTGTTGTTGAGTAGGAGGCAGGAGGCAGTAGGACCACAGGTCGGTCGGTTTCATTATGAAGGCGTCTAGACTAACTAACTAACAAGAAAACTGACGGCGACATAAGACAGTTCTTGTTCGGTTCAGTTGATGGCATCTTTCGAATCTGTTTAAAATACTTCAATCGAGTTTTAGCATTACACACGTTCCTACACAATGACGTGTACGTATTCAAATGTTAAATCAATAGCAAATGGCACAGAAAAAAATCATCGAACTTACCACTTTATTCATTTAAAGATATAATAATTGCGAACAAATCTTTCCAATCGTAATACAGGCGCGTGGGACATACCCATCCCTTTGCAGCTGAACAATGACGCAATAAAATGACCATAATTTAGTGAAAACACACAAATTATCTATAAAATTGTAAATAAAGACACTTTTGATTCACACACAACAATCACACATCCATTGATTACAATAAATTATTTTAACATTCAGTACAAAACCACAGTGACCTGTGTGACGTCGTCAACAAGGTATTTCCTTCCCGCTCATTCAAGTGTGATAGAAGTCGTAAGACAGACAGTCAACAAGGTATTTCCTTCTCGCTCACTCACGTGTGATAGAAGTCGTAAGACAGACAGTCAACAAGGTATTTCCTTCTCACTCACTCACGTGTGATAGAAGTCGTAAGACAGACAGTCAACAAGGTATTTCCTTCTCGCTCACTCACGTGTGATAGAAGTCGTAAGACAGACAGTCAACAAGGTATTTTCTTCTCGCTCACTCACGTGTGATAGAAGTCGTAAGACAGACAGTCAACAAGGTATTTTCTTCTCGCTCACTCACGTGTGATAGAAGTCGTAAGACAGACAGTCAACAAGGTATTTCCTTCTCGCTCACTCACGTGTGATAGAAGTCGTAAGACAGACAGTCAACAAGGTATTTCCTTCTCGCTCACTCACGTGTGATAGAAGTCGTAAGACAGACAGTCAACAAGGTATTTCCTTCTCGCTCACTCACGTGTGATAGAAGTCGTAAGACAGACAGTCAACAAGGTATTTCCTTCTCGCTCACTCACGTGTGATAGAAGTCGTAAGACAGACAGTCAACAAGGTATTTCCTTCTCGCTCACTCACGTGTGATAGAAGTCGTAAGACAGACAGTCAACAAGGTAATTCCTTCTCGCTCACTCACGTGTGATAGAATTCGTAAGACAGACAGTCAACAAGGTATTTCCTTCTCGCTCACTCACGTGTGATAGAAGTCGTAAGACAGACAGTCAACAAGGTATTTTCTTCTCGCTCACTCACGTGTGATAGAAGTCGTAAGACAGACAGTCAACAAGGTATTTACTTCTCGCTCACTCACGTGTGATAGAAGTCGTAAGACAGACAGTCAACAAGGTATTTCCTTCTCGCTCACTCACGTGTGATAGAAGTCGTAAGACAGACAGTCAACAAGGTATTTCCTTCTCGCTCACTCACGTGTGATAGAAGTCGTAAGACAGACAGTCAACAAGGTATTTCCTTCTCGCTCACTCACGTGTGATAGAAGTCGTAAGACAGACAGTCAACAAGGTATTTCCTTCTCGCTCATTCACGTGTGATAGAAGTCGTAAGACAGACGTCAACAAGGTATTTCCTTCTCGCTCACTCACGTGTGATAGAAGTCGTAAGACAGACAGTCAACAAGGTATTTCCTTCTCGCTCACTCACGTGTGATAGAAGTCGTAAGACAGACAGGTGAACACGCCTGGTGTCGCCTAAATACGTATGACACTAAAATCATGAAAGTAAAAAAAAACTATATATATATAAATATCAAGATATATTTTTAATTATGCCTTCTTCACGTAATCTTCAACACAATCTCAAAAACCCGTAAAATATTGTATTTTCCATTGTTGACATATCTATCCAGCCAGTATGTTATAAATAAATTTACCGCATTACTGAATAAAAAGACAAAATCATTATAAATTAAATAATTAAATCTAAAAATCATTTCGATAAATTGGTTAGAAACAAACCGAATAAGTCTACATTTCTGCTAAATTTTGTACTCGAAAATATGTTAATCTCCTAATGGCATCACGCCAAACTTATTGTAAGGTGATTGTCTATCTACACAAAGTCGTCCAGTACACTAAACATAAATAAATGGTGAGCAAGATATAAATACTTCTTCCACTTCTGTACATCACTTTAATTACGCGTTTGTGATAGATCGCTCTCTAAAGTAAAGAAACACATTCTTATAAACTCCTTTTGTTAATGAGATCATTGTGGGTCCATGATTTACTACTTTCATAAGTCATCAAAAGGGCAGCTCATAAGCACTTGTTTCAGCGAACTCACTAAACATATCACGTACTTAGATAAATAAGCACCCATTGTCAAAGTCTATGCCCTCATTTAGCACGAGATTTAAAATATTGTCCATGTTTTTAACTGAAGTTGGATGACGATAAATATCATAACAATTTCAAACCAACCAACTATATTTAAACACGTTCTAATTTACAACAATCAGAATCGCACGTCATAAAACATGGAGAATATATCCGTCAGGCCAGGCAAGGTGTATAATTCCTTGATTGGAATCGAGCCTTATATTGCCAAGGTGCCAGATAACGGCGACCGCAGGACTCTCACAGGTGTCTCTGAGTAGCTGATACCGGAGTGGTAGTGGTAGCGTGTGAGTGTATTAAATCAGGTTCTCGTTGTCGTCGTACGGACTGAGCGGATATGGCTCGACAGTAGATCACTTCGACGCGAGGAACATGATCAGTCTGCAAGTAAGACAATACTTACTTAGGACTAGCGTTTATTGAAATAGTCCCAAAGTGGAACAAGTATTTGGGGGTACCGCCAGGGCAGAGCTAAAACAAGACAGATGGGCGATCGCAGACAAAAACATACGGTTGTCGCTCGCTCGGGACCGGGAAGGAATTTGAGCATCGATCTTTAAATCCGTTTCAGCTTCAGAGACGTGCAAGTCGCTACAAGAATGATATTTACATGAATTGTATTTGGATAGATGTAGACCGGAAGTCGCTTTTGGCCACCGCCAGTTAGACAAGAACTCACCGGAAGTGTATCGCCTTGTTGCTGAGCAGCCTGTTAGTGTCGCTCGGGTCGGCCAGCGGCAGCGGCAGCGGCAGCGGGGGCGCGTCGCTGCTGTCCCCGGCTAGGTACACATGTGTGTAGGGCTCACCGGAAGTGTATCGCCTTGTTGCTGAGCAGCCTGTTAGTGTCGCTCGGGTCGGCCAGCGGCAGCGGCAGCGGGGGCGCGTCGCTGCTGTCCCCGGCTAGGTACACATGTGTGTAGGGCTCACCGGAAGTGTATCGCCTTGTTGCTGAGCAGCCTGTTAGTGTCGCTCGGGTCGGCCAGCGGCAGCGGCAGCGGGGGCGCGTCGCTGCTGTCCCCGGCTAGGTACACATGTGTGTAGGGCTCACCGGAAGTGTATCGCCTTGTTACTGAGCAGCCTGTTAGTGTCGCTCGGGTCGGCCAGCGGCAGCGGCAGCAGGGGCGCGTCGCTGCTGTCCTCGGCGAAGGTGTGCTCCGCCACGCGTGCCCGCACGGCCGCCTCGCCGTGCGGTCCGCGGAGCGCCACCCACAGCAGCGGGAGCGGGCACGACGACTTGGATTTCAGGATAAGCTGGGAAGGATGTAAGGTGGTAAGGGAGACGATATTTAGAGTGGACAGACCATCCCGGCGCATTTAGTCTACTTCTCGATAGGTCGACTTGGTCCTTTACATCCATTTGTCATAGCGTCCACTACCCCTAACAAGCGAGAATACTGATTTCTAACACTGCCCTCCGCTAACTTAAAAGTCGCTAAGCCACAGAACCTCCTTTTAGGACGTAAGCGATAACCGTGGATTATGGTAGCGGCGTACACACGGTGAATTCACGGTTCGGTTATCTCTTATAGGAATGGAGATATTGAACTACATTTTAACAACTCACGATCTGACTTTTAGATGTGTACAGTTATACTAATGCTAGTGAAAGGCGACCTTTTGTATTTATGAATGCTATAACAAAAAATAGTGCGTCAATTAGTGCCTTAACCAATCCCAAAATTCGCGGTAGAACATAATAAAAATTAAATTTAAAGTTCTAGAAACAAACATATCATCGTACAGGCGTTTACAAAAATGATTTTTACTTCAATTACGGACCAAGAACTGTGAATCTTACATAGTTACATCATCGACATATTAAACTGTGATTATTTGTTTTTAACTGAAAATGTAATTTTACTGTGATTAGATATAATACTATTAGATCCATGCCATTTAAATAGTTGGATAAGTAAATATATCCAGCCATTATATGGCGAGGAAGTTAAAAAATGTGATTATAGGTACTGTGGTTTAATTATTGCAGGAAAATTAATGAGAAATGCATGGTGTAAATAGGGGTGGCGCAGAATATTTTTGGGCGGGTGAATTATGTTGAAAGAGAGTTTAGTATGATACGAAGCAATTACCATGATCTCGCCTATTTGATAACATATGCATTCTGAATAAGATTCATGTCAGCAAAGACATTTTCACTTCGATAGTCGTAATAGCTGAGTTACTTCGCGTTCCTAGCCGCAAAATAATCAATTATCGATCGATATCGATATATAGCGCTATCTTCTTTCGATTCAATCACATTTTAAAAAGCAACCAGCAACTCCTGGTGCTCCATATTGTTTGTTTGTTTATTTGTTTATTTGGAAACTGGGCCCACAGCACAAAATGATAAACATAGATACAAAAACTAGCTTAGACTTAGGCCAATTAAGAGCCCTTGTTATACTTCTTTAACAATGTAAATACAGTTTGTTTGTAAGTTTTAAATGAAATAAAATCAAACACAAGTAATATTAATAAAATAAAAAATAAAATACAAGCTTGAGGAGAAGGGAGGGAGGGGGGAGGTGTGTGTGTGTGTGTGTGGAAATGAATGTATTTGTTCGAAATAGAGAGAATTTTTTTTTTTTTTTTTTTTTTTTTTTTTTTATTATTAATATTATTAGTATTATTAAAGAGTGAGGATTTATTCATTTAGTGGAGGTACAAGTATTGACCTTATATTTCTCTGAAAGAGGCCAGGGGAGCAATGGAAAATGTCCATACTGGAAAACTTTCGGTTGTAAGTGCGAGGCAGGCGGCGGCTGGTAGAATTGGCGGCATAGTTTGAACGAGCCAGAGGTACACTAAACAGTCTGGTATGACGAGTACGTTTTGATGGCGCCTCAAGTCTGACTAGAGCCTCGACCAGATCCGGACAGTCCACTACACCATGACAAACATTGTAGAGCAGCCTCATGTCCATCATCACTCGACGGGACTCAAGACTAAGGATGTTGTGATGTCGGCATACTGTTGCGTAGTCGTCGGTATCATATCCGTCTCGGAAGCTGAGTTGCCGGAGAAATTTTACCTGGAGACGTTCAATCATTTTGATGTAGATCTCGTATTGAGGATTCCAGACTGTGCAGCAGTATTCGAGAATGCTTCTAACATAGGCAAAGTATAGGACACGGATACAAGTGAGGTCAGTAAACGGTTTACTTACTCGTAAGATAAAACCCAAGTTTCTGAAAGCTTTGTTTGTGATATGTTCTATATGTTCTTGAAAAGTAAGTTTGGAGTCTAAGATGACGCCTAGGTCACGTATAGATTGAACTCTTAGAATTGAAGTATCTTTAAATTTATAGTCATACAAAATGGGGTTTGTTCGTCTTGTGAAGCTTATAATGTTGCATTTGGCAACGTTTACATTTATTCTATTGCGTTCATAGTAGGCAGACAGTCGGTTTAGGTCCGCTTGTAAGTTGACACAATCTTGACTAGAATTTATAGTTGAGAAAACTTTTTTGTCATCAGCATACAAGAGGAACCTGGCGTGTCTGAAGCAGGTACTTATGTCATATAAATATGCAACATAGAGTAAGGGTCCCAAGATTGACCCCTGAGGAACACCAGAAGGTACAGTGACTATCAAATCTGATCTGTTGATTGCAATTAAAATTTCCTCTACATTCACGTAAAAAAAAGTGGTCATACTGGATTATTTATCTGTTAGTGTCAAGGTCATCATCTCTTTCAAAGCGTTCCGAATGGATCATAAGTTTAAGTGGTGATGGTCGCTATTTCCCATTGCCCGGAATGGCATCATGAACCTGGGATGGTTGGTGATAGTTTTAGTGCTGTTTGCTCCATACGGACATGCTGTTAGTGAATACTGTTTGATGACGTCGTCGTATCATGGATTTGCACCGTTATGTATTAAAAAAACGTACGAATAGGAAACATTAATTACGACTTTTGAAAGTAACACCTCAGAAGTTTTTTTTTTTTGGTATTGCATCTAAAACTCAAGAACAACCCCTGGTGGCTTTTAGTTAGCGGAGGGCAGTATAATGCATGGCTCGGCTCATTGATGACATAGTGGACCGACGTCATCCCGGACAATAGATCCAGCGGTTGTGCTGTGCAAAATACATCATGCCCATATTCTTAGTCGATGTACTGTTAATTACATATTAGCCCCGCAAAGGGCATCAAAAAATAGACTATACAGCATGAAAGCATGACTTCTTCGGCATGGCAATCAAGAAATCATCTCACGCACCCATTCTGGGGCGTGGGGAGTCAGGGTCAGATCATCGGATCTCTTCCTGAAGAAGCGCCTCTGTCCACTCCTATGGACAGGTCATCGGGGGGCCCTCGCGGGCGGTGGAGATCTTCTCACGAGGGGTGTTCCATTGGATGATCGCCGGCTAGGCAACCAGGTCGCGTGGCAGGCGGCGGCGGTCGGGCGGGCGCGCGTGGTACGGCGCCATGTCGCGGATATGCGGATGTTGAGAGCTATCCGCACGCGCGAACATGCCCTTCGCCAGCCTCTGGACAAACTGGTCCACTGGTTCACATCTGAGGTCCCTCTGGATCGACGCATTCCTCACGTAGCGGGGGGCGTCGACGATGGTACGCAAAGAGAGGTTCTCTTGGGCTCGGAGTCTCCGTTTGTTCGTCTCCGAGCACAGGGCGTACCATGCCGGGGCCGCGTAGGTGAGGCGGGATCTCACGTAGCACTTGTAGATCCCGAGCTTCGCCCTCAGAGGGAGGCTGGAGTCGAGAAGTGGACGCAGCTTGGCGCGTGCCACCTTGACCTGGTTGACGACGTTGTCGACATGTTGCTTCATGGTGAGCCGGCGATCGATGGTCACTCCCAGGTACTTCACCTGCGGAGACCACGCGATGTCCTGTCCTTGGAGCTGGAGTGGTGGTGGAAGGGGGGACTGGCCTGTGATGAGCGCCTGCGTCTTCCCAACGTTGACGGACAACCACCACTTGGCGAGCCAGTCGGGCAAGATGTCCAGGGTGCGCTGCAGTTTGACGGCAGCGTGCCGTGCCTGGATCGACGACGGGCATGGCAATCAATCAAGAAATCATCTCACGCACCCATTCTGGGGCGTGGGGAGTCAGGGTCAGATCATCGGATCTCTTCCTGAAGAAGCGCCTCTGTCCACTCCTATGGACAGGTCATCGGGGGGCCCTCGCGGGTGGTGGAGATCTTCTCACGAGGGGTGTTCCATTGGATGATCGCCGGCGAGGCAACCAGGTCGCGTGGCAGGCGGCGGCGGTCGGGCGGGCGCGCGTGGTACGGCGCCATGTCGCGGATATGCGGATGTTGAGAGCTATCCGCACGCGCGAACATGCCCTTCGCCAGCCTCTGGACAAACTGGTCCACTGGTTCCCATCTGAGGTCCCTCTGGATCGTCGCATTCCTCACGTAGCGGGGGGCGTCGACGATGGTACGCAAAGAGAGGTTCTCTTGGGCTCGGAGGGGCATGGCTTCTTCTTGATAATCTTCTCACGCACCCTTTCTGGGGCGTGGGGAGTCGGGGTCAGGTCGACGGACCTCTTCCCGAAGAATCGCCTCTGTCCACTCCTGTGGACAGGTCATCGGATGGCCCCTGCGGGCGGTGGTCTTGATGTGGCGCTGGTGTGCAGTGGGTGATCGCCGGCTAGGCAACCAGGTCGCGTGGCAGGCGGCGGCGGTCGGGCGGGCGCGCGTGGTGCGGCGCCAGTTCGGCGATGTGTGGAAGATGTGAAGCATCCGCACGCGCGAACATGCCCTTCGCCAGCCTCTGGACAAACTGGTCCACGGTTTCCCATCTTAGGTCCCTCTGGATTGTCGCGTTCCTCACGTAGCAGGGGGCGCCGACGATGGTACGCAGAGAGAGGTTCTCTTGGGCTCGGAGGCTCCGTTTTTTCGTCTCCGAGCACAGGGCGTACCAAACCGGAGCCGCGTAGGTGAGGCGGGATCTCACGTAGGTCTTGTAGATCCCGAGCTTCACCCTCAGAGGGAGGCTGGAGTTGAAAAGTGGACGCAGCTTGGCGCGTGCCACCTTGACCTGGCTGACGACGTTGTCAACGTGTTGCTTCATGGTGAGCCGGCGATCAATGGTCACTCCCAGGTACTTCACCTGCGGAGACCACTCGATTTGCTGTCCTTGGAGCTGGAGCGATGGTGGAAGGAGACTCTGGCCTGTGATGAGCGCCTGCGTTTTCCCAACATTGACGGACAGTCGCCATTTGGCGAGCCAGTCGGGCAAGATGTCCAGGGTGCGCTGCAGTTTGATGGCAGCGTGCGGAGCCTGGAACGACGACGCGTAGTAGGCTGCGTCGTCTGCGAAGAGTGCCAGCTGGGCACCCGGCCCGACGGGGATGTCGTCCGTGTATCGGGCGTAGCAGGCGGGAGACAGGCAGGAGCCCTGGGGGACGCCGGCTGCGACGGGATGTTCCTCGGAGACGGCGTCTTCCACCATCACTCGGAAGCGGCGATTCGTCAGGAAAGAGGCGATTGTCTTGACCGTTCTTCTTGGGGCAGGGGACGTCGACAGCTTGTACAGCAACCCCTCGTGCCATACTCTGTCGAACGCCTTCTCCATATCCAGAAGTACTGCGACAGTGTATTCTTTTTTGTTCAAACAAACCGTCATGTCATTCAGTACTCTGGTGAGCTGAAGCGTCGTAGAATACTCGGGTCTGAAGCCGAACTGTTCCGGGCGCGGCTGGATGTGGGTCAGTAACTTCGCTAACAGGAGCTTCTGAAACACCTTTGAGATGGTGCTCAGTAGGGTGATCGGCCGATAGCTCTCAGGCAGCTTGGTGTCCTTGCCCGGCTTGGGCAACATGATAACCAAGCCCTCCTTCCATTGGGTTGGAAAGTGACCCGTGCGCAAGATACCGTTAAACAGGCGCGCAACGGCCGCCACAGTGCGTGGCGGCAAATGTAACAGCGCCGTGTTGGGTATTCGGTCTGCGCCCGGGGCTTTCCTGGGCTTGGTACGTCGGAATGCACGCACAATCTGGCCAGGCGTGACGACGATGGGGTCCTCTTCGGGAGCTATCGGCGTGGCGAAGTACTCTCGCAGGTGTCTCTCGACTGTTGCGACGTGCTCCACATCATCCGTTGGGTTCGGCTTGAATTGCTTCTCGAGGCATTCGGCGAAGATCTCCGCACGGTCTTGGGCTCGGAATCTTGGTAGGCCGTCGCTGCCCAGGATTGGTCGAACAGGAGCAGGAGTGGTCGACAAAGCCCGGCACAGGCGATGCACGGAGGGGACGTGGTCGCCTATGGACTCGACGTGGCGTTCCCAAGATTCTTCAGCGTGGCGATCAAGTTGGCGCTTCAGATCTGCCGTCATGGCGTTGAGCCTGGTCTTCATCGTGGGGCAGCGGGTTTGCTGCCACTGCTTCCGGAGAGCGCGCTTATCGCAGATGAGTGCGCGTAGCTCAGCAGGAAGAGGATTGGGCTTCCCCCCGCGAGCTACGGTGTGCGATGATAGGTCGAGCGCGTCTCGGATCTGGGTAGTTAGCAGCGATGCCAGGCGGTCAACGTCTTCCGGCTGGTTGACGGGGCAACTGGTGGAGGGTTGGTCTAGGGCGGCGGTGAAGGCGCCCCACTGGTAGCGGCGACGTGATGCTGGCGGAGATACCCGGGTGGGCAGGTCCGCCAGGACGAGAAGAACAGGCCTGTGGTCCGAAGGGAGGTCAGGGAGAACCTCCTGGCTCGGCGGTGTCCGGAGACCTCTGACGACCACGACGTCGATGATGTCCCATCCGGCCCGCGTGTCGAAGTGGGTGGGCTCGTCGGGACCGATGACGTCGTAGTTGTGGCTCACGGAGTCGGCATGGATGGCGCGTCCAGCTGGGCACACCCTGGTAGAGTTCCAGGCGGTGTGCTTGGCGTTGAGGTCGCCGGCGACAAGTGTCGGGTGCGGCGACTGTAGCAGCCCCCGTAGCTCGGCGGTGCGGATTGGTGTACTGGGGGGCTTGTAGGCGGCGTAGAGTCGCAGCACCTCGCCGGCGACCTGGAGGTCGACGCCCAAAGCATACAGGGATGAATACTCCTGGGCGTCGACGAGCTGGTGGACGATCTTCCTGCCGACGATGACTGCCAAGCCTCGAAAGGTTCGGCCGCTGGAGGTCTTCTCGTCCTTGCGGTAGACGATGTAGCCGGGCAGCGACAGCTTGTCGCTTCCGGCTAGGTGTGTCTCGCTGATGAGCATCACGTCGACGCGGTAGTCCCTCAGGAACACGTGGAGCAGCCGCTTCTTCCCTGTCAGCGACTGCGCGTTCCAGTGGACGACCCTGAGCGGCTCATGCATTGCGGAGCAGAGCGGTGAGTCTGCCCACGGCAGTGGGGTCGCTGAGGAGGGCGAGCAGGGCTGTGAGGTGCCCTAAGTCCTGCTGCCCTATCGCCGCAGCCGGAGTGGCGGCGCCAGCGGCGGCCGCAGTCTCGCTGGCGGCGAGAGTAGCCGCCGCGGCGCCGGCGGCAGGTGGAGCCGTCGCCTTCTTCTTCTTCTTCCCCCCCCGCTTCGTCTTCTGCCTGGGGGCTCCGTCGTTCGCCTGCGCCATAAGCGAGGCGGGCGCCGTTGGTTCCTGCAGGTCGGGACGAGGCAGAGGGGGAGGCTGCACCTTCTTGGGCCCGGGCGCGTTGGTGAGCGCCACAGTGCCGGCCTTCTTGTTTCGCGCCTCCTGGCGGAACACGGGGCACGTCGCATTATTTGCCGTGTGCGGGCCACCGCAGTTGGCGCACGTCGGCGGCTGGTCTTTCGGGCGGGGGCATTCCCGCGCCGAGTGGGGACCGCCGCAACGTACGCACGCTAGGGGGCGTCTTTTTGGGCATTACTTTAGACGCCAAACTACAATGGGATCCTCATATAAATAAATTGTCGAACAGACTGAGTTCGGCAGCGTTCGCAGTTAAAAAAATTAGAGCTCTTACCGACGTAGACACCGCTAGACTAGTCTACTTTAGTTACTTTCATAGTCTAATGACCTATGGTATTTTATTGTGGGGTCACGCTGCGAATGCTAATAGTATATTTATTCTGCAGAAACGGGCTGTTCGTGCAATTTATAGATTAGGGCCTAGAGTGTCACTGAGGGAAAAGTTTAAAGAAATCAATATTCTGACATTTGTGTCTCAATATATCTACGACAATCTTGTGTATGTAAAAAGAAATATAACTAATTTTCAGAAGTACAGTGATATACACAATTTTAATACTAGAAATAAAGACAAGTTGGTTGCTTATGTAAGCCGACTACATAAAATTAGTAATTCTTTTAAAGGCAATTGTATACGCTATTACAATAAGGTCCCTACTGATATTAAAAACTTACCTTTAGACAAGTTTAAAATAATAATAAAACAGAAATTGTATAAAAAAGGTTACTACAGGATATCTGATTACTTAGAGGACAGATGTCCATGGGAATAGATTGTTTGAGTAACAGGCTGTTTCGATATATAATTAGCATTCATTTTGTAATTTGACAATATTTTATTTAAAAAAGGAAACGCAAAAGATGCGACGACTGTGGAGTTTCTTCGGTGAGCTCTTCTCCACAGATTCCGCCATTGGGTTAGTGAACTCACCCAAAAAAATGTAATGACGGATCTAAGTGATGTAACAACATCCTATGGAAATAAATGATTTTTGATTTTGATTTTTGATTTTGGGCGGTGGCACATATGCGACGAGTGCCGGAATTGCTGGCACCTGTGGCACTGGGCCGGGCCCTGTTTCGAGCGCCAGGCCTCAATCTTCACCCCCGGCATGTACAAGAGCTCCGTGATCTCGTACACAGCGCCGGGGGCACGGTCTGGGTTCTTCTTCAGGTTGGCGAAGAAGATGCAGCCGGGTCGTCCTTTGCGCGCCCGGATCTGCTTACAGTACTCGGCCTCCACACCGAGTTCTGCAAGCGCCGCGACTATCTCCTCCGGCGCGGTGTTAGAAGGCAGCCCGCGGATCGCCACCTTCTGGGTCTTGTCGGCCGGCAACGAGTATGAGAACCATCTCACACCCTGGTCCTTCTCCAGCCTGCACAGGTAACGCTGCACAAGCCGGTACTCGTCATCGGCCGTTGGGGTGAAGCGCACACCCTTTTGGTAGGCGCGCGCGCTGGGAGCCCGGCCGAGCTCGCTGGCTATCGCCCTGAAGTGGTCGGCCCAGTTGGGCAGGACCTCCACAATAAGGGGCGGATAGCGCGGCTGGCGGGGCTGCTGTGGCGCAGCGCCTCCCGACGGGGCGGCGGTGGCGGTGGCAATCGTGGCTGCGGCTTGAGTGGTGGCCTTGGCATGTCCAGGCCAGTCTTCCTAGGTGTAGGCGGGCGGGGCGGGGGGGATGGCGAGTCGGCGAGCAAGGCCCGCTTTCCGCTACCCCGTAGTACCTCATCGGATGGGCTTTCGCTGCGCGCCCGCCTCGTCCCGCGGGGCGGTGGCGGCAGTATGAGGGGCTGTTCACGCGCCTGCTCCAGCAGTTTCGCGTCCAGAATTTCCTCGCCGATGTCAGCCGCAGGCGTACCCTCCAGGGCAGCGCGGCTATCGGCGATGTAGGCCTCCATGGCGCGTAGTAATCCCGGCGAAAACAGTTTGGCTTGAGCGGCCCGGATTAGATATAATCCGTCCAACTCAAGCTCCGCTCTCGGCGAAACCGGACGAAGTACCACAGGCGACCCATATTCCGTCGACGTTGAGACGGGGAGCAGGCGGTCGAGGGATGTTGATGAGGTGAGGCGACTACGGCGCGGGGTGGCCCCCAGCGGCGGGCTGCTCATATCATGAACAACATGACATTCACTGGCGCTAGCACTAGCGCTGTCCACACTAACACTAGCACTGTCACTGTAGCCCTTAGAAGGGCTTTTGAACTTGTCCATAGCAGCGGGCTATGGACAAGTTGGCTGCCCGAAGGGGGTACCGACCAGGTACGACCTTAGGCGAAGCCGGCGTCCGTTCCTAGAAGGTAATCCCCTCCGTGCAAACACTCGCGACGGTAATATCGCGACGCGCACGGGCGCGTGTTGCGCACGTCCGCTTGCGACGAAGCGGCGGGAGAACTGCGGAGGAACGGCGAGAACTGCAGGTCCGAATACGCGACGGTCGACGACACTCCGGGGCATGGCAACTGTTAGCGCGAGCTTACATCCTGTGGCGTAAACAAAACCATACCGCGATGTAGGAATCCGTAACAGCGCCATCTGTTGGCGCAGACAGGTAAACTACCCCAGAATATAATGAGAATGCCACACGGTACTCACTTCAGTAAGGCCGGCTTTAGAGCGACGCGGATGGTCCGCGCGGACCCTACGCGTCGTTCTGAAACTGGCCTAAACCGGGGTTGGGTTCGAGATCAGTTAAAAATTACTCCGAGTCTTGCGAAAATTACCCGAGCGTTCGGAAAAAACCCGAGTGTAACCGAGGTTTAACGAACGAACGAACGGCAGCTTGCCGAACCGAACAGCATTAGGATGGTGTTCGTTGTTTTTCTTTTTGTTAAATAATTCTTTTATTTATATTTTAAGTCCTGACTGATCAAAAAGCGGCTAACTGCTGAAGCTTGAAAGATTCTATTGATAGGAATATCTCCTTATTGTTATAAAACCGGAAAGAGAGGATTTTTAGAAATTTGGACCCTAAAGCGGTATAAAAATTATTCTTTTTAAAGTTTGTAACAAAAATTAATTAACTCCCTAAAGATTCTACGGCGAAACAAACCATAGCGCGATGCAGCCGATGCACAGCGCCATCTATCGAAACTGAGACTTAATTGCAAACTAGTCAACATTTATTAGCCCCGCAAAGGGCATCAAAAAATAGAGTAAGACTCATTTGAGTGTTCCCCTCCACGGAAATCTTTAGTAAAAGGCGAAAGATTTTTACGTTCTGAAGGGAAACCAGAGTAACGATAGAACTGTTAGCGCGAGCTTATATCCTGCGGCGTAAACCAAACCATACCGCGATGTAGGAATCGGGAACAGCGCCATCTGTTGGCGCAGACAGGTAAACTACCCCCAGTATTATGAGAATGGCACGTCATGGTCTTCAATTCAGTAATCCGGTTTTACATAAGTATCGTTCTGTCACGTTCTTTTTAGTGACATCTGCAGAGACTGAACGATACTTAAGTATTTGATTAGTGTAAGTTTCTCAATTCAGAAATCGGAGCTTTCTAATAAAAATATACAAGTTGTATACACCAGAAATAAGCAAAAGTATAACTAACACAAATCGCATATATTATAATAATAATAAACGTTTTTGCGAGCTGCTCGTGCCCATATATTACATTAAATTAGTAAACATTTAGATGAAATTAAACTATCAATTACAATAAAAATTTGTATAATAAATATTAAAAAAATAATATAAACGTAGCCCGTTAATGACCCTACCGAGGGGCACAGGCCTTTATCCGCATACGAGTAAGATTAAGCCATATTCCACAACGCTGGCTCAGTGCGGGTTGATGGAGGGTTTTACGAACACTACCGCGTAGCGATAGTAGCCGGGACCTACAGCTTAACCTGTCATCCGAAACACTGAACGTCTGATAATCTACTTAAGATAAATTAATTATCTCATTGGTCAAGATTCGAACGTGCATCTCACATGTAAAGCAACCGTGAAACCCGTTAGAGCACGGAGCTCTCGTGTGCAGTCGTTCCTAGTGCCCCAGCAGCAGCAGCGGTGAATCCCATCTGTCAGCAACCGTACTCAGGATGGAGTGGGCACTTTCTAATGATTGCATGGAATGAACCGTCAACCCTGGCCTCCGCAGACATGCGTGAGGCGCTGCAGTGCTGCGGCAACCGTATCACCACTCTGAACACGTTATTACATATTGGACCCGCAGAGCGCTGCATGCATTAAGTTATGACAAGTGCATCATTTGTATGAAGATTTATACACTGCACAGCCCATAGGCCTAGTTTAGTAAGTGAATAGTAATAATATAGGAGTAAAATGGCGGTCGCTGGACGCTTCAACCCTTGTTCTTGCAGCGGTGGTTTATGTGAGAGTTGTAGACGGGCACGACGTGGTTCATGTCACAATATTGGCCTCATAAGCAAAGGTAGCCCCTCTGAAACCATTAACTGTTTCACGGCTGGAACTGATCGTTGCAGCTTTATTGGCAAAGCTGTTGCAAGATATTTCCGATTTGTTGAACATACACATGGACCGAATCTATGCTTGGACAGACTCGATGGTGGTTCTGTCATGGTTGCAGTCACAACCAAGCCACTGGCAACTATTCGTTGGTAATAGAGTCTCCGAAATTATCCAGAATATAGATAATGAAAGGAGGAGGCACGTCCTGTCTGCTGATAACCCTGCTGATCTCGCCTCAAGAGGCGTTAAGGCAAGTGATCTGACAGATAATGCACCTTGGTGGACCGCACCTGCATGGTTGAAGACCAAGGACACTGAGATTCTAAGACCCACATCAATCCCAAGCACATAATTAGAGAGCAAGAACTCGTTTCACACTCTGATGCAAGAAACATCCATTTGGGAGAGATTTTCATCAATGCTCAGGATGAAAAGAGTAAGAGCTGAAGGACAAAAAGAAGATTTTGATGATATCAATAGAGTATTATCTTTAACCTTGAATTGGTTCACAGTTAACAATTTATTGTTAAATGCTGATAAAACCAAATGTATCAAATTCTCAAATTCAAATTCAAATTCAAATTCAAATTCGTTTATTTGCGAAAAATATGGTCATGAAGATGTTACAAATGGTAATAAGTGCAGCATATTTCGCCACGCAGTGGCAAGCAAATATTATTTCTAAACAATATACACACCTATCGAATGAATTAGTATAGTTACATAGAAATGTCATGAAAATATATAATATAAGATACTGACTGATTAATACAATTTGTTAGTATGTCACTCCATGTCATCTTATATCTGTTTAAAACCGAGCCGTACAGTCTAGGAATTCCTTAATATTATAGAAGCATTTACTTATTAGCCATTTTCTGAGCATATGTTTAAATATTTCAAATGGAATATCCTGTAGTTCTTTTGGAATCGAGTTAAAAATGTTGATCGCCATCCAGTAGCAGTTTCGCTGCAGCAGTACTGTATGCGATTTTGGGAATGTCAGCCTATTGGGAAACCTGGTGTTGAAATAACATGATGTTGACTTTTTAATAAATATGTCCATATTTTGCCGAACCCTGCTGATCTCACAGATTTCAAAGATATAAATTCCGGTTATATACACAGATTTCAAAGATATAAATTCCGGTTAGGGTAAGGAGATTAAGTTTCTTAAACAGTGGTCTACAGGACTCTACAGGACTCATTCCACATATTGCTCGTACACATTTCTTCTGTATAAGAAATAGATTGTCGATTTCCACTGCATTTCCCCACACAACTATACCGTAGCGTAAGGCAGAGACGACATACCCATGGTAAGCTAACATTGCCGTTTCGTGTCCCGCCACCTTTACCAGTCTATAAAGGACAAACACAAATTTATTGATTTTTTTAATTATATTTGTTAAATGCGCTTTCCATGACAATTGTGAGTCAAGTGTTATACCTAAAAATTTCATCTCTTTGGATTCATTTATTTCTGAATTATTATATTGGACGGTCACGTTTATGTCAGGCTTAATTCTATTATAAAATGTCATGTATGTCGTTTTGTCAATATTTACACGGAGATTATTTATTTGCAACCAGTTGACTATTTTTTTTATTGTATTATTTACGTCATTTTCAAAATTTATTGCATTATTGTATTTAATTATTATAGAGATGTCGTCAGCATATAGGGTACATTGGTGTTCTGTTACGTCTGGGAGGTCGTTGATATAAAGGAGGAACAGAAGTGGTCCCAAGATGCTTCCTTGCGGCACGCCGAATCTATTTTCTCTCAGTTTTGATTGTGATGTTTCCATTGTGAATTCTTTGTTTAATTTGTTGATTTCCACTAGTTGTGTGCGTCCCTTTAAGTATGACTCAATCAAGTTATATGCTGGCCCGCGGATACCATATTTCTCACACTTTGCTAACAATATATCGTGGTGAACGTAATCAAACGCTTTCGTCATATCAAAAAAGACGGTTAGGGTGGGAATCTTGGAGTCAATACTCTCCGCCAATATTTTTACCATATTGAAACAGGCTAGTGTTGTTGACTTATCTTTCTGGAAGCCATTTTGTTCCCTTTTTATAATCCTGTGTTTAGATATAAAGCCGGTCAGTCTAGTAAAGAATATCTTTTCGAAAAATTTTGATAATATTGGTACAAGTGTTACAGGTCTATATTTGCTCATATTTTACTTGTCATATTTTTTAAATATAGGTTTAACTACTGATATTTTAAGTTCAGTTGGAAATTCTCCTTCTACAAGTGATTGGTTCGCCAAAAAAGTTAATACTGGTGTTAATTCAGTTGTGGATCATTTTAGAATTTTTGTGTCAATTTCATCAAATCCTGTTGCAGTTGTGTTGTTTAAAGATCTTATGGTCTTTAGTGCTTCACTTTCATCGCATGGGGTCAGAAATATGGTTGAATTTTGATTATTAATGTTTGATATCGAATTATTTTGGTGATTTGAAATTGTATTTGAATTTGTTATTATGTCAATAAAGTAATTATTAAAAGCTTCGGCAATGTCATTCGAATTGTTAATTATATTGTCATTAATTTTAATTTTTTGTATTTCTCTATTTTGTTGGTAATTGTGGTCTTCAGATTTTATTAACTGCCATGCGGCTTTGCATGTATTTTTTGAGTTACGAACGAAGTTACTGTTGTGATTTTTTTGTGACCACTGAATACATTTACGAAGAGCTTTACTGTACCTTGTATATTTTGATTTGTTTGTATTTGTCTTATTCCTATAATATTCAAATCTCAGGTTTCTTTTTGTCACACATGATATTTTTAGTCCTTTAGTCAGCCATTTCAGTTTACCGTTGCAATTACTTTTATTTCGCAACTTGTATATAGGAAAGCAGAGTTTGTAGAACATTGTTATAAGCTCATGGAATACTGAGAAACTTTCTTTAAAATTTTGTGCATTGTATACTTCAGTCCATGAGAGACTTTGAAGGCACTCCTTGAATTTATTAATGTTCTCCTGGCTGTAATCTCTTTTAAGCGTGAACCACTGCTTTGGGGGTAGTTTCTTCTTTGTTACTGTGAAGGTAAGGACTTGTGCCGTATCATGGTCTGAGATTCCTAAACGGTGCGCTCTTCCTTGGGCCTCGTTAATGTTGCTAGCAATGTTGTCGATGCATGTATTTATTCTAGTTGGGGTATGAATAGGTAATTTAAGTCCGTGGTTTTCTAAAATACTTTTTAGTTGTCTTGCCCCGGGGGTATCTTTCAGTGTATTTATATTGTAGTCACCTGCTATGATAACTCTCCTGTTTTTTATTTTATGACGCAGCTTATATAAGAGTAGATCTAATCTATCTAGAAACGCTTGCTTGTCAGGATTTGGTACGGTGTATAGACATACTATTAAGCATTCATATTCTGGAATTTCAACTCCGCAGCATTCAAAGATGAGTGGGATTGACAATTCTCCTACCATTTTTAAATCAAAGGTATCGATATTGTTCCTACTAAGAATACAGACACCTCCACGGTTTTTGTCTGTCCGGCAGTACGAAGCATCTAATTTAAACCCTTTAATTTGAATATTGTTTTCGCATCCACGCTTTATAAAGATTTCTGATAAGCAGATTAGGTCAATATAGTTACCTGTTTCTTGAAGTTCATGCAATGCTATCTGTAGGCTATCTTTTTTGCTTTTAAATCCTTCCATGTTTTGATGCAATAATTTTATTTCTGGCTTATTCTCGAAAAAACTTTTTCGAGGACGATTTCGAGGTTTTATTGTCAGTATTGCTTTGCATTGCATCAAAGTAATAGGGGATTGTACCTTTCCTTAATTTACAACTAGTATTTAGCATTTTCGGCTTCTTTTCGTTATATTGGGTTTTGTTGACACTCTTGTTCTCTAACCTACTTAAATAATCACAGATATTGTTGCATATTACCTGATTTAAGATCGATTTCGGCAATTTTTTTAATGATTCTATAAAGGTACATCTATTAAAATTGTTGCTTATTAGCTTAAGACGTTGGTTTAGCTTACTTTCATTTAAATATTGACTCACTGCTATGCCAAGTACTATAACTCTCACTTTAATCTTGTCTAGGGTCTTAAGGATAGCGCTAAGCTCCACACTTAACTTAGTCGGGTTTTCGTCATGTTGTCCAAGGGAGAGAATTACTATGTCTTCTTCCGTCATCATCTTTGTATCAATTACGTCTACGATGTTTTCAGCTGGAGCAAACGGTTTGATGAAAGACTTAATTTGGTACTCCTCCGAAATATCTCTTCTATTGATTAGGTCTGTGGCAAGACCTATACATTGCTTACCACCATATATATGTATGTTTTTGTGTTTCCTGTTTTCTTCATTTCTTGCAAGCTTGTGTATGATTCTTTCTTTTGCCTCTTCTTCTCCGATGACATCTTGTGTTTTAGGCAGTTCGTCTGTGGTTTCTGGTTGGTCTCCTTCGTTGTCGTTTTCTTCAGAACGCAGGTTACTTTTGAAGCCCTTTGGTATAATAGGTGTCAATATATTGACAACATCTTTGGGTTGCGTGTTATCCCGGTCAAGTGTGTGCGTTAGGGATTTATTTCCATCCTCAGACATTTCTAAGCGTTTCGCTCGAATGCGTCGTTTTCGAGAAGAAGAAGATACTGTCGGTTTTTTCTTGATAGATGAAAATGTAGCACCTGTCTGTATTTTTTTCAATAAATCGATTTTCTTCTCCTGTTCCTGTAGTTTATTTCTGGCTACATGGTTATCCTCTAATAATATTTCTATTTCTTGGTGTGCGCTTTTCAGCTCTCTCTGAAGATTGTCTATAATAATTTTAAGTTCTTCTACTTCTTGGTTTTGTGCGCAGGAGGAAAGATCTGGCAGACTCGATACCTTTATTGAATTTGGTGTCGAATCCAGTGAGTGCAAAATATGTTCATCTAGGGAGGTATTCATCATATTGTTACGTTTTCTTATTGTTACATTATTTTCCATATTTCTGATTTTTGAACCACTGTTCGGTCGTGTCTCTGCGACAACGTCGTAGTCGCTCTGTACTGCTGGTGACGTAGCAATAAATTGCCTATCTGTAATGTCACATTTTCTGGATCGCAACGCCATCTTGCGGTATGATCGCTCTTCTATCCCTAAGAGTCGTTTCCTCTGCTGCAATGTAGACAGCAATCTCTTTTAACTACTCTCCGGCAGATGTCGCTGGTCAATATGCTTCTCCTATTCGCCGTGAGATGTCGCCGTTATCAGTATTGGTTATTGAGTGGTGAATATTTTGTTGTGGCAATTCTTTAGATCCGTTATGTTGGTACGGGGTTACACAAATGTCAACACAGTGTCCAATCAGCTGTTGCTATTTAGTTGTTAGGGCCAATGTTATGTGCGATTTCTGTGTTTTTTTAATTATGTGAGACCCATTTGTCCTTTTGGATTGGCATATATATAGATGTGTATCTCGTGCGTGAATGCTTCTTTCCAGATTAAAGCCAATTTACGCCTGGACAAAGTGATTTTTTCAGGTAACTCACTGTTAGAGGTTATGCTGGGTTGTTTCCATTAACTTTCGGGGATGGTAGTGCACTTTTGAACACTTAATTTAATATTTATTTACAGTCGTTTATTGTTTACGTTTTATCTCGGCCAGAGTTGCCAGAGCTTCTTCTTTCTCACTTCCAAATGTCAGGTAAGTTGGGACCAGTTTAGTGTTGGACAGCAATACGTAGAATTAGTAAATGACACGAAGTTTCTTGGAATAACCATTGATAACAAATTGCAGTGGGGACCCCACATAGAAAAATTAGCAGGTAAATTAAGTTCTGCGGCTTACGCTGTTAGGAACATCAGACAAAACACGGATGTGGCTACATCTAGGCTAGTATATTTTAGTTACTTTCATAGTGTCATGTCCTATGGTATCTTGTTGTGGGGGAAAGCAGCGGATATTCAAACTATTTTTATTTCACAGAAAAGAGCTATTCGAACAATTTATAATTTAAAACCCACAGACTCCTTAAGACATCTTTTTAAAGAAATGGACATACTAACTGTAGCTAGTCAATTTATTTTCGAAAATATAATGTATGTACGCAAGAACCTTACAAAATTTCCCAAGCTTAGCGATAGCTGTAATGTTAACCTAAGAAATAATCACAGACTACTTGCGCCCCGGTTTAGACTCGCGAAGGTTAGCAATTCATTCAAGGGTCAATGCATTCTCTACTACAACAAGATACCTCTGGAGATCTTGAAATTGCCATTTGAGCAATTTAAAATCCATGTTAAAGCGACTTTGTCGAAAAAGGGACAATGTTAATAATTTTGTAATTATTTATTCCTGCTTATTAATTATGATAATGACTAAATATTATTTTATGTATTAGTTAAGCATAAGCAATTTTTAAAAAGAGATCTAAAAATCAATCTGTTGTAGTTTCTACGCCCTTCTTCGCCCACAGTGGTCCAATGTAGAGAAGTGGCAAAAAATGACGATTGCTAAGTATATGTAAATATCTACAATAGTAATAAAGACATTTGGAATTTGGAATTTGGCTCAGTGTAAGAGATTTTTAGATTAAAAAAACAGAAGATACGATATCTTAAGTGCTGCTGAATTGAATGATGTTGAAGCCAGCTGTTTGAGATACTATTAGAAATTAATATATGGTCAAGAATTTCAAGATCTGATAAAGAAAGGTAAAGTTAGAAACAAAGATTCTTTGATCAAACTTAAACCATACTTGGATGGTAACAATTTGCTGAGAGTCATCCCAAGCAAGCAGCATGTTACAAGATTAATAGCAGATTCACACACAAAAACCTAACATGGTACGGTCCAGCAGGCAATGACGTACATCCGGACCAAGTACTGGGTAAAAGGTCTGAAATCAGCAGTTTCGGTCGAAGATTTCAGTCGAAAGTGTATTGTGTGCATAAAGAATAATGCACTAACAAAGCAGCAGCTAATGGGCCAGTTACCCAAGTTCGAAGGATATATCATATCAGTATCTAGGCAATATTTGAAAAACAAACATGAATCATTCATCAATCATGTTAAACGGTAAGAATATAGGTGAGTAAAAAACATAATATATAACGAAAATAAACTTTTCTAAACCCATTATTAAACACGCGAGTTCAGTTGAAATGATTTGTTATGAAGTTTCGATGTTTTATTATTGGACAACGTAATTAACATATGTTTAAACATGTACAACATTTTCTTAGTAATTTCAATCTTATTGTTACTTACATAGAGTACAGTAGGTATGTATGAACATTTCTCATATACATTACCTTCAATTAAGTTAACAACATGTTCGCAACGAGTACGCTTATAATCTTTGTTAAGTTTGTTTAAGCAACAAGCTATCATTGCAATAACATAGTGCTTATTTTTGAATATATGTGTAACAACTACAGTAGGCCAGCTTCACCTTTTACTCTAAAATGTATGACTAAAAGACAAACTAGATTTAACCGCCCACCATAGATTAGTATTTACACCACGGATGTAATTTATTAATCCGCCGTTTTGGCAGTAATATTAATTTTGACAACGGTCTTTTTAAACTGTGAATATACTCGGCGCCACGACTAAAGAGCTTTGTCCTTGAATGCGCAGTAGTCACTTTTCACAAGTGTTTGGCGCGGGGAAGTGAGGAGCGACGGGGGCGGTAGTCAGCGCCGGCACCTGATTCGTTGATCAGTCGCTTCCCGATGCCCGCACCGAAAGCACGTCTCGAAGCTTCTTGAGTACAGTCGCATACAATATTACCCAACGTTATCTTTCGCCCCGGTCGAAAATGCCGAAAAATAAAGTACTGACTAGGCAAGCTAGAAAAATGGTTTACGATGTGAACTGTTATATCAAAAAAGAGTCTGTTATATCATTACTGTCAGATAATTAATATTTTTTGTGTTAAAAACTTAATTGTGGTTTAATTGTTACAAATTATTAGTCAGCGGGAAGAAAAGAGTGTGCAGGACTATTACTACAAGTATCTATATTCACTAGGCCCTAGTGACTAGGGGCATTCTATGCTAGGGGGTTATTTATATATAGGTTTCAACCTTGACGTTAACAAATGTTGTCAATAGAGAGTACCTATAGTTTATTTGACACAAAGTCCATTATTTACATCGGCTAATATCCCAATCAACAAAATATCAAACAGAGAAAAAATAGAAGTGAAGAAAGTCCTGAACACTCATTCCTTCACACTAACCCTAAAAACGCACTTCGGAATTATGCCGCGACTGTACACATGCGCAGTAATCCCCGCCAGTTTCTCCGAGAGCTCTTTATTCGTGGCGCCGAGTGTACCCTTACTTGGTATTGGATATCATAGAGCGGACGCCGTTCTCCCATAGGCCTCCAAACTTGGGTGATTTTGGTGGCGCAAAATGCCATGTCGTACCATCATTGGCTAAGAGCTCGGCTATCAATGCCATGTCGTACCATCATTGGCTAAGAGCTCGGCTATCAATGCCATGTCGAACCATCATTGGCTAAGAGCTCGGCTATCAATGCCATGTCGTACCATCATTGGCTAAGAGCTCGGCTATCAATGCCATGTCGTACCATCATTGGCTAAGAGCTCGGCTATCAATGCCATGTCGTACCATCATTGGCTAAGAGTTCGGCTATCTCTTTTGCAACGCTATTAGGGCTCTTGGACCACATTTGTCTTAATTTAGAAATTATGGTAAATGTATTGATTACTGTTGAATGGTGTTTTACCTAAGTAATGTTTGTGCTCGTGGTATGCCTGGAATGCATCAGTTCAAGAAACAATTCGCGTAAATTTTAGCTTAATTTAAAAACTGTTGTTTTTGGTGGGCGGAATGTTTTGTCGATTTTCGACCCTATGCTATTCCTACGTAACTGCAATGCATTTTACCCACAAGTTTAGTCTTAATAAATCAAGTATAGAATCCAGACGCGTTTGCCTTAAAAATCACCTGCAAACAAAAGTGAACCTTAAGTAAAGAAAAGAAACGTTCGATGGTTGTTGAGCCGAGTAACAGATTGGTCGGCTACCTGCAGGCGCCATTGAGCGTTGTATTTGGTGATGTGTGTTTTCTAATTAAGTGATTCAATTTCAGCCCTAAAAGAAGCATAAATATCACCACACAGTTTAATTCTTCTTTATGCTTTGATAATTATTAAGCAGGGTTATAAAAGGGTCGCATAGCTATACAATCCTTATACACTGTTTAATAGTCAAACTTGCAAATGATCTCGTGAAGTGTTGCAAAATTACGGTGATTATTCTCCCCACCCGCCGCCGCCTGAACAATTGTTGAAAGACAGAAAATCTTATAAACTGCAATATATAATAATAATAATAATAATTCTTTATTGCACAGAAAACACAATGGAAAAAATACAACGAACAATATGCAAAGGTGAAATAATTTCTAAAAAGAAATTTCTTACAGCTAACCTGTGAGGAAAGGAAAAAATATTTATAGAGAGGTAGTCCTAGTGTACAATTAAGATTTAAAAGAAAGAAATAAAGACAATATACTATCAGATAAATCAGAATACATCCTACACATACTATAAAATAAATTAATAGAATACAATAAATACATAGATACACATACATACTATAAGATACCCACTATGCGGAAGAGAGGAGATGCTGTTTCAACTTTTTCTTAAAAGAGAACAAGGATGTGCAATCCCTAATAGCGCAAGGAAGTGCATTCCACAAACGTATTGCCCTTACGTAACCTAACGTATATAAATACATACCAAAATATAATAATAACGAGGGAAATAACAAACATTTAACTCCCTAAAAGTACGCATTAAATGAAAACGTGGTCTAAAAGTCTTTGCAACCGAGCCATAAAATAAATAAAAATAAATAGTCAAACTGGTGTATCAGCTCTATAAAAGCTTTATTTAATGTTTTACTATTTCAGTGTTATATATAACGCTGCGAGAAGACTTTTTATTAGTACGTCTGTAGAGTGTACCTGATAAGACAGTTCCCGTTCATAGCTCTGCGTGGGGTCCCGCTGGTTCTTGTTAACGAACGCTTTCACCACCCACTGCTGTCCGAAGGCCGAGAAGCGCGACGTCTCGTAGTACAGCTTGTGCACAAACTCCTCCGTGCGGTACGGCTTCAGCTGTAGGTCTGAAAAACGTAAAAAGTTTGCTGTAGCACTTTAGTTCACCGATAATCCTCTGAAGCAGAGGGTAGATTAGTCTATTTCAGGCGGATTTAAATTCGGAGTACCATATATCCAGCGAAAGTAAAACTATGTTGTTTTGGCTATAAAATAAATTATCTTTTATTTTCAATCCCTCCTCATTCAAAGACCTTTTTCGAAGATATTTTACCTATCCTATCCAAAGTCCTTCAATCCATAGTCCACCTTTCTTCAAACAACTTACTCAATCCGTACCAATCTGGGTTCAGACTAGGGCACAGCCTACCACAGCAATTTAAAAGTCAGCGATGACATCCAGCTGGCCATGGACCAGAAGTTGGTCACTGTGTTGGCCCTGCTTGACTTCAGCAATGCCTTTAGCAGCGTCGATTTTGACATTCTTGTTGCGGTGCTGGGTTCTTTGAATGTGTCGTCGTATGCGGTTCATTGGGTCAACTATTTCCTGAGAGATCGTCAGCAGCGCATTAAGTCTGAGGAGACTGAAACTCATTGGTGTGATCTCACCGCAGGAGTGCCTCAAGGTGGTATTCTTTCTCCTCTCCTGTTTTTAGCCTTTACAACTCCATCTCCGACGACTTCTCTTCTTCGTATCATCTCTACGCAGATGATTTCCAAATCAATCGCCACTGTTCCCCCTGCGATTTAGTTTCATTCGTGAAGATGTTGAATGCTGACCTCGAGAATGTAAAGGACTGGGCCTCGTCCCACTGGCTGTTGGTTAACCCTATAAAATCGCATGCGTTGATTATTGGAACTAAGCACTCTCTTTCCTTATTACAGAAATGATGAAAGAAAGTTGTTGTGATTGGTCAAATATCAATAGCGATTTAAATTCATAGATGTCGGAAATACACGATTATTTTACACGAGCTCTCTTTTCTTGCGATGTGATTCGATTTCGTATTTAAATGGCATTGTGCTACTGATATTAGAATTGACCATATACCTATCATCATCTACCTACATATTTTTGATTCGTTTATTGAGTATATGATTAAATTCTCATTGAAGGAAAACGCGATTGGTTGATTTTACTCGATATAATTTATTTACGAAAATGCCTCTAAATTGTTTCACTTTTTCCTGTGTTTCTCAAATCCTAACTAATTTCATTGCGGAACTACATTAAAAATGTAGATATTATATATTTGGAAACTCTCCTTGAAAATCTTTTTGACAAAATAGCGTAGTTTATTTTTAAACAATTTTTATGTGGTTTGGCGCTACGTTATTTTAGTTTCAGTCGAGGACATTGTTTGCCCTCTCTTTTTTTCTTTCTTATGTGGAAGTAAATAACGCTCTCAATTTCGTTTACATTCGTATTCCTTTTATATATCACTGTATCTCCTAGGAGCACCACGTGTTTGAGCACAACTCACCATTGAAGGTGATCTTCTCATAATTGAGCAGCTCCAGCACCTGGTTGCACACCTTGTTCTCCTCCCTGGCCTGCCGCTCCCGCTCCGCCAGCCCGTCCACCACCTCCACGGCGGTCTTAGCGGGGTGCGCGCAAGAGCCCTCGTGGGACAGGGCTTCGTGGTGCGGCCCGCGCCAGGGGCAGCCGATGCAGGCGTAGCAGCAGCCGGTCAGTCTGCGCGGGGAGCAGGGTTGGGCTGGTAATCGGGGGGTTTTGAGCGCACAAGGAAATTATGCAGTGAACGTAGTTTGAAGAAGGCAAAAGATCATAAATCCCTACGCAAAATGGCAGATAGATTTATACATATCAGATCATCATAGAGTCTAGAGTTAGGTCATTCTTATCATGAATCTACTACAAATACAGGACAGTGTTTATGTACCTACACTAAGCATATTTTTAAATATTTCTAATACTCTACAGCAGGCAACAAAAAAACGGTCAACTGCGAGTCTGACCCAAACCCAAACGTTCCCTTAACATCATAAAACATATAACACTATGTACTTTTAAAATCGCCGCTTCACATATCAAAACATGTCTTCTTAGTAAATAAGCAACGTAAAATTTCGGGGCGGCCTGCGCCCCCTCTCATGCTTGCTATAATTGTGAAATTTTGAGGCCGTGTTCATTATATTGTAATTTACAAATTAGCTAAGTGAAATTTCATAATACAGCCCTTGTTAGTGAATCACAGGGTTTCCTCAGTGAAAAGTTGATTTTGGGTATAACTAATTGGTCATCCCTTCTCTGCAGTATAATAAAGAACTTGATTTGGTTTGTTAATTTCTTTGAAAACAATATCTGTACCCTTTTCACATAGCAAAACAAATTAACTGAAAACAAAATGATATCTTCGTAAAACGAGACGAAACGTACTAACAAAGTCGTGATGTTCCACTTTTCGTCTTTATCTCCAATCAGTAAAGCCTCAAAGTAGGACACGTGTTCGAACCTAAATGCGCAGGGTATTCGTATCTATGAAGAATGAGAAGGTATGCCTTTTATCACCTCAAATGGGTTCACCAGACGAATCACACAACAAAACAGTAACAGTAATACGCTTTAGATTATAGCTAACAAGATGATATCAACTTTTTTATTTACAAAACATATAAAAGCTCAAGTGATCAACAACATATAGCGTACAATAACTCTATTTGATTTATCTACTACAGTACAATGTTGTACGATTCCATCGTGCATCGTCAGACTTAGTAGCGTCAGCATAAATGTCTAATTGTAGTTTTCATTATTTTGTAAGTTAGATTCATCGATCAGTTCACATTCGTCTATCAATAAGTGCGCACCAATTGTAATCATCATAAATAAAGTGATTTATCAAGTTATCACTCTTCTTTCCTGTTCCACCAATCATCATCAGTATCAAGTTTTAATGTACCGCCAGCAAGGGCTCGTACATTAAGTGGTCCTTCGAAACCTGTGTTTAGTGCAACTTTGTGTTTTGATCGTGTGACCGCGAATCGGCTCTGTTGGCCTGCCACCAGCGGCAATCCCCAGTAGAGTTGAGAAGGCGCAAAAAGTCATACGTGAGGAATACAAAAGCATTAGACACGCACGACCAAGCGATCAAGGATTTAAGCCCTAAGGAGGTTTTTATCAAGAGAACAAGCTCTCCCAAGTTTACCAAGAGATCAAGCTCTACAAGTTAATCAAGTAACAAGGTTTATCAAGAAACCCCTAAGAAGCGAATGACAAGGAACTCAATTTCATCAAGGGAACAGGAACTATCAAGCTAGTGATTTTATCAAGAAATTCATCAAGTAATTATTTATCAAACAAGTGAGTTTCTACATATCTCTACCAAGTGAGTTATAATGGAAACAAGCCAAGAATTCGTCTACTTGTTGCAAAATCAGCAACAAATTATCGACGGAATAAATCAGCTATGGTCGAATTACAAAAAAGACGGCCAATCTCGCAAGACAACTGATTATATCAAAAGGAAGGTAGAAACGTTAGATACGTATTGGGCTGAGTTTCAACGGAATCATGAGCGGTTAATGATGGCCGAAAATCAAGATGGCGACTACTTTACGGCCAATCAATACGAGCATTCCCAATCTTATTACCAAGAAATAAGGGAGTCGATTCTCAGGAGCCCCGGGTTTTCTCTAAAACCACCAACGCCACTATTAATTCCTAAGACAGTTGACGTGTCGGAAGAAGATAAATCGGGCGGCGAATCAAGTCAGCAGCATCCGAGGCAGAACAAGCTGCACGCCGAATCTGCGCAAAAATATCCCAACAAGTTAGAGGAGATGATGCGTCGGCAAACAAGTAACTTCAAAGCCCTCTCCCGCACCCTATCAAGCATCAACTTATCAGAAGTAAAGGAAAAGTGGGAATTCGATGACCTACTTAAGAATTTAGATGCACGGTGGGCAACTATCGATAAACTTCACTGGGACATCGATAGCGAGCTCCGTGGGGAAGAAGATGAATATTACGAGCAGACCTTCACCAAGCATGAGAAGAGCTACTGTGAGATAAAAAGAGAGATCAATAGCAAGCTGTGGTCCGTGGCTCATCGTGAAAAGTCCACGCCTAAACTGGATATTCCTGTTTTCCATGGCAACTATCAACAGTGGACATCGTTTAAAGATCTTTTCACGGAGACCATTCATAACAATCCCTGCCTATCAAGTGCGCAGAAGATGCAATTTCTAAAAAGCAAAATTAAGGGAGAACCAGAACGCCTCATCCAGCACCTACCGATAAGCTCCGAAAATTACGTCACCTGCTGGGACATCATCAACCATCGATACAATAACAAAAAGCTTATATTCACAACCCACATGAATACTATGATGTCCCTCCCCGTTCTGCAACAAGGCACATCGGGTCACATCAAGAGACTGCATGATGTAACGGTAGAATGTCTGAATGGCATAAAAAATTTGGGTATCAACATTGATACGTGGGACCCCATCATTATACATCTTTTATCATCAAAACTGGACTCCGAAACACACAATGACTATATGTCTATGTTGAAAGATCCAAGAGAAATACCGCTATTGGATGAATTCCTGAAATATCTCGAATTACGATTTACTGCATTAGAAGCATCAAGACGAAAACAGGAAAATACTGCTCAAAAGTCGTCTAACAATCCACCTTCTACGTCATCGACCCCTTACAATGCATCACGTTCCAAGCACTACTATTCAAGCAACAAGGCTACTTCGAATACTCAAGCAAGAAACCAGATAAAATGTCCCGTTTGCGATCAAGATCACGGGGTCTATTATTGCCCACAGTTCAGAGGAATGGATCCTGCAACGCAAAAGAAAACAATTACTAAGCTCAACATATGTAGTAATTGTCTCTATTCTCATAAAGGGAAAGATTGTTCGTCGACAAAGCGCTGCCGTGAATGTAATGGCTTTCATAATACCATTTTACATGAAGCTTTTAACAATCAAACCCAAAGAAATATGCCACTAGAATCACAGCAGTGGACAAAGAACAGTGGAAATACACATGTTGCGCAACAATCAGGCA
Organism: Argyresthia goedartella; assembly: GCA_949825045.1. NCBI lineage: Eukaryota > Metazoa > Arthropoda > Insecta > Lepidoptera > Argyresthiidae > Argyresthia > Argyresthia goedartella. The sequence continues at coordinate 2,450,519 of OX463827.1, read as the reverse complement.
AGATTATTCAGCAATCGTCAGCAAACGAAGTCTTGCTAGCGACAGCGCTGATCAAAGTGCAAGCCAGAAACGGAGTTCAACATGTTTTGCGCGCGCTCATAGATCAAGGCTCACAAGTTTCCTTAATAAGCGAGAGAGCTTCACAACTTCTGAAAATTCCAAGACAGAGTTGCAAAGGCGTTATCACTGGAATCGGCACTAACGACACAACATGTAAAGGCGCTATGAAAATACTATGCACGTCATTAAGGGGAAGCTTTAGCTTTGAAGTAGAAGCGCTAATTATGAAAAGTTTGACACGAAACTTACCAAACAATACTATCAGTAAGCCATCATGGGCGTTCCTCGAAGAAATTGAATTAGCCGATCCGCAGTTTTACTTGAGCAACCCCATTGACATACTCCTGGGTGCCGAAGTATACGCCAACATTGTCCTTAGCGGTGTAAGAAAACAAGTATCGTCACCGTTAGCCCAAGAAACAAGACTTGGTTGGATACTGTGTGGAAAAATTCAAAGTCTGCACTGCAACGTAGTGCTGAACAATATAGAAGACATTCAACAATTTTGGCAGATAGAGGACATTCAAGGAGCATCACGAAACTCATCAGAAGAGGAAGATTGCATTAATTTCTATAAGTCAACAACATCAAGGTTGAGCGACGGACGATACCAAGTGCGACTCCCTCTTAAATCGACTGCAAAATCAGATCTAGGGCAGTCCAAAAACAAAGCGATTGCACAATTTCTACAACTTGAACGGAAATTTTCGAAGCAAAAAATTATTGCTTCGCTTTACAAAGAATTTGTGGACGAGTACCTATCGCTTGGACACATGAAGCTGGCACGTGACGGAAATCATCCCGAATATTTTTTGCCACACCATTGCGTGTTACGAGAAGAATCCACTACCACGGCACTTCGTGTGGTATTCAACGGATCCGAAAAAACTTCAAGTGGGCTCAGTTTGAATGACCTGATGTACAAAGGGCCCAATTTACAAAAAGATATTTTGGTTCTTATACTGAAATGGAGACAACACAGGATAGCGTTTGTGGCAGATATAGAAAAGATGTTTCGACAGCTGTGGGTACATCCCGAGGACCAACATCTCCAAAAAATCATATGGCGAGACTATCCACATCAACTCTTACAAGAGTATCAATTGACAACAGTCACCTACGGCACCAAGGCCGCCCCCTTTCTTGCCATGATGACGCTAAAGCAATTGGCATGGGATGAAAGACTCAAGTACCCAGAAGCTGCCAAAGTAGTCGAGGAGTGCTTCTACATGGATGACCTGCTACATGGGTCGGACTCGGTGACGGCAGCCAAAAGGTTACAGGAAGATCTTATTCAACTGATGAGATCAGGCGGCTTGAATCTAAGAAAATGGAAGTCCAATCATACCGCTTTAATGCAACAAGACACCAACAAGGGTGAAGGTACTGAGAACACTTATCAGTTCATACAACCAGAATCGATGAAAACGTTGGGACTTAATTGGAGCTCGGCAAATGACGTCTTCACATTTCGATCAAAGATTGAAACCACGACTGATACCAAGACAGTGTGTACGAAGAGACAGTTGTTATCAGAAATCGCCCGATTATTTGACCCCCTTGGCTGGCTCACGCCAATTTCTACACAAATGAAATTACTTTTTCAATCCGTCTGGAATAGAAATCTTCAGTGGGATGACAAGATACCCGAAGATATTCACAAAGAATGGATAAAAATAAAACAACACATATCAGCTATAAATAACCTAAACATACCAAGATGGTTAGGTACAAACACTTCAAGCGATATAGAGTTGCACGGCTATTGTGACGCATCGCAAAAGGCATACGCCTGCGTTATTTATTGCAAACTAAAAATATGTGGCCAATATCAAATCACTCTCGTCGCGGCCAAATCAAGATTAGTACCACACAATAAAGAGATAACGTTACCAAAACTGGAGTTATGCGGAGCCCATTTGCTGGCCACACTGATGGAAAAAGTACAAGATAGTTTGAGCAACCATCATATCAAGATGTATGGTTGGGTTGATTCGACTGCCGTCCTTGGCTGGCTACAAGGTCAGCCTCAGCGCTGGAAGCCGTTTGTTGCTAACAGGGTGCAACAAATTACACGAGTTATGCCCGCGTCATGTTGGCGGTACGTCAAATCTGCCGAAAATCCCGCAGATTGTGCTAGCAGAGGACTCAACGCTACACAGTTACAAGAACATCCACTTTGGTGGCAAGGGCCGACTTGGCTACCCACATTCGATGAAAAACAGAGATTGAGCAAATTATATTCGACTGATGAAGAGGCCAAGCCAACGAAAGCGAGTGTACAGGCTGTAACAAGAAACAGCAATCTTGTAACTGAGTTGTTAAACAAGTACAGCTCATACATCAAGGTAGTACACGTACTGTCATGGTTACGTCGATTCATAAGTCGGAAACAAGACAGAAAATATGAGCCCTACATAACACTGTCTGAAAGTAGACAAACTACTCAAATGATTATAAAGGATGTTCAAGGAAAAGAATTTCACGACGAGATAAACGACCTCAAAAACGGCAAACAAGTGTCGTCCAAAAGCAAGATCTTCAGTCTCACACCCTTCCTCGATGAAAATGGCATACTCAGAGTTGGGGGAAGACTGAAGCACGCACACATTAATCCAGAGATGAAACACCCTGTAATTTTACCTCAGCAAAGCCGCTTGACGGAATTAATTATTTTGCAAGCGCATGAACATACCTACCACGGTGGTGCTCGGATTACATTGTCATTCATAAGACAAAAATATTGGATACTTAGTGGAAATAAGACCACTAAGCAGTTTATTCGTCGGTGTATTACGTGCAAGAAACACAAGCCTACAAAAAATAATCAAATAATGGGAGACTTACCGGAAGCAAGGATCAAACCATCTCGTCCTTTCATGCATACCGGTGTTGACTACACGGGACACTTCTACATAAAATCCAACAAGGGACGTGGTATCAAGACCACCAAGGGCTATGTAGCAGTCTTCGTATGCATGGTGACCAAGGCGGTGCACCTAGAGCTGGTTTCCGACCTGACAACATCTTCATTCCTCGCCGCTGTAAGAAGAATGGCAGCGCGCAAAGGAAAACCAGGACATTTTTACAGTGATAATGGGACCACCTTTGTTGGAGCTAATAGATGTCTACAAGAAGAATATCAGGAGATAAAAGAGCTCATCAACGATCAATTCTTGGGGGAGATAGCCGATATGGAGATAACATGGCACTTCAACGCCCCTTCCTGGCCGTCAGCAGGAGGTCTATGGGAGGCGGCAGTAAAAAGTTTCAAATTCCACCTGAAACGAGTGGTCGGCGACCAACGCCTTACATATGAAGAATTCTCAACCCTCCTTGCACAAATAGAGGGTTGCATGAACTCAAGGCCATTATGTCCCTTATCTGAAGATCCGGAAGACCTGAATTATCTCACACCTGCTCACTTCTTAACCAGCGGACCAACTCTTACCTTGGTTGAGACAGAGAAAGACCAGCGCACAAGATGGTACCTAACACAAAAAATATTGCAAGATTTGTGGAAGAGATGGGTCTCAGAATATATGATACAATTAGCCGCCAGAAGCAAGTGGAAAAATCCGCGGCGTAATTATCAAGTCGGCGACGTCGTCATGATCCATGATGAACATCTACCCCCAGGCAAGTGGGCGATGGGTCGAGTTACGGAATTGCACCAAGGCAAAGACGGATACGTACGTGTCGTTACGCTGAAAACGAAGAATGGATTTTTAAAACGGCCTGTTGTAAAAACTTCACCTTTACTGGAGAACGACGATAAGGATCAAGATGCGGGACCTCAGAGCCAGAAGGTAGAACCACGTCAATCAAGTGACGTAGTTACAGCTACCCTACAGAGACCGACGCGAACAAGTGCGATCAGTCCTATCCAGTTCAAACTCAGTGCAGTTGTTACAGCCTTATTTTTGCTGCTAACATTCGTATGCGATTCTCACTGCAACACAAATGTGACCCAATTCAGACAAGGACAAGCTATATACTTCGACAAGATCTCAGATATGATGCTGATTAAAGACGAGTGGAAAATTGTCGCCTATTATAACTTGCAACCTTATTGGGATGGAATAGACGCATTCAACAAATACACAAAAACGCTCCAACAGACATGTATTATGATACGGGAGCAAGCCCACTGTGATGTCATACTACTTCAATTACGGCACGGATTCTCCGAACTAGAGTACTACGACCAAGTATTACTTACTCAGCACACGTCGAGCACGCGACTTGCCAGACAGCGCCGGCGCCGTGGCCTTATCAATGGTGTCGGGTATCTCGCTAATGGATTGTTTGGAATATTGGATGAGAATTTCGCTGAACAATACAGGAAAGACATCGCTCTAGTTCGAGACAATCAGAGACACATAGCATCGCTTTGGAAAAATCAGACCTCAATTATAGAGGCAGAGTTCAATTTATTAAAGGGAGCCGAAAATACTATGGAAAAGCAACGCAAGATGATTAACCAACATATAAATGCAATAGAGGAATCCGTAAAGCAACTGAAAGATGAAGCCCAACGAAATCGCATCATTAGTTCCTTTAACATGGGAGCGACAACAGCAAGCAACATGCTATTCAGTTTACGGAATATTCAAAACACGTTATTAGATACTATCACCGATCTACACCACGGTCGGTTCGATTACCACTTGATAACTCCCGAACAACTCACCCAGGAATTGACGACGATTGCAAGCCATTTACCCAAAGATGTGTCGCTGCCGCTGGAGAACTTTCACACAGAAGTTTACAAGATTTACAGATTATTACAAGTAAAATCAAGATTTTTGGAAGACGTACTTCTTTTCGAAATAAAACTGCCACTCATCAGTCGAGACAGTTATGAAATTATGAAAATGATACCGATACCAGAAGCGAAAGGACAGCAAGCAATCACTGTTGTCCCAATATCGGATTACATTGCGCTAAACATGAAAAAGGACATTTACATTCCTTTGACCGAGACCGACATCAGTTTCTGTTTGGTTCTATATCAAACTCATTATTGTCAACTCCTGAAACCAGAGTATCACCTAAAAGACGACAAGAGTTTTTGTGACCTGGAAGCTGCAGAATGTACAACAATGAGCAAGACATGCAGAAATAAATGGCAAGAGGTCAACAGCGTAAATACATACCTATATTTTTGCTGTAATCGGTGTCAAGTCCGAACAATATGCGAAGATCAGGTGACAACACATCAGCTGAGCAATAGCGGTATAATACATGTGAGTCCGAACTGCGTCATAAAAACGGATAGTTTCACTGTGACTCCACACAAAATTCAAACAAGTGAAATTAAATTAAAACCAGACATATATGCACCGAAGATTCCTCAGATAAATAACATCATCAACATTACCATCCCTACCACTTTAGCACAGGATGATTCACAGGACATGCAACAACAATTGTCCTTGTTAGGAGAGAGGATAAACCAGCTGAAGCAAGCAGAAGTAATATCGACAGACCTCTCTTATCACGATGTTCATCACTACACTATGATTTATGTGGTTTGCGGAATCTTAGTCATTATTGGAATAATGACAATCATCAGAAAGCTGCAATGTGGATGGTTGGTGCACAGCACTGCGCCCCCCGCCCCCCCGCCGCCGGCCCCGACGCAGCCCGCGCCGCCCGCGCCTGCTCTGCCCCCGCTGTCCGCCGGCTACGCCCGTCCCACCGCGCACGCGAGCAACGCGGGCAACCACAGCATCGAGATACCTGCTATACACCCCCGCGCTGACAAGAACGCAAGGGTGCAATTCAAGATTTCAGATTATTAGTGGTTCTGTGTTGATGTGATGTGCAATTTTATTAAGTTTCTTAAGGTTTAATTGACATGTATTAATTATTTAAGATTTTTCTCATCTCAGGCCCCGGAATATGTACGATTCCATCGTGCATCGTCAGACTTAGTAGCGTCAGCATAAATGTCTAATTGTAGTTTTCATTATTTTGTAAGTTAGATTCATCGATCAGTTCACATTCGTCTATCAATAAGTGCGCACCAATTGTAATCATCATAAATAAAGTGATTTATCAAGTTATCACTCTTCTTTCCTGTTCCACCAATCATCATCAGTATCAAGTTTTAATGTACCGCCAGCAAGGGCTCGTACAAATGTGATTGGTGTACTGCTGCTCCACGTGTTCCTGAGGGACTACCGCGTCGACGTGATGCTCATCAGCGAGACACACCTAGCCGGAAACGACAAGCTGTCGCTGCCCGGCTACTTCGTCTACCGCAAGGACGAGAAGACCTCCAGCGGCCGGACCTTTCGAGGCTTGGCAGTCATCGTCGGCAGGAAGATCGTCCACCAGCTCGTCGACGCCCAGGAGTATTCATCCCTATATGCTTTGGGCGTCGACCTCCAGGTCGCCGGCGAGGTGCTGCGACTCTACGCCGCCTACAAGCCCCCCAGTACACCAATCCGCACCGCCGAGCTACGGGGGCTGCTACAGTCGCCGCACCCGACACTTGTCGCCGGCGACCTCAACGCCAAGCACACCGCCTGGAACTCCACCAGGGTGTGCCCAGCTGGACGCGCCATCCATGCCGACTCCGTGAGCTACAACTACGACGTCATCGGTCCCGACGAGCCCACCCACTTCGACACGCGGGCCGGATGGGACATCATCGACGTCGTGGTCGTCAGAGGTCTCCGGACACCGCCGAGCCAGGAGGTTCTCCCTGACCTCCCTTCGGACCACAGGCCTGTTCTTCTCGTCCTGGCGGATCTGCCCACCCGGGTATCTCCGCCAGCATCACGTCGCCGCTACCAGTGGGGCGCCTTCACCGCCGCCCTAGACCAACCCTCCACCAGTTGCCCCGTCAACCAGCCGGAAGACGTTGACCGCCTGGCATCGCTGCTAACTACCTAGATCCGAGACGCGCTCGACCTATCATCGCACACTGTAGCTCGCGGGGGGAAGCCCAACCCTCTTCCTGCTGAGCTACGCGCACTCATCTGCGATAAGCGCTCTCTCCGGAAGCAGTGGCAGCAAACCCGCTGCCCCACGATGAAGACCAGGCTCAACGCCATGACGGCAGAGCTGAAGCGCCAACTTGATCTCCACGCTGAAGAATCTTGGGAACGCCACGTCGAGTCCATGGGCGACCACGTCCCCTCCGTGCATCGCCTATGCCGGGCTTTGTCGACCACTCCTGCTCCTGTTCGACCAATCCTGGGCAGCGACGGCCTACCAAGATTCCGAGCCCAAGACCGTGCGGAGATCTTCGCCGAATGCCTCGAGAAGCAATTCAAGCCGAACCCAACGGATGATGTGGAGCACGTCGCAACAGTCGAGAGACACCTGCGAGAGTACTTCGCCACGCCGATAGCTCCCGAAGAGGACCCCATCGTCGTCACGCCCGGCCAGATTGTGCGTGCATTCCGACGTACCAAGCCCAGGAAAGCCCCGGGCGCAGACCGAATACCCAACACGGCGCTGTTACATTTGCCGCCACGCACTGTGGCGGCCGTTGCGCGCCTGTTTAACGGTATCTTGCGCACGGGTGACTTTCCAACCCAATGGAAGGAGGGCTTGGTTATCATGTTGCCCAAGCCGGGCAAGGACACCAAGCTGCCTGAGAGCTATCGGCCGATCACCCTACTGAGCACCATCTCAAAGGTGTTTGAGAAGCTCCTGTTAGCGAAGTTACTGCCCCACATCCAGCCGCGCCCGGAACAGTTCGGCTTCAGGCCCGAGCATTCTACGACGCTTCAGCTCACCAGAGTACTGAATGACATGACGGTCTGTTTGAATAAAAAAGAATACACTGTCGCAGTACTTCTGGATATGGAGAAGGCGTTCGACAGAGTATGGCACGAGGGGTTGCTGTACAAGCTGTCGACGTCCCCTGCCCCAAGAAGAACGGTCAAGACAATCGCCTCTTTCCTGAAGAATCGCCGCTTCCGAGTGATGGTGGAAGACGCCGTCTCCGAGGAACATCCCGTCGCAGCCGGCGTCCCCCAGGGCTCTTGCCTGTCTCCCGCCTGCTACGCCCGATACACGGACGACATCCCCGTCGGGCCGGGTGCCCAGCTGGCACTCTTTGCAGACGACGCAGCCTACTATGCGTCGTCGTTCCAGGCTCCGCACGCTGCCATCAAACAGCAGCGCACCCTGGACATCTTGCCCGACTGGCTCGCCAAGTGGGGACTGTCCGCCAATGTTGGGAAAACGCAGGCGCTCATCACAGGCCAGAGTCTCCTTCCGCCATCGCTCCAGCTCCAGGGACAGCACATCGAGTGGTCTTCGCAGGTGAAGTACCTGGGAGTGACCATTGATCGCCGGCTCACCATGAAGCAACACGTCGACAACGTCGTCAGCCAGGTCAAGGTGGCACGCGCCAAGCTGCGTCCACTTTTCGACTCCAGCCTCCCTCTGAGGGCGAAGCTCGGGATCTACAAGACCTACGTGAGATCCCGCCTCACCTACGCGGCTCCGGCATGGTACGCCCTGTGCTCGGAGACGAACAAACGGAGACTCCGAGCCCAAGAGAACCTCTCTCTGCGTACCATCGTCGGCGCCCCCCGCTACGTGAGGAACGCGACAATCCAGAGGGACCTAAGATGGGAAACCGTGGACCAGTTTGTCCAGAGGCTGGCGAAGGGCATGTTCGCTCGTGCGGATGCATCACACCTCCCGCACATCGCCGAACTGGCGCCGCACCACGCGCGCCCGCCCGACCGCCGCCGCCTGCCACGCGACCTGGTTGCCTAGCCGGCGATCACCCATTGCATACCAGCGCCACAAGAAGACCACCGCCCGCAGGGGCCATCCGATGACCTGTCCACAGGAGTGGACAGAGGCGATTCTTCGGGAAGAGGTCCGTCGACCTGACCCCGACTCCCCACGCCCCAGAAGGGGTGCGTGAGATGACTATGAAGAGATTGGTGTACAACATTTATATTATAACACAAGTAGCCGACGACGCCTTACACCACAGGCGTATCAACTAACATAATACCACAAGACAAGATACATTATAGTTCGAGATATAACGAAAACATGCGTTAATTCACTACTATATTACTCATGACCTGGGGTTTTGCAGAAGCAACATAAACCGCAATCTCATAAAAACCGTCACTTCTTATTTTACGGGCGCAGTGGGGGGGAAGCGATCACGATGACTCTGTTAAACCTCTTCGGCATCCATGTTGACCATTGGTTTGACAGGCAATACAGTTAAGTAGCAAATGAACGCTAGTATTCGTCGATACTCCGTGTAAGAATATATCAACATGTTGCAAGCTACATCAATGTGTTTGGTTCGCATTATACCAGGTGTTGCAAGCACATACACTAGTGTTAGGGAGATCTGTTCATTTCACGAAGGCGCTGCCTGTCTGTCCTGCTAAGAGTCGAAATGATCCTTGTGGAAGTGATGGTCAAATTGAGTCTAGTCTAGACGATGGCAGGTTAAGATGCAGTTTAGAGGAGTATGATACGAAGAGAGACAAGAGTGATAGAGAAAAATTTGCCAGCCGATGGTTTCTGTTACATATGATCAAAAGAATAAAAACCTTTTACAATGCAAAATTGTATCGAAATTTAGACAAAGACAGATAGCAGCTTCAGCACTGTAGGTGCTGGCACCCAAGCTATGAGTAGAAGATGAAAGAAGAAAAGAAAATACGAAAAACGAAAATTAAGTTAGATGTAATAGGTTTGAGACAGTACCCTCCCTTACATGCTGACAGACGCCAATGAACAGACCCGTAACTATCACATTTCCACACACCTTCGGTACCTACGCCGCCGCCTCGGCACTGGCGCGTCGACCACCTCAGACACGAGGTAAGTCCTCCGAAGCGCAGCCAGTACCAGCCAGTACATACTGGATATGATGCGAACCAAACCACTGAAGGCGAAGGGACGGGACGGTTTGGAATCGATGACGATTTGGGTGAACATCAGGGTACAAGTCAGGATAGGATACTTTTAGGAGTGTCGGTACCAAAACCGACAATTGCGCAGTCGTTACTGGGCAGTCTTGTGGCTACTCACTAGGGTACACTACTACACCGGTTTTATGAGCCGGAGGCGCTGCGGAGCGCGGAGACCGCGTGCCGGTGAGGAGCAGACCAGACGAACGAAGCCTGAGCGGCTGAGGCGACGGCAAGTGAGGGAGCCTGCGACGAGCTGCACGGGGACAGTCGCCACGCTACGTTGCGCCTGAGCAGAAGCATACGCAAACATGGATTTTAGTAGTAAACATGTTATTTAGGTTAGTTTAGTTTTGCTAAAATATCTCAAGAACCATACATTTCCTAGACTGGATATTTTACAGGAGGGGTTACCTCCCCCCTCCCCCCAAAAAACACAGTAAAAAATACAGTCTTCTAACTATGTTTAATATTGCAAAAAAGCAGTTTCTCGTCATCCGCAAGATGTACATGCCACAAGAGCGCCGGCCTCCGTAACCCAACCAGCACGTGGCGGAGACTGTCGAGCGCACCCGATAACCGACGAACGTGAGTTTCGGCAACGCCGAAATTTCGGCTGATTTCTGGCTGAAACCGAAACATTGCCGAAACATGAATTTTGCGCCGAAACTGAAACCGAAACCGAAATTTCGGTCACTAGTCATAGTTACATTGCTACGAAAGTGACATAAAGCTACCCATATATAGGTAGAGTTTGGGGGTGGGTGGTAGCGGTGGGTCATTGACGATTTTTTCGTTAACGAAATATTTTTGTTGTACCGTCAATGACTAACCTTAGAAATATTAGGTTAATTTCGTCACTCTAATAACGCTTAACTGTATGGAATTGAAGAATAGTGCAATTCGTTAATTAGTTAGAGCTTAACTTTATGGTTCTTGCTTTCCATTTTCAAAGTAGCATTTTAAAGATAAAAAGATACGCAAATTCCGAAGTGAGAAAATTCTACGCCAAACAAAGGTGAAAGATAGACGCACTTACACAAGCGCTAACATTAAAATGGGCATGGGCCGGACACATTGCACGCTTACCCGACGACAGATGGACGATAAAGACAACAAGATGGAAAGGGCCAATAGGAAAGAGATAGGAAGGAAGACCAACCATGCTGGAGCGATGATATAATGGAGACCGCAAGCACACAATGGCAAAAGAGAGAGAGCAATGGAAGAAATTGGAGGACATCATGTTTTATTGCACCAATGGACAGTTCTTATCAATACAAATACAAGAGTAGAATACCCAGCCGCCAATTCCCTTCCGCCTTCAGGAAAAAATGTAAAAAATCTTTAAAACGAAAAATAATAATTGTGGCTTACCACTCGTACCTACTGAAGAGAACAAAAGCTTGCGTGATGAAGCTTTAGCAGTTCTAACATACCCTAAAATAATTTATGATCTACCTACTGTTAACATCTTGGGCGTGAAATCAATTTTTATTTTTTTAGGTTAGAAATTTTATCAACTTTGTCATTTTTTCCTGAAGTCACGGTAGGGAATTGGCGGCTGGGTATTCTACTCTTGTATTGGTATTGATAAGAACTGTCCATTGGTGCAATAAAAACACGATGTCGCGTTTTCCCTCCTGAGCATAATGTGCGTGGGTAGCAGAAAGAATGAATTAGAAGTCGACAATGCTGCTGTTTTTACATTTTTGGCCAGGGTTTCTTGGTCGGTGTTTAGTTTAACCAGGGTTTTGTTGGCAAGGGTGCGTCCTATCTTTGTAAAGTATGTGTTGCAGTGAGATAGAGAGGTATCCACAGTACCTTTGTGTCCTAGAAGTTCGTCATAAGATTGTTCACCTTTATTTAGATCACAAATAGTTTTTATCGGTGTCCACATATTCTTAGGATTGTCTTTATTTTCTAACATAAATTATTTGTTGTGTTGGTTCTTAAGCCGCTTTACAAGATCGTTACAGTAGTTCCTGTACCTATTGTATGATATTCCCAGGATCACATTATTTGGCTCTTTACGAGTTTGCATGAGGAGCGCTTCACGGTGGTTCATTCAGCGGATCGTTAATTACGTATTTAGACCGACTAATTTTAATTATTTTTGAGTTTCTAGTGACCTGAGTCCTTATGTTTATTTATTTTTTCAGAGCAAGATGGTGCCACGACTAAACCATTTGATTGCATGGACATATCCTGCAATGGTCGGATACTCTGTGCTGGCAGTCTGACAGTACAGGACGATGCCTACCTGGTGTTCTGGGACCAGAGACAATGCAGGCAGCTTTAGGGGGCTACTGGAACTCGCATACTGATGATATTACTTAGGTACCTACAGCTTATCAAACTCTTAGGAAAAAAATCTGAAATAGATTCCAATTAAGTGAGTACCATATAATAAATAGTAAATGTGAGTAAAGGGATAAAAAATATGAACTATTAAGTTTGAAAGTTTTTCATGTTTCTGCTGTATTAAGTAAAGTGCTGTATAAATATTTGAAGATACACCTTCATGTTAACATCACTAGAAATAACAACTTTTGGCTCGTCCGCACACCACCGGTAACCTGCTCGGTCGGCGGTCGGACAACTGTCCCATCCCGCCATTACTGACGTATGCGCTCGAGACAAAAAACTGTAGGGACTATAATTTATAAATAAATAGCCAATACACTACATCAACTATGCCCAAACTCACAGGTTCGCTTCCACAAAGACAAAGTGTCCACCCTCGCCACGGGCTCTGTGGACGGTCTGCTCAACATCTTCAACATCATGGAGAGTGCGGAGGAGGACGCTCTGCAGTACTCACTCAATGTGGAGAACTCCGTGGGGAAGATCAGCTGGCTGGACGATACCAAGGTAAGGCCGTACGGGTTGCTGGAATAGATCTCTTATCAAATTATTTATATTACCCGAATGGCCGAGTCGGCAGTGACCCTGCCTACGAAGCCAGGGGTCCCGGGTTCCAGTCCCGGTGGGGGCAAATATTTGTTTGATGAGAACGGATGTCTGTACCCTAGTTATGGTTGTTTAGTTTGGAGCTAGATCAATGTGTGTAAATAGTGTCCAAAGTATTATTATTAGGCTTATGTTTAAACGATTACCAAAAACGCACCTATTTTACTACCAATAAATTCGAAATGACTGCCAGAATGGATAAATGTCCACCAAATTGTGTTTGGATCACCACACTTCATTTTATTTTTTGTGTACTTAAGTTTATGTTTTAAGTATTTTTTGTAGTTCTTACATGTTCAACCTAACACGAAGGATAAAGGGGGCTTCGCTTCGCTCACCCCCTTTACCCTTCACCTAAGCTACCGCAGTATTTTGCCCTGATATTTTTTGCAACTTTTGGTGTTCAGTTATCCATTTTGGGTAGGAAAAAAATATTTTGGTGATCATTATATTTGTTGCCTTATTATTATTATTATATTATGTCCTATGGAATTTTGCTGTGGGGACGAGCTGCTGATATTAACTCAATTTTTGTTACACAAAAAGGCCTATTAGAGCAATTTATAACCTCCGCAGTCGTGACTCCCTGAGGGAACTGTTCAAAGAAATTACCTTATTAATTAAAGTACCGTGTCAATATGTTTATGAAAAGATCATGTACGGTTAGGAAGAACATAAATAGCTTCACTAAAAATGTAGCGAAATTATCTAAGCGGAAATAGAATTGAACAACCTTACTATTGACTAGCTAAAGTTAAAACTTCATTTGTGGGTCTAATGGCCGACTTCATCGACGATCCCTATCTTTTAGGGGACACTTTATTTCTTTCAGGGGCCACCTAGCGGTTATTTCGATCTGACCTAAGTGTAAGGTCATCTAGAATCCTCAGGGACCCCCTAAATATAAGACCGGCCACCGAAACAATCGCTAGACAGCTAAGAAAAAGATCTAAGTGTCCCTTAACTGTTGGTGTAATCGGGAATAAGTATACTATACTATAACAAAATACTGGAAGAGATATATAATTTTTCAGAGAAGAAATTAATGGCATTGTTAAAAAAACAATATGTTATAAAGCATATTATAGGTTAGATAATTACATTAATGATAAAGAGGAATGGAGCTGTGATTTTCCAGCGTAGCACAAGAACCACGCACACTATTTGACCTTGTTTATTATTATTATCATTAGATGATGACGAGCTCTGCTCTGTGGAGTTGCGGTTCGAGGCCTTCGGGTCCAAACATATAGAGCATGGGAATCAGTAAAACAATTAGGAAAAAAAGTACAAATAGTTCGATGATCGGACTACTGGTATGAAAGTATGGAATAAAACATTTGTAGACTAGGTAGGCATTTGTAGGATTAGGCATTTCATAATCCATCTAACTCAACAACTTGCTGTTAAAAAAATGTAATTATTTATTCCTGCTTATTAATTATAATAATTAATATTGTAATATTTGTATTAGTTTACGACAATTTTTTTAAAAGAAATCTTAAATTCAATCTGTGGGAGTTTCTACGCCCTGCTTCTCCCACAGTGGTAGAGGGAGAGAGACAAAAAATTACGTTTGCTAAGTTCAAATGCATTTATTACAGTAGATATATATATATATATATATATATATATATATATATATATCTAAGATAAGCGTAGTTCAAAGTTCAAATATATCTCTGTAATACATACATTTGAACTTTGAACTACGCTTATCTTAGACAGCCTCACCAACTAGTAACTTTCATACAAAGGTATGAAAACACCTGGTTACCTACATGGAGTATGAGTAGCCCAACCAATATCCTTGTAAACTTTGGCGATCTAGAATCCAAAGTTTCCGACTTTTCACCAAATTATATATCCTGATTCACTCTCACGGACTCCACGATTCCAACGATACCTCATTTGTTAAAATCCGTCTGGCCATTTAGCCTTTTTTTATTTTACATTTTCAAACCCCATATCTCCGCCATTTTGAAAAAAAAACAAAAACTGAATCGACAAATAAAACCATATAATTGTCGAACCTGCTCACAAAACAGGCGAATCGGTTGATAAATGCGACATGTAGAGGAGATCAGCCGGAATCCCGAAAGACGGATGCACGAACGCATTTTTGCACAAGCTGGTCGCTTCATTCGCTCGGTCGATAAAGATCTGAAAATATGATAGCGCCGGGCCAATGTTGATTTTTTTAGTAAAGGGTAGGCCTTGACTGAGAACCTCCTCTTGCTATGATCTCTGCAGACATCAATAGCTCCCTGAAAATTCTAATAAACTGCAATATGATCGACATCGACAGGTGTCGTGCATCACACAGTCCAACGACCTGCAGATTTGGGACAGCGACAGCGGGGATCTACTGAGCAGCTTCAGCAGGGATAAAGTTGCCAAGAGTATATAGGTCAGTTAATACAGGTTTTATCTCAGAATGCTCTATGTAAAATGCTTCCTTAACTAGCCATTTCACAACTATATAAAGAAATACACACACACACACACAAGCGTAAGTATTCTTATCACACACTCCTGTAAATAATATTACTATAGGTGCTCTGAGCGGTAGACTTAGCGAGTCTTGTCGATGGAAAGTTGAACTACTAACATACAAACTTATGAATGCACCAGCTTACCTACATGGAGTATGAAAGTAGCCGCACCAACAACTTTGTAAACTACATTTTGCGATCTAAAATTCAACCTATTGACTAAAATTATATAGCCTATATCAATCTCAAGGTCTCTACAAATCCCACACCTATTTTTATATATGTCAAGCCGTTTGGTCTGTAAAGGTTTTTTTTTACATTTTCAACGCCTTTTCCGCCATTTTGAAAAAATTACGTAAATTGCGAACCTGATCATAAAATTTCACGAGAATCGGTTGAGAAATGCGACCTGTGGTAGGAGAACAGCCGGACAGACATCCATGCACACGAAAGCATTCTTGCCCAAGCTGAACGGAGACGTTCGTCGCTCGGTCAAATATATAGAAAGGCAAGTAGGTTTAGGTCTACCCCAGCTCAAAAAATTACTTCTACTACTCCTATCCAACCTTAGTTTGCTGGAAGAAAGCCCTTCTCTATATAAGATAAGCTCGTCATGTTAAATCAATTATCTAACATACGATATTGTATATCTCTTACAGCGCAGTAAAGGAGACGACTGCTACTTGGTGGATACGTTTATGTGTTCGGACGGAACTCCCTTGGTCCTGGCCGGCTCAAACGGCGGGGATGGGTAAGTCATTGATTGCTCATTTCTTAATACGTTAGACGCCGACACACTGTTCCGTTAGGGATATGACGGTCAATGTTGGGCGTCGAGCCTTCGCCGCACAAAGTTGGGCGTCGAGCCTTCGCCGCTCAAAGTTGGGTGGCATCGAGCCTTCGCCGCACAAAGTTGGGCGGCATCGAGCCTTCGCCGCACAAAGTTGGGCGGCATAGAGCCTTCGCCGCACAAATTTGGGCGGCTTCAAGCCTTCGCCGCACAAAGTTGGGCGTCGAGCCTTCGCCGCACAAAGTTGGGTGGCATCGAGCCTTCGCCGCACAAAGTTGGGCGGCATCGAGCCTTCGCCGCACAAAGTTGGGCGGCATAGAGCCTTCGCCGCACAAAGTTGGGCGGCTTCGAGCCTTCGCCGCAAAAAGTTGGGCGGCATCGAGCCTTGGCCGCCCAAAGTTGGGCGTCGAGCCTTCGCCGCACAAAGTTAGGCGTCGAGCCTTCGCCGCACAAAGTTGGGCGGCTTCGAGCCTTCGCCGCACAAAGTTGGGCGGCATCGAGCCTTCGCCGCACAAAGTTGGGCGGCATCGAGCCTTCGCCGCACAAAGTTGGGCGGCATCGAGCCTTCGCCGCACAAAGTTGGGCGGCTTCAAGCCTTCGCCGCACAAAGTTGGGCGGCATCGAGCCTTCGCCGCACAAATTTGGGCGGCATCGAGCCTTCACCGCACAATGTCGGGCGGCATCGAGCCTTCGCCGTACAATGTTGACCTTCATTGTTGCGTTCTCTATTCAGGTTTGTTACGCATATGGGAAACAGGGATAACCGGGAAAAGTCAGGGGAATTTTTTTCTCCTGGAATAGTCAGGGAAAAGTCAGGGAATTTCCGAAATTCTCTGGAATTTTCTTAACATGTTTTTTTTGCAATAATTACGAAAAATGGAACTGACTTGAAACTAAATCTGAAAAATATTGGTATGAATATGAATATTTTTGATTTGATTGAATATTTATATTATTCTTTTGTCAATTAGAAAAAACTATATGTGCCAAACATTAAAAATTAAAAAAAAACTCTTTCTTTTGCATTTGATTAGACAATATACAACAACACAATTATTACTATATTTATCAGTGTTTAAATTTTTGTGTTTTAACACCGATTCAACAAATTCTATTTGTAATTTAAAATATAAAAACAACAGGTTATTTATTTGCTTTGAATGCATTTTAATTTTTTACTTTACAGTGTTCAAATTCTTTTTCGAATTTCAGTTTTATTCAATTTTGTTCATTTTATTATCTAACATTCCCAATCTAATTGTCAATTGATCTTTGAAGAATTATGTTATTTACTTCAACACATTTTTTTAATATGAAAATGGAATTGAGAATTTCCTCTATTCTCTCAAGTCGCTTGAATTTTTTTTTCCTCAAAAATGATTCATTACTATTGCTGGTAGGTATACAATTCCCGTGAAGTTTGTAAATATGCCAGAAATGCACGATCACGTTACATGGAACATCTCGAGGAACAGAAAAAAAAGACAAAAATGCGTTAAAAACCGCAGAAAACAAGAAGAGATCGCGAGATTTAATTAAAGAGTTGTATGAAAAAAAGAGGAAGCTAGCGATCGAATACCAGAAAGGTCTTGAGAGTCTTGATGAGCAGCTAAGTGCGGTTCATAAAAAGTAGAGGGTATACGCAGTAATGTGATTCATTAAACTACATTACATTTCATAGAAATGTAGATCTCATCTTTACATATTTTACTGTCATATTATAATATGTGTTAAATTTGTTTGTTTATATCTTTTCAGATTGTTTTATCGTATGTAAAGGATATTATTGTCTATAGTTCACGTTATTATTGTTTTCCAACGTTTCTCAATGCTGATCTTTGATAGTCAACTTTAAAAAATATATATTTCATGTCAAACAAAGTGTTCTTTATTTAAACCTAACCTCCCTGGAATATTTGTAAAATATGTATGGAAAACCTAGAAAATTCAGCGAATTTGTGATTTAGCAATGCGTAACAACCATGCTATTGTTCCAACGGTCATTTGTAATGTGATAATTCGCATATAACATGACCCACGTGGCCGTGTGGTTGATCCTTATATAGCTGGATTTTTGCAAAATATTGACATAGAATATAGAGTAAAAATGTCAAACGCATTTATGGATTAAAGTAAGAAGTAAAAATCTTTGAATCATTATGAAATTATTTTATAATGATTCCTTGAATCATATAGGATCAAAAAATACCTTGTATTAGTCGAAATACATTATTATATTTAACTAAATAAATAAATAAAAAACAACCGACGAAAAATTTAAGCAAGGTACATTTTTTCGAAAGGTACGTTTTACGGAAAAAGCATTTTCTAAACATTTTCCACAGGCTTCAAAGGTGGATTGTGCGAGTGAGCCGTTATGTTGATTATACTAAAGAATGAATGTTTTGTTCCAGAGAATGCCTGAGGTCGGCAACGATAGCGGATAAGAAGCTGTCGCCGAGCACACATTTCAGAGAAAACAAACAAATAGTCAGATGCTGCTGGTACGACAATTATGTAAGTGCCATGGTCACTGACGACCCGAATGGCCGAGTGGGCAGTGACCATGCCTACGAAACCCAGGGTCCCGGGTTCGAGTGCCGGTGGGGGCCAATATATGCTTAATGAGAACGGATGTTTGTACCCTAGTCATGGTTGTTTATCTATCTAAGTATAATATGTATCTATATAAGTATGTGTATCGTTGCCTAGTACCCAAGATACAGGGAATCCTAGTTTGGGGCTAGATCAATGTGTGTAAATAGTGTCCAAGGTACATTATATCACATTATTATTATTATTTATTTTAAATCGCAGTCGATGTTTCTATGTATGTGTGTGACGTCATTGTTTACATTAATGTTACCCACGGCACAGGCCAGTCACAGGCAACGAGATGTCTACCCATACTGTGTGTGCCACAAACCAGTACATTATAGTCGTTTATCTACACACGTATCATAAACCCTCTTTACTGCGTACAAAAACCGCACGTTACGTACAGCATTATGTTAAACTACTTGGTAATAACTCATTTCTTATCTGAAACATTACACATTATGACCATAATGTGTAATTTTTAGGGTTTCGTACCCGAAGGGTTCCAAACGGGACCCTATTACTAAGACTCCGCTGTCCGTCCGTCCGTCCGTCCGTCCGTCTGTCACCAGGCTGTATCTCAAGAACCTAGCTAGCTAGAGAGTTGAAATTTTCACAGATTATGTATTTCTGTTGCCGCTATAACAACAAATACTAAAAAACAGGATAAAAGAAATATTTAAGGGGGCTCCCATACAACAATTCTTTCAATACCACATACAAACTTATGGATGCACCTGGTTACGTACATGGAGTGTGAAAGTGACCGCACCAATAACTTTGTAACCAATATTTTGCTATGTAAAATCCAAACTATTCACTCCACACCATCGCTTCCATTGAACGCTGGTACGGAACCCTTCGTGCGCGATTTAGACTCGCACTTGACCGGTTTTTCTACATATTATGACATTCAAATTTTGAACGCCGACGCCCGCCTGCGTGCCGCCCCTAGTTTGTCTGTGAAGTTGGTACTACAGAACAAGCTAAACAACTGCAGAGCCACAATGCCGGTCAAACATGCGGTTCCTGAACACATCAAAGAGAGCTTATGATATGTGTGTAGATAAACTAGTGTATGTAACTATACATAATTAGGCATTTAAACTCTCGAGTGATATAACCCACTCTCGAGTATTAATGCCCTCCATTATATAGCAGTCACATCAGCTACTATTATGTGACTGATACATTTCAGCAGTACATCAAAGCAGTAAGTTCAAAAGTTGCATATCCAAGTCCACCCGTGGTAAACGACTTTTTTCATACCGATCCGTATTTTCTGTCCTACAATTTTGTTGCGAACTGCTGGTTCAACCGTAGAATCGTAAGTGTACCAAAAGGATACTCGCAAAATTAATTAGAATTGAATACCGCGTCAAAAGAACGTTTGGCAAAAGTCGACTACCCCGTATGTGGGATGCACCGCCTGACTAACTGACTGACTGACTGACTGGCTCGCTTGCAGAACGACGTGCTCATCACGGCGGGTGAGGCCGGACTCCTCAGCGCCTGGAGACGCGGCCGCGTGCCGGCGGGGACGCTCGGCAGCAAGCTGACTGCGTCGCTGGACAAGCTGCGGCTCAACAGACACAAGCCTTACTAATATATAATATATGTTGTCGCGTCACACGTCGCACACAACCAACTGTTTGCCTTTTGTTGTTGAGTAGGAGGCAGGAGGCAGTAGGACCACAGGTCGGTCGGTTTCATTATGAAGGCGTCTAGACTAACTAACTAACAAGAAAACTGACGGCGACATAAGACAGTTCTTGTTCGGTTCAGTTGATGGCATCTTTCGAATCTGTTTAAAATACTTCAATCGAGTTTTAGCATTACACACGTTCCTACACAATGACGTGTAGGTATTCAAATGTTAAATCAATAGGAAATGGCACAGAAAAAATCATCGAACTTACCACTTTATTCATTTAAAGATATAATAATTGCGAACAAATCTTTCCAATCGTAATACAGGCGCATGGGACATACCCATCCCGTTGCAGCTAAACAATGACGCGATGAAATGACCATAATTTAGTGAAAACACACAAATTATCTATAAAATTGTAAATAAAGACACTTTTGATTCACACACAACAATCACACATCCATTGATTACAATAAATTATTTTAACATTCAGTACAAAACCACAGTGACCTGTGTGACGTCGTCAACAAGGTATTTCCTTCTCGCTCATTCACGTGTGATAGAAGTCGTAAGACAGACAGTCAACAAGGTATTTCCTTCTCGCTCACTCACGTGTGATAGAAGTCGTACGACAGACAGTCAACAAGGTATTTCCTTCTCGCTCACTCACGTGTGATAGAAGTCGTAAGACAGACAGTCAACAAGGTATTTCCTTCTCGCTCACTCACGTGTGATAGAAGTCGTAAGACAGACAGTCAACAAGGTATTTCCTTCTCGCTCACTCACGTGTGATAGAAGTCGTAAGACAGACAGTCAACAAGGTATTTCCTTCTCGCTCACTCACGTGTGATAGAAGTCGTAAGACAGACAGTCAACAAGGTATTTCCTTCTCGCTCACTCACGTGTGATAGAAGTCGTAAGACAGAGAGTTAACAAGGTATTTCCTTCTCGCTCACTCACGTGTGATAGAAGTCGTAAGACAGACAGTCAACAAGGTATTTCCTTCTCGCTCACTCACGTGTGATAGAAGTCGTAAGACAGACAGTCAACAAGGTATTTCCTTCTCGCTCACTCACGTGTGATAGAAGTCGTAAGACAGACAGGTGAACACGCCTGGTGTCGCCTAAATACGTATGACACTAAAATCATGAAAGTAAAAAAAAAACTATATCTAAAACAATGAAACTTGCATAATAATGATTATTGCATAACAAAAAATATCAAGATATATTTTTAATTATGCCTTCTTCACGTAATCTTCAACACAATCTCAAAAACCCGTAAAATATTGCATTTTCCATTTTTGACATATCTATCCAGCCAGATGTTATAAATAAATTTACCGCATTACTGAATAAAAAGACAAAATCATTATAAATTAAATAATTAAATCTAAAAATCATCTCGATGAATTGGTTAGAAACAAACCGAATAAGTCTACATTTCTGCTAAATTTTGTACTCGAAAATATGTTAATCTCCTAATGGCATCACGCCAAACTTATTGTAAGGCGATTGTCTATCTACACAAAGTCGTCCAGTACACTAAACATAAATAAATAGTGAGCAAGATATAAATACTTCTTCCACTTCTGTACATCATTTTAATTACGCGTTTGTGATAGATCGCTCTCTAAAGTAAAGAAACACATTCTTATAAACTCCTTTTGTTAATGAGATCATTGTGGGTCCATGATTTACTACTTTCATAAGTCATCAAAAGGGCAGCTCATAAGCACTTGTTTCAGCGAACTCACTAAACATATCACGTACTTAGATAAATAAGCACCCATTGTCAAAGTCTATGCCCTCATTTAGCACGAGATTTAAAATATTGTCCATGTTTTTAACTGAAGTTGGATGACGATAAATATCATAACAATTTCAAACCAACCAACTATATTTAAACACGTTCTAATTTACAACAATCAGAATCGCACGTCATAAAACATGGAGAATATATCCGTCAGGCCAGGCAAGGTGTATAATTCCTTGATAGGAATCGAGCCTTATACTGCCAAGGTGCCAGATAACGGCGACCGCAGGACTCTCGCAGGTGTCTCTGAGTAGCTGATACCGGAGTGGTAGTGGTAGCGTGTGAGTGTATTAAATCAGGTTCTCGTTGTCGTCGTACGGACTGAGCGGATATGGCTCGACAGTAGATCACTTCGACGCGAGGAACATGATCAGTCTGCAAGTAAGACAATACTTACTTAGGACTAGCGTTTATTGAAATAGTCACAAAGTGGAACAAGTATTTGGGAGTACCGCCAGGGCAGAGCTAAAACAAGACAGATGGACGATCGCAGACAAAAACATACGGTTGTCGCTCGCTCGGGACCGGGAAGGAATTTGAATCCGTCAATCAATCTTTAAATCCGTTTCAGCTTCAGAGACGTGCAAGTCGCTACAAGAATGATATTTACATGAATTGTATTTGGATAGATGTAGACCGGAAGTCGCTTTTGGCCACCGCCAGTTAGACAAGAACTCACCGGAAGTGTATCGCCTTGTTGCTGAGCAGCCTGTTAGTGTCGCTCGGGTCGGCCAGCGGCAGCGGCAGCGGCAGCGGGGGCGCGTCGCTGCTGTCCCCGGCTAGGTACACATGTGTGTAGGGCTCACCGGAAGTGTATCGCCTTGTTGCTGAGCAGCCTGTTAGTGTCGCTCGGGTCGGCCAGCGGCAGCGGCAGCGGGGGCGCGTCGCTGCTGTCCCCGGCTAGGTACACATGTGTGTAGGGCTCACCGGAAGTGTATCGCCTTGTTGCTGAGCAGCCTGTTAGTGTCGCTCGGGTCGGCCAGCGGCAGCGGCAGCGGGGGCGCGTCGCTGCTGTCCCCGGCTAGGTACACATGTGTGTAGGGCTCACCGGAAGTGTATCGCCTTGTTGCTGAGCAGCCTGTTAGTGTCGCTCGGGTCGGCCAGCGGCAGCGGCAGCGGGGGCGCGTCGCTGCTGTCCTCGGCGAAGGTGTGCTCCGCCACGCGTGCCCGCACGGCCGCCTCGCCGTACGGTCCGCGGAGCGCCACCCACAGCAGCGGGAGCGGGCACGACGACTTGGATTTCAGGATAAGCTGGGAAGGATGTAAGGTGGTAAGGGAGACGATATTTAGAGTGGACAGACCATCCCGGGGCATTTAGTCTACTTCTCGATAGGTCGACTTGGTCCTTTACATCCATTTGTCATAGCGTCCACTACCCCTAACAAGCGAGAATACTGATTTCTAACACTGCCCTCCGCTAACTTAAAAGTCGCTAAGCCACATAACCTCCTTTTAGGACGTAAGCGATAACCGTGGATTATGGTAGCGGCATACACACGGTGAATTCACGGTTCGGTTATCTCTTATAGGAATGGAGATATTGAACTACATTTTAACAACTCACGATCTGACTTTTAGATGTTTACAGTTATACTAATGCTAGTGGAAGGCGACCTTTTGTATTTATGAATGCTATAACAAAAAATAGTGCGTCAATTAGTGCCTTAACCAATCCCAAAATTCGCGGTAGAACATAATAAAAATTAAATTTAAAGTTCTAGAAACAAATATATCATCGTACAGGCGTTTACAAAAATGATTTTTACTTCAATTACGGACCAAGAACTGTGAATCTTACATAGTTACATTATCGACATATTAAACTGTGATTATTTGTTTTTAACTGAAAATGTAATTTTACTGTGATTAGATATAATACTATTAGATCCATGCCATTTAAATAGTTGGATAAGTAAATATATCCAGCCATTATATGGCGAGGAAGTTAAAAAATGTGATTATAGGTACTGTGGTTTAATTATTGCAGGAAAATTAATGAGAAATGCATGGTGTAAATAGGGGTGGCGCAGAATATTTTTGGGCGTTTGAATTATGTTGAAAGAGAGTTTAGTATGATACGAAGCAATTACCATGATCTCGCCTATTTGATAACATATGCATTCTGAATAAGATTCATGTCAGCAAAGACATTTTCACTTCGATAGTCGTAATAGCTGAGTTACTTCGCGTTCCTAGCCGCAACATAATCAATTATCGATCGATATCGATATATAGCGCTATCTTCTTTCGATTCAATCACATTTTAAAAAGCAACCAGCAACTCCTGGTGCTCCATATTGTTGATTGCAATTAAAATTTCCTCTACATTCACGTAAAAAAAAGTGGTCATACTGGATTATTTATCTGTTAGTGTCAAGGTCATCATCTCTTTCAAAGCGTTCCGAATGGATCATAAGTTTAAGTGGTGATGGTCGCTATTTCCCATTGCCCGGAATGGCATCATGAACCTGGGATGGTTGGTGATAGTTTTAGTGCTGTTTGCTCCATACGGAACATGCTGTTAGTGAATACTGTTTGATGACGTCGTCGTATCATGGATTTGCACCGTTATGTATTAAAAAAACGTACGAATAGGAAACATTAATTACGACTTTTGAAAGTAACACCTCAGAAGTTTTTTTTTTTTGGTATTGCATCTAAAACTCAAGAACAACCCCTGGTGGCTTTTAGTTAGCGGAGGGCAGTATAATGCATGGCTCGGCTCATTGATGACATAGTGGACCGACGTCATCCCGGACAATAGATCCAGCGGTTGTGCTGTGCAAAATACATCATGCCCATATTCTTAGTCGATGTACTGTTAATTACATACTAGCCCCGCAAAGGGCATCAAAAAATAGACTATACAGCATGAAAGCATGATTTCTTCGGCATGGCAATCAAGAAATCATCTCACGCACCCATTCTGGGGCGTGGGGAGTCAGGGTCAGATCATCGGATCTCTTCCTGAAGAAGCGCCTCTGTCCACTCCTATGGACAGGTCATCGGGGGGCCCTCGCGGGCGGTGGAGGTCCTCTCACGAGGGGTGTTCCATTGGATGATCGCCGGCTAGGCAACCAGGTCGCGTGGCAGGCGGCGGCGGTCGGGCGGGCGCGCGTGGTACGGCGCCATGTCGCGGATATGCGGATGTTGAGAGCTATCCGCACGCGCGAACATGCCCTTCGCCAGCCTCTGGACAAACTGGTCCACTGGTTCCCATCTGAGGTCCCTCTGGATCGTCGCATTCCTCACGTAGCGAGGGGCGTCGACGAGGGTACGCAAAGAGAGGTTCTCTTGGGCTCGGAGTCTCCGTTTGTTCGTCTCCGAGCACAGGGCGTACCATGCCGGGGCCGCGTAGGTGAGGCGGGATCTCACGTAGCACTTGTAGATCCCGAGCTTCGCCCTCAGAGGGAGGCTGGAGTCGAGAAGTGGACGCAGCTTGGCGCGTGCCACCTTGACCTGGTTGACGACGTTGTCGACATGTTGCTTCATGGTGAGCCGGCGATCGATGGTCACTCCCAGGTACTTCACCTGCGGAGACCACGCGATGTCCTGTCCTTGGAGCTTGAGTGGTGGTGGAAGGGGGGACTGGCAACTGTTAGCGCGAGCTTACATCCTGTGGCGTAAACAAAACCATACCGCGATGTAGGAATCCGTAACAGCGCCATCTGTTGGCGCAGACAGGTAAACTACCCCAGAATATAATGAGAATGCCACATGGTACTCACTTCAGTAAGGCCGGCTTTAGAGCGACGCGGATGGTCCGCGCGGACCCTACGCGTCGCTCTGAAACTGGCCTAAACCGGGGTTGGGTTCGAGATCAGTTAAAAATTACTCCGAGTCTTGCGAAAATTACCCGAGCGTTCGGAAAAAACCCGAGTGTAACCGAGGTTAAACGAACGAACGAACGGCAGCTTGCCGAACCGAACAGCATTAGGATGGTGTTCGTTGTTTTTCTTTTTGTTAAATAAAGTAAGCATGTGAATAAACTTGTACTTCTGATTTCAGATGAGAGATCTTCCAAAGCGTTCTTATTCTTCTCTTTTTTCTTAAGTTGCTTTGACATTGATAAGTTATCCCGATCAGATATACGAATTTTCTAGCTAGCGCTAGCGTTCGATATCCGCATTTTATCTCTCTTTCTGTTATTATCGCATCTTTTTTCTTTCTCCGAGTGATTTTTCACTCGAGAAAGAAAAGTATCCGAGCGCACCCCGGCTTTACATAAGTATAATTCTATTTTGTGACATCTGGAGAGACAGAACCATACTTAGATAAGTATTTGATTAGTGAAATTCTCAATTCAGAACTCGGGAGGTAACAGTCTTACGAAATATATACAAGTTTATACACTAGAAATAAGCAATGAGTAATATGTTTATATAATCACATTACACAACGTTATGACTTTTGATAATTTGATGTGTGTTTGATGGTGTGTTGAGCTATTTTGAGTTTGCGTATATGTTGG
This sequence comes from Argyresthia goedartella, assembly GCA_949825045.1. Lineage (NCBI taxonomy): Eukaryota > Metazoa > Arthropoda > Insecta > Lepidoptera > Argyresthiidae > Argyresthia > Argyresthia goedartella. The sequence continues at coordinate 2,423,746 of OX463827.1, read as the reverse complement.
ATATGCAAAAAGGTTTGGATATACAAAACATTTCTGTAAAGAGACTGACATACATGGCAAAGGAGGCTTGTAAACCCTGATCTAACAACGCTCTAAATGGCCGGTATTAACCTGTTTTTGATTGGACACTCACAAGTGCTGCGGGTAACACAATTTGGCTACTGAACTTTCCTTTCGAAAAACGGGTCAGCACTGGTGTTGTCTCATTTGTGGAACGGCCAGACCCCAAAGACACTACACGAACCGTTTGAATTGAACTACTTGAATTAACATTTGAAGCGGATGAAGCAGGGAGTGTTGTTTCCTTTTACAAATTCTACAGCTTGTGGCTTCTTGGCAAAATCGAACCGAATAGTTATTCATTTGTTACACAGTTGTAACATTTTCGGTTATTTGTAACAAAGCCGTGGGTGTGTAGTATAATTTTCATTCCCTTTTTTCACCTTCAGTACAAAATTCACAGGCTAATGTAGCTGCGTTTGTAACATGCAGTACCTTTGGCTTACTAACACTACCAGAATCAAATCTAATCAGATCTCTTTATTACTGTAGATATTTACATATACTTAGTAAACGTCATTTTTTGCCTCTTCTCTACATTGGACCACTGTGGGAGAAGCAGGGCTTAGATGGTTTTACGCTAGCACTTGATGCCTTCATTGCGCCCTTTGGCTCAATGAACTCGAGTGCTCTATATCTGCCAGTTAAAAACTCTCTGAACTGCCCGAACGTGGGTAAATAGTCTGAAGACAAATTGGATGTTACCTTCAATTCCCACACCCTCCGTGACTCGGAATCCAATTTCAACGAAAGCAGATAGATATAACAATTATATCCCACGTCGATACATCGATGCCAAAATTCTTTAACGCATTCAAACAATCGGATAACGTATCCATTAATTATTTTATCTACACAGGTATCATAAACCCTCTTTACTGCGTCCAAAAACCGCACGTTACGACCAGCATAATGATACATTACTTGGTAATAAAAAATAAAAATAAAACTTATTTATTATCTGAATATTGATACATTATGACCATAATGACGCCATCGCTGCTTCACTGCACTGCACTCCAATCGTATCATCTGAACAGCAATCCAGTGCCACTATAGGAACGATGCGAAGAGTAGCTCACTCGCACTGAACAATACTGTCCGGCTCGAAGGACCATGTTCAAATAATAGCCGGTTTAAACTTAAAGAAGCCTCATTCCGCACTTTATATGGACTGGACACCGTATTTCCAAACAAACAAAATCTCATCAAAACATATTTTTTTTTGTTGGAGGGGAAAAATGCCCATGCCCAGGAGTCGGACCTCCCTGCTATGTCCGGGTCCCCACATGTTGAGCGGGCATCAGCTCGTGTAGTATACGGATTAAAACAACTCCTTGTATATTACAGATTTTACTGTTAGCCATAAAAATAAAAAAAATACGGGAAAAATCGAGAAAATGTGTTGATGAGTTAGTTTCGCGATGCCTTTTTACCACATCCGTAGTATCATATCATATCCCAATATCATAAAAGAGGGTAACATTAATTTATTTTTACAAGTTACATAATTCTTTTATTTATATATTAAGTCCTGACTGATCAAAAAGCGGCCTGCTTGAAAGATTCTATTGATAGGAATATCTTCTTATTGTTATAAAACCGGAAAGAGAGGATTTTTAGAAATTTGGACCCTAAACTAAAACGAAACGGTATAAAAATTATCCTTTTTAAAGTTTGTAACAAAAATCAATTATTTCCTTATAGATTCTACGGCGAAACAAACCTTAGCGCGATGCAGCCGATGCACAGCGCCATCTATCGAAACTGAGACTTAATTACAAATCAGCCAACATTTATTAGCCCCGCAAAGGGCATCAAAAAATAGAGGAGACTCATTTGAGTGTTCCCCTCCACGGAAATCTTTAGTAAAAGGCGAAAGATTTTTACGTTTTGAAGGGAAACCAGAGTAACGAAGAATCAATCAAGCATTCTTCTCACGCACCCATTCTGGGGCGTGGGGAGTCAGGGTCAGATCATCGGATCTCTTCCTGAAGAAGCGCCTCTGTCCATTCCTATGGACAGGTCATCGGGGGGCCCTCGCGGGCGGTGGAGATGTTCTCACGAGGGGTGTTCCTTTGGATGATCGCCGGCTAGGCAACCAGGTCGCGTGGCAGGCGGCGGCGGTCGGGCGGGCGCGCGTGGTACGGCGCCATGTCGCGGATGTGCGGATGATGAGAGCTATCCGCACGCGCGAACATGCCCTTCGCCAGCCTCTGGACAAACTGGTCCACTGGTTCCCATCTGAGGTCCCTCTGGATCGTCGCATTCCTCACGTAGCGGGGGGCGTCGACGATGGTACGCAAAGAGAGGTTCTCTTGGGCTCGGAGTCTCCGTTTGTTCGTCTCCGAGCACAGGGCGTACCATGCCGGGGCCGCGTAGGTGAGGCGGGATCTCACGTAGCACTTGTAGATCCCGAGCTTCGCCCTCAGAGGGAGGCTGGAGTCGAGAAGTGGACGCAGCTTGGCGCGTGCCACCTTGACCTGGTTGACGACGTTGTCGACATGTTGCTTCATGGTGAGCCGGCGATCGATGGTCACTCCCAGGTACTTCACCTGCGGAGACCACGCGATGTCCTGTCCTTGGAGCTGGAGTGGTGGTGGAAGGGGGGACTGGCCTGTGATGAGCGCCTGCGTCTTCCCAACGTTGACGGACAACCGCCACTTGGCGAGCCAGTCGGGCAAGATGTCCAGGGTGCGCTGCAGTTTGACGGCAGCGTGCCGTGCCTGGATCGACGACGCGTAGTAGGCAGCGTCGTCGGCGAAGAGTGCCAGCTGGGCACCCGGCCCGACGGGGATGTCGTCCGTATATTGGGAGTAACAGGCTGGAGACAGGCAGGACCCCTGAGGGACGCCGGCTGCAACGGGGTGTTCCTCGGAGACGGCGTCTTCCACCATCACTCGGAAGCGGCGATTCTTCAGGAAGGAGGCGATGATCTGGACCAGTCTTCTTGGGGCTGGAGACGTCGACAATTTGTACAGCAACCCCTCGTGCCATACTCCGTCAAACGCCTTCTCCATGTCCAGGAGTACTGCGACAGTGTATTCCTTCTTGTTTAAACAAACCGTCATGTCATTCAGTACTCTGGTGAGCTGAAGCGTCGTAGAATGCTCGGGCCTGAAGCCGAACTGTTCTGGGCGCGGCTGGATGTGGGGCAGTAGCTTCGCCAGCAGGAGTTTCTCAAACACCTTTGAGATGGTACTCAGTAGAGTTATCGGCCGATAGCTCTCAGGCAGCTTGGAGTCCTTGCCCGGCTTGGGCAACATGATGACCAAGCCCTCCTTCCATTGGGTTGGGAAGTGGCCCGTGCGCAAGATACCGTTAAACAGGCGCGTAACGGCCGCCACGGTACGTGGCGGCAAATGTAGCAGCGCCATGTTAGGTATGCGGTCTGCGCCCGGGGCTTTCCTGGGCTTGGTACGTCTGAAAGCACGCATGATCTGGCCGGGCGTGACGACGGTTGGGTCCTCTTCGGGAGCTATCGGCGAGGCGAAGTACTCTCGCAGGTGTCTCTCGACTGCTGCGACGTGCTCCACATCATCCGTAGGGTTCGGCTTGAACTGCTTCTCGAGGCATTCGGCGAAGATCTCCGCACGGTCTTGGGCTCGAAATCTTGGTAGGCCGTCGCTGCCCAGGATTGGTCGGACGGGAGTTGGAGTAGTCGACAAATCCCGGCATAGGCGATGCACGGAGGGGACGTGGTCGCCCATGGACTCGACGTGGCGTTCCCAAGATTCTTCGGCGTGGAGATCAAGTCGGCGCTTCAGCTCTGCCGTCATGGCGTTGAGCCTGGTCTTCATCGTTGGGCAGCGGGTTTGCTGCCACTGCTTCCGGAGAGCGCGCTTATCGCGGATGAGTGCGCGTAGCTCAGCAGGAAGAGGATTGGGCTTCCCCCCGCGAGCTACGGTGTGCGATGATAGGTCGAGCGCGTCTCGGATCTGGGTTGTTAGCAGCGATGCCAGGCGGTCAACGTCTTCCGGCTGGTTGACTGGACATGTGGTCGAAGACTGGTCGAGGGCGGCGGTGAAGGCGCCCCACTGGTAGCGTCGGCGTGATGCTGGCGGAGAGACCCGGGTGGGCAGGTCCGCCAGGACGAGAAGTACTGGCCTGTGGTCCGATGGGAGGTCAGGGAGAACCTCCTGGCTCGGCGGAGTCCGGAGACCTCTGACGACTGCGACGTCGATGGTGTCCCAACCGGCCCGCGAATCGAAGTGGGTGGGCTCGTCGGGACCGATGACATCGTAGTTGTGGCTCAAGGAGTCGGCAAGGATGGCGCGTCCAGCTGGGCACACCCTGGTGGAGTTCCAGACGGTGTGCTTGGCGTTGAGGTCGCCAGCGACGAGTGTCGGATGCGGCGACTGTAGCAACCCCCGTAGCTCGGCGGTGCGGATTGGTGTACTGGGGGGCTTGTAGGCGGCGTAGAGTCGCAGCACCTGGCCGGCGACCTGGAGGTCGACGCCCAAAGCATACAGGGATGTATACTCCTGGGCGTCAACGAGCTGGTGGACGATCTTCCTGCCGACGATGACTGCCAAGCCTCGAAAGGCCCGGCCGCTGGTGGACTTCTCGACCTTGCGATAGACGAAGTAGCCGGGCAGCGACAGCTTGTCGCTTCCGGCTAGGAATGTCTCGCTGATGAGCATCACGTCGACGCGGTAGTCCCTCAGGAACACGTGGAGCAGCCGCTTCTTCCCTGTCAGCGACTGCGCGTTCCAGTGGACGACCCTGAGCGGCTCATGCATTACGGAGCAGAGCGGTGAGTCTGCCCAGGGCAGTGGGGTCGCTGAGGAGGGCGAGCAGGGCTGTGAGGTGCCCCAAGTCCTGCTGCCCTATCGCCGCAGCCGGAGTGGCGGCGCCAGCGGCGGCCGCAGTCTCGCTGGCGGCGAGAGTAGCCGCCGCGGCGCCGGCGGCAGGTGGAGCCGTCGCCTTCTTCTTCTTCTTCCCCCCCCGCTTCGTCTTCTGCCTGGGGGCTCCGTCGTTCGCCTGCGCCATAAGCGAGGCGGGCGCCGTTGGTTCCTGCAGATCGGGACGAGGCAGAGGGGGAGGCTGCACCTTCTTGGGCCCGGGCGCGTTGGTGAGCGCCACAGTGCCGGCCTTCTTGTTCCGCGCCTCCTGGCGGAACACGGGGCACGTCGCATTGTTTGCCGTGTGCGGTCCACCGCAGTTGGCGCACGTCGGCGGCTGGTCTTTCGGGCGGGGGCATTCCCGCGCCGAGTGGGGACCGCCGCAACGTACGCACGCTAGGGGGCGGTGGCACATATGCGACGAGTGCCGGAATTGCTGGCACCTGTGGCACTGGGCCGGGCCCTGCTTCGAGCGCCAGGCCTCGATCTTCACCCCCGGCATGTACAAGAGCTCCGTGATCTCGTACACAGCGCCGGGGGCACGGTCGGGATTCTTCTTCAGGCTGGCGAAGAAGATGCAACCGGGGCGCCCCTTGCGCGCCCGGATCTGCTTGCAGTACTCGGCCTCCACACCGAGTTCCGCAAGTGCCGCGACGATCTCTTCCGGCGTGGTGTTTGAAGGTTGCCCGCGGATCGCCACCTTCTGGGTCTTGTCGGCCGGCAGCGAGTAGGAGAACCACCGAACTCCGTGGTCCTTCTCCAGCCTGCACAGATAGCGCTGTACAAGCCGGTACTCGTCGTCGGCCGTGGGGGTGAAGCGCACACCCTTTTGGTAGGCGCGCGCGCTGGGAGCCCGGCCGAGCTCGCTGGCTATCGCCCTGAAGTGGTCGGCCCAGTTGGGTAGGACCTCCACAATAAGGGGCGGGTAGCGCGGCTGGCGGGGCTGCTGTGGCGCAGCGCCTCCCGACGGGGCGGCGGTGGCGGTGGCAATCGCGGCTGCGGTTTGACCGGCGGCAGTGGCAGGCGGCGTTGGGCGGGCGGGCGGCATTGGGCGGGCGGGCCCTATCGCGGGTGCCGTGGCGTGCGGGTTCGCAGGCGTAGCGGCGGGGCGCGTAGGGCGGGCGGGCACAGTCGCGGCGGTGGGCGGGTTCGCGGGCGCGGCGGCGGGGCGCGTAGGGCGGGCGGGCACTATCGCGGGCGCAGCGGCGGAGCGCGTGGGGCGGGCGGGCACTCGCGACGTGGTCGCCGACGGGGCGGGCGGACGCGCGGTTGGCGGCACCGGGTGCCTCACTGGTCGGGGGGGGGGTCGCGGTGCTGGGGCGCGGTGCCCCAGACACGGGAATTGCGGTCGCGGCCGCCGCGGCAAACGACACTGTGGGAGAGCACTTAGTATGTAAAACACTCGTACCTTTCTTTTCCAGTGTTGAAGCGCTCTCACTGTCTCTTTCACTCGCGGCGGTCGGTTCGTGGGCGGGGGCGGGTGCCTGAAGCGCGCCCGTCCAGGGCGACAGCGACGGCATGTCGAGGCCCGTCTTCCTCGGCGGCGGCTGGTTCGTCGGTGGCGGGGTCGGCGAGTCCGCAAGCTGGACTCGCTTTCCATCTCCTCGGAGACGCAGCTCGTCGCTCGGGCTTTCGCTACGCGGGCGCCTCGTCCCGCGGGTTGGTGGCAGCACCAAAGGCTGCATTTTCGCCTGCTCCACTAATTGTGCGTCGAGGAGCTCGGCGCCGATACAAGCCGTGGGCTTGCCCGACAGGGCAGCGCGGCTTGCGGCGACGTATGCCTCCATGGCACGAAGAAGGCCCGCCGAAAACAGGTTGGCTTGAGCGGCCCGAATTAAATATAATTCGTCCAGCTCAAGCTCTGCCCTCGGGGACACAGGACGCCGCACCACGGGCGACCCGTACTCCGTCGACGTGGAGATAGGGAGCAGGCGGTCCATCGAAGTTGATCGTTGCGCGCGATGCCGGCGCGGGGTTTCACCCAGCGGTGGGCTCGCGGTCACAACTGCACTTGCACTATCATTGTCACTGTCACTAGTAGCACTGTAGCCCTGAAAAGGGCTTTTGGGCTCGTCCATAGCAGCGGGCTATGGACGAGCTGGCGTCCGGAAAGGGTTACACACCAGGCACGACCTTAGGCAGAGCCGGCGTCCGTCCCGATGTGGTAATCCCCTCCGTGAACACTCGCGGCGCGGGTATCGCGATCGCGGCGCGCACGGGCGCGTGTTACACACGTCCGCTTCGCACGAAGCGGCGGGTGAACTGCAGCGGGACGGCGAAGCGGAGATCCGTGTGCGCGACGGTCGAAACAATCCCATCAGTAACGAAGAAGTCTAGTCAAGTAATCTTCTCACGCACCCATTCTGGGGCGTGGGGAGTCAGGGTCAGATCATCGGATCTCTTCCTGAAGAAGCGCCTCTGTCCACTCCTATGGACAGGTCATCGGGGGGCCCTCGCGGGCGGTGGAGATGTTCTCACGAGGGGTGTTCCTTTGGATGATCGCCGGCTAGGCAACCAGGTCGCGTGGCAGGCGGCGGCGGTCGGGCGGGCGCGCGTGGTACGGCGCCATGTCGCGGATGTGCGGATGATGTGAGCTATCCGCACGCGCGAACATGCCCTTCGCCAGCCTCTGGACAAACTGGTCCACTGGTTCCCATCTGAGGTCCCTCTGGATCGTCGCATTCCTCACGTAGCGGGGGGCGTCGACGATGGTACGCAAAGAGAGGTTTTCTTGGGCTCGGAGTCTCCGTTTGTTCGTCTCCGAGCACAGGGCGTACCATGCCGGGGCCGCGTAGGTGAGGCGGGATCTCACGTAGCACTTGTAGATCCCGAGCTTCGCCCTCAGAGGGAGGCTGGAGTCGAGAAGTGGACGCAGCTTGGCGCGTGCCACCTTGACCTAGTTGACGACGTTGTCGACATGTTGCTTCATGGTGAGCCGGCGATCGATGGTCACTCCCAGGTACTTCACCTGCGGAGACCACGCGATGTCCTGTCCTTGGAGCTGGAGTGGTGGTGGAAGGGGGGACTGGCCTGTGATGAGCGCCTGCGTCTTCCCAACGTTGACGGACAACCGCCACTTGGCGAGCCAGTCGGGCAAGATGTCCAGGGTGCGCTGCAGTTTGACGGCAGCGTGCCGTGCCTGGATCGACGACGCGTAGTAGGCAGCGTCGTCGGCGAAGAGTGCCAGCTGGGCACCCGGCCCGACGGGGATGTCGTCCGTATATTGGGAGTAACAGGCTGGAGACAGGCAGGACCCCTGAGGGACGCCGGCTGCAACGGGGTGTTCCTCGGAGACGGCGTCTTCCACCATCACTCGGAAGCGGCGATTCTTCAGGAAGGAGGCGATGATCTGGACCAGTCTTCTTGGGGCTGGAGACGTCGACAATTTGTACAGCAACCCCTCGTGCCATACTCTGTCAAACGCCTTCTCCATGTCCAGGAGTACTGCGACAGTGTATTCCTTCTTGTTTAAACAAACCGTCATGTCATTCAGTACTCTGGTGAGCTGAAGCGTCGTAGAATGCTCGGGCCTGAAGCCGAACTGTTCTGGGCGCGGCTGGATGTGGGGCAGTAGCTTCGCCAGCAGGAGTTTCTCAAACACCTTTGAGATGGTACTCAGTAGAGTTATCGGCCGATAGCTCTCAGGCAGCTTGGAGTCCTTGCCCGGCTTGGGCAACATGATGACCAAGCCCTCCTTCCATTGGGTTGGGAAGTGGCCCGTGCGCAAGATACCGTTAAACAGGCGCGTAACGGCCGCCACAGTACGTGGCGGCAAATGTAGCAGCGCCATGTTAGGTATGCGGTCTGCGCCCGGGGCTTTCCTGGGCTTGGTACGTCTGAATGCACGCATGATCTGGCCGGGCGTGACGACGGTTGGGTCCTCTTCGGGAGCTATCGGCGAGGCGAAGTACTCTCGCAGGTGTCTCTCGACTGCTGCGACGTGTTCCACATCATCCGTAGGGTTCGGCTTGAACTGCTTCTCGAGGCATTCGGCGAAGATCTCCGCACGGTCTTGGGCTCGAAATCTTGGTAGGCCGTCGCTGCCCAGGATTGGTCGGACGGGAGTTGGAGTAGTCGACAAATCCCGCCATAGGCGATGCACGGAGGGGACGTGGTCGCCCATGGACTCGACGTGGCGTTCCCAAGATTCTTCGGCGTGGAGATCAAGTCGGCGCTTCAGCTCTGCCGTCATGGCGTTGAGCCTGGTCTTCATCGTTGGGCAGCGCGTTTGCTGCCACTGCTTCCGGAGAGCGCGCTTATCGCGGATGAGTGCGCGTAGCTCAGCAGGAAGAGGATTGGGCTTCCCCCCGCGAGCTACGGTGTGCGATGATAGGTCGAGCGCGTCTCGGATCTGGGTTGTTAGCAGCGATGCCAGGCGGTCAACGTCTTCCGGCTGGTTGACTGGACATGTGGTCGAAGACTGGTCGAGGGCGGCGGTGAAGGCGCCCCACTGGTAGCGTCGGCGTGATGCTGGCGGAGAGACCCGGGTGGGCAGGTCCGCCAGGACGAGAAGTACTGGCCTGTGGTCCGATGGGAGGTCAGGGAGAACCTCCTGGCTCGGCGGAGTCCGGAGACCTCTGACGACTACGACGTCGATGGTGTCCCAACCGGCCCACGAATCGAAGTGGGTGGGCTCGTCGGGACCGATGACATCGTAGTTGTGGCTCACGGAGTCGGCAAGGATGGCGCGTCCAGCTGGGCACACCCTGGTGGAGTTCCAGACGGTAGTAACGAAGAAACTGTTAGCGCGAGCTTATATCCTGCGGCGTAAACCAAACCATAGCGCGATGTAGGAATCGGGAACAGCGCCATCTGTTTGCGCAATCAGGTAAACTATCCCCAGTATTATGAGAATGGCACGTCATGGTCTTCAATTCAGTAATCCGGATTACATAAGTATCGTTCTGTCACGTTCTTTTTAGTAACATCGGCAGAGACAGAACAATACTTAAGTATTTGATTAGTGTAAGTTAATCTCAATTCAGAAATCGGAGCTTTCTAATAAAAAATATACAAGTTGTATACACCAGAAATAAGCAAAAGTATAATAACTAACACAAATCGCATATATTATAATAATAATAAACGTTTTTACGAGCTGCTCGTGCCCATATATTACATTAAATTAGTACACATTTAGATGAAATTAAACTATCAATTACAATAAAAATTTGTATAATAAATATTAAAAAAATAATTTAAACGTAGCCCGTTAATGACCCTACCGAGGGGCACAGGCCTTTATCCGCATACGAGTAAGATTAAGCCATATTCCACCACGCTGGCTCAGTGCGGGTTGATGGAGGGTTTTACGAACACTACCGCGTAGCGATAGCAGCCGGGACCTACAGCTTAACCTGTCATCCGAAACACTAAACGTCTGATAATCTACTTAAGATAAATTAATTATCTCATTGGTCAAGATTCGAACGTGCATCTCACATGTAAAGCAACCGTGAAACCCGTTAGAGCACGGAGCTCTCGTGTGCAGTCGTTCCTAGTGCCCCAGCAGCAGCAGCGGTGAATCCCATCTGTCAGCAACCGTACTCAGGATGGAGTGGGCACTTTCTAATGATTGCATGGAATGAACCGTCAACCCTGGCCTCCGCAGACATGCGTGAGGCGCTGCAGTGCTGCGGCAACCGTATCACCACTCTGAACACGTTATTACATATTGGACCCGCAGAGCGCTGCATGCATTAAGTTATGACAAGTGCATCATTTGTATGAAGATTTATACACTGCACAGCCCATAGGCCTAGTTTAGTAAGTGAATAGTAATAATATAGGAGCAAAATGGCGGTCGCTGGACGCTTCAACCCTTGCTCTTGCAGCGGTGGTTTATGTGAGAGTTGTGGACGGGCACGACGTGGTTCATGTCACATGTCACAATATTGGCCTCATAAGCAAAGGTAGCCCCTCTGGAACCATTAACTGTTTCACGGCTGGAACTGATCGTTGCAGCTTTATTGGCAAAGCTGTTGCAAGATATTTCCGATTTGTTGAACATACACATGGACCGAATCTATGCTTGGACAGACTCGATGGTGGTTCTGTCATGGTTGCAGTCACAACCAAGCCACTGGCAACTATTCGTTGGTAATAGAGTCTCCGAAATTATCCAGAATATAGATAATGAAAGGAGGAGGCACGTCCTGTCTGCTGATAACCCTGCAGATCTGGCCTCAAGAGGCGTTAAGGCAAGTGATCTGACAGATAATGAACCTTGGTGGACCGGACCTGCATGGTTGAAGACCAAGGACACTGAGATTCTAAGACCCACATCAATCCCAAGCACATAATTAGAGAGCAAGAACTCGTTTAACACTCTGATGCAAGGAACATCCATTTGGGAGAGATTTTCATCAATGCTCAGGATGAAAACAGTAAGAGCTCAGTGTAAGAGATTTTTAGATTGAAAAAAACAGAAGATACGATATCTTAAGTGCTGCTGAATTGAATGATGTTGAAGCCAGCTGTTTGAGATACTATTAGAAATTAATATATGGTCAAGAATTTGAAGATCTGATAAAGAAATGTAAAGTTAGAAACAAAGATTCTTTGATCAAACTTAATCCATACTTGGATGGTAATAATTTGCTGAGAGTCATCCCAAGCAAGCAGCATGTTACAAGATTAGTAGCAGATTCAAACACAAAAACATAACATGGTACGGTTCAGCAGGCAATGACGTACATCCGGACCAAGTACTGGGTAAAAGGTCTGAAATCAGCAGTTTCGGTCGAAGATTTCAGTCGAAAGTGTATTGTGTGCATAAAGAATAATGCACTAACAAAGCAGCAGCTAATAGGCCAGTTACCCAAGTTCGAAGGATATATCATATCAGTATCTAGGCAATATTTGAATAACAAACATGAATCATTCATCAATCATGTTAAACGGTAAGAAGAATATAGGTGAGTAAAAAACATAATATATAACGAAAATAAACTTTTATAAACCCATTATCAAACACGCGAGTTAGTTGAAATGATTTGTTATGAAGTTTCGATGTTTTATTATTGGACAACGTAATTAACATATGTTTAAACATGTACAACATTTTCTTAGTAATTTCAATCCGATTGTTACTTACGTAGAGTACAGTAGGTATGTATGAACATTTCTCATATACATTACCTTCAATTAAGTTAACAACATGTTCGCAACGAGAACGCTTATAATCTTTGTTAACTTTGTTTAAGCAACAAGCTATCATTGCAATAACATTGTGCTTATTTTTGAATATATGTGTAACAACTACAGTAGGCCAGCTTCACCTTTTACTCTAAAATGTATGACTAAAAGACAAAATAGATTTAACCGCCCACCATAGATTAGTATTTACACCACGGATGTAATTTATTAATCCGCCGTTTTGGCAGTAATATTAATTTTGACAACGGTCTTTTTAAACTGTGAATACCCTTACTTGGTATTGGACTGTTACGACACGTACTAAATTAGGCATGCCTCAACTTGTGCCAGCAACGTTGACTTTTTCCTCATATGTCAACTTTGTAGAACTGTTAACTCTCACTAGATGGCATTTTGCAGAGCGGACGCCGTTCTCCCATAGGCCTCCAAACTTGCGTGATTTTGGTGGCGCAAAATGCCATGTCGTACCTTCATTGGCTAAGAGCTCGGCTATCAATGCCATGTCGTACCATCATTGGCTAAGAGCTCGGCTATCAATGCCATGTCGTACCATCATAGGCTAAGAGCTCGGCTATCAATGCCATGTCGTACCATCACTGGCTAAGAGCTCGGCTATCAATGCCTTGTCGTACCATCATTGGCTAAGAGCTCGGCTATCAATGCCATGTCGTACCATCATTGGCTAAGAGCTCGGCTATCAATGCCATGTCGTACCATCATTGGCTAAGAGCTCGGCTATCAATGCCATGTCGTACCATCATTGGCTAAGAGCTCGGCTATCTCTTTTGCAACGCTATTAGGGCTCTTGGACCACATTTGTCTTAATTTAGAAATTATGGTAAATGTATTGATTACTGTTGAATGGTGTTTTACCTAAGTAATGTTTGTGCTCGTGGTATGCCTGGAATGCATCAGTTCAAGAAACAATTCGCGTAAATTTTAGCTTAATTTAAAAACTGTTGTTTTTAGTGGGCGGAATGTTTTGTCGATTTTCGACCCTATGCTATTCCTACGTAATTGCAATGCATTTTACCCACAAGTTTAGTCTTAATAAATCAAGTATAGAATCCAGACGCGTTTGCCTTAAAAATCACCTGCAAACAAAAGTGAACCTAAAGTAAAGAAAAGAAACGTTCGATGGTTGTTGAGCCGAGTAACAGATTGGTCGGCTACTTGCAGGCGCCATTGAGCGTTGTATTTGTTCCATTGGTGATGTGTTTTCTAATTAAGTGATTCACTTTCAGCCCTAAAAGAAGCATAAATATCACCACACAGTTTCATACTTCTTTATGCTTTGATTATTATTATGCAGGGTTATAAAAGGGTCGCATTGCTATACAAACCTTATACACTGTTTAATAGTCAAACTTGCAAATGATCTCGTGAAGTGTTGCAAAATTAAGGTGATTATTCTCCCCGCCCGCCGCCGCCTGAACAATTGTTGAAAGACAGAAAATCTTATAAACTGCAATATATAAATACATACCAAAATATAATAATAACGAGGGAAATAATAAACATTCAACTCCCTAAAAGTACGCATTAAATGAAAACTTGGTCTAAAAGTCTTTGCAACCGGGCCATAAAATTAATAAAAATAAATAGTCAAACTGGTGTATCAGCTCTATAAAAGCTTTATTTAATGTTTTACTATTTCAGTGTTATATATAACGCTGCGAGAAGACTTTTTATTAGTACGTCTGTAGAGTGTACCTGATAAGACAGTTCCCGTTCATAGCTCTGCGTGGGGTCCCGCTGGTTCTTGTTAACGAACGCCTTCACCACCCACTGCTGTCCGAAGGCCGAGAAGCGCGACGTCTCGTAGTACAGCTTGTGCACAAACTCCTCCGTGCGGTACGGCTTCAGCTGTAGGTCTGGAAAACGCAAAAAGTTTGCTGTAGCACTTTAGTTCACCGATAATCCTCTGAAGCAGAGGGTAGATCAGTGCATTTCAGCAGGATTTAAATTCGGAGTACCATATATCCAGCGAAAGTAAAACTATGTTGTTTTGGCTATAAAATAAATTATCTTTTATTTTCAATCCCTCCTCATTCAAAGACCTTTTTCGAAGATATTTTACCTATCCTATCCAAAGTCCTTCAATCCATAGTCCACCTTTCTTCAAACAACTTACTCAATCCGTACCAATCTGGGTTCAGACTAGGGCACAGCCTTCCACAGCAATTTAAAAGTCAGCGATGACATCCAGCTGGCCATGGACCAGAAGTTGGTCACTGTGTTGGCCCTGCTTGACTTCGGCAATGCCTTTAGCAGCGTCGATTTTGACATTCTTGTTGCGGTGCTTGGTTCTTTGTATGTGTCGTCGCATGCGGTTCATTGGGTCAACTATTTCCTGAGAGATCGTCAGCAGCGCATTAAGTCTGAGGAGACTGAAACTCATTGGTGTGATCTCACCGCAGGAGTGCCTCAAGGTGGTATTCTTTCTCCTCTCCTGTTTTTAGCCTTTACAACTCCATCTCCGACGACTTCTCTTCTTCGTATCATCTCTACGCAGATGATTTCCAAATCAATCGCCACTGTTCCCCCTGCGATTTAGTTTTATTCGTGAAGATGTTGAATGCTGACCTCGAGAATGTAAAGGACTGGGCCTCGTCCCACTGGCTGTTGGTTAACCCTATAAAATCGCATGCGTTGATTATTGGAACTAAGCACTCTCTTTCCTTATAACAGAAATGATGAAAGAAAGTTGCTGTGATTGGTCAAATATCAAAAGCGATTTAAATTCATAGATGTCGGAAATACACGATTTTTTGACACGAGCTCTCTTTTCTTGCGATGTGATTCGATTTCGTATTTAAATGGCATTGTGCTACTGATATTAGAATTGACCATATACCTATCGTCATCTACCTACATATTTTTTAATCGTTTATTGAGTATTTGATTAAATTCTCATTGAAGGAAAACGCGATTGGTTGATTTTACTCGATATAATTTATTTACGAAAATGCCTCTAAATTGTTTCACTTTTTCCTGTGTTTCTCAAATCATAACTAATTTCATTGCGGAATTACATTAAAAATGTAGATATTGTATATTTGGAAACTCTCCTTGAAAATATTTTTGACAAAATAGCATAGTTTATTTTTAAACAATTTTTATGTTGGGCTGGTAATCGGGGGGTTTTGAGCGCACAAGGATATTATGCAGTGAACGTAGTTTGAAGGAGGCAAAAGATCATAAATCCCTACGCCAACTGGCAGATAGATTTATACATATCAGATCATCATAGAGTCTAGAGTTAGGTCATTCTTATCATGAATCTACTACAAATACAGGACAGTGTTTATGTACCTACACTAAGCATATTTTAAATATTTCTAATACTCTACAGCAGGCAACAAAAAAACGGTCAACTGCGAGTCTGACCCAAACCCAAACGTTCCCTTAACATCATAAAACATATAACACTATGTACTTTTAAAATCGCCGCTTCACATATCAAAACATGTCTTCTTAGTAAATAAGCAACGTAAAATTTCGGGGCGGCCTGCGCCCCCTCTCATGCTTGCTATAATTGTGAAATTTTGAGGCCGTGTTCATTATATTGTAATTTACAAATTAGCTAAGTGAAATTTCATAATACAGCCCTTGTTAGTGAATCACAGGGTTTCCTCAGTGAAAAGTTGATTTTGGGTATAACTGAGTTGGTCATCCCTTCTCTACAGTATAATAAAGAACTTGATTTGGTTTGTTAATTTCTTTGAAAACAATATCTGTACCCTTTTCACATAGCAAAACAAATTAACTGAAAACAAAATGATATCTTCGTAAAACGAGACGAAACGTACTAACAAAGTCGTGATGTTCCACTTTTCGTCTTTATCTCCAATCAGTAAAGCCTCAAAGTGGGACACGTGTTCGAACCTAAATGCGCAGGGTATTCGTATCTATGAAGAATGAGAAGGTATGCCTTTTATCACCTCAAATGGGTTCACCAGACGAATCACACAACAAAACAGTAACAGTAATACGCTTTAGATTATAGCTAACAAGATGATATCAACTTTTTTATTTACAAAACATATAAAAGCTCAAGTGATCAACAACATATAGCGTACAATAACTCTATTTGATTTATCTACTACAGTACAATGTGATTGGTGTACAACATTTATATTATAACACAAGTAGCCGACGACGCCTTACACCACAGGCGTATCAACTAACATAATACCACAAGACAAGATACATTATAGTTCGAGATATAACGAAAACATGCGTTAATTCACTACTATATTACTCACGACCTGGGGTTTTGCAGAAGCAACATAAACCGCAATCTCATAAAAACCGTCACTTCTTATTTTACGGGCGCGGTGGGGGGGAAGCGATCACGATGACTCTGTTAAACCTCTTCGGCATCCATGTTGACCATTGGTTTGACAGGCAATACAGTTAAGTAGCAAATGAACGCTAGTATTCGTCGATACTCCGTGTAAGAATATATCAACATGTTGCAAGCTACATCAATGTGTTTGGTTCGCATTATACCAGGTGTTACAAGCACATACACTAGTGTTAGGGAGATCTGTCCATTTCACGAAGGCGCTGCCTGTCTGTCCTGCTAAGAGTCGAAATGATCCTTGTGGAAGTGATGGTCAAATTGAGTCTAGTCTAGACGATGGCAGGTTTAGATGCAGTGTAGGGGAGTATGATACGAAGAGAGACAAGAGTGATAGAGAAAAATTTGCTAGCCGATGGTTTCTGTTACATATGATCAAAAGAATACAAACCTTTTACAATGCAAAATTGTATCGAAATTTAGACAAAGACAGATAGCAGCTTCAGCACTGTAGGTGCTGGCACCCAAGCTATGAGTAGAAGATGAAAGAAGAAAAGAAAATACGAAAAACGAAAATTAAGTTAGATGTAATAGGTTTGAGACAGTACCCTCCCTTACATGCTGACAGACGCCAATGAACAGACCCGTAACTATCACATTTCCACACACCTTCGGTACCTACGCCGCCGCCTCGGCACTGGCGCGTCGACCACCTCAGACACGAGGTAAGTCCTCCGAAGCGCAGCCAGTACTAGCCAGTACATACTGGATATGATGCGAACCAAACCACTGAAGGCGAAGGGACGGGACGGTTTGGAATCGATGACGATTTGGGTGAACATCAGGGTACAAGTCAGGATAGGATACTTTTAGGAGTGTCGGTACCAAAACCGACAATTGCGCAGTCGTTACTGGGCAGTCTTGTGGCTACTCACTAGAGTGTTTTTTATGAGCCGGAGGCGCTGCGGAGCGCGGAGGCCGCGTGCCGGTGAGGAGCAGACCAGACGAACGAAGCCGGAGCGGCTGAGGCGACGGCGAGTGAGGGAGCCTGCGACGAGCTGCACGGAGACAGTCGCCACGCTACGTTGCGCCTGAGCAGAAGCATACGCAAACATGGATTTTAGTAGAAAACATGTTATTTAGGTTAGTTTAGTTTTGCTAAAATATCTCAAGAACCATACATTTCCTAGACTGGATATTTTACAGGAGGGGTTACCTCCCCCCACCCCCAAAAAACACAGTAAAAAAATAACTACAGTCTTCTAACTATGTTTAATATTGCAAAAAAGCAGTTTCTCGTCATCCGCAAGATGTGCATGCCGCAAGAGCGTCGGCCTCCATAACCGAACCAGCACGTGGCGGAGACTGTCGAGCGCACCCGACAACCGACGAACGTGAGTTTCGGCAACGCCGAAATTTTGGCTGATCTCTGGCTGAAACCGAAACATTGCCGAAACATGAATTTTGCGCCGAAACTGAAACTGAAACCGAAATTTCGGTCACTAGTCATAGTTACATTGCTACGAAAGTGACATAAAGCTACCCATATATAGGTAGAGTTTGGGGGTGGGTGGTAGCGGTGGGTCATTGACGATTTTTTCGTTAACGAAATATTTTTGTTGTATATATATTATGTTATATGACTATTACCCTAGAAATATTAGGTTAATTTCGTCACTCTAATAACGCTTAACTGTATGGAATTGAAGAATAGTGCAATTCGTTAATTAGTTAGAGCTTAACTTTATGGTTCTTGCTTTCCATTTTCAAAGTAGCATTTTAAAGATAAAAAGATACGCAAATTCCGAAGTGAGAAAATTCTACGCCAAACAAAGGTGATAGATAGACGCACTTACACAAGCGCTAACATTAAAATGGGCATGGGCCGGACACATTGCACGCTTACCCGACGACAGATGGACGATAAAGACAACAAGATGGAAAGGGCCAATAGGAAAGAGATAGGTAGGAAGACCAAACATGCTGGAGCGATGATATAATGGAGACCGCAAGCACAATGGCAAAAGAGAGAGAGCAATGGAAGAAATTGGAGGACATCATGTTTTATTGCACCAATGGACAGTTCTTATCAATACAAATACAAGAGTAGAATACCCAGCCGCCAATTCCCTTCCGCCTTCAGGAAAAAATTTAAAAAATCTTTAAAACGAAAAATAATAATTGTGGCTTACCACTCGTACCTACTGAAGAGAACAAAAGCTTGCGTGATGAAGCTTTAGCAGTTCTAACATACCCTAAAATAATTTATGATCTACTGTTAACATCTTGGGCGTGAAATCAATTTTTATTTTTTTAGGTTAGAAATTTTATCAACTTTGTCATTTTTTCCTGAAGTCACGGTAGGGAATTGGCGGCTGGGTATTCTACTCTTGTATTGGTATTGATAAGAACTGTCCATTGGTGCAATAAAAACACGATGTCGCGTTTTCCCTCCTCAGCATAATGTGCGTGGGTAGCAGAAAGAATGAATTAGAAGTCGACAATGCTGCTGTTTTTACATTTTTGGCCAGGGTTTCTTGGTCGGTGTTTAGTTTAACCAGGGTTTTGTTGGCAAGGGTGCGTCCTATCTTTGTAAAGTATGTGTTGCAGTGAGATAGAGAGGTATCCACAGTACCTTTGTGTCCTAGAAGTTCGTCATAAGATTGTTCACCTTTATTTAGATCACAAATAGTTTTTATCGGTGTCCACATATTCTTAGGATTGTCTTTATTTTCTAACAGAAATTATTTGTTGTGTTGGTTCTTAAGCCGCTTTACAAGATCGTTACAGTAGTTCCTGTACCTATTGTATGATATTCCCAGGATCACATTATTTGGCTCTTTACGAGTTTGCATGAGGAGCGCTTCACTGTGGTTCATTCAGCGGATCGTTAATTACGTATTTAGACCGACTAATTTTAATTATTTTTGAGTTTCTAGTGACCTGAGTCCTTATGTTTATTTATTTTTTCAGAGCAAGATGGTGCCCCGACTAAACCATTTGATTGCATGGACATATCCTGCAATGGTCGGATACTCTGTGCTGGTAGTCTGACAGTACAGGACGATGCCTACCTGGTGTTCTGGGACCAGAGACAACCGCAGGCAGCTTTAGGGGGCTACTGGAACTCGCATACTGATGATATTACTCAGGTACCTACAGCTTATCAAACTCTTAGGAAAAAAATCTGAAATAGATTCCAATCAAGTAATTAAGTGAGTACCATATAATAAATAGTAAATGTGAGTAAAGGGATAAAAAATATGAACTATTAAGTTTGAAAGTTTTTCATGTTTCTGCTGTATTAAGTAAAGTGCTGTATAAATATTTGAAGATACACCTTCATGTTAACATCACTAGAAATAACAACTTTTGGCTCGTCCGCACACCACCGGTAACCTGCTCGGTCGGCGGTCGGACGACAACTGTCCCATCCCGCCATTACTGACGTATGCGCTCGAGACAAAAAACTGTACGGACTATAATTTATAAATAAATAGCCAATACACTACATCAACTATGCCCAAACTCACAGGTTCGCTTCCACAAAGACAAAGTGTCCACCCTCGCCACGGGCTCTGTGGACGGTCTGCTCAACATCTTCAACATCATGGAGAGTGCGGAGGAGGACGCTCTGCAGTACTCACTCAATGTGGAGAACTCCGTGGGGAAGATCAGCTGGCTGGACGATACCAAGGTAAGGCCGTACGGATTGCTGGAATAGATCTCTTATCAAATTATTTATATTACCCGAATGGCCGAGTCGGCAGTGACCCTGCCTACGAAGCCAGGGGTCCCGGGTTCCAGTCCCGGTGGGGGCAAATATTTGTTTGATGAGAACGGATGTCTGTACCCTAGTTATGGTTGTTTAGTTTGGGGCTAGATCAATGTGTGTAAATAGTGTCCAAAGTATTATTATTAGGCTTATGTTTAAACGATTACCAAAAACGCACCTATTTTACTACCAATAAATTCGAAATGACTGCCAGAATGGATAAATGTCCACCAAATTGTGTTTGGATCACCAAACTTCATTTTATTTTTTGTGTACTTAAGTTTATGTTTTAAGTATTTTTTGTAGTTCTTACATGTTCAACCTAACACGAAGGATAAAGGGGGCTTCGCTTCGCTCACCCCCTTTACCCTTCACCTAAGCTACCGCAGTATTTGCCCTGATATTTTTTGCAACTTTTGGTGTTCATTTATCCATTTTGGGTAGGAAAAAAATATTTTGGTGATCATTATATTTGTTGCCTTATTATTATTATTATATTATGTCCTATGGAATTTTGCTGTGGGGACGAGCTGCTGATATTAACTCAATTTTTGTTACACAAAAAGGGCTATTAGAGCAATTTATAACCTCCGCAGTCGTGACTCCCTGAGGGAACTGTTCAAAGAAATTACCTTATTAATTAAAGTACCGTGTCAATATGTTTATGAAAAGATCATGTACGGTTAGGAAGAACATAAATAGCTTCACTAAAAATGTTGCGAAATTATCTAAGCGGAAATAGAATTGAACAACCTTACTATTGACTAGCTAAAGTTAAAACTTCATTTGTGGGTCTAATGGCCGACTTCATCGACGATCCCTATCTTTTAGGGGACACTTTATTTCTTTCAGGGGCCACCTAGCGGTTATTTCGGTCTGACCTAAGTGTAAGGTCATCTAGAATCCTCAAGGACCCCCTAAATATAAGTCCGGCCACCGAAACAATCGCTAGACAGCTAAGAAAAAGATCTAAGTGTCCCTTAACTGTTGGTGAAATCGGGAATAAGTATACTATACTATAACATAATACTGGAAGAGATATACAATTTTTCAGAGAAGAAATTAATGGCATTGTTAAAAAAACAATATGTTATAAAGCATATTATAGTTTAGATGATTACATTAATGATAAAGAGGAATGGAGCTGTGATTTTCCAGCGTAGCACAAGAACCTCGCACACTATTTGACCTTGTTTATTATTATTATCATTAGATGATGACGAGCTCTGCTCTGTGGAGTTGCGGTTCGAGGCCTTCGGGTCCAAACATATAGAGCATGGGAATCAGTAAAACAATTAGGAAAAAAAGTACAAATAGTTCGATGATCGGACTACTGGTATGAAAGTATGGAAAAAAAATTTGTAGACTAGGTAGGCATTTGTAGGATTAGGCATTTCATAATCCATCTAACTCAACAAGTTGCTGTTAAAAAAATGTAATTATTTATTCCTGCTTATTAATTATAATAATTAATATTGTAATATTTGTATTAGTTTACGACTAATTTTTTAAAAGAAATCTTAAATTCAATCTGTGGGAGTTTCTACGCCCTGCTTCTCCCACAGTGGTACAATGTGGAGAGAGGCAAAAAATTACGTTTGCTAAGTTCAAATGCATTTATTACAGTAGATATATATATATATATCTAAGATAAGCGTAGTTCAAAGTTCAAATATATCTCTGTAATACATACATTTGAACTTTTATCTTAGACAGCCTCACCAACTAGTAACTTTCATACAAAGGTATGAAAGCACCTGGTTACCTACATGGAGTATGAGTAGCCCAACCAATATCCTTGTAAATTTTGGCGATCTAGAATCCAAAGTTTCCGACTTTTCACCAAATTATATATCCTGATTCACTCTCACGGACTCCACGATTCCAACGATACCTCATTTGTTAAAATCCGTCAGGCCGTTTAGCATTTTTTCTTATTTTACATTTTCAAACCCCATATCTCCGCCATTTTGAAAAAAATCCAAAAACTGAATCGACAAATAAAACCATATAATTGTCGAACCTGCTCACAGAACCGGCGAATCGGTTGATAACTGCGACATGTAGAGGAGATTAGCCGGAATCCCGAAAGACTGGTCGCTTCATTCGCTCGGTCGATAAAGATCTGAAAATATGATAACGCCGGGCCAATGGTGATTTTTTTAGTAAAGGGTAGGCCTTGACTGAGGACCTCCACTTGCTATGATCTCTGCAGACATCAATAGCTCCCTGAAAATTCTAATAAACTGCAATATGATCGACATCGACAGGTGTCGTGCATCACACAGTCCAACGACCTGCAGATTTGGGACAGCGACAGCGGGGATCTACTGAGCAGCTTCAGCAGGGATAAAGTTGCCAAGAGTATAAAGGTCAGTTAATACAGGTTTTTTTCATCTCAGGCTGCTCTATGTAAAATGCTTCCTTAACTGGTCATTTCACAACTGTATAAAGAAATACACACACACACACACACACAAGCGTAAGTATTCTTATCACACACTCCTGTAAATAATATTACTATAGGTGCTCTGTGAGCGGTAGACTTCGCGAGTCTTGTCGATGGAAAGCTGAACTACTAACATACAAACTTATGAATGCACCAGGTTACCTACATGGAGTATGAAAGTAGCCGCACCAACAAGTTTGTAAACTACATTTTGCGATCAATTCAACCTATTGACTAAAATTATATAGCCTATATCAATCTCAAGGTCTCTACAAATCCCACACCTATTTCTAAATATGTCAAGCCGTTTGGTCTCTAACGATTTTTCTTTACATTTTCAACGCCTATTCCGCCATTTTGAAAAAAATACGTAAATTGCGAACCTGATCATAAAATTTCACGAGAATCGGTTGAGAAATGCGACCTGTGGTAGGAGAACAGCCGGACAGACATCCAGGCACACGAAAGCATTCTTGCCCAAGCTGAACGGAGACGTTCGTCGCTCGGTCAAATATATAGAAAGGCAAGTAGGTTTAGGTCTACCCCAGCTCAAAAAATTACTTCTACTACTCCTATCCAACCTTAGTTTGCTGAAAGAAAGCCCTTCTCTATATAAGATAAGCTCGTCATGTTAAATCAATTATCTAACATACGATATTGTGTATCTCTTACAGCGCAGTAAAGGAGACGACTGCTACCTTGTGGATACGTTTATGTGTTCGGACGGAACTCCCTTGGTCCTGGCCGGCTCAAACGGCGGGGATGGGTAAGTCATTGATTGCTCATTTCTTAATACGTTAGATGCCGACACACTGTTCCGTTAGGGATATGACGGTCAATGTTGGGCGTCGAGCCTTCGCCGCACAAAGTTGGGCGTCGAGCCTTCGCCGCACAAAGTTGGGCGTCGAGCCTTCGCCGCACAAAGTTGTCGTGTCGCAGTTATTGCGTTGCATCGTTGCGGTTACGCGCCAATTCAGATTTTCGACTTACTGAAAAATTTGAATATAACTAAAAGATTCGTTTATCGTACCATAAAACGATACAATGAAGACTCTAGTGTAGATGACAGGTCAAGAAGTGGTCGCCCTCGCTCTGTTAGGACTCCAGCAGTGATAAAAGCTGTGAAGGCGCGAATTCAAAGAAATCTCATTCGTAAGCAGAAACTGTTGGCCCTTCAGATGGGGTTAAGCAGGACCACGGTGAAAAGGGTGTTAAATGAAGACTTAGGGCTTAGGGCGTATCGAAGAAAAACAGGACATCGTTTGGACGCTCGTTTAATGGACCTGAGACTGAAGAGATGCCGCGCTTTGTTGAAGCGGTACGCGGCAAAAAAGCATCGGGAAATTCTTTTTTCGGATGAAAAATATTTCAAAAATATCGACTTCATCCGGCACGAAAACTGGCCCTCCTCCAGTCCAGATTTGAGTCCGTTAGATTACAAGAAATGGCAACACTTGGAGGAAAAGGCCTGCTCAAAGCCTCATCCTGATTTGGAGTCACTCAAGGCATCCTTGATTAAGGCAGCCGCCGATATTGACATGGACCTCGTTCGTGCTGCGATAGACGACTGGCCGCGCAGAATAAAGGCCTGTATTCAAAATCGCGGGGGTCATTTTGAATAAGCTTTATTACCATAAGAATCTATGTTTTATTAAGTTCATTTTGCTATATAAATGTTTACATAAATAATAAACATGTCTAAATTATTTCATATTGCACATGTGACAGAACTTATGACCTGACTATGTATTTATCAGTGTTTAAATTTTTATGTTTTAACACCGATTCAACAAATTATATTTGTAATTTAAAATATAAAAACAACAGGTTATTTATTTGCTTTGAATGCATTAATTTTTTACTTTACAGTGTTCAAATTCTTTTTCGAATTTCAGTTTTTTTCAATTTTGTTCATTTTATTATCTAACATTCCCAATCTAATTGTCAATTGATCTTTGAAGAATTATGTTATTTACTTCAACACATTTTTTTATTATGAAAATGGAATTGAGAACTTCCTCTATTCTCTCAAGTCGCTTGAAATTTTTTTGTTTCCTCAAAAATGATTCATTACTATTGCTGGTATACAATTCCCGTGAAGTTTGTTAATATGCCAGAAATGCACGATCACGTTACATGGAACATCTCGAGGAACAGAAAAAAAAAGACAAAAATGCGTTAAAAACCGCAGAAAACAAGAAGAGATCGCGAGATTTAATTAAAGAGTTGTATGAAAAAAAGAGGAAGCTAGCGATCGAATACCAGAAAGGTCTTGAGAGTCTTGATGAGCAGCTAAGTGCGTGTTTGGGTTAATGCCTTGTTGGGGTTGTTGATTGATACACAATGTTAGCTTGAACACTGAAGTGACTTTAATTCACGAATAGTTAATGAGGAAATGTTGAAATGTTATGAATGCACCCGTCACGCGCGGTTCCGTAAAATGCACTGAAAATAAGTAATCGCGAGTGGCCGACTATACAGGCGTCAGCAAAGGGTGTTCGGTTCCCGAACATATTCCCGGGGGGCAATATGCGTTCTGGGTGCTTTCATGTTAAATGTTAGTAGTTAATGTGGTGATTAAACAATAAAGAAAATTACAAATCATGTTACAATATAGGAAATTATGTTAATGTTAGTACTTACGTAATTATGTAAAATATTTATTCATCACTAAACATTATTTTGCGAAACACTGGGGATTTCACATTGTCCATGTTGAAGTCATTCGCTGGTGCACTATGACGATGTTGTTTGTAGTTGTGTTTAGCTGGGGCCTGGGCGGAGGCGGGGGAAGGGGCGCTCACAGCCGGCTCGCTCGTCGTTGCTGCTGCTGGTGCCTGGGGTGTTCTCCAACTACGACGTGATCGACGCCATAACCATGCCAGCACTAACAGTACAATGATACCGTAGATCAGTGCGTAGTGGTGAATATTATGGTATGAGACCTGGGTTCCATCTTCATCACTTTGACTCTGTTTCATTAGCCTCAGCTTCGCTTCTATGTCCTGAGATAACCGATCTCTTTCTTTAGTTTCATTTGTCGCATTTCCATCTTGCGTCTCTATCGTAATGTTAATTATGTGATTGATCGGGGCTATGATTGAAGGTTGAAACTCATCTTTAATGTTTAATTGACTTCTGTAGTGTTTGTGCCCGTAGATCGTAAAGTCCTTTGTTTTGATTATGCAGTAATCATCGAGGCTAATGACACTTGTATGCGTCAGCTGGTGTGCGGTAACGCGATCTCCGCATATTGTTCTTAGTTGGCATTGCTCGCAACAGAAGTATAGATAAATGTTTTCTTTTATAAGTCCGACCCAGTTATTTTTACACTTAGCGACGTTTATTTCACATTTGCTCTCTGTTTGCACACACAAATCAATATCAGACTTCATCTTGTATATAGGGTTTTGAAAGTTGCACATGAATGTTGAACTGTCTTCGATTATGCATTTCTGTATATTCTCCTGTGTTACGGGTATATATCTGTCCTTTTGTAGGTTTAGCGCCACATACTCGGAAATCGGCACGATTGATATCATATTTGATTGTTGCCCTTGCGGCACTGGAATGACGTGGTACAGATCATACTGTTCTCTGCTGACTAGGGGGATTCTGATTTCAAAGATGAAATAATCTTGTGTCAATCTTGCTCGAACTTTTAGAAGTTTGTAAAGCTTCGTAAAGTCTGTATGTATGTTTTCAATCGGTAATGTTACTTCGCTCGATAATAATCCAGTTATTATGTTTAATTGTTCTTGAAGTTGTTTTGGCGTCAATAAATGTAGGTTAAACTGTCCCTTAAATATGTCTGATATGGTATCCAGCATCATATTCTGTATTTCTCTTAAGATTTGTAGTATGTTTGTCGCTGCAATAGCTGTCAATGTAAAGTCTCTTTCTTTCTCTGCAATGTTAATCTCCTTCAGAATATTTTTTGTTGCTGCGTCAAGACTGTTCAAATGTTTATTAATAATTTTATGTTGTTTTTCCATGATTTCCTCCGTTCGTTTTAGTAGATTATGTTCCGACTTCAACACTGTCGTCTGATTAATCCATGATTTCTTTAGATAAGATTGATTTTTCTTAATAAGCGCTATGTCGCGTGAGCACTGTTCTGCGAAATGTTCGTCTAGTACCCCGAACAGGCTATTAGCAAGGTAACCGACACCGTTGATAAGACCTCTGCGGCGGCGGCGGCGGCGGCGTCTCGTTTGCTCCGTGAAATGCTGAGTTGACAAAAGCTGGTCGTAGTACTCCAGCTCATTGAACTCATGTCTCAGTTGAGGTATGATCATGTTACACTTATTGTTTATTTCCAGACTGTTACACATATTTTCGAGATATTTTAAGAGTTTTTCTGTTGTTTGTGTTCCGGCCCAGTATGGACTCATATCATAGTATGTCACGAGTGTCCATTGATCTCTTAGTAGTTGCATTTTTGCGAGCGGGTCGAAATAAAGCGACTGGTTGTTGTTGAGTTTTGTGACGTTGCATGTTGCGCTCGATCCCGATATGAATGAAGCAAAAAATATTATTGCTGTTACCACCGCGAATAGTTTGGAGAACGGCTTGCGGCTACAGTTTGTTTGTTGACGGTTGTTGTTATTGCTGTACTTTGCATTTTTCTCGCTGTCATCTTGTTTTTGTTCTTCGGATTGTATTGGGAGCAAGTTGAGCTTGACTACGGGGCGTTCGATATATCCAGTCTCTGTTTTCAATGTCACTACCCTCACGTAACCGTCTCTTCCTGGATGTATCTCAACCACTCTGCCCATTGCCCATTTTCCGACAGGCATGTTATCTTCTCGAATGGTCACTAAATCGCCTACTTGGATGTTTCTTTTTGGTTGTAACCACTTATTTCTCGCTGTTAGTTGTGTTAGATATTCGTCTTTCCATCTCTTCCATATTTGTTGTAAAATCTGAGTTGTTAGGAACCATCTTGTTCTCGCATCCTCTCTGGTTTCTATCACTGTTACACCTGCTCTCCCGGTTAAGAAGTGTGCGGGAGTTAAGAAATCCAAGTCGTCCGTATCTTCTGTCAGGGCGCACAAAGGCCGGGAGTTCAAGCAAGCTTCGAGTTGCGATAATATTGTTGAATATTCTTCAAATGTTAGGCGTTGTTGTCCGACTACACGTTTCAAGTGGTATTTGAGGCTACGCACTGCTCTTTCCCAAATCCCTCCTGCGCTTGGCCAAGCGGGCGCATTAAAATGACATGTTATGTTCATGTTTTCCAAAACTCCTCGAAAATTGTCATCCAATGTTTGTTTCACTTGTTCATACTCTTCCTGTATTATTCTGTTAGCGCCGACAAAGTTAGTGCCACAATCACTGTACAGGTGGCCGGGGGCTCCTCTCCTGGCGGCCATCCTCCTCAATGCTGCTAGAAATGCTGAGCTGGTAAGGTCTGACACCAACTCCAGATGAATGGCTTTGGTCACCATATAAATGAACACGGCGATATAGCCTTTCAGTGACCTTGCGTTTCTTGTTCTGTTCGCCCTTTATCTCCACAAACCCGGTGTAGTCGACCCCACATTGGTAGAAGGGTTGTGCAGGCTCTACCCGAGCTGCGGGTAAATCTCCCATTATTTGGTTTTGTTTGCTCGGATTGTTTTTTCTGCAAGTCACGCAGTTACGCAACTGTTTCTTCACTGCGTTGTTTCCTCCAGAGATCCAGAACTGCTGCCTGAGATTCGCCGAGGTCAGGCGTGGACCTCCGTGGAATGTTAGTTGATGAGCTTCATCTATCAAAAGCTCTGCCAGTCGACTCCCTCGTGGTATGATTTTTGGGTGTCTCCTTTCCTTGTTTATGTTCGCGTTCTCCAACCTCCCACCAACTCGTAAAACTCCTAATTCGTCAATGAACGGATTCAAGCTCAAAATGTTACTTTTCGCCTCTATTTGTTTATGTTTTCGCAATCGTTCGATTTCCGCTCCTTACTCTGCATGTTGCACGTATTTTACGATCAGCGTTTTTGCGGCGGCCAACTCGTGTAACGTGAGATAGCTTGGCAATTTGTTACGTTTACTCGGTGCAGCTGTCCTTAGTAGCCAAGCTACAATACGTGTTATTTTATTGAATGAGCTATGATTGTTTAAAAGATCGTCGATCAAATGTTTCTGTCGTTCCATAACGACTGTTGATTGTTTTTTGCACATTTCCTGTTCTGTTGTGTAATTCTCCGGCTCGGTATTTTCTTTCTCAAATGTTGACAGCCAAGAAGGCCCATTTTTCCACAATGTGTTGTCTTTTAGCTGTATAGGGTATTGACCCCGACTCGCTGCGTCAGCAGGGTTTTCTTTCGTGTTCACATACCTCCAACTTTGACCCGGTATGACTTCTGTTGTTTTTTGAACTCGATTCGCCACATATGGTTTCCATCGGCTCGGCTCTCCTTGTAACCAACCTAATGTCACCATCGAGTCCGTCCATCCATAGATCTCAAGTTTATGTTGATGTAATGCTTCTGCAATTTTTCTCATTAGTTTTGCCAGTAAATAGGCTCCGTTAAGCTCCATTCTAGGAAGTGTTGATGCTTTTTTGTGTGGAACGAGTTTTGTTTTGGCTGACACCAGAACCACTGTTTGTTTGTTGATAATCTTAGCATAAACCACACAGGCGAATGCGACTAAGGACGAATCGCAAAAGCCGTGAAGCTCTATTATATCTCCCCTTCTGCTTCCAATCCATCTGGGAATTTCGATTTCGTTAATGAGGTTAAGTTCCGCCTTTAACCTTGCCCATTCCTTCTGAATGTTTTCCGGTACTTCGTCGTCCCACTTAATGGTTTCACTCCATAGTTGTTGGAATAAAAGTTTTAGTTTTGTTGTCATGGGGGCCAGCCATCTCATTGGATCAAACAGTTTCGATATCTCGGACAACAAGCTTCTTTTTGTATGTTTCCCTCTCTGTTCTGGAATGCTGTATTGAAACGTGAAAGTATCTTTATCTGAGTTCCAGCATAATCCCAATGTTTTACTAATGTTGTCTGTTTTAAAATTGAAAATTGTGTCTTCTGTCCGGTTACGTTCCTCTTTGATATCTGCCAGTAGTTGCGGTTCACTTGCGGACCACTTCCTGAGATTAAATCCGCCTGATTTCATCAATAAGTCCAACTCTCTTATCAGTTTCTTTCCTTCTTCAATCGTATCTGATCCATGCAGCAAATCGTCCATGTAGAATGCTGATTCTGCAACTTTGGCTGCTTCAGGATATTGCTCTCGTGAGTCCGCTGCCAATCTTTTCAGAGTCATCATTGCTAAGAACGGCGCGGCGCGTGTTCCGTACGTGACTGTTGATAGACTAAATATTTGTATGGGTTGTTCTAAGTCTGATCTCCAAATAATTTTCTGGTATCTTTGGTCTTCTTCATTTATTAGTATCATGCGAAACATCTTCTCTATGTCTGCCGTGTAAACATATTGGTATTGTCGCCATCTGAGCAAAAGTGTTTGTAGGTCAACCTGTAAATTCGGTCCTGTATACATTAAGTCATTAAGACTACATCCTGTAGATGTTTTGTTTGATGCGTTGAATACAACTCTATATTGCGTTGTCAGCGAGTCGATTCGCTCGACCCCGTGGTGCGGCATGTAGTACTCAGGTGTCTCGTTGCTATTTGCCGGTTTCATATGATTTAAGGCTCCGTACTCCTCCATAAATGTTTTATAATCCGTCGCTAATTTACTTATATTTAATTTTAATATTACATTGATTTCCTTTAAATATTATTATTTTAAAAGTTTTGTTTCTGAAAGTTTTTCTCTAAATTTTTAAATTGTGCTAAGGCAGTCTGTTTAGACGACCCTAATTTTGTCTCGATGTCTTCTTTGAGTGGTAATCGTACTTCATATCTCCCATTTTCTTTTCTGGTAGTTGTTTCGTTGTAGTATGTTATGCAATGTTGCTCTTCTACTGATAAGTTTGACTGTTCATTGATCTCCTCCAACTCCCAAAACCTTTTAATCTCATCTAAATCTTGCCTCACTATGTTGCATTTGTATGTCTTGGCGTTTCCACACAGTAACCAACCAAGATGTGATTGTTGTACGAGCGGCTAACGTGAGTCATTCTCCTTAATCATTCCGCTGAGTATAATTTGTGAATATATTTCTGCTCCAAGTAACACGTCAACTGGGCGGCAAATGTAAAATTCCGGGTCGGCTAATGAAATATTTTTGATTGATGTCCATTCCGGCTTTGCAAATGTTTTGT
The DNA here is from genome assembly GCA_949825045.1 of Argyresthia goedartella. Taxonomy (NCBI): domain Eukaryota; kingdom Metazoa; phylum Arthropoda; class Insecta; order Lepidoptera; family Argyresthiidae; genus Argyresthia; species Argyresthia goedartella. Next base: position 2,392,930 of record OX463827.1, on the reverse strand, counting down.
TAGGTAAGTTACCGACCAGATTGTTCATTATGATGACGTCTGTGTTAAAAGTGTAATCGTTATGTATAGATTTGCATTCTATGTGCATCATTCCCTTTCCATTTGTCTCTTTCTCTCCAATACCACAAACTGATCCCTTGCAGTTGACACGTTTAATTTTTAATAACTGGGCTGTTTTCTCCGTAATGATGGAAATTGTGACCCTTGGTCCACCAGCGCTCTCAGGAGATGATAAGTACCATCGCTTCCCTTCACTTTTATCATGGCGGTTGACAACAAGACCTCCGCTGTCATGTTCAAATCACTTTGTTTCGACACGTGTGAGTTGTTATTGCAGTTCCGTGCATCGTGAATTATTGTGTTGTGTCTCTTGTTACATTTGCGGCATATTTTTGATGATTTACATTCGTTGCCATTGTGGCTGAATAAACAGTTGATGCAAACTTGAAGTTCTCGTACTTTTTTAGTTTTCTATCATTTTGTAATTCCAGGAAGTATTTGCAGTTATACAGGCCATGTTCGTTGTTGCATAGTGGGCATTTTATTGTCGTCACGTTGAATGTTGATTTTGTTACTGGCGGTCTTTCTTTATTGTTCGAAATATTTGTTCGAGTATTACTTGACGATGATGAACTTGGCTGATAATGATGATTGTAAGATGCTCTTTGTTGATTGTTCTCTCCTTTTCGTCGACTTGTTTCCATAGCGGTGAATTTTCCCTCCAGAAAATCAATAAAATCGCTCAATATTGGTAGCTCGCGGCGATCTTTTAAAGAGTCTATGTACTCTGAGTGGCTTTCGCTATCCAATTTCAAATCCAATATATGTACAATTAGTGGGTCCCATGTTGTTATGTCTACTCCTAAGTTCTTGATCGCATTGAGTGTTTCTTGGGCCACATCGTGCATCCTCTTGATCTGTTCTAGGGACTGGTGTTTCATGTTTGGTATTTCTAATAGTGTGTTGATATACGTTGTGAAAATAAGGCGTTTGTTGTTGTACCTATGGTTCTGAATGTCCCAGCACACGGTATAGTTGTCAGAGCTAATATTGAGGTGCTGTATCAGACGCTCAGCTTCTCCACGTACCTTCCCTTTCAGAAACTGCATCTTTTGTGCGTTAGACAACGAAGCATTCTTGTGAATAGTTTCAGTAAAGAGGTCTTTAAAAGACATCCACTGGTTGTAATTTCCATGATATACCGGTACCTCCATTTTAGGGGTTGTTTTGTCTCTGTGGGTTTCTGACCACATTTTTGAATTAAGATTCTTTTTCAGTTTATTATACTGCTTCTCGTTGTTGTTAAATAATGCCTCGAACTGTTCATTATCCTCTTCATTAAGCAAACCTTCTAGTTCCCAATGCAATGAGTCGATTGTCGACCAACGCGTTTCCAAAGTCTTCAGAGCATCTTCAAACTCCCATTTCTCTGTTATCGCCTCTACATCTATGTTCGTAATTGTTCGCTGAAAAGCCTTGTAGTTAGCCGCCTGCTTACGTAGCTTGTCGTCTAATTTTTTGTCAATGTTAGTGATCTCCTTCGACGTTCCAGATGTTTGTTGTTGTAGCTTCACATACTTCTCCAAATAGGCTAATGTTTCATAGTAAAATATTTTTGTTGTCTCGTAATGTTCTCCCTTGAAATAATCGTGCGATTTATCTTCATACTGACAAAGGATGAGATGATTCGCGTGAAATTCACGAAACAGCTCCGTCAGTTTCTCAATCCTTTTACTTGCTATGGTTGGCTTACTCTCAGTTTTTTCTTTTTTGAAGCTGACCAGCAATTTCTCCATGGCTGCCGTCGTCTCCACTTGTTTGCTCATTAATTCCTCCATTGTTGGTTGTTAATGTTTTCTGTCGCTCTCGGAATGTTAAGATAATTGTTGTTGTTTAATGTTAATGTTCTCCGACTCTCTCGAAATGTTTAGATGTTTGTTGTTCGGCACTCACTCCTTTTTTGCTGATTACCCGGCGAGCTTCACACGTAAAGTTTGCCCTTCTCAATCCAACTGGTGGAACCCGCTTCTGGGAAGCCAGTGAACCGATTGCAATCACGCACGAAGTCCAACCGAGTGGCTCGAAGGACCAATGTTTGGGTTGATGCCTTGTTGGGGTTGTTGATTGATACACAATGTTAGCTTGAACACTGAAGTGACTTTAATTCACGAATAGTTAATGAGGAAATGTTGAAATGTTATGAATGCACCCGTCACGCGCGGTTCCGTAAAATGCACTGAAAATAAGTAATCGCGAGTGGCCGACTATACAGGCGTCAGCAAAGGGTGTTCGGTTACCGAACAGTGCGGTTCATAAAAAGTAGAGGGTATACGCAGTAATGTGATTCATTAAACTACATTACATTTCATAGAAATGTAGATCTCATCTTTAAATATTTTACTGTCATATTATAATATGTGTTAAATTTGTTTGTTTATATCTTTTCAGATTGTTTTATCGTATGTAAAGGATATTATAGTCTATAGTTCACGTTATTATTATTTTCCAACGTTTCTCAACTGCTGATCTTTGATAGTCAACTTTAAAAAAAACCTGTAAAACAAAGTGTTCTTTATTTAAACCAGGTTAGGTTTAAATAAAGAACACTTTGTTTTACATGTTTTTTTTTTAAAGTTGACTATCAAAGATCAGCAGTTGAGAAACGTTGGAAAACAATAATAACGTGAACTATAGACTATAATATCCTTTACATACGATATCCCTGGAATATTTGTAAAATATGTATGGAAAACCTGGAAAATTCAGGGAATTTGTGATTCAGCAATGCGTAACAACCATGCTATTGTTCCAACGGTCATTTGTAATGTGATAATTCGCATATAACATGACCCACGTGGCTGTGTGGTTGATCCTTATATAGCTGGATTTTTGCAAAATACTGACATAGAATATAGAGTAAAAATGTCAAACGCATTTATGGATTAAAGTAAGAAGTAAAAATCTTTGAATCATTATGAAATTATTTTATAATGATTCCTTGAATCATATAGGATCAAAAAATACCTTGTATTAGTCGAAATACATTATTATATCTAACTAAATAAATAAATAAAAAACAACCGACGAAAAATTTAAGCAAGGTACATTTTTTCGAAAGGTACGTTTTACGGAAAAAGCATTTTCTAAACATTTTCCACAGGCTTCAAAGGTGGATTGTGCGAGTGAGCCGTTATGTTGATTATACTAAACCTAAAGAATGAATGTTTTGTTCCAGAGAATGCCTGAGGTCGGCAACGATAGCGGATAAGAAGCTGTCGCCGAGCACACATTTCAGAGAAAACAAACAAATAGTCAGATGCTGCTGGTACGACAATTATGTAAGTGCCATGTTCTTATTTTAAATCGCAGTCAATGTTTCTATGTATGTGTGTGACGTCATTGTTTACATTAATGTTACCCACGGCACAGGCCGTTCTCGCATCCTCTCTGGTTTCTATCACTGTTACACCTGCTCTCCCGGTTAAGAAGTGTGCGGGAGTTAAGAAATCCAAGTCATCCGTATCTTCTGTCAGGGCGCACAAAGGCCGGGAGTTCAAGCAAGCTTCGAGTTGCGATAATATTGTTGAATATTCTTCAAATGTTAGGCGTTGTTGTCCGACTACACGTTTCAAGTGGTATTTGAGGCTACGCACTGCTCTTTCCCAAATCCCTCCTGCGCTTGGCCAAGCGGGCGCATTAAAATGACATGTTATGTTCATGTTTTCCAAAACTCCTCGAAAATTGTCATCCAATGTTTGTTTCACTTGTTCATACTCTTCCTGTATTATTCTGTTAGCGCCGACAAAGTTAGTGCCACAATCACTGTACAGGTGGCCGGGGGCTCCTCTCCTGGCGGCCATCCTCCTCAATGCTGCTAGAAATGCTGAGCTGGTAAGGTCTGACACCAACTCCAGATGAATGGCTTTGGTCACCATACAAATGAACACGGCGATATAGCCTTTCAGTGACCTTGCGTTTCTTGTTCTGTTCGCCCTTTATCTCCACAAACCCGGTGTAGTCGACCCCACATTGGTAGAAGGGTTGTGCAGGCTCTACCCGAGCTGCGGGTAAATCTCCCATTATTTGGTTTTGTTTGCTCGGATTGTTTTTTCTGCAAGTCACGCAGTAACGCAACTGTTTCTTCACTGCGTTGTTTCCTCCAGAGATCCAGAACTGCTGCCTGAGATTCGCCGAGGTCAGGCGTGGACCTCCGTGGAATGTTAGTTGATGAGCTTCATCTATCAAAAGCTCTGCCAGTCGACTCCCTCGTGGTATGATTTTTGGGTGTCTCCTTTCCTTGTTTATGTTCGCGTTCTCCAACCTCCCACCAACTCGTAAAACTCCTAATTCGTCAATGAACGGATTCAAGCTCAAAATGTTACTTTTCGCCTCTATTTGTTTATGTTTTCGCAATCGTTCGATTTCCGCTCCTTACTCTGCATGTTGCACGTATTTTACGATCAGCGTTTTTGCGGCGGCCAACTCGTGTAACGTGAGATAGCTTGGCAATTTGTTACGTTTACTCGGTGCAGCTGTCCTTAGTAGCCAAGCTACAATACGTGTTATTTTATTGAATGAGCTATGATTGTTTAAAAGATCGTCGATCAAATGTGTCGTTCCATAACGACTGTTGATTGTTTTTTGCACATTTCCTGTTCTGTTGTGTAATTCTCCGGCTCGGTATTTTCTTTCTCAAATGTTGACAGCCAAGAAGGCCCATTTTTCCACAATGTGTTGTCTTTTAGCTGTATAGGGTATTGACCCCGACTCGCTGCGTCAGCAGGGTTTTCTTTCGTGTTCACATACCTCCAACTTTGACCCGGTATGACTTCTGTTGTTTTTTGAACTCGATTCGCCACATATGGTTTCCATCGGCTCGGCTCTCCTTGTAACCAACCTAATGTCACCATCGAGTCCGTCCATCCATAGATCTCAAGTTTATGTTGATGTAATGCTTCTGCAATTTTTCTCATTAGTTTTGCCAGTAAATAGGCTCCGTTAAGCTCCATTCTAGGAAGTGTTGATGCTTTTTTGTGTGGAACGAGTTTTGTTTTGGCTGACACCAGAACCACTGTTTGTTTGTTGATAATCTTAGCATAAACTACACAGGCGAATGCGACTAAGGACGAATCGCAAAAGCCGTGAAGCTCTATTATATCTCCCCTTCTGCTTCCAATCCATCTGGGAATTTCGATTTCGTTAATGAGGTTAAGTTCCGCCTTTAACCTTGCCCATTCCTTCTGAATGTTTTCCGGTACTTCGTCGTCCCACTTAATGGTTTCACTCCATAGTTGTTGGAATAAAAGTTTTAGTTTTGTTGTCATGGGGGCCAGCCATCTCATTGGATCAAACAGTTTCGATATCTCGGACAACAAGCTTCTTTTTGTATGTTTCCCTCTCTGTTCTGGAATGCTGTATTGAAACGTGAAAGTATCTTTATCTGAGTTCCAGCATAATCCCAATGTTTTACTAATGTTGTCTGTTTTAAAATTGAAAATTGTGTCTTCTGTCCGGTTACGTTCCTCTTTGATATCTGCCAGTAGTTGCGGTTCACTTGCGGACCACTTCCTGAGATTAAATCCGCCTGATTTCATCAATAAGTCCAACTCTCTTATCAGTTTCTTTCCTTCTTCAATCGTATCTGATCCATGCAGCAAATCGTCCATGTAGAATGCTGATTCTGCAACTTTGGCTGCTTCAGGATATTGCTCTCGTGAGTCCGCTGCCAATCTTTTCAGAGTCATCATTGCTAAGAACGGCGCGGCGCGTGTTCCGTACGTGACTGTTGATAGACTAAATATTTGTATGGGTTGTTCTAAGTCTGATCTCCAAATAATTTTCTGGTATCTTTGGTCTTCGTCATTTATTAGTATCATGCGAAACATCTTCTCTATGTCTGCCGTGTAAACATATTGGTATTGTCTCCATCTGAGCAAAAGTGTTTGTAGGTCAACCTGTAAATTCGGTCCTGTATACATTAAGTCATTAAGACTACATCCTGTAGATGTTTTGTTTGATGCGTTGAATACAACTCTATATTGCGTTGTCAGCGAGTCGATTCGCTCGACCCCGTGGTGCGGCATGTAGTACTCAGGTGTCTCGTTGCTATTTGCCGGTTTCATATGATTTAAGGCTCCGTACTCCTCCATAAATGTTTTATAATCCGTCGCTAATTTACTTTGTTTCTGAAAGTTTTTCTCTAAATTTTTAAATTGTGCTAAGGCAGTCTGTTTAGACGACCCTAGTTTTGTCTCGATGTCTTCTTTGAGTGGTAATCGTACTTCATATCTCCCATTTTCTTTTCTGGTAGTTGTTTCGTTGTAGTATGTTATGCAATGTTGCTCTTCTACTGATAAGTTTGACTGTTCATTGATCTCCTCCAACTCCCAAAACCTTTTAATCTCATCTAAATCTTGCCTCACTATGTTGCATTTGTATGTCTTGGCGTTTCCACACAGTAACCAACCAAGATGTGATTGTTGTACGAGCGGCTAACGTGAGTCATTCTCCTTAATCATTCCGCTGAGTATAATTTGTGAATATATTTCTGCTCCAAGTAACACGTCAACTGGGCGGCAAATGTAAAATTCCGGGTCGGCTAATGAAATATTTTTGATTGATGTCCATTCCGGCTTTGCAAATGTTTTGTTAGGTAAGTTACCGACCAGATTGTTCATTATGATGACGTCTGTGTTAAAAGTGTAATCGTTATGTATAGATTTGCATTCTATGTGCATCATTCCCTTTCCATTTGTCTCTTTCTCTCCAATACCACAAACTGATCCCTTGCAGTTGACACGTTTAATTTTTAATAACTGGGCTGTTTTCTCCGTAATGAAGGAAATTGTGACCCTTGGTCCACCAGCGCTCTCAGGAGATGATAAGTACCATCGCTTCCCTTCACTTTTATCATGGCGGTTGACAACAAGACCTCCGCTGTCATGTTCAAATCACTTTGTTTCGACACGTGTGAGTTGTTATTGCAGTTCCGTGCATCGTGAATTATTGTGTTGTGTCTCTTGTTACATTTGCGGCATGTTTTTGATGATTTACATTCGTTGCCATTGTGGCTGAATAAACAGTTGATGCAAACTTGAAGTTCTCGTACTTTTTTAGTTTTCTATCATTTTGTAATTCCAGGAAGTATTTGCAGTTATACAGGCCATGTTCGTTGTTGCATAGTGGGCATTTTATTGTCGTCACGTTGAATGTTGATTTTGTTACTGGCGGTCTTTCTTTATTGTTCGAAATATTTGTTCGAGTATTACTTGACGATGATGAACTTGGCTGATAATGATGATTGTAAGATGCTCTTTGTTGATTGTTCTCTCCTTTTCGTCGACTTGTTTCCATAGCGGTGAATTTTCCCTCCAGAAAATCAATAAAATCGCTCAATATTGGTAGCTCGCGGCGATCTTTTAAAGAGTCTATGTACTCTGAGTGGCTTTCGCTATCCAATTTCAAATCCAATATATGTACAATTAGTGGGTCCCATGTTGTTATGTCTACTCCTAAGTTCTTGATCGCATTGAGTGTTTCTTGGGCCACATCGTGCATGCTCTTGATCTGTTCTAGGGACTGGTGTTTCATGTTTGGTATTTCTAATAGTGTGTTGATATACGTTGTGAAAATAAGGCGTTTGTTGTTGTACCTATGGTTCTGAATGTCCCAGCACACGGTATAGTTGTCAGAGCTAATATTGAGGTGCTGTATCAGACGCTCAGCTTCTCCACGTACCTTCCCTTTCAGAAACTGCATCTTTTGTGCGTTAGACAACGAAGCATTCTTGTGAATAGTTTCAGTAAAGAGGTCTTTAAAAGACATCCACTGGTTGTAATTTCCATGATATACCGGTACCTCCATTTTAGGGGTTGTTTTGTCTCTGTGGGTTTCTGACCACATTTTTGAATTAAGATTCTTTTTCAGTTTATTATACTGCTTCTCGTTGTTGTTAAATAATGCCTCGAACTGTTCATTATCCTCTTCATTAAGCAAACCTTCTAGTTCCCAATGCAATGAGTCGATTGTCGACCAACGCGTTTCCAAAGTCTTCAGAGCATCTTCAAACTCCCATTTCTCTGTTATCGCCTCTACATCTATGTTCGTAATTGTTCGCTGAAAAGCCTTGTAGTTAGCCGCCTGCTTACGTAGCTTGTCGTCTAATTTTTTGTCAATGTTAGTGATCTCCTTCGACGTTCCAGATGTTTGTTGTTGTAGCTTCACATACTTCTCCAAATAGGCTAATGTTTCATAGTAAAATATTTTTGTTGTCTCGTAATGTTCTCCCTTGAAATAATCGTGCGATTTATCTTCATACTGACAAAGGATGAGATGATTCGCGTGAAATTCACGAAACAGCTCCGTCAGTTTCTCAATCCTTTTACTTGCTATGGTTGGCTTACTCTCAGTTTTTTCTTTTTTGAAGTTGACCAGCAATTTCTCCATGGCTGCCGTCATCTCCACTTGTTTGCTCATTAATTCCTCCATTGTTGGTTGTTAATGTTTTCTGTCGCTCTCGGAATGTTAAGATAATTGTTGTTGTTTAATGTTAATGTTCTCCGACTCTCTCGAAATGTTTAGATGTTTGTTGTTCGGCACTCACTCCTTTTTTGCTGATTACCCGGCGAGCTTCACACGTAAAGTTTGCCCTTCTCAATCCAACTGGTGGAACCCGCTTCTGGGAAGCCAGTGAACCGATTGCAATCACGCACGAAGTCCAACCGAGTGGCTCGAAGGACCAATGTTTGGGTTGATGCCTTGTTGGGGTTGTTGATTGATACACAATGTTAGCTTGAACACTGAAGTGACTTTAATTCACGAATAGTTAATGAGGAAATGTTGAAATGTTATGAATGCAGCCGTCACGCGCGGTTCCGTAAAATGCACTGAAAATAAGTAATCGCGAGTGGCCGACTATACAGGCGTCAGCAAAGGGTGTTCGGTTACCGAACAGTGCGGTTCATAAAAAGTAGAGGGTATACGCAGTAATGTGATTCATTAAACTACATTACATTTCATAGAAATGTAGATCTCATCTTTAAATATTTTACTGTCATATTATAATATGTGTTAAATTTGTTTGTTTATATCTTTTCAGATTGTTTTATCGTATGTAAAGGATATTATAGTCTATAGTTCACGTTATTATTATTTTCCAACGTTTCTCAACTGCTGATCTTTGATAGTCAACTTTAAAAAAAACCTGTAAAACAAAGTGTTCTTTATTTAAACCAGGTTAGGTTTAAATAAAGAACACTTTGTTTTACATGTTTTTTTTTTAAAGTTGACTATCAAAGATCAGCAGTTGAGAAACGTTGGAAAACAATAATAACGTGAACTATAGACTATAATATCCTTTACATACGATATCCCTGGAATATTTGTAAAATATGTATGGAAAACCTGGAAAATTCAGGGAATTTGTGATTCAGCAATGCGTAACAACCATGCTATTGTTCCAACGGTCATTTGTAATGTGATAATTCGCATATAACATGACCCACGTGGCTGTGTGGTTGATCCTTATATAGCTGGATTTTTGCAAAATACTGACATAGAATATAGAGTAAAAATGTCAAACGCATTTATGGATTAAAGTAAGAAGTAAAAATCTTTGAATCATTATGAAATTATTTTATAATGATTCCTTGAATCATATAGGATCAAAAAATACCTTGTATTAGTCGAAATACATTATTATATCTAACTAAATAAATAAATAAAAAACAACCGACGAAAAATTTAAGCAAGGTACATTTTTTCGAAAGGTACGTTTTACGGAAAAAGCATTTTCTAAACATTTTCCACAGGCTACAAAGGTGGATTGTGCGAGTGAGCCGTTATGTTGATTATACTAAACCTAAAGAATAAATGTTTTGTTCCAGAGAATGCCTGAGGTCGGCAACGATAGCGGATAAGAAGCTGTCGCCGAGCACACATTTCAGAGAAAACAAACAAATAGTCAGATGCTGCTGGTACGACAATTATGTAAGTGCCATGTTCTTATTTTAAATCGCAGTCAATGTTTCTATGTATGTGTGTGACGTCATTGTTTACATTAATGTTACCCACGGCACAGGCCAGTCACAGGCAACGAGATGTCTACCCATACTGTGTGTGCCACAGACCAGTACAGATGTAGTGAATAATCCTTTCCTTTCGTATTTTCTCGGAAATGTTCGTTTTTGTCTTACTACTTCACTCGCACTCAGTACCCATCGAGACAACGTAGGGAACGGTCGCATTGCAAGAGGAAGTATCTATATAGAGTAGTTAATACCACAGAAATATTTTGTTGATATTTATGTTAGATTTTGTGATAAACTTCATGGACTCGTGTATTAATGCAGGCCACCTATATTTTTTTTTGACTTTACATTTCACTCTTGTCTGTCATTTTTGTAAATAATAAACATTGATTTTATTCGATCCACATTAACAATTTATAACAGACATGCCGAAAGCACTAAGAAAAGGGAAACGTTTAGATCGGCAAGCCTGCGAAGTTATTTTCAATATTTATTTATATTTCTTAACTGAAAATGATAAATTCAAACATACCAACTATACTGCTTACTTTTGTAAAGTCCAAAAACGAGTTTCGGAGGCCAGTGGAATTTCTCAACGAACAGTAAATAAAATATTGCAAAAAGAATACATAAATCAATCCACCTCCAATAGTCCGAAGTCGGCAAAGTTGGGTAGACCAAATAAATTATTTTGTCTAGGTCTTGACGATTTTGACTACAACGTTATACGCCGATTAGTGTATAATTTCCATTTGATATACAAACAAGTACCTACAATGAAAGCCCTGAAGTCCAAGTTATCCGAAGCCATAAATTTTAAGGGATGTGACTTTACGCTAAGAAAAATTCTTAGAAAAATGGGATTTCAGTAAGAATAAAGTTTTTAGCCGCGATAAAAAAGTACAGATTGCAAGGGAGAGAGATTGTTTATGTGGATGAAACATACATCCATACCTCACATTTGGCAGGTAAAAGCTGGGCTGACTCGTCAGAAAACGGAGTGAAACAGTTAATTTCTAAAGGACAACGTCTTATAATAGTGCACGCTGGTAGTAGAAAGGGGTTTATACCTGGGGCATTGTTAATGTATCAGTCTACTGATAAAACAGGTGACTATCACAACGCGATGAACAATGAAAACTATGAAAAACGGCTTCGTAATCAACTCATTCCAAACTTAGCTCCACATTCGGTACTAGTAGTAGATAATGCTGCATATCATAATAAGTACGTAGAAAAACCTCCTAATTCAAATACCAGGAAGCAAGACATGATTGATTGGCTATCCAAACATAACGTTCCGATTGATCCGTCATTAACAAAACTTGAAATATATGAAATTATTTGCAAGTACAAACAAGACTTTGTGGAATACTCTATAGATAAACTTATGAACGAATATGGACACAGCGTACAGTCTGCAACAGAGACATCTGACCCCCCAACTTTTAAAACGTAATTCCATTCAAACTGCTGAGAAGCGCCACCTACCACGATTCTTGGCACCTAAACTTGTTTCTGGAAAGTGTGCAGCCGCAGATTTTGTATTTCTATTTCAAATTGAAGGAAACCGGCTACATCAATAATAACCAGGAAGAAACAAAAACAATTGCTTTACAGAGCGGGGTTCGAACCATGGCCCTTCGATTTATGAAGCAAGCGCTCGTCCCATTGCACTAACCAACGATCTGTATATCATGGCGAAAATTAATATCATATGTTCTACTTCTATGACGCAGCGCTCTAACTTCATCGTCAACCGCACGCAATGCATTTACAAATAAATTGAAGGTAGGATATCAGAATTATAACCACAGAACAAGAATACGTTCAGTTCGTGTCACAATATCACATAAGTTACTGCGGATCTTGTGATTTTGAAAGTTTGGACTAGTCATCATGTCTCATTTTTTAACTGATTTTGTTAAAGCCAAAATAATAGTGTATTGGGAAGACAACCACAGTATTAAAAGTATATCTAGAGAATTAGGTATCGCGGTAAGTAAAAAATAATTATATATTATACTAATTTGTAACAATTTTTTGTTTCGTGTAACATAGGTTTAGTGTTAAAATTACTAATATAAGATGCCTATATTCTCTTACAGAGAAACACGGTTCGTCTTTGGATTCGGAGATACCAAGATAGTGGTGACGTAAAGCGTAACCGCCCCGGCCCGCAAGCAATGACCTACACAGATGCATCAAACCGACATCGTGAAATCGTTAATCTCCACACAGAAGACCCATTTAAGACAACACGATCAACTGCCATAGATTATAATATTTCACTGCAAACAGTAAGGAGACATTTACATGCAGGGGGTATCCATAACTACAAGCCGGCCAAAAAAATTAAATTAACCGAAGCCCATCGCCAAGCAAGAATGAGATTCGCATCTGAATATCTAAACTTTGATTGGGAGAACGAAATCGTAATTTTTACCGACGAAAAAAGTTTTAAGTCCGATGATGATGGCAGAAAAATATTATGGAGAAGAGCTGGCGAGCGTTATAACCATCAAAATATTTTGCCTTTGAGAACAAGTGGCAGAATAACTTTAGGTAAGAATATTTATAAACATATATGTTATATGTTGTGTTTATAAACAACATTAACATCATACAGACAGGCACATACATTGCTTTTACTTCTGGCCCCACACTTAACCTTTCACGTCCCGTCGTCGTCGCGATATCCGGTCGGCCGAAATTTTCATAGGATTGGAACTCTATAAGTCTATGGCGTTAAGTTGAAAATCGCGATGTATTTTTGCTTATATTTTTATAGGACGTATCTTGAGAGGTTAAATAGCCTGTGTCATAGAACCAAACACGGCAACATCAGAAACATGCAACTTCTAACACCTTTTGTCTTCGTGCCCAGCCGGGATTCGAAATATTATTATTTTAAATTGTATTACGCAGTGTGGATTATTTGTTATTTAACCAAATTATTGTTTTGCAGGCTATTGGGGTTGGATGTCCTCCATGGGCCCAGGGGAGTTGATCGAATTCGGCGGCCGAATGAACAAAGATAAATACTTGGAAATTTTACAAGATGTGATGATTCCAACAGTGCGCAACGTGTATCCAGAGGGGCAAATATACTTTATACAAGATAATTGTTCCGTGCACCGTTCGTGTTTGGTTAGAGAGTGGTTTGCCGCTCGTAATGATATAACTGTCATTGAGTGGCCATCTAAAAGCCCAGATTTGAACTTAATTGAAAACTTGTGGGGTCAAATGGTTCTTAACTGGGATACGAGTGATGTTAGAACAAAAAGTTATTTAGACCAAGAGGTGATGAGATCTTGGGACCTTTTCCGCCTTAGTAATATGTGTTCCAACATGGTTACAGGAATGAAGTCCAGGCTTGAACAAGTGCTTCAAAATGAGGGGCACCCTCTCCGATATTAAAAATAATTTGCTGCCACTACTTATATCGAAGCAATGTTTCAATAAATTGCTATCCAGGTATAGCACTATTCGACCCTATATGCTATTTAAATATCATGCTATGATAAAGAAAGTTGAGAGATGTAAATTGTTACTTAGACTTAGTAGCATGTTGATTCTCCCTACGGAAGATTTATCATAGTTTGAGTTTATATCTTTATTTCGTTTCTTTGTTGAAAAAGTCTTAAATATTGATATCGAAGCAAAGTTTCTATAAATTGCTATCCAGGTAGCACTATTTGACCCTACATGTTATTTAAATATCATGCTATGATTATGAAAGTTGAGAGATGTAAATTGTTACAAATATACTTACATAGTAGCATGATAATTCCCTCTACGGAAGATTAATCATAGTTTGAGTTTAAATGTTTGTCTAAGATACACATTTCTTTGTTGAAAAATTGAAATTAAATAAATAACTTTCAAAATTATTTTTATTTTATTTATAATAACAATAAGTTATAAAATAAGCTAGGTAAGTTATCTAACAATATAACAACCCATCGTTTCTATGAATCACCATATTATATTCCAAAATTATTACACCAACATTACCAATATTTTGCTTAGCAAAAACTGAGCCTTTGTGGATTCGAACATGCTACTTCTAACTTATCTTGACATGTAGCTATTTGCGCCACGTAACACTCATGATTTGTGACGAAATAAGCGTATCCTACGCTTCGACCCTGTGGTGCCTGACCTGGTGGTTTATCGAATATCGAATAGATGGCATTGATGGTAATGAAGGTCATGAAGGATTTAACCACGAGAGAGGGCGCTTTTGTAGCACTTTTATGGGGGGTCATATGTCTCTGTTGCAGACTGTACTAAGATTGCCACCATATCATCCTGATTTCAATCCGATTGAAAACATATGGTCTCAAATAAAGGGATACGTATCCAAAAGAAACATCAGTATGAATATGACTACTGTGAAACAATTGGTACAGGAAAAGGTTAATATGATTGGTTCCGATGTTTGGGCCAAAGTATGTGACCACGCCATCAAATGCGAAAACGAGTACCGAAAACACTAACCTGAGTTGGAAAATTATATGGCTAGTTTTGTAATCACCGTTCATGAAAACTCTGACGATGATACACCAGAAAATAGTTCTGATTCTGACTGTGATATGGAAGTTGGAAGTATTGTTTCGCATCACACTGTCCACCCCGCTCCTCCTCCTCTTATCCCGCTGTCATAATCGAAGTCGTTCATCCAATCAGAAAATCATATTTATTTATATTAATTTCTCTGCTGGTTTGTTTTGTTTTATGTTGAGGTGTCTTTTTTGTTATGTCATAGTATTTTAAATTAATTACAAAAATTTATTGTTATAAAAAAGGTCTGCAAAATCCTACTGTAGTTTTGACTTATAGTTAGACTTTTGGGGTTCCAATCCTTATAGAATCTTTAGATCATCCCAACCGGAATTTGGTTTTTATCAGTGCGTTTTATTGAAATAAAACGTCCTCAGTAACTAGTTATATTTTTGTTTACCTAACGAATTCTTCATATGATAGAATCGTGGTGGTTTTAACATCTCAGTGTAATATACGTCAAACGGGCAATTTGACATTTGACATTGATAAATAAAGTATGCGATTTATTTGATACCTACACGTAATTTAATATAATACAGTAATTCATAGACACATCGGCACCATTCGGGTGTTATCGTTGTTCCGAGTTTTGCCGATAGGAAAGGATTATTCACTACATCTGTACATTATAGTAGTTTATGTACACACGTATCATAAACCCTCTTTACTGCGTACAAAAACCGCACGTTACGTACAGCATAATGTTAAACTACTTGGTAAAAACTCATGTGTAATTTTTCTACATATTATGACAATCAAATTTCGAACGCCGACGCCCGCCTGCGTGCCACCCCTAGTTTGTCGGTGATGTTGGTGCTACAGAACAAGCTAAACAACTGCAGAGCCACAATGCCGGTCAAACATGCGGTTTCTGAACACATCAAAGAGAGCTTATGATATGTGTGTAGATAAACTAGTGTAGGTATGTAACTATACATTTTAAAACTCTCGAGTATTAATGCCCTCCATTATGTAGCAGTCACATAAGCTACTATTATGTGACTGATACATTTGGAATTTAAAATTTCGTCAAAGCAGTAAGTTCAAAAGTTTAATATCCAAGTCCACCCGTGGTAAACGACTTTTTTCATACCGATCCGTATTTTCTGTCCTACAATTTTGTTGCGAACTGCTGGTTTAACCGTAGAATCGTAAGTGTACCAAAAGGATACTCGCAAAATTAATTAGAATTGAATACCGCGTCAAAAGAACGTTTGGCAAAAGTCGACTACCCCGTATGTGGGATGCACCGCCTGACTAACTGACTGACTGACTGACTGGCTCGCTTGCAGAACGACGTGCTCATCACGGCGGGTGAGGCCGAACTCCTCAGCGCCTGGAGACGCGGCCGCGTGCCGGCGGGGACGCTCGGCAGCAAGCTGACTGCGTCGCTGGACAAGCTGCGGCTCAACAGACACAAGCCTTACTAATATATAATATATGTTGTCGCGTCACACGTCGCACACAACCAACTGTTTGCCTTTTGTTGTTGAGTAGGAGGCAGGAGGCAGTAGGACCACAGGTCGGTCGGTTTCATTATGAAGGCGTCTAGACTAACTAACTAACAAGAAAACTGACGGCGACATAAGACAGTTCTTGTTCGGTTCAGTTGATGGCATCTTTCGAATCTGTTTAAAATACTTCAATCGAGTTTTAGCATTACACACGTTCCTACACAATGACGTGTACGTATTCAAATGTTAAATCAATAGGAAATGGCTCAGAAAAAAATCATCGAACTTACCACTTTATTCATTTAAAGATATAATAATTGCGAACAAATCTTTCCAATCGTAATTAATACAGGCGCGTGGGACATACCCATCCTGTTGCAGCTAAACAATGACGCGATAAAATGACCATAATTTAGTGAAAACACACAAATTATCTATAAAATTGTAAATAAAGACACTTTTGATTCACACACAACAATCACACATCCATTGATTACAATAAATTATTTTAACATTCAGTACAAAACCACAGTGACCTGTGTGACGTCGTCAACAAGGTATTTCCTTCTCGCTCGCTCACGTGTGATAGAAGTCGTAAGACAGACAGTCAACAAGGTATTTCCTTCTCGCTCACTCACGTGTGATAGAAGTCGTAAGACAGACAGTCAACAAGGTATTTCCTTCTCGCTCACTCACGTGTGATAGAAGTCGTAAGACAGACAGGTGAACACGCCTGGTGTCGCCTAAATACGTATGACACTAAAATCATGAAAGTAAAAAAAAAACTATATCTAAAACAATGAAACATGCATAATAATGATTATTGCATAACAAAAAATATCAAGATATATTTTTAATTATGCCTTCTTCACGTAATCTTCAACACAATCTCAAAAACCCGTAAAATATTGCATTTTCCATTGTTGACATATCTATCCAGCCAGATGTTATAAATAAATTTACCGCATTACTGAATAAAAAGACAAAATCATTATAAATTAAATAATTAAATCTAAAAATCATCTCGATAAATTGGTTACAAACAAACCGAATAAGTCTACATTTCTGCTAAATTTTGTACTCGAAAATATGTTAATCTCCTAATGGCATCACGCCAAACTTATTGTAAGGCGATTGTCTATCTACACAAAGTCGTCCAGTACACTAAACATAAATAAATAGTGAGCAAGATATAAATATTTCTTCCACTTCTGTACATCACTTTAATTACGCGTTTGTGATAGATCGCTCTCTAAAGTAAAGAAACACATTCTTATAAACTCCTTTTGTTAATGAGATCATTGTGGGTCCATGATTTACTACTTTCATAAGTCATCAAAAGGGCAGCTCATAAGCACTTGTTTCAGCGAACTCTCTAAACATATCACGTACTTAGATAAATAAGCACCCATTGTCAAAGTCTATGCCCTCATTTAGCACGAGATTTAAAATATTGTCCATGTTTTTAACTAAAGTTGGATGACGATAAATATCATAACAATTTCAAACCAACCAACTATATTTAAACACGTTCTAATTTACAACAATCAGAATCGCACGTCATAAAACATGGAGAATATATCCGTCAGGCCAGGCAAGGTGTATAATTCCTTGATAGGAATCGAGCCTTATACTGCCAAGGTGCCAGATAACGGCGACCGCAGGACTCTCGCAGGTGTCTCTGAGTAGCTGATACCGGAGTGGTAGTGGTAGCGTGTGAGTGTATTAAATCAGGTTCTCGTTGTCGTCGTACGGACTGAGCGGATATGGCTCGACAGTAGATCACTTCGACGCGAGGAACATGATCAGTCTGCAAGTAAGACAATACTTACTTAGGACTAGCGTTTATTGAAATGGTCCCAAAGTGGAACAAGTATTTGGGGGTACCGCCAGGGCAGAGCTGAAACAAGACGGATGGGCGATCGCAGACAAAAACATACGGTTGTCGCTCGCTCGGGACCGGGAAGGAATTTGAGCATCAATCTTTAAATCCGTTTCAGCATCAGAGACGTGCAAGTCGCTACAAGAATGATATTTACATGAATTGTATTTGGATAGATGTAGACCGGAAGTCGCTTTTGGCCACCGCCAGTTAGACAAGAACTCACCGGAAGTGTATCGCCTTGTTGCTGAGCAGCCTGTTAGTGTCGCTCGGGTCGGCCAGCGGCAGCGGCAGCGGCAGCGGGGGCGCGTCGCTGCTGTCCCCGGCTAGGTACACATGTGTGTAGGGCTCACCGGAAGTGTATCGCCTTGTTGCTGAGCAGCCTGTTAGTGTCGCTCGGGTCGGCCAGCGGCAGCGGCAGCGGGGACGCGTCACTGCTGTCCCCGGCTATGTTCACATGTGTGTAGGGCTCACCGGAAGTGTATCGCCTTGTTGCTGAGCAGCCTGTTAGTGTCGCTCGGGTCGGCCAGCGGCAGCGGCAGCGGGGGCGCGTCGCTGCTGTCCCCGGCTAGGTACACATGTGTGTAGGGCTCACCGGAAGTGTATCGCCTTGATGCTGAGCAGCCTGTTAGTGTCGCTCGGGTCGGCCAGCGGCAGCGGCAGCGGGGGCGCGTCGCTGCTGTCCCCGGCTAGGTACACATGTGTGTAGGGCTCACCGGAAGTGTATCGCCTTGTTGCTGAGCAGCCTGTTAGTGTCGCTCGGGTCGGCCAGCGGCAGCGGCAGCGGGGGCGCGTCGCTGCTGTCCCCGGCTAGGTACACATGTGTGTAGGGCTCACCGGAAGTGTATCGCCTTGTTGCTGAGCAGCCTGTTAGTGTCGCTCGGGTCGGCCAGCGGCAGCGGCAGCGGGGGCGCTTCGCTGCTGTCCCCGGCTAGGTACACATGTGTGTAGGGCTCACCGGAAGTGTATCGCCTTGTTGCTGAGCAGCCTGTTAGTGTCGCTCGGGTCGGCCAGCGGCAGCGGCAGCGGGGGCGCGTCGCTGCTGTCCCCGGCTAGGTACACATGTGTGTAGGGCTCACCGGAAGTGTATCGCCTTGTTGCTGAGCAGCCTGTTAGTGTCGCTCGGGTCGGCCAGCGGCAGCGGCAGCGGGGGCGCGTCGCTGCTGTCCTCGGCGAAGGTGTGCTCCGCCACGCGTGCCCGCACGGCCGCCTCGCCGTACGGTCCGCGGAGCGCCACCCACAGCAGCGGGAGCGGGCACGACGACTTGGATTTCAGGATAAGCTGGGAAGGGTGTAAGGTGGTAAGGGAGACGATATTTAGAGTGGACAGACCATCCCGGCGCATTTAGTCTACTTCTCGATAGGTCGACTTGGTCCTTTACATCCATTTGTCATAGCGTCCACTACCCCTAACAAGCGAGAATACTGATTTCTAACACTGCCCTCCGCTAACTTAAAAGTCGCTAAGCCACAGAACCTCCTTTTAGGACGTAAGCGATAACCGTGGATTATGGTAGCGGCGTACACACGGTGAATTCACGGTTCGGTTATCTCTTATAGGAATGGAGATATTGAACTACATTTTAACAACTCACGATCTGACTTTTAGATGTGTACAGTTATACTAATGCTAGTGGAAGGCGACCTTTTGTATTTATGAATGCTATAACAAAAAATAGTGCGTCAATTAGTGCCTTAACCAATCCCAAAATTCGCGGTAGAACATAATAAAAATTAAATTTAAAGTTCTAGAAACAAACATATCATCGTACAGGCGTTTACAAAAATGATTTTTACTTCAATTACGGACCAAGAACTGTGAATCTTACATCATCGACATATTAAACTGTGATTATTTGTTTTTAACTGAAAATGTAATTTTACTGTGATTAGATATAATACTATTAGATCCATGCCATTTAAATAGTTGGATAAGTAAATATATCCAGCCATTATATGGTGAGGAAGTTAAAAAATGTGATTATAGGTACTGTGGTTTAATTATTGCAGGAAAATTAATGAGAAATGCATGGTGTCAATAGGGGTGGCGCAGAATTTTTTTGGGCGGGTGAATTATGTTGAAAGAGAGTTTAGTATGATACGAAGCAATTACCATGATCTCGCCTATTTGATAACATATGCATTCTGAATAAGATTAATGTCAGCAAAGACATTTTCACTTCGATAGTCGTAATAGCTGAGTTACTTCGCGTTCCTAGCCGCAACGTAATCAATTATCGATCGATATCGATATATAGCGCTATCTTCATTCGATTCAATCACATTTTAAAAAGCAACCAGCATTTCCTGGTGCTCCATATTGTTGATTGCAATTAAAATTTCCTCTACATTCACGTAAAAAAGTGGTCATACTGGATTATTTATCTGTTAGTGTCAAGGTCATCATCTCTTTCAAAGCGTTCCGAATGGATCATAAGTTTAAGTGGTGATGGTCGCTATTTCCCATTGCCCGGAATGGCATCATGAACCTGGGATGGTTGGTGATAGTTTTAGTGCTGTTTGCTCCATACGGAACATGCTGTTAGTGAATACTGTTTGATGACGTCGTCGTATCATGGATTTGCACCGTTATGTATTTAAAAAACGTACGAATAGGAAACATTAATTACGACTTTTGAAAGTAACACCTCAGAAGTATTTTTTTTTTTGGTATTGCATCTAAAACTCAAGAACAACCCCTGGTGGCTTTTAGTTAGCGGAGGGCAGTATAATGCATGGCTCGGCTCATTGATGACATAGTGGACCGACGTCATCCCGGACAATAGATCCAGCGGTTGTGCTGTGCAAAATACATCATGCCCATATTCTTAGTCGATGTACTGTTAATTACATATTAGCCCCGCAAAGGGCATCAAAAAATAGAGTAAATTACATAAAAGCGTGGAAAATGACATGTCTTCTTCTTCGGCATGGCAATCAATCAAGAAATCATCTCACGCACCCATTCTGGGGCGTGGGGAGTCAGGGTCAGATCATCGGATCTCTTCCTGAAGAAGCGCCTCTGTCCACTCCTATGGACAGGTCATCGGGGGGCCCTCGCGGGCGGTGGAGATCTTCTCACGAGGGGTGTTCCATTGGATGATCGCCGGCTAGGCAACCAGGTCGCGTGGCAGGCGGCGGCGGTCGGGCGGGCGCGCGTGGTACGGCGCCATGTCGCGGATATGCGGATGTTGTGAGCTATCCGCACGCGCGAACATGCCCTTCGCCAGCCTCTGGACAAACTGGTCCACTGGTTCCCATCTGAGGTCCCTCTGGATCGTCGCATTCCTCACGTAGCGGGGGGCGTCGACGATGGTACGCAAAGAGAGGTTCTCTTGGGCTCGGAGTCTCCGTTTGTTCGTCTCCGAGCACAGGGCGTACCATGCCGGGGCCGCGTAGGTGAGGCGGGATCTCACGTAGCACTTGTAGATCCCGAGCTTCGCCCTCAGAGGGAGGCTGGAGTCGAGAAGTGGACGCAGCTTGGCGCGTGCCACCTTGACCTGGTTGACGACGTTGTCGACATGTTGCTTCATGGTGAGCCGGCGATCGATGGTCACTCCCAGGTACTTCACCTGCGGAGACCACGCGATGTCCTGTCCTTGGAGCTGGAGTGGTGGTGGAAGGGGGGACTGGCCTGTGATGAGCGCCTGCGTCTTCCCAACGTTGACGGACAACCGCCACTTGGCGAGCCAGTCGGGCAAGATGTCCAGGGTGCGCTGCAGTTTGACGGCAGCGTGCCGTGCCTGGATCGACGACGCGTAGTAGGCAGCGTCGTCGGCGAAGAGTGCCAGCTGGGCACCCGGCCCGACGGGGATGTCGTCCGTATATTGGGAGTAACAGGCTGGAGACAGGCAGGACCCCTGAGGGACGCCGGCTGCAACGGGGTGTTCCTCGGAGACGGCGTCTTCCACCATCACTCGGAAGCGGCGATTCTTCAGGAAGGAGGCGATGATCTGGACCAGTCTTCTTGGGGATGGAGACGTCGACAATTTGTACAGCAACCCCTCGTGCCATACTCTGTCAAACGCCTTCTCCATGTCCAGGAGTACTGCGACAGTGTATTCCTTCTTGTTTAAACAAACCGTCATGTTATTCAGTACTCTGGTGAGCTGAAGCGTCGTAGAATGCTCGGGCCTGAAGCCGAACTGTTCTGGGCGCGGCTGGATGTGGGGCAGTAGCTTCGCCAGCAGGAGTTTCTCAAACACCTTTGAGATGGTACTCAGTAGAGTTATCGGCCGATAGCTCTCAGGCAGCTTGGAGTCCTTGCCCGGCTTGGGCAACATGATGACCAAGCCCTCCTTCCATTGGGTTGGGAAGTGGCCCGTGCGCAAGATACCGTTAAACAGGCGCGTAACGGCCGCCACAGTACGTGGCGGCAAATGTAGCAGCGCCATTTTAGGTATGCGGTCTGCGCCCGCGGCTTTCCTGGGCTTGGTACGTCTGAATGCACGCCTGATCTGGCCGGGCGTGACGACGGTGGGGTCCTCTTCGGGAGCTATCGGCGAGGCGAAGTACTCTCGCAGGTGTCTCTCGACTGCTGCGACGTGCTCCACATCATCCGTAGGGTTCGGCTTGAACTGCTTCTCGAGGCATTCGGCGAAGATCTCTGCACGGTCTTGGGCTCGAAATCTTGGTAGGCCGTCGCTGCCCAGGATTGGTCGGACGGGAGTTGGAGTAGTCGACAAATCCCGGCATAGGCGATGCACGGAGGGGACGTGGTCGTCCATGGACTCGACGTGGCGTTCCCAAGATTCTTCGGCGTGAAGATCAAGTCGGCGCTTCAGCTCTGCCGTCATGGCGTTGAGCCTGGTCTTCATCGTTGGGCAGCGGGTTTGCTGCCACTGCTTCCGGAGAGCGCGCTTATCGCGGATGAGTGCGTGTAGCTCGGCAGGAAGAGGATTGGGCTTCCCCCCGCGAGCTACGGTGTGCGATGATAGGTCGAGCGCGTCTCGGATCTGGGTGGTTAGCAGCGATGCCAGGCGGTCAACGTCTTCCGGCTGGTTGACTGGACATGTGGTCGAAGACTGGTCGAGGGCGGCGGTGAAGGCGCCCCACTGGTATCGTCGGCGTGATGCTGGCGGAGAGACCCGGGTGGGCAGGTCCGCCAGGACGAGAAGTACTGGCCTGTGGTCCGATGGGAGGTCAGGGAGAACCTCCTGGCTCGGCGGAGTCCGGAGACCTCTGGCGACTACGACATCGATGGTGTCCCAACCGGCCCGCGAATCGAAGTGGGTGGGCCCTCACCTACGCGGCCCCGGCATGGTACGTCCTGTGCTCGGAGACGAACAAACGGAGACTCCGAGCCCAAGAGAACCTCTCTTTGCGTACCATCGTCGACGCCCCCCGCTACGTGAGGAATGCGACGATCCAGAGGGACCTCAGATGGGAACCAGTGGACCAGTTTGTCCAGAGGCTGGCGAAGGGCATGTTCGCGCGTGCGGATAGCTCACATCATCCGCACATCCGCGACATGGCGCCGTACCACGCGCGCCCGCCCGACCGCCGCCGCCTGCCACGCGACCTGGTTGCCTAGCCGGCGATCATCCAAAGGAACACCCCTCGTGAGAACATCTCCACCGCCCGCGAGGGCCCCCCGATGACCTGTCCATAGGAGTGGACAGAGGCGCTTCTTCAGGAAGAGATCCGATGATCTGACCCTGACTCCCCACGCCCCAGAATGGGTGCGTGAGAAGAATACTTGATTGATTGTAGTCACTTCAGTAAGGCCGGCTTTAGAGCGACGCGGATGGTCCGCGCGATCCCTACGCGTCGCTCTGAAACTGGCCTAAACCGGGGTTGGGTTCGAGATCAGTTAAAAATTACTCCGAGTCTTGCGAAAATTACCCGAGCGTTCGGAAAAAACCCGAGTGTAACCGAGGTTAAACGAACGAACGAACGGCAGCTTGCCGAACCGAACAGCATTAGGATGGTGTTCGTTGTTTTTCTTTTTGTTAAATAAAGTAAGCATGTGAATAAACTTGTACTTCTGATTTCAGATGAGAGATCTTCCAAAGCGTTCTTATTGTTCTCTTTTTTCTTAAGTTGCTTTGACATTGATAAGTTATCTCGATCAGATATACGAATTATACCTGACGTTACCTGGCTTTAAGCCTAATATTGAGAGTAGCATACTTGACTTCCTTTCCGGTGCGACGAAATTAGCCCCAAACAGCTCACTTCCTGTTTAAAACTCCTAAAATACATGTCATATCCGTTTGGAACCTCAGCAACATTGCGCGCGTAAAGTTTCAGAAATGGCGGCAATTGAAGCCAGCGTTATTGCGCGCGCTCAATTTTCAGGTCATTGGCGTTTTGGATTTCTTTCCGTGCGCACGCGTTCAACAAAATTGAAAATATTCCTAGTTATTCTTCGAAATATCCTTGGAATTTTGTTACGGTTATAGTGTTAATTGTTCAGTGTAACAGCAAAAAATAATCCGTTTAGTAAAAATCGCGGTAAATAGCCCCGTGTAGTGAATCATCGAGGAGTGATCGCTACGGCAGTTCCACTTCCACGTCTCCGGAGCGGAGGAGCAGCCGGAGGAGAAGACATCGGGGGAGTAAGAAAGAATTGAAGGACAAGTGAAATGGAAAAATCTTTCCAAGATTTAGCTAGTAAACTCTCGGCAATGCATTATCATATGGTGAACAGATCGAGTGATGCAATGTTTAGTAACTCATACAATCTCGCAATATGATGATATGTTTGATTATGACATTGAATTTGACAGGAATATCGTGCCCTTTGATATAGGAGTGATATTAGTAAGTAGATAATTGTAACTACCCTCGAAAGTACAAACATTGCACTCATCCGAATCTCACGCCGAGAAAATCATAAGTAAATCCAATCCAATCAGGTTAGGTATTTGCCGTTCGCATGAGTAACAAACTTTTATTGTTCTGTGCTGGGGTTCATTGAACTCGAGTGCGCCAAGTCCTTCGATGGCAATCATACTTGGCGGGAACGTGGTTTGATCAAGCAGAAGGAGGCGCAAAAAAAAGGGATATTTTCGACGGTCATGTCTTGGCTTGTTGAGCACCAAGCAGATTCCGAATACAGGGATAAGGTATGTAATACAATCAACGAGATGTCTTCCGAGGGGGAATATAATAAAATCGATTCTTATCAATTGCGAACTATTGACGTTGGACGAGTGGATCTCGTCCGCAGCGTCGCGAATCTATACTTAATACATTCACGACCGTCGCGTAATGGTAACCTCGTGCAAGATTCCGCCCTCGGTGGATATTCCATAACTAATCCCAGTTTTACAGATTTTATGTCCGAGGAAGGAGAAACCTGGAGATTTTTCGTGAGTTTGAACTCCAGAGCAAGGCAAATAGAGGAGGCAAGCCCTTGCGCAAAGGGCTCCCCGCAACAGTTAGCCCACACTCGCGCGCAGCGGTGTCGCGCCCCCGCCGCCCGGAGCCCGGCTAGCGCTCCGGGCCGCCAGCCTGCGCAAGGCTGGGGCGCGCGCGGAGGGGAAGCGGGAGACAAACGACGACTGCGCGCATTTTCGTGAGTTCGACCTCCAGAGCAAGGCAAGTAGAGAAGGTGAGCCCTTGTGCTGCTGGCTGCCCGCTACACTTAGCCCGCGCCCGCGCGCAGTGGTGACGCGCCCCCGCCGCCCGGAGCCGGCATACGGCGAGCGCTCCGGGCCGCCAGCCTGCGCAAGGCTGGTGCGTGCGCGGAGGGGAGGCAGGAGGTGAACGAAGACGCGGCGACTACGAGCGGTAGCCACGTGTGGGTACCGCAGCCCAGTCTGAGCGCCATAAGTACACCAATCAGCGCGGCTTGGCTACAGAGAAATTGAAAATCCCGCGTGAAGTGACCTGTTAATCAATCTTCGATGGTAATATACCGCTGATACAGTTTCTGCAACTTAGCCACCTGCGCAAGGTATGGGACAGTATTGCAAAACTTTTATTGTGCCTCTGCCGCCCCGTATGGGAAAAGACGTGACGCTATGTTATGTAAGGACACCAACCTGGTATTTCTACCAGTGAACTAACTTAATGACAGTATTGAAAAACTTTTAGAACCATCTACCTACATTATTATTTTAATGAATGTTATGACCACGCTGGATTATACCACTGAAGTATGTATATGTATGACTTTTATGGTTCAGTCCTAGGTAACATGGTTTCAGTAATATTATCCACACAGCTGCAGGTAATAATGAAAACGCGTTCAGATACTTGTATTAGGTATCTGATCAATGATACTAAACTTCTTTATCACTATAGACAAATATGCTTACTACGCGTAAACTTGTCTTTTTCTCTATGCTTGCCCACTGTAGAAGCATCTTCAGTAGAGCCAGATAGCCACACTAGCTCCTGTAATAGAATCAGCCAAATCTAGCTATTCTTCTCAGAAGTGATACGAAAAGGTACTTAGATTAATTGAGTAACTTTATTATTAAAGTCACATTACAGACTTGTTCGCCAGTCTTTTGCAAAGACCAATCATATGTGGAAGGGCATAATCAGTGGTAATGCATCCAGGAGGCGCACTCCCAATTCAAAATACAGCAATTGTAATTTGATTACACCTACTGCTAATCACTAATTTCATCAATGTTTTGTGTTTAAATCAGATTGGCCCTGTCTGCAAGGTTCAAATTATAATAACTTATTTTCACAAGTACTCGATTCGGCACGCCTACGTCCCTAGCTCCGGGTTCGTAGGTCAGGCGACCGACCTGATATCCTGACCTCATAACTGCAGTCTTGGTAGTCGTCGAGGTGAATGGCGAGCTAGCAGCCAACCACCGAGCACCAATCTCGGTGAACTTGTACGTAAGTGCTGACTGAAGTGAAAACCTAGCGGAGGTAAAGCTTTGCATATTCTTAGATTCATATAGTAGATCAGATGAGTCTTAATAGCCAGAAACTAAGTTTAACCTAGCCAGCCCGAAACTCGGCTGGCTGCAAAAGATGACTTCATCAGACCTTTCTTAAGTTTGTGTTTTTTTCCATCTATTGGCCTTATTTTTTAGTTGCATTTGCGCAGCCTATCTTTGCATCACGTACACGATGATGCAAAACATTCTGTTTCATAATTTATAAAATGTTTCCATAAATGAACTCCTAGTCATATCACATTGGCGTTTTTAACTCAGCAGTCGATACCAAACACTACTCAATATTAGGCTTAAAGCCAGGTAACGTCAGGTATAATATAGCAATTTTACCTGAAAATAAAATTGTTATTATACATACTTACCTGGCTTTAAGCCTAGGTAAATCGCTGGCTGCTGTGCACATTACTGTGCATTGCATGATCGTGACACATTCTTAGACACGATCAGCTCTTTATTGAGTTGCCAATGACCTGAAAATTGAGCGCGCGCAATAACGCTGGCTTCAATTGCCGCCATTTCTGAAACTTTACGCGCGCAATGTTGCTGAGGTTCCAAACGGATATGACATGTATTTTAGGAGTTTTAAACAGGAAGTGAGCTGTTTGGGGCTAATTTCGTCGCACCGGAAAGGAAGTCAAGTATGCTACTCTCAACATTTGGGTTAAAGCCAGGTAAGTATGTATAATAACAATTTTATTTTCAGGTAAAATTGCTATATTTTCTAGCTAGCGCTAGCGTTCGATAACCGCATTTTATCTCTCTTTCTGTTATTATCGCATCTTTTTTCTTACTCCGAGTGAATTTTCACTCGAGAAAGAAAAGTATCCGAGCGCACCCCGGCTTTACATAAGTATAATTATATTTTGTGACATCTGGAGAGACAGAACCATACTTAGATAAGTATTTGATTAGTGAAATTCTCAATTCAGAACTCGGGAGGTAACAGTCTTACGAAATATATACAAGTTTATACACTAGCAATAAGCAATGAGTAATATGTTTATATAATCATATTACACAATGATTAATTCCACGCCTAAACCGAACGGCGTGGAGTCATGAGGGGCTGGGTTGTTGCCAGCACGGGAGAAAAGAAGTGATTTATTGTTACTGACCTTGTCGTCGCAGACCGGAGATCGGAAGCTCGATTCGAGACAGGAATGCGGGATAGGAGACAGTTTTGGGATAGGATTGGGAATCGAACCTTGCCGTCGCTGCCGACGCTGTCGCCGGCGTGCTGCCTGCCGACACGTGGAGTCGCCGCTACCGGTACGACGATGTCCAATCAACACGGATCACTTGACCGCTGACGCGAATCTACTTATTTCCCGACGATGTAAATGATTAACACTCCGACCAGGCCCGACGCCTGTATTTGGTAATTGGTACACCGAAATACCATCAATGGCACGATGCCTGAGCAGACATGTTTGTTCTCCCGACGAGAAAAAATAACCTCCAATTTTTCCTCTCGTTTCGATACGAGTGACAGCTGCGGTCCGTTTCCGCTTAGTGATGTCCCGATTACTCGCGGTCGATCCGCGCAACAAAAAACCGGTGCGTTCCGAAGCATAAATATTAAACACACAACATTATGACTTTTGATAATTTGATTTGTGTTTGATGGTGTGTTGAGCTATTTTGAGTTTGCGTATATGTTGGATATGCAAAAAGGTTTGGATATACAAAACGTTTCTGTAAAGAGACTGACATACATGGCAAAGGAGGCTTGTAAACCCTGATCTAACAACGCTCTAAATGGCCGGTATTAATCTGTTTTTGATTGGACACTCACAAGTGCTGCGGGTAACACAATTTGGCTACTAAACTTTCCTTTCGAAAAACGGGTCAGCACTGGAGTTGTCTCATTTGTGGAACGGCTAGACCCCAAAGACACTACACGAACCGTTTGAACTGAACTACTTGAATTAACATTTGAAGCGGATGAAGCAGGGAGTGATGTTTCCTTTTACAAATTCTACAGCTTGTGGCTTCTTGGCAAAATCGAACCGAATAGTTATTCATTTGTTACACAGTTGTAACATTTTCGGTTATTTGTAACAAAGGCGTGGGTGTGTAGTATAATTTTCATTCGCTTTTTTTTGCATAAGCACAATTTATGACCTTCAGTACAAAATTCACAGGCTAATGTAGCTGCGTTTGTAACATGCAGTACCTTTGGCTTACTAACACTACCAGAATCAAATCTAATCAGATCTCTTTATTACTGTAGATATTTACATATACTTAGCAAACGTCATTTTTTGCCTCTTCTCTACATTGGACCACTGTGGGAGAAGCAGGGCTTAGATGGTTTTACGCTAGCACTTGATGCCTTCATTGCGCCCTTTGGCTCAATGAACTCGAGTGCTCTATATCTGCCAGTTAAAAACTCTTTGAACTGCCCGAACGTGGGTAAATAGTCTGAAGACAAATTGGATGTTACCTTCAATTCCCACACCCTCCGTGACTCGGAATCCAATTTCAACGAAAGCAGATAGATATAACAATTATATCCCACGTCGATACATCGATGCCAAAATTCTTTAACGCATTCAAACAATCGGATAACGTATCCATTAATTATTTTATCAACACAGGTATCATAAACCCTTTTTACTGCGTCCAAAAACCGCACGTTACGACCAGCATAATGATACATTACTTGGTAATAA
This sequence comes from Argyresthia goedartella, assembly GCA_949825045.1. NCBI lineage: Eukaryota > Metazoa > Arthropoda > Insecta > Lepidoptera > Argyresthiidae > Argyresthia > Argyresthia goedartella. The sequence continues at coordinate 2,363,449 of OX463827.1, read as the reverse complement.
AAAATAAAAATAAAACTCATTTATTATCTGAATATTTATACATAATGACCATAATGACGCCATCGCTGCTTCACTGCACTGCACTCCAATCGTATTTTAGGAGTGTCAATAATATTCACTTAGTCTTTAGTATAGATCCTTTATTACAGTTCAGCTTTACACGGTACACCTGGGATAACACAGAAGAGACAAGTTACTTAGAACGCGATTACGGAACGACTAACTCGCAAGCAGAGCGCACTCGCTACCACTGTTACATATTGCTGACATAAGCATGTCCCTACACTCATCCCCCTCTTAAAAAACAAAAATTTTACTTGAAATTTTTAACAATTACAAAACATTATGCAAAAACTTACTTGACTGACTGTACTTTGAAACGTCCAATACAATGCAAAAATACCTGATACTATCTGTAATGATTCTGCTGACTCTAAGTTCTGAGCAACGCTGCAATGATAAACACTAATGCAAAACTGTATTCTGATTCTGAATGATGAAATATACCTTCTGTTAATATATATCGTGTTTCATTTGTTATTTATAACAATGCTTATGCCTACATCCGTTTAACAAAACATTGTCTACATGTATTCCTTTCTAATTCAAAGATTAGAAATTACACTTGCAATTAAATACGTTAGTTAAAACTTGTTGGAATGAGTACCTCCTTGGCGTCATACTAAGTACACAATCCCACGAAAGTCCTACGTTGATACTCATTCCAACAATTACACATAAGTTGTATATCAATCAATACGTTATCAAACTTACTTGGGACGAAATACTGTAGTTATACAAAACTGAACTGAGGATAACCCACTTAAGTCTAACATAAAATACTTTAGTACATTCCATATTAACTTGTGTGACACAAAAATAAACGTACACCTATTCATTTTTGTGTCCCCAAGCCAACGATACATACATATGCGGTACATGTGTTTCAATGCCCGACTTGAAATTCAATACATTGCAATACAATACAATACAATACTTTGCAAATACAATCAATAGAAAAAAAAAAAACTTACGAGACTACTTCGTAATCGCTACACACTTTGGGATGCTGCATTCATGTCCTTTCTAAACAATTTTCTTAGATGATTCTTGTAAAGTCTGAAGGCCACATACAAATACATAAGCACTACAGCCACTGTCAGCACCATCAACATCACAAAATTACTATTAACTTTTGTTTCTACCTCTGTGATGCGCGGACTCGCGTTATTAGCTCCGTTTTGCGCAATGAGTATTTCCTCGTGCTTGCTTTGATTTCCACCCATTGTGTTCCAAAAAATAGCAATTTTGTTAACTCGATACAATTGATGCGCTATGGGCCCGATAAGTAACTCTTATCAATATTGCGGTAATAATGACGATTTACTCTCGCACAGCTATATTTAAACTATTGACTATTCTAATTAATGGTGCTGACCGCTGAGGTAAACATTTTTCTTACAACAACATCCGTCATTTAACATCTGACAAAATCCGTATTTAAACTATATTATTTTCTATTCAAAACTTATACCTATTGCGTGTGCTCAATTAATGAAGCGCACGGGTCGCTTGACGACGCGGCCGCTACGTGTGCACTTTTCGCTGGCGGGTACTAAATCTGCCGCTGGCTCGAAATTTGAAAAGGGGGGTGGCATGTCTATTGTCTGTTGGTTTGTTTGTCCCCTAACTCTCAATGCTACCCTTGGGTTTCTGCCTAATGTATCTTCGTCTTCCCTAATTAAATACGCCGGTTTAAGCCTGTCTATAGAAACTTGCGTGATTCTGTTGGGCAACTGTATCGAATAATATTTGTCTGTTCTACTTACTATTTTGTACGGTCCGTCATACGGTGGCTGTAAAGGCTTGCGTACGGCGTCATTTCTAATAAATACATACTCACATAATTTCAGGTCCGGATGAACAAACACGGTTCTAGAATTCGAGTGTGAACTGGGCTGGGGCCTATTCTGTGCAATTGACTTACGCAGTGTTTCCAAGTACTCATGTTCATCTAACGATCTCTGAGGACTCTGTACATACATTTCACCTGGTAAAGTGATTGTCTGTCCATATACCAGTTCTGCGGCACTTATCCCTGAATCACTACGAATGGCTGTTCTCAACCCAAGCAGGATCGTTGGAAGTTCGTCCACCCACGAGGTCTGCGATAACCTTGCCATTAACGCCGCCTTAAGGCTACGGTGCCAGCGTTCTATCATGCCGTTGCTCTCGGGGTGGTATGGGGTTGTTCTGATTCTACTTACCCCTAACATATGCATCAGTTTTGTGAACAAATCACTCTCGAATTGCCGGCCTTTGTCTGTGGTTATTACCCTGCAATTTCCAAATCGACAAATCCAGCCCTCGTATAGCGTTTTTGCAACTATATCTGCCGTTATTGTTTTCAGTGGGAAAGCCTCAGGCCACCTGGTGAATCTGTCTATAACTGTCAATACATACCTGTACCCTTCCTGAGTTGTCTGTAGCGGGCCAACTATATCGACGTGAATATGTTCGAAACGTTCTCTCTTCTCAAATTGTCCTATCCCGGAGCTGGTATGACGCACTACTTTGGCTCGCTGACAGGCGATACAAGTTTTGGCCCAAAGGCCTACATCCTTATTCATACCTGGCCAAAAGTACCTCTTAGCTACCATTCTCCTTGTTGTCCTAATACCTGGGTGGCTGATGCCATGAATCGCATCAAAAACTTGTTTCCTCATATTTTCCGGGACGTATGGTCTAATATTTTTCTGAGTTACTTCACAATAAATCTTGCTGTCTGAGTTGGGCATGCTACATTGTTTCAATTCATAACTATTTTTATCGCTCGCTTCATTTAGCAGTAATGTAATCTGAGTATCGGCTTCCTGCGCTCTTGCTAGGTCTGCGAAATCGAACACAGTGGGACATTCTATTGTTTCTACACGGGACAAGGCGTCAGCTACAATGTTTAGGTCGCCTTTTATATGTCGTATATCTGTTGAGAACTCACTTATGTATGCTAATTGTCTAATTCTTCTAGCTAATTCCTTGCCGTTGTCGGGCTTTGTAAATGCGAATGATAGCGGCTTATGGTCCGTGAAGATTATCAATGGTCGGCCTTCGATCATGTTCTGGAAATGTTCGATTGATAAGTATATTGCTAAAAGTTCCCTGTCATAGGTACTATATTTAGTCTGAGTACCGGAAAGTTTCTTTGAGTAAAATCCTAACGGTCTCCACGACTTACCATCCCACTGCTGTAGTACTCCGCCGATACACGAGTCAGACGCATCAGACATCAGTGCTAAAGGAACGCCTTCCAATGGATGAGCTAGGGTAATAGCATTTCTAAGGCTCACCTTACATTGTTCAAATGCTTTACTCGCCTCCTCCGTCCACGTTATTCTGGTCTTATCTCTTTTCTTAGTGTTGTGCAGAAACTTGTTCAGTTCCTGCTGTTGTTCCACGGCTCTGGGCAGATGAGATCTGTAAAAATTAATCATCCCTAAGAATCTTCTCAGTTGTTCTACTGTTTGTGGACGAGGAAAATTCATGATGGCCTCCACTTTACTTTGGAGGGGTGTGATACCCTCCGCCGATACCTCATAACCAAGGAATTCTACTTTATCTTTTGCAAATTCACACTTTGCCATATTGATGGTTAGCCCGCACTCACTATACCTTTGGCAAACCACATCAAGGTGTTTCTTATGGCATTCCACACAATGACTCGATATAATGACGTCATCAATATAACAGAATAGGTTCGATTTTTCGGTACTCGATTCCCTGGTAGCCTCGCACCTAATCTGTTCTATGCCTTTTAATACTACGTCGTTCATGAACCTTTGATACGTCTGGGCTGCGTTACATAGGCCAAACGTCATTCTGGGAAACTCGAATAGCCCAAATGGGGTAATTATTGCGGTTTTTTCGACGTCCTGAGGATTGATTGGGATGTTATGGAATGCCTTATTTGCATCAATATGCGAAAAAAGTTTCTTACCTGAAAGTCCATATGTGAAGTCCTGCAGTCTTGGGAAGGGGTAACGGTCCGGCTTGGTCGCCGCGTTCAGCTGCCTGTAGTCACCACAGGGTCGGATTTGCCCATCTTTCTTGGGCACAACGTGAAGCGGGCTTGCCCATTCGCTCTTCGATGGACGGCAAATACCTAATTCTTGCATATTCCTAAATTCCTCCCTGACCTTGTCATACCTATCTGGGGGTAAACGTCTCGCCTTTGCATGAACAGGTGGGCCCTTTGTATCAATGTAATGGTGTACCCCGTGTTTAGTATCATATTTCAGGTTAAAAGGCCTGGTTATGTCTGGGTATCTAGCCAAAATTTCGCTACAGGGGTTTCCGCCATCGAAAGTGCTCACTGTAGTAGCCCCATCATCAACCAAAATTCCTATTGTTTTTAAGTCAGTAATTTTATCTCGCAAACATTTCCCACTTACATCAACTAACAGCTTATAATGCTCTAAAAAATCTGCTCCCAAGATTGGTTTGCTTACATTGGCAATTACAAACACCCATTTCAATGCTCTTCTTAATCTTAAATTTAATTCTAAAGTCACAGTTCCGTAGGTTTGTATCTCCGAACCGTTTGCCGCATATAGTTTATAAGATACATTTCCACGTCGCAAATGTTTGTTCACTTTTGATTTTGGAATAACTGAAATGTTCGCACCAGTATCCACTAACCACCGCAACGCGTTTTTACGATCGTACACACAGAGACGATTTTCTCGCAGCACGGTATTTCCTACGTCTCCTGAGGCCGTTGCTTCTAGTTTTCCGCCGGTTGTTTCCATGCGCAGGGTTTCTCACATCTAGTCGCTCTTGATCTAAATCGGAAATGGTACCGACAGAGCCAGTCCGGACTCTCTGGAGTTCTGTTAGGTGATGGCGATCTGCCCCTTGACGCTGATCTGCCCCTACTCTGGTACCTTGCTTGTGACCTGCCACGTATCTCGCCGCGCAGAGAAGCTACCTCCAGGACCAATTTGTTCATAGCTGTCATCATCTCTTGCATCGGGAAGTTTGCTGCACCGCTGCTTACCGACGCTACCTCGTTCACACTCGTTATGTTTTCCACTACCTTATCTGCAATTGTCCCCAGGTTCTCCAATGTCTGATCTTGACTCGCTGTCAACACCGCTCTTACAGGCGTCGGTAGTCGTGCCATCCATAATCTATGAACTGTTTCATCACTCGCTTGGCAGTTCCTTGCTAAAGTCATTATTTTTCGTAGCAGCTGCGTGGGTTTCTGTGATCCCAAATCCATTTCACCGACCAGACGCTGAAATTGTCGTTCTGGAGACTCTTCGTACACCTTGAGAAGCCTCTCTTTGAGTGAATTATATTTCCCTTCTGCTGGTGGTGTATAAAGTATGTCTGAGCACTGTTGTAATGCATCCCTACTTAACTTTGACACTGCCAGTTGGTATTTATATTCGTCACCTTGTTTCTGGGGGCTGACTATCGCCTCGAACTGCGCGAACCATAAACGCGGCTGTTCCTGCCAGAATTCAGGGATTCTTGCCGACACCGAAATTGACGCCATTTCAGATGGTTGCTCTTCTTTGCTGGGTCCGGCGGCGGCTCCAGCCTTGTCTTGGCCCGCTCCCTTACTCATTGTTCCACGTTGAAACTCCGGCCAAGTCGTGGTTACTTAGCCGGGAGTCGTCCGGTCGCCGCTCGTTCGTAGGTAGGTATACACTTGTCACTGCACTGATTCCCAGAAAAAAAGAGTCGGGGTCACCAATTTAGGAGTGTCAATAATATTCACTTAGTCTTTAGTATAGATCCTTTATTACAGTTCAGCTTTACACGGTACACCTGGGATAACACAGAAGAGACAAGTTACTTAGAACGCGATTACGGAACGACTAACTCGCAAGCAGAGCGCACTCGCTACCACTGTTACATATTGCTGACATAAGCATGTCCCTACAGTATCATCTGAACAGCAATCCAGTGCCACTATAGGAACGATGCGAAGAGTAGCTCACTCGCACTGAACAATACTGTCCGGCTCGAAGGACCATGTTCAAATAATAGCCGGTTTAAACTAAAAGAAGCCTCATTCCGCACTTTATATGGACTGGACACCGTATTTCCAAACAAACAAAATCTCATCAAAACATTTTTTTTTTTGTTGGAGGGGAAAAATGCCCATGCCCAGGAGTCGGACCTCCCTGCTATGTCCGGGTCCCCACATATTGAGCGGGCATCAGCTCGTGTAGTATACGGATTAAAACAACTCCTTGTATATTACAGATTTTACTGTTAGCCATAAAAAATAAAAAAAATACGGGAAAAATCGAGAAAATGTGTTGATGAGTTAGTTTCGCGATGCCTTTTTACCACATCCGTAGTATCATATCATATCCCAATATCATAAAAGAGGGTAACATTAATTTATTTTTACAAGTTATATAATTCTTTTATTTATATATTAAGTCCTGACTGATCAAAAAGCGGCTAACTGCTGAAGCTTGAAAGATTCTATTGATAGGAATATCTTCTTATTGTTATAAAACCGGAAAGAGAGGATTTTTAGAAATTTGGACCCTAAAACGGTATTAGACATGAGTAGTTCACGAATGAAGGATTCAAATGAAGTACTTCACCGATGTCACTCCTTCATTCACTAGTTCAATTCGGATTCATCTACTTCAGTACTTCACATATCTTCCTACCTTATCATTTACGTACTCACTCGCTCCAAGAGAAATAAAGACGGCGCGTCGCTCGCATCGCGTCAGCAAACACAGCAAACTGTATCAATTATCATCAAAAAAATATATTTCAATTTTTTCAAGGCGAATCCACCGCGATCGCGATGCATACGGTTCTCGAAAGTCTCAATTGTAACTTTGTAACCCTTACTTATTCCTATAGACATACCTACAAAGTTACATTCCATTTCACACGTTCATTCATTGTATCATTGAACTAAAGCATGCCGCATACGACTCAATACATCAGTATTTCAGTAAATGAAAGATAAAACCCCCATGCTACTGAGATAGTTGGATCCGAAGAGCTAGTAAACTAAATGAACTAAATGAACTAGATGAGTGATATACTTCACGGTGTACGAAAGATGCATATCAATCTTTTCGTTTCAGTGACACATTTTGCGCATGTCTAAACGGTATAAAAATTATCCTTTTTAAAGTTTGTAACAAAAATCAATTAACTCCCTAAAGATTCTACGGCGAAACAAACCATAGCGCGATGCAGCCGATGCACAGCGCCATCTATCGAAACTGAGACTTAATTACAAAGTAGCCAACATTTATTAGCCCCGCAAAGGGCATAAAAAAATAGAGATATTTACCAGTAGAAGACACAGTAACGATAGATCCAATCAATCAAGTATTCTTCTCACGCACCCATTCTGGGGCGTGGGGAGTCAGGGTCAGATCATTGGATCTCTTCCTGAAGAAGCGCCTCTGTCCACTCCTATGGACAGGTCATCGGGGGGCCCTCGCGGGCGGTGGAGATCTTCTCACGAGGGGTGTTCTATTGGATGATCGCCGGCTAGGCAACCAGGTCGCGTGGCAGGCGGCGGCGGTCGGGCGGGCGCGCGTGGTACGGCGCCATGTCGCGGATATGCGGATGTTGTGAGCTATCCGCACGCGCGAACATGCCCTTCGCCAGCCTCTGGACAAACTGGTCCACTGGTTCAAATCTGAGGTCCCTCTGGATCGTCGCATTCCTCACGTAGCGGGGGGCGTCGACGATGGTACGCAAAGAGAGGTTCTCTTGGGCTCGGAGTCTCCGTTTGTTCGTCTCCGAGCACAGGGCGTACCATGCCGGGGCCGCGTAGGTGAGGCGGGATCTCACGTAGCACTTGTAGATCCCGAGCTTCGCCCTCAGAGGGAGGCTGGAGTCGAGAAGTGGACGCAGCTTGGCGCGTGCCACCTTGACCTGGTTGACGACGTTGTCGACATATTGCTTCATGGTGAGCCGGCGATCGATGGTCACTCCCAGGTACTTCACCTGCGGAGACCACGCGATGTCCTGTCCTTGGAGCTGGAGTGGTGGTGGAAGGGGGGACTGGCCTGTGATGAGCGCCTGCGTCTTCCCAACGTTGACGGACAACCGCCACTTGGCGAGCCAGTCGGGCAAGATGTCCAGGGTGCGCTGCAGTTTGACGGCAGCGTGCCGTGCCTGGATCGACGACGCGTAGTAGGCAGCGTCGTCGGCGAAGAGTGCCAGCTGGGCACCCGGCCCGACGGGGATGTCGTCCGTATATTGGGAGTAACAGGCTGGAGACAGGCAGGACCCCTGAGGGACGCCGGCTGCAACGGGGTGTTCCTCGGAGACGGCGTCTTCCACCATCACTCGGAAGCGGCGATTCTTCAGGAAGGAGGCGATGATCTGGACCAGTCTTCTTGGGGCTGGAGACGTCGACAATTTGTACAGCAACCCCTCGTGCCATACTCTGTCAAACGCCTTCTTCATGTCCAGGAGTACTGCGACAGTGTATTCCTTCTTGTTTAAACAAACCGTCATGTCATTCAGTACTCTGGTGAGCTGAAGCGTCGTAGTATGCTCGGGCCTGAAGCCGAACTGTTCTGGGCGCGGCTGGATGTGGGGCAGTAGATTCGCCAGCAGGAGTTTCTCAAACACCTTTGAGATGGTACTCAGTAGAGTTATCGGCCGATAGCTCTCAGGCAGCTTGGAGTCCTTGCCCGGCTTGGGCAACATGATGACCAAGCCCTCCTTCCATTGGGTTGGGAAGTGGCCCGTGCGCAAGATACCGTTAAACAGGCGCGTAACGGCCGCCACAGTACGTGGCGGCAAATGTAGCAGCGCCATGTTAGGTATGCGGTCTGCGCCCGGGGCTTTCCTGGGCTTGGTACGTCTGAATGCACGCATGATCTGGCCGGGCGTGACGACGGTTGGATCCTCTTCGGGAGCTATCGGCGAGGCGAAGTACTCTCGCAGGTGTCTCTCGACTGCTGCGACGTGCTCCACTTCATCCGTAGGGTTCGGCTTGAACTGCTTCTCGAGGCATTCGGCGAAGATCTCCGCACGGTCTTGGGCTCGAAATCTTGGTAGGCCGTCGCTGCCCAGGATTGGTCGGACGGGAGTTGGAGTAGTCGACAAATCCCGGCATAGGCGATGCACGGAGGGGACGTGGTCGCCCATGGACTCGTGGTGGCGTTCCCAAGATTCTTCGGCGTGGAGATCAAGTCGGCGCTTCAGCTCTGCCGTCATGGCGTTGAGCCTGGTCTTCATCGTTGGGCAGCGGGTTTGCTGCCACTGCTTCCGGAGACCGCGCTTATCGCGGATGAGTGCGCGTAGCTCAGCAGGAAGAGGATTGGGCTTCCCCCCGCGAGCTACGGTGTGCGATGATAGGTCGAGCGCGTCTCGGATCTGGGTTGTTAGCAGCGATGCCAGGCGGTCAACGTCTTCCGGCTGGTTGACTGGACATGTGGTCGAAGACTGGTCGAGGGCGGCGGTGAAGGCGCCCCACTGGTAGCGTCGGCGTGATGCTGGCGGAGAGACCCGGGTGGGCAGGTCCGCCAGGACGAGAAGTACTGGCCTGTGGTCCGATGGGAGGTCAGGGAGAACCTCCTGGCTCGGCGGTGTCCGGAGACCTCTGACGACCACGACGTCGATGATGTCCCATCCGGCCCGCGTGTCGAAGTGGGTGGGCTCGTCGGGGCCGATGACGTCGTAGTTGTGGCTCACGGAGTCGGCATGGATGGCGCGTCCAGCTGGGCACACCCTGGTGGAGTTCCAGGCGGTGTGCTTGGCGTTGAGGTCGCCGGCGACAAGTGTCGGGTGCGGCGACTGTAGCAGCCCCCGTAGCTCGGCGGTGCGGATTGGTGTACTGGGGGGCTTGTAGGCGGCGTAGAGTCGCAGCACCTCGCCGGCGACCTGGAGGTCGACGCCCAAAGCATATAGGGATGAATACTCCTGGGCGTCGATGAGCTGGTGGACGACCTTCCTTGCGGTAGACGAAGTAGCCGGGCAGCGACAGCTTGTCGCTTTCGGCAAGGTGTGTCTCGCTGATGAGCATCACGTCGACGCGGTAGTCCCTCAGGAACACGTGGAGCAGCCGCTTCTTCCCTGTCAGCGACTGTGCGTTCCAATGGACGACCCTGAGCGGCTCATGCATTGCGGAACAGAGCGGTGAGTCTGCCCAGGGCAGTGGGGTCGCTGAGGAGGGCGAGCAGGGCTGTGAGGTGCCCCAAGTCCTGCTGCCCTATCGCCGCAGCCGGAGTGGCGGCGCCAGCGGCGGCCGCAGTCTCGCTGGCGGCGAGAGTAGCCGCCGCGGCGCCGGCGGCAGGTGGAGCCGTCGCCTTCTTCTTCTTCTTCCCCCCCCGCTTCGTCTTCTGCCTGGGGGCTCCGTCGTTCGCCTGCGCCATAAGCGAGGCGGGCGCCGTTGGTTCCTGCAGATCGGGACGAGGCAGAGGGGGAGGCTGCACCTTCTTGGGCCCGGGCGCGTTGGTGAGCGCCACAGTGCCGGCCTTCTTGTTCCGCACCTCCTGGCGGAACACGGGGCACGTCGCATTATTTGCCGTGTGCGGGCCACCGCAGTTGGCGCACGTCGGCGGCTGGTCTTTCGGGCGGGGACATTCCCGCGCCGAGTGGGGACCGCCGCAACGTACGCACGCTAGGGGGCGGTGGCACATATGCGACGAGTGCCGGAATTGCTGGCACCTGTGGCACTGGGCCGGGCCCTGCTTCGAGCGCCAGGCCTCGATCTTCACCCCCGGCATGTACAAGAGCTCCGTGATCTCGTACACAGCGCCGGGGGCACGGTCTGGATTCTTCTTCAGGCTGGCGAAGAAGATGCAGCCGGGTCTTCCTTTGCGCGCCCGGATCTGCTTACAGTACTCGGCCTCCACACCGAGTTCTGCAAGCGCCGCGACTATCTCCTCCGGCGCGGTGTTAGAAGGCAGCCCGCGGATCGCCACCTTCTGGGTCTTGTCGGCCGGCAACGAGTATGAGAACCACCTCACACCGTGGTCCTTCTCCAGCCTGCACAGGTAACGTTGCACAAGCCGGTACTCGTCTTCGGCCGTTGGGGTAAAGCGCACACCCTTTTGGTAGGCGCGCGCGCTGGGAGCCCGGCCGAGCTCGCTGGCTATCGCCCTGAAGTGGTCGGCCCAGTTGGGTAGGACCTCCACAATAAGGGGCGGATAGCGCGGCTGGCGGGGCTGCTGTGCCGTCTGCGCGTGTATACTACATCCCTATTTTATTAAATGATTTTTTTAAATCTAATTTTACAATTATTTATTATTTGTAACAATATCACTGTATGAGTGTTAATTCTAAAATAACATTAATTTGTCACACAACCGCTTATTAATCTTAATTAATCCTCCACATTTTGATTGTCATTATTTGGAATATCATCACAATTTTCATCTACAACTGTCCATGAACCGTTTATCTTCTTTAAGTGTACTATGTTGCGTCTATACTCCTTCCCAGTTTCATCATTCCTAACTTGGACATCACTTCCATTGATTCTAGTCACAGTATGTTCAGTGGGATTGAAATTGGATGACAGTTTATTTTCTTTTATTAAATTTTTTACAAATACTTTTTCCCCAACATCAATATTACTTTCTGTTGCTTTTCTTTTTCTATCACTATATTCCCTTCCTTTGTCCTTTTGCTCTTTGTCTCTATCCTGGACTTCTTCATCGAACACATTATTTCTTATATCGACAGCATTTGGTATTTTGTCCCTGAATTGTCTCCTGTAGAACAGCTCCGAGGGTGACATCACCATTTTCTTTCAGTACCGGCACCATCGATGACACCCATGGTGAGGGTCCCTGCACTTCTTCAATAATGTCAGCTTTCCTTAATTCTTCTAACTTTGCGTTCACCTTTTCTTCCAATGGTATTGGGATCCGCCGGTATGGTTGAATTACGGGTTTTACAGATTTATCAATGGGTATTTGTATTGTGATATCCTTGAATTTCGGGAACGTTGGTTTGTTGTCAACATTGTTGATCTGAAGTCCAATCTGAAGCACTCCCAGTGCTATTGCAGTGTTCTTTCCTAACAAATTGCGGGTACCATTTTGTATAACGTAAAACGTCGCAGTCTGCTCTCCTCCATTTACAGATATGCTAGTCTCAAAGGAACCTATTATGGTTAAGGGTTCTTTGCTGCCATAAGAGTAAAGTACTTTATCTGGATGTTTGTTCTGGCTAGTAACCCGTACTTTATGCTCTTTTAGGTAGCGCCACGTTTTGTCGTCAACAACATTGCATTTGCTTCCAGAATCGATCAGCATCTTAATTTCCACGCCACCTACTTTGCAGTTCACCGTAGTATCTTCGTCAATGTGAAAGATATAGTCCACTTCTTCTTTCTTAGACTGATCATTATCTTCTTTAAACTTCTTTGCTTTAATGTTTGATTTTGTCCCCATGAGTCGTCTTTTCTGTGTAGTCCTGCAATAGTCTTGATAATGGCCGAAAAATCCACATTTCAAACATTTTTTCGACGAAGCTGGACACGATTTGTCATTTGAAAGATGTGCGTTACTACCGCACCTACTACACCTCGTTTTTTGTGTAAACCGTGTCGCTGATTTTTTTGAATTAAACAGTTTATTAACTTCTGTTTTGTCTTTGTTTTCATTAGACTTCCCTTCGAGCACCTCTAACTGCCTACTCACAACTTCCAATGTATTTGCTAAGGTAACTATTTTGTCCAATGTGACCTCATCTCCAATCCCCAAAATTTTCTTCTTAAGATCTGAAGAACGACATTTCTCGGTGATTTGATCTATGAGACTTTCTTCTTTATCGGCGAATTTACATTTATCCGCCTGAGTTCGAAGCCGCAGTAGAAAAGCTTCGAATCGTTCATTCTCTTCCTGCTTAATAAGCCGAAAGATATGACGTTCATAGATTTTGCTTTGTTTAGGCAGGAAAAATTCATCTAATTTTGTTATAGCTGTCGTATACACATCTACATCTGCAGCAGGTTCTACATGTGCTCCCGGGATATTATAGTATACATCCTGCAGTGTTAGTCCTCCAACATGCAACAATGTTGCCCTCTTTTTTGCAGAGTCAGTGATGTTTAGGGCTAGTAGATATATTTCTAAACCTCGCTTCCATCGCTCCCATCGTGCTCCTATGGAAGTTGGTTCCCCTTCACAGTTGAAGCTTTCTAGGCTCGCCAGCCCTTGGTTTTGAGCCATTGGGACGACCTGTAAATACATTACCAGTTATCCTTTACCAGTGGCCTGGCTGTCACTGTAGAATCAGTGGGTAATGCATGGCCCTATTTATATGTATTTTATGCCAGTGGCCTAGCTTTTCACTGAAACCAGTGATTTTTGCATGGCCCTTGATAATTATTATAACCCTGTGGCCTAGCTATTTGCTGTCAAGCAGCTGGATATGCATGGCCCTTGTTTCTATTTGCCTGTAGTCAAGTTGTTTACTGAATAAACAGTAGGTGTTGCCTGACTCTCAATAGTAGTAATCATGTTATGATAACATTCACTTGCCAAATAAATTGTTTATTGATTGGCGTTTAATTACCTGTCAATTCGTATTTTAGCCCTTCTACAATGAATGGCCTTATTATGAGAAACAGGTATTAGCAACTCGTATCATCACAATGTTCAAAGTCAAATCCCACGTAGGTACCTACCCTGAAGTAAATACGCAACTCTCTCGGAGGCAAGTATAACTGTAGGTAGACATGAATAAATATTCTACATTGAAATTATCTATCACAGCGCTCGACTAGCGAATGAAATTAGATAAAATAATAACCCGTAGTGACTCACGCACTATTCGAGCTTATTGCCACAATAACACACTCCTAAGGTGTCAACCTAGTAAGACTAGGGATTTCTGAGATTGCGTTAGGTAGGAATCTAGTCAGCATTCCTAGAATTATTAACTAATTGTCAACAACAATCCCTGGTGCCTAGTCTAACCATCATAGATCTATGACTGACTGACTTACTGACTTGTCTTTGTAAGTAGGTACCTAACCTACGTACGTTATACGTAAATTTAGCCTACGAATGTCCCACCGAGGGGCACGGGCTACATTTATTGAGAGTTATTAGATCACAAAAACATGTCACACAATAACACATAGTTAAGTAGGTTGTTTTATCGGTAAATTTTAGCAACACTTTGTTTACATTTAACTTGTGCTATCAAGGAAATTTACTGCATGCATTGTACGTACATTGTACTTAGGTATTTGACTGTCAACACTGCGTCCACTAAGAACTGTTTCTCGATAATTGATAATGATAACAAACATGTTTTTCACAACTTGTTGGGTACTTCACCCTTTGTCTTTCCTTCCACCAAAATTTGTTTATAGTGTTTTAACTTACGTTTTCCTCTGTCGCCACTTGTAGAAGGCATAAAGGTTGTAATAATACACAGATATTCTATTTACGGAGATATCGTACACCAACGCACAGCACTACCGCACACGACCAGGGCCCGGAGCAGAGTGCCGTCTGCGCGTGTATACTACACAGTACATGTAAACTTTAGGTTTCTTCCTAAGGGATCATCGACCAGTCCGAATAAATTATAGATAGATATATATAGACTGGATCGAACACTTTCCCATGTCATCAATGGGAAAGTGTTCGATCCAGTTTTTGGATGCAACAGCTGATCTGAAACTGCCAGGCGTAGCATTGATGTTTGCATCTTGAAGTAGTTTCTTCAGCCAGCCCCCTATGATTGTACGTGCAGCAGCTTTGGGGTCGCCTGTAGTACTCACAAACAGTAAAAAAAAAGTAAAGTAAAATTTCGTTTATTTACAAACAAATGTACATTTGATGGAATGCCCTGTCCCTCAAATTAGCGTGAGCTGTGTCTTGAGAGACAGTTTCTTCCCAAAAGTAGGTAATCAATCAATTACATTTTTGAGTACGATTCACAATTTAAGGCTGAAGTAGAATTATAACAAAATTAAGTAAGATAAAGGAAAAAAAAAAGAAATGATATTTTATTACTATACAAAACAAAAGCTCTTCTCAAGGTGATATGTGTGTTTGTGAGTGTAGAGTATCATTATGTTAGTGTAGTGAATGTAAAGGTTGTGTGATTGTGCGTTTAGTGTGTGTAGGTGTGTGAAGTGTAGTGAATGTGTGTATATAATATTTGGTAATAATAATAATATATAAAAAATAAAATTATTGAAACTATGGAAACTTAAAGTTTCTATTGCTTTCTGTGGAAAAGTTCTTAGATTTAAGTAATGGAAATCAGCAGGTTTTCGGTTTGATCATAGTCAAATGCACGGAGCCAACTTTTAATTTTAGTTTTTACAACATAGTTGTTTAACTTTTTTATGTTAATTACAGAGTTGATTTTATTGTAGAGGCGAGGAGCCATCGAGTCATACTGTCTACGTGCGAATGCACTTTTTATTGCTGGTAGGGGACATCGAAACAACCTCCTGCCGTGATCCGGAATATATGGTACTGTGTGCTTGTGGTAGTATCTGATGCATCTGTATACGAATGACTGGCGTATGCTCAGGACATTGGTTGTGTTGTGCACGAGAGCGGTGGGATGTCGAAAGGGAGCATACAGCAAAACTTTAAGAACAGCGCGCTGTGCACGCTCAGCCCTCAAAAGCAGTGCCTTAGATGCTCCCCCCCATACACATATGCAGTACTCTACAACACAGTGGCACAGGGAGTTATAAGTTTGTAAGAGCAGAATTTTGTCTGCATAATTTCTTAAGTTTTTGAAGACATAAATCATTTTTCTTATACGATTAGCTGTTACTGTTATATGTGGCCCCCAGTTCAGTTTATCATCAATGATGACACCAAGATATTTGATGTGGGGTACTCTGGAGAGCATATCGCAGCTGCAAGTGGTGTTACTATAATCAAGCCTGTTGCATGGGAAGGAGTGAATTTTTATTTCAAATTTACTGTTGGGGCTGCCTGCTTCTGTTTTGCTAAAACACATGTATTTTGTTTTTGAAGTATTCAGGGAAAGAAGATTGTCCTCCAACCATGCCGTCACGGTGCACAGACCAGTTTCTGTTCGGTTTTTAACCAGTTCCCATGAATCCGCATGAAATAGTAAAACCGTGTCGTCTGCAAACATGTATAGGTCAACAGCATTTATATTATTTTTGCACAGACTATTAATATAGATAAGAAACAGACTTGGTCCGAGCGTGCTCCCCTGTGGTACACCGTATGTACAAGCCTGATTCCCACTAAATGTACTACCTACACGGACACTTTGCTGTCTTCCAGAAAGATAGTCATTGAACCAGTTCAGGGTGATCCCACGTATTCCCATATTTTCTAGGCGCGAGAGGAGGATTGGTACACAGACGGTGTCAAAAGCCTTTTGGAGGTCTAGAAACACACCCAAACATTTTTCTCCCCTGTCCACATATCCAGCTATGTTGGAGGTCAGCTTCATAACAGCATCCTCGGTACTTCTTTTTTCTCTAAAACCGTACTGGTTATTAGCTAAGAGATTGTTTGTTTCGAGATATGTCATTAAACGTTTGTTCATTAGTTTTTCGATGATTTTGGAAAGCGTTGTCGGTAATGTGATGGGTCGGTAGTTTGAGGGGAGCTTCTTGTCACCAGTTTTATGGATAGGACAGACTATACCCCTTTTAAATATGTCAGGAAAGCTACCCCTACTAAAACTTAAGTTGCATAGGTGAGATAGTGGACCAGCTAGCAGACGGGAAAAACTATTTACAATAGTAGTTGGTATATTGTCCCAGCCGGGAGCACTGTTTGGTTTTAACATTGCTATGATGCGCTCAATCTCAGCCTGATCAGTCGGAGAGACCATCATCAAATTAGCAGGGGTAATTTTTGAGATAGCTAGGTCTGCTAGTTTACTCTCAGATTTTCCAGTACGTTCCAGTATACCTTTTGCTAGGGTACCTCCTATCGAGGTGAAGTAGGCGTTAACTTTATCAAGTGACTCTATTGGACCCTTCTCAATATTAAGTAGATCTACATTTGTTTCTTTTTTTGTATTTAGGTAACATATTTCTTTAATTAATTTCCATGTTTCTTTTGCGTTGCCAGTATTATTTTTAAGCCGATTCTGATAATATTGTTTTTTGAGACTCTTTATTATTTTATTACAACAACAACAACAACAACAAACAGATTATCGCACTTAGCAGCAATTCGCCTAGGTTTCCCCAACTCAATGAGGCGGCGTATCCAGTAGATAGGATCCAGTGACTTGTCCTTATTCTTATTTAGCTTCCATCCCGATTGTTGATGGGTAATGGAGTCAGTTTTGGAGCCAAAAGATGGCCATAAGATTATGCTGTCATCTGAAATAACACAGTGTTCCTGAGTAACGGTATTTAAAGTTAAATCGTGTACACGTCTACCCGAGCATAGTAGGAGTAAAGCAGCCGCTCTTTGAGAGGTGGCAAATAAACTTGATTAATTGCAGGTTCTTTTAGAAAGATGGTTTACAAGGGTGTCTATATCCCAGATGGGGGCTTTGATAGGTTTAGGCTTAGCTAACCCAATGGACTTTAGGACTTGTTTTACAAGTGTATGTGAGCTTAGCTTATTACTTTCACTGGGATCACAAGGAGTAGACACTACAGATTTATGAACAAGGATAGTGCTGTATGAAAAGCCTTCCTTTTGATGTAGATCAGTGAGGAATCGGGCCAGGTCTGAGCCTGTAGGTTTATGTGTATGTACCTTGTGAGTTATGGCCCAGTTTCGCCAACGGGTCCAAGCTGGTTTATACGTTCTAAGAGTGGATTCACGCCAGCTCGAACGGAGCAGAGCTTTTTGTTCCTCGCTCCAGTGACTTAGGTGTTCTTGCCAACCCCACATCTCCATATCTCCAGCGTCATCTCCGATATGTTGGGGGGCGGACGTCCCGTCGTTACATCGACTAGGACCTGCGACAGGTTCCTTATCGTGAATGGGGGTGACAATGCGCGGCTCTTCAGGTCTGGTCTCCAGTAAACTTTGTGCCATCTCGGGGCTACGATCAGGTACACACCCAGTGCATTGTTTAAGTGCGTCAATACTCTGGGAATGAGATAAGGCGGCGGGAACAGCCATGCCAACTTGAAATCCCACTTGCTGCCTAGAGCATCGTACATGCTCGCCTGGTTGTCGGTTCTGTCCAGTGTACAGTTCGTTGGAACCACGTGAGCTCTCCTGGAAGCAAAAAGATCGATTACGGGGGTTCCCCACTTGGCAAACACGACATTTGTTATGTTTGACAGGAGATGCCATTCTGGTGGGTCTTTGAGACGTGATAAATGGTCTGCTTCGCAGTTGTAGTTCCCTGCTATGTGATAGATGGACATGTGAATGTTGTTTTGGTCCAGTACTTGTAGCACTTTCATTGCCAGCTCCGTAAGGGCTATAGATTTCGCCCCTCCCTCTTTTCTTAGATAAGAGACGACAGTTTTATTGTCGCACTGTATTAGCAGCGACTGTGAGCTCAGGAGCTGATAATGATGGCGTAAAACATTTAATATGGCCAACATCTCCTTGTAGTTGCAATGAAGGTTCTGCTGTGAGGGTAGCCATGAGCCTGTTATTGAGATTTCGTTTAATTTGGCCCCCCAGCCGATGTCGCTGGCATCTGTTGTTAGGTAATGAGACGATAGTGGGACATGAAGTAGAGTACTCTTCTGACAATTCAACTGCCACCATTCTAACTCGAATGCTTTCTAGGGCTTTCGCAACTAGAGGAAAGGTTTTTGTCATCTTTAGTTTCAAGGCCTTGTTGGCCTGTAACTGTAAATACCGGTAATTTAGACGACCCCTCGGTACAGAAAAACTGGCAAAGTTCAGCAGGCCAATGAGACCTTGTAACTCTTTGACGGACGTTGTCCGTGTTATCAAGATTTTGGATACCGTGCAATGTATTTTTGCTACTAACCTCTGAGGAATGTATTTCGCGTTCTGCCATGTGTTCTACACAATGCCCAGGTATTCCACTGCCTTCTGTGGGTTGCAAACAGATTTGTCTGTGTTCACTTGCCAGCCTAGGTGGGCAAGCGTGTTCAGTGTCAACGACACTTGATTTATGAGAGTGGCTTTGTTTTGATGAGCCAGCATAAAATCGTCGAGATACACGATGATCCGGATACCGTGATCGCGGAGGTATTGTGCTATCCAGTTGGTGATTGAGGCGAATATTCTCGGTGCTGAACAAAGGCCAAAGGGTAGGCACGTCATTTCCAGTATTTGTGGGTTTTTGTCGCCGTACAGAAGGCGGAGAAACCTTCTGTGGCCTTCGAATACAGGGACATGGAAGTATGCCTGGTGAATGTCCACTTTGGCCAACCAATCCTTGGGTTGTAGAAAATCAGTTACCCGATGAACATTTATTAGTCTGAAAAGTCGAAGTTAGATTTTTTAAGTTGAATATGGGCCTCCAGGTGCCGTCGCTCTTGGGGCGCAGGAATATCGGGGAAATAAAGCTGGGAGCACCTTTTCTAGCACACCCTGCGAGATCATGTTTTTCATTATTTTCGACATTTGTTCTGATTCTGGTGTTTTCACACTGCGACTGATTGGAATGTGCAATGGTGGTTTCAACACAAAAGGAATGCGGCATCCTTGTATAATTTTTAGAATGTATGTGGGAGCTCCCAAATGTTTCCAACGATCGTAGTACATGCGGAGTTGTCCGGCGTGAAATTTTGCATGCATGTGCATGGCATAGTCTCCTATCCTCGTGGGATAAGGGAGAACGTCTGGGTTGATAATCCCTTCCTGACCTGTCGGGTAGACCACGGCCGCGTGAACCCCGCGCGCCTCGCCCGCGAAACGAATTATTATTTATCCTGCCTCGGGCCGAAGTATGATACTGGCTTTGATTATGATATTGCGCGCGATTGTTATAAGTTGCGGCCTGTTTCTGCGTCTGACTGCGGGTAGAAGTGGAAGGCTCGTACTGTGGCACAGTATTGTAGCGAGACTTTCCTTCCACCCAAAACACATTTTTAACTCCACCCGCTTTTTCCAATAAAGCATTAAATTTGTCGGCTTCAAATAGATGAGAACCTGACGGCGCAATTTTGCGTAATGTATTTTTGTGGTACTGGTCTTTTACTGATGAGAGTATGCCTTCTCTGCGATATTGAATAAGTTCAGCCCGGTGTCCACAGACGAGCTGGAGAGCGTCGTTTGAAATCTTGCTATACTCACCATTGGCCAACATTTCTTTGAGCTTTGTATGGATATCGTCGAATCGTAGGTTTTTGACCTGATGCGCCCAGGCTAGAAAGGCTTGTAATTCACTCAAAAGCGCGTCGCGCTGTTTGAGCAATGCATAGGAAATGCCGGCAAAAGCCTTTTCCATGTTTAAGGTAGTTTTAGGTGTATCGTACCTCTTTATATCGTCATTAGCTTCAAGATTAGTGAAACCCGGCGCAAATAAATAGTGTTTTTGGACGTCGGCATATCGGACGTTATCCAGTCCTGGCTATTGAATTGCTGCAAATCTTTTAATTGTTGTGTTAGTTCGGGAGACGCCTGCGGTACAGCGGGCTCCTTGGTTTTTGTACCAGTAAAAATGTTAAGATCGACCTCGAAAGCCGAGTCAATGTTGGCGGGCTCGGACTCCTCAACGTGACCTTCGTAGAGGTCTCCACTAACATTAGGGTCAATCAAGTCATGCCGTGGTTCACAATCATATTCGTGAAATACCTGTGTAGCAGCAAGTTGACTTTTAAGATCTTTAATCTCGTTAAAAAGAAGATCGAACTTACGTTCCTTGATGCGTTTGCGCCGTCGGTACCGCTTCTTGCGATCGTCGCTTTCCGAGAAACTCAACGAGGACGAACTAGAATTGTCGGAGTCCGAAGAGCTCACCGGTTTCCGCCTTTTCTTGCCTTTATCCTTACGCGCCGCCACGTGCTCCAAAATGGACGGAACCTCCGGGGTTTCTTGCTCCATTTTACACAAACGAACGGTCACACCGTTGGGTATCTTTTATTTGCCTGCAATAAATCAGAAAATTCTAAGAAATTCTTTAACGAACAGTTGGTTATAATATGCAAAAGAAGTTCTCACGTCACGATGTATAGATTTTTGGCGGGCCGTACTCAGGAGCTGAGCAGCGACTGTGCCGTGCGAAAATCAAGACGCCAATGAAGCTAAATTCGAATTCAACAATCCGAACTGCCTCGGTGGTGTGGTGGGGCGCGCGCGCAAACAAGGTACCACGCGGCTTAACCGAACATCCGGGGGCGGGAACGGACGGACCGGATATACGTCACTAGTTTAGCACTGAAAATCAAGGATGTCTTCTCATGTTTTTAATTAGGCCCTGAATATCGGTCAAGATATTTAATAAAAATAAATAGTCAAACTGGTGTATCAGCTCTATAAAAGCTTTATTGAATGTTTTACTATTTCAGTGTTATATATAACGCTGCGAGAAGACTTTTTATTAGTACGTCTGTAGAGTGTACCTGATAAGACAGTTCCCGTTCATAGCTCTGCGTGGGTTCCCGCTGGTTCTTGTTAACGAACGCCTTCACCACCCACTGCTGTCCGAAGGCCAAGAAGCGCGACGTCTCGTAGTACAGCTTGTGCACAAACTCCTCCGTACGGTACGGCTTTAGCTGTAGGTCTGGAAAACGCAAAAAGTTTGCTGTAGCACTTTAGTTCACCGACAATCCTCTGAAGCAGAGGGTAGATTAGTCTATTTCAGGCGGATTTAAATTCGGAGTACCATATATCCAGCGAAAGTAAAACTATGTTGTTTTGGCTATAAAATAAATTATCTTTTATTTTCAATCCCTCCTCATTCAAAGACCTTTTTCGAAGATATTTTACCTATCCTATCCAAAGTCCTTCAATCCATAGTCCACCTTTCTTCAAACAACTTACTCAATCCGTACCAATCTGGGTTCAGACTAGGGCACAGCCTACCACAGCTATTTAAAAGTCAGCGATGACATCCAGCTGGCCATGGACCAGAAGTTGGTCACTGTGTTGGCCCTGCTTGACTTCAGCAATGCCTTTAGCAGCGTCGATTTTGACATTCTTGTTGCGGTGCTGGGTTCTTTGAATGTGTCGTCGCATGCGGTTCATTGGGTCAACTATTTCCTGAGAGATCGTCAGCAGCGCATTAAGTCTGAGGAGACTGAAACTCATTGGTGTGATCTCACCGCAGGAGTGCCTCAAGGTTGTATTCTTTCTCCTCTCCTGTTTTTAGCCTTTACAACTCCATCTCCGACGACTTCTCTTCTTCGTATCATCTCTACGCAGATGATTTCCAAATCAATCGCCACTGTTCCCCCTGCGATTTAGTTTCATTCGTGAAGATGTTGAATGCTGACCTCGAGAATGTAAAGGACTGGGCCTCGTCCCACTGGCTGTTGGTTAACCCTATAAAATCGCATGCGTTGATTATTGGAACTAAGCACTCTTTTTCCTTATTACAGAAATGATGAAAGAAAGTTGTTGTGATTGGTCAAATATCAAAAGCGATTTAAATTCATAGATGTCGGAAATACACGATTATTTTACACGAGCTCTCTTTTCTTGCGATGTGATTCGATTTCGTATTTAAATGGCATTGTGCCACTGATATTAGAATTGACCATATACCTATCATCATCTACCTAAATATTTTTTAATCGTTTATTGAGTATTTGATTAAATTCTCATTGAAGGAAAACGCGATTGGTTGATTTTACTAGATATAATTTATTTACGAAAATGCCTCTAAATTGTTTCACTTTTTCCTGTGTTTCTCAAATCCTAAATAATTTCATTGCGGAATTACATTAAAAATGTAGATATTATATATTTGGAAACTCTCCTTGAAAATCTTTTTGACAAAATAGCGTAGTTTATTTTTAAACAATTTTTATGTGGTTTGGCGCTACGTTATTTTAGTTTCATTCGAGGACATTGTTTGCCCTCTCTTTTTTTCTTTCTTATGTGGAAGTAAATAACGCTCTCAATTTCGTTTACATTCGTATTCCTTTTATATATCACTGTATCTCCAAGGAGCACCACGTGTATGAGCACAACTTACCATTGAAGGTGATCTTCTCATAATTGAGCAGCTCCAGCACCTGGTTGCACACCTTGTTCTCCTCCCTGGCCTGCCGCTCCCGCTCCGCCAGCCCGTCCACCACCTCCGCGGCGGTTTGAGCGGGGTGCGCGCAGGAGCC
The DNA here is from genome assembly GCA_949825045.1 of Argyresthia goedartella. Taxonomy (NCBI): domain Eukaryota; kingdom Metazoa; phylum Arthropoda; class Insecta; order Lepidoptera; family Argyresthiidae; genus Argyresthia; species Argyresthia goedartella. Next base: position 2,340,285 of record OX463827.1, on the reverse strand, counting down.
CTCGTGGGACAGGGCTTCGTGGTGCGGCCCGCGCCAGGGGCAGCCGATGCAGGCGTAGCGGCAGCCGGTCAGTCTGCGCGGGGAGCAGGGTTGGGCTGGTAATCGGGGGGTTTTGAGCGCACAAGGATATTATGCAGTGAACGTAGTTTGAAGGAGGCAAAAGATCATAAATCCCTACGCCAACTGGCAGATAGATTTATACATATCAGATCATCATAGAGTCTAGAGTTAGGTCATTCTTATCATGAATCTACTACAAATACAGGACAGTGTTTATGTACCTACACTAAGCATATTTTTAAATATTTCTAATACTCTACAGCAGGCAACAAAAAAACGGTCAACTGCGAGTCTGACCCAAACCCAAACGTTCCCTTAACATCATAAAACATATAACACTATGTACTTTTAAAATCGCCGCTTCACATATCAAAACATGTCTTCTTAGTAAATAAGTAACGTAAAATTTCGGGGCGGCCTGCGCCCCCTCTCATGCTTGATATAATTGTGAAATTTTGAGGCCGTGTTCATTATATTGTAATTTACAAATTAGCTAAGTGAAATTTCATAATACAGCCCTTGTTAGTGAATCACAGGGTTCACTGAGTTGGTCATCCCTTCTCTACAGTATAATAAAGAACTTGATTTGGTTTGTTAATTTCTTTGAAAACAATATCTGTACCCTTTTCACATAGCAAAACAAATTAACTGAAAACAAAATGATATCTTCGTAAAACGAGACGAAACGTACTAACAAAGTCGTGATGTTCCACTTTTCGTCTTTAACTCCAATCAGTAAAGCCTCAAAGTGGGACACGTGTTCGAACCTAAATGCGCAGGGTATTCGTATCTATGAAGAATGAGAAGGTATGCCTTTTATCACCTCAAATGGGTTCAACAGACGAATCACACAACAAAACAGTAACAGTAATACGCTTTAGATTATAGCTAACAATGTAACGCCACAAAGGCTAAGGTCGAGCCACCGCTATCAGTAGCTATGATCGTCTATTCTATCTACCCCAAAAAGAGATGTCCCGATTCAGCTGTAAGATTTGTAAGTTGATAAGATGATTGAGAAGATGATAAGTTCGAATTTCTCGTTCGTTGAGAAGTTCGTTAGGCGTACAATAGTTGAGCGGAAGATTGGTTCAGGAATTTAGAGTTTCAATTTAGACAGAGAAAGCATATATGTCCGCAAGCCGGTAATTCGCATCAGTCAGCGGTGTATTGCGCCGGATCGATCGTTGTTATATTTATGTGTGATGGTACCATTTATTTTTTGTATATATGGGCGCTTGGAACTTCTTTTAGTGGTCGACCACGATTTGTAATATTTGTTTGGGATATCGTATAGATATCCGTCGTAGTTTTACGACGTGAGTACTCAATGATATTTCATGTGCTCGCTAGTAGCGGCTTGTGGTGGTTCCAATTATATAATTAGTTCACGGCAATAACGATCCGAAAAGACCGGTTTACACAATTGCGATTTGATTTTCCGAAATGGTTTCTAAACTAGCGGTTACCTCAAAAGGTCCGTAACGTTTTGAAACCTTCAACTCTGCGCAATTTGAGCTGGATGTTATCGAAACGTAGTCATTAGCGCTTTAGGAGATCTAACCCACACCATAGCGAAATGCATACTTCGGTAAATTCCGAACAATGAATTCCACTAGCCACAGCACGTCCTCGACTGAGCCTAATCATATATATTGACTCAGCCTACACATTAGACCTCCAGCGAAATTTACATTTAATTTGAAGATGCAACTTGAATCCAACCTGACCCAAGGCAACGCAAAACCACCTACCCGGTCCTAAACAATGAACTTTAGACTGTTAATTGATCTCTTCGCGCGTCCCCGACAACACACAAATGTCAAAATATCAACAGGATAGGTTATCTGTGTTGACACCGGTTTAACTTTGTTCTGAATTTGTTATTTCCATCCGCGGAACCTCATCGATCAAACAGTCTCCCTATGCCCTGCCAACCTAGGTTTAGCCGCAACTAAACTCCTGTCTAGCCTAATCTCAAAACCTAGTGTTATACCACGTCCATTATCGACACCACTCGAAAATGGTTGAGTTTGATTTGAATGTGCTTGTATGTTTAATGACTGTGTGTGTGGGAATTTCAAAACTCGTTACTCGAAAGGAATGAGGAGAGGATTAGCCCGCGAATAACCTAAGAGCCAATCCAGGAACCCTATGGTGAAGGAAAAAGGAATTTAGGGTCGCTCCAAGCCCAGACTCAGACTCAGATAAATTACCTAAAAGTTCTTATCTAACGACCCAAGGATAGTTTTGGAATTTGGGGTAGGTTGATATTTACTTTAGGAGGTTTATAAAAAATTTTGGAACGTTAACACAGCCCTTGTACAATTTATTACGGTCTGGAGTCAAGTTCGTCTGGAGTGCGCAGGTGCGAAGTGCTTTTGACGAGATAAAAAACCAATTCTTAGAAAGTATTATTTTGAGTCAGCCATTGGCGGGAAAAACATATTATGTTCAATGTGACGCCAGCGCTATAGGAATTGGGGGCTATGTTTATCAATTAGATGATTCGGGCCAGGAACGAATTATAGGGTTCTGTTCGCAGGCATTTAAGGGAGCTCAGACTAGATGGGCTGTCAGTGAACAGGAAATGTATGCAGTTATATACACTTTAAAGCGATTTGAGATATATTTGCGGGGAGAAAAAGTTATTATTAGAACTGATCATAAAAGTTTGACGTTCATTAAGTCGTGGACTTTATTGGGGGCACGCGTAACTAGGTGGGTTATGTTTTTAGAGCAATTCGATTATAACATAGAATTTGTGCGAGGGACTGATAATCAAATTGCCGACACGCTAAGCAGGCAAATAGCGGGACCTGGAGGTATGATTGACGTAACACGGCAGACCAAAACTGTTTAGAACTCGTGAAAGGCGACTGTCACAGTAGCTAGACGCTGAGACTGAATGCTCTCCCTTCCCCCGCAATCGTATTTATACACAACACATGTCTGAAAGAAAAAAATGGCGTCCTTTGCGAACACGCACTGCCCAAGCGAAGCTTCTTATCACTAACTACACAGGGTCTAATTTCAACCATGCCATGCAGAACCGCCGTTCTACAAATTGTGTATACGCATATTCACTATGATCAACCGTAGGTTATCACTCAAGTCATTCGGTATGGCCGATACACAAAATCTGTTGATCGCTGACCATATAAGCTTGTTGCGATTAATTAAGCCTTCCCGACCGCTAGCGCGCGAAGCAAAGACCACTAGAATGCTATTCATACAAGTCGTCTCAAACTCTCCATCTCATACCAACCAAACGCAATTGTATATTTGCAATCAACATAATAGCTTTCTCCGTATCGTTCCATAATAACCTTCCATTATTAAGTTATTCATATTTTATTCAGCGCGCAGCCAAATCGGCTCTGATCCCTACACATCTCGCAGGAATGCGACAAAAAAAACCTGACCTGTAACCTTCCTCGAACCATCCCACGCGTCGGCTCTGTTTTTTTTTCCTAAATTACCCGGAACTACGCAAAAACCCAAACGTTATATGAACCGATTCTCGTATTCAAAACAGCGCGGCGATGGGCTAGCCCTCTATCACGCGAAATGAAGTATTAAATGTACCGACTCTCGGGTACCATTACAGCCCCCTCCCAGACCTTGAGACACTGTTTATCTCAGTTAACATGGCGCAAGGATCTCATTACCACTATGCTACCCATGCTTTGTCCATATCTACTCTATATGTACGGACATCTCAAATCATGTACACAGACCGATGAATCTGTCAATTATGTATATAATATTTACACAACTCGATTGAGCTCTCTCCTGTCTTATCTTTTTATCTATCTAACTATACAACCTCGCTTACCCGCAACTTATCCTAATTCGTATTACTATATATATACATTTTTTTTTGTTTTTGTTTCTAAACCATGCAAGATCCTTAAATCTACAAAGTAGTTACTCAAATTTACAGCTTACAGCTTAATTATATAACTTTTATACACTATCTTATTTATTTACGCCCTTATTCGTCCTCACATAATACCTGGCTATATTTATAGTATTGAAGTTACCCAATATCTCATTTGAACCCGGATCTACTAAAGTATAACAGTTCGGATATACCACTGCCGAAATAACATAAGGCTCTTTATACAACAATGAAAATTTCCGCATGATTTTATGTTCTTTATGCGATAGACTTCTAACTTACGCCGTTTGTCTGCCTGTCGCTTACGTCGTTCACTAGAACTTTTAGAGTTTTCTATCGCTACATTCCGCACCTGTTCCGTATCTCGCACACTATGACCTAATAACCATTCATCGCCTAATTCCTTGTCAATAGTTAACGGTTCCCGCCTACCTAACGCTAACTCATTAGGCGCAAAGCCTGTGCTTGTGTGTTTGATATTATTGTAGCAATTTTGAATGTCCGGTAACACGTCGACCCAACTACGATTACTTCCGCCGCAATAAGTTCTAATTAGCCGACCTAGCTCGCGATTCACTCTTTCTACGCTATTAGAATTTGGACAATACACCGACGTATGAGTGACCCGAATCCCCAGCTGTTTGAGACCAAATTCCCAAACTTTCGATATGAACTGTGGTCCTGAGTCCGTAATTATAGTTTCGATAGGTATTTCCCTATGAAATCCCCAATAAAGTCCACGACTTAATGAACGTCAAACTTTTATGATCAGTTCTAATAATAACTTTTTCTCCCCGCAAATATATCTCAAATTGCTTTAAAGTGTATATAACTGCATACATTTCCTGTTCACTGACAGCCCATCTAGTCTGAGCTCCCTTAAATGCCTGCGAACAGAACCCTATAATTCGTTCCTGGCCCGAATCATCTAATTGATAAACATAGCCCCCAATTCCTATAGCGCTGGCGTCACATTGAACATAATATGTTTTTCCCGCCAATGGCTGACTCAAAATTATACTTTCTAAGAATTGGTTTTTTATCTCGTCAAAAGCACTTCGCACCTGCGCACTCCAGACGAACTTGACTCCAGACCGTAATAAATTGTACAAGGGCTGTGTTAACGTTCCAAAATTTTTTATAAACCTCCTAAAGTAATTTATGAACCCCAAAAACGCCCTCAATTGCCTGACAGTTCTGGGTGACGGATATAATTTAAGTGTTTCAATTTTGTCCGGGTCCATTTGCAAACCTTGTGTAGACAAAATATGCCCCAATAATTTGACCTTTTTTTGTGCGAACTCGCATTTTTTTAGTTTGCATGTGAAGCCCGCGTCTTTCAATTTACTCAGAACCGTGTCCACTTGAGACAAATGCTGATCGAAGTCACCCTCAGTGTTCAGGCCTCTCGGTACCCGATGACCTCGCAGGGGCCCATAGCTACGAGGTAGCGTAGCGATCAGATGCCAAGAAGCAAGAACGTCGGCGTTTCACCGAGCTAAAGTAAATAGATTCTATCTGACCTGGTCTGTGCTTCGTTCCCGTCAAACTCCTGTCTCTCTGCAAGGCCTGGGTGCACCCTAGGCTCTTCTTGGTAGACAGGTTCTTCAGCCAACCAGGTATGGCTGGCAGGCCAGCTTCGACGCGCACAGTTCCAACGTAAATACGAACTTTATCTGGTTCGGAGAACCACAATACACTCAGCTATAAGACAATCCTGAGGGGAGCCCGAATACAATTCCAGATGGCTTACGATTTAATTTTCAATGCCCACAATCAATACGCGTCACATTACGGGGGCTTTTCGTCTCTCAGTTGTCAAAACTGCTAGGTTGACAGCTCCGTCAAATTCAAAATGGCCGTTCCGAAACCATCGATCGAGTAACGATTCTGAATCGAACAATCACCCGCCCGGACAGGCACCCACCTGTCCCTTAATCTACGGGCAGCCGAGACAACGTTGCTACCGCTCGTTTTAGTACCGAGCCTCCTACTAGAACCTCTGCAGACCGGGGGGTCCCGTCCCTGCCAGGGAACAAGTTAACAATGCGCCCCCTGCGCCAACGCAGTGGCGGTAGGTTAGCATCCTTAACCAGAACGAGGTCACCAACACTAGAGGGGCTGGTTTTGTCAGTCCACTTAAGGCGCTGTTGCAAGATATGCAGATACTCGAGCGACCAACGCTTCCAGAAATTCTGAGTAAACTGCTGCAACATCTGATACCCTGACAACCGATACAATTTCACTCCCTCGAAGGGGTGCTCGGGCAACGCGTTAAGTGGCTGTCCTATCAAGAAATGGCCTGGGGTCAGAGCCTCCAGGTCATTTGGATCCGAGCTGAGCGGACACAACGGTCGCGAATTGAGATCGGCCTCGATCTTACAAAACAATGTCGCGAGCTCCTCAAAAGTCAGCGCGGTCTGACCTACTATACGCCCCAAGTGCGTCTTAGCTGACTTAACTACGGCCTCAAAAATCCCACCCCAGTGGGGGCAACTCGGTGGGCTGAAGGTCCACTGTATACCCCGACGGGAGAGGGCCGTTCCAATATCCACTTTATTTACATTCAAAAAGTTGACTATCTCTCGTAAGTATCGTTCCGCACCGACGTAGCTAGTGCCGTTATCAGAGCGGATCAAAGTTGGAAGTCCCCTTCGAGAAACAAACCTATCCAAACAAGCAATGAAAGCCTCTGTCGAGAGATCAGCAACGAGCTCGAGATGTACCGCCTTGGTGGATACTACTACTTGGCTGTGGGGCCAGTCCGATTCTATCCTGGCAAGCCAGGGTGGTCCCCACCACAAATGGTGTCTAACGAGTTCAGGAGCCCGACATCACCTGGATGCACAATCAGGCGGGTTCAATTCTCCTGGTACATGTCTCCAGGTCAGTGGGACCTCAGACGACACAATCTGGGAGACACGGTTCGCAACAAAAACCTCTAAGGTATGGACCGAAGCATTCAGCCAGCACAAAACAATCTGGCTGTCCGTCCACGCGTACACCGTATCCTCCAAAACCACTGACCCACGCAACACTGTTAGAGTGTTATTCAAAAGTTTGGTCAAAAGAGCAGCCCCGGACAGTTCCAGGTTTGGAATCGTAATCCTTGTCCGAATAGGCGCTACCTTGCTTTTTGCCAAAACCAAACGCACGTCGACCTACCCGGTGGAGGTGACGGTTCGCAAATAAACCGCTGCCGCAAACCCTCGTTCAAAGGCATCACAAAACCCGTGAAGGGTTGCCCTGTAATCCCCAGCAGGGACCAATTTCCTCGGCAGCGATACATTATTTATATTGAGGCCCAACCATTTCGCTAAATCGTTCGATACAATACAGCCCTGAGCTCCAGAATCTAATAGGGCGCGAACGTATGTTGGGTTGCCCGCCAAATCCCAAACAAGCACAGAGGCGATCGGTAACACCACCGTCTCCGGTTGGGGGGCAACAAATTGTTGGGCCGCAAATTCCTAGCGAGGGCCCCCGGGGCTCCACTGTGCCTGTAACCGATCAGGTAGGCAGCTATACGCCAGAGGGTCCCATTGTACAAATGGCCCACGCGCCGGTTCCATTGCCACCCTACGACGCCCCCCGAAGGGTTGTGGGCGTGAATTCAACCGTGGCCGCTCCATGAGCGGGGGGGACATCACATGCGACCGACGAGGACGAGGCGACGAGCGGGGCGACAACTGAGGCGGCGTCCGAGCCGCATCCGCATAGCTCGAAGGTGTCCCATGCCACCCGCCCGTTACGGCCTGCTCAACATACCCAATGTCCCGCTGAGTCGGATGCTGAGTCGCAACCGAAAACTCAGGGCCCCCCATGTGATGACCCTGAGTGCGGCCCTGCAGCCCTGGGTGGCCGCGCGCTTGTGGCCCCATTGCCCGCTGAGTCGGATGCTGAGTCGCAACCGAAAACTCAGGGCCCCCCATGTGATGACCCTGAGTGCGGCCCTGCACCCTAGTACCGCCCTGTGCACGTGGGGACATTGGCCCCTGAGTTGCGCTCCGAGTCGCAAACGAATTCTCAGGGCCCCATGCCGTGTCACCCTGGGTACGGCCCTGTGGTGGCTGTTGGCCGGACCGGTTCATGCACAACAAATTGTTGTGGGCCCCACCACAATATCCGCACAATTTTGTGCGCGTGCAGTCCCTAGCCATGTGTGGCCCTAGGCACAGGAAACACCAGCTCCGCTGCTTGGCCATCCGGCGCCGTCCCTCAACCCTAAGTTCCCCGAACTTATTGCAATTGGCCACAGCATGGCCAATCTGCCTACAACATGGGCAGGTCTCACTATGTGGGGTCAATGCACTCACAGTCCCATACGACTGCCGGTTGGTGCGGTCCTTCCTCGTCGGAGGGCCCCTACTCACAGCGCTCCCGGCAGCTCTCTGTGGCTCCGAAGGATGGGTGGCCGTCAACCCCAAATTCTCTGCCCGTCGAGCCTCCTCTTCCAAAAATCCGACCAAGTCGGAGAAGGCGGGCAGGTCCTCGGCCGACCTCCCGTGAGACTGTTCGAAACGAGTCTGCACGTCAGCGGGTAGTCGGGAAAGTACAATGTACAGCAATAGGTACGACCATTCACCAACCGGAAGTCCAAGATTCTCTAGGGCCTTGGTGACGGACAACAACGGGTTCAAAACCTCCGTCTGTATGGCCCCGACCTTGTTCACAACCGGGATACTAAACAAACGGTTCAGTTGGGCATCGGCCAACCTCCGTTTGTTGTGGTAACGTCTGACCAGCAATTGCCTGGCCGTTTCATAGTTACCCTCCGTAACTGTCAAATGAGCCACCAGCTCCCTGGGCTCACCCCTCAATGCTGCCACCAGCTGAGCCATTTTGACAGACTTGGTAATGTCCGATCGCATGTGCACCAAACTGTCGAACAGATTGATGAAGCTCATCCATTCACCGGACACTCCGTCAAAAGTAGGCATAGTTATAACGGGTAACCTGGTCCCCGATCCCTGATGCGGCAGAGGCGCCCCAATGTCACCACCATGGCTGGACTCGCGCTGCCTACGTATGTCCGCAGCCCTCTGCGTGATAGCGGCTGCCATCTCCATACACTGGTCGACATCCCCTAGCAACCGTGACAGCCTGTCAGGTGCGCAACCATCAACTGCTTCCGCCTGCGCGGACAATTCGAGCACCCTGTTGTAACGTTCCTTAACGTCCATAGACCGCTCCAATACCACATCATGCCTATCTAAACGGTCTATCAGACCGTGTGCGGAGGAAAACCATCTGAGCTCCTTAGAAACACCCTTCTGTATTTCAGACAACGGCATGATCGGAACGATACTTACTCACAATTTGCAGTAACTCAATTATATTGGACCCTCCAGTCTACAACACAAACGAGGGAACCCTAATCTATAACTTAAACAATGCTGATTTCCCCAAACAATAGAAACCGAGTTTTATATCTACACAAATTCTGTAAACAACAATTTAGTTTCCCTATATCATATAACACACACAGATAGTCAATATTAGTTCAAGTTATAAATTGCTATAAACTGAAAACAATGTCCAAACATTCATTAGCATTACTAGACCACTAATAGATTGACTAACTGGTAACTGGTACTTCATGCAAATTTCAATTCACCTACAATGTACCTGTAATGTAATTACTATTCTGAGTCACATCTCAGTACAACTGGTCATTTAGGGAAAACTGTTATATCTGTCTGTCTACTACCAGCAATAGACTTATAGCTTACAACACTACCAATCTATGTGGATACAGGAACAAAACCAAGTTAGCTAATAACCGCCTATACCTACAGATTGATAGTCCCAAATCGTGGGTTCCTGGAGCCCTTGACGGCTGCAAATCTCAGGAAACCACGCTCTTGCTACCAAAATGTTCAGGCCTCTCGGTACCCGATGACCTCGCAGGGGCCCATAGCTACGAGGTAGCGTAGCGATCAGATGCCAAGAAGCAAGAACGTCGGCGTTTCACCGAGCTAAAGTAAATAGATTCTATCTGACCTGGTCTGTGCTTCGTTCCCGTCAAACTCCTGTGTCTCTGCAAGGCCTGGGTGCACCCTAGGCTCTTCTTGGTAGACAGGTTCTTCAGCCAACCAGGTATGGCTGGCAGGCCAGCTTCGACGCGCACAGTTCCAACGTAAATACGAACTTTATCTGGTTCGGAGAACCACAATACACTCAGCTATAAGACAATCCTGAGGGGAGCCCGAATACAATTCCAGATGGCTTACGATTTAATTTTCAATGCCCACAATCAATACGCGTCACATTACGGGGGCTTTTCGTCTCTCAGTTGTCAAAACTGCTAGGTTGACAGCTCCGTCAAATTCAAAATGGCCGTTCCGAAACCATCGATCGAGTATCGATTCTGAATCGAACACTCAGTTAAAATCGCCAAATCGTCAACAAAATTTAAACAATATGACCTAACCTCTGGCCCTAAAATTAATTCCATCGCCCTCGAAAATGAACCCACACTGGTTTTCAACCCCTGAGGTAAAACGTTGTAAGCATAACTTCTGCCTTGATATACAAAACCCGTGTATCGTTTAGATTCGTCTGATAATGGTATAGGAAAATACGCATCTTTGATATCAATAACCCCTATGTAGTTTATTCGGCGTCCCGATTGCAATATCTCACTCATTAAAGGTGTAGTTTCAACTTCCCCAACCATTCCCGTGTTTAATTGTCGTGCATCTAGCAGGATACGGACCTCCCCTGATTTCTTTAGTGCACAAGTCAATGGACTGCTGAAATCCGTAGATTGCCTGCTAATAATACCTATCTGTTCCATTTCCTTCAATCGTTTTGTTACTTTATCGCGATATGCGAACGGTATGGGATAGCTTCGTTTTACGAAAGGCGTTTCATCTCTCATTTTTATCTCATGTATATATTTATTTGTCCGACCTACCCTATCGCTAAACAACTCTGCATGTTTATTTAACACCGGCAATAACTTTGTTTTGTGTTCAACAGGTATTGATGAATTATTCACATATTCCTCTATCATATTTCTACTGGTATCTTGGTTCTGTACTTCCATTGTACAACAGCAAGAATCCTGATTAGGACCAGTACCTAATGGTATTTCACACATCCGCCCGGCGCTTCGTATAATTAGCCTCTTATTACCCTCACACATTAAACTGGCTCGCGTCTGTTGTATAAAATCAAACCCCAAAATTAAATCTTTAGGCACCCTTGTTAATACTAGCATTGGAGTATCAATAACGCATTCACCTATTTTTAATGGTAATGGTTCAGGCTTCTCGGCACCCAATGACCTCGCAGGGGCCCATAGCTACGAGGTAGCGTAGCTATCAGATGCCAAGAAGTGTGAACGTCGGCGATTCACCGAGCTAATACTTATGAATCTATCTGACCTGGTCTGTGCTTCGTTCCCGTCAAACTCCTGTCTCTCTGCAAGGCCTGGGTGCACCCTAGGCTCTTCTTGGTAGACAGGTTCTTCAGCCAACCAGGTATGGCTGGCAGGCCAGCTTCGACGAGCACAGTGTTCCAACACAGGTTATGTTACGTGGGAAAAACCAATCGGCCACGTAAATGCGAACTTTATCTGGTTCGGGGAACCACAATACACTCAGCTATATAGACAATCCTGAGGGGAACCCGAATACATTCCAGATGGCTTACGATTTAATTTCAATGCCCTAATCAATACGCGTTACATCGCGAGGGCTTTCGTCTGTCAGTTGTCAAAAAACTGCAAGGTTGGCAGCAACGTCAAATTCAAAATGGCCGTTCCGAAACCATCCATCGAATATCGATTTGGAATCGAACAATCACCCGCCCGGACAGGCACCCACCTGTCTCCTAATCTACGGGCAGCCGAGACAACGTTGCTACCGCTCGTTTTAGAACCGAGCCTCCTACTAGAACCTCCGCAGACCGGGGGGTCCCGTCTGTTCTTGACCTTAGGTATATTTTCAGTAAAAACGGCAGCTTCGGTGATTAAATAGGATTTTATTTGTAAGCACGTTACATTCGCGTGTGACAGCAGAAAAGGCAAGAAGGCGCCTTGACAGAAGATGTTGAGCAATCAATTGACGCAAATACACAAGTTGCTGTTCTTAAAATTACAGGCGTTGAATTAAAGTTATACTTAAAATTAAATTATAAACATGCCCCCAGGCGTTGAAAGCATGGCTTTCAACCAATGGATTCCTCTTCCAAGAGCGGGCAAATCTTCGAAAACGCTCGACGAATGACTCCACTTGTGGTCTTAATATCCGCCACTCTACTAATTCCATCACTTCCAGGATAGACAGTGATGATTCGTCCCAGCTTCCATCGCAGAGGGGGAAGGTTGTCCTCTTTAACGATAACGAGTGTGTTCGGTTTAAGGGTTTGACCGTCAGTTCTCCATTTGACTCGCTGCTGGAGTTCGGAAACATATTCTTTGTTCCACCGTGACCAAAACTGCTGGCGAAGCTGCTCAATTCTGTTGAAACGGCTCAAATTGGTAGAGGAGTATCTTTGAAGATCTTCTGTGGGAAGACTCGTGAGTGGACGGCCGATGAGAAAGTGACCAGGTGTCAACGGAGTATAGTCAGCTGGGTCTGAAGAAAGCGGGGTCAACGGACGCGAGTTTAGCACTGCCTCGATTTGAACAAGAGTTGTATTGAGCTCTTCGTATGTAAGATTACAATGTCCCAACACTCGAACTAAATGAAATTTTGTTGATTTCACGCCTGCTTCCCAAAGACCGCCAAAATGTGGCGCATAGGCCGGTATAAAATTAAATTGGATTCCTTCGTTAGATGCTTCAAGACCCAATGAGTTACAATTATCTTTAAGAAAGCGCGATAATTCGTTTGAAGCACCGACAAATGAAGTGCCATTATCTGAGTAGATGTTTGAACATTTACCGCGGCGAGAAATGAACCTACGTAAGGCCAATAAAAAACACTTGCTTGTTAAGTCGCCAACCAACTCAAGGTGCATACATTTCGTAGCTAAACAAACGAAGACGGCTATATACACCTTTACAACCTTGCATCCACGACCTTGACGTGATACGGCATTAATAGGACCCGCATAATGAACTCCTACATTCTCAAAAGGGTAGGTACCAGGCGAAACACGCTTAATCGGCAAATTACCCATCTGAGGCACTACTACCTTTCCAAGCTCGCGCGTGCACGTTAAACATTTATGATAGGTAGCCTTAGCTAAACAGCGACCACGATTGGCCAGTACGTTTCCCTAATGGATGCCAACAATAATTGTGGACCTGCGTGCAACAATCGGTTGTGTTCAAAACGAAATAAAATGACTGAAAAATGATGAGTGGACTGTAGTAAAATAGGAAACTTTTTATCATGAGGAAAATCAGAATTCGAAAGACGGCCCCCAACACGCATTATTTTATTGCTATCGATAAAAACATTAAATTTTAATAGCCTACTTTTGGGGGGTAAGAGTTTACCCTGCAATAGTAATTCGTACTCTGGAAATGATTCCTTCTGCACCAAAGGAAGTATGAAATTCAAAGAATTTTGCAATTCTGCCGCATCTACATACATGTAGTTAACTGCGGGTTTAGACTCCCTTTTGAGAACATAAATCTTCAAAAATCGTAGCACATAGGCTACAGCACGTAAAAGTCTTAAAAGGTTTGAAAATCTGTCAAATTCAATAATTTGTTTAGTCTCAATCCTTTGTGAAATTTGACAATGCAATGTTTTGTTCGAAATAGAATTCGATTGAGATTCATCATCTGTAGTGACAACGGAATTGTTGGGCCAGTGAGAGTGATTTAATTTTAAAAAGGATGGACCCGACCACCACAAGTCGGCGGCATGCACTTGTTCCGGTTGTATCCCACGCGAGATCAGATCCGCAGGATTTTTATCGGTAGGTACACGCCTCCATGTACACTTCTCTGTATCTTCTAGGATACTAGCGACGCGATTCCTTACAAAAGGCTCTAATTTGCTGGGTAACCTTTTAAGCCATCCCAGAACTACCATGGAATCGCTCCATAAAGTGGTCGATCCTACTTTATCGCGCAATGAATTAATTACCTTTTGATAAAGACGCGCACCCACTAGCGCAGCACAAAGCTCAAGGCGAGGTATGGTTGTTGGTTTTATAGGTGCAACCCTACTTTTAGCCATCAGTAATCCAACCGAAACTTCACCAGCTTCGTTTACACTGCGGACATATACGCATGCCCCATATGCTAGTTCAGATGCATCTGCAAAGATATGCAAATCAAACGCTTTATTATAACCATCGCAAACTACACGACGAGGAATCGTTAAATCATTTAAGGCTGACAAATTGTTTATGGTTTTACTCCAACCTTTGAAAAGCTCCTCAGGTAAAGGTTCGTCCCATGCGAGCTTGAGTAGCCATAACCTTTGTAAAAAGATTTTCAACAAAATCACACATGGTGAAAGTAGACCTAACGGGTCATAAATCTGAGCGATGACTGAAAGTACATAGCGTTTGCTGTTTCCGTTAGAAGGTAAGGAACCAATAGGAAACAGCAAATCATCCGAAAGTGCCTTCCAGCTGAGGCCAAGAGTCTTTGTTGGTTCATTATTACCAATATTCAGATTGAGCGAAGAATGAGTGTAATGATCATGAGGAAGCAATTTTATTTCATTGGATTTCCATTTACGGAGAGACAACCGAGCTGAAGATAAAACTGACGTGACGTCTTGCTGGATTTTGACAGCTTCCTGTAGCTGATCCACGCCTGTCAACAGATCGTCAACGTAAAAATCATGAATGATAATTTCACTGACAGTTTTATCGATACATTCTAAGCCCAATTGTTTTAAACAACGCGTAGCCAAATAGGGTGCGCTAGCAGTTCCATATGTAACGGTATTCAGCTGAAATGCCCTTAACGGACAAGACGCATCTTCACGCCAAATGATTTGATGTAAAGGTCTGTCCTCCGGGTGGATGGCTATCTGTCGATACATCTTTTCAACATCTGCTGAAATAATGTATTTTGGAAACCGAAATCTGACGAGTATCGACAGAAGGTCATCCTGCACGGTTGGCCCCACCATCTGAATATTATTCAGTGAAACACCTGATGAGGTGGGTGCACTCGCATTAAATACCGCACGTAATTTTGTAGTCGTGCTACTTTCACGTAGGACTCCGTGATGAGGAATAAAATATGTCTTTTGTTCAGACTGAAACGGTACCTCGGACATGTGACCTAACTGTTCGTATTCAGACATAAATTCACGGTACATTTTTTCTAGCAACGGTTGTTTATCATTATGACGCTCCAGTGACAGAAAACACTGTTTAGCGCGAGGTCGTGATTCTCCTAAAACTTCAGGGGAGTTTTTAAATGGAATCCTAACACAAAATCGACCGTCTTCCAACCGTGTCGTGTTTTTGATGAAATGCTCCTTGTTTATAATTTAATTTTAAGTATAACTTTAATTCAACGCCTGTAATTTTAAGAACAGTAACTTGTGTATTTGCGTCAATTGATTGCTCAATATCTTCTGTCAAGGCGCCTTCTTGCCTTTTCTGCTGTCACACGCGAATGTAACGTGCTTACAAATTAAATCCTAATTAATCACCGAAGCTGCCGTTTTTACTGAAAATATACCTGAGGTCAAGAACATGGTCCTAGCTCGAGCCGGATACTGACGATTTGGAGATAAACCCGTATTTGTGGAGTAATTGAAGATAGCAAGATACGCCGGTAACCACGCGGTGCAAAGTGCGCAATTGTGCCGGCCACTACTGTGAAGTGATACGTTTCCTCGAAACATTGAGCTATTTCGTCTTTAATTGCACCCAGCACTCAAATTCAGGTATACTTTTAGGTATTATTCGGTTAAAAAGGTCAGTAATGTTTTATTTGTAATTTTATGTGATAGCAAAGTTAATCTAAAATGCATTGTCATATCATCATTGCGTAATTTCAGAAGCTAATCGTTATATTTTGTTAATTCGTACTTACAATACAGTACAGTAGCCGTTAAGCTACATTAATTAACAGATTACTTCTGATATTTATTAATATTTCACGCAGATTTGACTCAATTGCAGTAGGCAGGTACCGAAATAGATACTTGTTTACGTTCATTAGGTATTTATTATAAATTACTAGGCTGGGCATCATTGTACTACATTTGCATATGTATTTGTCACCTTCTTGACAGTTTGTAGACATATTTACAGTTAGAGCACATTTAAATATTCACTGATCATTACAAGTAGGAATCTTTACATTCACCTGTACGCTGTAGGTATTTGTAAAATTACCTTAAACTATCATTAAATTTTGCATTGTATCAAATTCCAGATTGGTAAACGTCGCTTCCCAAAGATGACAGAAGTCATGTTAACATTAATCAGAAAGAGAGCTAGTTTCAAAGGCCAGCTGACTGTGTTTAGCAGGTATTTGTCAGCGTTGGACTCTTCTAAGTTGGATGCTTTGGGTGCACGTGAGTTACAAATGCGTATTACTAACATAGAAGCGTTGTACCATAAGTATGACGAGGTTCAGTTGCAAATGGAATGTGAAAGTGAAGCGACTGAAGAGCAATTAACTGAGAGGACTAACTTTGAGGATACATACTTTCAATGCATCGTTAACGCTCAACAAATATTGTCAGACTATAATGACACTCTGAATCTGGACAATAAGTCAAATTCGTCGCATTCTCGTCATAGTGGTGGTCACAGGCTTGTTAAGTTGCCAACCATACAATTGCCAAAATTCAGCGGATCCTGTAATAACTGGCTTGAATTTAAAGACACCTTTACAAGTTTGATTCACAATAATGAGGAAATTGATGTGATAAATAAGTTTCATTACTTACGGTCGTCATTGGAAGGTTCTGCTGCGGTCGTGTTGAGGTCTGTTGAGTTTTCCTCAAAGAACTATGACACGGCATGGATGCTTTTTACTGAAAGGTATGATAATAAAAGACTTTTGATAAAAAATCATGTAACTGCATTATTCAGTCTGGAATCAATAACCAAAGAGTCTTCAACAGCACTGAAAAACTTAATTGATCATCTGAATAAAAATCTACGAGCCTTGGAGTCGTTGGGTGAGCCTGTGCAGCAGTGGGACACTCTTATCATTCACATAGTTACGCAAAAACTTGATATGAAATCACTGCGTGAGTGGGAGGAATTTAAAGACAGGTTGGATAAAAATCAACCCATAAAGTTTTCATCTTTCATTGAATTCCTAAACAATCGTGCTAATTTGATTGAAACTTTGGAACTATCTCGCTTTTCCCACAGTCACCAGCCCAACACCACAAATCCAAGCAAGAATAGTGCTAAGTTAAGGAGTATGGTTTCGGTGCAAACAACGTCCACTTTGAACTTGTGTCCTAAATGTCAGGGAGATCTTTATCTAAATAATTGTTCACATTTTTTATCCCTGAGTAACAGTGGCCGCAAAGAGGTGTTGGCTAATATCAGAGTGTGTCATAACTGCTTTCGTGCTGGTCACTACTCAAACCAATGTAAAAAAATTGGTTGCAAAATTTGCAAACGCAAACACAACACACTCATTCATTTAGATGATATCAAGTTCAACAGACAAGTAACAACGCAGCAGCCCCTGCCGAGTCACAATAATACCGTGACGTCATCATCTAATTCCGACGTAAGACAGGTACAGTCGCAGTCCCACCCAACGGCTCAAGTCGCTTCGAGCGCAAAAAATCGCGCATCACAAGAGTCTAGCGAAGTGACATTGACCGCTCATGTATGTGCTGAGGTAGGTAGTGTAGGTAACGAGGCGAGCGAAATTTTATTATCTACGGCATTAGTAAAAATATTTGATTCAAACAACAAACCACACATAGTTCGCGCTGTACTCGATAGTGGCAGTACATCGTCGCTAATGACGAATCAACTGTGCAAACGACTCGATCTACCTGTAGTACAAGTAGACAGATGTATAGAGGGTATCAATAACTCTAAGTCTAAAGTAGGTCAAGTGTGTAGTGTATTAATGACCTCGCTGAACGATTCATACAGCACAAGAATGCAGTGCTTTATTTTGCCTTCCATTACAAACAACGTTCCCTGTAAACACATTGATATCTCGGAATTAAACATGCCGACTGATATTTGTTTGGCTGACCCTCATTTTTATAGGTCATCTGCGGTTGAGATGATCATCGGCGCAGACTTATTCTGGGACATGCTAGGTACAGAAAAAATCAGACTAGGTACTGGAAAACCCATTCTTCAGGAAACGCGATTGGGATGGTTAGTGTCAGGCCCAATAAACAACGGTCATCCATCTAGTATCTAGTCCAGCATTATTTGCAATTTTTTGAAAGTGGAATCCAGTACCTGCGCCTCAGACACGCAATTTGCTGAGATACAAAGTCAATTGTCACGTTTTTGGCAACTTGAGGAGGTCACCCACAAAGATTCTCATTATTCACCGGAAGAAAAACGTTGTGAGGAGCATTTCATCAAAAACACGACACGGTTGGAAGACGGTCGATTTTGTGTTAGGATTCCATTTAAAAACTCCCCTGAAGTTTTAGGAGAATCACGACCTCGCGCTAAACAGTGTTTTCTGTCACTGGAGCGTCGTAATGATAAACAACCGTTGCTAGAAAAAATGTACCGTGAATTTATGTCTGAATACGAACAGTTAGGTCACATGTCCGAGGTACCGTTTCAGTCTGAACAAAAGACATATTTTATTCCTCATCACGGAGTCCTACGTGAAAGTAGCACGACTACAAAATTACGTGCGGTATTTAATGCGAGTGCACCCACCTCATCAGGTGTTTCACTGAATAATATTCAGATGGTGGGGCCAACCGTGCAGGATGACCTTCTGTCGATACTCGTCAGATTTCGGTTTCCAAAATACATTATTTCAGCAGATGTTGAAAAGATGTATCGACAGATAGCCATCCACCCGGAGGACAGACCTTTACATCAAATCATTTGGCGTGAATATGCGTCTTGTCCGTTAAGGGCATTTCAGCTGAATACCGTTACATATGGAACTGCTAGCGCACCCTATTTGGCTACGCGTTGTTTAAAACAATTGGGCTTAGAATGTATCGATAAAACTGTCAGTGAAATTATCATTCATGATTTTTACGTTGACGATCTGTTGACAGGCGTGGATCAGCTACAGGAAGCTGTCAAAATCCAGCAAGACGTCACGTCAGTTTTATCTTCAGCTCGGTTGTCTCTCCGTAAATGGAAATCCAATGAAATAAAATTGCTTCCTCATGATCATCACACTCATTCTTCGCTCAATCTGAATATTGGTAATAATGAACCAACAAAGACTCTTGGCCTCAGCTGGAAGGCACTTTCGGATGATTTGCTGTTTCCTATTGGTTCCTTACCTTCTAACGGAAACAGCAAACGCTATGTACTTTCAGTCATCGCTCAGATTTATGACCCGTTAGGTCTACTTTCACCATGTGTGATTTTGTTGAAAATCTTTTTACAAAGGTTATGGCTACTCAAGCTCGCATGGGACGAACCTTTACCTGAGGAGCTTTTCAAAGGTTGGAGTAAAACCATAAACAATTTGTCAGCCTTAAATGATTTAACGATTCCTCGTCGTGTAGTTTGCGATGGTTATAATAAAGCGTTTGATTTGCATATCTTTGCAGATGCATCTGAACTAGCATATGGGGCATGCGTATATGTCCGCAGTGTAAACGAAGCTGGTGAAGTTTCGGTTGGATTACTGATGGCTAAAAGTAGGGTTGCACCTATAAAACCAACAACCATACCTCGCCTTGAGCTTTGTGCTGCGCTAGTGGGTGCGCGTCTTTATCAAAAGGTAATTAATTCATTGCGCGATAAAGTAGGATCGACCACTTTATGGAGCGATTCCATGGTAGTTCTGGGATGGCTTAAAAGGTTACCCAGCGAATTAGAGCCTTTTGTAAGGAATCGCGTCGCTAGTATCCTAGAAGATACAGAGAAGTGTACATGGAGGCATGTACCTACCGATAAAAATCCTGCGGATCTGATCTCGCGTGGGATACAACCGGAACAAGTGCATGCCGCCGACTTGTGGTGGTCGGGTCCATCCTTTTTAAAATTAAATCACTCTCACTGGCCCAACAATTCCGTTGTCACTACAGATGATGAATCTCAATCGAATTCTATTTCGAACAAAACATTGCATTGTCAAATTTCACAAAGGATCGAGACTAAACAAATTATTGAATTTGACAGATTTTCAAACCTTTTAAGACTTTTACGTGCTGTAGCCTATGTGCTACGATTTTTGAAGATTTATGTTCTCAAAAGGGAGTCTAAACCCGCAGTTAACTACATGTATGTAGATGCGGCAGAATTGCAAAATTCTTTGAATTTCATACTTCCTTTGGTGCAGAGGGAATCATTTCCAGAGTACGAATTACTATTGCAGGGTAAACTCTTACCCCCCAAAAGTAGGCTATTAAAATTTAATGTTTTTATCGATAGCAATAAAATAATGCGTGTTGGGGGCCGTCTTTCGAATTCTGATTTTCCTCATGATAAAAAGTTTCCTATTTTACTACAGTCCACTCATCATTTTTCAGTCATTTTATTTCGTTTTGAACACAACCGATTGTTGCACGCAGGTCCACAATTATTGTTGGCATCCATTAGGGAAACGTACTGGCCAATCGGTGGTCGCTGTTTAGCTAAGGCTACCTATCATAAATGTGTAACGTGCACGCGCGAGCGTGGAAAGGTAGTAGTGCCTCAGATGGGTAATTTGCCGACTAAGCGTGTTTCGCCTGGTATCTACCCTTTTGAGAATGTAGGAGTAGATTATGCGGGTCCTATTAATGCCGTATCACGTCAAGGTCGTGGATGCAAGGTTGTAAAGGTGCATATAGCTGTCTTCGTTTGTTTAGCTACGAAATGTATGCACCTTGAGTTGGTTGGCGACTTAACAAGCAAGTGTTTTTTATTGGCCTTACGTAGGTTCATTTCTCGCCGCGGTAAATGTTCAAATATCTACTCAGATAATGGCACTTCATTTGTCGGTGCTTCAAACGAATTATCGCGCTTTCTTAAAGATAATTGTAACTCATTGGGTCTTGAAGCATCTAACGAAGGAATCCAATTTAATTTTATACCGGCCTATGCGCCACATTTTGGCGGTCTTTGGGAAGCAGGCGTGAAATAAACAAAATTTCATTTAGTTCGAGTGTTGGGACATTGTAATCTTACATACGAAGAGCTCAATACAACTCTTGTTCAAATCGAGGCAGTGCTAAACTCGCGTCCGTTGACCCCGCTTTCTTCAGACCCAGCTGACTATACTCCGTTGACACCTGGTCACTTTCTCATCGGCCGTCCACTCACGAGTCTTCCCACAGAAGATCTTCAAAGATACTCCTCTACCAATTTGAGCCGTTTCAACAGAATTGAGCAGCTTCGCCAGCAGTTTTGGTCACGGTGGAACAAAGAATATGTTTCCGAACTCCAGCAGCGAGTCAAATGGAGAACCGACGGTCAAACCCTTAAACCGAACACACTCGTTATCGTTAAAGAGGACAACCTTCCCCCTCTGCGATGGAAGCTGGGACGAATCATCACTGTCTATCCTGGAAGTGATGGAATTAGTAGAGTGGCGGTTATTAAGACCACAAGTGGAGTCATTCGTCGAGCGTTTTCGAAGATTTGCCCGCTCTTGGAAGAGGAATCCATTGGTTGAAAGCCATGCTTTCAACGCCTGGGGGCATGTTTATAATTTAATTTTAAGTATAACTTTAATTCAACGCCTGTAATTTTAAGAACAGTAACTTGTGTATTTGCGTCAATTGATTGCTCAACATCTTCTGTCAAGGCGCCTTCTTGCCTTTTCTGCTGTCACACGCGAATGTAACGTGCTTACAAATTAAATCCTAATTAATCACCGAAGCTGCCGTTTTTACTGAAAATATACCTGAGGTCAAGAACACTCCTCACAACGTTATTCTTCCGGTGAATAATGAGAATCTTTGTGGGTGACCTCCTCAAGTTGCCAAAAACGTGACAATTGACTTTGTATCTCAGCAAATTGCGTGTCTGAGGCGCAGGTACTGGATTCCACTTTCAAAAAATTGCAAATAATGCTGGACTTGGTAGATGGATGACCGCTGTTTATTGGGCCTGACACTAACCATCCCAATCGCGTTTCCTGAAGAATGGGTTTTCCAGTACCTGGTCTGATTTTTTCTGTACCGAGCATGTCCCAGAATAAGTCTGCGCCGATGATCATCTCAACCGCAGATGACCTATAAAAATGAGGGTCAGCCAAACAAATATCAGTCGGCATGTTTAATTCCGAGATATCAATGTGTTTACAGGGAACGTTGTTTGTAATGGAAGGCAAAATAAAGCACTGCATTCTTGTGCTGTATGAATCGTTCAGCGAGGTCATTAATACACTACACACTTGACCTACTTTAGACTTAGAGTTATTGATACCCTCTGTACATCTGTCTACTTGTACTACAGGTAGATCGAGTCGTTTGCACAGTTGATTCGTCATTAGCGACGATGTACTGCCACTATCGAGTACAGCGCGAACTATGTGTGGTTTGTTGTTTGAATCAAATATTTTTACTAATGCCGTAGATAATAAAATTTCGCTCGCCTCGTTACCTACACTACCTACCTCAGCACATACATGAGCGGTCAATGTCACTTCGCTAGACTCTTGTGATGCGCGATTTTTTGCGCTCGAAGCGACTTGAGCCGTTGGGTGGGACTGCGACTGTACCTGTCTTACGTCGGAATTAGATGATGACGTCACGGTATTATTGTGACTCGGCAGGGGCTGCTGCGTTGTTACTTGTCTGTTGAACTTGATATCATCTAAATGAATGAGTGTGTTGTGTTTGCGTTTGCAAATTTTGCAACCAATTTTTTTACATTGGTTTGAGTAGTGACCAGCTCGAAAGCAGTTATGACACACTCTGATATTAGCCAACACCTCTTTGCGGCCACTGTTACTCAGGGATAAAAAATGTGAACAATTATTTAGATAATGATCTCCCTGACATTTAGGACACAAGTTCAAAGTGGACGTTGTTTGCACCGAAACCATACTCCTTAACTTAGCACTATTCTTGCTTGGATTTGTGGTGTTGGGCTGGTGACTGTGGGAAAAGCGAGATAGTTCCAAAGTTTCAATCAAATTAGCACGATTGTTTAGGAATTCAATGAAAGATGAAAACTTTATGGGTTGATTTTTATCCAACCTGTCTTTAAATTCCTCCCACTCACGCAGTGATTTCATATCAAGTTTTTGCGTAACTATGTGAATGATAAGAGTGTCCCACTGCTGCACAGGCTCACCCAACGACTCCAAGGCTCGTAGATTTTTATTCAGATGATCAATTAAGTTTTTCAGTGCTGTTGAAGACTCTTTGGTTATTGATTCCAGACTGAATAATGCAGTTACATGATTTTTTATCAAAAGTCTTTTATTATCATACCTTTCAGTTAAAAGCATCCATGCCGTGTCATAGTTCTTTGAGGAAAACTCAACAGACCTCAACACGACCGCAGCAGAACCTTCCAATGACGAACGTAAGTAATGAAACTTATTTATCACATCAATTTCCTCATTATTGTGAATCAAACTTGTAAAGGTGTCTTTAAATTCAAGCCAGTTATTACAGGATCCGCTGAATTTTGGCAATTGTATGGTTGGCAACTTAACAAGCCTGTGACCACCACTATGACGAGAATGCGACGAATTTGACTTATTGTCCAGATTCAGAGTGTCATTATAGTCTGACAATATTTGTTGAGCGTTAACGATGCATTGAAAGTATGTATCCTCAAAGTTAGTCCTCTCAGTTAATTGCTCTTCAGTCGCTTCACTTTCACATTCCATTTGCAACTGAACCTCGTCATACTTATGGTACAACGCTTCTATGTTAGTAATACGCATTTGTAACTCACGTGCACCCAAAGCATCCAACTTAGAAGAGTCCAACGCTGACAAATACCTGCTAAACACAGTCAGCTGGCCTTTGAAACTAGCTCTCTTTCTGATTAATGTTAACATGACTTCTGTCATCTTTGGGAAGCGACGTTTACCAATCTGGAATTTGATACAATGCAAAATTTAATGATAGTTTAAGGTAATTTTAGAAATACCTACAGCGTACAGGTGAATGTAAAGATTCCTACTTGTAATGATCAGTGAATATTTAAATGTGCTCTAACTGTAAATATGTCTACAAACTGTCAAGAAGGTGACAAATACATATGCAAATGTAGTACAATGATGCTCAGCCTAGTAATTTATAATAAATACCTAATGAACGTAAATAAGTATCTATTTCGGTACCTGCCTACTGCAATTGAGTCAAATCTGCGTGAAATATTAATAAATATCAGAAGTAATCTGTTAATTAATGAAGCTTAACGGCTACTGTACTGTATTGTAAGTACGAATTAACAAAATATAACGATTAGCTTCTGAAATTACGCAATGATGATATGACAATGCATTTTAGATTAACTTTGCTATCACATAAAATTACAAATAAAACATTACTGACCTTTTTAACCGAATAATACCTAAAAGTATACCTGAATTTGAGTGCTGGGTGCAATTAAAGACGAAATAGCTCAATGTTTCGAGGAAACGTATCACTTCACAGTAGTGGCCGGCACAATTGCGCACTTTGCACCGCGTGGTTACCGGCGTATCTTGCTATCTTCAATTACTCCACAAATACGGGTTTATCTCCAAATCGTCAGTATCCGGCTCGAGCTAGGACCATGTTCTTGACCTTAGGTATATTTTCAGTAAAAACGGCAGCTTCGGTGATTAAATAGGATTTTATTTGTAAGCACGTTACATTCGCGTGTGACAGCAGAAAAGGCAAGAAGGCGCCTTGACAGAAGATGTTGAGCAATCAATTGACGCAAATACACAAGTTGCTGTTCTTAAAATTACAGGCGTTGAATTAAAGTTATACTTAAAATTAAATTATAAACACCGTCCTTGCCAGGGAACAAGTTAACAATGCGCCCCCTGCGCCAACGTAGTGGCGGTAGGTTAGCATCCTTAACCAGAACGAGGTCACCAACACTAGGGGGGCTGGTTTTGTCAGTCCACTTAAGGCGCTGTTGTAAGATATGCAGATACTCGAGTGACCAACGCTTCCAGAAATTCTGAGTAAACTGCTGCAACATCTGATACCTTGACAACCGATACAATTTCACTCCCTCGAAGGGGTGCTCGGGCAACGCGTTAAGTGGCTGTCCTATCAAGAAATGGCCTGGGGTCAGAGCCTCCAGGTCATTTGGATCCGAGCAGAGCGGACACAACGGTCGCGAATTGAGAACGGCCTCGATCTTACAAAACAATGTCGCGAGCTCCTCAAAAGTCAGCGCGGTCTGACCTACTATACGCCCCAAGTGCGTCCTAGCTGACTTAACTACGGCCTCAAAAATCCCACCCCAGTGGGGGCAACTCGGTGGGCTGAAGGTCCACTGTACACCCCGACGGGAGAGGGCCTTTCCAATATCCACTTTATTTACATTCAAAAAGTTGACTATCTCTCGTAAGTATCGTTCCGCACCGACGTAGTTAGTGCCGTTATCAGAGCGGATGAAAGTTGGAAGTCCCCTTCGAGAAACAAACCTATCCAAACAAGCAATGAAAGCCTCTGTCGAGAGATCAGCAACGAGCTCGAGATGTACCGCCTTGGTGGATAAACAAACAAACACACATGAGCTATACCGGTCAAGCAGAAACCCGGCGTCAGGGTCCTCAGCCTTCTGGGTAACATGCACGGCCGCTCTGGGGCCATGATCCGAAGATACTACTACATGGCTGTGGGGCCAGTCCGATTCTCTCCTGGCAAGCCAGGGTGGTCCCCACCACAAATGGTGTCTAACGAGTTCAGGAGCCCGACATCCCCTGGATGCACAATCAGACGGGTTCAATTCTCCTGGTACATGTCTCCAGGTCAGTGGGACCTCAGACGACACAATCTGGGAGACACGGTTCGCAACAAAAACCTCTAAGTTATGGACCGAAGCCTTCAGCCAGCACAAAACAATCTGGCTGTCCGTCCACGCGTACACCGTATCCTCCAAAACCACTGACCCACGCAACACTGTTAGAGTGTGAT
Organism: Argyresthia goedartella; assembly: GCA_949825045.1. NCBI lineage: Eukaryota > Metazoa > Arthropoda > Insecta > Lepidoptera > Argyresthiidae > Argyresthia > Argyresthia goedartella. Next base: position 2,314,206 of record OX463827.1, on the reverse strand, counting down.
TCGAAAGTTTGGTCAAAAGAGCAGCCCCGGACAGTTCCAGTTTTGGAATCGTCATCCTTGTCCGAATAGGCGCTACCTTGGTTTTTGCCAAAACCAAACGCACGTCGACCTCCCCGGTGGAGGTGACGGTTCGCAAATAAACCGCTGCCGCAAACCCTCGTTCAGAGGCATCACAAAACCCGTGAAGGGTTGCCCTGTAATCCCCAGCAGGGACCAATTTCCTCGGCAGCGATACATTATTTATATTGAGGCCCAACCATTTTGCTAAATCATTCGATACAATGCAGCCCTGAGCTCCAGAATCTAATAGGGCGCGAACATATGTTGGGTTGCCCGCCAAATCCCAAACAAGCACAGAGGCGATCGGTAACACCACCGTCTCCGGTTGGGGGGCAACAAATTGTTGGGCCGCAAATTCCTAGCGAGGACCCCCGGGGCCCCACTGTGCCTGTAACCGATCAGGTAGGCAGCTATACGCCAGAGGGTCCCATTGTACAAATGGCCCACGCGCCGGTTCCATTGCCACCCTACGACGCCCCCCGAAGGGGGGTGGGCGTGAATTCAACCGTGGCCGCTCCATGAGCGGGGGGGACATCACATGCGACCGACGAGGACGAGGCGACGAGCGGGGCGACAACTGAGGCGGCGTCCGAACCGCATCCGCATAGCTCGAAGGTGTCCCATGCCACCCGCCCGTTACGGCCTGCTCAACATACCCAATGTCCCGCTGAGTCGGATGCTGAGTCGCAACCGAAAACTCAGGGCCCCCCATGTGATGACCCTGAGTGCGGCCCTGCACCCCTGGGTGGCTGCGTGCTTGTGGCCCCATTGCCCGCTGAGTCGGATGCTGAGTCGCAACCGAAAACTCAGGGCCCCCCATGTGATGACCCTGAGTGCGGCCCCGCACCCTAGTACTACCCTGTGCACGTGGGGACGTTGGCCCCTGAGTTGCGCTCCAAGTCGCAAACGAATTCTCAGGGCCCCATGCCGTATCACCCTGGGTACGGCCCTGTGGACGTGGGGACGTTGGCCCCTGAGTTGCGCTCCGAGTCGCAAACGAATTCTCAGGGCCCCATGCCGTGTCACCCCGGGTACGGCCCTGTGGTGGCTGTTGGCCGGACCGGTTCATGCACAACAGATTGTTGTGGGCCCCACCACAATATCCGCACATTTTTGTGCGCGTGCAGTCCCTAGCCATGTGTGGCCCGAGGCACAGGAAACACCAGCTCCGCTGCTTGGCCATCCGGCGCCGTCCCTGAACCCTAAGTTCCCCGAACTTATTGCAATTGGCCACAGCATGGCCAATCTGATTACAACATGGGCAGGTCTCACTATGTGGGGTCAATGCACTCACAGTACGACTGCCGGTTGGTGCGGTCCTTCCTCGTCGGAGGGCCCCTACTCACAGCGCTCCCGGCAGCTCTCTGTGGCTCCGAAGGATGGGTGACCGTCAACCCCAAATTCTCTGCCCGTCGAGCCTCCTCTTCCAAGAATCCGACCAAGTCGGAGAAGGCGGGCAGGTCCTCGGCCGACCTCCCGTGAGACTGTTCGAAACGAGTCTGCACGTCAGCGGGTAGGCGGGAAAGTACAATGTACAGCAGTAGGTACGACCATTCACCAACCGGAAGTCCAAGATTCTCTAGGGCCTTGGTGACGGACAACAACGGGTTCAAAACCTCCGTCTGTATGGCCCCGACCTTGTTCACAACCGGGATACTAAACAAACGGTTCAGTTGGGCATCGGCCAACCTCCGTTTGTTATGGTAACGTCTGACCAACAATTGCCTGGCCGTTTCATAGTTACCCTCCGTAACTGTCAAATGAGCGACCAGCTCCCTAGGCTCACCCCTCAATGCTGCCACCAGCTGAGCCATCTTGACAGACTTGGTAATGTCCGATCGCATGTGCACCAAACTGTCGAACAGATTGATGAAGCTCATCCATTCACCGGACACTCCGTCAAAAGTGGGCATAGTTATGGCCGGTAACCTGGACCCTGAACCCTGAAGCGGCAGAGGTGCTTCGATGTCACGACCATGGCTGGACTCGCGCTGTCTACGTATGTCCGCAGCCTTCTGCGTGATAGCAGCTGCCATCTCCATACATTGGTCGACATCCCCTAGCAACCGTGACAGCCTGTCAGGTGCGCAACCATCAACTGATTCCGCCTGCGCGGACAATTCGAGCACCCTGTTGTAACGTTCCTTAACGTCCATAAACCGCTCCAATACCACATCATGCCTATCTAAACGGTCTATCAGACCGTGTGCGGAGGAAAACCATCTGAGTTCCTTAGAAACACCCTTCTGTATTTCAGATAACGACATGATCGGAACGATACTTACTCACAATTTGCAGTAACTCAATTTTATTGGACCCTCCAGTCTACAACCCAAACGAGGGAACCCTAAACCACAACTTAAACAATGTTGTTTTCCTTAAACAATAGGAACCGAGTTTTATATCTATATAAATTCTGTAAATACAATTTAGTTTCCCTTTATCATTATAACACACAGAGATAGTCAATATTAGTTCAAGTTATAAATTGCTATAAACTGAAAACAATGTAATAGCCTGCTATCAATAGATGTAACTACCTATGTTACCAAACATTCATTAGCATTACTAGACCACTAATAGATTGACTAACTGGTACTTCAATGCAAATTTCAATTCACCTACAATGTAAGTTGAGTACCTACTATTCTGAGTCACATCTCAGTACAACTGGTCATTTAGGGAAAACTGTAATATCTGTCTGTCTACTACCAGCAATAGACTTATAGCTTACAATACTACCAATCTATGTGGATACAGGAACAACACCAAGTTAGCTAATAACCGCCTATACCTACAGATTGATAGTCCCAAATCGTGGGTTCCTGGAGCCCTTGACGGCTGCAAATCTCAGGAAACCACGCTCTTGCTACCAAAATTGTTCAGGCTTCTCGGCACCCAATGACCTCGCAGGGGCCCATAGCTACGAGGTAGCGTAGCTATCAGATGCCAAGAAGTGTGAACGTCGGCGATTCACCGAGCTAATACTTATGAATCTATCTGACCTGGTCTGTGCTTCGTTCCCGTCAAACTCCTGTCTCTCTGCAAGGCCTTGGTGCACCCTAGGCTCTTCTTGGTAGACAGGTTCTTCAGCCAACCAGGTATGGCTGGCAGGCCAGCTTCGACGAGCACAGTGTTCCAACACAGGTTATGTTACGTGGGAAAAACCAATCGGCCACCTAAATGCGAACTTTATCTGGTTCGGGGAACCACAATACACTCAGCTATATAGACAATCCTGAGGGGAACCCGAATACATTCCAGATGGCTTACGATTTAATTTCAATGCCCTAATCAATACGCGTTACATCGCGAGGGCTTTCGTCTGTCAGTTGTCAAAAAACTGCAAGGTTGGCAGCAACGTCAAATTCAAAATGGCCGTTCCGAAACCATCGATCGAATATCGATTTGGAATCGAACAGGTAACGTAACTAACTTATCAACCTTTTCCTTACTGACCCCGAACGCACCTGTGATTCTCAAACTTGGAATCGGTATTTCCGTCGGTTTTCCCAATTGCCTGCACACTTCTTCGTACACTCTCCGACTAATTACACTGATTTCGCTGCCCGAATCAATCAAACTCCTTACAACAATATTCCCAATACGCACATCTATCTCAGGTAATGTCAAGGTACTACATAAATCGCGCCCACACTCAGTCGAATCGTCGTCTCTGAATATCGTATGTAAACGTCTGTCATTTCGATCTCTACAATTCGATCTAGATTTTTCATCTAAACACACGGCAAATCCGTGCGCTTTATGCGCTAATAATTGAATAAATTCATTCACACCCACGTTCGAATCCAAATTACACAATTCATACAGTCTATGCTTTTTTTCAATTTGATCGGCTGTCCATCCAAAACGTAATAAATATCTGAGCGCGAACGACCCGCGCGAGTCCACTAGTTTTTTGAATTCGAACTCATCGCATTAGTCCTGTCACTTGAACTTTGCCCTGCCTCTGTATCTCCTGATCTATCATTGCCCCTTTGGAACCCTATTGCCTTGAAACTAGCCTGAGGCTGTCTACCTCTACCGCGAAAATAACCGCGAGCGCGCGTCCCAAATTCGTTTCGCGCCTTCGTTCCCGCGTTATAATTATCCCTATGACTCACCGCGTTATAACGTATCGTATTTACCCGCATAGCACGATAATGCCCACGCATGTAGCTATTCCGCCTTACGTTGTTCGTATTCATTGTCTCCGAACTCTGCATCGCATTTAATTCCCCATCGACATTCCGTTCTAAATGCCGAAGGAACTCGACCGCATCTCGTATAGTCATAGGTTCCTTTCTAGCAAAAAACGCTACCTGAATATCACGCGGCAACTGTCTGAAAATCGTGTTGATCTTCTCCGTATCAGTAAACGGTATCGTAAGCTCATATATGCTATTCAATTGAGAGGCAAAGAATTCTTCCATACTTTGACCTTTCTTAGAATCAAACTTCGCAGTTAGGAATCTTTGTTTAATTAATTCCTGTTCATTATCACCCCAGAATACCTCTCTGAAATCTTTTTCAAAATCCGAATAGGTTCGCCATGAGTCTCTGTATATGCTCATTCGAACTTTTGCAATTCCTACCAAACTATCCGTTGCCCATATCAAAGCCCTCGAAGTATCTCCCGAGACCTTAATATAAGCCTTTAAATCTCTTAAGAAAATCATCGGATTTTCCGAACTCCGCCCATCGAATGTCGGCAACTTCTGTGTCATTTTCACAATGCATGATTGACGATTTTCTACCGATTGTTCAAACGTCTCTAGTTCCTGTCTGTCAGTCTGTCTGTCCGAAGTCCTACTAGTATTGCTTGCGCTAGAACCCCTTTCCAAACTGTCTAATCTATTCACTATTTCAGATAACAATTGCGTCACCTGTCCTGACGCCATTTCACTTGTGTGCGAAAGTGAAACACGCCTTGTGTTTTTTCTAAGCCGGCCGGCCATTATTCCTGAACACTAAACCGCCGTAGCTCGTCCTAAGAATTGTGAAAACAATGCCCCTTTTTTTTTGCTTATTTCTTATTTACAAAACTGAACTGTTTAAAATCGTTTCTACGTTGTGTTATTTTTAAAAGTAACGCGTTAGACCTTGATTCTTTTAGAATATCTAGGTATCAGACTATCTAGGATATCCTTCGGTCTCGGCACTAGAAATCTGTAACGGCACAAAGGCTAAGGTAGCGAGCCACCGCTATCAGTAGCTATGATCGTCTATTCTATCTACCCCAAAAAGAGATGTCCCGATTCAGCTGTAAGATTTGTAAGTTAAGAATGATACGTTCGAATTTCTCGTTCGTTGAGAAGTTCGGTAGGCGTACAATAGTCGAGCGGAAGATTGGTTCAGGAATTTAGAGTTTCAAGTTAGACAGAGAAAGCATATATGTCCGCAAGCCGGTAATTCGCATCAGTCAGCGTTGTATTGCGCCGGATCGATCGTTATTATATTTATGTGTGATGGTACCATTTATTTTTTGTATATATGGGCGCTTGGAACTTCTTTTAGTGGTCGACCACGATTTGTAATATTTGTTTGGGATATCGTATAGATATCCGTCGTAGTTTTACGACGTGAGTACTCAATGATATTTCATGTGCTCGCTAGTAGCGGCTTGTGGTGGTTCCAATTATATAATTAGTTCACGGCAATAACGATCCGAAAAGACCGGTTTACACAATTGCGATTTGATTTTCCGAAATGGGTTCTGAACTAGCGGTTACCTCAAAAGGTCCGTAACGTTTTGAAACCTTCAACTCTGCGCAATTTGAGCTGGATGTTATCGAAACGTAGTCATTAGCGCTTTAGGAGATCTAACCCACTGTTCAGGCTTCTCGGCACCTAATGACCTCGTAGGAGCCCATCAGCTACGAGGTAGCGTAGCGATCAGTTGCCAAGAAGTTTGAACGTCGGCGATTCACCGAGCTATTAATTATTGGGGTCGATCTAACCTGGTCTGTGCTTCGGTCCCGTCAACCTCCTGTCTCTCTGCAAGGCCCGGGTGCACCCTAGGCTCTTCTTGGTAGACAGGTTCTTCAGCCAACCAGGTATGACTGGCAGGCCAGCTTCGATGAGCACAGTGTTCCAACACAGGTTATGTTACGTGGGAAAAACCAATCGGCCACGTAAATGCGAACTTTACCTGGTTCGGGGAACCACAACACACTCAGCTATATAGACAATCCTGAGGGAAACCCGAATACATTCCAGATGGCTTGCGATTTAATTTCAATACCCTAACCAATACGCGTTACATTGCGAGGGCTTTCGTCTGTCAGTTGTCAAAAACTGCAAGGTTGGCAGCAACGTCAAATTCAAAATGGCCGTTCCGAAACCATCGATCGAATATCGATTTGGAATCGAACAATCACCCGCCCGGACAGGCACCCACCTGTCCCCTAATCTACGGGCAGCCGAGACAACGTTGCTTTCGCTCGTTTTAGAACCGAGCCTCCTACTGGAACCTCCGCAGACCGGGGGGTCCCGTCCTTGCCAGGGAACAAGTTAACAATGCGCCCCCTGCGCCAACGTAGTGGCGGTAGGTTAGCATCCTTAACCAGAACGAGGTCACCAACACTAGGGGGGCTGGTTTTGTCAGTCCACTTAAGGCGCTGTTGTAAGATATGCAGATACTCGAGCGACCAACGCTTCCAGAAATTCTGAGTAAACTGCTGCAACATCTGATACCTTGACAACCGATACAATTTCACTCCCTCGAAGGGGTGCTCGGGCAACGCGTTAAGTGGCTGTCCTATCAAGAAATGGCCTGGGGTCAGAGCCTCCAGGTCATTTGGATCCGAGCTGAGCGGACACAACGGTCGCGAATTGAGAACGGCCTCGATCTTACATAACAATGTCGCGAGCTCCTCAAAAGTCAGCGCGGTCTGACCTACTATACGCCCCAAGTGCGTCTTAGCTGACTTAACTACGGCCTCAAAAATCCCACCCCAGTGGGGGCAACTCGGTGGGCTGAAGGTCCACTGTATACCCCGACGGGAGAGGGCCGTTCCAATATCCACTTTATTTACATTCAAAAAGTTGACTATCTCTCGTAAGTATCGTTCCGCACCGACGTAGTTAGTGCCGTTATCAGAGCGGATCAAAGTTGGAAGTCCCCTTCGAGAAACAAACCTATCCAAACAAGCAATGAAAGCCTCTGTCGAGAGATCAGCAATGAGCTCGAGATGTACCGCCTTGGTGGATAAACAAACAAACACACATAGGTACGCCTTGTATTGCTTAGCGTTACGCAATCGTGAACTCTTCACCATAAACGGTCCGGCAAAATCCGTACCAACACCTGAAAACGGTCTGACCTCATTCACACGATCAGGGGGCAAGTCCCCCATGAGAGGTTGCATCGTGGCAGCCTTAAGTCGATAACAAGGCATGCACCGAAACACGATGTTCCGTATGACACGGCGGGCAGATAAGATCCAAAACTCCCGCTGGAGCGTGGCCAACAACGCGTTACAGCCGGCATGCGCGTTTTTAATATGACGATCAGTCACCAGCAATTCAACTAACTGTCCCCCCTTGGGGAGCAGAAGTGGGTGACGAGCCGAATACGACAGATTCGTATTGCGCAATCTTCCTCCTACCCGAAGTAACCCGGTCGAATCAACAAAGGGGTTGAGACGCGCGACGGCTCCCTTCAATTTCGAACGTCCACTTCGTATAATCTCCAATTCTGCCCCAAACTTCGAGGACTGTACCAACCGGACCAAATTCAGTAGCGACTCGTTTCGCTCTGCCGGAGTCAGAATAGGGTTCAACGTTCGCTGATCGCGAGGAGTACGACAATTTCGAGCGAATCTCCTTATCCAAGTGGACACGTTTATCAACTTGTCAAGTGAGCTATACCGGTCCAGCAGAAACCCGGCGTCAGGGTCCTCAGCCTTCTGGGTAACATGCACGGCCGCTCTGGGGCCATGATCCGAAGATACTACTACATGGCTGTGGGGCCAGTCCGATTCTCTCCTGGCAAGCCAGGGTGGTCCCCACCACAAATGGTGTCTAACGAGTTCAGGAGCCCGACATCCCCTGGATGCACAATCAGACGGGTTCAATTCTCCTGGTACATGTCTCCAGGTCAGTGGGACCTCAGACGACACAATCTGGGAGACACGGTTCGCAACAAAAACCTCTAAGTTATGGACCGAAGCCTTCAGCCAGCACAAAACAATCTGGCTGTCCGTCCACGCGTACACCGTATCCTCCAAAACCACTGACCCACGCAACACTGTTAGAGTGTGATTCAAAAGTTTGGTCAAAAGAGCAGCCCCGGACAGTTCCAGTTTTGGAATCGTCATCCTTGTCCGAATAGGCGCTACCTTGGTTTTTGCCAAAACCAAACGCACGTCGACCTCCCCGGTGGAGGTGACGGTTCGCAAATAAACCGCTGCCGCAAACCCTCGTTCAGAGGCATCACAAAACCCGTGAAGGGTTGCCCTGTAATCCCCAGCAGGGACCAATTTCCTCGGCAGCGATACATTATTTATGTCCGATAGGGAGGTGAACATGGGTGTCCCAGGTCAACTGAGCCGCCCATAGCCTTTGCATAAAACATTTGAGAGCAAAGGTGACTGGAGAAATCCATCCATTCGGGTCGAACGTTCTCGCAATCGTTGACAGTACTGACCGCTTCGTCCAGGCCTTCGGTGTTTCAATACTCAATACTCAATACTCAATCATTTATTGCACTCCATAGGTTTACAAAGATGGTAGAACAGATTTAACAAAGTACCAAATATGGACCCTGACACGGGCATGGCAATGTAGTGTCCTCTTGGAGGACGCTTGAAACTTACATAATGACTTACTTCTAAGTTAAATTTATATAATACTAAAGAATTTAAATATTTATTTAGGTAGGTACATATTATTTTTATATGGTACATATTACTTTTATATTTATATTTAAACATATTTATTTCTCTATTATCTTAAGTCATCATCATTTTCGTATATATTATATTATTATCTATTTCAGTATATATTTAGTTATATTTTTTTTTTTTTTTTTTTAAAAACCCCTATCACTTAGTGCGGCCTTCTTCTTTAGTTATATATTAAATATCTTTTAAGTTTATCTTCTAGTGAAGTTTTTGTAAATTTGGTATATAGGTATAGTAGGATTTAGGTAGGTATAGTAAATATATCTTCTAAATATTCATTTAAGGTATAGTAACATTTTGATATCAATAATTGTTTTAAAAGTTTCGTAAATGTATTGTTGCTTGTTTCTGTTTTAATATATTTCTAAAACCACCCGATAGGTAAACTCATCATGGACGGGCCGGTACTGAATTCCAAGCACTGACAACATGTTAGGGTTGTCAGGATTCTCAAAAACGTGCGGGTCTTGTTGAAACTCATCTGGGAGACCAGCCATCAACTCAGGGGAGTTGGACATCCACTTGCGTAGTTCATAGCCGCCTCGTTCCAGCAATTGAATGAGCTCGTCACGTCGGTCCAGAGCTTCCTCTACACTGGCTGCCCCTGTGCAGACGTCATCGACGTACAAATCTTGCTCCAGGATAGCGGCGGCTCTAGGATAGCTCACACGGTCACGCGACGCCAACTCCCGCAGGGTACGCATCGCCAAATACGGGCTAGACCGTAACCCATACGTGTTTGTGTTCAACTCATAGACCTTGACTGGCTCGGCCGTGGACTCACGCCAAAGTATCAACTGATACCTTCTGTCAGCCGGATGAATTACCGTTTGCCTAAACATCATCCGAATGTCTGCGACAAATACAACCTGGTGCCTCCGAAAGCTCGTGAGAATATCCGAAATATCACGACTCAACTTGGGTCCCGAATGTAGACACTGATTCAGGGACATCCCGTTCGAGGTAGGTGCTGACCCATCAAAAACAACTCGAATCTTGCCGGTAGGGGTTCGTAGGACGGCATGGTGTGGAAGGAAACAATGATCCTCAGATCTCCAGTCCACACCCGATACCGACATGTGTCCTAACGACTCATACTCCCTCATGAAATCAACATATTTTTGTTTAAATACGGCGTCCCTTGACATCCTACGCTCCATCGACATCAATCTCGTCTCAGCCATCTTCCTAGATTCTCCTAGTGGCGGTCGATCGGCCCTGAAAGGCAGTCGAGTTACAAAACGACCAGAACGAAGGCGACCAGTACTATTCTGGTAAAACAACTCGCACTCTTCTTCGTCTGCGTCGACTCGACGAACGGTGGGAGGTTCCTCTATCTCCCAGAAACGTTGGATAGCGTCTGACAACGCTGAGCCAATAAGTATGCCATCTGACTCGGCAGGCCTAACCATTGGCAATGCCGGACCCATGATCACGTGACCAAACTTAGTATCCACAGCAATCAACCCGTCCGGCTGAAGAACTCGCCGATCCGACAACAGAAACCTACCCAGAACGTCTGCTCCCAGTAGCAGGTCGACCGGGGCTAGAGTGTCAAAATCGGGATCCGCCAACTTGAGTCCTGATGTCAGGAATCGAACGGCCGGATTCAACTTCACCAAGGGGTGTCTGCCCATGACATGCGTCATCACTAAAGCTTGCACGGATGTTTTTGTCAAAATGTCATAACGTGGAGAGAACGTGATCACCGATTGACCAACTACATTCGTAACCGTAACATTCCCCACGCCCCGTATTGATTTATTATAGCTATTTACCTTGAGGCCCAACCATTTTGCTAAATCGTTCGATACAATGCAGCCCTGAGCTCCAGAATCTAATAGGGCGCGAACGTATATTGGGTTGCCCACCAAATCCCAAACAAGCACAGAGGCGATCGGTAACACCACCGTCTCCGGTTGGGGGGCAACAAATGGTTGGGCCGCAAATTCCTAGCGAGGACCCCCGGGGCCCCACTGTGCCTGTAACCGATCAGGTATGCAGCTATACGCCAGCGGGTCCCATTGTACAAATGGCCCACGCGCCGGTTCCATTCCCAACCTACGATTCCCCTTAAAGGGGGGTGGGGGTGAATTCAACCGTGGCCGCTCCATGAGCGGGGGGGACATCACATGTGACCGATGAGGAAGAAGCGACGAGCGGGGCGACAACTGAGGCGGCGTCCGAACCGCACCCGCATAGCTCGAAGGTGTCCCATGCCACCCGCCCGTTACGGCCTGCTCAACATACCCAATGTCCCGCTGAGTCGGATGCTGAGTCGCAACCGAAAACTCAGGGCCCCCCATGTGATGACCCTGAGTGCGGCCCTGCACCCTAGTACTGCCCTGTGCACGTGGGGACGTTGGCCCCTGAGTTGCGCTCCGAGTCGCAAACGAATTCTCAGGGCCCCATGCCGTGTCACCCTGGGTACGGCCCTGTGGACGTGGGGACGTTGGCCCCTGAGTTGCGCTCCGAGTCGCAAACGAATTCTCAGGGCCCCATGCCGTGTCACCCCGGGTACGGCCCTGTGGTGGCTGTTGGCCGGACCGGTTCATGCACAACAGATTGTTGTGGGCCCCACCACAATATACGCACATTTTTGTGCGCGTGCAGTCCCTAGCCATGTGTGGCCCGAGGCACAGGAAACACCAGCTCCGCTGCTTGGCCATCCGGCGCCGTCCCTCAACCCTAAGTTCCCCGAACTTATTGCAATTGGCCACAGCATGGCCAATCTGCCTACAACATGGGCAGGTCTCACTATGTGGGGTCAATGCACTCACAGTCCCATACGACTGCCGGTTGGTGCGGTCCTTCCTCGTCGGAGGGCCCCTACTCACAGCGCTCCCGGCAGCTCTCTGTGGCTCCGAAGGATGGGTGACCGTCAACCCCAAATTCTCTGCCCGTCGAGCCTCCTCTTCCAAGAATCCGACCAAGTCGGAGAAGGCGGGCAGGTCCTCGGCCGACCTCCCGTGAGACTGTTCGAAACGAGTCTGCACGTCAGCGGGTAGGCTGGTAAGTACAATGTACAGCAGTAGGTACGACCATTCACCAACCGGAAGTCCAAGATTCTCTAGAGCCTTGGTGACGGACAACAACGGGTTCAAAACCTCCGTCTGTATGGCCCCGACCTTGTTCACAACCGGGATACTAAACAAACGGTTCAGTTGGGCATCGGCCAACCTCCGTTTGTTATGGTAACGTCTGACCAACAATTGTCTGGCCGTTTCATAGTTACCCTCCGTAACTGTCAAATGAGCGACCAGCTCCCTAGGCTCACCCCTCAATGCTGCCACCAGCTGAGCCATCTTGACAGACTTGGTAATGTCCGATCGCATGTGCACCAAACTGTCGAACAGATTGATGAAGCTCATCCATTCACCGGACACTCCGTCAAAAGTAGGCATAGTTATGGCCGGTAACCTGGACCCTGAACCCTGAAGCGGCAGAGGTGCTTCAATGTCACCACCATGGCTGGACTCGCGCTGTCTACGTATGTCCGCAGCCTTCTGCGTGATAGCAGCTGCCATCTCCATACATTGGTCGACATCCCCTAGCAACCGTGACAGCCTGTCAGGTGCGCAACCATCAACTGATTCCGCCTGCGCGGACAATTCGAGCACCCTGTTGTAACGTTTCTTAACGTCCATAGACCGCTCCAATACCACATCATGCCTATCTAAACGGTCTATCAGACCGTGTGCGGAGGAAAACCATCTGAGTTCCTTAGAAACACCCTTCTGGATTTCAGATAACGACATGATCGGAACGATACTTACTCACAATTTGCAGTAACTCAATTTTATTGGACCCTCCAGTCTACAACCCAAACGAGGGAACCCTAAACCACAACTTAAACAATGCTGTTTTCCTTAAACAATAGGAGCCGAGTTTTATATCTATATAAATTCTGAAAATACAATTTAGTTTCCCTTTATCATTATAACACACACAGATAGTCAATATTAGTTCAAGTTATAAATTGCTATAAACTGAAAACAATGTAATAACCTGCTATCAATAGATGTAACTACCTATGTTAACCAAAACATTCTTCAATAGCATTACTAGACCACTAATAGATTGACTAACTGGTACTTCAATGCAAATTTCAATTCACCTACAATGTACCTAAGTTGAGTACCTACTATTCTGAGTCACATCTCAGTACAACTGGTCATTTAGGGAAAACTGTAATATCTGTCTGTCTACTACCAGCAATAGACTTATAGCTTACAATACTACCAATCTATGTGGATATAGGAACACAACCAAGTTACCTAGTAACCGCCTATACCTACAGATTGATAGTCCCAAATCGTGCGTTCCTGGAGCCCTTGACGGCTGCAAATCTCAGGAAACCACGCTCTAGCTACCAAAATGTTCAGGCTTCTCGGCACCTAATGACCTCGTAGGGGCCCATCAGCTACGAGGTAGCGTAGCGATCAGTTGCCAAGAAGTTTGAACGTCGGCGATTCACCGAGCTATTAATTATTGGGGTCGATCTAACCTGGTCTGTGCTTCGGTCCCGTCAACCTCCTGTCTCTCTGCAAGGCCCGGGTGCACCCTAGGCTCTTCTTGGTAGACAGGTTCTTCAGCCAACCAGGTATGACTGGCAGGCCAGCTTCGATGAGCACAGTGTTCCAACACAGGTTATGTTACGTGGGAAAAACCAATCGGCCACGTAAATGCGAACTTTATCTGGTTCGGGGAACCACAACACACTCAGCTATATAGACAATCCTGAGGGAAACCCGAATACATTCCAGATGGCTTGCGATTTAATTTCAATACCCTAACCAATACGCGTTACATTGCGAGGGCTTTCGTCTGTCAGTTGTCAAAAACTGCAAGGTTGGCAGCAACGTCAAATTCAAAATGGCCGTTCCGAAACCATCGATCGAATATCGATTTGGAATCGAACACCCACACCATAGCGAAATGCATACTTCGGTAAATTCCGAACTATGAATTCCACTAGCCACAGCACGTCCTCGACTGAGCCTAATCATATATATTGACTCAGCCTACACATTAGACCTACAGCGAAATTTACATTTAATTTAAAGATTCAACTTGAATCCAACCTGACCCAAGGCAAAGCAAAACCACCTACCCAGTCCTAAACAATGAACTTTAGACTGTAAATTGATCTCTTCGCGCGTCCCCGACAACACACAAATGTCAAAATATCAACAGGATAGGTTATCTGTGTTGACACCGGTTTAACTTTGTTCTGAATTTGTTATTTCCATCCGCGGAACCTCATCGATCAAACAGTCTCCCTATGCCCTGCCAACCTAGGTTTAGCCGCAACTAAACTCCTGTCTAGCCTAGTCTCAAAACCTAGTGTTATACCACGTCCATTATCGACACCACTCGAAAATGGTTGAGTTTGATTTGAATGTGCTTGTATGTTTAATGACTGTGTGTGTGGGAATTTCAAAACTCGCTACTCGAAAGGAATGAGGAGAGGATTAGCCCGCGAATATCCTAAGAGCCAATCCAGGAACCCTATGGTGAAGGAAAAAGGAATTTAGGGTCGCTCCAAGCCCAGACTCAGACTCTGATAAATTACCTAAAAGTTCTTATCTAACGACCCAAGGATAGTTTTGGAATTTGGGGTAGGTTGATATAAAGGATAGGAACCGAGGTATATCTCGGCGCTTCAGACACTCACGAAAAACCACTGAAACTTCGCAATCACAATTCGTATAGTTCTGTTTAGAACTCGTGAAAGGCGACTGTCACAGTAGCTAGACGCTGAGACTGAATGCTCTCCCTTCCCCCGCAATCGTATTTATACACCCCACATGTCTGAAAGAAAAAAATGGCGTCCTTTGCGAACACGCTCTGCCTAAGCGAAGCTTCTTATCACTAACTACACAGGGTCTAATTTCAACCATGCCATGCAGATCCGCCGTTCTACAAATTGTGTGTACGCATATTCACTATGATCAACCGTAGGTTATCACTCAAGTCATTCGGTATGGCCGATACACAAAATCTGTTGATCGCTGACCATATAAGCTTGTTGCGATTAATTAAGCCTTCCCGACCGCTAGCGCGCGAAGCAAAGACCACTAGAATGCTATTCATACAAGTCGTCTCAAACTCTCCATCTCATACCAACCAAACGCAATTGTATATTTGCAATCAACATAATAGCTTTCTCCGTATCGTTCCATAATAACCTTCCATTATTAAGTTATTCATATTTTATTCAGCGCGCAGCCAAATCGGCTCTGATCCCTACACATCTCGCAGGAATGCGACAAAAAAAACCTGACCTGTAACCTTCCTCGAACCATCCCACGCGTCGGCTCTGTTTTTTTTTCCTAAATTACCCGGAGCTACGCAAAAACCCAAACGTTATATGAACCGATTCTCGTATTCAAAACAGCGCGGCGATGGGCTAGCCCTCTATCACGCGAAATGAAGTATCAAATGTACCGACTCTCGTGTACCATTACAACAAGATGATATCAACTTTTTTATTTACAAAACATATAAAAGCTCAAGTGATCAACAACATATAGCGTACAATAACTCTATTTGATTTATCTACTACAGTACAATGTGATTGGTGTACAACATTTATATTATAACACAAGTAGCCGACGACGCCTTACACCACAGGCGTATCAACTAACATAATACCACAAGACAAGATACATTATAGTTCGAGATATAACGAAAACATGCGTTAATTCACTACTATATTACTCATGACCTGGGGTTTTGCAGAAGCAACATAAACCGCAAGCTCATAAAAACCGTCACTTCTTATTTTACGGGCGCGGTGGGGGGGAAGCGATCACGATGACTCTGTTAAACCTCTTCGGCATTCATGTTGACCAATGTTTTGACAGGCATTACAGTTAAGTAGCAAATGAACGCTAGTATTCGTCGATACTCCGTCTAAGAATATATCAACATGTTGCAAGCTACATCAATGTGTTTGGTTCGCATTATACCAGGTGTTACAAGCACATACACTAGTGTTAGGGAGATCTGTTCATTTCACGAAGGCGCTGCCTGTCTGTCCTGCTAAGAGTCGAAATGATCCTTGTGGAAGTGATGGTCAAATTGAGTCTAGTCTAGACGATGGCAGGTTTAGATGCAGTGTAGGGGAGTATGATACGAAGAGAGACAAGAGTGATAGAGAAAAATTTGCTAGCCGATGGTTTCTGTTACATATGATCAAAAGAATACAAACCTTTTACAATGCAAAATTGTATCGAAATTTAGACAAAGACAAATAGCAGCTTCAGCACTGTAGGTGCTGGCACCCAAGCTATGAGTAGAAGATGAAAGAAGAAAAGAAAATACGAAAAACGAAAATTAAGTTAGATGTAATAGGTTTGAGACAGTACCCTCCACACACCTTCGGTACCTACGCCGCCGCCTCGGCACTGGCGCGTCGACCACCTCAGACACGAGGTAAGTCCTCCGAAGCGCAGCCAGTACCAGCCAGTACATACTGGATATGATGCGAACCAAACCACTGAAGGCGAAGGGACGGGACGGTTTGGAATCGATGACGATTTGGGTGAACATCAGGGTACAAGTCAGGATAGGATACTTTTAGGAGTGTCGGTACCAAAACCGACAATTGCGCAGTCGTTACTGGGCAGTCTTGTGGCTACTCACTAGAGTGTTTTTTATGAGCCGGAGGCGCTGCGGAGCGCGGAGGCCGCGTGCCGGTGAGGAGCAGACCAGACGAACGAAGCCGGAGCGGCTGAGGCGACGGCGAGTGAGGGAGCCTGCGACGAGCTGCACGGAGACAGTCGCCACGCTACGTTGCGCCTGAGCAGAAGCATACGCAAACATGGATTTTAGTAGAAAACATGTTATTTAGGTTAGTTTAGTTTTGCTAAAATATCTCAAGAACCATACATTTCCTAGACTGGATATTTTACAGGAGGGGTTACCTCCCCCCTCCCCCCAAAAAACACAGTAAAAAATACAGTCTTCTAACTATGTTTAATATTGCAAAAAAGCAGTTTCTCGTCATCCGCAAGATGTACATGCCGCAAGAGCGCCGGCCTCCGTAACCCAACCAGCACGTGGCGGAGACTGTCGAGCGCACCCGATAACCGACGAACGTGAGTTTCGGCAACGCCGAAATTTCGGCTGATTTCTGGCTGAAACCGAAACATTGCCGAAACATGAATTTTGCGCCGAAACTGAAACCGAAACCGAAATTTCGGTCACTAGTCATAGTTACATTGCTACGAAAGTGACATAAAGCTACCCATATATAGGTAGAGTTTGGGGGTGGGTGGTAGCGGTGGGTCATTGACGATTTTTTCGTTAACGAAATATTTTTGTTGTACCGTCAATGACTAACCCTAGAAACATTAGGTTAATTTCGTCACTCTAATAACGCTTAACTGTATGGAATTGAAGAATAGTGCAATTCGTTAATTAGTTAGAGCTTAACTTTATGGTTCTTGCTTTCCATTTTCAAAGTAGCATTTTAAAGATAAAAAGATACGCAAATTCCGAAGTGAGAAAATTCTACGCCAAAAAAAGGTGATAGATAGACGCACTTACACAAGCGCTAACATTAAAATGGGCATGGGCCGGACACATTGCACGCTTACCCGACGACAGATGGACGATAAAGACAACAAGATGGAAAGGGCCAATAGGAAAGAGATAGGTAGGAAGACCAAACATGCTGGAGCGATGATATAATGGAGACCGCAAGCACACAATGGCAAAAGAGAGAGAGCAATGGAAGAAATTGAAGGACATCATGTTTTATTGCACCAATGGACAGTTCTTATCAATACAAATACAAGAGTAGAATACCCAGCCGCCAATTCCCTTCCGCCTTCAGGAAAAAATTTAAAAAATCTTTAAAACGAAAAATAATAATTGTGGCTTACCACTCGTACCTACTGAAGAGAACAAAAGCTTGCGTGATGAAGCTTTAGCAGTTCTAACATACCCTAAAATAATTTATGATCTACTGTTAACATCTTGGGCGTGAAATCAATTTTTATTTTTTTAGGTTAGAAATTTTATCAACTTTGTCATTTTTTCCTGAAGTCACGGTAGGGAATTGGCGGCTGGGTATTCTACTCTTGTATTGGTATTGATAAGAATTGTCCATTGGTGCAATAAAAACACTATGTCGCGTTTTCCCTCCTTAGCATAATGTGCGTGGGTAGCAGAAAGAATGAATTAGAAGTCGACAATGCTGCTGTTTTTACATTTTTGGCCAGGGTTTCTTGGTCGGTATTTAGTTTAACCAGGGTTTTGTTGGCAAGGGTGCATCCTATCTTTGTAAAGTATGTGTTGCAGTGAGATAGAGAGGTATCCACAGTACCTTTGTGTCCTAGAAGTTCGTCATAAGATTGTTCACCTTTATTTAGATCACAAATAGTTTTTATCGGTGTCCACATATTCTTAGGATTGTCTTTATTTTCTAACAGAAATTATTTGTTGTGTTGGTTCTTAAGCCGCTTTACAAGATCGTTACAGTAGTTCCTGTACCTATTGTATGATATTCCCAGGATCACATTATTTGGCTCTTTACGAGTTTGCATGAGGAGCGCTTCACGGTGGTTCATTCAGCGGATCGTTAATTACGTATTTAGACCGACTAATTTTAATTATTTTTGAGTTTCTAGTGACCTGAGTCCTTATGTTTATTTATTTTTTCAGAGCAAGATGGTGCCCCGACTAAACCATTTGATTGCATGGACATATCCTGCAACGGTCGGATACTCTGTGCTGGCAGTCTGACAGTACAGGACGATGCCTACCTGGTGTTCTGGGACCAGAGACAACCGCAGGCAGCTTTAGGGGGCTACTGGAACTCGCATACTGATGATATTACTCAGGTACCTACAGCTTATCAAACTCTTAGGAAAAAAATCTGAAATAGATTCCAATCAAGTAATTAAGTGAGTACCATATAATAAATAGTAAATGTGAGTAAAGGGATAAAAAATATGAACTATTAAGTTTGAAAGTGTTTCATATTCTGCTGTATTAAGTAAAGTGCTGTATAAATATTTGAAGATACACCTTCATGTTAACATCACTAGAAATAACAACTTTTGGCTCGTCCGCACACCACCGGTAACCTGCTCGGTCGGCGGTCGGACGACTACTGTCCCATCCCGCCATTACTGACGTATGCGCTCGAGACAAAAAACTGTAGGGACTATAATGTATAAATAAATAGCCAATACACTACATCAACTATGCCCAAACTCACAGGTTCGCTTCCACAAAGACAAAGTGTCCACCCTCGCCACGGGCTCTGTGGACGGTCTGCTCAACATCTTCAACATCATGGAGAGTGCGGAGGAGGACGCTCTGCAGTACTCACTCAATGTGGAGAACTCCGTGGGGAAGATCAGCTGGCTGGACGATACCAAGGTAAGGCCGTACGGGTTGCTGGAATAGATCTCTTATCAAATTATTTATATTACCCGAATGGCCGAGTCGGCAGTGACCCTGCCTACGAAGCCAGGGGTCCCGGGTTCCAGTCCCGGTGGGGGCAAATATTTGTTTGATGAGAACGGATGTCTGTACCCTAGTTATGGTTGTTTAGTTTGGGGCTAGATCAATGTGTGTAAATAGTGTCCAAAGTATTATTATTAGGCTTATGTTTAAACGATTACCAAAAACGCACCTATTTTACTACCAATAAATTCGAAATGACTGCCAGAATGGATAAATGTCCACCAAATTGTGTTTGGATCACCAAACTTCATTTTATTTTTTGTGTACTTAAGTTTATGTTTCAAGTATTTTTTGTAGTTCTTACATGTTCAACCTAACACGAAGGATAAAGGGGGCTTCGCTTCGCTCACCCCCTTTACCCTTCACCTAAGCTACCGCAGTATTTTGCCCTGATATTTTTTGCAACTTTTGGTGTTCATTTATCCATTTTGGGTAGGAAAAAAATATTTTGGTGATCATTATATTTGTTGCCTTATTATTATTATTATATTATGTCCTATGGAATTTTGCTGTGGGGACGAGCTGCTGATATTAACTCAATTTTTGTTACACAAAAAGGGCTATTAGAGCAATTTATAACCTCCGCAGTCGTGACTCCCTGAGGGAACTGTTCAAAGAAATTACCTTATTAATTAAAGTACCGTGTCAATATGTTTATGAAAAGATCATGTACGGTTAGGAAGAACATAAATAGCTTCACTAAAAATGTTGCGAAATTATCTAAGCGGAAAAAGAATTGAACAACCTTACTATTGACTAGCTAAAGTTAAAACTTCATTTGTGGGTCTAATGGCCGACTTCATCAACGATCCCTATCTTTTAGGGGACACTTTATTTCTTTCAGGGGCCACCTAGCGGTTATTTCGTCTGAACTAAGTGTAAGGGTCATCTAGAATCCTCAGGGACCCCCTAAATATAAGTCCGGCCACCGAAACAATCGCTAGACAGCTAAGAAAAGATCTAAGTGTCCCTTAACTGTTGGTGAAATCGGGAATAAGTATACTATACTATAACATAATACTGGAAGAGATATACAAGTTTTCAGAGAAGAAATTAATGGCATTGTTAAAAAAACAATATGTTATAAAGCATATTATAGGTTAGATGATTACATTAATGATGAAGAGGAATGGAGCTGTGATTTTCCAGCGTAGCACAAGAACCACGCACACTATTTGACCTTGTTTATTATTATTATCATTAGATGATGACGAGCTCTGCTCTGTGGAGTTGCGGTTCGAGGCCTTCGGGTCCAAACATATAGAGCATGGGAATCAGTAAAACAATTAGGAAAAAAAGTACAAATAGTTCGATGATCGGACTACTGGTATGAAAGTATGGAATAAAACATTTGTAGACTAGGTAGGCATTTGTAGGATTAGGCATTTCATAATCCATCTAACTCAATAACTTGCTGTTAAAAAAATGTAATTATTTATTCTTGCTTATTAATTATAATAATTAATATTGTAATATTTGTATTAGTTTACGACTAATTTTTTAAAAGTGGATTCAATTTTTTAAATTCAATCTGTGGGAGTTTCTACGCCCTGCTTCTCCCACAGTGGTACAATGTAGAGAGAGGCAAAAAATTACGTTTGCTAAGTTCAAATGCATTTATTACAGTAGATATATATATATATCTAAGATAAGCGTAGTTCAAAGTTCAAATATATCTCTGTAATACATACATTTGAACTTTGAACTACGCTTATCTTAGACAGCCTCACCAACTAGTAACTTTCATACAAAGGTATGAAAGCACCTGTTTACCTACATGGAGTATGAGTAGCCCAACCAATATCCTTGTAAACTTTTGCGATCTAGAATCCAAAGTTTCCGACTTTTCACCAAATTATATATCCTGATTCACTCTCACGGACTCCACGATTCCAACGATAACTTATTTGTTAAAATCCGTCAGGCCGTTTAGCATTTTTTCTTATTTTACATTTTCAAACCCCATATCTCCACCATTTTGAAAAAAATCCAAAAACTGAATCGACAAATAAAACCATATAATTCTCGAACCTGCTCACAGAACAGGCGAATCGGTTGATAACTGCGACATGTAGAGGAGATCAGCCGGAATCCCGAAAGACTGGTCGCTTCATTCTCTCGGTCGATAAAGATCTGAAAATATGATAGCGCCGGGCCAATGGTGATTTTTTTAGTAAAGGGTAGGCCTTGACTGAGGACCTCCACTTGCTATGATCTCTGCAGACATCAATAGCTCCCTGAAAATTCTAATAAACTGCAATATGATCGACATCGACAGGTGTCGTGCATCACACAGTCCAACGACCTGCAGATTTGGGACAGCGACAGCGGGGATCTACTGAGCAGCTTCAGCAGGGATAAAGTTGCCAAGAGTATAAAGGTCAGTTAATACAGGTTTTTTTCATCTCAGGCTGCTCTATGTAAAATGCTTCCTTAACTGGTCATTTCACAACTATATAAAGAAATACACACACACACACACACGCAAGCGTAAGTATTCTTATCACACACTCCTGTAAATAATATTACTATAGGTGCTCTGTGAGCGGTAGACTTCGCGAGTCTTGTCGATGGAAAGCTGAACTAATAACATACAAACTTATGAATGCACCAGGTTACCTACATGGAGTATGAAAGTAGCCGCACCAACAAGTTTGTAAACTACATTTTGCGATCTAAAATTCAACCTATTGACTAAAATTATATAGCCTATATCAATCTCAAGGTCTCTACCAATCCCACACCTATTTTTAAATATGTCAAGCCGTTTGGTCTCTAACGGTTTTTCTTTACATTTTCAACGCCTATTCCGCCATTTTGAAAAAAATACGTAAATTGCGAACCTGATCATAAAATTTCACGAGAATCGGTTGAGAAATGCGACCTGTGGTAGGAGAACAGCCGGACAGACATCCAGGCACACGAAAGCATTCTTGCCCAAGCTGAACGGAGACGTTCGTCGCTCGGTCAAATATATAGAAAGGCAAGTAGGTTTAGGTCTACCCCAGCTCAAAAAATTACTTCTACTACTCCTATCCAACCTTAGTTTGCTGAAAGAAAGCCCTTCTCTATATAAGATAAGCTCGTCATGTTAAATCAATTATCTAACATACGATATTGTGTATCTCTTACAGCGCAGTAAAAGAGACGACTGCTACCTGGTGGATACGTTTATGTGTTCGGACGGAACTCCCTTGGTCCTGGCCGGCTCAAACGGCGGGGATGGGTAAGTCATTGATTGCTCATTTCTTAATACGTTAGACGCCGACACACTGCTTCGTTAGGGATATGACGGTCAATGTTGGGCGTCGAGCCTTCGCCGCACAAAGTTGGGCGTCGAGCCTTCGCCGCACAAAGTTGTCGTGTCGCAGTTATTGCGTTGCATCGTTGCGGTTACGCGCCAATTCAGATTTTCGACTTACTGAAAAATTTGAATATAACAAAATGATTCGTTTATCGTACCATAAAACGATACAATGAAGACTCTAGTGTAGATGACAGGTCAAGAAGTGGTCGCCCTCGCTCTGTTAGGACTCCAGCAGTGATAAAAGCTGTGAAGGCGCGAATTCAAAGAAATCTCATACGTAAGCAGAAACTGTTGGCCCTTCAGATGGGGTTAAGCAGGACCACGGTGAAAAGGGTGTTAAATGAAGACTTAGGGCTTAGGGCGTATCGAAGAAAAACAGGACATCGTTTGGACGCTCGTTTAATGGACCTGAGACTGAAGAGATGCCGCGTTTTGTTGAAGCGGTACGCGGCAAAAAAGCATCGGGAAATTCTTTTTTCGGATGAAAAAATTTTCACCGTGGAAGAGAGCTACAGCAAACAAAATGATAAGGTGTACGCATACAGCAGTGAAGAAGCGAGCAACCGTATTCCGCGTATCCAACGAGGTCATTTTCCATCCTCGCTCATGGTTTGGTTGGGAGTCTCTTATTGGGGCTTAACTGAGGTAAATTTTTGTGAGAAAGGCGTAAAAACGAATGCAGTTGTGTATCAAAATACAGTCCTCAAGAACCTTGTGGAACCTGTTTCTCATACCATGTTTAATAACAGGCACTGGGTATTCCAGCAAGATTCTGCGCCAGCTCATAGAGCGAAAAGCACACAAGACTGGCTGGCGGCGCGTGAAATCGACTTCATCCGGCACGAAGACTGGCCCTCCTCCAGTCCAGATTTGAGTCCGTTAGATTACAAGATATGGCAACACTTGGAGGAAAAGGCCTGCTCAAAGCCTCATCCTGATTTGGAGTCAATCAAGGCATCCTTGATTAAGGCAGCCGCCGATATTGACATGGACCTCGTTCGTGCTGCGATAGACGACTGGCCGCGCAGAATAAAGGCCTGTATTCAAAATCGCGGGGGTCATTTTGAATAAACTTTATTACCATTAGAATCTATGTTTTATTAAGTTCATTTTGCTATATAAATGTTTACATAAATAATAAACATGTCTAAATTATTTCATATTGCACATGTGACAGAACCTATGACCTGACTATGTATTTATCAGTGCTTAAATTTTTATGTTTTAACACCGATTCAACAAATTATATTTGTAATTTAAAATATAAAAACAACAGGTTATTTATTTGCTTTGAATGCATTAATTTTTTACTTTATAGTGTTCAAATTCTTTTTCGAATTTCAGTTTTTTTCAATTTTGTTCATTTTATTATCTAACATTCCCAATCTAATTGTCAATTGATCTTTGAAGAATTATGTTATTTACTTCAACACATTTTTTTATTATGAAAATGGAATTGAGAATTTCCTCTATTCTCTCAAGTCGCTTGAAATTTTTTTGTTTCCTCAAAAATGATTCATTACTGTTGCTGGTAGGTATACAATTCCCGTGAAGTTTGTAAATATGCCAGAAATGCACGATCACGTTACATGGAACATCTCGAGGAACAGAAAAAAAAAGACAAAAATGCGTTAAAAACCGCAGAAAACAAGAAGAGATCGCGAGATTTAATTAAAGAGTAATTAATTAAAGAGAAAAAAAGAGGAAGCTAGCGATCGAATACCAGAAAGGTCTTGAGAGTCTTGATGAGCAGCTAAGTGCGGTTCATAAAAAGTAGAGGGTATACGCAGTAATGTGATTCATTAAACTACATTACATTTCATAGAAATGTAGATCTCATCTTTAAATATTTTACTGTCATATTATAATATGTGTTAAATTTGTTTGTTTATATCTTTTCAGATTGTTTTATCGTATGTAAAGGATATTATAGTCTATAGTTCACGTTATTATTGTTTTCCAACGTTTCTCAACTGCTGATCTTTGATAGTCAACTTTTAAAAAAAATACATGTAAAACAAAGTGTTCATTATTTAAACCTAACCTCCCTGGAATATTTGTAAAATATGTATGGAAAACCTGGAAAATTCAAGGAATTTGTGATTCAGCAATGCGTAACAACCATGCTATTGTTCCAAAGGTCATTTGTAATGTGATAATTCGCATATAACATGACCCACGTGGCCGAGTGGTTGATCCTTATATAGCTGGATTTTTGCAAAATACTGACATAGAATATAGAGTAAAAATGTCAAACGCATTTATGGATTAAGTAAGAAGTAAAAATCATTGAATCATTATGAAATTATTTTATAATGATTCCTTGAATCATATAGGATCAAAAAATACCTTGTATTAGTCGAAATACATTATTATATCTAACTAAATAAATAAATAAAAAACAACCGACGAAAAATTTAAGCAAGGTACATTTTTTCGAAAGGTACGTTTTACGGAAAAAGCATTTTCTAAACATTTTCCACAGGCTTCAAAGGTGGATTGTGCGAGTGAGCCGTTATGTTGTTTATACTAAACCTAAAGAATGAATGTTTTGTTCCAGAGAATGCCTGAGGTCGGCAACGATAGCGGATAAGAAGCTGTCGCCGAGCACACATTTCAGAGAAAACAAACAAATAGTCAGATGCTGCTGGTACGACAATTATGTAAGTGCCATGTTCTTATTTGAAATCGCAGTCGATGTTTCTATGTATGTGTGTGACGTCATTGTTTACATTAATGTTACCCACGGCACAGGCCAGTCACAGGCAACGAGATGTCTACCCATACTGTGTGTACCATTGACCAGTACATTATAGTAGTTTATGTACACACGTATCATAAACCCTCTTTACTGCGTACAAAAACCGCACGTTACGTACAGCATAATGTTAAACTACTTGGTAAAAACTCATGTGTAATTTTTCTACATATTATGACATTCTAATTTCGAACGCCGACGCCCGCCTGCGTGCCACCCCTAGTTTGTCGGTGATGTTGGTGCTACAGAACAAGCTAAACAACTGCAGAGCCACAATGCCGGTCAAACATGCGGTTCCTGAACACATCAAAGAGAGCTTATGATATGTGTGTAGATAAACTAGTGTAGGTATGTAACTATACATTTTAAAACTCTCGAGTGATATTATTATGAAACCCAGTCTCGAGTGTTAATGCACTCCATTATGTAGCAGTCACATAAGCTACTATTATGTGACTGATACATTTGGAATTTAAAATTTCGTCAAAGCAGTAAGTTCAAAAGTTTAATATCCAAGTCCACCCGTGGTAAACGACTTTTTTCATACCGATCCGTATTTTCTGTCCTACAATTTTGTTGCGAACTGCTGGTTCAACCGTAGAATCGTAAGTGTACCAAAAGGATACTCGCAAAATTAATTAGAATTGAATACCGCGTCAAAAGAACGTTTGGCAAAAGTCGACTACCCCGCATGTGGGATGCACCGGCTGACTAACTGACTCACTGACTGACTGGCTCGCTTGCAGAACGACGTGCTCATCACGGCGGGTGAGGCCGGACTCCTCAGCGCCTGGAGACGCGGCCGCGTGCCGGCGGGGACGCTCGCAGCAAGCTGACTGCGTCGCTGGACAAGCTGCGGCTCAACAGACACAAGCCTTACTAATATATAATATATGTTGTCGCGTCACACGTCGCACACAACCAACTGTTTGCCTTTTGTTGTTGAGTAGGAGGCAGGAGGCAGTAGGACCACAGGTCGGTCGGTTTCATTATGAAGGCGTCTAGACTAACTAACTAACAAGAAAATTGACGGCGACATAAGACAGTTCTTGTTCGGTTCAGTTGATGGCATCTTTCGAATCTGTTTAAAATACTTCAATCGAGTTTTAGCATTACACACGTTCCTACACAATGACGTGTACGTATTCAAATGTTAAATCAATAGGAAATGGCACAGAAAAAAATCATCGAACTTACCACTTTATTCATTTAAAGATATAATAATTGCGAACAAATCTTTCCAATCGTAATTAATACAGGCGCGTGGGACATACCCATCCCGTTGCAGCTAAACAATGACGCGATAAAATGACCATAATTTAGTGAAAACACACAAATTATCTATAAAATTGTAAATAAAGACACTTTTGATTCACACACAACAATCACACATCCATTGATTACAATAAATTATTTTAACATTCAGTACAAAACCACAGTGACCTGTGTGACGTCGTCAACAAGGTATTTCCTTCTCGCTCACTCACGTGTGATGGAAGTCGTAAGACAGACAGTCAACAAGGTATTTCCTTCTCGCTCACTCACGTGTGATAGAAGTCGTAAGACAGACCGTCAACAAGGTATTTCCTTCTCGCTCACTCACGTGTGATAGAAGTCGTAAGAATGACAGTCAACAAGGTATTTCCTTCTCGCTCACTCACGTGTGATAGAAGTCGTGAGACAGACAGGTGAACACGCCTGGTGTCGCCTAAATACGTATGACACTAAAATCATGAAAGTAAAAAAAAACTATATCTAAAACAATGAAACATGCATAATAATGATTATTGCATAACAAAAAATATCAAGATATATTTTTAATTATGCCTTCTTCACGTAATCTTCAACACAATCTCAAAAACCCGTAAAATATTGCATTTTCCATTGTTGACATATCTATCCAGCCAGATGTTTTAAATAAATTTACCGCATTACTGAATAAAAAGACAAAATCATTATAAATTAAATAATTAAATCTAAAAATCATCTCGATAAATTGGTTAGAAACAAACCGAATAAGTCTACATTTCTGCTAAATTTTGTACTCGAAAATATGTTAATCTCCTAATGGCATCACGCCAAACTTATTGTAAGGCGATTTTCTATCTACACAAAGTCGTCCAGTACACTAAACATAAATAAATAGTGAGCAAGATATAAATATTTCTACATCACTTTAATTACGCGTTTGTGATAGATCGCTCTCTAAAGTAAAGAAACACATTCTTATAAACTCCTTTTGTTAATGAGATCATTGTGGGTCCATGATTTACTACTTTCATAAGTCATCAAAAGGGCAGCTCACAAGCACTTGTTTCAGCGAACTCTCTAAACATATCACGTACTTAGATAAATAAGCACCCATTGTCAAAGTCTATGCCCTCATTTAGCACGAGATTTAAAATATTGTCCATGTTTTTAACTGAAGTTGGATGACGATAAATATCATAACAATTTCAAACCAACCAACTATATTTAAACACGTTCTAATTTACAACAATCAGAATCGCACGTCATAAAACATGGAGAATATATCCGTCAGACCAGGCAAGGTGTATAATTCCTTGATAGGAATCGAGCCTTATACTGCCAAGGTGCCAGATAACGGCGACCGCAGGACTCTCGCAGGTGTCTCTGAGTAGCTGATACCGGAGTGGTAGTGGTAGCGTGTGAGTGTATTAAATCAGGTTCTCGTTGTCGTCGTACGGACTGAGCGGATATGGCTCGACAGTAGATCACTTCGACGCGAGGAACATGATCAGTCTGCAAGTAAGACAATACTTACTTAGTGAAAGCGTGATCCCTTAGCCTTCTTCTTGTGGACTGTATTTGGACTGGAATCAAACTATTAACTTTCTAATTTCACTTTTATTCGTATAAAGAAGCACCAAGCACATGTTAACATCAAGAGCCTATATTGGACAGTGACAGTACAATCAACGTTGCCAGTGGCGAATATTCAAATGTAGATTATATTTTATGTTGCCATAAACAGGCTGCCACCGGCAAAAATAACAATTATAGCTAGTTAAGCTAAAGGTTAAACTTATGTTCGCCTTTGGCGCAAATACATACAGATAAATAATTAGAGCAATGATCAATCACACGATCATTTAAACATTGAACTTGATAACCCACTAACATGTGTCTAATTCTCTACAACTATTACAGATATCTAGACAGATTTATTTGCAGGAAGTTATACAAACAAATCTATTTAATATAGCAAAGCATAACCTAGACTTTTTATTTCTTAACGGATAGTACACACATAGCCAATCAATAGTGACTTGTAACATAATACCTTAATTCTAAATATACCTCCTACTATTGTTCAATAGGCAGGACATAAATAGTCTGTAATGACCTATTATACATTTTATGATCTGCTGTTTTTAACGTAACGGCTCTTACTTTGCCGTCTTTCCCCGGACAGACTTTTACAACTCTTGCCATTGGCCAAACTAAAGGTGGAGAGTTAGGTTCCTTCATAAGTACAAGCTGGCCTTCAATAAGGTTAGGCATAGACTTACTCCACTTGTTTCTATTTTGCAATGTGTTTAAATAATACTTATGCCACGCCTTCCAAAACCTTTGCTGTAGTTGGGTACATTTTTGCCAGAAATCAAGCCTGTTACTCACACGATCAGAAATATCTCGTTCAGGATACATTGACAAAGCTGTTCCTACCAAGAAATTTCCAGGAGTCAAGTAGCAGTAATCATTGACGTCCTCTGATAGAGGTAAGATAGGACGTGAGTTCAACACGGCTTCTATTTGACACAAGACCGTATTTAACTGTTCATAAGTCAGTTCAGCACTTAAAACTATTCTCTTTAAATGATATTTCATGCTTTTCACAGCCGCCTCTGCAAGCCCTGCGAAAACAGGGGCGTAACTAGGCGTATAATGAAACTTTATGCCTTCTTTTGCTGCATAGGCTTGCACAAGCGTCTGATGATCAGCAGAACTATTAAGCTCGTACAACTCAGCTAGCTGGTTCCTTGCCCCACGAAAACATCCCCCATTATCACAAAAGACATCGCTGGGCAACGCACGTCTGCTCAAAAAGCGTTTGAAGGATGCCAAGAAGGCATCTGTCGATATATCAGAAGTCAATTCTAAATGTACTGCTTTTGTTACAAAGCAAACATAAATACAAACGTATCCTTTAGTGATTACCGTGCTTCGCAACCTCGAATTTTTTATCTTAACTGGCCCAGCGAAGTCGATGCCTATCTTTTGAAATGGTCTGCATGCAGTGACGCGATGCTGAGGCAAGGATCCCATGAGTTGCTTTGCTGCACCAGCTTTAAATCTGAAACATACCATGCATCCATGAGTCACTTTTTTAACTTTTCGCATACCAGCTACCAGCCAATATTGTTGGTTTAAACTCGCTAAGAGCGACTTAGGGCCAGCATGTAACAACCTAACATGCTCTCTTTGTATGATCAATTCTGTTATTCGAGATTCGTTTGGCAGAATTATAGGATGTTTCTGTGCGAGTGGTATATCTGAATTATCTAATCTCCCACCTACTCTAAGCAAACCATTTTCGTCTAAAAATGGATGTATTGGCTTAATGGAGCCTTGCACATTGTTGCCTTTTCGCAATGAAGCTATTTCATCATTGAAATAAACCGACTGTTCGTGCTTTATTATAATATGCAACGCGCGTTGCAATTCGTCAGGATTCAGCACTCTCGCACTAACCCTACCATCGCCTTTTATATTATGACAGAATCTATAAATGTATCCTATTACCCTGGTCATTTTGTCAATGTCTGAATACTTCTCTATTATTTGAAGAATATCATACTGTACCGCTGTAGCAAGTACTATCATATCAGGCCTGGGGCTCTCCGGTTTCATCTCAGGTAAGTCTTCAGGTAAGTTCTGATTTTTATTATCAAATGTGTACTCACATTGCAGGAATTTTGGCCCCTCCCACCAGAGGGAGCATTTTGGAAGTTCCTGTGGGCTGATGCCTCTGCTTATGAGATCAGCAGGGTTGTCTGCTGATGGCACATATTGCCATTGCCATTTGGATGTTTTTTGCTGAATTACACTTACTCTGTTCGCAACGTAAGCTTGCATCCTTGTTTTGTCAGTCTTTATCCAAGCTAAGGTAATTTGTGAGTCAGTATACAAGTAAACATCATCTATATGTATGTTTCTACACAATGTATCATATACTCTTTCCGCAAGTATAGACAAAAGCAACGCAGCATTAAGCTCCAGCCGAGGTATTGTTAGTGGCTTTGCACGTGGGTTAATTCGCGACTTTGAACAGAGCAAGTATAATTCAGCCTTACCCGTTATGTCGACCACGCGTAGGTATATACAGCACCCGTAGCCTGTTGTGCTGGAAGCGTCGCAGAATCCGATCAGCTGCACCGCCGCTGCTTTGTTGGTTGGAATACACCTTCCTAAATTAATGGGCTGCATGTCAGCCAGACTGCTAGCAAAGTTAAGCCATTCTTCGATCAAATCGTTAGGCAAGCGATCGTCCCAATCTAGATTATCTGACCAAATTTTTTGAATAATGCTTTTTGCTCGCACTACAATTGGACTAGCAAAGCCCATGGGGTCATAAAACTTTGATATGTAACTTAGGACTTCCCTCTTTGTTATTTTATTACTTTTAAATGCTTCTGGGCTGTTGATAGTGAAACAGTCCCCTTTAACGTCCAAGGTAAGTCCCAAGGTCTTCATACTAAAGTTTCCCTTTTGAAAATCAAGCTCACTGAATTGTTGTTCAGCCTTAGGTATGCTTCGAAGAACTTCAGGTGTATTGGAAGCCCATTTGTGCAAGTTGAAACTGCCATAGCTCAACAGCTCACATAGTTGTCGTTTAGCCTCAAGTAGTTGATGCATGTCAGAGCATGAGTACAAAACATCATCAATGTACGTGCAATTTTTTAATATGAAGGATGCCAGTGGTAATTCTTGCTCATGCCTCTGGGCGAGTTCCATTAAACATCGCGTAGCTAAATAGCTCGAAGGTTTAACTCCGTATGTGACTGTGTCAAGGCGAATACACCGCAAAGGCTGGTCTGGGCTTTCCCTCCACAAAATGTTCTGGAGTGAAGAGTGTTCCGGATTCACAAGAATGTTGCGAAACATCTTCTTGATATCTGAACTCCATGTGAATTTCCCAAATCTATACAGCATTACAATATCGAACAATTCTTTTTGTACTATAGGCCCATTCAATAGAATATCGTTCAATGAGATCTTCTTGCCGGTTTTCATAGACGCGTCAAATACCACCCTTGTACGCGTAGTTTTGCTTTGTTCATTTATTACAGCATGATGCGGCAAGGAGTATATCGCATCTTCATTGAAATTGTATGAGTTAATATCTACATAGTGTCCATGTCCCAGCTCTACATATTCATCTATAAACCTTTGATAATCTGTCAGCAGCTTGATGTATTCAGCAGCAGTCGATGCCTGGTGTCTGAGAATGTAGCAGACTATATCAGAACATATGCCGCCGGTGTGCTTGCGCTTGCCGCTCGTTTCGTTGGCTCGAATCCGAGGCTCGATTGGACCAAATGAAAGCGTGATCTCTTAGCCTTCTTCTTGTGGACTGTATTTGGACTGGAATCAAACTATTAACTTTCTAATTTCACTTTTATTCGTATAAAGAAGCACCAAGCACATGTTAACATCAAGAGCCTATATTGGACAGTGACAGTACAATCAACGTTGCCAGTGGCGAATATTCAAATGTAGATTATATTTTATGTTGCCATAAACACTTAGGACTAGCGTTTATTGAAATGGTCCCAAAGTGGAACAAGTATTTGGGGGTACCGCCAGGGCAGAGCTGAAACAAGACAGATGGGCGATCGCAGACAAAAACATACGGTTGTCGCTCGCTCGGGACCGGGAAGGAATTTGAGCATCAATCTTTAAATCCGTTTCAGCTTCAGAGACGTGCAAGTCGCTACAAGAATGATATTTACATGAATTGTATTTGGATAGATGTAGACCGGAAGTCGCTTTTGGCCACCGCCAGTTACACAAGAACTCACCGGAAGTGTATCGCCTTGTTGCTGAGCAGCCTGTTAGTGTCGCTCGGGTCGGCCAGCGCCAGCGGCAGCGGCAGCGGGGGCGCGACACTGCTGTCCCCGGCTATGTTCACATGTGTGTAGGGCTCACCGGAAGTGTATCGCCTTGTTGCTGAGCAGCCTATTAGTGTCGCTCGGGTCGGCCAGCGGCAGCGGCAGCGGGGACGCGTCGCTGCTGTCCCCGGCTTTGTTCACATGTGTGTAGGGCTCACCGGAAGTGTATCGCCTTGTTGCTGAGCAGCCTGTTAGTGTCGCTCGGGTCGGCCAGCGGCAGCGGCAGCGGGGGCGCGTCGCTGCTGTCCCTGGCTAGGTATACATATGTGTAAGGCTCACCGGAAGTGTATCGCCTTGTTGCTGAGCAGCCTGTTAGTGTCGCTCGGGTCGGCCAGCGGAGCGGCAGCGGGGGCGCGTCGCTGCTCTCCCCGGCTAGGTACACATGTGTGTAGGGCTCACCGGAAGTGTATATCCTTGATGCTGAGCAGCCTGTTAGTGTCGCTCGGGTCGGCCAGCGGTAGCGGCAGCGGGGGCGCGTCGCTGCTGTCCCCGGCTAGGTACACATGTGTGTAGGGCTCACCGGAAGTGTATCGCCTTGTTGCTAAGCAGCCTGTTAGTGTCGCTCGGGTCGGACAGCGGCAGCGGCAGCGGGGGCGCGTCGCTGCTGTCCCCGGCTAGGTACACATGTGTGTAGGGCTCACCGGAAGTGTATCGCCTTGTTGCTGAGCAGCCTGTTAGTGTCGCTCGGGTCGGCCAGCGGCAGCGGGGGCGCGTCGCTGCTGTCCCCGGCTAGGTACACATGTGTGTAGGGCTCACCGGAAGTGTATCGCCTTGTTGCTGAGCAGCCTGTTAGTGTCGCTCGGATCGGCCAGCGGCAGCGGCAGCGGGGGCGCGTCGCTGCTGTCCCCGGCTAGGTACACATGTGTGTAGGGCTCACCGGAAGTGTATCGCCTTGTTGCTGAGCAGCCTGTTAGTGTCGCTCGGGTCGGCCAGCGGCAGCGGCAGCGGGGGCGCGTCGCTGCTGTCCTCGGCGAAGGTGTGCTCCGCCACGCGTGCCCGCACGGCCGCCTCGCCGTACGGTCCGCGGAGCGCCACCCACAGCAGCGGGAGCGGGCACGACGACTTGGATTTCAGGATAAGCTGGGAAGGGTGTAAGGTGGTAAGGGAGACGATATTTAGAGTGGACAGACCATCCCGGCGCATTTAGTCTACTTCTCGATAGGTCGACTTGGTCCTTTACATCCATTTGTCATAGCGTCCACTACCCCTAACAAGCGAGAATACTGATTTCTAACACTGCCCTCCGCTAACTTAAAAGTCGCTAAGCCACAGAACCTCCTTTTAGGACGTAAGCGATAACCGTGGATTATGGTAGCGGCGTACACACGGTGAATTCACGGTTCGGTTATCTCTTAGAGGAATGGAGATATTGAACTAAATTTTAACAACTCACGATCTGACTTTTAGATGTGTACAGTTATACTAATGCTAGTGAAAGGCGACCTTTTGTATTTATGAATGCTATAACAAAAAATAGTGCGTCAATTAGTGCCTTAACCAATCCCCAAATTCGCGGTAGAACATAATAAAAATTAAATTTAAAGTTCTAGAAACAAACATATCATCGTACAGGCGTTTACAAAAATGATTTTTACTTCAATTACGGACCAAGAACTGTGAATCTTACATAGTTACATCAACGACATATTAAACTGTGATTATTTGTTTTTAACTGAAAATGTAATTTTACTGTGATTAGATATAATACTATTAGATCCATGCCATTTAAATAGTTGGATAAGTAAATATATCCAGCCATTATATGGTGAGGAAGTTAAAAAATGTGATTATAGGTACTGTGGTTTAATTATTGTAGGAAAATTAATGAGAAATGCATGGTGTCAATAGGGGTGGCGCAGAATTTTTTTGGGCGGGTGAATTATGTTGAAAGAGAGTTTAGTATGATACGAAGCAAATTACCATGATCTCGCCTATTTGATAACATATGCATTCTGAATAAGATTCATGTCAGCAAAGACATTTTCACTTCGATAGTCGTAATAGCTGAGTTACTTCGCGTTCCTAGCCGCAACATAATCAATTATCGATCGATATCGATATATAGCGCTATCTTCATTCGATTCAATCACATTTTAAAAAGCAACCAGCAACTCCTGGTGCTCCATATTGTTGATTGCAATTAAAATTTCCTCTACATTCACGTAAAAAAGTGGTCATACTGGATTATTTATCTGTTAGTGTCAAGGTCATCATCTCTTTCAAAGCGTTCCGAATGGATCATAAGTTTAAGTGGTGATGGTCGCTATTTCCCATTGCCCGGAATGGCATCATGAACCTGGGATGGTTGGTGATAGTTTTAGTGCTGTTTGCTCCATACGGAACATGCTGTTAGTGAATACTGTTTGATGACGTCGTCGTATCATGGATTTGCACCATTATGTATTTAAAAAACGTACGAATAGGAAACATTAATTACGACTTTTGAAAGTAACACCTCAGAAGTTTTTTTTTTTTTGGTGTTGCATCTAAAACTCAAGAACAACCCCTGGTGGCTTTTAGTTAGCGGAGGGCAGTATAATGCATGGCCCGGCTCATTGATGACATAGTGGACCGACGTCATCCCGGAGAATAGATCCAGCGGTTGTGCTGTGCAAAATACATCATGCCCATATTCTTAGTCGATGTACTGTTAATTACATATTAGCCCCGCAAAGGGCATAAAAAAATAGAGTAAATTACATAAAAGCGTGGAAAATGACATGTCTTCTTCTTCGGCATGGCAATCAATCAAGAATTCATCTCACGCACCCATTCTGGGGCGTGGGGAGTCAGGGTCAGATCATCGGATCTCTTCCTGAAGAAGCGCCTCTGTCCACTCCTATGGACAGGTCATCGGGGGGCCCTCGCGGGCGGTGGAGATCTTCTCACGAGGGGTGTTCTGTTGGATGATCGCCGGCTAGGCAACCAGGTCGCGTGGCAGGCGGCGGCGGTCGGGCGGGCGTGCGTGGTACGGCGCCATGTCGCGGATATGCGGATGTTGAGAGCTATCCGCACGCGCGAACATGCCCTTCGCCAGCCTCTGGACAAACTGGTCCACTGGTTCCCATCTGAGGTCCCTCTGGATCGTCGCATTCCTCACGTAGCGGGGGGCGTCGACGATGGTACGCAAAGAGAGGTTCTCTTGGGCTCGGAGTCTCCGTTTGTTCGTCTCCGAGCACAGGGCGTACCATGCCGGGGCCGCGTAGGTGAGGCGGGATCTCACGTAGCACTTGTAGATCCCGAGCTTCGCCCTCAGAGGGAGGCTGGAGTCGAGAAGTGGACGCAGCTTGGCGCGTGCCACCTTGACCTGGTTTACGACGTTGTCGACATGTTGCTTCATGGTGAGCCGGCGATCGATGGTCACTCCCAGGTACTTCACCTGCGGAGACCACGCGATGTCCTGTCCTTGGAGCTGGAGTGGTGGTGGAAGGGGGGACTGGCCTGTGATGAGCGCCTGCGTCTTTCCAACGTTGACGGACAACCGCCACTTGGCGAGCCAGTCGGGCAAGATGTCCAGGAAGCGCTGCAGTTTGACGGCAGCGTGCCGTGCCTGGATCGACGACGCGTAGTAGGCAGCGTCGTCGGCGAAGAGTGCCAGCTGGGCACCCGGCCCGACGGGGATGTCGTCCGTATATTGGGAGTAACAGGCTGGAGACAGGCAGGACCCCTGAGGGACGCCGGCTGCAACGGGGTGTTCCTCGGAGACGGCGTCTTCCACCATCACTCGGAAGCGGCGATTCTTCAGGAAGGAGGCGATGATCTGGACCAGTCTTCTTGGGGCTGGAGACGTCGACAATTTGTACAGCAACCCCTCGTGCCATACTCTGTCAAACGCCTTCTCCATGTCCAGGAGTACTGCGACAGTGTATTCCTTCTTGTTTAAACAAACCGTCATGTCATTCAGTACTCTGGTGAGCTGAAGCGTCGTAGAATGCTCGGGCCTGAAGCCGAACTGTTCCGGGCGCGGCTGAATGTGGGGCAGTAGCTTCGCCAGCAGGAGTTTCTCAAACACCTTTGAGATGGTACTCAGTAGAGTTATCGGCCGATAGCTCTCAGGCAGCTTGGAGTCCTTACCCGGCTTGGGCAACATGATGACCAAGCCCTCCTTCCATTGGGTTGGGAAGTGGCCCGTGCGCAAGATACCGTTAAACAGGCGCGTAACGGCCGCCACAGTACGTGGCGGCAAATGTAGCAGCGCCATGTTAGGTATGCGGTCTGCGCCCGGGGCTTTCCTGGGCTTGGTACGTCTGAATGCACGCATGATCTGGCCGGGCGTGACGACGGTGGGGTCCTCTTCGGGAGCTATCGGCGAGGCGAAGTACTCTCGCAGGTGTCTCTCGACTGCTGCGACGTGCTCCACATCATCCGTAGGGTTCGGCTTGAACTGCTTCTCGAGGCATTCGGCGAAAATCTCCGCACGGTCTTGGGCTCGAAATCTTGGTAGGCCGTCGCTGCCCAGGATTGGTCGGACGGGAGTTGGAGTAGTCGATAAATCCCGGCATAGGCGATGCACGGAGGGGACGTGGTCGCCCATGGACTCGACGTGGCGTTCCCAGGATTCTTCGGCGTGGAGATCAAGTCGGCGCTTCAGCGCTGCCGTCATGGCGTTGAGCCTGGTCTTCATCGTTGGGCAGCGGGTTTGCTGCCACTGCTTCCGGAGAGCGCGCTTATCGCGGATGAGTGCGCGTAGCTTAGCAGGAAGAGGATTGGGCTTCCCCCCGCGAGCTACGGTGTGCGATGATAGGTCGAGCGCGTCTCGGATCTAGGTGGTTAGCAGCGATGCCAGGCGGTCAACGTCTTCCGGCTGGTTGACTGGACATGTGGTCGAAGACTGGTCGAGGACGGCGGTGAAGGCGCCCCACTGGTAGCGTCGGCGTGATGCTGGCGGAGAGACCCGGGTGGGCAGGTCCGCCAGGACGAGAAGTACTGGCCTGTGGTCCGATGGGAGGTCAGGGAGAACCTCCTGGCTCGGCGGTGTCCGGAGACCTCTGACGACCACGACGTCGATGATGTCCCATCCGGCCCGCGTGTCGAAGTGGGTGGGCTCGTCGGGGCCGATGACGTCGTAGTTGTGGCTCACGGAGTCGGCATGGATGGCGCGTCCAGCTGGGCACACCCTGGTGGAGTTCCAGGCGGTGTGCTTGGCGTTGAGGTCGCCGGCGACAAGTGTCGGGTGCGGCGACTGTAGCAGCCCCCGTAGCTCGGCGGTGCGGATTGGTGTACTGGGGGGCTTGTAGGTGGCGTAGAGTCGCAGCACCTCGCCGGCGACCTGGAGGTCGACGCCCAAAGCATATAGGGATGAATACTCCTGGGCGTCGATAAGCTGGTGGACGATCTTCCTGCCGACGATGACTGCCAAGCCTCGAAAGGTCCAGCCGCTGGAGGTCTTCTCGTCCTTGCGGTAGACGAAGTAGCCGGGCAGCGACAGCTTGTCGCTTCCGGCAAGGTGTGTCTCGCTAATGAGCATCACGTCGACGCGGTAGTCCCTCAGGAACACGTGGAGCAGCCGCTTCTTCCCTGTCAGCGACTGTTCGTTCCAATGGACGACCCTGAGCGGCTCATGCATTGCGGAGCAGAGCGATGAGTCTGCCCAGGGCAGTGTGGTCGCTGAGGAGGGCGAGCAGGGCTGTGAGGTGCCCCAAGTCCTGCTGCCCTATCGCCGCAGCCGGAGTGGCGGCGCCAGCGGCGGCTGCAGTCTCGCTGGCGGCGAGAGTAGCCGCCGCGGCGCCGGCGGCAGGTGGAGCCGTCGCCTTCTTCTTCTTCTTCCCCCCCCGCTTCGTCTTCTGCCTGGGGGCTCCGTCGTTCGCCTGCGCCATAAGCGAGGCGGGCGCCGTTGGTTCCTGCAGATCGGGACGAGGCAGAGGGGGAGGCTGCACCTTCTTGGGCCCGGGCGCGTTGGTGAGCGCCACAGTGCCGGCCTTCTTGTTCCGCGCCTCCTGGCGGAACACGGGGCACGTCGCATTATTTGCCGTGTGCGGGCCACCGCAGTTGGCGCACGTCGGCGGCTGGTCTTTCGGGCGGGGGCATTCCCGTGCCGAGTGGGGACCGCCGCAACGTACGCACGCTAGGGGGCGGTGGCACATATGCGACGAGTGCCGGAATTGCTGGCACCTGTGGCACTGGGCCGGGCCCTGCTTCGAGCGCCAGGCCTCGATCTTCACCCCCGGCATGTACAAGAGCTCCGTGATCTCGTACACAGCGCCGGGGGCACGGTCTGGATTCTTCTTCAGGCTGGCGAAGAAGATGCAGCCGGGTCTTCCTTTGCGCGCCCGGATCTGCTTACAGTACTCGGCCTCCACACCGAGTTCTGCAAGCGCCGCAACTATCTCCTCCGGCGCGGTGTTAGAAGGCAGCCCGCGGATCGCCACCTTCTGGGTCTTGTCGGCCGGCAACGAGTATGAGAACCACCTCACACCGTGGTCCTTCTCCAGCCTGCACAGGTAACGTTGCACAAGCCGTTACTCGTCTTCGGCCGTTGGGGTAAAGCGCACACCCTTTTGGTAGGCGCGCGCGCTGGGAGCACGGCCGAGCTCGCTGGCTATCGCCCTGAATTGGTCGGCCCAGTTGGGTAGGACCTCCACAATAAGGGGCGGATAGCGCGGCTGGCGGGGCTGCTGTGGCGCTGCGCCTCCCGACGGGGCGGTGGTGGCGGTGGCAATCGCGGCTGCGGTTTGGGCGGCGGCAGTGGCAGGCGGCGTTGGGCGGGCGGGCGGCATTGGGCGGGCGGGCCCTATCGCGGGTGCGGTGGCGTGCGGGTTCGCAGGCGCAGCGGCGGGGCGCGTAGGGCGGGCGGGCACAGTCGCGGCGGTGGGCGGGTTCGCGGGGGCGGCGGCGGGGCGCGTAGGGCGGGCGGGCACTATCGCGGGCGCTGCGGTGGAGCGCGTGGGGCGGGCGGGCACTCGCGACGTGGTCGCCGACGGGGCGGGCGGACGCGCGGTTGGCGGCACCGGGTGCCTCACTGAACGGGGGGGGGACGCGGTGCTGGGGCGCGGTGCCCCAGACACGGTGGATGCGGTCGCGGCCGCCGCGGCAAACGACACTGTAGGAGAGCACTTATTAGGTAAAACACTCGTACCTGTTTGTGTTGAAGCACTCTCATAGTCACTCGTGGCGGCGGACAGTCCAGGGGCGGGGGCGGGTGCCTGAAGCGCGCCCGTCCAGGGCGACAGCGACGGCATGTCGAGGCCCGTCTTCCTCGGCGGCGGCTGGTTCGTCGGTGGCGGGGTCGGTGAGTCCGCAAGCTGGACTCGCTTTCCATCTCCTCGGAGACGCAGCTCGTCGCTCGGGCTTTCGCTGCTACGCGGGCGCCTCGTCCCGCGGGTTGGTGGCAGCACCAAAGGCTGCATTTTCGCCTGCTCCACTAATTGCGCGTCGAGAAGCTCGGCGCCGATACAAGCCGTGGGCTTGCCCGACAGGGCAGCGCGGCTTGCGGCGACGTATGCCTCCATGGCACGAAGTAGGCCCGCCGAAAACAGGTTGGCTTGAGCGGCCCGAATTAAATATAATTCGTCCAGCTCAAGCTCTGCCCTCGGGGACACAGGACGCCGCACCAAGGGCGACCCGTACTCCGTCGACGTGGAGATAGGGAGCAGGCCTTTTTTTTTTCATTCATAATTCATTTATTGATTTGTGAGACACAAGTACATCAGGTGTAATGGTTGAAAAAATATAGCTTCTTTTGTGCTCTACCTAAATAGGCATACAAATCTTATGTCACAAGTAAATCTTTTTAAATAATTTTATAAAAATACAATTAAATACAGAATGTCAAAAATTAAAAGATTCAGTTAATATTAAAAAAACAATTTAAATAAATACAAAATTAATGTCAATGATAAAAATATACATGTCAGCGTGTCAATAATTACAAACTAAATTAATAAATATCTGATCTAAATTACAATTTATCTTCAAAGAACTCTTTCATGTCATAATAGCATTTATTAGTCAGCATGTCATATAATTTTCTTTTAAATTGAATAGTATTTAGCGATTTTAGATTATCTGGCAACTTGTTATATATTTTTGGTCCCATGACCACAATGGTTTTTTGTTTGAAGGCTGTTTTACAGGATTCAATTTTTAGTTTATGTGGATGCCGTATTGTTCTAGAGCTATTATCATGCGCCTTTGGAAATAGCGACTCGTTTGTTTTGACAAAGACAGCAACTTCATATACATATAGACAGGTAAGTGTAAGAATTTTCAGTGCCTTAAAATATGGCTTACAGGTTTCGGTAGATTTTAACTGACACATCGCTCTCAGACATCTTTTTTGGGCTTTAAATATTGTAGTTACTTCAGTGCAATTGCCCCAAAATACAATTCCAAACCGCAATGTTGACATTACATACCCGTGGAAAGCTGACAGTACGGCGTCTCTACTAACAATTTTTGATAACTTGTATAAGGCGTAGGCAGATTTACTAAGCTTATTGCACGTTACCTCGGCTTGGTATTTCCAGTTTAAGTTATGATCTATCGTCAAACCTAAAAACTTGGTGACATGTTCTTGCTGGATTGCTACATTGTTGTATACCAAGTTTACAGGAGGTGGATTGGTTTTTTGTGTAAAGTGCATAATTTTAGTTTTGCTTAAGTAAGCCTTTAAACAGTTTGATTCTAGCCATGACATTATTTCTTGGAGAGTTTTATTTATTTCGTGTTCGTAATTTTTATTTTCTGATTTTTTTATGACCGCTGTGCTGTCGTCAGCAAAGAGGGTCATAGGGTAGCTTACATTCAGCGGCAAATCGTTAATGTAGAGTAAAAAAATCAATGGGCCGAGTATACTGCCTTGCGGGACTCCATGTAGAGACAAGCGGTCATTTGAAGTATATGTTACTTCGTTGTTTGTCTCTATGCAAATATTTGAGAGTTGAGTTTGTTGTGTTCGCCCGTTTAAATATGATTTTATGAGTTTTAAAGCTGTACCTCTCACTCCATAGAATTCCATTTTTTGTAGCAAAATTTTGTGATTAACGTAGTCGAATGCTTTTGTCATGTCCATGTAAATAGCCGATACTGGAACTCTAGAATCTACGCATCGTATTATATCCGCAAGAAAGTCGTATATTGCGAGATTAATACTTTTTCCTTTTCTGAATCCTTTTTGCTGCTCTACTAATATATTATAATTATCGAGATAGTTGTAGACCGAATTATAAATAACATTTTCAAATATTTTGGAAATAATTGGAATTAAGGCAATTGGTCTGTAGTTGTGAACCGAGTTTTTATCGCCTTTTTTATAAATAGGCTTAATTATCGTTGTTTTCAATTTTGCAGGGAAAGTCCCGTTAACAATGCATAGATTTATTATGTGGCTTAGATGGGGTGAAATTATTTCATTAACGTATTTTATCACGTTAGTGCTAATGTTATCATAGCCTACGCTTGTTTTATTTTTTAATGATTTTATTATTTTGATTATGTCATACGAAATTGTAGGTGATATAAATAATGAAGATGGTTGAGAATTGAATTTTAGGTTATATGTCATATGTAGGTCTATAGGTGGAGTTGTTATTTGGTCTATGAAGTGGTCATTAAATGTGTTTGCAATTTTTATTGGGTCTGTAATCAATGTATTATTATCGTCCTTTAGTTTTCTAATGGGTTCCCTGGGTTGATAAGGTTTAGTGCTGTTAATAATTTTCCAAGTTGTTTTTGACTTAT
The DNA here is from genome assembly GCA_949825045.1 of Argyresthia goedartella. NCBI lineage: Eukaryota > Metazoa > Arthropoda > Insecta > Lepidoptera > Argyresthiidae > Argyresthia > Argyresthia goedartella. The sequence goes on along the minus strand of OX463827.1, from coordinate 2,271,876 downwards.
TAACTGACGTTCTAATTAAATGACTGTTTATAGATTTTTGTGTCAGCTTTATAATTTTTCTTAATCTTTGAGTATAAGTTTTTAGAGCAGATTTATTGACTTCACTTGGATTTATCCTATTGTTCCAAAGCAGAGTCCTTTGCCTTTTTGTACATATTTTTATACCTTTTGATATCCATCTGACTCTCTTTTCGCAGGAGATTTTAATATATTTTAATGGGAAACATAGCTCATACAGCAAAAAAAAAATGTCAAGAAATCGGTTGTATGCCTCATTTGGGTCGTCAGTAGTGTATAAGTCAGTAAATTTCCATTGATTTAGGTACTCTTTGAATTTTTTTAGATTTTCGTCACAGTAGTCCCTCCGTTTTATCCGCCAGAATTTCAGTTTACATGTTTTTTTGACATTGCATTTCAATATTTGAGCTGTATGTTCAGACAAACCTAAATCGACGACCTCAGCCTGACAGCAAGTAGCATCATTGTGAGCAAAATTGTCAATGCATGTTTTGCTTTGTAGTCTTGTGGGCTCATTTATTGCTAAGGTTAAGTTGTGACTTGTTAAGATATGGATAAATTTTTGAGAGGTTTTATTTGGCTTCAAAATGTCTATATTAAAGTCACCACAGAGTACAACTGTCTTGTCACGTTTTTTGTTAATTAATTTCAGCAACTTATTTAATTGTGTGAAGAAAATTTTTAATTCCGTAGCTAACATTTTTGGGACTCTATAGAGACATAGTATTATAAACGCGTAGTCTGTCAGCTCTACTGCACAACATTCCATATTACTTGAAATAGAAATGTCCTGCAGCTCTACACTTTTATATTTTATCCCGTTCTTCACAAGTATACATGCACCTCCCCTTTTTACATTTTGTCTGGAGTAACATGATGCCAAGTTATAGTTGGGTATAAATAGTTGATCCTCATATCCTGACTCTATAAAATACTCTGTGCAACAAATTACATCTATACATTTTCCTAATGAATCTAAATTTGATAAATGTACACTTAACAAGTCTGATTTACTTATAAGTCCAGCTATGATTTGATGTAAGATAGAGATACTGTTATAGGCGAAAAAACTCTAGCTCCTTTTTTTCCTCTGCATTAACTTGCTGATTTCCATCCTTTTCTCCTCTATTGTTGATGTTACCATGCTGCTGTGTTACTTTAGTGCTTATTACGTTTGATAGTGCTTTAAGGTCTGCAAAGATTTGTTTCATTCCCATGTTATTTAGCGCTAACTGCCGCCCCGAGAACATGTCGTGATCGTAGGTAAGGTTTTCATTGGAGTCCAGAATATGCGCATACTTATGACTCATATTATCTAACCAGAGTAGGTTGTTGAACATCTCAACCCTGCAGTTGAACACGGTGAGGTTCGGACCAAATTTAAATACAGGCAAACAGAGGATAATGTTTGTGTGTTGTATTCTTAGGAGTGTGCATCTTATGTTTTCTATAATTTCAAAGTAGTTATTGGTTTCCACGAAGTCTGTTTCTCCAATTATTACGATGCAGTAATCCTTACTTGTATGGTCTTGCAGCTTTATTTCAATATCCTTAAGGAGTACTTTGATGCCGACATTCCTAGTCAAATAGTGACACAGCTGAGTATTTCTGTCGAAGGTTTCCTGCGCAATTGTGAGGACGCTATTTTGTGAATTGCTGCTCAATATAGTTACTTTTCTCGTTAATGGTTTTATTTTTTCCTCATGCGTGCTTGGCGCCCTTGTTTCGTGCTGTAATGCAAACTTTGAATTCACATGTTCATTTTGTTGACCTGTTGGCTCTTTAAGGGCTTTTTTTATTTTATTTTTAGAGTTAACGCCTAGCATAGGCCACTGCGTGAGGTCTACCGTCTGTTGTTCATTTGAAATTGAGGTAGTCGGTGTATCGTGACGCCGAGGAGTAGATTTGGATGATTTGCTTTTTTTTCCTTTTTGGAGTTATATAATCATTTTTTAGGCTTTCTGTTACCTTTTTGCACAATTCATTTGTTTTTTTCAAATCGTCAAAATTTTTATGTAAGCGTCTATTTTCTAAATTCAAATTTTCTATCTCTTTATGAGCTGTTTTTAGCTCTCGTTTCAGAACTTCAATTTGTTTTTTAAGCTCCATGACTTGGTTCTCGTCGTCGTCAGAGATTGCGGGCAAACTACTACTGGTGCCATCTAGGGGATCTTTGGTGGTATCTAGTTCCTCATCGGTCAACTGTGACTCTGATCGTGTTCGCGGCTTTCTGAATGTTATGTTTGCAAAGAAACTCATCTTTTTCAGTATAGATGTCGCTCACCACGAAGAGAAATACAAAAAAATATTTTGTAACACGGGCAGGATTGAATCTGAGGTCACTGTACCACAGTGCGTGCTAGTGGAAAAGGAAAAAGAAAAAGTATTTTTGTTGTGTGGGGATCGAACCTGCGTCGTTGCAAAACGACTAGGCGTAACGCCTCACCTTAACCGTTCCGGCCAAACACCTGCTACTTCTACTGGCGAAATAAGGTAACGTATGTGTTTGTGAGATAATTTAGCTTCTCCTCTCTAGGTGGCGTTAGTAGGTACATGAGTATTTGATTTTGCTGGATCGATCGATACCGAAGAATGATTTGTATTTATTCACTTTTAGGTTATGGTTTTTTTAGTCTTCAATATTAGTTCTTGGTCACAAAGAATGTATCACTTTTATATATTTTCACTGTTCAGATGATTACACTAGTATTTTTCAGTCACTAGCACTATTGTTCATTGTCACTTATAACGGTTGTTTACGGCACATGATTTCTTCAATTAATCGTCTTTGTAACAATTGATTTGAGGAAATTGTATATTATTCCGGCAAATTGGGAATGACAATTGATATTTATCACTGTTATTAGGACTATTTTCTCTTTGGACACTCAAAACTCTAAAAATATATACGGAGACAGTGTTTACGTCGGCAGTGTTGCCATCCCATCCTTCCCATCATCCCATCATCCCAGCCTTCTAGTGATGCCGATCGCTGCGTACGGCGCCGGCGCGGGGTTTCACCCAACGGCGGGCTGTTCGCATTCACGGCATCGTCACTGTCACTAACACAACCACTCACAATGTCACTAGCACTGTAGCCCTTAAAAGGGCTTTTGGGCTCGTCCATAGCGGCGGGCTATGGACGAGCTGGCGTCACGAAAGGGTTACACACCAGGCACGACCTTAGGCAGAGCCAGCGTCCGTCCCGATGTGATAATCCCCTCCGTGAACACTCGCGGCGCGGGTATCGCGATCGCGGCGCGTGTTGCACACGTTCGCTTCGCACGAAGCGGCGGGTGAACTGCAGCGGGACGGCGAAGTGGAGATCCGTGTGCGCGACGGTCGAAACTATCCATAAGATAGATGGATAGGCATGGCAACTGTTAGCGCGAGCTTACATCATGTGGCGTAAACAAAACCATACCGCGATGTAGGAATCCGTAACAGCGCCATCTGTTGGCGCAGACAGGTAAACTACCCCAGAATATAATGAGAATGCCACATGGTACTCACTTCAGTAAGGCCGGCTTTAGAGCGACGCGGATGGTCCGCGCGGACCCTACGCGTCGCTCTGAAACTGGCCTTAACCGGGGTTGGGTTCAAGATCAGTTAAAAATTACTCCGAGTCTTGCGAAAATTACCCGAGCGTTCGGAAAAAACCCAAGTGTAACCGAGGTTAAACGAACGAACGAACGGCAGCTTGCCGAACCGAACAGCATTAGGATGGTGTTCGTTGTTTTTCTTTTTGTTAAATAAAGTAAGCATGTGAATAAACTTGTACTTCTGATTTCAGATGAGAGATCTTCCAAAGCGTTCTTATTCTTCTCTTTTTGCTTAAGTTGCTTTGACATTGATAAGTTATCCCGATCAGATATACGAATTATACCTGACGTTACCTGGCTTTAAGCCTAATATTGAGAGTAGCATACTTGACTTCCTTTCCGGCTCGACGAAATTAGCCCCAAACAGCTCACTTCCTGTTTAAAACTCCTAAAATACATGTCATATCCGTTTGGAACCTCAGCAACATTGCGCGCGTAAAGTTTCAGAAATGGCGGCAATTGAAGCCAGCGTTATTGCGCGCGCTCAATTTTCAGGTCATTGGCGTTTTGGATTTCTTTCCGTGCGCACGCGTTCAACAAAATTGAAAATATTCCTAGTTATTCTTCGAAATATCCTTGGAATTTTGTTACGGTTATAGTGTTAATTGTTCAGTGTAACAGCAAAAAATAATCCGTTTAGTAAAAATCGCCTATATAGTCCCGTGTAGTGAATCATCGAGGAGTGATCACTTCCACGTCTCCGGAGCGGAGGAGCAGCCGGAGGAGAAGACATCGGGGGAGTAAGAAAGAATTGAAGGACAAGTGAAATGGAAAAATCTTTCCAAGATTCAGCTAGTAACTCGGCAATGCATTATCATATGGTGAACAGATCGAGTGATGCAATGTTTAGTAACTCATACAATCTCGCAATATGATGATATGTTTGATTATGACATTGAATTTGACAGGAATATCGCGCCCTTTGATATAGGAGTGATATTAGTAAGTAGATAATTGTAACTACCCTCGAAAGTACAAACATTGCACTCATCCGAATCTCAAGCCGAGAACATCATAAGTAAATCCAATCCAATCAGGTTAGGTATTTGCCGTTCGCATGAGTAACAAACTTTTATTGTTCTGTGCTGGGGTTCATTGAACTCGAGTGCGCCAAGTCCTTCGATGGCAATCATACTTGGCGGGAACGTGGTTTGATCAAGCAGAAGGAGGCGCAAAAAAAAGGGATATTTTCGACGGTCATGTCTTGGCTTGTTGAGCACCAAGCAGATTCCGAATACAGGGATAAGGTATGTAATACAATCAACGAGATGTCTTCCGAGGGGGAATATAATAAAATCGATTCTTATCAATTGCGAACTATTGACGTTGGACGAGTGGATCTCGTCCGCAGCGTCGCGAATCTATACTTAATACATTCACGACCGTCGCGTAATGGTAACCTCGTGCAAGATTCCGCCCTCGGTGGATATTCCATAACTAATCCCAGTTTTACAGATTTTATGTCCGAGGAAGGAGAAACCTGGAGATTTTTCGTGAGTTTGAACTCCAGAGCAAGGCAAATAGAGGAGGCAAGCCCTTGCGCAAAGGGCTCCCCGCAACAGTTAGCCCACACTCGCGCGCAGCGGTGTCGCGCCCCCGCCGCCCGGAGCCCGGCTAGCGCTCCGGGCCGCCAGCCTGCGCAAGGCTGGCGCGCGCGCGGAGGGGAAGCGGGAGACAAACGACGACTGCGCGCATTTTCGTGAGCATTTTCGACCTCCAGAGCAAGGCAAGTAGAGAAGGTGAGCCCTTGTGCCGCTGGCTGCCCGCTACACTTAGCCCACGCCCGCGCGCAGTGGTGATGCGCCCCCGCCGCCCGGAGCCGGCATACGGCAAGCGCTCCGGGCCGCCAGCCTGCGCAAGGCTGGTGCGTGCGCGGAGGGGAGGCAGGAGGTGAACGAAGACGCGGCGACTACGAGCGGTAGCCACGTGTGGGTACCGCAGCCCAGTCTGAGCGCCATAAGTACACCAATCAGCGCGGCTTGGCTACAGAGAAATTGAAAATCCCGCGTGAAGTGACCTGTTAATCAATCTTCGATGGTAATATACCGCTGATACAGTTTCTGCAACTTAGTCCACCTGCGCAAGGTTTAAAGCGACATTGACATGCAGTTACGTCAGCCATTCGCGGTTATGCCGGTAGAGCCTGCGCGTAAGGGGACATCGCTACTAAACGCTCGTGTGAGTATGAAATGAATCAGTCTATGCGAGACGGTTCAATTGAACATCTTGCGCAAAGATGTAGATATCTGATGGCTGGCTGTCGTCTATTTCTAGTATCCCGGCGAAACTTGAGATCTAGCTCAGTCTCTGCAACGTTTCCATCTGTACAAGGTTCAAAGCGACATTTTCATACAGAAACATCGCATGACGTGGGTAGAACGAGGCGGACAGAGTGGAGGCAAACAATTTTCCTACAGTTTAATTGTAACGTTTACTCATTTACGTGATATCTTAACCCTTTTTAAGCCAGTGACGAAGAAATATAAAATCAACACTATTTTATATCCCATTTATACAAATTACTTTAAGTAACTTTCTTTACTTTGAAATAAATAATTTCCATATCAGCACTGCTGCTTTTAAGGGATTAAAAGGGAGTTCTAAACATTAGGTATGTGGCTGGAGGACCGGCTATCTATATAATACGATACTCAAAGAGTAAAAGAGTAGTCATAAACTACTCTTATTGTGGTGTTGGACTTACCTTTAATAAGTTAAACCACATTGTTAAGGAACTTTGAGTAGGTAGGTACCTAGATGATTACCTCCAACCCCTAATATAACAACGCGTTACAATCTAACAACAGAGCCGTCGTTTTTCAATCCGACTACTTTCCTCAATCGGGCAGGATATGGTCGAAAATATGCCTACTTCACTGCTTCAGACAATTATCATTGTAGTCACCTTTCAGATTCACTATCCAAAGATATAGTCTGCTAATATTATTCAGACAGTCATCCACCAGGATATTGTCGGAGCCATATAGAGAAGCTATCTACATTACTTCTCACAAATGACCTACGTGTCACTGGACCGCGCAGGTCTTCATAATTCACTAGGCAAGCTGCTGTAAGAATTCACTTTTCCGTATATTAGCCAAAAGAAGCTGATGACAGTCCTCGAGTCTCTCAGGACATTAATATAAATTTGAGATCGAGATATTTTTTTTCACATCTCCACTATTTATTTGGTTGTTTCTCAATAGTCGCCTTACTTCGACATATCCCAAGCGAACAGCAGAGGCAGCTTTAACCAAATCGACGAAATAGAGGCAATTTAAGCTTAATGTGTCTTGGATATGGCTGGTACGGCATACAGCCCACAAGCAGAGTTCCTTAATATTTCTACAGCTGTTCCGTGGAGTACCTACATAGTAGAGGAATAATAATTACATTTAGTGTGAGTAGCAATGGAGCATTGAATATCGGACTGAGCATGATATACATTAGCGTGCATTAGTATATATTGAGCGTGGGCGCCATCGTGCCTCTGCCGCCCCGTATGGGACAGTATTGCAAAATTTTTATTGTGCCTCTGCCGCCCCGTATGGGAAAAGACGTGACGCTATGTTATGTAAGGACACCAACCTGGTATTTCTACCAGTGAACTAACTTAATGACAGTATTGAAAAACTTTTATAACCATCTACCTACATTATTATTTTAATGAATGTTATGACCACGCTGGATTATTCCACTGAAGTATGTATATGTATGACTTTTATGGTTCAGTCCTAGGTAACATGGTTTCAGTAATATTATCCACACAGCTGCAGGTAATAATGAAAACGCGTTCTTCTTCTTTTCGAGTCGACGGTCATCTCAGATACGGGCGGCCCAAAAGGCCGCAACCGCAATAGCTCGCTCGGTAGCCTTATACAGCTCCTCGTCCGTGCAGGTTGTCGGGCACGCAGGGCACCCAGTCATGTGCGCAATCGTCTGTCTCGGGTTTCCACAGACGCACGCCGTGTCTAGTTCCGAGATGATGCCCCACCTCGCCAGGTTAGCTCTGGACCTCCCCACTCCAGCTCTGAGACGGTTGAGAGATTTCCATATCGGCCAGCTGAGCTTGTATCCTTCAGCTAGTTTCTCTTTCACGCAGTTGCTCGGGTCTGTAGGGTTCAGTCGTGACTGCCACTTGGCGAGGCGTGTAGTTTGAGCTGGTTGACTTAGCGGCTGCACTGAGTGCAGGAAGCTTTTTCTGGAACGCAGCCTGGGCCTGGCTGGTACATGGTTGAACAGGGGATGCCGTCTGTCATGTGTCTGCTTTGACCTTTCAACCGAGCTAGAGACAGATCTCCGAACCTCCGGGGGGGCTATTCCTGCTAGCTGGTACAGCTTGTCGGTTAGTGTGGGTTTCAGACAGCCCGTTATGAATCGACATGACTCGTTCAATGCCACGTCGACCAGCTTTGCGTGCGTTGAACGTTCCCACACAGGGCAGGCGTACTCAGCCGCAGAGTAGCACAGCGCCAGAGCTGTGGTGCGCAGGACGGTTGGCTTTGCTCCCCAGGATGTCGTGGTCAGCCTCTTGAGCAGGTTGTTGCGTGTGCAAACTTTTTGTTGGGTCTTCGTGCAATGCTGCTTCATGGTCAGGCTTCTGTCTAGGGTTACGCCGAGGTACTTAGGGAAACTGTTGTGGGACAGTTTTACGTCTCTCCATATGATGTTAAGTTCCCTTTTAACATCCCTATTGCGGAGATGGTATGCACAGACCTCGGTTTTGGCTGGGTTTGGCTTCAGACCGTTAGCAGCATAGTATTCACCAAGCTTGTTCAGGGAAGAGGAAATTATTCCCTCCACGCTCTCGAAGGTGTCCGATTGAGCCGCGAGTGCTAGGTCGTCAGCGTTTATGAAGCTTCTGGTATCCTGTGTCCTAGGCTGGTCATTTGTATATATGTAGAACAGACTTGGCGCCAGGACACTACCCTGTGGCAATCCATTACGCTGATTTCTCCAACGGCTCTTCTGGGTTTGCAGGTTAACTTGAAACCGGCGGTTACTGAGGAGCTGTCCTACGATCTGGCAGAAGTCATAATCGCCCGTGATCTCATACAGCTTTTTAATCATTACGCTGGTGTTCACAGTGTCATAGGCCGCCGATAAATCCACGAAAGCGACACCCGTGATTTTCCCTTTCTCAAATCCATCTTCAATGTGCTGGGTCAGGTTGAGAACTTGCGATGTGCAAGACTTGCCGGGTCGGAAACCTGCCTGTTCTGGGATCAGTTTATCGTCGATGTATGGAGTAAGACGGCCAAGAAGGATCCTTTGGAACAGCTTGTATAGGTGGTATAGTAGGGAGATTGGACGAAAACTTTTGGGGTCATCAACTGGTTTGCCCGGCTTGAGAAGCGCGATGACACGGGCCTTGCGCCATTCTTTTGGGATCTTCTTGGTTTCCAGACAGTTGTTGAAAAGCCTCAGAACCCAATCCACCGTCACAGGGCCGAAATGCTTTATCTGTTCGACAGTGAGGTCGTCGAGTCCACACGCCTTCCCGCTTTTCAGCCTTCTAATCGCGGCAATCATCTCTTCGTGGCTGAAAGCATTACTCAGGGTGTCCGTCTCGGTGGCCGGGTTCCTAAGGATCTTCCCAGCTCCTGGGAGGGGTTTAGTCTTGCCATTCAGCAGCAGTTGGTGGGCGACCTGGTTTGCAGTAACATTTGTATATACTCCAGAAGAGTTCTGGGTACCAGTTAGTTTCTTGATTGTAGACCAGGCTTTCTTACTGTTGTGCGTCATGTCAACCGACTCGACCAGGTCTTGCCATTTTTTCCGTCGGGTTTTACCGATACACTGCATTAGAGCTTCACCGAGGGCGGTAGTGTTTTCTGAAAAAGGGTCTCTTTCAAAGGCAGTCTGGTATTCCTGCAGAAGTCCGGCAGTGTCGCCAGTTAGTCCTGGGACATAAGATGTGGCACAGCCCCTCGGAATAGTCCTGCGTGATATTTCCTTAATCACATCAATGAATGAGCTGTAGTTATTTGGCGTGGCCTCGATGGTGTGAATCCTGCTATCTAAAGTAGTTGCGAACTTCTCCCAATCCGCTTTGTTGAAGTTTAAACACCTCCGGAACGGGACTATAGTAGGTTCGATTGCAGCGTTTACTTCACAGAAGATGGGTCTGTGTTGGGTGCGTGGGATCGGCCGTGCAACTCGTTTTCGGCATTGGGAGCTAATGTTTGAGCTAGCGAAGAATAAGTCTGGGTTGTATCCCCTTTTCCATCTGCCACTGTTGAAGGATGCCGGTAGCTTTGGGTCGTGGATCAGTGCAAGGTTATTGGCCTCGCTCCATTCCTCAACGGCTTCTCCATTTCCGTCCGTTTCCCTGTACCCCCATGCGACGCTATGACTATTGAAATCTCCAGTGACAATTCTGGTTATCGTGTTGCTGAAATTGGGTGTCGCTGTGAATTGGAACGGGTTGTTGGGGGGTTTGTATACAGATGTTACAGTGGCGTCCGACAACTCCACGGTCAGTATCTCCACATTATTGTCGTCTGTTAGGTGGGCGGACTTCACGTGCGTACCAGGTTTGGTGTAGATCGCGCTGCCGTACTTGAGATGAGGTCGTTCGATGATACGGGTCATATTCATTATATCCGGCCTCGGGCTGTCTGGGCCTCGGTGCGTTTCTTGTACGCACAAAACGTCAGTCTTATTTATATGGCACAGCTCAGCAAGTAAAATTGCTTTGTCCTATATTAATAGAGAGAACTGTCAAGGCAGGCCCTGATAAGGGCCGTATATTGCGAGCTTGGATCTTACGGATGGCCATTGTGGTGAAAAGATTAGTCAGCCTACTGCTTGTTGATGCTAGTAGCTGCTTCCAGGGGACGCCGGATGCTTAAGTAGGTATAAAGCGTGCACCACACTGGGAGGCTCTTTTCATGTCCCCCTTCAGATAAAACGCGTTCAGATACTTGTATTAGGTATCTGATCAATGATACTAAACTTCTTTATCACTATAGATAAATATGCTTACTACGCGTAAACTTGTCTTTTTCTCTATGCTTGCCCACTGTAGAAGCATCTTCAGTAGAGCCAGATAGCCACACTAGCTCCTGTAATAGAATCAGCCAAATCTAGCTATTCTTCTCAAAAGTGATACGAAAAGGTACTTATATTAATTGAGTAACTTTATTATTAAAGTCACATTACAGACTTGTTCGCCAGTCTTTTGCAAAGACCAATCATATGTGGAAGGGCATAATCAGTGGTAATGCATCCAGGAGGCGCACTCCCAATTCAAAATACAGCAATTGTAATTTGATTACACCTACTGCTAATCACTAATTTCATCAATGTTTTGTGTTTAAATCAGATTGGCCCTGTCTGCAAGGTTCAAATTATAATAACTAATTTTCACATGTATTCGATTCGGCACGCCTACGTCCCTAGCTCCGGGTTCGTAGGTCAGGCGACCGACCTGATATCCTGACCTCACAACTGCAGTCTTGGTAGTCGTCGAGGTGAATGGCGAGCTAGCAGCCAACCACCGAGCACCAATCTCGGTGAACTTGTACGTAAGTGCTGACTGAAGTGAAAACCTAGCGGAGGTAAAGCTTTGCATATTCTTAGATTCATATAGTAGATCAGATGAGTCTTAATAGCCAGAAACTAAGTTTAACCTAGCCAGCCCGAAACTCGGCTGGCTGCAAAAGATGACTTCATCAGACCTTTCTTAAGTTTGTGTTTGTTTCCATCTATTGGCCTTATTTTTTAGTTGCATTTGCGCAGCCTATCTTTGCATCACGTACACGATGATGCAAAAACATTCTGTTTCATAATTTATAAAATGTTTCCATAAATGAACTCCTAGTCATATCACATTGGCGTTTTTAACTCAGCAGTCGATACCAAACACTACTCAATATTAGGCTTAAAGCCAGGTAACGTCAGGTATAATATAGCAATTTTACCTGAAAATAAAATTGTTATTATACATAATTACCTGGCTTTAAGCCTAGGTAAATCGCTGCCTGCTGTGCACATTACTGTGCATTGCATGATCGTGACGTGACACATTCTTAGACACGATCAGCTCTTTATTGAGTTGCCAATGAGCTGAAAATTGAGCGCGCGCAATAACGCTGGCTTCAATTGCCGCCATTTCTGAAACTTTACGCGCGCAATGTTGCTGAGGTTCCAAACGGATATGACATGTATTTTAGGAGTTTTAAACAGGAAGTGAGCTGTTTGGGGCTAATTTCGTCGCACCGGAAAGGAAGTCAAGTATGCTACTCTCAATATTAGGCTTAAAGCCAGGTAAGTATGTATAATAACAATTTTATTTTCAGGTAAAATTGCTATATTTTCTAGCTAGCGCTAGCGTTCGATAACCGCATTTTATCTCTCTTTCTGTTATTATCGCATCTTTTTTCTTACTCCGAGTGAATTTTCACTCGAGAAAGAAAAGTATCCGAGCGCACCCCGGCTTTACATAAGTATAATTCTATTTTGTGACATCTGGAGAGACAGAACCATACTTAGATAAGTATTTGATTAGTGAAATTCTCAATTCAGAACTCGGAATAGAATAGAATAGAATAGAATAGAATAGAATAGAATTGTTTATTTCATGAACATAGGTTACATTAATACACAGGTCTTAAAGAGATTAGATTACCGCTATGTCCTACCAGTAAAATGGTGTATGAATATTATTGTCTAAAGTACCTACATTAACATTTACACATATTATTATATTAGATTACGTCTATTATTTTTACCACAAATTTAAAATGTCAAACTTAATTACAAAATATCAAAATTATAGAGATTTGTCATTTAGGAAGGAATTAATATTGTAGTAGCATTTTTTACTGAGCAGATGGAATAATTTACTCTTAAATGGTTGTAAATTTAAATCTTTTATTTCGTTTGGAATTTTATTGTATATCTTAGGTGCCATGCAAAATATACTTTTATGTAATAAAGCTGTCCTAGAAGTTAGCAAGCAAAGTCTGTGCCGATGTTGATGACGGAGGGAAAAACTAGTTGTGGATGTGGACTCAGTGAAATTAATAGGATTGGTTTTTACGAAAACTGCCACCTCAAAAATGTATAGGCAGGGCAAGGTGAGTATTCTGTGTTTCCTGAAGTATGGTTCGCAGCTGTCTTTAGTTTTGAGGCTAAACACAGCTCTGAGGCATCTTTTTTGTGCCTTAAAAATGGTTTCCTTTTCAGAACAGTTGCCCCAGAAAATCACACCGTACCGCAGGGTAGACGACACAAAGCCGTGATAGGCAGCTAATGCTGTCTCGATGCTAACGATTTTCACAAGTTTGTAGAGCAAAAAGGCGGAGCTACTTAAGCGATCACATATTTGTTTCGAGTGATGTTTCCAATTTAAATTGTTATCTACCACTAATCCTAGGAACTTGGTTTTTTCGACAACTTCTATTGTTGTGCCTTCACAATAAACACTAAGATTTTCTAATTTTGATTGTCTTTGACAGAAATTCATTAATTTGGTCTTGTCTAAATTTGCAATTAAATTATTAGTATTCATCCAATTAATTATATCTTTTAAAGCGTCAGTTATTTTTAAATTATAATCGTTTAGTTCATTGCATTCTAAAATCATTGTGCTATCGTCCGCAAATAATGTCATTTTATTAGATGTCACTTTTGGAAGGTCATTGATATATATAATAAATAAAAGAGGCCCTAGTACACTGCCTTGCGGGACACCAAACAGTACTTTTCTTACATTTGATTTATATGTATTCTCTAATCTTGTTTTTGTATTTATTCTAGTTAGTTCTGTGTGTTGTTGTCTGTTGCTCAAGTAAGATTCTATTAGTTGCAGTATGTTTCCTCGTATACCATACACATATAGTTTTTCGAGCAGTATTCTGTGGTCAACATAATCAAATGCCTTTGTCATGTCCATATAAAGGGCCACTACTGGTTGTCTTCTATCCACGCAGGACATGATGTCCTTCAAGAAATCGTAAATTGCCATATTAATGGTTTTTCCTTTGCGGAATCCCTTTTGTTCCAAAGTCAAGATATTGAAAGATTCTAGGTATGAGGATAGTGCGTTATATATGATTTTCTCGAAGATTTTAGATATCTCTGGGATGAGTGCAATGGGTCGGTAGTTTGTCATAGATTCCCTATCTGATTTCTTAAAGAGAGGTTTTACTATTGTTGTTTTTAAACTTTCCGGGTATGCTCCGTGGAGAATGCATAAATTTATAATGTGGCTCATGTGCGGTGCAATGATATACCGGACATGTTTAATTACTTTAGTATGGATGCCGTCATATCCTACACTATTTTTATTTTTTAGAGCATTAATGGTTTTGACTATGTCATCCGCTGCTGTTGGATTCATGTACATTGACTGTTGCTGATGATTTATCGGGTGGGGATAGGTTTTATTACGTGACTGGTTGTTTTGTTGTATTTGATCTATGTAGAAGTTATTGAACGCTTCTGAAATAAGTTGGGCATCGGTTATGACATTGTCGTCAATTTTTATTTTCTCTATAGGCTCACTAGGGAGAGAGATTTTGGTGTCATTAATTATTTTCCATGACTCTTTTGATTTATTCGATGAGTTTTGAATATTATAATTATTTTGAGATTTTTGAGTTAACTTCACAATTTTTTTAAGTCGATTTGAATAGGACTTTAGGTAATTTTTGTTCTTTATTGTAGGGTCTAGTCTAGATTTCCATAGTAATTGTCTCTGTGTTATACTACATTTCTTTATTCCTTTCGAGATCCATTTGGGTTTTTTTCTTATTTTCACAGTTACCGTAATATTTGGAAAACATAGGTTATAAATCAGTAGGAATGTTTCTAAAAAGCAGTCATATGATTCATTGGGATCATCAAGTGTATATATGTCAGAGAAAGAGAGTGCATTAAGATATGATTTAAATTTGTCTAAATTTTCTTGGCTATAATCTCTTTTGGTGGTTTTCCAAGAGTTGATTGCACATGTTTTTTTCACGGGACAGTTTAAAAGCTGTGCTGTATGGTCTGAGAGCCCGTAATCAATAACTTTTCCTATTCCGTGATTAATGTTGTGAGCAAAATTATCAAGACAGGTTTTAGATGACAATCTTGTTGGTTCTGCAAATTGAAGTCTTAGATTGTATCCTAGCAGAAAGTTTTTAAAGTCGGTAGAGGTTTTTGTTTGTTTGATAGTATCAATATTAAAGTCTCCGCTAATAATTACTCGTTTACCCGTTTTTATACATATCTTCTGTAGTAATTTTTCCATTTGCTCATAGAATGTATTTAAATGCAAGGTTTTATTTTTATTTTTCGGAATTCTGTAAATACATACGATAATAATTTGTTGATGAATTAATTCTAAGCCGCAGCATTCAAATATCCCCTTTATAGAGAGTTTTGCGATTTCTTTTAGTTCTTTATATTGAAGACCAGTTTTGATTAGTATACAGGCTCCCCCTTTCCTTCTATCATCTCTTGAGTAGTGTGCCGCAATATGGTAGTTTAATAGCACTGCCAAGTCTTCCTCTCCTGCTATAATGTTGTGCTCCGTGATGCAGATGACGTCCACTACAACGTTCTCTATGTATAGTTCCTCTAGGTATAGAGTCAACATGTCTGATTTATTAATGAGACCAGCGATGTTCTGATGGAGAAGATTGAGATTTTTAGTGAAGAAAAAACTGGTGCTCTCTTTCTGTGCGCTCTTTTTGATAATGCTTGTGTTTGCCGGAGGGTACAGTATCTTGAGGTCCTGTGCGCATTTCTTGGGAATCTGGGCGTGGTTCTTGAGATTCTGTGTTCTCTTCATAGTTAATGTTGTTGTTTTCTCTTGTGTCTTGAATCAATCGGTTGACCTGTGTGAATATAGTACGTATCCCGCTGTTGGTTGTAGTCCCGTGCTTCTTGGTAAACACTTTATTGTCGTAATAAGTTAGGTTTTGATTGGAGTCCAGCAATGTCGCGTATTTGTGAGTATGGTTGTCTAGATGAAGTAAGTTATTGAACGTTTCAACTCGCCCATTGAACATTGTGGTGAAGTCTGAGCACATGTAGACCGGTAGACACATTATGATGTTGGTATGTTGCTGCGTTTGTAGAGTGTTCCGAATATTCTGCACAAGATCAAAGTAGTTGTTGGTGCTCTGGAAGTCTGCTTCACCTATCATAATAATGCAGTAGTCATTTTTTGAATAGTTTTTTAGTAACGGGAGGTAACAGTCTTACGAAATATATACAAGTTTATACACTAGCAATAAGCAATGAGTAATATGTTTATATAATCACATTACACAATGATTAATTCCACGCCTAAACCGAACGGCGTGGAGTCATGAGGGGCTGGGTTGTTGCCAGCACGGGAGAAAGGAAGTGATTTATTGTTACTGACCTTGTCGTCGCAGACCGGAGATCGGAAGCTCGATTCGAGACAGGAATGCGGGATAGGAGACAGTTTTGGGATAGGATTGGGAATCGAACCTTGCCGTCGCTGCCGACGCTGTCGCCGGCGTGCTGCCTGCCGACACGTGGAGTCGCCGCTACCGGTACGACGATGTCCAATCAACACGGATCACTTGACCGCTGACGCGAATCTACTTATTTCCCGACGATGTAGATGATTAACACTCCGACCAGGCCCGACGCCTGTATTTGGTAATTGGTACACCGAAATACCATCAATGGCACGATGCCTGAGCAGACATGTTTGTTCTCCCGACGAGAAAAAATAACCTCCAATTTTTCCTCTCGTTTCGATACGAGTGACAGCTGCGGTCCGTTTCCGCTTAGTGATGTCCCGATTACTCGCGGTCGATCCGCGCAACAAAAAACCGGTGCGTTCCGAAGCATAAATATTAAACACACAACATTATGACTTTTGATAATTTGATGTGTGTTTGATGGTGTGTTGAGCTATTTTGAGTTTGCGTATATGTTGGATATGCAAAAAGGTTTGGATATACAAAACATTTCTGTAAAGAGACTGACATACATGGCAAAGGAGGCTTGTAAACCCTGATCTAACAACGCTCTAAATGGCCGGTATTAATCAGTTTTTGATTGGACACTCACAAGTGCTGCGGGTAACACAATTTGGCTACTAAACTTTCCTTTCGAAAAACGGGTCAGCACTGGAGTTGTCTGATTTGTGGAACGGCTAGACCCCAAAGACACTACACGAACCGTTTGAACTGAACTACTTGAATTAACATTTGAAGCGGATGAAGCAGGGAGTGATGTTTCCTTTAACAAATTCTACAGCTTGTGGCTTCTTGGCAAAATCGAACCGAATAGTTATTCATTTGTTACACAGTTGTAACATTTTCGGTTATTTGTAACAAAGGCGTGGGTGTGTAGTATAATTTTCATTCGCTTTTTTTTGCATAAGCACGATTTATGACCTTCAGTACAAAATTCACAGGCTAATGTAGCTGCGTTTTTTAACATGCAGTACCTTTGGCTTACTAACACTACCAGAATCAAATCTAATCAGATCTCTTTATTACTGTAGATATTTACATATACTTAACAAACGTCATTTTTTGCCTCTTCTCTACATTGGACCACTGTGGGAGAAGCAGGGCTTAGATGGTTTTACGCTAGCACTTGATGCCTTCATTGCGCCCTTTGGCTCAATGAACTCGAGTGCTCTATATCTGCCAGTTAAAAACTCTTTGAACTGCCCGAACGTGGGTAAATAGTCTGAAGACAAATTGGATGTTACCTTCAATTCCCACACCCTCCGTGACTCGGAATCCAATTTCAACGAAAGCAGATAGATATAACAATTATATCCCACGTCGATACATCGATGCCAAAATTATTTAACGCATTCAAACAATCGGATAACGTATCCATTAATTATTTTATCTACACAGGTATCATAAACCCTTTTTACTGCGTCCAAAAACCGCACGTTACGACCAGCATAATGATACATTACTTGGTAATAAAAAATAAAAATAAAACTCATTTATTATCTGAATATTGATACATTATGACCATAATGACGCCATCGCTGCTTCACTGCACTGCACTCCAATCGTATCATCTGAACAGCAATCCAGTGCCACTATAGGAACGATGCGAAGAGTAGCTCACTCGCACTGAACAATACTGTCCGGCTCGAAGGACCATGTTCAAATAATAGCCGGTTTAAACTAAAAGAAGCCTCATTCCGCACTTTATATGGACTGGACACCGTATTTCCAAACAAACAAAATCTCATCAAAACATTTTTTTTTTGTTGGAGGGGAAAAATGCCCATGCCCAGGAGTCGGACCTCCCTGCTATGTCCGGGTCCCCACATATTGAGCGGGCATCAGCTCGTGTAGTATACGGATTAAAACAACTCCTTGTATATTACAGATTTTACTGTTAGCCATAAAAAATAAAAAAAATACGGGAAAAATCGAGAAAATGTGTTGATGAGTTAGTTTCGCGATGCCTTTTTACCACATCCGTAGTATCATATCATATCCCAATATCATAAAAGAGGGTAACATTAATTTATTTTTACAAGTTATATAATTCTTATATTTATATATTAAGTCCTGACTGATCAAAAAGCGGCTAACTGCTGAAGCTTGAAAGATTCTATTGATAGGAATATCTTCTTATTGTTATAAAACCGGAAAGAGAGGATTTTTAGAAATTTGGACCCTAAAACGGTATTAGACATGAGTAGTTCACGAATGAAGGATTCAAATGAAGTACTTCACCGATGTCACTCCTTCATTCACTAGTTCAATTCGGATTCATCTACTTCAGTACTTCACATATCTTCCTACCTTATCATTTACGTACTCACTCGCTCCAAGAGAAATAAAGACGCCGCGAATGCCGCGATTGGCGCGTCGCTCGCATCGCGTCAGCAAACACAGCAAACTGTATCAATTATCATCAACAAAAAAATATATTTCAATTTTTTCAAGGCGAATCCACCGCGATCGCGATGCATACGGTTCTCGAAAGTCTCAATTGTAACTTTGTAACCCTTACTTATTCCTATAGACATACCTACAAAGTTACATTCCATTTCACACGTTCATTCATTGTATCATTGAACTAAAGCATGCCGCATTCGACTCAATACATCAGTATTTCAGTAAATGAAAGATAAAACCCCCATGCTACTGAGATAGTTGGATTCGAAAAGCTAGTAAACTAAATGAACTAGATGAGTGATATACTTCACGGTGTACGAAAGATGCATATCAATCTTTTCTTTTCAGTGACA
Organism: Argyresthia goedartella; assembly: GCA_949825045.1. Lineage (NCBI taxonomy): Eukaryota > Metazoa > Arthropoda > Insecta > Lepidoptera > Argyresthiidae > Argyresthia > Argyresthia goedartella. Next base: position 2,253,042 of record OX463827.1, on the reverse strand, counting down.
CATTTTGCGCATGTCTAAACGGTATAAAAATTACCCTTTTTAAAGTTTCTAACAAAAATCAATTAACTTCCTAAAGATTCTACGGCGAAACAAACCATAGCGCGATGCAGCCGATGCACAGCGCCATCTATCGAAACTGAGACTTAATTACAAATTAGCCAACATTTATTAGCCCCGCAAAGGGCATCAAAAAATAGAAGTATTTACCAGTAGAAGTCACAGTAACGATAGTTTTTTTTTTTTCTGTTGGAGGGGAAAAAAATGGAATTACCCATGCCCAGGAGTCAGACCTCCCTGCTATGTCCGGGTCCCCACATATTGAGCGGGCATCAGCTCGTGTGGTATACGGACTAAAAACAACCCCTTTGTTTTTAACAGTTGTCTTAATAAGAATTAACTGTGAGCCATGGAGAATTAACTGTGAGCCATGGCAGTAACGATAGATCATCAATCAAGTATTCTTCTCACGCACCCATTCTGGGTCGTGGGGAGTCAGGTTCAGATCATTGGATCTCTTCCTGAAGAAGCGCCTCTGTCCACTCCTATGGACAGGTCATCGGGGGGCCCTCGCGGGCGGTGGAGATCTTCTCACGAGGGGTGTTCTATTGGATGATCGCCGGCTAGGCAACCAGGTCGCGTGGCAGGCGGCGGCGGTCGGGCGGGCGCGCGTGGTACGGCGCCATGTCGCGGATATGCGGATGTTGTGAGCTATTCGCACGCGCGTACATGCCCTTCGCCAGCCTCTGGACAAACTGGTCCACTGGTTCCCATCTTAGGTCCCTCTGGATCGTCGCATTCCTCACGTAGCGGGGGGCGTTGACGATGGTACGCAAAGAGAGGTTCTCTTGGATACGAACGATAGATCAATCAAGTATTCTTCTCACGCACCCATTCTGGGGCGTGGGGAGTCAGGGTTAGATCATCGGATCTCTTCCTGAAGAAGCGCCTCTGTCCACTCCTATGGACAGGTCATCGGGGGGCCCTCGCGGGCGGTGGAGATGTTCTCACGAGGGGTGTTCCTTTGGATGATCGCCGGCTAGGCAACCAGGTCGCGTGGCAGGCGGCGGCGGTCGGGCGGGCGCGCGTGGTACGGCGCCATGTCGCGGATGATGTGAGCTATCCGCACGCGCGAACATGCCCTTCGCCAGCCTCTGGACAAACTGGTCCACTGGTTCCCATCTGAGGTCCCTCTGGATCGTCGCATTCCTCACGTAGCGGGGGGCGTCGACGATGGTACGCAAAGAGAGGTTCTCTTGGGCTCGGAGTCTCCGTTTGTTCGTCTCCGAGCACAGGGCGTACCATGCCGGGGCCGCGTAGGTGAGGCGGGATCTCACGTAGCACTTGTAGATCCCGAGCTTCGCCCTCAGAGGGAGGCTGGAGGACGAACGATAGAGTCAAGTAATCTTCTCACGCACCCATTCTGGGGCGTGGGGAGTCAGGGTCAGATCATCGGATCTCTTCCTGAAGAAGCGCCTCTGTCCACTCCTATGGACAGGTCATCGGGGGGCCCTCGCGGGCGGTGGAGATGTTCTCACGAGGGGTGTTCCTTTGGATGATCGCCGGCTAGGCAACCAGGTCGCGTGGCAGGCGGCGGCGGTCGGGCGGGCGCGCGTGGTACGGCGCCATGTCGCGGATGTGCGGATGATGTGAGCTATCCGCACGCGCGAACATGCCCTTCGCCAGCCTCTGGACAAACTGGTCCACTGGTTCCCATCTGAGGTCCCTCTGGATCGTCGCATTCCTCACGTAGCGGGGGGCGTCGACGATGGTACGCAAAGAGAGGTTCTCTTGGGCTCGGAGTCTCCGTTTGTTCGTCTCCGAGCACAGGGCGTACCATGCCGGGGCCGCGTAGGTGAGGCGGGATCTCACGTAGCACTTGTAGATCCCGAGCTTCGCCCTCAGAGGGAGGCTGGAGTCGAGAAGTGGACGCAGCTTGGCGCGTGCCACCTTGACCTGGTTGACGACGTTGTCGACATGTTGCTTCATGGTGAGCCGGCGATCGATGGTCACTCCCAGGTACTTCACCTGCGGAGACCACGCGATGTCCTGTCCTTGGAGCTGGAGTGGTGGTGGAAGGGGGGACTGGCCTGTGATGAGCGCCTGCGTCTTCCCAACGTTGACGGACAACCGCCACTTGGCGAGCCAGTCGGGCAAGATGTCCAGGGTGCGCTGCAGTTTGACGGCAGCGTGCCGTGCCTGGATCGACGACGCGTACGAACGATAGATCTGTTAGCGCGAGCTTATATCCTGCGGCGTAAACCAAACCATACCGCGATGTAGGAATCGGGAACAGCGCCATCTGTTGGCGCAGACAGGTAAACTACCCCCAGTATTATAAGAAAGGCACGTCGTGGTCTTCAATTCAGTAATCCGGTTTTACATAAGTATCGTTCTGTCACGTTCCTTTTAGTGACATCTGCAGAGACAGAACGATACTTAAGTATTTGATTAGTGTAAGTTAATCTCAATTCAGAAATCGGAGCTTTCTAATAAAAATATACATGTTGTATACACCAGAAATAAGCAAAAGTATAATAACTAACACAAATCGCATATATTATAATAATAATAAACGTTTTTACGAGCTGCTCGTGCCCATATATTACATTAAATTAGTACACATTTAGATGAAATTAAACTATCAATTACAATAAAAATTTGTATAATAAATATTAAAAAAAAAAAAAAATATAAACGTAGCCCGTTAATGACCCTACCGAGGGGCACAGGCCTTTATCCGCATACGAGTAAGATTAAGCCATATTCCACCACGCTGGCTCAGTGCGGGTTGATGGAGGGTTTTACGAACACTACCGCGTAGCGATAGCAGCCGGGACCTACAGCTTAACCTGTCATCCGAAACACTGAACGTCCGATAATTTATTTATTTATTTAATAAGTAGACAAAACAGAATACAGCCATTTGAGACAATAATATATCAATACAGGTGTTTGTTTTGGACTGTAGCCCAAACTATGAAAGATAACTCCGCGTCGAAAAGCACGCCAAGGTCACTAGCGACAGTCTTGCGATCTAAGGCTATGCCATCTAATGTGTATGTGTAAATAATTTTGTGATGTTTTTTAGTGAAAGAGATGACATAGCACTTGCTCACATTGAGACACATTTTATTGACAGAACACCATTCGCTTAGGCATTTCAGGTCATTTTGTAATGTAATACAGTCATTAACATTATTAATTTTAGAAAACACCTTAAGATCATCGGCATATAAAAGACAGTGGCTCGACATTTTATTAATTAGATCATTTATAAATATAATAAATAATAACGGACCCAAATGGGAGCCTTGTGATACTCCTGATGTGACTGACGTAGGTGATGATATGAACCCTTTTATGGCAACAAGTTGACTTCTGTTTTGCAGATATGACATGATCCAACGTAGCAAACTTCCATGTATACCGAGGGCGGATACTTTATGACAAAGAATTGTGTGGTTCACTTTATCGAATGCTTTACTAAAATCTGTGTACACTGCATCTACTTGACCACCGACGGCAAAAGATGAGCATAGGAAATGTTTATACTCCAACAGATTGCTGATTGTAGATCTACCTTTAATAAAACCATGTTGTTTATCAGAAAGAAAGGGTTTAACCTGGCAGAAAATATATCCATAGACGAGAGACTCGAATAGTTTCGCAATACATGATAAGATACTTATCGGTCTGTAATTTTCGCAGTTTGATTTGTCACCTGACTTTAGCACTGGGACAATGTGAGCTGTTTTCCAGACGGTCGGGAATATTCCCGTTTGGAGAGATCTATTGTATAATATGACAAGAGGAAGACTGAGTTCCTCTCCGCACATTTTTATAAAAGATATTGGAATACCGTCTGGCCCTGCCCCTTTATTCGAGTCAAGTTGTTTAATTTTAAGTAGAACGTCTTCTCTCTTAATATCTATATTTGCCAAGCAACTGCCCAGATCATACGACAAATGTCTGAAGTCTCTAGTTAGATTACTAACTGAGTAGTCATCCTGAACCAAAACAGAACCGAAATAATTTGAGAAAAGCTCGCATATACCAACTCCGTCCGATGATGATTGCTGGCAGTAGTTGACAGTCTGCGGTATAGAGACATGTCCTTTTTTACTATTAATGAACCTCCAGAAACCCTTTATGTCATTATCCAGAGAATCCTCAACAGAAGACACGAAATTACGGTAACATGATGTCGTAAGCCTTTTACATCGAGCACGTAGTAGAGAAAATGTATCGTAATCCCTGGGGTTCCCATACATTTTAAACTGACGGTGGAATCTATTCTTCTCCTCTAGACAGTTTTTTAGTGCCGGGCTGTACCATATGGGGAAGTTATAACCTTTGGACTTGCTCAGGGGTGTATGTTTCTTAATAATTTCATTGAGCTGGCTATAGAAAGTCCTCACACTTTCATCCAAATTCGGTGAACATAGACTTTCATACCATTTAACGTTATGTAAATCACTGTTAATTTTACCGAAGTCTCATTTATGAAAATTGAATTGCATATCTTTTTTATTAGTCAAGGATTTTGTAATCCTAATTTCTGAGGCATCAATCACGAAAGCCGGATGGTGACGGTCTAGTCGGGTCAAGGCGGCAGCACCGTAGACCTGGATATTATCTATTGTGGAAAGGACAAGGTCTAGATATACATTATTATGATTAGGAATATTTTGGAACTGATTTAGATTGCAAATAGACATTGTCTCCATCAAAAGCCTCGCTTTATGATCCAAGGGATCACCTGGAACCAGTGCTGTTGAAGTAATAGACCTGGTCCAGGTTATGTTGCGCGTGTTGAAGTCTCCAACTATAAGGAATGTTTCGGATTCCTTAGCTTTAAGTATGCTTACTTGAAGATTATCATAAAAAGAGGATAACTCGTCTTTCATTATGTGCGGAGGGAGGTAGCAAACACAAATATTTAAAGTAGGTTTATGGTCATGATCAATTATGCTTACCCAGACATCTTCAACCAAGCTCTCCGTGGCTGTTTGACGGAGGACGTTTAGATCTTTTCTGGTGGCAATAAGTACTCCACCGCCTTCATCCTTACATATTGTCGTTTCTTGTCGTTTCTTAAGATAAATTAATTATCTCATTGGTCAAGATTCGAACGTGCATCTCACATGTAAAGCAACCGTGAAACCCGTTAGAGCACGGAGCTCTCGTGTGCAGTCGTTCCTAGTGCCCCAGCAGCAGCAGCGGTGAATCCCATCTATCAGCAACCGTACTCAAGATGGAGTGGGCACTTTCTAATGATTGCATGGAATGAACCGTCAACCCTGGCCTCCGCAGACATGCGTGAGGCGCTGCAGTGCTGCGGCAACCGTATCACCACTCTGAACACGTTATTACATATTGGTCCCGCAGAGCGCTGCATGCATTAAGTTATGACAAGTGCATCATTTGTATGAAGATTTATACACTGCACAGCCCATAGGCCTAGTTTAGTAAGTGAATAGTAATAATATAGGAGCAAAATGGCGGTCGCTGGACGCTTCAACCCTTGCTCTTGCAGCGGTGGTTTATGTGAGAGTTGTAGACGGGCACGACGTGGTTCATGTCACATGTCACAATATTGGCCTCATAAGCAAAGGTAGCCCCTGTGAAACCATTAACTGTTTCACGGCTGGAACTGATCGTTGCAGCTTTATTGGCAAAGCTGTTGCAAGATATTTCCGATTTGTTGAACATACACATGGACCGAATCTATGCTTGGACAGACTCGATGGTGGTTCTGTCATGGTTGCAGTCACAACCAAGCCACTGGCAACTATTCGTTGGTAATAGAGTCTCCGAAATTATCCAGAATATAGATAATGAAAGGAGGAGGCACGTCCTGTCAAACTCAAAAGTACTTTATTACTGTAGATATTTACATATTCTTAGCAAACGTCATTTTTTGCCTCTTCTCTACATTGGACCACTGTGGGAGAAGAAGGGCGTAGAAACTCCCACTGATTGATTTTTAGATCTCTTTTAAAAATAGGTTGTGCTTAACTAATACAATTATGATTTATTTTTATTAATAAGCTGGAATAAATAATTACAAAATTATTAACAGCAAGGTCTGTGTTGAGCCAGATTAACCCCATACAGTCCTGGCATTTAAGTAATCTTGAACATTGTAATATCCCTTTTTCGACAAAGTTGCTTTAACATGCTTTTTAAATTGCTCAAATGGCAATTTCAAAATCTCCAGAGGTATATTATTGTAGTAGAGAATGCACTGACCCTTGAAAGAATTGCTAACCTTCGCGAGTCTAAAACGGGGCGCACATAGTCTGTGATTATTTCTTAGGTAAACATTACAGCTATCGCTAAGTTTGGAAAATGTTGTAAGGTTCTTGCGTACATACATTATATTTTCGAAAATAAATTGACTAGCTACTGTTAGTATGTCAATTTCTTTAAAAAGCTCTCTTAAGGAGACTGTTCGTTTTAAATTATAAATTGCTCGAATAGCTCTTTTCTGTAAAATAAAAATAGTTTGAATATCCGCTGCTTTCCCCCACAACAAGATACCATAGGACATCTTACTATGAAAGTAACTAAAATATACTAGCCTAGATGTAGCCACATCCGTGCTTTGTCTGATGTTCCTAACAGCGTAAGCCGCAGAACTTAATTTACCAGCCAATTTATCTATGTGGGGTCCCCACTGCAATTTGCTATCAATGGTTATTCCAAGAAACTTCGTATCATTTACTAATTCTAACGTGCTGTTGTCTAACACTAAACTGGTCTCAACTTGCCTGACATTTGGAAGTGAGAATTTGATACAATTGGTTTTACCAGCGTTTAACAATAAATTATTAACTGTGAACCAATTCAAGGTTAAAGACAATACACCATTAACATCATCAAATTCTCCTTTTTGTCTTTCAATTTTGCTGATAACCCTGCTGATCTCGCCTCAAGAGGCGTTAAGACAAGTGATCTGACAGATAATGAACCTTGGTGGACCGGACCTGCATGGTTGAAGACCAAGGACACTGAGATTCTAAGACCCACATCAATCCCAAGCACATAATTAGAGAGCAAGAACTCGTTTCACACTCTGATGCAAGAAACATCCATTTGGGAGAGATTTTCATCAATGCTCAGGATGAAAAGAGTAAGAGCTGAAGGACAAAAAGAAGATTTTGATGATGTCAATAGAGTATTATCTTTAACCTTGAATTGGTTCACAGTTAACAATTTATTGTTAAATGCTGATAAAACCAAATGTATCAAATTCTCACTTCCAAATGTCAGGCAAGTTGGGACCAGTTTAGTGTTGGACAGCAATACGTAGAATTAGTAAATGACACGAAGTTTCTTGGAATAACCATTGATAACAAATTGCAGTGGGGACCCCACATAGAAAAATTAGCAGGTAAATTAAGTTCTGCGGCTTACGCTGTTAGGAACATCAGACAAAACACGGATGTGGCTACATCTAGGCTAGTATATTTTAGTTACTTTCATAGTGTCATGTCCTATGGTATCTTGTTGTGGGGGAAAGCAGCGGATATTCAAACTATTTTTATTTTACAGAAAAGAGCTATTCGAACAATTTATAATTTAAAACGCACAGTCTCCTTAAGACATCTTTATAAAGAAATAGACATACTAACTGTAGCTAGTCAATTTATTTTCGAAAATATAATGTATGTACGCAAGAACCTTACAAAATTTCCCAAACTTAGCGATAGCTGTAATGTTAACCTAAGAAATAATCACAGACTACTTGCGCCCCGGTTTAGACTCGCGAAGGTTAGCAATTCTTTCAAGGGTCAATGCATTCTCTACTACAACAAGATACCTCTGGAGATCTTGAAATTGCCATTTGAGCAATTTAAAATCCATGTCAAAGCGACTTTGTCGAAAAAGGGATATTACAATGTTAATAATTTTGTCATTATTTATTCCTGCTTATTAATTATGATAATGACTAAATATTATATTATGTATTAGTTAAGCATAAGCAATTTTTAAAAAGAGATCTAAAAATCAATCTGTTGCAGTTTCTACGCCTTTCTTCTCCCACAGTGGTCCAATGTAGAGAAATGGCAAAAAATTACGATTGCTAAGTATATGTAAATATCTACAATAGTAATAAAGACATTTGGAATTTGGAATTTGGCTCAGTGTAAGAGATTTTTAGATTAAAAAAACAGAAAATACGATATCTTAAGTGCTGCTGAATTTAATGATGTTGAAGCCAGCTGTTTGAGATACTATTAGAAATTAATATATGGTCAAGAATTTCAAGATCTGATAAAGAAAGGTAAAGTTAGAAACAAAGATTCTTTGATCAATCTTAAACCATACTTGGATGGTAACAGTTTGCTGAGAGTCATCCCAAGCAAGCAGCATGTTACAAGATTAATAGCAGATTCACACACAAAAACCAAACATGGTACAGTCCAGCAGGCAATGACGTACATCCGGACCAAGTACTGGGTAAAAGGTCTGAAATCAGCAGTTTCGGTCGAAGATTTCAGTCGAAAGTGTATTGTGTGCATAAAGAATAATGCACTAACAAAGCAGCAGCTAATGGGCCGAAGGATATATCATATCAGTATCTAGGCAATATTTGAATAACAAACATGAATCATTCATCAATCATGTTAAACGGTAAAAAGAATATAGGTGAGTAAAAAACATAATATATAACGAAAATAAACTTTTATAAACCCATTATCAAACACGCGAGTTCAGTTGAAATGATTTGTTATGAAGTTTCGATGTTTTATTAATGGACAACGTAATTAACATATGTTTAAACATGTACAACATTTTCTTAGTAATTTCAATCCGATTGTTACTTACACAGAGTACAGTAGGTATGTATGAACATTTCTCATATACATTACCTTCAATTAAGTTAACAACATGTTCGCAACGAGTACGCTTATAATCTTTGTTAAGTTTGTTTAAGCAACAAGCTATCATTGCAATAACATTGTGCTTATTTTTGAATATATGTGTAACAATTACAGTAGGCCAGCTTCACCTTTTACTCTAAAATGTATGACTAAAAGACAAAATAGATTTAACCGCCCACCATAGATTAGTATTGACACCACGGATGTAATTTATTAATCCGCCGTTTTGGCAGTAATATTAATTTTGACAACGGTCTTTTTAAACTGTGAATACCCTTACTTGGTATTGGATATCATAGAGCGGACGCCGTTCTCCCATAGGCCTCCAAACTTGGGTGATTTTGGTGGCGCAAAATGCCATGTCGTACCATCATTGGCTAAGAGCTCGGCTATCAATGCCATGTCGTACCATCATTGGCTAAGAGCTCGGCTATCAATGCCATGTCGTACCATCATTGGCTAAGAGCTCGGCTATCAATGCCATGTCGTACCATCATTGGCTAAGAGCTCGGCTATCAATGCCATGTCGCACCATCATTGGCTAAGAGCTCGGCTATCAATGCCATGTCGTACCATCATTGGCTAAGAGCTCCGCTATCAATGCCATGTCATACCATCATTGGCTAAGAGCTCGGCTATCAATGCCATGTCGCACCATCATTGGCTAAGAGCTCGGCTATCAATGCCATGTCGTACCATCATTGGCTAAGAGCTCGGCTATCTCTTTTGCAACGCTATTAGGGCTCTTGGACCACATTTGTCTTAATTTAGAAATTATGGTAAATGTATTGATTACTGTTGAATGGTGTTTTACCTAAGTAATGTTTGTGCTCGTGGTATGCCTGGAATGCATCAGTTCAAGAAACAATTCGCGTAAATTTTAGCTTAATTTAAAAACTGTTGTTTTTGGTGGGCGGAATGTTTTGTCGATTTTCGACCCTATGCTATTCCTACGTAACTGCAATGCATTTTACCCACAAGTTTAGTCTTATTAAATCAAGTATAGAATCCAGACGCGTTTGCCTTAAAAATCACCTGCAAACAAAAGTGAACCTTAAGTAAAGAAAAGAAACGTTCGATGGTTGTTGAGCCGAGTAACAGATTGGTCGGCTACCTGCAGGCGCCATTGAGCGTTGTATTTGGTGATGTGTGTTTTCTAATTAAGTGATTCAATTTCAGCCCTAAAAGAAGCATAAATATCACCACACAGTTTCATACTTCTTTATGCTTTGATTATTATTATGCAGGGTTATAAAAGGGTCGCATAGCTATACAAACCTTATACACTGTTTAATAGTCAAACTTGCAAATGATCTTGTGAAGTGTTGCAAAATTACGGTGATTATTCTCCCCGCCCGCCGCCGCCTGAACAATTGTTGAAAGACAGAAAATCTTATAAACTGCAATATATAAATACATACCAAAATATAATAATAACGAGGGAAATAATAAACATTTAACTCCCTAAAAGTACGCATTAAATGAAAACGTGGTCTAAAAGTCTTTGCAACCGAGTCATAAAATTAATAAAAATAAATAGTCAAACTGGTGTATCAGCTCTATAAAAGCTTTATTTAATGTTTTACTATTTCAGTGTTATATATAACGCTGCGAGAAGACTTTTTATTAGTACGTCTGTAGAGTGTACCTGATAAGACAGTTCCCGTTCATAGCTCTGCGTGGGGTCCCGCTGGTTCTTGTTAACGAACGCCTTCACCACCCACTGCTGTCCGAAGGCCGAGAAGCGCGACGTCTCGTAGTACAGCTTGTGCACAAACTCCTCCGTGCGGTACGGCTTCAGCTGTAGGTCTGGAAAACGCAAAAAGTTTGCTGTAGCACTTTAGTTCACCGATAATCCTCTGAAGCAGAAGGTAGATTAGTGCATTTCAGCCGGATTTAAATTCGGAGTACCATATATCCAGCGAAAGTAAAACTATGTTGTTTTGGCTATAAAATTAATTATCTTTTATTTTCAATCCCTCCTCATTCAAAGACCTTTTAAAAAGATATTTTACCTATCCTATCCAAAGTCGTTCAATCCATAGTCCGCTCTCAGCTCTCCTCCTACCTTTCTTCAAACAACTTACTCAATCCGTACCAATCTGGGTTCAGACTAGGGCACAGCCTACCACAGCAATTTAAAAGTCAGCGATGACATCCAGCTGGCCATGGACCAGAAGTTGGTCACTGTGTTGGCCCTGCTTGACTTCAGCAATGCCTTTAGCAGCGTCGATTTTGACATTCTTGTTGCGGTGCTGGGTTCTTTGAATGTGTCGTCGCATGCGGTTCATTGGGTCAACTATTTCCTGAGAGATCGTCAGCAGCGCATTAAGTCTGAGGAGACTGAAACTCATTGGTGTGATCTCACCGTAGGAGAGCCTCAAGGTGGTATTTTTTCTCCTCTGCTGTTTTTAGCCTTTACAACTCTATCTCCGACGACTTCTCTTCTTCGTATCATCTCTACGCAGATGATTTCCAAATCAATCGCCACTGTTCCCCCTGCGATTTAGTTTCATCCGTGAAGATGTTGAATGCTGACCTCGAGAATGTAAAGGACTGGGCCTCGTCCCACTGGCTGTTAGTTAACCCTATAAAATCGCATGCGTTGATTATTGGAACCAAGCACTCTCTTTCCTTATTACAGAAACGATGAAAGAAAGTTGCTGTGATTGGTCAAATATCAAAAGCGATTTAAATTCATAGATGTCGGAAATACACGATTTTTTGACACGAGCTCTCTTTTCTTGCGATGTGATTCGATTTCGTATTTAAATGGCATTGTGCTACTGATATTAGAATTTACCATATACCTATCATCTACCTACATATTTTTTAATCGTTTATTGAGTATTTGATTAAATTCTCATTGAAGGAAAACGCGATTGGTTGAATTTTTCTCGATATAATTTATTTACGAAAATGCCTCTAAATTGTTTCACTTTTTCCTGTATTTCTCAAATCCTAACTAATTTCATTGCGGAATTACATTAAAAATGTAGATATTATATATTTGGAATCTCTCCTTGAAAATATTTTTGACAAAATAGCGTAGTTTATTTTTAAACAATTTTTATGTGGTTTGGCGCTACCTTATTTTAGTTTTAGTCGAGGACATTGTTTGCGCTCTCTTTTTTTCTTTCTTATGTGGCAGTAAATAACGCTCTCAATTTCGTTTACATTCGTATCCCTTTTATATATCACTGTATCTCCAAGGAGCACCACGTGTATGAGCACAACTCACCATTGAAGGTGATCTTCTCATAATTGAGCAGCTCCAGCACCTGGTTGCACACCTTGTTCTCCTCCCTGGCCTGCCGCTCCCGCTCCGCCAGCCCGTCCACCACCTCCACGGCGGTCTTAGCGGGGTGCGCGCAGGAGCCCTCGTGGGACAGGGCTTCGTGGTGTGGCCCGCGCCAGGGGCAGCCGATGCAGGCGTAGCGGCAGCCGGTCAGTCTGCGCGGGGAGCAGGGTTGGGCTGGTAATCGGGGGGTTTTGAGCGCACAAGGATATTATGCAGTGAACGTAGTTTGAAGGAGGCAAAAGATCATAAATCCCAACGCCAACTGGCGGATAGATTTATACATATCAGATCATCATAGAGTTAGGTCATTCTTATCATGAATCTACTACAAATACAGGGCAGTGTTTATGTACCTACACTAAGCATATTTTTAAATATTTCTAATACTCTACAGCAGGCAACAAAAAAACGGTCAAGTGCGAGTCTGACCTGAACCCAAACGTTCCCTTAACATCATAAAACATATAACACTATGTACTTTTAAAATCGCCGCTTCACATATCAAAACATGTCTTCTTAGTAAATAAGCAACGTAAAATTTCGGGGCGGCCTGCGCCCCCTCTCATGCTTGCTATAATTGTGAAATTTTGAGGCCGTGTTCATTATATTGTAATTTACAAATTAGCTAAGTGAAATTTCATAATACAGCCCTTGTTAGTGAATCACAGGGTTTCCTCAGTGAAAAGTTGATTTTGGGTATAACTGAGTTGGTCATCCCTTCTCTACAGTATAATAAAGAACTTGATTTGGTATGTTAATTTCTTTGAAAACAATATCTGTACCTTTTTCACATAGCAAAACAAATTAACTGAAAACAAAATGATATCTTCGTAAAACGAGACGAAACGTACTAACAAAGTCGTGATGTTCCACTTTTCGTCTTTATCTCCTATCAGTAAAGCCTCAAAGTGGGACACGTGTTCGAACCTAAATGCGCAGGGTATTCGTATCTATGAAGAATGAGAAGGTATGCCTTTTATCACCTCAAATGGGTTCACCAGACGAATCACACAACAAAACAGTAACAGTAATACGCTTTAGATTATAGCTAACAAGATGATATCAACTTTTTTATTTACAAAACATATAAAAGCTCAAGTGATCAACAACATATAGCGTACAATAACTCTATTTGATTTATCTACTACAGTACAATGTGATTGGTGTACAACATTTATATTATAACACAAGTAGCCGACGACGCCTTACACCACAGGCGTATCAACTAACATAATACCACAAGACAAGATACATTATAGTTCGAGATATAACGAAAACATGCGTTAATTCACTACTATATTACTCATGACCTGGGGCAGAAGCAACATAAACCGCAATCTCATAAAAACCGTCACTTCTTATTTTACGGGCGCGGTGGGGGGGAAGCGATCACGATGACTGTTAAACCTCTTCGGCATCCATGTTGACCAATGGTTTGACAGGCATTACAGTTAAGTACCTAGCAAATGAACGCTAGTATTCGTCGATACTCCGTCTAAGAATATATCAACATGTTGCAAGCTACATCAATGTGTTTGGTTCGCATTATACCAGGTGTTACAAGCACATACACTAGTGTTAGTGAGATCTGTTCATTTCACGAAGGCGCTGCCTGTCTGTCCTGCTAAGAGTCGAAATGATCCTTGTGGAAGTGATGGTCAAATTGAGTCTAGTCTAGACGATGGCAGGTTTAGATGCAGTGTAGGGGAGTATGATACGAAGAGAGACAAGAGTGATAGAGAAAAATTTGCTAGCCGATGGTTTCTGTTACATATGATCAAAAGAATACAGACCTTTTACAATGCAAAATTGTATCGAAATTTAGACAAAGACAGATAGCAGCTTCAGCACTGTAGGTGCTGGCACCCAAGCTATGAGTAGAAGATGAAAGAAGAAAAGAAAATACGAAAAACGAAAATTAAGTTAGATGTAATAGGTTTGAGACAGTACCCTCCCTGACATGCTGACAGACGCCAATGAACAGACCCGTAACTATCACATTTCCACACACCTTCGGTACCTACGCCGCCGCCTCGGCACTGGCGCGTCGACCACCTCAGACACGAGGTAAGTCCTCCGAAGCGCAGCCAGTACTAGCCAGTACATACTGGATATGATGCGAACCAAACCACTGAAGGCGAAGGGACGGGACGGTTTGGAATCGATGACGATTTGGGTGAACATCAGGGTACAAGTCAGGATAGGATACTTTTAGGAGTGTCGGTACCAAAACCGACAATTGCGCAGTCGTTACTGGGCAGTCTTGTGGCTACTCACTAGAGTGTTTTTTATGAGCCGGAGGCGCTGCGGAGCGCGGAGGCCGCGTGCCGGTGAGGAGCAGACCAGACGAACGAAGCCGGAGCGGCTGAGGCGACGGCGAGTGAGGGAGCCTGCGACGAGCTGCACGGAGACAGTCGCCACGCTACGTTGCGCCTGAGCAGAAGCATACGCAAACATGGATTTTAGTAGAAAACATGCTATTTAGGTTAGTTTAGTTTTGCTAAAATATCTCAAGAAACATACATTTCCTAGACTGGATATTTTACAGGAGGGGTTACCTCCCCCCTCCCCCCAAAAAACACAGTAAAAAATACAGTCTTCTAACTATGTTTAATATTGCAAAAAAGCAGTTTCTCGTCATCCGCAAGATGTACATGCCGCAAGAGCGCCGGCCTCCGTAACCCAACCAGCACGTGGCGGAGACTGTCGAGCGCACCCGATAACCGACGAACGTGAGTTTCGGCTGATTTCTGGCTGAAACCGAAACATTGCCGAAACATGAATTTTGCGCCGAAACCGAAACCGAAACCGAAATTTCGGTCACTAGTCATAGTTACATTGCTATGAAAGTGACATAAAGCTACCCATATATAGAGTTTGGGGATGGGTGGTAGCGGTGGGACATTGACGATTTTTTCGTTAACGAAATATTTTTGTTGTACCGTCAATGACTAACCCTAGAAATATTAGGTTAATTTCGTCACTCTAATAACGCTTAACTGTATGGAATTGAAGAATAGTGCAATTCGTTAATTAGTTAGAGCTTAACTTTATGGTTCTTGCTTTCCATTTTCAAAGGAGCATTTTAAAGATTTGTATCTTTAAAATGCTAAATAAAATAGATACGCAAATTCCGAAGTGAGAAAATTCTACGCCAAACAAAGGTGATAGATAGACGCACTTACACAAGCGCTAATATTAAAATGGGCATGGGCCGGACACATTGCACGCTTACCCGACGACAGATGGACGATAAAGACAACAAGATGGAAAGGGCCAATAGGAAAGAGATAGGTAGGAAGACCAAACATGCTGGAGCGATGATATAATGGAGACCGCAAGCACACAATGGCAAAAGAGAGAGAGCAATGGAGAAGAAATTGGAGGACATCATGTTTTATTGCACCAATGGACAGTTCTTATCAATACAAATACAAGAGTAGAATACCCAGCCGCCAATTCCCTTCCGCCTTCAGGAAAAAATGTAAAAAATCTTTAAAACGAAAAATAATAATTGTGGCTTACCATTCGTACCTACTGAAGAGAACAAAAGCTTGCGTGATGAAACTTTAGCAGTTCTAACATACCCTAAAATAATTTATGATCTACTGTTAACATCTTGGGCGTGAAATAATTTTTTATTTTTTTAGGTTAGAAATTTTATCAACTTTGTCATTTTTGCCTGAAGTCACGGTAGGGAATTGGCGGCTGGGTATTCTACTCTTGTATTGGTATTGATAAGAACTGTCCATTGGTGCAATAAAAACACGATGTCGCGTTTTCCCTCCTCAGCATAATGTGCGTGGGTAGCAGAAAGAATGAATTAGAAGTCGACAATGCTGCTATTTTTACATTTTTGGCCAGGGTTTCTTGGTCGGTATTTAGTTTAACCAGGGTTTTGTTGGCAAGGGTGCGTCCTCTCTTTGTAAAGTATGTGTTGCAGTGAGATAGAGAGGTATCCACAGTACCTTTGTGTCCTAGAAGTTCGTCATAAGATTGTTCACCTTTATTTAGATCACAAATAGTTTTTATCGGTGTCCACATATTCTTAGGATTGTCTTTATTTTCTAACAGAAATTATTTGTTGTGTTGGTTCTTAAGCCGCTTTACAAGATCGTTACAGAATTTCCTGTACCTATTGTATGATATTCCCAGGATCACATTATTTGGCTCTTTACGAGTTTGCATGAGGAGCGCTTCACGGTGTTTCATTCAGCGGATCGTTAATTACGTATTTAGACCGACTAATTTAATTATTTTTGAGTTTCTAGTGACCTGAGTCCTTATGTTTATTTATTTTTTCAGAGAAAAGATGGTGCCCCGACTAAACCATTTGATTGCATGGACATATCCTGCAATGGTCGGATACTCTGTGCTGGCAGTCTGACAGTACAGGACGATGCCTACCTGGTGTTCTGGGACCAGAGACAACCGCAGGCAGCTTTAGGGGGCTACTGGAACTCGCATACTGATGATATTACTCAGGTACCTACAGCTTATCAAACTCTTAGGAAAAAAATCTGAAATAGATTCCAATCAAGTAATTAAGTGAGTACCATATAATAAATAGTAAATGTGAGTAAAGGGATAAAAAATATGAACATATATTAATATGAAAATATATTAAGTTTGAAAGTTTTTCATGTTTCTGCTGTATTAAGTAAAGTGCTGTATAAATATTTGAAGATACACCTTCATGTTAACATCACTAGAAATAACAACTTTTGGCTCGTCCGCACACCACCGGTAACCTGCTCGGTCGGTGGTCGGACGACAACTGTACCATCCCGCCATTACTGACGTATGCGCTCGAGACAAAAAACTGTAGGGACTATAATTTATAAATAAATAGCCAATACACTACATCAACTATGCCCAAACTCACAGTTTCGCTTCCACAAAAACAAAGTGTCCACCCTCGCCACGGGCTCTGTGGACGGTCTGCTCAACATCTTCAACATCATGGAGAGTGCGGAGGAGGACGCTCTGCAGTACTCACTCAATGTGGAGAACTCCGTGGGGAAGATCAGCTGGCTGGACGATACCAACCAAGGTAAGGCCGTACGGGTTGCTGGAATAGATCTCTTATCAAATTATTTATATTACCCGAATGGCCGAGTCGGCAGTGACCCTGCCTACGAAGCCAGGGGTCCTGGGTTCCAGTCCCGGTGGGGGCAAATATTTGTTTGATGAGAACGGATGTCTGTACCCTAGTTATGGTAGTTTAGTTTGGGGCTAGATCAATGTGTGTAAATAGTGTCCAAAGTATTATTATTAGGCTTATGTTTAAACGATTACCAAAAACGCACCTATTTTACTACCAATAAATTCGAAATGACTGCCAGAATGGATAAATGTCCACCAAATTGTGTTTGGATCACCAAACTTCATTTTATTTTTTGTGTACTTAAGTTTATGTTTTAAGTATTTTTTATAGTTCTTACATGTTCAACCTAACACGAATGATAAAGGGGGCTTCGCTTCGCTCACCCCCTTTACCCTTCACCTAAGCTACCGCAGTATTTTGCCCCAACTTTTGGTGTTCATTTATCCATTTTGGGTAGGAAAAAAATATTTTGGTAATCATTATATTTGTTGCCTTATTATTATTATTATATTATGTCCTATGGAATTTTGCTGTGGGGACGAGCTGCTGATATTAACTCAATTTTTGTTACACAAAAAGGGCTATTAGAGCAATTTATAACCTCCGCAGTCGTGACTCCCTGAGGGAACTGTTCAAAGAAATTACCTTATTAATTAAAGTACCGTGTCAATATGTTTATGAAAAGATCATGTACGGTTAGGAAGAACATAAATAGCTTCACTAAAAATGTTGCGAAATTATCTAAGCGGAAATAGAATTGAACAACCTTACTATTGACTAGCTAAAGTTAAAACTTCATTTGTGGGTCTAATGGCCGACTTCATCAACGATCCCTATCTTTTAGGGGACACTTTATTTCTTTCAGGGGCCACCTAGCGGTTATTTCGGTCTGACCTAAGTGTAAGGGTCATCTAGAATCCTCAGGGACCCCCTAAATATAAGTCCGGCCACCGAAACAATCGCTAGACAGCTAAGAAAAAGATCTAAGTGTCCCTTAACTGTTGGTGAAATCGGGAATAAGTATACTATACTATAACATAATACTGGAAGACATATGCAGTTTTTCAGAGAAGAAATTCATGGCATTGTTAAAAAAACAATATGTTATAAAGCATATTATAGGTTAGATGATTACATTAATGATAAAGAGGAATTGAGCTGTGATTTTCCAGCGTAGCACAAGAACCTCGCACACTATTTGACCTTGTTTATTATTATTATCATTAGATGATGACGAGCTCTGCTCTGTGGAGTTGCGGTTCGAGGCCTTCGGGTCCAAACATATAGAGCATGGGAATCAGTAAAACAATTAGGAAAAAAAGTACAAATAGTTCGATGATCGGACTACTGGTATGAAAGTATGGAATAAAACATTTGTAGACTAGGTAGGCATTTGTAGGATTAGGCATTTCATAATCCATCTAACTCAACAACTTGCTGTTAAAAAAATGTAATTATTTATTCCTGCTTATTAATTATAATAATTAATATTGTAATATTTGTATTAGTTTACGACTAATTTTTTAAAAGAAATCTTAAATTCAATCTGTGGGAGTTTCTACGCCCTGCTTCTCCCACAGTGGTACAATGTGGAGAGAGGATGTGGAAAGATCTGAAAATATGATAGCGCCGGGCCAATGGTGATTTTTTTAGTAAAGGGTAGGCCTTGACTGAGGACCTCCACTTGCTATGATCTCTGCAGACATCAATAGCTCCCTGAAAATTCTAATAAACTGCAATATGATCGACATCGACAGGTGTCGTGCATCACACAGTCCAACGACCTGCAGATTTGGGACAGCGACAGCGGGGATCTACTGAGCAGCTTCAGCAGGGATAAAGTTGCCAAGAGTATAAAGGTCAGTTAATACAGGTTTTTTTCATCTCAGGCTGCTCTATGTAAAATGCTTCCTTAACTGGTCATTTCACAACTGTATAAAGAAATACACACACACACACACAAGCGTAAGTATTCTTATCACACACTCCTGTAAATAATATTACTAGAGGTGCTCTGTGAGCGGTAGACTTCGCGAGTCTTGTCGATGGAAAGCTGAACTACTAACATACAAACTTATGAATGCACCAGGTTACCTACATGGAGTATGAAAGTAGCCGCACCAACAAGTTTGTAAACTACATTTTGCGATCTAAAATTCAACCTATTGACTAAAATTATATAGCCTATATCAATCTCAAGGTCTCTACCAATCCCACACCTATTTTTAAATATGTCAAGCCGTTTGGTCTCTAACGGTTTTTCTTTACATTTTCAACGCCTATTCCGCCATTTTGAAAAAAATACGTAAATTGCGAACCTGATCATAAAATTTCACGAGAATCGGTTGAGAAATGCGACCTGTGGTAGGAGAACAGCCGGACAGACATCCAGGCACACGAAAGCATTCTTGCCCAAGCGGAACGAAGACGTTCGTCGCTCGGTCAAATATATAGAAAGGCAAGTAGGTTTAGGTCTACCCCAGCTCAAAAAATTACTTCTACTACTCCTATCCAACCTTAGTTTGCTGAAAGAAAGCCTTTCTCTATATAAGATAAGCTCGTCATGTTAAATCAATTATCTAACATACGATATTGTGTATCTCTTACAGCGCAGTAAAGGAGACGACTGCTACCTGGTGGATACGTTTATGTGTTCGGACGGAACTCCCTTGGTCCTGGCCGGCTCAAACGGCGGAGATGGGTAAGTCATTGATTGCTCATTTCTTAATACGTTAGACGCTGACACACTGTTCCGTTAGGGATATGACGGTCAATGTTGGGCGTCGAGCCTTCGCCGCACAAAGTTGGGCGTCGAGCCTTCGCCGCACAAAGTTGTCGTGTCGCAGTTATTGCGTTGCATCGTTGCGGTTACGCGCCAATTCAGATTTTCGACTTACTGAAAAATTTGAATATAACCAAAAGATTCGTTTATCGTACCATAAAACGATACAATGAAGACGCTAGTGTAGATGACAGGTCAAGAAGTGGTCGCCCTCGCTCTGTTAGGACTCCAGCAGTGATAAAAGCTGGGAAGGCGCGAATTCAAAGAAATCTCATACGTAAGCAGAAACTGTTGGCCATTCAGATGGGGTTAAGCAGGACCACGGTGAAAAGGGTGTTAAATGAAGACTTAGGGCTTAGGGCGTATCGAAGAAAAACAGGACATCGTTTGGACGCTCGTTTAATGGACCTGAGACTGAAGAGATGCCGCGCTTTGTTGAAGCGGTACGCGGCAAAAAAGCATCGGGAAATCTTTTTTCGGATGAAAAAATTTTCACCGTGGAAGAGAGCTACAACAAACAAAATGATAAGGTGTACGCACACAGCAGTGAAGAAGCGAGCAACCGTATTCCGCGTATCCAACGAGGTCATTTTCCATCCTCGCTCATGGTTTGGTTGGGAGTCTCTTATTGGGGCTTAACTGAGGTAAATTTTTGTGAGAAAGGCGTAAAAACGAATGCAGTTGTGTATCAAAATACAGTCCTCAAGAACCTTGTGGAACCTGTTTCTCATACCATGTTTAATAACAGGCACTGGGTATTCCAGCAAGATTCTGCGCCAGCTCATAGAGCGAAAAGCACACAAGACTGGCTGGCGGCGCGTGAAATCGACTTCATCCGGCACGAAGACTGGCCCTCCTCCAGTCCAGATTTGAGTCCGTTAGATTACAAGATATGGCAACACTTGGAGGAAAAGGCCTGCTCAAAGCCTCATCCTGATTTAGAGTCACTCAAGGCATCCTTGATTAAGGCAGCCGCCGATATTGACATGGACCTCGTTCGTGCTGCGATAGACGACTGGCCGCGCAGAATAAAGGCCTGTATTCAAAATCGCGGGGGTCATTTTGAATAAACTTTATTACCATAAGAATCTATGTTTTATTAAGTTCATTTTGCTATATAAATGTTTACATAAATAATAAACATGTCTAAATTATTTCATATTGCACATGTGACAGAACTAATGACCTGACTATGTATTTATTAGTGTTTAAATTTTTATGTTTTAACACCGATTCAACAAATTATATTTGTAATTTAAAATATAAAAACAACAGGTTATTTATTTGCTTTGAATGCATTAATTTTTTACTTTACAGTGTTCAAATTCTTTTTCGAATTTCAGTTTTTTTCAATTTTGTTCATTTTATTATCTAACATTCCCAATCTAATTGTCAATTTATCTTTGAAGAATTATGTTATTTACTTCAACACATTTTTTTACTATGAAAATGGAATTGAGAATTTCCTCTATTCTCTCAAGTCGCTTGAAATTTTTTTGTTTCCTCAAAAATGATTCATTACTATTGCTGGTATACAATTCCCGTGAAGTTTGTAAATATGCCAGAAATGCACGATCACGTTACATGGAACATCTCGAGGAACAGAAAAAAAAGACAAAAATGCGTTAAAAACCGCAGAAAACAAGAAGAGATCGCGAGATTTAATTAAAGAGTTGTATGAAAAAAAGAGGAAGCTAGCGATCGAATACCAGAAAGGTCTTGAGAGTCTTGATGAGCAGCTAAGTGCGGTTCATAAAAAGTAGAGGGTATACGCAGTAATGTGATTCATTAAACTACATTACATTTCATAGAAATGTAGATCTCATCTTTAAATATTTTACTGTCATATTATAATATGTGTTAAATTTGTTTGTTTATATCTTTTCAGATTGTTTTATCGTATGTAAAGGATATTATAGTCTATAGTTCACGTTATTATTGCTTTCCAACGTTTCTCAACTGCTGATTTTTGATAGTCAACTTTAAAAAATATATATTTCATGTAAAACAAAGTGTTCTTTATTTAAACCTAACCTCCCTGGAATATTTGTAAAATATGTATCGAAAACCTAGAAAATTCAGCGAATTTGTGATTCAGCAATGCGTAACAACCATGCTATTGTTCCAACGGTCATTTGTAATGTGATAATTCGCATATAACATGACCCACGTGGCCGTGTGGTTGATCCTTATATAGCTGGATTTTTGCAAAATATTGACATAGAATATAGAGTAAAAATATTAAACGCATTTATGGATTAAAGTAAGAAGTAAAAATCTTTGAATCATTATGAAATTATTTTATAATGATTCCTTAAATCATATAGGATCAAAAAATACCTTGTATTAGTCGAAATACATTATTATATCTAACTAAATAAATAAATAAAAAACCACCGACGAAAAATTTAAGTAAGGTACATTTTTTCGAAAGGTACGTTTTACGGAAAAAGCATTTTCTAAACATTTTCCACAGGCTTCAAAGGTGGATTGTGCGAGTGAGCCGTTATGTTGATTATACTAAAGAATGAATGTTTTGTTCCAGAGAATGCCTGAGGTCGGCAACGATAGCGGATAAGAAGCTGTCGCCGAGCACACATTTCAGAGAAAACAAACAAATAGTCAGATGCTGCTGGTACGACAATTATGTAAGTGCCATGGTCACTGACGACCCGAATGGCCGAGTGGGCAGTGAACATGCCTACGAAACCCAGGGTCCCGGGTTCGAGTGCCGGTGGGGGCCAATATATGCTTGATGAGAACGGATGTTTGTACCCTAGTCATGGTTGTTTATCTATCTAAGTATAATATGTATCTATATAAGTATGTGTATCGTTGCCTAGTACCCAATATACAGGGAATCCTAGTTTGGGGCTAGATCAATGTGTGTAAATAGTGTCCAAGGTACATTATATCACATTATTATTATTATTTATTTTAAATCGCAGTCGATGTTTCTATGTATGTGTGTGACGTCATTGTTTACATTAATGTTACCCACGGCACAGGCCAGTCACAGGCAACGAGATGTCTACCCATACTGTGTGTGCCACAGACCAGTACATTATAGTCGTTTATCTACACACGTATCATAAACCCTCTTTACTGCGTACAAAAACCGCACGTTACGTACAGCATTATGTTAAACTACTTGGTAATAACTCATTTCTTATCTGAAAAATTACACATTATGACCATAATGTGTAATTTTTAGGGTTCCGTACCCGAAGGGTTCCAAACGGGACCCTATTACTAAGACTCCGCTGTCCGTCCGTCCGTCCGTCCGTCCGTCTGTCACCAGGCTGTATCTCAAGAACCTAGCTAGCTAGAGAGTTGAAATTTTCACAGATTATGTATTTCTGTTGCCGCTATAACAAAAAATACTAAAAAACAGGATAAAAGAAATATTTAAGGGGGCTCCCATACAACAATTCTTTCAATACCACATACAAACTTATGGATGCACCTGGTTACGTACATGGAGTGTGAAAGTGACCGCACCAATAACTTTGTAAACAATATTTTGCTGTGTAAAATCCAAACTATTCACTCCACACCATCGCTTCCATTGAACGGTGGTACGGAACCCTTCGTGCGCGATTTATACTCGCACTTGACCGGTTTTTCTACATATTATGACACTCAAATTTTGAACGCCGACGCCCGCCTGCGTGCCACCCCTAGTTTATCGGCGATGTTGGTGCTACAGGACAAGTTAAACAACTGCAGAGCCACAATGCCGGTCAAACATGCGGTTCCTGAACACATCAAAGAGAGCTTATGATATGTGTGTAGATAAACTAGTGTAGGTATGTAACTATACATTTTAAAACTCTCGAGTGATATTATTATGAAACTCGCCTTCGGCTCGTTTCATAAACCCAGTCTCGAGTATTTATGCCCTCCATTATGTAGCAGTCACATAAGCTACTATTATGTGACTGATACATTTGGAATTTAAAATTTCGTCAAAGCAGTAAATTCAAAAGTTTCATATCCAAGTCCACCCGTGGTAAACGACTTTTTTCATACCGATCCGTATTTTCTGTCCTACAATTTTGTTGCGAACTGCTGGTTCAACCGTAGAATCGTAAGTGTACCAAAAGGATACTCGCAAAATTAATTAGAATTGAATACCGCGTCAAAAGAACGTTGGCAAAAGTCGACTACCCCGTATGTGGGATGCACCGCCTGACTAACTGACTGACTGACTGACTGGCTCGCTTGCAGAACGACGTGCTCATCACGGCGGGTGAGGCCGGACTCCTCAGCGCCTGGAGACGCGGCCGCGTGCCGGCGGGGACGCTCGGCAGCAAGCTGACTGCGTCGCTGGACAAGCTGCGGCTCAACAGACACAAGCCTTACTAATATATTGTTTAATATTTATGCGTCGGAAACGCACCGATTTTTTGTTGCGCGTAATACGCTTTAGATTATAGCTAGCAAGATGATATCAACTTTTTTATTTACAAAACATATAAAAGCTCAAGTGATCAACAACATATAGCGTACAATAACTCTATTTGATTTATCTACTACAGTACAATGTGATTGGTGTACAACATTTATATTATAACACAAGTAGCCGACGACGCCTTACACCACAGGCGTATCAACTAACATAATACCACAAGACAAGATACATTATAGTTCGAGATAAAACATGCGTTAATTCACTACTATATTACTCATGACCTGGGGTTTTGCAGAAGCAACATAAACCGCAATCTCATAAAAACCGTCACTTCTTATTTTACGGGCGCGGTGGGGGGGAAGCGATCACGATGACTGTTAAACCTCTTCGGCATCCATGTTGACCAATGGTTTGACAGGCATTACAGTTAAGTACCTAGCAAATGAACGCTAGTATTCGTCGATACTCCGTCTAAGAATATATCAACATGTTGCAAGCTACATCAATGTGTTTGGTTCGCATTATACCAGGTGTTACAAGCACATACACTAGTGTTAGTGAGATCTGTTCATTTCACGAAGGCGCTGCCTGTCTGTCCTGCTAAGAGTCGAAATGATCCTTGTGGAAGTGATGGTCAAATTGAGTCTAGTCTAGACGATGGCAGGTTTAGATGCAGTGTAGGGGAGTATGATACGAAGAGAGACAAGAGTGATAGAGAAAAATTTGCTAGCCGATGGTTTCTGTTACATATGATCAAAAGAATACAGACCTTTTACAATGCAAAATTGTATCGAAATTTAGACAAAGACAGATAGCAGCTTCAGCACTGTAGGTGCTGGCACCCAAGCTATGAGTAGAAGATGAAAGAAGAAAAGAAAATACGAAAAACGAAAATTAAGTTAGATGTAATAGGTTTGAGACAGTACCCTCCCTTACATGCTGACAGACGCCAATGAACAGACCCGTAACTATCACATTTCCATACACCTTCGGTACCTACGCCGCCGCCTCGGCACTGGCGCGTCGACCACCTCAGACACGAGGTAAGTCCTCCGAAGCGCAGCCAGTACCAGCCAGTACATACTGGATATGATGCGAACCAAACCACTGAAGGCGAAGGGACGGGACGGTTTGGAATCGATGACGATTTGGGTGAACATCAGGGTACAAGTCAGGATAGGATACTTTTAGGAGTGTCGGTACCAAAACCGACAATTGCGCAGTCGTTACTGGGCAGTCTTGTGGCTACTCACTAGAGTGTTTTTTATGAGCCGGAGGCGCTGCGGAGCGCGGAGGCCGCGTGCCTGTGAGGAGCAGACCAGACGAACGAAGCCGGAGCGGCTGAGGCGACGGCGAGTGAGGGAGCCTGCGACGAGCTGCACGGAGACAGTCGCCACGCTACGTTGCGCCTGAGCAGAAGCATACGCAAACATGGATTTTAGTAGAAAACATGTTATTTAGGTTAGTTTAGTTTTGCTAAAATATCTCAAGAAACATACATTTCCTAGACTGGATATTTTACAGGAGGGGTTACCTCCCCCCTCCCCCCAAAAAACACAGTAAAAAATACAGTCTTCTAACTATGTTTAATATTGCAAAAAAGCAGTTTCTCGTCATCCGCAAGATGTACATGCCGCAAGAGCGCCGGCCTCCGTAACCCAACCAGCACGTGGCGGAGACTGTCGAGCGCACCCAATAACCGACGAACGTGAGTTTCGGCTGATTTCTGGCTGAAACCGAAACATTGCCGAAACATGAATTTTGTGCCGAAACCGAAACCGAAACCGAAATTTCGGTCACTAGTCATAGTTACATTGCTATGAAAGTGACATAAAGCTACCCATATATAGGTAGAGTTTGGGGATGGGTGGTAGCGGTGGGACATTGACGATTTTTTCGTTAACGAAATATTTTTGTTGTACCGTCAATGACTAACCCTAGAAATATTAGGTTAATTTCGTCACTCTAATAACGCTTAACTGTATGGAATTGAAGAATAGTGCAATTCGTTAATTAGTTAGAGCTTAACTTTATGGTTCTTGCTTTCCATTTTCAAAGGAGCATTTTAAAGATAAAAAGATACGCAAATTCCGAAGTGAGAAAATTCTACGCCAAACAAAGGTGATAGATAGACGCACTTACACAAGCGCTAACATTAAAATGGGCATGGGCCGGACACATTGCACGCTTACCCGACGACAGATGGACGATAAAGACAACAAGATGGAAAGGGCCAATAGGAAAGAGATAGGTAGGAAGACCAAACATGCTGGAGCGATGATATAATGGAGACCGCAAGCACACAATGGCAAAAGAGAGAAATTGGAGGACATCATGTTTTATTGCACCAATGGACAGTTCTTATCAATACAAATACAAGAGTAGAATACCCAGCCGCCAATTCCCTTCCGCCTTCAGGAAAAAATGTAAAAAATCTTTAAAACGAAAAATAATAATTGTGGCTTACCATTCGTACCTACTGAAGAGAACAAAAGCTTGCGTGATGAAACTTTAGCAGTTCTAACATACCCTAAAATAATTTATGATCTACTGTTAACATCTTGGGCGTGAAATAAATTTTTATTTTTTTAAATTAGAAATTTTATCAACTTTGTCATTTTTTCCTGTAGTCACGGTAGGGAATTGGCGGCTGGGTATTCTACTCTTGTACTGGTATTGATAAGAACTGTCCATTGGTGCAATAAAAACACGATGTCGCGTTTTCCCTCCTCAGCATAATGTGCGTGGGTAGCAGAAAGAATGAATTAGAAGTCGACAATGCTGCTGTTTTTACAATTTTGGCCAGGGTTTCTTGGTCGGTATTTAGTTTAACCAGGGTTTTGTTGGCAAGGGTGCGTCCTCTCTTTGTAAAGTATGTGTTGCAGTGAGATAGAGAGGTATCCACAGTACCTTTGTGTCCTAGAAGTTCGTCATAAGATTGTTCACCTTTATTTAGATCACAAATAGTTTTTATCGGTGTCCACATATTCTTAGGATTGTCTTTATTTTCTAACAGAAATTATTTGTTGTGTTGGTTCTTAAGCCGCTTTACAAGATCGTTACAGAAGTTCCTGTACCTATTGTATGATATTCCCAGGATCACATTATTTGGCTCTTTACGAGTTTGCATGAGGAGCGCTTCACGGTGTTTCATTCGGCGGATCGTTAATTACGTATTTAGACCGACTAATTTTAATTATTTTTGAGTTTCTAGTGACCTGAGTCCTTATGTTTATTTATTTTTTCAGAGAAAAGATGGTGCCCCGACTAAACCATTTGATTGCATGGACATATCCTGCAATGGTCGGATACTCTGTGCTGGCAGTCTGACAGTACAGGACGATGCCTACCTGGTGTTCTGGGACCAGAGACAACCGCAGGCAGCTTTAGGGGGCTACTGGAACTCGCATACTGATGATATTACTCAGGTACCTACAGCTTATCAAACTCTTAGGAAAAAAATCTGAAATAGATTCCAATCAAGTAATTAAGTGAGTACCATATAATAAATAGTAAATGTGAGTAAAGGGATAAAAAATATGAACATATATTAATATGAAAATATATTAAGTTTGAAAGTTTTTCATGTTTCTGCTGTATTAAGTAAAGTGCTGTATAAATATTTGAAGATACACCTTCATGTTAACATCACTAGAAATAACAACTTTTGGCTCGTCCGCACACCACCGGTAACCTGCTCGGTCGGTGGTCGGACGACAACTGTCCCATCCCGCCATTACTGACGTATGCGCTCGAGACAAAAAACTGTAGGGACTATAATTTATAAATAAATAGCCAATACACTACATCAACTATGCCCAAACTCACAGGTTCGCTTCCACAAAGACAAAGTATCCACCCTCGCCACGGGCTCTGTGGACGGTCTGCTCAACATCTTCAACATCATGGAGAGTGCGGAGGAGGATGCTCTGCAGTACTCACTCAATGTGGAGAACTCCGTGGGGAAGATCAGCTGGCTGGACGATACCAACCAAGGTAAGGCCGTACGGGTTGCTGGAATAGATCTCTTATCAAATTATTTATATTACCCGAATGGCCGAGTCGGCAGTGACCCTGCCTACGAAGCCAGGGGTCCCGGGTTCCAGTCCCGGTGGGGGCAAATATTTGTTTGATGAGAACGGATGTCTGTACCCTAGTTATGGTTGTTTAGTTTGGGGCTAGATCAATGTGTGTAAATAGTGTCCAAAGTATTATTATTAGGCTTATGTTTAAACGATTACCAAAAACGCACCTATTTTACTACCAATAAATTCGAAATGACTGCCAGAATGGATAAATGTCCACCAAATTGTGTTTGGATCACCAAACTTCATTTTATTTTTTGTGTACTTAATTTTATGTTTTAAGTATTTTTTGTAGTTCTTACATGTTCAACCTAACACGAATGATAAAGGGGGCTTCGCTTCGCTCACCCCCTTTACCCTTCACCTAAGCTACCGCAGTATTTTGCCCCAACTTTTGGTGTTCATTTATCCATTTTGGGTAGGAAAAAAATATTTTGGTAATCATTATATTTGTTGCCTTATTATTATTATTATATTATGTCCTATGGAATTTTGCTGTGGGGACGAGCTGCTGATATTAACTCAATTTTTGTTACACAAAAACGGCTATTAGAGCAATTTATAACCTCCGCAGTCGTGACTCCCTGAGGGAACTGTTCAAAGAAATTACCTTATTAATTAAAGTACCGTGTCAATATGTTTATGAAAAGATCATGTACGGTTAGGAAGAACATAAATAGCTTCACTAAAAATGTTGCGAAATTATCTAAGCGGAAATAGAATTGAACAACCTTACTATTGACTAGCTAAAGTTAAAACTTCATTTGTGGGTCTAATGGCCGACTTCATCAACGATCCCTATCTTTTAGGGGACACTTTATTTCTTTCAGGGGCCACCTAGCGGTTATTTCGGTCTGACCTAAGTGTAAGGGTCATCTAGAATCCTCAGGGACCCCCTAAATATAAGTCCGGCCACCGAAACAATCGCTAGACAGCTAAGAAAAAGATCTAAGTGTCCCTTAACTGTTGGTGAAATCGGGAATAAGTATACTATACTATAACATAATACTGAAAGACATATGCAGTTTTTCAGAGAAGAAATTCATGGCATTGTTAAAAAAACAATATGTTATAAAGCATATTATAGGTTAGATGATTACATTAATGATAAAGAGGAATGGAGCTGTGATTTTCCAGCGTAGCACAAGAACCTCGCACACTATTTGACCTTGTTTATTATTATTATCATTAGATGATGACGAGCTCTGCTCTGTGGAGTTGCGGTTCGAGGCCTTCGGGTCCAAACATATAGAGCATGGGAATCAGTAAAACAATTAGGAAAAAAAGTACAAATAGTTCGATGATCGGACTACTGGTATGAAAGTATGGAATAAAACATTTGTAGACTAGGTAGGCATTTGTAGGATTAGGCATTTCATAATCCATCTAACTCAACAACTTGCTGTTAAAAAAATGTAATTATTTATTCCTGCTTATTAATTATAATAATTAATATTGTAATATTTGTATTAGTTTACGACTAATTTTTTAAAAGAAATCTTAAATTCAATCTGTGGGAGTTTCTACGCCCTGCTTCTCCCACAGTGGTACAATGTGGAGAGAGGATGTGGAAAGATCTGAAAATATGATAGCGCCGGGCCAATGGTGATTTTTTTAGTAAAGGGTAGGCCTTGACTGAGGACCTCCACTTGCTATGATCTCTGCAGACATCAATAGCTCCATGAAAATTCTAATAAACTGCAATATGATCGACATCGACAGGTGTCGTGCATCACACAGTCCAACGACCTGCAGATTTGGGACAGCGACAGCGGGGATCTACTGAGCAGCTTCAGCAGGGATAAAGTTGCCAAGAGTATAAAGGTCAGTTAATACAGGTTTTTTTCATCTCAGGCTGCTCTATGTAAAATACTTCCTTAACTGGTCATTTCACTACTGTACAAAGAAATACACACACACACACACACACACAAGCGTAAGTATTCTTATCACACACTCCTGTAAATAATATTACTAGAGGTGCTCTGTGAGCGGTAGACTTCGCGAGTCTTGTCGATGGAAAGCTGAACTACTAACATACAAACTTATGAATGCACCAGGTTACCTACATGGAGTATGAAAGTAGCCGCACCAACAAGTTTGTAAACTACATTTTGCGATCTAAAATTCAACCTATTGACTAAAATTATATAGCCTATATCAATCTCAAGGTCTCTACCAATCCCACACCTATTTTTAAATATGTCAAGCCGTTTGGTCTCTAACGGTTTTTCTTTACATTTTCAACGCCTATTCCGCCATTTTGAAAAAAATACGTGAATTGCGAACCTGATCATAAAATTTCACGAGAATCGGTTGAGAAATGCGACCTGTGGTAGGAGAACAGCCGGACAGACATCCAGGCACACGAAAGCATTCTTGCCCAAGCTGAACGAAGACGTTCGTCGCTCGGTCAAATATATAGAAAGGCAAGTAGGTTTAGGTCTACCCCAGCTCAAAAAATTACTTCTACTACTCCTATCCAACCTTAGTTTGCTGAAAGAAAGCCTTTCTCTATATAAGATAAGCTCGTCATGTTAAATCAATTATCTAACATACGATATTGTGTATCTCTTACAGCGCAGTAAAGGAGACGACTGCTACCTGGTGGATACGTTTATGTGTTCGGACGGAACTCCCTTGGTCCTGGCCGGCTCAAACGGCGGAGATGGGTAAGTCATTGATTGCTCATTTCTTAATACGTTAGACGCTGACCCACTGTTCCGTTAGGGATATGACGGTCAATGTTGGGCGTCGAGCCTTCGCCGCACAAAGTTGGGCGTCGAGCCTTCGCCGCACAAAGTTGTCGTGTCGCAGTTATTGCGTTGCATCGTTGCGGTTACGCGCCAATTCAGATTTTCGACTTACTGAAAAATTTGAATATAACCAAAAGATTCGTTTCTCGTACCATAAAACGATACAATGAAGACTCTAGTGTAGATGACAGGTCAAGAAGTGGTCGCCCTCGCTCTGTTAGGACTCCAGCAGTGATAAAAGCTGTGAAGGCGCGAATTCAAAGAAATCTCATACGTAAGCAGAAACTGTTGGCCATTCAGATGGGGTTAAGCAGGACCACGGTGAAAAGGGTGTTAAATGAAGACTTAGGGCTTAGGGCGTATCGAAGAAAAACAGGACATCGTTTGGACGCTCGTTTAATGGACCTGAGACTGAAGAGATGCCGCGCTTTGTTGAAGCGGTACGCGGCAAAAAAGCATCGGGAAATCTTTTTTCGGATGAAAAAATTTTCACCGTGGAAGAGAGCTACAACAAACAAAATGATAAGGTGTACGCACACAGCAGTGAAGAAGCGAGCAACCGTATTCCGCGTATCCAACGAGGTCATTTTCCATCCTCGCTCATGGTTTGGTTGGGAGTCTCTTATTGGGGCTTAACTGAGGTAAATTTTTGTGAGAAAGGCGTAAAAACGAATGCAGTTGTGTATCAAAATACAGTCCTCAAGAACCTTGTGGAACCTGTTTCTCATACCATGTTTAATAACAGGCACTGGGTATTCCAGCAAGATTCTGCGCCAGCTCATAGAGCGAAAAGCACACAAGACTGGCTGGCGGCGCGTGAAATCGACTTCATCCGGCACGAAGACTGGCCCTCCTCCAGTCCAGATTTGAGTCCGTTAGATTACAAGATATGGCAACACTTGGAGGAAAAGGCCTGCTCAAAGCCTCATCCTGATTTAGAGTCACTCAAGGCATCCTTGATTAAGGCAGCCGCCGATATTGACATGGACCTCGTTCGTGCTGCGATAGACGACTGGCCGCGCAGAATAAAGGCCTGTATTCAAAATCGCGGGGGTCATTTTGAATAAACTTTATTACCATAAGAATCTATGTTTTATTAAGTTCATTTTGCTATATAAATGTTTACATAAATAATAAACATGTCTAAATTATTTCATATTGCACATGTGACAGAACTTTAACCTGACTATGTATTTATTAGTGTTTAAATTTTTATGTTTTAACACCGATTCAACAAATTATATTTGTAATTTAAAATATAAAAACAACAGGTTATTTATTTGCTTTGAATGCATTAATTTTTTACTTTACAGTGTTCAAATTCTTTTTCGAATTTCAGTTTTTTTCAATTTTGTTCATTTTATTATCTAACATTCCCAATCTAATTGTCAATTGATCTTTGAAGAATTATGTTATTTACTTCAACACATTTTTTTATTATGAAAATGGAATTGAGAATTTCCTCTATTCTCTCAAGTCGCTTGAAATTTTTTTGTTTCCTCAAAAATGATTCATTACTATTGCTGGTATACAATTCCCGTGAAGTTTGGAAATATGCCAGAAATGCACGATCACGTTACATGGAACATCTCGAGGAACAGAAAAAAAAGACAAAAATGCGTTAAAAACCGCAGAAAACAAGAAGAGATCGCGAGATTTAATTAAAGAGTTGTATGAAAAAAAGAGGAAGCTAGCGATCGAATACCAGAAAGGTCTTGAGAGTCTTGATGAGCAGCTAAGTGCGGTTCATAAAAAGTAGAGGGTATACGCAGTAATGTGATTCATTAAACTACATTACATTTCATAGAAATGTAGATCTCATCTTTAAATATTTTACTGTCATATTATAATATGTGTTAAATTTGTTTGTTTATATCTTTTCAGATTGTTTTATCGTATGTAAAGGATATTATAGTCTATAGTTCACGTTATTATTGTTTTCCAACGTTTCTCAACTGCTGATCTTTGATAGTCAACTTTAAAAAATATATATTTCATGTAAAACAAAGTGTTCTTTATTTAAACCTAACCTCCCTGGAATATTTGTAAAATATGTATGGAAAACCTAGAAAATTCAGCGAATTTGTGATTCAGCAATGCGTAACAACCATGCTATTGTTCCAACGGTCATTTGTAATGTGATAATTCGCATATAACATGACCCACGTGGCCGTGTGGTTGATCCTTATATAGCTGGATTTTTGCAAAATATTGACATAGAATATAGAGTAAAAATGTCAAACGCATTTATGGATTAAAGTAAGAAGTAAAAATCTTTGAATCATTATGAAATTATTTTATAATGATTCCTTAAATCATATAGGATCAAAAAATACCTTGTATTAGTCGAAATACATTATTATATCTAACTAAATAAATAAATAAAAAACAACCGACGAAAAATTTAAGCAAGGTACATTTTTTCGAAAGGTACGTTTTACGGAAAAAGCATTTTCTAAACATTTTCCACAGGCTTCAAAGGTGGATTGTGCGAGTGAGCCGTTATGTTGATTATACTAAACCTAAAGAATGAATGTTTTGTTCCAGAGAATGCCTGAGGTCGGCAACGATAGCGGATAAGAAGCTGTCGCCGAGCACACATTTCAGAGAAAACAAACAAATAGTCAGATGCTGCTGGTACGACAATTATGTAAGTGCCATGGTCACTGACGACCCGAATGGCCGAGTGGGCAGTGAACATGCCTACGAAACCCAGGGTCCCGGGTTCGAGTGCCGGTGGGGGCCAATATATGCTTGATGAGAACGGATGTTTGTACCCTAGTCATGGTTGTTTATCTATCTAAGTATAATATGTATCTATATAAGTATGTGTATCGTTGCCTAGTACCCAATATACAGGGAATCCTAGTTTGGGGCTAGATCAATGTGTGTAAATAGTGTCCAAGGTACATTATATCACATTATTATTATTATTTATTTTAAATCGCAGTCGATGTTTCTATGTATGTGTGTGACGTCATTGTTTACATTAATGTTACCCACGGCACAGGCCAGTCACAGGCAACGAGATGTCTACCCATACTGTGTGTGCCACAGACCAGTACATTATAGTCGTTTATCTACACACGTATCATAAACCCTCTTTACTGCGTACAAAAACCGCACGTTACGTACAGCATTATGTTAAACTACTTGGTAATAACTCATTTCTTATCTGAAAAATTACACATTATGACCATAATGTGTAATTTTTAGGGTTCCGTACCCGAAGGGTTCCAAACGGGACCCTATTACTAAGACTCCGCTGTCCGTCCGTCCGTCCGTCCGTCCGTCTGTCACCAGGCTGTATCTCAAGAACCTAGCTAGCTAGAGAGTTGAAATTTTCACAGATTATGTATTTCTGTTGCCGCTATAACAAAAAATACTAAAAAACAGGATAAAAGAAATATTTAAGGGGGCTCCCATACAACAATTCTTTCAATACCACATACAAACTTATGGATGCACCTGGTTACGTACATGGAGTGTGAAAGTGACCGCACCAATAACTTTGTAAACAATATTTTGCTGTGTAAAATCCAAACTATTCACTCCACACCATCGCTTCCATTGAACGGTGGTACGGAACCCTTCGTGCGCGATTTAGACTCGCACTTGACCGGTTTTTCTACATATTATGACACTCAAATTTTGAACGCCGACGCCCGCCTGCGTGCCACCCCTAGTTTATCGGCGATGTTGGTGCTACAGAACAAGTTAAACAACTGCAGAGCCACAATGCCGGTCAAACATGCGGTTCCTGAACACATCAAAGAGAGCTTATGTATGTGTGTAGATAAACTAGTGTAGGTATGTAACTATACATTTTAAAACTCTCGAGTGATATTATTATGAAACTCGCCTTCGGCTCGTTTCATAAACCCAGTCTCGAGTATTAATGCCCTCCATTATGTAGCAGTCACGTAAGCTACTATTATGTGACTGATACATTTGGAATTTAAAATTTCGTCAAAGCAGTAAGTTCAAAAGTTTCATATCCAAGTCCACCCGTGGTAAACGACTTTTTTCATACCGATCCGTATTTTCTGTCCTACAATTTTGTTGCGAACTGCTAGTTCAACCGTAGAATCGTAAGTGTACCAAAAGGATACTCGCAAAATTAATTAGAATTGAATACCGCGTCAAAAGAACGTTGGCAAAAGTCGACTACCCCGTATGTGGGATGCACCGCCTGACTAACTGACTGACTGACTGACTGGCTCGCTTGCAGAACGACGTGCTCATCACGGCGGGTGAGGCCGGACTCCTCAGCGCCTGGAGACGCGGCCGCGTGCCGGCGGGGACGCTCGGCAGCAAGCTGACTGCGTCGCTGGACAAGCTGCGGCTCAACAGACACAAGCCTTACTAATATATTGTTTAATATTTATGCGTCGGAAACGCACCGGTTTTTTGTTGCGCGAATCGATCGCGAGTAATCGAGACATCACTAGCGAAAACGGCACTAGCAGCTGTCACTCGTACCGGAACGAGATGTAAAATTGGAGGTTAACTTTTCTCTTGGTCTGTCTCATCGGTGAGAATAACATGGCGGCTCGGGCCCCGTGATGGAATTTGTTGTACCAATTGTAATACAGGCATCGGGCCTGGTCAGAGTGTAAATCTACCTCATAGCGTCGGGCTATTGATTGAAATAAGTAGATTCGCGTCAGCGGCCAAGTGATCCCGGTTGATTGGACATCGTCGCATCGGTAGCGGCAACTCCACGGTCACGGCAGGCAGCACACCGGCGACAGCGTCGGCAGCAACGATAGGGTTCGATTCACTCCATATCCTATCCCAAACTGTGCCCCTTTCCCGTATTCCCGTCTCGAATCGAGCTTTCGATTTCCTGCCTACGGAGACAAGGTCAGTAACCAATTTCATCACTTCTTTTCTCTCACGTGGCAAAGGCACAACCCCTCAGGATTCCCCGCCGTTCGGTAGGCGTGGGAAATTAATCATTTTGGTAGCAGAAGCGCGGTTTCCTAGTGGGAAATCATCGATTCACGGTAGGGTTGCCTTTGTCACATTGTAGTTGGGAGAAAAGAATATCCCAGATTGGCTCAAGTCGGCAATGAGTCTGTGGTCGGTATACCACGATTAAAGTGTTCATTTTCGGTAAGTGAAAGTATAAGTGCCAATCTTTAACAGTTGTAACAGTTTGTAGTCGGAAACTACTGTTACCAGCGCATAAAGGATTGAACGGTCATTCTGCGAAGCCTAGATTGTATTACTTACGGTGGAACGTCGGGTTCTGTAGTCCTACAGTGTTATTTCGGTTTACACAGCAGGGTCGGGCTATTTAGGGGTATTAAGCTGATTTTGCTGACCTCAAAGGAAGTGTGGTTCCTATCGGAGGGGCCACTTTTTTTTATAATAACCTTTTGTGTGTTATTCGGATTGTTCCACATGGTGGCATTCTCTAATTGATTTAGAGTGTATATTATAAGGTGTATGTCCACAGGGCGACCATATTAAATATTGTTTATGATTTAATTGTTTAGTGGTTGCCTTGGGTTTTACAACTTAGTTTTAATTTCTGTGCCCAGCGCTGACGGGAAAGTGCTGGTATCTGGCTGTGCTTAGTTCGGCAGTGAAGCATAGGACCAGGAACAATTAAATCGGTAACCATGGCACCTTCGCCCTTGACGGTACTGCGATATGGTGTCCGTGAGGAGATGAGATGGCTCGCCCATACTCACAAGTTTGTGGAGCGACCCGACATGGACGATGTCCTGCTCAAGCGTGTGGAGGACGCAATGACACGCGTCGGGAAGGTGTGTCGGCTGGCTGCCGAGGCTGAAGCCCTCGGGCTTACGGATGAGGCCTCGGTGGCTGCAGTGAGGCAGCTATGCGCGGATGCTGACCAAGCGATGGAGTGCTTGGGCGACATCGAGCGTCGCGCCGAAAAAATTAAGCGGTCGCGTCGGGATGACCACGGGGAGGGTAGCGGAGACCCCCCCCCCCCTAAGGGTGTGGTTGGACGGCTTCCACACCTGGAGATTCCGGCCTTCGGTGGGGCAATTGATGAGTGGCCGGCATTCATCAATTTGTTCGATAGCCTGGTCCACTGTCGGGACGACCTGGACAGCGCCTACAAGTTGGCCCAGCTATTGATGGCACTGCGGGGTGAACCGAAGGAGTTGGTCGGTCACCTAACGGTTACGGCGGGCAATTATGAGATTGCCCGGGTCATATTGTTTGACCGCTACCAACACAAAAGGCGGTTGGTTGATGCGCAGCTGGGGAAGCTGTTCAGCATCCCAAGAGTAACCCGGGATGTTGACATCCGGGTACAGGTGCTCAACCCTGTGCTGGTGGCCACTAAGGCCCTTCAGAACCTTGGTCTGCCGGTAGACCAATGGTCATATATTGTGTTACATATGGTTTTGTCACGGTTGCCTGCAGCTGTTCAAAGTCGGTTTGAACAGCTGCATGGGGGCAGTAGCTCGGAACTGCCCACGCTCGTCCAATTAACGGATTTTTTGGAGGGTGAATGCAGGCGATGCGACACCATGGATTCGGAGGCCAGTGTGCAGCGCCAACCCGCGCGGATGCGGGAGGGGCCGCGCCCCCCACCCCCACGGGGGGGTGGTCGGTCAAAACAATTTGGCGTTTTGAGTGCCGCGCCGTCGGGTGACGGCTGTGTGCACTGCGACAGTGCCGGTCATGAGGTGACCAGTTGCGCCAACATTAAGGCGCTCGGTGTGGCTGCCCGCAGGAAGGTGGTCTTCCGCGACCGATTGTGTTTCGGTTGTTTGGGGCCGCACCCGCTGAGCGAGTACTCACGGGCGTCCCCCTGTGAGGGCTGCGGTGGCAGGCACCACGTCGTGTTGTGCCTGAACCGGTCAGGCCCATCGGACGGTCACCAGGGCCGGACTCAGGTTGGTCGGTCACAGGGCCCAACCAGGGCCGGACCCAGTCCCCCTCCGGGCAACGGGAGTCACCAACGGGGTGACTGGGGTACCCGCGGACGAGACCCCCCCCGAGGGGAAGGGGGCAGCGCGGGGGGTAACAGGCGGGACAGCCGGGGTTCGGTCGCCGCTGTCCAGGGTCAGCGAGGACTTCGGGCCACTGGCTCACCGCGTGTTACGGGCGGGTGTCAGGTGGCACCTATGAGTGGCGCGAAGGCTGGGAGCCCACCACCTTCTGCGCCACCCTGCCCGTCGCTCTGGGAGGCGAACATTCGGATGTCGCCCCCATTCCTAGAGCGCCCCAGGTTGGATCCGCTCTCCCCCCTCCATCCACGGTGGCCACCGGGCACACCGTACGCAGTCCGGTATGGTCGGGTACCGGGACAGCGAGGGGCCTATTATGCGGGTTGGGACCCCCTGATGTACATGCGGTCTGATATGCCACCGGTGGCATATCAGCATCCGAGTTACCAGGCCGACGGGGGTCCCAGCGGGTTCGGATCCCGCGGAGGTTCCCGCTAGGGACACGCCGCTCACTTACAGGGTGCCGCCACTCCACAGACGGTCATGCTCCCCACCGCCTCGGTGATAGCGTGAAGTTCGGACGGCAAATCATGTATGGCACGAGCACTATTGGACTCGGGGGCCCAGGGGTGCTTAGTCTCGTGCAACCTTGTAAGACGGTTGGGCATTACGGTAAGGGAGTATCCACATTCCATTCGGGGAATTGGGAACACGGAAGTCGGTTCCGTTAAGGGAGTATGTCGGATTACTCTCTCGTCACGGGTGGATTCATCGGTGAATCTGACGGTCACGGCATTAGTCATGCCTAATGTGATGGGCTCACACCCTCACGTACGGTTGTCGCCCTCGGTGCGACAGTTGGTCGCTGGGTTGTCACTGGCTGACCCGGAGTTCGACATTCCGGGCCCAATAGACATTTTATTAGGTGTCGATGCCTTAGGATACCTGTTAGTGCCATGTGTCCACGTGTTGCAGGCGACTGGTCTGGTTTCGGTCAACACCAGACTGGGCCATGCGGTAATGGGTCCGGTCATGCCGGCTGCCCCACGCCTAGCGACTCGTAGTCCCTTATTCGGTTCTGTACTCTCGGAGGTGATACAGAAGTTTTGGGAGGTGGAGGAACCACCTACGGTCCGCCGGTTGGACCCGGTTGAAGAAGAGTGTGAACAGTTTTGTCGGAACAATACTGGTAGCCTTCGGTCAGGTCGATTGTGTCACGCTCCGGAGTTAGTTGGACATCCCTTGTGGTGGGGTCCAAAATGGTTGACTCAAGCCGAATCGGATTGGCCAATGAGTCCACGCGTTACCACGGCGAACGGCGCCTTGACAGTCGGTGTCTGTACGACGCAACCAGAGCCGGAAGAGGAGTTCAGCCTGCTGGAACGGTACAGCTCGCTCGACAAGCTGGTCAATGTGACCACCTGGATCTGCCGATTTGCGCGGAATTGTCGGAATTCTGAGGCGCAACGAGTGCGGACACCGGTCCTGACACCACGGGAACGGAACCATGCGTTGTTTGCATTGGTACGGAACGTGCAGACGGTGCACTTTAAGTCCGAATTGGACATTCTGAGACGCGGACGCGTCCAACTGAAGGGAGCTGTGGCTCGGCTCAACCCGTTTATTGACCCTCAAGGATTGCTGAGGGTAGGAGGTCGGCTGCGGAATGCCAACCTGCCTTATGCGGCTCGCCACCCGTTGTTACTCCCTAGGAAAGGGAAGTTGGTCGAACTGTTGATACAGGATCGACACATTCGGAATGGGCATATCGGATGCCACGCCTTGATGGCGTTTCTCCAGCGCGAGTTCTGGATTCTATTGGGAAGACGCTTAGTGCGTAGCGTCGTATTTCGGTGCCTGCCTTGTTATCGGGCCAAGGCGGCTACGATGCAGCCCCAGATGGGCGATTGCCCTCGGATAGGGTTAACGAAATCCGGCCCTTTGCGGGTGTCGGAACGGATTTCGCGGGACCATTCATGGTCAAGTCTTCACAGCTACGGAACGCCAGATTAGTGAAGGCATACCTGTGCGTCTTCGTGTGCTTGGCCACGAAGGCAGTCCACTTGGAGGTGGTCAGTGACCTCACTTTGGAAGCATTTATCGCATGTCTGGATCGGTTCGTCTCACGAAGGGGCCTCCCGACATTAATCCGTTCGGACAACGGCACAAATTTTGTCGGAGCCAGGCGATATCTGCAGGAGGTCACTCAATTCCTGAACAGTAACCAGGACGCCATCGGTACGGCTTGCTCCCGACGAGGGATTGAATGGGTTTTCAGTCCGCCGGGATGTCCTCACTGGGGAGGAATATTTGAGGCTGCGGTTAAATCGGCTAAGTCGCACCTGACGAGGATCATCGGTGAGACCTCTCTACGCTTTGAAGAGCTTGCGACGCTGTTCTGTAAAATTGAAATGACACTGAACTCGCGTCCGTTGTGCCCGCTCAGTTCGGATCCAAATGATTTGGAAGCGTTGACGCTGGGTCACTTCCTGATAGGTCAGCCCCTTAACGCCCTGCCAGAATACCCATTCGGTGATGTTAAGTTAAGTCGGTTAACTAGGTGGCAGATGTTGCAGCAGATGGCTCAAGATTTTTGGAAACGGTGGTCCCTTGAGTACTTGCACATCTTGCAGCAGCGCCTTAAGTGGACTGACCGGACGAGCCCCCCTCAAGTCGGTGATTTGGTGCTGATTAAGGATGCGAACCTGCCATCATTGAGATGGAGACGAGGACGGATCGTCAATTTGTACACGGGTCGGGATGGCACGCCTCGATCAGCAGAAGTCAGGGTGGGGGACTCGGTCCTCAAGAGAGCGGTCGCAACACTTTCTCGCCTTCCTATTGATTAGGGACAGGTTCGGGCCTGTCCGGGCGGGTGACTGTTTAATATTTATGCGTCGGAAACGCACCGGTTTTTTGTTGCGCGAATCGATCGCGAGTAATCGAGACATCACTAGCGAAAACGGCACTAACAGCTGTCACTCGTACCGGAACGAGATGTAAAATTGGAGGTTATCTTTTCTCTTGGTCTGTCTCATCGGTGAGAATAACATGGCGGCTCGGGACCCGTGATGGTATTTCGGTGTACCAATTGTAATACAAGCATCGGGCCTGGTCAGAGTGTAAATCTACCTCATAGCGTCGGGCTATTGATTGAAATAAGTAGATTCGCGTCAGCGGCCAAGTGATCCCGGTTGATTGGACATCGTCGCATCGGTAGCGGCGACTCCACGGTCACGGCAGGCAGCACGCCGGCGACAGCGTCGGCAGCAACGATAGGGTTCGATTCACTCCATATCCTATCCCAAACTGTGCCCCTTTCCCGTATTCCCGTCTCGAATCGAGCTTTCGATTTCCTGCCTACGGAGACAAGGTCAGTAACCAATTTCATCACTTCTTTTCTCTCACGTGGCAAAGGCACAACCCCTCAGGATTCCCCGCCGTTCGGTAGGCGTGGGAAATTAATCATATATAATATATGTTGTCGCGTCACACGTCGCACACAACCAACTGTTTGCCTTTTGTTGTTGAGTAGGAGGCAGGAGGCAGTAGGACCACAGGTCGGTCGGTTTCATTATGAAGGCGTCTAGACTAACTAACTAACAAGAAATCTGACGGCGACATAAGACAGTTCTTGTTCGGTTCAGTTGATGGCATCTTTCGAATCTGTTTAAAATACTTCAATCGAGTTTTAGCATTACACACGTTCCTACACAATGACGTGTAGGTATTCAAATGTTAAATCAATAGGAAATGGCACAGAAAAAAATCGTCGAACTTATCACTTTATTCATTTAAAGATATAATAATTGAGAACAAATCTTTCCAATCGTAATTAATACAGGCGCGTGGGACATACCCATCCCGTTGCAGCTAAACAATGACGCGATAAAATGACCATAATTTAGTGAAAACACACAAACTATCTATAAAATTGTAAATAAAGACACTTTTGTTTCACACACAACAATCACACATCCATTGATTACAATAAATTATTTTAACATTCAGTACAAAACCACAGTGACCTGTGTGCGTCGTCAACAAGGTATTTCCTTCTCGCTCATTCACGTGTGATAGAAGTCGTAAGACAGACAGTCAACAAGGTATTTCCTTCTCGCTCACTCACGTGTGATAGAAGTCGTAAGACAGACAGTCAACAAGGTATTTCCTTCTCGCTCACTCACGTGTGATAGAAGTCATAAGACAGACAGTCAACAAGGTATTTCCTTCTCGCTCACTCACGTGTGATAGAAGTCGTAAGACAGACAGTCAACAAGGTATTTCCTTCTCGCTCACTCACGTGTGATAGAAGTCGTAAGACAGACAGGTGAACACGCCTGGTGTCGCCTAA
The DNA here is from genome assembly GCA_949825045.1 of Argyresthia goedartella. Lineage (NCBI taxonomy): Eukaryota > Metazoa > Arthropoda > Insecta > Lepidoptera > Argyresthiidae > Argyresthia > Argyresthia goedartella. Next base: position 2,210,414 of record OX463827.1, on the reverse strand, counting down.
ATACGTATGACACTAAAATCATGAAAGTAAAAAAAAACTATATCTAAAACAATGAAACAGGCATAATAATGATTGTTCAGGCCTCTCGGCACCCAATGACCTCGCAGGGGCCCATAGCTACGAGGTAGCGTAGCGATCGGATGCCAAGAAGCAAGAACGTCGGCGATTCACCGAGCTAAAGTAAATAGATTCTATCTGACCTGGTCTGTGCTTCGTTCCCGTCAAACTCCTGTCTCTCTGCAAGGCCTGGGTGCACCCTAGGCTCTTCTTGGTAGACAGGTTCTTCAGCCAACCAGGTATGGCTGGCAGGCCAGCTTCGACGCGCACAGTGTTACGTAAATACGAACTTTATCTGGTTCGGAGAACCACAATACACTCAGCTATAAGACAATCCTGAGGGGAGCCCGAATACAATTCCAGATGGCTTACGATTTAATTTCAATGCCCAAAATCAATACGCGTCACATTGCGGGGGCTTTTCGTCTGTCAGTTGTCAAAAAACTGCTCTGTTGGCAGCAACTGTCAAATTCAAAATGGCCGTTCCGAAACCATCGATCGAGTATCGATTCTGAATCGAACAATCACCCGCCCGGACAGGCACCCACCTGTCCCTTAATCTACGGGCAGCCGAGACAACGTTGCTACCGCTCGTTTTAGAACCGAGCCTCCTACTAGAACCTCTGCAGACCGGGGGGTCCCGTCCCTGCCAGGGAACAAGTTAACAATGCGCCCCCTGCGCCAACGCAGTGGCGGTAGGTTAGCATCCTTAACCAGAACGAGGTCACCAACACTAGAGGGGCTGGTTTTGTCAGTCCACTTAAGGCGCTGTTGTAAGATATGCAGATACTCGAGCGACCAACGCTTCCAGAAATTCTGAGTAAACTGCTGCAACATCTGATACCTTGACAACCGATACAATTTCACTCCCTCGAAGGGGTGCTCGGGCAACGCGTGAAGTGGCTGTCCTATCAAGAAATGGCCTGGGGTCAGAGCCTCCAGGTCATTTGGATCCGAGCTGAGCGGACACAACGGTCGCGAATTGAGATCGGCCTCGATCTTACAAAACAATGTCGCGAGCTCCTCAAAAGTCAGCGCGGTCTGACCTACTATACGCCCCAAGTGCGTCTTAGCTGACTTAACTACGGCCTCAAAAATCCCACCCCAGTGGGGGCAACTCGGTGTGCTGAAGGTCCACTGTATACCCCGACGGGAGAGGGCCGTTCCAATATCCACTTTATTTACATTCAAAAAGTTGACTATCTCTCGTAAGCATCGTTCCGCACCGATGTAGTCAGTGCCGTTATCAGAGCGGATCAAAGTTGGAAGTCCCCTTCGAGAACAAACCTATCCAAACAAGCAATGAAAGCCTCTGTCGAGAGATCAGCAACGAGCTCGAGTTCAGGAGACCGACATCCCCTGGATGCACAATCAGACGGGTTCAATTCTCCTGGTACATGTCTCCAGGTCAGTGGGACCTCAGACGACACAATCTGGGAGACACGGTTCGCAACAAAAACCTCTAAGGTATGGACCGAAGCCTTCAGCCAGCACAAAACAATCTGGCTGTCCGTCCACGCGTACACCGTATCCTCCAAAACCACTGACCCACGCAACACTGTTAGAGTGTTATTCAAAACTTTGGTCAAAAGAGCAGCCCCGGACAGTTCCAGTTTTGGAATCGTCATCCTTGTCCGAATAGGCGCTACCTTGGTTTTTGCCAAAACCAAACGCACGTCGACCTCCCCGGTGGAGGTGACGGTTCGCAAATAAACCGCTGCCGCAAACCCTCGTTCAGAGGCATCACAAAACCCGTGAAGGGTTGCCCTGTAATCCCCAGCAGGGACCAATTTCCTCGGCAGCGATACATTATTTATATTGAGGCCCAACCATTTCGCTAAATCGTTCGATACAATGCAGCCCTGAGCTCCAGAATCTAATAGGGCGCGAACGTATGTTGGGTTGCCCGCCAAATCCCAAACAAGCACAGAGGCGATCGGTAACACCACCGTCTCCGGTTGGGGGGCAACAAATTGTTGGGCCGCAAATTCCTAGCGAGGGCCCCCGGGGCCCCACTGTGCCTGTAACCGATCAGGTAGGCAGCTATACGCCAGAGGGTCCCATTGTACAAATGGCCCACGCGCCGGTTCCATTGCCACCCTACGACGCCCCCCGAAGGGTTGTGGGCGTGAATTCAACCGTGGCCGCTCCATGAGCGGGGGGGACATCACATGCGACCGACGAGGACGAGGCGACGAGCGGGGCGACAACTGAGGCGGCGTCCGAACCGCACCCGCATAGCTCGAAGTTGTCCCATTCCACCCGCCCGTTACGGCCTGCTCAACACACCCAATGTGCCGCTGAGTCGGATGCTGAGTCGCAACCGAGAACTCAGGGCCCCCCATGTGATGACCCTGAGTGCGGCCCTGCACCCCTGGGTGGCCGCGTGCTTGTGGCCCCATTGCCCGCTGAGTCGGATGCTGAGTCGCAACCGAAAACTCAGGGCCCCCCATGTGATGACCCTGAGTGCGGCCCCGCACCCTTGGGTGGCTGCGCGCTTGTGGCCCCATTGCCCGCTGAGTCGGATGCTGAGTCACAACCGAAAACTCAGGGCCCCCCATGTGATGACCCTGAGTGCGGCCCCGCACCCTAGTACTACCCTGTGCACGTGGGGACGCTGGCCCCTGAGTTGCGCTCCAAGTCGCAAACAAATTCTCAGGGCCCCATTCCGTATCACCCTGGGTACGGCCCTGTGGACGTGGGGACGTTGGCTCCTGAGTTGCGCTCCGAGTCGCAAACGAATTCTCAGGGCCCCATGCCGTGTCACCCTGGGTACGGCCCTGTGGTGGCTGTTGGCCGGACCGGTTCATGCACAACAGATTGTTGTGGGCCCCACCACAATATCCGCACAATTTTGTGCGCGTGCAGTCCCTAGCCATGTGTGGCCCGAGGCACAGGAAACACCAGCTCCGCTGCTTGGCCATCCGGCGCCGTCCCTCAACCCTAAGTTCCCCGAACTTATTGCAATCGGCCACAGCATGGCCAATCTGCCTACAACATGGGCAGGTCTCACTATGTGGGGTCAATGCACTCACAGTCCCATACGACTGCCGGTTGGTGCGGTCTTTCCTCGTCGGAGGGCCCCTACTCACAGCGCTCCCGGCAGCTCTCTGTGGCTCCGAAGGATGGGTGGCCGTCAACCCCAAATTCTCTGCCCGTCGAGCCTCCTCTTCCAAAAATCCGACCAAGTCGGAGAAGGCGGGCAGGTCCTCGGCCGACCTCCCGTGAGACTGTTCGAAACGAGTCTGCACGTCAGCGGGTAGGCGGGAAAGTACAATGTACAGCAATAGGTACGACCATTCACCAACTGGAAGTCCAAGATTCTCTAGGGCCTTGGTGACGGACAACAACGGGTTCAAAACCTCCGTCTGTATGGCCCCGACCTTGTTCACAACCGGGATGCTAAACAAACGGTTCAGTTGGGCATCGGCCAACCTCCGTTTGTTGTGGTAACGTCTGACCAGCAATTGCCTGGCCGTTTCATAGTTACCCTCCGTAACTGTCAAATGAGCCACCAGCTCCCTGGGCTCACCCCTCAATGCTGCCACCAGCTGAGCCATTTTGACAGACTTGGTAATGTCCGATCGCATGTGCACCAAACTGTCGAACAGATTGATGAAGCTCATCCATTCACCGGACACTCCGTCAAAAGTAGGCATAGTGATAACGGGTAACCTGGTCCCCGATCCCTGATGCGGCAGAGGTGCTTCAATGTCACCACCATGGCTGGACTCGCGCTGCCTACGTATGTCCGCAGCCTTCTGCGTGATAGCAGCTGCCATCTCCATACACTGGTCGACATCCCCTAGCAACCGTGACAGCCTGTCAGGTGCGCAACCATCAACTGATTCCGCCTGCGCGGACAATTCGAGCACCCTGTTGTAGCGTTCCTTAACGTCCATAGACCGCTCCAATACCACATCATGCCTATCTAAACGGTCTATCAGACCGTGTGCGGAGGAAAACCATCTGAGTTCCTTAGAAACACCCTTCTGGATTTCGGATAACGACATGATCGGAACGATACTTACTCACAATTTGCAATAACTCAATTATATTGGACCCTCCAGTCTACAACCCAAACGAACAATGAACAATGCTGATTTCCCCAAACAATAGAAACCGAGTTTTATATCTACACAAATTCTGTAAACAACAATTTAGTTTCCCTATATCATATAACACACACAGATAGTCAAAATTAGTTCAAGTTATAAATTGCTATAAACTGAAAACAATGTCATAGGCTGCTATCAATAAATGTAACTACCTATGTTAACCAAACATTCATTAGCATTACTAGACCACTAATAGATTGACTAACTGGTAACTGGTACTTCAATGCAAATTTCAATTCACCTACAATGTACCTGTAATGTAATTACTATTCTGAGTCACATCTCAGTACAACTGGTCATTTAGGGAAAACTGTTAAATCTGTCTGTCTACTACCAGCAATAGACTTATAACTTACAATACTACCAATCTATGTGGATACAGGAACAATACCAAGTTAGCTAATAACCGCCTATACCTACAGATTGATAGTCCCAAATCGTGGGTTCCTGGAGCCCTTGACGGCTGCAAATCTCAGGAAACCACGCTCTTGCTACCAAAATGTTCAGGCCTCTCGGCACCCAATGACCTCGCAGGGGCCCATAGCTACGAGGTAGCGTAGCGATCGGATGCCAAGAAGCAAGAACGTCGGCGATTCACCGAGCTAAAGTAAATAGATTCTATCTGACCTGGTCTGTGCTTCGTTCCCGTCAAACTCCTGTCTCTCTGCAAGGCCTGGGTGCACCCTAGGCTCTTCTTGGTAGACAGGTTCTTCAGCCAACCAGGTATGGCTGGCAGGCCAGCTTCGACGCGCACAGTGTTACGTAAATACGAACTTTATCTGGTTCGGAGAACCACAATACACTCAGCTATAAGACAATCCTGAGGGGAGCCCGAATACAATTCCAGATGGCTTACGATTTAATTTCAATGCCCAAAATCAATACGCGTCACATTGCGGGGGCTTTTCGTCTGTCAGTTGTCAAAAAACTGCTCTGTTGGCAGCAACTGTCAAATTCAAAATGGCCGTTCCGAAACCATCGATCGAGTATCGATTCTGAATCGAACAATGATTATTGCATAACAAAAAATATCAAGATATATTTTTAATTATGCCTTCTTCACGTAATCTTCAACACAATCTCAAAAACCCGTAAAATATTGCATTTTCCATTGTTGACATATCTATCCAGCCAGATGTTATAAATAAATTTACCGCATTACTGAATAAAAAGACAAAATCATTATAAATTAAATAATTAAATCTAAAAATCATCTCGATAAATTGGTTAGAAACAAACCGAATAAGTCTACATTTCTGCTAAATTTTGTACTCGAAAATATGTTAATCTCCTAATGGCGTCACGCCAAACTTATTGTAAGGCGATTGTCTATCTACACAAAGTCGTCCAGTACACTTAACATAAATAAATAGTGAGCAAAATCGAACTTCGAAAACAAGGAGTTCGTTGAATCCAGTAATGAACGAGTGATTGTATACCTGCCTATGTATTTTATGCTTCGTACGTTTTACCATAAGCGAGTGTGATTGCGTGTATATTACTATCTCTTTTTCGTTTCATAATGAGTGACAAGGACATAGTCCATTTGCCAAATCGAACTTCAGAATCACGAAGGTGGTTGAATCTAGCAGCGTAACTAGAGCAAGTAGACGAAGTATATTGACATCTCGCCGAGTTTATGTTGTTGTGAATCAGGTGATTGTTTAATCAGTCGGGTAATAATACTTTCTACTTTTTACGTGTTTCTCTTTCTTGCTCAAATAAAAGTCAGTATCTACTGTCTCTTTCTATAAGCGAATAAATGAAAACAGAATTTTTCTATACTTTCGGCGCGCAAATTGTGCAACTTGACTGATTGATGTGTTCAATCAGTTTATGATTTGACCTAACCTAACATTGTAGATTTTCTCCTTTGAGTAATAAGGTAATACCTTTTCTCGGAGAGTAAACGATAAATCATTTTCAATTAAGTTTTAACCAGCATGGCCCCAAAAGGGAGAAGTGTTGCATGGGACCACTTTATTGACAAGGGAGGTTCCATAGCGCAGTGCAAAATTTGCAAGAACTCTTTATCATTCAAGCTTGTGGATTTAGTGCGAAGAAACGCAAGTGAAGAAGAAGTTCAATTACCATCTCAGATTCCTGCCGCTGCCGCTGTCGTCGCTTCTGATGTGCCAGCATCTTCGCAGCAACCAAGTTCAAGGTACTGTCCGTGTACTTCAGGGGAGCGCAAAAACGATTTCATCTTTTATATACAAGAGAAATGCGGACAAAAGCAAATCAGACATCGATGGACTGATAATGGATTTATTCATTCTAGATTTCCAGCCTTTAAGATTAGTGGAAATGAAAGGCTTCCGAAAACTGATGAATACTGCTTTTTTATATAATACCGTCCAGAAAATATTTCGCCAACAATTTGCTGCCAGGAAAATACGAAAATTTACGGGCTGAAAAAATGGAAGAAATGAAATGGGTGGAGTCTGTGTGCATAACTGCTGACATGTGGACGTCGTGTACTTGCGATTCTTACATGGCTATTACTGGACACTACATAAATGAGAATGGTGAACTGACGTCCGTAATGTTTGAGTGCGTATTGTTAGAAAGTGCACACACCAGTGCCTATATAGCTGCCGTAATTCTAAATATCTTGGAGGAATGGGGAGTCAAAGACAAAGTGATTTTGGCAGTGTCAGATAACGGTGCAAACATCAAAAAAGCTCTCGAAAACGATCTCGGTTTAAAGCATTTTGGGTGTTACGCACACACTCTAAACTTAGCAGTGCAAGAGGCTTTGTCGACTTCTGAAATCACTGATTTAATAGAAAGATTCAAACAAGTGGTTCGCTACTTCAAAAAATCGACGCTAGGTGTGACAAAACTCAAGAGATATCAAGAACAAGCTGGCAAAACTCCAAAACGGCCTCTGCAAAGCGTGCCCACCAGGTGGAACAGCACCTACTTTATGGTGCAGAGGTTGTACGAGCTAAAGGAAGAGATAAACAGTGCACTATCAAATCTAAACGTTAATATAGTGCGTATAACATCAACGGATTGGGATGCATGTGCCAACATTTGTATGATTTTAAAACCGTGCGTAGACGTCACTAAAGAAGTGAGTGCGGAAAAATATATAACTGGAAGCATTGTTATCCCGATCACCACAGGACTTCTTTCGGCTTTGGAAAATATAAACAGCAATAACTATTCAAACATTGGTCAAAACTTGCTACAAGACTTAATCAGTGCTCTAAAACGTAGATTTGCTAACCTACACCGAAGCCGCACATTTACAAAGTGTATGTTTTTGGACCCTCGGTTCAAACTATACTTCGAGGATCAAAATTTAGCCGAATTAGTGACTTCACTAATTTACAAAGAAGATGACCAAGCAGTTGCCGCAGCGCCCACGACCACAGTTGCCGCAACGCCCACGCCTACCCTCCCCACGACTCCCTCTACTTCGGCTTTGACTACAGTGTCAGTTGAACCAACGACTTCTGTCTGGGCTCATTACAGAGCTCGTATGCTAAACATCCAACCGAAAGGGACGGCCACATCGCGAGCCATTTTAGAGGTGCAACGATACCTAGAAGAAAAAAAATTACTGCCAGAAGAGAAAACTTCACCCTTGGAATGGTGGAAGGAACGTAAAAATATATATCCTCATCTTTTTCATTTGGCGATGAGAAATTTGAATGCAATAGCCACAAGCGTGCCATGTGAAAGATTCTTTTCCACTTGTGGTCGTTTAATAAACGAAAGACGAACAAGGCTAGGCTGTCGAAAAGTTCAGCAACTGATGTTTTTACACCAGAACTATTAATTTATCAATAGTGCTGCTGGTGTAAAAACAGCAGTTGCTGAACTTTATATACCTACCTAGGTGTAACTGCTTCTGAAGATTTAGAGTAAATAAACGATTCTTAAGTTGCGTCACCAAATGAAAAAGATGAAGATACTTATGCCTATATTTATACGTGACTTCCACCATTATACTGTGTAAATATGAGATGGTTACTATAACATAAAAAGAACAAAAAATATAGGTAATAATATTAAAATATTAGTACCAAAAAAATATAATTCTAAGTATGTCGATGATGCTATGGAAGTAAGGTTACGATTATAATACATTATATCACTTTACCAATCACCAACGTATTGTTACTATTTGCGTAAACCTGCTGGATAGTGCTTTCCATAGAGTTTCATTGATTTGAGACGCGTTTTCGACTACCAACGCCCTCCTTTGGCGAATAGCGTGTTTATCGATAAAATATTTATTCTTCTCCCACGCCATCTGTTGGCGAGTAGCGTGTAAATATCTTAGTTCTTCTTTATGATACTAGGTAGAGCTACTTTGTTTGGAGCTATATTTTTATAGTTTAGTTCACTTAGTCGGTATAGTCTCCTAAGGACATAGGCCGAACAAACTAACAATGAAGAACAATAGTTGCTGGTACGAGAGCCTTATTTAGTTATTGTTAACCGACTGCATTAGCTTCATTGTCTTTATTTAAATCACTATGGTTAATGATTTTATTTACACGATCGTTTAGTTTAACCTGTCGATTGTCCTTGTGCCACCCCGTATGGGAAAGGCGTGAAGCTATGGTATGTTTGTTTAGTGGTTATCACTGGTATCGTCCTAAGATGTAAGACGTGACTTTACTTAGTACTTTACGACGATACCACAAGACTAGGGCGCCCCCTGATACTAGGACTAGGTGATACTCGAAGAACAGGTATTTGGATCAAGTATTTTTGAGGACTAGGAACAGTTGGACTAAGTACCAAATTTACCTAGTACGACTCATCTCTACTCTACTCTTATTATAATTGTGTGTAGTGCACGGCGTACCTACCTCTACTCTTATTATAATTGTGTGTAGTGCACGGCGTACCTACCTCTACTCTCATTATAATTGTGTGTAGTGCACGGCGTACCTACCTCTACTCTTATTATAATTGTGTGTAGTGCACGGCGTACCTACCTCTACCTCTACTCTTATTATAATTGGTTAACTGGCTACTGGACAACTTAGTCCAAAAATATGCTTTATATAGGTCATATAAAAGCAAAGGCAGCAACAGCCACTTTTTTTTTTGAAATTATTGTGCATATCTTACGTTTCTTTGTAGTTGTAAAATTATCTTTGTTTTTTTTTTATTATTATTTAGCCTGCATAATGTCCCACTGCGGGGCAAAGGCCTCCCCTATCTCAGGCCTCTATTTTAACATTTGATTTGGTGCCGAAGGCAATTAAAATTGGTTACAACAAGTAGGAAAAAAAATACAGCTTTTCGGTTCATTCCATGACGGATGAGTGACTCCTTTATTCATAAGTTTTCCGTAGAGTCAACATCTTTAGGTGGTGTAGTAGGTAGCTGATATAGTTCCTTGTCCAAGGCACAATGAATACACTCACACTATTTGTATATTTATGTAGTTTATTAAAGCAGAAGGAAGTAGGAGAAAGAACAGTATTAGTTCACAGACAATAGCATAGATTATATCGAGAAGTAACAGTTCGAGCAAATGAAATACAGAAGTCTTAAGCACAAAAGCGAGAGAAAATAAAGCAAGTGAGCGTAGCTTCGCCGTGCGAGATAATATAATATCATCAGTGTAATATAAATATGTATGGGTGAGGTGCCCACACTTCCTCTAAACACAGAAACAAAAAATAAAAATTCTTAAATAACCACAAATTAACACCAAGATATTTCTAACATCACAACAGAATCTGACAACTTATTACATTTCTCATTTGTATATACACTCTTCATGACTGAACACAAGTTACACAAAACAAAAATATAACTGCTCAATTTTAGACTCGGTTCCCTCAAGTTGATAAATACAGACATCTTCTCACTATCGGTAGGTACCTATCTTAATTCAATCGTCAAAATCATGATAAAAAGAAATTATCTAATCTAATGACAATATTATAACATCGTATCCATAAGTGCCAATAAGATGTCTCAAAATAACAATCTAACAAAATAAATAAATGGGAACAAAGACAAGCTGTAATGAACATAACTTATGAGAAACCAGACTGGACCAGTCGCCCCAAGCAGCACCCGTTCACGAGTATGACTTGTGCACCAGCCATCACCACCCTCGCCATATTTGAGGGAGGCGAGCAACCCGCTACACAGAGCATATCGTTAACTGTAACTCCATGGCTCACAGTAAAATCGAATATCGATAACTGTAAACACAAGGGGTTATTTTTAGTCCGTATAGCACACGAGCTGATGCCCGCTCAATATGTGGGGTCCCGGACATAGCAGGGAGGTCTGACTCCTGGGCATGGGTGATTCAATTTTTTTCCCCTCCAACAAAAAACGCTACACAAGAAACCGCAAGAAAATATATTTTAGTGATCATGACCATAAACACTGGTTTCTTGGGAACAGACTTGTATTCTACGTTAAAACTAATAAATTGTTATGAGTCACCCTATTAACTTTAACTTATGAGGAACCAGACTGGACCAGTCCCCCCAAGCAGCACTCGTTCACGAGTATGACTTGTGCACCACGTTTATTTGAGCAGCACCTTGTCCAGTAGCGAGTTCACGACGTCTCTCTCTCTCTCCAGCCGCACGGGCAGCCACGCCGCCGCCGGCCGGCCCGAGCGCGCCAGTTACTCGCTCCCGCGCGGCGCGCACCCCGCGCACCCCGCACACCCCGCCGCCGCGCCCGCCGACTTCTACTTCATGCCGAGCCAGCGCAAGTACGAAGGTGAGGTGGTGCGCTGCTATGTCGGCTGACGACAGGGACTCACTACGAATAGAACACTCTTCGTCCCGATTTACATTTCAATTAGTGCAGTAGCGAGTTAACTAAATGCTCGGCAGCCACACTGTCTTGCCAACGTGACATTTTCCTGTTATAGGTTTTGAATTTAATTACCATGAAAGGACATTACCAAGGTTTGAACAAAGTGCTGCCTAGGAGTGTGAGCTGGTCCAGTGGTACTGCAGCATTAACATGAACTATTAAAAGAAAAGAAAAACGCACAATAATTGTTTAATATTTGATAAGTACATTTGTTGCTATTAAGTTCATTTTTCCCTATGAAAATATTCAAAACACAATATTGTTTTTCTTTGGACTCCTGGGATAGATCTTTATGCGCTTTGGATTACAGACTAATGATCTGAGGAACAAAATGCGCTATGTGAGCAGTCTAGGGCCTAGACTAGACTCTAGGCAGCACTTGCTCCAACTTCCGTACAAAGGAAGGCAATGCCCTTTGATTTAAAATTGAGATGCGTTATAACGGGATTTGGGACTCTTGAAGTTAAGTAGCAAGCAGCATCCAAACGTAGACGAGTGAGTAGAGAAGTAATATGTTTGCGGTCGCTGGGTGGAAACTTAGGGACTTAACTAAACTCGCCCGTCTACATGCTGCCAGCTAGTTAAGTTGGCGGGGTGTGGGAGACGCCAGGGAGGGCTACGCAATGTACTAGCCGATATCAACTCAACTTAATCAACAGCTTACTACTTAACTCGCCGTTCGAACAACAATGACAACGTAACTCACAGATGAGGCAAGTTAATTCACTACTGTACTTAGTGTAAGTCGGGCTTTAGCGCGATTCACACAAGCAAGAGAGAGACAGAAGACATGGAACAGAACGAGACTGACTCAAGACATGTCATTAACTTCACAGTTTGTTCTGTTCCATGTCTTCTGTCTTGTCTGGTCTGTGCAGTCGGCCTGGGCATTGCGCCTCAGGGTAAAAGCCTCAGTTAAACTAGGGACAAAATGTCTACCAACATGTCGCTGCAACTTGATAGTTCACAGTTGCATAGTGACCCGAAACCGGGCCCCTCGATATTTTACAAACCACAAACAAGACCATCCAGTATCAAGAGTGGTTGTGCTCCAGATAGCTCCTCACGATGTGGTTATTAGAGGAGGCTATGGTTATTATATTAGGTAGGGTAGGGTAAAAGGGTTTCCGGATATGCGAAGAATCTTTCAAACAAGTTGGTGGAAATTTGTCCCTAGTTTTTCTGAAGCTTAACAGAGTAGATTCTCTGATTGCTCGCAAGGGTTTCAAATGCCATCGATGCAAACGACCTCTATGGCGCAGTGGTTGTGGCTCTGCCTACCATGCGAGAGGTTGCGGGTTCAATCCGCGGCTGGGGATAAAGGAATAAAAATCCCTTGGATGTTTATATGTGTGTGACGTCTCTGTTTCTGGTTCCCACAACACAGGATATCCTAGTGTGGAGCCAGAAGCAATGTATGTGCCTCTATGTAAAAGTTTATGTTTAAATTGTCAGTTGTCCCAACAAATTCCTAAGGCGTCAAAAACCATAGATTCATTTTTATGGAGTATTTTAGATTTGTTCTTTGCCTGCGGAATCGGCTTGTTTACATAATTTTAAGTACCTACTTGTATAGATTATAGGGTAGGAGTGGCGCGGGAGTAGGACGTGCAATCGATCAACATTAACCCCTCACCGACCCATGTCTTGCCGGCAAGACATTTGCCCGTTATAGCCTTTGAATTTTATTACCATGGCATAAGGTGCAAAATGCCTCACAAAGGGTTGGGTCAGTGTGAGGTTAATCAACAAATTACTTACTTTTTACTCGTCAAACCTAACTGGGCACTTCGCTCTGATGACGTCATAGCGTCCGTTCACTCGAGGCCTCAGTAGGGCGGGAGCGAGCGAGAGTGAGGAGAAATCACATTCCTCGCGGGTGCCTAGTTTCCTTTGGCCATGGTACATGGGTTGAGATCCAAAGTCGTAGAACTTAGTTTAAGGTAAATAAAAGCCGACTTGTACCACGCTTGTTTACAGCCGGTAAATACATAACACAACTTAAGTACACTCGGTCAAGTAACTCGGTCAAGCTCGGAAAAGGTATTGTCTTAGCCAGGTTCCCACTTTACATGACCGTGTTGGAATTATTAAAATTCTTTTTATGATGTATTTTAGCGGCTGTTAAAAAGTGTGGTACAAGTCGACCTAAATGATATTTGTAAAACACAAAAATGACAATTGCAAAGGTTGAAAGTTTGGTAGGCATATTGTGGACAGAGCCTTATCAACGGTTAAAATAATCACTTAAGGTTGATGTTTAGTTAAACTCTCGTTTTGTAAAGGACGCTCACAGCTGCGCTTAAAAGATTTTTAGATCGATTCCATGATGCTCTAAAAGTTATTTATAAACACACCCATAACATTACTTCGAGTTTAAAATTCATCGGTACATCGTTAGATACCACATCTCCATCAAACACCATGGTCTTATTGAGTGATTATTATACCGCGTTACTACAAAAAATATTAAAGATGCTTCAAAACAAATTCCATACAATGTTGTCCTTAAAAAGTTTTTTTGTCCTTATTTTTTGTAGTAAGACCCATGAAGTCCATGTCTAACACACATATAAATATACAGGTGACATTAACTTAGGCGACCATATTCTGGGGAATGATAGTGTACCTGTCGCGGTTGGTTGGTTAAATCAGACACTTAACTAACTCTCTAGACCGTTAATTAAATGCCGACGTTTAACCAAGTCACTAGCATTTTGATTTAAATAAAGCATCGCCGAAAACGTTTAACAATCTCTCTTTCCGCAAACCGGCGTGTTGGAAAACAAGATAGCGTCACGACAACAGCTGATTGGCACAGCTTATATCACGCCAAACATTGCGGTAGCTTAGGTAACTGTTGGAGGGGGTGAGCGAAGCGAAGCCCCCTTTATCCTTCATGTTAGGTTGAACATGTAAGAATAACAAAAAATATTTAAAACATAAACTTAAGTACATATAAAAAATATTTATATTGTTTGTGTCTTGTTGCCTAGGTACGTTTAGACAACTCGTTAAACGTGTCGTTCACTCACTTGTCTGACGAAATTTTAGTGACTTGGTTAAACGTCGGCATTTAATTAAAGGTCTAGAGAGTTAGTTAAGTGTCTGATTTAACCAACTAACTGCGACATAACCATCAATATGAACAAATTTCCCCAAGAAACATATGGTCGCAAATGGAAAAACACCTCGTCCCTCAGTACATTGACCCGATCAGCTCATTACAACTTTCTATGGGAGACCCAATTTTTTTTTTTTCGTTTGCGGCCATGTTTTTTGTGGAAAGTTGTTTATAATTATGGGTACTACCATTCCCCAAAATATTGTCAGCTCGTTAAATGACACCCGGTATAGAGTGTGACAGAAATGGGACAAGAAACACCAATCTGGTACACCCTGTGTTCAATTGTAGTCATGCATGCGACATTGTACAGTTTACTGTTTTTTAAATTTCCTTTGTAGCACGAGTCACAAACTTTCTACGAAATCATGTGTAATTTTTGTCCTGCAGCATGACTAAAATTATACCCTGTGTAGCAACGTCATGTAGAGTAGTATTTTTTTTCGAATTTTCTGCTTTAAGGCGATGATGGAATAAAAATGCGCTGTCGAGTGGAAGTGAGATGCAATAATTACTCGCGAATAAGAAAAAGCGGGATGCCAATAATGCACTCGCGACTAATCTGAAACAACGTAAGCGCCAAAACGTAAAAAAAAATCATAAAAAATAAACTATTTCAGGGAATTAACTTTCAAATTGAAAATCGTTAGAAATAACAATTGTTCATACATTGCAATTATCACACAGTCATATTCACTTACTACTGCGGTGTAATAGGATAAAACCATAAAAAAAGGGTTGACTTTGTATTTATTTTCTATCGAGAAAATTTTATCCAAACATGTTTTCCAATTAAGAATCTCTAGATTATATAGTCAAATTACACATACCAGAAATTAATTACGATTTGCCCAGTATTTCCTGAAAAACACATGAAAACAGCACCCCATATTTATTTAATCAGCGTCTTAACCAACACTAATTTCCATAACGCGCACGCGCTTTGTAGTTTGACTGACACAGTAGCAGCTTCAAAGGGCTTTAGTTCAATCTTTTGATATGTAATGGTGTGCTATGATCGTCCTAACCACTGAAATGTCCAACGTCCCGAAACTACCAAAATGGCCGCCGCTATTTCGATTGTAATCAATGAAAAGGAGCAAAATTTTCATGCGAATTCTACTCAGTCTCTATGTCAATAATAGTAGCACTCATAAATAACTTTTTTCGTCCATACGTGGCAACACTTTTCTTCAACAAAATGTATTTCTTCCCGTACTGGCGACATACAGGAAGTATGTATTTCGCAGTTAGTTGGTTAAATCAGACACTTCATTAACTCGCCAAACCCCCATATCCTTCGTGTTAGGTTGAACATGTAAAAACAACAAAAAATACTTAAAACATTTAAAAAAATGTATATGTCTTGTTGCCTAGGAAAGTCAAAGACAATTCGTTAAACGTTTCGCTCATTCACATGTCTGACGGAATTTTAGTGACATGGTTAAACGTCGGTATTTAATTAACGGTCTAGAGAGTTAGTTAACTGTCTGATTTAACCAACCAACTGCGACGTATAGGTATGTATACCTGATGCAAAGTTTGTTGTCCCCTGAGTGCCAAGAGAGAATACGCATGGCCAAGGGATAGATGGTGGCCTCGCTTAGGGGTGAAGAAACCTTTTTATAGGTACCTATAAGCTGAGCCTGACCCACGCCGACGCTTGTGACTAATTAAATATCTAGAAAATCAGGGCATTAATTTTCTTTATAAATTATCTTTTAGTCAAATTATACCTTCGTATTAGTCCGTTTATAATAAATTGACATAGTTTATTTTTAAATCAGCATGAAAAATTATTGATTTATTTTTAGTTTTATCATATTTTACCGGATATACCCTCTTGATTTGGTTTAAATAACTGTAAATATTAATTTAAGATTTACGTTGTGTTAAGACGAATCTCAATAAAGATGTCAATTAATATGTTTTTCTATTTCTTTGATCGAGGCACGCCAGTAAAACCCTAACCTTTGGAATTCTGAGGTAATTTTCTACTTATTAATATAATATAATTTGGTGGTAATGGGTATTGAGTAACTATAGCTCTATTGTGCATCTCTAACATCTGGGAATTATTTCTGACCAATCTGTAATGTACTTCGGACATCTAGGAATGTCAATCGTTGTTGAAAATAAACCAAGTTTAAAAAAACTTATAAAACCGACTTCAAGTCAAGTCCTTGCTCCCCGGTCGGAATGGGAATATCGTCTATACACGGAAAGTCCTCATCAAAACTTTTGCTGAAGGAAATCACAAACCAAAACGTCACCGTGTATATATTTTTTGTTTTTGATGTTTTTTTCCAAAAAGTTCTAAATTAATTTTGATAAAATTTGTATGGGATCACCTCTGAAGTATGACCTACCAATCACAACAAGAATCATCAAAGTCGATTCATAATTAACGGAATAATCACGTATTGAATGGGGTTGGCAACTGTCAAAGTGGCGCTAGTTCAATCGCCAGTCAAAACAGTTATAAAAAACCGTTAAATAGTCAACTGGTTTAAACTTGCATTTTAACGAAACACCAGGGCAAACACTGCGGCAGATTAGGTGAAAACTAGAAGGGGCGAGCGCAGCGAAGCCCCCGAATAGTCTTCGTGTTAGGTTGACATGAAAGAACAAAAGAAACGTAAATTCTAAACCCTGTCGGTTTGGTTTACTATCTTTCGGTAGTTGATCAACTACAGCGTTAGTTTATTAACTTACTGTTTTGACTATCTTCCGGTGACAGATGTACTTATACAATTCTGATACTGTCAAACGTTTTTGTTGAAGCCGGTTCAGCTTAAGACACGTTTCTAGATTTATTGGACTACTTTGTCAAATACCGTATTGCACGATAGGGCAGCAGTCACACGAGCTGTTGTTTAACCTTTTGTCTGTGGGTAGATCTAAAAATGGCCCACCATTTTGAACCTTATTGCTTTGTAATAAAGTTCAAAACCTGTGCAAAATAATCAATCATCTGTTGATGGCCCCACAGCGGAGCGAGCGACTGTAATTTGAACTTGAAAAGGGATCGGGACATGCCGAGATACAAAATCCAGCTTCTGGCTTAACATGGCCTATCATTTCTCTGCCACCCCGTATGGGAAAAGGCGTGACGCTATGTATTTTCTTTTGGTGATTGGTATCGGGAAAAGAGCTTGCTTATTTTTATTAATATTTTCTTAGGTACTTTGGAACGCACTTCCTTGCACTAAAGAGACTGTCCCACTCTCTTCTCTTAAACGTATTAAAGAACACTACCTCTTTCTTTCGTTAAAGTTATTGTATTTATATTATTATATGTAAAGTATGTAGTATATCGGTATTTATTTAGTATTTACTGTCTGTATTTTATAACTGTTTATTTTATTATTTATCTTAGGCATTTTAGTTATACCAGTTATTGTGCATTGCCTACCCTTTTATGATACTATTTCATATTATATATCTACACACGTATCATAAACCCTCTTTACTGCGTCCAAAAACCGCGTTACGATCAGCATAATGTTATACTACTTGGTAAAATTCATTTCTTATCTGAATATTGGAACACTATAACCACAATTTATCAATTTTCAACAAATTATGACATTCAAATTGCGAACGCCGACGCCCGCCTGCGTGCCGCTACTAGTTTGTCTGTGAAGTTGGCACTACTGAACATGCTAAACAAGTGCAGATAATTATCAATGCCATCATGCCAGTCAAACATGCGGTTCCTGAAAACATCAAAGAGAGCTTATGATATGTGTGTAGATAAACTAGTGTATGTAACTGTACATAATTGGGCATTATGTATCAGTGACATAAACTACTATTTAGAGTTAAGCTCGCCTTTGCAAATGGATTTTCTTTTAATGTAACTGCTGAAATAATGGTGTGGCATAAAGAATTATTAATTATGAATTTTCTGACCCGTTTTTTAAAGCCATTTATTCTTATCTCTAAGTAGGTCAAATTAAGATGTTTTTGGTTTTTGATCATATCAACCTTATTAGTCTATATAAATTGACCGTTAGTAAAAATGTATGGAGGGATAAAAATAAAGTTGCACTGATATAAGTCGTTGCAGTGACAGTTGGTCAGAATAATGTTAAAAATAATGATTACTATTGACTACAAGTTTTTGCTACATTTAAAGGATAAAAAACTGTTTTGCTAAATGATCGTAATGTAACACACTGCATACTTTTCTTCGATTGAACAAAATATCTTAAAATTCGAATCTATTATCTAGTTTTTTTGTCAAACGAGCTGCCTTTTGATTGCTCGGTCTGTCAATCTGAAAGGGGTTCTGATATAATTCCCAGACGCCAGAATAATATAATAAGCCTACTTAAACGTGGCAACATAATAAAAAAAACTAACAGTTTTTTTTTTCTTTTCAGATTTTTGACGGATGACATTTAAAAAGAAATTACTGAAGACTTGTTACCAGGAAAAGTAAAACAATACAAATAATTGTATCTAATTTTAAGACTATACCTAAATTATAATGCTCCCATCTTTTATTAATTTCCCAAACATATCTAGTCTTTTGTCACAGTTTTAAAACTTTAAGTTATTGATTTCACCGCTTAAAATATTATACGTACAGTTTGATTGTGAGATTCCGACGGCGTCAAAACTAACTAACTTAACTAAATTGACAGCATGAATTCGACAGCTCTTGTGTGACAGGTTCTCCGCTATCCGCTGTCTGTCTGTCAGTCAGCGGGCAGTATCTCAAGAACCGTAATAGTGTATTTCTGTTGCCCTACATCAACAATAAACAACACGCAATAAAAAAAAAGTTGGTGAGATACAAGAGGCTTGTTTTTTGGATGTTATCGGAACCCTTCGTGTGCGAGACCGACTCGCACTTGACCTTTTCTTTTTAATCAGTTCAGTTGGGACGCTTCTGGAATCGATCTTATAACTATGTTATTAAAATTATGCGTACGTAATGTAAGTATTCAATAAGACGTTTGTAAATAAAATAAAGAGTACTTAATACTAATAAAATGTAGAATGTAAATAGATAATACTTAAACACCTTTATAAGCCCAAAAATATGTACCTAAAGTAGAAGTACATTGTACATTATAAAGAATCAATTGGAATATTCAGTTAAAAGATACTAAAGAATAATCCGAGGTTTGACTAATTAGTTAAAATAGTTTAATGAACTGTAAAAACGTTTACCTATTTAGAATGAAAATTCTGACTTGGTACAGTGATCGGAATAATATTTGTTAGATAAACCTAATAATAATAATGATTATTTGGAGAATGGGAAATTGAAAATAACCTACATTTTGTACCTTATTCCGATCATTGGTTATTTTATTACAGAACTCTGATATGATGACATGACATTAAGTCGAAACCAGCATAACATAATGATGTTGCTTTAAATACACGTGTATGTATGTTCTATTTATTTGCTGAGTTAAATATACCACATTTAAAAAAGTATATTTTACAACAATGATTGACCATTTTTTTTGGCCATTGGCATAGTTTTTTTCGTCTAGTTTAATTAAACATAGGAATAAATAAGTAATATAGTAAATAATAGAATGGAACAAATCTAAAATTGTACTTAAAATAATAAATAAAAGTTATATGAAATAACGAGTTCTCTTCATTATCGTATACTTACCTACAGAGCCCGGAGGCGTATTCTGAAGAGTCCGTGAGGTACAACCACAGAGCATTGAATATTAGAGAGAGGGCAAGCCGCCACGTACCGGCTGACCGTTGTATGCCCAGTGTGCATACAGTGCATTCATTTGCTCTCAGCGAGAATTCCCGAGTGCACGCGCCTATCGCCTTAGAAAACTGACAACACTTAGCTTTATTTTCTATAATGCCGGCCTGTGCATGTGAAAATCGCAGTGATTTGACTTTCCATAACAAGGGTATAACATTTCACAGGTAAATACTGCAAATACAATATTTCTTCAATAAAACAACACGATTAACGAAATATTCCGAGGAAGTAATGCTATTGAGTCGCATCCAGATTCCGTCTCTCTCATGCTCATTAGCGTTACCTACTAGCGAGAGAGACAGGAAATAAATTTAATGTCCATGACGATGTGTGCGTGATTTACGAAACAATGTGCGCCTCATGCACACGTATACAGCCACGTAACTGCTTTGACTGTGTTTACCAATACGAGAGTAGGGATAAATGTGTAAGTGGTTATTATGTGTGCGTGTTCGTTGTGTTTATTAAATGATACGTTGTGTGCGTGAATTCAGCTTGCGACAATCGGTTTGTTGAGATATCTGTGGGTACAACGTTGAGCCGCTTTGTGCCCCACGGGCTTATCGAGCGATTCGAATCGCTCGCTACAGCACGACGCTGCGTTGTACCACACGGGGTTTTTCAGCGCTTACATTGACGGTGGGGTACAACGTGACCCATGCACTAGGCGTGAAAGCAAAAGCGGATTAGCGCACCAAGCCATTGCGGTGCGACGCTGACGAAAAACTGGTTCAGTGAAAATAAAGTTTGTACCTAGCTAGCAACATAGCTTCTGGTCGAAAGTAAATGCCAAATAAGCAACCAATACGGTTCTGTGAAATTACATGGTGTCGCCTCGCTCGGCTCCTAGTACATAAAGTTGAGACCTAACATAACCTAACTTTAGTATTTGGAAAGAAAGTGACCTATAGCAACCAATTTGGCCCTAAATTCTATTCTATTCTAAAAACAAGAACTAACATTTTGCCAGTCAATAGTCAAATAGTCAATAGTCAAAGTACTTTATTACTGTAGATATTTACATATACTTAGCAAACGTCATTTTTTGCCTCTTCTCTACATTGGACCACTGTGGGAGAAGAAGGGCGTAGAAACTCCCACAGATTTATTTTTAGATCTCTTTTAAAAATAGGTTGTGCTTAACTAATACAAATATGAAAAATTTAATTGTTATGATTAATAAGCAGGAATAAATAATTACAAAATTATTAACAGCAAGGTCTGTGTTGAGCCAGATTAACCCCATACAGTCCTGTCATTTAAGTAATCTTGAACATTGTAATATCCCTTTTTCGACAAAGTCGCTTTAACATGCTTTTTAAATTGCTCAAATGGCAATTTCAAAATCTCCAGAGGTATCTTATTGTAGTAGAGAATGCACTGACCCTTGAAAGAATTGCTAACCTTCGCGAGTCTAAAACGGGGCGCACATAGTCTGTGATTATTTCTTAGGTTAACATTACAGCTGTCGCTAAGTTTGGAAAATGTTGTAAGGTTCTTGCGTACATACATTATATTTTCGAAAATAAATTGACTAGCTACTGTTAGTATGTCAATTTCTTTAAAAAGCTCTCTTAAGGAGTCTGTTCGTTTTAAATTATAAATTGCTCGAATAGCTCTTTTCTGTAAAATAAAAATAGTTTGAATATCCGCTGCTTTCCCCCACAACAAGATACCATAGGACATCACACTATGAAAGTAACTAAAATATACTAGCCTAGATGTAGCCACATCCGTGCCTTGTCTGATGTTCCTAACAGCGTAAGCCGCAGAACTTAATTTACCAGCCAATTTATCTATGTGGGGTCCCCACTGCAATTTACTATCAATGGTTATTCCAAGAAACTTCGTATCATTTACCAATTCTAACGTGCTGTTGTCTAACACCAAACTGGTCTCAACTTGCCTGACATTTGGAAGTGAGAATTTGATACACTTGGTTTTACCAGCGTTTAACAATAAATTATTAACTGTGAACCAATTCAAGGTTAAAGACAATACACCATTAACATCATCAAAATCTCCTTTTTGTCTTTCAATTTTGAAGACCATTGAAGTATCATCAGCAAACAACACTATGTCAGTTAATTTCTCCACCATGAAAGGCAGATCATTAATATATACCAGGAATAAGAAAGGGCCTAATATGGAACCTTGTGGAACGCCAATTTTAACACCCGATCCATCAGATTTTACGCCGTTAACTTCTGCCTTTTGAATTCTATTGCTTAGGTATGATCTTAGTAGATCCAACGCTTTATTTCTAACTCCGCAATGATTTAATTTAATTAATAGCGTATTATGATCAACACAATCAAACGCCTTCGACTGTGAATCCTGTGCGGCCTCCCATGCAGAATAAATATGAGATACAAGGGAAATACCTGCATCCGTAGTCGATTTACCCCTAGTGAAACCATATTGTTTAGCGTGGAGTTGTTTTGTACGGTTGAAGTGTGAGAGCATTTGATTGAGTATAATCTTTTCAAATATTTTACTTAGTGTTGGAAGAACAGATATTGGTCTGAAATTTGAAGGATCGCCCTTATCTCCCGATTTGAACAGCGGTATAAGTTTACTGTGTTTCATGAGGTCTGGAAAATCCCCATCGTCAACACATTTATTGAATATATAAGCTAAGTGTGGGGCTATAACTAGAATTACTGAACCAATGACTTTGACTGATATACCCCACAGGTCTTCCGTATTTTTTAAGTTAAGTAATTTAAACGTTTTGACAATGTCCTGGGGATATACATGATGAAATTTTAAATATACATTACTGACGCTAGTGTTATTTTTTAATAAAGTCTCTGCTTCAAATGGAGATGAATTTAGACTGTCCGTTGTGAGTACGGGTACATTGGTGAAGAATGTTTCAAAAGCTCGAGCAACATCAGCGTTGGATTTAACAACATCATCACCTATCTTTAGGCAGAAATCACTGTCCCTTGGTATAACTTTGCCAGTTTCGCGGTTTATTATTTGCCAAACTGTTTTCATTCTATTATTTGAATTTTTAATTTTTCTATTAATGTGTAAAGTTTTTGCAGTTCTACAAACCAACTTGAAAGTTTTGGAATATTTTTTAACATAGTCATGAAATTTTCGATCAAAGTTATAGGTTTTTTGATCATAAAGGTCATACAAGATAACTCTACTTTTACGAATTCCAAACGTTGCCCAGTCATTAAATTTAGATTTACCGTTGTAGTCACTGACTTTCTTTAATTTGAAAACTTTATTGAATTCTGTCTGAATAATGTTAAAGAAGTCTGAGTAGATTTTGTTTGGGTTCTGTTCATTAAAATCCGGTACTGGCAAATTTATATCTAAGTTTTTCGTATATGTCTCTAGTCTATGGGATGTAATAGGCCTATAAAATGTTGGACCAGTCTTATCCTTAATACTAATTGGGAATGAAACTGTTTGACCACTGTGATCGGAGGGTAAGCAGTTAATTACACTTTTAGTTGTGAATGCACAGTCACAAAAAACGTTATCTAAGCAAGTTTGGCTTGTAAGTGTAATTCTAGTCGGCTCTAGAAATACATGACATAAATTAAATGATTTGAACAGAGTTATTAATCGTCGCTTCAGTGTTGTATCTACAAGCAGATCTACATTAAGATCGCCACAAATAATTAACTTTTTTCTGTTATTACAAAGTTTAATGAGGGCTTCCTCCATAATTTTCTCAAATATTTCGAAATTGCCATGGCCTTTTTCATCCCTCGGTGGCCTGTAGACACAAACAATAATATGGCTATCTAACTCAACACAGGATACCTCTATTTGTCTTTCAACAGTAAGTGCAAGAATATCTTTCCGTTGTTTCACCTTAATATTATTCTTCACTAAGATTAAAGAACCACCTCTATCAGCAGTCTTTCTATTGTAACAACTGACAATTTTGTAACTATTTATGTTAAAAGACATCATATTTTCCTTCAACCAGTGTTCAGTAACACAAATAATATCAATGTCAGAATTTTTTAGAAATAATTCTAATACAAGTTCTTTGCCAGGTAGCCCCTGGATGTTTTGATGGGCAATATTTAACTGGGGCTTACATTTTGACATATTTAGTGGCTCTTGTATGCTAGAGATTTCCTCTATTGTCTTATGAACTAATTTAAATTACTTGGAACAGATTCCAATGTTGCATGCAAAGTATAATTAACAGGTGAATTCCCAATAGGGGTGCATGTCATATTACTCTTAAAATAAGCTGATGTCAAGTTGAACTTAGTTAAACCAACTATAGCTGCGTCGCATATATTATAAGCTAACAATGTAGCTACTAATTTTCTATATTTATTAGACAGGTACAATGTATCCCGTGTCAGAGTAAAGTTATGAATAAAATTATTCATGTCGAAATATAAAATAGCATCGCTGTGATGACATGTTAAATTAAATAAATGAATATTCATTCTATGCACAGATTTGTTCTGTAGTTCTGTCAAATTACAGGCATATGGAAAATTGCATAGTATAAACTTGCATTTCATCCTACTATGTAAGTCTAGAAGTGTTTCAACACTTTTATTCAAATCATTCCGACTAATGTTTGAATGATTTCCTACCATAATTACAATAGTGCTGTACTCATCATAGATACCGCGACTAATCATCTTCACTAGATCTACAAATGAACAATTTGGACAGCAAATGTTCGTTACTTTTTGGTTAAGCCGGTTATGTAATAGAGTCCCAAATCCTGCACCTACTTTGTCGGAGAACAACAGAGTTTTTCTCTGAGCAGATATTTTGGTAGCTGGCGGTACACGAGTGGAGGTGAGTGGCGGGACACACGTGTTGGAGTGCGGTTTGATGCACGTGGCGGCGGTTGGCGCGGCATTCGCGGCAGCGAGCGTCGCAACGTGCGCAACGGCGAACGGCGCGGCCCTCGGGGCAGCTTGCGGCATGACACACGCAGGGACAGCGAGCGGCGCGGTGCTCGCGCTGTTGAGCTGCGAGGTGTCTCCTCGTCGACGACGGCGACGCTGTTTTTTGGTTGGGGCAGCGGTGGACGCTGCAACACTCTCGTTGAGGGGGGTCGAGACCAAAGTTAGTGATGTGGGCTCGTCCTCCTTGCTGGTCTCATTCTCCTCATTCTCAATAAGAACGCCCACCAATTCCGCATTCTGGCGTTGTAGCTGTACTAACTCAGACGTCGCGGCTCTGAGTTCTGCTAACTCACTTTGCTCTTTGGCATAACATTGTAGTGTATTTGCTAGCAGGTCATGTAGATGCTGGATTTCTACTCGGGCATGTTGAAGGTCCGACTGTAAACCTACATTTTTTCCCCGGAGCTCTTGCATTAAGGAGATTCTTAATATTCTGTTTGATTGCCGTTTCAAGGCTAATTTCAGTACTTTTATATTACCTCTAGTTTTTTTCATGAATTTATTTAATTTACAATATTTTTTAATTTTTCTGCTGCTTGTCTGCATGGCTTGAACAATAGTGCTTAGGTTGGCTACTTCTAGTTCTTGTTGGATAGAGGTAATGTGGCGAGATTCATTGTAGTCTTTTTCTATGCACATATCAGTCAACTTCAAGTTTGCCTCATTGAGTTGGTATTGGAGGAATTTACTGCGATCACAAGCAGAAGCAAGGTCAGTGCGCAGGGTGTCAAAAGATTCCACAAGTTTTTCCAATCTTTGAATCTCATTTTGCGACTCCTCATGTGTTTCTCGCAAAGTAGACACACTATCTCTAAGCTGTGAGTTCTTGGCTCTCAAGCTTTTTATCTCAAAGTCATTTTCATTGCGCTCCAGAGGCAATTATAAGGAGAACGACATCTTCGGGAGTAAAGTAAAAGGCTTGAGATGCGCGCAAATACGAGACTATACTAGACTACTTTATTATAGGGAATCCTAACTTATATACTAGTTTGGTACATGTTATTAATGACGTGCATAAGACAGTGACACAGAAGTGCGTGATGAATATAAATATACCTTATCTGTGACGGTCGTCAACTTATCTTAACATTACGTGAAAATATTACTAACATAGTCGACCGGCACAAACATGTATTTTTGGCATAAACTTGATCTCCAAGAAGCATACATACATTGAATTACTATAATTAGGAAATACATAGGCGCGTTGTAGCGCTCCCGTTTTTTAACTATAAGCTAATTCACGGAGAGCCCGAGGGACACAACGCCGCAGGCGCTTTACCCCACGGGCTATTCAGACGATCAATTGCCAATGTGATCGCAGCAATACCCCGTATGGTACCACGCAGCGTCTTGCTGCAGCGCTCTGGCTTTTCGAGCGGTTCGAAATTCTGAAATGCCCGTGGGGCACAATGCTGCCCAGCGTTGTAGCCCACGGGTTTTTCAAAAGACGCGTCACGGAGCGGTTATAATTTCGAGGGTAGGTATTGCAAAAGGTCTCGGTAAGATGTTTAAAGCAAACTTAGTAATATAATCCAGACATTTCGGTTCCTGTTTGTGTTTTTAGGTCACTCTAAGAGAGGTCCCGGGTTCGCATCCTGGCTGGGAGGTAGAAAAAATCAGACCCCAAGTCTTGGATGTTACATGTTTGTGACGTCGCTATTTCTGGTTCCCACGGTATCCTAGTGTGGGGCCAGAACCAATGTATGTGTCGGTATGTAAATGTTATGTTCATGGCAAATCAAATTAGACTTATTTAGATCTATACATTTTCGAAACATCATCTTCCGGGCCTCTCCATGTGACTATACACAGGTGACTTTTAGAAAGCTGACCACTTTTAGGGAGTGATGGTACTTATTTAATATTATCATTTTTTTTTATAAACTTATATTCCTGAGTGATTTGTTTTCGTAGGCAATCCATTAAAAAAATGCGATCAGCTGCTAAAACTCCGATGTCACAACGCAGCTGTCAAATGAAGTCACCCTATTGTCACAAAGTAGACTTGCGTAGCTTGCGAGCGACAGATCTTTTGATCGATCCCACAGACGAACTGAGCGACCCAGCTCACTGCCCACAACGCTCACACGCTCGGCAGCTCACTTCAAGATCTATCGATTGTTAGGACCTACCGTGTCGAATGTCGCTTACTAGATAGATCAGCGGTTCCCGAATGGTGTTCCGCGGAACCCTGGGGTTCCGTAGAAGGCTCTCAGGGGTTCCGCAAAAATTCACGATTTCGATGTTTTTTTTCTAGTCTAGCTAGCTATTTTTAATCGCTTTACTCGTACCTTTGATATATTTAGATATAGATATGGTTTTTTTTTAAATGGACGTAATTATTATCTTAATTTAAAATATTGTATTCCGAAATTATGTTTAGGTACCTATCTATGTAGGTTGGTACCGCTCGCGAGTGTAAATACGAGTTTGCGACGGGTAGCAAGGTCTGGCGGCCGGACGGGGAGCTGCGGCGGCGGGAGCGGGGGTCACCGCCCGCGCCGCCCGCCAGTCACCAAATCAGTCGAGTCAGCACGATAAGTGAGACTGCACGTGATTACGTTTTTGATGACACATGCTCAAAACTCGACAATAACGATAAAACCGGTCAAGTGCGAGTCTAAATCGCGCACGAAGGGTTCCGTACCACCGTTCAATGGAAGCGATGGTGTGGAGTGAATAGTTTGGATTTTACACAGCAAAATATTGTTTACAAAGTTATTGGTGCGGTTACTTTCTCACTCCATGTACGTAACCAGGTGCATCCATAAGTTTGTATGTGGTATTGAAAGAATTGTTGTATGGGAGCCCCCTTAAATATTTCTTTTATCCTGTTTTTTAGTATTTGTTGTTATAGCGGCAACATAAATACATAATCTGTGAAAATTTCAACTCTCTAGCTAGCTAGGTTCTTGAGATACATCCTGGTGACAGACGGACGGACGGACGGACGGACGGACAGCGGAATCTTAGTAATAGGGTCCCGTTTGGAATCCTTCGGGTACGGAACCCTAAAAAGCAACATTAAAGATAGTAATTGCAGTGATTGTTTTCAGTTTTACAAGCATTGTTATGATAAGCAGGTATGTTTTAATATTTTTACTTATTATAAAACGATAAGAAGTAGATTTTTCCTAAAATATTTCTGTTTCTTACTTACAGTTAACTATGGATAAATGGCTAAAAACTGGGCTTGCTAAGGGGAAACGTGGTGCAAGCTTTTCGAACACTAATGCTAATACTAACCAACCTAACCAAGCTTTTGACCAAATCTCACCATCACCAGAAGGAGAGTTAATTGAAAACATTTCGGAAGATACCAGTGGTGCTAGTTGTTTAGTAAGAAAATAATAATTTAATTTAATGTACCTACTCATAATAACCTGTGTGTCGCCGCACACGGGTGTTTGTGGCGGCGTTTTGAAGCGTATGGCGACCACAAGAAGCGAGCAGCGCGTGGCCACCACACTCCTAACTCTTTATTAATCTGTGCCTCACGCTTCAAAACGCCGCCACACGTCATCCACCCCACCTTATATCTATTATGATACGGCGCGCATGTCCATAAACGTGGCTGCCGCGCGCTTCAGCTTCCTTAGTGGCCGCTTCTAGTTTCTTGCAGCGGCGTTTGTGGCTGTCGTGTACGGGGACACTCACACAAACTAAGCTGCGATTTTATTTATTTATTTATTTATTTATTCTAGGAGAACCAACAGCTAATACATCACATGAAGAAAATTTAAAAAGAAATATGAAGCCAATTACAGGAACTCACAAATAGATATCGCACAAAAAATAGATCAGTGATACGCACATTCAAATAACGGCGCGCACACACAGCAGATGTAGGTATATAAAAACTACAAGCATATAATTTATCTTACAAAGCCGAAATAAACAAACAACCTAAATACCTAATACATTACACTACAATAATACTACATAAACATGGTAAACATATGGTAAACAAATCGCTCAATCAAAAAATACACTACTTAAATTTCGCCTCACAGATGGAACTACACAATTAAATATATCAATCTCAAGCTCTTTCGTCGCATTGTTCAAGTTTCGACTAGCACGGTTAAGGAAACTATTTCGTCTGTAGTTGGATGATATTCGCCTTAAAGAGATAGGGGGGAAGTGCCTTTTGGACCGAGAAGGGATAACAAATGACAGTTCTTGGAGCAGTTCTGGACAGTCAATGCCGCCGGTTGTGATTTTTAGCAAGAAAGTAGCGTCGGCTATTTCTCGGCGCCTATATAATGGGATCAGATGATGCTTCTTGCAAATATTAAGGTAATTTGAAGAATTATAAGGATATTTAGATTTATAACACAAGTATTTAATAAAAAAATTCTGAACACGTTCAATTCTATCTATATAAATATTGTAGCAAGGATTCCAAATTTGGGACGCATATTCAAGTTTGCTCCGAACCAAGGAGCAATTTGCGGCCCAACAATTTGTTGCCCCCCAACCGGAGACGGTGGTGTTACCGATCGCCTCTGTGCTTGTTTGGGATTTGGCGGGCAACCCAACATACGTTCGCGCCCTATTAGATTCTGGAGCTCAGGGCTGCATTGTATCGAATGATTTAGCAAAATGGTTGGGCCTCAAGGTAAATAGGTATAATAAATCAATACGGGGCGTGGGGAATGTTACGGTTACGAATGTAGTTGGTCAATCGGTGATCACGTTCTCTCCACGTTATGACATTTTGACAAAAACATCCGTGCAAGCTTTAGTAATGACGCATGTTATGGGCAGACACCCCTTGGTGAAGTTGAATCCGGCCGTTCGATTCCTGACATCAGGACTCAAGTTGGCGGATCCCGATTTTGACACTCCAGCCCCGGTCGACCTGCTACTGGGAGCAGACGTTCTGGGTAGGTTTCTGTTGTCGGATCGGCGAGTTCTTCAGCCGGACGGGTTGATTGCTGTGGATACTAAGTTTGGTCACGTGATCATGGGTCCGGCATTGCCAATGGTTGGGCCTGCCGAGTCAGATGGCATACTTATTGGCTCAGCGTTGTCAGACGCTATCCAACGTTTCTGGGAGATAGAGGAAACTCCCACCGTTCGTCGAGTCGACGCAGACGAAGAAGAGTGCGAGTTGTTTTACCAGAATAGTACTGGTCGCCTTCGTTCTGGTCGTTTTGTAACTCGACTGCCTTTCAGGGCCGATCGACCGCCACTAGGAGAATCTAGGAAGATGGCTAAGACGAGATTGATGTCGATGGAGCGTAGGATGTCAAGGGACGCCGTATTTAAACAAAAATACGTCGATTTCATGAGGGAGTATGAGTCGTTAGGACACATGTAGGTATCGGGTGTGGACTGGAGATCTGAGGATCATTGTTTCCTTCCACACCATGCCGTCCTGCGAACCCCTACCGGCAAGATTCGAGTTGTTTTTGATGGGTCAGCACCTACCTCGAACGGGATGTCCCTGAATCAGTGTCTACATTCGGAACCCAAGTTGAGTCGTAATATTTCGGATATTCTCACGAGCTTTCGGAGACACCAGATTGTATTTGTCGCAGACATTCGGATGATGTTTAGGCAAACGGTAATTCATCCGGCTGACAGAAGGTATCAGTTGATACTTTGGCGTGAGTCCACGGCCGAGCCAGTCAAGGTCTATGAGTTAAACACGAACACGTATGGGTTACGGTCTAGCCCGTATTTGGCGATGCGTACCCTGCGGGAGTTGGCGTCGCGTGACCGTGTGAGCTATCCTAGAGCCGCCGCTATCCTGGAGCAAGATTTGTACGTCGATGACGTCTGCACAGGGGCAGCCAGTGTAGAGGAAGCTCTGGACCGACGTGACGAGCTCATTCAATTGCTGGAACGAGGCGGCTATGAACTACGCAAGTGGATGTCCAACTCCCCTGAGTTGATGGCTGGTCTCCCAGATGAGTTTCAACAAGACCCGCACGTTTTTGAGAATCCTGACAACCCTAACATGTTGTCAGTGCTTGGAATTCAGTACCGGCCCGTCCATGATGAGTTTACCTATCGGGTGGTTTTAGAAACACCGAAGGCCTGGACGAAGCGGTCAGTACTGTCAACGATTGCGAGAACGTTCGACCCGAATGGATGGATTTCTCCAGTCACCTTTGCTTTCAAATGTTTTATGCAAAGGCTATGGGCGGCTCAGTTGACCTGGGACACCCACCTCTCAGGTGATTTGTTGACTGATTGGACGCGAATGTTCAACTCGCTATCGGACATAAATAATGTATCGCTGCCGAGGAAATTGGTCCCTGCTGGGGATTACAGGGCAACCCTTCACGGGTTTTGTGATGCCTCTGAACGGGGGTTTGCGGCTGCGGTTTATTTGCGAACCGTCACCTCCACCGGGGAGGTCGACGTGCGTTTGGTTTTGGCAAAAAGCAAGGTAGCGCCTATTCGGACAAGGATGACGATTCCAAAACTGGAACTGTCCGGGGCTGCTCTTTTGACCAAACTTTTGAATCACACTCTAACAGTGTTGCGTGGGTCAGTGGTTTTGGAGGATACGGTGTACGCTTGGACGGACAGCCAGATTGTTTTGTGCTGGCTGAAGGCTTCGGTCCATAACTTAGAGGTTTTTGTTGCGAACCGTGTCTCCCAGATTGTGTCGTCTGAGGTCCCACTGACCTGGAGACATGTACCAGGAGAATTGAACCCGTCTGATTGTGCATCCAGGGGATGTCAGGCTCCTGAACTCGTTAGACACCATTTGTGGTGGGGACCACCCTGGCTTGCCAAGAGAGAATCGGACTGGCCCCACAGCCATGTAGTAGTATCTTCGGATCATTGCCCCAGAGCGGCCGTGCATGTTACCCAGAAGGCTGAGGACCCTGACGCCGGGTTTCTGCTGGACCGGTATAGCTCACTTGACAAGTTGATAAACGTGTCCACTTGGATTAGGAGATTCGCTCGAAATTGTCGTACTCCTCGCGATCAGCGAACGTTGAACCCTATTCTGACTCCGGCAGAGCGAAACGAGTCGCTGTTGAATTTGGTCCGGTTGGTACAGTCCTCGAAGTTTGGGGCAGAATTGGAGATTATACGAAGTGGACGTTCGAAATTGAAGGAAGCCGTCGCGCGTCTCAGCCCCTTTGTTGATTCGACCGGGTTACTTCGGGTAGGAGGAAGATTGCGCAATGTGAATCTGTCGTATTCGGCTCGTCACCCACTTCTGCTCCCCAAGGGGGGACAGTTAGTTGAGTTGCTGGTGACTGATCGTCATATTAAAAACGCGCATGCCGGCTGTAACGCGTTGTTGGCCACGCTCCAGCGGGAGTTTTGGATCTTATCTGCCCGCCGTGCCATACGGAACATCGTGTTTCGGTGCATGCCTTGTTATTGACTTAAGGCTGCCACGATGCAACCTCTCATGGGGGACTTGCCCCCTGATCGTGTGAATGAGGTCAGACCGTTTTCAGGTGTTGGTACGGATTTTGCAGGACCGTTGATGGTGAATAGTTCACGATTGCGTACCGCTAAGCAATACAAGGCGTACCTATGTGTGTTTGTTTGTTTATCCACCAAGGCGGTACATCTCGAGCTCGTTGCTGATCTCTCGAAAGAGGCTTTCATTGCTTGTTTGGATAGGTTTGTTTCTCGAAGGGGACTTCCAACTTTGATCCGCTCTGATAAAGGCACTAACTACATAGGTGCGGAACGATACTTACGAGAGATAGTCAACTTTTTGAATGTAAATAAAGTGGATATTGGAACGGCCCTCTCCCGTCGGGGTATCGGTGGACCTTCAGCCCACCGATTTGCCCCCACTGGGGTGGGATTTTTGAGGCCGTAGTTAAGTCAGCTAAGACGCACTTGGGGCGTATAGTAGGTCAGACCGCGCTGACTTTTGAGGAGCTCGCGACATTGTTTTGTAAGATCGAGGCCGTTCTCAATTCGCGACCGTTGTGTCCGCTCAGCTCGGATCCAAATGACCTGGAGGCTCTGACCCCAGGCCATTTCTTGATAGGACAGCCACTTAACGCGTTGCCCGAGCACCCCTTCGAGGGAGTGAAATTGTATCGGTTGTCAAGGTATCAGATGTTGCAGCAGTTTACTCAGAATTTCTGGAAGCGTTGGTCGCTCGAGTATCTGCATATCTTACAACAGCGCCTTAAGTGGACTGACAAAACTAGCCCCCCTAGTGTTGGTGACCTCGTTCTGGTTAAGGATGCTAACCTACCGCCACTACGTTGGCGCAGGGGGCGCATTGTTAACTTGTTCCCTGGCAAGGACGGGACCCCCAGGTCTGCAGAGGTTCTAGTAGGAGGCTCGGTTCTAAAACGAGCGGTAGCAACGTTGTCTCGGCTGCCCGTAGATTAGGGGACAGGTGGGTGCCTGTCCGGGCGGGTGATTGTTCGATTCCAAATCGATATTCGATCGATGGTTTCTGAACGGTCATTTTAATTTGACGTTAGCTGTCAATCTGGCATTTTTGACAACTGACAAACGAAAGCCCTCGCAATGTAAACGCGTTTGATAGGGTGTTGAAATTAAATCGCAGGGCATCTGGAATGTATTCGGGATTCCCTCAGGATTGTTAATATAGCTGAGTGTGCCGTTGTCTCTCGAACCAGATAAAGTTCGGATTTTCGTGCCCGATTTGTATTTACCAGTAGAAACATAACCTGTGTTGGACCCTGTGCTACCACGCTGGCCCGCCAGTCATACCTGGTTGGCTGAAGAACCTGTCTACCAAGAAGAGCCTAGGGTGCACCCGGGCCTTGCAGAGAGACAGGAGGTTGACGGGACCGAAGCACAGACCAGGTTAGATCTACCCCACATAACTTCAGCTCGGTGAATCGCCGACGTTCATCACTTCTTGGCACCTGATCGTCACACTACCTCGTAGCTGATGGGCCCCTACGAGGTCATTAGGTGCTGAGAAGCCTGAACAATTATCATTGATCAGATACCTAATACAAGTATCTGAACGCGTTTTCATTATTACCCGCAGCTGTGTAGACAACATTATGTGAAACCATGTTACCTAGGACTGAACCATAAAAGTACATATGTACTTCACTGGGATAATCCGGTCATAACATTCATTAAAATAATAATGTGTAATGGATAAAAGATTTGAAAAACAGTTCACTGGTAGAAATACCAGGTTGGTGTCCTAACATAACATAGCGTCACGCCTTTTCCCATACGGGGCGGCAGAGGCACAATGGCGCCCACGCTCATTATGCTAATGTATATCATGCTCAGTCCGATATTCAATACTCCATTGCTACTCACTGTATAATTATTATTCCTTTACTATGTAGGTACTATACGGAACAGATGTAGAAATATTAAGGAACTCTGCTTGTGGGCTGTATGCCGCACCGGCCACATCCAAGACACATTATGGTAAGATTACCTCGATTTCGTCAACTTGGTTAAAGCTGCCTTTGCTGTTCGCTTGGGATATGTCGAAGTAAAGCGACTATTGAGAAACAACCAAATAAATAGTGGATGTGAAAAAAAATTATCACGATATATAATCTCAAATTTATACTAATGTCCTGAGAGACTCGAGGACTGACATCAGCTCGTTTTGGCTAATATACAGAAAAGTGAATTCTTACAGCCACTTACCTAGTGAATTATGAAGACCTGCGCGGTCCAGTGACACGTAGGTCATTTGTGAGAAGTAATGTAGATAACTTCTCTATATGGCTCCGACAATATCCTGGTGGATAACTGTCTGAATAATATTAGCAGACTATATCTTTGTATAGTGAATCTGAAAGGTGACTGCTACAATGATAACTATCTGAAGCAGTGAAGTAGGCATATTGCCGACCATATCCTGCCGGATTGATGAAAGTAGTCGGGTTGAAAATCGACGGCTCTGTTGTTAGATTGTAACGCGTTGTTATATTAGGGGTTGGAGGAAATCAACTAGGTAGGTACTCAAAGTTCTTTAAAAATATGGTTTAACATATTAAAGGTAAGTCCAACACCACAATAAGAGCAGTTTATGATTACCCTTATTCCCTTTGAGTATTGTATTATATAGATAGCCGGTCCTCCAGCCACATACCTAATGTTTAGAACTCCCTTTTAATCCATTAAAAGCAGCATCGCTAAAATGGAAATTATTGATTTCGAAGCAAAGAAAGTTACATAAAGTAATTAGTATAAATGGTATATAAAATAGTGTTGATTTTATATATGTATTTCTTTACTGGTTTAAAAAGGGTTAAGATATCACGTAAATGAGTAAAACGTTACAATAAAACTGTAAGAAAATTGTTTGCCTCCACTCTGTCCGCCTCGTTCTACCAACATCAGGCGATGTTTCTGTATGAAAATGTCGCTTTGAACCTTGCACAGATGGAAACGTTGCAGAGACTGAGTTAGATCTCAAGTTTCGCCGGGATACTAGAAATGCACGACAACCAGCCATCAGATATCTACATCTTTGCGCAAGATGTTTAATTGAACCGTCTCGCATAGACTGAGTCATTTCATACTCACACGAGCGTTTAGTAGCGATGCCCCCTTACGCGCAGGCACTACAGACATAACCGCGAACGGCTGACGTAACTGCATGTCAATGTCGCTTTAAACCTTACAGGTGGACTAAGTTGCAGATATCAGCGGTAAATCACCATCGAAGATTGATCAACAGGTCACTTCACGAGGGAATTTCAATTTCTCTGTAGCCAAGCTGCGCTGATTGGTGTACTTATGGCGCTCAGACTGGGCTGCGGCACCTACATTTGGCTGCGGCTCGTAGTCGCCGCGTCGTCGTTCGCCTCCTGCCTCCCCTCCGCGCACGCACCAGCCTTGCGCAGGCTGGCAGCCCGGAGCGCTCGCCGTATGCCGGCTCCGGGCGGCGGGGGCGCGTCACCGCTGCGCGCGGGCGCGGGCTAAGTGTAGCGGGCAGCCAGCAGCGCAAGGGCTCACCTTCTCTGCTCGCCTTGCTCTGGAGGTCGAACTCACAAAAATACAAGTCGCCGTGTCGTCGTTTGCCTCCTGCTTCCCCTCCGCGCGCGCGCCAGCCTTGCGCAGGCTGGCGGCCCGGAGCGCTCGCCGGGCTCTTGAGCAAAATCTTATAAACTCCTTTTGTTAATGAGATCATTGTGGGTCCATGATTTACTACTTTCATAAGTCATCAAAAGGGCAGCTCATAAGCACTTGTTTCAGCGAACTCACTAAACATATCACGTACTTAGATAAATAAGCACCCATTGTCAAAGTCTATGCCCTCTATGTCATGGAGAATATATCCGTCAGGCCAGGCAAGGTGTATAATTCCTTGATAGGAATCGAGCCTTATACTGCCAAGGTGCCAGATAACGGCGACCGCAGGACTCTCGCAGGTGTCTCTGAGTAGCTGATACCAGAGTGGTTGTGGTAGCGTGTGAGTGTATTAAATCAGGTTCTCGTTGTCGTCGTACGGACTGAGCGGATATGGCTCGACAGTAGATCACTTCGACGCGAGGAACATGATCAGTCTGCAAGTAAGACAATACTTACTTAGGACTAGCGTTTATTGAAATAGTCCCAAAGTGGAACAAGTATTTGGGGGTACCGCCAGGGCAGAGCTAAAACAAGACAGATGGGCGATCGCAGACAAAAACATACGGTTGTCGCTCGCTCGGGACCGGGAAGGAATTTGGGCATCAATCTTTAAATCCGTTTCAGCTTCAGAGACGTGCAAGTCGCTACAAGAATGATATTTACATGAATTGTATTTCGATAGATGTAGACCGGAAGTCGCTTGTGGCCACCGCCAGTTACACAAGAACTCACCGGAAGTGTATCGCCTTGTTGCTGAGCAGCCTGTTAGTGTCGCTCGGGTCGGCCAGCGACAGCGGTAGCGGCAGCGGGGGCGCGTCGCTGCTGTCCCCGGCTAGGTACACATGTGTGTAGGGCTCACCGGAAGTGTATCGCCTTGTTGCTGAGCAGCCTGTTAGTGTCGCTCGGGTCGGCCAGCGGCAGCGGCAGCGGGGGCGCGTCGCTGCTGTCCCCGGCTATGTTCACATGTGTGTAGGGCTCACCGGAAGTGTATCGCCTTGTTGCTGAGCAGCCTGTTAGTGTCGCTCGGGTCGGCCAGCGGCAGCGGCAGCGGCAGCGGGGGCGCGTCGCTGCTGTCCCCGGCTAGGTACACATGTGTGTAGGGCTCACCGGAAGTGTATCGCCTTGTTGCTTAGCAGCCTGTTAGTGTCGCTCGGGTCGGCCAGCGGCAGCGGCAGCGGCAGCGGCAGCGGCAGCGGCAGCGGGGGCGCGTCGCTGCTGTCCCCGGCTAGGTACACATGTGTGTAGGGCTCACCGGAAGTGTATCGCCTTGTTGCTTAGCAGCCTGTTAGTGTCGCTCGCGTCGGCCAGCGGCAGCGGCAGCGGGGGCGCGACACTACTGTCCCCGGCTATGTTCACATGTGTGTAGGGCTCACCGGAAGTGTATCGCCTTGTTGCTGAGCAGCCTGTTAGTGTCGCTCGGGTCGGCCAGCGGCAGCGGCAGCGGGGGCGCGTCGCTGCTGTCCCCGGCTAGGTACACATGTGTGTAGGGCTCACCGGAAGTGTATCGCCTTGTTGCTGAGCAGCCTGTTAGTGTTTATATATTTATTGTGTGTATTTATATATTTACGAGAATATTATGTATGTCCATAAGAACATTGTTAACTTTCGAAGAAACTGTGATATACATAACTTTAATACTAGAAACAAGGACAAACTTGCAGTGCCCACTACTCGGCTCCATAAAATTAAAAACTCGTTCAAGGGTAATTGTGTAAGATTTTACAATAAACTCCCAAGCACTTTGACAGATCTATCAATTAATAAGTTCAAGAAATACATCAAGCAAAGGCTTATTTCTAAAGCTTACTACAGTATTAAAGAGTACATAGACGATAAAAATGCTTGGGACTGAATTGTTCTAATTAATTGTGAGCATCCTCACTGCCAGAGTTTCTTTTACTGGACACTTGGAGGCCTTTTACACCTCCAAAGATTAATTTAATTATACAACTCTTGACTGTGGGGACCATTTACATCTCCTATTATCATTGTATTATTGACTAAAGAGACTATACATCTCTGTTATTTATATTTTAATTATTTTATTATGACATTTGAGACTCTTTACATCTCTCAGAAACAATAATTAAGTACTTTTTTTTTTCTGATAGTATGATAATAATACCAAATGTTCTGTAAAAAATGAAATGAAATGACATGTGAAAGTGCCCTTGTGGCCTATTTACAGAATAAACGTTTTGAGTTTTGAGTTTTGAGTTTTGTCGCTCGGGTCGGCCAGCGGCAGCGGCAGCGGCAGCGGGGGCGCGTCGCTGCTGTCCCCGGCTAGGTACACATGTGTGTAGGGCTCACCGGAAGTGTATCGCCTTGTTGCTGAGCAGCCTGTTAGTGTCGCTCGGGTCGGCCAGCGGCAGCGGCAGCGGGGGCGCGTCGCTGCTGTCCCCGGCTAGGTACACATGTGTGTAGGGCTCACCGGAAGTGTATCGCCTTGTTGCTGAGCAGCCTGTTAGTGTCGCTCGGGTCGGCCAGCGGTAGCGGCAGCGGGGGCGCGTCGCTGCTGTCCCCGGCTAGGTACACATGTGTGTAGGGCTCACCGGAAGTGTATCGCCTTGTTGCTGAGCAGCCTGTTAGTGTTGCTCGGGTCGGCCAGCGGCAGCGGCAGCGGGGGCGCGTCGTTGCTGTCCCCGGCTAGGTACACATGTGTGTAGGGCTCACCGGAAGTGTATCGCCTTGTTGCTGAGCAGCCTGTTAGTGTCGCTCGGGTCGGCCAGCGGCAGCGGCAGCGGGGGCGCGTCGCTGCTGTCCTCGGCGAAGGTGTGCTCCGCCACGCGTGCCCGCACGGCCGCCTCGCCGTACGGTCCGCGGAGCGCCACCCACAGCAGCGGGAGCGGGCACGACGACTTGGATTTCAGGATAAGCTGGGAAGGGTGTAAGGTGGTAAGGGAGACGATATTTAGAGTGGACAGACCATCCCGGCGCATTTAGTCTACTTCTCGATAGGTCGACTTGGTCCTTTACATCCATTTGTCATAGCGTCCACTACCCCTAACAAGCGAGAATACTGATTTCTAAGGACCTTTTAGGACGTAAGCGATAACCGTGGATTATGGTAGCGGCGTACACACGGTGAATTCACGGTTCGGTTATCTCTTATAGGAATGGAGATATTGAACTACATTTTAACAACTCACGATCTGACTTTTAGATGTGTACAGTTATACTAATGCTAGTGGAAGGCGACCTTTTGTATTTATGAATGCTATAACAAAAAATAGTGCGTCAATTAGTGCCTTAACCAATCCCAAAATTCGCGGTAGAACATAATAAAAATTAAATTTAAAGTTCTAGAAACAAACATATCATCGTACAGGCGTTTACAAAAATGATTTTTACTTCAATTACGGACCAAGAACTGTGAATCTTACATAGTTACATCATCGACATATTAAACTGTGATTATTTGTTTTTAACTGAAAATGTAATTTTACTGTGATTAGATATAATACTATTAGATCCATGCCATTTAAATAGTTGGATAAGTAAATATATCCAGCCATTATATGGTGAGGAAGTTAAAAAATGTGATTATAGGTACTGTGGTTTAATTATTGCAGGAAAATTAATGAGAAATGCATGGTGTCAATAGGGGTGGCGCAGAATTTTTTTGGGCGGGTGAATTATGTTGAAAGAGAGTTTAGTATGATACGAAGCAATTACCATGATCTCGCCTATTTGATAACGTATGCATTCTGAATAAGATTCATGTCAGCAAAGACATTTTCACTTCGATAGTCGTAATAGCTGAGTTACTTCGCGTTCCTAGCCGCAACAGAATCAATTATCGATCGATATCGATATATAGCGCTATCTTCTTTCGATTCAATCATATTTTAAAAAGCAACCAGCAACTCCTGGTGCTCCATATTGTTGATTGCAAATAAAATTTCCTCTACATTCACGTAAAAAAAGTGGTCATACTGGATTATTTATCTGTTAGTGTCAAGGTCATCATCTCTTTCAAAGCGTTCCGAATGGATCATAAGTTTAAGTGGTGATGGTCGCTATTTCCCATTGCCCGGAATGGCATCATGAACCTGGGATGGTTGGTGATAGTTTTAGTGCTGTTTGCTCCATACGGAACATGCTGTTAGTGAATACTGTTTGATGACGTCGTCGTATCATGGATTTGCACCGTTATGTATTAAAAAAACGTACGAATAGGAAACATTAATTACGACTTTTGAAAGTAACACCTCAGAAGTTTTTTTTTTTTTGGTATTGCATCTAAAACTCAAGAACAACCCCTGGTGGCTTTTAGTTAGCGGAGGGCAGTATAATGCATGGCTCGGCTCATTGATGACATAGTGGACCGACGTCATCCCGGAGAATAGATCCAGCGGTTGTGCTATGCAAAATACATCATGCCCATATTCTTAGTCGATGTACTGTTAATTACATATTAGCCCCGCAAAGGGCATCAAAAAATAGAGTAAATTACATAAAAGCGTGGAAAATGACATGTCTTCTTCTTCGGCATGGCAATCAATCAAGTATTCTTCTCACGCACCCATTCTGGGGCGTGGGGAGTCAGGGTCAGATCATCGGATCTCTTCCTGAAGAAGCGCCTCTGTCCACTCCTATGGACAGGTCATCGGGGGGCCCTCGCGGGCGGTGGAGATCTTCTCACGAGGGGTGTTCCGTTGGCTGATCGCCGGCTAGGCAACCAGGTCGCGTGGCAGGCGGCGGCGGTCGGGCGGGCGCGCGTGGTACGGCGCCATGTCGCGGATGTGCGGATGATGTGAGCTATCCGCACGCGCGAACATGCCCTTCGCCAGCCTCTGGACAAACTGGTCCACTGGTTCCCATCTGAGGTCCCTCTGGATCGTCGCATTCCTCACGTAGCGGGGGGCGTCGACGATGGTACGCAAAGAGAGGTTCTCTTGGGCTCGGAGTCTCCGTTTGTTCGTCACCGAGCACAGGGCGTACCATGCCGGGGCCGCGTAGGTGAGGCGGGATCTCACGTAGCACTTGTAGATCCCGAGCTTCGCCCTCAGAGGGAGGCATGGCAATCAATCAATCAATCAAGTATTCTTCTCACGCACCCATTCTGGGGCGTGGGGAGTCAGGGTCAGATCATTGGATCTCTTCCTGAAGAAGCGCCTCTGTCCACTCCTATGGACAGGTCATCGGGGGGCCCTCGCGGGCGGTGGAGATCTTCTCACGAGGGGTGTTCTATTGGATGATCGCCGGCTAGGCAACCAGGTCGCGTGGCAGGCGGCGGCGGTCGGGCGGGCGCGCGTGGTACGGCGCCATGTCGCGGATATGCGGATGTTGTGAGCTATCCGCACGCGCGAACATGCCCTTCGCCAGCCTCTGGACAAACTGGTCCACTGGTTCCCATCTGAGGTCCCTCTGGATCGTCGCATTCCTCACGTAGCGGGGGGCGTCGACGATGGTACGCAAAGAGAGGTTCTCTTGGGCTCGGAGTCTCCGTTTGTTCGTCTCCGAGCACAGGGCGTACCATGCCGGGGCCGCGTAGGTGAGGCGGGATCTCACGTAGCACTTGTAGATCCCGAGCTTCGCCCTCAGAGGGAGGCATGGCAATCAATCAATCAAGTATTCTTCTCACGCACCCATTCTGGGGCGTGGGGAGTCAGAGTCAGATCATCGGATCTCTTCCTGAAGAAGCGCCTCTGTCCACTCCTATGGACAGGTCATCGGGGGGCCCTCGCGGGCGGTGGAGATGTTCTCACGAGGGGTGTTCCTTTGGATGATCGCCGGCTAGGCAACCAGGTCGCGTGGCAGGCGGCGGCGGTCGGGCGGGCGCGCGTGGTACGGCGCCATGTCGCGGATGTGCGGATGATGTGAGCTATCCGCACGCGCGAACATGCCCTTCGCCAGCCTCTGGACAAACTGGTCCACTGGTTCCCATCTGAGGTCCCTCTGGATCGTCGCATTCCTCACGTAGCGGGGGGCGTCGACGATGGTACGCAAAGAGAGGTTCTCTTGGGCTCGGAGTCTCCGTTTGTTCGTCTCAAACGTTCGGCATGGCAATCAATCAAGTATTCTTCTCACGCACCCATTCTGGGGCGTGGGGAGTCAGGGTCAGATCATTGGATCTCTTCCTGAAGAAGCGCCTCTGTCCACTCCTATGGACAGGTCATCGGGGGGCCCTCGCGGGCGGTGGAGATCTTCTCACGAGGGGTGTTCTATTGGATGATCGCCGGCTAGGCAACCAGGTCGCGTGGCAGGCGGCGGCGGTCGGGCGGGCGCGCGTGGTACGGCGCCATGTCGCGGATATGCGGATGTTGTGAGCTATCCGCACGCGCGAACATGCCCTTCGCCAGCCTCTGGACAAACTGGTCCACTGGTTCCCATCTGAGGTCCCTCTGGATCGTCGCATTCCTCACGTAGCGGGGGGCGTTGACGATGGTACGCAAAGAGAGGTTCTCTTGGGCTCGGAGTCTCCGTTTGTTCGTCTCCGAGCACAGGGCGTACCATGCCGGGGCCGCGTAGGTGAGGCGGGATCTCACGTAGCACTTGTAGATCCCGAGCTTCGCCCTCAGAGGGAGGCTGGAGTCGAGAAGTGGACGCAGCTTGGCGCGTGCCACCTTGACCTGGTTGACGACGTTGTCGACATGTTGCTTCATGGTGAGCCGGCGATCGATGGTCACTCCCAGGTACTTCACCTGCGGAGACCACGCGATGTCCTGTCCTTGGAGCTGGAGTGGTGGTGGAAGGGGGGACTGGCCTGTGATGAGCGCCTGCGTCTTCCCAACGTTGACGGACAACCGCCACTTGGCGAGCCAGTCGGGCAAGATGTCCAGCGTGCGCTGCAGTTTGACGGCAGCGTGCCGTGCCTGGATCGACGACGCGTAGTAGGCAGCGTCGTCGGCGAAGAGTGCCAGCTGGGCACCCGGCCCGACGGGGATGTCGTCCGTATATTGGGAGTAACAGGCTGGAGACAGGCAGGACCCCTGAGGGACGCCGGCTGCAACGGGGTGTTCCTCGGAGACGGCGTCTTCCACCATCACTCGGAAGCGGCGATTCTTCAGGAAGGAGGCGATGATCTGGACCAGTCTTCTTGGGGCTGGAGACGTCGACAATTTGTACAGCAACCCCTCGTGCCATACTCTGTCAAACGCCTTCTCCATGTCCAGGAGTACTGCGACAGTGTATTCCTTCTTGTTTAAACAAACCGTCATGTCATTCAGTACTCTGGTGAGCTGAAGCGTCGTAGAATGCTCGGGCCTGAAGCCGAACTGTTCTGGGCGCGGCTGGATGTGGGGCAGTAGCTTCGCCAGCAGGAGTTTCTCAAACACCTTTGAGATGGTACTCAGTAGAGTTATCGGCCGATAGCTCTCAGGCAGCTTGGAGTCCTTGCCCGGCTTGGGCAACATGATGACCAAGCCCTCCTTCCATTGGGTTGGGAAGTGGCCCGTGCGCAAGATACCGTTAAACAGGCGCGTAACGGCCGCCACAGTACGTGGCGGCAAATGTAGCAGCGCCATGTTAGGTATGCGGTCTGCGCCCGGGGCTTTCCTGGGCTTGGTACGTCTGAATGCACGCATGATCTGGCCGGGCGTGACGACGGTGGGGTCCTCTTCGGGAGCTATCGGCGAGGCGAAGTACTCTCGCAGGTGTCTCTCGACTGCTGCGACGTGCTCCACATCATCCGTAGGGTTCGCCTTGAACTGCTTCTCGAGGCATTCGGCGAAAATCTCCGCACGGTCTTGGGCTCGAAATCTTGGTAGGCCGTCGCTGCCCAGGATTGGTCGGACGGGAGTTGGAGTAGTCGACAAATCCCGGCATAGGCGATGCACGGAGGGGACGTGGTCGCCCATGGACTCGACGTGGCGTTCCCAAGATTCTTCGGCGTGGAGATCAAGTCGGCGC
Source organism: Argyresthia goedartella (assembly GCA_949825045.1). Classification (NCBI taxonomy): domain Eukaryota; kingdom Metazoa; phylum Arthropoda; class Insecta; order Lepidoptera; family Argyresthiidae; genus Argyresthia; species Argyresthia goedartella. The sequence goes on along the minus strand of OX463827.1, from coordinate 2,166,734 downwards.
TTCAGCTCTGCCGTCATGGCGTTGAGCCTGGTCTTCATCGTTGGGCAGCGGGTTTGCTGCCACTGCTTCCGGAGAGCGCGCTTATCGCGGATGAGTGCGCGTAGCTCAGCAGGAAGAGGATTGGGCTTCCCCCCGCGAGCTACGGTGTGCGATGATAGGTCGAGCGCGTCTCGGATCTGGGTGGTTAGCAGCGATGCCAGGCGGTCAACGTCTTCCGGCTGGTTGACTGGACATGTGGTCGAAGACTGGTCGAGGGCGGCGGTGAAGGCGCCCCACTGGTAGCGTCGGCGTGATGCTGGCGGAGAGACCCGGGTGGGCAGGTCCGCCAGGACGAGAAGTACTGGCCTGTGGTCCGATGGGAGGTCAGGCATGGCAATCAATCAAGTATTCTTCTCACGCACCCATTCTGGGGCGTGGGGAGTCAGGGTCAGATCATCGGATCTCTTCCTGAAGAAGCGCCTCTGTCCACTCCTATGGACAGGTCATCGGGGGGCCCTCGCGGGCGGTGGAGATGTTCTCACGAGGGGTGTTCCTTTGGATGATCGCCGGCTAGGCAACCAGGTCGCGTGGCAGGCGGCGGCGGTCGGGCGGGCGCGCGTGGTACGGCGCCATGTCGCGGATGTGCGGATGATGTGAGCTATCCGCACGCGCGAACATGCCCTTCGCCAGCCTCTGGACAAACTGGTCCACTGGTTCCCATCTGAGGTCCCTCTGGATCGTCGCATTCCTCACGTAGCGGGGGGCGTCGACGATGGTACGCAAAGAGAGGTTCTCTTGGGCTCGGAGTCTCCGTTTGTTCGTCTCCGAGCACAGGGCGTACCATGCCGGGGCCGCGTAGGTGAGGCGGGATCTCACGTAGCACTTGTAGATCCCGAGCTTCGCCCTCAGAGGGAGGCTGGAGTCGAGAAGTGGACGCAGCTTGGCGCGTGCCACCTTGACCTGGTTGACGACGTTGTCGACATGTTGCTTCATGGTGAGCCGGCGATCGATGGTCACTCCCAGGTACTTCACCTGCGGAGACCACGCGATGTCCTGTCCTTGGAGCTGGAGTGGTGGTGGAAGGGGGGACTGGCCTGTGATGAGCGCCTGCGTCTTCCCAACGTTGACGGACAACCGCCACTTGGCGAGCCAGTCGGGCAAGATGTCCAGGGTGCGCTGCAGTTTGACGGCAGCGTGCCGTGCCTGGATCGACGACGCGTAGTAGGCAGCGTCGTCGGCGAAGAGTGCCAGCTGGGCACCCGGCCCGACGGGGATGTCGTCCGTATATTGGGAGTAACAGGCTGGAGACAGGCAGGACCCCTGAGGGACGCCGGCTGCAACGGGGTGTTCCTCGGAGACGGCGTCTTCCACCATCACTCGGAAGCGGCGATTCTTCAGGAAGGAGGCGATGATCTGGACCAGTCTTCTTGGGGCTGGAGACGTCGACAATTTGTACAGCAACCCCTCGTGCCATACTCTGTCAAACGCCTTCTCCATGTCCAGGAGTACTGCGACAGTGTATTCCTTCTTGTTTAAACAAACCGTCATGTCATTCAGTACTCTGGTGAGCTGAAGCGTCGTAGAATGCTCGGGCCTGAAGCCGAACTGTTCTGGGCGCGGCTGGATGTGGGGCAGTAGCTTCGCCAGCAGGAGTTTCTCAAACACCTTTGAGATGGTACTCAGTAGAGTTATCGGCCGATAGCTCTCAGGCAGCTTGGAGTCCTTGCCCGGCTTGGGCAACATGATGACCAAGCCCTCCTTCCATTGGGTTGGGAAGTGGCCCGTGCGCAAGATACCGTTAAACAGGCGCGTAACGGCCGCCACAGTACGTGGCGGCAAATGTAGCAGCGCCATGTTAGGTATGCGGTCTGCGCCCGGGGCTTTCCTGGGCTTGGTACGTCTGAATGCACGCATGATCTGGCCGGGCGTGACGACGGTTGGGTCCTCTTCGGGAGCTATCAGCGAGGCGAAGTACTCTCGCAGGTGTCTCTCGACTGCTGCGACGTGTTCCACATCATCCGTAGGGTTCGGCTTGAACTGCTTCTCGAGGCATTCGGCGAAGATCTCCGCACGGTCTTGGGCTCGAAATCTTGGTAGGCCGTCGCTGCCCAGGATTGGTCGGACGGGAGTTGGAGTAGTCGACAAATCCCGGCATAGGCGATGCACGGAGGGGACGTGGTCGCCCATGGACTCGACGTGGCGTTCCCAAGATTCTTCGGCGTGGAGATCAAGTCGGCGCTTCAGCTCTGCCGTCATGGCGTTGAGCCTGGTCTTCATCGTTGGGCAGCGGGTTTGCTGCCACTGCTTCCGGAGAGCGCGCTTATCGCGGATGAGTGCGCGTAGCTCAGCAGGAAGAGGCATGGCAACTGTTAGCGCGAGCTTACATCCTGTGGCGTAAACAAAACCATACCGCGATGTAGGAATCCGTAACAGCGCCATCTGTTGGCGCAGACAGGTAAACTACCCCAGAATATAATGAGAATGCCACATGGTACTCACTTCAGTAAGGCCGGCTTTAGAGCGACGCGGATGGTCCGCGCGGACCCTACGCGTCCCTCTGAAACTGGCCTAAACCGGGGTTGGATTCGAGATCAGTTAAAATTTACTCCGAGTCTTGCGAAAATTACCCGAGCGTTCGGAAAAAACCCGAGTGTAACCGAGGTTAAACGAACGAACGTACGGCAGCTTGCCGAACCGAACAGCATTAGGATGGTGTTCGTTGTTTTTCTTTTTGTTAAATAAAGTAAGCATGTGAATAAACTTGTACTTCTGATTTCAGATGAGAGATCTTCCAAAGCGTTCTTATTCTTCTCTTTTTTCTTAAGTTGCTTTGACATTGATAAGTTATCCCGATCCGAATTTTCTAGCTAGCGCTAGCGTTCGATAACCGCATTTTATCTCTCTTTCTGTTATTATCGCATCTTTTTTCTTTCTCCGAGTGAATTTTCACTCGAGAAAGAAAAGTATCCGAGCGCACCCCGGCTTTACATAAGTATAATTCTATTTTGTGACATCTGGAGAGACAGAACCATACTTAGATAAGTATTTGATTAGTGAAATTCTCAATTCAGAACTCGGGAGGTAACAGTCTTACGAAATATATACAAGTTTATACACTAGAAATAAGCAATGAGTAATATGTTTATATAATCACATTACACAACGTTATGACTTTTGATAATTTGATGTGTGTTTGATGGTGTGTTGAGCTATTTTGAGTTTGCGTATATGTTGGATATGCAAAAAGGTTTGGATATACAAAACATTTCTGTAAAGAGACTGACATACATGGCAAAGGAGGCTTGTAAACCCTGATCTAACAACGCTCTAAATGGCCGGTATTAACCTGTTTTTGATTGGACACTCACAAGTGCTGCGGGTAACACAATTTGGCTACTAAACTTTCCTTTCGAAAAACGGGTCAGCACTGGAGTTGTCTCATTTGTGGAACGGCTAGACCCCAAAGACACTACACGAACCGTTTGAACTGAACTACTTGAATTAACATTTGAAGCGGATGAAGCAGGGAGTGATGTTTCCTTTTACAAATTCTACAGCTTGTGGCTTCTTGGCAAAATCGAACCGAATAGTTATTCATTTGTTACACAGTTGTAACATTTTCGGTTATTTGTAACAAAGGCGTGGGTGTGTAGTATAATTTTCATTCGCTTTTTTTTGCATAAGCACAATTTATGACCTTCAGTACAAAATTCACAGGCTAATGTAGCTGCGTTTGTAACATGCAGTACCTTTGGCTTACTAACACTACCAGAATCAAATCTAATCAGATCTCTTTATTACTGTAGATATTTACATATACTTAGTAAACGTCATTTTTTGCCTCTTCTCTACATTGGACCACTGTGGGAGAAGCAGGGCTTAGATGGTTTTACGCTAGCACTTGATGCCTTCATTGCGCCCTTTGGCTCAATGAACTCGAGTGCTCTATATCTGCCAGTTAAAAACTCTTTGAACTGCCCGAACGTGGGTAAATAGTCTGAAGACAAATTGGATGTTACCTTCAATTCCCACACCCTCCGTGACTCGGAATCCAATTTCAACGAAAGCAGATATATATAACAATTATATCCCACGTCGATACATCGATGCCAAAATTCTTTAACGCATTCAAACAATCGATAAATAAAGATAAATAGATAAAGATATTTTATTTGTAAATGTGGGTTACAGGGTTGTTAAATAAATATTGTTCTTGCCACATTCTACCTTAAAGGTGTACAAATATTAATTTAAATTAAATTAAATTAAATTAAATTTAGATTAGATTAAATAAAAGTTACATTACATTACATATGTCCGTTTGAATAGTCAATACTGAAAATTACATAGATTCTTAAAACATACACTAAACAATCACTCTTGAAACAATCTTTCAGTCACCGTTGAGGAAATCTTGTACGCTATAGTAGGCTTTATTAAGCAAATGTTCTTTAAGCTTTGATTTAAATAAATTAAAGGATTCTATTTCTCTGATACATTTAGGTATAGTATTATAAATTTTTGGTATCATCCCAAACACATTTTTTTGAAATAGTGCGGTAGAGTGCCGCGTGATGCTTAACTTAATGTTTCTTTTCGACTTTATTTTATTAAAATGATCCCAATTATTTCTTATATAAACAGCCATTTCGTAAATATATAACGATGGTAGAGTTAATATTCTTAATCTTTTGAAATGTGGCTGACATGTTTCTATTTGTTTCAAGTGACATATCGCCCTTATACATCTCTTTTGTGCTTTAAAAGCTCTGTCTTTATCCGTTGAGTTGCCCCAGAATATAACGCCGTATTTGAGAGTCGAAGCCACATAAGCATGATATGTTGATAGCAAGGCAGTGACTCCAACTACCTTAGCGAGCATAAACAGAGCATATGAAAATTGGCTCAACTTTGTGCAGACATTGTCAATGTGTGTTTTCCATGTCAAGTGGGAATCGATCGTTAATCCTAAAAATTTTGTGTCATTAATTTCCTCAATTATTTTTGTACCATAGTGGATGTCAATTTTATTTGTTATATTATTGTAATTGTTTTTAAATGTCATTATATTAGTTTTATTCAAATTTATTATAAGATTATTTTGTCCGAGCCATTCAATAATATTTTCTAGGGAATTATTTATGTCAGATTCATAGGAATTAATATTAATATTCTGGCCTTCTGCTATCATTGTACTGTCATCAGCAAACATGACAATTGGGAAACTAACCGCGTCAGGTAAATCGTTTATATAAATAATAAATAAAAGTGGTCCCAAAACGCTACCTTGTGGTACCCCATATTGTACTGTCCTTGAATCTGAAAAATAATGATGTTCTGTCTTACTTGCTTTGTCTATTCTGGACATTTGAGTCAGTTGTTGCCGGTTGCACAGATAGCATTTAATAAGATTAAGCACATTACCTCGGACGCCATACATGTAGAGTTTATTTATCAAGATGGAATGATCGACATAATCAAACGCTTTGGTCATGTCCATGTACAATGCTGATACAGGATTTTTATTATCTAGGCTGGTGACTACGCGAAAGAGGAAATCATAAATAGCTTGATCTATTGTTTTATTTTTTCGAAACCCTTTTTGTTCTCTTCTAAATAAATTGTTTCTTTCAAAAAAGGCGTTTATAGCATTATAAATTACTTTTTCGACTACTTTGGAGAATACAGGAATAAGTGCAACTGGTCTATAGAAGGACATATTTTCTCTGTCATCTTTTTTAAACATTGGCTTGATAATTGTTGTTTTGAGCTTTTCAGGGAACACTCCTTGTTCTATGCACAGGTTTATGACGTGACTTAATATTGGAGCTATGATCAACGCTACTTGCTTTATCACGCTTGTACATATGTGGTCATACCCCGTACTATTTGTATTTTTCAGTCCTTTTATTATTTGATATACTTCAATAGGTGAGATGGGATTAAAGAATAGAGATTTAGGAAAGCAAGGCAGTTTTGATCTGCTGCTAGTCACCTCAACCTTTTGGTGTTGCTCTACTTGATCTATGTAAAAATTATTAAAAGCTTGGGCTATTTCCATAGGATCAGTAATTACACAATTATTGAATTTTATTTGTTTGATACTTTCTTTTGGTGCATTGTTTTTATTATTAAAGTTATTATTTATAATTTTCCAGGTAGCTTTACATTTATTGTTTGAGGATTGTATATAATAATCGTTTTGGGATTTTTGTGTCAGTTTTATTATTTTCTTAAGTCTTTTAGTATAGGTTTTGAAGTTATATTTATTGATATCGTTTGGAGCACGTCTGTATGTCCATAATAGCTCCCTTTTTCTTTTTGAACATACTCGTATGCCCTTAGAGATCCACCGAGGTCGCGCGTTGCTAGAGCATCTTATTTTGATTGCTGGAAAGCACAGGTCATACATAAGCACAAATATATCATGGAATTCATTATATGCAACGTTGGCATCAGAGCTTGTTAAAGTCTCAGAGAAACTCAGATTTGATAGACACTCTTTAAATTTGTCCAGGTTATCTTTATGGAAATCTCTTTTTTCCACAAACCAATATTCAAGCGTACAGTATTTTCTCACCGGGCATTCCAATAACTGTCCAGTATGATCCGAGAGCGCTAACTCTATTATTCGGCCTTTGCATCCTCTAATGTTTTGAATAAAATTGTCAAGACAAGTCCCACTACTCAGACGTGTGGGTTCGTTGAATGTTAGTCTCATGTTGTAATTTAATAGTAATTCTTCAAAATGTGCTGCATTCTTATCTTGACGAAGACGATCTATGTTAAAATCTCCACATATTATAGTCTTACGTCTACCACGGCAAAGTTTTGACAATAGCCTATCTAAGTTTTCGAAGAATTTATCGTAAGACTCTACATCATATTTACATTTCCTATATATACATATCACATTTAAATTATGCTCTGTAAGTATTATACCACAGCACTCTATTGCATTTGTAATATTACAGTCAGCTATGTCAATATTCTGAAATTTCAGTCCATTTTTTACAATTAGAGCTGTACCACCACTCCTTGTACTTCTGGCTGAATAGGTAGCCAGTGTATAATTTACAACATTAAGTGCATTTACATCAGTTTTTAACATGTTATGTTCTGTTATGCCTATGACATCTACTGAAGTTCCGCTATTTCTAAGTTCCTCTAGGTAAATGGATAACATGTCAGATTTACTTATAAGTCCATCAATATTTTGATGGAATAAATGTATAACATTATTCACGAAAAAAATCAGTATTGTTACACTTTTCGTTTCCATTAGTATTGCAATTATCATCACTGTTTTGTTGAGGGTTTGTCACACAGCTTTCTTTTTGTATATAATATGTAGAGTCAGTTTGAGTTTGAGTACATTTATCTTCGCTCTTTCTTGACTCAATCCGGCCTTGCTTTGCTGCGTAAATATGCGCATCAAACTTTATTTTATAGTCTATGCGCAGCATTTCCCTGAGGAGTGATTGAGACAGAAATACTGACCTAAGTATATGCGCATTATTCTTCAGTGGCAGATCAACAAATGTACAGTTTTTAAATGCACTCGCGATGAATTTGATTTCATAATTTAACTTCTTTTCGTTTAAGTAGTGACTATGAGTAACTTTTGGAATGATTATATTTGTGTTCTGTACTTTTTGCAACCAGGCCCTAAGTTCGAATTGGAACTCACAGGGGTTATGATCATTCGTCCCTGACAGCAGCACTACAAAGTCATCCATGGTCAGTGTCGATATTTCATATTTATCTGCGTCAATAATGTTCGTAAGCTTTGCTTGCGGTTTAACAAAACAGGTAACAAGGAAATCCTGTCCAAGTAACTGTTGTAAGGCCTTTTGTAGGTGTCTTCCCTGTTGATCAGCTAAAATAATCACCTTACGCCGCCGTGAAGTCATTTTAGTTTTAATTTTCTCCGCATAGGGCAGCTGATATTTCTGGGATTTTAATGTGTCTGGCTCTGTTTCGGTGGATTGGTGGATCGCAGCAGGTTGGTGGACCAAAGTAGAGCTCGTGGGGGCGCTAGGTACTGGAGCGAGGGCGGGCGGGGCGTCAAATTTGCTCGCTTTTCGCAATAAGCCTGTGGAGGTTGTATTGCTAAGGTCCATTCGTTCTATCACTCTGGTTGTAAATTCTCGTGGTGACTTGCGTGGGTATCCGATTTGAAGAACGCTGAGGTCAAGTTTTCGATATTGCGGAGAAAAGAACCTAGGTGATGAAGTTACGCCTCTGTTTACTCCAGATCCCGTAAATCCTAGCGTTTTGAGGAAATCATACTTTGTCTTGTAGTCTGCTAAGGAAGCCCTTAGAGTAGCCATTTCTAAATTTAGACTATCTACCTCGGCGTTTGCAGAGTCTAGTTCAACGCGCAGTTTGTTATTGGTGTCCCTTAAATCGCGGAGTTCCTGAATATTAGCTCCCACGTTCGGTAAGCTCTGGTAGCTCAGGTCTAGGATTGATTGATTATTATCTTCATCAATTATTAACTGGCGCGGCCGTCGTTGAGTAACATATGTAGTTGAGATAGGGGAGCATGGCGCACTGTGGCTGGTGTTATCATGTACTAGAGAGGACTGGTCTTGCAATAGTGAGTCACGATGTAGCTGTATATCTTGGCATGTTGGGCACAGAAATGTGTTCTTCAGTTCAATAACATTTCCCTGATATTTAGCCGCCGTTATGTTAACGCAATTGTGGTGATATGTGTCATGGCAGCTATTACATGCAATAATTTCTGTAGAAAGGATGGATTTTTTGCACATTAATTGCACATTACGGATAACGTATCCATTAATTATTTTACCTACACAGGTATCATAAACCCTCTTTACTGCGTCCAAAAACCGCACGTTACGACCAGCATAATGATACATTACTTGGTAATAAAAAATAAAAATAAAACTCATTTATTATCTGAATATTGATACATTATGACCATAATGACGCCATCGCTGCTTCACTGTACTGCACTCCAATCGTATCATCTGAACAGCTATAACCAATACGCGTTTACATTGCGAGGGCTTTTTTCTGTCAGTTGTCAAAAAACTGCTAGGTTGGCAGCAACGTCAAATTCAAAATGGCCGTTCAGAAACCATCGATCGAATATCGATTTAGAATCGAACAGCCACTATAGGAACGATGCGAAGAGTAGCTCACTCGCACTGAACAATACTGTCCGGCTCGAAGGATCATGTTCAAATAATAGCCGGTTTAAACTAAAAGAAGCCTCATTCCGCACTTTATATGGACTGGACACCGTATTTCCAAACAAACAAAATCTCATCAAAACATATTTTTTTTGTTGGAGGGGAAAAATGCCCATGCCCAGGAGTCGGACCTCCCTGCTATGTCCGGGTCCCCACATATTGAGCGGGCATCAGCTCGTGTAGTATACGGATTAAAACAACTCCTTGTATATTACAGATTTTACTGTTAGCCATAAAAAATTAAAAAATACGGGAAAAATCGAGAAAATGTGTTGATGATTAGTTTCTCGATGCCTTTTTACCACATCCGTATCATATCATATCCCAATGTCATAAAAGAGGGTAACATTAATTTATTTTTACAAGTTATATAATTCTTTTATTTATATATTAAGTCCTGACTGATCAAAAAGCGGCTAACTGCTGAAGCTTGAAAGATTCTATTGATAGGAATATCTTCTTATTGTTATAAAACCGGAAAGAGAGGATTTTTAGAAATTTGGACCCTAAAACGGTATAAAAATTATCCTTTTTAAAGTTTGTAACAAAAATCAATTAACTCCCAAAAGATTCTACGGCGAAACAAACCATAGCGCGATGCACAGCGCCATCTATCGAAACTGAGACTTAATTACAAATTAGCCAACATTTATTAGCCCCGCAAAGGGCATCAAAAAATAAAGTAAGACTCATTTGAGTGTTCCCCTCCACGGAAATCTTTAGTAAAAGGCGAAAGATTTTTACGTTTTGAAGGGAAACCAGAGTAACGATGCATCATCATCATAGTCATCTCACGCACCCCTTCTGGGGCGTGGGGAGTCGGGGTCAGGTCGACGGACCTCTTCCCGAAGAATCGCCTCTGTCCACTCCTGTGGACAGGTCATCGGATGGCCCCTGCGGGCGGTGGTCTTCTTGTGGCGCTGGTGTGCAGTGGGTGATCGCCGGCTAGGCAACCAGGTCGCGTGGCAGGCGGCGGCGGTCGGGCGGGCGCGCATGGTGCGGCGCCAGTTCGGCGATGTGCGGAAGGTGTGATGCATCCGCACGCGCGAACATGCCCTTCGCCAGCCTCTGGACAAACTGGTCCACGGTTTCCCATCTTAGGTCCCTCTGGATTGTCGCGTTCCTCACGTAGCGGGGGGCGCCGACGATGGTACGCAGAGAGAGGTTCTCTTGGGCTCGGAGTCTCCGTTTGTTCGTCTCCGAGCACAGGGCGTACCATGCCGGAGCCGCGTAGGTGAGGCGGGATCTCACGTATGTCTTGTAGATCCCGAGCTTCGCCCTCAGAGGGAGGCTGGAGAGTAACGATGCAGTGTTAGCGCGAGCTTATATCCTGCGGCGTAAACCAAACCATAGCGCGATGTAGGAATCGGGAACAGCGCCATCTGTTTGCGCAGACAGGTAAACTATCCCCAGTATTATGAGAATGGCACGTCATGGTCTTCAATTCAGTAATCCGGATTACATAAGTATCGTTCTGTCACGTTCTATCACGTTCTTTTTAGTGACATCTGCAGAGACAGAATAGTGTAAGTTAATCTCAATTCAGAAATCGGAGCTTTCTAATAAAAAATATACAAGTTTTATACACCAGAAATAAGCAAAAGTATAATAACTAACACAAATCGCATATATTATAATAATAATAAACGTTTTTACGAGCTGCTCGTGCCCATATATTACATTAAATAAGTACACATTTAGATGAAATTAAACTATCAATTACAATAAAAATTTGTATAATAAATATTAAAAAAATAATATAAACGTAGCCCGTTAATGACCCTACCGAGGGGCACAGGCCTTTATCCGCATACGAGTAAGATTAAGCCATATTCCACCACGCTGGCTCAGTGCGGGTTGATGGAGGGTTTTACGAACACTACCGCGTAGCGATAGTAGCCGGGACCTACAGCTTAACCTGTCATCCGAAACACTGAACGTCCGATAATCTACTTAAGATAAATTAATTATCTCATTGGTCAAGATTCGAACGTGCATCTCACATGTAAAGCAACCGTGAAACCCGTTAGAGCACGGAGCTCTCGTGTGCAGTCGTTCCTAGTGCCCCAGCAGCAGCAGCGGTGAATCCCATCTGTCAGCAACCGTACTCAGGATGGAGTGGGCACTTTCTAATGATTGCATGGAATGAATCGTCAACCCTGGCCTCCGCAGACATGCGTGAGGCGCTGCAGTGCTGCGGCAACCGTATCACCACTCTGAACACGTTATTACATATTGGACCCGCAGAGCGCTGCATGCATTAAGTTATGACAAGTGCATCATTTGTATGAAGATTTATACACTGCACAGCCCATAGGCCTAGTTTAGTAAGTGAATAGTAATAATATAGGAGCAAAATGGCGGTCGCTGGACGCTTCAACCCTTGCTCTTGCAGCGGTGGTTTATGTGAGAGTTGTAGACGGGCACGACGTGGTTCATGTCACAATATTGGCCTCATAAGCAAAGGTAGCCCCTCTGAAACCATTAACTGTTTCACGGCTGGAACTGATCGTTGCAGCTTTATTGGCAAAGCTGTTGCAAGATATTTCCGATTTGTTGAACATACACATGGACCGAATCTATGCTTGGACAGACTCGATGGTGGTTCTGTCATGGTTGCAGTCACAACCAAGCCACTGGCAACTATTCGTTGATAATAGAGTCTCCGAAATTATCCAGAATATAGATAATGAAAGGAGGAGGCACGTCCTGTCTGCTGATAACCCTGCTGATCTCGCCTCAAGAGGCGTTAAGGCAAGTGATCTGACAGATAATGAACCTTGGTGGACCGGACCTAATGTATCAAATTCTCACTTCCAAATGTCAGGCAAGTTGGGACCAGTTTAGTGTTGGACAGCAATACGTAGAATTAGTAAATGACACGAAGTTTCTTGGAATAACCATTGATAACAAATTGCAGTGGGGACCCCACATAGAAAAATTAGCAGGTAAATTAAGTTCTGCGGCTTACGCTGTTAGGAACATCAGACAAAACACGGATGTAGCTACATCTAGGCTAGTATATTTTAGTTACTTTCATAGTGTCATGTCCTATGGTATCTTGTTGTGGGGGAAAGCAGCGGATATTCAAACTATTTTTATTTCACAGAAAAGAGCTATTCGAACAATTTATAATTTAAAACGCACAGACTCCTTAAGACATCTTTTTAAAGAAATGGACATACTAACTGTCAATTTATTTTCGAAAATATAATGTATGTACGCAAGAACCTTACAAAACTTCCCAAACTTATCGATAGCTGTAATGTTAACCTTAGAAATAATCACAGACTACTTGCGCCCCGGTTTAGATTCGCGAAGGTTAGCAATTCTTTCAAGGGTCAATGCATTCTCTAATACAACAAGATACCTCTGGAGATCTTGAAATTGCCATTTGAGCAATTTAAAATCCATGTTAAAGCGACTTGGTCGAAAAAGGGATATTACAATGTTAATAATTTTGTAATTATTTATTCCTGCTTATTAATTATGATAATGACTAAATATTATATTATGTATTAGTTAAGCATAAGCAATTTTTAAAAAGAGATCTAAAAATTAATCTGTTGTAGTTTCTACGCCCTTCTTCTCCCACAGTGGTCCAATGTAGAGAAGTGGCAAAAAATGACGATTGCTAAGTATATGTAAATATCCACAATAGTAATAAAGACATTTGGAATTTGGAATTTGGCTCAGTGTAAGAGATTTTTAGATTAAAAAAACAGAAGATACGATATCTTAAGTGCTGCTGAATTTAATGATGTTGAAGCCAGCTGTTTGAGATACTATTAGAAATTAATATATGGTCAAGAATTTCAAGATTTGATAAAGAAAGGTAAAGTTAGAAACAAAGATTCTTTGATCAAACTTAAACCATACTTGGATGGTAACAATTTGCTGAGAGTCATCCCAAGCAAGCAGCATGTTACAAGATTAATAGCAGATTCGCACACAAAAACCTAACATAAAAAAAAAAAAAAAAAAAAAAAAAAAAAAAATTAAAATTCATTTATTTCTTTAACACACTATTTCAATAACATAATTGTGGAGTCCTCCTTTTAAGTAAAAAATACCTGTGCCAGGAAAACATGGTACGGTCCAGCAGGCAATGACGTACATCCGGACCAAGTACTGGGTAAAAGGTCTGAAATCAGCAGTATCGGTCGAAGATTTCAGTCGAAAGTGTATTGTGTGCATAAAGAATAATGCACTAACAAAGCAGCAGCTAATGGGCCAGTTACCCAAGTTCGAAGGATATATCATATCAGTATCTAGGCAATATTTGAATAACAAACATGAATCATTCGACAATCATGTTAAATGGTAAGAATATAGGTGAGTAAAAAACATAATATATAACGAAAATAAACTTTTCTAAACCCATTATCAAACACGCGAGTTCAGTTGAAATGATTTGTTATGAAGTTTCGATGTTTTATTAATGGACAACGTAATTAACATATGTTTAAACATGTACAACATTTTCTTAGTAATTTCAATCTTATTGTTACTCACATAGAGTACAGTAGGTATGTATGAACATTTCTCATATACATTACCTTCAATTAAGTTAACAACATGTTCGCAACGAGTACGCTTATAATCTTTGTTAAGTTTGTTTAAGCAACAAGCTATCATTGCAATAACATTGTGCTTATTTTTGAATATATGTGTAACAACTACAGTAGGCCAGCTTCACCTTTTACTCTAAAATGAATGACTAAAAGACAAAATAGATTTAACCGCCCACCATAGATTAGTATTTACACCACGGATGTAATTTATTAATCCGCCGTTTTGGCAGTAATATTAATTTTGACAGCGGTCTTTTTAAACTGTGAATACCCTTACTTGGTATTGGATATCATAGAGCGGACGCCGTTCTCCCATAGGCCTCCAAACTTGGGTGATTTTGGTGGCGCAAAATGCCATGTCGTACCATCATTGGCTAAGAGCTCGGCTATCTCTTTTGCAACGCTATTAGGGCTCTTGGACCACATTTGTCTTAATTTAGAAATTATGGTAAATGTATTGATTTCTGTTGAATGGTGTTTTACCTAAGTAATGTTTGTGCTCGTGGTATGCCTGGAATGCATCAGTTCAAGAAACAATTCGCGTAAATTTTAGCTTAATTTAAAAACTGTTGTTTTTGGTGGGCGGAATGTTTTGTCGATTTTCGACCCTATGCTATTCCTACGTAACTGCAATGCATTTTACCCACAAGTTTAGTCTTAATAAATCAAGTCTATACTTGCTCACACACATCACTAAATACAACGCTCAATGGCGCCTGCAGGCGCCATTGAGCGTTGTATTTGGTGATGTGTGTTTTCTAATTAAGTGATTCAATTTCAGCCCTAAAAGAAGCATAAATATCACCACACAGTTTAATACTTCATTATGCTTTGATTATTGTTAAGCAGGGTTATAAAAGGGTCGCATAGCTATACAATCCTTATACACTGTTTAATAGTCAAACTTGCAAATGATCTCGTAAAGTGTTGCAAAATTACGGTGATTATTCTCCCCGCCCGCCCCCGCCTGAACAATTGTTGAAAGACAGAAAATCTTATAAACTGCAATATATAAATACATACCAAAATATAATAATAACGAGGGAAATAATAAACATTTAACTCCCTAAAAGTACGCATTAAATGAAAACGTGGTCTAAAAGTCTTTGCAACCGAGCCATAAAATTAATAAAAATAAATAGTCAAACTGGTGTATCAGCTCTATAAAAGCTTTATTTAATGTTTTACTATTTCAGTGTTATATTAACAGTTTTCACCGTTAGTTGATCTTTTATTTTCAATCCCTCCTCATTCAAAGACCTTTTTCGAAGATATTTTACCTATCCTATCCAAAGTCCTTCAATCCATAGTCCACCTTTCTTCAAACAACTTACTCAATCCGTACCAATCTGGGTTCAGACTAGGGCACAGCCTACCACAGCAATTTAAAAGTCAGCGATGACATCCAGCTGGCCATGGACCAGAAGTTGGTCACTGTGTTGGCCATGCTTGACTTCAGCAATGCCTTTAGCAGCGTCGATTTTGACATTCTTGTTGCGGTGCTGGGTTCTTTGAATGTGTCGTCGCATGCGGTTCATTGGGTCAACTATTTCCTGAGAGATCGTCAGCAGCGCATTAAGTCTGAGGAGACTGAAACTCATTGGTGTGATCTCACCGCAGGAGTGCCTCAAGGTGGTATTCTTTCTCCTCTCCTGTTTTTAGCCTTTACAACTCCATCTCCGACGACTTCTCTTCTTCGTATCATCTCTACGCGGATGATTTCTAAATCAATCGCCACTGTTCCCCCTGCGATTTAGTTTCATTCGTGAAGATGTTGAATGCTGACCTCGAGAATGTAAAGGACTGGGCCTCGTCCCACTGGCTGTTGGTTAACCCTATAAAATCGCATGCGTTGATTATTGGAACTAAGCACTCTCTTTGCTTATTACAGAAATGATGAAAGAAAGTTGTTGTGATTGGTCAAATATCAAAAGCGATTTAAATTCATAGATGTCGGAAATACACGATTATTTTACACGAGCTCTCTTTTCTTGCGATGTGATTCGATTTCGTATTTAAATGGCATTGTGCTACTGATATTTGAATTGACCATATACCTATCATCATCTACCTACATATTTTTTAATCGTTTATTGAGTATTTGATTAAATTCTCATTGAAGGAAAACGCGATTGGTTGATTTTACTCGATATAATTTATTTACGAAAATGCCTCTAAATTGTTTCACTTTTTCCTGTGTTTCCCAAATCCTAACTAATTTCATTGCGGAATTACATTAAAAATGTAGATATTATATATTTGGAAACTCTCCTTGAAAATCTTTTTGACAAAATAGCGTAGTTTATTTTTAAACAATTTTTATGTGGTTTGGCGCTACGTTATTTTAGTCTCAGTCGAGGACATTGTTTGCCCTCTCTTTTTGTCTTTCTTATGTGGAAGTAAATAACGCTCTCAATTTCGTTTACATTCGTATTCCTTTTATATATCACTGTATCTCCAAGGAGCACCACGTGTATGAGCACAACTCACCATTGAAGGTGATCTTCTCATAATTGAGCAGCTCCAGCACCTGGTTGCACACCTTGTTCTCCTCCCTGGCCTGCCGCTCCCGCTCCGCCAGCCGTCCACCACCTCCGCGGCGGTTTTAGCGGGGTGCGCGCAGGAGCCCTCGTGGGACAGGGCTTCGTGGTGCGGCCCGCGCCAGGGGCAGCCGATGCAGGCGTAGCGGCAGCCGGTCAGTCTGCGCGGGGAGCAGGGTTGGGCTGGTAATCGGGGGGTTTTGAGCGCACAAGGATATTATGCAGTGAACGTAGTTTGAAGGAGGCAAAAGATCATAAATCCCTACGCCAACTGGCAGATAGATTTATACATATCAGATCATCATAGAGTCTAGAGTTAGGTCATTCTTATCATGAATCTACTACAAATACAGGACAGTGTTTATGTACCTACACTAAGCATATTTTTAAATATTTCTAATACTCTACAGCAGGCAACAAAAAAACGGTCAACTGCGAGTCTGACCCAAACCCAAACGTTCCCTTAACATCATAAAACATATAACACTATGTACTTTTAAAATCGCCGCTTCACATATCAAAACATGTCTTCTTAGTAAATAAGCAACGTAAAATTTCGGGGCGGCCTGCGCCCCCTCTCATGCTTGCTATAATTGTGAAATTTTGAGGCCGTGTTCATTATATTGTAATTTACAAATTAGCTAAGTGAAATTTCATAATACAGCCCTTGTTAGTGAATCACAGGGTTTCCTCAGTGAAAAGTTGATTTTGGGTATAACTGAGTTGGTCATCCCTTCTCTACAGTATAATAAAGAACTTGATTTGGTTTGTTAATTTCTTTGAAAACAATATCTGTACCCTTTTCACATAGCAAAACAAATTAACTGAAAAACAAATGATATCTTCGTAAAAAGAGACGAAACGTACTAACAAAGTCGTGATGTTCCACTTTTCGTCTATATCTCCAATCAGTAAAGCCTCAAAGTGGGACACGTGTTCGAACCTAAATGCGCAGGGTATTCGTATCTATGAAGAATGAGAAGGTATGCCTTTTATCACCTCAAATGGGTTCACCAGACGAATCACACAACAAAACAGTAACAGTAATACGCTTTAGATTATAGCTAACAAGATGATATCAACTTTTTTATTTACAAAACATATAAAAGCTCAAGTGATCAACAACATATAGCGTACAATAACTCTATTTGATTTATCTACTACAGTACAATGTGATTGGTGTACAACATTTATATTATAACACAAGTAGCCGACGACGCCTTACACCACAGGCGTATCAACTAACATAATACCACAAGACAAGATACATTATAGTTCGAGATATAACGAAAACATGCGTTAATTCACTACTATATTTTATCTCATAAAAACCGTCACTTCTTATTTTACGGGCGCGGTGGGGGGGAATCGATCACGATGACTCTGTTAAACCTCTTCGGCATCCATGTTGACCATTGGTTTGACAGGCAATACAGTTAAGTAGCAAATGAACGCTAGTATTCGTCAATACTCCGTGTAAGAATATATCAACATGTTGCAAGCTACATCAATGTGTTTGGTTCGCATTATACCAGGTGTTACAAGCACATACACTAGTGTTAGGGAGATCTGTTCATTTCACGAAGGCGCTGCCTGTCTGTCCTGCTAAGAGTCGAAATGATCCTTGTGGAAGTGATGGTCAAATTGAGTCTAGTCTAGACGATGGCAGGTTTAGATGCAGTGTAGGGGAGTATGATACGAAGAGAGACAAGAGTGATAGAGAAAAATTTGCTAGCCGATGGTTTCTGTTACATATGATCAAAAGAATACAAACCTTTTACAATGCAAAATTGTATCGAAATTTAGACAAAGACAGATAGCAGCTTCAGCACTGTAGGTGCTGGCACCCAAGCTATGAGTAGAAGATGAAAGAAGAAAAGAAAATACGAAAAACGAAAATTAAGTTAGATGTAATAGGTTTGAGACAGTATAGTTTGTTTGCTGACAGACGCCAATGAACAGACCCGTAACTATCACATTTCCACACACCTTCGGTACCTACGCCGCCGCCTCGGAACTGGCGCGTCGACCACCTCAGACACGAGGTAAGTCCTCCGAAGCGCAGCCAGTACAGCGCGGAGGCCGCGTGCCGGTGAGGAGCAGACCAGACGAACGAAGCCGGAGCGGCTGAGGCGACGGCGAGTGAGGGAGCCTACGACGAGCTGCACGGAGACAGTCGCCACGCTACGTTGCGCCTGAGCAGAAGCATACGCAAACATGGATTTTAGTAGAAAACATGTTATTTAGGTTAGTTTAGTTTTGCTAAAATATCTCAAGAACCATACATTTCCTAGACTGGATATTTTACAGGAGGGGTTACCTCCCCCCTCCCCCCAAAAAACACAGTAAAAAAATACAGTCTTCTAACTATGTTTAATATTGCAAAAAAGCAGTTTCTCGTCATCCGCAAGATGTACATGCCGCAAGTGCGCCGGCCTCCGTAACCCAACCAGCACGTGGCGGAGACTGTCGAGCGCACCCGATAACCGACGAACGTGAGTTTCGGCAACGCCGAAATTTCGGCTGATTTCTGGCTGAAACCGAAACATTGCCGAAACATGAATTTTGCGCCGAAACTGAAACCGAAACCGAAATTTCGGTCACTAGTTATAGTTACATTGCTACGAAAGTGACATAAAGCTACCCATATATAGGTAGAGTTTGGGGGTGGGTGGTAGCGGTGGGTCATTGACGATTTTTTCGTTAAAGAAATATTTTTGTTGTACCGTCAATGACTAACCCTAGAATTATTAGGTTAATTTCGTCACTCTAATAACGCTTAACTGTATGGAATTGAAGAATAGTGCAATTCGTTAATTAGTTAGAGCTTAACTTTATGGTTCTTGCTTTCCATTTTCAAAGTAGCATTTTAAAGATAAAAAGATACGCAAATTCCGAAGTGAGAAAATTCTACGCCAAACAAAGGTGATAGATAGACGCACTTACACAAGCGCTAACATTAAAATGGGCATGGGCCGGACACATAGCACGCTTACCCGACGACAGATGGACGATAAAGACAACAAGATGGAAAGGGCCAATAGGAAAGAGATGGGTAGGAAGACCAAACATTCTGGAGCGATGATATAATGGAGACCGCAAGCACACAATGGCAAAAGAGAGAGAGCAATGGAAGAAATTGGAGGACATCATGTTTTATTGCACCAATGGACAGTTCTTATCAATACAAATACAAGAGTAGAATACCCAGCCGCCAATTCCCTTCCGCCTTCAGGAAAAAATGTAAAAAATCTTTAAAACGAAAAATAATAATTGTGGCTTACCACTCGTACCTACTGAAGGGAACAAAAGCTTGCGTGATGAAGTTTTAGCAGTTCTAACATACCCTAAAATAATTTATGACCTACTGTTAACATCTTGGGCGTGAAATCAATTTTTATTTTTTTAGGTTAGAAATTTTATCAACTTTGTCATTTTTTCCTCAAGTCACGGTAGGGAATTGGCGGCTGGGTATTCTACTCTTGTATTGGTATTGATAAGAACTGTCCATTGGTGCAATAAAAACACGATGTCGCGTTTTCCCTTCTCAGCATAATGTGCGTGGGTAGCAGAAAGAATGAATTAGAAGTCGACAATGCTGCTGTTTTTACATTTTTGGCCAGGGTTTCTTGGTCGGTGTTTAGTTTAACCAGGGTTTTGTTGGCAAGGGTGCGTCCTATCTTTGTAAAATACCTATGTGTTGCAGTGAGATAGAGAGGTATCCACAGTACCTTTGTGTCCTAGAAGTTCGTCATAAGATTGTTCACCTTTATTTAGATCACAAATAGTTTTTATCGGTGTCCACATATTCTTAGGATTGTCTTTATTTTCTAACAGAAATTATTTGTTGTGTTGGTTCTTAAGCCGCTTTACAAGATCGTTACAGTAGTTCCTGTACCTATTGTATGATATTCCCAGGATCACATTATTTGGCTCTTTACGAGTTTGCATGAGGAGCGCTTCACGGTGGTTCATTCAGCGGATCGTTAATTACGTATTTAGACCGACTAATTTTAATTATTTTTGAGTTTCTAGTGACCTGAGTCCTTATGTTTATTTATTTTTTCAGAGCAAGATGGTGCCCCGACTAAACCATTTGATTGCATGGACATATCCTGCAATGGTCGGATACTCTGTGCTGGCAGTCTGACAGTACAGGACGATGCCTACCTGGTGTTCTGGGACCAGAGACAACCGCAGGCATATTATTCAGGTACCTACAGCTTATCAAACTCTTAGGAAAAAAATCTGAAATAGATTCCAATCAAGTAATTAAGTGAGTACCATATAATAAATAGAAAATGTGAGTAAAGGGATAAAAAATATGAACTATTAAGTTTGAAAGTTTTTCATGTTTCTGCTGTATTAAGTAAAGTGTTATACAGCACTTATTTGAAGATACACCTTCATGTTAACATCACTAGAAATAACAACTTTTGGCTCGTCCGCACACCGCCGGTAACCTGCTCGGTCAGCGGTCGGACGACAACTGTCCCATCCCGCCATTACTGACGTATGCGCTCGAGACAAAAAACTGTAGGGACTATAATTTATAAATAAATAGCCAATACACTACATCAACTATGCCCAAACTCACAGGTTCGCTTCCACAAAGACAAAGTGTCCACCCTCGCCACGGGCTCTGTGGACGGTCTGCTCAACATCTTCAACATCATGGAGAGTGCGGAGGAGGACGCTCTGCAGTACTCACTCAATGTGGAGAACTCCGTGGGGAAGATTAGCTGGCTGGACGATACCAAGGTAAGGCCGTATGGGTTGCTGGAATAGATCTCTTATCAAATTATTTATATTACCCGAATGGCCGAGTCGGCAGTGACCCTGCCTACGAAGCCAGGGGTCCCGGGTGTGCGTATTCTGGTTCAGATGAGTAATTTAAACTACACATGGATTGAATGGATTGTATGTATTTCCATAGGCACAATATAAAACTGTTATTATACAATCACTTAGTTTTGAGACAAGGACTATAGGTCTTGTAACACGAACGACTTATATTGAAGTGACAGTACTGACATTTTGTGAAGATTCGAACATATTGCGGGGGGGGCGAAAATGAAAAAAGTGGTAAAAATCGCAACCCCGTACTCTACAAAATAATGTTTAAGTTTTACACATTTATATCTTTAATTTTCTAGTTAGACACTTAATAAGCAAGAAATTATAGTAAGTATATTTTATATTTTATCATACTGTATTATATTTAAAAACAACAACTCATATTGAGCAAGAAATTATCTTACTATACTTACTTTCATGCAGAAACTACAACTTAAAATTATTAGTTGAGGTCTTAAATATTTATCTTAGTGTATTTATCAATGTTCAGCCTAAAACTGAACAAAGTAAATATGTAAGTGTAGGTACTTAAATGTTTCCCTTATTGTATGTACCTAAAGTTCAAAAAACACTTTATAACTAAACAAAGTACATACCTATTTGTTACTGTACTTAATTACTTAAAGGAAGTACAACTTGGCCAGGCCATGAAAAGAAACAATCGCTTGCCTATTCATAATAACTTTACCTACCTAAACAAAAATAAACACAAGTCTATATAGGTACTAAATTACTAATACACAAAAAAAAACCCTATTTTATTTACTTTTTAACCAATCTACCTACTCCTACTCATCTATTGGCAAAATACATATTTTGGTAATGCTCGTACCTTGTTATCTTTTCCTGGGTACAATTTCACTATCCTCGCTGTAGGCCAGTCAAAGGGGTTAACATTATCCTGTTTAAGAAGCACTAACATTCCTTCCTTTATATTAAAAGTTTGATTTTTCCATTTAGGTCTATTTTGTAGCATGCTTAAATAGCATTTGTGCCACTGTTTAAAAAAGTTTTGTTGTAACTGACTACATTGATGCCAGAAACTAAGTCTATTGGTTGGAATGTTAGTGAGATCTTGCTCTGGGTAACTGGTAATAGGAGCACCAGTTAAAAAATGACTTGGCGTTAGGTACGTCATGTCTGATGGATCCGATGACATAGGGGTCAACGGCCTGGCATTTAGAATAGCCTCAATTTGAATAATTACCGTGTTAAATTCTTCATATGTGAGTACACAAGTACCTATGACCCTTTTCATATGGTACTTTAAACTTTTGACGCCAGCCTCCCACAATCCACCAAATACAGGACTGTATGCTGGAATAAATTTAAAAGTTATGCCCTGATTAGCTGAAAATTTTGTCACTGCATTTTGGTGGGCTGTGGAAGACTGTAGTTTATACAGTTCTTGTAAGTTCGAGTTAGCACACCTAAATGTGGCCGCATTATCACAGAACACTTGGGAAGGCTTGTTTCTACGCGCTATGAACCTTTTTAAGCAATTCAAAAATGTCTGTGTGGTCATGTCCGAAGCCAATTCCACATGAATAGCCTTCGTCACGAAGCACACGAAAATTAGAACATAAGCTTTCAAAATTACAGGCTTCCTTACTCGTGCAAACTTTATATTGAATGGGCCAGCATAGTCTATGCCCACCTTCTCAAATGGTCTGGATACACGAACTCTTTGTGGTGGCAAAGAGCCCATCAATTGAGATGCTGCCTTGGCTTTTAGCCTAAAACATATTAAGCATTTGTGGATTACATTTTTTATTTGTCTGACAGCATTAATTAGCCAAAATTTTTGATTTAATGAAGAAAGCAATAATTTTGGCCCGGCATGCATCAGATTCTTATGCTCATTCCAAATTATAAGACTCGTTATATGAGACGCCTTAGCAAGAATAATTGGGTGTCTTTGCGAGAAAGAGAGCTCCGAATTCTGAAGCCTGCCACCAACTCTCAATAGCCCATCGCTACCTATGAAAGGATTTAACGATGAAAGTGGTCCTTTTATAGGTTTATTTGATTTTAAACAAGAGATTTCATCAGCATAATGCCTTTTTTGGTCGTACTTTACAATAGTAAACAAAGCATTTTCTAATTCATCTGGCATCAGTTCACCTGACTGTCTGCTAGTGACATCTTTTGTTCTACAATTGTTTATGAACCTCATTACGTAAGCAATTACTCGCTTCATTTTATTATAATCAGAATATTGACTGAAAATCTTTAACTCATCAATAGTATGCATTACTGTGTTGCAAACGTCATGACATTTTGGATTATTTTGACATTGCTTTTTTATTTCAGGTACCTCTACCAGAGGCGGAGTCTCGTGCCCTGCATTACCATGCTGATATTTCTGCTCATGCAAAAAGCGTGGGCCATGCCACCACAAATCAAGATCTTGCAAGGCGCGAGGCTCCATACCTCTCGACAAGCAGTCGGCAGGGTTTTCCATGGTCTTAACATAGAACCACGGCCAGTTTTTTGTATGATCTTTTATTTTGATAACTCTGTTCGCGACATACGGCATTAGCGTCACTGGTTCCATGTTAAGCCACGCCAACACGATCTGCGAATCAAGATATAGATATACTTTTATAATATCACACTGTGTCGATAATGTGTTGTGCACTCTTTTAGCAAGCATTGATAATAATAAGGCGCTGTTCAATTCTTTGCGTGGTGTAGTTAAATCATTATTAGTCGAATTTGCTCTTGATTTGGAACAAAGCAAGTTTACATTTATCGTACCGTCAGCAAAAATAGCTCTGACATACAAGCAACAACCATAGCCTTTGGACGAAGCATCAGCAAATCCGATTAACTCTACCTGGCTAGCACCCTTTACATTTATATGCCTTTTTGTTTGAATGCATGACATTTCAATTAAACCATTAGCATAGCTTATCCACTGGTCATTTAATTCCTTAGGTAGTTCCTCATCCCAACTGATTTTAGCATTATAAATATTTTGCATTAGAAGCTTAGCTGACATAACAATTGGTCCTACCAATCCCAGGGGATCAAAAATCTTGCTTATGAAAGACAAAACCTGCCTCTTAGTATTAGTTGTATTTACGTTGCTCTCTGAGCAGCTGATGTAGAAATCATCTGACTTAACGTTATAGCGCAAGCCTAGAGTTTTTATAAAGTCATTATCTTTGCTCATATCGACATCTTTCACTGGAGATTGATTAGAGGGTACATCATCCAATAGCATAGCATTATTAGAACCCCATTTATGCAACTGAAAACCTCCCAGGCCTAGCAATTCTATCAACTGTCTCTTTATTTCTTTTAATGTGTTCACATCATCATGCCCAGTAAGTACGTCATCAACATAGGTTTGTGAAAGCAAGACAGAAGAAGCTAAGTTATATCGGTCTTTAAAACGTTCTGCTAACTCTTTCAAGCATCGCGTGGCAAGATATGACGAGGATTTTAACCCGTAAGTAACAGTGTTAAGCTGCAAGCAAAGCACTGGATCATTAATAGATTCTCTCCAGAGAATATTTTGCAAGGCCCTATATGGAGGGTCAACTAATATCTGTCTGAACATTTGCTTTATATCACATAGTAGAATATATTTTGGCAAACGAAACAGAATAAGTATATCGAAAAGTTCGTTTTGGACTATAGGTCCATTTAATAGAACATCATTCAAACTGATATTATTTTTTGTCTTAAGACTGCCATCGAAAACAGTTCTCATCTTTGTTGTTTGACTGTTTTCATTGAAAACAGGGTGGTGGGGGAGAAAAAACACACCATCCTTATCTATATCATATTTTGAAATATCATAGGGCTGGGCATGGCCCAAAGCTATGTATTCATTTATAAAATCCCTGTACATTTGATACAGTTTATTATCTTTTAATAATCTGCGCTCAAGATTATAGAAACGCTGTAAGGCAGCTGAAAATGAATCGCCGAGATAGATCTCAGTAATCGGTTGCTTTAATGGTAAAGCAACAGTGAATCTATTATTTTTTAGAGTTATTGACTGTTTAAAAATGCTTTCAGCTAGCTCCTGTTCAGAGCTCTTTTCTGAATAAATTTCAGGAACCGTCTCGGCGGTCCAGAATTTTTTAATATTTTTGTCTAAGCTGGATAAAGGATCATTATGAACATTGTCACCTACTTGGTCAGAGAAGTTGATAGAAAAACTAACCCGAGGAGATGTGAAGTTGCATCCAGGAACAGACCCCGCCAATATTCCGCCAAATTGAGTTTCGAGTAGGTATGGCCCTTGCTCTTTAAGCTGGAGCGGCTGGTTTTTCAGAGCCTGAAAAAATACATCACACCCCAATAAAATATCGATAGGAGCACAGACATGAAAGTTTGTATCCGCTAATTGCAAACTATTTCTAAGATCCAAAATATCAGAATCAATTTTAAATTGTGGTAAACTATTTGTTATGTTATTGACAATAGAACAATTGACTGACAATTTAAAATCATTCAAGCGCGACTTAATAGTCAGCTGAGTCTTTTCATTTATGTTTTTGATACCCTGACATATTCCCACGACAGTGCTATTATCAGAATAAGTTTTTGAATTTATTTTCTTAATAAAATCCGAACAGACTAATGAGACTTGACTTCCTGTATCGAGGAGGGCACGGGCCGGGATCTGATTCCCATTGCTGCATTCAACCAGAACCTGAGCAGTAGGTAAAAGCACATCCTTATTAGCCTTGCAATAAAGAGAAACCTGCGGGCCATTGGGCCCCTGCGGGCTCGAGCCTTGTTCATTATGATCTTCGTGCAGTAATGTATTATGGGCCTTTTTACAAACCATACATTTAAAATTGAACTTACAATTTACATTTTTTGGATGTTCATTAAGACACACCTTGCATATATTATGCTTTTGTATAAAATCGCACCTATCCTTTACTGCAGCTAATTTAAAACTTGAACAGGCATATAATCGATGAAAAGAATTGCAAAACTTACATTGCTGCTTCACAGAGACGGACTTCTGCTTCTGCTTATTTGCAGCAGTTGCAGTAGCGGCACAGGAGACCACATACTTGCGCTCCTTTTGCTCAGGTTGCGAATCTTTGCTTGTCGCCGTCTCAAGGGCAACCGCGCGACCCTCTAGAAATGTCAACAAGTCGTCTAATGAAGGCATTTCATTTACACTACATTTTTCAAGATAAAAGGCCCTGACTGTATAGAAGTCGAGCTTTTTTTGAAGTAGACAAACTAATATAGTGTCCCATTTTTCTGTTGGTTGTTGCAAACTATCAAGCGCACTCAAATGCTGTCTAATTTGTGATAACAATCCACGTATACTGGCAGCACTTGGTTTTTTAATAGTAGGTAAATCTAGTATAGCATTGACGTGGTGGGAAATTATTTTGACCTTATTGTGGAATCTTTGCTTTAATAAATTTAGAGCTACAATATAGTTAGCTTCTGTTAAAGGTAAATGTTTTATAACCTCTAAGGCTTCACCTGTCAAATAAGTGGTTAAATAATACAGTTTATCACATGGGGATAATGATTCATTATTGTCTACTACAGAGGTGAACATATTAATGAATGGGATGTACTCACTTGTATCTCCATTAAACTCTTTAATATTAATCCTCGGGAGCCTTTGACATTTCCCACCCTTTGGGTTCTGATTCGACTGACCCGGCTCTGGTTGCAAAGCAGCTATCATTGAGTTTAATTTTGCTAACACTGAACAATATCTATCGTCTATTTCGTCAAAATTTTCTGTATCAGGCTCAGAATCTTCAGTGAGCAATGATTGAATATCGATATTATGGGTTTCATATTCTTGAAACGACTTAATTAACCGGTCCCTTTTCACTACTAAAGAGTCGTAATCTCTTGAACGAGCTTCATCACTTGTCACAAAGGTTTGCATCTTAGTTATTACGCCTTTGCATTGGCCACGGGCAGCGATCAGTCGCTTTATCGCGCTATCCTTTGGCTTCGACATTTTTTACACAAAACAAAACAGCGAATGTTTTATCACAAAACAACTTCAATGTTAAATTAATCCAAGTTATAAAACACAAAGGATGGATATTACACAGTTTTTATAGTTTTTCTGCAATATCGTGCAATAATTACTGTATACAAATGTAAAAATGCTTAAGGTACAAAAATGGCGTCTAATTCTAAACAAATAGACAAAGTTAAAATGGCGTCACAAAAAGTATTCTGCTTGTAATGGCGTCGGAACGAAAGTCAACACGCTACGCACTTCACGTAAATAACACTCGTGTATTTCCGTAAACACTTGGATCGGACACAATCGGCAAAAGTCATGTGTGACACTCGGTCATATTCGGATACGTAGTTCTTTTTCGCACCGCAGGAACACTAGCGCCAATCTACGGTCGGGAACGTAAAACGGAACACAAACACCTACAAAGCGCAGTACAAAGTGCATAAATAAACCGCAAAGTATCGTCGTCGAACGAAACGTCAAAAACGATCAGAAATTGTTCGGCGAATTTCGTGAACACTCGGGTAAGTACCTCCGGGTTCTGTAGATGTCGCTCCAAACCACCGTGAGTATAGTCACGGAAACGCTCCACAACCAGACAGCCAATCATACGCAGCAAATTGTCGAGGTCATTTCCATCCTCTATCCCTTTTCTTCTTGAAGGAATTTATCAATAGGTATATGGTAGGTATTAGGTTAGGTATCGATGAATAATTATACTTTCCAGATAAATCCTAATAAATAACGCACCTGTAAATGGACAGAGCGTATTTCGAGGACACACAAGTATGGCGATAATGCAGCAAACTCCGGAACTAGATTTTTGTATCCAAATTCCGTCCTCGTGACACGTGTCGTACACGACAAATTACGCGTCGTAATTCCTTGCGGGTTTCTTGAAGATATTGCTTCTTCCGCAGGAGAGCTCCCAGCACAGGAACAATAATAAAGTGATAGCCACTTACCAACAATAGCTTGGCAATATATTCTATAAATTCCGAACGACTCTCCGGCCGTTTGGTATTCCAATGGCGTCTCACCTCACTCATCTAAAAAGGCCGAAGGACCTTCATTCCATGTGCGTATTCTGGTTCAGATGAGTAATTTAAACTACACATGGATTGAATGGATTGTATGTATTTCCATAGGCACAATATAAAACTGTTATTATACAATCACTTAGTTTTGAGACAAGGACTATAGGTCTTGTAACACGAACGACTTATATTGAAGTGACAGTACTGACATTTTGTGAAGATTCGAACACCGGGTTCCAGTCCCGGTGGGGGCAAATATTTGTTTGATGAGAACGGATGTCTGTACCCTAGTTATGGTTGTTTAGTTTGGGGCTAGATAAATGTGTGTAAATAGTGTCCAAAGTATTATTATTAGGCTTATGTTTAAACGATTACCAAAAACGCACCTATTTTACTACCAATAAATTCGAAATGACTGCCAGAATGGATAAATGTCCACCAAATTGTATTTGGATCACCAAACTTCATTTTATTTTTTGTGTACTTAAGTTTATGTTTTAAGTATTTTTTGTAGTTCTTACATGTTCAACCTAACACGAAGGATAAAGGGGGCTTCGCTTCGCTCACCCCCTTTACCCTTCACCTAAGCTACCGCAGTATTTTGCCCTGATATTTTTTGCAACTTTTGGTGTTCATTTATCCATTTTGGGTAGGAAAAAAATATTTTGGTGATCATTATATTTGTTGCCTTATTATTATTATTATATTATGTCCTATGGAATTTTGCTGTGGGGACGAGCTGCTGATATTAACTCAATTTTTGTTACACAAAAAGGGCTATTAGAGCAATTTATAACCTCCGCAGTCGTGACTCCCTGAGGGAACTGTTCAAAGAAATTACCTTATTAATTAAAGTACCGTGTCAATATGTTTATGAAAAGATCATGTACGGTTAGGAAGAACATAAATAGCTTCACTAAAAATTTTGCGAAATTATCTAAGCGGAAATAGAATTGAACAACCTTACTATTGACTAGCTAAAGTTAAAACTTCATTTGTGGGTCTAATGGCCGACTTCATCAACGATCCCTATCTTTTAGGGGACACTTTATTTCTTTCAGGGGCCACCTAGCGGTTATTTCGTCTGACCTAAGTGTAAGGGTCATCTAGAATCCTCAGGGACCCCCTAAATATAAGTCCGGCCACCGAAACAATCGCTAGACAGCTAAGAAAAAATCTAAGTGTCCCTTAACTGTTGGTGAAATCGGGAATAAGTATACTATACTATAACATAATACTGGAAGAGATATACAATTTTTCAGAGAAGAAATTAATGGCATTGTTAAAAAAACAATATGTTATAAAGCATATTATAGGTTAGATGATTACATTAATAATAAAGAGGAATGGAGCTGTGATTTTCCAGCGTAGCACAAGAACCTCGCACACTTTTTGACCTTGTTTATTATTATTATCATTAGATGATGACGAGCTCTGCTCTGTGGAGTTGCGGTTCGAGGCCTTCGGGTCCAAACATATAGAGCATGGGAATCAGTAAAACAATTAGGAAAAAAAGTACAAATAGTTCGATGATCGGACTACTGGTATGAAAGTATGGAATAAAACATTTGTAGACTAGGTAGGCATTTGTAGGATTAGGCATTTCATAATCCATCTAACTCAACAACTTGCTGTTAAAAAAATGTAATTATTTATTCTTGCTTATTAATTATAATAATTAATATTGTAATATTTGTATTAGTTTACGACTAATTTTTTAAAAGAAATCTTAAATTCAATCTGTGGGAGTTTCTACGCCCTGCTTTTCCCACAGTGGTACAATGTGGAGAGAGGCATAAAATTACGTTTGCTAAGTTCAAATGCATTTATTACAGTAGATATATATATATATATATATCTAAGATAAGCGTAGTTCAAAGTTCAAATATATCTCTGTAATACATACATTTGAACTTTTATCTTAGACAGCCTCACCAACTAGTAACTTTCATACAAAGGTATGAAAGCACCTGATTACCTACATGGAGTATGAGTAGCCCAACCAATATCCTTGTAAACTTTGGCGATCTAGAATCCAGTTTCCGACTTTTCACCAAATTATATATCCTGATTCACACTCTCACGGACTCCACGATTCCAACGATACCTCATTTGTTAAAATCCGTCAGACCGTTTAGCATTTTTTCTTATTTTACATTTTCAAACCCCATATCTCCGCCATTTTGAAAAAAATCCAAAAACTGAATCGACAAATAAAACCATATAATTCTCGAACCTGCTCACAGAACAGGCGAATCGGTTGATAACTGCGACATGTAGAGGAGATCAGCCGGAATCCCGAAAGACTGGTCGCTTCATTCGCTCGGTCGATAAAGATCTGAAAATATGATAGCGCCGGGCCAATGGTGATTTTTTTAGTAAAGGGTAGGCCTTGACTGAGGACCTCCACTTGCTATGATCTCTGCAGATATCAATAGCTCCCTGAAAATTCTAATAAACTGCAATATGATCGACATCGACAGGTGTCGTGCATCACACAGTCCAACGACCTGCAGATTTGGGACAGCGACAGCGGGGATCTACTGAGCAGCTTCAGCAGGGATAAAGTTGCCAAGAGTATAAAGGTCAGTTAATACAGGTTTTTTTCATCTCAGGCTGCTCTATGTAAAATGCTTCCTTAACTGGTCATTTCACAACTGTATAAAGAAATACACACACACACACACACACACACAAGCGTAAGTATTCTTATCACACACTCCTGTAAATAATATTACTATAGGTGCTCTGTGAGCGGTAGACTTCGCGAGTCTTGTCGATGGAAAGCTGAACTACTAACATACAAACTTATGAATGCACCAGGTTACCTACATGGAGTATGAAAGTAGCCGCACCAACAAGTTTGTAAACTACATTTTGCGATCTAAAATTCAACCTATTGACTAAAATTATAAAGCCTATATCAATCTCAAGGTCTCTACAAATCCCACACCTATTTTTAAATATGTCAAGCCGTTTGGTCTCTAACGGTTTTTCTTTACATTTTCAACGCCAATTCCGCCATTTTGAATAAAATACGTAAATTGCGAACCTGATCATAAAATTTCACGAGAATCTGTTGAGAAATGCGACCTGTGGTAGGAGAACAGCCGGACAGACATCCAGGCACACGAAAGCATTCTTGCCCAAGCTGAACGGAGACGTTCGTCGCTCGGTCAAATATATAGAAAGGCAAGTAGGTTTAGGTCTACCCCAGCTCAAAAAATTACTTCTACTACTCCTATCCAACCTTAGTTTGCTGAAAGAAAGCCCTTCTCTATATAAGATAAGCTCGTCATGTTAAATCAATTATCTTACATACGATATTGTGTATCTCTTACAGCGCAGTAAAGGAGACGACTGCTACCTGGTGGATACGTTTATGTGTTCGGACGGAACTCCCTTGGTCCTGGCCGGCTCAAACGGCGGGGATGGGTAAGTCATTGATTGCTCATTTCTTAATACGTTAGACGCCGACACACTGTTCCGTTAGGGATATGGCGGTCAATGTTGGGCGTCGAGCCTTCGCCGCACAAAGTTGTCGTGTCGCAGTTATTGCGTTGCATCGTTCCGTTTACGCGCCAATTCAGATTTTCGACTTACTGAAAAATTTGAATACAACCAAAAGATTCGTTTATCGTACCATAAAACGATACAATGAAGACTCTAGTGTAGATGACAGGTCAAGAAGTGGTCGCCCTCGCTCTGTTAGGACTCCAGCAGTGATAAAAGCTGTGAAGGCGCGAATTCAAAGAAATCTCATACGTAAGCAGAAACTGTTGGCCCTTCAGATGGGGTTAAGCAGGACCACGGTGAAAAGGGTGTTAAATGAAGACTTAGGGCTTAGGGCGTATCGAAGAAAAACAGGACATCGTTTGGACGCTCGTTTAATGGACCTGAGACTGAAGAGATGCCGCGCTTTGTTGAAGCGGTACGCGGCAAAAAAGCATCGGGAAATTCTTTTTTCGGATGAAAAAATTTTCACCGTGGAAGAGAGCTACAACAAACAAAATGATAAGGTGTACGCACACAGCAGTGAGGAAGCGAGCAACCGTATTCCGCGTGTCCAACGAGGTCATTTTCCATCCTCGCTCATGGTTTGGTTGGGAGTCTCTTATTGGGGCTAACTGAGGTAAATTTTTGTGAGAAAGGCGTAAAAACGAATGCAGTTGTGTATCAAAATACAGTCCTCAAGAACCTTGTGGAACCTGTTTCTCATACCATGTTTAATAACAGGCACTGGGTATTCCAGCAAGATTCTGCGCCAGCTCATAGAGCGAAAAGCACACAAGACTGGCTGTCGGCGCGTGAAATCAACTTCATCCGGCACGAAGACTGGCCCTCCTCCAGTCCAGATTTGAGTCCGTTAGATTACAAGATATGGCAACACTTAGAGGAAAAGGCCTGCTCAAAGCCTCATCCTGATTTGGAGTCACTCAAGGCATCCTTGATTAAGGCAGCCGCCGATATTGACATGGACCTCGTTCGTGCTGCGATAGACGACTGGCCGCGCAGAATAAAGGCCTGTATTCAAAATCGCGGGGGTCATTTTGAATAAACTTTATTACCATAAGAATCTATGTTTTATTAAGTTCATTTTTCTATATAAATGTTTACATAAATAATAAACATGTCTAAATTATTTCATATTGCACATGTGACAGAACTTATGACCTGACTATGTATTTATCAGTGTTTAAATTTTTATGTTTTAACACCGATTCAACAAATTATATTTGTAATTTAAAATATAAAAACAACAGGTTATTTATTTGCTTTGAATGCATTAATTTTTTACTTTACAGTGTTCAAATTCTTTTTAGAATTTCAGTTTTTTTCAATTTTGTTCATTTTATTATCTAACATTCCCAATCTAATTGTCAATTGATCTTTGAAGAATTATGTTATTTACTTCAACACATTTTTTTATTATGAAAATGGAATTGAGAATTTCCTCTATTCTCTCAAGTCGCTTGAAATTTTTTTGTTTCCTCAAAAATGATTCATTACTATTGCTGGTATACAATTCCCGTGAAGTTTGTAAACATGCCAGAAATGCACAATCACGTTACATGGAACATCTCGAGGAACAGAAAAAAAAGACAAAAATGCGTTAAAAACCGCAGAAAACAAGAAGAGATCGCGAGATTTAATTAAAGAGTTGTATGAAAAAAAGAGGAAGCTAGCGATCGAATACCAGAAAGGTCTTGAGAGTCTTGATGAGCAGCTAAGTGCGGTTCATAAAAAGTAGAGGGTATACGCAGTAATGTGATTCATTAAACTACATTACATTTCATAGAAATGTAGATCTCATCTTTAAATATTTTACTGTCATATTATAATATGTGTTAAATTTGTTTGTTTATATCTTTTCAGATTGTTTTATCGTATGTAAAGGATATTGTAGTCTATAGTTCACGTTATTATTGTTTTCCAACGTTTCTCAACTGCTGATCTTTGATAGTCAACTTTAAAAAAAAATACATGTAAAACAAAGTGTTCATTATTTAAACCTAACCTCCCTGGAATATTTGTAAAATATGTATGGAAAACCTGGAAAATTCAGGGAATTTGTGATTCAGCAATGCGTAACAACCATGCTATTGTTCCAACGGTCATTTGTAATGTGATAATTCGCATATAACATGACCCACGTGGCCGTGTGGTTGATCCTTATATAGCTGGATTTTTGCAAAATACTGACATAGAATATAGAGTAAAAATGTCAAACGCATTTATGGATTAAAGTAAGAAGTAAAAATCTTTGAATCATTATGAAATTATTTTATAATGATTCCTTGAATCATATAGGATCAAAAAATACCTTGTATTAGTCGAAATACATTATTATATCTAACTAAATAAATAAATAAAAAACAACCGACGAAAAATTTAAGCAAGGTAAATTTTTTCGAAAGGTACGTTTTACGGAAAAAGCATTTTCTAAACATTTTCCACAGGCTTCAAAGGTGGATTGTGCGAGTGAGCCGTTATGTTGATTATACTAAACCTAAAGAATGAATGTTTTGTTCCAGAGAATGCCTGAGGTCGGCAACGATAGCGGATAAGAAGCTGTCGCCGAGCACACATTTCAGAGAAAACAAACAAATAGTCAGATGCTGCTGGTACGACAATTATGTAAGTGCCATGTTCTTATTTTAAATCGCAGTCGATGTTTCTATGTATGTGTGTGACGTCATTGTTTACATTAATGTTACCCACGGCACAGGCCAGTCACAGGCAACGAGATGTCTACCCATACTGTGTGTGCCACAGACCAGTACATTATAGTAGTTTATGTACACACGTATCATAAACCCTCTTTACTGCGTACAAAAACCGCACGTTACGTACAGCATAATGTTAAACTACTTGGTAAAAACTCATGTGTAATTTTTCTACATATTGTGACATTCAAATTACGAACGCCGACGCCCGCCTGCGTGCCACCCCTAGTTTGTCGGTGATGTTGGTGCTACAGAACAAGCTAAACAACTGCAGAGCCACAATGCCGGTCAAACATGCGGTTCCTGAACACATCAAAGAGAGCTTATGATATGTGCGCCACATATTCACAAATATTAAACAAAGTGTTGTCATCGCAGTTTTTAGAACCAACCACCCTAATTATTTTAATTGGTAGAAGGGAAAATGTATCTAAAAAACTAATAACTAAATACTTTTCCAAATTAAATTCTTTACAAAATGTAGATAGAATAATCTTGTTTGCGTTTCCCTTCAGCCAATCTTTCTCACAACATGAAAATCATATAAGACATGATTATAATACATTTATACACACATTGACATGTCGTCATACTGAAAAATTTCATTTCATAGACACCAATATTTGTATTGGAAAATATT
Source organism: Argyresthia goedartella (assembly GCA_949825045.1). NCBI lineage: Eukaryota > Metazoa > Arthropoda > Insecta > Lepidoptera > Argyresthiidae > Argyresthia > Argyresthia goedartella. The sequence goes on along the minus strand of OX463827.1, from coordinate 2,131,676 downwards.
TTTATTTGACTAAGGATAGGTATTACCTATCTAGGTTTTATACAAAACAGATAGCACAGTCACTATCTTATTTTATTTTGAACTCAGTCAAGTTTTTGACTAATGAAACGCCTGCTTCTATTGAGCAGTGTAATAATAATGACATGTACTCCTTGGAATCTGTTCCAAGCTCTTTAAATTAACCCATAGGACAACAGAGAGTAACTCTGGCAGTAATATTAATATTTGTATAAATATACCTTCATCTTGCCCATTAAATCAAGTTACTAGTAATGAAAAATGTAAAAGTAAGAATATTTTAAACGTGGTTCATCAAAATATACAGGGCATGTTAAGTAAAGAGTTGACATAGTGAGCCTGTCTGTTGAGCGTACCATGGAAATAGCCTGTATTGAACTTGAACAACTTATTGTAATGAGCGTATACAGACCACCAGATTCATCCTTTGATTTATTCGAAAAGAAAATGGATGAAGTGTTGATTAAAATCAGCGATAAAAACAATTTTTTTATAATTTGTGGTGATTTTAATGTTAATCTGTTAGAGGATAATAATATTTGTACTAGATTAAAATCTTTATTTTTATGTCACAACATGAACTATCTGTTTTTGGAGCCTACTAGAATTACTGCAACATCTGCTACCTGCATTGACAATATATTTACTAACATTACGCCCATTTTCAAATCGGTCATCAATAAATTAACCTCTGATCACTCTGGTCAGATAGGTATATTCAATATTAAAATAAAAAAGGACCAAAAAGAGGATATTACATGTGTGCCCGTTAGTGACACTCGGCTTGAACACTACAGGAATAATATTTTAGATAAACTATGGGAAATACCATACAGTGACGATCCAAATTTGTTGTACAACTCAGTATTTAACCTTGTCAAAAATGAATATGATACGGTATTTAAATCAAAAACTATAAAAGTTAATAACAAAGCTTTGTTTAGTGATTGGGCGACAGTTGGAATTCATAGGAGCAGACGAAGATTATATGAACTCTATGAAGAGAAATCATATAACAAAAATACGGCCTTTCTAGATTATGTTCGTAGTTATTCAAAAATCTTTAAACGCGTTTGTGCCGTAGCTAAATCTAATTTCATTAAAAACAAAATTGAATCTAGTAGCAATGTAATGAAAACGACTTGGCAAATTATAAACAGAGAGACTGGAAAGGCCAAAGCTACACATAATAACTTCAAGCTTAAGATAGATAATCAATTGCTAAGTACAGACCTAGAAGTAGCAAAAGCTTTCGAAAATTTCTTTACGGACATTCCAGTTTCAACAACCAAGTCTTTAAATTCATCTCCCGCTGCTGCTGAATCTATACTTAAACAAAACTTTGAGGAATGTAAAACAGATTTTAAATTTAGGCACGTAAATAATGAAGACATTGTAAAAGCGTTTAAATCCCTGGAAATGAAAAAGACAGCTGACGCCCATGGTCTATCAGTAAAAATTATTAGTTCCATTGTAGATTGTATTGCACCTCACCTTTGTTGTATATTTAATCAATGTATAGATAGTGGTGTGTTTCCTGACTTGATGAAACTAAGTAAAGTTATACCTTTATTCAAAGCTGGTAGTACATCAGACCCCACCAATTTTAGACCCATATCGATACTACCAACGCTTAGCAAAATATTTGAAAAACTCATACTTAATCAATTGCAAAGTCATTTTTATCTCAATAATTTAATTCATATTGCTCAGTTTGGTTTCACAAAGGGTCGTTCAACAGCCGATGCTGGTGTTGAACTAATCGACAATATTTTTGATGCCTGGGAAGACGCAATGGATGCAATAGGTGTCTTCTGCGATCTATCCAAGGCTTTTGATTGCGTCCATCATGACACTCTTGTCAGGAAGTTACGCCATTATGGTGTAAAAGATCAGGCACTTGGCCTTCTGGAGTCATATCTAACAGATAGGGTTCAGATGGTCGATGTTAATGGGAAAAGATCACCTGGGTCTTCAATAAGTATGGGCGTACCGCAAGGTTCAATTCTTGGTCCTTTCTTGTTTTTAGTATATATTAATGATTTACCTTACCTTGTTAAAGCAAAACATGGGTTAGTATTGTTTGCCGATGATACTTCTTTGATATTTAAAGTTAAAAGACAGAAATCAAATTATGACGAGGTAAACAATGCTATCTCTAGTATAGTGAACTGGTTTACTGTTAACAATTTATTACTTAATGAAAAGAAAACTAAATGTATTAAATTCGTGTTACCCAATGTGAACCCGGTAACTACAGACATATTTATAAAAGGACAGAGATTGGACCTTGTGCAGTCGACTGTCTTTTTGGGCATTACTTTAGACGCCAAACTACAATGGGATCCTCATATAAATAAATTGTCGAACAGACTGAGTTCGGCAGCGTTCGCAGTTAAAAAAATTAGAGCTCTTACCGACGTAGACACCGCTAGACTAGTCTACTTTAGTTACTTTCATAGTCTAATGACCTATGGTATTTTATTGTGGGGTCACGCTGCGAATGCTAATAGTATATTTATTCTGCAGAAACGGGCTGTTCGTGCAATTTATAGATTAGGGCCTAGAGTGTCACTGAGGGAAAAGTTTAAAGAAATCAATATTCTGACATTTGTGTCTCAATATATCTATGACAATCTTGTGTATGTAAAAAGAAATATAACTAATTTTCAGAAGTACAGTGATATACACAATTTTAATACTAGAAATAAAGACAAGTTGGTTGCTTATGTAAGCCGACTACATAAAATTAGTAATTCTTTTAAAGGCAATTGTATACGCTATTACAATAAGGTCCCTACTGATATTAAAAACTTACCATTAGACAAGTTTAAAATAATAATAAAACAGAAATTGTATAAAAAAGGTTACTACAGGATATCTGCTTACTTAGAGGACAGATGTCCATGGGAATAGATTGTTTGAGTAAAAGGCTGTTTCGATATATAATTAGCATTCATTTAGTAATTTGACAATATTTTATTTAAAAAAGGAAACGCAAAAATGCGACGACTGTGGAGTTTCTTCGGTGAGCTCTTCTCCACAGATTCCGCCATTGGGTTAGTGAACTCACCCAAAAAAATGTAATGACGGATCTAAGTGATGTAACAACATCCTATGGAAATAAATGATTTTTGATTTTGATTTTTTGATTTTGTGTGTAGATAAACTAGTGTAGGTATGTATTTAACTATACATTTTAAAACTCTCGAGTGATATTATTATGAAACTCGCCTTCGGCTCGTTTCATAAACCCAGTCTCGAGTATTAATGTCCTCCATTATGTAGCAGTCACATAAGCTACTATTATGTGACTGATACATTTGGAATTTAAAATTTCGTCAAAGCAGTAAGTTCAAAAGTTTCATATCCAAGTCCACCCGTGGTAAACGACTTTTTTCATACCGATCCGTATTTTCTGTCCTACAATTTTGTTGCGAACTGCTGGTTCAACCGTAGAATCGTAAGTGTACCAAAAGGATACTCGCAAAATTAATTAGAATTGAATACCGCGTCAAAAGAACGTTTGGCAAAAGTCGACTACCCCGTATGTGGGATGCACCGCCTGACTAACTGACTGACTGACTGACTGGCTCGCTTGCAGAACGACGTGCTCATCACGGCGGGTGAGGCCGGACTCCTCAGCGCCTGGAGACGCGGCCGCGTGCCGGCGGGGACGCTCGGCAGCAAGCTGACTGCGTCGCTGGACAAGCTGCGGCTCAACAGACACAAGCCTTACTAATATATAATATATGTTGTCGCGTCACACGTCGCACACAACCAACTGTTTGCCTTTTGTTGTTGAGTAGGAGGCAGGAGGCAGTAGGACCACAGGTCGGTCGGTTTCATTATGAAGGCGTCTAGACTAACTAACTAACAAGAAAACTGACGGCGACATAAGACAGTTCTTGTTCGGTTCAGTTGATGGCATCTTTCGAATCTGTTTAAAATACTTCAATCGAGTTTTAGCATTACACACTTTCCTACACAATGACGTGTAGGTATTCAAATGTTAAATCAATAGGAAATGGCACAGAAAAAAATCATCGAACTTACCACTTTATTCATTTAAAGATATAATAATTGCGAACAAATCTTTCCAATCCTAATTAATACAGGCGCGTGGGACATACCCATCCCGTTGCAGCTAAACAATGACGCGATAAAATGACCATAATTTAGTGAAAACACACAAATTTTCTATAAAATTGTAAATAAAGACACTTTTGATTCACACACAACAATCACACATCCATTGATTACAATAAATTATTTTAACATTCAGTACAAAACCACAGTGACCTGTGTGACGTCGTCAACAAGGTATTTCCTTCTCGCTCACTCACGTGTGATAGAAGTCGTAAGAATGACAGTCAACAAGGTATTTCCTTCTCGCTCACTCACGTGTGATAGAAGTCGTAAGACAGACAGTCAACAAGGTATTTCCTTCTCGCTCACTCACGTGTGATAGAAGTCGTAAGACAGACAGGTGAACACGCCTGGTGTCGCCTAAATATGTATGACACTAAAATCATGAAAGTAAAAAAAAACTATATCTAAAACAATGAAACATGCATAATAATGATTATTGCATAACAAAAAATATCAAGATATATTTTTAATTATGCCTTCTTCACGTAATCTTCAACACAATCTCAAAAACCCGTAAAATATTGCATTTTCCATTGTTGACATATCTATCTAGCCAGATGTTATAAATAAATTTATAACGATTTTGTCTTTTTATTAGTGAATAAAAAGACAAAATCATTATAAATTAAATAATTAAATCTAAAAATCATCTCGATAAATTGGTTAGAAACAAACCGAATAAGTCTACATTTCTGCTAAATTTTGTACTCGAAAATATGTTAATCTCCTAATGGCATCACGCCAAACTTATTGTAAGGCGATTGTCTATCTACACAAAGTCGTCCAGTACACTAAACATAAATAAATAGTGAGCAAGATATAAATATTTCTTCCACTTCTGTACATCACTTTAATTACGCGTTTGTGATAGATCGCTCTCTAAAGTAAAGAAACACATTCTTATAAACTCCTTTTGTTAATGAGATCATTGTGGGTCCATGATTTACTACTTTCATAAGTCATCAAAAGGGCAGCTCATAAGCACTTGTTTCAGCGAACTCACTAAACATATCACGTACTTAGATAAATAAGCACCCATTGTCAAAGTCTATGCCCTCATTTAGCACGAGATTTAAAATATTGTCCATGTTTTTAACTGAAGTTGGATGACGATAAATATCATAACAATTTCAAAACAACCAACTATATTTAAACACGTTCTAATTTACAACAATCAGAATCGCACGTCATAAAACATGGAGAATATATCCGTCAGGCCAGGCAAGGTGTATAATTCCTTGATAGGAATCGAGCCTTATACTGCCAAGGTGCCAGATAACGGCGACCGCAGGACTCTCGCAGGTGTCTCTGAGTAGCTGATACCGGAGTGGTAGTGGTAGCGTGTGAGTGTATTAAATCAGGTTTTCGTTGTCGTCGTACGGACTGAGCGGATATGGCTCGACAGTAGATCACTTCGACGCGAGGAACATGATCAGTCTGCAAGTAAGACAATACTTACTTAGGACTAGCGTTTATTGAAATAGTCCCAAAGTGGAACAAGTATTTGGGGGTACCGCCAGGGCAGAGCTAAAACAAGACAGATGGGCGATCACAGACAAAAACATACGGTTGTCGCTCGCTCGGGACCGGGAAGGAATTTGAGCATCAATCTTTAAATCCGTTTCAGCTTCAGAGACGTGCAAGTCGCTACAAGAATGATATTTACATGAATTGTATTTGGATAGATGTAGACCGGAAGTCGCTTTTGGCCACCGCCAGTTACACAAGAACTCACCGGAAGTGTATCGCCTTGTTGCTGAGCAGCCTGTTAGTGTCGCTCGGGTCGGCCAACGGCAGCGGCAGCGGCAGCGGGGGCGCGTCGCTGCTGTCCCCGGCTAGGTACACATGTGTGTAGGGCTCACCGGAAGTGTATCGCCTTGTTGCTGAGCAGCCTGTTAGTGTCGCTCGGGTCGGCCAGCGGCAGCGGGGGCGCGTCGCTGCTGTTCCCGGCTATGTTCACATGTGTGTAGGGCTCACCGGAAGTGTATCGCCTTGTTGCTGAGCAGCCTGTTAGTGTCGCTCGGGTCGGCCAGCGGCAGCGGCAGCGGGGGCGCGTCGCTGCTGTCCCCGGCTATGTTCACATGTGTGTAGGGCTCACCGGAAGTGTATCGCCTTGTTGCTGAGCAGCCTGTTAGTGTCGCTCGGGTCGGCCAGCGGCAGCGGCAGCGGGGACGCGTCGCTGCTGTCCCCGGCTATGTTCACATGTCTGTAGGGCTCACCGGAAGTGTATCGCCTTGTTGCTGAGCAGCCTGTTAGTGTCGCTCGGGTCGGCCAGCGGCAGCGGCAGCGGGGGCGCGTCGCTGCTGTCCCTGGCTAGGTATACATATGTGTAGGGCTCACCGGAAGTGTATCGCCTTGTTGCTGAGCAGCCTGTTAGTGTCGCTCGGGTCGGCCAGCGGCAGCGGCAGCGGGGGCGCGTCGCTGCTGTCCCCGGCTAGGTACACATGTGTGTAGGGCTCACCGGAAGTGTATCGCCTTGTTGCTGAGCAGCCTGTTAGTGTCGCTCGGGTCGGCCAGCGGCAGCGGCAGCGGCAGCGGGGGCGCGTCGTTGCTGTCCCAGGCTAGGTACACATGTGTGTAGGGCTCACCGGAAGTGTATCGCCTTGATGCTGAGCAGCCTGTTAGTGTCGCTCGGGTCGGCCAGCGGCAGCGGCAGCGGGGGCGCGTCGCTGCTGTCCCCGGCTAGGTACACATGTGTGTAGGGCTCACCGGAAGTGTATCGCCTTGTTGCTGAGCAGCCTGTTAGTGTCGCTCGGGTCGGCCAGCGGCAGCGGCAGCGGGGGCGCGTCGCTGCTGTCCCCGGCTAGGTACACATGTGTGTAGGGCTCACCGGAAGTGTATCGCCTTGTTGCTGAGCAGCCTGTTAGTGTCGCTCGGGTCGGCCAGCGGCAGCGGCAGCGGGGGCGCGTCGCTGCTGTCCCCGGCTAGGTACACATGTGTGTAGGGCTCACCGGAAGTGTATCGCCTTGTTGCTGAGCAGCCTGTTAGTGTCGCTCGGGTCGGCCAGCGGCAGCGGGGGCGCGTCGCTGCTGTCCCCGGCTAGGTACACATGTGTGTAGGGCTCACCGGAAGTGTATCGCCTTGATGCTGAGCAGCCTGTTAGTGTCGCTCGGGTCGGCCAGCGGCAGCGGCAGCGGGGGCGCGTCGCTGCTGTCCCCGGCTAGGTACACATGTGTGTAGGGCTCACCGGAAGTGTATCGCCTTGTTGCTGAGCAGCCTGTTAGTGTCGCTCGGGTCGGCCAGCGGCAGCGGCAGCGGGGGCGCGTCGCTGCTGTCCCCGGCTAGGTACACATGTGTGTAGGGCTCACCGGAAGTGTATCGCCTTGTTGCTGAGCAGCCTGTTAGTGTCGCTCGGGTCGGCCAGCGGCAGCGGCAGCGGGGGCGCGTCGCTGCTGTCCTCGGCGAAGGTGTGCTCCGCCACGCGTGCCCGCACGGCCGCCTCGCCGTACGGTCCGCGGAGCGCCACCCACAGCAGCGGGAGCGGGCACGACGACTTGGATTTCAGGATAAGCTGGGAAGGGTGTAAGGTGGTAAGGGAGACGATATTTAGAGTGGACAGACCATCCCGGCGCATTTAGTCTACTTCTCGATAGGTCGACTTGGTCCTTTACATCCATTTGTCATAGCGTCCACTACCCCTAACAAGCGAGAATACTGATTTCTAACACTGCCCTCCGCTAACTTAAAAGTCGCTAAGCCACAGAACCTCCTTTTAGGACGTAAGCGATAACCGTGGATTATGGTAGCGGCGTACACACGGTGAATTCACGGTTCGGTTATCTCTTATAGGAATGGAGATATTGAACTACATTTTAACAACTCACGATCTGACTTTTAGATGTGTACAGTTATACTAATGCTAGTGGAAGGCGACCTTTTGTATTTATGAATGCTATAACAAAAAATAGTGCGTCAATTAGTGCCTTAACCAATCCCAAAATTCGCGGTAGAACATAATAAAAATTAAATTTAAAGTTCTAGAAACAAACATATCATCGTACAGGCGTTTACAAAAATGATTTTTACTTCAATTACGGACCAAGAACTGTGAATCTTACATAGTTACATCATCGACATATTAAACTGTGATTATTTGTTTTTAACTGAAAATGTAATTTTACTGTGATTAGATATAATACTATTAGATCCATGCCATTTAAATAGTTGGATAAGTAAATATATCCAGCCATTATATGGTGAGGAAGTTAAAAAATGTGATTATAGGTACTGTGGTTTAATTATTGCAGGAAAATTAATGAGAATTGCATGGTGTCAATAGGGGTGGCGCAGAATTTTTTTGGGCGGGTGAATTATGTTGAAAGAGAGTTTAGTATGATACGAAGCAATTACCATGATCTCGCCTATTTGATAACATATGCATTCTGAATAAGATTCATGTCAGCAAAGACATTTTCACTTCGATAGTCGTAATAGCTGAGTTACTTCGCGTTCCTAGCCGCAACATAATCAATTATCGATCGATATCGATATATAGCGCTATCTTCTTTCGATTCAATCACATTTTAAAAAGCAACCACCAACTCCTGGTGCTCCATATTGTTGATTGCAATTAAAATTTCCTCTACATTCACGTAAAAAAAGTGGTCATACTGGATTATTTATCTGTTAGTGTCAAGGTCATCATCTCTTTCAAAGCGTTCCGAATGGATCATAAGTTTAAGTGGTGATGGTCGCTATTTCACATTGCCCGGAATGGCATCATGAACCTGGGATGGTTGGTGATAGTTTTAGTGCTGTTTGCTCCATACGGAACATGCTGTTAGTGAATACTGTTTGATGACGTCGTCGTATCATGGATTTGCACCGTTATGTATTAAAAAAACGTACGAATAGGAAACATTAATTACGACTTTTGAAAGTAACACCTCAGAAGTTTTTTTTTTTGGTATTGCATCTAAAACTCAAGAACAACCCCTGGTGGCTTTTAGTTAGCGGAGGGCAGTATAATGCATGGCTCGGCTCATTGATGACATAGTGGACCGACGTCATCCCGGAGAATAGATCCAGCGGTTGTGCTATGCAAAATACATCATGCCCATATTCTTAGTCGATGTACTGTTAATTACATATTAGCCCCGCAAAGGGCATCAAAAAATAGAGTAAATTACATAAAAGCGTGGAAAATGACATGTCTTCTTCTTCGGCATGGCAATCAATCAAGTATTCTTCTCACGCACCCATTCTGGGGCGTGGGGAGTCAGGGTCAGATCATCGGATCTCTTCCTGAAGAAGCGCCTCTGTCCACTCCTATGGACAGGTCATCGGGGGGCCCTCGCGGGCGGTGGAGATCTTCTCACGAGGGGTGTTCCGTTGGCTGATCGCCGGCTAGGCAACCAGGTCGCGTGGCAGGCGGCGGCGGTCGGGCGGGCGCGCGTGGTACGGCGCCATGTCGCGGATGTGCGGATGATGTGAGCTATCCGCACGCGCGAACATGCCCTTCGCCAGCCTCTGGACAAACTGGTCCACTGGTTCCCATCTGAGGTCCCTCTGGATCGTCGCATTCCTCACGTAGCGGGGGGCGTCGACGATGGTACGCAAAGAGAGGTTCTCTTGGGCTCGGAGTCTCCGTTTGTTCGTCTCCGAGCACAGGGCGTACCATGCCGGGGCCGCGTAGGTGAGGCGGGATCTCACGTAGCACTTGTAGATCCCGAGCTTCGCCCTCAGAGGGAGGCTGGAGTCGAGAAGTGGACGCAGCTTGGCGCGTGCCACCTTGACCTGGTTGACGACGTTGTCGACATGTTGCTTCATGGTGAGCCGGCGATCGATTGTCACTCCCAGGTACTTCACCTGCGGAGACCACGCGATGTCCTGTCCTTGGAGCTGGAGTGGTGGTGGAAGGGGGGACTGGCCTGTGATGAGCGCCTGCGTCTTCCCAACGTTGACGGACAACCGTCACTTGGCGAGCCAGTCGGGCAAGATGTCCAGGGTGCGCTGCAGTTTGACGGCAGCGTGCCGTGCCTGGATCGACGACGCGTAGTAGGCAGCGTCGTCGGCGAAGAGTGCCAGCTGGGCACCCGGCCCGACGGGGATGTCGTCCGTATATTGGGAGTAACAGGCTGGAGACAGGCAGGACCCCTGAGGGACGCCGGCTGCAACGGGGTGTTCCTCGGAGACGGCGTCTTCCACCATCACTCGGAAGCGGCGATTCTTCAGGAAGGAGGCGATGATCTGGACCAGTCTTCTTGGGGCTGGAGACGTCGACAATTTGTACAGCAACCCCTCGTGCCATACTCTGTCAAACGCCTTCTCCATGTCCAGGAGTACTGCGACAGTGTATTCCTTCTTGTTTAAACAAAGCGCGGCGCCGACGCGGGGTTTCACCCAGCGGTGGGCTGCTCACATTACCGGCATCATCACTGTCACTCACAGCAACACTAACACTCACAATGTTACTGGCACTATAGCCCTTAAAAGGGCTTTTGGGCTCGTCCATAGCGGCGGGCTATGGACGAGCTGGCGTCACGAAAAGGGTTACACACCAGGCACGACGACTGTGCAAAATACATCATGCCCATATTCTTAGTCGATGTACTGTTAAATACATATTAGCCCCGCAAAGGGCATCAAAAAATAGAGTAAATTACAAATCAACCTGGAAAATGACGTGTCTTCTTCTTCGGCATGGCAACTGTTAGCGCGAGCTTACATCCTGTGGCGTAAACAAAACCATACCGCGATGTAGGAATCCGTAACAGCGCCATCTGTTGGCGCAGACAGGTAAACTACCCCAGAATATAATGAGAATGCCACATGGTACTCACTTCGAAACTATCCTTACACCCGGGACACCTCACAGCCCTGCTCGCCCTCCTCAGCGACCCCACTGCCCTGGGCAGACTCACCGCTCTGCTCCGCAATGCATGAGCCGCTCAGGGTCGTCCACTGGAACGCGCAGTCACTGACAGGGAAGAAGCGGCTGCTCCACGTGTTCCTGAGGGACTACCGCGTCGACGTGATGCTCATCAGCGAGACATTCCTAGCCGGAAGCGACAAGCTGTCGCTGCCCGGCTACTTCGTCTATCGCAAGGACGAGAAGTCCACCAGCGGCCGGGCCTTTCGAGGCTTGGCAGTCATCGTCGGCAGGAAGATCGTCCACCAGCTCGTTGACGCCCAGGAGTATACATCCCTGTATGCTTTGGGCGTCGACCTCCAGGTCGCCGGCCAGGTGCTGCGACTCTACGCCGCCTACAAGCCCCCCAGTACACCAATCCGCACCGCCGAGCTACGGGGGTTGCTACAGTCGCCGCATCCGACACTCGTCGCTGGCGACCTCAACGCCAAGCACACCGTCTGGAACTCCACCAGGGTGTGCCCAGCTGGACGCGCCATCCTTGCCGACTCCGTGAGCCACAACTACGATGTCATCGGTCCCGACGAGCCCACCCACTTCGATTCGCGGGCCGGTTGGGACACCATCGACGTCGTAGTCGTCAGAGGTCTCCGGACTCCGCCGAGCCAGGAGGTTCTCCCTGACCTCCCATCGGACCACAGGCCAGTACTTCTCGTCCTGGCGGACCTGCCCACCCGGGTCTCTCCGCCAGCATCACGCCGACGCTACCAGTGGGGCGCCTTCACCGCCGCCCTCGACCAGTCTTCGACCACATGTCCAGTCAACCAGCCGGAAGACGTTGACCGCCTGGCATCGCTGCTAACCACCCAGATCCGAGACGCGCTCGACCTATCATCGCACACCGTAGCTCGCGGGGGGAAGCCCAATCCTCTTCCTGCTGAGCTACGCGCACTCATCCGCGATAAGCGCGCTCTCCGGAAGCAGTGGCAGCAAACCCGCTGCCCAACGATGAAGACCAGGCTCAACGCCATGACGGCAGAGCTGAAGCGCCGACTTGATCTCCACGCCGAAGAATCTTGGGAACGCCACGTCGAGTCCATGGGCGACCACGTCCCCTCCGTGCATCGCCTATGCCGGGATTTGTCGACTACTCCAACTCCCGTCCGACCAATCCTGGGCAGCGACGGCCTACCAAGATTTCGAGCCCAAGACCGTGCGGAGATCTTCGCCGAATGCCTCGAGAAGCAGTTCAAGCCGAACCCTACGGATGATGTGGAGCACGTCGCAGCAGTCGAGAGACACCTGCGAGAGTACTTCGCCTCGCCGATAGCTCCCGAAGAGGACCCAACCGTCGTCACGCCCGGCCAGATCATGCGTGCTTTCAGACGTACCAAGCCCAGGAAAGCCCCGGGCGCAGACCGCATACCTAACATGGCGCTGCTACATTTGCCGCCACGTACTGTGGCGGCCGTTACGCGCCTGTTTAACGGTATCTTGCGCACGGGCCACTTCCCAACCCAATGGAAGGAGGGCTTGGTCATCATGTTGCCCAAGCCGGGCAAGGACTCCAAGCTGCCTGAGAGCTATCGGCCGATAACTCTACTGAGTACCATCTCAAAGGTGTTTGAGAAACTCCTGCTGGCGAAGCTACTGCCCCACATCCAGCCGCGCCCAGAACAGTTCGGCTTCAGGCCCGAGCATTCTACGACGCTTCAGCTCACCAGAGTACTGAATGACATGACGGTTTGTTTAAACAAGAAGGAATACACTGTCGCAGTACTCCTGGACATGGAGAAGGCGTTTGACAGAGTATGGCACGAGGGGTTGCTGTACAAATTGTCGACGTCTCCAGCCCCAAGAAGACTGGTCCAGATCATCGCCTCCTTCCTGAAGAATCGCCGCTTCCGAGTGATGGTGGAAGACGCCGTCTCCGAGGAACACCCCGTTGCAGCCGGCGTCCCTCAGGGGTCCTGCCTGTCTCCAGCCTGTTACTCCCAATATACGGACGACATCCCCGTCGGGCCGGGTGCCCAGCTGGCACTCTTCGCCGACGACGCTGCCTACTACGCGTCGTCGATCCAGGCACGGCACGCTGCCGTCAAACTGCAGCGCACCCTGGACATCTTGCCCGACTGGCTCGCCAAGTGGCGGTTGTCCGTCAACGTTGGGAAGACGCAGGCGCTCATCACAGGCCAGTCCCCCCTTCCACCACCACTCCAGCTCCAAGGACAGGACATCGCGTGGTCTCCGCAGGTGAAGTACCTGGGAGTGACCATCGATCGCCGGCTCACCATGAAGCAACATGTCGACAACGTCGTCAACCAGGTCAAGGTGGCACGCGCCAAGCTGCGTCCACTTCTCGACTCCAGCCTCCCTCTGAGGGCGAAGCTCGGGATCTACAAGTGCTACGTGAGATCCCGCCTCACCTACGCGGCCCCGGCATGGTACGCCCTGTGCTCGGAGACGAACAAACGGAGACTCCGAGCCCAAGAGAACCTCTCTTTGCGTACCATCGTCGACGCCCCCCGCTACGTGAGGAATGCGACGATCCAGAGGGACCTCAGATGGGAACCAGTGGACCAGTTTGTCCAGAGGCTGGCGAAGGGCATGTTCGCGCGTGCGGATAGCTCTCATCATCCGCACATCCGCGACATGGCGCCGTACCACGCGCGCCCGCCCGACCGCCGCCGCCTGCCACGCGACCTGGTTGCCTAGCCGGCGATCATCCAAAGGAACACCCCTCGTGAGAACATCTCCACCGCCCGCGAGGGCCCCCCGATGACCTGTCCATAGGAGTGGACAGAGGCGCTTCTTCAGGAAGAGATCCGATGATCTGACCCTGACTCCCCACGCCCCAGAATGGGTGCGTGAGAAGAATGCTTGGCTGGTACTCACTTCAGTAAGGCCGGCTTTAGAGCGACGCGGATGGTCCGCGCGGACCCTACGCGTCGCTCTGAAACTGGCCTAAACCGGGGTTGGGTTCGAGATCAGTTAAAAATTACTCCGAGTCTTGCGAAAATTATCCGAGCGTTCGGAAAAAACCCGAGTGTAACCGAGGTTAAACGAACGAACGAACGGCAGCTTGCCGAACCGAACAGCATTAGGATGGTGTTCGTTGTTTTTCTTTTTGTTAAATAAAGTAAGCATGTGAATAAACTTGTACTTCTGATTTCAGATGAGAGATCTTCCAAAGCGTTCTTATTCTTCTCTTTTTTCTTAAGTTGCTTTGACATTGATAAGTTATCCCGATCAAATATACGAATTATACCTGACGTTACCTGGCTTTAAGCCTAAAATTGAGAGCAGCATACTTGACTTCCTTTCCGGTGCGACGAAATTAGCCCCAAACAGCTCACTTCCTGTTTAAAACTCCTAAAATACATGTCATATCCGTTTGGAACCTCAGCAACATTGCGCGCGTAAAGTTTCAGAAATGGCGGCAATTGAAGCCAGCGTTATTGCGCGCGCTCAATTTTCAGGTCATTGGCGTTTTGGATTTCTTTCCGTGCGCACGCGTTCAACAAAATTGAAAATATTCCTAGTTATTCTTCGAAATATCCTTGGAATTTTGTTACGGTTATAGTGTTAATTGTTCAGTGTAACAGCAAAAAATAATCCGTTTAATAAAAATCGCGGTAAATAGCCCCGTGTAGTGAATCATCGAGGAGTGATCGCTACGGCAGTTCCACTTCCACGTCTCCGGAGCGGAGGAGCAGCCGGAGGAGAAGACATCGGGGGAGTAAGAAAGAATTGAAGGACAAGTGAAATGGAAAAATCTTTCCAAGATTCAGCTAGTAAACTCTCGGCAATGCATTATCATATGGTGAACAGATCGAGTGATGCAATGTTTAGTAACTCATACAATCTCGCAATATGATGATATGTTTGATTATGACATTGAATTTGACAGGAATATCGCGCCCTTTGATATAGGAGTGATATTAGTAAGTAGATAATTGTAACTACCCTCGAAAGTACAAACATTGCACTCATCCGAATCTCACGCCGAGAAAATCATAAGTAAATCCAATCCAATCAGGTTAGGTATTTGCCGTTCGCATGAGTAACAAACTTTTATTGTCTGTGCTGGGGTTCATTGAACTCGAGTGAGCCAAGTCCTTCGATGGCAATCATACTTGGCGGGAACGTGGTTTGATCAAGCAGAAGGAGGCGCAAAAAAAAGGGATATTTTCGACGGTCATGTCTTGGCTTGTTGAGCACCAAGCAGATTCCGAATACAGGGATAAGGTATGTAATACAATCAACGAGATGTCTTCCGAGGGGGAATATAATAAAATCGATTCTTATCAATTGCGAACTATTGACGTTGGACGAGTGGATCTCGTCCGCAGCGTCGCGAATCTATACTTAATACATTCACGACCGTCGCGTAATGGTAACCTCGTGCAAGATTCCGCCCTCGGTGGATATTCCATAACTAATCCCAGTTTTACAGATTTTATGTCCGAGGAAGGAGAAACCTGGAGATTTTTCGTGAGTTTGAACTCCAGAGCAAGGCAAATAGAGGAGGCTAGCCCTTGCGCAAAGGGCTCCCCGCAACAGTTAGCCCACACTCGCGCGCAGCGGTGTCGCGCCCCCGCCGCCCGGAGCCCGGCTAGCGCTCCGGGCCGCCAGCCTGCGCAAGGCTGGCGCGCGCGCGGAGGGGAAGCGGGAGACAAACGACGACTGCGCGCATTTTCGTGAGTTCGACCTCCAGAGCAAGGCAAGTAGAGAAGGTGAGCCCTTGTGCTGCTGGCTGCCCGCTACACTTAGCCCGCGCCCGCGCGCAGCGGTGACGCGCCCCCGCCGCCCGGAGCCGGCATACGGTGAGCGCTCCGGGCCGCCAGCCTGCGCAAGGCTGGTGCGTGCGCGGAGGGGAGGCAGGAGGTGAACGAAGACGCGGCGACTACGAGCGGTAGCCACGTGTGGGTACCGCAGCCCAGTCTGAGCGCCATAAGTACACCAATCAGCGCGGCTTGGCTACAGAGAAATTGAAAATCCCGCGTGAAGTGACCTGTTAATCAATCTTCGATGGTAATATACCGCTGATACAGTTTCTGCAACTTAGTCCACCTGCGCAAGGTTTAAAGCGACATTGACATGCAGTTACGTCAGCCATTCGCGGTTATGCCGGTAGAGCCTGCGCGTAAGGGGACATCGCTACTAAACGCTCGTGTGAGTATGAAATGAATCAGTCTATGCGAGACGGTTCAATTGAACATCTTGCGCAAAGATGTAGATATCTGATGGCTGGCTGTCGTCTATTTCTAGTATCCCGGCGAAACTTGAGATCTAGCTCAGTCTCTGCAACGTTTCCATCTGTACAAGGTTCAAAGCGACATTTTCATACAGAAACATCGCATGACGTGGGTAGAACGAGGCGGACAGAGTGGAGGCAAACAATTTTCCTACAGTTTAATTGTAACGTTTACTCATTTACGTGATATCTTAACCCTTTTTAAGCCAGTGACGAAGAAATATAAAATCAACACTATTTTATATCCCATTTATACAAATTACTTTAAGTAACTTTCTTTACTTTGAAATAAATAATTTCCATATCAGCACTGCTGCTTCTAAGGCATTAAAAGGGAGTTCTAAACATTAGGTATGTGGCTGGAGGACCGGCTATCTATATAATACGATACTCAAAGAGTAAAAGAGTAGTCATAAACTACTCTTATTGTGGTGTTGGACTTACCTTTAATAAGTTAAACCACATTGTTAAGGAACTTTGAGTACCTACCTAGATGATTACCTCCAACCCCTAATATAACAACGCGTTACAATCTAACAACAGAGTCGTCGTTTTTCAATCCGACTACTTTCCTCAATCGGGCAGGATATGGTCGAAAATATGCCTACTTCACTGCTTCAGACAATTATCATTGTAGTCACCTTTCAGATTCACTATCCAAAGATATAGTCTGCTAATATTATTCAGACAGTCATCCACCAGGATATTGTCGGAGCCATATAGAGAAGCTATCTACATTACTTCTCACAAATGACCTACGTGTCACTGGACCGCGCAGGTCTTCATAATTCACTAGGCAAGCTGCTGTAAGAATTCACTTTTCAGTATATTAGCCAAAAGAAGCTGATGACAGTCCTCGAGTCTCTCAGGACATTAATATAAATTTGAGATCGAGATTTTTTTTTTCACATCTCCACTATTTATTTGGTTGTTTCTCAATAGTCGCCTTACTTCGACATATCCCAAGCGAACAGCAGAGGCAGCTTTAACCAAATCGACGAAATAGAGGCAATTTAAGCTTAATGTGTCTTGGATGTGGCTGGTACGGCATACAGCCCACAAGCAGAGTTCCTTAATATTTCTACAGCTGTTCCGTGGAGTACCTACATAGTAGAGGAATAATAATTACATTTAATGTGAGTAGCAATGGAGCATTGAATATCGGACTGAGCATGATATACATTAGCGTGCATTAGTATATATTGAGCGTGGGCGCCATCGTGCCTGCCGCCCCGTATGGGACAGTATTGCAAAACTTTTATTGTGCCTCTGCCGCCCCGTATGGGAAAAGACGTGACGCTATGTTATGTAAGGACACCAACCTGGTATTTCTACCAGTGAACTAACTTAATGACAGTATTGAAAAACTTTTATAACCATCAACCTACATTATTATTTTAATGAATGTTATGACCACGCTGGATTATTCCACTGAAGTATGTATATGTATGACTTTTATGGTTCAGTCCTAGGTAACATGGTTTCAGTAATATTATCCACACAGCTGCAGGTAATAATGAAAACGCGTTCAGATACTTGTATTAGGTATCTGATCAATGATACTAAACTTCTTTATCACTATAGACAAATATGCTTACTACGCGTAAACTTGTCTTTTTCTCTATGCTTGCCCATTGTAGAAGCATCTTCAGTAGAGCCAGATAGCCACACTAGCTCCTGTAATAGAATCAGCCAAATCTAGCTATTCTTCTCAGAAGTGATACGAAAAGGTACTTAGATTAATTGAGTAACTTTATTATTAAAGTCACATTACAGACTTGTTCGCCAGTCTTTTGCAAAGACCAATCATATGTGGAAGGGCATAATCAGTGGTAATGCATCCAGGAGGCGCACTCCCAATTCAAAATACAGCAATTGTAATTTGATTACACCTACTGCTAATCACTAATTTCATCAATGTTTTGTGTTTAAATCAGATTGGCCCTGTCTGCAAGGTTCAAATTATAATAACTAATTTTCACATGTATTCGATTCGGCACGCCTACGTCCCTAGCTCCGGGTTCGTAGGTCAGGCGACCGACCTGATATCCTGACCTCACAACTGCAGTCTTGGTAGTCGTCGAGGTGAATGGCGAGCTAGCAGCCAACCACCGAGCACCAATCTCGGTGAACTTGTACGTAAGTGCTGACTGAAGTGAAAACCTAGCGGAGGTAAAGCTTTGCATATTCTTAGATTCATATAGTAGATCAGATGAGTCTTAATAGCCAGAAACTAAGTTTAATCTAGCCAGCCCGAAACTCGGCTGGCTGCAAAAGATGACTTCATCAGACCTTTCTTAAGTTTATGTTTGTTTCCATCTATTGGCCTTATTTTTGAGTTGCATTTGCGCAGCCTATCTTTGCATCACGTACACGATGATGCATAAACATTCTGTTTCATAATTTATAAAATGTTTCCATAAATGAACTCCTAGTCATATCACATTGGCGTTTTTAACTCAGCAGTCGATACCAAACACTACTCAATATTAGGCTTAAAGCCAGGTAACGTCAGGTATAATATAGCAATTTTACCTGAAAATAAAATTGTTATTATACATACTTACCTGGCTTTAAGCCTAGGTAAATCGCTGCCTGCTGTGCACATTACTGTGCATTGCATGATCGTGACACATTCTTAGACACGATCAGCTCTTTATTGAGTTGCCAATGACCTGAAAATTGAGCGCGCGCAATAACGCTGGCTTCAATTGCCGCCATTTCTGAAACTTTACGCGCGCAATGTTGCTGAGGTTCTAAACGGATATGACATGTATTTTAGGAGTTTTAAACAGGAAGTGAGCTGTTTGGGGCTAATTTCGTCGCACCGGAAAGGAAGTCAAGTATGCTACTCTCAATATTAGGCTTAAAGCCAGGTAAGTATGTATAATAACAATTTTATTTTCAGGTAAAATTGCTATATTTTCTAGCTAGCGCTAGCGTTCGATAACCGCATTTTATCTCTCTTTCTGTTATTATCGCATCTTTTTTCTTACTCCGAGTGAATTTTCACTCGAGAAAGAAAAGTATCCGAGCGCACCCCGGCTTTACATAAGTATAATTCTATTTTGTGACATCTGGAGAGACAGAACCATACTTAGATAAGTATTTGATTAGTGAAATTCTCAATTCAGAACTCGGGAGGTAACAGTCTTACGAAATATATACAAGTTTATACACTAGCAATAAGCAATGAGTAATATGTTTATATAATCATATTACACAATGATTAATTCCACGCCTAAACCGAACGGCGTGGAGTCATGAGGGGCTGGGTTGTTGCCAGCACGGGAGAAAAGAAGTGATTTATTGTTACTGACCTTGTCGTCGCAGACCGGAGATCGGAAGCTCGATTCGAGACAGGAATGCGGGATAGGAGACAGTTTTGGTATAGGATTGGGAATCGAACCTTGCCGTCGCTGCCGACGCTGTCGCCGGCGTGCTGCCTGCCGACACGTGGAGTCGCCGCTACCGGTACGACGATGTCCAATCAACACGGATCACTTGACCGCTGACGCGAATCTACTTATTTCCCGACGATGTAGATGATTAACACTCCGACCAGGCCCGACGCCTGTATTTGGTAATTGGTACACCGAAATACCATCAATGGCACGATGCCTGAGCAGACATGTTTGTTCTCCCGACGAGAAAAAATTACCTCCAATTTTTCCTCTCGTTTCGATACGAGTGACAGCTGCGGTCCGTTTCCGCTTAGTGATGTCCCGATTACTCGCGGTCAATCCGCGCAACAAAAAACCGGTGCGTTCCGAAGCATAAATATTAAACACACAACATTTGACTTTTGATAATTTGATGTGTGTTTGATGGTGTGTTGAGCTATTTTGAGTTTGCGTATATGTTGGATATGCAAAAAGGTTTGGATATACAAAACATTTCTGTAAAGAGACTGACATACATGGCAAAGGAGGCTTGTAAACCCTGATGTAACAACGCTCTAAATGGCCGGTATTAATCTGTTTTTGATTGGACACTCACAAGTGCTGCGGGTAACACAATTTGGCTACTAAACTTTCCTTTCGAAAAACGGGTCAGCACTGGAGTTGTCTCATTTGTGGAACGGCTAGACCCCAAAGACACTACACGAACCGTTTGAACTGAACTACTTGAATTAACATTTGAAGCGGAT
This sequence comes from Argyresthia goedartella, assembly GCA_949825045.1. NCBI lineage: Eukaryota > Metazoa > Arthropoda > Insecta > Lepidoptera > Argyresthiidae > Argyresthia > Argyresthia goedartella. Next base: position 2,111,288 of record OX463827.1, on the reverse strand, counting down.
GAAGCAGGGAGTGATGTTTCCTTTTACAAATTCTACAGCTTGTGGCTTCTTGGCAAAATCGAACCGAATAGTTTTTCATTTGTTACACGGTTGTAACATTTTCGGTTATTTGTAACAAATGCGTGGGTGTGTAGTATAATTTTCATTCGCTTTTTTTTGCATAAGCACAATTTATGACCTTCAGTACAAAATTCACAGGCTAATGTAGCTGCGTTTGTAACATGCAGTACCTTTGGCTTACTAACACTACCAGAATCAAATCTAATCAGATCTCTTTATTACTGTAGATATTTACATATACTTAGCAAACGTCATTTTTTGCCTCTTCTCTACATTGGACCACTGTGGGAGAAGCAGGGCTTAGATGGTTTTACGCTAGCACTTGATGCCTTCATTGCGCCCTTTGGCTCAATGAACTCGAGTGCTCTATATCTGCCAGTTAAAAACTCTTTGAACTGCCCGAACGTGGGTAAATAGTCTGAAGACAAATTGGAAGTTACCTTCAATTCCCACACCCTCCGTGACTCGGAATCCAATTTCAACGAAAGCAGACAGATATAACAATCATATCCCACGTCGATACATCGATGCCAAAATTCTTTAACGCATTCAAACAATCGGATAACGTATCCATTAATTATTTTATCTACACAGGTATCATAAACCCTTTTTACTGCGTCCAAAAACCGCACGTTACGACCAGCATAATGATACATTACTTGGTAATAAAAAATAAAAATAAAACTCATTTATTATCTGAATATTGATACATTATGACCATAATGACGCCATCGCTGCTTCACTGCACTGCACTCCAATCGTATCATCTGAACAGCAATCCAGTGCCACTGTTCAGGCTTCTCAGCACCTAATGACCTCGTAGGGGCCCATCAGCTACGAGGTAGCGTAGCGATCAGTTGCCAAGAAGTGTGAACGTCGGCGATTCACCGAGCTAATGTAAATGGAGTCGATCTAACCTGGTCTGTGCTTCGGTCCCGTCAACCTCCTGTCTCTCTGCAAGGCCCGGGTGCACCCTAGGCTCTTCTTGGTAGACAGGTTCTTCAGCCAACCAGGTATGACTGGCAGGCCAGCTTCGATGAGCACAGTGTTCCAACACAGGTTATGTTACGTGGGAAAAACCAATCGGCCACGTAAATGCGAACTTTATCTGGTTCGGGGAACCACAACACACTCAGCTATATAGACAATCCTGAGGGAAACCCGAATACATTCCAGATGGCTTGCGATTTAATTTCAATACCCTAACCAATACGCGTTTACATTGCGAGGGCTTTTTTCTGTCAGTTGTCAAAAAACTGCTAGGTTGGCAGCAACGTCAAATTCAAAATGGCCGTTCAGAAACCATCGATCGAATATCGATTTGGAATCGAACAATCACCCGCCCGGACAGGCACCCACCTGTCCCTTAATCTACGGGCAGCCGAGACAACGTTGCTACCGCTCGTTTTAGAACCGAGCCTCCTACTAGAACCTCTGCAGACCGGGGGGTCCCGTCCTTGCCAGGGAACAAGTTAACAATGCGCCCCCTGCGCCAACGTAGTGGCGGTAGGTTAGCATCCTTAACCAGAACGAGGTCACCAACACTAGGGGGGCTGGTTTTGTCAGTCCACTTAAGGCGCTGTTGTAAGATATGCAGATACTCGAGCGACCAACGCTTCCAGAAATTCTGAGTAAACTGCTGCAACATCTGATACCTTGACAACCGATACAATTTCACTCCCTCGAAGGGGTGCTCGGGCAACGCGTTAAGTGGCTGACCTATCAAGAAATGGCCTGGGGTCAGAGCCTCCAGGTCATTTGGATCCGAGCTGAGCGGACACAACGGTCGCGAATTGAGAACGGCCTCGATCTTACAAAACAATGTCGCGAGCTCCTCAAAAGTCAGCGCGGTCTGACCAACTATACGCCCCAAGTGCGTCTTAGCTGACTTAACTACAGCCTCAAAAATCCCACCCCAGTGGGGGCAACTCGGTGGGCTGAAGGTCCACTGTATACCCCGACGGGAGAGGGCCGTTCCAATATCCACTTTATTTACATTCAAAAAGTTGACTATCTCTCGTAAGCATCGTTCCGCACCGATGTAGTTAGTGCCGTTATCAGAGCGGATCAAAGTTGGAAGTCCCCTTCGAGAAACAAACCTATCCAAACAAGCAATGAAAGCCTCTGTCGAGAGATCAGCAACGAGCTCGAGATGTACCGCCTTGGTGGATAAACAAACAAACACACATAGGTACGCCTTGTATTGCCCCTTCTGGGTAACATGCACGGCCGCTCTGGGGCCATGATCCGAAGATACTACTACATGGCTGTGGGGCCAGTCCGATTCTCTCTTGGCAAGCCAGGGTGGACCCCACCACAAATGGTGTCTAACGAGTTCAGGAGCCCGACATCCCCTGGATGCACAATCAGACGGGTTCAATTCTCCTGGTACATGTCTCCAGGTCAGTGGGACCTCAGACGACACAATCTGGGAGACACGGTTCGCAACAAAAACCTCTAAGTGATGGACCGAAGCCTTCAGCCAGCACAAAACAATCTGGCTGTCCGTCCACGCGTACACCGTATCCTCCAAAACCACTGACCCACGCAACACTGTTAGAGTGTGATTCAAAAGTTTGGTCAAAAGAGCAGCCCCGGACAGTTCCAGTTTTGGAATCGTCATCCTTGTCCGAATAGGCGCTACCTTGCTTTTTGCCAAAACCAAACGCACGTCGACCTCCCCGGTGGAGGTGACGGTTCGCAAATAAACCGCTGCCGCAAACCCTCGTTCAAAGGCATCACAAAACCCGTGAAGGGTTGCCCTGTAATCCCCAGCAGGGACCAATTTCCTCGGCAGCGATACATTATTTATCTTGAGGCCCAACCATTTTGCTAAATCATTCGATACAATGCAGCCTTGAGCTCCAGAATCTAATAGGGCGCGAACGTATGTTGGGTTGCCCGCCAAATCCCAAACAAGCACAGAGGCGATCGGTAACACCACCGTCTCCGGTTGGGGGGCAACCAATGGTTGGGCCGCAAATTCCTAGCGAGGACCCCCGGGGCCCCACTGTGCCTGTAACCGATCAGGTATGCAGCTATACGCCAGAGGGTCCCATTGTACAAATGGCCCACGCGCCGGTTCCATTCCCAACCTACGATTCCCCTTAAAGGGGGGTGGGCGTGAATTCAACCGTGGCCGCTCCATGAGCGGGGGGGACATCACATGTGACCGACGAGGACGAGGCGACGAGCGGGGCGACAACTGAGGCGGCGTCCGAACCGCACCCGCATAGCTCGAAGGTGTCCCATACCACCCGCCCGTTACGGCCTGCTCAACACACCCAATGTCCCGCTGAGTCGGATGCTGAGTCGCAACCGAAAACTCAGGGCCCCCCATGTAATGATCCTGAGTGCGGCCCTGCACCCTAGTACTGCCCTGTGCACGTGGGGACGTTGGCCCCTGAGTTGCGCTCCGAGTCGCAAACGAATTCTCAGGGCCCCATGCCGTATCACCCTGGGTACGGCCCTGTGGACGTGGGGACGTTGGCCCCTGAGTTGCGCTCCGAGTCGCAAACGAATTCTCAGGGCCCCATGCCGTGTCACCCTGGATACGGCCCTGTGGAGGCTGATGGCCGGACCGGTTCATGCACAACAGATTGTTGTGGGCCCCACCACAATATCCGCACATTTTTGTGCGCGTGCAGTCCCTAGCCATGTGTGGCCCGAGGCACAGGAAACACCAGCTCCGCTGCTTGGCCATCCGGCGCCGTCCCTGAACCCTAAGTTCCCCGAACTTATTGCAATTGGCCACAGCATGGCCAATCTGCCTACAACATGGGCAGGTCTCACTATGTGGGGTCAATGCACTCACAGTCCCATATGACTGCCGGTTGGTGCGGTCCTTCCTCGTCGGAGGGCCCCTACTCACAGCGCTCCCGGCAGCTCTCTGTGGCTCCGAAGGATGGGTGACCGTCAACCCCAAATTCTCTGCCCGTCGAGCCTCCTCTTCCAAGAATCCGACCAAGTCGGAGAAGGCGGGCAGGTCCTCGTCCGACCTCCCGTGAGACTGTTCGAAACGAGTCTGCACGTCAGCGGGTAGGCGGGAAAGTACAATGTACAACAGTAGGTACGACCATTCACCAACCGGAAGTCCAAGATTCTCTAGAGCCTTGGTGACGGACAACAATGGGTTCAAAACCTCCGTCTGTATGGCCCCGACCTTGTTCACAACCGGGATACTAAACAAACGGTTCAGTTGGGCATCGGCCAACCTCCGTTTGTTATGGTAACGTCTGACCAACAATTGCCTGGCCGTTTCATAGTTACCCTCCGTAACTGTCAAATGAGCGACCAGCTCCCTAGGCTCACCCCTCAATGCTGCCACCAGCTGAGCCATCTTGACAGACTTGGTAATGTCCGATCGCATGTGCACCAAACTGTCGAACAGATTGATGAAGCTCATCCATTCACCGGACACTCCGTCAAAAGTAGGCATAGTTATGGCAGGTAACCTGGACCCCGAACCCTGAAGCGGCAGGGGTGCTTCAATGTCACCACCATGGCTGGACTCGCGCTGTCTACGTATGTCCGCAGCCTTCTGCGTGATAGCAGCTGCCATCTCCATACATTGGTCGACATCCCCTAGCAACCGTGACAGCCTGTCAGGTGCGCAACCATCAACTGATTCCGCCTGCGCGGACAATTCGAGCACCCTATTGTAACGTTCCTTAACGTCCATAGACCGCTCCAATACCACATCATGCCTATCTAAACGGTCTATCAGACCGTGTGCGGAGGAAAACCATCTGAGTTCCTTAGAAACACCCTTCTGGATTTCAGATAACGACATGATCGGAACGATACTTACTCACAATTTGCAGTAACTCAATTTTATTGGACCCTCCAGTCTATAACCCAAACGAGGGAACCCTAAACTATAATTTAAACAATGTTATTTTCCTTAAACAATAGGAACCGAGTTTTATATCTATATAAATTCTGTAAATAACAATTTAGTCTCCCTTTATCACTACAACACACACAGATAGTCAATATTAGTTCAAGTTATAAATTGCTATAAACTGAAAACAATGTAATAGCCTGCTATCAATAGATGTAACTACCTATGTTAACCAAAACATTCTTCAATAGCATTACTAGACCACTAATAGATTGACTAACTGGTAATTCAATTCAATATCTGTCTATCTACTACCAGCAATAGACCTATAGCTTACAATACTACCAATCTATGTGGATATAGGAACAACAGTTACCTAATAACCGCCTATACCTACAGATTGATAGTCCCAAATCGTGCGTTCCTGGAGCCCTTGACGGCTGCAAATCTCAGGAAACCACGCTCTAGCTACCAAAATTGTTCAGGCTTCTCAGCACCTAATGACCTCGTAGGGGCCCATCAGCTACGAGGTAGCGTAGCGATCAGTTGCCAAGAAGTGTGAACGTCGGCGATTCACCGAGCTAATGTAAATGGAGTCGATCTAACCTGGTCTGTGCTTCGGTCCCGTCAACCTCCTGTCTCTCTGCAAGGCCCGGGTGCACCCTAGGCTCTTCTTGGTAGACAGGTTCTTCAGCCAACCAGGTATGACTGGCAGGCCAGCTTCGATGAGCACAGTGTTCCAACACAGGTTATGTTACGTGGGAAAAACCAATCGGCCACGTAAATGCGAACTTTATCTGGTTCGGGGAACCACAACACACTCAGCTATATAGACAATCCTGAGGGAAACCCGAATACATTCCAGATGGCTTGCGATTTAATTTCAATACCCTAACCAATACGCGTTTACATTGCGAGGGCTTTTTTCTGTCAGTTGTCAAAAAACTGCTAGGTTGGCAGCAACGTCAAATTCAAAATGGCCGTTCAGAAACCATCGATCGAATATCGATTTAGAATCGAACAGCCACTATAGGAACGATGCGAAGAGTAGCTCACTCGCACTGAACAATACTGTCCGGCTCGAAGGACCATGTTCAAATAATAGCCGGTTTAAACTTAAAGAAGCCTCATTCCGCACTTTATATGGACTGGACACCGTATTTCCAAACAAACAAAATCTCATCAAAACATTTTTTTTTTTGTTGGAGGGGAAAAATGCCCATGCCCAGGAGTCGGACCTCCCTGCTATGTCCGGGTCCCCACATATTGAGCGGGCATCAGCTCGTGTAGTATACGGATTAAAACAACTCCTTGTATATTACAAATTTTACTGTTAGCCATAAAAAATAAAAAAAATACGGGAAAAATCGAGAAAATGTGTTGATGAGTTAGTTTCGCGATGCCTTTTTACCACATCCGTAGTATCATATCATATCCCAATATCATAAAAGAGGATAACATTAATTTATTTTTACAAGTTATATAATTCTTTTATTTATATATTAAGTCCTGACTGATCAAAAAGCGGCTAACTGCTGAAGCTTGAAAGATTCTATTGATAGGAATATCTTCTTATTGTTATAAAACCGGAAAGAGAGTATTTTTAGAAATTTGGACACTAAAACGGTATTAGACATGAGTAGTTCACGAATGAAGGATTCAAATGAAGTACTTCACCGATGTCACTCCTTCATTCACTAGTTCAATTCGGATTCATCTACTTCAGTAATTCACATATCTTCCTACCTTATCATTTACGTACTCACTCGCTCCAAGAGAAATAAAGACGCCGCGAATGCCGCGATTGGCGCGTCGCTCGCATCGCGTCAGCAAACACAGCAAACTGTATCAATTATCATCAACAAAAAAATATATTTCAATTTTTTCAAGGCGAATCCACCCCGATCGCGATGCATACGGTTCTCGAAAGTCTCAATTGTAACTTTGTAACTCTTACTTATTCCTATAGACATACCTACAACGTTACATTCCATTTCACACGTTCATTCATTGTATCATTGAACTAAAGCATGCCGCATTCGACTCAATACATCAGTATTTCAGTAAATGAAAGATAAAACCCCCATGCTACTGAGATAGTTGGATCCGAAGAGCTAGTAAACTAAATGAACTAAATGAACTAGATGAGTGATATACTTCACGGTGTACGAAAGATGCATATCAATCTTTTCTTTTCAGTGACACATTTTGCGCATGTCTAAACGGTATAAAAATTATCCTTTTTAAAGTTTGTAACAAAAATCAATTAACTCCCTAAAGATTCTACGGCGAAACAAACCATAGCGCGATGCAGCCGATGCACAGAAGCGCCATCTATCGAAACTGAGACTTAATTACAAATTAGCCAACATTTATTAGCCCCGCAAAGGGCATCAAAAAATAGAAGTATTTACCAGTAGAAATCATAGTAACGATAGATCTGTTAGCGCGAGCTTATATCCTGCGGCGTAAACCAAACCATACCTATATATATATATACCTTATAGATGTAGGAATCGGGAACAGCGCCATCTGTTGGCGCAGACAGGTAAACTACCCCCAGTATTATGAGAATGGCACGTCATGGTCTTCAATTCAGTAATCCGGTTTTACATAAGTATCGTTCTGTCACGTTCTTTTTAGTGACATCTGCAGAGACAGAACGATACTTAAGTATTTGATTAGTGTAAGTTAATCTCAATTCAGAAATCGGAGCTTTCTAATAAAAATATACAAGTTGTATACACCAGAAATAAGCAAAAGTATAATAACTAACACAAATCGCATATATTATAATAATAATAAACGTTTTTACGAGCTGCTCGTGCCCATATATTACATTAAATTAGTACACATTTAGATGAAATTAAACTATCAATTACAATAAAAATTTGTATAATAAATATTAAAAAAATAATATAAACGTAGCCCGTTAATGACCCTACCGAGGGGCACAGGCCTTTATCCGCATACGAGTAAGATTAAGCCATATTCCACCACGCTGGCTCAGTGCGGGTTGATGGAGGGTTTTACGAACACTACCGCGTAGCGATAGTAGCCGGGACCTACAGCTTAACCTGTCATCCAAAACACTGAACGTCCGATAATCTACTTAAGATAAATTAATTATCGTTTTAAGAGGCGTTAAGGCAAGTGATCTGACAGATAATGAACCTTGGTGGACCGGACCTGCATGGTTGAAGACCAAGGACACTGAGATTCTAAGACCCACATCAATCCCAAGCACATAATTAGAGAGCAAGAACTCGTTTCACACTCTGATGCAAGAAACATCCATTTGGGAGAGATTTTCATCAATGCTCAGGATGAAAAGAGTAAGAGCTGAAGGACAAAAAGAAGATTTTGATGATGTCAATAGAGTATTATCTTTAACCTTGAATTGGTTCACAGTTAACAATTTATTGTTAAATGCTTATAAAACCAAATGTATCAAATTCTCACTTCCAAATGTCAGGCAAGTTGGGACCAGTTTAGTGTTGGACAGCAATACGTAGAATTAGTAAATGACACGAAGTTTCTTGGAATAACCATTGATAACAAATTGCAGTGGGGACCCCACATAGAAAAATTAGCAGGTAAATTAAGTTATGCGGCTTACGCTGTTAGGAACATCAGACAAAACACGGATGTGGCTACATCTAGGCTAGTATATTTTAGTTACTTTCATAGTGTCATGTCCTATGGTATCTTGTTGTGGGGGAAAGCAGCGGATATTCAAACTATTTTTATTTTACAGAAAAGAGCTATTCGAACAATTTATAATTTAAAACAGACTCCTTAAGACATCTTTTTAAAGAAATAGACATACTAACTGTAGCTAGTCAATTTATTTTCGAAAATATAATGTATGTACGCAAGAACCTTACAAAATTTCCCAAAGTTAGCGATAGCTGTAATGTTAACCTAAGAAATAATCACAGACTACTTGCGCCCCGGTTTAGACTCGCGAAGGTTAGCAATTCTTTCAAGGGTCAATGCATTCTCTACTACAACAAGATACCTCTGGAGATCTTGAAATTGCCATTTGAGCAATTTAAAATCCATGTTAAAGCGACTTTGTCGAAAAAGGGATATTACAATGTTAATTTAATATGTTAAGTTAATAATGACTAAATATTATAGTATGTATTAGTTAAGCATAAGCAATGTTTAAAAAGAGATCTAAAAATCAATCTGTTGCAGTTTCTACGCCCTTCTTCTCCCACAGTGGTCCAATGTAGAGAAATGGCAAAAAATTACGATTGCTAAGTATATGTAAACATTTACAATAGTAATAAAGACATTTGGAATTTGGAATTTGGCTCAGTGTAAGAGATTTTTAGATTAAAAAAACAGAAGATACGATATCTTAAGTGCTGCTGAATTTAATGATGTTGAAGCCAGCTTTTTGAGATACTATTAGAAATTAATATATGGTCAAGAATTTCAAGATCTGATAAAGAAAGGTAAAGTTAGAAACAAAGATTCTTTGATCAAACTTAAACCATACTTGGATGGTAACAATTTGCTGAGAGTCATCCCAAGCAAGCAGCATGTTACAAGATTAATAGCAGATTCACACACAAAAACCTAACATGGTACGGTCCAGCAGGCAATGACGTACATCCGGACCAAGTACTGGGTAAAAGGTCTGAAATCAGCAGTTTCGGTCGAAGATTTCAGTCGAAAGTGTATTGTGTGCATAAAGAATAATGCACTAACAAAGCAGCAGCTAATGGGCCAGTTACCCAAGTTCGAAGGATATATCATATCAGTATCTAGGCAATATTTGAATAACAAACATGAATCATTCATCAATCATGTTAAACGGTAAGAAGAATATAGGTGAGTAAAAAACATAATATATAACGAAAATAAACTTTTATAAACCAATTATCAAACACGCGAGTTCAGTTGAATTGAATTTGTTATGAAGTTTCGATGTTTTATTAATGGACAACGTAATTAACATATGTTTAAACATGTACAACATTTTCTTAGTAATTTCAATCCGATTGTTACTTACATAGAGTACAGTAGGTATGTATGAACATTTCTCATATACATTACCTTCAATTAAGTTAACAACATGTTCGCAACGAGTACGCTTATAATCTTTGTTAAGTTTGTTTAAGCAACAAGCTATCATTGCAATAACATTGTGCTTATTTTTGAATATATGTGTAACAACAACAGTAGGCCAGCTTCACCTTTTACTCTAAAATGTATGACTAAAAGACAAAATAGATTTAACCGCCCACCTTAGATTAGTATTTACACCACGGATGTAATTTACTAATCCGCCGTTTTGGCAGTAATATTAATTTTGACAACGGTCTTTTTAAACTGTGAATACCCTTACTTGGTATTGGATATCATAGAGCGGACGCCGTTCTCCCATAGGCCTCCAAACTTGGGTGATTTTGGTGGCGCAAAATGCCATGTCGTACCATCATTGGCTAAGAGCTCGGCTATCAATGCCATGTCGTACCATCATTGGCTAAGAGCTCGGCTATCAATGCCATGTCGTACCATCATCGGCTAAGAGCTCGGCTATCAATGCCATGTCGTACCATCATTGGCTAAGAGCTCGGCTATCAATGCCATGTCGTACCATCATTGGCTAAGAGCTCGGCTATCAATGCCATGTCGTACCATCTTTGGCTAAGAGCTCGGCTATCAATGCCATGTCGCACCATCATTGGCTAAGAGCTCGGCTATCAATGCCATGTCGTACCATCATTGGCTAAGAGCTCGGCTATCAATGCCATGTCGCACCATCATTGGCTAAGAGCTCGGCTATCAATGCCATGTCGTACCATCATTGGCTAAGAGCTCGGCTATCTCTTTTGCAACGCTATTAGGGCTCTTGGACCACATTTGTCTTAATTTAGAAATTATGGTAAATGTATTGATTACTGTTGAATGGTGTTTTACCTTAGTAATGTTTGTGCTCGTGGTATGCCTGGAATGCATCAGTTCAAGAAACAATTCGCGTAAATTTTAGCTTAATTTAAAAACTGTTGTTTTTGGTGGGCGGAATGTTTTGTCGATTTTCGACCCTATGCTATTCCTACGTAACTGCAATGCATTTTACCCACAAGTTTAGTCTTAATAAATCAAGTATAGAATCCAGACGCGTTTGCCTTAAAAATCACCTGCAAACAAAAGTGAACCTTAAGTAAAGAAAAGAAACGTTCGATGGTTGTTGAGCCGAGTAACAGATTGGTCGGCTACCTGCAGGCGCCATTGAGCGTTGTATTTGGTGATGTGTGTTTTCTAATTAAGTGATTCAATTTCAGCCCTAAAAGAAGCATAAATATCACCACACAGTTTCATACTTCTTTATGCTTTGATTATTATTATGCAGGGTTATTAAAGGGTCGCATAGCTATACAATCCTTATACACTGTTTAATAGTCAAACTTGCAAATGATCTCGTGAAGTGTTGCAAAATTACGGTGATTATTCTCCCCGCCCGCCGCCGCCTGAACAATTGTTGAAAGACAGAAAAACTTATAAACTGCAATATATAAATACATACCAAAATATAATAATAACGAGGGAAATAATAAACATTTAACTCCCTAAAAGTACGCATTAAATGAAAACGTGGTCTAAAAGTCTTTGCAACCGAGCCATAAAATTAATAAAAATAAATAGTCAAACTGGTGTATCAGCTCTATAAAAGCTTTATTTAATGTTTTACTATTTCAGTGTTATATATAACGCTGCGAGAAGACTTTTTATTAGTACGTCTGTAGAGTGTACCTGATAAGACAGTTCCCGTTCATAGCTCTGCGTGGGGTCCCGCTGGTTCTTGTTAACGAACGCCTTCACCACCCACTGCTGTCCGAAGGCCGAGAAGCGCGACGTCTCGTAGTACAGCTTGTGCACAAACTCCTCCGTGCGGTACGGCTTCAGCTGTAGGTCTGGAAAACGCAAAAAGTTTGCTGTAGCACTTTAGTTCACCGATAATCCTCTGAAGCAGAGGGTAGATTAGTCTATTTCAGGCGGATTTAAATTCGGAGTACCATATATCCAGCGAAAGTGAAACTATGTTGTTTTGGCTATAAAATAAATTATCTTTTATTTTCAATCCCTCCTCATTCAAAGACCTTTTTCGAAGATATTTTACCTATCCTATCCAAAGTTCTTCAATCCATAGTCCACCTTTCTTCAAACAACTTACTCAATCCGTACCAATCTGGGTTCAGACTAGGGCACAGCCTACCACAGCAATTTAAAAGTCAGCGATGACATCCAGCTGGCCATGGACCAGAAGTTGGTCACTGTGTTGGCCCTGCTTGACTTCAGCAATGCCTTTAGCAGCGTCGATTTTGACATTCTTGTTGCGGTGCTGGGTTCTTTGAATGTGTCGTCGCATGCGATTCATTGGGTCAACTATTTCCTGAGAGATCGTCAGCAGCGCATTAAGTCTGAGGAGACTGAAACTCATTGGTGTGATCTCACCGCAGGAGTGCCTCAAGGTGGTATTCTTTCTCCTGTCCTGTTTTTAGCCTTTACAACTCCATCTCCGACGACTTCTTCTCTTCGTATCATCTCTACGCAGATGATTTCCAAATCAATCGCCACTGTTCCCCCTGTGATTTAGTTTCATTCGTGAAGATATTGAATGCTGACCTCGAGAATGTAAAGGACTGGGCCTCGTCCCACTGGCTGTTGGTTAACCCTATAAAATCGCATGCGTTGATTATTGGAACTAAGCACTCTCTTTCCTTATTACAGAAATGATGAAAGAAAGTTGTTGTGATTGGACAAATATCAAAAGCGATTTAAATTCATAGATGTCGGAAATACACGATTATTTTACACGAGCTCTCTTTTCTTGCGATGTGATTCGATTTCGTATTTAAATGGCATTGTGCTACTGATATTAGAATTGACCATATACCTATCATCATCTACCTACATATTTTTTAATCGTTTATTGAGTATTTGATTAAATTCTCATTGAAGGAAAACGCGATTGGTTGATTTTACTCGATATAATTTATTTACGAAAATGCCTCTAAATTGTTTCACTTTTTCCTGTGTTTCTCAAATCCTAACTAATTTCATTGCGGAATTACATTAAAAATGTAGATATTATATATTTGGAAACTCTCCTTGAAAATCTTTTTGACAAAATAGCGTAGTTTATTTTTAAACAATTTTTATGTGGTTTGGCGCTACGTTATTTTAGTTTCAGTCGAGGACATTGTTTGCCCTCTCTTTTTTTCTTTCTTATGTGGAAGTAAATAACGCTCTCAATTTCGTTTACATTCGTATTCCTTTTATATATCACTGTATCTCCAAGGAGCACCACGTGTATGAGCACAACTCACCATTGAAGGTGATCTTCTCATAATTGAGCAGCTCCAGCACCTGGTTGCACACCTTGTTCTCCTCCCTGGCCTGCCGCTCCCGCTCCGCCAGCCCGTCCACCACCTCCGCGGCGGTTTTAGCGGGGTGCGCGCAGGAGCCCTCGTGGGACAGGGCTTCGTGGTGCGGCCCGCGCCAGGGGCAGCCGATGCAGGCGTAGCGGCAGCCGGTCAGTCTGCGCGGGGAGCAGGGTTGGGCTGGTAATCGGGGGGTTTTGAGCGCACAAGGATATTATGCAGTGAACGTAGTTTGAAGGAGGCAAAAGATCATAAATCCCTACGCCAACTGGCAGATAGATTTATACATATCAGATCATCATAGAGTCTAGAGTTATGTCATTCTTATCATGAATCTACTACAAATACAGGACAGTGTTTATGTACCTACACTAAGCATATTTTTAAATATTTCTAATACTCTACAGCAGGCAACAAAAAAACGGTCAACTGCGAGTCTGACCCAAACCCAAACGTTCCCTTAACATCATAAAACATATAACACTATGTACTTTTAAAATCGCCGCTTCACATATCAAAACATGTCTTCTTAGTAAATAAGCAACGTAAAATTTCGGGGCGGCCTGCGCCCCCTCTCATGCTTGCTATAATTGTGAAATTTTGAGGCCGTGTTCATTATATTGTAATTTACAAATTAGCTAAGTGAAATTTCATAATACAGCCCTTGTTAGTGAATCACAGGGTTTCCTCAGTGAAAAGTTGATTTTGGGTATAACTGAGTTGGTCATCCCTTCTCTACAGTATAATAAAGAACTTGATTTGGTTTGTTAATTTCTTTGAAAACAATATCTGTACCCTTTTCACATAGCAAAACAAATTAACTGAAAACAAAATGATATCTTCGTAAAACGAGACGAAACGTACTAATAAAGTCGTGATGTTCCACTTTTCGTCTTTATCTCCAATCAGTAAAGCCTCAAAGTGGGACACGTGTTCGAACCTAAATGCGCAGGGTATTCGTATCTATGAAGAATGAGAAGGTATGCCTTTTATCACCTCAAATGGGTTCACCAGACGAATCACACAACAAAACAGTAACAGTAATACGCTTTAGATTATAGCTAACAAGATGATATCAACTTTTTTATTTACAAAACATATAAAAGCTCAAGTGATCAACAACATATAGCATACAATAACTCTATTTGATTTATCTACTACAGTACAATGTGATTGGTGTACAACATTTATATTATAACACAAGTAGCCGACGACGCCTTACACCACAGGCGTATCAACTAACATAATACCACAAGACAAGATACATTATAGTTCGAGATATAACGAAAACATGCGTTAATTCACTACTATATTACTCATGACCTGGGGTTTTGCAGAAGCAACATAAACCGCAATCTCATAAAAACCGTCACTTCTTATTTTACGGGCGCGGTGGGGGGGAAGCGATCACGATGACTCTGTTAAACCTCTTCGGCATCCATGTTGACCATTGGTTTGACAGGCAATACAGTTAAGTAGCAAATGAACGCTAGTATTCGTCGATACTCCGTGCAAGCTACATCAATGTGTTTGGTTCGCATTATACCAGGTGTTACAAGCACATACACTAGTGTTAGGGAGATCTGTTCATTTCACGAAGGCGCTGCCTGTCTGTCCTGCTAAGAGTCGAAATGATCCTTGTGGAAGTGATGGTCAAATTGAGTCTAGTCTAGACGATGGCAGGTTTAGATGCAGTGTAGGGGAGTATGATACGAAGAGAGACAAGAGTGATAGAGAAAAATTTGCTAGCCGATGGTTTCTGTTACATATGATCAAAAGAATACAAACCTTTTACAATGCAAAATTGTATCGAAATTTAGACAAAGACCGATAGCAGCTTCAGCACTGTAGGTGCTGGCACCCAAGCTATGAGTAGAAGATGAAAGAAGAAAAGAAAATACGAAAAACGAAAATTAAGTTAGATGTAATAGGTTTGAGACATTACCCTCCCTTACATGCTGACATACGCCAATGAACAGACCCGTAACTATCACATTTCCACACACCTTCGGTACCTACGCCGCCGCCTCGGCACTGGCGCGTCGACCACCTCAGACACGAGGTAAGTCCTCCGAAGCGCAGCCAGTACCAGCCAGTACATACTGGATATGATGCGAACCAAACCACTGAAGGCGAAGGGACGGGACGGTTTGGAATCGATGACGATTTGGGTGAACATCAGGGTACAAGTCAGGATAGGATACTTTTAGGAGTGTCGGTACCAAAACCGACATCTGCGCAGTCGTTACTGGGCAGTCTTGTGGCTACTCACTAGAGTGTTTTTTATGAGCCGGAGGCGCTGCGGAGCGCGGAGGCCGCGTGCCGGTGAGGAGCAGACCAGACGAACGAAGCCGGAGCGGCTGAGGCGACGGCGAGTGAGGGAGCCTGCGACGAGCTGCACGGGGACAGTCGCCACGCTACGTTGCGCCTGAGCAGAAGCATACGCAAACATGGATTTTAGTAGAAAACATGTTATTTAGGTTAGTTTAGTTTTGCTAAAATATCTCAAGAACCATACATTTCCTAGACTGGATATTTTACAGGAGGGGTTACCTCCCCCCTCCCCCCAAAAAACACAGTAAAAAAATACAGTCTTCTAACTATGTTTAATATTGCAAAAAAGCAGTTTCTCGTCATCCGCAAGATGTACATGCCGCAGGAGCGCCGGCCTCCGTAACCCAACCAGCACGTGGCGGAGACTGTCGAGCGCACCCGATAACCGACGAACGTGAGTTTCGGCAACGCCGAAATTTCGGCTGATTTCTGGCTGAAACCGAAACATTGCCGAAACATAAATTTTGCGCCGAAACTGAAACCGAAACCGAAATTTCGGTCACTAGTCATAGTTACATTGCTACGAAAGTGACATAAAGCTACCCATATATAGGTAGAGTTTGGGGGTGGGTGGTAGCGGTGGGTCATTGACGATTTTTTCGTTAACGAAATATTTTTGTTGTACCGTCAATGACTAACCCTAGAAATATTAGGTTAATTTCGTCACTCTAATAACGCTTAACTGTATGGAATTGAAGAATAGTGCAATTTGTTAATTAGTTAGAGCTTAACTTTATGGTTCTTGCTTTCCATTTTCAAAGTAGCATTTTAAAGATAAAAAGATACGCAAATTCAGAAGTGAGAAAATTCTACGCCAAACAAAGGTGATAGATAGACGCACTTACACAAGCGCTAACATTAAAATGGGCATGGGCCGGACACATTGCACGCTTACCCGACGACAGATGGACGATAAAGACAACAAGATGGAAAGGGCCAATAGGAAAGAGATAGGTAGGAAGACCAAACATGCTGGAGCGATGATATAATGGAGACCGCAAGCACACAATGGCAAAAGAGAGAGAGCAATGGAAGAAATTGGAGGACATCATGTTTTATTGCACCAATGGACAGTTCTTATCAATACAAATATAAGAGTAGAATACCCAGCCGCCAATTCCCTTCCGCCTTCAGGAAAAAATGTAAAAAATCTTTAAAACGAAAAATAATAATTGTGGCTTACCACTCGTACCTACTGAAGAGAACAAAAGCTTGCGTGATGAAACTTTAGCAGTTCTAACGTACCCTAAAATAATTTATGATCTACTGTTAACATGTTAGGCGTGAAATCAATTTTTATTTTTTTAGGTTAGAAATTTTATCAACTTTGTCATTTTTTCCTGAAGTCACGGTAGGGAATTGGTGGCTGGGTATTCTACTCTTGTATTGGTATTGATAAGAACTGTCCTTTGGTGCAACAAAAACACGATGACGCGTTTTCCCTCCTCAGCATAATGTGCGTGGGTAGCAGAAAGAATGAATTAGAAGTCGACAATGCTGCTGTTTTTACATTTTTGGCCAGGGTTTCTTGGTCGGTATTTAGTTTAACCAGGGTTTTGTTGGCAAGGGTGCGTCCTATCTTTGTAAAGTATGTGTTGCAGTGAGATAGAGAGGTATCCACAGTACCTTTGTGTCCTAGAAGTTCGTCATAAGATTGTTCACCTTTATTTAGATCACAAATAGTTTTTATCGGTGTCCACATATTCTTAGGATTGTCTTTATTTTCTAACAGAAATTATTTGTTGTGTTGGTTCTTAAGCCGCTTTACAAGATCGTTACAGTAGTTCCTGTACCTATTGTATGATATTCCCAGGATCACATTATTTGGCTCTTTACGAGTTTGCATGAGGAGCGCTTCACGGTGGTTCATTCAGCGGATCGTTAATTACGTATTTAGACCGACTAATTTTAATTATTTTTGAGTTTCTAGTGACCTGAGTCCTTATATTTATTTATTTTTTCAGAGCAAGATGGTGCCCCGACTAAACCATTTGATTGCATGGTCATATCCTGCAATGGTCGGATACTCTGTGCTGGCAGTCTGACAGTACAGGACGATGCCTACCTGGTGTTCTGGGACCAGAGACAACCGCAGGCAGCTTTAGGGGGCTACTGGAACTCGCATACTGATGATATTACTCAGGTACCTAAAAAATCTGAAATAGATTCCAATCAAGTAATTAAGTGAGTACCATATAATAAATAGTAAATGTGAGTAAAGGGATAAAAAATATGAACTATTAAGTTTGAAAGTGTTCATGTTTCTGCTGTATTAAGTAAAGTGCTGTATAAATATTTGAAGATACACCTTCATGTTAACATCACTAGAAATAACAACTTTTGGCTCGTCCGCACACCACCGGTAACCTGCTCGGTCGGCGGTCGGACGACAACTGTCCCATCCCGCCATCACTGACGTATTTCGAGACAAAAAACTGTAGGGACTATAATTTATAAATAAATAGCCAATACACTACATCAACTATGCCCAAACTCACAGGTTCGCTTCCACAAAGACAAAGTGTCCACCCTCGCCACGGGCTCTGTGGACGGTCTGCTCAACATCTTCAACATCATGGAGAGTGCGGAGGAGGACGCTCTGCAGTACTCACTCAATGTGGAGAACTCCGTGGGGAAGATCAGCTGGCTGGACGATACCAAGGTAAGGCCGTACGGGTTGCTGGAATAGATCTCTTATCAAATTATTTATATTACCCGAATGGCCGAGTCGGCAGTGACCCTGCCTACGAAGCCAGGGGTCCCGGGTTCCAGTCCCGGTGGGGGCAAATATTTGTTTGATGAGAACGGATGTCTGTACCCTTGTTATGGTTGTTTAGTTTGGGGCTAGATCAATGTGTGTAAATAGTGTCCAAAGTATTATTATTAGGCTTATGTTTAAACGATTACCAAAAACGCACCTATTTTACTACCAATAAATTCGAAATGACTGCCAGAATGGATAAATGTCCACCAAATTGTGTTTGGATCACCAAACTTCATTTTATTTTTTGTGTACTTAAGTTTATGTTTTAAGTATTTTTTGTAGTTCTTACAGGTTCAACCTAACACGAAGGATAAAGGGGGCTTCGCTTCGCTCACCCCCTTTACCCTTCACCTAAGCTACCGCAGTATTTTGCCCTGACATTTTTTGCAACTTTTGGTGTTCATTTATCCATTTTGGGTAGGAAAAAAATATTTTGGTGATCATTATATTTGTTGCCTTATTATTATTATTATATTATGTCCTATGGAATTTTGCTGTGGGGACGAGCTGCTGATATTAACTCAATTTTTGTTACACAAAAAGAGCTATTAGAGCAATTTATAACCTCCGCAGTCGTGACTCCCTGAGGGAACTGTTCAAAGAAATTACCTTATTAATTAAAGTACCGTGTCAATATGTTTATGAAAAGATCATGTACGGTTAGGAAGAACATAAATAGCTTCACTAAAAATGTTGCGAAATTATCTAAGCGGAAATAGAATTGAACAACCTTACTATTGACTAGCTAAAGATAAAACTTCATTTGTGGGTCTAATGGCCGACTTCATCAACGATCCCTATCTTTTAGGGGACACTTTATTTCTTTCAGGGGCCACCTAGCGGTTATTTCGTCTGACCTAAGTGTAAGGGTCATCTAGAATCCTCAGGGACCCCCTAAATATAAGTCCGGCCACCGAAACAATCGCTAGCTAAGAAAAAATCTAAGTGTCCCTTAACTGTTGGTGAAATCGGGAATAAGTATACTATACTATAACATAAAACTGGAAGAGATATACAATTTTTCAGAGAAGAAATTAATGGCATTGTTAAAAAAAAATATGTTATAAAGCATATTATAGGTTAGATGATTACATTAATGATGAAGAGGAATGGAGCTGTGATTTTCCAGCGTAGCACAAGAACCACGCACACTATTTGACCTTGTTTATTATTATTATCATTAGATGATGACGAGCTCTGCTCTGTGGAGTTGCGGTTCGAGGCCTTCGGGTCCAAACATATAGAGCATGGGAATCAGTAAAACAATTAGGAAATAAGTACAAATAGTTCGATGATCGGACTACTGGTATGAAAGTATGGAATAAAACATTTGTAGACTAGGTAGGCATTTGTAGGATTAGGCATTTCATAATCCATCTAACTCAACAACTTCCTGTAAAAAAAATGTAATTATTTATTCTTGCTTATTAATTATAATAATTAATATTGTAATATTTGTATTAGTTTACGACTAATTTTTTAAAAGAAATCTTAAATTCAATCTGTGGGAGTTTCTACGCCCTGCTTCTCCCACAGTGGTACAATGTGGAGAGAGGCAAAAAATTACGTTTGCTAAGTTCAAATGCATTTATTACAGTAGATATATATATATATATCTAAGATAAGCGTAGTTCAAAGTTCAAATATATCTCTGTAATACATACATTTGAACTTTTATCTTAGACAGCCTCACCAACTAGTAACTTTCATACAAAGGTATGAAAGCACCTGGTTACCTACATGGAGTATGAGTAGCCCAACCAATATCCTTATAAACTTTGGCGATCTAGAATCCAAAGTTTCCGACTTTTCACCAAATTATATATCCTGATTCACTCTCACGGACTCCACGATTCCAACGATACCTCATTTGTTAAAATCCGTCAGGCCGTTTAGCATTTTTTCTTATTTTACATTTTCAAACCCCATATCTCCGCCATTTTGAAAAAAATCCAAAAACTGAATCGACAAATAAAACCATATAATTCTCGAACCTGCTCACAGAACAGGCGAATCGGTTGATAACTGCGACATGTAGAGGAGATCAGCCGGAATCCCGAAAGACTGGTCGCTTCATTCGCTCGGTCGATAAAGATCTGAAAATATGATAGCGCCGGGCCAATGGTGATTTTTTTAGTAAAGGGTAGGCCTTGACTGAGGACCTCCACTTGCTATGATCTCTGCAGACATCAATAGCTCCCTGAAAATTCTAATAAACTGCAATATGATCGACATCGACAGGTGTCGTGCATCACACAGTCCAACGACCTGCAGATTTGGGACAGCGACAGCGGGGATCTACTGAGCAGCTTCAGCAGGGATAAAGTTGCTTTTCGTATTGGATACAATTTTATTACTTTACTGTACACGTCTTGAATCACATATATATATTGATATCCGAATTTACCTACGGGCAATGGCCCATAAAGGTCCGAGAAAACTTTCTCACCCAACTTTTCCGCCAACACCGGTGTACAAGGACCAACGGTATTGTTAGTACTTGGTTTGACCTTTTGACATATGTCACAACTTCTTATCACCGCGCTAATCACCCTACTCATATGAAGAAAATAATATCTGTCCTTCATCAGTGCTAATATTTTATATCTGCCGTAGTGACCTATTTCTTCATGTATGTGTAAAATTAGTTCCTCCTGTAGTGATTTCGGAATTACTAGCAACTGTACGTTCCGCTTCGGCACGTGAAAATATAACGTATCACCTACTAGCTTGTAATTTTCAAACCCTCTCGTTCCCGTATCTACCACACTACGTCTGATACAACCGCTAATTCGATTTAACCGCTCATCTTCGCTTTGTAATCTCGCAATGTCCCGTAAACTCGAAATAACACTTGAAATAACACGGTATTCGATGCCTGAAACCAGAATATCCCCGGCTGAACATTTGTACTGTCAATCATACCTCCAGGTCCCGCTATTTGCCTGCTTAGCGTGTCGACAATTTGATTATCAGTCCCTCGCACAAATTCTATGTCGTAATCGAATTGCTCTAAAAACATAACCCACCTAGTTACGCGTGCCCCCAATAAAGTCCACGACTTAATGAACGTCAAACTTTTATGATCAGTTCTAATAATAACTTTTTCTCCCCGCAAATATATCTCAAATCGCTTTAACGTGTATATAACTGCATACATTTCCTGTTCACTGATTGACCATCTAGTCTGAGCCCCCTTAAATGCCTGCGAACAGAACCCTATAATTCGTTCCTGGCCCGAATCATCTAATTGATAAACATAGCCCCCAATTCCTATAGCGCTGGCGTTTCCCGCCAATGGCTGACTAAAAATTATACTTTCTAAGAATTGTTTTTTTATCTCGTCAAAAGCACTTTGCACCTGCGCACTCCAGACGAACTTGACTCCAGACCGTAATAAATTGTACAAGGGCTGTGTTAACGTTCCAAAATTTTTTATAAACCTCCTAAAGTAATTTATGAACCCCAAAAACGCCCTCAATTGCCTGACAGTTCTGGGTGACGGATATAATTTAAGTGTTTCAATTTTGTCCGGGTCCATTTGCAAACCTTGTGTAGACAAAATATGCCCCAATAACTTGACCTTTTTTTGCGCGAACTCGCATTTTTTTAGTTTGCATGTGAAGCCCGCGTCTTTCAATTTACTCAGAACTGTGTCCACTTGAGACAAATGCTGTTCGAAGTCACCCTCAGTTAAAATTGCCAAATCGTCAACAAAATTTAAACAATATGACCTAACCTCTGGCCCTAAAATTAAATCCATCGCCCTCGAAAATGAACCCACACTGGTTTTCAACCCCTGAGGTAAAACGTTGTAAACATAACTTCTGCCTTGATATACAAAACCCGTGTATCGTTTAGATTCGTCTGATAATGGTATAGAAAAATACGCATCTTTGATATCAATAACCCCTATGTAGTTTATCCGGCGCCCGGATTGCAATATCTCTCATTAAAGGTGTGGTTTCAACCTCCCCAACCATTCCCGTGTTTAATTGTCGTGCATCTAGCAGGATACGGACCTCTCCTGATTTCTTTAGTGCGCAAGTCAATGGACTGCTGAAATCCGTAGATTGCCTGCTAATAATACCTATCCGATCCATTTCTTCCAATCGTTTTGTTACTTTATCGCGATATGCGAACGGTATGGGATAGCTTCGTTTTACGAAAGGCGTTTCATCTCTCATTTTTATCTCATGTATATATTTATTTGTCCGACCTACCCTATCGCTAAACAACTCTGCATGTTTATTTAACACCGGCAATAACTTTGTTTTGTGTTCAACAGGTATTGATGAATTATTCACATATTCCTCTATCATATTTCTACTGGTATCTTGTTTCTGTACTTCCATTGTACAACAGCAAGAATCCTGATTAGGGCTAGTACCTAATGGTATTTCACACATCCGCCCGGCGCTTCGTATAATTAGCCTCTTATTACCCTCACACATTAAACTGGCTCGTGTCTGTTGTATAAAATCAAACCCCAAAATTAAATCTTTAGGCACCCTTGTTAATACTAGCATTGGAGTATCGATAACGCATTCACCTATTGTTAATGGTAACGTTACTAATTTATCAACCTTTTCCTTACTGACTCCAAATGCACCTGTGATTCTCAAACTTGGAATCGGTATTTCCGTCGGTTTTCCCAATTGCTTGCACACTTCTTCGTACACTCTCCGACTTATTACACTGATTTCGCTCCCCGAATCAATCAAACTCCTTACAACAATACTCCCAATACGCACATCTATCTCAGGTAATGTCAATGTACTACATAAATCGCGCCCACACTCAGTCGAATCGTCGTCTCTGAATATCGTATGTAAACGCCTGTCATTTCGATCTCTACAATTCGATCTAGATTTTTCATCTAAACACACGGCATATCCGTGCGCTTTATGCGCTAATAATTGAATAAATTCATTCACACCCACGTTCGAATCCAAATTACACAAATCATACAGTCTATGCTTTTTCCCAATTCGATCGGCTGTCCACCCGAACCGTAATAAATATCTGAGCGCGAACGACCCGCGCGAGTCCACTAGTTTTTTGAATTCTGATTTATCGCATTATTCCTGTCACTTGAACTTTGCCCTGCCTCTGTATCTCCTGAACTATCATTGCCCCTTTGGAACCCTATTGCCTTGAAACTAGCCTGAGGCTGTCTACCTCTACCGCGAAAATAACCGCGACCGCGCGTCCCAAATTCGTTTCGCGCCTTCGTTCCTGCGTTATAATTATCCCTACGACTCACCGCGTCATAACGTATCGTATTTACCCGCATAGCTCGATAATGCCCACGCATGTAGCTATTCCGCCTTACGTCGTTCGTAACCATTGTCTCTGAACCATGCAACGCACTTAATCCCCCATCGACATTCCGTTCTAAATGCCGAAGGAACTCGACCGCATCTCGAATAGTCATTGGTTCCTTTCTAGCAAAAACCGCTACCTGAATATCACGCGGCAACTGTCTGAAAATCGTGTTGATTTTCTCCGTATCAGTAAACGGTATCGTAAGCTCATATATGCTATTCAATTGAGAGGCAAAGAATTCTTCCATACTTTGACCTTTCTTAGAATCAAACTTCGCAGTTAGGAATCTTTGTTTAATTAATTCCTGTTCATTATCACCCCAGAATACCTCTCTGAAATCTTTTTCAAAATCCGAATAGGTTCGCCATGAGTCTCTGTATATGCTCATTCGAACTTTTGCAATTCCTACCAAACTATCCGTTGCCCATATCAAAGCCCTAGAACTATCTCCCGAGACTTTAATATAAGCCTTTAAATCTCTTAAGAAAATCATCGGATTTTCCGAACTCCGCCCATCGAATGTCGGCAACTTCTGTGTCATTTTCACAATGCATGATTGACGTTTTTCTACCGATTGTTCAAACGTCTCTAGTTCCTGTCTGTCAGTCTGTCTGTCCGAAGTCCTACTAGCATTGCTCGCGCTAGAACCCCTTTCCAAACTGTCTAATCTATTCACTATTTCAGATAACAATTACGTCACCTGTCCTGACGCTTGCGAAAGTGAATTGTCTCGTACTACCCGACTAACGTTTTTTCTAAGCCGGCCGGCCATTATTCCTGAACACTAAACCGTCGTAGCTCGTCTGAAAACAATACCCCTTTTTTTTTGCTTGTTTCTTATTTACAAAACTGAACTGTTTAAAATCGTTTCTACGTTGTGTTATTTTTAAAAGTAACGCGTTAGACCTTGATTCTTTTAGAATATCTAGGTATCAGACTATCTAGGATATCCTTCGGTCTCGGCACCAAAAATCTGTAACGGCACACGGCTAAGGTCGAGCCACCGCTATCAGTAGCTATGATCGTCTATTCTAACTACCCCAAAATAAGATGTCCCGATTCAGCTGTAAGATTTGTAAGTTAAGAATGATAAGTCCGAATTTCTCGTTCGTTGAGAAGTTCGTTAGGCGTACAATAGTCGAACGAAGTTTGGTTCAGGAAGTTACAGTTTCCAGTTAGACAGAGGAAGCATATATGTCCGCGAGCCGGTAATTCGCGTCAGTCAGCGGTGTATTGCGCCAGATCAATCGTTGTTATATTTTATGTGAGATGGTACCATCTAGTTTTTGTATATATGGGCGCTAGGAACTTCTTTTAGTGGTCGACCACAGTTTATAATATTTGTTTGTGATATCGTATAGATATCCGTCGTAGTTTTACGACGTGAGTACTCAATGATATTTCATGTGCTCGCTAGAAGCGGCTTGTGGTGGTTCCAATTATATATTTGGTTCACGGCAATAACGATCCGAAAAGACCGGTTTACACAATTGCGATTTGATTTTCCGAAATGGGTTCTGAACTAGCGGTTACCTCAAAAGGTCCGTAACGTTTTGAAACCTTCAACTCTGCGCAATTTGAGCTGGATGTTATCGAAACGTAGGCATTATTGCTTTAAGAGATCTAACCCACACCATAGCGAAATGCATACTTCGGTAAATTCCGATCTATGAATTCCACTAGCCACAGCACGTCCTCGGTTGAGCCTGATCATATATACCAACTCAGCCTACACATTAGACCTCCAGCGAAATTTACATTTAATTTAAAGATGCAACTTGAATCCAACCTGACCCAAGGCAATGCAAAACACCTACCCGGTCCTAAACAATGAACTTTAGACTGTAAATTGATCTCTTCGCGCGTCCCCGACAACACTCAAATGTCAAAATATCAACAGGATATGTTATCTGTGTTGACACCGGTTTAACTTTGTTCTGAATTTGTTATTTCCATCCACGGAACCTCATCGATCAAACAGTCTCCCTATGCCCTGCCAACCTAGGTTTAGCCGCAACTAAACTCCTGTCTAGCCTAGTCTAAAAACCTAGTGTTATACCACGTCCATTATCGACACCACTCGAAAATGGTTGAGTTTGATTTGAATGTGCTTGTATGTTTAATGACTGTGTGTGTGGGAATTTCAAAACTCGCTACTCGAAAGGAATGGGGAGAGGATTAGCCCGCGAATATCCTAAGAGCCAATCCAGGAACCCTATGGTGAAGGAAAAAGGAATTTAGGGTCGCTCCAAGCCCAGACTCAGACTCAGATAATTTACCTAAAAGTTCTTATCTAACGACCCAAGGATAGTTTTGGAATTTGGGGTAGGTTGATATAACGGTTAGGAACCGAGGTATATCTCGGCGCTTCAGACACTCACGAAAAACCACTGAAACTTCACAATCACAATTTCGTATAGTTCTGACGCGTAACACGGCAGACAAAACTGTTTAGAACTCGTGAAAGACGACTGTCACAGTAGCTAGACGCTGAGACTGAATGCTCTCCCAATCAATCAAGTATTCTTCTCACGCACCCATTCTGGGGCGTGGGGAGTCATGGTCAGATCATTGGATCTCTTCCTGAAGAAGCGCCTCTGTCCACTCCTATGGACAGGTCATCGGGGGGCCCTCGCGGGCGGTGGAGATCTTCTCACGAGGGGTGTTCTATTGGATGATCGCCGGCTAGGCAACCAGGTCGCGTGGCAGGCGGCGGCGGTCGGGCGGGCGCGCGTGGTACGGCGCCATGTCGCGGATGTGCGGATGATGTGAGCTATCCGCACGCGCGAACATGCCCTTCGCCAGCCTCTGGACAAACTGGTCCACTGGTTCCCATCTGAGGTCCCTCTGGATCGTCGCATTCCTCACGTAGCGGGGGGCGTCGACGATGGTACGCAAAGAGAGGTTCTCTTGGGCTCGGAGTCTCCGTTTGTTCGTCTCCGAGCACAGGGCGTACCATGCCGGGGCCGCGTAGGTGAGGCGGGATCTCACGTAGCACTTGTAGATCCCGAGCTTCGCCCTCAGAGGGAGGCTGGAGTCGAGAAGTGGACGCAGCTTGGCGCGTGCCACCTTGACCTGGTTGACGACGTTGTCGACATGTTGCTTCATGGTGAGCCGGCGATCGATGGTCACTCCCAGGTACTTCACCTGCGGAGACCACGCGATGTCCTGTCCTTGGAGCTGGAGTGGTGGTGGAAGGGGGGACTGGCCTGTGATGAGCGCCTGCGTCTTCCCAACGTTGACGGACAACCGCCACTTGGCGAGCCAGTCGGGCAAGATGTCCAGGGTGCGCTGCAGTTTGACGGCAGCGTGCCGTGCCTGGATCGACGACGCGTAGTAGGCAGCGTCGTCGGCGAAGAGTGCCAGCTGGGCACCCGGCCCGACGGGGATGTCGTCCGTATATTGGGAGTAACAGGCTGGAGACAGGCAGGACCCCTGAGGGACGCCGGCTGCAACGGGGTGTTCCTCGGAGACGGCGTCTTCCACCATCACTCGGAAGCGGCGATTCTTCAGGAAGGAGGCGATGATCTGGACCAGTCTTCTTGGGGCTGGAGACGTCGACAATTTGTACAGCAACCCCTCGTGCCATACTCTGTCAAACGCCTTCTCCATGTCCAGGAGTACTGCGACAGTGTATTCCTTCTTGTTTAAACAAACCGTCATGTCATTCAGTACTCTGGTGAGCTGAAG
Source organism: Argyresthia goedartella (assembly GCA_949825045.1). Taxonomy (NCBI): domain Eukaryota; kingdom Metazoa; phylum Arthropoda; class Insecta; order Lepidoptera; family Argyresthiidae; genus Argyresthia; species Argyresthia goedartella. The sequence continues at coordinate 2,083,867 of OX463827.1, read as the reverse complement.
CGTCGTAGAATGCTCGGGCCTGAAGCCGAACTGTTCTGGGCGCGGCTGGATGTGGGGCAGTAGCTTCGCCAGCAGGAGTTTCTCAAACACCTTTGAGATGGTACTCAGTAGAGTTATCGGCCGATAGCTCTCAGGCAGCTTGGAGTCCTTGCCCGGCTTGGGCAACATGATGACCAAGCCCTCCTTCCATTGGGTTGGGAAGTGGCCCGTGCGCAAGATACCGTTAAACAGGCGCGTAACGGCCGCCACAGTACGTGGCGGCAAATGTAGCAGCGCCATGTTAGGTATGCGGTCTGCGCCCGGTGCTTTCCTGGGCTTGGTACGTCTGAATGCACGCATGATCTGGCCGGGCGTGACGACGGTGGGGTCCTCTTCGGGAGCTATCGGCGAGGCGAAGTACTCTCGCAGGTGTCTCTCGACTGCTGCGACGTGCTCCACATCATCCGTAGGGTTCGGCTTGAACTGCTTCTCGAGGCATTCGGCGAAAATCTCCGCACGGTCTTGGGCTCGAAATCTTGGTAGGCCGTCGCTGCCCAGGAATGGTCGGACGGGAGTTGGAGTAGTCGACAAATCCCGGCATAGGCGATGCACGGAGGGGACGTGGTCGCCCATGGACTCGACGTGGCGTTCCCAAGATTCTTCGGCGTGGAGATCAAGTCGGCGCTTCAGCTCTGCCGTCATGGCGTTGAGCCTGGTCTTCATCGTTGGGCAGCGGGTTTGCTGCCACTGCTTCCGGAGAGCGCGCTTATCGCGGATGAGTGCGCGTAGCTCAGCAGGAAGAGGATTGGGCTTCCCCCCGCGAGCTACGGTGTGCGATGATAGGTCGAGCGCGTCTCGGATCTGGGTGGTTAGCAGCGATGCCAGGCGGTCAACGTCTTCCGGCTGGTTGACTGGACATGTGGTCGAAGACTGGTCGAGGGCGGCGGTGAAGGCGCCCCACTGGTAGCGTCGGCGTGATGCTGGCGGAGAGACCCGGGTGGGCAGGTCCGCCAGGACGAGAAGTACTGGCCTGTGGTCCGATGGGAGGTCAGGGAGAACCTCCTGGCTCAGCGGTGTCCGGAGACCTCTGACGACCACGACGTCGATGATGTCCCATCCGGCCCGCGTGTCGAAGTGGGTGGGCTCGTCGGGGCCGATGACGTCGTAGTTGTGGCTCACGGAGTCGGCATGGATGGCGCGTCCAGCTGGGCACACCCTGGTGGAGTTCCAGGCGGTGTGCTTGGCGTTGAGGTCGCCGGCGACAAGTGTCGGGTGCGGCGACTGTAGCAGCCCCCGTAGCTCGGCGGTGCGGATTGGTGTACTGGGGGGCTTGTAGGCGGCGTAGAGTCGCAGCACCTCGCCGGCGACCTGGAGGTCGACGCCCAAAGCATATAGGGATGAATACTCCTGGGCGTCGATGAGCTGGTGGACGATCTTCCTGCCGACGATGACTGCCAAGCCTCGAAAGGTCCGGCCGCTGGAGGTCTTCTCGTCCTTGCGGTAGACGAAGTAGCCGGGCAGCGACAGCTTGTCGCTTCCGGCAAGGTGTGTCTCGCTGATGAGCATCACGTCGACGCGGTAGTCCCTCAGGAACACGTGGAGCAGCCGCTTCTTCCCTGTCAGCGACTGCGCGTTCCAATGGACGAACCTGAGCGGCTCATGCATTGCGGAGCAGAGCGGTGAGTCTGCCCAGGGCAGTGGGATCGCTGAGGAGGGCGAGCAGGGCTGTGAGGTGCCCCAAGTCCTGCTGCCCTATCGCCGCAGCCGGAGTGGCGGCGCCAGCGGCGGCCGCAGTCTCGCTGGCGGCGAGAGTAGCCGCCGCGGCGCCGGCGGCAGGTGGAGCCGTCGCCTTCTTCTTCTTCTTCCCCCCCCGCTTCGTCTTCTGCCTGGGGGCTCCGTCGTTCGCCTGCGCCATAAGCGAGGCGGGCGCCGTTGGTTCCTGCAGATCGGGACGAGGCAGAGGGGGAGGCTGCACCTTCTTGGGCCCGGGCGCGTTGGTGAGCGCCACAGTGCCGGCCTTCTTGTTCCGCGCCTCCTGGCGGAACACGGGGCACGTCGCATTATTTGCCGTGTGCGGGCCACCGCAGTTGGCGCACGTCGGCGGCTGGTCTTTCGGGCGGGGGCATTCCCGCGCCGAGTGGGGACCGCCGCAACGTACGCACGCTAGGGGGCGGTGGCACATATGCGACGAGTGCCGGAATTGCTGGCACCTGTGGCACTGGGCCGGGCCCTGCTTCGAGCGCCAGGCCTCGATCTTCACCCCCGGCATGTACAAGAGCTCCGTGATCTCGTACACAGCGCCGGGGGCACGGTCTGGATTCTTCTTCAGGCTGGCGAAGAAGATGCAGCCGGGTCTTCCTTTGCGCGCCCGGATCTGCTTACAGTACTCGGCCTCCACACCGAGTTCTGCAAGCGCCGCGACTATCTCCTCCGGCGCGGTGTTAGAAGGCAGCCCGCGGATCGCCACCTTCTGGGTCTTGTCGGCCGGCAACGAGTATGAGAACCACCTCACACCGTGGTCCTTCTCCAGCCTGCACAGGTAACGTTGCACAAGCCGGTACTCGTCTTCGGCCGTTGGGGTAAAGCGCACACCCTTTTGGTAGGCGCGCGCGCTGGGAGCCCGGCCGAGCTCGCTGGCTATCGCCCTGAAGTGGTCGGCCCAGTTGGGTAGGACCTCCACAATAAGGGGCGGATAGCGCGGCTGGCGGGGCTGCTGTGGCGCTGCGCCTCCCGACGGGGCGGCGGTGGCGGTGGCAATCGCGGCTGCGGTTTGGGCGGCGGCAGTGGCAGGCGGCGTTGGGCGGGCGGGCGGCATTGGGCGGGCGGGCACTATCGCGGGTGCGGTGGCGTGCGGGTTCGCAGGCGCAGCGGCGGGGCGCGTAGGGCGGGCGGGCACAGTCGCGGCGGAGGGTGGGTTCGCGGGCGCGGCGGCGGGGCGCGTAGGGCGGGCGGGCACTATCGCGGGCGCTGCGGCGGAGCGCGTGGGGCGGGCGGGCACTCGCGACGTGGTCGCCGACGGGGCGGGCGGACGCGCGTTTGGCGGCACCGGGTGCCTCACTGAACGGGGTGGGGACGCGGTGCTGGGGCGCGGTGCCCCAGACACGGTGGATGCGGTCGCGGCCGCCGCGGCAAACGACACTGTAGGAGAGCACTTATTAGGTAAAACACTCGTACCTGTTTGTGTTGAAGCACTCTCATAGTCACTCGCGGCGGCGGACAGTCCAGGGGCGGGGGCGGGTGCCTGAAGCGCGCCCGTCCAGGGCGACAGCGACGGCATGTCGAGGCCCGTCTTCCTCGGCGGCGGCTGGTTCGTCGGTGGCGGGGTCGGTGAGTCCGCAAGCTGGACTCGCTTTCCATCTCCTCGGAGACGCAGCTCGTCGCTCGGGCTTTCGCTACGCGGGCGCCTCGTCCCGCGGGTTGGTGGCAGCACCAAAGGCTGCATTTTCGCCTGCTCCACTAATTGCGCGTCGAGAAGCTCGGCGCCGATACAAGCCGTGGGCTTGCCCGACAGGGCAGCGCGGCTTGCGGCGACGTATGCCTCCATGGCACGAAGTAGGCCCGCCGAAAACAGGTTGGCTTGAGCGGCCCGAATTAAATATAATTCGTCCAGCTCAAGCTCTGCCCTCGGGGACACAGGACGCCGCACCAAGCGCGACCCGTACTCCGTCGACGTGGAGATAGGGAGCAGGCCTTCTAGTGATGCCGATCGCTGCGTACGGCGCCGGCGCGGGGTTTCACCCAGCGGCGGGCTGTTCGCATTCACGGCATCGTCACTGTCACTAACACAACCACTCACAATGTCACTAGCACTGTAGCCCTTAAAAGGGCTTTTGGGCTCGTCCATAGCGGCGGGCTATGGACGAGCTGGCGTCGCGAAAGGGTTACACACCAGGCACGACCTTAGGCAGAGCCGGCGTCCGTCCCGATGTGATAATCCCCTCCGTGAACACTCGCGGCGCGGGTATCGCGATCGCGGCGCGCACGGGCGCATGTTGCACACGTTCGCTTCGCACGAAGCGGCGGGTGAACTGCAGCGGGACGGCGAAGTGGAGATCCGTGTGCGCGACGGTCGAAACTATCCTCTAATGCTCTCCCTTCCCCCACAATCGTATTTATACGCCCCACATGTCTGAAAGAAAAAAAAACAGCGTCCTTTGCGAACACGCTCTGCCCAAGCGAAGCTTCTTATCACTAACTACACAGGGTCTATTTTCAACCATGCCATGCAGATCCGCCGTTCTACAAATTGTGTGTACGCATATTCACTATGATCAACCGTAGGTTATCACTCAAATCATTTGGTACTGCCGATACACAGAATCGCTGACCAATAAAAGCTTGTTGCGATTAATTAAGCATTCCCGACCGCTAGGTGCGCGCAGCAAAGACCACTAGAATGCTATTCATACTAGTCGTGTCAGACGCTCCATATCATACCTCAATCGCAATTGTATATTTGCAATCAACATAATAGCTTTCTCCGTATCGTCCCATAATAACCTTTCATTATTTAGTTATTCATAATTTTATTCAACGCGCAGCCAAATCGGCTCTGATCTCTACACATCTCGCAGGAATGCGACAAAAAAACCTGACCTGTAAACTTCCTCGAACCATCTCACGCGTCGGCTCTGTTTTTTGCTAACTTGCCACTGAGCTACGCAAAACCCCCAAACGTTATCTGAACCGATTCGTATTCAAAACAGCGCGGCGTTGGGCTAGCCCTCTATCACGCAGAATGAAGTATCAAATGTACCGACTCTCGTGTACCATTACAGAATGCAGTTGTGTATCAAAATACAGTCCTCAAGAACCTTGTGGAACCTGTTTCTCATACCATGTTTAATAACAGGCACTGGGTATTCCAGCAAGATTCTGCGCCAGCTCATAGAGCGAAAAGCACACAAGACTGGCTGGCGGCGCGTGAAATCGACTTCATCCGGCACGAAGACTGGCCCTCCTCCAGTCCAGATTTGAGTCCGTTAGATTATAAGTTATGGCAACACTTGGAGGAAAAGGCCTGCTCAAAGCCTCATCCTGATTTGGAGTCACTCAAGGCATCCTTGATTAAGGCAGCCGCCGATATTGACATGGACCTCGTTCGTGCTGCGATAGACGACTGGCCGCGCAGAATAAAGGCCTGTATTCAAAATCGCGGGGTCATTTTGAATAAACTTTATTACCATAAGAATCTATGTTTTATTAAGTTCATTTTGCTATATAAATGTTTACATAAATAATAAACATGTCTAAATTATTTCATATTGCACATGTGACAGAACTTATGACCTGACTATGTATTTATCAGTGTTTAAATTTTTATGTTTTTACACCGATTCAACAAATTCTATTTGTAATTTAAAATATAAAAACAACAGGTTATTTATTTGCTTTGAATGCATTAATTTTTTACTTTACAGTGTTCAAATTCTTTTTCGAATTTCAGTTTTTTTCAATTTTGTTCATTTTATTATCTAACATTCCCAATCTAATTGTCAATTGATCTTTGAAGAATTATGTTATTTACTTCAACACATTTTTTTATTATGAAAATGGAATTGAGAATTTCCTCTATTCTCTCAAGTCGCTTGAATTTTTTTTGTTTCCTCAAAAATGATTCATTACTATTGCTGGTATACAATTCCCGTGAAGTTTGTAAATATGCCAGAAATGCACAATCACGTTACATGGAACATCTCGAGGAACAGAAAAAAAAAGACAAAAATGCGTTAAAAACCGCAGAAAACAAGAAGAAATCGCGAGATTTAATTAAAGAGTTGTATGAAAAAAAGAGGAAGCTAGCGATCGAATACCAGAAAGGTCTTGAGAGTCTTGATGAGCAGCTAAGTGCGGTTCATAAAAAGTAGAGGGTATACGCAGTAATGTGATTCATTAAACTACATTACATTTCATAGAAATGTAGATCTCATCTTTAAATATTTTACTGTCATATTATAATATGTGTTAAAGGAGATGTATTTTTTCGGTACTGATTTTTGAACCATAATCATATGCGGTTTTTCTGGTAGGGAAACGAGTATAAATAAAGCCTACGAAATTATTTATTTTATTAAAACCGCCATTCTTTATTAATTTTGAAAAAATGATTTGTATGGGTAGGATTTATAACCTGCATCCTTTGCTTAACTTTGCAGCAAAAAAAAAAAACTGTAATTCATTCAATTGTCATTTTTGACACTTTCCCCATGTTCCGAGTCACACAATAATCGATTACAGCGTCTACGATGCCATCGTTTTGTATCGCCAATAGTCTATAGTTCACGTTATTATTGTTTTCCAACGTTTCTCAACTGCTGATCTTTGATAGTCAAATTTTAAAAAAAATACATGTAAAACAAAGTGTTCATTATTTAAACCTAACCTCCCTGGAATATTTGTAAAATATGTATGGAAAACCTGGAAAATTAAGGGAATTTGTGATTCAGCAATGCGTAACAACCATGCTATTGTTCCAACGGTCATTTGTAATGTGATAATTCGCATATAACATGACCCACGTGGCCGTGTGGTTGATCCTTATATAGCTGGATTTTTGCAAAATACTGACATAGAATATAGAGTAAAAATGTCAAACGCATTTATGGATTAAGTAAGAAGTAAAAATCTTTGAATCATTATGAAATTATTTTATAATGATTCCTTGAATCATATAGGATCAAAAAATACCTTGTATTAGTCGAAATACATTATTATATCTAACTAAATAAATAAATAAAAAACAACCGACGAAAAATTTAAGCAAGGTACATTTTTTCGAAAGGTACGTTTTACGGAAAAAGCATTTTCTAAACATTTTCCACAGGCTTCAAAGGTGGATTGTGCGAGTGAGCCGTTATGTTGATTATACTAAACCTAAAGAATGAATGTTTTGTTCCAGAGAATGCCTGAGTTCGGCAACGATAGCGGATAAGAAGCTGTCGCCGAGCACACATTTCAGAGAAAACAAACAAATAGTCAGATGCTGCTGGTACGACAATTATGTAAGTGCCATGTTCTTATTTTAAATCGCAGTCGATGTTTCTATGTATGTGTGTGACGTCATTGTTTACATTAATGTTACCCACGGCACAGGCCAGTCACAGGCAACGAGATGTCTACCCATACTGTGTGTGCCATAGACCAGTACATTATAGTAGTTTATGTACACACGTATCATAAACCCTCTTTACTGCGTACAAAAACCGCACGTTACGTACAGCATAATGTTAAACTACTTGGTAAAAACTCATGTGTAATTTTTCTACATATTATGACATTCAAATTTCGGACGCCGACGCCCGCCTGCGTGCCACCCCTAGTTTGTCGGTGATGTTGGTGCTACAGAACAAGCTAAACAACTGCAGAGCCACAATGCCGGTCAAACATGCGGTTCCTGAACACATCAAAGAGAGCTTATGATATGTGTGTAGATAAACTAGTGTAGGTATGTAACTATACATTTTAAAACTCTCGAGTGATATTATTATGAAACTCCCCTTCGGCTCGTTTCATAAACCCAGTCTCGAGTATTAATGCACTCCATTATGTAGCAGTCACATAAGCTACTATTATGTGACTGATACATTTGGAATTAAAAATTTCGTCAAAGCAGTAAGTTCAAAAGTTTAATATCCAAGTCCACCCGTGGTAAACGACTTTTTTCATACCGATCCGTATTTTCTGTCCTACAATTTTGTTGCGAACTGCTGGTTCAACCGTAGAATCGTAAGTGTACCAAAAGGATACTCGCAAAATTAATTAGAATTGAATACCGCGTCAAAAGAACGTTTGGCAAAAGTCGACTACCCCGCATGTGGGATGCACCGCCTGACTAACTGACTCACTGACTGACTGGCTCGCTTGCAGAACGACGTGCTCATCACGGCGGGTGAGGCCGGACTCCTCAGCGCCTGGAGACGCGGCCGCGTGCCGGCGGGGACGCTCGGCAGCAAGCTGACTGCGTCGCTGGACAAGCTGCGGCTCAACAGACACAAGCCTTACTAATATATAATATATGTTGTCGCGTCACACGTCGCACACAACCAACTGTTTGCCTTTTGTTGTTGAGTAGGAGGCAGGAGGCAGTAGGACCACAGGTCGGTCGGTTTCATTATGAAGGCGTCTAGACTAACTAACTAACAAGAAAACTGACGGCGACATAAGACAGTTCTTGTTCGGTTCAGTTGATGGCATCTTTCGAATCTGTTTAAAATACTTCAATCGAGTTTTAGCATTACACACGTTCCTACACAATGACGTGTACGTATTCAAATGTTAAATCAATAGGAAATGGCACAGAAAAAAATCATCGAACTTACCACTTTATTCATTTAAAGATATAATAATTGCGAACAAATCTTTCCAATCGTAATTAATACAGGCGCGTGGGACATACCCATCCCGTTGCAGCTAAACAATGACGCGATAAAATGACCATAATTTAGTGAAAACACACAAATTATCTATAAAATTGTAAATAAAGACACTTTTGATTCACACACAACAATCACACATCCATTGATTACAATAAATTATTTTAACATTCAGTACAAAACCACAGTGACCTGTGTGACGTCGTCAACAAGGTATTTCCTTCTCGCTCACTCACGTGTGATAGAAGTCGTAAGACAGACAGTCAACAAGGTATTTCCTTCTCGCTCACTCACGTGTGATAGAAGTCGTAAGAATGACAGTCAACAAGGTATTTCCTTCTCGCTCACTCACGTGTGATAGAAGTCGTAAGACAGACAGGTGAACACGCCTGGTGTCGCCTAAATACGTATGACACTAAAATCATGAAAGTAAAAAAAAACTATATCTAAAACAATGAAACATGCATAATAATGATTATTGCATAACAAAAAATATCAAGATATATTTTTAATTATGCCTTCTTCACGTAATCTTCAACACAATCTCAAAAACCCGTAAAATATTGCATTTTCCATTGTTGACATATCTATCCAGCCAGATGTTATAAATAAATTTACCGCATTACTGAATAAAAAGACAAAATCATTATAAATTAAATAATTAAATCTAAAAATCATCTCGATAAATTGGTTAGAAACAAACCGAATAAGTCTACATTTCTGCTAAATTTTGTACTCGAAAATATGTTAATCTCCTAATGGCATCACGCCAAACTTATTGTAAGGCGATTGTCTATCTACACAAAGTCGTCCAGTACACTAAACATAAATAAATAGTGAGCAAGATATAAATATTTCTTCCACTTCTGTACATCACTTTAATTATGCGTTTGTGATAGATCGCTCTCTAAAGTAAAGAAACACATTCTTATAAACTCCTTTTGTTAATGAGATCATTGTGGGTCCATGATTTACTACTTTCATAAGTCATCAAAAGGGCAGCTCATAAGCACTTGTTTCAGCGAACTCACTAAACATATCACGTACTTAGATAAATAAGCACCCATTGTCAAAGTCTATGCCCTCATTTAGCACGAGATTTAAAATATTGTCCATGTTTTTAACTGAAGTTGGATGACGATAAATATCATAACAATTTCAAACCAACCAACTATATTTAAACACGTTCTAATTTACAACAATCAGAATCGCACGTCATAAAACATGGAGAATATATCCGTCAGGCCAGGCAAGGTGTATAATTCCTTGATAGGAATCGAGCCTTATACTGCCAAGGTGCCAGATAACGGCGACCGCAGGACTCTCGCAGGTGTATCTGAGTAGCTGATACCGGAGTGGTAGTGGTAGCGTGTGAGTGTATTAAATCAGGTTCTCGTTGTCGTCGTACGGACTGAGCGGATATGGCTCGACAGTAGATCACTTCGACGCGAGGAACATGATCAGTCTGCAAGTAAGACAATACTTACTTAGGACTAGCGTTTATTGAAATAGTCCCAAAGTGGAACAAGTATTTGGGGGTACCGCCAGGGCAGAGCTGAAACAAGACACATGGGCGATCGCAGAAAAAACATACGGTTGTCGCTCGCTCGGGATCGGGAAGGAATTTGAGCATCAATCTTTAAATCCGTTTCAGCTTCAAAGACGTGCAAGTCGCTACAAGAATGATATTTACATGAATTGTATTTGGATAGATGTAGACCGGAAGTCGCTTTTGGCCACCGCCAGTTACACAAGAACTCACCGGAAGTGTATCGCCTTGTTGCTGAGCAGCCTGTTAGTGTCGCTCGGGTCGGCCAGCGGCAGCGGCAGCGGGGACGCGTCGCTGCTGTCCCCGGCTATGTTCACATGTGTGTAGGGCTCACCGGAAGTGTATCGCCTTGTTGCTGAGCAGCCTGTTAGTGTCGCTCGGGTCGGCCAGCGGCAGCGGCAGCGGGGGCGCGTCGCTGCTGTCCCTGGCTAGGTATACATATGTGTAGGGCTCACCGGAAGTGTATCGCCTTGTTGCTGAGCAGCCTGTTAGTGTCGCTCGGGTCGGCCAGCGGCAGCGGCAACGGGGGCGCGTCGCTGCTGTCCCCGGCTAGGTACACATGTGTGTAGGGCTCACCGGAAGTGTATCGCCTTGATGCTGAGCAGCCTGTTAGTGTCGCTCGGGTCGGCCAGCGGCAGCGGCAGCGGGGGCGCGTCGCTGCTGTCCCCGGCTAGGTACACATGTGTGTAGGGCTCACCGGAAGTGTATCGCCTTGTTGCTGAGCAGCCTGTTAGTGTCGCTCGGGTCGGCCAGCGGCAGCGGCAGCGGGGACGCGTCGCTGCTGTCCCCGGCTATGTTCACATGTGTGTAGGGCTCACCGAAAGTGTATCGCCTTGTTGCTGAGCAGCCTGTTAGTGTCGCTCGGGTCGGCCAGCGGCAGCGGCAGCGGGGGCGCGTCGCTGCTGTCCCTGGCTAGGTATACATATGTGTAGGGCTCACCGGAAGTGTATCGCCTTGTTGCTGAGCAGCCTGTTAGTGTCGCTCGGGTCGGCCAGCGGCAGCGGCAGCGGGGGCGCGTCGCTGCTGTCCCCGGCTAGGTACACATGTGTGTAGGGCTCACCGGAAGTGTATCGCCTTGATGCTGAGCAGCCTGTTAGTGTCGCTCGGGTCGGCCAGCGGCAGCGGCAGCGGGGGCGCGTCGCTGCTGTCCCCGGCTAGGTACACATGTGTGTAGGGCTCACCGGAAGTGTATCGCCTTGTTGCTGAGCAGCCTGTTAGTGTCGCTCGGGTCGGCCAGCGGCAGCGGCAGCGGGGGCGCGTCGCTGCTGTCCCCGGCTAGGTACACATGTGTGTAGGGCTCACCGGAAGTGTATCGCCTTGTTGCTGAGCAGCCTGTTAGTGTCGCTCGGGTCGGCCAGCGGCAGCGGCAGCGGGGGCGCGTCGCTGCTGTCCCCGGCTAGGTACACATGTGTGTAGGGCTCACCGAAAGTGTATCGCCTTGTTGCTGAGCAGCCTGTTAGTGTCGCTCGGGTCGGCCAGCGGCAGCGGCAGCGGGGGCGCGTCGCTGCCGTCCCCGGCTAGGTACACATGTGTGTAGGGCTCACCGGAAGTGTATCGCCTTGTTGCTGAGCAGCCTGTTAGTGTCGCTCGGGTCGGCCAGCGGCAGCGGCAGCGGGGGCGCGTCGCTGCTGTCCTCGGCGAAGGTGTGCTCCGCCACGCGTGCCCGCACGGCCGCCTCGCCGTACGGTCCGCGGAGCGCCACCCACAGCAGCGGGAGCGGGCACGACGACTTGGATTTCAGGATAAGCTGGGAAGGGTGTAAGGTGGTAAGGGAGACGATATTTAGAGTGGACAGACCATCCCGCCGCATTTAGTCTACTTCTCGATAGGTCGACTTGGTCCTTTACATCCATTTGTCATAGCGTCCACTACCCCTAACAAGCGAGAATACTGATTTCTAACACTGCCCTCCGCTAACTTAAAAGTCGCTAAGCCACAGAACCTCCTTTTAGGACGTAAGCGATAACCGTGGATTATGGTAGCGGCGTACACACGGTGAATTCACGGTTCGGTTATCTCTTATAGGAATGGTGATATTGAACTACATTTTAACAACTCGCGATCTGACTTTTAGATGTGTACAGTTATACTAATGCTAGTGGAAGGCGACCTTTTGTATTTATGAATGCTATAACAAAAAATAGTGCGTCAATTAGTGCCTTAACCAATCCCAAAATTCGCGGTAGAACATAATAAAAATTAAATTTAAAGTTCTAGAAACAAACATATCATCGTACAGGCGTTTACAAAAATGATTTTTACTTCAATTACGGACCAAGAACTGTGAATCTTACATAGTTACATCATCGACATATTAAACTGTGATTATTTGTTTTTAACTGAAAATGTAATTTTACTGTGATTAGATATAATACTATTAGATCCATGCCATTTAAATAGTTGGATAAGTAAATATATCCAGCCATTATATGGCGAGGAAGTTAAAAAATGTGATTATAGGTACTGTGGTTTAATTATTGCAGGAAAATTAATGAGAAATGCATGGTGTCAATAGGGGTGGCGCAGAATTTTTTTGGGCGGGTGAATTATGTTGAAAGAGAGTTTAGTATGATACGAAGCAATTACCATGATCTCGCCTATTTGATAACATATGCATTCTGAATAAGATTCATGTCAGCAAAGACATTTTCACTTCGATAGTCGTAATAGCTGAGTTACTTCGCGTTCCTAGCCGCAACATAATCAATTATCGATCGATATCGATATATAGCGCTATCTTCTTTCGATTCAATCACATTTTAAAAAGCAACCAGCAACTCCTGGTGCTCCATATTGTTGATTGCAATTAAAATTTCCTCTACATTCACGTAAAAAAAGTGGTCATACTGGATTATTTATCTGTTAGTGTCAAGGTCATCATCTCTTTCAAAGCGTTCCGAATGGATCATAAGTTTAAGTGGTGATGGTCGCTATTTCCCATTGCCCGGAATGGCATCATGAACCTGGGATGGTTGGTGATAGTTTTAGTGCTGTTTGCTCCATACGGAACATGCTGTTAGTGAATACTGTTTGATGACGTCGTCGTATCATGGATTTGCACCGTTATGTATGAAAAAAACGTATGAATAGGAAACATTAATTACGACTTTTGAAAGTAACACCTCAGAAGTTTTTTTTTTTTTGGTGTTGCATCTAAAACTCAAGAACAACCCCTGGTGGCTTTTAGTTAGCGGAGGGCAGTATAATGCATGGCCCGGCTCATTGATGACATAGTGGACCGACGTCATCCCGGAGAATAGATCCAGCGGTTGTGCTGTGCAAAATACATCATGCCCATATTCTTAGTCGATGTACTGTTAATTACATATTAGCCCCGCAAAGGGCATCAAAAAATAGAGTAAAGTACATAACAACGTGGAAAATTACATGTCTTCTTCTTCGGCATGGCATCATCATCATAGTCATCTCACGCACCCCTTCTGGGGCGTGGGGAGTCGGGGTCAGGTCGACGGACCTCTTCCCGAAGAATCGCCTCTGTCCACTCCTGTGGACAGGTCATCGGATGGCCCCTGCGGGCGGTGGTCTTCTTGTGGCGCTGGTGTGCAGTGGGTGATCGCCGGCTAGGCAACCAGGTCGCGTGGCAGGCGGCGGCGGTCGGGCGGGCGCGCATGGTGCGGCGCCAGTTCGGCGATGTGCGGAAGGTGTGATGCATCCGCACGCGCGAACATGCCCTTCGCCAGCCTCTGGACAAACTGGTCCACGGTTTCCCATCTTAGGTCCCTCTGGATTGTCGCGTTCCTCACGTAGCGGGGGGCGCCGACGATGGTACGCAGAGAGAGGTTCTCTTGGGCTCGGAGTCTCCGTTTGTTCGTCTCCGAGCACAGGGCGTACCATGCCGGAGCCGCGTAGGTGAGGCGGGATCTCACGTATGTCTTGTAGATCCCGAGCTTCGCCCTCAGAGGGAGGCTGGAGTCGAAAAGTGGACGCAGCTTGGCGCGTGCCACCTTGACCTGGCTGACGACGTTGTCGACGTGTTGCTTCATGGTGAGCCGGCGATCAATGGTCACTCCCAGGTACTCGGCATGGCAACTGTTAGCGCGAGGTTACATCCTGTGGCGTAAACAAAACCATACCGCGATGTAGGAATCCGTAACAGCGCCATCTGTTGGCGCAGACAGGTAAACTACCCCAGAATATAATGAGAATGCCACATGGTACTCACTTCAGTGAGGCCGGCTTTAGAGCGACGCGGATGGTCCGCGCGGACCCTACGCGTCGCTCTGAAACTGGCCTAAACCGGGGTTGGGTTCGAGATCAGTTAAAAATTACTCCGAGTCTTGCGAAAATTACCTGAGCGTTCGGAAAAAACCCGAGTGTAACCGAGGTTAAACGAACGAACGAACGGCAGCTTGCCGAACCGAACAGCATTAGGATGGTGTTCGTTGTTTTTCTTTTTGTTAAATAAAGTAAGCATGTGAATAAACTTGTACTTCTGATTTCAGATGAGAGATCTTCCAAAGCGTTCTTATTCTTCTCTTTTTTCTTAAGTTGCTTTGACATTGATAAGTTATCCCGATCAGATATACGAATTATACCTGACGTTACCTGGCTTTAAGCCTAATATTGAGAGTAGCATACTTGACTTCCTTTCCGGTGCGACGAAATTAGCCCCAAACAGCTCACTTCCTGTTTAAAACTCCTAAAATACATGTCATATCCGTTTGGAACCTCAGCAACATTGCGCGCGTAAAGTTTCAGAAATGGCGGCAATTGAAGCCAGCGTTATTGCGCGCGCTCAATTTTCAGGTCATTGGCGTTTTGGATTTCTTTCCGTGCGCACGCGTTCAACAAAATTGAAAATATTCCTAGTTATTCTTCGAAATATCCTTGGAATTTTGTTACGGTTATAGTGTTAATTGTTCAGTGTAACAGCAAAAAATAATCCGTTTAATAAAAATCGCGGTAAATAGCCCCGTGTAGTGAATCATCGAGGAGTGATCGCTACGGCAGTTCCTCTTCCACGTCTCCGGAGCGGAGGAGCAGCCGGAGGAGAAGACATCGGGGGAGTAAGAAAGAATTGAAGGACAAGTGAAATGGAAAAATCTTTCCAAGATTCAGCTAGTAAACTCTCGGCAATGCATTATCATATGGTGAACAGATCGAGTGATGCAATGTTTAGTAACTCATACAATCTCGCAATATGATGATATGTTTGATTATGACATTGAATTTGACAGGAATATCGCGCCCTTTGATATAGGAGTGATATTAGTAAGTAGATAATTGTAACTACCCTCGAAAGTACAAACATTGCACTCATCCGAATCTCATGCCGAGAAAATCATAAGTATTTGCCGTTCGCATGAGTAACAAACTTTTATTGTTCTGTGCTGGGGTTCATTGAACTCGAGTGCGCCAAGTCCTTCGATGGCAATCATACTTGGCGGGAACGTGGTTTGATCAAGCAGAAGGAGGCGCAAAAAAAAGGGATATTTTCGACGGTCATGTCTTGGCTTGTTGAGCACCAAGCAGATTCCGAATACAGGGATAAGGTATGTAATACAATCAACGAGATGTCTTCCGAGGGGGAATATAATAAAATCGATTCTTATCAATTGCGAACTATTGACGTTGGACGAGTGGATCTCGTCCGCAGCGTCGCGAATCTATACTTAATACATTCACGACCGTCGCGTAATGGCAACCTCGTGCAAGATTCCGCCTTCGGTGGATATTCCATAACTAATCCCAGTTTTACAGATTTTATGTCCGAGGAAGGAGAAACCTGGAGATTTTTCGTGAGTTTGAACTCCAGAGCAAGGCAAATAGAGGAGGCAAGCCCTTGCGCAAAGGGCTCCCCGCAACAGTTAGCCCACACTCGCGCGCAGCGGTGTCGCGCCCCCGCCGCCCGGAGCCCGGCTAGCGCTCCGGGCCGCCAGCCTGCGCAAGGCTGGCGCGCGCGCGAAGGGGAAGCGGGAGACAAACGACGACTGCGCGCATTTTCGTGAGTTCGACCTCCAGAGCAAGGCAAGTAGAGAAGGCGAGCCCTTGTGCTGCTGGCTGCCCGCTACACTTAGCCCGCGCCCGCGCGCAGCGGTGACGCGCCCCCGCCGCCCGGAGCCGGCATACGGCGAGCGCTCCGGGCCGCCAGCCTGCGCAAGGCTGGTGCGTGCGCGGAGGGGAGACAGGAGGTGAACGAAGACGCGGCGACTACGAGCGGTAGCCACGTGTGGGTACCGCAGCCCAGTCTGAGCGCCATAAGTACACCAATCAGCGCGGCTTGGCTACAGAGAAATTGAAAATCCCGCGTGAAGTGACCTGTTAATCAATCTTCGATGGTAATATACCGCTGATACAGTTTCTGCAACTTAGTCCACCTGCGCAAGGTTTAAAGCGACATTGACATGCAGTTACGTCAGCCATTCGCGGTTATGCCGGTAGAGCCTGCGCGTAAGGGGACATCGCTACTAAACGCTCGTGTGAGTATGAAATGAATCAGTCTATGCGAGACGGTTCAATTGAACATCTTGCGCAAAGATGTAGATATCTGATGGCTGGCTGTCGTCTATTTCTAGTATCCCGGCGAAACTTGAGATCTAGCTCAGTCTCTGCAACGTTTCCATCTGTACAAGGTTCAAAGCGACATTTTCATACAGAAACATCGCATGACGTGGGTAGAACGAGGCGGACAGAGTGGAGGCAAACAATTTTCCTACAGTTTAATTGTAACGTTTACTCATTTACGTGATATCTTAACCCTTTTTAAGCCAGTGACGAAGAAATATAAAATCAACACTATTTTATATCCCATTTATACAAATTACTTTAAGTAACTTTCTTTACTTTGAAATAAATAATTTCCATATCAGCACTGCTGCTTTTAAGGGATTAAAAGGGAGTTCTAAACATTAGGTATGTGGCTGGAGGACCGGCTATCTATATAATACGATACTCAAAGAGTAAAAGAGTAGTCATAAACTACTCTTATTGTGGTGTTGGACTTACCTTTAATAAGTTAAACCACATTGTTAAGGAACTTTGAGTACCTACCTAGATGATTACCTCCAACCCCTAATATAACAACGCGTTACAATCTAACAACAGAGCCGTCGTTTTTCAATCCGACTACTTTCCTCAATCGGGCAGGATATGGTCGAAAATATGCCTACTTCACTGCTTCAGACAATTATCATTGTAGTCACCTTTCAGATTCACTATCCAAAGATATAGGTCTGCTAATATTATTCAGACAGTCATCCACCAGGATATTGTCGGAGCCATATAGAGAAGCTATCTACATTACTTCTCACAAATGACCTACGTGTCACTGGACCGCGCAGGTCTTCATAATTCACTAGGCAAGCTGCTGTAAGAATTCACTTTTCAGTATATTAGCCAAAAGAAGCTGATGACAGTCCTCGAGTCTCTCAGGACATTAATATAAATTTGAGATCGAGATTTTTTTTTTCACATCTCCACTATTTATTTGGTTGTTTCTCAATATTCGCCTTACTTCGACATATCCCAAGCGAACAGCAGAGGCAGCTTTAACCAAATCGACGAAATAGAGGCAATTTAAGCTTAATGTGTCTTGGATGTGGCTGGTACGGCATACAGCCCACAAGCAGAGTTCCTTAATATTTCTACAGCTGTTCCGTGGAGTACCTACATAGTAGAGGAATAATAATTACATTTAATTTGAGTAGCAATGGAGCATTGAATATCGGACTGAGCATGATATACATTAGCGTGCATTAGTATATATTGAGCGTGGGCGCCATCGTGCCTCTGCCGCCCCGTATGGGACAGTATTGCAAAACTTTTATTGTGCCTCTGCCGCCCCGTATGGGAAAAGACGTGACGCTATGTTATGTAAGGACACCAACCTGGTATTTCTACCAGTGAACTAACTTAATGACAGTATTGAAAAACTTTTATAACCATCTACCTACATTATTATTTTAATGAATGTTATGACCACGCTGGATTATTCCACTGAAGTATGTATATGTATGACTTTTATGGTCCAGTCCTAGGTAACATGGTTTCAGTAATATTATCCACACAGCTGCAGGTAATAATGAAAACGCGTTCAGATACTTGTATTAGGTATCTGATCAATGATACTAAACTTCTTTATCACTATAGACAAATATGCTTATTACGCGTAAACTTGTCTTTTTCTCTATGCTTGCCCACTGTAGAAGCATCTTCAGTAGAGCCAGTTAGCCACACTAGCTCCTGTAATAGAATCAGCCAAATCTAGCTATTCTTCTCAGAAGTGATACGAAAAGGTACTTAGATTAATTGAGTAACTTTATTATTAAAGTCACATTACAGACTTGTTCGCCAGTCTTTTGCAAAGACCAATCATATGTGGAAGGGCATAATCAGTGGTAATGCATCCAGGAGGCGCACTCCCAATTCAAAATACAGCAATTGTAATTTGATTACACCTACTGCTAATCACTAATTTCATCAATGTTTTGTGTTTAAATCAGATTGGCCCTGTCTGCAAGGTTCAAATTATAATAACTAATTTTCACATGTATTCGATTCGGCACGCCTACGTCCCTAGCTCCGGGTTCGTAGGTCAGGCGACCGACCTGATATCCTGACCTCACAACTGCAGTCTTGGTAGTCGTCGAATAGAATGGCGAGCTAGCAGCCAACCACCGAGCACCAATCTCGGTGAACTTGTACGTAAGTGCTGACTGAAGTGAAAACCTAGCGGAGGTAAAGCTTTGCATATTCTTAGATTCATATAGTAGATCAGATGAGTCTTAATAGCCAGAAACTAAGTTTAACCTAGCCAGCCCGAAACTCGGCTGGCTGCAAAAGATGACTTCATCAGACCTTTCTTAAGTTTGTGTTTGTTTCCATCTATTGGCCTTATTTTTGAGTTGCATTTGCGCAGCCTATCTTTGCATCACGTACACGATGATGCAAAAACATTCTGTTTCATAATTTATAAAATGTTTCCATAAATGAACTCCTAGTCATATCACATTGGCGTTTTTAACTCAGCAGTCGATACCAAACACTACTCAATATTAGGCTTAAAGCCAGGTAACGTCAGGTATAATATAGCAATTTTACCTGAAAATAAAATTGTTATTATACATACTTACCTGGCTTTAAGCCTAGGTAAATCGCTGCCTGCTGTGCACATTACTGTGCATTGCATGATCGTGACACATTCTTAGACACGATCAGCTCTTTATTGAGTTGCCAATGACCTGAAAATTGAGCGCGCGCAATAACGCTGGCTTCAATTGCCGCCATTTCTGAAACTTTACGCGCGCAATGTTGCTGAGGTTCCAAACGGATATGACATGTAATTTAGGAGTTTTAAACAGGAAGTGAGCTGTTTGGGGCTAATTTCGTCGCACCGGAAAGGAAGTCAAGTATGCTACTCTCAATATTAGGCTTAAAGCCAGGTAAGTATGTATAATAACAATTTTATTTTCAGGTAAAATTGCTATATTTTCTAGCTAGCGCTAGCGTTCGATAACCGCATTTTATCTCTCTTTCTGTTATTATCGCATATTTTTTCTTACTCCGAGTGAATTTTCACTCGAGAAAGAAAAGTATCCGAGCGCACCCCGGCTTTACATAAGTATAATTCTATTTTGTGACATCTGGAGAGACAGAACCATACTTAGATAAGTATTTGATTAGTGATATTCTCAATTCAGAACTCGGGAGGTAACAGTCTTACGAAATATATACAAGTTTATACACTAGCAATAAGCAATGAGTAATATGTTTATATAATCACATTACACAATGATTAATTCCACGCCTAAACCGAACGGCGTGGAGTCATGAGGGGCTGGGTTGTTGCCAGCACGGGAGAAAAGAAGTGATTTATTGTTACTGACCTTGTCGTCGCAGACCGGAGATCGGAAGCTCGATTCGAGACATGAATGCGGGATAGGAGACAGTTTTGGGATAGGATTGGGAATCGAACCTTGCCGTCGCTGCCGACGCTGTCGCCGGCGTGCTGCCTGCCGACACGTGGAGTCGCCGCTACCGGTACGACGATGTCCAATCAACACGGATCACTTGACCGCTGACGCGAATCTACTTATTTCCCGACGATGTAGATGATTAACACTCCGACCAGGCCCGACGCCTGTATTTGGTAATTGGTACACCGAAATACCATCAATGGCACGATGCCTGAGCAGACATGTTTGTTCTCCCGACGAGAAAAAATAACCTCCAATTTTTCCTCTCGTTTCGATACGAGTGACAGCTGCGGTCCGATTCCGCTTAGTGAAGTCCCGATTACTCGCGGTCGATCCGCGCAACAAAAAACCGGTGCGTTCCGAAGCATAAATATTAAACACACAACATTATGACTTTTGATAATTTGATGTGTGTTTGATGGTGTGTTGAGCTATTTTGAGTTTGCGTATATGTTGCATATGCAAAAAGGTTTGGATATACAAAACATTTCTGTAAAGAGACTGACATACATGGCAAAGGAGGCTTGTAAACCCTGATCTAACAACGCTCTAAATGGCCGGTATTAATCTGTTTTTGATTGGACACTCACAAGTGCTGCGGGTAACACAATTTGGCTACCAAACTTTCCTTTCGAAAAACGGGTCAGCACTGGAGTTGTCTCATTTGTGGAACGGCTAGACCCCAAAGACACTACACGAACCGTTTGAACTGAACTACTTGAATTAACATTTGAAGCGGATGAAGCAGGGAGTGATGTTTCCTTTTACAAATTCTACAGCTTGTGGCTTCTTGGCAAAATCGAACCGAATAGTTATTCATTTGTTACACAGTTGTAACATTTTCGGTTATTTGTAACAAAGGCGTGGGTGTGTAGTATAATTTTCATTCGCTTTTTTTTGCATAAGCACAATTTATGACCTTCAGTACAAAATTCACAGGCTAATGTAGCTGCGTTTGTAACATGCAGTACCTTTGGCTTACTAACACTACCAGAATCAAATCTAATCAGATCTCTTTATTACTGTAGATATTTACATATACTTAGCAAACGTCATTTTTTGCCTCTTCTCTACATTGGACCACTGTGGGAGAAGCAGGGCTTAGATGGTTTTACGCTAGCACTTGATGCCTTCATTGCGCCCTTTGGCTCAATGAACTCGAGTGCTCTATATCTGCCAGTTAAAAACTCTTTGAACTGCCCGAACGTGGGTAAATAGTCTGAAGACAAATTGGATGTTACCTTCAATTCCCACACCCTCCGTGACTCGGAATCCAATTTCAACGAAAGCACTTGATATAACAATTATATCCCACGTCGATACATCGATGCCAAAATTCTTTAACGCATTCAAACAATCGGATAACGTATCCATTAATTATTTTATCTACACAGGTATCATAAACCCTTTTTACTGCGTCCAAAAACCGCACGTTACGACCAGCATAATGATACATTACTTGGTAATAAAAAATAAAAATAAAACTCATTTATTATCTGAATATTGATACATTATGACCATAATGACGCCATCGCTGCTTCACTGCACTGCACTCCAATCGTATCATCTGAACGGCAATCCAGTGCCACTATAGGAACGATGCGAAGAGTAGCTCACTCGCACTGAACAATACTGTCCGGCTCGAAGGACCATGTTCAAATAATAGCCGGTTTAAACTAAAAGAAGCCTCATTCCGCACTTTATATGGACTGGACACCGTATTTCCAAACAAACAAAATCTCATCAAAACATTTTTTTTTTGTTGGAGGGGAAAAATGCCCATGCCCAGGAGTCGGACCTCCCTGCTATGTCCAGGTCCCCACATATTGAGCGGGCATCAGCTCGTGTAGTATACGGATTAAAACAACTCCTTGTATATTACAGATTTTACTGTTAGCCATAAAAAATAAAAAAAATACGGGAAAAATCGAGAAAATGTGTTGATGAGTTAGTTTCGCGATGCCTTTTTACCACATCCGTAGTATCATATCATATCCCAATATCATTAAAGAGGGTAACATTAATTTATTTTTACAAGTTATATAATTCTTTTATTTATATATTAAGTCCTGACTGATCAAAAAGCGGCTAACTGCTGAAGCTTGAAAGATTCTATTGATAGGAATATCTTCTTATTGTTATAAAACCGGAAAGAGAGGATTTTTAGAAATTTGGACCCTAAAACGGTATTAGACATGAGTAGTTCATGAATGAAGGATTCAAATGAAGTACTTCACCGATGTCACTCCTTCATTCACTAGTTCAATTCGGATTCATCTACTTCAGTACTTCACATATCTTCCTACCTTATCATTTACGTACTCACTCGCTCCAAGAGAAATAAAGACGCCGCGAATGCCGCGATTGGCGCGTCGCTCGCATCGCGTCAGCAAACACAGCAAACTGTATCAATTATCATCAACAAAAAAAAAAAAAAAACAATTTTTTCAAGGCGAATCCACCGCGATCGCGATGCATACGGTTCTCGAAAGTCTCAATTGTAACTTTGTAACCCTTACTTACTCCTATAGACATACCTACAAAGTTACATTCTATTTCACACGTTCATTCATTGTATCATTGAACTTGGAGTGTCGTCGACCGTCGCGTATACGGACCTGCAGCTCTCGCCGTTCCTCCGCAGTTCGCCCGCCGCTTCGTCGCAAGCGGACGTGCGCAACACGCGCCCGTGCGCGTCGCGATATAACCGTCGCGAGTGTTTGCACGGAGGGGATTACCTTCTAGGAACGGACGCCGGCTTCGCCTAAGGTCGTACCTGGTCGGTACCCCCTTCGGGCAGCCAACTTGTCCATAGCCCGCTGCTATGGACAAGTTCAAAAGCCCTTCTAAGGGCTACAGTGTAAGTGACAGTGATAGTGACAGTGATAGTGACCGCCAAGCCGATGTGACAGGCAGCCCGCCGCTGGGGATCACCCCGCGCCGTAGTCGCTTCACCACATCGGCATCCCTGGACCGCCTGCTCCCCGTCTCAACGTCGACGGAATATGGGTCCCCATTGGTGCGCCGTCCGGTTTCGCCGAGAGCGGAGCTTGAGTTGGACGGATTATATTTAATCCGGGCCGCTCAAGCCAAACTGTTCTCGCCGGGACTGTTACGCGCCATGGAGGCCTACATCGCCGATAGCCGCGCGGCCCTGGAGGGTATGCCTGCGGCTAGCACCGGCGACGAAATCCTTGACGCGAGACTGCTGGAGCAGGCGCGCGAGCAGCCGCTTATCCTGCCGCCCCCGCCCCGTGGGACGAGGCGGGCGCGCAGTGTAAGCCCGTCGGATGAACTGCTGCGGGGTAGTGGGAAGCGGGCCTTGCTCGCGGACTCACCGTCCCCGCCGCCCCGCCCGCCTGCACCCAGGAAGACCGGACTGGACATGCCGAGGTTGTCGCCCCTGCTGGGCGAGCCCCAGGCATCCGGGTCTGGCGCCGCCGCCCCTGGACTGACCGCCGCGTGCGAAAGAGTGAGTGAGAGTGCTACAACACAAATGACAGGTATGAGTGTTTCAACTAATAAGTGCTCTCCCGCAGTGTCGTTTGCCGCGGCGGCCGCGACCGCAATTCCCGTGTCTGGGGCACCGCGCCCCAGCACCGCGCCCCCCCCCCCGATCAGTGAGGCACCCGGTGCCGCCAACCGCGCGTCCGCCCGCCCCGTCGGCGACCACGTCGCGAGTGCCCGCCCGCCCCACGCGCTCCGCCGCTGCGCCCGCGATAGTGCCCGCCCGCCCTACGCGCCCCGCCGCCGCGCCCGCGAACCCGCCCACCGCCGCGACTGTGCCCGCCCGCCCTACGCGTCCCGCCGCTGTGCCTGCGAACCCGCACGCCGCCGCACCCGCGAAAGGGCCCGCCCGCCCAATGCCGCCCGCCCGCCCAACGCCGCCTGCCGCTACCGCCGCCCAAACCGCAGCCGCGATCGCCACCACCACCGCCGCCCCGTCGGGAGGCGCTGCGCCACAGCAGCCCCGCCAGCCGCGCTATCCGCCCCTTATTGTGGAGGTCCTTCCAAACTGGGCCGACCACTTCAGGGCGATAGCCAGCGAGCTCGGCCGGGCTCCCAGCGCGCGCGCCTACCAAAAGGGTGTGCGCTTCACCCCAACGGCCGAAGACGAGTACCGGCTTGTGCAGCGTTACCTGTGCAGGCTGGAGAAGGACCACGGAGTTCGGTGGTTCTCTTACTCGCTGCCGGCCGACAAGACCCAGAAGGTGGCGATCCGCGGGCTGCCTTCCAACACCACGCCGGAAGAGATCGTCGCGGCACTTGCGGAACTCGGTGTGGAGGCCGAGTACTGCAAACAGATCCGGGCGCGCAAGGGGCGCCCCGGTTGCATCTTCTACGCGTCCCTGCGGAAGAATCCCGACCGTGCCCCCAGTGCAGTATATGAGATCTCAGAGCTCATGTACATGCCGGGGGTGAAGATCGAGGCTTGGCGCTCCAAGCAGGGCCCGGCCCAGTGCCACAGGTGCCAACAGTTCCGGCACTCGTCGCATATGTGCCACCGCCCCCAGGCGTGCGTGCGTTGCGGCGGTCCCCACTCGGCGCGGGAGTGCCCCCGCCCGAAAGACCAGCCGCCGACGTGCGCCAACTGCGGTGGCCCGCACACGGCCAATAACGCGACGTGCCCCGTGTTCCGCCAGGAGGCGCGGAACAAGAAGGCCGGCACTGTGGCGCTCACTAATGCGCCTGGGCCCAAGAAGATGCAGCCCCCCCCTCCGCCACGTCCTGATCTGCAGGAAGAAACGGCGCCCGCCTCGCTTATGGCGCAGGCGAACGACGGAGTCCCCAGGCAGAAGACGAAGCGGGGGGGGAAGAAGAAGAAGAAGGCGACGGCTCCACCTGCCGCCGGCGCCGCGGCGACTACTCTCGCCGCCAGCGAGACTGCGGCCGCCGCTGGCGCCGCCACTCCGGCTGCGGCGATAGGGCAGCAGGACTTGGGGCACCTCACAGCCCTGCTCGCCCTCCTCAGCGACCCCACTGCCCTGGGCAGACTCACCGCTCTGCTCCGCAATGCATGAGCCGCTCAGGGTCGTCCACTGGAACGCGCAGTCGCTGACAGGGAAGAAGCGGCTGCTCCACGTGTTCCTGAGGGACTACCGCGTCGACGTGATGCTCATCAGCGAGACACACCTAGCCGGAAGCGACAAGCTGTCGCTGCCCGGCTACTTCGTCTACCGCAAGGACGAGAAGACCTCCAGCGGCCGAACCTTTCGAGGCTTGGCAGTCATCGTCGGCAGGAAGATCGTCCACCAGCTCGTCGACGCCCAGGAGTATTCATCCCTGTATGCTTTGGGCGTCGACCTCCAGGTCGCCGGCGAGGTGCTGCGACTCTACGCCGCCTACAAGCCCCCCAGTACACCAATCCGCACCGCCGAGCTACGGGGGCTGCTACAGTCGCCGCACCCGACAATTGTCGCCGGCGACCTCAACGCCAAGCACACCGCCTGGAACTCCACCAGGGTGTGCCCAGCTGGACGCGCCATCCATGCCGACTCCGTGAGCCACAACTACGACGTCATCGGTCCCGACGAGCCCACCCACTTCGACGCGCGGGCCGGATGGGACATCATCGACGTCGTGGTCGTCAGAGGTCTCCGGACACCGCCGAGCCAGGAGGTTCTCCCTGACCTCCCTTCGGACCACAGGCCTGTTCTTCTCGTCCTGGCGGATCTGCCCACCCGGGTATCTCCGCCAGCACCACGTCGCCGCTACCAGTGGGGCGCCTTCACCGCCGCCCTAGACCAACCCTCCACCAGTTGCCCCGTCAACCAGCCGGAAGACGTTGACCGCCTGGCATCGCTGCTAACTACCCAGATCCGAGACGCGCTCGACCTATCATCGCACACCGTAGCTCGCGGGGGGAAGCCCAATCCTCTTCCTGCTGAGCTACGCGCACTCATCTGCGATAAGCGCGCTCTCCGGAAGCAGTGGCAGCAAACCCGCTGCCCCACGATGAAGACCAGGCTCAACGCCATGACGGCAGAGCTGAAGCGCCAACTTGATCGCCACGCTGAAGAATCTTGGGAACGCCACGTCGAGTCCATAGGCGACCACGTCCCCTCCGTGCATCGCCTGTGCCGGGCTTTGTCGACCACTCCTGCTCCTGTTCGACCAATCCTGGGCAGCGACGGCCTACCAAGATTCCGAGCCCAAGACCGTGCAGAGATCTTCGCCGAATGCCTCGAGAAGCAATTCAAGCCGAACCCAACGGATGATGTGGAGCACGTCGCAACAGTCGAGAGACACCTGCGAGAGTACTTCGCCACGCCGATAGCTCCCGAAGAGGACCCCATCGTCGTCACGCCCGGCCAGATTGTGCGTGCATTCCGACGTACCAAGCCCAGGAAAGCCCCGGGCGCAGACCGAATACCCAACACGGCGCTGTTACATTTGCCGCCACGCACTGTGGCGGCCGTTGCGCGCCTGTTTAACGGTATCTTGCGCACGGGTCACTTTCCAACCCAATGGAAGGAGGGCTTGGTTATCATGTTGCCCAAGCCGGGCAAGGACACCAAGCTGCCTGAGAGCTATCGGCCGATCACCCTACTGAGCACCATCTCAAAGGTGTTTGAGAAGCTCCTGTTAGCGAAGTTACTGCCCCACATCCAGCCGCGCCCGGAACAGTTCGGCTTCAGGCCCGAGCATTCTACGACGCTTCAGCTCACCAGAGTACTGAATGACATGACGGTTTGTTTGAACAAAAAAGAATACACTGTCGCAGTACTTCTGGATATGGAGAAGGCGTTCGACAGAGTATGGCACGAGGGGTTGCTGTACAAGCTGTCGACGTCCCCTGCCCCAAGAAGAACGGTCAAGACAATCGCCTCTTTCCTGAAGAATCGCCGCTTCCGAGTGATGGTGGAAGACGCCGTCTCCGAGGAACATCCCGTCGCAGCCGGCGTCCCCCAGGGCTCCTGCCTGTCTCCCGCCTGCTACGCCCGATACACGGACGACATCCCTGTCGGGCCGGGTGCCCAGCTGGCACTCTTTGCAGACGACGCAGCCTACTATGCGTCGTCGTTCCAGGCTCCGCACGCTGCCATCAAACTGCAGCGCACCCTGGACATCTTGCCCGACTGGCTCGCCAAGTGGCGACTGTCCGTCAATGTTGGGAAAACGCAGGCGCTCATCACAGGCCAGAGTCTCCTTCCGCCATCGCTCCAGCTCCAGGGACAGCACATCGAGTGGTCTTCGCAGGTGAAGTACCTGGGAGTGACCATTGATCGCCGGCTCACCATGAAGCAACACGTCGACAACGTCGTCAGCCAGGTCAAGGTGGCACGCGCCAAGCTGCGTCCACTTTTCGACTCCAGCCTCCCTCTGAGGGCGAAGCTCGGGATCTACAAGACATACGTGAGATCCCGCCTCACCTACGCGGCTCCGGCATGGTACGCCCTGTGCTCGGAGACGAACAAACGGAGACTCCGAGCCCAAGAGAACCTCTCTCTGCGTACCATCGTCGGCGCCCCCCGCTACGTGAGGAACGCGACAATCCAGAGGGACCTAAGATGGGAAACCGTGGACCAGTTTGTCCAGAGGCTGGCGAAGGGCATGTTCGCGCGTGCGGATGCATCACACCTTCCGCACATCGCCGAACTGGCGCCGCACCATGCGCGCCCGCCCGACCGCCGCCGCCTGCCACGCGACCTGGTTGCCTAGCCGGCGATCACCCACTGCACACCAGCGCCACAAGAAGACCACCGCCCGCAGGGGCCATCCGATGACCTGTCCACAGGAGTGGACAGAGGCGATTCTTCGGGAAGAGGTCCGTCGACCTGACCCCGACTCCCCACGCCCCAGAAGGGGTGCGTGAGATGACTATGATGATGATCATTGAACTAAAGCATGCCGCATTCGACTCAATACATCAGTATTTCAGTAAATGAAAGATAAAACCCCCATGCTACTGAGATAGTTGGATCCGAAGAGCTAGTAAACTAAATGAACTAAATGAACTAGATGAGTGATATACTTCACGGTGTACGAAAGATGCATATCAATCTTTTCTTTTCAGTGACACATTTTGCGCATGTCTAAACGGTATAAAAATTATCCTTTTTAAAGTTTGTAACAAAAATCAATTAACTCCCTAAAGATTCTACGGCGAAACAAACCATAGCGCGATGCAGCCGATGCACAGCGCCATCTATCGAAACTGAGACTTAAATACAAATTAGCCAACATTTATTAGCCCCGCAAAGGGCATCAAAAAATAGAGTAAGACTCATTTGAGTGTTCCCCTCCACGGAAATCTTTAGTAAAAGGCGAAAGATTTTTACGTTTTGAAGGGAAACCAGAGTAACGATGAAACTATTAGCGCGAGCTTATATCCTGCGGCGTAAACCAAACCATAGCGCGATGTAGGAATCGGGAACAGCGCCATCTGTTTGCGCAAACAGGTAAACTATCCCCAGTATTATGAGAATGGCACGTCATGGTCTTCAATTCAGTAATCCGGTTTTACATAAGTATCGTTCTGTCACGTTCTTTTTAGTGACATCTGCAGAGACAGAACGATACTTAAGTATTTGATTAGTGTAAGTTAATCTCAATTCAGAAATCGGAGCTTTCTAATAAAAATATACAAGTTGTATACACCAGAAATAAGCAAAGGTATAATAACTAACACAAATCGCATATATTATAATAATAATAAACGTTTTTACGAGCTGCTCGTGCCCATATATTACATTAAATAAGTACACATTTAGATGAAATTAAACTATCAATTACAATAAAAATTTGTATAATAAATATTAAAAAAATAATATAAACGTAGCCCGTTAATGACCCTACCGAGGGGCACAGGCCTTTATCCGCATACGAGTAAGATTAAGCCATATTCCACCACGCTGGCTCAGTGCGGGTTGATGGAGGGTTTTACGAACACTACCGCGTAGCGATAGTAGCCGGGACCTACAGCTTAACCTGTCATCCGAAACACTGAACGTCCGATAATCTACTTAAGATAAATTAATTATCTCATTGGTCAAGATTCGAACGTGCATCTCACATGTAAAGCAACCGTGAAACCCGTTAGAGCACGGAGCTCTCGTGTGCAGTCGTTCCTAGTGCCCCAGCAGCAGCAGCGGTGAATCCCATCTGTCAGCAACCGTACTCAGGATGGAGTGGGCACTTTCTAATGATTGCATGGAATGAACCGTCAACCCTGGCCTCCGCAGACATGCGTGAGGCGCTGCAGTGCTGCGGCAACCGTATCACCACTCTGAACACGTTATTACATATTGGACCCGCAGAGCGCTGCATGCATTAAGTTATGACAAGTGCATCATTTGTATGAAGATTTATACACTGCACAGCCCATAGGCCTAGTTTAGTAAGTGAATAGTAATAATATAGGAGCAAAATGGCGGTCGCTGGACGCTTCAACCCTTGCTCTTGCAGCGGTGGTTTATGTGAGAGTTGTAGACGGGCACGACGTGGTTCATGTCACAATATTGGCCTCATAAGCAAAGGTAGCCCCTCTGAAACCATTAACTGTTTCACGGCTGGAACTGATCGTTGCAGCTTTATTGGCAAAGCTGTTGCAAGATATTTCCGATTTGTTGAACATACACATGGACCGAATCTATGCTTGGACAGACTCGATGGTGGTTCTGTCATGGTTGCAGTCACAACCAAGCCACTGGCAACTATTCCTTGGTAATAGAGTCTCCGAAATTATCCAGAATATAGATAATGAAAGGAGGAGGCACGTCCTGTCAAACTCAAACTCAAACTCAAAAGTACTTTATTACTGTAGATATTTACTGTTCGATTCAAAATCGATATTCGATCGATGGTTTCGGAACGGCCATTTTGAATTTGACGTTGCTGCCAACCTGGCAGTTTTTGACAACTGACAGACAAAAAGCCCTCGCAATGTAACGCGTATTGATTAGGGTATTGAATTTAAATCGCAAGCCATCTGGATTGTATTCGGGGTTCCCTCAGGATTGTCTAGATAGCTGAGTGTGTTGTGGTTCCCCGAACCAGATAAAGTTCGCATTTACGTGGCCGATTGGTTTTTCCCACGTAACATAACCTGTGTTGGAACACTGTGCTCGTCGAAGCTGGCCTGCCAGTCATACCTGGTTGGCTGAAGAACCTGTCTACCAAGAAGAGCCTAGGGTGCACCCGGGCCTTGCAGAGAGACAGGAGTTTGACGGGAACGAAGCACAGACCAGGTTAGATCGACTCCATAATTACTTGCTCGGTGAACCGCCGACGTTCACACTTCTTGGCATCTGATCGCTACGCTACCTCGTAGCTGATGGGCCCCTGCGAGGTCATTAGGTGCCGAGAAGCCTGAACATTTTATTAGCAAGAGCGTGGTTTCCTGAGATTTGCAGCCGTCAAGTCTCCAGGAACCCACGATTTGGGACTATCAATCTGTAGGTATAGGCGGTTATTAGCTAACTTGGTGTTGTTCCTGTATCCACATAGATTGGTAGTATTGTAAGCTATAAGTCTATTGCTGGTAGTAGACAGACAGATATTACAGTTTTCCCTAAATGACCAGTTGTACTGAGATGTGACTCAGAATAGTAGGTACTCAACTTAGGTACATTGTAGGTGAATTGAAATTTGCATTGAAGTACCAGTTAGTCAATCTATTAGTGGTCTAGTAATGCTAATGAATGTTTGGTTAACATAGGTAGTTACATCTATTGATAGCAGGCTATTACATTGTTTTCAGTTTATAGCCATTTATAACTTGAACTAATATTGACTATCTGTGTGTGTTATAATGATAAAGGGAAACTAAATTGTATTTACAGAATTTATATAGATATAAAACTCGGTTCCTATTGTTTAAGGAAAACAGCATTGTTTAAGTTGTGGTTTAGGGTTCCCTCGTTTGGGTTGTAGACTGGAGGGTCCAATAAAATTGAGTTACTGCAAATTGTGAGTAAGTATCGTTCCGATCATGTCGTTATCTGAAATCCAGAAGGGTGTTTCTAAGGAACTCAGATGGTTTTCCTCCGCACACGGTCTGATAGACCGTTTAGATAGGCATGATGTGGTATTGGAGCGGTCTATGGACGTTAAGGAACGTTACAACAGGGTGCTCGAATTGTCCGCGCAGGCGGAATCAGTTGATGGTTGCGCACCTGACAGGCTGTCACGGTTGCTAGGGGATGTCGACCAATGTATGGAGATGGCAGCTGCTATCACGCAGAAGGCTGCGGACATACGTAGACAGCGCGAGTCCAGCCATGGTGGTGACATTGAAGCACCTCTGCCGCTTCAGGGTTCGGGGTCCAGGTTACCTGCCATAACTATGCCTACCTTTGACGGAGTGTCCGGTGAATGGATGAGCTTCATCAATCTGTTCGACAGTTTGATGCACATGCGATCGGACATTACCAAGTCTGTCAAGATGGCTCAGCTGGTGGCAGCATTGAGGGGTGAGCCTAGGGAGCTGGTCGCTCATTTGACAGTTACGGAGGGTAACTATGAAACGGCCAGACAATTGTTGGTCAGACGTTACCATAACAAACGGAGGTTGGCCGATGCCCAACTGAACCGTTTGTTTAGTATCCCGGTTGTGAACAAGGTCGGGGCCATACAGACGGAGGTTTTGAACCCATTGTTGTCCGTCACCAAGGCTCTAGAGAATCTTGGACTTCCGGTTGGTGAATGGTCGTACCTACTGCTGTACATTGTACTTTCCCGCCTACCCGCTGACGTGCAGACTCGTTTCGAACAGTCTCACGGGAGGTCGGCCGAGGACCTGCCCGCCTTCTCCGACTTGGTCGGATTCTTGGAAGAGGAGGCTCGACGGGCAGAGAATTTGGGGTTGACGGTCACCCATCCTTCGGAGCCACAGAGAGCTGCCGGGAGCGCTGTGAGTAGGGGCCCTCCGACGAGGAAGGACCGCACCAACCGGCAGTCGTATGGGACTGTGAGTGCATTGACCCCACATAGTGAGACCTGCCCATGTTGTAGGCAGATTGGCCATGCTGTGGCCAATTGCAATAAGTTCGGGGAACTTAGGGTTGAGGGACGGCGCCGGATGGCCAAGCAGCGGAGCTGGTGTTTCCTGTGCCTCGGGCCACACATGGCTAGGGACTGCACGCGCGCAAAAATGTGCGGATATTGTGGTGGGGCCCACAACAATCTGTTGTGCATGAACCGGTCCGGCCAACAGCCTCCACAGGGCCGTATCCAGGGTGACACGGCATGGGGCCCTGAGAATTCGTTTGCGACTCGGAGCGCAACTCAGGGGCCAACGTCCCCACGTCCACAGGGCCGTACCCAGGGTGACACGGCATGGGGCCCTGAGAATTCGTTTGCGACTCGGAGCGCAACTCAGGGGCCAATGTCCCCACGTGCACAGGGCGGTACTAGGGTGCAGGGCCGCACTCAGGGTCATCACATGGGGGGCCCTGAGTTTTCGGTTGCGACTCAGCATCCGACTCAGCGGGCAATGGGGCCACAAGCACGCAGCCACCCAGGGGTGCAGGGCCGCACTCAGGGTCATCACATGGGGGGCCCTGAATTTCGGTTGCGACTCAGCATCCGACTCAGCGGGACATTGGGTATGTTGAGCAGGCCGTAACGGGCGGGTGGCATGGGACACCTTCGAGCTATGCGGATGCGGTTCGGACGCCGCCTCAGTTGTCGCCCCGCTCGTCGCCTCGTCCTCGTCGGTCGCATGTGATGTCCCCCCCGCTCATGGAGCGGCCACGGTTGAATTCACGCCCACCCCCCTTCGGGGGGCGTCGTAGGGTGGCAATGGAACCGGCGCGTGGGCCATTTGTACAATGGGACCCTCTGGCGTATAGCTGCCTACCTGATCGGTTACAGGCACAGTGGGGCCCCGGGGGTCCTCGCTAGGAATTTGCGGCCCAACCATTGGTTGCCCCCCAACCGGAGACGGTGGTGTTACCGATCGCCTCTGTGCTTGTTTGGGATTTGGCGGGCAACCCAACATACGTTCGCGCCCTATTAGATTCTGGAGCTCAGGGCTGCATTGTATCGAATGATTTAGCAAAATGGTTGGGCCTCAATATAAATAATGTATCGCTGCCGAGGAAATTGGTCCCTGCTGGGGATTACAGGGCAACCCTTCACGGGTTTTGTGATGCCTCTGAACGAGGGTTTGCGGCAGCGGTTTATTTGCGAACCGTCACCTCCACCGGGGAGGTCGACGTGCGTTTGGTTTTGGCAAAAAGCAAGGTAGCGCCTATTCGGACAAGGATGACGATTCCAAAACTGGAACTGTCCGGGGCTGCTCTTTTGACCAAACTTTTGAATCACACTCTAACAGTGTTGCGTGGGTCAGTGGTGTTGGAGGATACGGTGTACGCGTGGACGGACAGCCAGATTGTTTTGTGCTGGCTGAAGGCTTCGGTCCATAACTTAGAGGTTTTTGTTGCGAACCGTGTCTCCCAGATTGTGTCGTCTGAGGTCCCACTGACCTGGAGACATGTACCAGGAGAATTGAACCCGTCTGATTGTGCATCCAGGGGATGTCGGGCTCCTGAACTCGTTAGACACCATTTGTGGTGGGGACCACCCTGGCTTGCCAGGAGAGAATCGGACTGGCCCCACAGCCATGTAGTAGTATCTTCGGATCATGGCCCCAGAGCGGCCGTGCATGTTACCCAGAAGGCTGAGGACCCTGACGCCGGGTTTCTGCTGGACCGGTATAGCTCACTTGACAAGTTGATAAACGTGTCCACTTGGATTAGGAGATTCGCTCGAAATTGTCGTACTCCTCGCGATCAGCGAACGTTGAACCCTATTCTGAATCCGGCAGAGCGAAACGAGTCGCTACTGAATTTGGTCCGGTTGGTACAGTCCTCGAAGTTTGGGGCAGAATTGGAGATTATACGAAGTGGACGTTCGAAATTGAAGGGAGCCGTCGCGCGTCTCAACCCCTTTGTTGATTCGACCGGGTTACTTCGGGTAGGAGGAAGATTGCGCAATGCGAATCTGTCGTATTCGGCTCGTCACCCACTTCTGCTCCCCAAGGGGGGACAGTTAGTTGAATTGCTGGTGACTGATCGTCATATTAAAAACGCGCATGCCGGCTGTAACGCGTTGTTGGCCACGCTCCAGCGGGAGTTTTGGATCTTATCTGCCCGCCGTGTCATACGGAACATCGTGTTTCGGTGCATGCCTTGTTATCGACTTAAGGCTGCCACGATGCAACCTCTCATGGGGGACTTGCCCCCTGATCGTGTGAATGAGGTCAGACCGTTTTCAGGTGTTGGTACGGATTTTGCCGGACCGTTTATGGTGAAGAGTTCACGATTGCGTACCGCTAAGCAATACAAGGCGTACCTATGTGTGTTTGTTTGTTTATCCACCAAGGCGGTACATCTCGAGCTCGTTGCTGATCTCTCGACAGAGGCTTTCATTGCTTGTTTGGATAGGTTTGTTTCTCGAAGGGGACTTCCAACTTTGATCCGCTCTGATAACGGCACTAACTACGTCGGTGCGGAACGATACTTACGAGAGATAGTCAATTTTTTGAATGTAAATAAAGTGGATATTGGAACGGCCCTCTCCCGTCGGGGTATACAGTGGACCTTCAGCCCACCGATTTGCCCCCACTGGGGTGGGATTTTTGAGGCCGTAGTTAAGTCAGCTAAGACGCACTTGGGGCGTATAGTAGGTCAGACCGCGCTGACTTTTGAGGAGCTCGCGACATTGTTTTGTAAGATCGAGGCCGTTCTCAATTCGCGACCGTTGTGTCCGCTCAGCTCGGATCCAAATGACCTGGAGGCTCTGACCCCAGGCCATTTCTTGATAGGACAGCCACTTAACGCGTTGCCCGAGCACCCCTTCGAGGGAGTGAAATTGTATCGGTTGTCAAGGTATCAGATGTTGCAGCAGTTTACTCAGAATTTCTGGAAGCGTTGGTCGCTCGAGTATCTGCATATCTTACAACAGCGCCTTAAGTGGACTGACAAAACCAGCCCCCCTAGTGTTGGTGACCTCGTTCTGGTTAAGGATGCTAACCTACCGCCACTACGTTGGCGCAGGGGGCGCATTGTTAACTTGTTCCCTGGCAAGGACGGGACCCCCCGGTCTGCGGAGGTTCTAGTAGGAGGCTCGGTTCTAAAACGAGCGGTAGCAACGTTGTCTCGGCTGCCCGTAGATTAGGGGACAGGTGGGTGCCTGTCCGGGCGGGTGATTGTTCGATTCAAAATCGATATTCGATCGATGGTTTCGGAACGGCCATTTTGAATTTGACGTTGCTGCCAACCTGGCAGTTTTTGACAACTGACAGACAAAAAGCCCTCGCAATGTAACGCGTATTGATTAGGGTATTGAATTTAAATCGCAAGCCATCTGGATTGTATTCGGGGTTCCCTCAGGATTGTCTAGATAGCTGAGTGTGTTGTGGTTCCCCGAACCAGATAAAGTTCGCATTTACGTGGCCGATTGGTTTTTCCCACGTAACATAACCTGTGTTGGAACACTGTGCTCGTCGAAGCTGGCCTGCCAGTCATACCTGGTTGGCTGAAGAACCTGTCTACCAAGAAGAGCCTAGGGTGCACCCGGGCCTTGCAGAGAGACAGGAGTTTGACGGGAACGAAGCACAGACCAGGTTAGATCGACTCCATAATTACTTGCTCGGTGAACCGCCGACGTTCACACTTCTTGGCATCTGATCGCTACGCTACCTCGTAGCTGATGGGCCCCTGCGAGGTCATTAGGTGCCGAGAAGCCTGAACATTTACATATTCTTAGCAAACGTCATTTTTTGCAAATGTAGAGACATTGGACCACTGTGGGAGAAGAAGGGCGTAGAAACTCCCACAGATTGATTTTTAGATCTCTTTTATAAATAGGTTGTGCCTAACTAATACAATTATGATTTATTGTTATTTAATAAGCTGGAATAAATAATTACAAAATTATTAACAGCAAGGTCTGTGTTGAGCCAGATTAACCCCATACAGTCCTGTCATTTAAGTAATCTTGAACATTGTAATATCCCTTTTTCGACAAAGTCGCTTTAACATGCTTTTTAAATTGCTCAAATGGCAATTTCAAAATCTCCAGAGGTATCTTATTGTAGTAGAGAATGCACTGACCCTTGAAAGAATTGCTAACCTTCGCGAGTCTAAAACGGGGCGCACATAGTCTGTGATTATTTCTTAGGTAAACATTACAGCTATCGCTAAGTTTGGAAAATGTTGTAAGGTTCTTGCGTACATACATTATATTTTCGAAAATAAATTGACTAGCTACTGTTAGTATGTCAATTTCTTTAAAAAGCTCTCTTAAGGAGTCTGTTCGTTTTAAATTATAAATTGCTCGAATAGCTCTTTTCTGTAAAATAAAAATAGTTTGAATATCCGCTGCTTTCCCCCACAACAAGATACCATGGGACATCACACTATGAAAGTAACTAAAATATACTAGCCTAGATGTAGCCACATCCGTCCTTTGTCTGATGTTCCTAACAGCGTAAGCCGCAGAACTTAATTTACCAGCCAATTTATCTATGTGGGGTCCCCACTGCAATTTGCTATCAATGGTTATTCCAAGAAACTTCGTATCATTTACTAATTCTAACGTGCTGTTGTCTAACACTAAACTGGTCTCGACTTGCCTGACATTTGGAAGTGAGAATTTGATACACTTGGTTTTACCAGCGTTTAACAATAAATTATTAACTGTGAACCAATTCAAGGTTAAAGACAATACACCATTAACATCATCAAATTCTCCTTTTTGTCTTTCAATTTTGCTGATAACCCTGCTGATCTCGCCTCAAGAGGCGTTAAGGCAAGTGATCTGACAGATAATGAACCTTGGTGGACCGGACCTGCATGGTTGAAGACCAAGGACACTGAGATTCTAAGACCCACATCAATCCCAAGCACATAATTAGAGAGCAAGAACTCGTTTCACACTCTGATGCAAGAAACATCCATTTGGGAGAGATTTTCATCAATGCTCAGGATGAAAAGAGTAAGAGCTGAAGGACAAAAAGAAGATTTTGATGATGTCAATAGAGTATTATCTTTAACCTTGAATTGGTTCACAGTTAACAATTTATTGTTAAATGCTTATAAAACCAAATGTATCAAATTCTCACTTCCAAATGTCAGGCAAGTTGGGACCAGTTTAGTGTTGGACAGCAATACGTAGAATTAGTAAATGACACGAAGTTTCTTGGAATAACCATTGATAACAAATTGCAGTGGGGACCCCACATAGAAAAATTAGCAGGTAAATTAAGTTCTGCGGCTTACGCTGTTAGGAACATCAGACAAAACACGGATGTGGCTACATCTAGGCTAGTATATTTTAGTTACTTTCATAGTGTCATGTCCTATGGTATCTTGTTGTGGGGGAGAGCAGCGGATATTCAAACTATTTCTATTTTACAGAAAAGAGCTATTCGAACAATTTATAATTGAA
The DNA here is from genome assembly GCA_949825045.1 of Argyresthia goedartella. NCBI lineage: Eukaryota > Metazoa > Arthropoda > Insecta > Lepidoptera > Argyresthiidae > Argyresthia > Argyresthia goedartella. Next base: position 2,046,635 of record OX463827.1, on the reverse strand, counting down.
AACGCACAGACTCCTTAAGACATCTTTTTAAAGAAATAGATATACTAACTGTAGCTAGTCAATTTATTTTCGAAAATATAATGTATGTACGCAAGAACCTTACAAAATTTCCCAAACTTAGCGATAGCTGTAATGTTAACCTAAGAAATAATCACAGACTACTTGCGCCCCGGTTTAGACTCGCGAAGGTTAGCAATTCTTTCAAGGGTCAATGCATTCTCTACTACAACAAGATACCTCTGGAGATCTTGAAATTGCCATTTGAGCAATTTAAAATCCATGTTAAAGCGACTTTGTCGAAAAAGGGATATTACAATGTTAATAATTTTGTCATTATTTATTCCTGCTTATTAATTATGATAATGACTAAATATTATATTATGTATTAGTTAAGCATAAGCAATTTTTAAAAAGAGATCTAAAAATCAATCTGTTGCAGTTTCTACGCCCTTCTTCTCCCACAGTGGTCCAATTTAGAGAAATGGCAAAAAATTACGATTGCTAAGTATATGTAAATATCTACAATAGTAATAAAGACATTTGGAATTTGGAATTTGGCTCAGTGTAAAAGATTTTTAGATTAAAAAAAACAGAAGATACGATATCTTAAGTGCTGCTGAATTTAATGATGTTGAAGCCAGCTGTTTGAGATACTATTAGAAATTAATATATGGTCAAGAATTTCAAGATCTGATAAAGAAAGGTAAAGTTAGAAACAAAGATTCTTTGATCAAACTTAAACCATACTTGGATGGTAACAATTTGCTGAGAGTCATCCCAAGCAAGCAGCATGTTACAAGATTAATAGCAGATTCACACACAAAAACCTAACACGGTACGGTCCAGCAGGCAATGACGTACATCCGGACCAAGTACTGGGTAAAAGGTCTGAAATCAGCAGTTTCGGTCGAAGATTTCAGTCGAAAGTGTATTGTGTGCATAAAGAATAATGCACTAACAAAGCAGCAGCTAATGGGCCAGTTACCCAAGTTCGAAGGATATATCATATCAGTATCTAGGAAATATTTGAATAACAAACATGAATCATTCATCAATCATGTTAAACGGTAAGAAGAATATAGGTGAGTAAAAACATAATATATAACGAAAATAAACTTTTATAAACCCATTATCAAACACGCGAGTTCAGTTGAAATGATTTGTTATGAAGTTTCGATGTTTTATTAATGGACAACGTAATTAACATATGTTTAAACATGTACAACATTTTCTTAGTAATTTCAATCCGATTGTTACTTACATAGAGTACAGTAGGTATGTATGAACATTTCTCATATACATTACCTTCAATTAAGTTAACAACATGTTCGCAACGAGTACGCTTATAATCTTTAATAAGTTTGTTTAAGCAACAAGCTATCATTGCAATAACATTGTGCTTATTTTTGAATATATGTGTAACAACTACAGTAGGCCAGCTTCACCTTTTACTCTAAAATGTATGACTAAAAGACAAAATAGATTTAACCGCCCACCATAGATTAGTATTTACACCACGGATGTAATTTATTAATCCGCCGTTTTGGCAGTAATATTAATTTTGACAACGGTCTTTTTAAACTGTGAATACCCTTACTTGGTATTGGATATCATAGAGCGGACGCCGTTCCCCCATAGGCCTCCAAACTTGGGTGATTTTGGTGGCGCAAAATGCCATGTCGTACCATCATTGGCTAAGAGCTCGGCTATCAATGCCATGTCGTACCATCATTGGCTAAGAGCTCGGCTATCAATGCCATGTCGTACCATCATTGGCTAAGAGCTCGGCTATCAATGCCATGTGGTACCATCATTGGCTAAGAGCTCGGCTATCAATGCCATGTCGCACCATCATTGGCTAAGAGCTCGGCTATCAATGCCATGTCGTACCATCATTGGCTAAGAGCTCGGCTATCAATGCCATGTCGTACCATCATTGGCTAAGAGCTCGGCTATCAATGCCATGTCGCACCATCATTGGCTAAGAGCTCGGCTATCAATGCCATGTCGTACCATCATTGGCTAAGAGCTCGGCTATCAATGCCATGTCGTACCATCATTGGCTAAGAGCTCGGCTATCAATGCCATGTGGTACCATCATTGGCTAAGAGCTCGGCTATCAATGCCATGTCGCACCATCATTGGCTAAGAGCTCGGCTATCAATGCCATGTCGTACCATCATTGGCTAAGAGCTCGGCTATCAATGCCATGTCGTACCATCATTGGCTAAGAGCTCGGCTATCAATGCCATGTCGCACCATCATTGGCTAAGAGCTCGGCTATCAATGCCATGTCGTACCATCATTGGCTAAGAGCTCGGCTATCAATGCCATGTCGTACCATCATTGGCTAAGAGCTCGGCTATCAATGCCATGTCGTACCATCATTGGCTAAGAGCTCGGCTATCTCTTTTGCAACGCTATTAGGGCTCTTGGACCACATTTGTCTTAATTTAGAAATTATGGTAAATGTATTGATTACTGTTGAATGGTGTTTTACCTAAGTAATGTTTGTGCTCGTGGTATGCCTGAAATGCATCAGTTCAAGAAACAATTCGCGTAAATTTTAGCTTAATTTAAAAACTGTTGTTTTTGGTGGGCGGAATGTTTTGTCGATTTTCGACCCTATGCTATTCCTACGTAACTGCAATGCATTTTACCCACAAGTTTAGTCTTAATAAATCAAGTATAGAATCCAGACGCGTTTGCCTTAAAAATCACCTGCAAACAAAAGTGAACCTTAAGTAAAGAAAAGAAACGTTCGATGGTTGTTGAGCCGAGTAACAGATTGGTCGGCTACCTGCAGGCGCCATTGAGCGTTGTATTTGTTCCATTGGTGATGTGTTTTCTAATTAAGTGATTCAATTTCAGCCCTAAAAGAAGCATAAATATCACCACACAGTTTAATACTTCTTTATGCTTTGATTATTATTAAGCAGGGTTATAAAAAGGTCGCATAGCTATACAATCCTTATACACTGTTTAATAGTCAAACTTGCAAATGATCTCGTGAAGTGTTGCAAAATTACGGTGATTATTCTCCCCGCCCGCCGCCGCCTGAACAATTGTTGAAAGACAGAAAAACTTATAAACTGCAATATATAAATACATACCAAAATATAATAATAACGAGGGAAATAATAAACATTTAACTCCCTAAAAGTACGCATTAAATGAAAACGTGGTCTAAAAGTCTTTGCAACCGAGCCATAAAATTAATAAAAATAAATAGTCAAACTGGTGTATCAGCTCTATAAAAGCTTTATTTAATGTTTTACTATTTCAGTGTTATATATAACGCTGCGAGAAGACTTTTTATTAGTACGTCTGTAGAGTGTACCTGATAAGACAGTTCCCGTTCATAGCTCTGCGTGGGGTCCCGCTGGTTCTTGTTAACGAACGCCTTCACCACCCACTGCTGTCCGAAGGCCGAGAAGCGCGACGTCTCGTAGTACAGCTTGTGCACAAACTCCTCCGTACGGTACGGCTTCAGCTGTAGGTCTGGAAAACGCAAAAAGTTTGCTGTAGCACTTTAGTTCACCGATAATCCTCTGAAGCAGAGGGTAGATTAGTGCATTTCAGCCGGATTTAAATTCGGAGTACCATATATCCAGCGAAAGTAAAACTATGTTGTTTTGGCTATAAAATTAATTATCTTTTATTTTCAATCCCTCCTCATTCAAAGACCTTTTTCAAAGATATTTTACCTATCCTATCCAAAGTCGTTCAATCCATAGTCCGCTCTCAGCTCTCCTCCTACCTTTCTTCAAACAACTTACTCAATCCGTACCAATCTGGGTTCAGACTAGGGCACAGCCTACCACAGCAATTTAAAAGTCAGCGATGACATCCAGCTGGCCATGGACCAGAAGTTGGTCACTGTGTTGGCCCTGCTTGACTTCAGCAATGCCTTTAGCAGCGTCGATTTTGACATTCTTGTTGCGGTGCTGGGTTCTTTGAATGTGTCGTCGCATGCGGTTCATTGGGTCAACTATTTCCTGAGAGATCGTCAGCAGCGCATTAAGTCTGAGGAGACTGAAACTCATTGGTGTGATCTCACCGTAGGAGTGCCTCAAGGTGGTATTTTTTCTCCTCTGCTGTTTTTAGCCTTTACAACTCCATCTCCGACGACTTCTCTTCTTCGTATCATCTCTACGCAGATATTTTCCAAACCAATCGCCACTGTTCCCCCTGCGATTTAGTTTCATCCGTGAAGATGTTGAATGCTGACCTCGAGAATGTAAAGGACTGGGCCTCGTCCCACTGGCTGTTGGTTAACCCTATAAAATCGCATGCGTTGATTATTGGAACCAAGCACTCTCTTTCCTTATTACAGAAACGATGAAAGAAAGTTGCTGTGATTGGTCAAATATCAAAAGCGATTTAAATTCATAGATGTCGGAAATACACGATTTTTTGACACGAGCTCTCTTTTCTTGCGATGTGATTCGATTTCGTATTTAAATGGCATTGTGCTACTGATATTAGAATTGACCATATACCTATCATCTACCTACATATTTTTTAATCGTTTATTGAGTATTTGATTAAATTCTCATTGAAGGAAAACGCGATTGGTTGAATTTTTCTCGATATAATTTATTTACGAAAATGTCTCTAAATTGTTTCACTTTTTCCTGTATTCCTCAAATCCTAACTAATTTCATTGCGGAATTACATTAAAAATGTAGATATTATATATTTGGAATCTCTCCTTGAAAATATTTTTGACAAAATAGCGTAGTTTATTTTTAAACAATTTTTATGTGGTTTGGCGCTACCTTATTATAGTTTCAGTCGAGGACATTGTTTGCGCTCTCTTTTTTTCTTTCTTATGTGGCAGTAAATAACGCTCTCAATTTCGTTTACATTCGTATTCCTTTTATATATCACTGTATCTCCAAGGAGCACCACGTGTATGAGCACAACTCACCATTGAAGGTGATCTTCTCATAATTGAGCAGCTCCAGCACCTGGTTGCACACCTTGTTCTCCTCCCTGGCCTGCCGCTCCCGCTCCGCCAGCCCGTCCACCACCTCCGCGGCGGTCTTAGCGGGGTGCGCGCAGGAGCCCTCGTGGGACATGGCTTCGTGGTGCGGCCCGCGCCAGGGGCAGCCGATGCAGGCGTAGCGGCAGCCGGTCAGTCTGCGCGGGGAGCAGGGTTGGGCTGGTAATCGGGGGGTTTTGAGCGCACAAGGATATTATGCAGTGAACGTAGTTTGAAGGAGGCAAAAGATCATAAATCCCAACGCCAACTGGCGGATAGATTTATACATATCAGATCATCATAGAGTCTAGAGTTAGGTCATTCTTATCATGAATCTACTACAAATACAGGACAGTGTTTATGTACCTACACTAAGCATATTTTTAAATATTTCTAATACTCTACAGCAGGCAACAAAAAAACGGTCAAGTGCGAGTCTGACCCGAACCCAAACGTTCCCTTAACATCATAAAACATATAACACTATGTACTTTTAAAATCGCCGCTTCACATATCAAAACATGTCTTCTTAGTAAATAAGCAACGTAAAATTTCGGGGCGGCCTGCGCCCCCTCATGCTTGCTATAATTGTGAAATTTTGAGGCCGTGTTCATTATATTGTAATTTACAAATTAGCTAAGTGAAATTTCATAATACAGCCCTTGTTAGTGAATCACAGGGTTTCCTCAGTGAAAAGTTGATTTTGGGTATAACTGAGTTGGTCATCCCTTCTCTACAGTATAATAAAGAACTTGATTTGGTATGTTAATTTCTTTGAAAACAATATCGGTACCTTTTTCACATAGCAAAACAAATTAACTGAAAACAAAATGATATCTTCGTAAACCGAGACGAAACGTACTAACAAAGTCGTGATGTTCCACTTTTCGTCCTTATCTCCAATCAGTAAAGCCTCAAAGTGGGACACGTGTTCGAACCTAAATGCGCAGGGTATTCGTATCTATGAAGAATGAGAAGGTATGCCTTTTATCACCTCAAATGGGTTCACCAGACGAATCACACAACAAAACAGTAACAGTAATACGCTTTAGATTATAGCTAACAAGATGATATCAACTTTTTTATTTACAAAACATATAAAAGCTCAAGTGATCAACAACATATAGCGTACAATAACTCTATTTGATTTATCTACTACAGTACAATGTGATTGGTGTACAACATTTATATTATAACACAAGTAGCCGACGACGCCTTACACCACAGGCGTATCAACTAACATAATACCACAAGACAAGATACATTATAGTTCGAGATATAACGAAAACATGCGTTAATTCACTAGGTACTATATTACTCACGACCTGGGGTTTTGCAGAAGCAACATAAACCGCAATCTCATAAAAACCGTCACTTCTTATTTTACGGGCGCGGTGGGGGGGAAGCGATCACGATGACTCTGTTAAACCTCTTCGGCATCCATGTTGACCATTGGTTTGACAGGCAATACAGTTAAGTAGCAAATGAACGCTAGTATTCGTCGATACTTCGTGTAAGAATATATCAACATGTTGCAAGCTACATCAATGTGTTTGGTTCGCATTATACCAGGTGTTACAAGCACATACACTAGTGTTAGTGAGATCTGTTCATTTCACGAAGGCGCTGCCTGTCTGTCCTGCTAAGAGTCGAAATGATCCTTGTGGAAGTGATGGTCAAATTGAGTCTAGTCTAGACGATGGCAGGTTTAGATGCAGTGTAGGGGAGTATGATGCGAAGAGAGACAAGAGTGATAGAGAAAAATTTGCTAGCCGATGGTTTCTGTTACATATGATCAAAAGAATACAAACCTTTTACAATGCAAAATTGTATCGAAATTTAGACAAAGACAGATAGCAGCTTCAGCACTGTAGGTGCTGGCACCCAAGCTATGAGTAGAAGATGAAAGAAAAGAAAATACGAAAAACGAAAATTAAGTTAGATGTAATAGGTTTGAGACAGTACCCTCCCTTACATGCTGACAGACGCCAATGAACAGACCCGTAACTATCACATTTCCACACACCTTCGGTACCTACGCCGCCGCCTCGGCACTGGCGCGTCGACCACCTCAGACACGAGGTAAGTCCTCCGAAGCGCAGCCAGTACCAGCCAGTACATACTGGATATGATGCGAACCAAACCACTGAAGGCGAAGGGACGGGACGGTTTGGAATCGATGACGATTTGGGTGAACTTGAACTTCCTGGGGGAGAGGCGGGGGAAGGGTGTAAGTAAATGCGTGATGTCTTCTCCAAAAAAGTGCCCCACAGCCACGTTCAGAAATTCCTCGCCAGTCACATGCCCAATTTTAGTGGAATTGGCAGTCTAATGTGTCATCTGGCACATGTTCCATTCGTAGATAATATACCTTAACTTTTGGGACTTTGAAAGGTAATGGCTGCTCACATCCGCAGGAATATTACCGTTGATGTTAATCGATAACCAAATTAACAGACTTTAAGGGCTGCTCCTGTGGACACACAAAATAATAACCCAGGGCCTTAAGACCACCAACGACTCTCACTAAAAGCCAGGCCAAGTGTGAACCATAATAATCCGGGCCTAGATCATCCACACCATACTGTGCAACCAGCGTTCATTGTTTGCCAGCTATCCTCGCTATTTCGCCCATATGACAGGTGGGTCTACCAATGCCAGTGGTCTTGTCTGTCAAAAGCGAATATGAATGTTCACAAAAACTTTACACCAGCAACCACTCACCTCTCATCACACTTATTAGTCTCATGATGGCTCAGCGAATGTCGTGGAAACACTCGAGAGCAATATTTGCACTCCGAAGGCAGTTCAGACACTGTCTTCTCGACCGCCAGGTTTCTGGACGCCGAAGTCTTGCTGATCTCGACACGACAGTTGGGGCAGGTGGAGGCTTCGTCGCGGAGGCGCGCGTCGGCCAGGAGGTGTGTGAAGCAAGGCGCGCACATCAGGTGTCCGTTGCTGCACTGTTGGAGTGGCGGGTGGGGTTAGATGTGGTATAGTAGCGGTTCGAATGCCTGGGCATTCCCTTCGGACGCGTACATAACACGAAACCAGTTGCGATGGACGCCTTTTTGTCCTCATACAAAATAATCTTCGATCCAACGCAACTGGTTTCAATCAAGGACGAATATACAGTCTTATCAATGTTCATTTCTGTTTCACAGCATATGAAAACTAAAAATACAAATAACTTTTAACTTACTTTACTTAATTATGAATTATTTTTTAATACAAAGCACCAGTTAAGTACGCGGCCGAAGGGTGGGCATCAGCGGGATTGGGGGAAGATTCCCTTTATGAAAGGGAGCTCTATAGGACTCAGTTTTTTACAACGTTAGCTTTCGCCGAAACCTGATAATGTGGTCGAGGCATAAAACGAGCTCACGATATTTTCATGGCCGCAGTCTTGCGCGAGGAGGTACAGTGAGAAACGGATTTAACTAGGTTGGGCTGCTACTAGTTCAGTAATTAGTGTAGGGTAGGATGGCTGGCGCAGCTAATTCCGTTTCTTACGGTACATCTCCCGCCCCTGATGATTGTCTCGAGTGAGAGTATGCACCCGCTGCAGAGTCTTATACCCGACTCTGAATCAAGCTGTTTGTTTCGGTCCTGTGCCTTTCTGAGCCACTTAGATCCATCTTCCTTAATAACATTGCAGATAATCCAAGGGCCTGATGGTTTTAATATACCCAGTAGATTGTAGTGTACTAGTGGTTATATTCCCAATAACTTACCATGGCATGCATATTAATTTTGATATTTCTTGAGTTAATAGAAATGGCATATATATTATCGGACACACTTTAAATATTTGAATCAAACCTGATTGAGTACTAGGATAAATCCCCTGATTATTGTTAGAATATTTGTCTTTACTCTTTGATCTTCAGTATAATAAGCTAAGTGCTAATTTCATGAATATGACTGACAGTGAAATTATTCAAATAAATTTAAGTACATTTAGGATGTCTTGGAGCAGACTTTTGACAGCTGCTACATTAAGTTTAAACCTAATATAAATGCAATGTGGTCATTAAGAGTGGGATCCTGGCTAACATGCAATATACTTGCCATGCTTGACTACACAACTTGACTATTTTGTACTTAAATTGTTTTTAAACTCCATTTAGCCGCTGTCAAAAGTCTGCTGCAAGATGGCCTAAATATACAAATTTTAGACTATGGGAAGATATGAGTATGTTTGTTCATTCAATGTATTTTGGTGTGGGTCTGTTGTATGGAGTATATATCTGACAATTTAATGCCTTTCTAACTAACTGTGCTAAGCACATACAATTAAAGTAAAGAAGTAAAAAATACAAAAAAATGCTTGAGATAGTGAGAAGTGCTCAATACTATATCAAATAAGTTTGAGGATTCATTGCCATAAAGACTGCTCATTAGCTAATATAACAATGATGTAGCATCTAGGTCACCAATATTTTTGGTGAATACCTACAAGAATTTATTACATAAAGGAACTACAGTATTTATTTATTTCTAAATTCATCATGTGGGTACCTAAAGAACCTAAACAGCAGTAACCACTAAAATGTTGAATATGTTTTACTAATTTCTATAGGATTGTGGTGGGAAATTAAACAAAGAAAGCATAAAATCTCAGAAACATTTATTTATTGAATGGAAATGCTACAAGAGTTGATTTACAAACTAGGTTAACAACAAGTTACAAGCTAATTTAACATACCTACAAATATTCACAGCAGATATTCTAGATTCACATGAAATGTTGTCTATAAATAGCATAAGTCATAAGCATAAACATAACATCTGTTACTGAAATTGGGGCATATACATATATACATAAACTAATTTAGTTCAATTACTTTAGACTCTCTAACATTACAAACACCCTCAATGGTCACAAAGAACTCGAAAAATCGATTATGAAGAGGCCTTTTCTACTTCATTGGAAGGTAATGACACCATTAACGATTGAAGAGGCCAGCCTCTCAAATGGACACATAAAAGTGGGTCTAGTATTGAGTAGGCGTAATGTTGCAAGTGCCTGGAGATGCCTTACGTAATATTGATATAGAAAAAATATATTTGGGTGAAACAGCTGATGTTAGGTTTACCGACCATCAGCTGTTTTTGCGTACCTGGTATACGGCGGCCTGCGGTAGGTCCAGGCAAACTGCGCAGCACAAAATACCTCCGAGCCTGTGCTCCAACTTCTCTTGGTCACCTTGCTCGATCTTCCTACGTTTCTCTGGCGTTGGACCTTCTTCGTCAGGTTTCATTTCAGGGACGATCGCAACATCCGAAGACGAGGGCACGGGCTCGAGTTCCGGTGGCTCAGCCATTTAGATAATTTTACGAGTATATATAAATGTAACTAGACACGACCAGACGGGTCCAAACACAACAAAGTAGGCTTTGTTGTGTTATTTGTTTTTATACGCAGCTGCCTGTCCGTCCGCCACGGATTTTTTGCGCAATTTTATTGCCGTTTCGTTACACGTGGTAACATTTCGAGTTCAGATTTAGTGAACTTTATAATAATTTATTTTTATTAATTCTTTTGAATAATTTATTTTAAGAATAATAAAAAATTCCACATATTTCTGTAGCAAATAAATAAACCTAATTTTGGAGACTCGAAATTGTGATTGAGATATATATTAATAAAATGGTAATTAACGTTAACATATATCATAAGTAACGGAACGTAATTAGGACTTTTCTGACAGCTCAAATATCAAAGCAGTTCGCTAGATGGCGATGTAGAATTTGTTGTAAGAAACTCTTTGTGGCGGTCCAGTCTGCCACAGAGTACGATTTACTGGGGTCTGCTGTGCGTGTCACTTTATTTTTGTACCATGGTCTGAATTATGTAAGCTCATGCTTATGAAATAGTGTTGAAAATGTGTAAGTGGCGCTACACACTTTCATCAAAGTTAAGCCTGATTTCTCTCACGCCCTCTAGCGACTTATTTGAAGCTTATTTTGAAGTAAAACTTCTTTACGCACGCTTGGCGTGGGGAGTAAGCTGGCGAATGCGTGATTAGAGCGTTACGAAAAGTGTGATCGGGCGAGGCGAACGAGAGGTAGAAAGTAGAAAGGTAGAAGGTAGAAAGAAGTAGAGGTAGAAAGAAAATGTGCGCGCGCACATTTCCTCTCATAGCCAGACACAGTGTAGGAGATGTATTTTTGAAGCATTAGAGCTAAAGAAGTTTTACTTCAGTTGTGTGGTCTAAAGCACTCTTTTTTTTTCTTGATCAACTGTCACAAAATACCTCGGTAACATTTTAACAACGTTACCCCTTAATTGGGGGAGGGGGGACTGGAGGGGTGATCCCCCCAACCCCTGGTATAGTTTTTTAAGTGAGGAAATGTATACTTTTTGAGAAGTTTTTTTTTAAGTTAGGTTCAAATAATTTGATCGAAAAATAAAAAATAAAACAATATTTTTGGAGGGGGAGGGGAGGGGGACGTCTCTCAATCCCCCACCAATATAGTTTTGTAAATTAGGAAATGTATACTTTTTAAATATAAATTGTTTAGTTTTGTGTAAATTTGAGGCTATATTTAAATACTTCAATGTTGTTTTATATAATAACAAATTTATTGTTATGCAGGTGGTGGGGGGGACCCCTTATCCTCCTGGTAGCCAAAATAACCTACTGTAGCCAGTCCACAGAACAATATAAACCCAGAGCCAGTCATTATTGTTTGCATATGCTTCGCTCCGCTCCAGTTTAACCTACTGTAGCCAGTCCACAGAACAATATATACCCAGAGCCAGTCATTATTGTTTGCATATGCTTCGCTCCGCTCCAGTTTAGCTTCTTCAACGTACTAACCTAACCTATTATAACCCGATAGAAAAGTAGCCACAATGCCTACTCCAGCCAGTTGTTTTTGTTTGTAAATATCGAGAGAACAAGAAAAGAGAACATTCGCGAAATTACTAGAAAACGGAATGGCGGGCGTCATGAACGCAACGCGGCTATTTTATTTTGGTTGGTAATTTTTCGCCCACAAACGTACAATAATATTGACACTATGTCATGATATTGACTATGTATGGTCTTTATTGACTACAATTTTACGTTTCGTTCACAGAAATTGTCCAATTTTTACGTTTTATTTACAGATATTTCCTAATTTTCATCTTTGTTTTTTTTTAACTAAGCATTTCCTCACTTAAAGAAAAGCACTTTATTAGGAAAAGTGACTACCAGCCATCGATTACACCTCATTATAATTAAATTAAGGGGGAACGATACTAAAACCAAGCCTTTTAGTTTTTCTATTACTAAAAGTTCTGATGTTTCTAATAATAACACATCCTAGCATTTAAGACGCCCTTTTTACAATGCTATCGATGTGAGGTAAAAAGATTCTGATCAAAAAGCACTCCTAAGTCCTTGACTATTTCAAGTAGAACAAGTTCGGTAGTGTCTTTAAAATAATGTGTTGGAATAACAATTAGCTTTCTAGTAAAAGTTACGTGGAAGCATTTAGAGGCATTTAGTTGCATTCCGTTTTCGTGAAACCAATCAGACAATCGCTTTGAGTGTCTATGACTTTCGGTATCTTGAGGTTGTCTGCATACATGAAGGGGGTCGCATAGTGGACGCAATTTATCAGGTCATTAATGAACAAATTCAACAGTAAGGGTCCCAAGTGTGAGCCCTGCGCGACGCCTGATGCAATATAGCTATATTTTGAAGTACTTATACCCATTCACAACGACACAGAAATTGCGACTTTTTAGACAGGATTCTAACCAATTTAACACAGGGCCCATGAAACCAAACAATTCTAATTTGTGTAATAAGACCTTATGGGAGGCTTCAAAACTAACAAGGTTAGTGCATGTAGGTAGACATAAAAGCTGTGTTGGTGGGTCGTCATAATCTGCTTGCAGTGTAAAGGCAGATTCTGTCTATCATCTATCCAGCCTCCTGCACCAACTGCTGAGTAAAGCCTCAGCCTGCTGTTCATTACACCCTTTATTGCGGTCCTGCGGTAACCTAAAGGCAGATAACAAGTATAACATTATCTAACCTATTAACTTCTTTAATTACATTCATGTATTGATCATCCTTACAATTAAATCTTAGAGAAAACATTACACACATTCATACTTTAGGTTTTTTAGGTAAGGAGCCAAATGCTGATATCACAGTGCTCTTAGTGCCTGTGACATTTGAGGTGAGAGGTTGTTGGATGAGGCCTGGCTGCTTGATAGCTGCTTGTTTAGATCCACCAGTATGTGGTGCCGCTTGGTCCCACTTGGACTTCCGCTTCTTCTCATCATCACTATCAACCTTCTTTGATATACCCCCAGAAATAAAGTCCAGCTTTGCCAATTTATCTTTCTTCTCTTTTTCCCGTCGGTCCATTTCTGTCTTTTGTACTCGTGCCAGCTCATCTGAATATGATTCTTTGCCCCACCTCAATGGATCATAAATTTCAGGGGGATAATTTGTGTCTAATTCATTTATGTCACAGAACTGGATGAGTTTCTCGTAAATGCTGGGGTTCCGGAAGTTTTTGCGGTCTTGTATAATCTTGTTCATGTCAATGCCTTCATTGATCATGCGGTTATAGAATTTGGCAATGTTTTCCTGTAATTCCTTTGGGCACTTCCCGCTGGGCTCTGGTGGGATGGAGACTCCGTCTTCTGAGTCATCCGGCTCTGATCGCGGTGCGGCCTCATCTGTGTCCACCTCCATGGACAATCTGCGCATGTCGTCCTGACTCCCTGTAGCCGGTGATGACGGCTCCTCGTCAGACACTAAGGTATCATCCACATACGAGACAAGACGAGCGGGTCGTTTGGGGGAAGGCGGTGCTGAGGAACTCTTGTGGGAGTCTTCACCTTTCCTGGGACTTGTGGGCTCGGACTGTGTTACCTTTGAGTTGTCTGGAGAATGTTGGTCGTCATCCATATCCTCTTCGCCTTCAGAGTCTGTGTACGTCGCTGTGAGCGATGCTAACGCATGGGACGACATGTTGTGAGCTTGGTATGTGTAGTTTCTTTCTCAAGTCAATTTAGTATATTTTCTTGACTATGAAGGTATCGAAAATAAATAAATGCACAATGTTTGGCGCAATCTCGCAAAACAAAGCAAAGACATTTCTAAGTAGCATATGACTATACGACATTGACAATACTGACAAAGTGACAACCAGCTGTCAGAGACGTTCGAAATTACGATTACAACCAGTAATACCGGTTGTACGCCTAGAACCGGTAGTAATCGCATAATCTGCGTTACGCAAAACGTTTCGTTCTACGAGGACTTTATATTCTAGTCGGTCTAGAATTCTAGATACAAAAAAACCGCGTCACTTCTGCTACTGTAGGTATGATACTGTAATTTTTTAGGATGTGTGGAGTACATAGGTATTATTAAACCCGTGCCACACTTGTAAACAAGGCTTCCACACGGGGTTTAAAACTGTATAGCCACTTGTTTGCAAACAAAATTCGTATGACCTTTCACTTTCTTTGTGGATGGGCGTGCGTTGCCAACTGCGTGTCAATAGTCAATAGTCAATAGTCAAAGTACTTTATTACTGTAGATATTTGCATATACTTAGCAAACGTCATTTTTTGGCTCTTCTCTACATTGGACCACTGTGGGAGAAGAAGGGCGTAGAAACTCCCACAGATTTATTTTTAGATCTCTTTTAAAAATAGGTTGTGCTTAACTAATACAAATAGGAAAAAATGTATTGTTATGATTAATAAGCAGGAATAAATAATTACAAAATTATTAACAGCAAGGTCTGTGTTGAGCCAGATTAACCCCATACAGTCCTGTCATTTAAGTAATCTTGAACATTGTAATATCCCTTTTTCGACAAAGTCGCTTTAACATGCTTTTTAAATTGCTCAAATGGCAATTTCAAAATCTCCAGAGGTATCTTATTGTAGTAGAGAATGCACTGACCCTTGAAAGAATTGCTAACCTTCGCGAGTCTAAAACGGGGCGCACATCGTCTGTGATTATTTCTTAGGTTAACATTACAGCTGTCGCTAAGTTTGGAAAATGTTGTAAGGTTCTTGCGTACATACATTATATTTTCGAAAATAAATTGACTAGCTACTGTTAGTATGTCAATTTCTTTAAAAAGCTCTCTTAAGGAGTCTGTTCGTTTCAAATTATAAATTGCTCGAATAGCTCTTTTCTGTAAAATAAAAATAGTTTGAATATCCGCTGCTTTCCCCCACAACAAGATACCATAGGACATCACACTATGAAAGTAACTAAAATATACTAGCCTAGATGTAGCCACATCCGTGCTTTGTCTGATGTTCCTAACAGCGTAAGCCGCAGAACTTAAGTAACCAGCTAATTTATCTATGTGGGGTCCCCACTGCAATTTGGTATCAATGGTTATTCCAAGAAACTTCGTATCATTTACCAATTCTAATATGCTGTTGTCTAACACCAATCTGGTCTCAACTTGCCTGACATTTGGAAGTGAGAATTTGATACACTTGGTTGTACCAGCGTTTAACAATAAATTATTAACTGTGAACCAAGGTAAAGACAATACACCATTAACATCATCAAAATCTCCTTTTTGTCTTTCAATTTTGAAGACCATTGAAGTATCATCAGCAAACAACACTATGTCAGTTAATTTCTCCACCATGAAAGGCAGATCATTAATATATACCAGGAATAAGAAAGGGCCTAATATGGAACCTTGTGGAACGCCAATTTTAACACCCGATCCGTCAGATTTTACGCCGTTAACTTCTGCCTTTTGAATTCTATTGCTTAGGTATGATCTTAGTAGATCCAACGCTTTATTTCTAACTCCGTAATGATTTAATTTAATTAATAGCGTATTATGATCAACACAATCAAACGCCTTCGACAGATCGCAAAAACTCCGATAGCATCCTGTGCGGCCTCCCATGCAGAATAAATATGAGATACAAGGGTAATACCTGCATCCGTAGTCGATTTACCCCTAGTGAAACCATATTGTTTAGCGTGGAGTTGTTTTGTAAGGTTGAAGTGTGAGAGCATTTGATTGAGTATAATCTTTTCAATATTTTACTTAGTGTTGGAAGAACAGATATTGGTCTGAAATTTGAAGGATCGCCCTTATCTCCCGATTTGAACAGCGGTATAAGTTTACTGTGTTTCATGAGGTCTGGAAAAGCCCCATCGTCAACACATTTATTGAATATATAAGCTAAGTGTGGGGCTATAACTAGAATTACTGAACCAATGACTGACTGATATACCCCACAGGTCTTCCGTATTTTTTAAGTTAAGTAATTTAAACGTTTTGACAATGTCCTGGGGATATACATGATGAAATTTTAAATATACATTACTGACGCTAGTGTTATTTTTTAATAAAGTCTCTGCTTCAAATGGAGATGAATTTAGACGGTCCGTTGTGAGTACGGGTACATTGGTGAAGAATGTTTCAAAAGCTCGAGCAACATCAGCGTTGGATTTAACAACATCATCACCTATCTTTAGGCAGAAATCACTGTCCCTTGGTATAACTTTGCCAGTTTCGCGGTTTATTATTTGCCAAACTGTTTTCATTCTATTATTTGAATTTTGAATTTTTCTATTAATGTGTAAAGTTTTTGCAGTTCTACAAACCAACTTGAAAGTTTTGGAATATTCTTTAACATAGTCATGAAATTTTCGATCAAAGTTATAGGTTTTTTGATCATAAAGGTCATACAAAGATAACTCTACTTTTACGAATTCCAAACGTTGCCCAGTCATTAAATTTAGATTTACCGTTGTAGTCACTGACTTTCTTTAATTTGAAAACTTTATTGAATTCTGTCTGAATAATGTTGAGGAAGTCTGAGTTGATTTTGTTTGGGTTCTGTTCATTAAAATCCGGTACTGGCAAATTTATATCTAAGTGTTTCGTATATGTCTCTAGTCTATGGGATGTAATAGGCCTATAAAATGATGGACCAGTCTTATCCTTAATAGTTATTGGGAATGAAACTGTTTGACCACTATGATCGGAGGGTAAGCAGTTAATTAACACTTTTACTTGTGAATGCACAGTAACAAAAAACGTTATCTAAGCAAGTTTGGCTGGTAAGTGTAATTCTAGTCGGCTCTAGAAATACATGACATAAATTAAATGATTTGAACAGAGTTATTAATCGTCGCTTCAGTGTTGTATCTACAAGCAGATCTACATTAAGATCGCCACAAATAATTAACTTTTTTCTGTTATTACAAAGTTTAATGAGGGCTTCCTCCATAATTTTCTCAAATATTTCGAAATTGCCATGGCCTTTTTCATCCCTCGGTGGCCTGTAGACACAAACAATAATATGGCTATCTAACTCAACACAGGATACCTCTATTTGTCTTTCAACAGTAAGTGCAAGAATATCTTTCCGTTGTTTCACCTTAATATTATTTTTCACTAAGATTAAAGAACCACCTCTATCAGCAGTCTTTCTATTGTAACAACTGACAATTTTGTAATTATTTATGTTAAAAGACATCATATTTTCCTTCAACCAGTCTTCAGTAACACAAATAATATCAATGTCAGAATTTTTTAGAAATAATTCTAATACAAGTTCTTTGCCAGGTAGCCCCTGGATGTTTTGATGGGCAATATTTAACTGGGGCTTACATCTTGACATATTTAGTGGCTCTTGTATGCTAGAGATTTCCTCTATTGTCTTATGAACTAATTTAAATTACTTGGAACAGATTCCAATGTTGCATGCAAAGTTTATACAGGTGAATTCCCAATAGGGGTGCATGTCATATTACTCTTAAAATAAGCTGATGTCAAGTTGAACTTAGTTAAACCAACTATAGCTGCGTCGCATATATTATAAGCTAACAATGTAGCTACTAATTTTCTATATTTATTAGACAGGTACAATGTATCCCGTGTCAGAGTAAAGCTATGAATAAAATTATTCATGTCGAAATATAAAATAGCATCGCTGTGATGACATGTTAAATTAAATAAATGAATATTCATTCTATGCACAGATTTGTTCTGTAGTTCTGTCAAATTACAGGCATATGGAAAATTGCATAGTATAAATTTGCATTTCATCCTACTATGTAAGTCTAGAAGTGTTTCAACACTTTTATTCAAATCATTCCGACTAATGTTTGAATGATTTCCTACCATAATTACAATAGTGCTGTACTCATCATAGATACCGCGACTAATCATCTTCACTAGATCTACAAATGAACTATTTGGACAGCAAATGTTCGTTACTTTTTGGTTAAGCCGGTTATGTAATAGAGTCCCAAATCCTTTTTTTTTCTCTGAGCACATATTTTGGTAGCTGGCGGTACACGAGTGGAGGTGAGTGGCGGGACACACGTGTTGGAGTGCGGTTTGATGCACGTGGCGGCGGTTGGCGCGGCATTCGCGGCAGCGAGCGTCGCAACGTGCGCAACGGCGAACGGCGCGGCCGTCGGGGCAGCTTGCGGCATGACACACGCCTCAGCAGGGACAGCGAGCGGCGCGGTGCTCGCGCTGTTGAGCTGCGAGGTGTCTCCTCGTCGACGACGGCGACGCTGTTTTTTGGTTGGGGCAGCGGTGGACGCTGCAACACTCTCGTTGAGGGGGGTCGAGACCAAAGTTAGTGATGTGGGCTCGTCCTCCTTGCTGGTCTCATTCTCCACATTCTCAATTAGAACAGCCACCAATTCCGCATTCTGGCGTTGTAGCTGTACTAACTCAGACGTCGCGGCTCTGAGTTCTGCTAACTCACTTTGCGTGTGGATGGAGGCCGGCGTTTTCCACAGTGTAGCCGCTTGTTCCACCACACATGGTGGTCAGACCTGGTCAGTTGCACAGCAGCAGTCTGTGCGCGCGCATGTTTTGTTAAATTCCAACGTGTGAAATCATTAAAATGGCGAGGCGAGAGGAAAAAGAACCTCTAACCGAGTTCATCGAGTTATTTATAGACATGCCGTGGATCTGAGACTTTTCCTCCGAATCATTTATTTATATTTTGATTTATAACTACCATTAAAGGGTTACCTTAACTTAATGCGGTAAGTATCTTTTGATGACTACCAGATTTGCGAAGCTAACGTTGAATAAAATTACGTTTGTTCAAGACGATTGTATGGCGTTTTATTTTCGAGTGACAAAGTCATTGCCAAGAGACATAATATAAACAAGGATTGACATGTGACTTACCGTGTTAGACAAAGAATAAACCAACAAAAAGTTCACACTTTATCACTTTCCCTCACTAGTTTGTCGGGACCAAGGGACCATACCTAGTGTTTCCCATAACTTTGTGAAGGTTGGCCTCGGTAGGCCTTTTGTGAGAATATCTGCAATCTGGTCACTTGTCGAAACCCTCTGAACTCGGATCTCTTTTTCCGACACGAGTTCTCTCACATAGAAATGTCTAATTCTTATGTGTTTCGTCCGCTTGCGGAATTGGCTATCGGTGTAACGCACAGACTCCTTAAGAGAGCTTTTTAAATAAATTGACATACTAACTGTAGCTAGTCAATTTATTTTATAAATTATAAGTATGTACGCAAGAACCTTACAAAATTTCCCAAACTTAGCGATAGCTGTAATGTTAACCTGAGAAATAATCACAGACTACTTGCGCCCCGGTTTAGACTCGCGAAGGTTAGCAATTCTTTCAAGGGTCAATGCATTCTCTGCTACAACAAGATACCTCTGGAGATCTTGAAATTGCCATTTGAGCAATTTAAAAACCATGTTAAAGCGACTTTGTCGAAAAAGGGATATTACAATGTTCAAGATTACTTACATGATGGGACTGTATGGGGTTAATCTGGCTTAACACAGACCTTGCTGTTAATAATTTTGTAATTATTAATTCCTGCTTATTAATTATGATAATGACTAAATATTATATTTTGTATTAATTAAGCCTAAGCAATTTTGAAAAGAGATCTAAAAATCAATCTGTGGGAGTTTCTACGCCCTTCTTCTCCCACAGTGGTCCAATGTAGATAAGTGGCAAAAAATGACGATTGCTAAGTATATGTAAATATCTACAGTAATAAAGAAATTTGGATTTTGGAATTTTGGAAATTCCGGATTGTGTGCAATTCTTATTGCAGCCTCGTTGTCAACACTTAGGGTCGGAAGCGTTGTAAATTGTGCCATCACTCGTTTCAGCCAGACCAATTCTCTAGCCGCTTCACTAGCTGCTACTAGCTCGGCTTCTGTGTTGAGATCGCCACGGATGTTTGACGTTGGTTGAGCCAGGAGACTGCGCCTCCTGTATATCTACAGACAACTCCAGTGGTAGATCGACCAGTCATGGTATCACCACCGTGATCTGCGTCGCTGAAGCCTTCTAAAATTCCAGCCAGATGTCCAAGTTTGTATCTGATGCCGTTCGATATGGTGCCTTTCAGATATCTCATGATCCTTTTGACATTCAGCCAGTCTTCTTTAGTTGATGCTTCCAATTTTCGTGATGCTACACTAACGGCGTATGCTATATCAGAGCGCGTTGCTACCATGAGATACGCAAGACTTCCTACAGCTCCTCTGAATGGAAAGTGCTCGTTTATCTCTTCAATGTGTTCGCTTACTTTCCCTGAAATGGATGTCAAATCCATTGGAGTAATAATTGGGTTACAATCGCTCATTCCAAATTTTTCTAAAAGCTTTCGTGTATAAGCTTCTTGCTTTAGGATGATTGCCCCTTTGTCTTGTACAATTTCTATACCGAATATTCTTACACTTACTGTAGAAAGACAAATAGAGCTATCCTGTGTTGAGTTGGATAGCCATATTATTGTTTGTGTCTACAGACCTCCGAGAGATGAAAAATGCCATGGCAATTTCGAAATATTCGAGAAAATTATGGAGGAAGCCCTCATTAAACTTTGTAATAACAGAAAAAATATATGTGGCGAACTTAATGTAGATCTGCTTATAGAAACAACACAAAACCGACGATCAATAACTCTGTTCAGATCATTTAATTTATGTCATGTATTTCTAGAGCCGACTAGAATTACACTCACCAGCCAAACTTGCTTAGATAACGTTTTTTGTGACTTTGCATTCACAAGTAAAAATGTAATTAACTGTTTACCATCCAATCACTGTTGTCAAACAGTTTCATTCCCAATTACTAGTAAAAATAAGACTGATCCATCATTTTATAGGCCTATTACATCCCATAGACTAAATACGTATATGAAAAACTTAGATATAAATTTGCCAGTACCGGTTTGATGAACAGAACCCGAACAAAATCTATTCAGACTTCTTCAACATCATTCAAACAGAATTTAATACAGTTTTTAAATTGAAGAAAGTCAGTGCCAACAACGGTAAATCTAAATTTAATGACTGGGCAATATTTGGAATTCGTAAAAGTAGAGCCATCTTGTATGAGCTTTATGAACAAAAAACCTATAATTTTGATATAAAATTTCATGACTATGTTAAAAAATATTCCAAAACTTTCAAGTTAGTTTGTAGAACTGCAAAAACTTTACACATTAATAGAAAAAAACAAAATTCAAATAATAGAATGAAAACGGTTTGGCAAATAAAAATAATAAACCCTGAAACTGGCAAAGTTATACCAAGGGACAATGATTTCTGCTTAAAGATAGGTGATGATGTTGTTAAATCCAACGCTGAGGTAGCTCGAGCTTTTAAAACAATCTTCCCCAATGCACCATTACTCACAACAGAGCGTCTAAATTTATCTCCATATGAAGCAGAGACTTTGTTTAAAAACAGCACTAGCATCAGTAATGTAGATTTTAAATTTTATCACGTATATCCCCAGGATATTGTCAAAGCGTATAGATTACTTAACTTAAAAAATACTGAAGACCTGTAGGGTATATCATTCAAAGTCATTGGTTCAATAATACTTGTTATAGCCCCACACCTAGCTTATATATTTAATAAATGTGTTGATAATGGAGCTTTCCCAGACCTCATGAAACACAGTAAACTTATATCTCTGTTAAGTTAAGTCGGGAGACAAGGGTGATCCGTCAAATTTCAGACCAATATCTATCTGTTCTTCCAGCACTAAGTAAAATTTTTGAAAAGATTATACCTACTCAATAAAATGCTCTCACTTTTCAACCGTACAAAAAACTCCACGCCAAGCAATACGGTTTCACTAGGGGTAAATCGACTACGGATGCAGGTGTTACCCTTATATCTCATATTTATTCTGCATGGGAAGCCGCACAGGATGCTATCGGTGTTTTTTGTGATCCGTCGAAGGCATTTGATTGTGTTGATCATGACACGCTACTAATGAAAATAAATAATTACGGAGTTGGAAATAAAGCGTTGGATCTACTAAGATCATACCTAAGTAATAGAATTCAAAAGGCAGAAGTCAACGGCGTTAAATCTGATGGATCGGGAGTAAAAATTGGCGTTCCACAAGGTTCCATATGAGGGCCTTTCTTATTCCTGATATATATTAAAGATCTGCCATTTAAGGTGGAGAAATTGACTAGCATGGCGTTGTTTTCTGATGATATTCTACATGGGAAGCCGAACAGGATGCTATCGGTGTTTTTTGTGATCCGTCGAAGGCATTTGATTGTGTTGATCATGACACGCTACTAATGAAAATAAACAATTACGGAGTTAGAAATAAAGCGTTGGATCTACTAAAATCATACCTAAGTAATAGAATTCAAAAGGCAGAAGCCAACGGCGTTAAATCTGATGGATCGGGAGTAAAAATTGGCGTACTACAAGGTTCCATATGAGGGCCTTTCTTATTCCTGATATATATTAACGATCTGCCTTTTATGGTGGAGAAATTGACTAGCATTGCGTTGTTTTCTGATGATATTTCACAAATGACAAAATGACAAATGACACAGACTGATGAGTCTTCAAAATTTAAAGACAAAATGAAGATTTTGATGATGTCAATAGAGTATTATCTTTAACCTTGAATTGGTTCACAGTTAACAATTTATTGTTAAATGCTGGTAAAACCAAATGTATCAAATTCTCACTTCCAAATGTCAGGCAAGTTGGGACCAGTTTAGTGTTGGACAGCAACACGTTAGAATGATTAAATGATCCGAAGTTTCTTGGAATAACCATTGATAGCGAATTGCAGTGGGGACCCCACATAGATAAATTAGCTGGTTAATTAAGTTCTGCGGCTTACGCTGTTAGGAACATCAGACAAAACACGGATGTGGCTACTATATTTTAGTTACTTTCATAGTGTCATGTCCTATGATATCTTGTTGTGGGGGAAAGCAGCGGATATTCAAACTATTTTTATTTTACAGAAAAATAGCTGTGTCCATATTCAAGGCGGTAATTGCATCTGAGCGTTTTATCCTTCCAGTTCTGATTGTGTGCACTGTGCTTAGTGCTCGTCGATGCACTTAGAATGTCTTAATCACTTGAACATATATCGGTATGTTAACTGGATATGGCTCTCTCGTAAGCACAAACTCGTCAAATTGTCTATAGACCTCTCGACTTTTGGTATTAAAAGCTAGGTGCTTCTAAACGAAAAATATTCTTCGCCGAGTGTGTTTAATATCTTGCAGATTAGAAGAAGTTCGGGTGGCACCTGCTTAAGAGAACTTTTCGACATTCTCCCTGTAAGCCTGTGCGCCTGCACCACCAGCGTCGGCTGCTAATGCAATCGGTTTTTGAAACGTGAAAACAGAACAGTAGTCGAGACCGCATGTGCCATGATGCATGCACACAAGCAGTTGCCGCAAGAACTGTGGGCTGAACTCGTCACAATCACTGTTTATATTCTGAACAGAACCGGGTCGACTCCCGTACTCGGAAAGACGCCTTACGAGTTGTGGTTTGGAAAAAACCCTGTTATCAAACACTTACGGATAATCGGTAGCACATGCTACGTCCACGTTCCAAAAACCGATTGCATTAGCAGCCGAGGCTTGTGATACAGGCACAGAGGCTTACAGGGAGAATGTCGTAAAGTTCTCTAAAGCAGACGCCACCGCCCTCTTGTTCCTTACCACAAATATGCGCGAAGAGACGCTGAAAAAAGTCATCAAAAGTATCTACATATATTTAATATAATTAACTAAATATTTACATATTTATAACATCTTCATATCATACCGAGACAGGCCCAAAAAAGTATGCTGGGCTGCTGGGAAATATATTAAGTATGCTGACAGAGAAATTCAAGGCCATAGGCCCAACAGCGAACGAAACACCAAACAGAAAGAAAATTGACCACTTGTACCAAAGGGAGGTGCTTCACCAACTTTCTGAAAATTTGATAGGCACAGAGCCATATCGCAATATGTACGTGTCTACGCAGAGTCGACAGCATAATTAAGTGGAGGCCTTGTTGTAAACCTGTGTGGACGGAAACACCAACCGCGGGCTCAACAAGCTTCTCACCAAGGTGACCCCTGTGGAAGCCTTGTTTGCAACAGAGTGGCACGGGTTTAAAATAGGAGGTATTCAGCTTTTTAAGAAAGAAAGAAGAAAGAAAGAAGTTTATTTGTTCATTAACCCATCACAGCTCTAGTGACATTAAAAATAATTTGCTCACAACAGAAATTGTGAAACCGAAATGGATGATGACGGAACGTTTTGCTTCAATCAACAAACGTCAAATTTGGCGAAAGATGGGGAACTCTTATTGCAGCACTAAAATCATTTTACAAAATCAATGGCCGTGAACTATAATTTGCGTTTTACCGTACTGTGATATGTATTCAGTGATTGCCCATTCCGCTTTTCTGTTATTCAAATAAGTAGGTTTTCCCCGTCAGTGGCGCGCAACAATGGCCACGCAGCCCAGTGATTACACGGAGTTTCCGCCCGAGATGATCCTGAAGCCCCTGGCGCTGGTGGGGCTCTCCGGGCTGGACTCCGTCAATAACGCCATTCACAAGGCGATATGGGACGCCTTCTCCAACAACCGGCGGCCAGACCGCTCGCCCGTGCGCTTCAAACTACTTCACAACACCTTCGAGTACCCCGTCGTCAAACCGAAACGAAACTCGTACGAGTGGTACATCCCTAAAGGTATCCTCAAAAAGAACTGGATAAATAAACGAGTCGCGTTGATACCAGCGGTTATTGTTATATTCTTTGATATGGAGTGGAATGACCCACAGTGGAATGAGAAGATTATTGAATGCGCTTCAAGAGTGCAGTCTATCCGAGCGGCAGTGGAGGGACATAATACTAGAGTAGCAGTGGTCATTGTACAGAGTGGGCTCTCTCCTCCACCCTCCGAGTACATGCTGGGGGCTGAGAGAGCACAAGCACTCTGCTCTGCATGTGAAATACAATCAAAATCACTGTTTGTTCTTCCTCACAGTGATCATCTCATGGGCTATATAGTACGATTAGAGAATGCTTTCTATGACATAGCCCAAAACTACTACCATCATGAAACAAAGAATGTCAAACAACATCGAGAACACCTTAACAAGACAACCCATCAGTATTTGTTTGTTCGACACCAGTTCAAACTTGGCTTCTTGAATGAGTTGAAGCAAGATCTCAGTACTGCTCACAAGCATTACATGAATGCATACAACAACCTTCTGGAGACCCGGACAGTGGACACAAATATTCATGAAGTTAGAATTGTAGCAGGATACATCAACTTCAAACTGTGCAAACTGCTGTTTGCTTTAAACTTGGCGCGAGATGCTATAGCACAGCTCAAGTCGCACATAGAGAGATACAAGAGTCGCATCGGTACAACTGACTTGTTGTTTGAACATTATGCATGGATTGCAAGACAATACAGTGCTTTTGGAGAGTTGTTTGATGAAGCAATCCGTGCGGGGCTCCCAGCAATACAGTCACAGCATCCAGGCTTCTATTACCAACATGCCGCTCAATTCACAACTAAGAGACGTCAGGCCATGAGGTCAGTATGCAGCGAGGTCTCACAGTACCCTCCACCGCCTGACCCTCTAGAAGGGATAGTGGAATTCTATGGCCAAAGGCCCTGGAGGCCTGGCAGGCTCAGTGCTGACCCTCATGACCCACAGAAAGAACAAACTGCCATCATGGCGCTGCAGTTCAATGAGAGGAACTTCAACCACTCCACAGTGATCATTCACTTCCTGGGGAATGCAATAACTCAATTCAAGACATTCCACTCACCGAGGATGAGGAAGCAACTGGTTGTTGAGATGGCTAATGAGTACTACTACTGTGCTGACTACGGCAAGGCCTTGACTCTGCTCAGCCACATGCTGTGGGACTACAGGAGAGAGAAGTGGTGGTTCCTGGCATCTCATGTGCTGAACAGAGCTTTGCAGTGTGCTTACCTCTCAGCAAAGATACAAGACTACTTACAGCTCTCAATAGAAGCTCTGTCAAAGCACATTCAAGTTCCCAAGAATGATAAAGAGAGGATTTTCAGGAACATTATGTCAGTGTTGAACATGAACATCCCTGGACAAGAGCCAGACCTCCCACCATCCTCACAGAACAAAGCTCTAGAAATCTGGCAAGCGGCCATAGAGAAGGAACCATTTATAGTTGCTGTAGACATGGCCAACATATCCAGCTTCCTTGAACTGAAACCTAAATTTAAACAGCCAAGATTCAGAATGGATGAAACTGTTGAAATTGAGTTGTATGTGAGATTAACATACAACACTACACTTGAGGTGAAGAAGACTTTCCTCACAATATCTAGTCGCACAGAAACAATTGAGATTCCAGTAACAGACAATGGTCTCCCAACAATTACATTGCAAGGAGGCCAAGTGAGAAAGTTTCAGTGCAATTTCAAGTCAGACCCTCAAGACAGTGGTTCAGACTTACATATCAAGAGTGTTACATTTGTACTTGACTTGGAAAAGAAGCGGAAAGTGTCATTAAACTTCAAAATGGAAGATAACAACACAGCTGAATCTGCAGTTCATCCAGAATTGCTACATTTCATTATGAGCTCAAAAGCTGAATTTAAGTTTGACAGTATTGTGCCAGTGACCACTGCTCACATTACCACCAGAGATTGTAGAATGACAATGGCTGTGGATAATGCTAGTCCGGCTCTGCAAGGGGAGTGGTTCCCCTCCATGTTCACTATCACTAACAATGAAGACAGTCCCATTTATGATTTGAAACTGGCTCTGTCCCTGGTCAGCTCACCTGACAACCCCAACCCTGAAGCTGTAACTGAGTTGAGCTTGGAGGAGGGCAACCCTCAAGCTCAACCTGTGCTGATAACACTGGAGAATTCAAGTGTTGCCAACTCGTCCAGTTGCTCAAGCAAGTTCTACTTGAAGTCCAATAGAACCACTACTGTAACTGTACAAATAAAAGTAACCTACATGGTCAATCTTCACGAAGTTTCCAATTTGGAGTGTTCAAAGGACTTCACAGTCAAAGTCACTGTTGTGAAACCGTTTGAAGTATCAGCTAATTTTGTGGCAATGAACTTCAAACCAATCACCAAGTGCTTTGTTGATGATCCCTTCATTGTGATGCCTTTAATAAAGATTCTGAGTCCCTGTGATCTGATGATTTTAGAAACAGAATTAGATGTAGGCGACTGCTACAGTTATGGGGATGATAGTAAACCTGTCTCGTGTATTAGCAATTTAGAAGTAGCAGAGAATGATATAGCATCTGACGCTATCTGTGTGCAAGCTAAACACAAGCCCAAAGATCCTCCTACAAGGGTTGGTCTCTACAATATAAAATGGAAACGAAAATCTGGAAATGGAGCGGCTATTATGAGTAGTTCTGCTATACCAGGAGTAGCAATAGATGAGTGTCCTATCTCTGTCAACGTCAATTATCCTGAAGTGGTAGAGTTGCAAACATCAGTGCCACTGAAATGCACTTTGCAGGGAAACACAGATACACCAATTAGACTTAGTTTGTCTGTAGAAGGTACAGATGCTTATATGTTTTCTGGTTATAAGAAGCTATCAGTGACTGTGCCCCCAAATGACAAGATAGAACTGTGCTACAATATTCATCCACTGATTGCCGGGAACAGCACTCCACCAAGATTAAAAGCAACAGTCATTGGAGAAAATGTAAACCAAGAAGTAGTTACTGAAATGTTTGAAAAAAACTTTCCACAGAATATATTTGTTATGCCTAAGTACAATAAATAAAATCTATAAAAATGTTATCATGTTTTTGGTTTCTTGTACATATTGAACAAAGTGTATGTGTTACTTTGATTACCTAATTATTGTATTAATTAAATTCAGTTTATTGCTCGACAGTTGTTAATATCATAGCCTAGAAAACAATAAAACCCAACAATAATATTAAAAATGTTTATTATTTATTATTATTACACCAGTTGATAAATCTAATCCTTACGTAATTCAAACTTCTCTTCCTGGATCCCATCCTTTGTGATGACCAGGATGTAAATGCTGTCTCCTGTGTAGATGTCACGCTCTGCTGCACTAATGAACACATCCTTGATCAGGGCCAGGGCCTTCTCCCTGGGCAATGGGGCCTCTGTTACATTCTGCATGTTCTTGAGGCCGATCTGGTTGTCGAGCAGGGGCTGAAGCTGCGCGCCGGCCGAGCCACCCGCGCGGTAGTTAGACCGCTCGCAGTGCCCGATGGGGTCATAGCTGTATACGCAGCCCTTGCCTTCGGCGTCAAGGCCGGCCAGAACGTTGGACACGTAGTAGGGGAAGAAGCGCTTGTAGTACATCATGGTGGACAACATTTGAGCGACGGCGGGCGTCGTCATCGACTTGTTATGTTCATGTTGGTACATCTGCATGCGCGCCTGCAGCAGCCGCGTCAGGGTCAGCGTGTCGCACCAGCAGCCCGTCGCGCCCAGCACCGTGCCCTCTGACAAGCGAAACAGCTTCTTTTGTTCCCGGGTGTAGATCGAGAACCCCGTGCTCAGCCTCGTATCGGCTCCGATGACGGCGTAGTCGTCCCCGGCGATGGCGACAACGCTGCCTCCATTGTCCGCGTACGGCTCAAAGCGGTGCTGGGTAGCGCCGGGCACGGCGTACTCGGGGAAGTTTTCTTGGACGCTCAACATTTTGTTTTCACTGGTTATTCGTTAGCAAATCTGTAACCCGTCGAGTGACATGCACAAAATGTATGTTGACAGTTTATTTTTTCCAGACTGTTGTTTACTAGAGCTGGTAAATAACCTTTCTTCTTTGATAACCGGTACTTTGACACCGATTTTTTTCATAGTACAAGGTCTGTCTTCCTTTTGTTCGCTAGAAACAGTGATGCCAGCTAGGAGGGATTCCCTGCAAATTTGGGAGGAATTAAGGAGTTTTTTCATCGCGAAATAACAATGTATGATTGAATCAATCGAACGTTAACTCTTTCGCGGGGTTGGTTTTTAAACCGATATAGCTTTTTTTGAATAAAATGATATGCTTAATGGATAGCTGGCACTCGCTTTTCATACCAAAGTGCTTTTCTTTTTGCGCGGAAATTCATAGTTTTTCTGGAAATCCACATTGAAGATTGGTGAACGAAACGCATTTTACTACGAAAATCGTCGAAACGAAACGCAAAAGTACCATTCACAGACAAAAATAGTACAATTCACAGACAAAATTATGACGTTTTGTCATTGACATTAATGTTCGTCTGTGGTCGAAAAATGATGCATCTTCATTCCGTTTCTCTCGTAGCTACGCGAATGTACTTTTCCGTGTTATTTCTGTTATTTACGACGACTTTGGCTATCCCTTTAGACTTGTTTTGTGTATCCTACAACCGACCGACCTCTGCTTGTATTTTTGACCCTTGCTCGCAATTACTATTGACCTCTGCTGTTACCCCGGACATCGATTTGCTGTTTGAAATGGAGGACGAACCATCGACGAGCGGTGCTTCTCGACGGCGGCAGGTGCAAGATGGAGAGCAACCATCGACGAGTGGTGGAACTCGGCGTCGTTTGGAAGTAGAAGAAGCGCAATCATCAATGTCGGATTATAGTTCCGACGACGATGAATCGTTTGTTCGGCGAAATTTATACTCTGCTGAAGTAGCCGCCATGTGGAAATTGATAGAAAAGTTGAACACCAGAGAAAAGTGTGTGGTCTTTGCTGAACAGCAAGGCCTGGTTGAAACGTCAAGACTGTGCCGTACACACCGCACACCTATGAAAGTGGTGTACTACAAAAACAAGACAGTTGGCACGTTTATGTGCCAAAAGGGCAGCTGCAAGAATAAGAACTTCGTTTCCAGAACAATTGGAACCTGGTTCGAAAATGCTAAGCTAGAAATGCCTACAATGTTCTATCTTATGTATGGTTTTGCTCGAAAATTCGATACAATGACAGCCATTGTGGAAGATTTCACAAAAAAGGAGCAAATTATTGTAGGGAAGTGGTAGTCAAATACCAAAGGCACAAACAAGCCAAAAAAGGTCGGTGGCCCAGGCAAGGTGGTACAGATAGACGAAAGCAAGTTTGGGAAAAGAAAATTTAATAAAGGTTAGTAACAATACACAGTAATAAACATGTTGTTTAGGAGCGACCCCATGTAGCTTCACTAAACCGAAATGTTTGTTTTAGGTCACTTTCTGTGTAAATACTAAAAATAGGTTGTGTTAGGTCACAACGTTATGAACAACCCGGAGCCGAGTGAAGCGGAGCGGAGCGAGGCGACCCCATCTAGTTTCACTAAATCGAAATGGTTGTTAAACATTATATTTTGTTTGTTTCAGGGAGACGCATCGATGGCCATTGGGTGTTGGGGATGATCGAAGACTGGAGTGAAGACTTACGTCTTGAAGTTTGCCCCAACAACAATAGGTCATCCGAAGTGCTAGTTCCTTTGATAAAGAAACATGTGGCTGAAGGCAGTGTGATACACACAGATTTTTGGAGGGCGTATGATTGTCTGGGTGACCTTGGGTATACTCATAAAAAAGTAAACCATAGTGACCCAGGCAATCCCTTTGTAGCCCCAGATGGGGTACACACGCAAAGAATAGAGTCTCAATGGAGAATTGTGGAACGGTTTTTCTACAAAGATAACTACAACAATCCCAACAGCTTTGACGATATGTGTGTTGAATACTTGTGGAGGCGACAAGTTTTGCGGTTAAAGAAAGATGCGTTTGACGAACTATTGAACGCAATTAGATATGTCTATAAAATTGAATAGAGGAGCGAGGCGACCCCATCTAGTTTCACTAAACCGAAATGTTTGTTTTAGGTCACTTTCTGTGCAAATACTAAAGATAGGTTGTGTTAGGTCACAACATTATGAACGACCCGGAGCCGAGTGAAGCGGAGCGGAGCGAGGCGACCCCATCTTGTTTCACTAAACCGAAATGTTTGTTTTAGGTCACTTCCTGTGTAAATACTAAGGATAGGTCTATAAAATTGAATAGATTGGTGTCATAAATATGGTGTTTTTCTTCATTTTCCTATCAAATCAGATGAATCTAACCTCAAAACTTAAAAACATCATATCTCAAAAAGTATACATTTCCGCACTTTAAAAACTATATGGGGGGGTAGGGGGACCCCCCCCCCCCCTCTCCTTAGCTATATCGATTCAAAAATTTACCCGATATGGCATGAAAGACGAGCGAGAGTCGTACCTAAGTAGTCACCTGATGATGGCCGTTTGTCCATACTGTGGTCCATATGCCGACACAGCATCGCCACACGCCAGAGCTGTGTCACTCACTTTCCTACCAAGTGCCGATACCGGTGATATTCCGGCGTATGGAAAAACGCTCAAACTGAACGTAGCTTTTAATCCTCCTCGACACGCAAAGTGTGGCCCTTTAAGTGATAAAATAAACCGGTCGAGTGCGAGTCTAAATCGCGCACGAAGGGTTCCGTACCACCGTTCAATGGAAGCGAGATGGTGTGGAGTGTATAGTTTGGATTTTACACAGCAAAATATTGTTTACAAAGTTATTGGTGCGGTTACTTTCACACTCCATGTACGTAACCAGGTGCATCCATAAGTTTGTATGTGGTATTGTTGTATGGGAGCCCCCTTAAATATTTATTTTATCCTGTTTTTTAGTATTTGTTGTTATAGCGGCAACAGAAATACATAATCTGTGAAAATTTTAACTCTCTAGCTAGCTAGGTTCTTGAGATACAGCCTGGTGACAGACGGACGGACAGACAGCGAAGTCTTAGTAATAGGGTTCCGTTCTTACCCGTTAGGTACTGAACCCTAAAGCCCCCTTATCGACACTGACCCAGATTCAAAAAAAGCTGATCTACGTAGGTAAAAAGCGGAAGGCGGATCCATTGTCATAAAGGTGATGTAAAAAGCGGAAAAACGGTGCATCTGGCAACGCTGACGTAGGTCGATGCGCCGATGTTGCCACTTTAAGGGAAGCCAAGAATCAGTGTTCTTCGCGCAAAAAATAAGACAATCATTATTATTTTTGAATTTTGATCATTTGTATGCTCATAGAACTATAAAACATCTACTTTTTCAAATATTATTGATTCTAGTGCCATAGATTAATCTGAGAGCAATATAGCTTCGGAACACTTTTGTAGAGGACCACCGCCACCGCGATATTAAAATTCGATTAGTAGGCAAGAGTCCTCCCCCTGGCATATCGTCATTTGACCGTTAATCTGCCTGAGTTGGGCGCTCACTAGTTTTTATGCAACTAAAATTGAATTAGACATTTTTGCGTAGTAAAATTTTAACCAGCTGTTAATAGTGTTAAGTTCTACAAAGTGCGCCTACCTATATACCGGTTACATTAGTAGAAACCCTAAAAAGTGCATAAACACAACCGTCAACGCGTTGACACTCAACGTACCCGTGATCATGTGTTCGAGTGACCCGTTCGCGACTATAGCTTGTACGCCAACGGCACAAGCATCACTCTCCCGTGCGGCTGTGACCAGTTACCGCCGACGACGGCGCTCAGCATGACTCACCGCGATACTCACCGGGATCGGGGAATCGGACCGCACTAGACCTGTGTCGATAGATCATTTCTTTCGACCCGGGTCGATCGCGACCCATTGGTCAGGCGATTGGATCAAAAAGATTCGATCGTTTGATCGATCACCTGCAGGTCAGTCACATGAATCACGGGTCAAAATATGAGATCGTTCGATGAGCCGGCCCGCGACACGCAAGTGACAAAGGTATTTTCACCTTTCGTAATAAGATCGATCAGCTCACATTGGCACCTGTCGGAACTTTATTGCAAGGTCTTAAGACTTATAATGGCTTAATTGTTTGCTGTTGCGCTCCATAGGATGAACGACGCACCTGTCTGCATTCGAGGCGTATTGTGCACTTGAAGGAGACAAGAAAATAACAATTCGTGTCGGAAAGTAGGTACTCTTAATATTTAGCTCATAAAGTCGTGCTCGGCAGTGACGGCGGCGGAGGGTCGGTGCTGTAGCCGCTCCGTGCACATTTTGTTAACGATCGAATCAAAACGAGTGGGTCAAAAACTGTTGTATCATTCCTGAAAAGATGATTCGATCGAACAAACGAATTCGAACAAAAGTGTTGTGATCGAATCAAAGTGATTCGATCAATCGTGATCGACTCAGGTCTAGACCGCACCCTAGCTACACGTCAAAAACAGCTGTGCTGTATTTTAACTAAATTATTTTGTTTAAATTCGTCTATTTGTGAATATAGTGTTTTTTAAGTTAATTAATAGTGTGCCAGTGCTAAATGTGGTCAGAATTATCATTTAAGATAAAATAATCGATCACGGACCAACAGACAAAGGACAATTAAAACTGTCTTGACACTGTGTTCAACTGAGATTTTCCTACCTTTCCCTTGCTACTTAGCGGGTGTTTTTGTCTATGTTTTCACATTACTAATCATAATGATGACTCGCAATGCTTTGTCTCGCCAAGCGGAGTCGAGGCTCCAACTGGTTTTGCAGGAATAAAAGAAAGCAGAGACTGATGGAACAATTAGAAGCAGAAAGAGATTAGATTATGTGGAACAATTAGAAGTTTGAGTCCGTCCTGCGATTCCTGCGTAGAACTTCAGTCCTGGAGAAGGAACTGTGTGATGTCCAGCAACATATTACACAGCTGGAAGAAACGGCTATTAGCTCTGCCACAGTGACCACGCAGAGCTTATTTGATGAGTTGGTAGCAGTTAATACCTCCTTGGGCCATGTTTCTGTTGCGGGCTGTAGCTTGCCCACTATGACTATTGACCTTAATAAGGATGACTCAGTGTATAATGTGGCCGCCAGCAGTAGGGACAGCACACACAAATTGAAACTGAGTAAAAATAAGTTGAGAAAATATGTCAAAATTAATAAGTTTATATAAAAAAGAAAAAGAAAAGTTGTAACAAAGCTTCATAATAAAAGAAGGGTTTTAGATAAACTGGAGCTGTGTACCGCTCAGCTTAATTATAACCAGATTAGCTATGAGGACAACATGCATGAGCTAAGATGCAAACTTGACCAGGCGGAGCGCATCCTGGGGCACTATATTGGCCTCTATGACAAAACCAGAGCGGAAACCAGGGAACTGAATCTAGCTATGGATGCAGTTCTCAGTAGCCAGGTTAGCCTAGAAACTAAAATAATAGAGAGCTGCTGTTGCGTGCCGGACTGTGCTCCGTCAGCTACTTCCCTTCTGGATGTCAGCGCTTCATATCCAGGTATAAAAACAATTATAATATAAATTATAACAAATATTGATAAAATACATGATAAAAAAAAAAATTCAAAATTGTAAAATAAATGCAAAGTTTACTAATCTGGTCCACCAAAATATTCAAGCTATTAGCAATAAATTATTAGAGTTGGAATTGTACATGAACTCTTTTAATATTGATATTTTATGTCTAACAGAACATTGGCTAAAAAGCCATGAGCTCATGTTCAATTACAGTAACCACCAGGTTGGTAGTTCTTTTTGCAGATCACATGCTGTTCGTGGAGGCTCTCTGATATTTCTAAATAAACAGTTAAAGTTCAAAAATCGTAATTACATAGTATGTTTATCAGTTGAAAGCCACATTGAAGTAGCATGTATTGAGTTGGAGCGCATTATTGTAATAAGCGTTTACAGCCCACTCTCATAATAACCCTAATGAGTCATATTGTATTTTTTTTACAAATTCAGCAATGCGTTCAATGCAGTATTTACTACCAGATTGATTGTGGTCTCAGACAAACTTAACTTTAGTAAGTGGGTTACAGTAGGTATACTTAAAAGTAGACGAAATTTATATGAATTATATAGTGAAAAACAATGGAATCATAGTGAAGAGTTCAAGGATAAAGTAAAAAAGTACTCAAAAATCTTTAGAAAAGTTTGTCAAATTGCAAAATCAAATTATATCAGATCTAAAATAAGAAAAGTGATAACAAAATTAAATCAACTTGGGATATAATTAAAAGTGAGACTGGAAAGGTCAGTATTAAAAACAATGAATATGAGTTAAAAATTAATGATATTACTTTCAAAAATTATATTGATGTAGCTAAAGCATTTTTTTTTCCTGACATCCCAATCTCTACTACGAAGTCTTTAGACTCTTCAAAAGTAGTCGCTGAATCTTTGCTGAAAGACTATGTACTTAGATGTGAAAATCAATTCTCGTTTAATTATGTAGATGATAAAGATATTATTAAAGCCTTTAAATCAATAAATGTTAAGAAAACTGCAGACCTCTGGGATATTTCTGTTCATGTTGTGAAGCCCCTAATAAATGTTATTGCACTTGATTTAGCTTTCATATTTAATGCATCTATTGAAACTGGCGTGTTTCCTGATTTAATGAAACACAGTAAAATAGTTCCTTTGTTTAAATCGGATTGTACATCTGACTCTTCTAACTTCAGACCGATATCGGTATTGCCTACATTTAGTAAAGTTTTTGAAAAAGTAATTTTAAATCAACTTTTTTCACATTTCAATACCAACAACATGCGCCACTATAAACAATTTGATTTTACACAAGACAAAATCAACTACTGATGCCGGTATTGAGTTAATATCACATATATGATGCCTGGGAGGAGTCGCATGATGCTCTAGGAGTATTTTGCGATTTGTCTAAGGCTTTTGATTGCGTTGAACATGGGACATTGATCAGGAAATTACATCACTATTGAAAGCGTGATCCCTTAGCCTTCTTCTTGTGGACTGTATTTGGACTGGAATCAAACTATTAACTTTCTAATTTCACTTTTATTCGTATAAAGAAGCACCAAGCACATGTTAACATCAAGAGCCTATATTGGACAGTGACAGTACAATCAACGTTGCCAGTGGCGAATATTCAAATGTAGATTATATTTTATGTTGCCATAAACAACTATGGAATTAGGGATAACTTTTTAGATCTTCTCTCTTCTTATTTAAATGACAGGATACAGAGAGTTGACATTAATTATTATGATTAAATTTATAAATCTTGTCAATTATATATAAGTTATACATTCTAATGTTGTTATCCAGACAGAACTATATTTTTAATTTTTTCTCTGTTTAACCGCAAGCAGGCAGTATTTTTTTTTTTAGCTTCTACATACATTCATGCGAGAACACATTAATGGTTATAAGTTATTATATAAGTTTATTAATAGAGTGTGTAAAACTGTTTGTTCTCCTAATACAATAAAATAAAATAAAATAAATAAATAAAAATGGAAAACGATCTCCAGGGTCTGTTGTTACTATTTGTGTACCGCAGGGTTCCATACTCGGGCCATTCCTGTTTTTGGTTTATATTAATTACCTGCCACATCTTGTCAGGGATAATCATGAGATTGTGACACTTCACTTTTGACCTATCGTGGTGAAGCTTACCCGCCGGACGAAGCGCGATGAGTCAATGAAGGCCTCAAAAGAAAGGAAGACACTGACGTCTCAAGACATCATTACCAGGACCAGCACTTCGGTCTACATGAATGAGCGACTCACCAAGTTGAACAGAGCTCTTTTTCGACTCGCCCGAGGGCGTGCAGCTCAATGTAAGTTTCGCTACTGCAGGACAAGAGATGGCTGCATTTACGTTCGGAAATCCAAAAAAACCCAGAAATTTGGCATCTACACGGCTTCCCCGTCAGCAAAAATCAACCAGCAATAATTATCCACATGTAAAAATACTTTGTACCTTCATATTATTTATATTAACGTATTTATATTTCAAACATAATATCGCACTATTTAACATAAATTCAAATAGCAGGAATACCTCACACATAAACAAAATCAACCAACTCGTATATCATAATCAACATTTGCATCAAACATTAGAGCTCATCCATAAGTATCGATTAACCTCAAGCTCATTAAGCATGGCAGCAAATCCAAAAATAAAAAAACTGATTACCATACTCTTCACTCAATAACTAAAGACCTAAATAATATCGATAAAGATTATTAATCACTAGAGATTCCCTGCCATAGCCTGGATGGGGTTGAGACTGCCCGTACTCTACTGAACTTATATAACTTTAAAATACTTCACTTTAATATAAGAAATATAAATAGAAACTTTGAGCACTTTATAGTTAATCTGAAAAGACTAAACACCACTTGCGATGCTATTATTCTCACAGTGTTTTATAAATGAGTCGTCGTTAGTACCGAATATCCC
Organism: Argyresthia goedartella; assembly: GCA_949825045.1. Classification (NCBI taxonomy): domain Eukaryota; kingdom Metazoa; phylum Arthropoda; class Insecta; order Lepidoptera; family Argyresthiidae; genus Argyresthia; species Argyresthia goedartella. Next base: position 2,009,134 of record OX463827.1, on the reverse strand, counting down.
AGGTTATAACACTTACCAAACAAATAAGGTTATAAATAAAAACAGAGCGTGGTAGCATTTGTCAGAGATACCTGGAGTGCCACTGTCTCCGAAATGAACTTTGGTGAGGCTGACGGCCTCTTAATTAACATTCCCAATACTATAACAATCTTAGGTATATTTATCGATCACCATCTTTTGGTAACATCGACTGCTTTCTCTCTGAACTTGCAAGTCAACTAGACACTATCAAAAATAAGCACGTCGTAATTTAAGGCGACATCAATATTAACATTTTGCCAACCGATGAGAGAATGCCATTGCAGAGAATTAAATACTTAGATCTAAATTCTGAACATAGTCTGCTACCCGCAATCACCAAACCAACCAGAGGAAGAAGCTGTCTTGACCATATTTTTGTTCGATCACAATGTTCTCTATGTATTGTTTGTGAGACAGATGTGACGGACCACTCTTTTACTCTAGCCGGAATAATGCTAAATAAACCAAAATCACAACGTCTTAACTCGTATTCGACTTAAGAGAGATTTTAATGGCATTACATCAGACCTAGCGGATCAAAATTGGAACGACGTCATAGACAATGAAGATGAAAACGAGGCTGTAAAAATATTTACAAAAAGGCTATCGACATAGTCAACAAACACACCGCTGTAGTTAAAACAAGTCGATCTTGCTATAACCTTAGGCCCTGGATCACTAATTGTCTAATGCGTTGTATAAAACACGGATCACTAATGGTCTAATGCGTTTACACGCTGAGACAATGAAAAATCGTAATGACGTAGTAAGACAACTTATTTATAAACGCTATCGCAATTTTTACAAAGATCTTCTGCGCAAAATAAAGATTGAGTACGAAAATCGAGAACTACAAGACCCTAAGAAATTATGGAAAGTAGTCAAGGAAATCTGCAACATCTTCAAAAGTAGCAACGATCCTATAGATCTCCTTAATATCCCAGGGTCAAAGTACCAAAAGCAGTCATTGGATCTGTGCAGTGACTTTTTTTCGACGGTTGGACAAAATTTGGCGAACACCATACTTTCAAACACTAAATCTAGTGAAGTGGAATTAGCAACATTAATAAAATCAAAACAAAACCCCTTTTTACATGGAGCCGATAGATGCCAGGGAAGTTGATACGCTTATTATTAATCTGCAGAATGACAAGGCTTCCGGCAATGATGGCCTGAATAATTCGTTAATAAAAGACATTGGATACACAATATTTGATCCACTCACAGCAATATTTAATAAAAGCCTATCAACAGGAATCTTTCCCGATGAATGGAAAATGGCGTCGGTCTGTCCAATACACAAGGGTGGCCTAAAGAACACACCAGATAATTATCGTCCCATCTCCCTGCTCGGGGCATTCTCTAAGCCACTGGAAAAGTTGGTGAATCGTCGTTTAGTTAAATATCTTGAGACCAATGGTTTGCTGTCGGAGGGGCGATTCGGTTTCAGACAAGGCAAGTCAACTGAAGATACAGTATCTTTATTGACCACTATAATATCGTCACAGCTAGACAGGCAGCTCAGCAGCATAGGGGTCTTCTTAGACTTGGCCAAAGCCTTTGACACTGTCTCCGTCCCCATACTTCTAAGTAACCTGGAACTACTGGGAATACGAGGCTTGGCTCTGGACTGGTTGCAAAACTATTTATCGGATCGTAGGCAGTGTGTAAGAATTGGCCATCGAAGAAGTGACAGCAGAACAATGACTTTCAGGGTGCGCCGTACTCGGACCAACACTCTTTATCCTGTATATTAATGATATACATAGTTTGCTGCTAAAAAACACTGAAATAATTTGCTATGATGATGATGCAGCACTAATTTTCCATGGAAACAGCTGGAATGATGCTTTCTCCAGCGCCGAGTATGGAATGACGATTGTAGCCAATTGGTTGAAAAATAATTTTCTGACACTAAATACAAGCAAAACAAAGTTTTTATGTTTTCATAAAACTGCAGCATCAGCTCCTCCACCCCAGACTGTCATCACTGTACACTCATATGACAGTGCTGATACCTGCAACTGCGACGTTATCTCCAAAACACATGGGATAAAGTACATCGGCGTTATCCTTGATGAAAACTTAAATTTTAAAACGCACATAGATAAACTATCAGGCCGAATCCGCAGAGTAGTGCACATCATGCGACAACTACGTAACTCAGCAACTATGGACACGATAAAAACTGTTTACTTTGCTCTCTGCCAATCACAACTTATATACTGTATCTCATGCTGGAGCAGTGCAGCAAAGACAGCGATAATAATGGCGGAAAGAGCTCAACGTTCTGTTCTTATAACTATGCTGAGTAAGCCTTATAAATTACCCACTGACACTATACAAAGAAGCTAAAGTACTCAGCGATCGTAAACTTTATATCCTCAAAGTAACCCTAACTACGCATAAAACGACTCTAAACTCGTTTAACTATTTGCAGTTGCTAAAAAACTGAGTTTTTAGAATTCCTACACCTCGTACTAGAACCGCTTTTGCCTGTCGTTTTAGCCCATACATTAACGCAAATGTTTACAATCAAATAAAAAAAAAAAAAAAAAAAAATATATATCTTTATTTGACGTAAGAATAAACAATTACATATTGTACTTACATTCTAAAGGTTGTAAACTTATAATAGGTACCCAACGAATCGTTGGGATACACTCATTCATTTTCGTTAAACTTATACATAATATAATTCTATGAGCACTAGCGCTTAAACTAGGCCTAGCCTGTATCTTAAACGCTAGTTCCTTCCAGTGTTTTGACAAATTGGTTAAGTTGATTCATTAGATGTTTATTCAGCTATATGAGGGTAGAATCTATATAAGTGGTTGCAATTGGTTAGACCATGGTAAATGTGAACTTCGACAAAGTTTTTAAGTGTTGTGGATGAGAAACTTGAATACGAGATATGAAGTTAGTGCCGTTATTTATTTACTTATTAGTATTCATTTAACTATTTAGTGTTAAGATTTTCTATTCTTTTAATTTTAGAACAATTTTAAAGACTGGAGTTAGAAATTTTGAATAGGCAAATTTTATTATTTTATATAATATTAACAAACAAGCTTTCTATTTTATTATATTCTTGGGTTTTTAGCCATTCAACCAGTTTTATTTTACATTCATAGATATTAAGGGGATAGATATTTAGGATTTTATTCAGATTATTGTACAACATGGGGCCTGTATAACATTGGAATTTTTGTATGTAACTTGTTTTAATTCGAATAGTGGGACAGACTTTATGTGTTCGTCTATTTGCGATGGCATCATCATAAATTAATTTTTTGTGTTGATAGATAATTATATTTTTTATGTATAGTTGTCTGACTGTTAGGACGTCGCATTCTGAATAAAGATCGACTGTAGGGTACCTGAAAGGTTTAAATTTAATTACTTTGAGTAAGGCACGTTGTGCTCTTTCTAGGTTTATAAGATGCGTCTTTCGAGCACCGCCCCATGACGAGATACAATAAGTCAAGATAGACTCTGCTAGAGCAGTATACACATTTTTTAGTAGTGTGTAATCCGCTACGTGCCTCAGTTTTTTAAAAATATATATAAGTCTCCTTGTTCTCTCCGCTAGTAAGTTAATGTGTGGGACCCATGTTAATTTTTCATCAAGAAGCACTCCTAGGTATTTAATTGTTTTGGTTCTATCTAGAAATGTGCAGTTGCATTTATTTTGGTTGTTGTATTGACAGGTGTGTAGTTGAATTTTGAAATTATTTTCAGGTGGTAACGATCGTATTGTATTCCCAAAGAGAATGAATTTCGTTTTGGTAGTGTTTAGCGTTAATAGATTACGGTTAAGCCATTTTGCTGTTCTATTTAATCCAGTTTCTGTATTTGACTTTGCTTCATCCCAAGTTCTACCATGAAAAACAATAGATGTATCATCCGCAAAAGTGAATAATCTTCCGCTATTTATATCTAAATCGCACAAATTGTTGATATACAATAAGAAGAGTGTTGGACCCAAGACGCTACCCTGTGGTACTCCATATTCACAACATACAACGTCATAACTGTAGTAATTTGCCAATTTTACCCTTTGTTTCCTATTTTTTAAATAGTCTTTAAATATTTTCAGTGATGTCCCTCTAATACCAAGTTGTTCCATCTTGTTTAGCAAAATAGAGACAGAAACCGTGTCGAAGGCTTTTGCAAGATCCAAAAACACTCCGATACATTTATTTTGTTTGTCAATGTGGGTGGCAACATATTCTGTAAGTTCCAGTACCGCATCTGCTGTAGATCTGCCCGCTCTAAAGCCAAATTGATTGGTAGACAGAATATTTTCTTTTTCAAGGTACGATATTAATCTTTTGTTCAAAATTTTTTCTACTATTTTAGACAGAGCTGGTAATACAGATATGGGGCGGTAATTACCGACACAGTTTCTATCTCCTGTTTTGTAAATTGGATGGATGAGTGATGTCTTGAATACTTCAGGAAATACACCTGTTTCAATGCACGAGTTTGTGATACGGGTCATAACAGGAACTACTATTTCTTTTAGCATTTTCAGAAGCTTTGTAGGGATATCATCCCATCCTGTGGCACTGTTCGAATTTAAGTTCATTAGGATCGCTTCAACTTCCTCTTCGGAGGTTTCTAGCATGGCCATCGAATTTACTGGATTATGGGTACGTTCAGGATCGTCATTAATGTGCAATTTTTGGGCTATAATTTTTTCAGCTAGTTCTTTACCAATACTAGTGAAATAGGTATTGGCTTTGTTGAGAGCGTTTTGTGGTGTAGTTTCCGCTTTGAGTAGGTCTATGGGTCTTTCTTTTTTGTTATTTCTATTTGTTATACTGTCTATTATCTTCCATTTTAGTTTAGGATTTTTAATGTGTTTGTTTAATTGGCTTTTTTCATAATTTCGCTTTAGGCGTTTTAACAAATCATTGCAATAGTTTTTATATCTTGTGTAAGTAATTTGTAAAACAATATTATTAGTTTATTTTTTACTTTTAATGTGCATTCGATCCCGATTTTTCATACACCTAAGCAGACCAGGAGTTATCCAAGGCTTTATACAGCGTGTTCTTCTAGGTGTTATTATTTTAAGAGAATTATTTAATATTGAAGTATGAATAATATCGACAAAAACTTTTGCTGTATAATTCGGGTTTTGGGGATTAATAATATCATTGAAGTTTTTTGACAGTAATTCATTCACAATAGCATCGTAGTTAATTTTGTTTATAATGAAATTTTTAGACTGTTTTGTTTTGGCTTTGGTTGCGATTGAGCTTAAGACAGCGCAATGGTCTGTAATAGGCGCATCTATCACAATTGTAGAAGAATCAAAGGTAGCTTTAATCATAAGGTGGTCTATGCAGTTGTGTTCTCTTGTGGGATACGTATGTCCTGGAAGAATGCCATGTGATGCTAATAGATTTAAATAGCCTTCCGAATTTTTGTCTTCATTGTTAGGTTTGATATCTATGTTTAAATCACCAGCTACAATTAGGTTACGATAATTTTTATATTGCGTAAGTAATTTGTCTAGGGAAAGTAGAAAAGTATCGATGCTTCTTTGTGACGGTGAACGGTAGATACCAATCACAACTGTATGGTTTTCAATTACTAATGCTATACACGTGGCATCATAAAGTGCGTCTTCTTCGACTGAGCAATTTAATCCCTGTTTGGTATACATAACTATCCCGTCATTTTGATTGCGATGTTCCCTTGTATAGTGCAAATCATAGCTCAGTAGAGGTGGGAAATTTGCAGCTTTTGAGTTCCATGTTTCCGTTAATATATATATTTCACAGGGAAGGTCTAATCTCTTTAAAAATACTTCAAAGGCGTCAAAATTTTTCGTTATACTTCTGATATTCTGTGTAAGGATGTTTAGATTATGTTTATAATTTGATGCTAGGATTGATTTGCAGGATTCAACACTACACACTTTAGAGGTTCCTGGTTGAATCTTATCAATGTTTTTAATTAAATTCTCATTATTTAAAGAATCGAATGTTACGGTTGCTTGGTGTGACGTAGCTAAAAACTTGTTTTGTTGATCTTATCATTGTTTCAATATTTCTTAGTGTTTTTGTTACCTCTGTAATAAATTGTAAAATAAATATTTCATTGTTGTTAACTTTTAGCAATTGCTGATTATCCACGAATTTTGGAAAAGAAAAGAGTAAAAAAATAAAAGATAAAACTACTTCTAGTCAGATGTCTGTTTTCAGCGAGATCAGTTGATTCTCATCTTTAATCTCGATGTGGGATGAGTCGGGAGTCCTGGTTGTTGCTGGTCCAACAGAACTAGTAGTCATGGCTTTTCGCCAGGTCTCTGGCCAGGAAGAAGAGTCTGCGTCCTTTACTAGTAAGAGCTTCAGAGACGTAGATTGGTGTCGGTGGGCTTTTAAAACCCAGGGCTGCGGAGTTAAGTCGTTGTGCAGGGTGTTGTTTATTGTAGGTCTTACACGCATTTATCACATCGTTTTTTGTTAGCACTGATGTAAATTCAGCAATAATGGTCCCCTTACCAGCTCTCCCATTTAGACGGAAAACATCTCTGATTGCGGCTTTATCGACGCTCACCTGAAGAGCTTTGCCGGTGTTTTGTACAATTTCACATAGATCGGCTTTGCTTTCCGGTTTTTCTGGCAAGGGAATATTCCGTATTTCAATACTGGATGCTTTTGAGGATCGTTGCATGTCGTCTATTTTCATTTCCAGTTGAGCTATCTGGAGCTGATTTTGTTTGCGTTCCGCCTCGAGACCTTCCACTTTCTTCTTCATATTCTCATATAGTCCATTGATCATTATCACCGATTTCTCAATTTCTTCGTTTGAGCGTTTGATATCTTTGTTCTGTTCTTTGATCTCTATAACCTCGGCAATCAGTTTTGATAGCTTGGTATCCTGGGATTTTTGCCACTCCTCAAACATACTCTTGAACTCATCTCTAAAGGAGGGAAGTGCATCGTCATCACTTGATTGACGGCATCTTTTGTTACGTTGGGACACAAAAGTTGGAGTGGTGAAGTTAGAGGCTATTTTAGATACGTCAGAATCAGAAGATGTATGCTGTAAGTTGCTCGCAGGTGGGGTACGAAGAATGTTGGACATTTTCCAAGTTCGAAGTTTAAGCAGTCGTTTATAGTGTAAACTCGTTACCAGTTACCTTGATCTCTCGTAGCACCGGATTTGGTTGAGGCGAAGGTCCAACTGTCTTGGTTGTTGGTTTTATTTTGTCACTGTCTTAAATTCAAGAGACCGCCTTTACGCTCTGTGCGCCTAATACTTGGTTCCGAATTTTGATCAAACTTTTTGGAATATTTTTTTTAAGAAAAGTTATTTAATTTAAAAGATACGTCTATTCGCTTTCGCGGTCCAGGGGGAAGTCATATATAGAAAATAGTTAAGTCTTGCGACATACAAAACATGTCTCTCAATGAATCCAAAGCAACTTTGAAGAGATGGCTGGAGACAATTTCATAAGACAAAACTGAGCTTCTGCTTGCAAATATTGCCTGAAATAAATTTAAATTTAAATTTTAAATAAAATCTTATTTAATAAATGCTATATATTTGATGTATATGTATTATATTTTCATTGTATATTTTACTGCTAATTTTAAAACTATTAATTATAACTGTTTCATATTCTAACAAATTATAATTATTTTCCTTTTTATGACGTGCAAATGGCGCGTGACGTACAAATGACTGTGTAAATCGTGTATTTAGATTCCCACGACATAGGTTTGCCTAGTGTGGGGGTCATCGACAACTCATTGTATGTTTTTCTTATATTTGTGACGACAAGGAACCATGTCGCCCCACAACGCCCACCCTACCGCAACCACACCCCGCAGTCGCCACACACCGGCCGCACACCGCCAGTACAACACACTGCGCGCACCCGCCCCGCCCCGCCGCAACCGCACCCCGCAGGCGCCCGACCCCACCGCGCCGCCCTGCCGCCGCGTCACCGAGCAACGACGATGTCAGTGGTTCGGCTAGCCGGGTGCTCGACGACTCCTCCCTACCCTCACCCATATCCGCGTTATTGGTTCGGTAAGCCGAGTGCACAACGATCCCCCTCCACCGTTCAAGCCGCGTCCATCAAGGGCCCGCATGCCCTAAGGCCCTTGAAGCGACAGACTGATGTAGATCAGAGACACGCTAGGTTCACTTCAAACAAATCAGCGACAACATCCGCACACACACAGCTACATTGCATTCCGTATAAGCACACGCCACCACACGCACATATTGCCAAGTTTCGGGTTGTTTTGGGTGGTACGAGACGAGGCTATGCAATGCATCCGACGACGAGTCAACGTCATTCGTCCGGGCGGCACTTGTTAACTTGTTTGTGTGATTTGCGCGCAGATTATTATTTATTATTTTCATGCAAGATGAGTAAATATTGTGCGGTATACGGTTGCCTCACTAAGGACAAATAAGGATCTATTTACTTGCATTATATTTAATAAAGAAATAATAACTTTTTATAATGATTTTTAATAAAGAACGGGATGTTTCAGTTCGCGTATTCTAAAAAGATCAGGCCTGAAGCGCGCCGGGAGCGAGTTTCGCATTATGCAGTCGCGTCGAAGTCGCTTTTTTCACGTTTGCCTAACTTCAGACATGATCTTTTTACAATACGCGAAGTATACCCCCTCCAAGCGGCACTCAGAGGCAGAATACGGGGCATCACCTATAAAGCGAGCGACGAGCGACGACGCAACAAATCCGCACCGCAACCCGCGGCGCTAAGCGACAACCCTAGCCGTTTGAGCAAGAGTAGGTAGTTATCATGCGAACAGGGGCCTAGTGAACTTACTATTTCTTATTTATACTATGTCAGAGATATGGTATATGTAAAAGTGCGTATTCAACATTTATAGAACTCCATAGTTCTGTAGTCCCCATCCGGGATATCCCGACAAATGGTCGGAGTTAATGAATATCCCTGTACATAATTGATAGAGTGCGTATTAGGGCTCGGTTGCCCTGTAGCCCTTCCGGGACCCCTTATCCCCAGTCGGTACCTGCGTACCTTACCACCGTATAACTTAGGACCTAGCGCGGCGCACTAAGCGTCTAGTGTTGTTATTAGTTAAGTGTAAATAAATAAAAGATTGTGTTATAGATGTTGAAGTGATGGTTTTACCTTAGATAGGATCCCTTGACAGGTCCCTGAATAGGTACACATATACATTGAGTCGAGAGTATAGGATAATTGCTAGGCCGAGCAACGTCTACGTGTGAACCGAGCTGAGCTACGAGGGGCTGATCCCCATTCCGCCGACTACGAGGGGCTGTTCTACGCCACACCTGGGTGTAGGAGCCGCTCACCCGTCATACTGGCGCCCAGCATTAAAAATCCACTGACTCAAAAGGGACCTCTAGGGTTTAGGGACGTTACCGTAACGTCTAGGGATAAAATAAATACCGATTCAATATTACCGAAGAGAAAATAGTCAAATAGAAGACTAAAGTCCCGCCGTTCCGTCAAAAAGTCCCCCGTACCAGATGAAGTATATCCAGACCCAGATGACCTCCTGGGTGTATAAAAAGAAAAAAGAAGAGCTTATAGAATAATTGCAAGATCACGGTGTAGAAACAGAAGGCCTAACCGCGGACCAGCTGAGAAAAACACTAACAGAAAAAGTAAAAGAGGAAGAGAAAAAAAACCAGGAATTCCGGACACCAGAAGCACAACCAGGGACATCAAAGATGGGGAACGAGGGAGAGAACAAAGACATCTTCAAGAGAATTTCATCATGGAATATCAGCTTCGACGTAGACAATGACCCAGTCGAGATCCTAGAGAGAACGGAGGAGATGCTAGAAGCCAATGACCTGAAACCCGACCAGCTACTGAAGGCGTTACCACGAATTCTCATTGGACAAGCCCTCCGGTGGTGCCGCAACAACAACATAGCTGGCACACCTGGACAGAGTTCACAGAGGATTTCAAGTTATATTACTTCCCGAGAACATATGACGCCTCACTCCTGGATTAATCATTGCACTGAAACTGTTCCGGGGTGTCCGGAGCTATGAGACTGATTTGACTGAAAGACTGATTAAACTGATAATAAAACTGTATTGAAATACTGGTAAAACTCTATGGATGAAGTACTGAGCAAATTATAATGAGAACGCGACGCTCGCTTGATGGCTGTACACGAACTGACCCAAAAAGTAGGTAATTGCCAAAAGTGCAATATTGAACGATAATACAATGCTGATTTTACTATTGTACGTGTTAGCTCGTACATATTCCCGGGCGAGAGAAATGGGTTTAGTATAGATGATAAGATGCTGATATGATACATGATGATTTAAGCTTAAATAACTAAAACATTTCATTTTGTTAGTAGCTTAAGATTAAAATATTCTCACTGATACTGCACTTTTCTACATATAATGTTATCGAAACCATATGTTTATAAAACTAAGAATCTAAATGTCCGTCCGATATTTTAAAAAATGGTCGATTTACTATAGGCGAAGAACTAGTGTCTTTCATTAACACTCGCGCACTTTGATCGTTACTAAAAAGGGTACGCTTTGCTGGTCCCGGCGCACGCGCACTTATTTTGGTAAATTCACTCAATTCACTGTAATGTTCAGTACACTGTACACTGGTGGATGCTGCCGCTGCGGGCGAAGCCGCCGGTGGCTCCGCTGCGGCCGCGGCGCAAGCAGGCGTGAGTCGACAACTGAAGCGCCGCCACGCCCACACCACGACGATGACTGCTACCAGAGCGAACAATATGTATATCGCTGCATAATGATGTATATCTTTGTATGATACTCCGACTGCTAGAGGCTCGTTGTTTTTCATTATCTCAATATTCTTTTCGATTTTTTGAAGCTGTATCTGATTAAATTTTGAATCGACTCTGTCCATTTTGGATGTCGATACATTTGGTAATGATATATTGATAATATGATTTATTTGGGAAATTTCTGGTGCCTCTATTTTGACGCTCACATTAATCTGTGTAAATTCATGTCTGTGTGAGTATATGAAGAAGTCAGCTGTTTTGATAACGCATCCTTGATCTATCTTGAAGAATCCAACGTGAGTCATTGTTAGTGGGGTAATCTGATCGCCACATACAAGTTTCAATTGACACGGCTCGCAACAAAAATAGATATAAGAATTTATTTTGTTTAGCTCAATCCATTTATTGCTACATGGTCTTGTTATCGTATTACATCTTCTTGTGTTTGGTAATACTTCGCATAAACTTTTATCGTCCTTGATCATACGAATCGGCCTCTTGATATGGCATAGAATATGTTCCGGATCTTTATGTAAACAAAACCGTATTTCCTGAATATATATCTCAATGAACGCATCTCGCCGCAGATCGACTGCGATGTAATTTGACACTGGGACTACTGTTATCTCTTTATTTTCAATCTGTCGGGGAATCGGGATCACCTTTAAAACTTCGTACGTGTCTTCTCCAATGAGGGGTATCTTGATTTCAAATATTATAAAGTTGGCTGTAACTCTTGCACGCACTTGTAGCAAGTTATATATCTGTGATAAACTGTCTGTTTTCTTGATTGGTAGCGACAAGTCCTTTGGGAGCTGCTCAGAAATCACACCAAGTTCATGTCGTAACTGATCCGGGGTAAGTAAATGGAAATTGAATTTGCCGTTATAAATATTGGTCACTGATTCCAGCAGCATCTGATGAATATTTTTTAGATTGAATAAAATATTGTTTGCAATCATTGCGGTTGATAAAAATCCGCTGATAAGCGATTCATTCTGAACGGCTAAATTTACTTGATAAACTGCATTTTCGATGTCGTTAAGTTTCTTGTTTATCATCTTATGATGCTTGTCCATCATAACTTCTGTTCGTTTTAGCATATTAAACTCCGCTTCTACTACGGACGTTTGATTTTTCCACAGTGAAGCCAGGTGGTTCTGATTCGTCTTGATAAGGTTTATATCACGCTCATATTTTTCCGCAAAATGCTCATCCAAAACGCCGAATAGGCTGTTAGCAATGTATCCTATACCATTGATAAGGCCGCGGCGCCGACGACGAAGCGATGTTTTGGTGTTATGATTCATAATAATATCATGATAATATTGAAGTTCAGTGGCCTCATGACGCAGCTGCAACATGATGCCTTCGCAATGGGACTGCAACTGTATTTTTGTACATATGTTACTCAGGTATGTTATGTACTTTGCCAGTGCCATATTACCTTCTTGATAAGGTTGAGTATCATAATAGACAACAAGGCGCCAGTCGTCCCGAATTAAATTCATGTTATTAATCCGATCAAAATACAGGCTGTTGTTGTTCTGTAGCGGAGATATATTGTAGGCGCAGTTTATAGATGGTACTACTAAAAACATGAAAAATAGAGTCATGAGTACTGATGATATAACTGAGGATGTCTTTCTGATTCTTGATTTAGGTTTTGTCTCTTTTGTTTCTTCTGATTTATTTCCTTGTTCTTGCTCTGCATTCTGGCTGACTGGCAGAATAGCAAGTTTTATGACTGGCCTTTTCATGAGGCCACCCTTTGTTTTTAAAGTCACAACTCTCACTAAACCATCTCCGCCGGGATGCAGTTGTACTACACGGCCCAAAGCCCATTTTCCGGGGGGAAGGTTTTCGTCCTTGATTATCACTACGTCATTTAATTTGATATTGGGGTGAGAATGACGCCACTTGCTACGTGATGAGAGTTGTGATAAATATTCGTCACGCCAACGAATCCAGATATCACTGAATATTTTCTGAGTCAGATGCCATCTTGTTCTTAGATCTTTCTCGGTATCATAGAGGGTCAAAATGGTACCGCTCGCCAAAAAGTGTGACGGTGTCAAAAAATCTAGGTCGTCGTGGTCTTCTGTTATTGTGCAGAGTGGGCGTGAATTCAGGCATCCTTCTAGTTGACTTAGAAGTGTGGAAAACTCTTCGAAAGTTAGGTTCTGATCGCCTAATACTCTTTTCAGGTGGTGTTTTAGGCTTTTGACTGCAGCCTCCCAGAGCCCCCCTGCTGAGGGCCAAGAGGGTGCGTTGAAGTGCCATTCGATGCCCATGCTTGCTATCTCTGCTCGAAATTCTTGATCAAATGTTTCTTGCAATGCTGCTAATTCTTGTTTTAGTACTTTATTGGCCCCTATAAAGTTAGTACCTTGGTCACTGTATAGATGTCCGGGCTGGCCCCTCCGGGCAGATAGTCTTTTTAATGCAGCCAGAAAGGCCGACGTTGTTAAATCGGAGACCAGCTCTAGATGTACAGCTTTCGTAGCCATACATACAAACACTGCCACGTAACCCTTCGTGGTCTTGATACCACGGCCCTTGTTAGCTTTGACGTTGACGTGGCCAGTGTAATCTACGCCGCAGTGATAGAATGGGTGCGATGGGCTGATACGTGCTGATGGTAAGTCTCCCATTAACTGAGGGTGAAGAATGGGGCTGTGCTTTCTGCATTTCACGCATAAGCGTAGTCGTTTTTTAGTGGCATTGTTGCCACCCAAAAGCCAATATTTCTGTCTGATGAAAGCTGTTGTAATACGTGCCCCACCATGATATGTGATTTTGTGGGCCTGGTCGATGATCAGATCTGCTAGTCTTGTGTTGCTTGGGATGATGGCTGGATGTTTCATATCAGGGTTAAGGTTCGCGTGTCTCAACCTACCCCCGACTCGCAGAATGCCCTTTTCATCTAATATAGGACTTAAACTGACTATTTTGCTTTTACTGCTGACTGCTTTGTTTTCTGATAAGTTGCTTATTTCATCAAGAAATATTTCCCGTTGGATGCCTTGAATTATTAACAAGTTTGCTCTTCTCAACTCTTGTACTGTCAAATAATCTTGTTCTTCTTTCTTGCTTGTAAATCTTAGGGCCCATGCTAATATCCTTACTGCTTTATTTAATGAAGACTGCTTTTCCAATAACTGCTTTATCGTATCGCAATCACTTGATATTTGCGTTACAGTTGCTTGCTTAATTTGCTTGGACTCTTCATTGGTTGTGTATTTCTGTTTGATATCGTTTTCTGGACTGAAAGTAGGTAGCCAATCCGGACCTTGCCACCACAACGAGTGTTTCTTTAGCTGTGAAGCAGTGAGGCCTCGGCTGGCGCAATCTGCTGGATTTTCCTTTGACTTGACGTATCTCCAACAGCTTGCTGGCATGGCATTCGTAACTTCTTTGACGCGATTGGCAACAAACGGCTTCCATTTATCTGCTTCACCATTCAGCCAACCAAGTACCGCCATCGAATCGGTCCAACCATAGACTGTTATGACATGGTTGCTTAAGCATGCCTTGATTTTTATCATTAATTTTGACAATAAAACTGTTCCACAAAGTTCTAGTCGCGGTAATGAGGTGTTCTTGTTGAGTGGAACGACCTTTGTCTTGGCTGCTACTAAACTGACTTTCGTCCCATTTTTCTTGTATAATTTGCAGTAGACGACGGCAGCGTACGCCTTAGTACTAGCGTCACAGTACCCATGGAGTTCCACTTGATCTTTCTCATGTGTCTGCAGCCACCTTGGGACTTCACATTGCTGAATTAACTGTATTTCATTTCTAATTTTGATCCATTCGTCGCAGATATTTTGCGGTACGGACTCGTCCCATTGTACGTTTGCTTTCCATACATCTTGAAACAGTATTTTCAGCTTGGTAGTGACTGGGGCGATCCACCCTAGGGGATCAAAAAGCTTCGAAATGTCTGATAAAAGAGACCGCTTGGTTGGTCTTGACGATGATGATAGTATTCCTGATTGAAACGTAAATACATCATTTTGTGGATTCCACCCGAGGCCTAAGGCTTTGGTTGACTCCGCTTGCTTGAAGTCAAAACTTTCTGGCTGCTTCTGATCTGTTTCTACACTTTCTAGCAACTCCGGTGCATTTGATTTCCACTTCCTTAGATTAAAACCTCCTGATTTTAATAGGTTAATCATATCTGCTTGTAACTGCTTAGCTGTTTCTATAGAGTGTGTACCATGGATCAAGTCATCCATGTAGAATGATTGTTCTAAGACACTCGGTGCTGGACTGCTTTGATAATTCCTTCGTTCATCCTGAGCTAACTGTTTTAGCGTCATCATGGCAAGGAATGGGGCGGCTTTTGTGCCGTAGGTCACCGTGGCTAACGATACTCTCGCAGACTCTCGTACTGATTGTCTCTCCATATGATCATCTGCAACCTTTGATCTTCAGGATGAACCCATATCTGCCTAAACATTTTCTCTATGTCGGCCGTAAATACGTACTTATGTTGCCTCCACTTGATGATGAGGCTCTGTAAATCCTGTTGAAAATTAGGGCCCCTATACATTACGTCATTCAAACTCTCCCCTGATGAAGTTTTGTCTGATGCGTTGAAAACCACGCGCAACTTGGTAGTCGTGGAGTCTTCGCGTGTGACGCAATGGTGAGGTAAATAACATTTTAGTAAGCCACCGTTTTTGCTGGTAGGTACTGTGTCAGCGGGTTTCATATGACCAAGCGTTGCATACTCGTCAATGAATAATTTATAATTTTTCGCAATACTCGGCTGTCTTGAAAGTTTCTGCTCTAACTTGTAATATTGTGCGATCGCTTTTGATTTTGACTGGCCCAATTTTTCTTGATAGTCTGATTTTAACGGCAACCTCACTTCGTAGTGACCGTCATCCCGTCTTGATGTTGATTGCTGATAATACTCAATGCACTGCTGATCTTCAGAAGATAAATTTGACTCCTCGTATATTTCTTCTATCTCCCAAAATTTCCGAATACTGTCGATATCATTGAGTACTACATTGCACTGATATGTTTTTGCATTGCCACTCAAAATCCACCCGAGCCGAGTTTGTTGAGCGGTCGGTAAAGATGGGTTAACATGGCATATCCCACAATATATTAATATATTTGAATAAACGTCGGCACCTAGCAAAATGTCCACAGGGCGACTTTTATTAAATTCTGGATCGGCCAATTGGATGTGCTCCAGGTATGACCAGTCTGGTTTGGAAATAGTCTGACTTGGTAAATCTTTTATTAGCTGCTTCATAATCAACACATCTGTTTCGAAAGAGAAGTCGCTAGCAGTTGAAGAGCAGATGATGGTAATCATGCCTTTACAGTTGCTTTCCCGTGCTCCGATTCCCGAAACCCCACCATTGCATCTCTTCCTAGGTATCTTCAGGAGCTGAGCAGCATTTTCTGTGATTAGTGAGACCTGGGAACCCTGATCTAAAAGGGCGCGCATCTTGATATACGATCCATTTACTGCTTGAACATTGATGAGAGCGGTAGGCAAAAGTACTTCGTAAAGGTCATTCTGCAACGACACGTGTGAACTGCTTCTGTTATTTTTTCCTGCGCTTGCATTTCCGTTGGAGGCGCTCTTCGCCGCCCCCGCCCAGCGCGACCCGCTTGTACCCGAGCCGTCCGTCGGCGGGTGGGGGGAATGCGCAAACGCCTCGTGTAACAAACTATTATGGGTTTGATTACATTCTCGACAAAGTTTTTCTGAAAGGCATTGATTGTCATGCTTAAAAAGACAATTGGGGCAGAGGTTCAATCTCTTCACTGTCTTTAGTCTGTTGAAAGGCGGCAAATCTAGAAACCGTTTACAAAAATAGATTCCATGCTCGTCGCTATTGCACATACGCAATGATATTTTGCTGACATGTTTTTTGCGCCGTTGACGTTTGATTGCGAAATTGCATTGCTGTTTGTAGTAAATGAATTTTTGTAGTTATTATTATAATTTGATGACTGATATTTTGCTGTGACTTGATTCTTTTGCGTAGAATTATCTTGCTTTCTGCGCGATGTTTCTAGAGTCGTAAATTTTAACTCTACAAATTCCAGGAACTCTTTCAAAACTGGCAGCTCCCTCGGGTTGTTAACGGACTCTACGTAGTCAGTATACGTCTCTGTATCCAATTTCTGTGACAGGAGATAGACTATAATAGGATCCCATGAACTGATATCGATTCCCATATTTTTCATTGCGTTGAGACATTCGAGAGCTGTGTCATGTAGGCGTTTTATTTGAGCGACTGATTTCTGTTGCATAGCCGGGAGATTCATGATAGTATGCATAAGCGAATTAAAAATTAATTTTTCATTGTTGTAGCGTTGATTTAGTATATCCCAACAAGTGTCATAATTCTCAGAACTGATGTGCAAGTGCTGTATTAATTTTTCTGCTTCACCCTTCACCTTTGATTTTAGATATTGCATTTTCTGAGCATTTGACATAGAAGGGTTTTTATGGATGGTTTCACTGAACAGGTCCTTAAATTAAATCCAACTGTTATAATTCCCGGAGAAAATAGGTAAATCGATTTTAGGGGTAGTTTTCCCGATGTGCGAAACCGACCACATTTTCTTGTTTATGGCTTTCTTGATAGCCTCGTATTTTCTTTCATAGGTAGTGTAGGCATCTTCATAATCTTTGTTAGAGCCGTTCAACTCGCTGTCTAACTCCCAGTGAAACTTGTCGATGGTAGTCCAGCGGGACTGTACGGTGTTAAGAAGATCCTCTAACTCCCACTTTTCTGATACTGCATCAATATTAATAGTTGATAGGGTGCGATGAAAGGCCCTGAAGTTGCTCTGTTGTCTCCTCAGCATCTCCTCGGTCTTGCTTGTCGTTGCGCTGGATGCCTGCGGGCTGGCAGACCCACTCGACGCTGCCGCCGAGACTCCAAACGCCGGAGGCTGGACTACAAAAGTAGCTGGCTTGATAACGGGCGATTCCGATCTTTTTTCTGAAGCTTGAGACTGAATGTACTCCCTGATGCTCGTATATCTTTCACGCACTGTCTCCCTATCATTAATGATATACTGCTTTACACCTGGTTCCGTGTCCATGGCAGACATTTTATTAAAATTGCGTTCATATTCATACCAATGGCTATCCAACACATTTATTTTTTTCTCAAAATAACTCGAAGTTTTTCTCTCCGCGCCATCCTTTTTGAAATTGGTAAGAACGGACTCGATTGCTTGAGCCAGTTGCTGCTGACCAGCGCTGATTTCGTTGAAAGAAGCCATAATGTAGATATGTAAAAAGGCAAGATCTTACTTGATCTACTCGTACTACTTGATAACTGCTGAACTGCTAGTTAGGGGCTGGCTGGCACGTCGCCTAGGCCAACGCTGATGATACTGCTGCTGGGTAGAGAATGAACCGATGATGTTCAATCTCACTCTAATCCTTGATAGTTCTGATAGTTCTGATGATAACTGCTAGTCCTGATTGTAACTGATCATCACTGCAACACTTGACAGCACAGTTCCTCTTTGACAGTCACTGCAACACTTGATAGCACAGTTTCTCCTTGATAGTCACTGCAACACTTGATAGCACAGCTCCTCCTTGATAGTCACTGCAACACTTGATAGCACAGCTGAAGTTCTTTGGTAGACCGTAGAGGCACTGAGTCTTTTTCACGGTAAGCGGAAATGGTGACACGAGTCACGTCTACGCGACACGGACACGTGTTCAAATCCAATCTTTCCGTAGGTTCGAAGGACCAATGTTCCGGGGTGTCCGGAGCTATGAGACTGATTTGACTGAAAGACTGATTAAACTGATAATAAAACTGTATTGAAATACTGGTAAAACTCTATGGATGAAGTACTGAGCAAATTATAATGAGAACGCGACGCTCGCTTGATGGCTGTACACGAACTGACCCAAAAAGTAGGTAATTGCCAAAAGTGCAATATTGAACGATAATACAATGCTGATTTTACTATTGTACGTGTTAGCTCGTACAGAAACAGAGGTACAAACAACCATTCCTGGAGTACGTGACCGAACTGCAAACTCTAACAACACGGGACACGGGAAATTGTCGACAACCGATATTTTAGATAGAATATATGAGAACATGGACGTGAATTATAAATTATACATCAAACGAACGAAATACAGAACTTAAAGGAACTACTACAAAAAGCGATGGACTACGAAACACTAATGGAGGAACAATAATAAAATAGAAGTAAGTTCCAGAAAAGCAGCCACCGCCAGGACAGTATAACCGGTCAGAAGCACACACAACGCACGGTCAAAACAATTATATAACTCAGCGATTCGAAGATACAAGATCGAGCACAAGCAAAGAAGAAGGGAGAGACGTGCCCAGAAGACAAGAACCATATGTGAACAGGCAAAACAAACCACAATTGGAACAAAGCAATAACCAGACACACCTGAGGAACTTCAACCCGAAAACCTGCTGCTGGAACTGCGGAAAACGGACACGACAAGAGGGAATGCAGAGGAACCAGGGTGATGTTTTGCAGCATATGCGGGAAATTAGGAGCGATGAGCATAAAATGCTGCAAATCATAAGGAAGACCAAGAAACGAAAAAACCTACACGATGGAAAACACAGATAAAAAAGACAACCGGGAATTCGAAGAAATAAAAGTAAATGGAAGAACATACAAGGCTTTGGTCGACTCGGGCTCCACGAATTCATATGTGAACCACGACGTCCTCCAGCATTGCCTAGAAAACGGGGCAAAAATTAAGGAAATAAAAACTAGAGTTTGGATAGCGGACGGCTCGAAAGCCGACGTATCACAAGCTATGGAGATAGCACTCCAATTAACAGGAAAGGTGTTCAAGCATCAAATAAAAATATTAAAAACAACACCTTATATTATCCTCGATATGGACGTGTTGCGAAGAGCGGGACTGAAAATTGACTGGAAAACCAAAAAAACAGCACAAGAGTTGGAAGGCAAAAGTAGCGAGATAAATCAACCAAAAAAGGAATTCCAGGAGCAAAACACAGAAGCAGACAAACTGTCAAGGAATCCAATATGTGCAGTGACAACAGAAACAAAGGAAAAATCATGGTTCACGAAACAGTAGGAGGAAGTGAAGAATAGTCCCGAGAAATTAACGGAATACTGCATTAAAGAAGAAAAATTATACAAAAGAATACAAAAAACGCATACGGGAAGCAAATAGAACCGTACACCGAATGGAAACTATGCAATCCAGAGGGGGAAAAGGAAGAAGTGATAAGGCAAAATCACAAACCCCCGGTTCGAGACCACAGCCGCAATCAGATTGTATTTTATTTTTTAAATAGAGATTAGACAATAAGAGGCTAATCAATCAGTAATTTAATTTTGTAACCAAATGGGGAACAATTTGTTATTACCGGGCCGTAATATGGTGATTTTTCAGATGAAAAAATCTCGTTAAGAAGAAGGGGAATGTGACGACAAGATAGATAGATAGATAGATAGATAGATAAATTAATTTATTCATTGCAACATGGTACACACACAAATACATAATTTTAACTCAAACTTTAAGAAGAAAAATCTGCAAAAAGAAAACAAAATACAGCAGTTAAATAAAACAAACAATAAATAATAAAATTATACAAGCAAAACATTAAGGTACGGTAAGGATAACTATGTGGTATTGTGACTGTACCGCGACAATGAAATGGCCCTGACTCAGCAATGTCACAGACGAATCTGTGACGCTGATATTCTGCCAGAGCCAGTACGGACGAGACAACGGTCTGCTCAAGTACACATTTAACAACGTAAAATATGATGATTTTAATAAAATTGTTGAATAAAATAAATTGTATTCTAGAAGATTGTATTTAAATTATAGCATTAAAATTATATCATTAAAATGTATAGTAATAAAATAAATAAAATTAAAAAAATATAGCAATTTGTAATAAAATTGATGTCAGGGTTACAAGTAAGATTAAATTGAAAATGTCATTAGGATTATAAAATAATAATAATCAGTAGGGAATTAATCATAGTAATAATATAATTGGAAACAATATAAATATCACAGGTAACAGGTAGATTAGCTTCGTGCCGTTCCCTAAGTTTTCTGCTGTAGTATCAAATACTTTCTATAGGCACTTCTAAACCCAGCATTACTAGTAAGCAGCCGAAGGGGTGGTGGGATGTTATTCCAGCACTTGGTGGCACGGTACTTAAAACTGCCACGGAAAGCTGCACCCTTGTGTCGAGGCATTGAGAGAAAAGGAGCAACTCTCTGGGACATATGCCAGGTAAGTTTGTCAAGAAGATAAGAAGGTGTCCTCTTCACTATAACCTCAAACAACAGCGTTGAAAAATACAAATCCTGTCTAGTTTTCATCCTTAAAATATTTGCCCTGTTTAAAAATGGAGTATAGTGCGTTTTGGGGGGAATTACGAAACAGAACCTGGCACAGGCATTTTGTACTCTTTGTATGAGTTTTTGTGTTTTCTCAAATAGACACGCTCCATACACTGTAATACAATAGTTAAGCTTGGATAGTACTAAGGCTTCACTTAACTGTATTCGCAGGTCAGCGCTAAGAAGGTAACGGATTCTATACAAAACTTTAAGTCTATAGAAGCAATTCCTTACAACCTCAAGGACATGTCCCTCAAAACGAAGTTTGTCATCCATAAGAAGACCCAGGTTTCGTGCTTCCCGGACCCGTGTAATGGCGACCCAATTTACCAGGACCTTCGGATCATGCATAGCTATTACCTGTATTTGATTTTTTGAGCCCAATATCATACACTTCGATTTTTTTGGGTTAAGGACCAGAGTGTTAGAAGACGCCCATTGCGATATACGGCCCAGAACTTCATTCAGAGCCTCCACTCCCATACGGGGATCATTGTCAACTGATATGTAAATTTGAAGATCATCGGCATACAAGTGATAACTACTGTTAATTATACTTCGAGTGATGTCTGCACTATATATTATAAACAGAAGGGGTCCAAGTATGGATCCTTGTGGGACTCCTCTATTAAGGGTAGCTAGCTGTGACTGCATCTGAGATCCGTCTGTCTTATCCAGCACTACCCGTTGACAGCGATTGCTAAGGTAGCTACTAAACCATTTTATGGTAGGAACATCGAAGCCATAGAAAGCCAGTTTTGACAGCAGTAGTGGAATGTTTAAAGCATCAAAAGCCCTGGAAAAATCTAGGAGAGCGAGTATGGTTCCCCTGCCCTGGTCCTGAGAAGACAGGATATTATCCACCACATCTAACAGGGCCGACGCAATGCTACGCCCCTTTCTGAACCCGGACTGGCGCTGAGGCAGGATGTTATTACTCTCACAGTACTTTGAGACCTGGTTATATATCACTTTTTCCAAAATTTTAGATAGATACGGTAAGATACTTATTGCACGTAGGTCACTTATATTTACAGGGTTGTCAATTTTCGGTATAGGACGGACATTCGCAGTCTTCCATTGGGATAGAAAAAATGAAGAGACTATAGACCTATTTACAATAGCAGTTATGACTTCAAGAGTACGAGGCAGGGTTAGTAAAATCATAACTTCGGTTATTCCATCAGCTCCTCTAACATTTGAACTTATGGCAAGGATTGTTTGGCTACATAGCTCTCATCTACCTGGTCTAAGAAAAACTCAGCCTGACTGTATCTATTAAATTCAAAATAGGTTAGACGTGAAATAGAAACCGCACCAGGAACTTTTAAAAAGTTTGAATTAATTTGATCAGGATAATTGAAATGTTCAGGTAAACCACGATTATTTTTAAAATTTGGTAAAATTTTATGATTTAAGGTTTTCCATAATTTTTTAGAATTATGAATGTGCTTGTTGATGTGCTGCTCAAAATAAGCTTTCTTCTCACCATACAATGCCACATTAACAAGATGCTTTAGAGACTTATACTGCTCTCTATCCTGTTCAGTTTTTGATATGCGTGAACAAGCATGCGCCTGATCACGTAACCGCATCATCAGAAGTATATTACTTGTAAGCCAAGGTGTCGGTTTGCCCCTAATCATAGTCTTGGTTAACGGGGCATGTTTGTCATATAGCTCCAAAAGGTGCCTCCCAAAACGTTCTACCATATCATCAACGGATGAGTACAATAAGACATCTTCACAGTCGATCAAATTTAGATCAGAATTAAAATGTTCTATGTTTATTTTTCGTATAGGTCTGTTCACACTATAACGTGGTTTTATTTTTTCCTTTTTGATCTTCAAAGTTGCCATAACCATTACATGGCCCTGGTGAGGAATGTTCAGTAATGAGCCGCAAGACATGGACGCATCAGTGCACAGCAAGTCAAGAAGTGTAGCACTATGGGATGTAGAATGTGTCGGCTCTGAGACAACATTTCTGATATTCATGCTTCTAAGGAAATCATTTAGACGCATCGTTGCACTATCAGCGGTATCTAAAATATCTATATTAAAATCACCCAAAAGCACTACCTTATCATAATTAGAAAAGGCCGTGAGAGAATCCGTGAGGGCGTCAAGTAAGTCATCTACCTCGACCCAATCAGGACGATAAGCAGTGCCAATTATAACCCTAGTCGACTTGACATTAATCGAGATCCACAGTTGTTCAATATGTGCCGTGGGAGCCTGGTGTGGACACGTCCGTGCGACCACCCCGCTTCGTACATAAAAACCTACTCCCCACCCCCAGCCCGCGCCGTATGTGCAGCGGACGCGGTACATGCCTCAGTCTATAGCCCGGAACCACTCACACACACCACCGGCAATATCTGGAACTAAAAGTTTTCACGTCACACACTCTCGGTGTATGTGCGTTTACGTTTACTTTACGAAGCGGATCCACACACTCGCCGCCCCCGCTCTTCTCTCTTCGGCTCTTCTCCCCGCCCGTCGTGTGCTCACTGCGCCCGCAGTGACGTCATCGCATCGCGGCTGCCTACGTGCTTCTAAAGCTAGAAGCGCAGGACACGTCGCGGTGCCGCCACCACCACCCACGGACCGACCCCTAACGGAGAGGAGGAAGGAGAAGAAGGAGAAGAACACGCCCGTCTCCGGAGTTGACCCTACGCAGCACCTGTGGTGTTGATCGACTGCTCGCCGGCACTTCACTGGGCCTCCTCGGATTTATTCGAGGTCTCACCCGGTGGAGGAAGACCGCGTTAAGTCGGCACCACAGAGCCTGCATAACTCCGGAGAAGTAAGAGGAAGACCCCGTTTTTAACGAGATGAAGAGAAGCCGCAAGCCGGAGGACCCACCCCCCCCGCCCCCCGACGAGCCGGATCCGCCTGATGTGCGGATCCAAATCGACCGACGACGGCGCCGTGTAATTCAAGTCGTGAAGCGCGACATATTTACCGGCGACACGTTCGACCTCGCCGGCAATCTGCTCACCCGAGGAGAACACGGCGCCACCTCCAGCCCCATCACGGGCACACCGACCCACGAGGGGGGCAGGGAAGAGTTCTTCCGCCCCCCCCCCGACTCACCAACTGAATTCCCGGCCGAGGTGCCGGCGAATGAAGACGCAGCCCGCAGAGCCACGGCAACCGCCCTGCTCGCCTCCTTATCGCCGCCACCACCGCCGGCGATGAAGAAAAGCCCGGTGCGGCCGACGCTGCCGACGAAGTTCCCCAACCTCAACCTGGGGAACGCACCGGGGGCCGTCCCGAGGCCCCCTAACCCGCTCATACGGGTGCTACAGGAGTCTGCGCAGACAGAGTCGCGCGACCCCAGTATTAGCAGTGAGTGGGCGGAGCCAGCGTTGGCCACGCCCCCCGTCGCACCAACCATACCAACCGCCGACACACCGAACCCGGACTCGACGGAAGAAGCCGAGATGGTTGAAACACCACAAGCCACGCCCCCAAGCGGGGTCTCTTACGCCGCGGTCCTGGCACAGCCGCCGAAGCCCCAATCGCCGCGACCCACCACACCACCAGCGACCGCCACCGGTGAGCCCAAGCCGAAGAGGAACCACCCGCCAATCGTCGTGGAGAACCTGCCGGCCTGGGCTACACACTTTGCCCGGCTGAAGGAAGCCCTAGGCCATGCCCCCAACGCGCGACCCTTTGGAATGAAGCAGAGCCCGGAAGAATACCGGCAAATCGTCCGGTATCTGGACGAGGCGGCCCGCGCCGACAAGACCATCTCATGGTTTTGTTACTCTCTGGACGCAGACCGCCCCTTCAAGATTGCTATCCGAGGGCTCCCGGCAACCACCCTGCCCGAAGAGGTCGCCGCAGCGCTGGCCAGCGTAGGCTTCCCGACGCTGCATGTCCGCCAGATTCCCGGCCGGATGGGCCGCTGCCTTTTTTTCAGACCCCCGGCAGCATCGAGAGGCTCTACAGGGTGAAGAAGCTGCTCTGCATGCCGGACATCACCATCGAGGGATGGCGCGGCCCAAAGGGGCCCTCGCAGTGCCATCGTTGCCAGTCGTTCGGCCACTCCTCGACCAACTGTCGCCGCCCTGTACGCTGCGTGCGATGTGGAGAAGGGCACGCAGCTACTGACTGTCAGCGGCCAAAATCTGAGGCCGCCACCTGCGCCAACTGCGGCCAAGGCCACCCGGCCAACAGCCGCCGCTGCAAGGCGCTGAAGGAAGAGGCGCGCAAGCGCGGAATCAATATCGCGCCACCACTGCCGCCCCTACAACAGCGCCCCAAGAAGACCGCGCGCCCCACGGCCCGCCCGGCTGCCCAACCCGCGGCCCGCCCGGCTGCCCAACCCACGGCCCGCACGGCTGCCCAACCCGCGGCCCGCACGGCCCCTCAACCTGCGACCCATGCCGCCACCCAACCCGAGGCCCGCCCCGGCCCCTCCACACACCCAGATGTGGAGCCGCTGGGGTCACCAACATCGCCGCCGATAAAGCGCCCCCGCCTTGCCCAGCCGGGCGAGACCAAGGGCGCTACCATCAGAACGCCAGCCAACCCGCCCACCACCCGAGGCGAAGAGGCGAAACCCCGAAGGAAGCGGGGCAAGAAGCGCCGCAATAAGAAAAAGGCGTCTGAAGAGCCTGCCGCCGAGCCGCCACTTGAGCCCGCCCAACCTGCGAGCCGCCCCCCACTGCCAGCCCGCCCCCGCCCACGGGAGCCGGCAGCACCAGCAGCCCTATCCACGGAGCGCCAGGAGGCTCCACTCATGGCCGCGCTGCTCGACGCCATCGACCTTATCAGCGCGGCCATACAGGCGATCGTGGATAGACGCGATCCGTTGTTGCCCCTGCTGCGGGGGTTATCCACATTGAAGGCCACAATCTCGTCCGGACACAATGCCTAAAGACCTAAGGCTTGTGTACTGGAACCCGGACGGGATCACCAACAAGACGATAGACCTGAGGCTACTAGTGCAGGAGCATGATGTGCATGTCGTGCTTCTGTGCGAGACGAAGCTGCACCCCAGCCGAGAGCTCCGACTGCCCAACTTCTTCGTGTACCGCCGCGACGAGTTATCTCCGAGGGACGTGCCGTACAGAGGCACGGCGGTCCTCGTGAGACGGGACCTCGTCCACGAAGAGTTGGAGCTGCCCGCCTTCAAGACGACACGGTCCATAGGCGTCCGTCTGAAGACGGCCGACACGGAGCTCAAAGTCTTCGCAGCCTACAAGCCTCCCGGCGACGTCCACCATTTCCACCCGGAAGACATCCGAGCGATGATGGAAGGAGCGACCCCACACTGGTCGCAGGCGATCTCAACGCCAAGCACCACCAGTGGGGGTCCCACAGCATCAACCCCGCCGGAAGGGCCCTACAGGAAGATGCTGAGAACTCCAACTACGAAGTTCTCAGCCCGGGGGCCCCGACACACCTGACGAACCCCATGCATCGCCCGGATGTACTAGACGTCGCCCTGGTCAAGAACGTACAGTTTCCCATCGCCATCGGGGAGCTGTACGACATCGACACCCCCCACCTGCCTATCTTACTGGTCCTCGGGGTGGAGGCCGATCTCACGTCGGCACCGCGTCCAGGAACGAAGACGGACTGGCACAAATACCAGCTGGAGTTGAACACAACGCAGCTCCCCGGCGGTGTCTCTACCAAGGAAGAGGTAGAAGCCGCGGCAGTGGCCATCACCACAGCCATCACCACCGCTCAAGCCGCAGCCACCACCACCAAGCCACCGCCGGTTTTGCGGAAGGAGAGGCTCCCTCCACACCTCCGCAAGAAGCTGGACCTCAAGCGCCGTCTTCGTCGAACCTGGCACCACACGCGCTGCCCTGTGATCAGGGCGGAGATCAACCGGCTCGGAGAAGAACTGCGCGCGGGCATCATCGAGCTGAGGGGACAGTCCTGGGAACGCACCATTGACCAGGCCTCCCAAGATGACACCGCCCTTCACCGCCTGAACCGCAGCCTGACGTCAACTCCCGAGCCGGTCTGCCCCATGTTTGATCACACGGGCAGGCGCCGCTACGCCGCACGAGATCGAGCCGCCATCCTGGCCGACCACTTCGCTGGGCAGTTCCAGCCCAACCCCATCGCCGACTACGAGCACAACGCCACTGTTGTGGAGCGCGTGGAGCGCTTCCTGGCGGCCCCCGCGCCTCCCCTCGCCGGCGACTACTTCATGTCGCCCCGCGAAGTCCGGAAGGTGGCCCTGAAGCTGAACCAGCGGAAGGCCCCGGGCCCGGACGGAGTCGTCGCGGGGGCCCTAGTACAGCTGCCAAGGAGAGCCGTCGTCTCGCTGACGCGGCTGTTCAACGGCATCCTGCGCACCAGACACTTCCCCGCCCTCTGGAAGGAGGGCAAGGTGATCGTCATCCCCAAGCCGGGGAAGGACAGAAGACACCCGGGAGGCTACCGCCCGATCACCCTGCTGCCTCATATCGCCAAGCTGTTTGAGCGCCTGCTGTTACGGAGAATCCTGCCCCACATCCAGCTGAGGGCAGAGCAACATGGCTTCCGTGACAGCCACAGCACGACGCTCCAGTTGGCGAGAGTCCTGCACTACCTGGCGTCGGAGCTGAACAGGGGCCGATACACCGTCGGGGTCTTTCTTGACATCGAGAAGGCCTTTGACCGAGTGTGGCACGAGGGGCTCCTCTTCAAGCTCCTGGACGCAGGTGTGCCCCCAATGATCGGGCAGATCGTGGCCTCCTTCCTGGAAGACCGGCGGTTCTTCGTCTCGGTCGAGAATGCACTCTCCCAGACGAAGGCCATCAGCGCAGGAGTCCCGCAAGGCAGCTGCCTTTCGCCGGTGCTCTACGCGCTCTACACCAACGACATCCCCACACTCGAGGGCCATCTCGAGGAGGGGGTGGAAGACGTTGTGCTCGCCCTCTACGCCGACGACAGCGCCTACTTCGCGTCGTCGCGCAAAATCGAGCTCGCCTGCAGGAAGATGCAGCGACTCCTGGACCTGCTGCCGCCCTGGCTGGACAAGTGGCGGACCGCGGTGAACGTCGGGAAGACAACAGCCCTGTTGACCACCCGCTCCCGCCGTCCGACCCCGCTACAGCTGAGGGGCCGGGACATCGAGTGGCAATCGACGGTGAAATACCTCGGTTGCAACATCGACTGCTCGCTGCGCATGGTCCCGATGGTGCAACACTGCATCAACCGGGCCAAAGCCGCGCGGGCAATGCTCCGGCCTGTCCTGTCGTCCAGCCTGCCTCTGAGAGCCAAGCTGCGGGTGTACAAGGCCTATGTGCGCTAGCGGCTCACCTACGCGGCTCCAGCATGGTACGCCCTGCTGTCGAAGACCCAGAAGGCACGGCTGCAGCGGTTCCAGGACATCTCCCTGCGGGTGATCACAGGAGCCGGGCGGTACGTGCGCAACACCACCATCATGAGGGATACCCGGATGCCCACCGTGGAGAAATTCGTCGCGCGGCTGGCACGGCGCATGTACGACTGCGCCGACAACAGCCGCCACGCACATCTCCACGACATTGCTCCGCATCACGCACGTCCGCCTGAAGGCAGACCACTCCCAAGAGAGTTGCTGCTCATCCCACTGTCGCCAGTGTAAGCCCGCAGAAGAGGGCGAAAGCACGGCACAGTGAAGAAGAAGAAGCTCCCGCACCGTTGTCGCCAGTGTATGCCAATAGACGGCGAAAGCACAGCACAACGAAGACCACGCGAGGCCCCTGACAAGTAGGGGCCACCCAAGACCGGGGGGGACGTTACCCCCCGAGTTGACGCCGCGGGCATGAGGCAACCATAAGTCCTCGACCCCGCAACCGTAGTGGTTCTCGCGCTCCGCGCGAGAACACACTCCGCAGACCACACGCGCCCGGAACCTTCGGCGCCTTGCCTTCCTGCCCAGCCCGGAGCCAAGTCTCGTTTATCGCGATCACATCGGGCAACTCCCTCATGAGTGCACCTATGAATTCATCGTGATTTGTACCAAGTGAACCCGCGTTAAAAAAGCCAACTTTCAGAAATTTACAATTAGCCATTACGTGGGACAGTTAGAAATAAAGAAAAGTAAGTAGAATATAAATGAGCGGGGCCGGAATTGGACAAATAAAAACATAACAGAAAAATAGTGCAAAATAAGCAGAAAAATAATTTTCTCGTCAAGCGTTGTCGCGCGATCACAAATCCACATAATAACCCTATACTCGCATATTCTAAATGTTTTTTCATCGTAATTATCGGTACATTACTTATTACACAAATTAATACAATATATTCCAAACATGCAAAAAGCAAAAAACAACTTAATAGCAAAGCCAGCAGTTAATAGTTTCGGTTTGTGACCATAATAGCGATTTGTATCACAGTTATCAACAAATTTATTATTAAAGCCCAGATTATGAACACAACATAGTTACAACATGCAAAAAACAAAAGGCAGCTTGATTGCAAAACCAGGAGTAGATTGTTATAGTATCGGTTTGTATCGATTATTGTTTTGACATAGTCTATTGCACCGAACTTAGGCTCACCCCAAAAACTCGCTCCAGGTCACTTTCAGTTTTTATGGGGAAACCTTCCGCGCTGACATGACGTCGGGCATAAAGTCTGCCCTCCTTGGTCCACACAAACCTCCACTTATATTCATATTCTTTATTGCACAGAAATCTTATAGAAATAGTAAGGTAACAAAACATTTTATGAGCAAAGGCGAGCTTATCTCTAAAGAGAGATTTCTACCAGCAAACCTAGGTAGGACAGGAAAAATTGTGCAACAGGAGAGTCCTAGTGCGCAATAAAACTGTACACATCTAATTGTTTACAACTAAAACATAATAATTTAATAAATGATATATACTAAATAAAATACAAAAGCAAAAAATTTTATATATATCAAACATATACTACTTATATATACATATATAAAAGTACCTATCACGAAAGAGAAAGGAAATGCTGTTTCAATCTTGTCTTAAAAGTGAAAATTGAGGGACTATCTCTAATAGCGCAGGGAAGTGCGTTCCACAGTCGGATCGCCGTTAACCTAAACGAGTGTTTGTAAGCGGCAGTGTTATGCCGAGGAGTAGAGAGAAGAGACATCGTGTGGGATCTCCGGTTGCTATGCCTGGAGGAAATAAACTCGAAACGTTCTCGAAGATATGAGGGGTAGCGGGGATTTCGCAAAATGTTGAACAGATAGGAGAGAACGTGCATATCACGACGAAGGCGGATCGGAAGCCACCCCAACTCCTTGCGATACTGTGAGACATGGTCATACTTGCGCAGCCCGAAGACAAACCGAAGGAGAGGAGCAAGGAGAAGAACACGCCCGTCTCCGGAGTTGACCCTACGCAGCACCTGTGGTGTTGATCGACTGCTCGCCGGCACTTCACTGGGCCTCCTCGGATTTATTCGAGGTCTCACCCGGTGGAGGAAGACCGCGTTAAGTCGGCACCACAGAGCCTGCATAACTCCGGAGAAGTAAGTGGAAGACCCCGTTTTTAAAAAGAAACGATGAAGAGAACCCGAAAGCCGGAGGACCCACCCCCCCCGCCCCCCGAAGAGCCGGATCCGCCTGATGTGCGGATCCAAATTGACCGACGACGGCGCCGAATAATACAAGTCGTGAAGCGCGACATATTTACCGGCGAGACGTTCGACCTCGCCGGCAACCTGCTGCAGTTACGACAACCCGGCGCCGCCTCCAGCCCCATCACGGGCACACCAACCCACGAGGGGGGCAGGGAAGAGTTCTTCCGCCCCCCCCCCGACTCACCAACTGAATTCCCGGCCGAGGTGCCGGTGAATGAAGACGCTGCCCGCAGAGCCGCGGCAACCGCCCTGCTCGCCTCCTTATCGCCGCCACCACCGCCGGCGATGAAGAAAAGCCCGGTGCGGCCGACGCTGCCGACGAAGTTCCCCAACCTCAACCTGGGGAACGCACCGGGGGCCGTCCCGAGGCCCCCAAACCCGCTCATACGGGTGCTACAGGGGTCTGCGCAGACAGAGTCACGCGACCCCAGCATAAGCAGTGAGTGGGCGGAGCCAGCGTTGGCCACGCCCCCCCGTCGCACCAACCAAACCCACCACCGCCGACACACCGGACTCGAAGGAGACATCGGAAGCCGAGATGGAAGTGCCGCAAGCCACGCCCCCAAGCGGGGTTTCCTACGCCGCGGCCCTGTCGCAGCCGCCGAAGCCCAAATCGCCGCGACCCACCACACCGCCAGCGACCGCCACCACAGAGCCCAAGCCGAAGAAGAACCACCCGCCCATCGTGGTGGAGAACCTGCCGGCCTGGGCTACCCACTTTGCCCGGCTGAAGGAAGCCCTAGGCCATGCCCCCAACGCGCGACCCTTTGGAAAGGGGGTCCGCTTTACGCCGCAGAGCCCGGAAGAATACCGGCAAATCGTCCGGTATCTGGACGAGGCGGCCCGTGCCGACAAGACCATCTCATGGTTTTGTTACTCTCTGGACGCGGACCGCCCCTTCAAGATCGCTATCCGAGGGCTCCCGGCAACCACCCTGCCCGAAGAGGTCGCCACAGCGCTGGCTAGCGTAGGCTTCCCGACGCAGCACGTCCGCCAGATTCCCGGCCGGATGGGCCGCGCCGGCTGCCTGTTCTTCGCCCTGCTGGCGGAGAAGCAGACCCCCGGCAGCATCGAGAAGCTCTACAGGGTGAAGGAGCTGCTCTGCATGCCGGGCATCACCATCGAGGGATGGCGCGGCCCAAAGGGGCCCTCGCAGTGCCATCGGTGTCAGTCTTTCGGCCACTCATCGACCAACTGTCGCCGCCCTGTACGCTGCGTGCGATGTGGAGAAGGGCACGCAGCTACTGACTGCCAGCGGCCGAAGTCAGAGGCCGCCACCTGCGCAAACTGCGGCCAAGGCCACCCGGCCAACAGCCGCCGATGCAAGGCGCTGAAGGAGGAGGCGCGCAAGCGCGGCATCACTATCGCGCCGCCACTGCCGCCCCAACAACAGCGCCCCAAGAAGACCGCGCGCCCAACGGCCCGCCCGGCTGCCCAACCCGCGGCCCGCCCGGCTGCCCAACCCGCGGCCCGCACGGCTGCCCAACCCGCGGCCCGCACGGCCCCTCAACCTACGACCCATGCCGCCACTCAACACGAGGCCCGCCCCGGCCCCTCCACACACCCAGATGTGGAGCCGCTGGGGTCACCAACATCGCCGCCGATAAAGCGCCCCCGCCTTGCCCAGCCGGGCGAGACCAAGGGCGCCACCATCAGAACGCCGGCCAACCCGCCCACCACCCGAGGCGAAGAGGCGAAACCCCGTAGGAAGCGGGGCAAGAAGCGCCGGAACAGAAAGAAGGCGTCTGAAGAGCCCGCCGCCGAGCCGCCACTTGAGCCCGCCCAACCTGCGAGCCGCCCCCCACTGCCAGCCCGCCCCCGCCCACGGGAGCCGGCAGCACCCGCAGCCCTACCCACGGAGCGCCAGGAGGCTCCACTCATGGCCGCGCTGCTCGACGCCATCGACCTTATCAGCGCGGCCATACAGGCGATCGTGGATAGACGCGATCCGTTGCTGCCCCTGCTGCGGGGGCTATCGACACTGAAGGCCACAATCTCGTCCGGACACAATGCCTAAAGACCTAAGGATTGTGTACTGGAACCCGGACGGGATCACCTACAAGATGCTTGACCTGAGGCTACTCGTGCAGGAGCATGATGTGCATGTCGTGCTTCTGTGCGAGACGAAGCTGCACCCCAGCCGAGAGCTCCGACTGCCCAACTTCTTCGTGTACCGCCGCGACGAGTTATCTCCGAGAGACGTGCCGTACAGAGGCACGGCGGTTCTCGTGAGACGAGACCTCGTCCACGAAGAGTTGGAGCTGCCCGCCTTCAAGACGACGCGGTCTATAGGCGTCCGTCTGAAGACGGCCGACACGGAGCTCAAAGTCTTCGCAGCCTACAAGCCTCCCGGCGACGTCCACCATTTCTACCCGGAAGACATCCGAGCGATGATGGAAGGAACGACCCCCACACTGGTCGCAGGCGATCTCAACGCCAAGCACCACCAGTGGGGGTCCCACAGCATCAACCCCGCCGGAAGGGCCCTACAGGAAGATGCTGAGAACTCCAACTACGAAGTTCTCAGCCCGGGGGCCCCGACACACTACCCGATGAACCCCATGCATCGCCCGGATGTACTAGACGTCGCCCTGGTCAAGAACGTACAGTTCCCCATCGCCATCGGGGAGCTGTACGACATCGACACCCCCCACCTGCCTATCTTGCTGGTCCTCGGGGTGGAGGCCGATCTCACGTCGGCACCGCGTCCAAGAACGAAGACGGACTGGCACAAATACCAGCTGGAGTTGAACACAACGCAGCTCCCCGGCGGTATCTCTACCAAGGAAGAGGTAGAAGCCGCGGCAGTGGCCATCACCACAGCCATCACCACCGCTCAAGCCGCAGCCACCACCACCAAGCCACCGCCGGTCTTGCGGAAGGAGAGGCTCCCTCCACACCTCCGCAAGAAGTTGGACCTCAAGCGCCGTCTTCGTCGAACCTGGCACCACACGCGCTGCCCCGTGATCAAGGCGGAGATCAACCGGCTCGGAGAAGAACTGCGCGCGGGCATCATCGAGCTGAGGGGACAGTCCTGGGAACGCACCATTGACCAGGCCTCCCAAGATGACACCGCCCTTCACCGCCTGAACCGCAGCCTGACATCAACTCCCGAGCCGGTCTGCCCCATGTTTGATCACACGGGCAGGCGCCGCTACGCCGCACGAGATCGAGCCGCCATACTGGCCGACCACTTCGCTGGGCAGTTCCAGCCCAACCCCATCGCCGACTACGAGCACAACGCCGCTGTTGTGGAGCGCGTAGAGC
Source organism: Argyresthia goedartella (assembly GCA_949825045.1). Classification (NCBI taxonomy): domain Eukaryota; kingdom Metazoa; phylum Arthropoda; class Insecta; order Lepidoptera; family Argyresthiidae; genus Argyresthia; species Argyresthia goedartella. Next base: position 1,975,094 of record OX463827.1, on the reverse strand, counting down.
ACTTCCTGGCGGCCCCCGCGCCTCCCCTCGCCGGCGACTACTTCATGTCGCCCCGCGAAGTCCGGAAGGTGGCCCTGAAGCTGAACCAGCGGAAGGCCCCGGGCCCGGACGGAGTCGTCGCGGGGGCCCTAGTACAGCTGCCAAGGAGAGCCGTCGTCTCGCTGACGCGGCTGTTCAACGGCATCCTGCGCACCGGACACTTCCCCGCCCTCTGGAAGGAGGGCAAGGTGATCGTCATCCCCAAGCCGGGGAAAGACAGAAGACACCCGGGAGGCTACCGCCCGATCACCCTGCTGCCTCATATCGCCAAGCTGTTTGAGCGCCTGCTGTTACGGAGAATCCTGCCCCACATCCAGCTGAGGGCAGAGCAACATGGCTTCCGTGACAGCCACAGCACGACGCTCCAGCTGGCGAGAGTCCTGCACTACCTGGCGTCGGAGCTGAACAGGGGCCGATACACCGTCGGGGTCTTTCTTGACATCGAGAAGGCCTTTGACCGAGTGTGGCACGAGGGGCTCCTCTACAAGCTCCTGGACGCAGGTGTGCCCCCCATGATCGGGCAGATCGTGGCCTCCTTCCTGGAAGACCGGCGGTTCTTCGTCTCGGTCGAGAATGCACACTCCCAGACGAAGGCCATCAGCGCAGGAGTCCCGCAAGGCAGCTGCCTTTCGCCGGTGCTCTACGCGCTCTACACCAACGACATCCCCACACTCGAGGGCCATCTCGAGGAGGGGGTGGAAGACGTTGTGCTCGCCCTCTACGCCGACGACAGCGCCTACTTCGCGTCGTCGCGCAAAATTGAGCTCGCCTGCAGGAAGATGCAGCGACTCCTGGACCTGCTGCCGCCCTGGCTGGACAAGTGGCGGACCGCGGTGAACGTCGGGAAGACAACAGCCCTGTTGACCACCCGCTCCCGCCGTCCGACCCCGCTACAGCTGAGGGGCCGGGACATCGAATGGCAATCGACGGTGAAATACCTCGGTTGCAACATCGACTGCTCGCTGCGCATGGTCCCGATGGTGCAACACTGCATCAACCGGGCCAAAGCCGCGCGGGCAATGCTCCGGCCTGTCCTGTCGTCCAGCCTGCCTCTGAGAGCCAAGCTGCGGGTGTACAAGGCCTATGTGCGCTCGCGGCTCACCTACGCGGCTCCAGCATGGTACGCCCTGCTGTCGAAGACCCAGAAAGCACGGCTGCAGCGGTTCCAGAACATCTCCCTGCGGGTGATCACAGGAGCCGGGCGGTACGTGCGAAACACCACAATCATGAGGGATACCCGGATGCCCACCGTGGAGAAATTCGTCGCGCGGCTCGCACGGCGCATGTTCGACTGCGCCGACAACAGCCGCCACGCACATCTCCACGACATTGCTCCACATCACGCACGTCCGCCTGAAGGCAGACCACTCCCAAGAGAGTTGCTGCACATCCCACTGTCGCCAGTGTAAGCCCGCAGAAGAGGGCGAAAGCACGGCACAGTGGAGAAGAAGAAGCTCCCGCACCGTTGTCGCCAGTGTATGCCAATAGACGGCGAAAGCACAGCGCAACGAAGACCACGCGAGGCCCCTGACAAGTAGGGGCCACCCAAGACCGGGGGGGACGTTACCCCCCGAGTTGACGCCGCGGGCATGAGGCAACCATAAGTCCTCGACCCCGCAACCGTAGTGGTCCTCGCGCTCCGCGCGAGAACACACTCCGCAGACCACGCGACGACAAACCGAATCCCGAGGTTTTGAAGTCGTTCGAGTTTGTTCAGTTGTTCTTCGTTCGCACCGATCCAGCAAACATCTGCATAGTCGATTAAAGGTAGTAGGAGGGACTGGGCAAGGGTGATTTTAGTCTGCTGTGGCAGGAAGTGCTGCAATCTCCGTAGGGAGTGAAATGACGCAAAGACTCGTCTGGTGACCTCACACACATGGGGCGACCAGGACAACAATTTATCAAATACAACCCCAAGATTCTTGGCCTTCTCGCTGTATGAGATTATGTTACCACTTCTGTTCATCTCCTAGCTTACGCGCCTTCCCAAACAAAGCCCTGTTTAGCTTCGATAGCCTCTCAATGACAAAAAGCTTCATGGGCACATGGAGCGGGAGGCCAAGATCAGCAGTGGTGGCGCCGCGGCGGACGCGGGCTTGCTTGATGAGATCGTCCCGTAGCGAGCGTCGCGCTAGTCGTACCACAATGGGGCGCGGGCGGGGCGGCACCCCTCCGGCGTCTGGGAGGCGCTTGGGGCCAGCGCGATACACGCTCACCAGGTCGCGCTCTTCCAGGGCCATGCAGAACTTCTGCGCCACCAGCATCACAACGTGGCCGAGTGACTCCTCCTCATACTCAGGTACGCCGGTGATGTCGACATCGCTTAGCAGGTCTGTTCGGTCTCTGTCACGGATCTCCGTCTTGAGTTCAGTGATCTCCTCCGGTAGCGCGGACACATCCTGGGAGTCGGTAGGTAGACTCTGCACAGATCGCAGTAGCTCGATCTGGGATTTCAGGTTCTCATTTTCAGACTCAACTGTTGTAAGTCTGGCGGTCAAACTAGATAGCTCCGTATGCAGTTTTAAAAACGCTTGGTTTATTTCAAGACTTAACGATCGCTTGATGCTTTCAAGTTTCGTGTCGAGTAACGACGAAAACTGCTCAATATTTATGGCAGGAGAGTTTTTTATTTCGTCACAAGACATATTTGTGACATCAGTAGTCGACGATTCTCCAAGCGTAAACTCCGTAACATCAAATTGCTTTCGGATCGGGGTGCTGTCAGACCTAGGCCGGCGGGTAACATTCACGCAGGGTGGGCAGTGCCAGTTTAGCCGGAGCTTTGCTATATTGCTCGTATAATACTCAGCCGTCATACTCAGACATTCAAAATGATATGTGGCGCGACAGGGACGACATTGCAATAGCCTGGTAGCGACTATAGGCATCTCGCAGGCAGCGCACTTCATTTTATCCATGATATCGATGAAAGGTAGGCAAAGGTTGTTCTATAGTTACTCGTCAGCTGATCAGGCGACTCCCTGTTTGTGTGTGTGACGCGAGCGCAGCGCGGTCAGCGACCTGTGAGGTGGGGGTTTCGTCGACAGGGATGGATGCAAGCACCCGAGCGAGTAAACGATATGTAGGTCGTTGACCGACCTTGAAAGTCATTTGCGATGAGCCGATGAGTGAGACAGCGAAAACAAACTCTCGACTTAGGTTTATGTAAGCCGAATTATAATTACTCTGATTACACCACTTTCACTTGTCACAGAATCTTAGGTTTATGTCATTTATAGATTCTCATGTTAGCTATCAACTGTGTAAAAAATTAAATTAATATAGTAACAAAAAACGGACTAATTTGATTAAAATTAAGGAGCGACTTAGATTTGATGTGCACTCGAGGCGTTCACGCGCGAACTCTGTGGAATCATGTCGCCTCACAACGCCCACCCTACCGCAACCACACCTCGCAGTCGCCACACACCGGCCGCACACCGCCAGTATAACACACTGCGCGCGACCGCCCCGCCCCGCCGCAACCGCACCCCGCAGGCGCCCGACCCCACCGCGCCGCCCTGCCGCCGCGTCACCGAGCAGCGACAATGTCAGTGGTTCGGCTAGCCGGGTGCTCGACGACTCCTCCCTACCCTCACCCATATCCGCGTTATTGGTTCGGTAAGCCGAGTGCACAACGATCCCCCTCCACCGTTCAAGCCGCGTCCATCAAGGGCCCGCGGGCGCGGTTCGCGCCGCGACAGAGACAAGCGACCGAGACACGAGACCGCGACCGGAGACCGCGACTGTCACTTGACCGTAGGCATCGTATGAGCGACAATTCGCGAGCGAAACAGAGACAGGCGACGGAGACGCGAGACAGGAGACAGCAAGACGGTCGCTGCCGCGGACTAGTAGTGTCTCGTGTCGCGCTCCAAGCACACGTGGTTTTTTTGTTTAAAAATGAATGCTTTTACGGACGAAGAATGTGAAACGCTGATTGAACTGATCAGACAGCATCCTCCGATATATGATGCACGGCTAGACTCCTACAGAGACGAAAATTTGAAGGACAATATTTGGAAGAGCATATCTGAAATCATAAATAAAACTGAAAATGGGTGCCCCAAATAATAGGTGTTTAGTTTTATCTGAAGATATTTAATTCGGTTTGTACAAGGTATTCGCAGCTCGGGCTCTAATGCGAGAATGGTGGTTAAATCGAGTTGAACGGAATTTATAAGATATGGTTAATTAGCGCCATCTAGCCTTTATTAGTCGAACCACCTCTAAAGGTATTGATTTAGGGTATAGTTGTGGGTGAGGTGGTTCGTACTATGGAAGACTAGATGGCGCTGTACATTGATGCTATGATGTCATTTTGACATACTCCAGAGCGCCTAAACTCTACTAGGTATACAAATATAACTGTAATTTATGAATGTGACTAGCTAATTTATTAATAGATTTATGTATACTCCTAGCGTTCTGTTTTAGTTACCTACCTAGAAAGATTCTAGATCTTATGAAGAAAACACAAGAGAAGTATTTTTTTATTAAGTAGGCAGTAGTTAATTAGGTTACATTTCACTTGTTTGTGTAATAAAGTGATTAATTAATTATATAGTCCCTGTCTACCTACACTGATTACTTAGAACTAATAGTCGGTATCTGACAGAGAAATAGGTAAGGGGCAAATATTATTGAAGGCTCGTTTGATAAGGCCTTTTGTTGTTTGGATGACGGCGACCCTCGTTTCGCCATCTTGACCGTCTTGTGTCTTCGCGATGCGTCCCAACTTCCACTGGCAGGGTGGTAAGCGATCGTCCTTCACCAGCACGATTGAGCCGACGGTGAGGTTAGGTCCCTTTGTGCTCCTCCACTTGCACCTCTGCTGTAGGAGACCCAGGTACTCTCGAGACCACCGCTTCCAGAAGTCCTGTTGTATCTGTTGGAGTTGTTGGAAGTGATTTAACTTATTCCTTGATACTTCTTGGTATTCGTAGTCCGCCAGAGACGTGTACGATCTACCGATCAGAAAGTGAGCTGGCGTAAGAATGGGAAAATCATCATTATTAGCATTAGGTATGGGACACAATGGGCGCGAGTTTAATATTGCCTCAATTTGAGTAAGAACCGTAGAGAATTCTTCAAATGTTAATAAGGCTTGACTTAATACCCTCTTAAGATGAAGCTTACAGCTGCCAATTGCAGCTTCATGTAGGCCGCCTAGATGCGGGCTGTAGGGGGGTAAGAATTTCCAGGAAATACCTTCGTTTGCAAGGAAGTTGGTAAGTTCGCTAAAATTTTCGTTTAGGTATCTGTATAGTTCTACTAAATCATTATTTGCTCCACGGAATGTGGTCGAGTTGTCACTTACCATTTGACTTGGTTTACCTCTTCTGCATATGAATCGCCGGAAGGCGGCAATAAAGGCTTGTGATTCTAAACCTGAAACCAACTCAATGTGAACTGCCCTTGTCGATGAGCAAACAAACATAGCTATCCAACATTTGTAAGACTTGAAACCACGCCCCCTTCTATCTCGAATTGAATAGGGCCCAGCATAATCACAAAATGTTGTGTGGAATGGCGGTGAAGGAGTAGTTCTTATTGTAGGTAGTTGACCCATAATGGGTACGTGTATGAGTGGTTTTGCTTTGAAACATGTAACGCATTTGTGTACAATTTTGTTAGCCAGACCTTTTCCATTTAATGGCCAGTACTGCTCTCTCATGCATGCTAGCAGTAGCTGTGGACCACAATGGAAGAGTTTGATATGCATGTTTCTCATTATAGTTTCAGTGAGTATGTGTTTTGGATGCAAAATTATAGGATGTTTTTTAGTTTCGGGAATGTTTGATAGGTTTAACCTTCCTCCAACTTTCAACAGGCCATCTTCAAAAAACGGGTTAAGGCATTTAATATTTGATGACGTTGGTATTGATTTATTCTGACTTAAAAGTTTGTATTCAATAGGTAGTGATGTTATTTGTGCGCGCATAATTAGTTTATGCATCGAATCATTTAATTCTTGAACGGACAGCGGTCCGCTTATTTTATTACAAGGATTTTGTAGGTTATTGATGAATCGCAGAGTATAGGCAAACACTCGCGATAATTTTTTGTCGTTTGAATATTTATGAAACAATTTATCTATGAAATTATTCTCGATGTTTGTTGGGTTAACTAAGGATATAGTTTGTTCTGTGTCCTTTGTTTGTATTTGTGTGTTAGTTTGATTGTGCAGAGGCCACTGCGCCGTTTGACCAGATAGCCAGGCGGGACCCGACCACCACAGATTGCTTTTTCTTAATATATGAGGTTGAATTCCTCTCGATATAATGTCAGCTGGATTTTCAGCCGAACACACCCAATGCCAGTCTTCGATCTTGGTTAATCTCTGAATTTCCGCTACTCTGTTACTGATGAAAGTACCTAGTTTAGGTGGCGGTGTTTTTATCCACGCCAATACCACCTGTGAGTCAGACCATAGGTATATTTTACTGACTCGTTTGGCAAGGTTATTGCCTTGTGATTCCATTACTTGTGATAACAATACCGCTGCGCGTAATTCTAAGCGGGGTATTGTTTCCTCTCTAGCAATTCTAGACTTTGTGCATAACAAATGCACCTGTATATTACCTAAATTATCAATGGAACGTAAATAAATTGCAATTCCGTAACATGTTTTTGAACTATCTGCAAACCCATGCAGTTCTAGTGTTACGTAATTGTTTATGATTGTGCGTCTCGGTATGGATAGATTGTTTAAAGAAAATAGACTCCTATAGTAAGATATCCATTCTCTTGTTAAAGCGGGCGATAGGGTTTCGTCCCATGAAGTTTTATCCTGCCATAGTTTTTTAATAAAACATTTAGCTGTCACTAAAACGGGACTAATTAAGCCCGTAGGATCATAGATAGCTGAAATTATAGACAGGACCTTTCTTTTCGTAAGTCGATCTGGCATTGGTTGTTCTTTGAATGAGAATTGTAAACAATCTGTGTGGCTGCACCATGTGATACCTAATAGTTTGTGTGTGTTATTTCCGCTCTCGGTCGGATTTGTTGAGTCGGTGTTACATACCTTTTTTAATATGGTTTTTGAGTTCGACTTCCATTTTCGTAGATTGAAGCAGGCTGTACGCAGGATGGCCGCTACTTGCGTTGCTGTCTCGATTAGCGCTGCTTCGTCGTCGCCTCCATAGATCCAGTCATCGTAGTAGAATGAACCTTTTATTGCTTCGGCTGCTGTAGGGTATTTACCTTCGAATTCGGTTGCTAGCTGCAGTAGGCATCTCGTGGCTATGTAGGGGGCCGCCTTCAAGCCAAAACTGAGAGTAGTTAATGTGTAGGTACGTAGAGGATCGGTTGAGTTTTCCCTCCATAGTATATTTTGTAGGTTTTGTTGTGATTGATCAATATTGACCTGGCAAAACATTTTCTGTATATCTGCATTTACTACAAATTTGTAAGTTCTAAATCTTACTAGTATATTGATTAGGCTATCTTGAAATATCGTACCCTTATATTGAATATCGTTAAGCGATTTTCCAGTGTCTGTTGGACATGATGCGTCAAAGACAACCCTCACTGGGGTTGATAATTTTTCGATATTAATTACCGCGTGATGCGGTAAGTAGACTTGGGGTCCTACATTGGAGTATTCCATCTCTTTCATGCGGCCCGCTTGTTGGAAATCTCTCATGAATTGGACGTATTGTTTTTTATATTCTGAATTTTTACTAAATTTGTTTTCTAATGACAGAAATCTCTTATAGGCAATGTGTCTTGATCTACCTAAACTTGAAGCAGGTTCTTTTAGAGGTATTTTTACGACAAACTTTCCCTCAGAATCTCGATTATGCGTCATAAAGACACTTTCGCACTCCGTGATATCATCATTGGAAAGTGTGGAATTTTCCTCAGTTTCGAAAATGCTTCTCATTTGTTGTTGAATGAAATGACATCTAGTTTGCTGGCGTACTGGCCCCGTCGTCGAGCCAGTCACGATCCAGCCCAATTTGGTTTTTTGCAAAGTCGGTAAGTTAGTTCCTAATTCGTGTCGGTTTACGCACAATAGGTCATAGAATTTTTCGGCGCCCAGTATCATGTCGATTTCGCCGGCTGAATTGAATCCATCATCAGCCAGTCGGAATCGTTTAGGTATGATAAGATTTCCTATATCATAGTTAGGTAGGTTGCAGATTGTAGGTACAATATAGCAAGATAGATCCACAGAAAATGGTTCGGTTCTAGAGTGAATAATAACGTTACAATAGTGTTTAACGTTTATTATTGTGTTGCTGATACCCATGACATCGGTATCTGTGTTGTGTACAGGTAGGTTTAGTTTTTTGTGTGCCCTTTCTGTTATGTAGCACGATTGCGAGCCGGAATCCAATAGGATTCTCATGCTTTGTTGTTTGTTTTCGTGATCGGTTATGTTTACTACAGCTGTAGATAAGAAAACATGCTTGTTTTGCATCGGCTGTGAACAAGCATTGTCATTTGACGTGTTGATTTGCTTAATATGCAAGTTTATAGATTGATTTTCGGATGTAGATTGTTGTTGTGGGGTGTATAGCGTCATAGGACGAGATACGCTCGGTTGTGTAGGTAATCGCTCGGGATTATAGGTAGGACGAGATGTGTTCGGTTGTGTAGGTAATCGCTCGGGATTATAAATAGATTGCTCGTTCGCTGGAGTAGGTATAGTAGGTATGTGTAACAAAGTATGATGTTTACCTGAACACTTGGTACACTTGCTGGCTCGGCAGTTCGGCACCGCGTGATTCGATCTCAGGCAGTTAGTGCAGAGTCGTAACCTCTTCGCAGCTCGGCTGCGAGCTATAGGGCTAAGGGCTAGGAACTGTGTACACTGATTTAGGTAGTGGGTGCCCTTGCAAAAAGGGCAGTGATTATGCTGGGTAGTAGGTGGTTTTGTTACCTTGTTAGCTTCCGGATTGTTGCGGGACGTGGTTATCATCGCCTTTTCAGTTGTATTACTCGAATTCCGGTTTGTATTTTCAACAGCTTGGTTGCTGTTCATCGACTCCAAAAGGTCAGCTCGGGACCTCAAAAAAGTCTTGAAATCCTGTAATGTAGGAAGTTCACGTGAGTTGGATTTTTCTTCCCATTTTAGTTGTAGTGACTTTTCTAGCTTGCTAGATAAAAAGAAAATTATCAATATATCCCAGTTTTCGGTTGCTATATTTAAGCTTCTTAGGGTTCTAAGGTGTTTCGATATGTTATCACCCATGCCCCTTAGTGCCATTGGATTCGATTGTACGCTATCGATGCCGAAAAGCGCTCGCAAATGATTGTAGACCAATACTTTTGGGTTATTATAGCGTTCGCAAAGTAATTGCCATGCTATGCTGTACCCTTCCTCCGAATATTCCAGCGCTCCTATAACTTCCAAAGCACTGCCCTTTAGACAACTTCTCAAATATTTATATTTTTGTATGGGCTTCAGGTTACCCTGATTTATAAGTGCGTCGAAAGTATCTCGGAATTCGATCCACTGTGTAATGTCTCCATTAAATGAGGGTAGGCTAATATCTGGGTACCTAATGGAATCGCTAGCATCTGAGCTATGTTTGCAATGATGTGTAGGTTCTTGTAAGTCGGTCTGGTCTGTCGCTTTTTGATTTAAAGTGCCTTTGGCTTTAGCTATGTATTGATAATACTGAGATTCGAAGGAGTCTCTTTCGAGTAACTGCTTGTCAATATCTGAGCAGAGGGTTTCGATATTACTTTGTATTTTATCAAACTGTAAAAACTCGAGTTGCATTTTGTCTGTGCGCAGCCCAAGCTCGATTATTTGTTCGGCAGTCATCGTTTCGGGTTTTATGGATGCTATAAATTTGACAAATAGGGTCATTTTCCCCTTTATAATCCCTCGCTTTCTTATTAGTTCTGATATGCTCTCAGGTTTAGATTTCTCTACGGTTGCCACGTCGTTATTGGGCATTTTAGCTAATGGGAATATTTAGATAGATAGATATAGATAGATATTGTTTGATAGGTAGATTAACGACGAATTTCCTCAGAGTCTCGTTTGTGCGTCATACAGACACTATCGCGTTCCTTGATATCATCATATGGAAATGTCGAAATTTACCAATAATTTACCTACTAATAACGGTGTATAGATAAAATAAATGGGGGGGAAATTTTGTGCCAACTCACGTGATCGGTAGATACTTATGTTTTTATGTCTCTCGTCTCTGGCGCGCCTTTCGTCCAACAGCAGGGGCGGCTCCTCGGCTTCCGACGGGTCTCGAGTCCAGTCTCGGCTGGACGCTCCACCGGGCTTCGGATATGCTGCTCCTTGTACGTCCGTTGGGTTTCGGCTGCTCGGTGATTTGATTCTCGGCTGATGGTCTTCAGATGTTGGGGGGCACACGCGGGACGCACGTGGTGATGTCTTAGTGTGTTTTCCTGGGGTTTCGCCTTGCAGGATCACTTTCTTCGACGCCTCGTGGTCGCTTTTACTTGTTCTAATGCAGGAACGAATTTCATACGGCTGTTGAAACGAATACGCGGCAATAACGCGGCAATACGCAAGATGGCTGCGACCATGTGCTCGCGCCTTTGTCCTTGTCGCGGGCGGCGCGGCGGCGTATTTGCAGGTTTCTTCCGTCCAATTTCTTCACTGCGTTATTTCGAACGTCGGGGTCACCATGAAAATGGGTGCCCCAAATAATAGGTGTTTAGTTTTATCTGAAGATATTTAATTCGGTTTGTACAAGGTATTCGCAGCTCGGGCTCTAATGCGAGAATGGTGGTTAAATCGAGTTGAACGGAATTTATAAGATATGGTTAATTAGCGCCATCTAGCCTTTATTAGTCGAACCACCTCTAAAGGTATTGATTTAGGGTATAGTTGTGGGTGAGGTGGTTCGTACTATGGAAGACTAGATGGCGCTGTACATTGATGCTATGATGTCATTTTGACAAAAACAGGTGAGTTATTAGGTATTTTATTTATTTAAGTAAGGCGTGTGACCAGTCGTTCTTGCCATTCCACTGCTCCATGCTGTGACGTAAAGTAATCGGTTAATTTTGCTCTAATATCTAGTCCGTTGCTGTTCGAATACCCTCCTGTCGCCAGTCTCGGTCTCAACCTAAAGTACATGCTGCGAGACCGAGACACGTGTCGCGGTCTCCGGTCGCGGTTTCGTGTCTCGGTCGCTTGTCTCTGTCGCGGCGCGAACCGCTACCTTAAGGCCCTTGAAGCGACAGACTGATGTAGATCAGAGATATGGTATATGTAAAAGTGCGTATTCAACATTTCTAGAACTCCATAATTCTGTAGTTCCCATCCGGGATATCCCGACAAATGGTCGGAGTTAATGAATATCCCTGTGTACATAATTGATAGTGCGTATTAGGGCTCGGTTGCCCTGTAGCCCTTCCGGGACCCCTTATCTCCAGTCGGTACCTGCGTACCTTACCACCGTATAATTTAGGACCTAGTGCGGCGCACTAAGCGTCTAGTGTTGTTATTAGTTAAGTGTAAATAAATAAATGATTGTGTTATAGATGTATAAGTGATGGTTTTACCTTAGATAGGATCCCTAGACAGGTCCCTGAATAGGTACACATATACATTGAGTCGAGAGTATAGGACAATTGCTAGGCCGAGAAACGTCTACGAGTGAACCGAGCTGAGCTACGAGGGGCTGATCCCCATTCCGCCGACTACGAGGGGCTGTTCCCCGCCACACCTGGGTGTAGGAGCCGCTCACCCATCACATATTGATATATATATATTTTTCATTTTCATTTTTCATGGTTAGTTCCCTTCGCGCTGTGAAGTATCATCAGCAAACAACACTATGTCGGTCAATTTCTCCTCCATAAAAGGCAGATTGATACTTTAGACCAGGAATAAGAAAGGGCCTAATATGGAACCTTGTGGAAAACCATTTTACACATCCGATCCATCAGATTTAATGCCGTTGACTTCTACCTTTTGAATTCTCATTATTCTTAGAATTCGTTGTGCCTCTGGGATGTATTAATTTCGTTTCAACCTCAAGAATGCTAAGTAAATTTAACTCGGAATAAATGTATAATACAACTAATACTTAATATAAATGTAACTAAAATTGAAGGTGATAATGATAATTATTTACTAGACTAAAAGCTCTGGCTGAATCAACCTAAGTTAAAAAGATTAATTATAATTAAAAAGAAACAGAAAGCATGTTTATCTTTTTCCTTTTTAATTATTACAAAAAAACTGAATCTGGGTTAGAAAAAAATAGGCTGAGGTTTATTTTTTCTCGATAAAGCAGTTTTTCGGGGGTTTTTTGGGAGGTTTAAGGGGAAATATACAAAGCCATCTGGCAACACTGTCGGATTGTTGGATTTGTTTGACGTTTACTCGGCTTAAAATTTGCGGTGACGTGTTGCTAAAGCATAAAATCGAAAATCTTTCCATTTTCCCCTCAAAAATCAAATAAATAGTTCAAGATGACCTCCGTCGCATCTGTAATTCCCAAACTGTATCAAGAGTACACCACCAAGACCTCCAAGAAGCTGAAGATCATCGATGCCTACTTGTTGTATATATTCCTGACCGGTGTGATTCAGTTTGGATACTGTTGTATGGTTGGCACCTTCCCCTTCAACTCCTTCCTCAGTGGGTTCATATCTACCGTCAGCAGCTTCGTCCTTGCAGGTAAGGCTCAAAACAGCAGCAACAACATAACTTAGAATCGCTGGTGGTTCCTGTGTTTCGTATTTAGGTAGTGTTTGGTATTTATCATGTTGATACATTTGTGAGATTTATCCTATAGATATACAATCTTTGTCTCCTAATATTGTTAAAAACCCTGCATATTAGATGTTTACTGATGGTTGCGACTAAGCAACACAAAATATAAAAATACCAACATTTATATCCAGTAATTCTTCCGCCCCCTTATCAACACTCTGACCGAAATTTGTACCTGTGCTTCTGCCATATCATCTTTGAAAAGTTATTATTTATTAAGCTATTATGTTGTGTTTCAGTGTGCCTACGCTTACAAGTGAACCCTGAGAACAAGCAAGAGTTTCAAGGAATCACAGCGGAGCGAGGATTTGCTGACTTTATCTTTGCACACCTCATTCTGCACATTGTAGTTGTCAACTTCATAGGATAAGATAATTTATGTAAACCTTATTATCATTTTAATATAAATAGATACATTCTAATACCCAATTAGTAGATTTTTTTTTCCCAGGATACACATTGTCATATGTTGCGTGATAAATGAAACAAGTAGTTATCATAATAAATAATTTATTCTGACTAGTGCTGCCTGAATAAAGATTTTACAATAAGTAATCATAGTTCATATAAAATCATCTCTTGATGTGCAGAATTAATTAAAACAATTTGGCATTCGGAGACAAAAGGTTGAATGTTTATATTTACAGAGTTTCTCAAAAAAATCCTGCAGGCACAATAACATTTCTCAATATAATCTTGTATTGTTAAAGATAAGGCCAAAAAATATAGTAGTTGTAGAAATAGTCAAACAAAATCACATCCTGAATGTGGGCTATGGACTTCATCTATCTCCATATAAAATCTATTGAGGCATGCATTATTTATAAACAATAATATGTCAATTACATAGCTTTTTCAATAATGTCGCGTAATGTAAAAAAATACTCTGAAATATAGAAAAATAATTTAAAACTACATTTATGGTGATAAGATTAGGCCAAACACTTAGTTTAATCTAAAAAGCTTAAAATAACACCCAATTCTTATAACTACAATGTAACAAATACTATAGTAAAAGGATTTCATAGTAAATATTGAAGATATTATAGTCCATACCATAGTCACCCCCTTGAGAAGGACTTGAATTCATTAGTCACATCTTTTTCAATTAAGTGTTTGTTACTTGTAACTCAAGAAATAGGTCGCACTATTACTTGCATACTAAAATCTTATTTTATCACAAAATGGTGTACTGATGATACATGATGAAATGAATCAAATAATAATTGTTCCCCTGCAAAGCAAACTTAATAATTTCTTATATAACTGTTTGTAGGCACATGTACTTATTATCAATCACAAATGGCTATATGATAATAAAAGTAATGTCTGTTAAACACCCTAAATTCTTTGTATATCAATGAGACCATTCACTGGTGTTTTTACAAACAACAAATCTAAATCTAAAGATTAATCATTACATATTTATAATATTCTCTCTTGTTTATTACACACTGCAGAGATGTAATATTTCAGCAGCCTTCTCACATTAGCAGCATTTTTGTCACAGATTCAAGGTCACTCTTTTTTTTTTGTGTCAAGTTGTCTAACCTGTGGCAAGAAAAATGTGCAAAAACTGGTTGGGATAGTGAGATGCAAAATAATTGTATCGTGACGCGCCAGCTACACGGGATCCAGCGTGGATATGGCATCAGTGTCTTTTCATGCGGACCAGAATTCTAATGGAATAGAATTCTGGTCCGCATGAACATGAACATGACATGACAGCGTCAGCTCCATGGCTTTCGCCGGAGAGGCCGAACTAAAACGAACAGATGTCGGACTGGATATAAGATACAACGCAATAAATATAGTTAGTGTTTCCTAGTCAAAAGTGAGCAGAGGAAATACCGAAACTCGGTCGACGTGGATTAACAGGAAAGCTTTACAGTTTGTCATACAAAACTATGTCCTTAATAGTGCATTTCGAGTCGCGACTCGCGTCCCGCGGCGACCCCGCTCTAGACCTTCGAGTCCCGCTGAGGACGAGCGTCGGAGGGCACCGGCTGTCGGCGCTCACTCACTACAACGTGTATGTGTGCGGTTCGGTACGGTTTATGTGTGTTGGTTGTCGGAATACTTGTGTGCGTGTGTGTGTAGTGTACGACACGGGTACGCATGTGGTGGTGGTGGTATACGGGTGGGGTGGGCTCAGCTCGGCGGCGCGGGCGCGGCGGGCGTGGGGTCTGGAACAAACACAAGTACTCAAATAACAATGTAACTGAGTCGCCAGCTCTCTCTCACGCCAAACATGGCATTGAACATGCAAACTCTTCTTGAACTAGCAGAAGAAAACGAATAGTTACCTTTACTGTTCAACCGCTGCAGGTAGCGGCGGCGCGCGCTGGCCACGAGCGCGTCCTTGCGCCGCTGCAGCAGACTCTCGCGCACCAGCGAGCTGCGGGGGAAGGACGACGACACCTCAGTCGGGCCTGCCGAGGGGTCCAGCTCCAGTCTGGAGCTACAACAATCAAATATTGAATAACTTGTTACACGTGGCCGCAACGCTGTGCTCTGCCACATTGTGTGGGAAAATATGTGACCTTAGCGGTTGCCCCCTGAAATAGTCTTGATTTAAAAACCGGTCAAGTGCTAGTCGAATTTGCGCACGAAGGGTCCGTACAGTGGCAGGAATGGTGTGGAGCGGAGTGAATAGTTTGGATTTTACATGGCCAATGTTGTTTACAAAGTTATTGGTGCGGCTACTTTTATACTCCATGTACGTAACCGGGTGCATTTATAAGTTTGTACGTGGTTTACTGATAAAAAAAAACCTTGGTAAATCTGGGTAGGTTATCCTGTGCCATCCGTGATAGCTTTAATGTCTAAAAATGATTTGTAAAAATCTTAATACGAATAAAATAATTTTGATTTTTAATCTTTCGCTAAAGTACTATACTGAATTTTAGAATCTGTAGTTTCGGCGATAGGGTGGGGGGGGGGGGGGTTATCATTACTTTTGAAGCTATCAAAACCAAAAATAAAAATATTAATAATGAAAAAATTACATAAGGTGTATTATTTTTCGTTTTGTCATTTTACCCCCCTCCCCTTTTTTGTAGGCAATATTTTTCATTTTAGACTTGAATTATGTTGCGGTTATCAGGATAAGTATTTTTGCAGAATTGCCTGAGTGCCTGTGACAGACGGACGGACGGACACGCGAGTGATCCTATAAGGGGTATTTATTTATAATTATCCTAATTTATGGTAGGGGAAAGGAGCTGCTGATCATGCGTCGGGGGTTATGATAGTGCTACAAGTATTGTCATCTTCCGCTGTGATCGACACCTCCCCGTGGTCCCTACCGGTGACTAATACACTTGACTCCACATGGTCTTGGGTGTAAAAGGAAAACGTGACAGGAAGACTCGACAAGACGGACTGGCTCGCGCGGTGTTTTATGGCCAAAACCTTCTTTACCAAACAGGAATTACGCCAATAGAACTCGGCCCTCAGTCCCCGGCAGCTCCTGCTATTCCTGGCTCCGGCAGCGGCCATGGTAACGGTGGGGCAGAGGTTGCTAAGAATCCCCGGCAGAGATCCGTCTGCCACACAACGACCCTAGCTACTTTTAATGCCCGGAGTTTGAGTACTGACGAACGATTGGTCGAGTTATTAACAGAAACAAATACAATAAATTGGTATGTCCTGGGGCTGTCAGAAGTTGACGACTTCTGTGGCGCTGCGGTGGTGACTCTGCCTACCATGCGAGAGGTCCCGGGTTAGATCCTCAGCTGGGGTCCCCAGACTGGGGATAATGAAAAAATAAAACCCTAGGTCTTGGACGTTCATATATGTGTGACGTGGCTACTTCTAATTCCCACGACACGGTGTGGGGCTAGAAGCAATGTAAGCGCCTGTATGTAAATGTTTATTTATTCATTTAAATCAGACGAAAGTGAGAACACCTCACCAAACTTCCCTCCGGAGAACTATTCTATCACCGAGGTAGTGAAGATTCTACCTAAAGGGAGTGGGCTCCCTGATTAATAGAAGGCTGACTGCTGCTGTACAAAACATAACAAGTCTTTCAACACGAGTTTGCTATGTTGTAATGAGAATAAGCCGTAGGTGCAGTCTGAAGGTAAAGCAAGTTTCTGCGCCCACCTGTGACCACTCGGAAGAGGGGATAGAGGTTCTCTATGAAGATGTTGAGAAAGCCCAAAGTGAACACCCATGCAGGTACACCATAGTCTTGGGGGAATTCAATGCGAAGATCGGCGACCTCTTACACACGAGCAATCCATTGGGACACATGGATTAGGCATGAGAAATCCTCGAGGACAAACTTTGGTCAACTTTCTGGATCAGCATGAACTATTCGCTATGAACACCTTCTTACAAAAAAGATCTGCTAGAAAATGGACTTGGATCAGACCCGATGGAAAAACTAAAAATGAAATAGATTACGTAGTAATTTCTCATAAACACTTAGTTAGAGATGTTTCTGTCTTAAATAATTTTAAGAGTAACAGCGACCATCGTTTAGTGAGAAACACGCTAGTTCGCAATTATATATTCGCAAAAAGTGGAAGAAGATGATAGGTTCTCAGAGTAGTAGGTACGAAATGACAGTAGTTGCAGATGGAATTTAGGATGGAGCTGAAGAACCAATTCAAGGTGTTGCAAGAACAGAACTTAGACTTGGACTCAGTAAATGAAGAACTCTGCAAGATTGTAGTAAATAATTCTTTACGGACATTCCAGTTTCAACAACCAAGTCTTTAAATTCATCTCCCGCTGCTGCTGAATCTATACTTAAACAAAACTTTGAGGAATGTAAAACAGATTTTAAATTTAGGCACGTAAATAATGAAGACATTGTAAAAGCGTTTAAATCCCTGGAAATGAAAAAGACAGCTGACGCCCATGGTCTATCAGTAAAAATTATTAGTTCCATTGTAGATTGTATTGCACCTCACCTTTGTTGTATATTTAATCAATGTATAGATAGTGGTGTGTTTCCTGACTTGATGAAACTAAGTAAAGTTATACCTTTATTCAAAGCTGGTAGTACAGTCTGCAACAGAGACATCTGACCCCCCAACTTTTAAAACGTAATTCCATTCAAACTGCTGAGAAGCGCCACCTACCACGATTCTTGGCACCTAAACTTGTTTCTGGAAAGTGTGCAGCCGCAGATTTTGTATTTCTATTTCAAATTGAAGGAAACCGGCTACATCAATAATAACCAGGAAGAAACAAAAACAATTGCTTTACAGAGCGGGGTTCGAACCATGGCCCTTCGATTTATGAAGCAAGCGCTCGTCCCATTGCACTAACCAACGATCTGCATATCATGGCGAAAATTAATATCATATGTTCTACTTCTATGACGCAGCGCTCTAACTTCATCGTCAACCGCACGCAATGCATTTACAAATAAATTGAAGGTAGGATATCAGAATTATAACCACAGAACAAGAATACGTTCAGTTCGTGTCACAATATCACATAAGTTACTGCGGATCTTGTGATTTTGAAAGTTTGGACTAGTCATCATGTCTCATTTTTTAACTGATTTTGTTAAAGCCAAAATAATAGTGTATTGGGAAGACAACCACAGTATTAAAAGTATATCTAGAGAATTAGGTATCGCGGTAAGTAAAAAATAATTATATATTATACTAATTTGTAACAATTTTTTGTTTCGTGTAACATAGGTTTAGTGTTAAAATTACTAATATAAGATGCCTATATTCTCTTACAGAGAAACACGGTTCGTCTTTGGATTCGGAGATACCAAGATAGTGGTGACGTAAAGCGTAACCGCCCCGGCCCGCAAGCAATGACCTACACAGATGCATCAAACCGACATCGTGAAATCGTTAATCTCCACACAGAAGACCCATTTAAGACAACACGATCAACTGCCATAGATTATAATATTTCACTGCAAACAGTAAGGAGACATTTACATGCAGGGGGTATCCATAACTACAAGCCGGCCAAAAAAATTAAATTAACCGAAGCCCATCGCCAAGCAAGAATGAGATTCGCATCTGAATATCTAAACTTTGATTGGGAGAACGAAATCGTAATTTTTACCGACGAAAAAAGTTTTAAGTCCGATGATGATGGCAGAAAAATATTATGGAGAAGAGCTGGCGAGCGTTATAACCATCAAAATATTTTGCCTTTGAGAACAAGTGGCAGAATAACTTTAGGTAAGAATATTTATAAACATATATGTTATATGTTGTGTTTATAAACAACATTAACATCATACAGACAGGCACATACATTGCTTTTACTTCTGGCCCCACACTTAACCTTTCACGTCCCGTCGTCGTCGCGATATCCGGTCGGCCGAAATTTTCATAGGATTGGAACTCTATAAGTCTATGGCGTTAAGTTGAAAATCGCGATGTATTTTTGCTTATATTTTTATAGGACGTATCTTGAGAGGTTAAATAGCCTGTGTCATAGAACCAAACACGGCAACATCAGAAACATGCAACTTCTAACACCTTTTGTCTTCGTGCCCAGCCGGGATTCGAAATATTATTATTTTAAATTGTATTACGCAGTGTGGATTATTTGTTATTTAACCAAATTATTGTTTTGCAGGCTATTGGGGTTGGATGTCCTCCATGGGCCCAGGGGAGTTGATCGAATTCGGCGGCCGAATGAACAAAGATAATGGGACCTTTTCCGCCTTAGTAATATGTGTTCCAACATGGTTACAGGAATGAAGTCCAGGCTTGAACAAGTGCTTCAAAATGAGGGGCACCCTCTCCGATATTAAAAATAATTTGCTGCCACTACTTATATCGAAGCAATGTTTCAATAAATTGCTATCCAGGTATAGCACTATTCGACCCTATATGCTATTTAAATATCATGCTATGATAAAGAAAGTTGAGAGATGTAAATTGTTACTTAGACTTAGTAGCATGTTGATTCTCCCTACGGAAGATTTATCATAGTTTGAGTTTATATCTTTATTTCGTTTCTTTGTTGAAAAAGTCTTAAATATTGATATCGAAGCAAAGTTTCTATAAATTGCTATCCAGGTAGCACTATTTGACCCTACATGTTATTTAAATATCATGCTATGATTATGAAAGTTGAGAGATGTAAATTGTTACAAATATACTTACATAGTAGCATGATAATTCCCTCTACGGAAGATTAATCATAGTTTGAGTTTAAATGTTTGTCTAAGATACACATTTCTTTGTTGAAAAATTGAAATTAAATAAATAACTTTCAAAATTATTTTTATTTTATTTATAATAACAATAAGTTATAAAATAAGCTAGGTAAGTTATCTAACAATATAACAACCCATCGTTTCTATGAATCACCATATTATATTCCAAAATTATTACACCAACATTACCAATATTTTGCTTAGCAAAAACTGAGCCTTTGTGGATTCGAACATGCTACCTCTAACTTATCTTGACATGTAGCTATTTGCGCCACGTAACACTCATGATTTGTGACGAAATAAGCGTATCCTACGCTTCGACCCTGTGGTGCCTGACCTGGTGGTTTATCGAATATCGAATAGATGGCATTGATGGTAATGAAGGTCATGAAGGATTTAACCACGAGAGAGGGCGCTTTTGTAGCACTTTTATGGGGGGTCATATGTCTCTGTTGCAGACTGTACATCAGACCCCACCAATTTTAGACCCATATCGATACTACCAACGCTTAGCAAAATATTTGAAAAACTCATACTTAATCAATTGCAAAGTCATTTTTATCTCAATAATTTAATTCATATTGCTCAGTTTGGTTTCACAAAGGGTCGTTCAACAGCCGATGCTGGTGTTGAACTAATCGACAATATTTTTGATGCCTGGGAAGACGCAATGGATGCAATAGGTGTCTTCTGCGATCTATCCAAGGCTTTTGATTGCGTCCATCATGACACTCTTGTCAGGAAGTTACGCCATTATGGTGTAAAAGATCAGGCACTTGGCCTTCTGGAGTCATATCTAACAGATAGGGTTCAGATGGTCGATGTTAATGGGAAAAGATCACCTGGGTCTTCAATAAGTATGGGCGTACCGCAAGGTTCAATTCTTGGTCCTTTCTTGTTTTTAGTATATATTAATGATTTACCTTACCTTGTTAAAGCAAAACATGGGTTAGTATTGTTTGCCGATGATACTTCTTTGATATTTAAAGTTAAAAGACAGCAATCAAATTATGACGAGGTAAACAATGCTATATCTAGTATAGTGAACTGGTTTACTGTTAACAATTTATTACTTAATGAAAAGAAAACTAAATGTATTAAATTCGTGTTACCCAATGTGAACCCGGTAACTACAGACATATTTATAAAAGGACAGAGATTGGACCTTGTGCAGTCGACTGTCTTTTTGGGCATTACTTTAGACGCCAAACTACAATGGGATCCTCATATAAATAAATTGTCGAACAGACTGAGTTCGGCAGCGTTCGCAGTTAAAAAAATTAGAGCTCTTACCGACGTAGACACCGCTAGACTAGTCTACTTTAGTTACTTTCATAGTCTAATGACCTATGGTATTTTATTGTGGGGTCACGCTGCGAATGCTAATAGTATATTTATTCTGCAGAAACGGGCTGTTCGTGCAATTTATAGATTAGGGCCTAGAGTGTCACTGAGGGAAAAGTTTAAAGAAATCAATATTCTGACATTTGTGTCTCAATATATCTATGACAATCTTGTGTATGTAAAAAGAAATATAACTAATTTTCAGAAGTACAGTGATATACACAATTTTAATACTAGAAATAAAGACAAGTTGGTTGCTTATGTAAGCCGACTACATAAAATTAGTAATTCTTTTAAAGGCAATTGTATACGCTATTACAATAAGGTCCCTACTGATATTAAAAACTTACCTTTAGACAAGTTTAAAATAATAATAAAACAGAAATTGTATAAAAAAGGTTACTACAGGATATCTGATTACTTAGAGGACAGATGTCCATGGGAATAGATTGTTTGAGTAACAGGCTGTTTCGATATATAATTAGCATTCATTTTGTAATTTGACAATATTTAATTTAAAAAAGGAAACGCAAAAGATGCGACGACTGTGGAGTTTCTTCGGTGAGCTCTTCTCCACAGATTCCGCCATTGGGTTAGTGAACTCACCCAAAAAAATGTAATGACGGATCTAAGTGATGTAACAACATCCTATGGAAATAAATGATTTTTGATTTTGATTTTTGATTTAATACTAGAAGTTCATCGATAATAGAAATCAGAAAGATTCAAAGTTATCACCCAAGACAATATCCCTCATAGATAAACGTAGTAAAATAAGACTAGAGACGCAACTGGATCTAAAATTAATTCAAGAAATGAATAAAATCATAACCAAAGCAATTAGATCTGACATAAGAACACTCAATACAAAAATAATAGCATAACCGAGGCCCCAAAGTGTTTATAAAAAAAATTGAAAAGAACCAACAACAAATCAGTAAATTAAAAGATAAAGCAGGCCATCTAGTCTCTGATAGTAATCATAATAATCTACTCTGTCCTTGAGAGGTTCTATCAGGATTTATATACATCTAAGGCAGCA
The DNA here is from genome assembly GCA_949825045.1 of Argyresthia goedartella. Lineage (NCBI taxonomy): Eukaryota > Metazoa > Arthropoda > Insecta > Lepidoptera > Argyresthiidae > Argyresthia > Argyresthia goedartella. Next base: position 1,952,777 of record OX463827.1, on the reverse strand, counting down.
GAGCCTGATAAACCAGTATGTGTGTGTTTGTGTGTGTGTGTGTGCGTATTGTGTTAGTCACTCAGGCTCCGTGGAGGTGGTGGCCTCGGCAGTAGCGACTTCGCCGGCGCACTGCGTGCCCATGACGTGTGTGTGTGTGTGTGTGTGTGTGTGTGTTTTGGTGTGTGGGTATTGTGTTACTCACTCAGGCTCCGTGGAGGTGGTGGCCTCGGCAGTAGCGACATCGCCGGCGCGCTGCGTGCCCATGACGTGTGTGTGTGTGTGTGTGTGTGTGTATGAGGGTGTGTTTGTGTGTGTGTGTTGGTATTGTGTTACTCACTCATGCTCCGTGGAGGTGGTGGCCTCGGCAGTAGCGACTTCGCCGACGCACAGTGTGCCCATGTCGTGTGTATGTGTGTGTGTGGGTGTGTGTGAGAGGGTGTGTGTGTGGGTGTGTGTGAGAGGGTGTGTTTGTGTGTGTGTGTGCGTGTGTGGATATTGTGTTACTCACTCAGTACTCACTCAGGCTCCGTGGAGGTGGTGGCCTCGGCAGTAGCGACTTCGCCGACGCACAGTGTGCCCATGTCGTGTGTCTGTGTGTGTGTGTGTGTGTGTGTGTGTGTGTGTGTGTGTGTGTGTGAGTGTGTGTGTATGTGTGCGTGTGTGGGTATTGTGTTACTCACTCAGGCTCCGTGGAGGTGGTGGCCTCGGCAGTAGCGACATCGCCGGCGCGCTGCGTGCCCATATCTTGTGTATGTGTGTGTGAAGACGTGGAGGCGGCCGCATCCACCCTTCGAACCTCCACTGTAGGGAATAAGGATACCTATTTGATTAGAGATTCTGCAACAGGGTTTATAGACTTAGTTTTTTTTACTGAAGACGCACGCGGAAGCTATAGCAGACAAACACTATGGGCATAGCGATAACCGCGGTGCGGCCTGCCCCTGGGTATGTTTTAGTGCAGGGTTGGCATAGCATGTACGGGGTGACAACCCCGTCCGGCTGCGTCTAATCTTACATTACTTACAAAGATACATGCGTTTGCACCGGGACTGGCGTCGATTTGATTATATCAAATAAATGTTAAAAATTACTGTATATTTTATTTTATTTATTTAGAAAACCAACAGCGTTACAGTTTCATTATCTTAATTAAATTACTTATTTACTACAGCAAATTATAGGTTTCCATAAATTACTTAATTCAAGACTCCTTAAATTATGGGGTTAGTAAATAGATAAGTTATTTATTCGGAACTATGTTTTGTCTATTATTGAGAGGGAGTTGGTGTGAATGTAGTGTGAGTGTGTGTGTGTATGTGAAGGTTGGTGTATAGCTATGATTGATTATTATAATTCGATATTTACAACTAACTCCGTGGTCTAGTGGCTTCACGCTCACTGCTCACGCAGGTGATACAGGTTCGAGACCAGTGATGACCATGTACAAGTGAAGAAGTCATTTATCTTAGGTACATAATAAGGACATTCTAACGGTGAAGGAAATCATCGTGAGGAAACGTAGAATCTCCATAGCTGCGGCAATGGGATAGCCGCCTGTCACGCATAACGGAGTTTTGAAAATCCAGCTTAACGTTGTTGTTGTTGTTAATTTATATTATCATCATCTTAGAACAACATGGTTTAGTACAAAGGCGTTCTACCAAAACAAATTTATTAATTTATGCAAGTTATCTATTCGAAGGTATAGACGCTAATAGACAAATTGACAGTGTATATACTGACTTTCGAAAAGCTTTCGATAGAGTAGATCATAAAGTACTGCTAGAGAAACTAGCCTATAATGAAATACGTGGGAATTTATGGAGATGGTTTAAGTCATATATATCGAACCGCAGTCCAAAGGTAGTTCAATCAATGGATTTGAATCTACCTTCATTCCTGTGGCTTCTGGGGTGACACAGGGCACAATTCTAGGCCCTATTTTATTTGTACTGTTTTTAAATGATATACATGAATGTTTCAAGTTTTGTAATTATCTACTTTATGCAGACGACCTCAAAATGTTCCACGCTGTAGGCAATACTAATGATTATTTTCACATGCAACAAGATTTAGACCGTATCTCTCATTACTACAGCTCGTATAAATTGGAACTCAATTTAAGCAAATGCAAGGCCATAACATTCACAAAAAAAAACAAATTGCAAACGAATCATATACAATATGTGGATGTACACTAGATAAAGTAAATTACATTAGAGATCTTGGGGTTACATTTGACTCCAAGATATATCTGGATGTCCACATAGATAAAGTCATTAATAAAGCCTATAGAGTGTTTGGTTTTGTCATGCGCTCCTGTTCAAAATTTACCCGACCTTCTACTTATATTTACATTTATAAAAGTCTCATTCGTTCATAGCTTGAATATGCAGTGCCAGTCTGGAGTCCCTATTATAACAAATACAATGATGCGCTTGAGTCAGTACAGAAAAAGTTTCTACGGTGTAAATATTATAATTAACGCCTTCAGTTACAAATTATGTTGTTATTTGATATATGTCATAACAAATATGATTGTATTGCCCTTACAAATAAATTAGCCTATTATAGAGTACCTACGAATACACGTAATGAACACCACTTATTTGCCATTTCTTACTGTCGCTCTCATGCCGGCGAGCGTGCGCCAATATATCGTATGGTTCACTTTTTTAACTTCAGTCGCTTGCGCGCGCTTGCTCTGTGCAGTTGGTCGATATCACGTGATTTATTGTTGTTATTGTTAAATACAGGGGCGATGGCCTCTTACGTGTTAAAATGCAAGTCCTGCAACATCGTGATAAACGAGTTACTTGCTTTTGTGCAAAACAAAATGGATGTTATGGTGGATGAAAGTTTAGTGCAGATTTGTGCAACGGCTTTTTCTGATGACGAAATCGAAAAAGCAAAAATCCTTCTGTTTGAGTCAGTCTCACAGCAGAAAACTACACGTAGACGTGATGGGAAGACTCAACGCAACTTGGATGACATCATCTGCCTCCTCAGGGAAACGGATCCCGAAGAGATGCCGATCTTCGTGGCCAGGGATCTTGGAAAACTCCCCCCGGTCACATTTGACCATGTAGACGTCACTAGACTTCTAAAAGACATTGTGTTGATACAAAGGGAGCTTGGTGCGATGCAGCAGAAATGCGCAGAGGCGGCGGAAACAGAGTACGTTACTATTCATCAATTTCAACAACTTAAATCCGAGCTCGACGAGATGAAACGACAGTGCATTGTTTCTAATGTCAACACAAAAAGAGGCGCTTTCTGCCTGGAAGACAGCTACCAAAACAATAGTGGCCCTATGGGTTTCCTTGCTGTGTCAGAAACTCATCAGCAAGATGCGTCATCAATATCCTCATCATCAAGTCCGGAGGGTAAGCCAACGGAAAAAACACTTTCGCAAACGACTGAGGCGCGCGAGCCGCTGTCTCTGTCTTACGCAAGCGTGGCGGCTGAGACGGCTGCGGTGCCTGCGCAACCGACTAACTCACGCGTGGAGGCCCGTATTAGTACCGCGGTTTCGAACAGTAGGCAACCAGTGGACGCCACCGCCGGTGAGGCCCTACCGCGGTTTCAGACACTAACGGAACCAGCTGTCGGAAACAATAAAAAGGAGCAATCTCAATCTGAGCAAGATGGCTGGATAACGGTGGAGAACCGAAAGTCTAAATCTCGTTTTGTAGGATGAAAACGAAGAGCCCCTGTTGACCCAACATCTAAATTTAGAGCCGCGGCTCCGAAAATACCACTTTTCATCTACAACGTTTCTTTAGAATCCTCGGAAGTGGATGTCGCTGAGTACATAAAGGCGAAAACTGAGATTGTTGTGTCTCCAGTGCGAGTAGGTATGAAAGAGGAAAAAGAGTACAACTCATATAAAATCTACATACCTAAGGACAAACTACCGGTGTTCAACAACGACGACCTATGGCCAGACGGGATTTTTTTCCGTAGGTATTTTATATTTAGCCGGATGGCTATCAAAGACACCGATAAACTTTTAGCTTCAAGGAGAAACTGAGCCGCAGAACCTGTAAGCTCGCAAGCTTCAACTGTAAGTCCGTGACGCGTGTTTCGGACCATGTCAGAGAGCTATGCCTATCGATGGATGTAATTGCACTGCAGGAGACTTGGCTGTTGCCCCACGACGTACCTTACCTGAGCGGCATCCATCCTGACTTCGCTGCGACTGGAGTATCGGCCGTGGATACGACGGCGGGAGTGTTGCGAGGAAGGCCCTACGGTGGGGTAGCTATTCTGTGGCGTAAAACCGCGTTTGATAAAGTAACTGTTATCAATTGTAAAAGTGTGCGATTGGTGGCTATAAAGTGCGAAGTGGCTAGTCGGTCTGCTATGTTTTTCTCCGTATATATGCCTACGGACTCGAAAGAAAACCTTCCAATCTTCACTGAATGCCTATCGGAGGTGAGTGCCATTGTTGAGGATAACACTGTGGACAATGTGTACGTACTCGGGGACTTCAACGCTCACCCTGGTGAGTTGTTTTGCTATGAACTACTGCAATTCTGTGCTGACCGGAAGTGGATCTGTGCGGACATTGAATCACTAGGTATTGACTCAGACACTTATACGTATATTAGTGACGTACATGGCTGCTGTCGATGGCTTGATCACTGTGTAACTAGTAGTGTAGCATATAAAACTGTTAGTAAAATTGAAGTGCGTTATGATGTGTCATGGTCGGATCACTTTCCCTTGCAGATTGAGTGTGATTTCACGGTTCTTTCACCTAAAATAAAAGTAGCGAATCACACTCCATCTCATGTCATTTGGGGAAATAGAGACGCTGCACAAATAGATATGTACTATAACGTATGTCATAGCCGTTTAAGAGATATAGACTTTCCTCCAGAGCTGAGACACTGCGATGATGGAATATGTACAAATACTGATCACAAAATAATTATAGATAATTTGTATAAACGCATAGTTAACGCATTGAGCGAGGCTGCTATCGGCAGTTACATAGTCAAAAATGTTAATAATAAGAAGAAATACATTGTGGGCTGGAACAAACATGTAGCGGGGCTCCATAGGGAGGCTCGACTTGGGTTTCAATCATGGGTACTCTCGGGAAAACCCGCCAATGGTTCAGTTTATGACAATATGAAAGAGACCAAAAGATTATTTAAAAATAAATTGAAATGGTGCCAGGATAACAATGAGCGTATCAAAATGGACATACTTGCTACTAGTCACGAAGCTAAGGACTTCAAAAATTTTTGGAAACAGACAAACAAGCTGAGCCCCCGGTTCGAGTCTGCCTCTGGGCGTGGCGGGTCTGTCTGAAAATATCGACATTGCCAATATGCTTAAAGAATATTTTAATGTAGTGCCTGCAGTTATGCCAACCGCAGGCACTGTAGTGTCAGATGCTCATACCCGGCGGGCAGTTTCAAGCCAATACACTCACTTCACTATTAAAGAAGTAGATAGGGCGATACGTGGAATGAAACGAGGGAAGTCGCCGGGACACGACGGGTTGAGCGTTGAGCACTTGAAATATGCTGGTGCACATCTGCCTAGGGTTCTTAAGATTTTTATCAACGCCAGTATTGGACACTCCTATCTGCCTGAGGAGCTAATGAGAACTATTGTTGTACCTATCATTAAAAATAAAACAGGTGATGCTAGTGACAAAGGTAACTATAGACCTATATCACTGGCCAATATAACGGCAAAGGTGCTGGACAGTTTGCTTGACAAGCAACTTGATAAACATCTAATCTTGCACGATGCCCAGTTTGGTTTTAGGAGTGGGCTGTCTACTGAAAGTGCCATCATGTGCCTCAAGCAAACTGTCCGGTACTACACAGACAGAAAAACGCCAGTGTATGCCTGCTTTTTAGACTTGTCCAAGGCGTTTGATTTAGTTAACTATAACATGTTATGGAAAAAGTTGGCGACTGAAACTGGCCTACCTGATGAGTACATTGATTTGTTCAAATATTGGTATGGCAATCAACGCAACGCTGTCAGGTGGGCCGGTTCATTAAGTCAAGAATACAGGTTGAGCTGTGGAGTGAGACAGGGGGGGCTGACGTCTCCTAAGCTGTTCAACCTGTTCATGAACAAATTGATCGGGGAGCTCAGCGACACCAAGGTCGGATGTTCAGTCGGCGGCGTCATGGTGAACAACATAAGCTATGCTGACGACATGGTGCTGCTGAGCCCCTCGATTCGAGCCCTCAGGCGGCTACTGGACGTCTGTGGGTCATACGCCGAGTCGCATGGCCTAAGGTACAATGCCAAAAAAAGCGAAATGCTTGTATTCAAGGCCGGCACTAAAAAACCATCTTTTGTGCCTCCTGTCAAATTATGTGGCATCGCCCTGAATAGAGTCGCAAAATTTAAGTACCTAGGGCATGTGGTCACGGAGACACTCACAGATGATCTGGACATGGAGAGAGAGCGCAGGGCGTTGTCGGTTCGCTGTAACATGCTGGCCCGCAGGTTTGCACGGTGCACTAAAGAAGTGAAACTTACACTTTTCAGAGCTTACTGTCAAACCTTCTACACCTGCAGTCTGTGGGTTCGCTATACGCAGAGGGCCTACAGCGCTCTGCGTGTCCAATACAATAACGCGCTGAGGATTGTGTTGGGGCTGCCGCGATACTGCAGCGCCTCATCGATGTTCATGGAGGCAAGAGTGGATGACTTTTTTGCCATCTTGCGTAAGAGAGCAGCCTCTATGATGAGTCGTGTTCGCGGCAGCTCGAACGGGATCATCAGTGCGTTAGGGGATAGGGTCGATAGTCCCTTGCTGAAACACTGGATAGATGTGCACCTATACAAAAATAAAAAATAGTTTAGTTTACCTGTGTGTTAATGTACAAAATATTTTGTCTTTTTATATATATTATAATTAACTCACACTTTAATAACATAGATATATTGGCCACGCGCGTTGGCACTTTCAAGTAACAGATATTGTCGCAATTGCTTACTATACAATAGAAACCTTAATTAATTTATAACAGTATGCCTTAGTCGTATTCGTCTACACTTTATTCAACAGATCTTTTTAAACAACAGACTTTGTCATGTGTCCTTTCTGTTTGAATGTATTAGCTTCCATCACTCGCTCGCTACACTAGTTTAATAAGTTAAATAGTAATATGTGGCTATTGGAGTTGGTTGCACAATTATTTAATTTATAAGCTATACTCTAAGATTTGATAATATTGTGTTAACTGTTATTTGACCCAAATAAAGAGAAAAAAAATGAAAAATATCCACTCGTCTGTAATAGATCGAAAAATGGCCCGCGATTTTGAACCTTATTGCTTAGTAATAAAGTTCAAAACCTATGAAAAATAATCAATCATCTGTTGGTGGCCCCACAGCTGAGTACACAAACTAAATGTGACCTATAGTCACGATATGCTGAGCTGAGATGGGTTGGAGTTGATGGGGGGAGAATGAGTAGGGGGTTGGAGTTGATGGGGGGAGAATGAGTAGGTGAACGAGCAGTAGATGCCTGGAATCGGTTACCGTGGCTTCTCTTCTTCTTGGGTTAGCGAGACGGTGGGGATGTCTCGTGGCGTCGTCTCCCGGTGAGGGACGGAACCCAATGGATTGGGTGCGTCCGTTCTGAGCCCGTTCGCGGCTCAGTGGATTTTGTGTACGTACACTTCACACGCGACGTGACAGCTACCTAGGTTGTTGTCTATGAGCGTAATTGATTGTCGCACATACGGCGTCCAAAATGGCGGTAGGTGAGATGAGATGTGTGTCTGAGGTGTTTCGCCGGGTCGCTGTCGGGACCTGCGCGAGAGCTGATTGGCGGATTGTCGAATGCAATGTCGATCTACGCCTGCGCTAACGTCACGCCTCTAGCGTGAACACTTAACAAAGTTGTATTGTAAACAAACCTGTGATAGGAGTGGGCGGTAGTGGCAGCCGGCCCTCGAGTATGTTGTCGATGGTGAGCTCGGGCGAGCGCGTCACTACCAGGTCCGTGACGAGAGCCCCCAGGGGGTAGGCAGGGAACATCTGCTGCACCTGTTAACAAACATAAAACAAACATTAACGTACAGAAAAATTGGTAAATATTTACCGAAATATTTCTTAGCTTTACAAAGATACCATAACGAGACACTGTACGTGTTTTAATTTTGAAATTTAATCAATGTGTTAAAAGTTTCTGCGTGTCTCTTTGTGGTAACTTCGCTCCAAACTGATCAACTCATTTGATGTGATCGTGTTCTAATTTCTGATTGAAGAAAATCTCCTAATTCTAAGATATTAAGCGCGTTTTTTTTAAATTAGCAGTAGACTTCGCTGCAGTGGTTCTGAGTTTCATCAAACTCGGTTCAGAGGTTTGAAGGTTATCAGGTTAACAAGGAACCACACACGTTAACCACAAGTGAACAATTCCCTTGTTTTCTTGTTAAGTGAAGGTACGCACCTGCCTGGCCATGGCCTCAAGCTGCGAGGCGCGCGGGGGCTCCAGGCGCACCCGGCTCACCTCCACCGAGAACGAGGGCAGCCACGACACGTACCGCGACCCTGCACGGACATGGACACCTTCACTCATTACTTAGCTACAAAGAGTGTCATTTCATTAGCTGACCATATTTTGGGGAATGACAGTACCCATAATAATGAACAACTTTTCCGAAGAAACATATAGTCGCAAACGAAAAAAAATTGGGTCTCGTATAGTAACTTGTAATCAGCTGGTCGGGTCAATGTACCGAGGGACGATTTATTTTTTCATTTGCCACCATGTGTTTCTTGTGGGAAGTTGTTCATATTGATGGGTCCTCTTTCCCCACATAATATGATCGGCTAATTAAATGTCGCCTGAATATTTTACGTCAAAGACCAAGGTTGACAAATAGCAGTGAGCATACAGTGAAGGTGGATGGGGCAGGAATGGCATATGTCCAAGAATACATCTACTTGGGTCCAATAGTCTCCTTCCAGAGCAGACAAGAAAGACAAAGAGGTCGAAAGAGGAATTGATAACGCCTGGAGGAGCTATTGGTCATGAAAGAGCTCATGAAGGGACAAATACCGTTGTCTCTAAAACGCAAGCTCATGGACATGACTTGGTCCATGACTGACATCCAAGAGTCTAGGCTCGAGATTGGGGGTCCGATGGAGTGGTGGATCGAGTCAGGAATACTGAGAAATGCTCCAGAACTACAATAAAGGACGTAGCGGAAAAGGCAGCTGAATTGAAGTGGGACTGGGCAGGCCAAGTCGCCCGCAACCCGTATGCAACCGGACCGGTGGGCCAAACTAACAACTCGCTGGATCATAAACGCGAAAAGGGGACGTGGTCGACCCAGGAAGCGCTGGAGTGACGAATTGAGGTACCAAGAGAACAACTGGTGGGAGGTAGCCCAGGGGCGTGAGGAGTGGAGGAGGGGAAGAGAGGCCTTTGCCCAGCAGTGGGATGATGTAGGCTAATTATAATAATATTTTATTTGATTATTAATTATTTATGGCCTGTTCCAAAAACACTTATCTTATCAATAAATCTCTATGTGACAGATTCATCTGTCATTTACATACAACATTTTATATATTTATCTGTTCAATACGGATTTATTGGAACAGAGCCTTATTTTTTTTTCATATTTTTTAAAAATAAGCATTCACACCTTCTCAGTGAAAAATAAATACACGCATTTTGCTTTTTAATGCCACACGTCGAAACAAATATTTCATATGTACTAGTTTCTTCCATAAAGTTCCACTCCATAAATATTCAATGCCTTTATCATATCTAATCTTTCAATTTAAGTATTCCACGTAGTCTAATTCGACACCTTGAACACCACACTCAAATTCACCTGCTTCCGACAGAACACCAGCGCTACAGGTCTTCCTGTAGCACCTGCTGAACAGAACCCTTTCACCGTCGCCGTTCACTACTCACCACGATAGGATTGTATATGTATGTCGGATCACCCTGTTTTTTCATTCGTATGTAATTTCTTCTTGTTTCTATTCTTCTATGCCTACTTGTTGTATTTTCTGTGTTGTTTTGTATATTATATATATTTTGACGATTGAATCGTATCTAGTTATCCTGGTACCCATCACTGTGCCTCAGTCACCCGCTCTGGCCGCTCCGGGAGTCGGCGTAGGTATGCGTGTGTAGCGCGATCATGCACGAACACACACGCGTTCATTACGTGATGATTATCTTCTTGCTCGCATTAATATACATATACACAATACGGACTATGTACATATCCTCGTTTGTATGAACCCATTATACGGCTCCCTTTCGGTACGTAACTCAAATCTACGCAAACTTGTGGAAACTTACGTATATATATTTCGGTAACTGTGAATTATCGAGTAACGAGGTTGTAGCAATTCTTAGTTTGACGACCCGAATGGCCGAGTCGGCAGTGACCCTGCCTACGAAGCCAAGGGTCCCGGGTTCGAGTCCCGGTGTGGGCAAATATTTGTTTGATGAGAACGGATGTTTGTACCCTAGTCATGGTTGTTTATCTATCTAAGTATAATATTTATCTATATAAGTATGTGTATCGTTGTCTAGTACCCAAGATACAGGGAATCCTAGTTTGGGGCTAGATCAATTTGTGTAAATGGCGTCCAAGGTATTATTAGTTGAACACATTACATCATCAGCCTCACGTAAATATAATCCTCCTAACCAACACACCATTAATGTATTACTCAGTCCTTTGCAACTTGGGTTTATTTTTGCATATCTGGAAGTTATTCTCACCATGCTATCTATATTAGTGAGATAAAAGCACGTCCACACAGCCATTTCATTCAGTCATATACCTGTCGACCTCCATTTGATAACGTCCAGCTTCGTGAGTAGCATAGCCAGGAAGACTGCGGCAACCCCGAACGCTACCGCATAGCTCACGAGCAGAGGCGACACCACTCGCATTTACTTGAGCATCATTGACCGACGGCGGCCGCGAGAAGGATTGGGTAAGCTCGTGGTGTTTGGGGTTTGGCTATTGCATTCTTTGGTATAGCGGGAGGTGGTATGGGTTATGTAGGCTGCTTTACATGGTCACGGGGAATTTCGCTGATAGACGAACGTTTATGGAGTGTAGATTTTATGGGAAATTTTGTAAACAAAATTTGACACTGACATATAGTTGAGCTTTGAAAAAGTTTTTAATCTGTATAAAGATCTGGTGCCCAAAGAGGCTTAGAACTGTGCCCCATCCAACTTTATTACACATTGTGAATCTTCATAAAGTGCACATAACGACCTGTTGAAGAACATCGAAATTCATAGACAAAAAGTAAAAAATAAATTCTTCCTCATTGAATTTTTTATAGCCATTTTAATATTGAAATGAAAGACACTTAGTGCTGCCAGTAACAAAAAGTTACAGAAAAAGTGGTAACTGTAACTTTTACACGTTGTTTATGATATAATACCTAGTTTTTTTTTTTTTGTAATTGATTTTCACAAAATGTGGTTTCCAAAATGGAATTATTTTATTACGGAATATTATTCTTAATTTTATTAGCTTTCAGACGACACCAAAATTGTGTTTCTAAATAATATGTATACTTTAAAAAAAAAATAACTTGAGACTGTACAAGCCAACCTTGTACAATGCGAACGCGGCATTTATCAGCACGTTCTAATTTCTATATCTACTGTCTGGCAGTCGTTTTGTAGTTTGCTTGTAGTATTTTTCACAAAAGTCGTCTCTTGACTGTTCTTCTGTGGTAATATCTTCAATTTCCCAGAAGCGGGATAAGTCTTCGATGTCGTTCAGCGTTACACAGCAATTGCATGTCTTCGTATTACCGCTTAAGATCCAACTCAGCCTGAGATGGGCCTCCAACGAGTCCTCAATCCTGAAAGATCTTCCAGAAAATTATAAACACCCCCACGTTACCATCGACCTTAAACAAAAAGAAGCAATGAAAGCTCTGGGTCTTAGGTGGAATACGAAGACGGATGTATTCTGTTTTCACTGGGAACTAACCGAGAGAAAAGGAAAGATGACTAAACGAACATTATTATCCGATAGATAATAATGTTCGTTCGTAGATATACGATCCCCTTGGATGGATCGCACCTGTAGTCATAAAAACAAAAATATTGTTTCAAACCCTGTGGCTGACAAAAATGTCCTGGGATGACAAGCTGCCTCTTGAAATCACTAAAGAATGGGAGCAGTTACGCGGCGATATACCGAACATAAACAACGTCACTTTACCAAGGTGGATATCGTATACGTCACACAAGATACGTTTGGACGGATTTTGCGACGCCAGCGAAAAGGCATTCGGTTGTGTGATTTATACCACAACGGACGGCGAGTGCGGACAGCGAAAAGTAACGCTACTGGCAGCAAAAACAAAAGTAGCTCCAATCAAGAAAAAGCTGACATTACCAAGGCTAGAACTGGAGGGGGCTGTTCTACTATGCAGATTAATGGAGAAAGTGACCAAAGCCTTATCAGAGTTTCCAACGACGGTCCACTTCTGGACTGACTCACAAGTAGTCTTAGCGTGGCTACGAGGAGATTGTTCTCGATGGGACAAGTATGTGGCGAATAGGGCGTCATATATTAACAACACGTTTCCGCAAGGAAACTGGCATTACGTCAAAACCGGCGAAAACCCCGCTGACTGCGCTTCAAGAGGCCTTCTCCCCAGCCAACTTACCAAGCATACGCTTTGGTGGAACGGACATGAATGGTTAACAGCCACAAATGATCTACATGACGACATAAAACCTGACATCACACATGCATACGCTGTGACGAAAAACGCTGAGTCGAGCAGCGCGCAAAAGATAGCGGATACCGCACCCAAACAAGGTGTGATACATGACCTGTTACAACGTAGTAGTTCATTGACGCGTGTAGTATGAGTGCTCGGCTGGTTGTTACGAGTCAAAACAAAGCAGAAAAATAGCTACTTGACACTTAACGAGCTGAGAGATGCATTGCACAGAGTTGTAAAATGGGTTCAAGAGGCAGAATTTAAAGAGGAAATCAAGAGCCTCAAGGCGATTGACTCTGTTCCTAATAAGAGTAAATTGCTAAAACTATATCCCTACATTGACGAAAATGGGGTATTAAGAGTGGGAGGACGCTTACAACAGTCTTCGTTACCTGTGGAAATGAAACATCCTGCAATTCTGCCACATACGGGTCGTTTAACTGAACTTATTATCCTACAAGCCCATCTGCAAACTTTACACGGAGCCAGGCTTACCCTTGCCAAGATCAGGCAGACATTTTGGATAATAGGTGGAAACCGAGCCGTGAAGAAAGCGATAAGATTATGTGTCAAATGTCACAGATACTCATCCACGAAAACTCAACAACTAATGGGGAATTTACCAGAAGTACGCATCACCCCATCCAGGCCATTTACTCACACTGGAGTAGATTTTACCGGCCATGTAGAGGTGAAGTTAAACAGAGGAAGGGGCGTTAAATCCAGCAAAGGTTATATTGCGATCTTCATCTGTATGGCCACCAAAGCAGTACACCTAGAACTGGTTTCAGACTTGAGTACGCCAACTTTCATAGCAGCACTCAAGAGGCTATGTGCACGGAAAGGAGTGCCAGCCCAGGTCTACTCTGACAATGGCAGTAACTTCGTCGGTGCAGACAAAGAGCTACGACGAGAATTTAAAGCCTTTAAAACCATGATGTCGACTGAGTTCTTCGAGGAGATTAATAAACTTCAAATTCGATGGCATTTTAACGCACCAATTTGGCCATCCGCTGGAGGATTGTGGGAGGCGGCTGTCAAGACAATGAAGCATCATCTACGCAGAGTACTTGGTGAACAAAAGCTGACGTATGAAGAGTTCAGTACTCTCCTATGCCAAATAGAAGCCTGCATGAACAGCCGTCCTTTGTGTCCTCTTTCTGAGGATCCAGAAGATCTGGAATATTTAACACCGGGTCATTTCTTGACTGGGAGCGCTACCCTAACCCTGCCACAAGAAGATCATACATGTGAAAGAAAAATTGACATGAGGAAAAGGTGGAGGGTCACGGAATAGAAGTCACAACACTTTTGGAAAAGGTGGTCAAGCGAATATCTTCATCAGCTTCAAGAAAGATCAAAATGGCTACAGAAAAAAGAAAACTTACAGAATGGTGATTTAGTTCTAATAAAAGAGGCCAACTTACCACCTGGAAAATGGGCAATGGGTAGAATAATTGAACAGCATCCCGGAGAAGACGGACTCGTCCGAGTAGTGACGATGAAGGCCAAGGGCGGTGAAATCAAGCGCCCCATAAGCAAACTAACACCCCTCCCGATAAATAGAAGCCAACGAACAGATTTCGACGAACTGGGAAAATCGGAGGAGTGTAAGACTAAAAACTCATCACCCGTGTTAAAACGCGGAGGAAAAGTGAGCAGCTTCCTTACCTTACTACTATTATCATTAATATGCCTGCCATCAATACCTGTGTCTCGAGCTGAAAACATCGATATGAAACAGTACAAGATCATCACGATTGGAGAAGACCGACCGATGTACTTCGACGAAATCGGAAAAATACAACTAATCCACGACGAATGGAACCTACTTGTTTACTACAACTTATCTTCGTACTGGCAAGCCACAGGCCTAAAAACATATATAGATCACGTAGATCAGATGTGTGCTAAAGCAAAATCACAGACGTGTCTACTTATGACAAGACAGCTCACCCACGAAATCTACCAACTTATAGATTACAACAATTTACTCCTGTCTCATCACCTGAACAGAAAATCAAGAGGGTACTTCAATGGAGTGGGAAATCTTGCTCGCACCCTTTTTGGAGTACTCGATGAAGATTTCGCGCAAAAATACACACAGGACATAGAAAACATGCGGACAAATCAGAAATACCAACTACAACTGATAAAAAACCAAACAACTATAATTGAGGCAGAGGAAAATATCGTCAAGAAAAACGAGCAATTCGTGAAAAATCAATTCCAAGTAATAAGGGATTATATTAAACAATCTGAAGAGCAAATGCGCACGACCGAAAACCGGGTCAGCAAGGTAGAAATGCTAAGTAGCGCTAACACAGCCGCAATAACCGCAAGCTCCTTGATAGACAGCTTGAAGAAAACTCAAGGGATGCTCATGAATGCGTTGACCGACATTTACAGAGGTCATCTGGACATAAATCTTTTCACCCCTGACCAACTAAGTAAACAGTTAGAACGAATTTCGAGTTCCATGCCTAAAAATCTAGCGCTGCCTATCAAAAACCTGCAAGATGACACCGAAGAACTCTACAAACTTATTTATGTAAGGGCGAGATTAACTCAACAGTACCTGTTATTCGAGCTTCATATACCGCTTGTAAGCGATGATGAGTACAGCCTTTATCGGTTGATACCGACCACCGTTAAAAATGGAGAAAGATATACGACGGTTACAGACACGGCGGCATACATCGCTGTAAATCTAATAAAAATACGTACATTGAATTGGAAAACCAAGATGTGTCACAGTGTATGTCAACAAAAGATTCGCTGCTGTGTCATGAACATCACCCGATACATAACTTACAAGGAAATAACACTTCATGCGCCGCAAAACTGCTGAGTCAAAGAACGCAAGTTCTATGCGCTGCGAAACAAATTCCGTGCAGTGATTACTGGGTTCAATTACACAACAAAAACTCATGGCTCTACAATTGTTGCGATGAGTGTCAGCTAAGAATAATATGTAAAAACCTTGCTACGACAAAACAAATCAGCAAGCAAGGGATCGTTGCTCTAGGTCAAGGATGTATTTTGCAACGGTCAGACATTACGATACATTCCTACAACTCATACGGAAGCAAAATGACGATGGGCTTCAACTTGAGTGTGCCTGAAATTCCAGCACCAAACTACATGGCATCTAGTAACTTCAAGAACATTTCACTTCATCTTAAAGAAGAGGATCACAGCAAGGAATATCAAGATATCGAAAAACAAATATCGCAACAAAAGAGGAACGAATACTGGCTGAATTTAACAAACTTATCGACGCACAGCATTGTAAACATCGGAATTACAAGCCTCTTATCGATAGCTGTCATAATAGTCGCATTGGTTTGGTGCATAAGGAAGAAATGCATAGGTCGCCGGCCGTCCCCAAGGATCATGCAATCCCATGAAAACCAAGGATTTGAGATGACAGAGACAGTCAGGCGCCCCAATGACAAACAAACGAAGCAAGAAGTCGGAAAGTCAAGATTCAGTTTTGACTAAAATATTTATTAATTTACTTGCTTTGTGAGCTGTTGTGGTTTAGCACTAAGTTAACTTCTCCCTCGGGAGCATGTACAAGCCAACCTTGTACAATGCGAACGCGGCATTTATCAGCACGTTCTAATTTCTATATAATTGTATTTTAACTATTAACGTATTGCAGTTCTACTTACTTATTCGCCGTAGCACCTAAATCTAAGCCACAACAGACTATTTTTAGAGTGTATTTCATTTTTATAAAAGTAAAGTGTTTTCAACTATACAAGGAGACTCTTTAAACTTCCAACTGACAACTTAGCTAACCCTGAGTTGTATGTAAGGCTGTGTGGATCCCACCAAAGACCATACAGAGACTTATTTTCACTTTTCGGAGCTAAGCTCAATCATAAGACCTAGAGATTAGTTATATACCGTGAAGAAGTATGTAAATAAATAAATGTAGCCCACATTAATGTCCTCAATGAGAGGCACAGGCCTTTTATAGATATGCGTAAGATTGATTGATTGTTACTCCATAGCTGTGGCGATGGGCTAGCCCCCTTTCACGCAGTGTAAGTGTCGCCGCACACGGGCTTCCGGCCACAGACACAAACGCCACCACAAGAAGCTAAAAGCGGCCACAAAGGCAGCTGAAGCCGCGTCAATCACTTGGGGCCGGTGGCTGCTACTTTTTTTAACACTTGCGCGCCGTTTCATAATAGACTTAAGATGGGAAATCGCGCGAGTGACGTGTGGCGGCGCTTTGTGACCGGTGCGGGCCACAAGAAGCAATCAGCGACGTTTTGCAGCCTGTGGCGGCCACCGGCGTCAACCGTGTGCGGCCACCGGCGTCAACCGTGTGCGGCGAGTCTCGTCTTACAGGATGGTACCTCTTCCTACAATATAGGTACATCGTCCTGCAAAAGCGCTAGAAAACGTTCGCCCCTCAAAGCACTTGGTAATATTACAGAACCAATCAGCGTGTTGTCTATGAGATCTATCCATACGTTAATAGAAAACCTCACATGGAACGAGAAGGATTTTTTCAAGTTTGGGTTTTGCCTTTACGGCATCACTTGTGCTGGTTTCAGCAGTTTGCGATGCCATATCTGTTAAAAGTTACCCCGTCCATCAAAAAATAAACTTGAAAAATTCGGGGTTGGCAGAGGTCGACATGACGCATCCCGGCACGATGTCCACATCTTCGTGGAGATATTGCACTTGTTGATAGTGGTACAGGTGAAAATCCTCAAAATTCGCCAGACAGTTCTCTGAGAGACGCCATGTTGTGCAGCCAAACGTCTTGTGCTGATGCCTGGATCCGCATATAAACTCCTTAAGATTGCTTCTTCCACGGACAAGTCGATTATGACTCGTGGTTCTCGACGATCACGATTTAAGCTAAGTGCAGTCAAGGAGAGTCTTCTATGAACTTCTTGAAAGTTCCGCGCGGATGGTTGGCGTCGGTCTGGGAAGGCAGCGATATATCCGGTTCTTGCGCCTCTCGACCTTCCACGTGACATACCATAATAATAATGGATGTCGGCTATTTCAGCGGGAGAGAGTTCAGTCAAACGGGGCATATCCAAAACAACTTGAGCGGAAGAAAACTTTAAGAAACTATCAGGACAACTGACTAAACTTTTCTCCGTGGTTCGGAGAAAAAATTATTAAAAAACAATAATAATGCGTGCTTGTCGCCAGTACTTACTCGTAGCAAAGAGGTTGGTTGTATTATTAAAAAGCTTTACTATTGTAAAAATTGTGTTTGGCTCAGCCATTGCCTTTAACTACAAGCGGGGGTGCGTCACTATCTCTGTTAGTTGAATCCATTAATAATCAAGTATTTTTTATAGCCAGTATGTGTCCCAAAGTATAATTATTTATTATCTTCGCCTCTCCACCCGCACTGAGCCAGCTTGAGGAGGTATGGCTCAATCTTACGCATATCCATAAAATTCTTGTGCCTCTCAGCGAGGACAATAATGTGGGCTACATTTATTTATTTACTAACTTATGACTTCACGGTATATCACTAATCTCTAGGTCTTATAATTAAGCTTAGCTCCGAAAAGCTCCGAAAATAGGTAATGAATGATTTTTAACAAATAAAGTTTATTATTTTGAAACACAATTTTGGTGTCGTCTGAAAGCTAAGAATATTAAGAATAATATCGCGTAATAAAATAATTCCATGTTGGGCACCAAAATTTGGGGAAATCTGCAATAACTAAAAACTCCCGAAAAAATCACTATAATTTCATAAACAAGGCGTAATTTTAGTTTACAGTTATCACTTTCTCTGCAACTTTTTATTACTGGCAGCACTACGTATTTTTCATCATCACGAATCAGTCAATTTCACTACGAAAAACCCTTCCATTTCGAAGTTTCATATTTATTTTGCAGTTGGTTCCCAGGTAGCACATTATTAAAATGGCTATCATTTTTTTTTGGAATGAGTTTTTTTTGTTGAGAATTTCGATGTTCTTCAACCCAGATCGTTATGTACACTTGATGAAGATTCACACTGTATATTTATTGTATTTGATTTATTTATTTTATTATTTTATTAATTTATTATATTATTAAGTTTCGTTTATAATTAGAGGTATCTAGTTTTGTTGTGTACAAGGACTCTCCTGTTGTACAACCTTTTAGAGATAAGCTCGCCTTTGCTAATAAAATGTTTGTTACCTTATTATTAATATTTATGTGCAATAACGAATATGAATGTAACATTATTAATATGTATTATAAATGTGAAAGTAGTGATGGTTAGCTCTTTGTGTTTTTGTGCCTCAATCACGCTAAAACGGCTGAACGGATTTGAATTAAGTTTTGCACAGGGATTAACAAATATGACAAGCAGATGAAGTTGCGGGCATCAGCTAGTTAAAGATAACGCAATGTTTATGAGACTTTGTTCTCCTGAGGATTTCCGTACTGTCTACTCGCGTCGACTCGGAGTGTACTCCGGAGTGTAGAGACGTTTGTCGGCTACTGCCGCGAGTCAAGGACTGGCAATGTTGGCCATATTGGCGTCGCGATTAATTGCGTGACAGAGCAGTGTGCGGACCGTGAGGGCTACACCGCGACAGAGCAAACTATTTCAAGTCAAACAGTTATACAGGGAGAAAAATAAAAAAAAAAAATCAAATATTTTCAACTAAACTATGAGTAACTGATCATGGTTTGAGGAAATTTGCCTTTCAAGTGATGACTCAGGGCTGAATCTCGCACAGGAAAAGGAAACTCCATTAACTCCACCAGTGCTTCGGAAATACGCCCGTCAGAGAAGATAGCAGCAAGAGACTCTACGGGGATGTTTTTTTTTTATTTTCGTTATTTATTTTTATGCCGTAATATACAATATAAAAATAATCTAATTTAATGACAATATTATAACATGGTATCTATAAGGCCGCGAGGACTCACCGTGGAAGTGGAACAGATGGTTGACAGTGGCGGGCGGCGCGGGGAGGGGCGCGGCGGCGGCGGGGGCGGGGGCGGGGGCGAGTGCGCGCCGGCACGTGGGGCACGACGCGTCCTGCTGCAGCCACTGCGTGAGGCACGACCTGCGGGGTGCGACCATCGTGACATCATCAACAGCTTGCCAGGGGACCGCAAGTTACGTGCAATGCATGTAATGTCCTGTTATCCTGAACTACCCGCCAGCCCGACCCCATTTTGAGGCATTGCAATTTTAAAACTCATGCCATGGTAAAAAATTCAAAACCTTATAACGGGAAATTAGATCATTATCCCGCTATTGCAGTCATGGGTCGTTGAGGGCTAAAACATCACTGCTAAGACCACCACAAGCCAATGCTGGGTACAACCGAGTCTTCGACTTTATGATATGGCGAGTATGTTTGACAGAACATTGGCAAAAAGATTATCAGATGTTATTAAATTATGAAAATTATTTTATTGCCAGTTTTTTCCACCGACAGTACGCTATTAGCGGAGGATCTCGAATAATTGTAAGAAACAATATTAAATTAAAAGAACGAAAAGACATTGTTGGACTTTCGATTGAAAGATATATTGAATTATCTTGTGTTGAGCTGAACAGACATGTTATAGTATGTGTAAATAGGCCAACCGAATCTCAAAACTATTCCACTTTTGAATTAGTGATGGAAGACGTTGAAATGAGTTCCTAAAACAAAGAAAAGGGTTATAGTTGTTGGAGACTTTAATGTAGACATTCTAGAAGATGATTCATAAAGTAATAAAATATTAGGGCTTTTTATTTTAAACCATTCAATCTAAATGCTGTATTTTCGAACCAACACGAGTTACTTCAACTGCTGCTACCTGTCTTGATAATGTGTCCTGTGATTTAACCCAATATAAACAAGCATTGTTAACTCGCTTCAGTCAGATCATAGAGGTCAAAGTGTTAAATTTTCTTTCATTAACCATATTCAGAAAATAAAAATGAAAACCAGACCCATCACTACTATTCGGTTGGAAAAGTACCAAAATGTTCTATTTGATAAATTGCCTGTTCACAATTATAACTTTTACGACACCAATAATTTATATCAAAAGTTTTTTTCTTTGGTAAGCGAAGAATTTGAGTTTATATTCAAAATTGATACGAAAGAAATTAATATGAGCGACCACAGGTTTGCGGATTCGATTAACAGAGATAGACATTTTGAACTTTATTAACAAAGAGACATGACAAATAGTGACAGATTAAAAGAATATCTGAATGACTACTCCAAAACTTTCATAAAGCCAAAGGAAATTTCATAAGTAAAATTAAATATGCCGACGATAACATAAAAACAGTATGGAAAGTTATAAATAGCGAAACAGGTAGAACAAAGCCACGCGGGTGTAACTTTTCACAAGACAGATCGCGGTATTGTTAGTGCAATTTCAGAAGTAGCTCAGGAATTCGAGACCTTTTTTTTACTAATATATCCCACTGAATCGTCTAGTAAACCCACTAAGGTAAACTACTGAATCACACAATTCTTCACCATCCTTTTCAGCTACATTGCTTAAGGAAAACGTGGACGCCTGCGGAACTGAATTTATATTTAGTCATGTCAGTCCCCAGTATATTATGACTTTTATCTACACACGTATCATAAACCCTCTTTACTGCGTACAAAAACCGCACGTTACGATCAGCATAATGTTAAACTCTCATTTAGCCTGCATAGTGTCCCACTGCTGGGCAAAGGCCTCCCCTATCTCATACCATTCCTCCCTGCTGCTGTGCTGCCCTCTCCCAGTTCGGCAAAAATCCTGTCCAGGTCGTCCCGCTATCGACGCCTTGGCCTGCCTCTATTTCGATGGCCATCAGCGGGCACCCATTCGGTGGTCAGTTTGGCCCATGTTTGGGGATGCATGCGGCACACGTGTCCGGCCCACTCCCACTTCAGCCTAGCGGTCTTTGCGCCAACGTCAGCAATGCCAGTGATGGAGCGCAGTGTCGTGTTTCTAACATGGTCGGTCAGCCTGACACCGGTTATACTTCGCTCCATCGCTCTTTGGCAAACCTTGAGTTTGGACTTCTGGATCTCCGTCAGCGACCATGTTTGAGCACCATATGTTAGGATGGGCAGGATACACATGTCGACGAGTTTTCGCTTCAGTGACAGTGGAAGGTTGCCCTTCATCAGCTCTTTCATGGACCAGTAGTGCTTCCAGGCGTTCGATATGCGTCTATCGATTTCCTTATCCTGCCTGTTTTCGAAGGATACTTACTGGCCCAAGTAGATGTATTCGTCGACATACTGTATTTCCTGCTCATCGACCTCGACCCTACGTTTCGTGCTATTGGTCATGAGCTGCGTTTTCGTCCGATTCATCATTAGTCCAAGCTCGAGGCTTGCGGTGCTAAGGTGTTGTAGCATTAATTGTAGTTCAGCTGCCGTTGACGCGAACAGGACAATGTCATCGGCGAAGCGAAGGTTTGTGAGGTTTGTAAGTTAAACTTGAATGTTGAAACAAAAGTTAAGTTTGAATGTTAAAGGCTAAATGCTACTAGGTAAAAACTCATTTCTTATCTGAAAAATTACATTTTATGACCATAATGTGTAATTTTTCTACACATTATGACATTCAAATTGCGAACGCCGACGCCCGCCTCGTGCCGCCCCTAGTTTGTCTGTGAAGTTGGTACTGACATTCAAATTTCGGACGCCGACACCCGAAGTTGTTCTCCTACAGAACAAGCTAAACAACTGCAGAGCCACAATGCCAGTCAAACATGCGGTTCCTGAACACATCAAAGAGAGCTTATGATATGTGTGTAGATAAACTAGTGTATGTAACTGTACATAATTAGGCATTAAAACTCTCGAGTGATATTATTATGAAACTCGCCTTCGGCTCGTTTCATAAACCCACTCTCGAGTATTAATGCCCTCCATTATGTAGCAGTCACATAAACTACTATTAAAGACATTAAAGTTAAGGGCACTGAAGACTTTTGGAGGATGTCAGTCAAAGTGTGTAGCTCAATTTTAAATATACTAGCACCATATTTAGCTTACAAGTTTGATGAATGTGTTGATCACGGTACCTTTCCCAATTTAATGAAAAATAGCAAAGTAGTTCCTCTATATAAAGCTGGTGCCAAAAAAGAATCTTTAAGAGAAGTAACTATAGGCCTGTATCAGTTTTACAGGTATTTAGTAAGTGTTTGAAAAGATCATGCTCAATCAAATTCTTCCCATTTTAATCGCAATAATCTATTAGATAACCAGAAATTTGGCTTTACAAGACGATGTTGTACCACAGACGCTAGTGTTGAACTATTAAAACATATTTTTGTAAGATTCAAAAGATGCCATTGGTGACTTCTGTAACCTTTTTAAAGCATTTGATTGCGTAGATCCAATAAATTGCAGTGGGGACCCCACATAGATAAATAAGCTGGTAAATAAGTTCTGCGGCCTACGCTGTAAGAACATCAGACAAAACAGGAATGTGGCTACATCTAGGCTAGTACATTTTAGTTACTTTCATAGTCTCATGTCCTATGTTACCTTGTTGTGGGGGAAATTTATATAGATAATAATTTTGTAATTATTTATTCCTGCTTTTAATTATAATAATTAATATTGTAATAAAGCACAAGTAAATGTTTAAAAGAGATCTAAAAAAACAATATGTGGGAGTTTCTACGACCTCCTTCTCCCACAGTGGTCCAATATAGAGGAGAAGCAAAAAATGACGTTTGCTATGATAAATAAAGGAGATTGGCGCTTTAAAGAAGAGGCCTAGGCCCAGCAGTGGGTCGATGTGGGCTGAGTATGATGATGATAAATAAATTTGACTTGACTTGATCATGAAACTTTACTGATACAATTGGAACACTACGGTATTCAAAATAAAGGTATTAAAAATTAAATAAAGATCTGGAACGTTTGAGTTATTTTTTGGATAAAAGATTAATAGAACCAAATCATTAGGATCTCGCGTGAAAATTGGCGTGCCTCAAGGTTCCATATCAGGTCCTTTCTTATTTTTGGTCTATATTAATGATTTGCCCTGCATGGTTCAGAATTTGTCCAAGACTGTGTTATTTGCTGATGATACATCTCTTATATTTAAAGTAGATCGATGTGTACAGAACTACGACGAAGTAAGTAACTCTCTTGGACCACTTATTAATTGGTTTACTGTTTAGAAATCTAGTGCTTAGTGCGAAAGAAACAAAATGTATAAAATTCACTTTGCCTAATGTTAATTCCTTAAAAAAATATGTTATATTGAAGTTTGAGTTTACTGATAGTACAGTTTGAGTTTACTGATAGTACAGTTTGAGTTTACTGATAGTACAGTTTGAGTTTACTGATAGTACAGTTTACTCGAAACTACAATGGAGCCCTCACATTACATCAACATCGGGGAGACTACGTTCAGATGCATGCTGCGACAAATCAGAAAGCTGACGGATGTAGCTACGTTAGCTATATCTACAGCATTATGTCCTTTGGAATTTTACATTATGACCATAATGTAAAATTCCAACGCCGACCCCGCCTGCGTGGCGCCCCTAGCTTGTCTGTGAAGTTGGTACTGCTGAACAAGCTAAACAAGTGCAGAGCAATGATCAATGCCACAATGCCGGTCGAACATGCGGTTCCTGAACACATCAAAGAGAGCTTATGATATGTGTGTAGATAAACTAGTGCATGTAACTGTACATAATTAGGCGTTAAAACTCTCGATTGATCGCGAGTTTTAATGCCGTCCATTATGTATCAGTCACATAAACGACTATAATTTTTTTGACTGTGATCCAGTGTTGCCAGTGGCAGATAGTCGAATAAAACATGAGACAGCTAAAAAAGGAACATTTTCACGAGAAAAGTAACATGACCTTATATTAAGTGGAAAACGACACAATACTTTAATAAGTCACTTTATTAGACAAAAACTAAAAAAGTTTTCTGTCCAATTTCTTAAACGTCGAAAAAATCTTAATAATTGTTCATCCGACTGGTGATGCGGAAAAAGAAAATCATATTCAATCAATTGTATCTGAGTAAAACCAAGCAATTTAGTAATTTCTTTTAATACTATAACTTACTTTGTTAACAATGAATACGAAAAAACGTCATCATATATATTAATGGCGACAGAGTAGCTAATTTGAACTGGTGGAACCTGGAAAAAATCGTTTATCGTTGTCATGAAAAATAGTTACTTAAAACTTTTTGAGATCTTAAGAATATTGTGCGATTAGTACCTTCACCACTCTTGCTGTATGTTATTTTTACATGCATCATTACTTTTGAAGGCTCAAATTTTGTGGCGTTTTTAATGTTTGCTTTAGTAGCCATCAAAGAAGAAATGGTTGCAGTGTTTAGCCTGTTCCTGTTTTCACATTTGATTAATTTAAGTTGACTGAAAACTCGTTCAACGCATGCATTCGAAAAAGGCAACACAAGTAAAAGCCCGATAACTTTTTTTAAATTTGGAAATATTGGAGTATCATTCAAATCCTTCAGCTTCAAAATTTTCCTCCAATATTCTTCAACATTTTGAGACAAATCTAAGTCATTATGGTCAAGGAAAGCATGCTTCTTCCATTATTTTTGTATTTCCACATCATTAACATCATCTTTAATGTTTGGGAACCTGATCACCACGCTAGATACATCTTTTATTTCAAATTTTAGTGACACGCTTGGTTCAATGACTTCAATAATGCCGTATATTGGGTCAGCAAAATCGTATCGTTGCATTATTTGTTTTATTGATTCTATGTAAAACATAAGACAGGTTCTTTTGAAGTCTCTGAGTTCGGTTTTCGGTTCAGGAATTTCTTTTGACAGTTCTTCAATTGATGATTGTGCAGCTACTCCCAAATATATTTTCTCAATGGGCACAAAAAATCTTGGATTGGCATATTCTATTCGGTAGGCATCAGTAGTTTTACAGTAATTGAACTGCATGTAGTTGCTGGCTATTGTTTTTATTAATTTATATGTTTCAGGTTTTAATTGGTGGAGTAATGGTTTTTCAGACTGGAACAGGCGGTTGAAATCGTTGAATAGATCTAGGACGTACGACATAAATTCTAGGTAAACTTTTGTGAGTTTATTATCTAGTACACCAATTATAAGCCTCTGTGACTTCACTAGGATCTTCTAAAACTTCGAGTCTAACGTACTCAGAGAGTACATTGTACTGTTCTAATACTCTGTTGACTTATGACTAATCTTGTAATCGAAGGACTCAACATTTTATGGACATCAACATTAAAGAATATTTGTAATTCTTTAAGCTTATCTTGCCTGAGTGAACTGCGGCTAAAATGTGATCCAACATTTCTTAAAAAATCCTCCACAAATCTCGGAAGCTTGAGACAAGCTTTAGAAGCCACGAGATGAATCATGTGGCAGCTACACTTTACACATGCAATGTGTGGTACTTTTTCTTTCAAGTGGCTGAAAACGGAATTATGTTGCCCAACCATACTGTTCGTGGTGTCAGAAGCAAAGCCAACCAAGTTTTTCAAAGGGATTTGTTTGTTTGTAAGCCAATTCAATAATGCATCTGTGAGGTCTTTACCTTTTCAGAAGTAACTTCATACATGTCAAGGAATTCAGTACGAACTAACAATTCGTCCTCATCAAAAAATATCACTGCCAGTGCACATTGCTTTTTAACGCTTATATCTGTAGTCTCATCCATTATTACACTAAATGTTGTTTTTTTTAGTTTTGATACAAGTTCTTCTGTCAGTATTGGACTAAGTACAGTTTTTACGATATTCGTTGTTTTTGTTCTTCCTAAATTTACAGATTTGATTATTGCTGAATCAGGAAATGTAGTAGCCAAAAAAGGAATTAAGTCGTCTGACAACAACAGTGTCAAGTTATGTTCAGCGAGAAAAGCACACAGTTTAAGTTCAGCTCTGATGAAAAGGCCGTGATTGAGCCCTTTTTTAAATCCAATTTTTTAATGCAATGTCTAGTAGCCATTTTTCGTTAAAATTATAAATTTGCTTATTTTTTTCAGGGGGTGCCTTATCAAATGAGCTATCGATATTTTCTCCATCTTCTTTTGTTTCTTTTTGAGTCGAGGCTACAGCAGTCAAAAACCTCTTCATTATCTTTAGATACATGTTAATTTTGTTATCATAGCAAAACATGCAATACATACATTATTCACCACCACATCCATACATTTTTCATGTAAGATTGATATTCAAAGTTTGTGCATTAAAACAAGACAAAAACCATGCATCCGTAATAAATCTTATGATTCGATACTGTGATAACATCACGGCATCACCAAAAACGGACGTGAATCGAATCAAATAAGTGTCTGGCCATATAAAGGCTGTGGACAAAGCTTCGTATGGCAAACTTTGCATGTATAGTCATTTACATAAGTAGGTGCACATAATTTTTACGAAAGAGACATCAACATGAATAGGTATAAAAATATCGTCTGCGACAACTTTTTGACTGGCAACACTGGGTACACTGGAATGGAAGTCGTGCGCATTGGTTTGAAAGGCTATGAGTGGCACAAGCACTGTTATGAGCATTTTGGATCATATACCAGAGATAATAAAAACTTTACGCATAATTATGTAGGTAGATAGTATGTGTATCTATTTACCTTGGATTAGCGAAGGTCGATTAACAAAATCAAATATTCTAGAGCCAGGCAAGCTGATACTCAGCCAAATCCCAATCCCTGTTAGAAAACAAAACTAAAGTTACTAAATAAAACATAATGTAAATATAAAAAGCCATAAATAGCTACACCAACTTTTTGAACCTATATAATGTGCAGTGAAACGGCACACTAGGTATATGCTTATTTACTAGTAACTTGGATGAAAATACAAAAATAAACTTATTTCAGTTGCAAACTTACATGACTTTGTTGTTGAATTACTGATTCCTTAGGTAGGTAGGTACTTACTTTTTTAATAAATTAAAACTTATGTAAATATAACATTTACTTGCCAAGTATTGTTAGCAATACACTGTACAAACTGTTTACAGCAATCACTTGTGAAATTAATATAAATAATACTCTATCAAACCCAACCGAAGTTGAATCACAATACAAACAAAACACGTTAAATGATCACAGACTATATAGAGCGCTCCTACACGCGCAATGATCGATTCGCTGCTAGCTAGTAGCTAGTCACCACTCGCTTGCTCGCTCGACTCGAATAAGTAAGCGGAATGGAAGATTTAGAAATACACGCGAGTGAGTGAAATGCGGTACGACGAACGAAGTAACAGATTTTCGCTTGGATGTCGCATTCCAACAGGCCACAAAATCAAATGCGCCAACATGACGAACAGAAAAAATATATTTGGATGCGTTCCATTTCACGATATTTTTTTGTTTGCTGGAATATAATTAATTATATAGTTTATTTATATTGACCTAAAAGTAACACGAAAGTAACATATTGAGTCTTGTAACACGGATGTAACATGAGAGGCTCAAAAGTAACGAAAAATGTTACAAAAGTAACATTCTGGCAACGCTGCTGTGATCGTCGAATTGACATTTGTCTTGACGTCTGTACAGTGCCACCAACTTAACTGTTCAGGTGGCTTAAACACGAAACTAATGCCTTCCCAGTAAGAAATAACATTTGGGTGACAGACGCTAGCGACGCTTTCAACTGAACAGTTTTGTGGTGGCACTGCTTTACCGACACGAAACATTCAAACCGCTTTACCGACATTAGTGGTACCGCCATGACAGTTGTCATTTGTTTATTTGTTTGTTGTTTGGTTTTACGAATGGCTTCTGAACCGATTTTAGAGCACTAATGATATGTGTGTAGATAAAGTAGTGTATGCAACTACATATAATTAGACATTAAAACACTCGTGTGATGCTATAACACACTCGTGATTTAAGGCCCCTTATTATATGACAGTTGCACAAACTACTACTATCAGCGGAAATGGTAATAACATAACCATAACATTTACATACAGCCAAAAACATCCAGAACCTAGGAATTGTTGTCCTCGTCTGCAGCCGGGATTTGAACCCGTGACCTCTCGCGATCTCTTCGCTATGAATATAAAAGGTACTAACGTATGAAACAGATGCGTGCAGGGCAGCTTCCTCGCCTCCTTCATCGGCTCCCAGCAGATGGCGCAGTTGTCGGAGTTAGCCTCCACCTCCTCCTTGCTGGCTTGGGGATAGCTGCAACAGGATTCATCCGACATTACACTTGCGAGCAACCGACCCCAACCCCCAAGGATCTGATGATGGACTCGTATACCCCGTCGTTACACCAGTGCAGTGTAACAGTGTAACGACGGCTCACGAGCCCAGTATACATATAGATCAGTAGATAATCATCGAACACAGGTACATCGCACGGGTGCACACATGCGCGCGTGTTCGGTACGCACGCACACATAGCCTTCGGGAATGATGGAGACTGCTTCAATCAATGAAGACAGCGAGCCGCCCCAGTGCCACGCACGATATCAAAAGAAGCCAAATAGGCTTGTAACTAAGCACCTACGAACCTGGTGCAGTTTATCAACTATTATACTTACAAGGAAATATTTTAGGTATATAAAACCGGTCAAGTGCGAGCAGGACGCCGGACCCGCACACGAAGGGTTCCGTACCATGTACATGGATAAACGTAAAACGACACTCTTTTGTACCTCTTTAATTCTTAATAACAAAATATCAAATTTATGGTATAGGACTACATTTAAGGCCTTACGTCTTAGTTCACTATACTCAGATTAACGAAATAATTAGAATGAGCAATTATTAATTTTATAATGACAAATAACTAAGCAGAGAACTCAATACTCGTAATTAATGATCTTTTCCGATAATATCGGGAGAGTTCAATTCAGTTCACAGATTAGCAAATAAAACAAAATGGCTAAGAAAATGGCCGCACTAATAATATCTTGCAGGGGAACTAGTTTTAATTCTTAAGATCCCATGTATTTTATTATTTGTTGTTATAGCGGCAATAGAAATACACCCTCTGTAAAAATTCAGCCTATTTCGGTTGATCGGGTAGAGACCGGTGCCGGTGACAGACGGACAGACAGACGGACGGACAGCGGAGGCTTATTAATAGGGTACCGTTTGGTATCTTTACGGTACGGAACCCTTAAAATCACAAAATGTTATTGCTTGTCCGAATGATTACACGTGTGAGCAGCGGTTGTGTGGAAACTTATTTTTGAGTTATGTTAAGACCCTCCATCATGCTATTTTTCGTTTATTTATCGTGCGCACTAATTTAAAAAAAAAAGTTAATTCCGGGCACTGGCCTCTAGGCCTTAATTGATTTATTTAATCGCTATCATAAAATAATTAACTTGACCACAAATCGTTTCCGAAGCGGTTGGACAATTTTTTGTTAAATTATTGTTTATTTACTTTGAATGTGGTGTCACTCTTACGTAAACACGATTATCAAATCCAGTTCATTTGCGGTAACAAATACGCAGTATTACATGAGTCACGATCAAAAATGGTTAGTAAATCTAGTTTTTGATTGACAAAAATACTGATTTTGCCAAACAAAACTACTGAATTGCGCGACGAACTGAGCGCAAAAATACTGGTTTTGTCTTACAACCTAACAGGAAGAGCAAAGGAGGGAAAAGGCGAATTTCCCCTTCACCTACCCATTACCCACTACTTTTGTTGCGCAATTCAATAATTTTGTTGCGTAATTCAGAATTTTTTTCGCCGGTTTCGTGTATTTCCGCTGTTCATGGTCATTATTCGCTCAATTCCTTTGTTATTCCCATAGAAATATTACCGCAGAAAACCTAAATAAATAACTAGCTAACTAACTAACAGCGGCACAACCTTCACTGGCCCGACGACGGCGGCGCTGTTGTATTATACTGGCGAGTTCAGTTCTCGTTGTGCCCACCGGCCACCGGCCACCGGCCACCGGCCACCGGCCACCGGCCACCGGCCACCGGCCACCGGATCCGTTCTGTAGCTCTACTCTATACTTATAGAAGTTTACCAGCAAATACACATCAACACCTACTCAGTCACGTAGGCTATACATAATAATAATAATAATAATAATAATAATAATAATAATAATAATAATAATAATAATAATAATAATAATAATAATAATAATAATAATACCTTGGACACTATTTACACACATTGATCTAGCCCCAAACTAGGATTCCCTGTATCTTGGGTACTAGACAACGATACACATACTTATATAGATAAATATCATACTTAGATAGATAGACAACCATGACTAAGGTACAAACATCCGTTCTCAACAAACAAATTTGCCCCCACCGGGACTCGAACCCGGGACCCTTGGCTTCGTAGGCAGGGTCACTGCCGACTAGGCCATTCGGGTCGTCAGATACCATACATAGATACTAAAGTTACAGTATGTAAATGACTATTTTATTTATAGTGATTAAGATAACGTGTGAAGTGCGCTGACGTCACGTCACAACATTATGTTACACGCTATACTGACACTATTTAATGCGCTTATCAAAATTATCAATGACATTCTAATAGGTTTTTAATTTGTAAACAACCGGATGGTTAGAAATTTTAAGAAATGTTCCTAATACTCAGTCAAGATCGATCTCGAAGCAGATTTCAATACCGAGAAACCATTTGCTTATTTCTGGGTAAATATAGATTCTATAATTATTTCGTTGCCATTGATTCACATTAAATGCAGATACATAAATGGAGTATTCACTGCTCAAACCTAAGCGGGGACGTGAATACAAAAATTACGACTTTACCAAACCTCGAACTTCAATAAAATAACTGCAATGTTAGTGAATTACAACGGCAACTGGCGAAGATTTATATGCGCATTATTAGTTTTGGAGTACTGTATTAGGGTAAGCGAAGCGAGCGCTGTCACTAGGCCGACGCACACCCAAAACCCACCAAATATTTTAGTAGGTAGGTACCTAGACTTAACATATTTATAAAAAAAACTTTAGGATTCTGTTTCACAAAAAGACGACAAAATACAGCGCGAAATCCAGCCATTTCCGCCAGCCAACTAATCGTAGGCGATTGTTCAACCGAATTATGATTGCCGCGAGGTGAAATAAACCTACAATCCCGATTGCTGCGAGGGATTCACCCCAGTCCTGCGACGTACCTGTCGTGCGTGTGCCTGTGCGCTTGCCGGCGTCGTGCGTGCGCGCGCAGGCGGCGGCGCAGCGCGTGCAGTAACGTCCGCAGCTGCAGTAGCAGCACGAGCGCAGCGAGCGATACCGCCAGCTGCGACCACACCACTTGGAGCGCGACCAGCGAGAGTTCCACTGCCAGGTGGGATACCTGGGGGTGACAGAGTCAATTTGGTGGTCAAATGGGGTAGCTATGTGGAATTCTGAAGGCGTGACATCTAAGTAATTAACGAACTAAACTGACATTTAATGGCTCATTTACCGAATCCCGATATGAGGCGATTTTGAACCTCATGCCATGGTATTATAATAGAAAAGCTATAACGGGAACATGTCAGCTCTAGCTGACCGTGGCACTGACCGTGGCACGCACGAGTAAGCGAAGAACTCTAACAGCTCTAATATATATCACTCGGAAACTGACCGCAACAGAAAGATAACGCGGCATTTTTTATTTTATTTATTTGAGTAGCATCTGATTTGTGATACTGTGTCAGTTTTCGAGACAATAGTGCCATAATAATAGTGATAATAGCCGGGTTCATCCTAGAATCGTTATAATACCGCACTTCTCCTAAGTAAACATAATAATAGTGATAATAGCCGGGTTCATCCTAGAATCGTTATAATACCGCACTTCTCCTAAGTAAACATAATAATAGTGATAATAGCCGGGTTCATCCTAGAATCGTTATAATACCGCACTTCTCCTAAGTAAACATAATAATAGTGATAATAGCCGGGTTCATCCTAGAATCGTTATAATACCGCACTTCTCCTAAGTAAACATAATAATAGTGATAATAGCCGGGTTCATCCTAGAATCGTTATAATACCGCACTTCTCCTAAGTAAACATAATAATAGTGATAATAGCCGGGTTCATCCTAGAATCGTTATAATACCGCACTTCTCCTAAGTAAACATAATAATAGTGATAATAGCCGGGTTCATCCTAGAATCGTTATAATACCGCACTTCTCCTAAGTAAACATAATAATAGTGATAATAGCCGGGTTCATCCTAGAATCGTTATAATACCGCACTTCTCCTAAGTAAACATAATAATAGTGATAATAGCCGGGTTCATCCTAGAATCGTTATAATACCGCACTTCTCCTGAGTAAACATAATAATAGTGATAATAGCCGGGTTCATCCTAGAATCGTTATAATACCGCACTTCTCCTAAGTAAACATAATAATAGTGATAATAGCCGGGTTCATCCTAGAATCGTTATAATACCGCACTTCTCCTAAGTAAACATAATAATAGTGATAATAGCCGGGTTCATCCTAGAATCGTTATAATACCGCACTTCTCCTAAGTAAACATAATAATAGTGATAATAGCCGGGTTCATCCTAGAATCGTTATAATACCGCACTTCTCCTAAGTAAACATAATAATAGTGATAATAGCCGGGTTCATCCTAGAATCGTTATAATACCGC
Organism: Argyresthia goedartella; assembly: GCA_949825045.1. Classification (NCBI taxonomy): domain Eukaryota; kingdom Metazoa; phylum Arthropoda; class Insecta; order Lepidoptera; family Argyresthiidae; genus Argyresthia; species Argyresthia goedartella. The sequence goes on along the minus strand of OX463827.1, from coordinate 1,919,455 downwards.
ACTTCTCCTAAGTAAACATAATAATAGTGATAATAGCCGGGTTCATCCTAGAATCGTTATAATACCGCACTTCTCCTAAGTAAACATAATAATAGTGATAATAGCCGGGTTCATCCTAGAATCGTTATAATACCGCACTTCTCCTAAGTAAACATAATAATAGTGATAATAGCCGGGTTCATCCTAGAATCGTTATAATACCGCACTTCTCCTAAGTAAACATAATAATAGTGATAATAGCCGGGTTCATCCTAGAATCGTTATAATACCGCACTTCTCCTGAGTAAACATAATAATAGTGATAATAGCCGGGTTCATCCTAGAATCGTTATAATACCGCACTTCTCCTAAGTAAACATAATAATAGTGATAATAGCCGGGTTCATCCTAGAATCGTTATAATACCGCACTTCTCCTAAGTAAACATAATAATAGTGATAATAGCCGGGTTCATCCTAGAATCGTTATAATACCGCACTTCTCCTAAGTAAACATAATAATAGTGATAATAGCCGGGTTCATCCTAGAATCGTTATAATACCGCACTTCTCCTAAGTAAACATAATAATAGTGATAATAGCCGGGTTCATCCTAGAATCGTTATAATACCGCACTTCTCCTAAGTAAACATAATAATAGTGATAATAGCCGGGTTCATCCTAGAATCGTTATAATACCGCACTTCTCCTAAGTAAACATAATAATAGTGATAATAGCCGGGTTCATCCTAGAATCGTTATAATACCGCACTTCTCCTAAGTAAACATAATAATAGTGATAATAGCCGGGTTCATCCTAGAATCGTTATAATACCGCACTTCTCCTAAGTAAACATAATAATAGTGATAATAGCCGGGTTCATCCTAGAATCGTTATAATACCGCACTTCTCCTAAGTAAACATAATAATAGTGATAATAGCCGGGTTCATCCTAGAATCGTTATAATACCGCACTTCTCCTAAGTAAACATAATAATAGTGATAATAGCCGGGTTCATCCTAGAATCGTTATAATACCGCACTTCTCCTAAGTAAACATAATAATAGTGATAATAGCCGGGTTCATCCTAGAATCGTTATAATACCGCACTTCTCCTAAGTAAACATAATAATAGTGATAATAGCCGGGTTCATCCTAGAATCGTTATAATACCGCACTTCTCCTAAGTAAACATAATAATAGTGATAATAGCCGGGTTCATCCTAGAATCGTTATAATACCGCACTTCTCCTAAGTAAACATAATAATAGTGATAATAGCCGGGTTCATCCTAGAATCGTTATAATACCGCACTTCTCCTAAGTAAACATAATAATAGTGATAATAGCCGGGTTCATCCTAGAATCGTTATAATACCGCACTTCTCCTAAGTAAACATAATAATAGTGATAATAGCCGGGTTCATCCTAGAATCGTTATAATACCGCACTTCTCCTGAGTAAACATAATAATAGTGATAATAGCCGGGTTCATCCTAGAATCGTTATAATACCGCACTTCTCCTGAGTAAACATAATAATAGTGATAATAGCCGGGTTCATCCTAGAATCGTTATAATACCGCACTTCTCCTGAGTAAACATAGCACGATGATCTCGAACGTTAGACTAACATTGTATCAAGATGTTGGTTCGCTTACTGAGGTCTATCGTTTACCTTCCCGACCTTTGTCTGATAGACAAACCCTTACTCAAGTGCGCTGTAAATATACTCACGTCAAACACTAGATGCGTGTAGTAGACCTTGTTCTCCGCCGCGTCAGCCTGCCACACCTGGAGCACGTAGCTCGCGAGGACCTGCACGGAGGATATCAGCACTAGGATGCACTGGAACGGAACCACATTTACTGTTAGCGTACCTACAAAAATGGTAGCACAAAGAACTTATTTATTCATTTATCTATTAGTTGGCACATCAACAGAATACATATTTTTACACATAACGATGTAAACAATGACAAATACTGATACATATTCCTTTTATAGACATGCACATCATTTACAGTTTAATCACGCAACAACATTAACATAACAACTATAGCTTTATTATTTATAACTTATATAATTAATAATATGCTAATAATAAGTAATACCTAACTAAGGATAAATTAATTTAATTGGACGTTAATTAGTTAAATATTAAGAATTGACGTAACTTAAAGTAAAAACTTAACGTAAAAGGAATTTGACGTAGGTATAAAAAAATAATATACCTATAGGTAAGAGCAAATTTAAGACTAAATTTAAAGAATGAAATGCAAATAAAGTTTGTTATTTCTTAAGGAAATCCAGTTGAATTGAGTTTCAGTTTTTGTACATGACGCAAGCCACATTGCGGTTACTGTGAGGCAGTAGTAGGTAGTCCGGGTAGGTACACCGCGTCCTCGATGAACAAGCGACGCCACGACGCCACCGTGCAGTAGGTAGTCCGCGTAGGTACACCGCGTCCTCGATGAACAAGCGACGCCACGACGCCACCGTGCAGTAGGTAGTCCGCGTAGGTACACCGCGTCCTCGATGAACAAGCGACGCCACGACGCCACCGTGCAGTAGGTAGTCCGCGTAGGTACACCGCGTCCTCGATGAACAAGCGACGCCACGACGCCACCGTGCAGTAGGTAGTCCGCGTAGGTACACCGCGTCCTCGATGAACAAGCGACGCCACGACGCCACCGTGCAGTAGGTAGTCCGCGTAGGTACACCGCGTCCTCGATGAACAAGCGACGCCACGACGCCACCGTGCAGTAGGTAGTCCGCGTAGGTACACCGCGTCCTCGATGAACAAGCGACGCCACGACGCCACCGTGCAGTAGGTAGTACGCGATGCCGGGACCGCATTAGAACGCATTTTCCCTGCTTTTGCCTTTCCATCCCTACCCCACAGGATCCAAAATACCAATAATTTCGCCTACAAACCCTTTCAGGGAACAAACACATTTTGAAAGAGTATTTGTTGTCACTGTACTATGATGAACCTGAGTGTCTCTTGTCTTCAGATGACGAATGAAATTTTAAATAATTTGCTTTATTTTATTAGGCATGATTAAACTGCAATAATTATTTATCTTTACCTTAAATTACTTTTACCCCTGCCTTCTAAGCATCTATGATATAAATCGTCTAGTATGTATAAATCTTAATATATATCTTAATCATATCGGATCCAATAAGACATGCCCTGTCTAGTTGCGGATCCGCCATTTATTATCTAGACATTGTATATAATATCTAAACATGTATTTCTTTATGTTTTAGCACACTCACTTCCAAGGAAAATTAATGATTTTTTACTTACTTTACTGTACATGATTTGGAACAGGCGCTGTAAATGTAGCCAATTATTATCCTCACCGAGGGGCAGAGGCAATAAGTTGAGCTGAGCATAACCATACGCTGGCTCAGCGCGGGTGCATTGTACGTCTTACGTACGCACATCAAATAAAGTTGCAATGTTCCTACAGAGTTAATTCATTCATTCCTACGCACGTAAAATGTTCTTTGGCGAATTGCAATCCTCTTAGTACAACACATTACATCTTCCATCTCTATTTTATGACAATGTTGTTGTAGCTTGTACCTCAGCGGCCATGAACGCGAAGGTGTCCCTCCCCGCCGGCAGTCCCCATGCGACGGCGGCTCCTAGCAGCGCGACCGAGCAGCCCACGACGCCGGCTAGCAGTCCTAGCAGGCGAGCGTACGTCCACGTGGTTGTGCTCGGGGAGAAGGAGAGCTGCCGACAAACACCATCTTATTATTACCAGTCGCCTTGTGACCATCATTAGGGCTCTTATTAGCTTGTTGCACAGTGCGAGCTGCTGATATGATAACGGGGAAGAGAACTGTGTCAATGTGTAACAAACACAGAGAAAGTAAGCTGAGAATTTCGTCCTTTTGAGGCTAGAAATGAATCTTAGCGTAATTAAGTAAAGCAAGATTAAGCAACGGAATTTTGCTGTTGACAATGTTCAACGTGTTACAAACTAAACACAGTGCCCTCCACAAATACACTTTTGGGAACACCATTGACATCTACTGCACAATGACAGTCGAATTGCACCGACTCGCACATGACAGTATGCGGTCACACTATCTGATCAATCAGTTTTTTTATTTAGAATGAATGTGAACATGTCTATCAAGCTTGAAGACATGTTCACGCTTGAAGCTGTCAGTGTCCTTCGTATAATAATCAATCAGGGTATAATGCATTATACCCTGATTGATTGGTTAATATGTTTATCTATACACGTATCATAAACCCTCTTTACTGCATCCAAAAACCGCACGTTACGATCAGAATAATATTAAACTACTTTGTAAAAACTCATTTCTTATCTGAATATTGAACATTATGACCATAATGTGCACATTTTCTACATATTATGACATTCGAATTTCAAACGCCGACGCCCGCCTGCGTGCCGCCCCTAGTTTGTCTGTGAAGGTGGTACTACAGAATAAGCTAAACAACTGCTGAGCAATGATCAATGCCACAATGCCGGTCGAAAATGCGGTTCCTGAACACATCAAAGAGAGCTTATGATATGTGTGTAGATAAAATAGTGTATGTAACTGTACATAATTAGGCATTAAAACTTGATATTAAAAAAGTGATATTATTATGAAACTCGCCTTCGGCTCGTTTCATAAACCCACTCTCGAGTATTAATGCCCTCCATTATGTAGCTATACTATAGAGTATTACTTTACAATAAGCATTTTATCTGCACACATATCCTAAACCCTCTTTACTGCGTTCAAAAACCGCACGTTACGATCAGCATTATGTTAAACTACTTGGTAAAAACTCGTTTCGTATCTGGAAAACTACACATTATGGTCATTATGTGTAGTTTTTCTACATATAATGACATTCAAATTTCGAACGCCGACGCCTGTCTGCGTGCCGTCGCTAGTTTGTTTGTGAAGTTGGTACTGACATTCAAATTTCGAACGCCGACGCCCGTCTGCGAGAAGTTGGTACTAAAGAACAAGCTAAACAATTGCAGAGCCACAAAGCTGGTCAAACATGCGGTTCCTCAACACATCAAAGAGAGCTTATGATATGTGTGTAGATAAACTAGTGTATGTAACTGTACATAATTAGGCATTAAAACTCTCGAGTGATATTATTATGAAACTCGCCTTCGGCTCGTTTCATAAACCCACTCTCGAGTTTTAATGCCCTCCATTATGCAGCAGTCACATAAACTACTATTATAAATTATTTTTCAAATTATTTACTGGTGTGTGCGTGTTGTTTTCACATATGATAAAATTATGATGTCCCCAACCGAGCCGACGGGTTTCATCGGTGGCCAGGTATAAATTCGAATACAAAAAGTTACGACGCGAGTGAGCTTACCTATATTTTTTTCTCAATTAGTATTAGGGAGTACTACTAGCTATCATAACATTTTTAAGATATTATTCTATTTTGAGACATTAGAATGAACTAAATCATTCTTTACTCCAATACTATTTTTTCTCTCACAAAAAGTGGCAGCATCGGACCTGCCAGTTTCCATCGTATATTGATCAGTCAGGGTCACCAGGCAGTCAGGGTATAACTGACAACATCGGCTCGCAGCCTTCTTATATGTTGACGGTGGGCTGGCCGAGTGAATTAATAAAAATACATACTGTTACTTCTAATATTTGAAGAAAAAATATAATTATTGCTATTAGAGAACGTCAAAAAATAAGATTTCCTTCCTTCCAATGGCAGGTGATATTTTTCTCTAGTCATTCTACACATTGTCTGTTTGGTGACGGAACCCCGCTAGTGGGTATATAATGCGATCCGCGAACGGCGGCGGCGCCTTCGTCTGCACTTCTTGCAGTGCTGAGAATCCCCGGCCCATAGGCCTACACCTACAATACCGAACGGCGGCGGCGCCTTCGTCTCACTTCTTGCAGTGCTGAGAATCCCCGGCCCATAGGCCTACACCTACAATACCGAACGGCGGCGGCGCCTTCGTCTCACTTCTTGCAGTGCTGAGAATCCCCGGCCCATAGGCCTACACCTGCAATGCCGAACGGCGGCGGCGCCTTCGTCTCACTTCTTGCAGAGCTGAGAATCCCCGGCCCATAGGCCTACACCTGCAATGCCGAACGGCGGCGGCGCCTTCGTCTCACTTCTTGCAGTGCTGAGAATCCCCGGCCCATAGGCCTACACCTACAATACCGAACGGCGGCGGCGCCTTCGTCTCACTTCTTGCAGTGCTGAGAATCCCCGGCCCATAGGCCTACACCTACAATACCGAACGGCGGCGGCGCCTTCGTCTCACTTCTTGCAGTGCTGAGAATCCCCGGCCCATAGGCCTACACCTGCAATGCCGAACGGCGGCGGCGCCTTCGTCTCACTTCTTGCAGTGCTGAGAATCCCCGGCCCATAGGCCTACACCTGCAATGCTGTAACAGCGACAGTACTGGGCAATACCCCTTTGAACCTGAACAATCCAATATTTATCCAGATTCAAGATTAAAAGTTCTTTATTACTCAAGATGCTTACAAATATTTTCAGAAAAAATATTTTTCTATGTTAAAAATAGGTTGTCTGTAGATTATGTAGATTTAATAATACATTTAATAAGAATTTGTCACATTAGTTATATTCTATCAATAATACCTAAGGAATACCGCAATATAATCTTAACAGCGACTTAAGATGAGCACTCTTATCATTTAGATAACCTTGGATATCATAATATCCCTTTTTACATAATTATTTTTTATGGTTTTTAAATTAATCAAATAGCAATTTCTAAATCTCCAGAGGTATCTTGTTGTAGTAGAGAATGCATTGAACCTTGAAATAATTTCTAACTTTTGCGAATCTAAACAGGGGTGCAACTATACTATACATACCTACGTTATATTTTAGAAAATAAATGGGCTTCCTACAGTTAATATGTCCTCTTGTTTAAAAATTCTCTTAGGGTGTCTTTGCGATTTAAACTGTTAATTGCTCGAATAACTCTTTTTTGTGTTATATACATCCGCTGTTTTCCCCCACAACAAGATACCATAGGACATGACACTAGGGAAGTAACTAATATAGAATAGTTTAGATATAGCCACATCTGTGTCTTTTCTGATGTTCCTAAAAGCGTATGCCGAAGAACATAATCTACCAGGTAATTTATTAAGTGGGGTCCCCACTGCGATTTGCTTTCCATGGTTATTCCAAGAAACTTTGTGTCGTTTACTAATTCTAACGTATTGCTGTCTTACACTTACACTTGACATTTGTAAGACGTATTTTGGTACACTTGGTTTTACCAGCGTTTTAAAATAAATTATTAACGGTGAACCTGTTCAAGGTCAAACACAGCTCATTATTCACATCATCAAAATCTTCTTTCTGTCTTTCAATTTTGCAGACATGTGAAGTATCATAATCAAACAACACTAAGGCAGTCAATTTATTCACCATAAAAGGCAGAACGCTATTATATACCACGAATAAGAAAAGGCACAATATAGAACCTTGTAGAATGCCGATTCCATCAGATTTAACGCTGTTTATTTCTGCCTTTTGAATTCTATTGCATAAGGATGATCTTAGAAGACCTAACGCTGAATTTCTACCTCAGTTATGGTTTAATTTCATTAGCAGCGATTCATGATCAATACAATCAAATTCCTTCGAAAGATCGCAAAAAACGCCGATAGCATCCTGCGCAGCCTTCCATACAGAGAAAATATGAGATAATGCCTGCATCCGTAGTCGATTTACCCTTAGTAAAACCGTATCGATTGGCTTGAAGTTGTTTTGTATGGTTGAAATGTGAGCATTTGATTGAGTATAATATTTTCATATATTTTACATAGTGCTGGAAGAACTGATAATGGCCTGACATTTGAAGGATCACCCTTGTCTCCTGACTTGAACAGAGGTATCAGTTTTCTATGCTTCACGACGTCTGGGGAAGCTGCGAAACAAATGTGTTGACGATTGCGTCACCATATTTGTTGAATATATAACCTAAGTGTGGGGGCTATAACGAGAGTAAATAACCAATGACTTTCACCAATATAAACACGTTCATCCTCACACGTTCAATGTGCAGTGGTCAGTAGGTATATTTGCGTATTGATATTGTAAATTGTATATGTTATTGGTGTGTGATGATTATTTTCTTAGAATTATGTCTTTCTGATAAATATACAGCTATGTACCTACGCCGATGTTTGGATGGATGTTTGGCCTCAATCTCGCTAAAATGGCTGAATTAAATTGAACGCACAGATATTTTATGAGCTGTATTAACAGGATAGGATACTTTTTAGCCGACTGCACGAGAAGGAGGGTAAAGTTTTCTCGGTTAATGATAATTCCCAGGTAACGTTTTCCTATGTTACATAATTAATTATCTATTGATTTCATTGCCGCTGACGGGGGCGACATATGCTAACAACATGTGAGTGACCGCTTTAGTAAATCATAAAATTAACTTCCGCAGTATTGATAATTATACTGTTAATACGCACATCGAACTAATTTTACTTGTGATTAACTACAGCATGAGAATATGCAAATATAGTGTCGTTATATGAAAACCGATCTCAACATAGGGGAAGAAAGTATTGACAAGTCAATATAAACTTATCGATAGTTTTATTGTTATTTTTATCTATACAGACTAAAAACCGCACGTTACGATCAGCATAATATTATACTACTTTGTAAAAACTAATTTCTTTTGTGAATATTGAACATTATGACCTTAATTTGTAAATTTCTACATATTATGACATTCAAATTTCGAACGCCGACGCCCGCCTGCGTGCCGCCCCTACTTTGTCTGTGAAGTTGGTACTACAGAACAAGCTAAACAACTCAATGCCACAATGCCGGTCAAACATGCGGTTCCTGAACACATCAAAGAGAGCTATGATTTTTGTAGATAAACTAGTGATTTTAACTGTACATAATTAGGCATTAAAACTCTCGAGTGATATTATTATGAAACTCGCCTTCGGCTCGTTTCATAAACCCATTCTCGAGTTTTAATGCCCTCCATTATGTATCAGTCACATAGACTACTATAATCAAGTAGAAACATGAGTGAAAATAGGAACTTAATATGTTATTATCAAAATACTAAGATATTGTGAACGCCTTGTTTACATATATCGTCTATTGTTCGTGGTTATTGTTATCGTTGGAGGAAACTTTTACAAAGTTTAGCAATGATTTCGACAGTGATAAAAGAAAAAAGATGTTTATTACTCACGTATTCGAAGCGATCCTTGCTCAGTTGCGCTATTAGTTGTAAGAAGCCGACCAATGTGAACCAGGAACACCACAGCAACACCTCATCCATGTACTATGGGCAAGGGAGACAAATACGAATTAGCATAAGGTGGCTCAAAACTCAGGCATATCTCATTATGTAATTTGTGACTGAATGGTGGCCAACTGGCGCGTATAGATCGAGACGAGGGAGAAGATGAATCACATCAATCCAAGATGACTGAAAAATGCAGGTATTTAACTAGCAGCAGGTGCAAGATACGAAATGGTTATCTTTCTTTGTCATGCTTGATTCCGAGTGTGTTCGCTTTTTGAGCACTCCTTAATGGACGACGTCTATCTGTATAACATAGTTACGATGGCAGCTCTTGAACAAACTGAGACAATATTCAAATAAGTAACCAGATTACAAGAACAAGGTGAATATTTAAAAAGATCCAAGCCTAATTAACATTTGGCGAGATGTTTATGTACTTTAAGCAAAGATTAATATAAACCACTGCAGCCGGCGCGCTGGTTAACCAGTGCTGGTAACGATTTAATATCACTCACCTGTACATTGATGACGCCGAAGATAAACATGAACTTATAGAAGAAGTAGTTCCAGAACTTGTCCTTCAGATGCTGGGTCTCGGAGACGCGCAGTTTGCCGAACACCGCGTGTTGGATGACCACCGCGAACACTGCTAGCGAGCAGTAAGCCATGTTGATAAGGGTCTGGAAGGGACACAAACGGCTTTCAAGCGATATTGTATTACAGAATGGTCTCTTGATGACCAGGCTGAGGGATATCACCAGCAGTACGCTGAAGTCCTCCTCTAGACATCGGAATTCCCTACGTCAAAAGGCACATACTGTACCAACGACTCCTCACGCTAGGATTGGTTCCCTGATTCGTGACTGAGGACTGCTAAGAAGACTTGATAAAGATAAGAAGCCACGATTTTTACCTCGGCTGGGATTCGAACCGTACCTTTCTGGTTTGCGGGGAAGAACAGAAACAAGAAATATAAAAAATTATATACAGGCACAGTTCAACTCAGGTTGGGAAGGCCATTTTTAGTGATGTAGTCTATAGTTACCAAAAGTACACGACAAAATGGAGATTGAATTTATCACCTTTTTATTTAAACTAATAGTCACCCGCCTCGTTTTACGAGATCAATCTCGACCCATTAATTGGACGAGATCTCGACGAGATCGACGGGCAAGAGCCAGCGAAGCATTCCGCGTATGCTGGGTGCGTAGGCGATTAGAAAATAGCCTTATCAATTGACTGTGACCTTATTTTTCCAATTTCTAAAAAACCGGCCAAGTGCGAATCGGACTCGCGCATCGAGGATTCCGTAAAAATATTTTTTTGTGCTTACGGTTTTTGTTTTTTTTTCCTTTACTTGTGCTATAAGACCTAGCTAGCTTCTTGCCAAAAAAATATAACTTAACTGAGCCGAATCTTTTGATTTCGTTGTCCTAGAAGTTTTTTTTTTTTCAAGTTCCATTGAAGTACTCCATCGACCACAGACCTGAATAATTTATAATAAATTCAACTTGATACAGTGGAGCGTTCCTGATAAAAAGGGTCTTGACAGACAGACAGACAGACGGACACACAGTGATCCAATCCAAATCCAATACTCCATAAAAAAAAACAATACTCCATAAGTATTGCGTGACAGAGGGCCCAGCCCAGCGTCGGAATTAAATACAGAGTTTATGGAGAGTCAGAGTCATTTTTTTTTATTGAATATAAATAAATAAATTATCTTATTCAACGTCAAAATTATACTTACTTATAACTACAAGTCAATTTTTTTTTATATAAAAAAAAAGACTACACCGTTTCGGAAGGTGGGCCTCGGGGTTAAGAAGAAACGGCAAGAAACTCCCCCATACCTTTTTTTTTAAAAAGTGACTTTACAACAGGTACTGGTTTCGGTCTAAGGAAATTCGCCGGCGAGTGATAGACTTGATCCATCGCCCCTCGTCGAATTTCTGTGCGCTGATATGGTATGGACCATGCAGTTTTGTCATCTAAGTATTCCTTAATACTATATATTATAGGACTTTCTTATCAGCTCATTTTTAACATAGTTATTGAACCTCTTTTCAGGAAGGATCAATGATTCCTGTGGTATTTTATTGTAGAAGCGAAAACAGTGCCCCATGAATGATGTGCCTACTTTACTTAGTCTAAATAATGGTAGTGCTAACCTATTTTTATTTCTAGTGTTAATTGTATGGCTATCACCTACAATTTTAAATAAAGCTATGATTTTTCTTACATGCATGATATTCTCGTATATATATTGACAGGTAACCGTAAGTATATTAATTTCTTTGAATTTTTCTCTGAATGATTCTCTAGCATCTAATTGATATATCGCCCTGATCGCCCTTTTTTGTAATAAAAATATCGTATTTATATCTGCTGCTCTCCCCCAGAGCAATATTCCATAAGACATAATACTGTGAAAATAACTAAAGTAAACCAATCTGGCAGTTTCAACATCTGTAAGATATCTGATTTGTCTGACCGCAAAAGCGGCTGAGCTAAGTCTTCGTGCGAGATTAGTTATGTGAGGACCCCATTGAAGTTTCGAATCTATAGTGATTCCGAGAAAGATTGTGTCTTCAACGAGGTCCAATCTTTCAGATCCTATTCTAACACTGCTTTCAACCTGTCGTACATGGTATGTCGAGTATGGACTGACAACATTTTTAGTGAGCAGGAGGTTATATTGTAAACTATTCTACTTGAAATTCGGTCTATTACACGTGTCACAATTAAAGGGATTGATTATTACTGAAGTCTGTGGTCTCTCATCAAAACATCGCCGTTAATATAATAATATAATTAAAAATATAAATTTTCTGAATTTACATATCAAGCAATCTCAAGGGAATCAAAACCCGGATGCTACCCGTTGACCTAGAATCATAAAATTTGGTACAAAGCAAGGTGTCATAGCTCAAGTAAAAGCTAAATCTGAAAATAGTAAATTTTAATTTTCTTCACCGAAAAATCGATTTGTGCGGATCGCACACGCACTTTGCCGTTTTTTTCCCTTACGTAACTAAGAGGCAACCGGAGACATTGTTGCCCGAGCGACGAAGCGTCTTAGTCTCAGCTCGGGCAACAATGCTTTCGTTTGTCCGGATTTCCGGCTGTTCTACACGACATTTTATTTTATCGATTCAGTTTTTGAAAATTTTGATTTTTGGTGCGGCTAATTTCAAAATTCATGTACGTAACTAGTATTGAAAGAAAATGCAGTCAGGTTATTATTTTTTATAATAATTTCACTTGTTCATCCGATGAACTTCAAAGAGCCGGGTCGGGGTGTGAGAGGTTGGAAAATAATAATAAAGACGCCAATTTCCAGTGTCGCTAGCAAAGTAATAAACATGCACACGCACAAGCTTCAACATGGGCAAGGTCGAAATCGATGAACAGGTTCGATGCGGTCTCGCGCAGCACTATGTCACAGGCGACGCAGGTCCAGCAGGCAGCAGGGTGTGCGGGTGGCCCTCCCATCATGACGCCAACTATACATTGCTGACCCCACGCTAGGATACCTGTGTCCTGATCCAGAAACAGCGACGTCACACACATAAACATCAGACCTGTTTTTTTTTTAGGGTTAGTAAATTAATCTTTACAGTTTTTTTTTTTATAAAATCGAGTGAGAGTAAGAGATATTGATGTAGGTACTTGAAGTTTTGTATCATGCCACCATACAAGGCTACGTACAAATTTAACAAACAGAATGTCCATAAATCTACCTTTTCAAATGTTGTTGAACTACCTACAGAGAAATAAATCCTTTATTTAGGTATATGGCTGAAATTAACAAACCAGTATTGATAAGTATACACCTACAAAACAAACACGAGGGTGATGACTGATGGTGATGACGCAAATCTGACGATTCGCAGCTACAGTTTGTTTTTAAAGAATCGGAACAAAATTATGTTGCTTAAAAGTCCACATTGGCAATCATCCAAGACCTTAAAATAAACCAGAACATGTTATTGTAAATCATATCCCACCAAAAACATTCCGTAAAAAACTAGCCAAGTCTCGATGGATCCGCTTGTCTATCTCTAAAAAGTAATGAAACATTAACTATAATAATAAAGAAATCGCAGTAAGGAACCTTAGACTTGGCACGACTTTGTCTAGATTTAATTATTTTTTAGAGATAAACAAGCAGCTCCATCGAGACTTGGCTAGTTTTTACAGAATGTTTTTGGTGGGATTTCAGTTCTTTTTGTAGCATATTGAATTATTTTATTAGATTTTCGGGAGATATGAAAACGGTATACACCGAATCTATACCAAGAGAAAACCAAGCTCTTGTGTTTTCTAATCAGGGTCACCAGGTACTCCAGATCTTCGATTATCCTAGTTTTTATAGTTTTCCTTTTATGTGGCCCTTAAACCCTAACTCTGTACCAAATTTCAGCTCTATGAGTTTATGGGAAGTACTAGTTCTATTCTAATGATCATGAGTGAGTGAGTGAGTGTCATAAATGCGAAACTTTGCTTTCGCTTAACTTCGGAACTAAATGACCTACAGACTTGAAATTTTGGATTTTAAGTATGTGATTATAGCTTACTGGATAACGAAAATTTCTGCGTTCTGGTCTTATCCAGAGGTTCTCAAATAGGGGCCTTAAAATGCGGCGAAATGGTTCCAGTAAAGGATGGTACGGCAGTGTTTGCTTCGCGCTCGACTTGGCGGGGGCACTGCCGTGCCCCCCGATATTTCATATTTTTTTCACTTATCAATAGTGTATAGAGATTGGGTTTTGCCCGGCTTTTATGGCATTTATTATAAATGCCAAAATGTTTTCTAATGCCGAATAAATGTATATTCCCTGGGAAAAAAACATTATCATATTTTATTTGCTTTTAAATTTAAATGACTACATTTGAGCACCTTAGTAGAATAACTGGCTAACCCATACAATGCGAAACTCATTGACTCAGGTTGTGCCATAAATCAAAATAAAGTCTTCTTTCAGTAAAATGTTATATCGGCCGGCCGACACGACCCGAATGGCCGAGTCGGCAGTGACCCTGCCTACGAAGCCAGGGGTCCCGGGTTCGAGTCCCGGTGGGGGCAAATATTTGTTTGACGAGAACGGATGGTTGTACCCTAGTCATGGTTGTTTATATATCTAAGTATAATATTTATCTATATTAGTATGTGTATCGTTGTCTAGTACCCAAGATACAGGGAATCCTAGTTTGGGGCTAGATCAATGTGTGTAAATAGTGTCCAAGGTATTATTATTATTATTAAATCTAACATTTAAGGTACTTTTCCGCCATGCGGCTCAGTCGTGGAACACTCTGTATATCTATCATCAAATTAAGATTTAAAAAAAGGTTGAATATTCTTATTTTGTAACCTATATGGATATCAGCTGCCAATAAGTGCAATGAACTTTAACAATGTTGTTAATTAATGAGTACAATGAACCTTATTATTTAGTCAGGTTCTAGTTTTACAACCATTAGCAGTAAAATACTAAAACAATTATGATACTTGTGTAATATATTAAAGATTAATATTAAATATATACTAAGTTAAACTCTTCTAAAGAATCAAGGCACATGGCAGTGTGTTAAGGCGATGATGGAATAAAAATGCGCTGTCGAGTGGAAGTGAGATGCAATAATTACTCGCGAATAAGAAAAAGCGGGATGCCAATAATGCACTCGCGACTAATCTGAAACAACGTAAGCGCCAAAACGTAAAAAAAAATCATAAAAAATAAACTATTTCAGGGAATTAACTTTCAAATTGAAAATCGTTAGAAATAACAATTGTTCATACATTGCAATTATCACACAGTCATATTCACTTACTACTGCGGTGTAATAGGATAAAACCATAAAAAAGGGTTGACTTTGTATTTATTTTCTATCGAGAAAATTTTATCCAAACATGTTTTCCAATTAAGAATCTCTAGATTATATAGTCAAATTACATATACCAGAAATTAATTACGATTTGCCCAGTATTTCCTGAAAAACACATGAAAACAGCACCCCATATTTATTTAATCAGCGTCTTAAGCCAAGTACGAGCATAGATACTGGAGTCGATGTACCAGCCGTAAATATTACACGAACCATTTGGAGATATTTTGATCCCTTGATAACTTAAAAACATCGTGGTAGATAAAGCAGTGTCTGTAATTACGTTTGCTATGTATACGTAAATATCAACAGTAACATAAATTTTGAGTTTGAATTTGTTCCTGTTTCCTTCTGTTGTGGTTTGCACATGATCAGATTTATTAATATGTTTATCATCGAAGTACAATTTTAGGAGAAAATATATCATTTAAGTTTACATCTTCAAACTGTAATATAATACTATGTAATATAATACTATGGTCATTACTTAAGTTATACTGGAAAAATAATCAGAAATGTAAGATGCTCAATTTCATTCAATACCACATACAAACTTATAAATGCACCTGGTTATGTACACGGACTATGAAAGTAGCCGCACCAATATTTTGCTATCTTTACACACAGGAAAATTAAAGATAACTAATCCCCGTGCAAGAAACTTGAATACCATTGTGCGGTACGTGAGTGCGAGTCGCACTTGACCGTTTATTTGTTATGTCATGACAGATAATAGCAGTACATACAGATACGGTGATTAGCGATTTGATACATATATTGTGAAGGCTTAAATTAGATCCGCTTTCCAGAATATTTTACCATAAAAGTTATTAACTATGAAAAACAAAATTACAGGGTAACTCTCTGACTGACATTTGTTAGCTTATACCTTATTAATTCTGTGGAATAGCTCAAAATTAAAAAGTCACTTTTAATTTTGATGCAGTCCATTTAGACCTCAATTATTATGTTAGTGAAGTCTCTCGAAGTTGGCTCCCACCTTACAGTCATGGGACTGTTTTGTTGAGATTAATATTACATTTCAGATTTCTGTTGCTTAATCTATCCGAGAAAATTCTGTAAGGCACTGCCTACCCCAAGATGTAAAAAGTATGATGATGTCAAAACATGGCTTAAGGTAGATAAGTTTTTTTGCACTCTTACACAACCTTGAATGGCCTTGATATATGAATTTATGTAACCTTCATCATTTATTAAATAAAATTATTCATGGCAAGAATATATTATAAATAAACATGTATGACTGGCAAGTTTATTATTTAACATTTTCAAGTAAAAAGCAAGGCCATCTCTAGAAATATGTTTGTTCCAAACTGTGCAGCTAAGATTTAGCTGCCAATCTCTAAAATAGAACATTCACAGACAGATATATACTGTTTCCTGATAACAGTCTGATAAATCAGATTGTTTACTGCTAGTGGACAACCCTGAGGGTTGCTAGGTCATTTAAATTTGTAGGATGCTATTGTCTCATTGCATGTCACCTAAAAGTATTTTTCTGAACCATTTATTACATTACATTAGTTCAGGCCTCTTTGTGTGCTCAAAATTTTACTTAGCAATCCGTAAAATTTTAATTCTTGCTATTGTAGTTTTGAGTATATATATGCATCGCATTGCTAAACTAAAGAAAAGAAGGGGACATTAACAAATCGGTATTTGACAAGGTAGTCCAATAAATATAGAAACTTGTCTGAAGTTGCAACAATCTCTCCAAAAGGGTTTGACAATATCATATTCCATAATTAGGGCAAATTCAGTGAACACTTTCAAAAACTCATTGGAAAATTTATCCCACCAAAATCATTTTCATGTAAAATGTTGCAAAGACGCGACCATATGGCTCGCACTGTCAAAAAGTTATCAGATCTCATGTAGAGCCAAGCTTCTTACTCTAGACGCCCTAACTCTACAAGCCCTAACTTTACAAACTCTACACCTCAGACGAAATAGCATAATAAATGAATGAATGAATGAATGAATGAAAGAATGAATGAATGAATGGTGCTTCTCCAGCCAGGGTTCTAAACATGTTCCGGTCTTTCGGCCGGCATACCAGAGAGCACCAGTTTTGAGAGGGGGCGGAATGACCTGCTCGATAGGAGAGGAAGGAGCGTGAATTCAATCGACCGACTCTTCAGCCTGAAGCCAATATAGGATATGTGGAATGGGGAGGATATAGGATTTGGAGAGCAGCTGTTGTTTTCTTCAAGTTCATGTTTTCCTTCTATTTTCAGGTATTGTTATAGGTTGAGTTTCCTGTCCTGTCGTGTTCGTTTGGGTTATCCGGTAAGGTCTCCGTTTCGCTTTCGCTGTCTGTTTCTGGAATATGGTATATTTGGCTCGATGCCTTTCTGACTTCGTCCCTGTTGTGTGCTGATTCTGTCCAGTAACTGTGTTCTTTACCGTAGTATTTGATGTCATGCTTAAGGGAATCTTACCAGGTGTATATGGGTCGGCCAACTTTCTTCTTCTTTGCTTCGTATTTCAATGCAGCGTGGAGTTGGTGTTTTTGTGGGCGTCGTAGAATATGTGTATAGTAACACATCCGATGGTTTTTTATTTGTTTGGTTATTGTTTTGCCCTGTAGTAAGTCATGAATTTTGTGGTGTCTTGGATAGCTTCTGGCGTTCTCAAACATGTCTCTGAGGATCAGGCGTTCATATTTTCTTAGTCTAGAACGGTTTGCTTTGGTGAGGGCTGCCGCTTTAAGTCCGTATGTTATACACGGTGCAATAACCATTTTGTAAATCAGGCGTACTATTTTCCAGTCCATGTTAGATTTCTTTATAAAATGCATTAGGGCCTTGGAATTGCCTATGGCTTGCCGGCATCTCTTCTTTATTGTGTCTCTCCTACTATGTCCTGCCGTTATATATGTGCCGAGATATTTTATTTCGTCTACGGGTCGTATTGGAACTCCGTCCAATACGATCACTTGTGGGGGCTGGGTGTTTATGGGGTCTCTTATATGAATTTTCGTCTTTGTTTCGTTAGTATCGAGCCCTACTGTTTTTAATAGTGCTTTCTAGTGCGTGACGATTTGGTCCAGGTGTTGTAAATCTTGACAAACGATGATGAGGTCATCCGCGAAGGAGAGAATAAGTGGTAAGACTATTTCTTCATCTTGGTCCAGTTTTATGTTGGGAATTTCTTCTTCCAGTGTTTTGAGGACATCATCCATTAATATTGTAAATGGTCTTGGTGACAGTGGACAGCCTTGTTTTACTCCTTTTCCTTTGTTGATCAAGTTACTTTGCTGTCCGAACCATTTGATGCAGGTCCGTTCATACATGCAGGCTTTTATTATCCTATTGGTTAAAATCTTATTGGTCCTTGAAAGGAGAATATCCTTGAGCACGTTTAGGTCTATAGTATCAAATGCTTTGGCGATATCTAGCGCCAGTACACATGTTCTGTTACCCGCGCGCCATTCTTCTTCTAATACTCTGCGTAGTGTGAAGATGTGGTCATCGGTGGATCTATTGCGGAGAAATGCTGCTTGGTAGTTCCCGAGTTCTTTTGTTATCTCGTCTAGTTTGATGAGCAGGTATGTCGCGTATATGCGATATCCTGTATTACACATTGTTATACGGCGATAGTCATTGGTGTCTTGCGGGTTTCTGATTTTGGGGATAGGTACTTGGACCGTTTCATTCCAGGACTCCGGTATTATATTTTCTGTCCATGCTCTGTGCATTGTTTTGGTAATAACCTTTAACAGTTGTGGCGGTATTCCTTTGTACAGTTCCGGGACTACCTGATCTGTACCCGGCGCTGTTCCGTTACGCATGCGGCTGATTATCGTTTTTATGTCGGCTATTGTTGGACCATTTTCTAGATAGTCAGGGTTTAATGAAGTTTCGTTAGATTAATCATAATTTTAGGGCCTTCTGATTTCCTTAATTCCTGTTCCCAGCGTGACATTGGGATAAATCGTTGTTTTTTCCACCGTCTCGATTGAAGCTGGTGTCGTCTGTAATAGTGGTATACGATTTGCATGCGTTTGCTTGGGTGTTTTTTTCCTAGGCCTTCAAAAAAATGCTCTGCATTCTCGTTTTTCTTCATTATCAATAATTTCCTCAAGACGTCGTCGGCATTCTTTGAGTTGTTTATTGATTGTTTGGTCTGTTGGTCGACGTCTTTTAAGGAGTTTGGCCTTTTGTAAATTTGCCAGAGTAATTCGGTGTTCCCGCGATCTAGCGGGTTTTACGGAAAGTGTTTTTTGGGCTACTGACTTCATAACCCCTGTAATATATTCCCACGGAATGTCGGGCGTATATTCGTCGTCATTTTCTATAAATTTGTAGTTGTTCGCCGTAAGTTCTTCCATAATCCCGTTATGGTATTTTACTTTTGTGTCATTCATTTCACCTCGTGCTAGGGCGGTGTACGAACACTGTTTATAGTTGAACTTTAAAGCTGTTATCGCTTTGTACTTAGTTTGGGTTGTACTCTTTGTTGATTCCATTTGCGTGTCGCCAGTTCTTGGAAGCAGGTTTAGTGGGTCTATTTCACCCCAGATTATCTTGTGGTCGGAAATATGCAGGTAGCTCCATTGTCCTCTGATGAAGTTAAATGTGCGTGGCGCATAATTCGAGATAATTATATGGTCTAGTTGTGATTTTGTTTTCCCGTTAGACCATGTGGCCCGACATGACTTGCGAGCCCAGGTGGTTTCTACTTTTAAATTTTCGCGGGAACAGATATCCATTAGCATTTCTCCGATGATATTTGATGATTTGTGTAGGAGATTTGTTCCTATAATTCCCTTTTTCCTGTATTCCTTTGTATCGCCTAGTCCGATATGCGCGTTAAAGTCACCTAGCATTAATATTTTGGCTTTGTTTGGTTTCTTTTGAATAATCTTTATAAGTTGCGAAAACGCTGCGGTTGCTCTCGTGGAAGAGCTGGGGATATGTGCGTTTATTACATATAGTGTATTAGTGGCCGATGTTATTGTTGCTGCCATGGTTTCCAGGTCGCGATTTATATTGTGGACCGTTAAGTTCAGGTCCTTTCTAATTAGTATAGCTAAGCCACAGTGTGCGATGCTGGTTGTGCCTGATAGATACCAGAGATAGTGTTTTGACACGTATGTCCCCGATGTCATGTTTGTTTCCTGTATACAGGCTATATGTATGTTTCTGTTTGTCAATTCAGCATCAATGTTGAGTCTCTTAGGTATTTCGGCGCATCCTCTAACGTTCCAAGTAGCAATGCGCATACGCTCGCATGTGACTTTTGGTTTAAATATGGGGCTGTGTCGTATCATCGTATAGCCGGTGTTGTCAGGGATGTCATCTATTGATGTTATGGTTGACCCTGAGGAGGTCATGGGTATTGCATTAATTATCGGGGAAGGTATGTTGTTATCAGTTTGGCTGTCGGTTGCTAGATTCGTGGGTAAATTTTGTGATTCAAGCAAGTATACGCTGTCGTAGTGGTTTCCTGTGAAGTTGAGGTTGATAGATCCCACTGCATCCGCGGGATTCTTGGGCCTGTATGTGAGCGATGGTGTATTTTGCTGGTGGATTGTTACGTTAATTAGAAAGTATTCGGCGGCTGCTATTATAATCTCCTCTCCAGCCCAAGTGCCGTAATTGCGCAGATTTTAAATGTAGTCATTGAGGGTTTCTTCAGGCTCGGCGATTGCTAACTTTATGTTCTGTTCATCGCAGTTTTCTTCTACATATTTAACTAGGTCCTTACGAATGTGGGTGTGGTCGAGTGTTAATTGATAAAGGTGATTAATTTGGTCAGCAATTGCGTGGAATAGGCAGTTACCATCTCTCGGCATTGATAAGGCTTTCATCTTTTTGGAATGTTGTTGAAAGAAAGAACTTAGAGCTAATTTGATTAATTTGAACTACCTACGTACCTATTGTTAATGGTACGGGTTGTGGCTGTCAAAGTTTGTGCGTATCTTTGCGCACTTATTCTCGGTATTTTCTAACAGCCCTACTAATAAAAATTTACTAAATCATCCTTAAACCACACTTATGCTAAGGATAGTTATGCTCAGCATAACGTAAGAATAGGGAGAGGATATTTTCTTACTAATATACTCGGAATAACTTCGACCTATCTATTCCATCGTTCCATCACTCTTATAACTTCATTCATTCAGAATCCATGGACAAGAGTATAAAAAATGACATTTGAACTATGGTTGTTATCATCTGTCAAATAACTGTCTGTCTGAGCTTGTTTACTTTTCGGTAAGAAATTGTATTTTTAAATATAAAAATGGCTAAAATAGCTAAAAGAGACCGTTCAACTAAATGGGAAACGGAAGAAAAGGTACGATGATATTGTGTCATTTACATCAGCAAGATTGCATCGTATATTTCATTCACAGCTTTAAATAAAATAACACGCGTCAGATCGAGTGATTCTGAACACGTTATTCTTTCATTACAGCAACTACTAAGGGAAATAATTAAACCCTTTATAAAAATAATAGAAAACAAGGATCTTAGTACAAACACCAACAAAGCCAAAATTAATGCTTGGACAGAAATAACCGAAAAGTAGGTATTTTGATTAACTTGGTAAATTACACTTGAGTGTATATATATTGCTCCAACTAAATTATTATTGACTTTCAGCTTTAATACAGTAAATGCAAAGATAAGGGACAAGAAACAACTAATGAATCAATGGAAGAGTACAAAACTGGCTTCAAAGAAGGATTATTCGCAATACAGAAAGGAGACGGTTAAAACTGGAGGTGGGCCAAAACCACCATCTCCTTCTCCAGACACAATGGATGTTATTGACATGATACCGCAAGAGTTTGAAGTGGATACAAATGAATTTGATGTTGATGGAATTAAAGTTAATGTTTTATATAAATGTAGGCATAGGTATACTATATGCTATGGTGGGTTGTTACATGAAGGGTTTACTTTTATTTTGCAGGATCTCACCAAAGAAATACTAGACGTAAAAGACCTGCCAGAGGATGATTATAGAGATATTTATCTGGTATGTTATATAATTAGGCATGTAATTTGTTGGGTGCAATAATATTAATAGTAGATTTTACAACAAGTGCACAAAACGAACCATTCTTATCCGAGACTTTTAGCAGCCCGAGCCGAAGGCGAGGGCTGATAGTAATGTCGAGGATAAAAATGGTTTTGTGGACGAGTTATAAACTCTGCTTTTCACTTCGATTGCGAGAAAATAAAACAGTACCATAACGTATTAACATTTCTTTAATTAAAATTCAAAGTAAAATTACTACAATTTTGAATGGTGAATGAAATGGGTTTCCCCGGCATATTGACGGTATTCTTTTGAATTTGAGAAGATGACATGACAGTAGATGGTATATTAAGAGTTGATTGTTCTGGATATGGTTTCAGCGAATGTATTCACTTGTTTTTCTTTCCGCCAGCTTAGAAATTTGTCATAAGTTTTCATATATATTTGCCGAGATTTTGGCGGCAATATTTCTTGCACCACTTTTTGTGCGTTTATTTCCATTAAAGTATTAGGAGTAAGTTCTAAATCTTCTTCTTCACTTGACATTTTTAAAACTTAGCCAATTCAACAATAATTTGAGAAAATTCAATACGAAAAGTTCACGGCTTATTTCCCGCTACTTTACTTTTTTTAATTTTCCTGCATAATTTTCGGGCAAAGAAAAAATATACAGCCTATTCTTAAATTATTTTGGAATAATGTTTTTTTTTTGTGGTAAACACGTTTTGATATTTAGTTTCTTTTTCGTATTATCTTATTATAAATCAAAAATGCAAATAGGGATGGAAATATTATAAATTAGCAAGTTTTATCCATGTACAATTAATTGTTTTTGGCTGTATGGGCTAAATGGTCACTGCCTTAGTGTAGACACATTTAAAAAGCTACTTTTATGCTCAAGAGCATAAAATTCAACTTTATGTCGCCTAGATCCTGCATAAAGTAGTACTTTTTCGAGCATGAGAAGTGAAAAATATATTATTATTTGTTTCAGAATAACAAAAAAAAGATTATCATCCAGCAAATAGACTTACAGGCCCACACTGGAACTTCCACTAATAAATCTACAAATATTGCGGTAGGTAGTATTTTAATCTTTTAAAATTACATGTTACAGTTTTTCTTAAAAGTTACATTAACATTACAAATACAATTTTTACATTAACATCTTTGTTTAAGATTGTGCAGTCGGAGGATTCTCAGGGAGAAGTTACCCAGTCACCTTACCTAGTGCCGACACCTAAGCGATCTGCAACGAAAAAGGAAGGTCAGATGTGTAATGTCATAATGTGTATAAATTAATGTATACAGGTATTTTAATAGTGCCTCCTCCATATAAGGCATGCGTTGTGATTAAACCCAAACTTTTTAACTCTCTCTCTCTCTCTCTCTCTCTCTCTCTCTCTCTCTCTCTCTCATTGGTTAAGTATCTTCCTTTTTTCGTACAAACAAACATAACTAAATTTATATACTCTTATATTGTTTCAGATGGACAAGAGCAACTCTTTAAAATTTTCAGAGGCTTCTTTTGACGATATGCACAATTTCCGGGTCCTAGAGAATCAGCGATTACAAAGAGAGCATGAACTTCGGATGAAGAGCATGGCTGAGCTACACAGTCAAGTGATGAAAAATCTAAAGCTGCAAAAAGAATATCTTAAAAAATGTTATCGTCTTAAAACTACTAAGTACTAACTAGTTAGTTAACTAGTTAGTTAGTACTTAGTAGTTTAAGATAAGGTTTTAGTTAACTAACTATTAAATAAATATTAGATGAAATAAGTGTTATATTTTTTATTTAAATACATAACTTAGAAGTGGCCTTGTATGAATATGGCTCTAACTGCATTCCCTCTCAATGTATTTTGATTTGTGATTTGTGCAGCTGGTTGGGATTGGGATGTCTCATTATCTTCTTCATCTGTGAAAGCCTTCTCTTTCAGCTCAATAGCTATATTGTGTAGCACTGCCAAGGCCACCAAATACATTTTTGTATTTTCAAGAGACGTCCGGAACCCATTTAGTAGACACCTGAACCTGGATTTCCAAACACCTTTTTATATGCTTCTTCCTTAGGAGTTGTAGGATTTAGCACCGGTGTAAACAAATAATGGGTGCAGGCGTACCCGGAGTCCCCTGGCAATCTGCCATGAAATGTTTGACCCTCTTCAAAGCATTCTTTCAGCTGGCTTTCATTGAAAATCCGAGAGTCGTGCGTGCTACCTCGCCAATGTGCAACAATGTTATTAATTTTCAAAGTTGCATCACAAACAGCCTGAAATAATGACAAACTATGAATACCTTCATAAGTTAGGTAATCTAACTTGTTAGTTAGTTAATCTACAAACAATAGGTACATACCTGAACATTCAAAGAGCTAAATCCTTTTCGATTTATATAAAATTGACCACTAGGTCCCATAACTTTAGGTATTTTTATGTGTGTACAATCTATGGCACCAACAACCGTTTTAAATCCAGCTATTGCCTCCAATTTTTCCATACACTTGAGTTGCTCGTTGAGAGAAAGGGGCATTTTAATATAATGAAACCTTTTCTCCAACAGTGCCCTTGCTACTCGTCTACATACTGTTGTGACTGATTGCTGGCTTAGTCCATAAATATCTGCCGCATCATCTTGTATCTGAAATATTACAATTCATAACCATTTTATTTAGGTATGTACCGCCGAATTAAAAGGACAATTTACATGCCTAATTGTGTTGTTACTTATGTATATTACTTATGTATATTTATCACTTACTTGATTGCGGCCCCAATATCTTAGAGCTATCAAGATTTGGAGAATTGAAGATAAACCACTCCCTCGTTTATCCATAATCAAAGCACTACCTATCAGTTGATCCAAAAACTTAACACCTCTTTTGGAAAATCGATATTTTATACAAAATTCTTCATCGCTATACAATTCAAATGGGTCCTCTCTACTTTTGAATGTTTTCTCTTTTCTTGCGTTTTGCATATCATTGATGAGGTTCGCCAGGTGATCAATTTCCTCCCCTGCCTCAACTGCTCTGGCCATTTTTATTAAATACCGAAATAAATCAAACACAAAATCACGCGCACCGCACCACGTTAATAGGTTATTCCGACCTTAAACAAGGGTCGGGGTTGGAATAGCGGTACAAAGGACTGTTACGCCGAGGTTATGCTAGGTTTAAGTTATTCCTAGTTTATTAGTAAACATTTTGATTATTCCTAGGATAATCCTCGTCATAACTTTTATTCCACGTTTATTAGTAGGGGTGTAAGAGAATTGGAGGCTGGGCCTGGAAGCTATAAAATAGGCGTGAGAGAGACCCGCTTAGGACAAAGAGTCTTTGATTTTATTTTGTTATTGTTCGTCAGCTGCCTTTCGTTAATTGCCTGTTTTCTGCAAGATGGTAAAATGATCCTTTTATGATGTGCAAGTGTTGGCTTTTAATCGCTATTTCTCAGAATATACAGTAGGCTTGCATTATTGTTTATTTTATTTTTGTAACAGGTTAAGATGGGCTGGTTGGACCGGATGGTGGCAAATAGTTTAGTTTTGTTTTATTGTGCTTGGGTAGGTTCCTGCCTAGTTTTGTATTTTCGTATACCTATCACCTACCTATTTGTACGGGACTATGCCTATGGAATAGTTTAGAGTTGGCGTAGTAATTTGGAGCGAGAGCGGTATCTGTTTATGAAATGGTAACCAGCATTACGAAGGATGTTACCTGCCAGATATAAAGTTAGTTTTGCTGTTTTATCTGATATAGGGCTATCTTAATCGGAGCAATCTCACCAGGTTGTTGCTCAGCTAGTGAGACTCTCTGCACTGACATCACCTACTTCAGTTCACTTCATTAGTGCATAGTAGTGAGGTCCGTGACACGGGTCGAGGTTCAGTCCCTGTACAAGGCCCTATTGTTTATTGCTCGTTGGAATTCGTTTTTTCTTAGCTCGTTGTCCAGAGAAGGGGCTTGTTGCACAAAAAAAAAACGTATTTGCTTCGCCGTTTTGCAGCTGTGTTAGTTTGAGGAATGTTTTTTGTCGTAATTTATCTCTTTTGTTTAATTTTTCTGTCCGGTATTGTTTGGGTTTTAGTGTCCTTATTCACGTGCCTGCAGGAAGTGCATGAAAGGGCCTGCCTCTTGGCGTGGGATAACACCACGACTCGTTGCGCAACTCTAGTTTCTATTGACTTAGTATTTATGATGATGTATCAAGCACCACGAATGTCTGTGATGAAATGAAATAAGTCTGTTTCCCAGGTTGTTGCTGTTGAGAGAGCTTAATTTTATGGGTTAGATTCACTTAAGAAATACCTTAAATAATGAAGATTCTACGTCCTATGTAATCGTTTGTGTGTCCGGGGAAAGCAATTAATTGATAAGGTTAGGTTACTGCTGAGGAGATATCCCAGTGTCGTGACACACCTAATGTGCTGGATAGGGTCGGTTAATACTCCAGGATAACGGCGTGTCGTTAGGGAGTACTGTTATGTATTGCGTGAGACGTAAACTCGGGGTCTCTTCTAGTAGATTCGTCTGTGGAGATAAATATTGGTTGCATGCGTTAGGACACTGAATAGGAACGGGCTCACCAGGCAACACTCGTTGAGTTGTCTCAGCTATGTGCACCTATTGTCGTACACAATATTGTACACATATTGTCACAGCAGCGTGGCGTAGCCTATTATCTGGTAGGGCGCAGCTCAGAACCTATCTAATTCACACTTTACGCACTCTACTTTCACACTTGTAGCTATATTAGACACTCTCATATCATCTCGCTGATACAAAATCTCCGAAACGCGAGAAACCAGAGACAGAACAAAGGCGCGCGCCGGGTTGTAAACTATTGTTTGTTTAAATGCGTTTGCAAGATGTCGGAGGTCTATAGACACGTCCGTTCGGTCCTGCAACACAAACGCCACTCCTACACCTCAGACGAAATAGCATAAGGTAAAAAAATAATTCACTGTTCATTAGTTTTCTGTTATATACAATAGTTTTTGTAGTAATGAGTATAGATATTACAGGTAAGAATAAAGAAATCTATTTCATTTTTACAACATTATTTTTTACTATAACCTATTCTTTCATTTTCCTATTATTCAATCCTTTCTTGTAGTAATGAGATTTATTCATACAATCCGTTCTTTTAGTAACGAGTATAGTTCTTGCAAGTAAGAATTAATAAATCTATTTCGTTTTTACAGCATTAATTTTTAATAGAAGAACTATTAACTATAAACAAAAGTAACGAACAGCGAATATTTTTTACTCCTTACGCCCATCCCATGTTGTGTGTAGGGAAGCCGCCAAGCTACATATTTCGACTAAGGTGTGCTTGTAGAGTTAGGGAGTCTAGAGTTAGAAGCTTGGCTCTATATGAGATCTGATAACTTTTTGACAGTGAAATGAAATGAAATGTTTATTTGCTATATGTGGTACAATAAGTGGTGGTAAATGTATAAAGTGCTCTACACATTTCACCTGTCCAGGTATGCAAAATTTGTTTTTAAATCTATATATTTTAAATATGTTGTGTATCAAGATTTTTTAAGTAATTTTACATTATTGGTGCCGCCTTATTATTATGTCATTCCTTATAAAATAATTATGTTAAGATTAAGTTACTCATATTCGGTATGGCGCCAAAAGTATATAATAGGCAGCCTAAATCAATAAGGGACATTGACCAACTACATTCTTATAAGGCTGATCTTAGATATTTCTTAGTTGAAAAATGTTACTATAAGTTAGAGGACTTCTTGGAGGGTTACTGATCTGAATCTGACATATTTTATTATTATATGATGAGAATTTTATTTTATTGTGAATGTAACTTGACATTTTTGGATAGATAACTAACCTAATGTAATATAATTTTATGATTATTGTTTTGCATAATAATAACATTTGCACGTCTGCATGGCAGAATATAGCGCAAAATATTTAAATGACATTATAAAATACCTAATGTACACCTATATTCATGCAAATAAACGTTACTTTACTTTACTTTACTTTACTAAAAACATTGTTTTAGTAGCCACTTTAGTAGTGTGGCCTTAAATTGTGTCAGTGGCAAAATCTTAATTGACTGCGGGACTTTATTATATATTTTTATTAACATTCAATAGCCACTTCTCTTACAGAATTCGGTTCTGCATTATGGTTCATAATTTTATCGGAATATCTTGTATTGAACGTTTTTTATAAAAATATTTGGTTGACTGTGAGCAAAACATGCCATTTCAAAGATATAGAGACTTGGCAGCAACAAGATTTTGTATTTAACAAATAGAGGTTTACCATTGTCTAGTGGATGTGCACGGCAGATTGCTCTAATGCATCTCTTTTGCAAAACGAAAACCCTGTTTATCACTCTTGCATTGCCCCATAGGATTAGGCTGTACCTTAATACAGACGCCACATAGGATTGGGGAATGTATGCAGTGATATATATATATGGTCTTCACCTATAAATCGAAAAAAGTACATATAATGGACCAAAAGAATAACGATGACTGTTTCAAATCAGTTTTTCAAGACAAGGAAGGTTTGTTGGCCACAAAAGGAGAGGTTCTCCTAAAATAGTTATTTTGTTGGAGCTCTAAGTGAACACAACAGACAGTGAAAGAACCTTCTTATAGTACGACACATATTTACGATAGCCAAAGGAACTAGTATCATATTCATAACCAAGTGAGTCTAATCGGTTGGAGTGTAGCTAAGGGATTCCGCCCTCTTATCGGCACTGACCAAATGTCTGTTCTTATACTACTTGTGGTTACAAGACCACGCTTTACAATAAAGTATCACTTACTAGTTGTATTGCAGTTAGGAACACAGCATCGTTTCTCATTAATCATTCTTGAGGCTTGATACCAAAAATGAGCGGGTCAGGACAAAATTCCGAGCAAGGGGTCAATGTTTGAATGCAGTTGTCGATATCCAAAATCCAGGTCCATGGATGCAGAGCAGAGGTTGTTGATGTAATAACAAATAACAAAATCACAGAGAAGCACAATCAATCAAAGTGACATGACAACCGGAGTTTCGTTACAGTTGAACTTTAGAGTATGCTACAGATAAATATTTCAATTAAAAATATTAACAATCACGAGTGTTCAGGCTTCTCAGCACCTAATGACCTCGTAGGGGCCCATCAGCTACGAGGTAGCGTGACGATCAGGTGCCAAGAAGTAATGAACGTCGGCGATTCACCGAGCTAAAGTTATGTGGGGTAGATCTAACCTGGTCTGTGCTTCGGTCCCGTCAACCTCCTGTCTCTCTGCAAGGCCCGGGCGCGCCCTAGGCTCTTCTTGGTAGACAGGTTCTTCAGCCAACCAGGTATGACTGGCGGGCCAGCGTCAATGAGCACAGTGGTCCAACACAGGTTATGTTTCTACGTGGTAAATACGAATCGGGCACGAAAATCCGAACTTTATCTGGTTCGAGAGACAACGGCACACTCAGCTATATTAATAATCCTGAGGGAATCCCGAATACATTCCAGATGCCCTTTGATTTAATTTCAACAACAATCAACACGCGTTTTCATTGCGAGGGTTTTTTCGTCTGTCAGTTCTCAAAACTGCCAGATTGACAGCTAACGTCAAATTAAAATGACCGTTCAGAAACCATCGATCGAATATCGATTTGGAATCGAACAACGAGACTGCAGACAAACAAGTTTTTTTTCATTAATTCCAGCTATATTTCAGCTGAAATATTTTGGTAAACATCTCATATGTTCTGTATAAAAAATATTTTGATTTATAAATATGCGTAGAACGGATTGTAATCACAACCTCTTTTTATTATTTTTTATTTTGTGGCTGGGTATTCTTTTCTTTCAGCCTGACTGACGACCTCTAGGGAGGAATGAAAGAACTAATTCTAAATGCAGAATTTGTATGTGGAAGTGTTTTTACTGAGTGAATGCACCCTGGATGGACCGGATATACTCCGAACTGCCGTAGGTACAAATATCGCACAAACTTATTCTGTATCCGCTCTAACATGAGACGATATTTTGTTTCGTGTGGAGCCCATATCATTGCATTTGATTCGAGCTGTGACCTAACCAGTGCATTATATCATGTTTTTAAAGCGGCTGTCCCTTTAAAAGTACTTCCCGTACGCAAAATGAAACCAAGATTCCGATATGCCTTCTTACAAATACCCTCAATGTGTAATCGATAATTCAAGTCTGTAGTCAGCCTTACTCCCAGGTCCTAGACATCGTTTACTCTCAGAATTAGTTTGTCATTTACTTTACACTCTTGCTGGACAGGATGTTTTTTTTATTGTGAACGATATTAATGCGCATTTGGAAACATTAAATTCTAACCTATTTGTATCAGTCCACCTCACTTCCCGGTCTATATCTTCCTGTAGTTTTACGCAGTCATCATCACTACCTACCGCCAAGGACAGCTTGAGGTCATCCGCAAACAATAAACAACGTGCACTTTCTACCTGTCTAGGTATAGTATAAAATAAATTAGCGCATGATAATGCATATAATATTGTATATCTATTACATTCATCAAAACAATACATTTTATAGCATGAAAACGCCACTGGCATGAACTATCATAATTTTTATCTTTATTGTGAATTATAACGGCCCCAAAGTGCTTCCCTGACTTACCCCCGACCTATGGTTCTGACCGGTGTCCCTCGTAATCCACATATTGTTTTCTGTCACTCGTATAACTTTAAAAAAACTTAAGTAATGGTACAACCTACATCCGCAAGTTTTTTCAGGAGCACATAATTATCTACCAAATCAAATGCCTTTTTGCAATCGAAGTATGCAGCATCTACCTGTCCTCCGCCGTCTACAACTGGGATAACTTAGGCTATAAGATTTAGCAGATTACTACATGTACTACGACCTTTCCTGAACCCGTGCTGGGCGTCTGATAGCTGTGGGTCCCTTGCGCTAATAATGCTTTCTGAATCGCCGATTCAAGTACTTTTGCAGGCATGCAAAGAATAGCTACTGGTCTGTATCCTTCCACACTTGGACTTGCCCTGCCCTTCGGTACCGGTACTACCCTGGTCACCTTGCAACGCTCTGGAAAAATCGCCTGCTCAAGACACCTATATGACTAAGGCGTACAACTATATCCCACATTCTTTGTTGTTAGACAAATGTGAAACGCTGGGTA
Source organism: Argyresthia goedartella (assembly GCA_949825045.1). Lineage (NCBI taxonomy): Eukaryota > Metazoa > Arthropoda > Insecta > Lepidoptera > Argyresthiidae > Argyresthia > Argyresthia goedartella. The sequence goes on along the minus strand of OX463827.1, from coordinate 1,888,070 downwards.
TCAGAGGGGTGCTAGGGCATGGGAATGGCTAAGCAGCTATATTTCTGACCGCCAACAAATGGTGGAAATATGTACATTCTCACACGACAATGAATTACAAATACATAGGTCTCCTCCTGTGACAAATACCTACGGCGTTCCTCAAGGTAGTGTCTTATCACCGTTACTTTTCATATTATATATAAATGACCTGCCAGAGATTACTAAAAATAAATGTGTATTATTCGCAGACGAAATTTCAATTACGATCAAATGCATCGATCACACCAAGTTTGAATTAGATGTCAATACTAGTATTAATGAGGTCACAGGATGGCTTGAAGCAAATAATTTACTGGTGAATGAAAATAAAACCGTATGCGCTCAATTTAAAAATAATAATATTGACCTTAAAAATATAACTGTACAATGTAATAACACTCTGATTACCCATACACCATCCACCGCTTTCCTAGGTATTGTCGTAAATGAGCACTGTTCTAGGTTACAACATATTGAAAAATGTGTAATAAATTGAATAAATATGTATACGCTCTAAACAACCTACAAAGAACCTCCAACAAGCAATCAGCTCTGATGGCATACCACTAAGGATCCTGACAGGTTCCTGGTCATGGCATGGACCTTTAACGTAGTGGGAAATGTATTGGTTCTTAAAGAGAAACTGGTATTAAAACGACGAAGAGTATGTCAAAAACACTTTGAAGAGAAATATCATGCTTCATCCAACACTCTTTTTCGGAATGCCATCTCAACAGTGCATAAACCAGTATAATTATTGTAAAACAATAATTGCAATATTTGTTGATTTTAATGATATAAAATGCAACTCATAAATTAAAAGTAATTGAATTATCACCCCATTTTTAGGGTTCCGTACCCGAAGGGTTCCAAACGGGACCCTATTACTAAGACTCCGCTGTCCGTCCGTCCGTCTGTCACCAGGCTGTATCTCACGAACCGTGATAGTTAGACAGTTGAAATTTTCACAGATGATAGAAAGAAAGAAAGAAAGAAAGAAAGAAAGAAAGAAAGACATTTATTACACACAAAAAACACACCTTACAGTAGGACAAAACAAAAAAGTATAATAAACAAAACGAAACATCTAAAAACACAACTAATTGTAAACAATTATTGGCCAGGGTCACGGTGTGTTCTTGCTGTGCAAAAGGCACTAACTCAGCACTGTGCTGGGGGTGGAGGCCCTCAGCGCTGATTTTCAGTTAGTGCCAGATGATGTATTTACGTTGCCGCTATAACAACAAATACTAAAAAACAGGATAAAAGAAATATTTAAGGGGGCTCCCATACAACAATTCTTTCAATACCACATACAAACTTATGGATGCACCTGGTTACGTACATGGAGTGTGAAAGTAACCGCACCAATAACATTGTAAATAATATTTTGCTGTGTAAAATCCAAACTATTCACTCCACACCATCGCTTCCATTGAACAGTGGTACGGAACCCTTCGTGCGCGATTTAGACTCGCACTTGTCCGGTTTTTATTTTAGTTCACTAAAAATGAATGAAAATAAACGAAGCCTAAAATCATCTCTCTCAAAATTAATTAATTTGTATGATGTCCACACAAATAATCTTAAGTGGTCATCAATATAAACTCAATTTGAAGATTGATGATTGTAGGTTTCCTTCTTACATTACACTGCTACAGCTATGCATAGCTAGTCTATTCTATGGTATAGCTATAGGTATGTTTTTGTTAGACTTGGTTCTTTCACTCGCCGCCAGAGGCGCTGGCCGTAAAGGCAGAGTGATGTCTCTATATCAAGACTAATATTGTACTCTGTGGGTCTATCCATTAAATTATCCCACACTTTTTATATTGGGAATGGTAAGCTACAATGAGCTCAGAGTCAGAAGGGATGTAGCCCTTGTATCATATGTGTACAAGGTGCTGGTAGGTATAACGTGTAACGAACGTGCGAACGTGCCGGACGGGTACGGGGAGCGCCGCCGCCGCCGGCCACCGCTGCTGCTGCAGCCGTGCTCGCGCACTAAATTGCTGACGCACGCGCCGCTGGCGCGGGCTATCGCGATTCTTAACATTATATCTGAGTTTGTTGATATTTTCGGGGTTGCCCTATTTGAGTTTACAAGAACAGCACTGTTCGTTCTTTGTTATATGGATGATAGGATAAGATAATAATTATACTTTATGTAGATTATAAGTAGTCATATTGTTATGTATCTACCGCATTAGGTTTTACCTGTAATGGTAGATATTGATTGATAAATAAAATATATCAAAAAATATAACGGCTGCCGGCTATCCCTTGTCTACATATTCTATAATTTCCGATATTAATTGGAAACCCGCTAGACTCGTAGATTTGTTTTTTTGGAAGCCATTTTGCTCAATTTTTATTATGTTATGTTTGTCCAAAAACCTATTCATTCTCCTTTGCATAACTTTTCCATAAATTTTCGAAAAAAATACTAATGAGGGCAATGGGACGATAGTTATTTACGTCAGTCATGTCACCTTTTTTATGTAGAGGTTTTATAATCGATGGTTTTAGTGCCTTAGGAAATCGGTCCATTGCAAATGACAAGTTGATTAAATAGCTTAATATATGAGCTACATTATGGCAGCAATGTTTAAGGATTTTAGTATTGTGCGAGCCATAGGGTCTTGTCTTGGCAAAATTTACATGTAAATGTTTTTGGTGGGACTTCACTTCTTTTTGTAGGTTGCCTAAGACAATATTTAATTTTTTAATCATTTTGTCTTTCTTTTTTTGGGGTGTATTTCTTGTACATTAGAGGTGCCTTTGTCATAGCCCACTCTCTATCTTTGCCTTTTCCCGATTCGTAATGTCGACATGTTTGTGGAATCGGGATTCAGCATTGTCATTTCTGTTTTAGACTTGACTCTTCGATTGTGGTTCAAGATGACATCTAGCCACCTAATTGTCGTCTAGGGATCAGTGGCATATGATAGAATACCCAACAACATATGGTACACTGGCCTCTAATTCACCGCACCGCAATTTGACAACATTCTTAGCCCGATGTTCGGTTACACAGTAGGCGATTTTCGTAGGCGAAATATGTGTTTTATTATTTCTAACAAGGAGTCTCTTTATCAATATTCAGACCTCTAGCATAAAAATTTACGGAAGATAAAGATAAAGATAAAGACTTTTATTTGCGATAGATATGGTTATACAAAGGTGGTACTATATAGTGTCAGTCAGATACACACATCCAGCTAATTAAATTATAGCATGCATGCATGAAGTACATACAAACGTCTATCCCCTAGTTTATGGGGCATGGGGTATAAATTCCTTTTTTTTTTGTTTGTATACTAATTAACGAAGTACATTGGTGTAGTTATATTATTCCTATAATTATGAACCATTATTCTGAAATTAAATAAAAAAAAAAAGGGGGTTGAGTGATGTTTTTTAAAAAGCCTGAAACATGTATTTTTTTTTATATTTGTAATATACTATAATAAGAAGTATATGTATAATTTTTAGATCCTAGCCATGATATTGTTTTTATGGGAAAATGTATACAAATTTATATACCCTAATTTAAAGGTGTGGGATGATTTACTTAAAGTCCTGAAATATGTATTTAATTATTTATAACAAGGAGTCCCTATATAAATTTTCAGACCTCTGGCATCAAAATTTGTGGAAGTCTCACACAAATTTACATCCCACAATTAAAGGGGTGGGGGGGGGGGGGGGGAAATTTCAAGTTTTAGATTTTTTTTGTTGTTTTTATACTAATACTAGCTTACATACCAAATTTTAGCTTTCTGGGTTTTGAGGAAGTACCCTAAGAATTTTGATTATCATCAGTGAGTGAGTCAGTTATGAAAAGTTTGAAAGTTTCTATGTATATTGAGGGTGCTATTAACATCATATCCCGAGAAATTTGTTCATCTGCTATAATCCAAACCCAAGTTTTGATGGTTAAAAAAATTGAAGAAGAGCTTTGAGAAAAGTGTGTCCTTAAGCTTCGCTTGCTCGTCTTGGCGGGGGCACTGCCGTGCCCCCAGATAAAAAATAAACAACTGCAATGATAAACACACATCAGCTTCAAGCTGCTAGGTGTATTACAAATAAATACATTTGTAAAACTCAATTTAGTGTAAAAGACAGCATTTGAATATGACTTCAAATGCTTGTATTTTTACCACATAAACGCTGGTGACGCCACTGTGTTGCCACTGTGCCATTATAGGTTAATTAAAATGGCATGAAGTTAAAAATCATGACCAGGTTTCGGGCTCCTCCAATGGTTAATAGAACTCACAAAGGAAATTATCATTTTGACAACTCATAAAAAGTATCAATTTTGACAACCAGTCCAATAGTGAATGAATGTAGGTATGCATGTAATTTGCAACCTGGTTTTAAATTATGTAATAATTAGCTAAAGATCAAATAATGGGGTTTCTTTTGTGATCCTTCAATGGGCTTGGCTTGGAAAAGAATCTAGATAACCTAATTAATCTACATGTAAACAACAAACAAAAAGGGTAAATAATTTCTGGTCATAATCAGAGTGATTCTTCAGGAACAAAACAATCAAAAACAACTTACTCACTGCGATACTCAGAGCCATTTAATGAACTATTAATCTGATTTGAAACTGGAATTTACATAATAAGGTGATAAGGCACTAAACAGAGATCCTTGAATAAAACAGTTCATTGGCGGTAGAAGGAGATTCCATTTCAAAATACACTTTTTAAAGCATATAGCATGCCAGATGCTGGTGCTGGTAAAAAAACATGCTGTTTACCGGCACTCTGTGAAGCCACGATACACATGCCTGTGGGTGGTATTCGGTGGTACACCAGTTACTAGAATCTAGCTAGTTCATGCCAGTGGCGTTTTCATGCTATAAAATGTATTGTTTTGATGACTACTACTACAGACTACTTGCGCCCCGGTTTCGACTCGCGAAGGTTAGCAATTCTTTCAAGGGTCAATGCATTCTCTACTACAACAAGATACCCCTCTGGAGATCTTGAAATTGCCATTTGAGCAATTTAAAAACCATGTTAAAGCGACTTTGTCGAAAAGGGATATTACAATGTTCAAGAGTACTTAAATGATGGGACTGTATGGGGTTAATCTGGCTCAACACAGACCTTGCTGTTAATAATTTTGTAATTATTTATTCCTGCTTATTAATTATGATAATGACTAAATATTATATTTTGTATTAGTTAAGCATAAGCAATTTTTAAAAAAGAGACCTCAAAATCAATCTGTGGGAGTTTCTACGCCCTTCTTCTCCCACAGTGGTCCAATGTAGAGAAGTGGCAAAAATGACGATTGCTAAGTATATGTAAATATCTACAGTAATAAAGACATTTGGAATTGGAATTGGAATTAGATGTAATAGTGCTATAATACAATATAATATGCATTATCATGTGCTAATTTATTTTTGTATAGGGTCGAAGTATTACATAAACATGATAGAGTGTGATGAATCACAAAGATTTTTCGCCACCCCACCATTTTTTATTAAGTGAAAACTCCAGCAATAAAATAACAAAAACTACAAAACTTTTGACAAAAGGGCTGTGAGCAACTATCAAACTCATTATGTCATGTTTGGCATGCTTGTACCTGGCATGCGAGTCTCCCTGGGTCGGTGCTGGCATGTGAGTCCCCTGGGTTGGTATGAAAACAACTGGATCTCAAAATTACCGGTACTTCATGAGGATGGAATTGCAGAAATCTATATCTCTAAATATCATGGTAGCAAAACATTCGGTTAGTAATACAACTAGATCGCAAAAAGACCAAGTGGCGGATCATCTACCTATGTTTCTTGCTCTTTCTGGCTCAAAACTCTGGACTATAAAGAAACAGAATTCGACTATAAAGAACAGACTGGCACTGGCAGAATTTTGATACACATGTTAGTAGCTTGCTAGTACCAGTATTTGGCATGCTTTTGTGTGAGTAAAAAGCATGTGTATTCCTGGCTTAAATTAGTTTAGCTGTGTAGCCTTCAGCATCAATCGCAATGTCTACCAAAGGCACTCACAGCAAAAGGACTCCAGCACACAAAATAGTATACACTCGTAAACAGTACAACATACAGTCCAGTATAATATACAACAAATATAACGAAATTTTAAATGTTCATTTAAAGCTATCATTCGAGTGCAAGACCAGTGTCTCAAAATTCTGGACTGTAAAGAAACAGAATTAGACTATAAAGAACAGACTGGCACTGGCAGAATTTTGATACACATGTTAGTAGCTTGCTAGTACCAGTATTTGGCATGCTTTTGTGTGAGTAAAAAGCATGTGTATTCCTTACTTAAATTAGTTTAGCTGTATAGCCTTCAGAATCAATCCCAATGTCTACATTATATAGCCAAAGAATCACTTAAGGATCCCAAAGGCACACACAGCAAAATGGAGAGCCAGAATAATAAAACTATTGAAAATATTATACTTACTATGAAATACATTTTGTTACATAGAGCATTATAATGATTCTGGACTTGTGCCAAGATTTGTGTTTAAGAATGATCATTTCAATAACATTGCTTGAAACCAAAACAAACAGTTTTACCTATCTACCTATTAATACAATTAATTGTTACCTACCTTATCTTTTATTTACAGATTTTAATATTTGCCAAAACAACTTTTGAATAAAACTTTATTGTAGTATGGGCTATGATGGAATATCATAATAATATCCTCTGCTATTAGGGGTTCGGAAATATTTCTATGAATAGAAATTTTACTGAATTGATGTGTTCTTCCTAAGATTCATCTATGAGTAGTCTATACTCACCCACATACACAGCGGCTCCTGCATCATGAAGGTCATGACCTCCGCGAAATGTTCAGTGACGTTCCTGCTGCGGTTGAAGGCGGCTTCCTCCGCCAGCGCCAGCGGCTGCATTAGCACAGACTCCTCGGAGGACGCAGCCGCCGCTGCCTTAGCCGACGTCGTATTCACCCGCCAGTTCGGGTCACTTGTAACACTCAACGCGTAATACACAGACACAGACAGCAAAATTACACTTCCCGCCGAATAAACCTTGAGGTTCGGCAAGGGCAGCCGATCCATGAGTGTCACAGGCATCTTGCAACACAACGTTTTATAATTGTTACTAACGAGTTAAACGATCACTTGTTGGACAACACGCGCTGCGGACTAATGACAGACATCGGAAAGCTTGAGAGCTCGGATGTGATAAACGCGTAATTTTATAAAGAATTTCGACGCAAAACATCTGGAAAATGAAAATTCCGACGGAAAACCAATGTGAAGTGAGTGCTGAGTGATAAACAGGAGCGACATAAATTAAAACGTATAGTAGAATTTGTACTAAAATGGTAGACTAGTTGCTTCTACACATCAAAAATAAATTATGTAAAAAAAGTTAGGACTTTAGATTAGAAAGCGGGTGGGTACAGATGCATTTTCCGATCTTTCCTATGCATTATAGGTGCATTCAAAGTTAAATTCAAAGTCAAAATTCTTTATTACTGTAGATACATATACTTAGCAAACGTCATTTTTGCCTCTTCTCTACATTGGACCACTGTGGGGAGAAGAGCGTAGAAACTGCCACTTTTTGATTTTTAGATTTCTTAAAAATTGGTTGTGCTTAACTAATACAAATAGGTATTACAATATTAATTATTATTATTATTAATAAGCAGGAATAAATAATTACAATTTATATTTAATTGTAATTTTACAATTACAATTAAATATAAACAGCAAGGTCTGTGTTGAGCTAAATGGCTATGCTTTAGAATAGTGCGGCATGAATTTTATAATAAGAGATATATTAAGAAAATTATCAGCTTTCCAATGGTGTTATTCTTTTTCTGAGCAAACGTTTACTTTTCGAGATTCGAGATTTGAGCTTTGAGGGGGACCGACCCCCCCCCCCCCCCCCCCCCCCTCATGCGAAAACGAGTACCGAAAACACGAACCTGAGTTGGAAAATTATATGGCTAGTTTTGTAATCACCGTTCATGAAAACTGTGACGATGATACACCAGAAAATTGTTCTGATTCTGACTGTGATATGGAAGTTGGAAGTATTGTTTCGCATCACACCGTCCACCCCGCTCCTCCTCCTCTTATCCCGCTGTCATAATCTAAGTCGTTCATCCAATCAGAAAATCATATTTATTTATATTAATTTCTCTGCTGGTTTGTTTTGTTTTATGTTGAGGTGTCTTTTTTGTTATGTCATAGTATTTTTAATTAATTACAAAAATTTATTGTTGTAAAAAAGGACTACAAAATCCTATTGTAGTTTTGACTTATAGTTAGACTTTTGGGGTTCCAATCCTTATAGAATCATTAGATCATCCCAACCGGAATTTGGTTTTTATCAGTGCGTTTTATTGAAATAAAACGTCCTCAGTAACTAGTTATATTTTTGTTTACCTAACGAATTCTTTATATGATAGAATCGTGGTGGTTTTGACATCTCAGTGTAATACGTCAAACGGGCAATTTGACATTTGACATTGATAAATAAAGTATGCGATTTATTTGATACCTACACGTAATTTAATAATACAGTAATTCATAGACACATCGGCACCATTCGGGTGTTATCGTTGTTCCGAGTTTTGCCGATAGGAAAGGATTTTTCACTACATCTGTATCAGTTTATTGTGTTTCATGAGGTCTCCATCCGTCAACACATTTATTGAATATATAAGCTCAGTGCGGGGCTATAACTAGAATTACTGAACCAATGACTTTGACTGATATACCCCATAGGTCTTCAGTATTTTTTAAGTTAAGTAATCTAAACGTTTCTGTGGCGTATGACGACTTCTGTAGCGCAACGGTTGTGGCTCTGCCTACCATGTGGAAGGGTTCGAAAAAATCCCAGGTCTCGGATGTTTATATGTGTGTGACGTCGCTGTTTCTGGTTCCCACGACACAGGGTATCCTAGTGTGGGGCCAGAAGTAATATATGTGCCTGCATGTAAATGTTTATGTTTTGACACTGTCCTGGGGATATACATGATGAAATTTTAAATACACATTACTGACTCTGGGTGTTTTTTGAAGTAAAACTTCTTTACGCACACTTGACTTCGGGAGTAAGCTGGCGAATGCGTGACGAGAGCGTTACGAAAAGTGTGATCGGGCGAGGCGAATGAGAGGTGCGCGCGCATTTTTTCTTTCTCTCTTCCTCTCATAGCCAGACACAGTGCAGGAGATGTATTTTTGAAGCATTCGATCTAAAGAAGTGTTACTTCAGTTGTGTGGTCTAGCACACTCTTTTTTTTAATAAAGTCTGCTTCATATGGAGATGAATTAAGACGATTTGTTGTGAGTAAAGGTATATTGGTGAAGAATGTTTCGAAAGCCCGAGCAACCTCAGCTTTTGTGCCTCAGTGTTGGATTTAACAAAATCATCACCTATCTTTAGGCAAAAACCATTGTCCCTTGGTATAACTTTGTCAAACCAAAGAGTTTCCATTCTTTTCTTTGAATTTTGAGTTTTTCTATTAACTTTTAAGTTTTGGAATATTCGATAACATAGTCATGAAATTTTCGATCAAAGTTATAGGTTTTTTGTTCACAAAGGACATACAAGATAACTCTACTTTTACGAATTCCAAACGTTGCCCAGTATATATATTATATTTAGATTTACCGTTATAGTCACTTACATTCATTTATTAAAAAAAAACTATTTGAATTATATTTGAATAATGTTGAAGAAGTCTTTGGGTTCTGTTCATTAAAATCCGGCACTGGCAAATTTATATCTAGTTTGTCGTAAACGTCTCTAGTCTATGGGATGTAAAATGATGGATCAGTCTTATCATAAAATATTATTATAAAAAAGGTAGCTGTAGGGAATTTTGATGAAAATACTACCATTGTTATTATGGTAGGAAACCACTCAAACATTAGTCGGAGTGCATTAGATACCGGTATAGAGGTACTGCTCAATTTATATAATAAGACGAAGTGCAAGTTTATTCTATGTAACTTTCCTTATTGTTTTAATTTATCGGGGAAACAAAATAAAAGTGTACATAGAATGAACATGCATCTATACAATATAACGTGTCATCATAGTGATGCTATTTTATATTTCGACATGAATAATTTTATTCATAACTTTACTTTGACTCAGGATACTATGTACCTGTCTCATAAAACAAAAAAACGAGTAGCTACATTGTTAGCGTATAATATATGCGACACAGTTGTAAATACTATAACGCGGTCGCCTTCAGTTTTAGTTAGTATTAGTACTAATAGTAGTGTTTTAAACTAGATAGTTCGACAAAAGAGGGCCCCTCAAAACATAAGAAAATTTTACAAAATAAGCAGGGGTTTTCTGGCAATCAAATGAAAAATACTAGGACAAAGGGTAAGCCCCACTTAAATATTTCCCATCAAAACATGCAGGGGCTACCTGGCAAAGAACTTGTATTAGAATTATTTCTTAATCATTCAGACACCGATGTTATTTGTATTACAGAACACTGGTTAAAGGAAAATATGATGTCTTTTAACATAAATAATTACAAAATTGTCAGTTGTTACAATAGAAAGACTGCCGATAGAGGTGGTTCTTTAATCTTAGTAAAAAATAATATTAAGGTGAAACAACGGAAAGATATTCTTGCACTTACTGTAGAAAGATAAATAGAGGTATCCTGTGTTGAGTTGGATAGCCATATTATTGTTTGTGTCTACAGACCTCCGAGAGATGAAAACGGCCATGGCAATTTTGAAATGTTCGAGAAAATTATGGAGGATGCCCTCATTATACTTTGTAATAACAGAAAAAAGTTAATTATTTGTGGCGATATTAATGTAGATTTGCTTGTAGATACAACATTGAAACAACGATTAATAACTCTGTTCAAATCATTTAATTTATTTCATATATTTCTAGAGCCGACTAGAATTACACTTACCAGCCAAACTTGCTTAGATAACGTATTTTGTGATTGTGCATTCACAAGTAAAAATGTAATTAACTGCTTACCCTCCGATCACAGTGGTCAAACAGTTTAATTCCCAATTGCCAGTAAAAATAGGACTGATCCATCATTTTATAGGCCAATTACATCCCATAGACTAGAGACGTATATGAAAAAGTTAGATATAAATTTGCCAGTACCGGATTTTGATGAACAGAACCCAAACAAAATCTACTCAGACTTCTTCAGCATTATTCAGACAGAATTCAATAAAGTTTTTAAATTAAAGAAAGTCAGTGACTACAACGGTAAATCTAAATTTAATGACTGGGCAACGTTTGGCATTCGTAAAAGTAGAGTTATCTTATATGACCTTTATGAACAAAAAACCTATAACTTTGATCGAAAATTTCATGACTACGTTAAAAATATTCCAAAACTTTCAAGTTGGTTTGTAGAACTGCAAAAACTTTACACATTAATAGAAAAATTCAAAATTCAAATAATAGAATGAAAACAGTTTGGCAAATAATAAACCGCGAAACTGGCAAAGTTATACCAAGGGACAATGATTTCTGCCTAAAGATAGGTGATGATGTTGTTAAATCCAGCGCTGATGTTGCTCGAGCTTTTGAAACATTCTTCACCAAGGTACCCTTACTCACAACAGACCGTCTAAATTCATCTCCATATGAAGCAGAGACTTTATTAAAAAATAACACTAGCGCCAGTAATGTATATTTAAAATTTCATCATGTATATCCCCAGGACATTGTCAAAACGTTTAAATTACTTAACTTAAAAAATACGGAAGACCTGTTGGGTATATCAGTCAAAGTCATTGGTTCAGTAATTCTAGTTATAGCCCCACACTTAGCTTATATATTCAATAAATGTGTTGACGATGGGGCTTTCCCAGACCTCATGAAACACAGTAAACTGATACCTCTGTTCAAGTCGGGAGATAAGGGTGATCCTTCAAATTTCAGACCAATATCTGTTCTTCCAACACTAAGTAAAATATTTGAAAAGATTATACTCAATAAATGCTCTCACACTTCAACCGTACAAAACAACTCCATGCCAAGCAATACGGTTTCACTAGGGGTAAATCGACTACGGATGCAGGTATTACCCTTATATCTCATATTTATTCTGCACGGGAGGCCGCACAGGATGGTATCGGAGTTTTTTGCGACCTGTCGAAGGCGTTTGATTGTGTTGATCATAATACGCTATTAATTAAATTAAATCATTACGGAGTTAGAAATAAAGCGTTGGATCTACTAAGATCATACCTAAGCAATAGAATTCAAAAGGCAGAAGTTAACGGCGTAAAATCTGATGGATCGGGTGTTAAAATGGGCGTTCCACAAGGTTCCATATTGGGCCCTTTCTTATTCCTGGTATATATTAATGATCTGCCTTTCATGGTGGAGAAATTAACTGACATAGTGTTGTTTGCTGATGATACTTCACTGGTCTTCAAAATTGAAAGACAAAAAGGAGAATTTGATGATGTTAATGGTGTATTGTCTTTAACCTTGAATTGGTTCACAGTTAATAATTTATTGTTAAACGCTGGTAAAACCAAGTGTATCAAATTCTCACTTCCAAATGTCAGGCAAGTTGAGACCAGTTTAGTGTTAGACAACAGCACGTTAGAATTAGTAAATGATACGAAGTTTCTTGGAATAACCATTGATAGCAAATTGCAGTGGGGACCCCACATAGATAAATTGGCTGGTAAATTAAGTTCTGCGGCTTACGCTGTTAGGAACATCAGACAAAGCACGGATGTGGCTACATCTAGGCTAGTATATTTTAATTACTTTCATAGTGTGATGTCCTATGGTATCTTGTTGTGGGGGAAAGCAGCCGATATTCAAACTATTTTTATTTTACAGAAAAGAGCTATTCGAGCAATTTATAATTTAAAACGAACAGACTCCTTAAGAGAGCTTTTTAAAGAAATTGACATACTAACAGTAGCTAGTCAATTTATTTTCGAAAATATAATGTATGTACGCAAGAACCTTACAACATTTTCCAAACTTAGCGATAGCTGTAATGTTTACCTAAGAAATAATCACAGACTATGTGCGCCCCGTTTTAGACTCGCGAAGGTTAGCAATTCTTTCAAGGGTCAGTGCATTCTCTACTACAATAAGATACCTCTGGAGATTTTGAAATTGCCATTTGAGCAATTTAAAAAGCATGTTAAAGCGACTTTGTCGAAAAAGGGATATTACAATGTTCAAGATTACTTAAATGACAGGACTGTATGGGGTTAATTTGGCTCAACACAGACCTTGCTGTTAATAATTTTGTAATTATTTATTCCAGCTTATTAAATAAAAATAAATCATAATTGTATTAGTTAAGCACAACCTATTTTTAAAAGAGATCTAAAAATAAATCTGTGGGAGTTTCTACGCCCTTCTTCTCCCACAGTGGTCCAATGTAGAGAAGAGGCAAAAAATGACGTTTGCTAAGCATATGTAAATATCTACAGTAATAAAGTACTTTTGAGTTTGAGTTTTGAGTTTGAGTTATCCTTACCAGCAATTGGGAATGAAACTGTTCGACCACCGTGACCGGAGGTTAAGCAGTTAATTACATTTTTACTAGTGAATGTACACTGACAAAAAACGTTATCTAAGCAAGTTTGGCTGGTAAGTGTAAATCTAGTCGGCTCTAGAAATACATGACATAAATTAAATGGTTGAATAAAGTTATTAATCGTTGTTTCATTGTTGTTCCTACAAGCAAATCTATATTAAGATCGCCACAAATAATTAACACAGATTTTGAGACGATATAAAAAAACGCTTAGTAATTAGTCGGAAATAATTAGTATTCGAGTTTTTGCCAAATACCAATTGCTAACATTCGGGACCGTGGGGATGAGGGAGTGTTAGGGTGGGGAACGACGGATTTTGCCTATTTTAAGCCACAATAACCTACTCTAGCCTAATTTGGCTTTTTTTTTGCTTAAGCTGTATTCGGCTACGCTCCGGGGTTGCTTCTTCCAAGTTCTAACCTAACCTATAATGCAATTGAAATTTAGCTACAATAGCCTACTCTAGCTAAAGTAGATGTTCAAAGGTATTCAAAGCGACTCAAACGAAAGGAAACTATGTTCACTGACGCGAATGCAAGCAATGAAGGCCTAAAAGGACCAGATTCCAGGGCCGCCAACATAATAAAAAAATAAAAAAGCAAGCAATGTAGAATAAATTTGGTTTTTGCGTTCCGTTACTAAAAACTGAATCTCAGTAAATCTAAAGGAACACATTGAAATAAGCACAAGTCCAAAACGCAAAGAAACAAGCTTGTGATGCAAAAATATAATCAAAAATAGCTTTATTACAATATAATTCCGTTTAATGCACACTTTCATCTATGTATTCTCATCTTACAATAAGCGTACAATGAAACGTAATACATTTTGAGGTTATTATCTGAAAAACTATAGAGTTCCGACACCTGAAACGGGTGGGTTTTATATAAGTAGGCACGAAGTTTGAAGTTTGGAGTACTTAGGTAGTTACGGGGGGGGGGGGGGGGTCCTTACCTATCCTCCTAAACCATTTTCTAATTGAGGAACAGCAATTTAGCACCAATTTAAATACTTCGAATTTTTGATATAATTGACGTGATCTTTGTAAAATTCGAAATCAAATGTCAAATGTCAAAATCAAAAGCTCTAACGGTGGATATTAGTACATGATTTTAGTACAAATGACAACAGACATTACAACGATGGAAAACGGCATCGGCCTTTTTGGATGCCAATCGCCATCATGACTCATTCCGTCACTCTGCAACTGTTTTGCGTGAAATTGTGAATGTGCCATTAAACCACAGACTTGAATTATATCGATGCATTAAACCTACCATTCTTAAGTCAGAATAGGTTACTATTAGGTTAGTTTCGGTACCAAACTCCCCCCCCCCTCCCCCTCCCCCCTTAAATTCATGCGCAACTATATAAAATATTACCCCCTGAAACTTATAGCGTTTTTAAAATGACCCAAACTATCTACCAAAAAATCACGAAAGCCCTAGCAAACCGCCCTTTTTCTAAACTCTAGCTTAAGTTTGTACCTTTTACGCTTGATGACATTAGGACTGTAAGACACCTTGATCAGTGATTTTATTTTAGCGCAAACGAGCCAACTTGCTTCAGGGCTTCTAAGTAAGAATGAAATGACAAAGAATGAAAGACGTGTGGGCGGACAATCGACAAGACAAAAGATCTCTACTCAAAGGAAGATTCACCGATAACTGTACAACGTGATCCCCTTCGTGTCATCTTCAATACGTGATATTGGCGGAATTACTGTAGGGATCCACAGTAGAAGCCATCGAACCAAAAATTGAATTCAATTGACCTGGGTCTACGATCTACAATCCTAGATCTGATTTGTAGTGGATTTTTTAAATAGGTCTGGCAGCATTTAATATGTTCTTCCGCTCTGAAACCTAGTAAACCAGTTGATTAATTAAAATGACAGATTGCATTACTGCTTAAATCTAACTATTTTGACCGTGGATCGATAAGGATTTGATTAGACTTCACCATCGTTTGACAAATAATTAAGATTGATTGCCAATCCAATTGAAGGTTTCCGGCAAACCTTTTCATTGAGAGAATTCTGTCAGCATTTCTGTTTATGTTTTGAACATAATTTTAGACGTCAAATAATGTCAATTTGACAGATAAGAGTGATAACTATTTGTAAATAGGTATTTTACATTAGTGATTACTTTCTCTGTGTTTCACATAACTATATTTAACTAAGGTAGAAAAGAAATCTAATCTGGCTTCTCTGGGCATCTGGCGGATCTGGCAATTGTTGGTTTTTGCTCGACCGCAGAAATAAATTAATGTTTTTTCTGTTGTACAAGTGACAACTTCGAAGATGTCTGAAAGAGATTACACTCCTCTGAGCATAGCCTGCGTTCGGGGGTTGTGCGACAAAATATATGAGAAAAGGAAATTCGCCGGGGCTGAAATTGAAAAGTGAGGCAATAAACAATCAACATTCACTGTTCTTCTCTTTCTAATTTGGGACATTAACTTAAATAATGTATTGCACGATAAGTAACGATAGGCAACTATTTAAGCAGAATTATCAGATTTATTTACTAGGTAGCGGAGTTTATTGACACAAGTTATTTCAACATTTTATCTGTCTTGTATGTATGTATCACTGAGATAATTTTGTTCCGAAAAAAGTTGTCAGATGATAAGTAACTTTTCCATCCAGCATATATATAAACATAACAAAATGTAGTCTAGTCTGTAGTCTTTCTTTAGGTCAGAGTGTGGATAAAAGTACTTTCTTTCCTATGTTAATTGGAGGCAAGCCTGGAGATAATATGGGCTAGCCTTTAGAATTTGCCCTTTTTTAAACATCAGAAGTTGTTAAAAGTTCATTGTCCGGTATTTTTTTTAATCGAACTATTTGAATTGAGGGGGTGGGAGGGGGGGGGGGGGGGTCAGTCCCCTGCGCTCCGGGGTTGCTTCTTCTAAGTTCTAACCTAACCTACAAGCCGGTCAGAATATCTGTGCACCTCGCTGGAATGCGGCGCCTCTCCCGCTTCCCCTGTCACCTCTCCGCGCACTCCCCGGTGCGACAGTGTGCGACAGTACTGTTAGCATCTTCGTTGCCGATACACGTCCCGATAATTTTGATATTTTCGCTTTGTTGGTGTTTTGTTTTTTATTTATTATTTATTGTTAAGTTTAGACTGTTTACTGTTAAGTTTGGACTGGTTCGGTTGTTATTAAAATTGTTGTAGCTGTTAAACTGAAGTCATGGGAAAAACAATACACAGCGAATCAAGAAATCTAATCTTGAAAGTGCTCAAGTTTTTTGAATCGGAGAAAGCAAATAAACAGTACACCATACCTGTAGACCAAGTGGTGAAACAACGTTTTTACCTCCACATTTCTCGAAATAACTTTTTTTCACACCCTACCCAGACCGCCGATATGACGTCACGAGGTCAGGTGCACAGATATTGTGACCGGGTTGTATAATCCAATTTAAATTTAGCCTCAATTACCTACTCTAGCCAATATTGGCTTTCTGTATTCCATTATTGAAGTTGCCCTCTCTGTATTTCTAGTCGCTCACTTAGTAATTTGGTCGCACGGTTAGAATTTTAATATCTGAAATGCCCACTTTTTGAAAGCTCATTCTGAATTTTATTATTATCAGAAAAGCATTTACTGTTTTTTTTCGCTCATTTCAAGTATTTCGGCTGTTCATGGCCATTCGCTTAGTGATCATTCACTCAATTCGTTTTTTATTCGATTGTTTTATAATTCCCCTTAATTAATTAAGTTTCTTAAAAAAAAACAATAATTTTAAAGCGGGGCGAGGGAAAATGAAGAAAAACACCATATTTATGACTACTATATGTATTTATTCTATTTTATATTCATATTTTATAGTTTTAAGCAATTCTTCGAAAGGGTAATTTTTCTGCCTCAACACCTTTCTCCTCCACAAATACTCCATAATGCTATCATCAACATTCTAACCTAACCTATAACCCGATTGAAAAGTAGCCACAATAACCTACTCTAGCCAGTTGTTTTTGTTTGTAAATATCGAGAGATCAAGAGAGAACATTCACAAAACTACTAGAAAACGGAATGGTGTCATGAACGGCCATTTTGGTTGGTCATTTTTCACCCACAAACGTACAATAATGACAATAATATTGACAATATGACATAATCTTGACTAAGTAAGGTCTTATTGACATTTCCTTACATCAATTTTTACGGTTCGTTCACAGAAATTGTCCAATTTTTATGTTTTGTTTACAGAAATTTTCCAATTTTCATCTTTGATTTTAAAAAAAACTGCATTTCCTAACAAAAAGAAAAGCACTTTGGTGCGAAAAGTGACTGCCAGCTATCCATAAAACACTTC
Source organism: Argyresthia goedartella (assembly GCA_949825045.1). Classification (NCBI taxonomy): domain Eukaryota; kingdom Metazoa; phylum Arthropoda; class Insecta; order Lepidoptera; family Argyresthiidae; genus Argyresthia; species Argyresthia goedartella. The sequence continues at coordinate 1,870,152 of OX463827.1, read as the reverse complement.
ATTATAATCAAACTCGACTAGAATGATATAAAAACCAACCCAATTTCAGTTTTGCCATTTTTACGCTCAATGTCGTTCAAAGTTCATTGACGTTGAGCATTGACCTTGACCTTGACCTGGACCTTTCGTGCATATTTCTCAATTTTGCCGTTTCGGAATATAAAATCCGAATAAGGGCACCCCACTGCCTAGGCAGTCCTTCCTAGTAGTCTTGTGGCTGGACTCTAGAGTGATGACAGACAGAAGAATGAAAAATGTACAAAAGGTCAATTTCAAGGTCAAGGTCAGGTCATTGAACTCTGAACGACATCAAATTTTCTGAGAAAAATACATGATACGTCAAGGTCAAGGTCAATGAACTTTGAACGACATCGAGCGTAAAAAATGGCAAAGCTGAGAATTTTCTGCGAAAAATGCACAAAAGGTCTCGTTAAAGGTCAAGTCTAGGTCAATGGCCATGAGGTCAACAAACTTCGAACGACATTTCACGTTAAAAAAACAGCAACTTTGCCGTTTCCCCACCCTAATACTCCCTTATAACCATGGTCACGAATGCTTGAATAGGTTCGCGTATTTTGAAATCATGTATAAAGCATAGAAAACTAATAAAGCATAGGAAAAATCAGCAAAAGCATCTGAAACGGCCGGCTTTCTAAAGTCCTTTCATAAAATGATATCCAAAATAGTTGATCTGACACAGTAAAGTTTCCGCATCATCTTTTGTAAATCCCTACAATGACCTGCATACTTCCACAGAATGGTGAAAGACTTCAGTGACGCAAACAACTCGAGTCAGATAAAGAAGCTGATCCGAGTCCTCGGCCAGGACCTGATGTCCTCCACTAACCCTAATGTGAAGAATGGTGCCCTCATGGGCCTGTCTTCAGTTGCTGTCGGATTGGGAAAGGTAGATTTTTTTGTGCAGCCTGGGTTGTTGTGTCCTACTGCTGGGGAAAGGTCTCCCCTTTCTTAGTATTTCTAACTTCCTAGAATTAATGGATTAAAATATTATTCAGTTATGTTATGTAGGCCTGCTTCTCACACAGGAGATGCAGGTTCGTATCCTGACCATGTGCTAATGAGATAATTAATTTATCTTTAATACAGTATCGTACTTTCAGTGTTTCGGATGTCACATTAAGTTGTACACTATGTGGTAGTGGTCGTAAAACCCCTTCATCAACCCACACTGAGCCAGTGTGATGCAGTATGGCTTAATCTTAGTCGTATCCGGGTAAAGGCTTGTGCCCCTCGATGGGAACATTAATAAGCTACATTTATAAGTTATGTTATACATATGTTAACTTTTCTTGCTTGCTTTTTACAGCAATATTAACCTATGTTGATGTGAATGGTTTCGCACAGTGTTCCAATAGCAAAGAAGGTAATTGATAAACAAATGAGTGAATAACAAACACTAGCTTACAACAAAAAATCTTTTTTAAGTATGTCATCCATAAGCCCATACTGAATTATGAAAATTCAGGATATCAAGTTTTAAAAATAGTTGCATTGAGTTTTGGGGTATGTCATACCAGTTTAGTTTGTTACATAGTCTGGGCTAGGATGGATATTTAGCACCACGTTTATCTATTGGTTTGTCACCCCTCATTCCCATCCATAATTTCCAAATCACGACTAAAGAAGATATTCACTACAAAAGTTTGTCCATTGATATTTATTTTTAATTTATTGCTTATTGCACAAAATAGAACAGCTGATTTCAAAATTCTGCTGTCAAGTAGCTGTCAACTTTACATCAACCTAAAAAAAATGACAAAGTTCGGGTCGAACTTGCACACAAATGGTTCTGTATCGTTGTAAAAGAAATAATAAGCACCAAAAGTAATAAGACCAAAATAAACTAGTATTATGTCCAAACGTGGATTTGCTCCCGGAACTTAAAGTTTGCGATGCGCCATCACAACCATGTGATAAGCCGCGAAATCAACGATTATATCAAAATCATGACATGGTTTGTTATATCGCCGGGGTTGTTAAAACATGTTCCTTGTATGTGGACCCCTTTAATTTATAAAAAAAATTGTAGCTGAGAGAATGAAAGAAAGAAAATAAATTTATTGTGACATACAAAACATACTATGCCAAATAGAACTTAATATTAAAAATTACAATTTGCATGTCATTTGCAAATCTCTTGTTAGAGATAAGCTTGCCTTTGTAAATGTCTTTTCCATAAGTTTGTAATGTGAACATGCATAACACGTTGGTATTCGGAAATGTCACATCTGCATGTAAAATAAAAACCTTGTTACTCTTTGATTTTCAAAGTGAAAACATGGCTGTCGCTTTGTTGATTTTTGTAATTCACGTAATTCAATATTCGTATTTTACTGATAATACAGGGTACCTAATGTGAAAAGTTATTCCTTGGCTTTTTTGGTCAGTACCACAGAGCACATGACGGCATTATTTAGTTTCTTACTCTCGCAATCAAAAGCGTCACGGCTCTGCAAGCGCTTGGCACAAACTGAATTGGTGTTGAGTGAATTCACTCTACTTACTACTTACTCTCTTTACAGCTGCAAGAATTTAGTTTGCGCGCCTACTCTAGTATTTATACATTATTACTCAAAGAAGAGGCTCATAATTAATAAAACTACATAAAAGAAAGTGATAACAAGTACAAAAGTACATAATTATAAATAATAAGTAAACGTTACAATATACATAATGCAATAGTAATATATGTATAGTATATATAGATAGGTAGATACCTAAAAGCTAGCACAGAACAACCGCCTATGCTATGGTGCAGAAATTTGCTCAACCAAAAAACTACTATGAAACTAAACTATGAAAACTTAAAATCTGTAATCGAAGAAGAGTTCTTGATTGGCGATGGCAGGTTATTTCGTGGCAGAATATCGAAAACTGCCACGAAAATTCCAAAAAAAAAAAACAAAATTCCAAATGTCTTTATTACTGTCGACATTTACTATCGAACCATCTGAATCATGATCATGACCCACCATAAGCTTATTTTGCTAAACCCCTTAAATGCAAGTAGGTCGAAATTCGCTCGAAGGTTTATTTTAAGGATGCAACGATACGCCTCTTTGCCGATACGATACCAATACCGATACGCTTATAAAAATATCGGCGATACCGATACCGATACCGATACGCTTATTGAATTGAAAATGAAGGTTAAATAGATAAAATACAAGTCAGGTTATTATTTTTACTAGGTAATATAAAAATACAGACAGGTTGGTACAGTTTTAGTAGGTAATTAAAACTAATCAGATTTTTGTTTAAAAATAGAGCGCGGGTTTTCCCCGAGCGTAGTTCGTGCCTCGTTTGCAACGAAATAGACGAAAAAACATGCGCGTTTACATTGCATTTTTAACGTGCCTCGTTTGCAACGAAATAGACAAGACAACACTCGCGTTTACATTACATTTTTAAACCGTGAAATTTGAAAAGTATCGTTGTATCAGCCATAAAAATATCGTCGATGCCGATATATCAGCAAACCTGAAATATCGCCGATATATCGGAATCGGTATCGTATCGGTTGCATCCCTAGTTTATTTCCTTGGTAACGAACTTGTTATCATTTGATTAGGCACTGACATTTTGATAGATCTTACAAGTTTGAAAGTTTCAAACGAATTATCAGGCAAGTGGGTCATGATTCAGTTGGTTCGATTGTACATATACTTAGCAATCGTCATTTTTTGCCACTTCTCTACATTGGACCACTGTGGGATAGTCCTAAACAAGAGGATAGTCTGATATTCCACTGCTTAGTTATTATTATTTGTTGCTGTAGCGGCAACAGAAATACAGATTTTATGAAAATTTCAACTCTCTACCTATTACGGCTCATGAGATACAGCCCGCTGCCGCGCCGGACGGACGGACAGACAGACAGTGGAGGCTTAGAAGAGTGCCAAACGGGACCCCATCGGGCACGGATCCCTAAGAATACATCTGCCTGACTGATGTGGTCCGACTGATTTTTCGATCCTCTCTGGCTACTGTTGTCATTATTGTATATGTATATGTTCTAGCTGAGCTCACACCCTTCCCCCCTCTGTCCAGGACTGTACAGTGTTCCTCCCCGAGCTGACGCATCCCATCATCGCGTGTCTCAGCGAGAGCGAGTCACGAGTGCGCTACCAGGTACTATTCAACTACTTTATAACAATAACTTCTAAGGTTTATAGGTATGTTGATAAAACCTGAAACTGTTTCAAAAGGATTTTATAAATAATTACGCCTCTTGGCGCAGTATCTATTAATGTAAGTAACACACTAAAAATATTTCCATGTTTGTAAAGCCGGGTCCGGAACTCAATATCTACGTTAAAAATATATAAGTTAAAAGCCTTGTAGAAAAATGTCTGCCCCTCACCCTTAATCCAATCCTGCTCAATCCAGCAGCCACGCCTTGGATACACTGGGGACAAATGGATCATCATGTTGAGGAACATGACCCTCAATAACTATGTGGAATGTCCCGAGACGAAAAGCAACCAACATGGCCAAATAAAATGTCGCGGGGTATGTTTCGGGACACTGTTCAACGTTTCAGCGTCACGTATATAAGTTGAGCGTTGTCCGACATACGAAACATCTCACACGTTTTGTTCCCTAGTGTATCCAAGGCTTTACTCTCATTCTCATCCACTTTTCGATTTCGAATCGCCGCCTGCTACTTCAAAAGCCACTTGCTCCTTGTCAGGCGGCGGAGGCGCTATTCAACGTACTGAAGATAGCGCGCGGCGCGGCGCTCACGCAGTTCCCGGCGATGTTCGATGCACTGGCGCGCCTGGCCGCGGACCCCGAGCCGCAGGTGAAGCAGGCGGCGGAGCTGCTTGACAGACTCCTGAAGGTAACACCCACATGCCTAGCACCATCTCGCAGTTAACTAGTATGCCAGAATAGTCAATGTGCTGAAGATACAGTCGCTGACGCAGTTCGCGGCGATGTTCGACACACTGGCGCGGCATGAAGGCAAAGCTGCTGGACACTCTTGAAGGTAACACCGATATAACTGCTCTGCTTCATCTCGCAGTTCTGTAGTAGATTGATGGTGATCGCTGCTGGTGGTCAGCACGCTTTACCAGCGGCGGCACGGCATGGGACATTTATTTATAAATATGTTAATACTGGTATGACAATACCGGTTGAAGGTTACAACGTACACGAGCCCTCGACACAAAGGCTTTCTACTCTATTCCAGCTATATTGAACGCGTTAACAACTCGAGTCATTATAAACCGTGAAACTGGCAAAGTTATACCAAGGGACAATTTATGCTTAAAGATAGGTGATAATGTTGTTAAATCCAACGCTGAGGTAGCTCGAGCTTTTGAAACATTCTTCACCAATGTACTCTTACTCACAACAGAGCGTCTAAATTCATCTCCACATGAAGCAGAGACTTTATTAAAAAACAGTTATGTAGCTACTACTACAACTAGCATCAGTAATATAGATTTTAAATTTAATCATGTATATACCTAGGATATTGTCAAAACGTATAGATTACTTAACTTAAAAAATACTGAAGACCTGTGGGGTATATCAGTCAAAGTCATTAGTTCAATAATACTAGCTATAGCCCCACACCTAGCTTATATATTTAATAAATGTGTTTACGATGGAGCTTTCCCAGACCTCATGAAACACAGTAAACTGATACCTCTGTTCAAGTCGGGAGACAAGGGTGATCCTTCAAATTTCAGACCAATATCTGTTCTTCCAGCACTAATTATTTTTTTTGAAAAGATTATACTCAATCAAATGCTCTCACATTTTAACCGTACAAAACAACTCCACGCCAAACAATACGATTTGACTAGGGGTAAATCGACTACGGATGCAGGTATTAACCTTATATCTCATATTTATACTGCATGGGCGGCCGCACAGTATAATATCGGAGTTTCTTGCGATCTGTCGAAGGCATTTGACTGTGTTGATGATAATACGCTACTGATGAAATTAAATAATTATGGAGTTAGAAATAAAGCGTTGTATCTTCTAAGATCATACCTAAACAATATAATTCAATAGGCAGAAATCAACGTTTTAAATCTGATGGATCGGGAGTAAAAATTGGCGTTCCACAAGGTTCCAAATTAGGCCCTTTCTTATTCCTGGTATATATTTACGATCTGCCTTTCATGGTGGAGAAATTGACTGACATAGTGTTGTTTTCTGATGACACTTCACTGGCCTTCAAAATTGAAAGACAAAAAGAAGATTTTGATGATGTTAATGGAGTATCGTCTTTAACCTTGAATTGGTTCACAGTTAATAATTTATTGTTAAATGCTGGTAAAACCAAATGTATCAAATTGTCACTTCCAAATGTCAGGCAAGTTGAGACCAGTTTGGTATTAGACAGCAGCACGTTAGAATAAGTTAATGACACGAAGTTTCTTGGAATAACCATTGATAGCAAATTGCAGTGGGGACCCCACATAGATAAATTAGCGGGTAAATTAAGTTCTGCGGCTTACGCTGTTAGGAACATCAGACAAAGCACGGATGTGGCTACATCTAGGCTAGTATATTTTAGTTACTTGCATAGTGTCATGTCCTACCTATGGTATCTTGTTGTGTGGGAAAGCAGCTGATATTCAAACTATTTTTATTTTACAGAAAAGAGCTATTCGAGCAATTTATAATTTAAAACGAACATACTCCTTAAGAGAACTTTTTAAAGAAATTGGCATACTAACTGTAGCTAGTCAATTTATTTTCGAAAACATAATGTATGTCCGCAAGAACCTTACAACATTTTCCAAACTTAGCGATAGCTGTAATATTAACCTAAGAAATAATCACAGACTACTTGCGCCCCGGTTTAGAGTCGCGAAGGTTAGCAATTCTTTCAAGGGTCAATGCATTCTCTACTACAACAACATACCTCTGGAGATCTTGAATTTGCCATTTGAGCAATTTAAAAACCATGTTAAAGCGACTTTGTCGAAAAAGGGATATTACAATGTTCAAAATTACTTAAATGACGGGGCTGTATGGGGTTAATCTGGCTCAACACAGAACTTGCTGTTAATAATTTTGTAATTATTTATTCCTGCTTATTAATTATGATATAATGATAATATAAAATTTGTATTAGTTACTTAAGTACTATCGAACCATCTGAATCATGACCCACCATAAGCTTATTTTGCTAAACCCCTTAAATGCAAGTAGGTCGAAATTCGCTTGAAGGTTTATTTCCTTGGTAACGAACTTGTTATCATTTGATTAGACACTGACATTTTGATAGATCTTACAAGTTTGAAAGTTTCAAACGAATTATCAGGCAAGTGGGTCATGATTCAGTTGGTTCGATTGTACAAGCAATTTTTAAAAGAGATCTAAAAATCAATCTGTGGGAGTTTTTACGCCCTTCTCCCACAGTGGTCCAATGTAGAGAAGTGGCAAAAAATGACGATTGCTAAGTATATGTAAATATCTACAGTAATAAAGACATTTGGAATTTGGCCATATTGATGATATGACCCAACAATGGTATTTGCTAATTCGCATAGTACAGAAGATAGATGGAGTGAGTAATATCGGGGTGGAGCAGTGGATACACACATATTATTTGACTCTATCACCCCATACGGAAAGGAACACGTGAAGATGATGTGTTTGTTTGTAAATTACATTATCTTGTTTGTTCTATTAATCACTTTACTTAGAAGTTAGTATAGAAGTCGTTTGCGGTTTGTCGGTTATAAACAAATAACTAATTCGTTACAAATGCGTCACCGACGACTGCAAGCGATATAAGGATTGAGGAATATTTTTAATTATTTGTTTTACGTCAACAATTCACCTCATTATACACCATTGACCGCACAGTTGTATTACAACGCTAGAACGATCGTGCGTTAATTATATTGTGTTCTGGCGTAGTATTTTCTGTACCTATTATTACGGGCCTATTACATTTAAATGATTATATAACTTGTATTCAATATCATTATATTTCACACGTAACTCATAGAGAGAATGGTCTAAGATTGGATCCAAGATTAATGATCATTTATAAGACAATGTAATAGGCCCTTCTTAGGAACATTTACGCAATTTACCACTGCGCTACTTGCCACTGTCGCGAACCCGCCACTGTATCCAATTAGTCACTCTCTTTCTCAGGAGATCGTCACAGAGAGCCCGGCGTTCTCCGTGGAATCGTTCGTCCCCCTACTACGCGAGCGGCTGTACGCGCGATCAGCGGCCGCCAGACAGTTCGTGGTGGGCTGGGTGGGTGTGCTCGACGCCGCGCCGGGGCTGCCGCTGCTGGCGCTGCTGCCGGAGCTGCTGGACGGCTTGCTGCACATGCTGGACGACGCGCAGCCCGAGATACGGAGGATGTGAGTGTGCGCTTCACGTTTGTCCCCAGGAAGATTAGTGCTGACTGCCCCTATAGAAATCATCATCTTCATCATCGATCAGCCCCCAGTCACCACTGTTGGGTAAAGGCCTACCACACCACCTCGCACACTTCTGTACCACGCCATCCACTCCGGTCCTGACCTTCCCGCATCCACTGCTTAGCAGCTAAGCCGATGATGTCGTCCGTCCATCGTCTGCTGGTCTGCCCACTGGACGTCCTGCGGTTCTGGGTAGCCAGGTTAACCTTCACATCTCCGTAGCTGGGCTAGCACCCTGTGACGCAAAATGAAATATCGAATAACTTGCTAAAAGTGGTCATGACTTAGCCTCTGCCACCCCGTATGGGAAAAGGCGTGACGCTTTGTTATATGAACTTCTATAGCAGCTGTGAATAAAAGTTTTAAATGAGGATGCCCATTAAGTTCCTACAAAGAATACAAATTATAGCAGAGGCTATTTTATATCGCGGAAGTGGGAGATGTATGACATATGCAGGCAGGCGGAGGGAGCGCCAGAGCCCCTTAAACCTCCTTTGGAAAAATGGCGAGACACACGAAAATAAGTACCCTAGCTAGAGTGAGAGATTATCAGTGAAGTTGTATATTATTTATACCTTGAATAAATGAGTGTAATAGATTAAGTGACCGGTATTACTTCAGGTGTGACATACAGCTGAACGAATTCCTGCGAAGTATAAAGAAAGACCCAACCAAGGTGGACTTCCAGGCGATGATCAATGTACTGATCACGCATGCGCAGTCACCGGAGGAACTGTTACAAGTAAGTCGATTTGAGGAGAGCGAGAGTAATACAGAGTTTTCCACGGATGCTAAAACGGTGAAGGAAAACATGGTCAGAATACTTGCACATCAGTAATTATTGACCGAGCGAGCGAAGCGTCCAGTTTCGAGATTGGCCAAAAATGCCATTGTCCGTCTGTTTGTTCTCGCCTGTATTCGCGCATCGCCTACGGTCGCAATTTTCAACCGATTTTGACGAGAATTGGCACACAAGTTCCTTGATCTATTTTTTTTTATTCGATCGCAATTTTTGATTGGGGGCAAAATGTGGGAAAAGTGGGGAAGTTTGCTGTACCGTTATTTATCGTCGGTTGTCAATCAAATTTGAGAGGCTCACTAAGGACTTCATTCTACACTAGATGGCAAATTCCCAAAATTCAGTTGATTTAAACAAACTAGATTGGTTCCGGCATTTTGTCACTGAATGACTCATCATCGATCATCAACATTCTAATGATTATAAGAGTTCACGAGGTCGACAGTTCTCACCACTACCGCTAGTAATAATAACCTAATACATAAACTCCTCTTCCTAACTTCTGTCAGGGGAATATTTGTGTTTGATAGGCTCATTATCACTTCCTATGTAACTTACGCACCATATTTAGGGTTCCGTACCCAAAGGGTAAAAACGGGACCCTATTACTAAGACTCCGCTGTCTGTCTGTCTGTCTGTCTGTCCGTCTGTTCACCAGGCTGTATCTCATGAAACGTGATAGTTAGACAGTTGAAATTTTCACTGCTGATATATTTCTGTAGCCGCTATAACAACAAATATTAAAAAACGGGATAAAAATAAATATTTAAGGAGGCTCCCATACAACAATTCATTCAATACCACATACAAACTTATGAATGCACCTGGTTACGTACATGGAGTGTGAAAGTAGCCGCACGAATAACTTTGTAAACAACATTTTGCTATGTAAAATCCAAACTATTCACTCCACAGCATCCCTACCATTGTACGTTGGTTTGACTCGCACTTGACTGATTTTTATATGATACCCACAATATCATCTTGTGTATTAGATACAGGTCTAAACATAGTTTTAGGTATGCATCATAATTAAAAACAATATAGCTATAAATTATCTTACAGTTAAATATATTATCACCAACTTGTAAGGAGGTACTTACTTTGTAACCCTCATTGTCCACGATGTTAATAAACATTTCATGATTCGTATGTCCCGGCTGGCGGCGATAGACTGACCCTCTGTCATTCAAATGTGAGTTTTTGAATAAAACCGCTATGCGTGGTTATGTGCACAAATATACAAATATTTTGTGCCTCTGCCACAAAAAGGTATAGTAAGGACTATACGAAAGAAAAAAAAATGGGTCTCCCGTAATAACTTGTAATTCAGCTCATCGGGTCAATGAGATTAAATTAGTACATTACGCTACAAGGGAAGTAAGTGAGCTATTACGGAACGAGATGCAATTTGGTGCCCGTGCGAGCTTCGCTCGCAAAGGGCTCTAAGGATCGAGTGCACCCGAGATGTTTAGACGGATATAGTTCGAGGGTGCAATAGCTACTTACAACCCGAGAGAAGTATACTACTTTACACCTTTCTTGCGAGGAAAATAAAACACAACAAATAAAATAAAACAATGTAATTTAAATTCATATCAAAAAACTAATGAGGTACCTACATATTATTTTTCTTTTGATTTATTTGGCAAAAGGTTGTCGATTACATTCTCAGCTTCCATATCCACTTCATCACTTGACATTTTTAATTAGGTAATTAATTTGAGATAAACTTTATAAAACTTCAAATAATATCGATTGAATTACCGCCAATTTTTTTATTTTTTTTGTGTTGGTTGAGTTTTTGACCAAGGAGGTTTGCATAGCTTGAACTGTAAAGTTGTATGAAAATCCATTACATATCAAGCATTGCTTGTTCTGTAAAGTAATTTGAAAATGGAACGTAGTTTTCAATGCAGAAAATGAATGAATGACGTAAAGACTAACTTACATTCACTCTTTGAACGTAAGTAAGTGGGTCTTTACGAGCAAGGCAGGTGTAAAATAATAAGAATACATTTGCGAGCATTCCTTTGAGAAAGTTGTTCATAATCATGGGTACTATTCCCCAAAATGTTGTCAGGTAATTAAAAGTCACCTTCTATTTATATTTTGTTTACTTTTAGTTACTCAACCTAATGTTTTCTTCTATTTATATTTTGTTTACTTTTAGTTACTCAACCTAATGTTTTCTTGTATTTATATTTTGTTTACTTTTAGTTACTCAACCTAATGTTTTCTTCTATTTATATTTTGTTTACTTTTAGTTACTCAACCTAATGTTTTCTTGTATTTATATTTTGTTTACTTTTAGTTACTCAACCTAATGTTTTCTTCTATTTATATTTTGTTTACTTTTAGTTACTCAACCTAATGTTTTCTTCTATTTATATTTTGTTTACTTTTAGTTACTCAACCTAATGTTTTCTTCTATTTATATTTTGTTTACTTTTAGTTACTCAACCTAATGTTTTCTTGTATTTATATTTTGTTTACTTTTAGTTACTCAACCTAATGTTTTCTTCTATTTATATTTTGTTTACTTTTAGTTACTCAACCTAATGTTTTCTTGTCAGCTGACCGCAATAACATGGATCAAGGAGTTCGTGGAGTTAGCCGGAGCGGAGATGTTACCGTACGCGTCAGGCATCCTGCTGGCTGTGTTACCATGCCTGGCGTACTCCGATGAGCCGAGGAGGAGTATCCTTTGCTAACTGGCTCGTTGCTCTGAATTACAACAGCATCATTCCTCATTGCATCTTGTCGGCGTCATTGTCATCTGCTAACTTCAGCCAACTGCAGAGTCTAGCCTCTTCTTAAGCATGTCGTTTCTTTATGTCCTCTGCTTTCCAGCCACTCCATCCACAATATCGTCTCTAGATTGCTACCGATCGCTTGGTCTGCCCGGTGGCCTTTGACCTGAATTTTAAATCGCGTTTACCTAGTCGGTCCATAAGTTCTGTCACAAATATTTTGCCGCATAGTAAATAATACCAAGTTTTATTTTATTTAATGCTATACTATGTATGGTTTGATAGCTCATTAAATACTAATGAATTAGAACGATTATTGGATTTAAATGCTTAAAGCCATATTACACAAATGCTAGTTTCTTCAGAGATTTTGCACTTTTTTAACCAATCAAAAATACGGACGTGATTCACTTTCACTTTTTTCCATGACTCTTAAAACCTTTCAAACTTACGTGAGATTTTAGTCAGAACACTCTCTGAACCCGTTACCTTCATTTTGAAGCATAAGATAACTAAGTCTGGGTAAAACTAATTTTCATATTCACATTTTACGTAGTGTACTTGTTGCCCACAAGATCATTTTTATACGTTTTTCTGAAAACGTAAAAAGTACGTAAAGTTCTCTTTGGGAGCAGTTGGAACTGAAAGCTAACATAAAATCAAATGCTAGTTGATAAGCATGGTCTAAAATCGAGGTTTCAGAATAAAAAAAAAAGCTTGTTGGTTATCTGGAACACTGTTTTTTTATTAAATTTGTGGTAAGTGGTATTTTTGTCAGTTGCGGCGTGTTTTGGGTTCGCGATTGTCTGAAGTTATAAGGTTTTTTGTCATATTACGATAATCGTACAAAATGTATTGTATTGCAATTTGATTCGTATAAAATAAGCTTTTTAATCATGTATAATACGAATAAGAAAAAGTTTATTGCTGAGTTTTATCTATCAAAAACCTTGTGACAGAACTTAAGGACCGACTAGGTGTATACAAAAATGGTAAACTTTATTTTGATTACAATTGTGCAAGTGACATACCTTTATTATTTAATGAACAATAACGATATCAAAACAATGAAACTGACATCCTCAATAACTAAAAAAAATACAATCAAAATACTATCTACACACGCTTCGTCAAAATGCATTTAAAAATCAATTAGAAATTATAAAATGTCAAAATTTAAAAATAACGGAACAAGCCGCCCCGTGACATTTCCGTGCTAAAAATTCCAATAACGCTGACAGCATTTCCGCGCTGAGCAGCCAGTGATATCCTCGTAATATATGTACAATATCTTTAAGTTAAAAAGATTCCTGAACACCAAACCAGACATTCGCGAGACCGCAGCCACAGTGAACTTCCAGCTCACAAAACTTGTCGGCCAGTCCGACGACGCGACCTCTCAGACCGAGTTGGCCCCACAGACTGGTGACGTGGCCCCACATGCTGACAAGGATGGGAGACTGGACCTTCAGGCTGTCGTCGGGGTATTGGTTCAGATGCTGCATCACAGCTCGGTTCACACAAAAGTGGCTGCGCTGGATTGGATACTGCATTTGTATAATAAGTTGCCTAGTGAGGTTAGAATTTGTTTATTTGTATAATAAGTTGCCTAGTGAGGTTAGAATTTGTTTATTTGTATAATAAGTTGCCTAGTGAGGTTAGAATTTGTTTATTCTTATCAATTCTATTACAAGTGACACTCTCATTTGTGAGCAATATCGGCAGCTCTATTTGCTCCCTGCTAGGTACGAGTCTCCGTCATTAAGTGTCAAATCATCCGGTTTTCTGACAATATAATTCAGGTTTCCCCACGATATTGGTAATATCGTCAATCGACATGTCTGCTGGTGGAGCCACGCTCCTATTTCAGTGATCTTAAACTCGCCTTGCCAAGTGTCGTAAAGTCTGATTGATCTTATTGCATTTCCAGATGTCAGAGCAAACAGAGCACATCTTTGTGAGCGCAGTAGCTGTAGTTACTGACACGGCCGACGACGTCGTGAGACGCGGCTTGGCGGTGCTGGCTGAGATCTGCACGTGTGGAGTGTCACAGCAAGCCAAGCCAGGTCCCTGTGCGTTTCAATACACTCACATTCATCGCTATCATCCTATCAGGGAACCCACTGTTGAATATACAGGCCTTCTCTCACCGATGAACTCGGTTCCTTGCAAGCACCCGCATCCATTGGCTTCCGGCTATCCTCACTATTTCATCGGCCATCTGGCAGGTGGTCTTTCGACTGATCTTTGGCTTCCTCTTCGCAGAACTCGTAGCACAAAAAAAAACAGTCCTACAATAATTACACCATTGTTTATTACAGACGATCTAGAATCAAGTCCCTACTACTACAAGTTCCTGCAAGCTTTACTCAGACTATTGGCAGCAGACGAAAATCTTTTAGAAGACCGAGGTGCTTTTATTATCAGGTAAGAACTAAAATACAAGTTTATGCAAATATTTAGCTTCGGTAAATGTCATGATGGCGCATGAACCTCAGTAGAGCGGTCGAAGCTCTGCTAGAGGTCCCGGGCTCGAATTACTGCTGGGGAGGAAAAAAACGGAAAAATTGGACATCGCTGTTTCTGGATCCCACGAGACCGGACAAGGCCTAATGTGAAGCCTAGGCTGTTTATATTGTCTGTCTGTCTGTCTGTCTGTCTATATTAATAATATTTTGTGTGTTTTTGTTTAACCACATGTCTATTTCCAGACAATTATGCGTTCTATTAAACGCAGAAGACATATACAAGGCTCTCTCGAAGATTCTACTCGCTGAGAAGAACCTCCGCTTCGTGGCGACTATGGTGGACGTACTCAACATGATACTACTGACTGCGGCTGAATTGTACGACCTTAGGTTGCAGCTAAGGAACTTTGACAAGCCTGTGAGTATGGGTAAGGGTTAGGGTATGGGAGTGACCATATAATCATATAACGTAATAAAAGAAGTTGTTAACGCTCCTTCAAGTTCAGACAATGCCGTTGTTTGACAGAAATGGACTTTTCCTCGGGATGTTTTCAGTTATCTATCGAGGGATTGTCAAGTACAGAACTTGATTTGTAATCTTTTGAGGATCAAGACTGTGTCAGCCATACTACTTTTCGTGTTGATTGATGGCACTGGTGACATAAAGGCCAATATCAAAAGAACCTTCCTCTCAGTAACCGAACGCTCATTCGTTTGTGTATTTAGACGATATGTATGCATATATTTTGTGACTTCCAGGCGACGCACTCGTTGTTCGCGGTGCTGTACTCGTGCTGGTGTCACAGCCCCGTGTCGCTACTGGCGCTGTGTCTACTCACGCACAACTACTCGCACTGCAACCGACTCATCAGCACTTTGTATCCTTTGCTAGACGTTCGCCCCCTGTCACTGTCACGCTAACATGGAGTATTGAATGAATGAGTGGATATACGTGGGCACAGTTGTGCCTCGCCACCTTGTGCCTTGTGCCTTGTGCCTTGTGCCGCGTTGTGTTGGACGCTGGACGCCACAACACAAGAATGTAACGCTCTAGGCTGGCGTGTTGTTTAGTTTGCAGTCCAGATTTATCTTTCCAGTCTCCTGCCACTGTTGAGTAAATTTCTCCTTTTTAAGATATGGTATTTTTCTCAAACATGCTTATGAATGTGAGCATTATTGTGACAACCTTCTTTGAGATAAATCGAACTTTCTGTACTGCATTGCTGTCCTGGAGGCCTAATACCAACTTTTGAGAAACCATCACTACACGTGCTTTCAAAAGCAGGCCTTCAACAGGCCTGCTTAAAAACGTAATATGACTGTCTTATAGGTGAACCGTCTTTGCCCTGCTAGTCCGCCAAGGTGAATGGTTAGCTTGTGTCTGGTCAAACATATACAAATACATAGATAGACAACAAATATAGATTGCCTATCTACTGCATAAAATGCCATACGATTAAATGAACCACCACTCTCTGCAAAAAGAGAATCGCCACAATCATTGGAATCTCAAGCCCCAAGGAACAGGCGAAACATACCATTAAGGAGGCGCCAAAGACGGTGTCTGGTATTAACAGCTGCAGATGCAAGGGAGCAGCTAGTGTCGGCTTCTCAAACTGAAATGAAATGAAATGAAATGAAATGAAATGAAATCTTTGAAATGAAATCTTTATTGATATTATTATGGTTTACAAGATTTTACTTACAAAACTAAGGATATACTTAATTAGGAACATTTATATCGTAAAATAGGAGGGATCTGTGACAACCGAACTAGTGAAAAACACTGTATCTCGGTAGTCAAATGGTGCTCGATAAATTACATTGTAACGGCACAAAGGCTAAGGTCGAGCCACCGCTATCAGTAGCTATGATCGTCTATTCTATCTACCCCAAAAAGAGATGTCCCGATTCAGCTGTAAGATTTGTAAGTTAAGAATGATAAGTTCGAATTTCTCGTTCGTTGAGAAGTTCGTTAGGCGTACAATAGTCGAGCGGAAGATTGGTTCAGGAAGTTACAGTTTCAAGTTAGACAGAGAAAGCATATATGTCCGCGAGCCGGTAATTCGCATCAGTCAGCGATGTATTGCGCCAGGTCAATCGTTGTTATATTTTATGTGATGGTACCATTTGGTTTTTGTATATATGGGCGCTTGGAACTTCTTTTAGTGGTCGACCACAGTTTATAATATTTGTTTGTGATATCGTATAGATATCCGTCGTAGTTTTACGACGTGAGTACTCAATGAATGCTCGCTAGTAGCGGCTTGTGGTGGTTCCAATTATATATTTGGTTCACGGCAATAACGATCCGAAAAGACCGGTTTACACAATTGCGATTTGATTCTCCGAAATGGGTTCTGAACTAGCGGTTACCTCAAAAGGTCCGTAACGTTTTGAAACCTTCAACTCTGCGCAATTTGAGCTGGATGTTATCGAAACGTAGTCACTAGCGCTTTAGGTTTAGGAGATCTAACCCACACCATAGCGAAGTGCATAGTTCGATAAATACCGAACTATGAATTCCACTAGCCGCAGCACGTCCTCAACTGAGCCTAATCATATATACCGACTCAGCCTACACATTAGACCTCCAGCGAAATTTACATTTAATTTAAAGACGCAACTTGAATCCAATCTGACCCAAGGCAAAGCAAAACACCTACCCGGTCCTAAACAATGAACTTTAGACTGTAAATTGATCTCTTCGCGCGTCCCCGACAACACTCAAATGTCAAAATATCAACAGGATATGTTATCTGTGTTGACACCGGTTTAACTTTGTTCTGAATTTGTTATTTCCATCCGCGGAACCTCATCGATCAAACAGTCTCCCTATGCCCTGCCAACCTAGGTTTAGCCGCAACTAAACTCCTGTCTAGCCTAGTCTAAAAACCTAGTGTTCCACGTCCATTATCGACACCACTCGAAAATGGTTGAGTTTGATTTGAATGTGCTTGTATGTTTAATGACTGTGTGTGTGGGAATTTCAAAACTCGCTACTCGAAGGAATGAGGAGAGGATTAGCCCGCGAATATCCTAAGAGCCAATCCAGGAACCCTATGGTGAAGGAAAAAGGAATTTAGGGTCGCTCCAAGCCCAGACTCAGACTCAGATAATTGACTTACAAGTTCTTATCTAACGACCCAAGGATAGTTTTGGAATTTGGGGTAGGTTGATATAAAGGATAGGAACCGAGGTATATCTCGGCGCTTCAGACACTCACGAAAAACCACTGAAACTTCGCAATCACAATTTCGTATAGTTCTGATGCGTAACACGGCAGACAAAACTGTTTAGAACTCGTGAAAGACGACTGTCACAGTAGCTAGACGCTGAGACTGAATGCTCTCCCTTCCCCTGCCATTTGTATTTATACACCCCACACGTCTGAAAGAAAAAAAATCAGCGTCCTTTGCGAACACGCTCTGCCCAAGCGAAGCTTCTTATCACTAACTACACAGGGTCTATTTTCAACCATGCCATGCAGATCCGCCGTTCTACAAATTGTGTGTACGCATATTCACTATGATCAACCGTAGGTTATCACTCAAATCATTTGGTACTGCCGATACACAGAATCTGTTGATCGCTGACCAATAAAAGCTTGTTGCGATTAATTAAGCATTCCCGACCGCTAGGCGCGCGAAGCAAAGACCACTAGAATGCTATTCATACTAGTCGTATCAGACCCTCCATCTCATACCTCAATCGCAATTGTATATTTGCAATCAACATAATAGCTTTCTCCGTATCGTCCCATAATAACCTTTCATTATTTAGTTATTCATAATTTTATTCAACGCGCAGCCAAATCGGCTCTGATCTCTACACATCTCGCAGGAATGCGACAAAAAAACCTGACCTGTAAACTTCCTCGAACCATCCCACGCGTCGGCTCTGTTTTTTGCTAACTTGCCACTGAGCTACGCAAAACCCCCAAACGTTATCTGAACCGATTCTCGTATTCAAAACAGCGCGGCGTTGGGCTAGCCCTCTATCACGCAGAATGAAGTATCAAATGTACCGACTCTCGTGTACCATTACAACATGTAAGGGATAAGCAACTTACTTCTCAAGTAGATTCGGTTTCGTCTAGGTACTGGGGCAAAAACAAAAATTATGGATATAGAATTAGAATTAAAAAATAATAAGAAAAAATGTGCCTGCTCTTTCGAGATGATAGGATGTAAGATTATAAACTTAAAGTAGATGAAAAGCAGGGTGAGTGGTTGAGGTGTTGAGTTGTGTCTGCACAAAACTAATGAAAGTTAAATGCAGGGTGTGTAATTGTATGATAGTGTGTGTGTGTGTGTGTGATGTGAAAAAAAAAGCAAATTGTAACTATGTTTTAAGAAGACATTCGGTTTCTTCATAGCAGAGATTTTGTAACCACTTCGTTAGGTGAGTTTTGCAGATGTTCTTATTGAGGGGATACATATTGAGAATTCGATTGATGCTGTTATATAGACGAGGGCCCAAGATCAGGAAAAACCTTTCAGAAAATGCCAATCTGTGTTTTTTCATTGATGACGTATTGAAAACTCTGTCATTACTCGCGCTCAGATTGAGTTAACCATCCCCCCTTATAGAGGGGGATCAATCCAAATGGATCAGTAGGGTAGAAGTCAGACTGTATTAGAGATAGCGACATCTGTCTGCAAATAAAAACCCAACAATAAGATAATTATATTATTTTAGTAAATGTGATTGGTTGATGAGATTCATAATGATGACCGATTCATATTAATTACGACATTTTGCAAATTATTTAAATTGAGCTTGTGTTTAAACGATTACCAAAAAATTCGAAAATTTACTACCAATAAATTCGAAATGACTGCCAAAATGGATGGACGTCCACCAAATTGTGTTTGGATAAATGATCACCAAACCTCCTTTTTCTGTTTTGTGTACTTAAGTTTATGTTTTAAGTATTTTTTGTTGTTCTAACATGTTCAACCTAATACGAAGGATAAAGGGGGCTTCGCTTCGCTCACCCCCTTTACCCTTCACCTAAGCTACCGCAGTATTTTGCCCTGATATTTTCTGCAATATTGTCTTCAAGAAGCTGGCGGTCCCGTGGGCAGACCGAGGCCATTGACGTTGGTGGCAGAAGACTTACTAACCTTCGCTTCGCCGACGATATTGTCCTGTTTGCCCCATCTGCAGCCGAGCTCCAGCGTATGTTACAGGAACTCAGCAATGTAAGCCTTGAGGTTGGACTGAAGATGAATCGTTCAAAAACCCAGGCCATGACTAACAGTGTCAAACGTAGGGTCGAGGTAGATGGGCAGGAAATACATTATGTCGATGAGTACATTTACTTGGGCCAGAAAGCCTCTTTTGAAAACAGGCAGGATAAAGAAATCGATAGACGCATTTCTAACGCCTGGAAGAGCTACTGGTCCTTGAAGGAGCTTATGAAGGGTAACCTTCCGCTGACCCTCAAGCGCAAGCTCATCGACATGTGTATCCTGCCTATCCTAACCTACGGCGCTCAGTCATGGTCTTTGACCGAACTTCAGAAGTCCAAACTCAAAGTTTGCCAGCGAGCAATGGAGCGCAGCATCCTAAGTGTCCGTAGGACGGACCGCATAAGGAACACCACACTGCGCTCCTTAACTGGCATCGCTGATGTAGGTGCACAAACCGCTTAGCTAAAGTGGAACTGGGCCGGCCACGTAAGTCGCATGCACCCAGACAGATAGGTGAAAATCGCCACTAACTGGGTGCCACAGGACGGATACCGGCGTAGAGGCAGGCCTAAACGGAGATGGCGGGACGACCTCGACAAGTTTTTGCCGGGGTGGCCGGAGGTGGCACAGACCAGGGAAGTGTGGACGAAAGAGGGGGAGGCCTTTGCCCAGCAGTGGGACACCTTGAGGCGACGTGAGTTCAGGAATACGCTTACTTGAAAATTTATATATAATTGAACAACTTCAGTTTGGTTTCCAGAAATTTTACATAGAAATCTTAAGACCTTTCTGCAGGGTCAACAGCTATTCAAAACACGATTAAGCACTTTTGGCTCGATAGAATAAAATAGCGAACACGACTCTAAATTGCACTGTTTAAAAAATATAACTATTCAATTCAATCATCTTTTGGAACGAAAATTATGCCAAAATTTGCATAGTTTGAATTACGAGCGTAATCAGCTATTACTTTATAAAATAAAATAATTTTAATTAAATAATAAAAAAAACAGCGATTTGCGGCCGCGCACTCCCGCGGCCCTCGATCGCTCTCAGCCTTCAGTGCTCCGCGAGCTGCGTTCTAGGTTTGACCTGTGTCGCTGCTCTGTGCGGCGGCGCGTCGTTTCATAAAAATGGGTAACAAAAAAGAATAAAAGGAAACGTTCAAGACTTCGTCACGGTAATTGTAATGCAATTCCGAATGGTAGGCAATGTACATTTTTAATGTCAAAGCAATACGATAAACAACGTAATTATTTCTGTGTTGTCAATAAACAATAATATTACGTTTCGCTGTTTTAGTTGGTCGGGCCACAATAAAGAAAATGACAATCAAATGAAAATCAAATCAGTAAGTGGCAATTATAATATATGTATTTTGAATAATTTTTTAAAGAAAAATATAAAAGAGGGCTAATTGGAATTGAGGGGCTAATTGAAACTAATAGAAAACGCAGCCAAATCTCTGCAGTTCCAATTAGCCCCCTTTTCCCGTTAATTAATTAGTATATTCCAGAACAATGTAAAATAATCATAGTTAGAAGCGAATATCTTGTGTGGATGTCCAAACCCAGAACTACTCCGATGTTCGAATTTCGATCGTTCTACAGTGACAGTGCCATCCCGCTTAACCAAATATAGTTTGACAGGAGGCCGAGAGGGACGGCACTATAACACGATACGGGAGTCGCCTGCACCGGGAAATAAACACAGTATAAGAAAATATCAGTAGAACAACTACGGTTTTTTATTTTTCATGCGAGAAACATAAATTTTCCTTGGCTAATTATCTGTAAAGCCGTTCAATAGTATTTGAGTGTATCGTGCAGGGAATTTCTGTTATCAGTGTGGAAACTGTTCACGTCAATTTCATAGTCAATTTTAGAAATATGAATGTATTCAATTTTATTTCAGATGCGAAAGTTCATCTATTATGGACTGTACGGACAAAAAAGGTCGCCTTTGGTGCAGCTGCGCACAGTGTCGCCGACACCGTAAGTATAGACATAACAAAATTAAATTAATGTGGATATACTGTGTGTTGTTTTGGTATTTCGTATATACATGGGTCGTTTACAATTGTATTACTTCTACAGATATATAGTATTGTTTTCAACTTTATTTCAGATGCGACAGTTCGTTGGATGAAAATATTCAGCCTTTGGTGCAGTTTGATACAATTTCACCGACACCGTAAGAATAAAATCAACAATATAATATATTCAAGTTGATTCTTCAAAAGTGCACATAAGAATATACGTTAAATATTAGCTTATTTTATCGACTAAAATGATATTAAAAATAATAAAAAAAAAATATAATATATACAGGTTGATTCTTCAAAAGTGCACATAAGAATATACGTTAAATATTAGCTTATTTTATCGACTAAAATGATATTAAAAATAATAAAAAAAATACCTTTTTTTTATCGGACTTCAAAGTGTTTTGTTCGGGCACTGTGACCTCTATTTGCAAATTTTATGATATCTTTTGACATAGGAGGTCGATCGTGTTGAAAAAACACGGTAAGATACTCAAAAAAATCCAAAGCTGATGAGTATTTAAGATATCACAATATAATCCGTTCAAGTAGTAATAAAATAATTTTTTTGGAGAAAAACTCGTAGATTTTCTTTGATTTTCAGCCATTGATTTCAGATCATCCAGCGATACTGATTCTGATATCTGGAAGATGATTTTTGTATTGTTTAACTGTTAACTGTGAAAAATACTTACGCTTGATAAATATTTGTTTTAGGAGCCAGAAAGATGAATCATTAATAATAGAAGAAGAACATGGAAATCGTATGAGTAAAATCAGTATGGGCCGAAGATTAATAGACATACCATATTTTTTAATACATTAGGCATAACAACTACAGAAGTCAGACGACGTGCGCGAGCTTGTCTTCGAAATGCCGGAAGCCATTTTGAACACCAAATTTAATAACAAGATGTGACTGATATCTCTGCGGAATTTGTGAAATGTTAGTTACCTTTCTACTGCTGAGTACCGTTGCAATAATAATACCTAGCAGGTATTATTATTGAAACTTTGTTACCTGAGGCGAGTCCGGTTTGAGGTATCCCTGCATGTAAAGTCTCATATCTCCGTGAATTTGAGACGTAGTTTGTTATTTGATACATCAATAAAAAGGGGAAAAAATAAGCATTTTTTTTAGAAATTTAATAATTTTTCACCAACACATTTTTTTAAATACACATTGAAATGATAAAATCAATCATTTTTATTTCGGAATACAAAGTTCCATAGTTTGTAAGTAGTACTATTTGTAACATTAACATAACAATAACACTTAAAATTATAATAAGATTCAATCAATTAAAATTAAAATGAAGTCATGCTAATAAAAATTCAAATTAGGTCATTACATTAAATTAGGTTATTTTACAATATTAATGAAATAAAATAAAAATAAACAAATTAAAATTTAACTGACACAAATTACAAATAACAATTAAATTCAATACATTCAGGTGGATTTATGCATTCATCTCATATAGATAGGCCTGCCCGTGGAACGGCTCAGTTTGCCACACACTGTCAGTGTACCTGTAATAACACTAACCCAGTGTTTGAGTATAGGCCCCTTCGAGCCGACCCGCAATGACCTGCAGGATGCTGTTGGCGCTGCTACGCGTTCTGCTCAGTAAGGAGGCCGTCCTCTTACGTATGATGGCGTGAAATCCATCAGTACGTGCCTCAACAAACATACCCGACGCACTACAGTAGCGCGGCAGCCCCAGCAACATCCTAAAAGCATTGTTGTACTGGACGCGCAGGGCGTTGAGAGCTTTTTGGGTATAGTTGACCCATAGGCTGCACGTGTAGAACGAATGACAATATGCCTTGCAGAGTGTGATTTTGACTGGCTTTGTACAACGTGCAAACCTACGAGCCAGCATATTTGCCCTAACTGCCAAAGCCCTGCGCTCCCGCTCAATGTCTAGGTCATCCCTCAGGTCGTCTGTCACTATATGACCAAGGTACTTAAAACACGTCACTCTTTTGAGTGTATTACCATACAGTCTCAAAGCCGGCACTTCACTCGGTAGTTTATTACCAGTCTTAAAGATCATAATCTCACTTTTTTTGACATTATATTTGATGCCGTGTCTTTCTGCATATCGTTCACATGTTGTAAGTAATTTTCTCAAGCCCCCTGGTGACGGACTCAGCAGCACCATATCGTCTGCATAGCTTAAGTTGTTGCAGCTTTTACCATCAACGTAGCATCCCGCATGCATACTGCTGAGTTCACCGACCAGATCGTTCACATACAGATTAAATAGCTTGGGCGATGTTAATCCCCCCTGCCTCACTCCACATTCCATCCGATACGCCTCCGAAAACTCATTTCCCCATTTTACTTTGTTGATTTGATTTTCATACCAAAATTTAAAGATATTAACAATTTCCGCCGGTAGTTTAGACGCTCGACACTTATCCCACAAGATGTCATAACTTACAAGGTCAAATGCTTTTGAGAGATCTAAAAAACAGGCGTACACATTTGTTCTTCGGTCAGTGTAGTATTTAACGGTGTGCTTGAGGCCCAGAATTGCACTTTCCTTAGAAAGCCCCGGCCTAAAGCCAAACTGTTCATCATTCAAACGGATGTGGGTGCTCAGCTGTGCGTCAAGCAGGCCGTCAAATACCTTTGCAATTATGGTTGCAAGCGAAATTGGTCTGTAATTGTTCCTATCTGATATATCGCCAGTTTTGTTTTTAACAATGGGCACCACAATCGTTTCCATCATTTCACACGGAAGATATCCATGGCTGACACAGAGATTATAAAATGTGGCTAATAATCTAGGTAGATGAGTCCCTGCATGTTTCAGGTGTTCAATGCTGAGCCCGTCGTGGCCCGGAGACTTCCCTCTGGACATGTTTTTACAACTGTTGCTACGTCTTTAAGGCTGAATCGAGTCTCCAGATCACCCCGAAGCTGCTCAACATCACTCACCCTATTTGAAGGAACTATAGTAGATTGCACCTCGAAATGCTCACGAAATATGTTGGCTATTCCCTTCTGTTCCATTACCCCGTCAACAGATACCGGTAGGCTGGGTTTGCTATTGTGCTTGTTGGTAGACTTCCAGAATTTATTAAAATATTTCGCCGTGTGATGTGTTGCCAGTATATCCATAGCTATTTGCTCCTGGTTATCCTGACACCACTTAAGCTTCGCCTTAAAAACCTTTCTACTTTCACTCATTTCCAGGTATAGTGGACCGGATCTTGGTTTTCCATTGTAAAGCCACTCTTGAAATTTCAGTCGCTCTTCCGGTTGTCGGTTCCCCCATCGTACTTTATTACATTCTACTTGACTAGCTATACACACATTTTTCCGTCTTATAAGCCGTAGGTTACATTCAACACTAACGGGATAATGATCTGACCACACAACATCATAAAGTACTTTTACATTTGTTACCGTACTATAAGCAGATTGCGTAACCAAGCAATGATCCAACCACCTTCTCGATCCATGAGAGTCACTTACATATGTATACGTGCCCGAGTCTATGCCTAACTTTTGTATATCGGCACAAATCCATTTCTGGTCATCACAGAAAGTCAGCATTTCGTCACAGAACAATGTATATGGATGAGCATTTAAGTCGCCTAACATATAAACAGACTCAATATTATTATTTTCTACGATCGCAATAATCTCGCTAAGGCACTCGGTAAATTCTGGCAAATTATCCTTATCATCTGTAGGCATGTAACAACTAAACACAAGTAAACACTGATCACACAACGTAATCTTTATACATGCAAGCCGCACACTGTTACAGTTTATTACTTGAACCTGTTGAAATACACTTTTCCGCCACAAGATCGCCACACCACCGTACGGTCTTCCCCTCAGTACACCTGTCGATGTGTCCACCGCTGACTTTCCCGTGTACCCAAAGTTGATGTCCAGTGTACCGAGGTAGGGTATGTTATGTGGCAGGGTCCATGTTTCTTGTAATGCCACAATGTCAGCATCACGACATAGCCTTCTTATACAATCAGCTGATCGTTTCACAGACTTACAGTTGAAACTGATAAAATTACTATTGTATCTGTACTCATTATTTATGTTGTTCGCCATTTTTATTTGAGTTAGAATTATGACTCTGTAGATCCTTCGTGCTCCTGCTTCTAAAGATGAAATACCTCCTGAAGAATATATCATGTGGCCATAGGTCATCATCCTCAAAAAGAGATAACTTTTGCCTAGGTACCAGTATTTTGTATGAGTCATATCCTTTCATCTCCCTCATACAGATTTTCTCCGGTGTTACAGGAACGTTAGTCTTCTCCATAATGTAATCTGAGATATGGGCAGCTGTAGTCTCCGTCGATACGTTATAGATATTCAACGGTATGTTAACCACCGCCGCCTTGAACTTCGAGTTCTCGTCTACGCTCGCCTTACCCCGCCTGCCCGTAAAACGTGTATTGAAACTACGTTTTTTTCGTCTCTCTACTCGTATCCATTCGCCCTTACCCTCCTCCTCATTCTCCCCAATCTTTGGTAAGGATGTGGATTTTCTCGGGGCATACTCCGACGTTGAGATCAGCTGGTCGGCACTAACGGCAGTATCTATATTGTGACGCATAACACTCTCCGATACAGGTGTGTGTGCGAGCGAGGCCGACTTATGCTCTGTGATACTAGCGTACGAGAGGGATGGCATGCGCGGCGGTACCGGCCCAGGCTTGCTAACTTGTTTTGTTGCTGAGCGCTCCGGTGGGGTGACCGACGACTGATTAGAGGTCATCGACTGATTGGCACTGTGTGTCATGCCAACCGGACCGCTATTGCAATAGTCATAACTGTCGTTCTGCACGCAAAACGCACCTCTCGTGTAATTGACGTTAGGCTCCTTATTGCCTTCACTGGAACTCGCAGCAGACGCTTTCTTCAAGCTTTCAATTAGAATTTTTAACTGCTCAACTTCGCTCACTGTGGCATACTGAACTTCAGACGCATATTTCTCCTGGATCTGTCTCAACTCTTTTTGCACTGCTATTATGTCTCTCAATAGCCTCGTAACATCTACATGGTCGAATGTCGTGGGCGGTAATTTATGTAGATCACGCGACACAAAAACCGGCAACTCCTCTGGATCCGTTGCCTTGATAAGGCTTATGATATCATCAAGGTCTCGAGACGTCTTTCCTTGTCCTCTCCGCGTAGTCTTAGGTTTCGTGATACAGCCAAAAAGCAGAGCTTTAGCTTGTTCAATCTCTTCGACTGAAAACGCACCTGAGCAGATCTGGACTAGGCTTTCCTCGTCCATAATATCAACCTTATTTTGCATATATGACAGCACTTCATTTATCACAATGTTGCAACTTGAGCACTTCAACATATTGGACGACATTGTTTACGTGGTTCAATGACCTCCGTCGTGAGTACGGCAGCGCAGCGTAGCGACCGACCATCCAGTACCGTGACCAACGGGAGACTGACTAAAAGTCACTAAGATTTGTTTTTAGATTTTTTTTTCTTTTGACCAAAATTTGATTGTTTTTGATATCGGGATAGTTTTAAGACTTTTAATTAATCGTGTGTTATGTGTTTAAATCGATGAATAAAATAAAACTGTATTTATTCTGAAACTGTGTTTATTTTTTAGCTTGCTAACCCAAAAAGTGTAAAGATTTGGATTGGATATCGGACTATAGTTTCCATACTATAAAATGATCGTATGGACCGACCCTGTCCATCTGCAAAATACCTACACTCTCCCCAAAACACCCTGTATAATTTTCCATATATGTACAATTATCTTTATTTCAAAGCACCGTCGTCGTTGTACTGACGGGTGTTGTTACTGCTAGTAGCTATACTGTGGCATCTCAGCAGCGAGCGAGCGAGCGCGCAAAGAAAAATATTTCGCGCGCTTACAAGCGGGGCAACCCCGCACCTGCTCCCCTCAGGCCCCGCACCTCACCCCCTCGAAAGCAGTCAAGCGCTGAACTCACGTCGCCTTAATGGCTAGTTAAAAAAAAAACTGCAACTTTTGGTGGTCATTTAGCCATTTTGGGTAGGAAAAAAATATTTTGGTGGTCATTATATTTGTTGCCTTTAAATTGTGGGCATTTCAGTCTAAGGTTTACACAAGATTTCATAGCAAAATTTGGTCCTTATACTTACTTATCAATTATACAAACAAATACTACACGCGATTACAGAAAGAATATTGACCAGGTTTGATTCTTATGTATGAGAGTTTAAAAAAACAAATTTAATTTCATTATTATTAAATCTAAAACCGACGCCATGGTTTCTAAGAACAGATTTCTATTTTCTATCTTCTCTATCTCTTATAGTTTCTGACTTCTCCATTTGTTTGTTTGTTTGCCTAATTCTCATTATTTTCCTAACCGAGTTGGATTGTTACTCTCGTGGGAGGAGGGACAGAGGGACCTCCCATGTACCTCTAGAATAGTAAAAGTAAGAAAAAACATCTTATTATTTGACGTATTATTTATTTAACATTTTTACACTTTATAAACATGTTTTTTGCCCAAATTAATTCTAAGAATGGGTCAGGCTTTATTTTTCACTTCCCTCCTTCACAAATACTCAATGCACATTTCTTCAAAACTTTGCGGGTATTTATAGTTGTCCTTGGCAGGAATCTCTTCACAACCCGATACGATTGCGATTCAGTCCTCTGGGTATGTGTCCCATCGCCCATCGGGAGCAATGAACGGATTGTGTGGCTCACTAGGGTTTACCTTTGTATGGATATATCCATAATCACCCCGACGATCACACGCCCTCCAGAAATCTGTATGGATTGTTGAACCTACGTCCACATGCTTCTGAATCAGTGGCACCAAGACCTCAGCTGACCTAGGGTTTTCTATAGGCAATTTCTAAGAGTAGTTCTTCACTCCCGTCTTCAATTATCTCTAATCTCAAAATGCAATGTCCCTGATTCTGCTCCCTGAAACAAACAATACATTATATTTCAATAATCTTAATAATTCTGATTAATTAAACAATCTTGGGAAGGATGCTATTAGGGCAAGATCTCTGACCCAGATCTTGCCCTAATAGTATCCTTTGATACAAACAAAGGAGCCAATAGTTCTGTTTATATGGTACGCAACTGTCATCGGCTCACGGTGAATACGACACAATTTAAAGTTCTTAATGAGGCCTTTGCCCAGTAGGGGGACACAGAATAGGCTATGTAAAAAAAAATATGAGGCCCTTATCTTCCGCAAATGCCACGCATTGCTGACGCGTACTCAATTCCTGACTGAGCTTGATGATATTCCACATTTGAGCCACTTCATGTATACAACTATTGCGGTTGAAGACGAAAAACGGTGCCTCATCGTCGGAACTGTGTGAACTCGTAGACAATCGTGGCGATTCCACACGCGGCCGCCGTGATGCTCCACTCGACTAAATCACTCGAAAATTTGCGAGTAATGCACAAAAACCACTATACATTGCAAAACAATGTTGTATAAGCTAATATTTACTAGCTTTTTCGAGATCGTCTAATTTGTCATAATATACGCGCAAAAAACGATTTGCTGCTGTTAAATATAGTTTCATAGTATGAGAAGTCTATACAAAAAAAAAGGTGAACGGTTTTTAAGCGGCAACTGAAACAGTCCTGCCGTTTGTTAGGTCTGTTTAGGGCCTGCTATAACAGTTGGTATTAAGCCTCGGTCAGTACAACGCATAGCTGCCGGTTAAACATGTATGAAAATCCCTAAAGGTAGTGTTTAGATGCCTGTTATAGTTGTATGAGAACTCTTAACTGGAGTATTTAAAAAAATGGAACGATCTTTTTTCTCGGCACTATGGCAACCAAGAAGGTAACTTATCAAAGATTTTATTTAAATTTCGAATAGGCTTCCAAATACAAGACTGTACAATGATGGGAAATCAACAGATTCAATCTCGACGACAATCGACTTCCCGCTGAAGGTTTGAAAAACAGGATAGCATGAAGATAATACTACACTGACCTCCAGTCCAAACCTTGAAATACACAATCACGCTGAGCAAAAAACTATTCAACAAACTTTGGCCTCATTACAATTATCCGAAAGATGTTTATTATCCGTTGTCTATTTGCAGCATGTATAGTAGAAGTTTTGTAAAATTAATATTGAAAATAATACCTTAGCGATATTTTACAGTGGTGACTTGGAAATTACAGTGGATTTCCTGACTGAAGTCGATAAACTTGTACAACTAATAGAATCTCCGATATTTGCTTGTGAGTTACACTGTTATCTTATTCCATTTGGTTTTGTTAATCTAACTTTGAAATGCTTATTGCAAAAGAGCAGTCAAAGCAGCAGCTTGTCAGTCTATTGGTTAAAAGCTTCTGAATTAAAAAAAACATGAAGATTTTCGCTAGGCTGAACCGATTTAGATAAAATATCAACAGAGCTGATATACTATCCCACTTGTTGTTTCCGTTGACAGACATGCGCCTAGAGCTGCTCGGCGGCGAGGAAAGCGCACAGCTCCGTAGTGCGCTGTACGGACTGCTGATGTTGCTGCCGCAGAGCGAGGCCTTCCACACGCTGCGGCGGCGTCTGCAGTGCGCGCCGCTGCACCCCACACTGCTACCGTGAGTTACACTTACAACAGTGGGATATTATCTACTCTCTCTTCTTCCACACGCTGCGGCGGCGTCTGCAGTGCGCGCCGCTGCACCCCACACTGCTACCGTGAGTTACACTTACAACAGTGGGATATTATCTACTCTCTCTTCTTCCACACGCTGCGGCGGCGTCTGCAGTGCGCGCCGCTGCACCCCACACTGCTACCGTGAGTTACACTTACAACAGTGGGATATTATCTACTCTCTCTTCTTCCACACGCTGCGGCGGCGTCTGCAGTGCGCGCCGCTGCACCCCACACTGCTACCGTGAGTTACACTTAGAACAGTGGTATATTATCTACTCTCTCTTCTTCCACACGCTGCGGCGGCGTCTGCTGTGCGCGCCGCTGCACCCCACACTGCTACCGTGAGTTAAACTTACAACAGTGGTATATTATCTACTCTCTCTTCTTCCACACGCTGCGGCGGCGTCTGCAGTGCGCGCCGCTGCACCCCACACTGCTACCGTGGTTACACTTAGAACAGTGGTATATTATCTACTCTCTCTTCTTCCACACGCTGCGGCGGCGTCTGCAGTGCGCGCCGCTGCACCCCACACTGCTACCGTGAGTTACACTTACAACAGTGGTATATTATCTGCTCTCTCTTCTTCCACACGCTGCGGCGGCGTCTGCAGTGCGCGCCGCTGCACCCCACACTGCTACCGTGAGTTACACTTAGAACAGTGGTATATTATCAACTCTCTCTTCTTCCACACGCTGCGGCGGCGTCTGCAGTGCGCGCCGCTGCACCCCACACTGCTACCGTGAGTTACACTTAGAACAGTGGTATATTATCTACTCTCTCTTCTTCCACACGCTGCGGCGGCGTCTGCAGTGCGCGTCGCTGCACCCCACACTGCTACCGTGAGTTACACTTACAACAGTGGTATATTATCTACTCTCTCTTCTTCCACACGCTGCGGCGGCGTCTGCAGTGCGCGCCGCTGCACCCCACACTGCTACCGTGAGTTACACTTACAACAGTGGTATGTTATCTACTCTCTCTTCTTCCACACGCTGCGGCGGCGTCTGCAGTGCGCGCCGCTGCACCCCACACTGCTACCGTGAGTTACACTTACAACAGTGGTATATTATCTACTCTCTCTTCTTCCACACGCTGCGGCGGCGTCTGCAGTGCGCGCCGCTGCACCCCACACTGCTACTGTGAGTTACACTTACAACAGTGGTATATTATCTACTCTCTCTTCTTCCACACGCTGCGGCGGCGTCTGCAGTGCGCGCCGCTGCACCCCACACTGCTACCGTGAGTTACACTTACAACAGTGGTATATTATCAACTCTCTCTTCTTCCACACGCTGCGGCGGCGTCTGCAGTGCGCGCCGCTGCACCCCACACTGCTACCGTGAGTTACACTTACAACAGTGGTATATTATCTACTCTCTCTTCTTCCACACGCTGCGGCGGCTTCTGCAGTGCGCGCCGCTGCACCCCACACTGCTACCGTGAGTTACACTTACAACAGTGGTATATTATCAACTCTCTCTTCTTCCACACGCTGCGGCGGCGTCTGCAGTGCGCGCCGCTGCACCCCACACTGCTACCGTGAGTTACACTTAGAACAGTGGTATATTATCTACTCTCTCTTCTTCCACACGCTGCGGCGGCGTCTGCAGTACGCGCCGCTGCACCCCACACTGCTACCGTGAGTTACACTTACAACAGTGGTATATTATCTACTCTCTCTTCTTCCACACGCTGCGGCGGCGTCTGCAGTGCGCGCCGCTGCACCCCACACTGCTACCGTGAGTTACACTTACAACAGTGGTATGTTATCTACTCTCTCTTCTTCCACACGCTGCGGCGGCGTCTGCAGTGCGCGCCGCTGCACCCCACACTGCTACCGTGAGTTACACTTACAACAGTGGTATATTATCTACTCTCTCTTCTTCCACATGCTGCGGCGGCGTCTGCAGTGCGCGCCGCTGCACCCCACACTGCTACCGTGAGTTACACTTACAACAGTGGTATATTATCTACTCTCTCTTCTTCCACACGCTGCGGCGGCGTCTGCAGTGCGCGCCGCTGCACCCCACACTGCTACCGTGAGTTACACTTACAACAGTGGTATATTATCTACTCTCTCTTCTTCCACACGCTGCGGCGGCGTCTGCAGTGCGCGCCGCTGCACCCCACACTGCTACCGTGAGTTACACTTACAACAGTGGTATATTATCTACTCTCTCTTCTTCCACACGCTGCGGCGGCGTCTGCAGTGCGCGCCGCTGCACCCCACACTGCTACCGTGAGTTACACTTACAACAGTGGTATATTATCTACTCTCTCTTCTTCCACACGCTGCGGCGGCGTCTGCAGTGCGCGCCACTGCACCCCACACTGCTGCCGTGAGTTACAACAGTGGAATATTGTTTCTCTCTCTTCTTCTAGTGCCTCTCCACTACTGGAGTTTGTTACACACAACATGTTGTGTTATCATTTTAGTTTTTTTATGAACGTGTGCCGAATGCGCTTTGTTATATTTCAGAACGAACACGTCAGCGACACGTTCTGTTTCACATAGTGATATTATTTGGTGTGAGATGTGCACATGTCGCTGGTGTAGTGGGAGCCAGCCTATCTTTCAAAGTTGTTAAATTATACTTACTTCTTCGTATTATAAGGCGTCCTAATATCATTTGAGGTTAATTATGCCAGTATCTTTCATCCACTATATTTTCAACCTAACCTCAGATGAATGAAACGCTTTACCGACAACTACGCGAGCGCCACCAAGCGGGAACAAAGGCGGACATAGCTGCCATTAATAAAAAAACGGTCAAGTGCGAGTCTTACTCGCGCACGAAGGGTCCGTACCACCGTACAATGGTAGGGATGGTTTGGAGTGAATAGTTTGGATTTTACATAGCAAAATGTTGTTTACAAAGTTATTGGTGCGGCTACTTTCACACTCCATGAACGTTACCAGGTGCATTCATAAGTTTGTATGTGGTATTGAAGGAATTGTTGTATGGGAGTCCCCTTAAATATTCATTTTATTCTGTTTTTTAGTATTTGTTGTTTTAGCGGCAACAGAAATAAATCATCTGTGAAAATTTTAACTAGATAGTTTAAATTATCTAACTATCACAGTTCATGTGATACAGCCTGGTGTCAGACGGACGGACGGACGGACGGAAAGCGGAGGCTTAGTAATAGGTCCCGTTTGGCACCCTTCTTTAACCAGAGACGGAGAGGTTAAATAGATTATCGGGTAGCATATACTAAGCCAGTTTAGAAGTTTTTCGGCTACAATTTTCTATTCGCCTTGCCAAAGACTTGCTTTGACCTATATTCTTCAATCCCCAGCTCTACCCACTCCGCAAGCACAAAGCCGCGCATCGACTTCCACAAGCTGTTAGAGGAGTTCAAGCAAGTGCAGACCGCACACAGAGAGTACACGATGCTCGACCGCAGCCGGAGTCAGGCGCTGCTAGACAAGGGCTATGCGTAGCAGCACTGTACTGGAGAGAGCGCGTCACTTGATGGCGTCTTGTATAGCATAGCTAGAGCGGTTATATTGTTTAGGGGTATAATAAAACGAGCGAATGAAAAACGAATTGAGCTAAAGACCATGAAAGCGGAATTACCTGAAATGAGCGAAAAAAATACTGAATGGTTAAGCCAACGCTTATTGGCTAAATAAAGACTAGGCGAAGCGGTGCGTCAGGGTAGGGGTAGGATAAAGGAGGAGAGCGAAGCGGAGCATCACATTGAACATTTAGAACAACGAAATCCAACGCTCGTTTTGTAGTTGTAGAGAAATAAACCTTTCTTGGCTTGGCAGTCATCGTCGGCAGGAAGATCGTCCACCAGCTCGTCGACGCCCAGGAGTATTCATCCCTATATGCTTTGGGCGTCGACCTCCAGGTCGCCGGCCAGGTGCTGCGACTCTACGCCGCCTATAAGCCCCCCAGTACACCAATCCGCACCGCCGAGCTACGGGGGCTGCTACAGTCGCCGCACCCGACACTTGTCGCCGGCGACCTCAACGCCAAGCACACCGCCTGGAACTCCACCAGGGTGTGCCCAGCTGGACGCGCCATTCATGCCGACTCCGTGAGCCACAACTACGACGTCATCGGTCCCGACGAGCCCACCCACTTCGACACGCGGGCCGGATGGGACATCATCGACGTCGTGGTCGTCAGAGGTCTCCGGACACCGCCGAGCCAGGGGGTTCTCCCTGACCTCCCTTCGGACCACAGGCCTGTTCTTCTCGTCCTGGCGGATCTGCCCACCCGGGTATCTCCGCCAGCATCACGTCGCCGCTACCAGTGGGGCGCCTTCACCGCCGCCCTTGACCAACCCTCCACCAGTTGCCCCGTCAACCAGCCGGAAGACGTTGACCGCCTGGCATCGCTGCTAACCTCCCAGATCCGAGACGCGCTCGACCTATCATCGCACACCGTAGCTCGCGGGGGGAAGCCCAATCCTCTTCCTGCTGAGCTACGCGCACTCATCTGCGATAAGCGCGCTCTCCGGAAGCAGTGGCAGCAAACCCGCTGCCCCACGATGAAGACCAGGCTCAACGCCATGACGGCAGAGCTGAAGCGCCAACTTGATCTCCACGCTGAAGAATCTTGGGAACGCCACGTCGAGTCCATAGGCGACCACGTCCCCTCCGTGCATTGCCTGTGCCGGGCTTTGTCGACCACTCCTGCTCCTGTTCGACCAATCCTGGGCAGCGACGGCCTACCAAGATTCCGAGCCCGAGACCGTGCGGAGATCTTCGCCGAATGCCTTGAGAAGCAATTCAAGCCGAACCCAACGGATGATGTGGAGCACGTCGCAACAGTCGAGAGACACCTGCGAGAGTACTTCGCCACGTCGATAGCTCCCGAAGAGGACCCCATCGTCGTCACGCCCGGCCAGATTGTGCGTGCATTCCGACGTACCAAGCCCAGGAAAGCCCCGGGCGCAGACCGAATACCCAACACGGCGCTGCTACATTTGCCGCCACGCACTGTGGCGGCCGTTGCGCGCCTGTTTAACGGTATCTTGCGCACGGGTCACTTTCCAACCCAATGGAAGGAGGGCTTGGTTATCATGTTGCCCAAGCCGGGCAAGGACACCAAGCTGCCTGAGAGCTATCGGCCGATCACCCTACTGAGCACCATCTCAAAGGTGTTTGAGAAGCTCCTGTTAGCGAAGTTACTGCCCCACATCCAGCCGCGCCCGGAACAGTTCGGCTTCAGGCCCGAGCATTCTACGACGCTTCAGCTCACCAGAGTACTGAATGACATGACGGTTTGTTTGAACAAAAAAGAATACACTGTCGCAGTACTTCTGGATATGGAGAAGGCGTTCGACAGAGTATGGCACGAGGGGATGCTGTACAAGCTGTCGACGTCCCCTGCCCCAAGAAGAACGGTCAAGACAATCGCCTCTTTCCTGAAGAATCGCCGCTTCCGAGTGATGGTGGAAGACGCCGTCTCCGAGGAACATCCCGTCGCAGCCGGCGTCCCCCAGGGCTCCTGCCTGTCTCCCGCCTGCTACGCCCGATACACGGACGACATCCCCGTCGGGCCGGGTGCCCAGCTGGCACTCTTCGCAGACGACGCAGCCTACTACGCGTCGTCGTTCCAGGCTCCGCACGCTGCTATCAAACTGCAGCGCACCCTGGACATCTTGCCCGACTGGCTCGCCAAGTGGCGACTGTCCGTCAATGTTGGGAAAACGCAGGCGCTCATCACAGGCCAGAGTCTCCTTCCACCATCGCTCCAGCTCCAGGGACAGCACATCGAGTGGTCTTCGCAGGTGAAGTACCTGGGAGTGACCATTGATCGCCGGCTCACCATGAAGCAACACGTTGACAACGTTGTCAGCCAGGTCAAGGTGGCACGCGCCAAGCTGCGTCCACTTTTCGACTCCAGCCTCCCTCTGAGGGCGAAGCTCGGGATCTACAAGACCTACGTGAGATCCCGCCTCACCTACGCGGCTCCGGCATGGTACGCCCTGTGCTCGGAGACGAACAAAACCAAGCTCCGAGCCCAAGAGAACCTCTCTCTGCGTACCATCGTCGGCGCCCCCCGCTACGTGAGGAACGCGACAATCCAGAGGGACCTAAGATGGGAAACCGTGGACCAGTTTGTCCAGAGGCTGGCGAAGGGCATGTTCGCGCGCGCGGATGCGTCACAACACCCGCACATCGCCGAACTGGCGCCGCACCACGCGCGCCCGCCCGACCGCCGCCGCCTGCCACGCGACCTGGTTGCCTAGCTGGCGATCACCCACTGCACACCAGCGCCACATCAAGACCACCGCCCGCAGGGGCCACCCGATGACCTGTCCACAGGAGTGGACAGAGGCGATTCTTCGGGAAGAGGTCCGTCGACCTGACCCCGACTCCCCACGCCCCAGAAGGAATGCGTGAGAAGATTATGAAGAGAGACATTTAGAACAACGAAATCCAACGCTCGTTTTGTAGTTGTAGAGAAATAAACCAAAGTGTTTTGGGTGTTAAGAAATACTTCTCATACATTATAAGAATAATTTTGATTTTGAAAGATCTTAATCAACTTTTATATGACAGAGTCACTCGTTTTGTCATTGTTAGTACGTGGTACATATGTCGCAGGCAATTTGTATAGTTCGGCATTTTACAAACGGCGTCGTCCGTTTACAATCGCGCGCTGCTATGTAATATGGAGAAGGCAAATATGCGTCAAATAGCAAATGTCAGGGCAAAACACGGCGGTAGCTTGGGGGAAGGGTAAAGGGAGTGAACGAAGCGAAGCCCCCTTTATCCTTCGTGTTAGGTTGAACAACAAAAAATTAAATAAAAATAAAAACATAAAATTGACACTCTCTCATGTTTTAAGTATTTTTTGTTGTTCTTACATGTTCAACCTTTCGCTTCGTTCACCCCCTTACCCTTCACCGAAGCTACCGCAATGTTTGGCCCTGATATAAGCTGTGCACAAATCAGCTGTTGTCGTGACGCCATCTTGTTCCAACACGCTGGCTTTCGGTAAGACAGATTGTCAAACGTTTTCGATGCTTTATTTAAATCAAAATGCTTGTGACTTGGTTAAACGTCGGTATTTAATTAACGGTCTAGAGATCAACTGCGACATACCTACTACCTAGTCTAGCCATAAATTCTGTTTCGGGGAAAATTGAGCCCTAAATCGGATTTGGCAAGAAAATATAACCAAGTAAATAATATTGATTATTTCATATTTTATCAGATAAATATACAAAATATTCGAAATTCCCCTCTTGTTTGTAAACACTACTTCAATCGGTCGGTCCACACCTCTAGCACGCACTGTTGACACAAGTTTAGAGCCCGCCGCTGCCATCAAGTCATGCTTTAACAACTTGATTCTAGATGAGCCTTTCTCCTCTAAAACTTCTCATAGTCGGTAGTCCGATGGGTTAATATTGGAGCTGCCGGAGTGCCAATCTTCGGCGGCAATAAAGTCGAGCAAAGCTTCCTTAAACCGGCGGCGTCGCGTGGTTCGCGCTTAGTGTGCAAGCGCTGGCTCTGTTGCAATATTAAATGCTGTTTGGAAAATGAAGTTATGATCAGGGGCTTGACAACAGACTCTAAAATGACGGACTGATTGGCTCATCGGCTTTGATCGCTTAAGACGTCCTGGAAACTCGTGATCGGCCTTTTTTGGGTCTGTACACTCGTGTACTTTGATCGAGATTCGATATCGAGAGAATAAGAAGCTGAAAATATGGACTGGTATTTTGTTACACTTGTAAATCGCGATGGTTGCGTCACGATTCTCTTTCACTCCCCACTCCATCTCTCAAGCTGGGATTGATGCGATCAAGTAAGGAGTTGCCAGAAGACCGAACCTTATTAGGTTACTGTGAAACAAATGAGCAATAACTGTCACTCTACATTTATATTATTCGAATTCCAAAATTTGGAACAGAACTTATGGCCAGACTATGTAATGCCGTTTTTATTGTTTTCTTTAAATCTTCATTTGAAGCAGACAAGGATGATCAAATCAATTTTAAATACTTATAGCTTGTGTTTAATTTAAACGATTACCAAAAACGCACCTATTTTACTACCAATAAATTCGAAATGACTGCCAGAATGGGTAAATGATCACCAAATTGTGTTTGGATAAATGATCACCAAATTTCTTTGTATGTTTTGTGTACTTAAGTTTATGTTTTAAGTATTTTTTGTTGTTCTTACATGTTTAAAGGATAAAGGGGGCTTCGCTTCGCTCACCCCCTTTACCCTTCACCTGAGGTACCGCAGTATTTTGCCCTGATATTTTCTGCATTTTTTGGTGATCATTTACCCATTTTGATAAGAAAAAAATATTTTTGGTGGTTTTTTAAATTGTTCTCAATAATTATTTGAGTCTCATATTCTTATTATGTTAGTGTGGTACAATAAGCATAATACCTTAATTATGTTGAACTGTACCTAAGGCTAATGATAGTTCAATTATTTATAATTAATTATTGTTTACATATATACACATTCCTAACTTTATACCTACAAATTAATTTGTAAAATTAAAAGAATTATAATTACTAAAAATGTTCTTATTTTATTTAAAGATCAGTAATAGAACAACTCTACAATAGAACATATTTAACTAATAATGCTAACGCATACAATACAAACTTAAGGATATCGAGGAATGTCATATGTATTTACAGTCTTATATTATTATAAGTGCAATATAAATCAAATTAATTCTTTAATACAAAAGGGTGTACTTATCATGAGTGTGAATTCACTTGGCCACATAAATATCTACCACCATAATCTAAACCTGAGATCGAAAAGATGAATCATTTCATACATACAATACTTGAAACTTAGATCCTACCTTTGCATACTGGCATTCGATTTCGGTTTACTAGCTTGAATCGTAAATTACAATAGTACGATATCAGAGTCCCCAATGTTCTCTGGAACACACACACACAGACACAGACACGGGACCGTCAGCACCCTCACACAACAAGACAGGACAGCTTCCCGCGTAAACTTCCATCGTTTCCATTCACATTGCCTTCGTCGACCATCTTCACTCCTGATCCACTTCCTACCATCGTCACCCTCCATGCATCGTTGTCATCTAGAAACAGCATATCGTCGTATCTGCTGTACCGCCGATGTCTGGTTTTGAATTTTGACCTGTACTTCAGTATATATCTCAAATATTTCTATTTTATTTTGACCTGTAGTTCTGTAGATATTCCCAATATTATCTATTGTACTGTGTCCTGTACTTCCGTAGATTTATACGTATTATACGTATATATATATATATTTATAGAATTATACGACGAAGTGCTTCACCCGGAGAGATTAGTACCTGAATATTATTATGTATACACTTTCAGTGAGTCAAAGTTGAGGACACTATTACAATAATATTTGAACCTCAGAAGCTCAGGTCTCTGAAGCCTCATATAGCGTAAATAAGTATTATCTACCTAATAAACCTGCTGCGCCTGCGCTCAGCCGAGACGCGCGCGCGCATACACGCTTCCACGAACAACCTGCTGCGCCTGCGCTCACCCGGGACGCGCGCGCGCATACACGCTTCCACGAACAACCTGCTGCGCCTGCGCTCAGCCGGGACGCGCGCGCGCATACATTCGTCCACGAACAACCTGCTGCGCCTGCGCTCAGCCGGGACGCGCGCGCGCATGCATTCGTCCACGAACAACCTGCTGCGCCTGCGCTCAGCCGGGACGCGCGCGCGCATGTATTCGTCCACGAACAACCTGCTGCGCCTGCGCTCAGCCGGGACGCGCGCGCGCATGCACGAACAACCTGCTGCGCCTGCGCTCAGCCGGGACGCGCGCGCGCATGCATTCGTCCACGAACAACCTGCTGCGCCTGCGCTCAGCCGGGACGCGCGCGCGCATGCATTCGTCCACGAACAACCTGCTGCGCCTGCGCTCAGCCGGGACGCGCGCGCGCATGCATTCGTCCACGAACAACCTGCTGCGCCTGCGCTCAGCCGGGACGCGCGCGCGCATGCATTCGTCCACGAACAACCTGCTGCGCCTGCGCTCAGCCGGGACGCGCGCGCGCATACACGCATCCACGAACACCATCCTCGTGGCTGTGAGGCAGTGGCCGGTCAGCCCACAGACCCCTTGTTCAGATACCTAGTATTTCTAAGCATTTTTATAAGATAGACTATTTAATTTTATTTGATTAATATTTATTCCATAATGTACATTAATCTAATCAAATCTAATTTTATTTTATTTAATATTGGACTCTGTCTGGACAATAAATAAATAATAATAATAACGTCGATATGATAAATAGGTTCAGAATAAGCTTTAGTATCAACAGTTTCATTAGTTACCTAATAATACAGCAATATATCGATAATAAAATCTTCTAAACGTGTTGGAGCTGTCGCTCCGGCCCTCGATATTTAATAATAGATATGTCAGATCGGTAACATTGCGGGCATTTCTTCAAGAAAAGCAGAATTTATATTGTTTGTTAAAGACGTGGCTACAACGTTTTACGCAATGTGGAAATTAGGAACTAATTTCACATGGGAGCCATAAAGCAATGCAATATGCAATTTTAGTTAAAAGGTGTTTAGATGAGTTTCTTGATATAAATTAATAATTCAGTACTAAGGATGTATCTTAGATAACATTACAACGGGCGGCTGAAAGGTTTTGAGCCTAAGTACCTTTCGCGGTACACAGCACTACTTGCGAGTATCCTAATTAGTAAAAATAACAAGTTTCATTTAAAATCTTTGAGTATTTGA
The DNA here is from genome assembly GCA_949825045.1 of Argyresthia goedartella. NCBI lineage: Eukaryota > Metazoa > Arthropoda > Insecta > Lepidoptera > Argyresthiidae > Argyresthia > Argyresthia goedartella. The sequence continues at coordinate 1,829,059 of OX463827.1, read as the reverse complement.
ACCGAGTCATTCGCGCTGTGCACGAAATTGGAGTACAGAGCTGTCATGAAATTCCTCACAAAGATGAAGAAAACGCCGCCGGCGGAAATATTTGAAGAGAGGTCAACCGTTGACGGGGAGTATGCGTTTTACAAGTAGATCCGACAGGATAACAAGTCTAGCTTAGTATTTAAAAAACTTTTCATCTAGGTTAGTTCAGTAGATAAGAACAGGTCAAGGTTTATATTACCTTTGATCTTAAGACCAAGTATTGGGTGCCATTGACAAAGAAACGAACAACAGAGCAGTCTTCCTCCAATAGTTGTCCACGATGTACCCAAACAGAAACACGTTATTTATTAATTTACCACCACTTCACCCAGACAGTCTTTAATTAGCCAATAAGCGTTGGCTTAACCATTCAGTAATTTAGTCCTTCATTTACCACCGTAAAACGTTGGAGCCGAGAATTAGACAAGACACGGCAGGGAGTCGCTCGAAGATGATCCCAGGTCGCGACGCCAGAACACCGCTGTTACTGACGAAAACATCGAAGAAGATAAGAAACTTGCTCTCGAAGATCGGCGAATGAAGATGTGGCAGATAACATAAACCACAGGCATTAGCAAGGAACGGTCGGCGGCATTTTTAATGGTACGAGAAAGGTGTGCGAGCGATGGGTGCCGAAAATTCTCACACCGCTGGACAAGCAGCGTCGGTCGCAACTTCGCAGGAGGTTTTAGGCTTCTGTGGCGATAGTCCTGACGATGCCTTTTCCCGCCTTGTCACTGTTGACGAAACACGAATCTGGCAGTATGATTCGGAGTCAAAACAGGAGTCAATGCAGTGGATAGAAAAGGGAGAAAAGCCGCCGCTTAAATTCAAAGTGGAAAGATCGGCGGTCAAACTCATGGCCACAGTTTCTTGGGACTGTGAAGGTATTATATTCAAAAACTACTTAACTTCCTAATTACTACAGTGAACGGAATATATTACGCCGTAATGGTAACAAAACTGCGTCTTGTGGTGGAAAAGAAGAGGCAAACGGGCGAAAGGAGCCTTGTTTTTGCAATACAATGCGCACGCCCACACTGCGTGGGGCGCCCTTGCCGGGAAAGGATTTGAAGAGATTATCCACCCATCTTACCGCCCAGCAAGGCCCCAACGACTATTTCCTCTTTTCAAATTTGAAGAAGGACCTCCTAGGAAGGTGATTTTCCAGCAATGATGAAATGAAGGCGGCCGTAAACGGACATTTCGAAGGCGAAGACGGCGATTTTTTCACGTTTCACGACGGATTGTGGTTCATCTGCAAGCTTCGTTTGTCTGCTGCTTGATTGCGAAGCAAGGGAACGGGTACAATACCAATGAGACCAATTGGGATCATTCATTATGACAAATCTAGACAGATATTTTCTAAAAATTGGGAGACTAGAGCTTATTTCATTCAGATTATCGTCATAAAAATAATAATTATTTATTTAAGATGCCACATTGAGAGCGTTTTCGCGTTATTTTAGCGCTTCACTCTGCTCTTAAACAAGTCAACCTAAGAGAGGCTGAACAGTTGAGCAATATAATGAAAACAATCGACTGATAGCTCCCGCTCACTATCGAGGTGAACCCGATTTGATTCTGCGATATTTCACTTTCCGATCATTCGTAGGACTTCTCAGCTAATAAGTAAATTGCATTAAATATCTGCTCTGAGTGGCTGTGAGTTGCGGCGGTACAGCCCCAAAAACTGCCTCGATTCGCAAATTTGTTCATGTTGACCTGGTGTGTGTGGTGTGTGTGTGTGTGTGTGTGTGTGTGTGTGTGTGTGTGTGTGTGTGTGTGTGTGTGTGTGTGTGTGTGTGTGGTGTGTGTGTGTGTGCAATGTCTCCCGTTACACTGCGTTGCAGATGCGACGACAACGATTGCCAGTCACTGCGTAAATTTTTCGTAAAAATATATCCGTCGTCATCATTCATTACTTCTTGGCATGATTACAGACCGAGCACAATCGGAATTATCACAAAACATTAAAATGCGCCGGACACGAGTTGAGTAGCTGAGCACTGAAACGTGAATGCCAAGACAGCGGGGTGACAGCAAGTAGAAAATAAAACGTTGCCAGGGAAATGCTTCAATTGTCACAAGTAAATTGCACAGTGGTGACACTTAGGCGAATAACTTCAATGTGTATACATAATAATACTTAGATCTCAGGTACTAATCCGAGAACGAAGCAAGATTATAATTTCTGTTGTATTTTGACCTGAACTTCGGAACATACCTCCAAGATCTGAATGAATTTTGACCTGTACTTTTGTACCTATTCCCACTATTTTATTGGTCTTGTATTTTGATCACTACTACAATCCGCATTTCCAACACCAACTTCTGTATCACCACAGTCATCTCCCATCTCTTTTGCATCCATTCCCTGAGCCCAGAAATCCGTTCGTGCAGCGTGTGGACCTCCCAGCGCGTGCCCCCGCTACGTGTGCAGGTCGCGCGTCACACGCTTCAGGCGCGCCAGCACGGCGGAGTTGCGCGCCACCGCACCCGCCACCTCCTCCTGATCCGCCAGCAGCGCCCGCAAGCCCGCGCCGGCAGCCGTGACCCCTGTGACCCCCGTGACCCCCGTCACCCCCGTGACCCCGGCCAGCTGGCGCGGACGGATGCTGGACGGTTTGGTGGCGGTGTCCCCATCGGGGTAGGAGGACAACTGCAATAGAGAGGGTGAGTTAGTGTTGACGATGATAAGTAACATGATAGGGAGAGACTTGTCTTTATAATTCTTAACAACGGTCCCTCCTTGAGCCTCGTAGTACCTGCTCTTCTTAAAATTCTTAAAATTGATTAAATAAATTTGAGTTTGAGTTTGATACACTTGGATTTACCAGCGCTTAACAATAAATTATTAACTGTGAACCAATTCAAGGTTAAAGACAATACTCCATTAACATCATCAAAATCTTCTTTTATCTACACACGTATCATAAACCCTCTTTACTGCGTTCAAAAACCGCACGTTAGGATCAGCATTATGTTAAACTACTTGGTAAAAACTCGTTTCGTATCTCGAGACGAAACTCGCCTTCGGCTCGATTCATAAACCCACTCTCGAGTTTTAATGCCGTCCATTATGCAGCAGTCACATAAACTACTATTGTCTTTCAATTTTGAAGACCAGTGAAGTATCATCAACAAACAACACTATGTCAGTCTATTTCTCCACCATAAAAGGCTGATTTTAGGCCCTTTCTTATTTTATTTATTTTATTTTATTTTCATAGGAAAACTGCCAGCATATATAAATATACAAAATTTTGCGTAGACTTAATGTTAGGATATAAACATGCCAATTGCATGTTTTCGCCTTTAAAAAGAAGAAATACATATAACTATAACAAGAATGCTGACAAAGACAGCTGTAATAATGTAAACAGCTTCTTCGCAAATATTGGAGAAAATCTTGCTAACTCTATTGTCCCTAACACTTCCCCTAGCTGCCTCACCATTTCTTCTACCAGTTCTACTCATCCATCTTTCCATTCGTCTTCATTCGTTTTATTAGATACAGACCCCGATGAAGTGTCATCCATTATCTCATCCTTGAGATTGTCTGCTTCCACTGGATGGGACGGCATCTCCTCCTTAATATTAAAAAGATACACAAAAGTCCTCACACCTATTTTAAGCCGCATTTTTAATCATTGCTTCCAAACTGGAATATTCCCTACTTCATTCAAGAAGGCTATTATACATCCTATTTTCAAGGGAGGGGATGGGAACTCGGTCAATAATTACAGGCCCATAGCTGTACTGACAGCTCTTTCCAAGGTTCTGGAACGTTTGATCAAAAATCGCCTGGTTGATTACCTTGAAAAAAATAGAATTCTATCGACAAATCAATACGGCTTTAGGAGAAATCTTTCCACATCCAACGCCGTTCAGCATGTTATTGATACTGTCGTTAATGGTCTTAACAACAAGAAAAAGGTATTAACAATATTTCTGGACCTTGCTAAGGCATTTGATACCGTACCCACTCCCTCCCTTCTACTTAAACTAGAAGCGATAGGTGTGAGAGGTACTCAATTAGACCCATTTCATTCCTATCTTTCAGAAAGAAGCCAGAGTGTCAAAATAAAGGAATTCCAAAGTGACGAAACACCGATCAACTATGGCGTTCCACAGGGAAGCATATTGGGTCCCACTCTGTTTTTGGTCTTCATTAACGATCTCTGTAACTTACACATCCCAAATGGGAATATTACAACCTATGCAGACGATACAGCAATTACTGTTTGTGCAAATTCTTGGGACAAACTGCAAGATGAGGCACAACATAACTTTAATCTGGTTTCGGACTGGCTTAAAGAACATGCTCTCACTTTAAATGTCGATAAAACTAAGTTTTTACCTATTCTATTAGTAGTAACTCCCAACCCGTCCGCCCCATTCATATATGGGCTCACTCATGTGTAACTCCCTGGCATTGTAGCTGCCCGCTTTTATCTTCCACAGACACAATAAAATATCTCGGAGTCACTCTTGATCAACACCTGAACTTTAAGGCACATATAAGCATATTAACTGGTAGGTATTACATATTTAAACGTATAAGACACGTTGCACACTCCTCCATAATTCGCATGCTCTATCTCACTCTCTGCCAGTCCATATTAACTTATTGTATTGTCTCATGGGGCGGGGCACCTAAAACTACTATGAAGCCTCTCGAAACAGCACAACGAGCTATCTTAAAGATTGCAACTTCTCGACCTATAATTTTTCCCACTCAGCAGCTCTATAAAGAATGTAAGGTATTAAGTGTCAGACAACTTTTTATTACTCAAACAATTTTACTGCAACATAAACTCACTCCTCCCAAAACTATCACCAAGCGAAGGACTGATCGCATATGTTCAGTGCCAACCCCTAATTTTTCATTTACTAAAAGATTCTTCCCCTACCTCGGCCCCTTTCTTTATAATAAGATTAGTTCTAGCCTTTCCATACAGCTACTGTCAGACGTAGAATGCTTACGTAAAATTGCCGACTTTTTTCAGAATCTTTCCTACAACGAATCTGAAGAGTTTTTTAACCCCCTCATTTAACAAAACACACACACACACACACACACATATACACACTTACACATACACACACTCACCCTTACAGAGACACACTTACACATACACACACATGGGCTTATTTTCCATAAAATAACCTTTATTATACTATTTTACATTGTCTCTTTACTAAGTATAATATTAACTTTTTACTTATTTGTATTATAAATAAATTCACTATCTTCCGCAACATTTTTATGTACCTATTTTACGATCAAAAAACTATATGTTAAGGGTTTGGGCCTGATATTCCTTACCACAGATTATTTGATAATCTAGCTAGGATATCAGCTCGTCTCCCTTCTTAAATGTACCTACTCATTTTTTCTGCATGTTTAACCTAGTACTAAGGTACCTTTTGTTAAGCAACTGTACTGTACATTCTCTGTTTTTGAATAAACCATTTGATTTGATTTGATTTGAATTGAATACCTATAGCCATATTTACCCAAATTAAGAAGTAGGTAATTGGTTGTAAGGAAAGACACAATTATTTATATTGGAATTAATGTGAATGTAGAACTTTAAAGACAAACAAAACATCTTAAATTCTATGCATTGGTTGACATGGACGCCACGGATATAACGCCACAAATTGGGCAGAGTAGTAAAACAGATAATACATATACTTACATACCCATAAATATGAACTTTATGTTATTCATTTTGCATGTGATATTTACAAATTTTTTATTCATTCAAAAAAAGTACAAGTATCATGCACTATTACAAATTAATAATAATAATTATTTTGCATGTTGTATTTTAATTTTGCCAAAGTAAGTGGAGCTAAAAAACTGCTTTATTTTTCTCTCGTTGGTGTTAAAAAGATCATTTGTATACTTTTTATTCCTGGTATATATTAAAGATATTCCAGGAATAAGAAAGGGCCTAATATGGAACCTTGTGGAACGCCAATTTTTACACCCAATTCATCAGGCTTAACAACGTTGCCTTCTGTCTGATCTTCCTGAAGCAAGAATTGTACCATCAAGACCGTTTAGAGCCCGAGGTGTTATTGCGACATGTTGTATGAATACCTTGCATTTTTGGACGAAGTTATGAGCTTTCGCAGGGGCGTTCCCAGGACAGAACTGAGCATTGCCCGGTTACTAGTGGCGTGTCTGGTATCGTTTTCTTATAAATCAAGGATGAGAAATTAATTTTTGACACAACATGGCACCATTTCTTGACTTCACCCTGTAGACGCGCCGCCAGCGCTAACAACCTCAGCTCGGCGCTGGACACGTCCTCGTCTAGCAGTCTCACCTGCGCGTGCGCACGCTGCTCAGCGTCGAGCGCGGCACGAGCGCGCTGCTCAGCATCCTGTAGACGCGCCGCCAGCGCTAACAACTTCAGCTCGGCGCTGGACACGTCCGTCTAGCAGTCTCACCTGCGCGTGCGCACGCTGCTCAGCGTCGAGCGCGGCACGAGCGCGCTGCTCAGCATCCTGTAGACGCGCCGCCAGCGCTAACAACTTCAGCTCGGCGCTGGACACGTCCGTCTAGCAGTCTCACCTGCGCGTGCGCACGCTGCTCAGCGTCGAGCGCGGCACGAGCGCGCTGCTCAGCATCCTGTAGACGCGCCGCCAGCGCTAACAACTTCAGCTCGGCGCTGGACACGTCCGTCTAGCAGTCTCACCTGCGCGTGCGCACGCTGCTCAGCGTCGAGCGCGGCACGAGCGCGCTGCTCAGCATCCTGTAGACGCGCCGCCAGCGCTAACAACTTCAGCTCGGCGCTGGACACGTCCTCGTCTAGCAGCCTCACCTGCGCGTGCGCACGCTGCTCAGCGTCGAGCGCGGCACGAGCGCGCTGCTCAGCATCCTGTAGACGCGCCGCCAGCGCTAACAACTTCAGCTCGGCGCTTGACACGTCCGTCTAGCAGTCTCACCTGCGCGTGCGCACGCTGCTCAGCGTCGAGCGCGGCACGAGCGCGCTGCTCAGCATCCTGTAGACGCGCCGCCAGCGCTAACAACTTCAGCTCGGCGCTGGACACGTCCTTGTCGAGGATCTGCGTCTGCAGGAACACCGTCTGCGCCACCTTGTACCTGGCGGGAACATCATACATTGTCACGCCTTTGCCCGCACAGTAGCGCGCACGTTTATTCAATTATTCGTGTCAAGTCAATATTGCGTGGCAGGAGGCCAGGCCACGCCACGCCACAGCTAAGGATTATGAAAGATTTCTCACGACAACATTATAAGATTTTAAATATTTATCTTGGGTCATGTAGGTTTATATATAAATTGTGAATAGCCCAGTGTCGCCGTCTCCCTTGATGGGCTGGTAGTTTGTAAGTCACAAAGCAGCCTTGCAGCGCCATCTGTACTCACCAGTCCGCCAACGCGTCCGCCTTGGCCCTAGCCCGTGGGGAAGCCCGCTGCAGCAGCAGCCTGGCTCTGCGGCCGCTCTCAGCTAACGTGATGCGCTCCAGCACGTGGAACTGCTCGTCGTTGTAGGTGAGCGTGCGTGTCGCGCGGTCACGCACCAGGTGCTGCCAGGACTCGCGGAGTCTGCGGGAACAAAGGGCTACTAAATACAGGCAGTTCTACATTTAGACTCCAAATTTATTTTTAATGAACATATTAATATAATAACCAAAAAAGCTAAAATAACCATGGGGTTCGTTCTCAGATTATCAAAAAATTTCAAAAAAGCTAAAACACTTAAAATCTTGTATTGATCTCTGGTCCGAAGTCAGCTGGAATATGCTTCACAGGTCTGGAATCCAATGTATAAAGTTTACTGCGACCAATTAGAGAAGATACAAAAAAAGTTCTTGAGGTTTCTCAATTATAAATTTTCAATATCTAATCAAAATTACACAGAAAATTGTAAACACCACAACTACCGTTAGAGACGCGCAGAGACTGCGCAGACTTGTTGCTCTTACACAATATCTTAGTACGAAAGGTTGATTCACCCAGCCTATTATCTCTTATTAAATTACGGGTCCCTACTTCTCGTAGTCGATGCTCTGATGTAACTCGTCACACTCCTTTTACATAGGTACTCTAATTATAGAAAAAATAGCGTTTGTACAGCGAATATCTGAAAAATTTAATAAAAAGTATACTAAATCAAATGATCTTTTTAACACCAACGAGAGGAAAATAAAGCAGTTTTTTAGCTCCACTTACTTCGGCAAAATTAAAATACAACATGCAAAATGAATAATATAAAGTTCATATTTATGGGTATGTAAGTATATGTATTATCTGTTTTGCTACTGGCTCTGCTCCATTTGTGGCGTTATATCCGTGGCGTCCATGTCAACCAATGCATAGAATTTAAGATGTTTTGTTTGTCTTTAAAGTTCTACATTCACATTAATTCCAATATAAATAATTGTGTCTTTCCTTACAACCAATTACCTATTTGTTAATTTGGGTAAATATGACTATAGGTATTCTAGTTATAGTTATATGTATTTCTTCTTTTTAAAGGCGAAAACTTTTAATTGGCATGTTTATATCCTAACATTAAGTCTACGCAAAATTTTATATATTTATATATGCTGTTAGTTTAATGAATATAATAAAATTCTTGATTTAGTATTATCCAATGACTTAGTTGAGGAATCTGAATGTGTAGATCCACTTGTGCCTCTTGATCCCTACTGTAACTTTTAAATACGTACGTTTAGATTAGCGGCTGTTTGGCGCACATTAACAACAGGTTCTTTTCTTAATGTTTTATTCTGAAGCATTCTAGCATTATTAGTGTTGAGCTCTGTCTGTAATGTTAGACTAACTCTAATTCTTAGGTATTCAACTTGGTTTATATCTATTTAGTAAATTTGCAGTGATGGCGCATAAGAACTGTTTTTGATTCTTACTTTGACTAGTTATTAATTATTTATATTTTATTGCTACAAGTTATAACCTGTTATTGGCTTTTTTAGTTTTCATTTAGCTATTATCAGACTTTGTATATAAGCTGTAGGTTATCCACAGAGCTGGAAATAGATATCACCTTTTTTTTCCCAGCGAAGCAAGGAGAAAATATAGCAAAATGGTGAAAGTTGAAACGCCTAGATGGACGGTGTTTTCGATGTGAATAGGGCCTTTGAGGGGACGGAGAAGGGGGCTAACAATTATTATGTTGCAATTATAGATATAGCTATGTCACCGTGAGATCGCCAAAACTGTTAGTTTATAATCTTACGATTTTTTCTCGTTAGTTTACAAACTATCGATAAATTGTCAACTGTACCATAATGCTTACGATATTTCGCGTTAGTTTGTAATAATAAAAATAAAAATGTGAACTAGTTTTAACTTAAATTGCAAAGTAAATACCAGGGCAAACACTACGGTAGCTTAGGAGAAGACTAGAGCGCCCCCTCTAGTCTTCAATGCAGCGAAGTCCCTGAATAGTCTTCGTGTTAGGTTGACATGTAAGAACAAGAGAAACGTAAACTCTAAACCCTGTCGGTCTGGTTTACAATTTGTCGATAGTTTACAAACTAACGCGTTAGTTTACAAACTAAAGAGTTAGTTTATAAACTAACGGTTTTGACAATCTTACGGTGAAATATACATATTAAATATATTGAGCAATTCGATTCGTGGAAGTATCTATTTGCGGTTTATTAGAGCAAAACTCCGCATAACAGCCAGTCGCCAAGTCCGTTATAGGGCTTCGTTCTCTGACTGAGTTAGGGCGTCTACATCAGGGTAATGTAAATAATACACGTCCCTAATTAGGGTCCAAGGGCACCCTTCCATGGCAGGCCCTGATCAGTCTAATGTAAAAGCCGTTTAATTCTCAACTTGAGCGTTATGTTAGTGTTACCTGTCGACGAGCGTCTTGGCCTTGAGATGCATGCGCTGCTCGTGCGGACACGGCGCCGTCCGCCCTGCCGCCTCCCACTCGGCTCGCAGCGCCGCGCCACCGCCGTGCCGTGCCAGCAGACCTGGGACAGCCAAACAACACGGTATCAATACCCTCCAATTTTTTACTCACGACAGACGGAAAGGAATGGAGGCGATTGCATTTGGAGTTAGAAGGTGTTAGTATGTCCGTTACCATTTTATTGGATAAATACTGGACCGATTTCGATACCGTTTTGCACATTGAACGGCTACGATTTTAGAGCTTCTTATGGCTCGTTCGGACGCCACTTGCCGCAGGCTCCGAGCCACTACAAACTCGCAAGCGTGTGGATGGAATCAAACGATGCCATCCACACGCTTGCGAGTGCGTAAGTTTGTTGTCAGCGAGCAAGCACGGCGGACGTCGAAGTTATTGCATCGGCCATTTGGCCTAAGTTATTTTAATTACAAGTAAAGTAATTTTTTTAAATGCTTTCTGATAAGAATTTCTTTTTTGGTTTTCATTTCCGAATTTCATTTAACCAAACCAAACCTGAATTACAACAGAACTGCACCGAAACCGAAACAGAACGTTTGTTCATTTTACAAAATAGCGCTGTCGGCCTCCTAGTTTATTGAATAAGTTACCATTGGCCCCGGGTTCGAATCCCGGCTGAGAAAAAAAAATACCCAGATCATGGATGTTTACGAGGCTCGCCGAGCGTGCGGACGCGCCATTAGATATATTTCTTAGATATGTTTGACCGGTTGCATGCCACGGTCAGCTAGAGCTGACATGTTCCCGTTATATGTTCTGATTTTATTACCATGGCATGAGGTTCAAGATCGTGATGTCTCATAACGAGACTCGGCATAGGACTGCTTGTAGCAGCAAGTTGTACTGCAGAGCACGAGGGGGCGCTCCATAACGAGACTCGGCATAGGACTGCTTGTAGCAGCAAGTTGTACTGCAGAGCACGAGGGGGCGCTGCATAACGAGACTCGGCATAGGACTGCTTGTAGCAGCAAGTTGTACTGCAGAGCACGAGGGGGCGCTGCATAACGAGACTCGGCATAGGACTGCTTGTAGCAGCAAGTTGTACTGCAGAGCACGAGGGGGCGCTGCATAACGAGACTCGGCATAGGACTGCTTGTAGCAGCAAGTTGTACTGCAGAGCACGAGGGGGCGCTGCATAACGAGACTCCGCATAGGACTGCTTGTAGCAGCAAGTTGTACTGCAGAGCACGAGGGGGCGCTGCATAACGAGACTCGGCATAGGACTGCTTGTAGCAGCAAGTTGTACTGCAGAGCACGAGGGGGCGCTGCATAACGAGACTCGGCATAGGACTGCTTGTAGCAGCAAGTTGTACTGCAGAGCACGAGGGGGCGCTGCATAACGAGACTCGGCATAGGACTGCTTGTAGCAGCAAGTTGTACTGCAGAGCACGAGGGGGCGCTGCATAACGAGACTCGGCATAGGACTGCTTGTAGCAGCAAGTTGTACTGCAGAGCACGAGGGGGCGCTGCATAACGAGACTCGGCATAGGACTGCTTGTAGCAGCAAGTTGTACTGCAGAGCACGAGGGGGCGCTGCATAACGAGACTCGGCATAGGACTGCTTGTAGCAGCAAGTTGTACTGCAGAGCACGAGGGGGCGCTGCATAACGAGACTCGGCATAGGACTGCTTGTAGCAGCAAGTTGTACTGCAGAGCACGAGGGGGCGCTGCATAACGAGACTCGGCATAGGACTGCTTGTAGCAGCAAGTTGTACTGTAGAGCACGAGGGGGCGCTGCATAACGAGACTCGGCATAGGACTGCTTGTAGCAGCAAGTTGTACTGCAGAGCACGAGGGGGCGCTGCATAACGAGACTCGGCATAGGACTGATTGTAGCAGCAAGTTGTACTGCAGAGCACGAGGGGGCGCTGCATAACGAGACTCGGCATAGGACTGCTTGTAGCAGCAAGTTGTACTGCTGAGCACGAGGGGGCGCTGCATAACGAGACTCGGCATAGGACTGCTTGTAGCAGCAAGTTGTACTGCAGAGCACGAGGGGGCGCTGCATAACGAGACTCGGCATAGGACTGCTTGTAGCAGCAAGTTGTACTGCAGAGCACGAGGGGGCGCTGCATAACGAGACTCGGCAAAGGACTGCTTGTAGCAGCAAGTTGTACTGCAGAGCACGAGGGTTCGCTGCATAACGAGACTCGGCATAGGACTGCTTGTAGCAGCAAGTTGTACTGCAGAGCACGAGGGGGCGCTGCATAACGAGACTCGGCATAGGACTGCTTGTAGCAGCAAGTTGTACTGTAGAGCACGAGGGGGCGCTGCATAACGAGACTCGGCATAGGACTGCTTGTAGCAGCAAGTTGTACTGTAGAGCACGAGGGGGCGCTGCATAACGAGACTCGGCATAGGACTGCTTGTAGCAGCAAGTTGTACTGCAGAGCACGAGGGGGCGCTGCATAACGAGACTCGGCATAGGACTGCTTGTAGCAGCAAGTTGTACTGCAGAGCACGAGGGGGCGCTGCATAACGAGACTCGGCATAGGACTGCTTGTAGCAGCAAGTTGTACTGCAGAGCACGAGGGGGCGCTGCATAACGAGACTCGGCATAGGACTGCTTGTAGCAGCAAGTTGTACTGCAGAGCACGAGGGGGCGCTGCATAACGAGACTCGGCATAGGACTGCTTGTAGCAGCAAGTTGTACTGCAGAGCACGAGGGGGCGCTGCATAACGAGACTCGGCATAGGACTGCTTGTAGCAGCAAGTTGTACTGCAGAGCACGAGGGGGCGCTGCATAACGAGACTCGGCATAGGACTGCTTGTAGCAGCAAGTTGTACTGCAGAGCACGAGGGGGCGCTGCATAACGAGACTCGGCATAGGACTGCTTGTAGCAGCAAGTTGTACTGCAGAGCACGAGGGGGCGCTGCACAACGAGACTCGGCATAGGACTGCTTGTAGCAGCAAGTTGTACTGCAGAGCACGAGGGGGCGCTGCATAACGAGACTCGGCACAGGACTGCTTGTAGCAGCAAGTTGTACTGCAGAGCACGAGGGGGCGCTGCAAAACGAGACTCGGCATAGGACTGCTTGTAGCAGCAAGTTGTACTGCAGAGCACGAGGGGGCGCTGCATAACGAGTCTCGGCATAGGACTGCTTGTAGCAGCAAGTTGTACTGCAGAGCACGAGGGGGCGCTGCATAACGAGACTCGGCATAGGACGGCTTGTAGCAGCAAGTTGTACCGCAGAGCACGAGGGGGCGCTGCATAACGAGACTCGGCATAGGACTGCTTGTAGCAGCAAGTTGTACTGCAGAGCACGAGGGGGCGCTGCATAACGAGACTCGGCATAGGACTGCTTGTAGCAGCAAGTTGTACTGCAGAGCACGAGGGGGCGCTGCATAACGAGACTCGGCATAGGACTGCTTGTAGCAGCAAGTTGTACTGCAGAGCACGAGGGGGCGCTGCATAACGAGACTCGGCATAGGACTGCTTGTAGCAGCAAGTTGTACTGCAGAGCACGAGGGGGCGCTGCATAACGAGACTCGGCATAGGACTGCTTGTAGCAGCAAGTTGTACTGTAGAGCACGAGGGGGCGCTGCATAACGAGACTCGGCATAGGACTGCTTGTAGCAGCAAGTTGTACTGCAGAGCACGAGGGGGCGCTGCATAACGAGACTCGGCATAGGACTGCTTGTAGCAGCAAGTTGTACTGCAAAGCACGAGGGGGCGCTGCATAACGAGACTCGGCATAGGACTGCTTGTAGCAGCAAGTTGTACTGCAGAGCACGAGGGGGCGCTGCATAACGAGACTCGGCATAGGACTGCTTGTAGCAGCAAGTTGTACTGCAGAGCACGAGGGTTCGCTGCATAACGAGACTCGGCATAGGACTGCTTGTAGCAGCAAGTTGTACTGCAGAGCACGAGGGGGCGCTGCACAACGAGACTCGGCATAGGACTGCTTGTAGCAGCAAGTTGTACTGCAGAGCACGAGGGGGCGCTGCATAACGAGACTCGGCACAGGACTGCTTGTAGCAGCAAGTTGTACTGCAGAGCACGAGGGGGCGCTGCATAACGAGACTCGGCATAGGACTGCTTGTAGCAGCAAGTTGTACTGCAGAGCACGAGGGGGCGCTGCATAACGAGACTCAGCATAGGACGGCTTGTAGCAGCAAGTTGTACTGCAGAGCACGAGGGGGCGCTGCATAACGAGACTCGGCATAGGACTGCTTGTAGCAGCAAGTTGTACTGCAGAGCACGAGGGGGCGCTGCATAACGAGACTCGGCATAGGACTGCTTGTAGCAGCAAGTTGTACTGCAGAGCACGAGGGGGCGCTGCATAACGAGACTCGGCATAGGACTGCTTGTAGCAGCAAGTTGTACTGCAGAGCACGAGGGGGCGCTGCATAACGAGACTCGGCATAGGACTGCTTGTAGCAGCAAGTTGTACTGCAGAGCACGAGGGGGCGCTGCATAACGAGACTCGGCATAGGACTGCTTGTAGCAGCAAGTTGTACTGCAGAGCACGAGGGGGCGCTGCACAACGAGACTCGGCATAGGACTGCTTGTAGCAGCAAGTTGTACTGCAGAGCACGAGGGGGCGCTGCATAACGAGACTCGGCACAGGACTGCTTGTAGCAGCAAGTTGTACTGCAGAGCACGAGGGGGCGCTGCATAACGAGACTCGGCATAGGACTGCTTGTAGCAGCAAGTTGTACTGCAGAGCACGAGGGGGCGCTGCATAACGAGACTCGGCATAGGACGGCTTGTAGCAGCAAGTTGTACTGCAGAGCACGAGGGTACGCTGCATAACGAGACTCGGCATAGGACTGCTTGTAGCAGCAAGTTGTACTGCAGAGCACGAGGGGGCGCTGCATAACGAGACTCGGCATAGGACTGCTTGTAGCAGCAAGTTGTACTGCAGAGCACGAGGGGGCGCTGCATAACGAGACTCGGCATAGGACTGCTTGTAGCAGCAAGTTGTACTGCAGAGCACGAGGGGGCGCTGCATAACGAGACTCGGCATAGGACTGCTTGTAGCAGCAAGTTGTACTGTAGAGCACGAGGGGGCGCTGCATAACGAGACTCGGCATAGGACTGCTTGTAGCAGCAAGTTGTACTGCAGAGCACGAGGGGGCGCTGCATAACGAGACTCGGCATAGGACTGCTTGTAGCAGCAAGTTGTACTGCAGAGCACGAGGGGGCGCTGCATAACGAGACTCGGCATAGGACTGCTTGTAGCAGCAAGTTGTACTGCAGAGCACGAGGGGGCGCTGCATAACGAGACTCGGCATAGGACTGCTTGTAGCAGCAAGTTGTACTGCAGAGCACGAGGGGGCGCTGCATAACGAGACTCGGCATAGGACTGCTTGTAGCAGCAAGTTGTACTGCAGAGCACGAGGGGGCGCTGCATAACGAGACTCGGCATAGGACTGCTTGTAGCAGCAAGTTGTACTGCAGAGCACGAGGGGGCGCTGCATAACGAGACTCGGCATAGGACTGCTTGTAGCAGCAAGTTATACTGCAGAGCACGAGGGGGCGCTGCATAACGAGACTCGGCATAGGACTGCTTGTAGCAGCAAGTTGTACTGCAGAGCACGAGGGGGCGCTGCATAACGAGACTCGGCATAGGACTGCTTGTAGCAGCAAGTTGTACTGCAGAGCACGAGGGGGCGCTGCATAACGAGACTCGGCATAGGACTGCTTGTAGCAGCAAGTTGTACTGCAGAGCACGAGGGGGCGCTGCATAACGAGACTCGGCATAGGACTGCTTGTAGCAGCAAGTTGTTCTGTAGAGCACGAGGGGGCGCTGCATAACGAGACTCGGCATAGGACTGCTTGTAGCAGCAAGTTGTACTGTAGAGCACGAGGGGGCGCTGCATAACGAGACTCGGCATAGGACTGCTTGTAGCAGCAAGTTGTACTGCAGAGCACGAGGGGGCGCTGCATAACGAGACTCGGCATAGGACTGCTTGTAGCAGCAAGTTGTACTGCAGAGCACGAGGGGGCGCTGCATAACGAGATTCGGCATAGGACTGCTTGTAGCAGCAAGTTGTACTGCAGAGCACGAGGGGGCGCTGCATAACGAGACTCGGCATAGGACTGCTTGTAGCAGCAAGTTGTACTGCAGAGCACGAGGGGGCGCTGCATAACGAGACTCGGCATAGGACTGCTTGTAGCAGCAAGTTGTACTGCAGAGCACGAGGGGGCGCTGCATAACGAGACTCGGCATAGGACTGCTTGTAGCAGCAAGTTGTACTGCAGAGCACGAGGGGGCGCTGCATAACGAGACTCGGCATAGGACTGCTTGTAGCAGCAAGTTGTATTGCAGAGCACGAGGGGGCGCTGCATAACGAGACTCGGCATAGGACTGCTTGTAGCAGCAAGTTGTACTGCAGAGCACGAGGGGGCGCTGCATAACGAGACTCGGCATAGGACTGCTTGTAGCAGCAAATTGTATTGCAGAGCACGAGGGGGCGCTGCATAACGAGACTCGGCATAGGACTGCTTGTAGCAGCAAGTTGTATTGCAGAGCACGAGGGGGCGCTGCATAACGAGACTCGGCATAGGACTGCTTGTAGCAGCAAGTTGTACTGTAGAGCACGAGGGGGCGCTGCATAACGAGACTCGGCATAGGACTGCTTGTAGCAGCAAGTTGTACTGCAGAGCACGAGGGGGCGCTGCATAACGAGACTCGGCATAGGACTGCTTGTAGCAGCAAGTTGTACTGCAAAGCACGAGGGGGCGCTGCATAACGAGACTCGGCATAGGACTGCTTGTAGCAGCAAGTTGTACTGCAGAGCACGAGGGGGCGCTGCATAACGAGACTCGGCATAGGACTGCTTGTAGCAGCAAGTTGTACTGCAGAGCACGAGGGGGCGCTGCATAACGAGACTCGGCATAGGACTGCTTGTAGCAGCAAGTTGTACTGCAGAGCACGAGGGGGCGCTGCATAACGAGACTCGGCATAGGACTGCTTGTAGCAGCAAGTTGTACTGCAGAGCACGAGGGGGCGCTGCATAACGAGACTCGGCATAGGACTGCTTGTAGCAGCAAGTTGTATTGCAGAGCACGAGGGGGCGCTGCATAACGAGACTCGGCATAGGACTGCTTGTAGCAGCAAGTTGTACTGCAGAGCACGAGGGGGCGCTGCATAACGAGACTCGGCATAGGACTGCTTGTAGCAGCAAGTTGTACTGCAAAGCACGAGGGGGCGCTGCATAACGAGACTCGGCATAGGACTGCTTGTAGCAGCAAGTTGTACTGCAGAGCACGAGGGGGCGCTGCATAACGAGACTCGGCATAGGACTGCTTGTAGCAGCAAGTTGTACTGCAGAGCACGAGGGGGCGCTGCATAACGAGACTCGGCATAGGACTGCTTGTAGCAGCAAGTTGTACTGCAGAGCACGAGGGGGCGCTGCATAACGAGACTCGGCATAGGACTGCTTGTAGCAGCAAGTTGTACTGCAGAGCACGAGGGGGCGCTGCATAACGAGACTCGGCATAGGACTGCTTGTAGCAGCAAGTTATACTGCAGAGCACGAGGGGGCGCTGCATAACGAGACTCGGCATAGGACTGCTTGTAGCAGCAAGTTGTACTGCAGAGCACGAGGGGGCGCTGCATAACGAGACTCGGCATAGGACTGCTTGTAGCAGCAAGTTGTACTGCAGAGCACGAGGGGGCGCTGCATAACGAGACTCGGCATAGGACTGCTTGTAGCAGCAAGTTGTACTGCAGAGCACGAGGGGGCGCTGCATAACGAGACTCGGCATAGGACTGCTTGTAGCAGCAAGTTGTTCTGTAGAGCACGAGGGGGCGCTGCATAACCAGACTCGGCATAGGACTGCTTGTAGCAGCAAGTTGTACTGTAGAGCACGAGGGGGCGCTGCATAACGAGACTCGGCATAGGACTGCTTGTAGCAGCAAGTTGTACTGCAGAGCACGAGGGGGCGCTGCATAACGAGACTCGGCATAGGACTGCTTGTAGCAGCAAGTTGTACTGCAGAGCACGAGGGGGCGCTGCATAACGAGATTCGGCATAGGACTGCTTGTAGCAGCAAGTTGTACTGCAGAGCACGAGGGGGCGCTGCATAACGAGACTCGGCATAGGACTGCTTGTAGCAGCAAGTTGTACTGCAGAGCACGAGGGGGCGCTGCATAACGAGACTCGGCATAGGACTGCTTGTAGCAGCAAGTTGTACTGCAGAGCACGAGGGGGCGCTGCATAACGAGACTCGGCATAGGACTGCTTGTAGCAGCAAGTTGTACTGCAGAGCACGAGGGGGCGCTGCATAACGAGACTCGGCATAGGACTGCTTGTAGCAGCAAGTTGTATTGCAGAGCACGAGGGGGCGCTGCATAACGAGACTCGGCATAGGACTGCTTGTAGCAGCAAGTTGTACTGCAGAGCACGAGGGGGCGCTGCATAACGAGACTCGGCATAGGACTGCTTGTAGCAGCAAATTGTATTGCAGAGCACGAGGGGGCGCTGCATAACGAGACTCGGCATAGGACTGCTTGTAGCAGCAAGTTGTATTGCAGAGCACGAGGGGGCGCTGCATAACGAGACTCGGCATAGGACTGCTTGTAGCAGCAAGTTGTACTGCAGAGCACGAGGGGGCGCTGCATAACGAGACTCGGCATAGGACTGCTTGTAGCAGCAAGTTGTATTGCAGAGCACGAGGGGGCGCTGCATAACGAGACTCGGCATAGGACTGCTTGTAGCAGCAAGTTGTACTGCAGAGCACGAGGGGGCGCTGCATAACGAGACTCGGCATAGGACTGCTTGTAGCAGCAAGTTGTACTGCAGAGCACGAGGGGGCGCTGCATAACGAGACTCGGCATAGGACTGCTTGTAGCAGCAAGTTGTACTGCAGAGCACGAGGGGGCGCTGTATAACGAGACTCGGCATAGGACTGCTTGTAGCAGCAAGTTGTACTGCAGAGCACGAGGGGGCGCTGCATAACGAGACTCGGCATAGGACTGCTTGTAGCAGCAAGTTGTACTGCAGAGCACGAGGGGGCGCTGCATAACGAGACTCGGCATAGGACTGCTTGTAGCAGCAAGTTGTACTGCAGAGCACGAGGGGGCGCTGCATAACGAGACTCGGCATAGGACTGCTTGTAGCAGCAAGTTGTACTGCAGAGCACGAGGGGGCGCTGCATAACGAGACTCGGCATAGGACTGCTTGTAGCAGCAAGTTGTACTGCAGAGCACGAGGGGGCGCTGCATAACGAGACTCGGCATAGGACTGCTTGTAGCAGCAAGTTGTTTTGTAGAGCACGAGGGGGCGCTGCATAACGAGACTCGGCATAGGACTGCTTGTAGCAGCAAGTTGTACTGTAGAGCACGAGGGCGCGCTGCATAACGAGACTCGGCATAGGACTGCTTGTAGCAGCAAGTTGTACTGCAGAGCACGAGGGGGCGCTGCATAACGAGACTCGGCATAGGACTGCTTGTAGCAGCAGGTTGTACTGCAGAGCACGAGGGGGCGCTGCATAACGAGACTCGGCATAGGACTGCTTGTAGCAGCAAGTTGTACTGTAGAGCACGAGGGGGCGCTGCATAACGAGACTCGGCATAGGACTGCTTGTAGCAGCAAGTTGTATTGCAGAGCACGAGGGGGCGCTGCATAACGAGACTCGGCATAGGACTGCTTGTAGCAGCAAGTTGTGCTGTAGAGCACGAGGGGGCGCTGCATAACGAGACTCGGCATAGGACTGCTTGTAGCAGCAAGTTGTGCTGTAGAGCACGAGGGGGCGCTGCATAACGAGACTCGGCATAGGACTGCTTGTAGCAGCAAGTTGTACTGTAGAGCACGAGGGGGCGCTGCATAACGAGACTCGGCATAGGACTGCTTGTAGCAGCAAGTTGTATTGCAGAGCACGAGGGGGCGCTGCATAACGAGACTCGGCATAGGACTGCTTGTAGCAGCAAGTTGTACTGCAGAGCACGAGGGGGCGCTGCATAACGAGACTCGGCATAGGACTGCTTGTAGCAGCAAGTTGTACTGCAGAGCACGAGGGGGCGCTGCATAACGAGACTCGGCATAGGACTGCTTGTAGCAGCAAGTTGTACTGCAGAGCACGAGGGGGCGCTGCATAACGAGACTCGGCATAGGACTGCTTGTAGCAGCAAGTTGTACTGCAGAGCACGAGGGGGCGCTGCATAACGAGACTCGGCATAGGACTGCTTGTAGCAGCAAGTTGTACTGCAGAGCACGAGGGGGCGCTGCATAACGAGACTCGGCATAGGACTGCTTGTAGCAGCAAGTTGTACTGCAGAGCACGAGGGGGCGCTGCATAACGAGACTCGGCATAGGACTGCTTGTAGCAGCAAGTTGTACTGCAGAGCACGAGGGGGCGCTGCATAACGAGACTCGGCATAGGACTGCTTGTAGCAGCAAGTTGTACTGCAGAGCACGAGGGGGCGCTGCATAACGAGACTCGGCATAGGACTGCTTGTAGCAGCAAGTTGTACTGCAGAGCACGAGGGGGCGCTGCATAACGAGACTCGGCATAGGACTGCTTGTAGCAGCAAGTTGTACTGCAGAGCACGAGGGGGCGCTGCAGCAGCCAGGGGCTCTTGACTCTTGAGGGCTTCTCAAAAACTATTTAGCACTATCGATGCGGTTTTTGTATTTTATTTTCACATGTATCATAAACCCTCTTTACTGCGTCCAAAAACCGCACGTTACGATCAGCATAATGTTAAACAACTTACTTTGTAAAAACTCATTTCTTATCTGAATATTGAACATTATGACCATATTGTGTAAATTTACTACATATTATGACATTCAAATTTCGAACGCCGACGCCCGCCTGCGTGCCGCCCCTAGTTTGTCTGTGAAGTTGGTACTACAGAACAAGCTAAACAACTGCAGAGCCACAATGCCGGTCAAACATGTGGTTCCTGAACACATCAAAGAGAGCTTATGAGATGTGTGTAGATAAACTAGTGTATGTAACTGTACATAATTAGGCATTAAAACTCTCGAGTGATATTATTAAGAAACTCGCTTTCGGCTCGTTTCATAAACCCACTCTCCATTATGTATCAGTCACATAAACTACTAACATTATAGATGTCATTCAACAAGTGAACCAAGTTTTATCCGTAGTTTCATTAATATGTTTTTTATTTAGTTATAACACCATATTTTATGGTCACGGTCTGACATCCATATTGTGACATACACTATTTTCGACGTATTAGGTTAAATTATGGTAAAGGTAATGATCAGTGATCGGAATCACTTGGATCCAATTGAATCCAAAAATATGGCTTATTCTCCCTATATTTTAATTAGATAATGTGGGACGTTTCAATGAATAATTTAAAAAAGGTACTTGATTTCTAAACTGAAGTTTCTTTACCTTTGACATTAGAAGAATAGATAGCCCACGTTATTCATATCATAACAATTGCTCCTGCACAAACTTATTTTTCATCTGAAGTCTCTTCGAATGTCTTTTCTTTGGAGGTATTGAAATAAATTATCATTATTTTTTCAATATTTTCCTCTTGTTGTGGGGGAACGCCGCAGACATTCAAATATTTTTTTCCAACTTCTGAGCTAAAAATAGCACCTTCACCGCTTGATTTTGGGTTCCCAGGCGGAAAAATTCTATCCCTAACTCGTTCGAAAAGGTGTGTCAACTAATAATATAATAAGTTAGTAACTGGTGTTGGTATCATTCATTTTTGTGTTCATATGTATTTTTTATGAATTAAACTTATTAATTTATTACTTTTAAGCGCCTCTTAGTTATTTTCTCATTAAAGGAGATGAAAAGTTGAGTGTATCACTCGGGAGCAAAATTATTTTATCCTCGGGCAAAATTACTTTGAATTCTTCGCTTACTCACGATTCTATCAAAGAACCCCGAGCGATAGAATTGCTCGTTTCGCTTCTGAATTCAAAATAGCGCCCTCGACGTAAAAATATTATTTTGCTCCCTTGTTATAAAATCTACTATAATATTTCAGAAAAGAGCTATCGTATCTATTACCGGTCATTCAGAGTTGGCAACATCAAGATAACTTCAGTTTTCAACAAGATGGACTTCATGTCACAACGTCGGTATAACGAAGACATGGCGTAATTCTAAGCAAGTTCCTATGATGATTTGGCCGCCAAGCAGCCCAGACTTCATGATGGAAAATTAAGAAAAGATTGAGGAAACATCCATCAAGATCAGAAAATGATTTTATACAGAAGCTTCAGTCAGTTTGGGATATCATCACCCCTGAAGAGTGAGCAGAGCTAGTGGCGTCAATGCCACTGCGGATAAACGCAGTTATTGAGAGGAGAGGAGAGGAGACGCAAAACAGTTCGTCTACAACTTAGTAGTGTCTAAGTTGTAGAAGAACAGTTTTGCGTGCGGGGTTAGGGCGGACAATAACATTTGCTTTTTATTCAGTTAGGAAATTATGTGTAAGGATCGGCCTATAGGTGGTGAATGAGACGAGTCATTTGTTCAATAGACAGGCGTTTAATGATCTTAGAGTTATACATACATACTGATTATATAGGGATAGGGTAAAGGTGTGTTCGCACACTACAATGTTTTCTTTTTTAATTCAGTCAGAAGTTATATTAATTTATATGCATGAATTGTGGATTTCCTACGAATTCGAAGTGAGGTTCGTAAAGAAGCCTTTTCAAACGGGTTAGGAATATATTTTTTTCGCCTGAGATCCCAAAATCAAGCGGCGAAGTTGCTATTTTGAGGTTAGAATACGGAAAAGTATATTTTATACTGGTACATATGTATTACTCAGATTTTTGTAAGTAATTAAAATGGGTTATCTTAATTTTTGGCGCCGTATAAAATTATAACACATCTTACCCCCTACAGACAAAGTATTCTGCATTTGGGCTCCTTAGGTTTGCGCTGTGACGTAGTTATTTAAGTTCATGTTTGTTGTTATTACTTATATGAGTGTGTGCATGAATGGTTTATGATTACCTACCAACCCACTTATGTTGTGCAGATTTTCAGTCTCTCTAATAAAATCATCAATGCAACACAGTTTTTATTTCGAGTCGATAATGTTAAGCTAAAACGAACCTTCATACCCCAACAATATTTAGTTACCAAGAATATCACTGACATCGTATTTTCTAAATAAACACAAAAAATTAAATAAAAAATAAATTGTAGGGACTGCGAGAATTCATTAGGTTCTCAAGAGCTTTCTGGTAGTAGTATAGTAAGTGGTCACCTGCGGCGGAAGCGCTGAGCGCAGCGGCCTCGCCCGACACCAGCCCCGCGCACGCCGACCACGACTCCGCCCCGGAGCCGTCCGAGTGGCCCGCGCTCGCACCGCCCGCACCGCCCGCCTGTACACAACAAACTGTATATTGGGCCTAAACAATATATAAAAGTATACCTTGTACTTCTAATAATTGAAGGAAAATTATCATTATTCATATGTACGAACGTCTATTATGTAATATTATCTCTAGGCCTCTGAGGGCCTCTTCCACCCTATCCAATCTTGAGCTGTCTCCCTCCAGTTCCTATCCCATGATCCCATGTCGTCACTCCATTTCTTTTTGAACGAACGTCTAAATGAAGTAATACATAATATTTCGCTCAGATATGCCTTTTGCCATTCGCTCTTCGGGCATGTGGGCACGACTCACCAGCGCATTGGCATGTCCCACCGCGCGCGCCGCCAGGTCGAGCGCCCGGGCCGCGTCGTGCACGCGTGCTGCGTGCGTGGCCAGCGCCCCCGCACGTGACGTCACGGAGCCCAGGCGGGCCGCCAGCAGCGCTGCCCAGCGCCGCACGCCGTACGTGATGAGCAGCGAGGCGCAGCACAGGGTCTCCACGCGTCGCTTGATCACGTGGCCGACGCTGCACGCCGTCTGCCGGGCGCCCGGGCGGGGCCATAGTGTAACAGTATAGTGTACTAGGCGACACTGATATAATCATGACAGCATCTCAGATATATGGTAAAACTCGTCTAAAATTTGGTTCGCAAAAAAAGCAGAGATATATCATCAGCAAACATTATGCACTTAGGTTTTGTTATTTTCGGAAGGTCGTTGATGTAGGCTAGAAACAATATGCAGCCTAGTTCACTGCCTTGTGGTATGGAGTCGTTAATGGTTATCAGTGTTGTACTTTGCCTCCTCTGGAATCGGTCACAGTAGTTATCTTAATTGATCTATCTTGATCCATCCATCTCGTTTAATCTCAAATCTTACAAAATGAATAGTGGAAAAGCAAATGAGATATTCAGGATTTTTCTTACACCTTTCTTACTAACTTTCTTACTAATAAGAGGATCCCCGGTTTGAGATAAGTTTCAAATACTATGAAACAAAATTGATCGTTTTATCAAACGCTGTAACAAGTGGGTAAGGTAGCCTCAAAATAACACTTTTGTCGTCTCATGTAACTTTCACTATATCGTAGAAATTTAAAAAACGTAAAAGAAAGGGATATCCAAGAAATGGCTAGCATTAAAATTGTAAAAATTGGTATTTTTATTAAAAACTTTAAACTGACTATTTCTCGAATTACATGGTACATACTTTCACTGTGGCTTGATCAATGCATCTGAGGCTACCTTCGGTGCAGTGTTGTTATCGCTAAAATTTGAATTGCCGTATCTATAGTTTGAAATTGCCGTATTTGTGGGAAAAAAACACAACATTGCCGTATTATTATAATGATTTAAGAAATGTTTATTTTATTAATTGCCGTATTTCATAATAACGGTAGTGAAAACCCTGCCGTATAATCTCAAAAAAAGCCATGGAATGCCGTAAATTACGGCAATTGCCGTATGAATAATAACACTGCTTCGGTGTCGCTATGACGTATGACTTTTGGGACACCCTGCCTGACTAAATAAAAGCTGGCGAATAAATAATACGCCAACCTTGGCTTGGCTAGCGTCGTTCTCGACGGACACGATGTTGGGGAACACGGGGAACTTTGGCACTTCGGGCTCCGGACCCATCGTCACATTGTTGCTGTTCTTGTTGAACAGCAGTAGCGGCTCTTCTGCCGTCGTATCCGGGTAGTTTTTAGCTGAAAACCCAAAAATTCGAGTTCGAATTTGACATGCTGATTTTGAAACGTAAGAAATTCAGTTTTTTAGATTTTACTGCTAAATTAATAATTTTGAAACACAGCATCGTTTGACATATCGGCCATTTTGAAGCTTGTGCAGTGTGACCATATGTGGCAGTTTCCCGCCTTTTTGGCAGTTTTAGTCCAGTAATTTAACCACTGGCAGATTATGGTGACGTTTTATGAAACTGGCAGTTTTGGCAGTATTTCAAGATATAAAATAAGGGAAAACATTACCAAAATTTTTAATGGCAACATCCCCTTACCTGTGGTCTGGGACTGGGACTCACCTTTGTAAATTGTTATTACTTGTTGTGTCTACAGTTCATTCAATTATGAACTATACGTACCTAACGTAACATAATTAACATTATGTTCATAATAATATTTATTTAGTTTATTCTTTTTAGTAAAACATTGCAGAATATTTAATTACTTTATTTCTGACTTCTTCAAAACCATTCACTTCGGATGATAAAAATACTTCTTTTTAATTTTTGTAGACTAGACAGACAGACTTTAATGACAACGTACTGAAACTTTGTTTTTATGTTTTCAAGTTGGAAGAATTAAAGTTTTCAAGTTTCGCACTCAAATAGGAAATTTAGTCAGGCAAAAATATTTCCACAACTAAATATTTAAAAAAAATGGTTGTCTGTAAAGTACCGACTTTACAGACAACCATTTTTTTTTTACCGGTTTACGGACGATAATTTTACGTGATAACGTCATAAGAAACGCTTAGGCCGATCGTGCCTCTTCACCGCTTGTTCCGCCTTCTCGCTTGCACGCTCGGCTCAGGCGGAATGTGACAATGAGTCATGCTTTTTCGTGCGTGCAGCCGGCGTTCAGCGATTTATAAGACGATATAACGTCACTTCGGTATTCCCGGATTTTTTTCATTCCCGGGACCCGGGAACAAAATATCAGATTTCCCGGGAATTCCCGGGTCCCGGGAATTTTTAATAATATTTTGATTTTGCCATTTATATCTACCAGAAAAGTAATATAACACGTTAATTTATCATATAAGCTATTTATTCTGAATCTGTATTATTTCAATCATTTTAATCATATTCTCTATCATATCCCACTTTAATTCTTCTGTTCCTTAAAATAATGTTTTAAGAAAACTAATGCACTAAGTGATTTATCACTCAACCTGCTCCTTATCTTTGTTGCAAAATTTCCCGATACAGAAAAAGTGCGCTCGTTCAGTCGATGTGGCCATGATAGTTCCAAGGGCGTTGTGCAGTAGATCCAGGTTTGGTGTTCTTTTACCAGATGATATATACAAGTCAAAGTCTTTCTTTAGTCTTGTAAAGCGAGTTCGTGGCGATGAAGCGCCCTTGCATGCATTTTGTATGGCTTCTTGGAGCTGATCAGCAAAACTCATTTCTCTTTTCCTTTCAGCTAGAGCCTGTAAAATCTCCTCTGGACTGGAATCAGCTGCAGATTTTTCTGGAAACAATCGCCGAAAGAGTTTTTCAGCAAAACGTATCATCGATTCCTTGGTTTCAGCACTGTCTGTGATGTATTCATTAGCTTGAATGGTAGGGTTTTGCAGAAAGAGCGTCAAAGTATATAGCTTGGAATCTCTTCTCTCAGTAATCCTTCGTGTCAAGCAATTGAAAAACTCCACAGCAAGCGGGGATTCCAACTTAGCCAATCTTCCAAGAAGTGTTGTAATAACTGCTTCGCAGATCAGAATACCTGCTTTTCGGGAGCTCAGCGCCTCCACTGCCAATTTAATAGGATTCAAGATTTTAAGTAAATCCTCCAAAACAGTTAAGTTTTCCTCGTGCCATAAGTTTGCGTTATTTAAATCAATCAACGCCTTCTTGATGCAGTTTTTTATTTCTATATAACGACTTATCATTGTTTCTATGCTGTTCAATCTCGTTTTAACGTCCCGATTCAGTGATTTTTCTACGTTGTGTTCCAGACGAACGTAATCTTGAAGTATTCCGTTTTTTAGTGGACTTCTGCGAAATAAATTGACAATAAGCCGCGTGTCTTCTCTTTAAATCTGGTCGGATTTCACGGGAACTTCTCTCCACAATATCATGATCAGAATCGTAAGGTTCTGAATCTGATTCTTCAGACGCTGTGTCACTGGTCCTTTGTATATAAAGGACGTCTGTCACCGCCAAAAGGATCGCATGGTTCATGCATAGCACCATCTCTGCTGGGCTCTCGCGGCCAAATTTTTTCATCACGTTCGGACCATCGCTTGTCGCAGCTACAATATTATGCTCGAAATTGATATTGAAATCAGCCAAGACTGTATCTACAATTATTCTTGTTTCTGGTGCTCCGCATTTCCCCGGTATGAATGTCAGACCCAAATTTTAAACTTTTCCGTCTTTGCCATGTAAGTTTATATCGAAATAGCGCCTATTTCTGATGCTAGTCCATTCATCAAGAGTGATACTGAATCGTCCATTGTTATCCACGTACTTCTTCATGGTTGCGATGATTTCTTCTCTATTTTCTTCAGCAAACGCCATAATTAATTTCATAACGTCAGATTCGCATTTCGGCATTTTTAGACCATCTTTGGTAACATAGCCTCGAATCACATCACTGTTGGGGATTGCTCGAATTGATATTCCGTCACTTGCTGCTAACTTCGAGACGACTTCGCCAATAGTGTTGGGCATTTTAATATGCTGGTCCAAAGACGTCTGTTTCATAGGGGCCTTTTTTTTCTGGTGGTGGTGAAGTGGAAGTACCAGTAGCCGGTAAAGATGCCGAAGTTGATGCCTGCGAAGATTCTTCATCGGATCGATATTTATGTTTATGCCATGTACTATTGTCAAGTGTCTTGCAAGTCCACTGGTAGATGAGCTTTTGCACTTAACTCTTTTGGGCATCGACTACATTGCGCCTTTTCTGGGCCTTTTTACTTTAAATACTTCCACACTTCTGAAGATGCTCGAGTATCCATCTCACCCTTTAACAAATTAAACCTTAACATTTAGTTATGTCGTTACATTTTATGCTTATTTATCAACAATTAAAAGCGTGAAATTTAACCGCTGATCAGGAGTAGAAAAATATGAATATCTAGCTAAAATTAAACTTAATAGGCGAGGTCTCACGCAATTCACCTTACTGTTTAATTAATCAAAAGCTAAAACATAATTAAAACTAATAACCGCTTAGATACATGGTCAACCTGCGAACGACTTCCACGTCACTCATAAATTGTCATTGCCCTTAAATAAAAGAGGTTGTAAGCTTCACAGATACAGATTAGTTGGGTGTCAAGGAATTTAGAATTAACTTAATTTCAAAATTGATAACAATAATTTGTTTTATCATAAACTCACTTGTTCTTTCACTTTTGTATTCCGTTGTAAATTTCACGACTATCAAGTTGTTCAGGTGAACATTTAACTGATACTAACGAAAATAAATACTACTTACTCCTTACTTCGGATAAGTGATTAGGGGCTAGGGGGCTGCGGTGAAACAAAGAAAACAAGATTGGCGCTGACCCTGCAGCTGCAAAACAATGACACACACAATTTCTAAGATTTCGCAACTACACTTTGCGAAAGATAGCGACTGACTTCATGCATGTAAGGTTTTGTTGAAGTACCGCCCTACAAAATTATATATTTTTTAGGTACAAATCTCTAATTACTTTATGATAATAATAATAATAATAATAACGTTTATTGCCAAGAAAAATACAAGGATAATACCTAATTTTACATTGATAATTTTGCTGAGGCAATAGGAAGTGGCTCAGCTCCTGCTGACACAGAGCCGGGACTCTGTGTAGCGCTGATTTTCAGCCTCTCCCTCTTCCCTTAGATTTGGAGCGGGGTAAAATGTCATAGAGGGTCACCAGGAGAAGTTAAACTTATGCAAGACATGCAAGATTATTATTGCAATTCTATTTTCCATTTGTGCCATTAGTTACATTGTGTCCTGTTATAATGTTATGGATAAGCTTGCCTTATGTGCCAAATCTACCTAATAAGTAGTACTTAAAGCTCAAAATTATTAGGACTTAACTTAATTGTGCTGTTTAATTCATAGTTTACCTAAATACTTTCACTCGTGTCATGTTGTATTAAAAACTATTATTATTTTAATTTTGTTTCTAATTCCTAAGTAATAATCATGTAAGACTGCAGAAAAAGGCTGATCTAAAACTTTAACACTCGATGTGAATCGGTTGACTTTTTGGGTAATATAAGAAATGAATAGCAGATACCCATTCCAATTTAGCATTTTTTGTAACAGAACGTTGGTAGCAATGTTGATACTAAAAACTTGTACTGATTTTGAATTTAATAATAAATCTATGAAAATAAAATGTCCATTTTATTGTACAGTTGTGTAATAAAACCTAAATTCCTTAGAATAGAATAGAATATAATAGAATAGGCATTTATTCGCTGTATCAGCACAAACACAAGAATATAAAAGTATTACATGGAATGAAGTAGGTACTATTTAAAAATAAAATAAAATTCAGCAATAAAACTACCCACTATTAGTACCCATAAACATTTGTGAGGGGTTTCGCTGCCATGTGCACATGCTGCGACAGCAAAAGGGTTCAGACTCAGCATAATGTCACAGGAGATCCTGTGACTCTGGTTTTCAGTCTGGGGCCCAGAAGATATAATATGATTTAAAATATTAATTTGTCCAGGTGGCAAGTGTAATAAATAAAATAAACTAAACTTAATATTGGTGGGAAGTGTGAGAATAACCTAGGCTAAGTACCTATTCTCAGAATAAATAAAAATTAAAAACAAATGAAATGTGCGGAATTAAGTTGTGAAAGAGATTGTAAATTGCATGGTTGTTGCATGCAAATGTTTGGTGTGTTGAATTGTATTGTAAGTAATAATGTCAAATCATAGATACACAAGAAAATATAAAATTTAAATTAAATCACTACATATACACATTAAGGATTTGAATAAATCTTAATAATAAAATAAAATAAAATAAGCTGGAAAACGCGGCACGCAGCACCACGTCCGCGGTCGTAGCAGCATCAGGTACTCTGCTTTTGTTGCTCCAATAACTTTAGGTTATATCATTCATAAAGTTCAAAAAAGTACCTGGCTGGCCAAAGAATACTTGTCTTTCTTGTTACCTACACATCTTTTTAGAGTTCTTTGTGCATAACGTTAAAGATTGGCAAGCTTTTAGAGTTAAAACTGACATAAAAATCAATGGCGGAATTTCCCGGGAATTCCCGGGAATCGTCAAAATTTTCCCGGGTTCGGGAAATACTTATTTCCCGGGACTTCCCGATCCCGGGAACCCAGGACCGAAACCCTTAGTCACAGGCAACCAATATTTTTTCAAATTAACTATGTGATTTTTTTTGCCTTTGATATTGTTGTTTTTTTTTCAAAAAGCGCTGAATAAATTTTAATAAAATTTATATGAGGCTACCTCCAAAGTATGACCTACCGATAAAAAAAAAACATCCTAATCCATTCATAATTGACGGAAGAATCGCGTAACAAAAATACAAAACGAAACAAAGGGCGAATTGAAAACATCCTCATTTTTAAGTCTTTTCTTGCATTTTTGTAAATTAAAATTAAACGTTTACATTCTAGTCTTTAAAAAGTCGGCATTTTTTCGGCACTTTATTCGAAGTGTGTGGCACAATTTGGGGTCAGTGTCAATAAGGGGGCGGAACCCAATTTGGCAGTTTTTCATCTTTAGCATGGCAGGATTTCCAATTTCAAGATGGTCACACTGAGCTTGTGTGTAAAGTTCACCAATGCATTTAGCGTTTGCAGAGGTGTGGTAATATAAATTGAAAACATCTTATTTCATAACAACGTTGGACGATATCTTTGTACTGCTGGATAACGAAAACGTCAGACGCCATATCTACAAATTTTTGTATTATCGATTCGAGCGACGACGCAGAGAAAGTTGCAATATTTACAGAAAATATTATTCTGTGCAAACTTTGTACTGCAAAGTAAGCAGGGTTAATTTATAACTTGCGACGGTATGTATTGCCCAAATAGAACATAATTTTATGAAAATGAATCGCGATAAACGCGAGCCCGAATACCCTGTGGAGTTGGAGGCCCAAATCATCATGAGACTGCCGGAGGAGCCTGCCAAGCTACTGCGAGAGGTGCTGCGCTCCGGAGAGAACCTCAAGAACCGCGTCACCATACAGATGGAGAACGACATGCGCAACGGAGAAGTTCGCTTCGATCACTGGCTCATGCACGCCAAAATAGTCGATCTACCAACAATAATAGAGTCCTTGAAGACTATCGATAACAAGAGCTTCTACAAAACGGCTGATGTCTGCCAAATGATGATATGTAAGTACGAGGCAGATGCGCCAATTCCTGAAGAAGAACAACAAGCCAAAACCAAGAAAAAAGATCCATATAAAGTAGATAAAAAGTTCCTATATCCACATGGCGTGACACCCCCAACTAAGAATGTAAGAAAGAGACGTTTCAGAAAAACATTGAAGAAAAAGTATGTTGAGGCACCGGAGATTGAAAAAGAGGTTAAGCGATTGTTAAGAGCTGATAATGAGGCTGTTAGTAGCACCTGGGAAGTTATACAGGAGGAGGAGGAACATCCAAAAGCTGGAACAAGTTCTAACACTAAAGCAGAGAAGAAGGCAGCTGCCAAAGCAGAAAAAGTCAAAAGAGAAGCCAAGGCTGAGAGTAGGAACCAGGAACCACCTAAAACTCTGGACATGGACATCTTTGGAGGTGCAGTCAGTGATAGTGACCTGGAGGATGATATCAATGTAGATATGGATGATAGTCACCTAACAAATTATGACAGTCGCTTATCTGACTCAAATTCCATGCATGGCCACCATAGCATGCCAGGAAAAGACATGCATCTCCCAACACAGTTCAGACCGGAAATGTTCCAGTCCCCTCACGGAAGACAAACACCAAAAGTGTCATCGGCGAGCCACAGCCGCTCAGAAACTCCTGCAGGTCAATCCGGGATGTCTAAGATGTCTGGAATGCTGTCAAGTGAAGATGACAGCGAGTTCCAGAATAGTAACATGTCGAAAGATAACATGGACTTGCGACTGGAGCAGATGAGAACAGAGTTGGAAGAGCTGAAGCAGCGGAGACAAAGAACTCAACATGAAATTGCAGGAATGGAAAACCTGGCACTGCGGCAGAGATTCCAGGAAATTCTGCATACACTGAATCAGGATATTATGTATAAGGAGATGGAATACCAAGGGTTCCTGACACTACAGAATTCAGAAGATATTTAATTAGGCATTTCTTTAAAAAAATAATAGGATAATGTTGGGTGCTGTAATGCAGAAATGCTTGTAAAATAAGTCAGTTAATGTCTAACAATGTATTTTTGCACTAATAATAATAATGAAATGTGTAAAACTAATATTGTTTTTATTAACACAGATATTAGAATTAGATTAGATTATTTTATTAGATTATTAGAACAGATTATTAGATAATTAGATTATTAGAACAGATAAAAACATGAAACGGTTATTGTACAACATAAATCTTGCCATTTTTACAGCCTTCACAAAACAAAAGGGCCTGTGACAGGGTCCGTGTCACTGACGTAATAAGGTTGAATTTAGTTTGGGCCACGGGCCTTTATTTTGTAAAGACTAGTTTACAAGTGTCAGACAAAACAGCTTTATCAAATTGTATACCGAGGTACCGAAGAAAGGAATCCCTTTGATAGGACGATTGGGGACTCGCCATGTATTTTGTCTGCGACAGTGTGGGTAGTACTGGTAGTGGTAGTAGTGGTAGTGGACCTGCGACTTGGACACAAACCTCGTCAGTCTGCTTGCACACGTAGAGCTGCATGTGCATGTTACTGCTCATTGGCTCATGTGGTGTGTGGATGACGTCACTCACCGTGCGTGTTGTCTGCGACAGTGTGGGTGAGCAGCTTGTCCTGGTAGAGCAGGATCTGCGACTCGGCCACGACGCTCGTCTGATCGCACACGTAGAGTTGCAGGTGCTCTAACCGCTCCTCGGGCTTCAGGAACACCTGCACACGGGTACGCGTATGTAGGCTTCATATTTGATAAACGAAACAAAGTGGCGCACAGTGGTCTAGGATTTGTTCTTCCATACTCATAGGAACATAATGTCTGGAATAATTATAAAAAAATATGCAATGTCTCCGGTATACCTTCTTATATGTCATATTAAAACATGGAGTGGATTAGTTGCTCCACAAGTGAGAAAAAAAATGTTGATTATTTTTTATTGTATGGGAGAAAACACTTAAAGTACATTATTTCGGAACTAATTACAACTGATGGGCTGGTGCTCACATGGTCTATTGTACCTTGCACGCTGAACATAATGACATATAATTCATGCACTTTTCGGTGCAGCTTTGGATGTAGTTAACTTTTAAAAATTTGAATATTTAGTATGAGCGTATTCGTTTATTTTTCGCCGCGGCGGTTCGTGAGTAGAAGGTACCTAACTATTAACGCGCACGCCTGTCAAATATGCGGTTTCGTAATTTCGGGGCAGTGCCGACCACTGGTATGTGTTTTTTACGGAAGTTCTAGCGGTGGATATTGCTAACATACTGTGTTACATCGTGGGGTGGAACCCACAAAACAATAATTAAAAACTTGAGATCTCCCAGAGGGCGCTGCTAAAGGTCAGTACATTTAAAACTTTCAGGTATCCGACCACCAGTTTATACGAATATTGTGGAGTGCTGTCCGTCCGCTTTTTATTATAGCCACATTAATGAAACAGCAAGAAAACACACCCCTGATTGACCCGACACAGATGCGACGTGGGAGATTTCGTGCTTGTTCTTTACCAAAATGTAGCACTAAATTTAGCTGTAACTTCTTTAATTTCCTGGGACCATATCTTTACAATAATGCAAATAGAATATTGAACATTCACGAACTAAACCCTTACGACTGTAAACTTAAGATAGCCAAGTGGCTGTCCGGCTTGACGTATGAAGACACGGAGGCACTGTTGAAGGTTGATGAGTGACGTGTTGTTTTAAATGGGTTCATGATACTTTACACTCTCATGCACACACACACATACGCACTCACACATACATACATATAGACACCCTCATAAACAAACCAATACCCAAACATACTCACATAACACACACACACCCTAACACAATGCGTATATAGTTAAGTTACTATGCATGCCCTTAAAGGCATGTTTAAATTAATTTAAAAAATATTTGTTTTCTTTTTTCTTAATTCGTGTATACTTCATTAACTAAAATATACTAGTTCAACATGGGCCACCTAAAATGATATATAGGGTTGAGACTTACTTAACCTAAGTCTACAGGGCTTTAGCCCTTTTTTGGGTAGTAGTGCACTCTTTATTTGAAATTTGTATCAACTTTTTGGTAAATAAAGATTTATTATAATATTATTATTATTATATTTTTATGAATTTTTCATTTCACTCTTGTAATAAAGAGGTTCTGATACACGGGCTTACGCCAAGTGCTTATCTACTAAAGATCACGGTCCTTGCCCATGAATTTCCGTACAATTCTACATGTATTTAGTATCGTTGCTTTTTGAAGAAATATGTGTGTGGATCTGGGTATATTTAGTGTTTTGAGACTAGTGTGTAATGTGTAAATTATTATTATTATTAATAACCAAAAAAGCTAAAATAACCATGGGGTTCGTTCTCAGATTATCAAAAAATTTCAAAAAAGCTAAAACACTTAAAAACTTGTATTGATCTCTGGTCCGAAGTCAGCTGGAATATGCTTCACAGGTCTGGAATCCAATGTATAAAGTTTACTGCGACCAATTAGAGAAGATACAAAAAAAGTTCTTGAGGTTTCTCAATTATAATTTTCAATATCTAATCAAAATAACACAGAAAATTGTAAACACCACCATATACTACCGCTAGAGACGCGCAGAGACTGCGCAGACTTGTTGCTCTTACACAATATCTTAGTAGGAAAGGTTGATTCACCCAGCCTATTATCTCTTATTAAATTACGGGTCCCTACTTCTCGTAGTCGATGCTCTGATGTAACTCGTCACACTCCTTTTACATACTCTAATTATAGAAAAAATGCGTTTGTACAGCGAATATCTGAAAAATTTAATAAAAAGTATACAAAATCAAATGATCTTTTTAACACCAACGAGAGAAAAAAAAAGCAGTTTTTTAGCTCCACTTACTTCGGCAAAGTTAAAATACAACATGCAAAATGAATAATATAAAGTTCATATTTATGGGTATGTAAGTATATGTATTATCTGTTTTACTACTGGCTCTGCTCAATTTGTGGCGTTATATCCGTGGCGTCCATGTCAACCAATGCATAGAATTTAAGATGTTTTGTTTGTCTTTAAAGTTCTACATTCACATTAATTCCAATATAAATAATTGTGTCTTTCCTTGCAACCAATTACCTACTTGTTAATTTGGGTAAATATGACTATAGGTATTTTTGTTATAGTTACCTATATGGATTTCTTCCTTTTAAAGGCGAAAACTTGTAATTGACATGTTTATATCCTAACATTAAGTCTACGCATGTATATTTAATGCTGTTAGGGTTCATATGAAAAAAAAATATAAATAAAAAAAAGGCGACGCGTACATGAGTGTGAAAGCCACTGAATTGTACTTCATGGTTGGGTCCTTTTAAAATTTATATTTGTTGCAGGATATTGCTAGTAAAAAACCGGTCAAGTGCGAGTCTAAATCGCGCACGAAGGGTTCCGTACCACCGTTCAATGGAAGCGATATGGTGTGGAGTGAATAGTTTGGATTTTACACAGCAAAATATTGTTTACAAAGTTATTGGTGCGGTTACTTTCACACTCCATGTACGTAACCAGGCGCATCCATAAGTTTGCATAAGGTATTGAAAGAATTGTTGTATTCCATTGTATTGGAGCCCCCTTAAATATTTCTTTTATCCTGTTTTTTAGTATTTGTTGTTATAGCGGCAACATAAATACATAATCTGTGAAAATTTCAACTCTCTAGCTAGCTAGGTTCTTGAGATACAGCCTGGTGACAGACGGACGGACGGACGGACAGCGGAGTCTTAGTGATAGGGTCCCGTTTGGAACCCTTCGGGTACGGAACCCTAAATTTCTTGGAATTACAGTGGATGAACACTGTGACTGGGAAGCTCAGGTTGACATAACTTGTCAAAAAATCAACAGGTTTGTGTATGCCTTGAAACAATTGAGACTTGTTACAAATGTGGATACTGCTGTTATGGTATACCATAGTCATGTTTGCTCAATCCTGAGATATTGCGTAACATTGTGGGGAAATTCTGTGACCATAAACAAGGCTTTTATAGCACAAAAAAAATGTATTAGAGCCATATGGGGCTTGGGTTGGAGAGAGTCTTGCAAACCACTTTTCAAAGAAAATAAGATACTCACACTTCCCTGTCTATACATATTTGAAACATGCAAGTTTGTCAGGAAACATTTAGAACTATTTAAGCAACGGGACAACACTAATAGACGAACAGCGACACAAAGACCACTTGAAGTGCCTAGACCACGCCTAGAACTATTTAGGAGAAATAGTGTTTATATGGCAGCACAGATATACAATAGTGTTCCCAAAAGTATTCAGGCTCTACCAACAAAATCTTTCTCCACAAATTTATATACCTGGCTCGCTACTGAAGCATTTTACTCCGTAAATGAATATTTTATGAAATGCAAATAATATTAAACTTAATAAATTATAAATGACATTATGCAATACAATTTTTTTAGGTTTTAATTGACATTTAATGTTTTATTGGTTAATTGATTTATATGATTAGTTTTAAGGTTATGAATTGAATTATTTTATTGTAAATATTTGTGTACCTATGTTTTGCATGCCAATATCTGGCTAAATGTGCTGTACTTGTTAATTATACCAGCTGATGTAACCACATTTACGCAAATAAATGAAATCTGAAATCTGAAATCTAAAAATGGACCCGCAAATATAAAAAAACTGTTTTTTTTAAAGCTTATCTTTAAAAATTTAAAGCTTAGCTCTGTCCCTCATTTTCCTACGATATTACCGTTCCTCTTCCTTTTCGGAGAGTAACAACAGATAAACGGGCTGGCAAAGGTACCGATTTGCACCTTCATTAGGCCAGTTATTAAACCAATATCATTAATAAGACTAATCAGGACAACATAAGTGAATAATTTATAATAATTACTCTAATGCAACTAAAATTTTAATTTTTCAATCGACTTTCTAGTTAAATGGTGACAGGCAGTTAGCATACTCTCCGAAAATACGTAATGCAATTATAAAAATGGGAAACAATGGCAGCTTGCGCACATTGTGTTGGATCTAGGTCGCCGCGGCAAGGCCTTGCGCAACCAGCAACCAGCGTGCAGCATCAACTGGTCATAATGACGGCGGTGAAACTTCCATAAATCTAATGACTAATTCCGATTACTGATTTTTAGGGTTCCATACTCGAAGGGTGCCAAATGGGACCCTATCCTACCCTACTAAGCCCACCCTATCCATCTGCCCTTCAGCAGGTTATATTATCTATCTCACGATCCGTAATAGCTAGTTGAAATGTTCACAGAGTAAGTAGAGTAATTAATAATTAATAAATAATTATAAGGATGTTCTAATGGTGATGGAAAACATTGTGAGGAAACCTTCATTACTCCATAGCTGCGGCGATGGGCTTGCCCCCTGCCACGCAAAATGGAGTATTGAATAAGTGGCTCAAAGTGGGAAAAGGCATGACACTATTTTGTTGTTGTTGGGTAGTTCTGTTGTCGCTACAGCAAAAAATAATGATCATGCAATTAAAAAAATTAAAGATGTCCCCATACAAGAGACATGTTCATCTTCCATGTTATTTTTTGTACAATGGCTTGCAATTTACAATGGTTGTGTCGCATGTAGGTCCGATTTGCTCTTGACAGGTTTTTATTTATCTACTTAAATATGATGGTCATTTAGGTATCTAGCTCATTGGGATTGGGTTTGTAGACCTATTTTGGATAAATGGCGTGAGCAGTGATTCCACCAGTATGCGAAAAGGAGTGACAATTTATGGGAAAAGCTGTGGCAATATGTTGACCAGTTCCTTACCTTTATGCTAGCAGCCTTATTCATGTGGAAAATATGGACAGTTGTAGTCGAAGTTGCTTGCTGCACTTCTGAGAAGAACCGGTCGAAGGTCCAGATCCGGTGAGGGTCGACTTCCAGCAGACCAGCCAATAGTGGAGTGACCAGCTTCCGGAGTCCGACTGTCAGCTGGCAGTGACTCGGTAGCTCACGGGCCCAGTCTATTGGACCATTCTCTGTAGTTTGTGTACCCTGATAATTGCGAACAACAATAATCAATTGAATTAAGATGCTTACAGGTAATTCAGTATGAATTTCGGTAATTTCTTTGTTTGTTATAATAATATGATTGCTTTTGTAAATTATTTTTAAATTATTAGTTTGAATCCAAAATTACTGAATGAGATGAGTGCTTTGATCAGAAAATATATGTATACAGATAAAATATCTTGAAAATATATGTCTACCTTTTCTTCAAGTATTTCTGATGGGTAAAGAATCAAGAAGAAGTAGGCTTCAGGTATGCATATGATATACAACATAACAAATTATCTAATACATACTGCTATAACACCAGATGCCTTCTTTGTTGTGATGTAAAACATAGTTTCTTTATTCCTTCTGCCTCCATATGGTCTGAAAGGTAGTTGACCTGTCGCAACATGGTACAGCGTCACACCAATAGACCACAGATCTACTGTGGCCCCAAAGCTCTTTCCTACAGGTTTACGAAGCACAGCCCGCTCATACATGTCGGGATGAAGGTACTCCTCAGTACCGTAAAGAGAAACAAACTGTTCCTCTTCCTGCAACTCTCTGGCAGCACCAAAATCTGTTAGTTTATAAATTGTTGATCCATCATCGTTAATAAACTTCATAATGTTTCCCGGCTTCAGATCCCTGTGCACAAGGTTGTTGTCTCTGAGATGCTTCATGCCAGCAGTTAAATGTTCCAAAACTAGTATAAACTCTTGTTCTTGAAGGCCATAAGTGTTTTCGGGGTCGTCTAAGATATTGAACAGACTGCCGCCGGTACACAGCTCCATGACAATGACTTTACCTCGGCCCTCCTGCTCCTCCTCAATGGCAAGAAGCTTCACAATATTTTCATGCTTCACTTTCTTTAAGACTTCAAACTCTCTCATCTGAACATCGTGAGGTCTCATATGGCTCAGTTGGTTAAAGGTTTTCACGGCCACCGGCTCACCATTGTTTTTGTTGACTCCTTGGAACACGGCTCCGGTAGCTCCTTTCCCGAGGACACTAGTGGTGCACCACACATAATTCTCGGAACCTCTCAGGAACGACATTTTCGAAAGTTAGTAAGTAGCTACTTATCATTTACCCGATTTCTTGTTCATATCACGGTACTGTGGATGAATTACGTGCAGCAGGATTTACCGCCAAACTTTATCTCGATTAATTTATCAAAAATTGGACGAAACACTATTTTATTACGATATTACAGAGTATTTTACATCACGAACGGACGTTCACTTTTCATTTCACGAAATCAACAAAAATTTTGACAACCAACAGCTGTGTTCGAGTCTTGACTTGAGTAATTGTGTTTCAAAAGTTTTTTGGGCAACCGATGGGGAAAAGCCTCTCGGATTTTACCGGTTTTTACCATACCGAATAACTGCGTTTCGTTAGCGCAACTAAATTCCAAATACCTATAGTATTTGGAATATATGCTAATCATGCAATAACAAAATGCACAGGACTACCAGGGTGA
This sequence comes from Argyresthia goedartella, assembly GCA_949825045.1. Classification (NCBI taxonomy): domain Eukaryota; kingdom Metazoa; phylum Arthropoda; class Insecta; order Lepidoptera; family Argyresthiidae; genus Argyresthia; species Argyresthia goedartella. The sequence goes on along the minus strand of OX463827.1, from coordinate 1,789,208 downwards.
CGATTTTCTGCATTCTCTTTCGCTGCAAGCAAATTCTATTTGTGCCATTGTGGTTGATTGAATGAAAAAACGTTTATTTCAGGCTTGATAGGTACACTTATATCATCCATAAGAAAATTACAAATACGAATATGGTCGGATCTGGTCGTAACAATTCCTTCTGGTGTTCCTCAAGGGTCTATTTTGGGACCTCTACTATATGTTGCATATTTGTACGACATCGGCATTTTCCTCAATAACTCGAGCCTTGTACTATACGCTGATGATAAAAAAGTATACTCGAACATAGCGTCAATTCAGGACTACCAGACGGATAAAGCCGATTTCATATGAGTATAGCTTTAATGACTCATATATTTTAAGAGTACAATCCATTCGTGATTTGGGGGTTATCTTGGACGCTAAGCTTACTTTTAAAGAACATAAACATACATAAACATAAACATTTACTTACAGGCACATACATTGCTTCTGGCCCCACACTAGGATACCCTGTGTCGTGGTAACCAGAAACAGCGACGTCACACACATATAAACATCCAAGACCTGGGGATTGTTTTTTTTTTTTTACCCCCAGCCGGGGATCGAACCCGGGACCTCTCGCATGGTAGGCAAAGCCACAACCGCTGCGCCACAGAGGCCGTCCTTAGAACACATAGAACACATCATAAATAAGGCTTTTAGAAACCTTGGTTTTATTTTAAGAGTCAGTAAACCATTCACTGATATTGATTGTGTACTTACGTGTTCTGTATTTTGCATATGTCAGAAGCATCCTCGAGTATTGCTGTACGATCTGGAATCCACAGTACTCAGTCTAAGTAAATATGATCGAAAGAATACAGCAAGCATTTCTGAAACAACTAAGCTTCCGTCACAGATTTCAAACTGATGATTATGCAGAGGAATGCCGTCATCATAACATCCTCAACCTCGAATCTCGCCGAGCCGCGTTAGATGAGCAGCTTCTGTATAATGTTTGTCATGGTGTTGTTGATTGCCCAGATCTAGTCGATGCTCTACTCATGCTGAATGCTCCGTCGACCCGTACTCGTCACACGACACTCTTCAACGTACCTCTGGCTCGTACAAACTACGCTGCTCACTCCATCAGCCACCGCCTGCCACGCACTTATAACAAATTGTTTTCTGAATTGGACATCTTCCACAACACGCCCCGGGCCTATTCAAAAATGTCATGACCAAAATACTAACGGACGCAACTGGCTACTTATCAGTTAATTGAATAACTAAATAATCTCTTTTTAGAGATAAGCTCGCCTTTGCTTATTACATTACTTTTAAGTGTCTGTAACTTTATATTATCTATGCAATAAAGAATAAAGAAATAATATTCTCTCTATTTCCTATACACACGCAAACACACAAGCACACACACAAACACATATACACACAAACACACAACGGACAACTGTTTATTATTTATTTTGTTTTGTTTTATTCATTTTTGTAATAATATGAGATGCCTATGTTTTATTTTTAAGTTTATTGCTTACTCTATTGAATGTTAAGGTCGTATAATAAGAGTCCTTAATTGGCCTATATCATATATTAATGCTAAGTAATTTAGATTGTATCGTGCTGTGGACTCAGTTCCCAAATAAACAAACAAACGAAGCATTTGTCTAAAACAGAATTTTACTCAAACAAAGCAAGTAATGTGCTCATTATGCTGACAACCTTCTTTGAACAAAGTCGACATTGCCGCGCTTCTTGGAGGAGCCAGAAAAGGGTCCGGAAATTTCCTGTGAAAATCCATTACTGTCATGTTTTAGCGACCGGCAATTTCCTGTGAAAATCCAGGATTGTCGAGCTTTGTTTCAAAAATGGTAAAAAAAAGGAAGTGCAAAGGCTTTAAAAGAATTTCGTAATGTGTAAAAAAGAAAGAGCGGGAGATCTTCTTGCCTCTCTCAATTTTCTTTCCAATATTTTGTTGTGTGCCAAAACAATTGTAGTCTTAAATTTTAGTAACTGTACATTTACAAACTGTCATTTTTATTAAATAAGTGATTACTAGGTATAATAAGCTGGTTTTATTTAATCACACGCATTATTTGAGTAAAGTAGGTACTATACAAGCCTTGGTCCGTATTTATTGCACTTCTGCCCACACTATGAAGGCCTCGAGCTTGGCTTAAACCCTCAATATACTATTCTTTTGGAAGGAGACTTTTGCCCTCGAAAAGGATGCTTGTTATTACACTACACCTAATTACGCACCTCAGTCATAGAGTGAACTTTGCAGCGATCGGACGCCACGCTATGCCACCTCTACTTTCGAAACGACAAAAAATAGCCATTGCTATGACTCTGGTAACAATTACAGTCAACAATAAAGAAAAAAGGAAGACCGGAACGGGTTCGCTCTTTCGCCCTTATAAGTGAAACTTATTCCCTTATCCCTATTATTATTATTTTGCTTATTACATTGGCCTCTCTCTTCCAAAAGGGTCCTTCAAAAAGCCAGTATAATACGGCCTATAAGCTTGGTCACCATTGCAGCCTTTGATGTCCGCCCCATAAAAGACTCACCCTTCGGTCCCATGGCTCACAGTAAAATATCTTAGACAGATAATCGTAAAAAAATAAAAAAGGGGTTGTTTTTAGTCCGTATACCACACGAGCTCATGCCCGCTCAACACCAACAGACTGCGACCAGCAAAGCAGTCATTACAGACCGCGACATTAATGTACTATAACATACCTACCTATTTAACCGTCCATGCGATGCGGTATGTCTGCCCATACTTTTAGGAGGCTGCTGGTGGTACTAACTAGCCCACAGGCTGGCCATCACAGAGTATAGAGGCCATTATGTAGCGCATCTACTCTACGGAAGCCATCTACTGTGGGCCTCCGCAAACATTTCGAATTTAGATTTTTTGGTTCTAAATTAATGGTTTTCTATGGAACTGCCAAATGAATAATTGTATTTTCCGTAGTTTTCTTCTCTAGTTTTAAGTTCACAGTTTCGTGTCCGTTATGGTAGCGTACACATGGTGAATACACGGTTCGTTTTATGCCCATAAATAGAGCATAAATGCAAATTGAAAAAAAAATAGTGCCTCATTAGTTTAAGAAATAATGACCATAAACGTTTGCATAAACGGCGAACATCCAAGATACTAATTCAACCCACAAAAATAGTGCCCTCATTGTACAAAGAAACAGAACTATTGCTCTTATAGGAATGGAAATATTGAACTCTACATTTAAACAACTCTGGAACCAGCGTTTAGATAGCGTATGCATTCATGCACGCATTCAAAAAATAATGCCTTAAATAGTGCCTCAACCAGTCCCAAAATATTATGGGAATTCAAGAACATAATAAAAAGATAAGTTCATTTATAACCAAATAAAAAGAACAAGACATGAATAGAAGTGCGTTGAGTGTTAGTTTCCTTGTTTAATTTTGCGTCTTTGCAACATCACAGGTACGTTAACATTATAAGTAGTATTAGTGTCGTAGATATTAAAATATTTGTCCAAATGTTGTAGTGTGAAAGACAAAGTTTATACGATACTTTAAATACCAGAAGCGATAAAAGTATTTATTTTGATATGGATAAATTTGTTACGACCAAATGTGCATTAGAAATAAAGTATCAATTTTTATTTTATATATGGCAGAATTTTTCCTACTTACTTGACACTTATCAGTACATTTTGGACAATTCACACAATATCTTTATAAATTATAGCCTATGTGTTATTCAGATGTATAAGCCTCATTATTGTAAATTTTCATTAAGATCCATTCAGTAGTTTTTGCGTAAAAGAGTAATTAACATCCATACATACTCACAAACTTACGCGTTAATAATATTAGCAGGATAGTAGGATAGGATAATGTAATAATAGTACATTACTGCAGACGCCGGGAAAGAAGGGCTTGCCGGGCGAGTATGTACAGATGGCGGCGCGGCGGGCCGTAGGGAGGCCGGATAATTATAAGAAGCCGGCAAGCCCTTTTCACTGCCAGAGGCATGTATAGCGCTTTACTCAAACACATGCAATGAAATAAAAAATACATCACACAAAAACAAATCCGAGTATAAAAATACTACTAATCGTAAGTTCCTTGCGCCCGTTGATGAGTTTTTCTTTGAGCATGAAATTAATTTTAATTTATGTCATGTATTTCTAGAGCCGACTAGAATTACACTTACAAGCCAAACTTGCTTAGATAACGTTTTTTGTGACTGTGCATTCACAAGTAAAAGTGTAATTAACTGCTTACCCTCCGATCACAGTGGTCAAACAGTTTCATTCCCAATTACTATTAAGGATAAGACTGGTCCAACATTTTATAGGCCTATTACATCCCATAGACTAGAGACATACACGAAAAACTTAGATATAAATTTGCCAGTACCGGATTTTAATGAACAGAACCCAAACAAAATCTACTCAGACTTCTTCAACATTATTCAGACAGAATTCAATAAAGTTTTCAAATTAAAGAAAGTCAGTGACTACAACGGTAAATCTAAATTTAATGACTGGGCAACGTTTGGAATTCGTAAAAGTAGAGTTATCTTGTATGACCTTTATGATCAAAAAACCTATAACTTTGATCGAAAATTTCATGACAATGTTAAAAAATATTCCAAAACTTTCAAGTTGGTTTGTAGAACTGCAAAAAATTTACACATTAATAGAAAAATTCAAAATTCAAATAATAGAATGAAAACAGTTTGGCAAATAATAAACCGCGAAACTGGCAAGGTTATACCAAGGGACAGTGATTTCTGCCTAAAGATAGGTGATGATGTTGTTAAATCCAACGCTGATGTTGCTCGAGCTTTTGAAACATTCTTCACCAATGTACCCGTACTCACAACGGACAGTCTAAATTCATCTCCATTTGAAGCAGAGACTTTATTAAAAAATAACACTAGCGTCAGTAATGTATATTTAAAATTTCATCATGTATATCCCCAGGACATTGTCAAAACGTTTAAATTACTTAACTTAAAAAATACGGAAGACCTGTGGGGTATATCAGTCAAAGTCATTGGTTCAGTAATTCTAGTTATAGCCCCACACTTAGCTTATATATTCAATAAATGTGTTGACGATGGGGCTTTTCCAGACCTCATGAAACACAGTAAACTTATACCGCTGTTCAAATCGGGAGATAAGGGCGATCCTTCAAATTTCAGACCAATATCTGTTCTTCCAACACTAAGTAAAATATTTGAAAAGATTACACTCAATCAAATGCTCTCACAGTTCAACCGTACAAAACAACTCTACGCTAAACAATATGGTTTCACTAGGGGTAAATCGTCTACGGATGCAGGTATTACCCTTGTATCTCATATTTATTCTGCATGGGAGGCCGCACAGGATGCTATCGGAGTTTTTTGCGACCTGTCGAAGGCGTTTGATTGTGTTGATCATAATACGCTATTAATTAAATTAAATCATTACGGAGTTAGAAATAAAGCCTTGGATCTACTAAGATCATACCTAAGCAATAGAATTCAAAAGGCGTAAAATCTGATGGATCGGGTGTTAAAATTGGCGTTCCACAAGGTTCCATATTAGGCCCTTTCTTATTCCTGGTATATATTAATGATCTGCCTTTCATGGTGGAGAAATTAACTGACATAGTGTTGTTTGCTGATGATACTTCAATGGTCTTCAAAATTGAAAGACAAAAAGGAGATTTTGATGATGTTAATGGTGTATTGTCTTTAACTTTGAATTGGTTCACAGTTAATAATTTATTGTTAAACGCTGGTAAAACCAAGTGTATCAAATTCTCACTTCCAAATGTCAGGCAAGTTGAGAGCAGTTTGGTGTTAGACAACAGTACGTTAGAATTGGTAAATGATGCGAAGTTTCTTGGAATAACCATTGATAGCAAATTGCAGTGGGGACCCCACAAAGATAAATTGGCTGGTAAATTAAGTTCTGCGGCTTACGCTGTTAGGAACATCAGACAAAGCACGGATGTGGCTACATCTAGGCAAGTATATTTTAGTTACTTTCATAGTGTGATGTCCTATGGTATCTTGTTGTGGGGGAAAGGATATTCAAACTATTTTTATTTTACAGAAAAGAGCTATTCGAGCAATTTATAATTTAAAACGAACAGACTCCTTAAGAGAGCTTTTTAAAGAAATTGACATACTAACAGTAGCTAGTCAATTTATTTTCGAAAATATAATGTATGTACGCAAGAACCTTACAACATTTTCCAAACTTAGCGACAGCTGTAATGTTAACCTAAGAAATAATCACAGACTATGTGCGCCCCGTTTTAGACTCGCGAAGGTTAGCAATTCTTTCAAAGATCAGTGCATTCTCTACTACAATAAGATACCTCTGGAGATTTTGAAATTGCCATTTGAGCAATTTAAAAAGCATGTTAAAGCGACTTTGTCGAAAAAGGGATATTACAATGTTCAAGATTACTTAAATGACAGGACTGTATGGGGTTAATCTGGCTAAACACAGACCTTGCCGTTAATAATTTTGTAATTATTTATTCCTGCTTATTAATCATAACAATTAAATTTTTCATATGTGTATTAGTTAAGCACAACCTATTTTTAAAAGAGATCTAAAAATAAATCTGTGGGAGTTTCTACGCCCTTCTTCTCCCACAGTGGTTCAATGTAGAGAAGAGGCAAAAAATGACGTTTGCTAAGTATATGTAAATATCTACAGTAATAAAGTACTTTGACTATTGACTTACAAAAATAATACTTCCCGGCCTAGGCCTGCAATTTTGTATGAAATTCCTTTACAGTTCTCTCGAGTTGTACGGCCCGAAGTGTGATACTTCCAAGCTTGTTGTAACGCACGTAATAACGATATTTCATTACATGTTTGAGAAAAATTACAATTAATCTGACATCGAGAGAACTCTGTTTACTAAAAAGATCATGTATAAAAACAGTGTAGGAAAAAAAGTATGCGAATCGAACTGAAATTATTATAAACAAACATATTCAGACTGCATTTGCTTTCAATACCACATACACACTTATGATTGCACTAATTGTACTCCATGGAAGACTTTGTAAACTACATTTTGCTATCTAAAATCCGTGCTATTGACTTTTCACTGAGTTTAAATAGCCTCTCATTTTTACGATCTCCACAAATTCAACAACATCTTATTTTTTTAAATCTATGAAGCTGTTTGGGCTGTAGCATTTTTTTAGATGTTTCAACCCTAAATTCCCGCCATTTCGTAAAATTTCCAAAAACAGAATCGAAAAAAAAACTTAAAATTAAAATAAAATTATCGAACTTGATCGAATCAATCTCAATCTCAAATCAGTTGAGAAATGTGGCCTGTAGAGAATAACATCCGGACATACGAAAAAAAATATTGCCCAATCCTGCTTGCGCTCGATGAAATAAAATAATTGTGTATTTTTATTTCAAGTAACACATTAAGTAAGTCTCAAATATAATATTTAATTATTATAAAGAAGGTTCAAAATATTATAAGGTTCAAAATCGTGATGCCTCCGGCATAGACGCGGTAATAGACCGGATCATAGTAGTTATTATCACATTTTTTAACTTCCTTACTAATAAAGCCATTTTATTTGCCAGGTTACATTTATTTATCTTGCAATTATGATGGCAGGGTAAGTATCTAATAATATTACATCTAATCGCAATGACGTTTTCAGTTACAAACAAATAATCATAGTTTAATATTTCCCTGTAATTAAATATTAAAACAACATTTTTGTATACGCCTTTACGACACTACGTTTGTTCCTAGAACTTTTATTTTCATTTTCATTATTTTTTAAAATAATGAGGGACTAGTTTTTATACTTGAAATAATTATGCACTATTTATGTTCTAATTATGGGCATAAAAACGAACCGTAAATTCACCATGTGTAACACGCTACCAACACAGTTTCGCATCACACCCAGTGTTGCCAAACGTACGGCAATTGCCGTATCGTACGTAAATTCTGTCTAAAAAAGACGATTCCCACGGTGCACGGGAAGGCATTTACTACCGTGTGTATGTTTCGGCAATTTTATGTATTGTTGGCAATTCTGCGATCGCACCCATAATGTAAAACATTGACTATTCAGAACGCAAAACGACGATCATGAGATCTCTTTTGCACGCGTTGAATTTGTATTTCGTATCAGTAATGAGCGGGCGTCGATGGCTGTATATCCAGTAGCACATCACAGTATTTTTCAAGCAAGCTATAGGATAGACATCTTCTGCTTCACGTCAGTGGAGTTAGTTTGTTTTGTTAACGTTTTTTCTTCTTCGTGATTATAAAGTCAAAGAAAGGATGTCCTCAACCTCAGAGGAAGATGCTGGGCCTTTCACCCCCAAAAAGCAAGAAAGGCAAAGGCAGAGCCCAATACTATAGTCACCAGTGGGAGTGGCAAATAAAACATATAAGTTATTTTTTTTATTTATTCATATATTAAGAACTTAGATTTAGGTACATTTAGCAGCGAACGAAAACCAGACATGGTTTATCCGTCGCTGTCATTGCTCTCGTTATACAGTTAATAGTTTACTTATAAGCAGATACATTAGGTATAGAATAAAAAAGTGAATGAAGTTAGTTCTTAGGTAAAACTCAAGCTAAGACCTTTTGTTCTATGTTAGGTAGGTATGTAACTATCAATAAGTGGTTTTTAATCTTAATACTAAAATTATTATTGTTTATAAACATGTTTTGGAGATCTATTGGTAGTTCATTTACAATTTTAGGCAAGTAGTACATTCATGTTCGTTGACCATACACATTATTGAAATGTGGCAAGTGGAATGAGTTTTGATAAAGTAAATTACGCAATCTATCGGGTCGCTTTTTTTTTGTTCAATTTTGTTTTGTTATGGTTTTCTTCAATTAGTGTAAGTAATTTTATTTTATCAAAAACTGTGAGAATTTTGCAGTATTTAAATAGTCCGTTCCAGTGATTTTTATTTTTACATTCCAGCTTAACTTTTTTTGGCGCAATGAGTTTTAGCATACTGGTTTGTAGTTTGTAGATATAGTCTAGGTAAGTTTTATATGTTTTGCCATAGCTAGATAAGCCGTATCCAATGATTGAGTCGGCCATTGCTAGGTATATTAGTCGTAGAATTTTATATGGGACTTTATATTTTAATATGGCTAGCTTGCTTTGTATAGCCCTCAGTTTTTGACATACATGTTGAATGTGTGGTCCCCAGTTGAAGCGCTCGTCAATAATAAGGCCCAAATATTTGTGTTGTTTTACTATATCTAGCGCATTGCATTTACAGTTTAGGTGTTTATTATGGAAGCAGTCGTGTTCGTGAGTTATTACTTTTAATGAGTGTTCATCTGTATTGTGCGAGGATCTAATGTGAATGATTTTAGTTTTGTTACGGTTTAGCACCAGCCCCACGTCGTGTGCCCATTTTCATATCAAGTCAAAGTGTTCTTGCATATGTTTTTCTGCTACCCGTATATCCCTGTGAGCCGAAATCAGGCATGTATCGTCGGTGAATTGGTAAACTGACCCTTCCTGAGTGACGTTACACATATCATTCACATAAAATAAATACTCTAAAGGCGCTAAAATGGACTCTTGTGCGGTGCCCTCTCCTGTAGGTATAGCGTCACTCAGAGTATCCGCAATTTTTACTGCTGTCTGTCTATTGCTATGGTAATTGTTTATGCAGTTGAGTAGTGGTCCGGAGATGCCGTTTTGATCTAATTTGTTATAAAGTGTTTCGTATCTTAATGTCTTGAATGCTTTTGATTAATTTCCCACGCCTACCGAACGGCTTGGAATCCTGAGGGGGATGTGCCTTTGGCCGCACGTGAGAGAAAAGAAATGATGAATTTGTTATTACCTTGTCTCCGTAGGCAGGAAATCGAAAGCTCGATTCGAGACGGGAATACGGGAAAAGGGCACAGTTTGGGATAGGATATGGAGTGAATCGAAACCTATCGTTGCTGCCGACGCTGTCGCCGGCGTGCTGCCTGCCGTGACCGTGGAGTCGCCGCTACCGATGCGACGATGTCCAATCAACAGGGATCACTTGGCCGCTGACGCGAATCTACTTATTTCCCGACGATGTAGATGATTAACACTCCAACCAGGCCCGACGCCTGTATTTAGTAATTGGTACACCGAAATACCATCAATGACACGAGGCCCGAGCCTACATGTTTGTTCTCACCGACGAGAAAGCCCAAGAGAAAGATTAACCTCCAATTTTACATCTCCTTTCCGATACGAGTGACAGCTGCTAGTCGTTTTCGCTAGTGATGTCTCGATTACTCGCGATCGATTCGCGCAACAAAAAACCGGTGCGTTTCCGACGCATAAATATTAAACAGTCACCCGCCCGGACAGGCCCGAACCTGTCCCTAATCAATAGGAAGGCGAAAAGGTGTTGCGACCGCTCTCTTGAGGACCGAGTCCCCCACCCTGACTTCTGCTGATCGAGGCGTGCCATCCCGATCCGTGTACAAATTGACGATCCGTCCTCGTCTCCATCTCAATGATGGCAGGTTCGCATCCTTAATCAGCACCAAATCACCGACATGAGGGGGGCTCGTCCGGTCAGTCCACTTAAGGCGCTGCTGCAAGATGTGCAAGTACTCAAGGGACCACCGTTTCCAAAAATCTTGAGCCATCTGCTGCAACATCTGCCACCTAGTTAACCGACTTAACTTAACATCACCGAATGGGTATTCTGGCAGGGCGTTAAGGGGCTGACCTATCAGGAAGTGACCCGGCGTCAACGCTTCCAAATCATTTGGTTCCGAACTGAGCGGGCACAACGGACGCGAGTTCAGTGTCATTTCAATTTTACAGAACAGCGTCGCAAGCTCTTCAAAGCGTAGAGAGGTCTCACCGATGATCCTCGTCAGGTGCGACTTAGCCGATTTAACCGCAGCCTCAAAAATTCCTCCCCAATGAGGACATCCCGGCGGACTGAAAACCCATTCAATCCCTCGTCGGGAGCAAGCCGTGCCGATGGCGTCCTGTTTACCGTTCAGGAATTGAGTGACCTCCTGCAGATGTCGCCTGGCTCCGACAAAATTTGTGCCGTTGTCCGAACGGATTAATGTCGGGAGGCCCCTTCGTGAGACGAACCGATCTAGACAAGCGATAAATGCCTCTGTAGTGAGGTCACTGACCACCTCCAAGTGGACTGCCTTCGTGGCCAAGCACACGAAGACGCACAGGTATGCCTTCACTGTTCTGGCGTTCCGTAGCTGTGAAGACTTGACCATGAATGGTCCCGCGAAATCCGTTCCGACACCCGCAAAGGGCCGGATTTCGTTAACCCTATCCGAGGGCAAATCGCCCATCTGGGGCTGCATCGTAGCCGCCTTGGCCCGATAACAAGGCAGGCACCGAAATACGACGCTACGCACTAAGCGTCTTCCCGATAGAATCCAGAACTCGCGCTGGAGAAACGCCATCAAGGCGTGGCATCCGATATGCCCATTCCGAATGTGTCGATCCTGTATCAACAGTTCGACCAACTTCCCTTTCCTAGGGAGTAACAACGGGTGGCGAGCCGCATAAGGCAGGTTGGCATTCCGCAGCCGACCTCCTACCCTCAGCAATCCTTGAGGGTCAATAAACGGGTTGAGCCGAGCCACAGCTCCCTTCAGTTGGACGCGTCCGCGTCTCAGAATGTCCAATTCGGACTTAAAGTGCACCGTCTGCACGTTCCGTATCAATGCGAACAATGCATGGTTCCGTTCCCGTGGTGTCAGGACCTGTGTCCGCACTCGTTGCGCCTCAGAATTCCGACAATTCCGCGCAAATCGGCAGATCCAGGCGGTCACATTGACCAGCTTGTCGAGCAAGCTGTACCGTTCCAGCAGGCTGAACTCCTCTTCCGGCTCTGGTTGCGTCGTACAGACACCGCCTGTCAAGGCGCCGTTCGCCGTGGTAACGCGTGGACTCATTGGCCAATCCGATTCGGCTTGAGTCAACCATTTTGGACCCCACCACAAGGGATGTCCAACCATCTCCGGAGCGTGACACCCACGACCTGACCGAAGGCGACCAATATTGTTCCGATAAAACTGTTCACCCTCTTCTTCAACCGGGTCCAACCGGCGGATCGCAGGTGGTTCCTCCACCTCCCAAAACTTCTGTATCACCTCAGAGAGTACAGAACCGAATAAGGGACTACGAGTCGCTAGGCGTGGGGCAGCCGCCATGACCGGACCCACTACCGCATGGCCCAGTCTGATGTTGACCGAAACCAGACCAGTCGCCTGCAACACGTGGACACCTGGCACTAACAGGTATCCCAAGGCATCGACACCCAATAAAATGTCTACTGGGCCCGGAATATCGAACTCCGGGTCAGCCAGTGACAACCCAGCGACCAACTGTCGCACCGAGGGCGACAACCGTACGTGAGGGTGTGAGCCCATCACATTAGGCATGACTAATGCCGTGACCGTCAGATTCACCGATGAATCCACCCGTGACGAGAGAGTAATCCGACATACTCCCTTAACGGAACCGACTTCCGTGTTCCCAATTCCCCGAATGGAATGTGGATACTCCCTTACCGAAATGCCCAACCGTCTTACAAGGTTGCACGAGACTAAGCACCCCTGGGCCCCCGAGTCCAATAGTGCTCGTGCCATACATGATTTGCCGTCCGAACTCCACGCTATCACCGAGGCGGTGGGGAGCATGACCGTCTGTGGAGTGGCGGCACCCTGTAAGTGGGCGGCGTGTCCCTAGCGGGAACCTCCGCGGGATCCGAACCCGCTGGGACCCCCGTCGGCCTGGTAACTCGGCTGCTGATATGCCACCGGTGGCATATCAGACCGTATGTACATCAGGGGGTCCCAACCCGCATAATAGGCCCCTCGCTGTCCCGGTACCCGACCATACCGGACTGTGAACGGTGTGCCCGGTGGCCACCGTGGATGGAGGGGGGAGAGCGGATCCAACCTGGGGCGCTCTAGGAATGGGGGCGACATCCGACTGTTCGCCTCCCTGTTCGCCTCCCAGAGCGACGGGCAGGGTGGCGCAGAAGGTGGTGGGCTCCCAGCCTTCGCGCCACTCATAGGTGCCATCTGACACCCGCCCGTAACACGCGGTGAGCCAGCGGCCCGAAGTCCTCGCTGACCCTGGACAGCGGCGACCGAACCCCGGCTATCCCGCCTGTTACCCCCCGCGCTGCCCCCTTCCCCTCGGGGGGGGGGTCCCGTCCGCGGGTACCCCAGTCACCCCGTTGGTGACTCCCGTTGCCCGGAGGGGGACTGGGTCCGGCCCTGGTTGGGCCCTGTGACCGACCAACCTGAGTCCGGCCCTGGTGACCGTCCGATGGGCCTGACCGGTTCAGGCAAAACACGACGTGGTGCCTGCCACCGCAGCCCTCACAGGGGGACGCCCGTGAGCACTCGCTCAGCGGGTGCGGCCCCAAACAACCGAAACACAATCGGTGGCGGAAGACCACCTTCCTGCGGGCAGCCACACCGAGCGCCTTAAAGTTGGCGCAACTGGTCACCTCATGACCGGCACTGTCGCAGTGCACACAGCCGTCACCCGACGGCGCGGCACTCAAAACGCCAAATTGTTTCGACCGACCACCCCCCCGTGGGGGTGGGGGGCGCGGCCCCTCCCGCATCCGCGCGGGTTGGCGCTGCACACTGGCCTCCGAATCCATGGTGTCGCATCGCCTGCATTCACCCTCCAAAAACTCCGTTAATTGGACGAGCGTGGGCAGTTCCGAGCTACTGCCCCCATGCAGCTGTTCAAACCGACCTTGAACAGCTGCAGGCAACCGTGACAAAACCATATATAACACAATATATGACCATTGGTCTACCGGCAGACCAAGGTTCTGAAGGGCCTTAGTGGCCACCAGCACAGGGTTGAGCACCTGTACCCGGATGTCAACATCCCGGGTTACTCTTGGGATGCTGAACAGCTTCCCCAGCTGCGCATCAACCAACCGCCTTTTGTGTTGGTAGCGGTCAAACAATATGACCCGGGCAATCTCATAATTGCCCGCCGTAACCGTTAGGTGACCGACCAACTCCTTCGGTTCACCCCGCAGTGCCATCAATAGCTGGGCCAACTTGTAGGCGCTGTCCAGGTCGTCCCGACCGTGGACCAGGCTATCGAACAAATTGATGAATGCCGGCCACTCATCAATTGCCCCACCGAAGGCCGGAATCTCCAGGTGTGGAAGCCGTCCAACCACACCCTTAGGGGGGGGGTCTCCGCTACCCTCCCCGCGGTCATCCCGACGCGACCGCTTAAATTTTTCGGCGCGACGCTCGATGTCGCCCAAGCACTCCATCGCTTGGTCAGCATCCGCGCACAGCTGCCTCACTGCAGCCACCGAGGCCTCATCCGTAAGCCCGAGGGCTTCAGCCTCGGCAGCCAGCCGACACACCTTCCCGACGCGTGTCATTGCGTCCTCCACACGCTTGAGCAGGACATCGTCCATGTCGGGTCGCTCCACATACTTGTGAGTATGGGCGAGCCATCTCATCTCCTCACGGACACCGTATCGCAGTACCGTCAAGGGCGAAGGTGCCATGGTTACCGATTTAATTGTTCCTGGTCCTATGCTTCACTGCCGAACTAAGCACAGCCAGATACCAGCACTTTCCCGTCAGCGCTGGGCACAGAAATTAAAACTAAGTTGTAAAACCCAAGGCAACCACTAAACAATTAAATCATAAACAATATTTAATATGGTCGCCTTGTGGACATACACCTTATAATATACACTCAAAATCAATTAGAGAATGCCACCATGTGGTACAATCCAAATAACACACAAAAGGTTATTATAAAAAAAACTATTTTTCTAGTAGTGGCCCCTCCGATAGGAACCACACTTCCTTTGAGGTCAGCAAAATCAGCTTAATACCCCTTAAATAGCCCGACCCCGCTGTGCAAACCGAAATAACACTGTAGGACTATAGAACCCGACGTTCTATCGCAAGTAATACAATCTAGTTACTTCGCAGAATGACTGTTCAATCTTTTATGCTCAACAACAGTAGTTCCGACTACAATTTTATAACAACTGTTAACTAAATTGGCACTTATACTTTCACTTACCGAAAATGAACTTTAATCGTGGTATACCGACCACAGACTCATTGCCGACTTGAGCCAATCTGGGATATTCTTTTCTCCCAACTACAATGTGACAAAGGCAACCCTACCGTGAATCGATGATTTCCCACGAGGAAACCACGCTCTGCTACCAAACTGATTAATTTCCCACGCCTACCGAACGGCGTGGAATCCTGAGGGGGATGTGCCTTTGGCCGCACGTGAGAGAAAAGAAATGATGAATTTATTATTACCTTGTCTCCGTAGGCAGGAAATCGAAAGCTCGATTCGAGACGGGAATACGGGAAAAGGGCACAGTTTGGGATAGGATATGGAGTGAATCGAAACCTATCGTTGCTGCCGACGCTGTCGCCGGCGTGCTGCCTGCCGTGACCGTGGAGTCGCCGCTACCGATGCGACGATGTCCAATCAACAGGGATCACTTGGCCGCTGACGCGAATCTACTTATTTCCCGACGATGTAGATGATTAACACTCCAACCAGGCCCGACGCCTGTATTTAGTAATTGGTACACCGAAATACCATCAATGACACGAAGCCCGAGCCTACATGTTTGTTCTCACCGACGAGAAAGCCCAAGAGAAAGATTAACCTCCAATTTTACATCTCCTTTCCGATACGAGTGACAGCTGCTAGTCGTTTTCGCTAGTGATGTCTCGATTACTCGCGATCGATTCGCGCAACAAAAAACCGGTGCGTTTCCGACGCATAAATATTAAACAGCTTTACTGAAGTCTATAAATATCGTAAGTACATGTTTTTTATTGTTAAGGTGTTCGTTAATTTCGTTTGTAAATTTAGATAATAGTTTTACCGTACTCTGGTTTTTTTGAAATCCATATTGTTTATTATTAATAATATTATTCTTTTGTATAATATTATTAATATTATACAAAAGCATAATATTTATTTGGTTGCCAAAATATCTTTCAATAATTTTGTCGATACATGAAAGTATAGTGATTGGTCTACAGTTGTTTACGTCATTTTGATTACCGCTTTTGTATATTGGTCTTATTATACCTATCTTTAACTGTTCGGGGTAGATGGATGACTCAATCTCAATACATCTGTTTATTAGGTGTGTTATTATAGGCACTAGGTCGTTACTTATATATTTAATGTCCTCTACTCGTATTCCGTCTATGCCCGGACTTTTTTTGCTGTTCATATGTCGAATAATTTTTTCCGTTATTTCATTTTGAGCTTTATATATTTTTATACATCTATCCGTCTTATTTATATATGTGCTGTTTATGAGTAGGGTATTTTGCAGTCAATGCATATATTTTTAACATTTTTACTAAAACCTTCCGCGAACTCGTTATTTATAATGTTATAACGTTAACGTTATATTTATAACGTCGTTATTTTTTATTTTATTTTTAAAAGCCTTGCATATAATATTATCAATTGATTTGCTCATTTTCCCGCATAAGTTGTTTATAATTTGCCACAACATTTTTGTATTTTTGAATTTTTTACTGATTTCTGACTTTGCATGGTTGTTTTTAATGAGATTTGTATACTTTATGGTTTTGTTTCTGAAGTTATTATATTTTAATCGATTTTCGGCATTACTTTCATCTGTTTTCCATAATTTATATAATTTATCTCTTTGTTTACACATATTTATAAGCTTTTTATTGGCCAATTCGCATGTCTTCCTTTTCCCCGTGTATTTATTTCTGGTGTATTTGCATGACTCATATAAATGTGTGAACTTATTAATTATCAGTCTCATTTTATTATCTTATTTGGATCTTTTAATATTAACGCATCACTCCAATCTATTTTCTTAATCTCCGACTGTTTTTTTTTTAAACTAATTTTATAGTACTATTACTGTGCGGGTGCGAAGTGGAATCGGCCGTATTATATTTTATCAGACAGCCGGTAATACAATGGTCGGCCGGGGCGATATTGATAACAGCCGTGCATACCTCACGGTCACCGACCCCTCTATAGAAAATATGGTCAATTCATGACCTAGTTATTTTGTTGTCTTTTTTTTCTATTCTTGCGTATTGGTTTATTCCACAGTCCATCCCAAACTCACTCAATTTACTTAAGTAGTTATATCTAGTATTATCATGATTTTTTAGGTTTATGTTCATATCTCCCATAATTAAGTAATCGCTTTTAATAGAATATTTTTTGTTTAATCTAGTTAGTTCCTCGATAAATAATGCTTTATTTTTATCTGGCGGCCTATAGATTGCGCAAACACCTATTTTGTAATTATTTTGACTTATTGATACTTCACCCATTAAACATTCAAAGTTGTATAACATAACTCGGTTCTGCAAAAGTTTATACTGTTATGTGTATACATTACAATGCATGTATGCATGGTATAGTCATCCAATTGAAATAGTTGTTTACAGTTATCATTAATGTTTGCCTCGGTTAAAATAATGAGGTGAATGGTTTTACTACAGTTTGCTATAGTTAATTCAATCTGATTAAAGTTTTTTATCATGGATCTAATATTTACATGTAATGACAATAAGCAGGAGTTTGTTATGGTATGGTGAATCAACAAAACTATTCCATGTATTAAATTTCGTTTCTGTGATGTTCGAAGCCATTTGTAAATAGAAGTTTTAATCATAATGAGTTATATAACATGTTTTACAGTACCTTATACGTAGTTCAGTCCTTAATAGTTATTCTAGTGATATCACTTAATGATCTAATCACGTGGAACTTCTCGTTTTCACCTTTCCTTGCCATTATTGTGCCGTTTTTGATCCACACGAACTTGAAGTTATGTTTTTCTTTTAGCTCCGCCTTTGCATTCCAGAGTAGGTAGGCAGTCGCCGGTGTGAAAGCCTCCCGCAGGAAGACCCTGCCGTCTCCCTCCACTCCCACGTCCTTACTGCTGATGCTCCTCTCCTTCGCCTTGCTTAGCCACTGTTCACGGCATCCGTCTCGTAGAATTACTGTGATGGCTGATGGGGTGGTGGTTTTGTTAGTTGGCTTCTGTTGTTTGGATTTTCTGCGGCATATTTTAGTTACATCCTCCGGTTTTTGCTCAATTTTAGAGCAAAAAGCTTTAACTATCTCCTGAAGATCCTCATTTTTGTCCTCCAAAATTCGTTGTTGTTTACAAGAGTCTGCTCCAGTGAGTTGATTCTTTGTTCCATTGCATCATTGCGTAGATTAAAAATTTTGGAGGTATTTTTGATTTCATAGTTTTGTTTCTCCATGTGTCTTATGTCCTGCTCGTAGTTGCCAATTTTCTCCTCGTATTCGTCTATTTTATCTGAAAAAAATGCCAGTGACTGCTGGAGCTCCAGCCGGATTGCTTCTCGTATCTCCCTTCGTATTTCGCCGAGTAGCTGTTGGATCAGCTCGCCGGAGTACACGCAGGACTGTTGTAGCTCCGTGTCGGTACCTTCCTCTTCGTCAGCATCAGGCATGATGCAGGACAGGCGCTTTTGCCGTCCATTGCCTGCGCACGAGCGGCACTTCCAGTCCACCGAGTCAGTTATGTTGAGTGCGTTGAGTTGTTCCGTGGTTATTGACGCACACTGTGCGTAGATTCACTTGGAGCACTATTTGAGCTACATTGGAGTCCAGGACTCTTTTTGCTCACTAATTTCGAACATTTTGCACATTTAGCCATTTCGCGAAAATTTCGGGTAGATTCACTTTTTATTGACAACGTTATCGTGCGGTTGCGCGTCTGCTCTGTTTCGCTTTGTGCGAGCGACTGAAAGAAAAGAAGAAAGCTATATTTTTATTTAATTTTATCAATAGAGAAGCCTAAGTCCCGAAATATATATATATATTGAGACCTAAAAACATAAAAGGCCTTTTTTTTGCACATTTTATTTTATTTAGTATTGTTTTTTTTTAACGTAACGTGAAACGGAATGTGTTTTAAAGCACCCATCGGCAGAAGTGACGTCACTGAATTTAATTGTCAAAATCATGACACTTGAAAGTATGTACGACAATTTTGGGGCAAATCCGGCAATCCGGCTGTTTTCGTACGGCAGCCTCGGGATTTAGCAACGGCAACATTCACATCACAGTATTTGAGGAACCAAGGAAAATTAATACTCACATCTAAGTTGGAACTATGTACGGCAACACCGCATTATTTACGCGTTTGTCAAAATACACCAAATATAAATAATTCTTGAGGTGTGAGCCTGTTTTGTGTGCCACATATTCGAATTAAATTTTTCTACATACAGGCGGTGTAGTTTGTGGATTCTAAGAGGAAACGAAAATGTAAGTTATTGCTGCTAATATTACACGTAATTTCTCCACTCCAAATGATGTTCATATACCTAATTACAAGTTGGCTCCCTGTTGATTGATAAATAATTATGTATTCGCATGTTTTGCAATGTTTCTAATCGCTGAGTGCTAGAAATGCAAAAACTCGCCGTATCTAGAAAATTTATAGGTTATAATTTATCCTGTTTTCTGATTTGCAGGTCTTCCAAACACGCAGAAAGCAGACGACGCGACCGATCCCGAAGTCGTTCCTACGATAGAGAACGTGACCGCAGATCACGCAGCAGGGACAGGCGACCTAGATCTAGAACTCCCACTAAAGAATCAAAGTCTAGACAAAGATCTATGAAAAGAGAGCGAAAAACCTCTGGAGAGAAGAATAAATCTTCTAGCAGAGATAGAAATGAATCAAGATATATAAGATACAGATCTCATAGTAGAGAATCAAAGATATCAAAAGATATTAGAACCAGATCCCTTAGCAAAGAAAATGTGCTATCAATAGACAGACAAAAATCCAACAGCAGAGAAAATATCAAATTAAAAGAGAACTACCAATTGCAGAGCAAAGAGTCAAAATCAAAAAGCAAAGCCAAGAAAAGTAAGAAGAAGAAGAGACATAGTAGTTTGAGTAGTAGCAGTAGTTCTGGCAGTTCCAGCAGTTCCAGTGAAGAGGAGCTGAAGCTGCTGCAGCGACTGGAGGCGGAGAGGCAGCGGCTGAAGGAGGAGAAGCGTAAGCGGAAGGAAGCTATGAAGGCTAATGAAACACCTGAGGAGAAAAGGTAACTTTGATTTAATAATAAAGTTTTTATTTATTAAACCTTATGAACAAACACTAGCGAATCCTGAGGGGGGGACTAGTTGGCCAAGGCCAATCAGTCAAAGTCATTGGTTCAGTAATTCTAGTTCCGCCCCACACTTAGCTTACATATTCAATAAATGTGTTGACGTCAGAGCTTTCCCAGACGTCATGAAACACAGTAAACTGAAACCTCTTTTCAAGTCGGGAGACAAGGGTGATCCTTCAAATTTCAGATCAATACCTGTTCTTCCATCACTAAGTAAAATATTTAAAAAGATTATACTCAGTCAAATGCTCTCACACTTCAACCATACAAAACAACTCCGCGCCAAACAATATGGTTTCACTAGGGGTAAATCAACTACAGATGCAGGTATCTAATATTTATTCTGCTTGGGAGGCTGCACAGGATGCTTTGCAGGTGGTGGTTTTTTGCCATCTGTCTAAGGTATTTGATCATGATAAGTTACTAATGAAATCAAATCATAGTCAACTGCGTTAAATCTGATGGATCGGGAGTAAAACAAGGTTCCATATTAGGCCCTTTCATATTCCTGGTATATATTAACGATCTACCGTTTGTGGTGGTGAAATTGACTGACGTAGTGTTGTTTGCTGATGATACTTCACCAGTCTTCAAAATTGAAAGACAAAAAGAAGATTTTGATGATGTTAATGGAGTATTGTTTCACAGTTGATAATTTATTGTTAAATGCTGGTAAAACCAAGTGTATCAAAATCTCACTTCCAAATATCAGGCAGGTTGAGACCAGCTTAGTGTTTTGAGATTTTGAATTGCCTTTTGAGCAATTCAAAAAGCATGTTATGGCGACTTTGTAGAAAAAGGGATATTACAATATTCAAGAATACTTAAATGATGGGACTTTTTGGGGCTAATCTAGCTCAACACAGTCCTTGGGTTTAATAATTTTGTAAATATGTATTCCTGCTTATTAATTATAGTAATTAATATTGAAATATTTGTATTTGTTAAGCACAAGCAAGTTTTAAAAGAGATTTAAAAATCAATATGTGGGAGTTTCTACACCCTTCTTATCCCACAGTAGTCCAATTTAGAGAGGAGGCAAAATATGACGTTTGCTAAGTATGTGTAAATATCTACAGAAATAAAGACATTTGCCATGTGAAATTTCCGGGGCGGCATGTCCCGCCACTCATAGCATATCAAGTGGGCTACTCAATACTCTACTTGCTAGCTTGTTTTTTTGCATGGAATGAATAGGTCTTGTTTTAAAACTACTTTATTCTTATTCTTGGCCTTGTTAGCTACCATTCTACGCTATCAGGAGTTGCCCGTTCAAGAGATAACTTATTGAATGGGAATTTGTCGAATTGGCACCAAATTTAAAAGCTGTCAAAATGGGAACAAGTCTTTTAAGGATTAAAGTAGTTTTACATTAAAGTAAATCAATTATTATCATCATCATCATTATCATCATTATTTAAAAGCCATAATCTTCAACCCCGTGATACGAAAAATCTGTCAAAAACCTCACCACATTGTTCCCCTAATGTAAGCAAATATCATTATCGTCAAACTCTAATCGTCAGAGCACGCCGCGTCAGCGAGAAGCAAGAGAAGGAGCGTCGGCGACGCGAGCGCATGGGGTGGGACGGCGAGTACCAGTGCTACACCAACCAGGACAACCCATTCGGGGACTCCGCGCTCACACACTCCTTCGTCTGGACCAAGAAGCTGGCCAAGGAGGGTGTGAAGAATGTTACCCGGGAAGAGCTGGACGCACAGAATAGGGCCAAGCAGCTTGAGAATAAGGTTGAGTTGGAGAAGGTATGTTATTGTTCTGTCCTAACCTCCATTATTAGGCAAAATATACAGTCAGTCAGAACTTCTCTTCCACACTGGCAATTGTCATACTAAGTGTAGCTACTCAATTTATTTTCGAAAGTATAATGTATGTACACATGTACACAAGATCCTTAAAACATTTTCCAAAGTTAGTGATAGCTATAGTGTTTACCAAAGAAATAATCACAGATTAGTTGTGCCCTGGTTCAGACTCCCTAAGGTTAGCAATTATTTCAAGGGTCAGTGCATTCTCTACTGCAATAAGATACCCCCTGGAGATTTTGAAATGAAATATATTTTGAATTAATTTATATATTATACACAGTCAGGTCATAAGTTCTGTCACACAATAAAAACTTTTGAATTTAGAACGCTGGCCACAAAAAAGTTTATTGAATTCGAATTTCGAATTTTTCATGAAAATAAAAATGTGTACTTCTTAGAATTTTCCTCATTTTTAAATATTGAGTGGACACTTAAAGAAGACCGTGTCGCAGTTATTGCGTTGCATCGTTGCGGTTACGCGCCAATTCAGATTTTCGACTTACTGAAAAATTTGAATATAACCAAAAGATTCGTTTATCGTACCATAAAACGATACAATGAAGAGTCTAGTGTAGATGACAGGTCAAGAAGTGGTCGCCCTTGCTCTGTTAGGACTCCAGCAGTGATAAAAGCTGTGAAGGCGCGAATTCAAAGAAATCCCATAAGTAAGCAGAAACTGTTGGCCCTTCAGATGGGGTTAAGCAGGACCACGGTGAAAAGGGTGTTAAATGAAGACTTAGGGCTTAGGGCATATCGAAGAAAAACAGGACATCGTTTGGACGCTCGTTTAATGGACCTGAGACTGAAGAGATGCCGCGCTTTGTTGAAGCGGTACGCGGGAAAAAAGCATCGGGAAATTCTTTTTTCGGATGAAAAAATTTTCACCGTGGAAGAGAGCTACAACAAACAAAATGATAAGGTGTACGCACACAGCAGTGAAGAAGCGAGCAACCGTATTCCGCGTGTCCAACGAGGTCATTTTCCATCCTCGCTCATGGTTTGGTTGGGAGTCTCTTATTGGGGCTTAACTGAGGTACATTTTTGTGAGAAAGGCGTAAAAACGAATGCAGTTGTGTATCAAAATACAGTCCTCAAGAACCTTGTGGAACCTGTTTCTCATACCATGTTTAATAACAGGCACTGGGTATTCCAAAAAGATTCTGCGCCAGCTCATAGAGCGAAAAGCACACAAGACTGGCTGGCGGCGCGTGAAATCGACTTCATCCGGCACGAAGACTGGCCCTCCTCCAGTCCAGATTTGAGTGCGTTAGATTACAAGATATGGCAACACTTGGAGGAAAAAGCCTGCTCAAAGCCTCATCCTGATTTGGAGTCACTCAAGGCATCCTTGATTAAGGCAGCCGCCGATATTAACATGGACCTCGTTCGTGCTGCGATAGACGACTGGCCGCGCAGAATAAAGGCCTGTATTCAAAATCGCGGGGGTCATTTTGAATAAACTTTATTACCATAAGAATCTATGTTTTATTAAGTTCATTTTGCTATATAAATGTTTACATAAATAATAAACATGTCTAAATTATTTCATATTGCACATGTGACAGAACTTATGACCTGACTATGTATATATATATATATATATATATGTATAATATATTATTAGAATGTTCAAGATTACTTAAATGACGTGTCTGTAGGGGTTAATGTAGCTCAAGACAGACCTTGCTGTTAATAATTTTGTAATTATTTATTCCTGCTTATTAATTATAATAATTAATATTGTAATATTTGCATTAGTTTAGCACAATCAATATTTAAAAGAGATCTAAAAGTCAATCTGTGGTAGTTTCTACGCCCTGCTGCTCCCACAGTGGTCCAATGTAGAGAAGAAGCAAAAAATTACGTTTGCTAAGTATATGTACAGTAATAAAGAAATTTGATTTGATAGCTATCTAATGACTTGACATCTATATATTTGAAACAAAAAGTCATATCTGAAAAGAAAAGAGAAAAGAAAAGAAAAAAGATTTATTCACAATAAATCCTTATTCCATATTGGTGGATCCCTGTCTCCCTAACTAGTTTAAACTGTATCTAGGGAAACAGTCCTTCCCGATTATAGTCACAATGTTTGTGAAATTGGGAATGGGAATCCGCGGAGTCCAACTCAAACTGCTGGAGGACTACCTCACCGCTAGGTCTCAGTTTGTGAGGATAAGTAATTATCAAAGCAGCGATTTACCCATCTCCTACGGTGTACCACAGGGTAGCATTCTGGGTCCGACTCTATTTCTCGCTTACATCAACGACCTATGCGAACTGAATCCTGCTCAGGGAAAAGTTATAACTTATGCGGATGACACGGCTCTGCTTTTCTCATCAAAAACGTGGGAAGATACTTTTAATGTTGCACAGGCTGGTTTTAATAGAGCAACTTCTTGGCTAAGGGAAAACTTATTAACCTTAAATGCAGATAAAACTAGGTTTTTATCTTTCTCAATTCGAAATACCCATAATACAAATGGAGTACTTTTGGCTCATTGTTGTCCTGACCCATCTCTAAATTCATGCTCATGTCCTGCTCTGGTAAAAACCGCCAGCATTAGGTATCTTGGGGTAATAATTGATCAAAATCTTGGATTTCGACCCCATATTGATATGATTAGTGGCAGGATTCGAAAACTCATATATGTCTTCAAAACCCTACGACATGTTGCTGACGGTAAATTGATGAAAAGTGTCTACCTTGCACTTTGTCAATCTATTTTGGCATACTGCATCACGTCGTGGGGTGGAGCTCCCAAGACCACGCTTTTATATTTAGCGAGAGCACAAAGGGTAATCTTAAAGGTCTGCACTTTCCGTCCATTCTTTTACCCTACTGAACTTCTTTTCAGGTCATGTAATGTTCTTACAGTTAGACAACTCTTTGTTTACTTTACCATTTTGAAACAGCACTCACTTATGACATTTGATCCCAAATTATTGATCAAGCGCCGTAACGATAGGGTGTGTCCACAACCTAAAACTTTCCGGACCTCCTTTGCTCACAGATTCTTCCCTTTCCTTGGACCTTTGCTGTATAATAAAATTAATAGAAAAATAGACATTTACTCTCTTACCACCTATCATTTCAAGAAAACCATTTTTAATACTCTTCAAATTCTGAATTATGACCAAACAGAACAACTACTAATGACTATAGATTAGGTGCTAAACATCAATCTTACCTCTTATATTAATTCCTGATAGTAATAATATGTGTTCTTTTTGTAATTGAATCTGTCTTACTTTGTTTTTGCACTCCTTGACATTATTAAATATATTAAAGAGTATGGTACCAAAAAGCATATCAAGTGCCTGTAAACTCCTCACCACACACCCTCTCACACACACTCATTCACACTCACGATATTCAAAGAGAGGTCTCTCTTATACTCACCAAGGCCTTAAGCCTATGTAAATTTTGCTCCCTTTTGTAGTTTATTTTTCCTGATTTAGCTGTACTTGGTCTAATGAATAACAGGTACTCATTTTTCGTAATGTATAGCACTTATACTGTAATTATTAGGAAGAGCGCTGAATCCTGAAATACAGGTTAACCACCTAGCTCAGGTTCAGATGTTTTCTGTTTTTACTAGAGTTCAAATAATGCTTTACATGTATTAATTAAGCTCAAACATATCCTAGTGTAATACCTCGTTATGATAAATAAAATTATTTAAATAAAAAAAAAAAAATTAAATTAATAAAGTAGTTAAGCATGTACATTAATTACAAAAACAAAAATATTTTATATAGTAGACAGAAAATTTAAGAATTATAATAATTAACCAGAGTTATCAAGTGTAGTGTAGGTGTAGTTGTTAGTGTAGGTGTGTGTGTTAGGCTTGTAGTGAGTGCAGTGTGGTGAATGTAAGTGTAATATACTTATCTTAATGGTTTTAGTACGCAGAGTACATTAGGCTTTCGGTGCCCTCATAATCGTGGGATCTCAGCCAGGTGTAGACTCTGTTTTTTAAAGTGTAGTTTCTTTCTTTTGAGATATTTAATTTATTGTGTATAGTACTGTACAAGCGAGGTGTTACATAGTTGTAGTGCCTACGCGCAAAAGCACTTATGGCACGTGGAACTGGAAAACGATAAATCCTCTTGGCACTTACAGGTAAGAGCGGGACTGTACGACTATGATATCGCCTAATACATTTTAATATAAAGGTCTGCTTGATGGTAAGCACATTGGATTCTTTATACACAAGCGTGGTGGGGTGCCGCCAGGGTGCGTACAGAAGAACTTCAAGCACGGCACGCTGGGCGCGCTCGGCCTCCAGTAGAATAGTTTTGAGAGCACCTCCCCAAGCACAGATGCAGTACTCAATCACGCAGTGGCATAAGGCGCTATAAGTCTGTAAAAGCAGAGTTCTATTTGCATATAAACGGAGGTGCTTGAATACAAATATGAGCTTACGTATCCTTTTAGCTGTCGTTGTAATGTGCGGACCCCAGTGTAGGTTATCATCTAAAACGACACCAAGGTACTTTATGCTGGGCACCCTCAAGAGAGTTTCACAGCCGCACATAACACCTTCCACTAATTCTCTGTTGCATGGATACGTGTGTATAGTAAGCTTGAAGTTTTGTTCTGGACTTCCAGCAGCAGTTTTACTGAAGCACAAATATTTGGTCTTCATCGTATTAAGCGATAACAGACTGTCCTCCAGCCAACATGTCACCTTAGCTAGTCCTGTCTCAGCTAGACGTTGCACTTTGGTCCAATTTGTCTCATGAAAGAGAATGACCGTATCGTCAGCAAACATTATCAGGTTAGCTCCTATCATATCCAGTTTACAGAGTTCATTGATGTATATCAAAAATAGGGTCGGCCCCAGCGTACTGCCTTGTGGTACACCATACATGCATGAGGCACTCCCACTCAAGAGCTTTTCTATGCGCACAGCTTGTTTGCGGTTAGTTAGGTAGTCAGTAAACCATCTTAAGGGGGAGCCGCGCACACCCATGTTCTCTAAGCGCGCTAGTAGGATAGGAATGCACACTGTGTCGAACGCTTTTTGTAAGTCGAGGAATACGCCCACACATTTTTCACCTCTGTCGACGTGTTCAGTTACAAGCGACGTCAGCTTCATCACCGCATCCTCTGTACTCTTTCCCGACCTGAACCCGAATTGGTTGCCTGACAATAGATTTTTTGATTCCAGATAGCTGACCAATCTTTTATTCATTACCTTCTCAACTATTTTAGAAATCGTAGTTAACAAGGTTATGGGCCTATAGTTGGTTGGCAATTTTCTATCCCCCGCTTTGAAAATTGGGCAGACTATTCCTTTTTTTTAAATAGTAGGAAAGGTACCGTTGGCCATGCTCAAATTGCCCATGTGTGATAGTGGTGAAGCCAATAGATGACAAAATGTTTTAATTATAGTAGTAGGTATGTTATCCCAGCCAGGCGCACTATTGGTTTTTAGCGTTGCTATAGTTTGCAATATTTCCGTTGGGTCAGTAGGATACAGCATCATAGAACTTGCTGGTGTAATTCTAGAGGACGCTAGGTATGCAAGATCTGCTTCAGTTTTATTAAGCCTAGTAAGGATGCCCTTTGCCAGTTTGTAACCTATTGTGGTAAAGTAGTTATTGACTTCCTCCAGCGACTCTACATGGGTCGGTCTTATATTGAGCAAATCAGAAGTAAAGACATTTGTCTTATTTAGTGAGCAGATTTCTTTAATAATCCTCCAGGTTTCCTTAGAATTTCCAGAGTGTTTGCTAAATTCTTGCTCGTAATATTCTTTTTTGAGTTTTTTTATTATTTTGTTATAAATATTTCTGTAGGCTGTATACTTTTCTTTCATAATCTCATTATTTGTGTTTTTCTTAGATTTTTTATGTAGTTTATCTCTTTTCCTAATTGATTTTATTACTCCTATCGTAATCCATGGCTTCAGTGGCTTTCTACGTTTAGATACCTTAGTAACAGTGGTGTTATCCTCAATAATATTTTTTAAAGTTTCGACTAAGAGCTCAGCTGCTACATTAGCATCAGTACTAGCCAGAAGCTCATTCCATGTATGATCCCTTAGGCGTAGACCTATGCCCTCAGTATTTATACGGACCTTTTCATGACAAGTTTTATTTTTCTTAATTTCATTGTTATCTATGATGAGCATAATTGGACAGTGGTCTGTGAACTCATTGAATACAACTGTGTATGCCTTATTACACGACTTTACCATAAAATGGTCCAAGCAAGTTTTTTGGTGAGTTGGTCGATCAACTCCTTGTCTAAGTCCAAAAGCATCCATAAGATCTACATATTCAGCAGTTTGTCCAGTGAGAGAGTCAGGCATGATATTAATGTTGATGTCCCCCGTAAAACCAATATTTTTACAATGTATACTATGTAGTAATCTGTCCAAGGAAGCAATATAATTTGCTGGATTATCAAAACAATATGGTCTATAAGAACATATAATCGTGTAGTCATTTTTTAGCTTCTGTACCAAGCAGTTGCCGTCCACTACATCATCTTGTTCGTAAGCCTCTATGTCTAAGTGTTCTCTTGTATAAACAATAACTCCATCGTTTTGGTTATAACTACGCTTTGTACTTATGCTTTTAGAATTGTTTATGTTGGGTATTGTACTTTGGTCATTAATCCAGCATTCAGTCATCACAATTATATCTATTTTAAGGTCTAGTCTGGATAAAAATATCATAAAATAATCGAAGTTGGCATTTACGCTGCGAATGTTGACCGTGATTATTCGTAGTGCATCCCTAGGGTAGTTTTGTTTAAGTATTGAGGAGTAGTCGCCAGGCTCTTCGATAGTAGTACAAGAAATTTCGCCACTTTGCTCTATATCATTACTGATAATGACATTAATTGGAGTAAATGTAAAGGAAGTAGTAGCTAGGGCTCGTTTGTAAAGTTCTTAGAGTTGAATCGAACAACCTCATTCCAAATGCGCTAGGAGTACAGTGGTTTGATTGTATAATATGTTTTAGAATATCAGCAGATTCGAGAATATGAGAGTATAGGATATTTTCGCAGGTTAGTGAGTGTGTGTGTTGGATGTAGGAGTTGATATATGGAGTAGCAGAGCTTAATATATATGTTTTGTGTCTAAGTATAGCATAATGTTTCAGAGTGTTGTGGTAGTGTGTGATTGTGGAGTACATTATTTTTATAGAAATAACAATTGTGTAACAGCGAAGAGCAGATAGAATACTATGAGCGTCACTAGTCAGACTGACGGCGAAGTATTCACTTTCAGTTTGTTGAGTACGGCCTCATCGTCTACCCTGATGAAGGGGTGGCTTTCTGCTTTCCGGAGGTAAACTTTGCCATATGCGGTCCAGCAAAAGCTATACCCATTTATCTTAGCAAAGTCGCGAGCCAGGTAATGTAGTCTTCTTGCTTTGGTTGTGAGGCACTCTGAGATGTATACCGGGTTTCAGTGCAGTTCATTCTTAAGTGTCTCGTACTAATTTTATCCTTGTTGTTTTTCTTGTTGTTGAATTTTTTTAGACCCTTCATTATGTTCTCCTTTATTATTACAGAAGTAAATTCAACCACTAGTGGTTTTGTCCGATCTGGTTTAGCAAATCCCCGGTAAACATCTCTTATTTCCGATTTTTGGACTTGTATCCCCAGGACGGTGCCAATTTTCATAGTTATCTTAGTCAGCTCTTCTTTATCCTCAACCTGGGTTTCCTTCGGAATATTCCTGATCTCTAACTTAGTTGCGTAAGAGTATCTCTCCATATTTTCTAGCCTGGTCTCTAGGTCCTTGATGTACGACAGGTGTTCTTTACGTTCTAGTCTGAGGCTTTCAAATTCCTTTTGAATGTCATTATGCTTTAACACATCCATTGCCGATCACGCGATAACGCGTGATCCGGCCTGCCTACCCGATGGCCGATCACGCGTTATCGCGTGTTTCTTTCTAATGGATTTGTATGAGCTGTGGAATAGCGGCCATCTCACGAAATCCAGCTTTTCAGGTCGGCAATGGACGTGTTAAGTAGAGAATTTCCATTGAAGCTTGTATCTCAGTGTTTTGTGCAGCGAGTGCCAGATTTTGTTTTTTGATGTCAGCTAATGTGGCTTGTAAATTCTGGAATTTGTTTTGCTGCTCAGTCTCTGAAGTCGAAAATAGTTCACGCATTTCGACTTTGAGTTCAGCCAGATCGCCTTCTCGTTTTCTCTTCAGACGTCCCATGTTCACATTCTGCGTTACACTCTCAGGAAGATTTGGTAGACTGCCACCAGCTCCTTGCTCAAATTCTGATTCCGAGGCAGAGTCCATTAAAATTACGGAAGCGTTCGACTTCGGCGGCGGAGTACGTTTGGTAGCCATACTGTACCGCTAGCGCAATGTACCAGGACGGCAGTAGTCGACAGGCAGTAGACGCGTGAGCAGTTAGTAAGTGATGGGTGGAGCTGCACTTACTAGTCAATGGGGATGGGCGGGGCGTAGTAGATGTGGAGTACTACCGGTTCTGCGGGCGGAGTGTTGGCGGGGCACGGTGGTGGTGACTCAGCGCGCTAGTAGTAGTGGAGTCGGCGATTGTGTGTGCGCAGCTATCACCTTCTACGAATGTATGCGCTCCTAATATTTAACACTGATTTAATTTTGAATATTTCTTTATTTTTATGGTTTAATTCCACAAATACACTGTAAAGACGTGTTCTCAGAGCTGAGGTCCGGGGGAAGAGGATGTGGCAGCATGTCAAAGCCAAGTTCAAAAAAAGTGTACTGCGCAAGTATGCTTCATTCGAAAACTTCTGGAGAAGTTTTTGAATTAAAGGCTGCAGGAGACTTGTTTCCATTAAAATCTGATTAATTTTAATTCAAATGATGAATCTTAACATTTTTTTTAATCTATATTTGTTTAACGTTGGCACAATATCCTGGAACTGGGCGACCGCGTCTAGTTCAGCAAATGAGATGTTCTTCCGCTGGGAAGACACTCTACATGAGATTAAATCAAAGAACAAATTTGCTAAAAGTCCCAGGACTGATCGCAAATTCGATAAGAAAAAAAATAAAAAATTGTTTAACGAGGGTTTGGTACATTTATGAAAGACCATGTTACATCATGATCCCTCAAACTGACAAAAACATAATAATTATAAATTAACACAATTGCCACTTAAACCTACCTTAGCTATCATATATAGTATCCTTTCTTCATCCGACATGGGAGATGCCAAAATAATGTCGCAATCTCTTACATCTATATCGGATCTGACGCATAGTAATTGATATGTCATTGCATGATTCTGGACACATTCCACTAACAAATGGAATACATCCTTAACACCACATTCCTCGCAATCTGCAGAAGGTACTTTTCCTATTAAAAACCCGAATTTGTTGAGTCCCGAACGCAAACGGAAAGCTAATTTAATCTCCTGCCTAGTCATAAATGGTTGTTCAAACCACGGGCATCGACAAGGCTGGCACTGTATCGTTTTGTACAAAATGCCTTTTTCTAGAGATCTTCTGTCAGAATGCTCCTTCCACAGCAAAATTAATTTCTTTTTTATTGTCGGAATTACATCGGAATAAAATGAATATATATAATAAATCAATATTATCCCGTCATCAGTCGCTTCCTTCGTTGCCCGTGATCCCAACATGTGATGGAGCCCACTGCAGAGCAATATCTTTACCACCAGCCTCTAGTTAAAGTAACAAGCCCAATATAGTATAGGCAATCATGAGTCCTTGAAAGCTCGAGGAACAACGAGCCAGATGCTGTAAGGCTTCTAGGATCAGTTATAATTACAAACTTAACGTAAGTTACTGTATTAATGTAAGAAAGGGCTTCCACTATAGCTGATAATTTCAAAACGATTGCACATGTCTTGTCTTCCACCTTATTCTTATAATTTATTTACAAAAAGTAATGATATCTTACAAAAAACATAAATGTGAAAATGGGAGCCAAGTTCAATATTAACAATATCGTGGCTGTCGACTTGGCCGGCAAAAGATTTGAGATCTAAATGAATGCTTAGGTTCTGTCACACAAAGTAGGTTTGAGAGAGCTGCCACCTCTCTCTCTCACCCCACCTCACCCTACGAGATAAAGCTGCGACGCTGCTAGTGGTACAGGTGAAGCAGCGGCGGCTGGAGCGCGAGGCGGAGCGCGCGGCGCGCGAGCTGGAGAGCGGCGCGGCGGCGCGCGCGCGGGAGGCGGCGCAGTTCAGCAGCTGGGCGCGCCAGGAGGATGCCTTCCATCTGCAGCAGGCGCGTCTGCGCAGCCAGATACGCATCCGCGATGGACGAGGTGACAATAGTAGATTGTACAACAAACACGCCATTTCACCCGAGACGTTGATACTCACCCGAGCCGCTGGCAAGGGTGGATAGTTAAGTCGAGGGTAAAATGGGGATGATGACCTAGTTATTCACCCTACTTTTCACTTCGATTGCGGGAAAATTAAACAGTGATAAAGTAAAAAATACCTTCTGAGAATGTATTGCCTTGTTTGCTGCTTCTCCAGAGCAAGATATTTTCATACGTTTTAAGACAAAATAGCTTGGATTTATGCGGCAATGTCTGTTCAAAACTCCTTTTGCTTTTGTTTCCATTAGTGTGTTAGGCGTTACCTTTATTTACTCTTCACTTGACGACATATTAATTACCTTTAATTTAATTAAAACAACAAGTTTTGCAAAGAAAACAACTAAATAAAAGTCAAAAACAAGTCTCTTTCCCCCCACTGTAGTTTTTTTTTAAATTATAATAATAATAATAATACCTTGGACACTATTTACTCATATTGATCTAGCCCCAAACTAGGGTTCCCTGTATCTTGGGTACTAGACAACGATACACATACTTATACAGAGTGATATTTAATTAGCTGACCATATTTATGAACAAAGTTCCCCGAGAAACATATGATCGCAATAATAAAAAAACGTCTCTCAGTGCATTGACCCGATCAGCTGATTCTGTCTCTCGTCCAGGGCAGCAGTACGTCTGCGCCAGTACGACTTGAGCAGCAGTCTGTTCATTCGGGAATTGGGAACAGTAAGGTCCACTTTCCTGCTCTCTGCGTAGGGAGTATAACACGTGGGTTGTCTTTATGTCTGTCTGTTGCAGCGAAGCCCATCGACCTGCTGGCGTGGTACGTGAGCTCGGAGGAGTGCGTGGACGCGCTGGAGATGCACGAGCCCTACTCCTACCTGCACGGCCTGCAGGCGAGGGACCTCGACGACCTCAAGGAGGATATTGAGGTAACCCATCATGCGAGCCCTCAGTTGTAGCGGTCCGACATCATCAATAGAGTATCACTTGCTTTACTTACTAACTTATGTCCCGCTATGTGGGGTCTGGGGCCGATATTGGTCTTCTCCATTATTCTTGTCAGAGATGGCCATCATTTTGATCTCCATCTTTGATTGACGCTGGGACGTGGGAGGCACAGGCTTCCACTCCAGAGCCTACTTTGGAATGCGGCCAGCAGGTCTTCTTAACGTATGTCCTATCCAGTGCCACTTGCGTGCCTTTACCTCCTGATAAGTTATATTATATATACGCCATAACTTTTTTGCACTCGAGCAATAGGGAGCAGATGCTCGATGAGCGAACCATGGATAAACTAGTGGCTCCGTGAGCGACTTCGCGAGAGCCCCTTCAATTTTATTGGATGCACAAGTTGAATTATTTTAAAAACAAATAGCCTGACTGCATTTTCTTTAGATACCACATACAAACTTACGAATGCACCTGGTTACGTACATGGAGTATAAAAGTAGCCGCACCAATAACTTTATAACCCCATATCACCGCCACTTTGAAAGAAAAATGAAAAATTGAATCGACAAAAAAAATAACTCCCCAGGGGCTTACCACTTCAATTCAATTCAAAGGATTCAAATTAGGTTCAAAACAAGAACATCATCATGGCAACCATTTCCATTCCAATTCGCCATAAGGGCTTTATTTACATTATACCAAGATTTGTTTTAAGACGGTCACGGTAATTTTGCGGATCAAATTAGGTTACTAATCTGAATCGGCATAAGATGTTGTAGTAACCCCCCTCAAAAAAATTCACGAGAATCGAACATCCGGATATACGAAGGCATTTTTGCACAAGCTGAAACGGAGACACTATGCCGCGCTTCGCGCTCGCTCAATAATAATAATGATGTTGACAGGTGTACAAGGAGCTGGAAACCAACGATGCGAACCTGTCGTACTGGGAGGATGTGCAGACCATCGTCAACGACGAGATGAATAAGCTGCGCGGACTGAACGCGCCGCGGAGCCAGGTGCACCAGGCCGTCGCTGATGACGTCACACAGGTACGTGTACTCGCTGTGCGCCTGTGAACAAGGCCAGGGAGCTAGCTCGGTCGCCCCAGGAAACGTTAAACTGACGCCTTGAGGAACCACTTCAAGACTCGTTGGGAAATTGCACAGGAGCACGTAGAGTAGTAGAAGAAGAGGAGGAGGGGAAGAGAAGCCTTTGGCCAGCAGAGGGAAGTTTTCATTGCAAAAAAGCGCTGTTCTGTGCGGGGTTAAGTGCGCGAATACCTTTTGAGGGGTATCCCTTTATCATTATTTTGCAGACAATCTAGCCTGTGTTCCAGCTGGAGTAGACCTGGATGTTCTTGTATTTATTGGCTTTTCTCAATATTCTCTAATACTTCATAAGCTAATTCTCTGACACCTGCCCCCTAGCCAAGTTGCACTCGCTGACATAACACTCGCTACGACGCTAACAACATGCATGCGATTTGACGGTTTCTGTACAAAGTATCACGTGACGTTGGAAGTCAGCGAATCCCACTTGGGGCATCAGTAATATTCAGTCGGAGTATCGCAGAGAGTTGACGTGGCTCCCTATCCTTTTTCGTCGGGATTCTCACAACCTCATCTGCCTCTTCAACATCTTATTTAATCCGCGCTACCCCGGCTTCTTACGAGATCGTTTTGAATTTCTGTCTTCGGATAGGCCTCCGAGATCTCACGCTCGGTCACTGCTTATAACTCCGCAACACGACACAGCCGCATATGAATATGGGTTCAGACTACGAGCTGTCAGCCTCTGGAACTAACTTCGT
The DNA here is from genome assembly GCA_949825045.1 of Argyresthia goedartella. Taxonomy (NCBI): domain Eukaryota; kingdom Metazoa; phylum Arthropoda; class Insecta; order Lepidoptera; family Argyresthiidae; genus Argyresthia; species Argyresthia goedartella. Next base: position 1,754,112 of record OX463827.1, on the reverse strand, counting down.
AACGCCATCAGAGACAGCCCGTCACTTAATATTTTTAAGTTTCTTAAAAGAACACCATCTTTCTCTTCCATTGTATACTTATGTAATATGTTGTATTTATGTATATTAGAGTATAATTTTATCCACACATGTATCGTAAACCCTCTTTACTGCGTCCAAAAACCACACGTCATGATATACTACTTGGTAAAAACTATTTTTTTATATTTCAAACGCCGCCCGCCCGCGTGCCTCCCCTAGTTTGTCTGTGAAGTTGGTACTACTGAACAAGCTAAACAAGTACAGAGCAATGATCAATGCCACAATGCCGGTTGAACATGCGGTTCCTGAACACATTTTCACAGAAAGCTTATGATATTTGTGTAGATAAACCTGGTGTATGTAACTGTACATAATTAGGCATTAAAACTCTCGCGTGATATTATTATGAAACACACTAGAGTTTTAATGCCTTTCATTAGTATCAGTACCATAAACTACTATATTTACATATAGGTATGAAGTTTATTATTTAAATTTTTCTATGTTGTTCACATAGGTCTCCTTGTTCTTTAATGTATTCTGTCCATCCTAGGTTTGCTGGATGGGAGAAATCTCCTTTTAGAGATAAGTTCGCCTTTTTACACGTAGTTTCCATTTTGATGTATCTCTATCTTCTGTTTTTGTGGAATAAAGTAAATAATATTTGATGTGCCGAAAAATTAACCCATCAAAAACATCCTGTAAAAAATACCAAGTCTCGCAGCTCTGTGATTCTACCGTAAAAAGTTGTGAGATCCATGTTATACCAAGTCGGTTAACTGATTTAGTCCCTACTTAAGGGGCCTTCTGTCTTAAGTTAATACGTAAGATATTTTCATATCTATATTCAAATCTTTTACTTTTTAAATAAAAATATCGACTTGGCCATCGCATGAAGGCACAATGTATCTTCGAAATCATATCTACATTATATTAGGTTGTTTAGAGTATAATTGCGTTCTACACGATTAAAACTTGGTTCCAAAACTAATATATGTATACCTTTAACAAGTGGCAACAATAGAAAATGGAAGACTAGTGCAACAAAATTACTAATGCTCTAGTTATTTTCAGTCCATTAAATTCCAGTACCTTTCACTTCTTTATGCATTCGGAAGGAATTTGATGAAAAACCAGGTTTCTGGCTCTTAGTTCTGTGTGATAGATAACGTATTTGTATATATTTATTACACGATACATGACAGGACATAAAAACAGAAATAACATGTACCAAGGTCAGCTTATCTCTAAATAGAGATTTCTTCCAGCAGACCCTGGTTGTAAAGGACTAAACAAACTAAGCATGCGATGGCCAAGTCGATATTTTTATTTAAAAAGTAAAAGATTTGAATATAGATATGAAAATATCTTACGTATTAACTTAAGACAGAAGGCCCCTTAAGTAGGGACTAAATCAGTTAACCGACTTGGTATAACATGGATCTCACAACTTTTTACGGTAGAATCACAGAGCTGCGAGACTTGGTATTTTTTACAGGATGTTTTTGATGGGATCTCACTTCTTTTTGTAAAGTTCTACTTTTTAAAATTTGGTACCTTTGGTACTTTTACAATAACAATAAAAAACATAAAACCTGTCTTATGATTATTTCTTATGTTTGTAGGTAGTCTTTCTCTTTTTCTTTTCTGGTATTACTTCTTGAGCTTCAGCTACAGTTTTTCTCAAAGCCCACTCCCTGTCACGATGTGTTTTTCTCTGACGCTTTGATGTTAAAATTTTTGACAAATCTGGGCGGTAAATGCTTCTCAATCTGTTGTGTTCACAAATTGATGATTCCTGAGCTTTAAAACTTCCGAAATCGACATTAATTAGATGTAAACCGCCCAGACTTGTTACTCTCGAAAGTGCCACGTAAGCTTGACCGGATGTGAACACTGCAGAACCTATATCCATCAGCGCATTATTTAGACTTAGGCCCTGACTTTTGTGGATGGTTATAGCATAGGCTATACATATGGGAAGTTGTTCGCGATGAACATATGCCCTATTAATAATTTCAAATTTAGTTTTGACCGGACTAAGCTCGTAAATTTCATGATCATTATTAAACTGAATGCATATTTTCTTAATTATTTTTGGATCATCTGGATCAATCTTAACTCTTCGCACTATACCGATAGAACCATTGACCAAACCGAGACTTACGTCAATATTTCGCCTTAACATGACTTTTGCTCCTATTTTTATAATTATGTTCTCTTCCAGGCCTGCAGTCATAGACGCATCGTCTTCATATTTCTTTATGCATTCACGAGCTCTTTTTGTTAGGTATCTGGGACAATCTATGCTATCTATGGCTGTAAGTATTATTTCAGGATATGGGAGAGACCTGAGCATTGCAGTATTTAATTGTAGACACATATTTTTTGTAGGTAATAAGCAAACAGTATCATCAGGAAGTTTCGAGAGGTGTTCAATTATTTCATTTAATCGGTTTTTATTGGAATCGGATTTAAGATGTAATAATCTAGTCGAGAGTAAGTCGCGGTCTTTTTGTGTAGTCACACCTAATCTGATTCTGTTTAACATTTCAACAAAGTCAGAATCATTAAGTTGTCGCATGTTAATTGTAAGTTCATCGTATGTATTATTATTTTTTTTAATTTATTTATTTATCAAATTACAGAGTTTTAAATACTTATCTAACTTAATGCACTACTTAAACCACTAAGGTTTGTATGTAGCACAAAATTAGTCTAGTGTATTATGTAGGTGGGTCGATAAAAACAATATGTATAAGCATGAAGTCAGTTGCTGGCTAAAAGGCAAAATACAGTTTGTGTACGACTATGGAAGTAATGATATAAAGTATGATTTTAATTTGTGATTGATATTTTTGGGATGGATTGATGATTTGAGTTCCGGACAGAGACCGTTAAGAAGACGAGGAATTAGATAGCTAATTCGACGTTTCCCGTAAAAGTTATTTGCTCCTAAAGTCATCAGCTTTTTTTTCGTGCAGCTTCTGGTGCCGATTTTATGTGATAACGGTTTTTGGACGGATAAATTGAAGAATTGTTCTTTTAGTAGTGTGTATTCTACTTTGGTGTGTACTGGTAGTGTTTTACAGTATTTGAACAGTTTGAGCTTATCATTGGAGTACTGGAGTCTGATTTTTGGAGGTACTATATTTTTTAGAATTTTAATTTGTAGACGTAGTATGCAGTCTAGGGAAGTTTTATGCGTGAGTCCGTAGCTACTGAGCCCATAGGAGATTACGGAGTCTGCCAAAGCATTGTACAGCATTAACCTGATGTTAAAGGGCAGGCGATTTTTTATTATGTGCATGTTAGCCAGAAAAGCTCGAAGCTTTGTACACACCCGTTCTATATGACTATTCCAGTTAAACTTGTGATCTATTACCAGACCCAGGTAGACGTGCGAGTTGACGAGTTCTATATTGGGGCAGTGGCAAGATTTTGTAATATTTTGGTCATGCATACAAGTATGACTGTGTGATATGAGAGGTGTTTCGAGATTGCTTTTCATGTATGGTGATTTAATGAGTATGAGTTTTGTTTTATTGCTGTTTAAAACTAAGCCCGAGTCATGACACCATTGCTTGAGCTTGTCAAACAGTTCAATCCACAGATTCGGCATACTGAGGGAACCTAGCAATTTGTTAGTTTCAGTTACTGTCAGTTTTTCAAAAGGGGACTTTTCTCTTACGGGCGGAAGCTGTAAGAGATCCCCGAAAACTACAAGATGTTTTTTTCCAAACCACCCGTTTTGATCGTCGTCTGTGTCGAAAATCTCAGACAAGCGTAAATGAATATATGTTAAAGTAACATTGGATATCATCGACACTTCGTCTATGATAAACAACACTACTTCTTTTAAATCTGATCTCAGAACTTTAAGCACGTCATCAGAAAGTGGTTTGTACTTCGGCGTTTGCTTGTGTTCTATAGGCAACTGCAACAATCTATGTATAGTCATTCCATTCACATTAAATGCAGCTATGCCTGTCGGAGCACTAACTGCCACTTTTTTGTTTAAATACGTCTTAACCCAAACTTTTAGAGCTTTTATTAAAAAGCTTTTATAAAACCTGTTTCACATCTCATCCATCCTCATCTTCGCATCATCTTTTTTTATAGACTTCAGTGTAAATACTATACTTCTAATAAACTGATACTACTAAATTTTATCTTGGTTGTTTGCTGTTAGGTTCTGGTTAGGTTCGGATCCTCACACGACATTTTTTATTATATTTGAAGCATTTTGTCGGGAATGTACATCATACATATATACAGGGTGTAACAAAAAGGGTTTAACTCCCGGATGTATGTGGTTTGGGACATCATTCTGAGCAACTTTTACTATGGGACCAACTTGATTAGAGCAACTTGATTTTTCACTTCCCCATACATTTCCGTCTGGGCGCTCGGCTGATTTATATGGAGAAGTGAAAAATCAAGTTGCTCTGATCAAGTTGGTCCCATAGTAACCACATACATTCGGGAGTTAAACCCTTTTTGTTACACCCTGTATATAAAATTCTCGTGTCACAGTGTTTGTCTTCGTAGTCTGAGAATCGGCTAACATCTATTTTTCATACCCCTAAGTGTTATAATTATTTATATGGCAAAACAGCGTTTGCCGGGTCAGCTAGTAATATATAATTTAAGCATAATGGTAACCAAAGGAAACGAGGGATGTATGCCTGGACCGTGGTAAGTGGTGGTCCCTGGTGGATGTACGTATCCCTCTTCTAGGAAACAGGCGTGATATTATGTATGTATTACATAATATGTTTATAGAATCTTGTTTGTAAAGGCATATTTTCCTAGGGGCATTCAATGATTCATAAACTGCAAATGTAACTTTGTAATCCTATACATTTTATATAAGATTACAAAGTTATTGATGCAGATGGGTTTTCTGGAAAACTATACATAAGCTTGAAATGTTTAAGTTTTCCCTTGATAAGAATACTAATTACTATTTATATCCCAAATTTGAAGGTTCTATGTCTGCTAGAAGTGCCTGGGAGTTTTGATGATCGGTCAGTCAGTCAGTGACAAAATGAGGTTGACATGTTACAATTCTTAAACTACTGGTTCAAATTGAATAAAAAATTTAATATATCGTGTTGATATAAGGCCTAATTAGTAACAGAAAAATCAGGCTTCTTGTTTTATCCACAACGAAGTTTTAGGGGGGTCGAATATGGCCTGAATTGCTTCGAGAAAAGGATGGTACGGCTGTGCTTGCTCGACTTGGTGGTGCACTGCCGTGCACCCAGATTGATTGGAATCAATTAATTTTTCGGATTCCAGGTCAAATATATTTTAAGAGTTTCTTAAGATCGATTCGCTTACTCAGTCAATGCGTAATCGTTCATCATCAGGGCTCTGGTGTTACGCGGCCAGTCTCTATACGATCCCTTTCGCCCGTTGCAGATATTCAAGGGCAAGACCGGCGTGCAGTTGGAAGCTCTTCAGCAGCAGATCGAGACCAAGATCAGCGGGCGACAGGACGGCATCGACATCGGATACTGGGAGAACCTGCTCAGCCAGCTGAAAGGTACGGCACGCTTAGATATAACACGCAATTTGCTTTGCTCCGTGTGGAGCTTCTCTTACACTACTATTACGGTACCCGATAGCTACTTCTATTAGGTCTTCTGCTACCTACTTAGTACTGAACTTATTGTTGCACATCCGATGCTGTGAGTTGAATCCCCTTGATTATGCAACCTGCATTGTGTTACAGCACACATGGCGCGAGCTCGCCTCCGCGACCGGCACCAGCAGAACCTGCGCCGCAAGCTCGAGCTGCTCAAGCAGGAGCAGGGCGTCACCAAGCTGGAGGAGAGTGCGGACGCTGACGCAGCAGACAGCCGGTATGTTGTGTGGTCACTATTTCGCTTATTTATCATTCATTTCTGATTCCCCGTAGGAATAATGTGGATAATCTCCTTAACATCTAGCATTTCGTCTTTGTCTATAAACAAACAGCGTCACGCCTTTCCCCATACAAGGTGGCATAGGCACTGCTGCGCCTGCGTTTAGCGATTCATACAATACTTCCTTTACGTTACATTCGCCGCAGCTAGCGAGATATGAAGGTTTCCCTACGAGAAGCATGTTAAACTAACATGTTTGTATGTAACCCCCAGCCCCTCTCCCCCCGCGTCCCCGGCGCCCGACTCCGAGCAGCCGCCGACGTCGGAGCCCGACGCCGAGACGGAGGCCGCCTGCGTCGCGCTCTACCTGGCCGGCAGGTACTCGCCCGCGCCGCTCGCGCACGACGCGCTGGAGCCCGCGACCATACTCATCGGGGTGGTGGATGATGAGGAGAGGATCAGCTATCTGCGCGGGAGACTGCAGGCAGGCAGGGAAGCGGCGGATATGGTGAGTCAACTGGGATTATGAAGCTTGGAATTGTTTTGTATCGGGGTATGATTGATGAGTAGCTGGCTTTCTATGTTGATAATATTGTATAAATGATGATGTCGTCTAGATATATATAGATTGTCTTGTACAATCATTCTGTCATATTGGTCTTGGAAAATTTAAAAAAAAATGTAGGAAAATATTTAAATCCAAAACGAAACACTCAAAACTGTCCAAGGAGCTACCAAGTACTGATTTATACGCCTTTGTACTTCTGTAATTTGAATCTTATGGAAGCCGGAAGCTAAATCCAGTCTAGTAAAGGTGAAACCTAACTTGGTACATGCTACAAAAACCATCGTGTCGTTGTTTCTGGTCAAACACAGGTCTGTATCAATATATATATCAATGTGTACGTTTAAATGTGTTGCAGCCGGCACCCACAGCGGGCAGCTCCGGCACGGCCGCCCCCGCCGGCGTGGCTGTGTTCGAGCGCGAGGCGCGGCGCGCGATGGGCGCGGACGAGGCGCAGTTCAGCGTGGAGGCGCCGCTGGAGCCGCCGCCCACGCTCGATGCCCCGCTCGCCGACAAGTATCGCCCGCGCAAGCCCAGATACTTCAACAGGTGCGTGGCTCTAGCTTGCTTCTAAAGGATCTCACTTATTATGTAGAAACAATACCTCCAAAACAGCTACAACGTGACAGAGGCAAAGTTGCGCCCTCGTTTAGACAGCTATTCAATACTCAATATGGGTGTCAGTCAGGAGATTTCCTCACTAGTTAGCCAATTGAGATTGAAAGGACAATTCGTGTCTCGAGCCACCGGGCAATTGTTTGCCCACTGGCCTTGTTTCTCCTCTTTAACTGCTTTGATCTGCCGTCCGTCATCCCGTGTAACAAAACAATCCATTCGAAATTCTCCTTTTTTGACCCTCGCATGTTAATCTGCAGAGTGCACACCGGCTTCGAGTGGAACAAGTATAACCAGACGCACTACGATATGGACAACCCGCCGCCGAAGATCGTGCAGGGCTACAAATTCAACATCTTCTATCCGGACCTCATTGACAAGTCTGCCACGCCAGAGTTCAGTCTGGTGAGTATACTATACAAAACAACACAACCCGCAGCCGAAGATCGTACAGGGCTACAAGCAACTTAAACCACAGGCAGGCGATCGCTCCTCTATCGTGATTATCGAGCATTGTCGGTTCAGCAGATGTGCAATGAATTTTAGATATATAAGAATCTGAGGTTTGCAATTTTCCTACTTACAAAAAATACAAACATTAAAGACAGTGTTACGACATTTCTCATGCGGGGTGGCAGGGGCCGAGTTGTGCCCACGTTTAGCCATTACTTACGTCTCACTTAATTCCAGAAACCATGCGCGGACAACGCGGAGTTCGCGGTCCTACGCTTCCACGCCGGCCCGCCCTACGAGGACATCGCCTTCAAAATCGTGAACCGCGAGTGGGAGTACTCGTACAAGCGCGGCTTCCGCTGCCACTTCCACAACAACATCTTCCAGCTGTGGTTCCACTTCAAGCGGTACCGGTACCGACGGTAGAGCGTGTGGGAGCACTCGTACAAGCGCGGCTTCCGCTGCCACTTCTGCAACATCTACCAGCTGTGGTTCCACTTCAAGAGGTACCAGTACAGGAGGTAGACGACTGTCCGGGATATTTTTTTCAATTCAATTTATTTCTTTCAGATAATAATGATCCATTATTTGTTGGTAACACACAAAAACTATAGTTAGTAAACAGAGTAAAAATAAAATAAAAAACTATTGGTTGCTCGAGATAAGCTTGACTAACCAATGTTAGTACATTGGGCAGTCAAACTTTCTCGAGATCACTCTCAGAATCTCATTGGTTCTGTCCCAGGCTCTGCCGATAATCGAAACAGTGCGCTCCCGTTCGCATCTCAGCAAACATTATAAAAGCACTGCAGAAATGAGGCAGCCCCAACAACATCCTGAACATTTTATTATATTGGACTCGCAGGGCATTGTAAGCTTATAGTTAACGCTTTAGGCTGCAGTTGTAGAATGTCTTGACAGTATGACTTAAATAAAGTGAATTTCATCTGTCTCAAACATTTTGCAAGCCTACGGGCCTGCATGTTACCTCTGACTGCCAACGCCCTGCGCTCCCTTTCAATATAAAGATTATCTTTAAGATTTTCCGATACACTGTGACCAAGATATCTAAAATGGTTGACCCTAACAAGATTAACGCCATTTAGGGTGATGGGAGGCACGTATTTGGGGGTCCTAGTACCAGATTGAAATACCATATAGACACTTTTTTCATAATGTGTCTAACAAAGCTTATTTATTTACGATTTTTGTGGGTGTTTTTTTATGTCATAAAAAGCACATGTACTTACATTTAAGGCAATTTAAGTTTGTAAAGAATCTTCAAGAAAATGCAATGTACAAATTGGTCTGTAAATAAAGTAATATCAAATGTGGTTATAATTTTACTACTCCTTCCTACTTATCCACTGAAAGACATCTTCATTATCTTTGGCTGGGTTTTTGATCCCAAAATCTATGTAACGAAATTAAAATGACTTTTACATAACATAACATTCACATTTTACATAAATAATAATTTAACTTGGCCCTTAGTAAGCTCAATAAGGCATGTGTTATGAGTACTAGAGGGATGATAAATTTAATAGAGATAAATACTTATGTAATTACATAGAAAAAATGCAAGACTAAGAAACAAATATTCATGCTCATCACACAAATATTTTCCCTTACTGGAATTCGAACCCAAGATCATCAGCTTCTAAATATATCTATATCTTCAAATTAAAAAGTAAATTACAATAGATTTCTATAATTTATTGAGTAACAAGATAATATTTACACATTATATTCTAGTCTTATTTATTCCTTCTTATCAGCTGGGTTGTTTATCTCCTCAGTGGCCGGGTTGGTCCGGAAGTTGGGGAATTGTTCCCAAGGAGCCTCCAGCTCAAACTTGCGGAACTCCTGTGCCAGCTCCAGGGGCTCCACCACCACACGCTTCTGCTCATCATCATACCTCACCTCCACATACCCACTCAGAGGGAAGTCTTTCCTGAAGGGGTGACCCTCAAAGCCATAGTCAGTTAAAATCCTTCTCAAGTCAGGATGGTTAGCGAAGAACACTCCATACATGTCCCAGATCTCTCTCTCATACCAGTTGGCGGCCTTGAAGATTTCATTAGCGGAGTCAACAGGTGTCAGCTCATCAGTGTAGGTTTTGACCCGTATCCGTGAGTTGTAGCGCAGCGAGAGCAGATTGTAGATGATCTCAAACCTGTACGGGCGCGTGGGCACGTCCATGCCGGCGATGTCCACGAGATTCACGAATTGCGCGCTGTGGTGGTCCTTCAGAAACTGCAGCACTGGCAGCACGCCCTCAGGCGGGACCAGCACCTCAAGCTCATTGCCCGCAGTGATCTGCAGCTTCTGTACAAACTTGGGCAAACATTCCGCGACGTATTTTCCGAAATCCACCAGCTGAGACTTCTGTAGGGGGTCATACTTGGCGACGGTGGGACGAGTCTCCATTGTCGGCGCTTGATCCGTCTTCGAGGCTACCCGCTGCACGAGCGGTGTCTGCGCCCGCAGAACCGCTCGGCCCAGGTGACTTCCTGCACCCACAGCTCGTTTCAAATAGAAGGACATTTTTATTTGCCCTTGCTGCTAATATCCTTACGTAATTCGTTTTCGATCGAAATCGTAAAAACTACAACACAAAACAATATGTCATCAACCGACCGTGTGACAATGACAGTTTACTTTTTAATCAAAGTAATCGACCGGTATTTTTCGGAAGAAGTTGGTGTTATGCATGTTTTTATACGCCAACGAAATCGCATCGAACGAAATGAATCTTATTAGTTTGCCTAAAAATAAAAACCTGCTAAAGAAAGCCAAAAAAAAAAAAAAAAAAAAGACATAAAAAAAAAAAAAAACATCGACTTGTTGACCGGCATGGAAGAAGTTATTTTGGTAAACAATTTTCTCTGATCTTGTAATTCTTGGTTCCGAATGGTACAGTGATCATTACTGCGATAAATGCTGCATCCACTTTGCGTAGCCTTCTCTTTTTAAAGGGCCACCACCACCCCACAGCTTTTTTTGCTGTATAGTACACCTACATACCAAAGTTTTGGTTCAAGTTTTTGACTTTAATTGGTCAGAGTGTCGATAAGGTTCTAAGTTTTTTTTTCCTTGGCGCCCCCTTATCTACACTCCAACCCTTTAATTTTGAGTATTGTTTCTTTCAGTTGAATTCTGTGCTTTCAGTTCATCTTTCTAGGTTATTTGATTTTCATTGTATACCCCAGGTAAAATTTTGAGATCATTAGCCCCAACGATACGATCTTAGCCATACTCATGGGCAGATTGTTATCGTCGAAGTATGGAATTACTTCATATTCAACAATAGCAATAAAAGGTAGTTACATATAGTTGTTATGATTATGATACCATGTAAAAGTTCCAGTGTAAAAAATTACTAAGGTTCTTGTATGCGTTTTTAAGGTATCTAAGTACCTATGTGTGATTTTTTGACTGGCTTCAACAGATCTGTAAAACATCATCTGCTCGCATTTTGTCCGATTCCCGAGCGTCATGGAGCTGGAGCAGCTCAAGAAGGTGCTCCGGTCAATTGCGGTGTCGAGTCCGACCCATGTCGACCTGCGCAGCCTTACCCGAGACTTCCACAACATGATGGGAGAGCCCATTCCCATGGGCAAGTTTGGCTACAGAGACTTATACACATTTCTGAAGGAAAGGTGTGACGACTGCTTCGTGGTAAGAGTTCCTTTCTTCACATGCAGTGGAATGATGTTTTATCATTTGGTCTTGTAAAATCGACAGCATAATGAATGACATGTCATTATGTTTTAAGCAGCTAACTTCTCTTTGTTTAGAGTTTTAACTGTACTCTACTAGGACATATTTTTATTCTTTAACCATTTATTCTATCTATTCTTGTTCTTATGACTAAAAACTTGAAAAAAAAATTCCCACTGCTGTTATTTTGGCAAATAATTAGTTTGTGTGATAATTGACTCTTAGTAGTGTAAAAGTTTCAATAATATTGCCAATTTTAAAACAACTATTACTCTCTGTGTCACAGATAAAAGGCCCACCCACTAATCCTACACTGACACTGATAGTGCCCAAAACTCTTCAGCATATAGATGAACATGTGAGGAAACAGAAGTTACCCAGCACTATCAAATTGTAAGTTTTTTCTTCATATTCTTTTCGCTTGCATAGAAAGTAAAGATTTTGATAATCTTTAACCTTGAATTGGTTTACAGTTAGTAATTTATTGGTAAACCCAGGTAAAACCAATTTCAACACATAAGAATTAGTAAATGACACTAACTTTCTTAGTATAACCATCAACAGCAAATTGCAGTGGGGACCCACATAGATAAGGGCCTTTCTCTACTAACGGAAAAATCATGGTCCAAGCATATTTTTTTTACTTTGGCTATAGTAATGCATAGTTTTATTTATTAAAGCACATAATATATAACCTGTTATTTAAGGAGCCAAGCTTAATCAATATTTAGAATCATAATCATTTCATAAATTCGATCTAAAAGCCACTGTAAACAGTCCTCTGTTATGTCCTAATTCCGGATCGAGTATGATTCGGTTCGGTTTTTATTAGTTGTTTTTAAAAATGTTAAATCTTATAACTCTATAAATATAAAGAATATTGAATGCATGTGAACAAAAAACAATTATAATTTTAGAGAATTTTTTAGTACTAAAAAATAGTGTTCGAATTTTGTCCATACATTTTTGAACAGTCCTCTGTCACAATTTGAATATCGCGCTACAACAATATTAAACACAATTGTGGTTACATTTCGGGTGAAACGGAACGTTAACAGTGTGAAGTTTGCTCGGTCGCCATGCTAAACAAGTCGCCGCCATTTTACGCAGTGACAACTCTGCGTCTGTGTGGGAGCCACGTCTCTGTAGTGTTGAGTGAACATTCCTTTGGTAAGTCTATTTTACGGTGTTTTATGTGTTATAATTATCTTTATTTAACAAAAAAATTGCTCAGTGTGATAATTTATGGCTGTTTCTGTGTTATGAAGTAATATTTAAACTGATACATGGTATGTCATTTTTACGTAAAAATAACAGTCCTCTGTGCAACAGTCCTCTGGAAATTTATAACACAGAGGACTGTTCAATGTGACAGAGTACTGTTTTATTTGACGTCCATGTATTTTATTAATATTCTTTATAGTCTGCACTAACCTACTGCTTGCCGATAGCCTCTTTCTTTCTTACATTGGCCTGTCACGCTAATTCTGGTCTTTTGTTTTACATATTATGGATTTTGGAATATAAAATAATACTTACCTATTAACTACCTAATTTTAAACCCTTACGGTTTTTTTTAAATATTGAAAGTATGTTTTATTGTTTTAGTATTGCCGCAATGCCACCAAAGAAGAAACCTTAAACCAAAGAAGACATAAAAGAGCAGAAACGAATTGCAGAAAGATTAAGATATCAACGGCTAAAAAATGACCCTGTAAAAAGAGAGCAGTTGAAGGAAAAAGAACGACGAAACTACCAAAGAAAGAAAGAAAAAGGTACACGAAAGCCAGTTAAAGATATGAGTCGACGTGAACACAAAGCTGTGACTAAAGAATGGAAAAAGCCCTGTGCTACATATCGTGCAAAAAAAAAAGCTTTGAAAGAAATTACAAACAATTTTGTACGACAAAATACGCCCGAATCCGAGGATTCACCTTCTCCTCAAAGTTCTGTCTCTCCATCAATACTACCTATGACCACTCCACGAAGTGATACAAGTAATGCGAGAAAGCGTAATGCTAGAAAGAAACGTGACAAAATTATAAAGGATAAAGACAACAAGATCGAGTATTTCATAAAAAAATCCGAGAAGTATAGGAAGAGATTAGAACGTTTGGAAAAAGCTAAGAAAAAGGAAAATGTAGACACACCTAATACTAAACTTACCAAAATGTGTGATTCGCCAGAAACTCGCAAAGAAGTAGTCAAAAAGGCGCTATTTGGTGAAGTGTTGAATGCCCAGCTGAAAGAAAACCACTCTAATTTAAAAACCTGCAAAGAAAAAGAAATAGTCGGAAAAGTCGTGTCCGGTAAACTAATACATAAGTACAAGTTATGGCGAAGCAAAGATAGTTGTATATCATATAAAACAATTCAGAAGTCAGCGCGTCAATCAGTTTTAGTAAGTACCCAAGCTTCGGACCCGTAAAGACAAAATTTCATCTGATTGCATAAACACTGTACGAACCTTCTATGAAAATGATGACAACAGCAGACTTGGCGCAGGAAAACGAGAATGCCTGACCAGAAAAGGGGTTAAAAACAGAAAAGATATCTATCGGATAGCATCGCAAATTTATACAAGAAGTTTCAAGCTGAACATTTTAAAATAAGCTACACAACGTTTTGTCGTCTACGTCCTTTCTGGGTCATAACACCAAATGTAAACGAACGTGACACGTGCCTGTGCATAAAGCACGCGAACATCGATCTGAAACTGTCAGCATTGCACAGGCGAAGAATTTTGACTTACAATAGTCACACTGCACTGCTTGAAAAGACATGTTGTAATCGCTATGACGAGCTATGTTTGTCACGAACCTGCCAACGCTGTACCGACAAGAATCCTGACTACAGGGAGTTTGATAACAGCAAGCCTATTCAATATAAAAAATGGATATCCGAGAAACAAACTTACAACGACCCCAAGACTAAGAATGCTCGAACAGTTACCAAATACCTAAAGAAAACGTTCACGGTTCGCCCTCGAGAACTAATAGAAGAGCTGCACGAGGATTTGGAAGCCTATTATCAACACGAGAGAAACATTACCCATCAATACAATGCTATCAAGAAATACAAACAAAACCTTACCGATGAAGACGCTATCATACATATGGATTTTTCAGAAAATTATTGTTCCAAATACGGTCAAGAAATACAAGCATTTCATTTTGGAGGGTCGAGACTTCAGCTAAGTCTTCATACCAAAAACTCTATCAAGTCTTATTGTACCGTTTCCAAAAATCTCACACATTCACCAGCTGCTATATGGGCACATTTGAAGCCAATCTTTAAAACTCTCCCACCTTACATAAAGAGCATCCACTTCGTCAGCGACGGACTCGTAACTCAATACCGAAACAAAACGATGTTTTACATCCTGGCATCAAGGCTTCAACAAGAGGTTTTAAATGTGAAGAAGTTTACCTGGAATTATTCAGAGAGTGGCCATGGCAAAGGGGCCCCTGACGGCATTGGAGCGACCTGCAAGAGAACCGCTGATGCCGTCGTCGCCACAGGAGGTGATTTGATAGCTTGGAATCATTTTTAGAGGCCATTCAACGAATATGTTCCGCAATTACCTTGTTCACAATCGACGATAAAGCCATCCAAGAATTGACAGAAAACCTTCAAAATGAAACAGTTAATTTAAAAAGCTTTAATGGCACTCTAAAAATACATCAAGTAAAGGCTGAAATATTAAGAAGTTCTCTGGAATCAGCTCCAAGTGCCGCTAAACTCATAATGAAAAGTTTAAGTTGCACTTGTGAAGACGAGTGCCAGCATTTCAATATAGGAGTGTTAGAGTACAAAAACAAGACAAAACTTAACATAGATGATATTTACACTGACTCTGAAAGTGAAAACATGGATAACTCACAAGATTCCACAATGGAGACCGACGACGACGCTACACTGGCTGGACCTAGTTCAATCAACCAACAGAATTACACCATCGGTGATTACGTCTTGGTTAAATTTCTACTAAGAAACACTGAATATTGTTATGCTGCAGTAATCAATAAGATAGACACGGAAGAACACGAACTAACAGTAACCTTCTTAAAAATTTGTGATGACAAAGGACACACATTCAGAGTCGATGAAAATGATGTTTCTGATGTGTCCTTTGACCAAGTATTAAAGAAGTTGCCAAACTCAGATATTGCCCTAAAAGGGAAACAAATATTTTATTATTTTAATATACCTGTACCTGTTTTTGAGAAATAAGTCTGCATTGATAAGTAAACAAGGCTGATTCTTAGTACCTAAGCTTAATTTTGATTATAATTATTTTAATTTGTTACTTAGAGTTGTTAATTTGTTCCTGATAAATATAAGTATTTAAATTCTGTATGTGATACAGTATTCAATAAAGAAGAGAATTTATTTGATTACATTTAATAATTAATATTGTGTTTTTCTTTAAACAATCATTGACATAAACTGTTCTCTGGGTGGAAAAAACAGTCCTCTGGGTGGCAAAACAGTCCTCTGCCGCATTTTTTTACAAAATTGCCTATAATTCGAATAATAATGAAAAATTACAATGGTTTCTTGTTTATATGTATTTATATTATAACTATCTATCGACTTAACATATTATATTTTTAATTTTATAGAAAAATAGGGTTGGGACAACTGTCAATAGACAAGTTTCCAGTTAGTAGAGAAAGGCCCATAAATTTGCTGATAGATTAAGTTCTGTGGCTTACGCTGTTAGGAACATCAGACAAAACATGGATGCGGCTACATCTAGGCCTTTAGCTCGGCTGGCTAAATCATTCTCGTCCAGGATGGCACTTATGGTCGAGGCGTATATAATACTTTTCTCAAAAATAAAACCATTTATGTTTATTGTGAATATTTTATTTTATTCGTCTTTTTCTTCTGTTAGTATTGAATTCCTAATTCCTAATTATCAAAGTATCAAAATAGTAAAAAATACAAATGAACTGAGTTTGCCGCCATTTTAAATTGTGCAATATAAGTGCAATCCGGCCATGTCAACTTCTATGGTACCTCCTTTTTATTAAAGACCAATAACCTCCTTAGTTTATCTTTGCAGAAAAAAAATAGTTCTATATTTAAATATTACGATATGTAATGGGATTTCACACATATCTACTGGAGACTTTTGCATTTTCCTGGACACTTAAAAAAATTGTCCGGGATGAGTCACTTTCGGATATGATTCACAGATGTTATGGGAACATACTATTTTTGAGAAAATACTCTTTGATTGTATCTCTTTTATCAATCTTGGCAAAGTAAGTCTCTTTGCTTAGTACAAATTTCGGTCAGGTGGTATAGCCATAAAAGCGGGTCTTTCGGCACAGGTGATAAATAGAAAATTGTCGGCAAAGCTGAAAATTCGTCTTGATTTGTTATTTACATACTTACCGCCTTATTCGTAAACGTCTAATAAACCTATTTTAACTATAATGCCGTTATAATTCGTTTGTCTTTGTCTGTCACTTTGAAATTTGTTTTTGTGAGTAAAGGACAGAACATTTTAGCTATAATAGGCTTGATAAGTTTTATGAATAAGGCAGTTATTATATAAAATAAAAAAAGAGTTCCGACGGTTCAGAGAGTGAAATGGAGATTGATTGTACTCCACCAGATTTAAGATCAGAAGCCAAATTGACAATGGAATATTAATTTAATTAAATGTTTAATATAAAAAGTATATTTTATTTCCCTGCATTCTTTTGAGAAAAGCACTATATGCCTCGGAAGAAATGGCAATTGCCTGTCTGGTATTCTTTATTAAATTCAAATGTGAACTTAAGTTATCATTTTGAGTAAGTTTTCAGTTTCAAAATACGAATGATTAGACAACAGTTTTAAATTAAGAATTTTGCCTTAAATACATTGCATTCTTTTACGTTACGATATTTTTTGATATTATTATATACAGGTTGTTAACGGAGTCATGATTCAAACCTATCGGTCCTAACTCGAAGAATTAATGTATAGGGCAAATTTTTAAAAAATTACAGCCTTTTTTAAACTAATCAACAATTTATTTATCCCAGTTAATAACTCAGATTATGGTTACCCTATTAATTCATGATAAAACCTTTTTAATAAACAAATGATTAGATGAGTAAGTAGTAGGTAATTGTCAACCGTCACGTCATAAGGGTCACGTCACCGTAGGGTGACCATAATAATTAATAAATAGGGAATAATTTTTAGTTTTTTTTTAACCTGCGAAAAAAGTGCTAATTTATGCACTCCAATCTACAGCGTTGTATTCCTAATTAAGTGCCAAGTCTATTTTCTCTTTCTTGCTACACGACCCCGTTAACACCCTGTATAAGTGGATGAATGTTAGTGTTGGGCGTACGAAGTTTTAACAATGGGTTTAGAAATGGTTAACACACGTTTATTTAATAGCTCAGGGTAATCTGGCCAGTTGATAATTTTTCGGTGCATTATTATTGATGCTCTTAGCTCAAACAATTGACGGACATTTAGCGCATTAGCCTCTAGAGTAAGTATACCGCGTAGGTTGGGCGCTTCTTAAGCTTAACTTTAAGTACTGAGCGTTGTGCCCTTTCCAGTTATAGAATGACATGATAGTCACTCCCCGCCCCATTACATACCGCCCCATACACTTATACTATACAGATGATCGATTCTACTGGAGAAATGTATATGTCACCGTAAGATTGTCAAAACCGTTAGTTGATAAAGTAACGTTTTTTCTCTCGTCAGTGGGTCATCTGTACAGATAGTAAACTGTAGCGTATTACGTTAGTTGATAAACTAACGGTTAAAACCGTTAAGTAGTGAACTAGTTTAAACTTGAATTGCAAACGAAATACCAGGGCAAACACTGCGGTAGCTTAGGTGAAAACTAGAGGAGGCGAGCTCAGCGAAGGCCCCCAATAGTCTTCGTGTTAGGTTGACATGTAAGAACAAAAGAACCGTAAATTCTAACCGTGTCGGTCTGGTTTACTATCTATCTGTCGATAGTTGATCAACTAACGCGTTAGTTTATCAACTAACGGTTTTGACTATGTAACGGTGACATATATAAGCCGAAGATTTTTTATGTGAGCAGAATTTCGCAGAAGTTTAATTAAGTAGATCAGTTTTCTAACCTTACCAGCAAGTGTAGTAATGTGTTGTTTCAAAGACAGATTGTGATCGATCACAATACCAAGATATCTAATACTTTGTGTACGTTCTATGGTAGGGCAGGCACAAAGAGGTCCATTGCAGGAGTGTATTTTTATGGAATGCGTCAATTGTGGCTCTGATACTCGCGTCTTATGAATGTATAAGATTTATTTTTGCTTGAATTTAACGTGAGCATATAATTTTCAAGCCATTTGCTTATTTTAGACATACTAGCCTCGGCCATTTTCACTGCGTCATTCCAGGTATTCCCATTTACAAGAAGTACAGTATCATCAGCATATCAGATTATCTCTGTATCCATCGGGGAGTTTAGGTGTATATCATTCATGTATAGGATAAAGAGGTTGGGCCCCAGCACGTTATCCTGTTGGACTGCAATGGATATAAGAAGTTCACCACTGCTATCCGTGCCAACTTTGATACTCTGTCGTCTGTCCGTCAAGTAGCTGCAAAACCAGTAGAGAGGCTAACCCTTAACTACTATGAACTCGAGTTTTTCAAAATTATTGTCAGTGACATCATGTCAAAGGCCTTGGCGAGATCCAGAAATATGCCTACGCATTTCTGGCCTCTATCCAAGTAAGATGTCACCTGGTTAACAGCATCCTAAGTTGATCTGTCACGCCTAAATCCATACTGTCTTTCAGATAGGATATTAAACTGTTCTAGATAATTGACAAGCCGGCTATTCATAATCTTTTCAAATATTTTAGAGTAAATTCTCAGCAAATATATGGGCCGATAGTTCTGGGGATTGCTTTCGAACCCAGTTTTATACCTAGTCCTGCCATAAATTATGTTCCTACTTAAAATATGCCTAGCTCAAAGTAAAACAAACAAATAGTAATAAAATATCTTTTGGTATATTCTTTATTTCCTAATAAACTAAATAAAAAGGCAATCTACTCAAAGTGACCACCTTTTGCCTTCACACATCCTTCTTCAATCGATCCGGCCACTCGTCTATCGTCGCACGCACCGTTTCTATAGGTATCGAAGCCGCCGCTGCCACCAAATCACGTTTTAGCGACTCGACATTCCGATGAGGTTTCGAACAGGGCCTTCTCCTCTAAAACTGACCACAATCTGTAATCCAAGGGGTTTGAGGTCGGGATTTTCTGAGGGCCAATCTTCGCTCGCGATAAACTCCCGTAAATTGTCCTTTAGCCACTGTTGAGTGGTTCGTGCTTTGTGTGCCGGGGCTGAGTATTGTTGAAAGATCCAATGCTCTTTGGAAAACATAGTCCGAGTGAGTGGCTTCATAACAGGCTCCAAAATGTCTGTCTGGTAGTTTGCCGCTTTTGTTTTTACGCCTTGCTGGCAAAAATGGAGCTTGGTAACACCCTCGTATGATACGCCCCACCAAACCATGACTGATGCCGGATGATGGCCTCTTTCCACCTTAGCAACCTTCTGCGAAGCCTCCTGAGAGCTGTGAGCGTACACCCTGTCATTTTGACGGTTGTATTTCTCTTCAACGGTAAAGATATTCTCGTCTGTAAACAAGATTCTTTGGAACCCACCCGTAGCGTGCTTCTGAAACAGCTTTTTCGCTCTGGTCGCTCTTATTTTACGTAAAGCTGCTGTCAAGCGATGTCCTGTACTTCGTCGCCAAGCGGCAACCTTAAGGTCCTGTTTGGTGATGCGATTCATGGTTCTAGGTGGAATTTTCATCTCCCTAAACAGGATTTTCTGCTTGCGAAGAGGATTTTTTCTGATTCGTACAGCAATAGCTTTAATCGCCGCTGGCATCCTAGAATCACGAGGGCGGCTGCTTCTGGGTCTATCATCGATAGAGGACAACTCCCTGAATCTTTTAATGGTACGATATACGAATTTGATAGTGATTCCTAGTGAACGTAACAGACTGAGATCTGCACCGGCGTTTTGTTGCACTTGTGTAGAGCTATAACAGCGACTCGGTTTTCCTTCACACCCCACTCCATGTCTTCTGCTTGGATTCGTGCCGTCAAGCGAGGCTTTCCTAGAAGACCGAAGCCTATTTATGTCATACAAAAACATATCAAATGACATTCGGTTTTCTAGACATTGGAACCACAGCAGCCTACCAAACGCCAACTCATTAGGAGCAAAGCCGGTGCTTGTGTGTTCGATATTATTGTAGCAACTTTCAATGTCCGGTAACACGTCGACCCAACTTCGATTACTTCCGCCGCAATAAGTTCTAATTAGTCGACCTAGCTCGCGATTCACTCTTTCTACGCTATTAGAATTTGGACAATACACCGACGTATGAGTGACCCGAATCCCTAGCTGTTTGAGACCAAATTCCCAAACTTTCGATATGAACTGTGGTCCTGAGTCCGTAATTATAGTTCCGATAGGTATTTCCCTATGAAATCTCTTTGTACAAGCGAGCACGCTCCTACCTGTAGCTTTCCGCATTGGATACAATTTTATTACCTTACTGTACACGTCTTGAATCACATATATACATAGTCAGGTCATAAGTTCTGTCACATGTGCAATATGAAATAATTTAGACATGTTTATTATTTATGTAAACATTTATATAGCAAAATGAACTTATTAAAACATAGATTCTTATGGTAATAAAGTTTATTCAAAATGACCGCCGCGTTTTTGAATACAGGCCTTTATTCTGCGCGGCCAGTCGTCTATCGCAGCACGAACGAGGTCCATGTCAATATCGGCGGCTGCCTTAATCAAGGATGCCTTGAGTGACTCCAAATCAGGATGAGGCTTTGAGCAGGCCTTTTCCTCCAAGTGTTGCCATATCTTGTAATCTAACGGACTCAAATCTGGACTGGAGGAGGGCCAGTCTTCGTGCCGGATGAAGTCGATTTCACGCGCCGCCAGCCAGTCTTGTGTGCTTTTCGCTCTATGAGCTGGCGCAGAATCTTATTGGAATACCCAGTGCCTGTTATTAAACATAGGATGAGAAACAGGTTCCACAAGGTTCTTGAGGACTGTATTTTGATACACAACTGCATTCGTTTTTACGCCTTTCTCACAAAAATGTACCTCAGTTAAGCCCCAATAAGAGACTCCCAACCAAACTATGAGCGAGGATGGAAAATGTCCTCGTTGGACACGCGGAATACGGTTGCTTGCTTCTTCACTGCTGTGTGCGTACACCTTATCATTTTGTTTGTTGTAGCTCTCTTCCACGGTGAAAATTTTTTCATCCGAAAAAAGAATTTCCCGATGCTTTTTTCCCGCGTACCGCTTCAACAAAGCGCGGCATCTCTTCAGTCTCAGGTCCATTAAACGAGCGTCCAAACGATGTCCTGTTTTTCTTCGATATGCCCTAAGCCCTAAGTCTTCATTTAACACCCTTTTCACCGTGGTCCTGCTTAACCCCATCTGAAGGGCCAACAGTTTCTGCTTACGTATGGGATTTCTTTGAATTCGCGCCTTCACAGCTTTTATCACTGCTGGAGTCCTAACAGAGCGAGGGCGACCACTTCTTGACCTGTCATCTACACTAGAGCCTTCATTGTATCGTTTTATGGTACGATAAACGAATCTTTTGGTTATATTCAAATTTTTCAGTAAGTCGAAAATCTGAATTGGCGCGTAACCGCAACGATGCAACGCAATAACTGCGACACGGTCTTCTTTAAGTGTCCACTCCATATTTAAAAATGAGGAAAATTCTAAAAAGTACACATTTTTATTTTCATGAAAAATTCGAAATTCGAATTCAATAAACTTTTTTGTGGCCAGCGTTCTAAATTCAAAAGTTTTTATTGTGTGACAGAACTTATGACCTGACTGTGTTTATTGATATCCGAATTTACCTACGGGCAATGGCCCATAAAGGTCCGAGAAAACTTTCTCACCCAACCTTTCCGCCAACACCGGTGTACAAGGACCAACGGTATTGTTAGTACTTGGTTTGACCTTTTGACATATGTCATAACTTCTTATCACCGTGCTAATCACCCTACTCATATGAAGAAAATAATATCTGTCCTTCATCAGTGCTAATATTTTATATCTGCCGTAGTGACCTATTTCTTCATGTATGTGTAATATTAGTTCCTCCTGTAATGCCTCCGGAATTACTAACAACCGTACGTTCCGCTTCGGCACGTGAAAATATAACGTATCACCTACTAGCTTGTAATTATCAAACCCTCTCGTTTCCATATCTACTACCCTACGTCTGATACAACCGCTAATTCGATTTAACCGCTCATCTTCGCTTTGTTATCTCGCAATGTCCCGTAAACTCGAAATAACACTTGCGGTATTCGATGCCTGAAACCAGAATATTCCCGGCTGAACATTTATACTGTCATTCATACCTCCATGTCCCGCTATTTGCCTGCTTAGCTTGTCGGCAATTTGATTGTCAATCCCACGCACAAACTCTATGTTGTAATCGAATTGCTCTAAAAACATAATCCACCTAGTTACGCGTGCCTCTAATAAAGTCCATGACTTAATGAACGTCAAACTTTTATGATCAGTTCTAATAATAACTTTTTCTCCTCGCAAATATATCTCAAATCGCTTTAAAGTGTATATGACTGCATACATTTCCTGTTCGCTGACAGACCATCTTGTTTGAGCTCCCTTAAATGCCTGCGAACAAAACCCTATAATTCGTTCCTGGCCCAAATCATCTAATTGATAAACATAGCCCCCAATTCCTATAGCGCTGGCGTCGCATTGAACATAATACATCTTTCCCGCCAATGGCTGACCCAACATTATATTTTCTGAGAATTGTTTTTTTATCTCGTCAAAAGCACTTTGCACGTGCGCACTCCAAACGAACTTGACTCCAGACCGTAATAAATTGTATAATGGTTGCGTTAACGTTCCAAAATTTTTTATGAACCTCCGAAAGTAATTTATGAACCCCAAAAACGCCCTCAATTGCCTGACAGTTCTGGGTGACGGATATAATTTAAGTGTTTCAATTTTGTCCGGGTCTATCTGCAAACCTTGTGTAGACAAAATATTCCCCAATAACTTGACCCTTTTTTGTGCGAACTCGCATTTTTTTAGTTTGCGTGTGAAGCCCGCGTCTTTCAATTTACTCAGAACCGTGTCCAATTGAGACAAATGCTGATCGAAATCACCCTCAGTTAAAATCGCCAAATCGTCAACAAAATTTAAACAATATGACCTAACCTCTCGCCCTAAGATTAAGTCCATCGCCCTCGAAAATGAACCCACACTGGTTTTCAACCCCTGCCTGAGGTAAAACGTTGTAAACCTAACTTCTGCCTTGATATACAAAACCCGTGTATCGTTTAGATTCGTCTGATAATGGTATAGAAAAGTATGCATCTTTGACATCCAGAATCGCTATATAATTTATCCGGTGCCCCGACTGCAATATCTCACTCATTAAAGGTGTAGTTTCAACTTCCCCAACCATTCCCGTGTTTAATTGTCGCGCATCAAGCAATATCCGAACCTCCCCTGACTTCTTTAGTGCACAAGTCAATGGACTGCTGAAATCCGTAGATTGCCTGCTAATAATACCTATCTGTTCCATTTCTTCCAATCATTTTGTTACTTTATCGCGATATGCGAACGGTATGGGATAGCTTCGTTTTACGAAAGGCGTTTCATCTCTCATTTTTATCTCATGTATATATTTATTTGTCCGACCCACCCTATCGCTAAACAACTCTGCATGTTTATTTAACACCGGCAATAACTTTGTTTTGTGTTCAACAGGTATTGATGAATTATTCACATATTCCTCTAACATATTTCTACTGGTATCTTGGTTCTGTACTCCCATTGTACAACAACAAGTTTCCTGATCGAGAATATTACCTAATGGTACTTCACACATCCGCCCGGCGCTTCGTATAATTAGCCTCTTATTACCCTCACACATTAAACTGGCTCGCGTCTGTTGTATAAAATCAAACCCTAAAATTAAATCTTTAGGCACCCTTGTTAATACTAGCATTGGAGTATCGATAACGCATTCACCTATTGTTAATGGTAACGTGACTAACTTATCAACCTTTTCCTTATTGACCCCAAACGCACCTGTGATTCTCAAACTTGGGATCGGTATTTCCGTTGGTTTTCCCATTTGCCTGCATACTTCATCGTACACTCCCCGACTTATTACGCTGATTTCGCTCCCCGAATCAATCAAACTCCTTACAACAATTGTTCAGGCTTCTCAGCACCTAATGACCTCGAAGGGGCCCATGAGCTACGAGGTAGCGTGACGATCAGGTGCCAAGAAGTGATGAACGTCGGCGATTCACCGAGCTGAAGTTATGTGGGGTAGATTATATACTTTATTGCATATACACATTAGTGGACAATTACAAACATAGTTAGTAAACAAAGGCGTGCTTATCTCTATATAGAGATTTCTTCCAGCAAACCCAGGGCTGACAGGGAAAAATAGTTTCATGCGAAGGGATAGACCTATTATGCACAACATATAAAAAAACTAAACATCAGAGTGACTTTAATATATTTATAATAAATTACTTAGATATTTACACATATAAATAAATGAGAACCTACATAATAATATAATACCTATAAATACTATATATAAATATCAATAAATACCTATACAATATATAAATAAAATATAATCTACTACAGAAGAGAAAGGTAATGTTCCTTCAAACTACTTTTGAAGATGTTAAGAGATGGACTGTCCTTGACGGTGCTGGGGAGTTTGTTCCAGAGCTTGATAGCCCGGAGTCGGAACCCATGTTCATATGCGACAGTTTTATGTTGCGGTGTTGTGAGCAGCGACCGAGTGTGAGGTCTCCGAGGCCTATCTGAAGAAAGAAAAGTGAACGAATCACGTAAGAAGCCAGGGTAATGAGGATTATGTAAAATCTTAAAGAGAGTGAAGAGGATGTGGGAATCCCGGCGAAGACGGATTGGAAGCCACTTCAGATCCCTGCGATACTGAGAAACATGGTCAAATTTGCGCAAACCGAAAATAAACCGAATCCCAAGATTTTGAAGTCGCTCGAGTTTGTCCAGTTGCTCTTCGTTTGCGCTGATCCAGCAGACATCTGCGTAGTCAATGAGGGGAAGTAACAGAGATTGGGCGAGTGTAATTTTGGTCTGAAGAGGTAAGAAGTGCTGAAGTCGTCTGAGAGAGTAAAACGTAGCGAAGACACGCCTACTAACCTCGCAGACATGCGCTGACCAAGACAGCAGGTTATCAAAGATGACTCCGAGATTTTTGGCCTTGGAGCCAAACTGTCTAATCTATTCACTATTTCAGATAACAATTGAATCACCTGTCCTGACGCCATTCCATTATTAGAAACACTTGTCTGCGAAAGTGAGTCGTCTTGTACAACCCGACTAACGTTTTTTTTAGGCCGGCCCATTATTCCTGAATACTAAACCGTCGGCTCGTCCGATGAATTGTGAAAACAATGCCCCTTTTTTTTGTTGTTGCTTATTTCTTACTTACAAAACTGAACTGTTTAAAATCGTTTCTACGTTGTGTTATTTTTAAAAGTAACGCGTTAGACCTTGATTCTTTTAGAATATCTAGATATCAGACTATCTAGGATATCCTTCGGTCTCGGCACCAGAAATCTGTAACGGCATTGTAGTGAGCAGTGTAGGAAGCAGGAATAATTACGCGTCGAAAAAGTATGCGAATCGAACTGTCAGTGACTCTTTTGTACAATGACATAAGGTTCATGTTTTCAGTGGCTCAAGCAGGAATAATTACCAGAGTGAAAAAGTGTGTAACGGCATAAAGGCTAAGGTCGAGCCACAGCTATCAGAAGCTATGATCGTCTATTCTATCTACCCCAAAAAGAGATGTCCCGATTCAGCTGTAAAATTTGTAAGTTAAGAATGATAGGTCTGAATTTCTTGTTCGTTGAGAAGTTCGTTAGGCGTACTATTAGTCGAACGGAAGATTGGTTCAGGAAGTTAGAGTTTCAAGTTAGACAGAGAAAGCATGTATGCCCGCAAGCCGGTATTTCGCATCAGTTAGCGGTGTATTGCGCCAGATCGATCTTTGTTGTATTTTGTGTGATGGTACCATTTTTTTTTGTATATATGGGCGCTTGGAACTTCTTTTAGCGGTCGACCACAATTTATAATATTTGTTTGGGATATCGTATAGATATCCGTCGTAGTGTTACGACGTGAGTACTCAATGATATTTCATGTGCTCGCTAGTAGCGGCTTGTGGTGGTTCCAATTATATAATTAGTTCACGGCAATAACGATCCAAATAGACCGGGTTTACACAATTGCGATTTGATTTTCCGAAATGGGTTTGAACTAGCGGTTTCCTCAAAAGGTCCGTAACGTTTTGAAACCTTCAACTCTGCGCAATTTGAGCTGGATGTTATCGAAACGTGCGAGGTACATACTTCGGTAAATACCGATCTATGTATCTAACTGACCACAGCACTTCCTCGACTGGGCCCAGTCGTAAATACTCGACCGCAGCCTACACGTTAGACCTCCAGCGAAATTTACATTTAATTTAAAGATGCAACTTGAATCCTAACCGATCCAAGGCAAAATGCTAACCGATCCAAGGCAAAGCAAAACAATCTACCCGGTCCTAAACAATGAACTTTAGACTGTAATTTGATCTCTTCGCGCGTCCCCGACAACACTCAAATGTCAAAAATATCAACAGGATAGGTTATCTGTGTTGACAACGTTTAAACTTTGTTCTGAATTTGTTATTTCCATCCGCGGAACCTCATCGATCAAACAGTCTCCCTATGCCCTGCCAACCTAGGTTTAGCCGCAACCAAACTCCTGTCTAGCCTAGTCTAAAATCCTAGTGTTATACCACGTCCATTATCGACACCACTCGAAAATCGTTGAGTTTGATTTGAATGTGTTTGTATGTTTAATGACTGTGTGTGTGGGAATTTCAAAACTCGCTACTCGAAAGGAATGAGGAGAGGATTAGCCCGCGAATATCCTAAGAGCCAATCCAGGAACCCTATGGTGAAGGAAAAAGGAATTTAGGGTCGCTCCAAGCCCAGACTCAGACTCAGATCAATTACCTACAAGTTCTTATCTAACGACCCAAGGATAGTTTTGGAATTTGGGTTAGGTTGATTTAAAGGATAGGAACCGAGGTATATCTCGGCGCTTCAAACACTCACGAAAATCCACTGTAACACGCAATCACAACTCTTCCAGTTCCAGACGCGTAAAACGCAGACCGAACTGTTTAGAATTACCAAAGACGTGTGTCACAGTAGTTTGACGCGGAGACTGAATGCCTCCCCCTCCCACGCTCTCGTATTTATAGACTCCACATGTCTGTAAAAAAAAATGGCGTCCTTTGCGACCCCACGCTGCCCAAGCGAAAGCTTCTTATCCCTAACTACACAGGGTCTAATTTCAATCAAACATGCCATGCAGGTCCGCCGTTCTACAAACTTAGTGTATGCCTATTTACTATGATCAACCGTCGGTTATCACTCAAGTCATTTGGTATTGCCGATACACAAAATCTGTTGATCGCTTACCATAAAAGCCGTTGCGATTAATTAAGCCTTCCCGACCGCTAGCGTCTTAGACAAAGATCACTAGAATGATATTCAAACCCGTGATGTCAAACTCGCCACTTCGTACCAAACAAACGCAATTGTATATTTGCAGTCAACATAATAGCTTTCTCCGAATCGTTCCATAATAACCTTCCATTATTTAGTTATTCATAATTTATTCAGCGCGCACCAAATCGGCTCTGATCCCTACACATTTCGCAGGAATGCGACAAAAAAAAACTGACCTGACCTAGCTTCTCCGAACCAACCACGTGCTATGGCTCTTTTTTTTTGTAAACTTACTTCGAATCACTCAAATAACCCAAGCGTTAAAGAAACCGACTCTTGTATTCAATGTGTACCGTGCGGCGATGGGCTAGCCCTCTGTCACGCAAAATGAAGTATTAAATGAACTGACTCTTGTGTACCATTACAAGTGTTCGAGTTCAGATGAAATGACGCTTATTTCATTGGCCATAAGAGTCACTGACAGTTCGATTCGCATACTTTTTCGACGCGTAATTATTCCTGCTTCCTACACTGAACTCTAAAACTTTTTCGCTCTGGTTATTATTCCTGCTTGAGCCAGGTCAAATGAAACGCAGTGTCAATTGATTGTACATAACTATGGGAACTCTGATACTATTCCACAGTTTAAGATCGATTCGAGTTACTGAATAAGGGGGCTGGACGGATTTACACATGAATAATAAAAGGTAAATAGGATCTACAGACAAATACATACTTTAACACTCTATGATGTGATATCCGGGTGCGATGCTACGATACGATCTCCCGCTCGAAACACTGCCAGCTTACTGACAAAAAGGCAACGCGGTAGGTACGTGGTCGTGGTAGGTAGGGGATTCCCGCAGCAGCGCTCATTTTGAATCGATTTGGCGGCGCGCCTTTGACTCTGTTTCTCGATTAACATGTCAACCCATCACTAAAAGGCGCTCGTGACGTCACAGTAGGTAGTGAAAAAGTTTCACGGTTTGTTCTCATACATTCGACCGTGTTTGCTGCGTCTATCTCGATATCTGGTCTGTGGTCAGGATAAATAACTACTACATCTATGCCACTAACAACCCTGATGACACCGCACACGCGGGTGCGGCCGTTATTATATGATCCAGTATCAAACATTACGAACTTCTGCAATTCAAGCAAGATCACATACAAGCCGGTTCTATCTCAATATAAGACCAAAATGGATAATTTAATAAAGATTCTGCAGTATACTGCCCACCCAAACATAAAATATCTGAGGAACAATATGATGAGCTGTACACCATAGGCTTACATATATAAACATGTCTAGTTGCCGACTCAAATCATGTACCAGTAATACTGGCGTAACAGCTCTACTTTCTGAGATAAAATTTAAGTTGTACAATAAATATCCCTACAGACTGGACTTCATTTCGGGGACTGGTTCTTGAACGCCTAGATCTCAAAAGTGAAGCTGAAAACATCACCATCAACATAACGCATTATTCAATATCAGTGTCGAAGTTGAATAATGTAACCAGAATTATAACAACGACTATTATAACAATGTTGCTGGACTTGTACACCAGAACTCTCTGAACGCATGTGCGTGTGGATTGAGTGAGCACCCTTCTAAAAAAATGAAAAAATTCTGTTCATTTAGTAAAAGTTCTAAAACATTTGTAAAAGTAATCTCTTCATTTGTAAAAAGATAAAACAAAATATACATTGATAAATGTGCGCTCACTCAGTTCTCACAAACTACCACCGAAATCAGTGAATGTATTAATTTAACATAGAATATTTATATACTAGTCTTTAGTGAAACCTACGCTAACTTTATAATTTTTGGATCACCTAGTAACATATTTAAGGTTTTACAAATAATTCCTTATGCTTGTACAAGCCAACCTTGTACAATGCGAACGCGGCATTTATCGGCACGTTCTAATTTCTATATAATTGTATTTTAACTATTAACATATTGCAGTTCTACTTACTTATTCGCCGTAGCACCTAAATCTAAGCCACAACAGACTATTTTTAGAGTGTATTTCATTATTATAAAAGTAAAGTGTTTTCAACTATACAAGGAGACTCTTTAACTTCCAACTGACAACTTAGCTAACCCTGAGTTGTATGTAAGGCTGTATGGATCCCACCAAAGACCATACATCTTTTTGGTCCTTCGAGCCGGACACTCATCGCAACAATTGTAGAGCCATGAGTTTTTGTTGTGTAATTGAACCCAGTAATCACTGCACGGAATTTGTTTCGCAGCGCATAGAACTTGCCTTCTTTGACTCAGCAGTTTTGCGGCGCATGAAGTGTTATTTCCTCGTAAGTTATGTATCGGGTGATGTTCATGACACAGCAGCGAATCTTTTGTTGACATACACTGTGACACATCTTGGTTTTCCAATTCAATGTACGTATTTTTTATTAGATTTACAGCGATGTATACCACCGTTAAAAATGGAGAAAGATATACGACGGTTACAGACACGGCGGCACAACACTTCATGCGCCGCAAAACTGCTGAGTCAAAGAACGCAAGTTCTATGCGCTGCGAAACAAATTCCGTGCAGTGATTACTGGGTTCAATTACACAACAAAAACTCATGGCTCTACAATTGTTGCGATGAGTGTCAGCTAAGAATAATATGTAAAAACCTTGCTACGACAAAACAAATCAGCAAGCAAGGGATCGTTGCTCTAGGTCAAGGATGTATTTTGCAACGGTCAGACATTACGATACATTCCTACCAACTCATACGGAAGCAAAATGACGATGGGCTTCTTGACAACTTAGCTAACCCTGAGTTGTATGTAAGGCTGTGTGGATCCCACCAAAGACCATACAATGCTCGATTTTCGAAAACCCGATTTGTGATACAGAAACTGAAGATTTAAACTGCTATTTACCAATATAGTTAAGTAAAATGAATATGGGAGTTTGTAAAATACAAAAAGAACTACTAACGTGGCAGGTTTTTGGATAATATTAGGTCCTTACATATGAAATTGGCGTTTTGCATGGGAGAAACATAAAGTCGTTTTTTTAATATAATATATTTATTTAATAAAAGTATGTACCATTGCTATCTATACAGTTTTGCCATCTCATAGGTAGTTATAAGATCCCTTCGCTAAAAAAAACATTCGGACGGGAATCAATAAAATATTTGAAGGCGGTTTGGACTGCCCCATCGGAGTTGAATTTTTTCCCTTTCAAAAAGTTATCCAAATTTCGATAAAAATGGCAATCTGTTGGAGCAAGGTCCGGAGAGTACGGTGGATGTCTTAGACATTCCAATTGAAGCTCCTCTAATATGGTAGCCGTCTGTTGTGCAGTGTGTGGTCTAGCGTTATCATGAAGCAGCAGTGGCCTAGAGCGATTGACCAGCCTCGGTTGTTTAGCAGCTAGCTTTTCCATCATGATTTGCAGTTGCTGACAATAGACATCTGCCGTAATCGTCTGGCCAGATTTAAGAAAGCTGTAGTGAACGACACCAGCACTAGTCCACCAAACGCTCACAAGTAACTTTTTTGGAGTCAATTTTCGCTTGGGGCATGGTTTGGCTAGTTCGGCAGGGTTCAGCCATTGCGATGAGCTCTTCCGATTATCGTACAGGATCCACTTTTCATCACAGGTAATGATTCGATTAAAAATCCTTTCATTATTACTATTAAGTAATGCAACGCAGCAATCAACGCGCGTTTGTTGATTTGCTTCACTCAGTTCGTGAGGTACCCACCTTTCAAGCTTTTTCACCTTCCCAATTTGCTTCAAGTGGATTAAAACAGTTTTATCACTAACACCGCAGCCTGCAGCTAACTCGGACGTGGTTTGCGATGGATCCGCTTCCATAATAGCCTTCAATTCTTCATTATCAACTTTGGTTTCCGGCCGTCCAAGGGGCTTGTTCTGCAGGTCGAAATTTCCAGAACGAAAACGTTGGAACCAAAAACGCACTGTGTTTTTTATTGCGGCACCGGCGCCATACACATCATTAATCCTTCGAGCCGTTTCTGCAGCACTGGTCCCACGGTAGAACTCATACTCGTAAATAACGCGATATTCCAAGTTTTCCATTTTGTAAGCTGAGTGACGCAAGAAAAAAAACAATACATCAGTAAATAGCTGTAAGTATAAATTTGAATTTGGAATTCCTAACCATAGAGGAGATATTTGAGATCAAAGTGGCCAGTACGGTGAAACGCCAATTTCATATGTCAGTACCTAATAAATGTTTTTAAGTGCTTACTCAGTCCACATATTTAAGGTATGTAATGTGAGTAACGTTACATGCGACATCATAGTTGTAAATTTTTGATTCTGTTATAAGCTGTGTAATGATTCTTGCTCTTAAGTTATATATGTCATCATCATTATAATTTGTACGACTAATACATTTGATATACTGTGGAATTAATTAATTTTCAACGAAAGGTTCTACAATGTTTCGAAAATTTTCATTTCCGATATATTCAGCACCCATTAAGTACAATACAGAATCAAATGCACAAGTGTTTAAAACTTTAACATTATTTGAGTTGATGTAAACCGAAGGTCTTAAATTACCATTTTTTATAAATTTTGCATTCATGTTTGGTTTTGGTCTACTAATTTTAGCTTCTCCTTTCCAGTTCTCAAGATAAGAAGGTAAATCCGAAAAAATAGAGTCTTCAGTATTAGAACGATTATGAGCAGCCCGATTACATTTTTGTTTTTTTATTTTTTATGGTTTAGTTTTCCTTATCGTTTTCCTTGGTTTATTTTTAGGTTTAATTTTGTTAATAATATCTTGACCTAAATTGCATAATGCTGAATTCATTTCCCCTTCTAAATATTCAGTAAACAATTTAAAGAATTCATCTATTCTGTATCTATAAATTTTGTTTTAAATACAAGATGTTTTAAAGTTTTAAAATAACTTTCACATCCTGAGGAGGACGGGGCTATATTTTCAGATTCAAAGAAATTTCTCGAAAAATTTGACCATAAAGGAAGTTTCAATAAAATTCTTCTGAAAGTAGGAATAAATGGGGGATAGTAATATACATTCTTGTTGTCTTCTAGAACTGGATTGTGTTTTTTAGCATCTTCAATAATACTGTTAAACCAATTTATAAATTCAAAATCCTCGTTATTAATCGCATCATCATTAAAGTCATAAGTTTTATTTAAGTACTTATCTTCAGAATCACATCCATCATCAACTTTAACATCGCGTAGTAATTTTTCTACTACGCGATGTTAAAGTTGATGATGGATTTGATTTGTCTAAGCTAGACTTGATTTCATTACGTAATTAAACTTTGCCTCGGCCAACATTATTATGTTGGCCGAGGCAAAGTTTTATTACGTCGTGAATGATATCTTTCGCTAATTGGTAATTTTCGCATTTTTTTAAACAAACTATACAAAGGATATAAAAATATTTTACATTTGAATCAAGGTTTGTTTTAAAGCAACTTAAATTATGATACACTTTAATAAAATGACTCGTGTCAAGTCTGATAAACGCACTTGGTTTTTCAAAATTACTACCCTCTAAAACTGTAAATAAATGTTTTATGTAGCTTTTTGTGTGTGCTATATAATGCAAAAGCTTGAACACAGGCAGGAAATAAAGCTGATGAATCAGCGGTTATAACTTCAGTAGGCGGAGTATCTATATATGACAACCACTTTCTTAACCAAAGCAAAATGGAATGTTCTGGATGAGAGTCAGTCACCATTTGAAAAATGGGCACAGAGTTAAGTTTATCATTGGCTGTTAATAACCCTACATATAAAAATAATCTTTTTGTTGCACTGGTATATATATATTTTGAAAAAACTATTACCTAAAGCTAAAAACCTGGGTCTTATCTTCGATAAGCAGCTGTCCTGGTCATTTCATGTCAACGAGGTCAGTCGACGAGTATTTGCTTCTTTTCACTCTCTCAGGAGACTTCAATACTTTTTGCCTCGACCGACCAAAATCACTCTCGCTCAGTCTCCTCTTCTACCCCTCATCGATTATGCTGATGTCTGCTGGGTCAGTGCTAACTGAGAATTACTGAACAAACTCGAACGAATTCAAAATCTCGGGATTCGGTTTATCTTCGGGCTGCGAAAATACGACCATGTATCACAGCATCGCAAAGAGTTGAAGTGGCTTCCGATCCGTCTTCGTCGGGATTCTCACATCCTCAAACTCCTCTACAACATTTATAATAATACCTTTTAATAATAATACCTTGGACACTATTGACATTGACATTGATCTAGCCCCAAACTAGGATTCCCTGTATCTTGGGTACTAGACAACGATACACATACTTAAAAGCTCGCCTTTGTACACTATTTTAATGTATATTTTGTCAATATAATTATTTGTATGCAATAAAGAAATTATGAAGTAGAAGGCAGTACTGGTGGAGCTATACGTTCAGTACCAGTTATAAGAGCTGATGCCAACTCATTGTGTACTTTAACAGCAGATTTATGACATAGTGTTTTAGCTATTTGTCGTCTTCTGAAAGGTGTAAGTTTTGATTTTTGTACGGGGTTATGTTTAAACGTCTTATCAAAATTATCGACTATACCGTGAAAACTCGACTTTTTCTGTTTTTCTTGAATTATATATACGAATTTTATCATCGCACTAGGAACATTTACCTACTAAATTAATTGAATCATCACGAGTTTTGTCTTTCTTAAGGGTCCATGTGCATGGCAATTTCGAATGAATCCATATCTTTTCCTCGATTAAATTGCTCCATTTGAATTTTGGCAATGTCTTATAATTGAAGACTCTAGTAGTACTGCTTCTTCTTCTATAGACACTTAAAGGCGTAATTTTGTTCCAGTCAAATATCGAGATAGAAAGAAAATGTTGTGATTACTTATTATAAAATCGTAGTTTTCTCTTCTTCCCTACGACGTAGTCTGTGAATTCTGTGATGCTGGATAAGTACTGCCTAATGATTTTGATTCCTCATTTGAAGTATCAGTATTATTTACAGTTTCGTCGTTCAGGGCAAAAATCGCACTTCGATCTCGATTAAGTGATATGTACAATGCCATTGGTGACATTTTATGTTCCAGTTTTTTAGACATCTCAGTAAAGACAGGAACATTATATTTAATTTTGGGATCTTGTAATTGTTCAGCATGTTGAAGAAATATGTTTTTCTCGTTTTCGAAGTCAATTTTTGGTTTACGACCGCCGCTGATTACGACTCTGTAATATAATTGGACATATGTGATAAAATACAACTTGTAGTGGGTATAAAATACCTCAAATCAATGAACCCGGGTACTTTAGGTTAAAACATTCATTTTGAGCGGTAGTTCTCAAAATATTCCCAGGGGGGGTGAGAGCAGTAATGACGTCATAAATGTTTGTGTGGGAGCACTCAAATACCGCTTATTTTTCTTGTTTTAATCTAAAGTACCCGTGTACCAAACGGCTATCCTGTGCGGTTTTCTATATTTTTTTGTCGTTTACCGCTACCACTATTAGCATATGCTAGCATTCACAAAACAAAAGTTCGTATCGTCGAACCACTAAAAGATAAAGATGATGCTGTTCACACTAGCGAACGATCAGCAACGGCAACCTCTCCACGATCACAAGTCAACATCTTATTCTATGTCATCAACATTTCTATTTCGAAATTTGTATAGGTAGGTATGGCAGAGACAAAAAACCGTGTTTGAAATGCAATTAGGATCCGTATTATTTATTGGTTAAAATAATATGAACTTTATGTGAAGTTTCTGGAGTAGTAAACGAGATGAGTAAACTGAAATTGCCATTATAGATAATTATGTACTTACGTTATAATCATCAGGGCAACTAATAAAACCGATAACAGATTCATTGCTTGTGAATATTATTTAATAATTCCAATTATCGTAACTGTATTCAAGATCGAGCGAATAAGTATAGAATTTTTCTAAAAGTGGGTAGCTTTGAAAAAATCGTGAAAGCTAAGGTTGCGTTCCGAAATGATGAGCAAGTAGTAAATAAAAGGTATCAGGAAAATCGTAAATGTAAAAGAATGTACCAACCTAATCAAAACAATTGTTTACTTTAATAATAGACAACGAATATAAAATGTTAGAAGGTGATCGATGATGTATCGAATATAAAATGAAGTAAAATATTTTACTAAAGGTTGAACTAATTTAAAGTTTCTGTGATACTACAAATCTTAAGATATTAACATTTTTAACTTACCTAAAATATGTGGACTGAGTGAGTACTTAAAAACATTTATTATCCAAAAACGTGCCACGTTAATGGTTCTTTTTGTATTTTACAAACTCCCATGTTCATTTTACTTAACTAGCAGTTTAAATCTTCAGTTCCTTCATCACAAATCGGGTTTTCGAAAGTGTGCGGATTGAGTGAGCATAAGAAATTATTTGTAAAACCTTAAATATGTTACATTATGAGACTAAGACATTTTCCAGATATTGGCGGGTTTTCCAAATTATAATGGTCCCCAAAACAGGCAAAGCAGTCCATGACATTACATCCTACAGGCCGATTAGCCTACCACCAATTACGTCCAAGTTATAAATCAATAAATAAATTATAAAAGTAAAAAGAACACGCCACATTATAACAAGTTCATAGAGTATGCAGAAATTGCAGAACTATTAGAAATACCTTCGAAAGGACTGAATACTGCTGAGCTGCGTTCCTGGACGTGCAACAAGCCTTTGAGAGAGTTTGGCACAAAGAGCTGTTTTTTAAAATTAAACCATATTACCACATACCTTTTATGGTATATTAGAATCATACCTCTCAAACAGAATATTCCATGTCAGAGAAATGACTGCAGATCACCCTCACAAAACGTATCTGCGGGAGTTCCTCAAGGCTCAGTATTGGGGCCCCGTATTGTACACTTTTTTACACGTCTGACCTACCACAAAATCCAGAGTTCACAATTGCAACCATTGCTGATGACATCGCCATACTAGCCTCAAACAAAAGACCAGCTGCAGCTGAAGCATCCCCGAAACTACAAAACAGTTAACACGGTATAGAAGAGTGATTATCCATGTAGAGAATTCAGCAAGCGCATGTAAATAAGTGCATATAACTTTCACTCTCCGCAAAGAAGACTGTACATCTGTCACCTTACACAGCACTCATCTCCCATATCGTGAAATAGTCAAAAACCTGGGTATGCACCTAGACCGCACACTTACCTGGAAAAAACATGTTCAAGCAAAAAGAGATGAAATATAGAAGAATACATTGGCTGATGGGATGAAACTCAAAACTAGCCATCGACAACAAGTTACTCATCTACCAAGTCCTGTTAAGGCCAATTGGCTTAGAACTTTGGGGTCCTGCTAGTGATTTCAACATAATGATAGTACAAAAAGCGCAAGACTATATCTTGAAACAAATAATGAATGCACTATGGTTTAACACAACGGCGGAGATCCATGTTGGGGACAATATGCTTATGGTCAAACAAAAGATGAGGCTACGTTGTGACAAGTATAAACAAGGACTTCAATGGCACCCAAACCAACTTTCATGGCAGAATGCAAATGAAGTGCAATGCAGGATGCGAAAACGTGAAAAGTCCTCATCAAAACGTAACCACTAACCAAAACGTATTTTTTTTTGTATTTGTTGATTTTTTTAAAAAGCGCTGAATCAATTTTGATAAAATTTATATGGGACCACCTCCGAATCTCCCCCCCGCCCCTCGTGGGGTGATGGTTGGTTGTTCGGGCGCTCCCGCTTATTTAATTCTAAAGCAGGCAAAATGCCGTATCTAACCCTAGAAGCAGTGGAATCAGTGATCAAAAAGTGCCTAGAAGCAATTGAGCGAAAGTTAAGTGAGCTAGAAGCTACTATCGTGCGCCTAGGAGAAGAGAAAGAAGCCAAACAAAGTGATCCAAAGCAGAATACAACGGCCGCCATCACTCCCCGGCTGCCGCAAAACACCGCGGCACAAAAGAAGCCAATTACGAAAGAGATTACAAGACGAGTTTCAACATCTGGCCGAGTTGGAGCGACAGGCCCAATCACAGCTCGTGCCGAGACTCGCAACAAGCTGGCTCTGAACCAATCAGCAGCGCCCGCTGAACATAATGAGACTACGCCAACGACGCTTGCGACTGCGCTGCCGGCGCAAAATGAAATCAAGGAGGTGACGATCGATATTGTTCAGATTCCACCTCACGAAACTTTGATTCCAGGAGATCTTGAAGTTAAAACAAATGACGACAGTAACTGGCAAGTTGTACCAAAACGTGGACGGCGACGACGGAACACAAGAACCAATGTAATATGTGGTACAGGTGTGGATGACCCATACTTACAAACAGTGGAGCGGGCGAAGAAAATCCACGCATGCTTCTTACGCCCAGAAGTTACAGCAGAAAGCATGCTAGCATATATGGAAAAGAAGAAACAATCAGGAAAGTATAGAGTAGAAAAACTCGAGCTCAAGCACACGCACTACGCTTCATTTGCCATCTTCGTCCCAACAAGTCTGTTTGATTTCTTCATGACACCGGCCAATTGGCCTCCGGGGACTGAAATCACAGAGTGGTTTCGCCCCAGCACACGGCGAGCGGCGCGTTCGTCACCTGACTCCAGCAGCACCGGGCGAGCTGCGCGCGGCGCGCGAGACAGCGGCCACGGCGCAGCATACCGCGCCCGCGGCACCGGCGCCGACACCCGCGGCGGCCCCTCAAGCTCCGCCCCTCCCACAAGTGCAGAGAACCACCAACACAGTAAATAGACTAAATACTATTACCATAGCCCTACAAAATGTGCAGTCCCTAAATAATAAAACAAGAAATATAGAATTGCTAACACAAGATGAGCTGAAATGTGATGTTTTTGCCGTAACTGAACACTGGTTAAAGAGCGATCAACTAAAATGTATTAATATCACTAATTTTAATTTGGTCTCAAGCTCCTGTCGAGCTAACTTCGAACATGGTGGCTCATGTTTATTCATAAATAACAAGACCAAAGCAATTGAATACCCCGACCTATGTAAACTATCCGTTGAGCTGTATTGTGAAATATCGGCAATTAAATTAATAGACTATGATTTACTTATAGTATGTTTTTATCGGACGAACGCAATCAAAGCATCTGACTTCATAACTGTACTGGACAAACTTCTCGGTAAGATTAACGATACTGGCCTCGAGTGCATACTTGTAGGTGACGCGAATATTGACACATTAGTTAGTAGTTCTGAAAATAAAGAGCTCAGTGACACACTCGCATCACATAGTTTCAGAAACTTGGTAGACTTCCCTACGCGAATAACATCAACATCGGCGACATCACTCGATCACGCGTACACCAACACTGGGGACCGGTTCAGGCCGGCCGCGAGACCGCTCACCACCAACCTGAGTGACCACCTCGGCGTCCGCGCGGAGCTGGTATGCGGGGAGCGCCCCCCGCTGCCGCCCGCCACCCGCCTCGTTCGAGACTACACACGACAATCGAGAACACAATTTGCGCTAGCTATAGATAATGTGGATTGGGAGGATCTGTTTTGTAGCAAAACAACTACAGAGGAGATTGCCCAAGCTATAATAAATGTTATTGTGTGTAAAGCACAAATATGCTTTCCTTTAAACCACAAGCCAAATGTCAACAAAGAAAACTCATGGCTCACTGAGGAAACACTGTCTCAAGTCCTTGGTGTTCGATCTAATTGAGTTACAAACTTTTTATCCAAACGATACAATTATTAGTGACAAAGTTAAACAGAAGACTGAGAACCTCAATAGCAAACTTTACTCGCACAGACTTCAGCATTTTTCCTCTTTAATCAATAATAGTGACAATCCTATCAAAACAATGTGGAAGATAGTGGGCACCGAAACTTGTAAAAGCAAGAAATCGAGTGTTGACTATACGGAACTCATCAAACACCCGACTGGGATAGTCTTCCCATCTAAAAAAGAAGTTGTCGACCATCTCAACTCACAGTTTGTGAATGCAGCTCGCCTGTGCGGAGCTCCGCCAGCCAACCTGTGCGCCGCGCGAGCGGCGCTAGTAGCTGCGCGCGCGCCGAGTGACTCATCGCTGCGACTCCGCCCGTTCACACCAGCGGAAGTCTACACTATTATTATAAAGCGAGTGGCAAATAAGCCTACAAAAGACATCTATGACATTTCCATCAATCTTGTCCACAGTATAGCACGCAACATATGCATGCCACTCTGC
The DNA here is from genome assembly GCA_949825045.1 of Argyresthia goedartella. NCBI lineage: Eukaryota > Metazoa > Arthropoda > Insecta > Lepidoptera > Argyresthiidae > Argyresthia > Argyresthia goedartella. Next base: position 1,713,992 of record OX463827.1, on the reverse strand, counting down.
GTTATGTTCAATAAATGTATTAAAGGTGGCATATATCCTAGATGTCTAAAACAAATTAAAGTTAGTCCACTGTATAAGGGCAAAGGAAGTAAAGACGACTCCAGCAACTACCGCCCTATCTCAATCATACCGGCGATAGCAAAAGTACTGGAGAACGGTATCAGTTCCCGTTTAACTAGCTTCCTCGATAGCACCTCCGCTTTCACTGACCGGCAGTACGCGTACCGCGAGGGCCGCTCCACCACCCAGCTGGCACGGGAGGTAGTGCGCCGAGTGCTTGATGCTCGTGAGCGACAACAGGCTGTTGCCGTTCTCTTCTGCGACCTCTCGAAGGCATTCGATGTCGCAGATCATAACGTACTATATATGAAGCTTCAGCACTATGGCATCACTGGGCCAGCATTGTCGCTACTTACGAGTTTCATGCAAGAAAGAATGCAGTTCGTAGTGGGTGCAGCAGGCGCTGCAAAGTCAGACGGACTCTCGGCAGACATGGGCGTACCACAGGGCTCTTCATTATCAAATATTGCTTTTTCTTTACTCCTAAACGATCTTCCAAGTGTGCTTAGGGAGGGGGAGATTTTCTTATTTGCCGATGACGTAGCTGCAGTAGTAACTGCTCCGACACTGGCATTACTGGAGACGAAGCTTAATGCAACCGCCTACCGCATGTGCCTTTGGTTCCGCCATAATGGTCTGCTACTGAATACAACAAAGACACAATTCGTTCAGTTTGATCTATCTGGGCGTAGAAGACCTAAATTAGCAGTCGTCGTGGACGGATCTCAAATTGAGCAAGCCCACACTGCAGCGTTTCTGGGCTTTCAGGTGGATCATGCGTTAACCTGGGACGCGCACATAAATAATTTATGCAGCAGACTGGCGAGCGCATGTTTCGCCGTAAGTCGGCTCTCATCAACACTCCCTGCAGAGTCGCTGCGGACGTGCTACTTCGCGTCGGTGCACTCGCTGCTGCAGTACGGCGTGGAGCTGTGGGGGCGCGCGGCGCAGTGGCACCGCGTGTTTGTCCTGCAGAAGCGCGCCGTGCGGTTGCTGGCGCGGGTACCGACTGACGAGTCAGCCAGACCGCACTTTAAACAACTTAAGATTCTCACACTGCCTAGCCTACTCATTCTCCAAGTGGCCACGTATGTGCGAGAGAATATTCACCTATACAAACGACTTGGAGAAAGGCATAGGTACGAAACGCGCAACTCCAACAAATTAGCTACAATCGCGCACAAACTGGAAAAAACTAGAAAAACAATCCACGCTATGGGTCCGGTAGTGTACAACAAGCTACCTGGAGCTATCACTGATGCTCCGAGTGTGTCCATCTTTAAATGTAAATTAAGAACATGGCTCATCGAGAAGTCCCTGTACAGCTATGATGAGTTTTTAGCATTAGGTATGTAACTAGTGAACTAGTCACATAATTTGACATTATAATTTACAATTACCATTGACATTATTATTTACAGTTTGATTATTTAATTATTTTTTTTCTGTAACATATACTGACTTATTTAATTTACTGCGTGTAAGTTATTTTAAAATTGTTAGCAATTGCTTATTATAGTATAGACATGAGTAATATAAACATCCCTATGTACTAATTTATACTAGGTACATAACATTGAATTATGATTCATGTCATGACGTGTAATGAATATTATCAATAAATGATGTCTATGTCTATGTCTATATCTATGAATTATGGCCTACCAATTAAAACAAGAATCATCAAAATCGGTTCATAATTGAGGGAGTAATCGCGTGACAAACAAAAAAAAAACAGACGAATTCAGAACCTCCTTCTTTTTGAAGTCGTTTAAAAAGGTAATATTTTAGCAATATAATTCAAAAGGCAAAAGTCACCGGCGTTAAATATGATGGTTTGGGTGTAAAAATTGGCGTTCCACAAAGTTCCATATTATGCCCTTTCTTATTCCTGGTATATATTAACGATCTGCCTTTCATGGTGGAGAAATTGACTGTCATAGTGATGTTTGCTGATGATACTTCAATGGTCTTCAGAATTGAAAGACAAAGAAGATTTTGATGATGTTAATGGAATATTGTCTTTAACCTTGAATTGGTTCACAGTTAATAATTTATTATTAAACGCTGGTAAAACCAAGTGTATCAAATTGTCACTTCCAAATGTTAGGCAAGTTGAGACCAGTTTAGTGTTAGACAGCAACACGCTAGAAGTAGTAAATAATATGAAGTTTCTTGAAATATCTATTGATAGCAAATTGCAGTGGGGACCCCACATAGATAAATTAGCTATTAAATTAAGTTTTGCGGCTTACGCTGTTAGGAACATCAGACAAAACAGGGATGTGGCTACATCTAGGCTAATATATTTTAGTTAATTAAATTTTAGAGAAATTTATAATTTAAAACGAACATACTCCTTAAGAGAGCTTTTCAAAGAAATTGACATATTAACTATAGCTAGTCAATTTCTTTTCGAAAATATAATGTATGTACGCAAAAACCTTACAACATTTCCCAAACTTAGCAATTTGATTTTATTTGATTTTATTTTATTTGTATACACAGCGATAGCTGTAATGTTTACCTAAAAATAATCACAGACTAGTTGGGCCCCGGTTTAGACTCTCGAAGGTTAGCAATTCTTTCAAGGGTCAGTGCATTCTCTACTACAACAAGATAACTCTGGAGATTTTGAAATTGCCATTTGAGCAATTTAAAAAGCATGTTAAAGCGACTTTGTTGAAAATGGGATATTACAATGTTCAAGATTACTTAAATGACGGGACTGTATGGGGTTAACCTAGCTTAACACGGTTCTTGCTGTTAATAATTTTCTAATATTTTATTCCTGCTTATTAATCATAATAATATTGTAATATTTGTATTAGTTAAGCACAACCAATTTTTAAAATAGATCTAAAAATCAATATGTGGGAATTTCTAAGCCCTACTTCTCCCACAGTGGTCCAATGTAGAGAACAGGCAAAAATTTACGTTTGCTAAGTATATGTAAATATCTTCAGTAATAAAGAACTTTGACTTTGAAGGCAGACTCCACTGGGAGTAGCGCCTCGCCCGATATTATTACATCGCATCTGTTTATAGTCGAAAGACTATGACTAAGACGAAAAATACAAATCCCTATTGCTATCATAGAATAGAATAGAAGTTTATGAAATTGTCTCAGACATCATACCAAGTCCACTTCATTTATATTTATATTAAATCATTTACAATAATGACCTCATTTCATTCCAGCAAAGGAAAGCGACAGAGTGTCCCGGAAAGTGCCCTGAAGAGACCACCTTCACTCTTCTGCCCTCCACCACAGCGCCAATACAACCAGAATTACAACCCCATACCCCCCCTACAACGACGCACTAGACACGAACCAGAGTCAGCACCACGACCCATCACCAAACACGAGCCAGCACCACAGTCACACTATGACAATGCGAAAGTTCAAATAACTGACTCCAATACTGCAAAAGAAAGTAATAATACCAGTAATGGTATGGACAAGGCAAACAATCATTTAGATCATACTAACGGGCTGCACACAGTGAGTGATCCTATGGCGGTGAAGAACTTCTTTAAGAAACGGTTGCCTCGTTTGAGTGATGAGACGACCATGGACAAGGCATCAATCACTACTAAGGATGATGATTCAGGCCGGTTGACATCTTCGAGTTGTAAGTTAAAATTCATCTAAAACTCTTCATGGCCTTATTTCCTTATACATAGATTCAGAGACTAAAGACCACCACTTGCTACGATCCTGGCATACATCTCTCGCTTCCATTCATAAGTATCTTCAAACAAGCTCGCCGGTTACGGTTACTTCTAATTGGCCTCTTCACTAATTAATCGCTAATTTGGTCTTTGTAGGACCTTCTTGTACGTCCTCGTCCGACGGCTCCATTCACGCCTTTCCTTATACCTATTATCTTTATTTTCATTTCATGTTCTTATGTTAAACTAAACACCGTTATGTATGTTGCAGGTAGCAGTGGCAAGCTCGTGCTATTAGAGGATCTACGGACGGAGATACGAGACCTCATCTCGGAGCATCCCGAGGGACTGTGGTCCACTGACTTTCTGAGACTTTACAGGTATCTGTTTTGTAATTACTTACAGGAGTGTGTGCATGTATGGGTTATAATTACCAACCAACTTATGTCGTGCAGATTTTAAGTCTCGAATAAAATCATCAAAGCAACATAGTATTTGTTTCAAGTCGATCAATTAATCAATCAAAATCAATTATTCTGTTGGATAATTAATATCTCTTAGAGCACGTCATTCATTTAATACTAGGTGTACGTTCGAAAAGCAGATACTTCTCAGTTCAAAGTTCTATCCACAAAGCTCAGTTTTTAATTTTTTACAATTATATTAGTGGGAGTCTGTTTTACATTGGGTAGAGAAAACTTTACACATTTGGTGGTCTTTTCATTAAGTAGAAGATTGTTTGCTGTAAACTGATGTGCTGTAAATGTAAACCTGTAACTGCGTTGGCGCAGGGGGCGAATTGTGAACTCGTTCCCAGGAAAGGATGGGACCCCCCGGTCTGCAGAGGTTCTAGTCGGGGGCTCAGTGCTCAAACTTCGCAACAATTTGGGGTTAGAGGTTGTTTGTGTGTGTGTCCTTTACTATTTTCCTGAAAAACTACTGGACCGATTTTGATGCCGCTTTTTGCATTAAACTGCGATAATTTCAGAGCAGGTTCTTAGGCATGTTTTGTGGTTGTAGACCACCAGGGGGCGCTGCAGCACTCAGGATGGTTGACGCTTGTGGGCTTGTCGGATAATATTTAGTAATTTCGATGCGGATTTTTTGCATTAGAAAGAAAGAAAGAAAGAAAGAAAGAAGTTTATTTGTAACAGGAAACAAAATAGGAGTCAATATTGAACAACTAGGTACATAAGAATATTTCCTGTCACAAGCCGGCCTCAACTCAGCATATGCTGAGTGCGAACAATCAGCGCTGGTCTTCCGTTGTGACCGACGGGTGACAACACGCACAACATTGTGCACTTTTGTGTAAACATTTATAAACACAGGCAGAAGGAAAAACATTTTAAAAGAGAAACATAGTTAGACATGAATATTCAGACTTTATAGTAGGTAACATGTTTATTAAAGGTATAAAATAAATCTATATAAATATAAAACAGTATTAATATTAAAGGTCACAATTTCATAGGATATATCGTCAGTTATATTGCGCTAGTGTCATTTCGAACAGACCCTTCGAATTTTTGATGCTCAAAAATGAATTTTCTCAACGTGCATTTAAATCCGTATAAACAACGACAAATTATATACAGGGTTACAGGAAAAGTCGACCTAGATCCGTTAAGGGCGTGTAGTACACATAATTTCTAAATGATTTCACTATGGAACCCCCCATCCTAAACTTAACCGTTTTAAGATATTCGAGTTTTTTTTTTTTTATGAAAATGCCCAATTTTTCGGCTATTGAATTGAATATTTTGATTTTTTTTGACTCTAACGATTATTTTTTTTGGTTTTTTACATGAAGAATGAGATGCTTAATGACCTCAATGACTAAAATTGCAAGTAAGTTAACTAAATAGGTCATTGTAGACGATCGAAACCTAAGAAAATAAGTACAAATTATAAAAAAAAAAAACTTTTCTGGATATCTCAAAAAAATATTATGGCACTTGCTCTGCAGATGTGCTTAAAAACATCTAAATTTTATCAGCTATCCAACGAGGTATAGCACTCTAGGGTATTTATTAACCTCAAAGGTGAAACTTAGTTTCTAAGGCTACATGGCAGTCAGAATAAATAGCGCTTATTTAATCTAATTAATTTGACTTAAGTTTAGCATCATCATTTCAGCCTACTGGCTTCCATTACTGAACATAGGCCTCCCTCGGCTAGGTACAACCTTCACCATCCATCGATGTCCCGCTATCCTGACCTAGAGATCATTCAATTTTTATAGCATTTTTTTGTTCAGATCGTCGATCGCTCAACTAGTCCACTTTTCACTACACCAGTGGTTAATGTTCTTCTTATGTCGTTAGCAGCATTAATTATCCTTTCTTTGAGAACTTCCACTGACGATATGGGGTTGGGCTCACTGTAAACGAGGCTCTTCATGTGCCCCCATACATAAAAATCCATGGGAGTCAGGTCGGGACTTCTTGCTGGCCAGGGTAAAGGCCCACCTCGTCCAATCCATTTGTTAGGATAGTTAGTGTCCAACCATTCCCTAACGCTTCTTCTGAAATGAGCAGGACAGCCATCATGTTGAAACCACATGTCCCGCAGTAATTGTAATGGGAGATCATCTAGTAGGTCACCTAAGTCACCTCTTAAGAAATTTTCATAAGTTTCACCATTGAGATTGTCTGGAAGAAAGTAAGGCCCAATCAAATGGTTGGAAATGATGCCCATCCACACATTTACACTAAATCGTCGTTGTGACCCCTTTACTCTTTTCTTATTTGGATTGCCTAGTTCTTTAGGAGCCCAAAAGTGTGCGTTATGATAATTAGTAAGTAATACCGTCCTTATCGAATTTGGATTCATCTGTCCACAATATTAATTTTAGGAAATTCGGGTCCTCGATATCTGCAATGAGCATAAATCTGCAGAAGTCCATACATCTCGCGGGATCTCCTTCTTCAATTTCATGTACCGGCGTGTAGTGGTATGGATACAGGCCTGCCGTATGAACCGTAAACCACACTTTCCACTGAGTTAGGCCCAGTTCAAGGGCAACAATATTGGTCGAAGTGGTTGGGTCTCTTCTGAACCGTTCTACGATTTCGTTGTCTTGTTCCTAGTCGTCATCAATGACACGTGGTCTTCCTAAGTCCGTACGTCGTCGCGAAACAGAGCCAGTTTCACGAATTCGTCGGTAAACTCCGTCGAAAACGCTCACATCAGGTACTCGACGGTCGGGATAGCGTCGTATGTACTCAGTCCGAGCTCGTGCGGACACGCAAATGCAGTATCCGTAGCAGATAAGCATATCCGCATATTCTTCGTTCGAGTATGTTGCCATTTTCAACAGTCCAGTATCACAAGCACAAATCAGAGTCCAGTAAACAAGAACAGTAGTCACAGTTAGAAAAATCAGTCCAGAAACAAAGCCAAGTCGGGTGGGAATCCGAAAGCACAATAATTCGCATCTACCATGGACGAATCGCATGAGCAGACTAAAATGGATGGCAAGCAAACAAACAACCAAATACAAAACAATGGGCATGTTGTATCCCCAAACTTGTTTTTGCACATTATTTTTCTCACTCTCACCTGCATAAATCGTAAGTTGTCTCGCTCACACGCACCGGATTAACTTGAAGGACAATAGCCGAGGGACCCGTTAGACCTACTACCTGAACCTTTTCAACTATGTTTTTTTCTATGAGTTTAAATACAACCCTAGGTTCCTCGTTGGATAGCTGATAAAATGTAGATGTTTTTAAGCACATCTGCAGAGCAAGTGCCATAATAATATTTTGAGATATCCAGAAAAGAAATATTTTTTTTTATAATTTGTACTTATTTTCTTAAGTTTCGATCGTCTACAATGACCTATTTAGTTAACTTACGTGCAATTTTAGTCATTGAGGTCATTAAGCATCTCATTCTTCATGTAAAAAACCAAAAAAATAATCATTAGAGTCAGAAAAAAACAAAATATTCAATTCAATAGCCGAAAAATTGGGCATTTTCATAAAAATAAATAAATCTCGAATATCTCGAAAACGGTTAAGTTTAGGATGGGGTGTTCCATAGTGAAATCATTTAGAAATGATGTGTACTACACGCCCTTAACGGATCTAGGTCGACTTTTCCTGTAACCCTGTATATGCCATTCAACAGGTGAACAAAATTTTAGCCGTAAAGTTTTATTTTGTGTCGGAGGTGTTTTAAATTTATAGTTATTGCTTAATCTACCGTTGTAATCTCGGTTAGAAAATAATGTTATTGTATGCAGGGAGCGCTACGGTCGCGAAGTGCCCGTCGAACGCCTCGGGCTGGCGTCGTCCATCCACGCGCTGGTCCGCGCGCTGTCGGACGTGATCCGGCTCACGCGGCCCGACCCGACGGGAGACTGGCGCGTGTGGGACGCGCGTGTGCCCGTCGCCGAGGTGGCGCCGCCGCGGCGTCTGCGTCTGCGCGCGCCCGTCCCGCCCGCCGAGCCCGACCCCGCGCCCGACCGCTGGGACGACGCGCTGCCCGGGATCGAGTTTGTGAGTGCCCCTGCTCGATACTTGAGGCCGGTCGAGCTGCAGATACGTGCTGCTTGGCTGCTCGGAGCGAACGACTGCACGTTATACTGGCTGTAGTTTAACGTGCAGTCCACATTTCTCCGCATTGTTTGCTCGAGACAGTCAATGTGATACCGGCCATAATAGAAAATCAAACGAACTTACCTGTAAGTGAAGTTCGATGACTATTAAACGAGGTGATTCTCCCGAAGAGATTACACATAATTACTTGTAGTAACGTCCAGTTGCTGCCATTGTACACAAGATTTAAAGCTAAAAAGTAAATAGCTGAAATAAATTTTAGCGGTAAAACAAGTTTTTTACATCCCTATGTAAACCTACCCGGCATCGCCCATCACTAATTTTCTTCATACACGTTGACCAATCGGCCAGAAATCTATTTCGTGCAAATAATATCTTCAGGGCTATACTTGCAAAATATTTTTAAATATTTAGAATAGGGTAGGGTGGGTTGTAATCTCTTCGGGAGAATCACCTCGTTTAATAGTCATCGAACTTCACTTACAGGTAAGTTCGTTTGATTTTCTATTAAACTCAGTGATTCTCCCTCGAGATTACACATAATTACTTGTAGATGTTTAGAGATGACATTATACGAAATAGATGTGTTTTAGGTCCTTTAGGTTTGTAAAATCAATAAAATCAATAATTGAAATAATTGAAAAAATCGAGCATTTATTGCACTTCACAAATATTCTAACAAGCTCAATTAACAATAGATAACAAAAGTAACAACATAGACTTACAAATTGTGTCTATCAAAACTAAAAATAAGCTCTGCAAGAGCATTATACAGGGTGTCCCGTAAGTAGTGGTCCAACGTTAAAGGGAAGACAGCTTGCCTTATTGCCTAAAACCAATTTAAATATAATAAAAAAAAAACGTAGGGTTACCATGTTATTTTTTTTCCCTGGAATTTCCCATTTCGTCTTCCGTACATCGTGTTTTTTAATGCTGACGCTGCTAAGAATAACATTTCCAAGATTTTATTTTTGTAGAATAAAGCTAAATAGTTTATCAATGTAACCAAATAACAGTTTTGTTACTATCTGTTACTAATGGCTTGGAAAAAATCTTAAACAAAAAAAATATTTGTTCCGCCTTCAGATGACAGAAATTTAAAAAAAATCTCATGCAAAAAAAATGTATGACATTGAACTGAACCATTCTTTTAAAAACTTGTACACCTACCCAGCTTTGTAAATTGGAATAAAAACTAAGTCTAGGCTTTGTCGTTACAAAGTAATTGCTATTTATCTAAAAAGTGGCGCTAATTTTAAATAATTGAATAAAAAGAAAAAATATGCGTTAAACTTATTGTAGTGTCTAAACTGTCTGCCTATGAGCTTGAATCACTAAGATAGACACAATTTTTTATTTAGCTTTATGAATCAAGTTTCTACCGCTCAATCTACATTTAACATAAGATACTTATTGCAGGTATGTCAATAATCCATTTCATTTTAAACAAATTAGGTATTATTAAAAAATAAAACAGTTAAGTAAATAAAAAATTATATTGATACAACACAACTGAACTGAACAACTGAACCATTCTTTTAAAAACTTGTACACCTACCCAGCTTTGTAAATTGCTATAAAAACTTAGTCTAGGCTTTGTTGTTACAAAGTTATTGCAAAATATCTGAAAAGTGGCGCTTATTTAAAAATATTAATAATAAGCAAAATGTGTATTACAATATTTTTATGACTTCCTTAGCCACGAATCTCATGCCATGGTAATAAACTTCCAAACCTAAGAGTCATGTGATGCCTTGGGTCGTTGAAAAGTTTAGTCATCACATCAGGTAGAAAAAGCTAGAGCGTGGATAGAGTCCGCGCCACAAATCATGTCCTGCGACTGAAAGCTGAACTTATACGCTGATCTCACTGGCAAGTGTCTATAGAGCGAAGACAGTGGCGCCACCGCTATCGGTAACAGTTCAGTTTGTCGCCAAACAGGTTTTTTTTCCTTTGGATCTTTTGTTTACGATGTCAAGGAATCTTGCCGGGGAGAGAGGGGAGAGTGCGGGGTATGGCGCGCGCGATGGTCGGGGCGGGACACAACCGCCCGCTCCCTCAGCCCCCGTTTCCTCCCAGTTAGTTGTGATTTGTGGTAACTTCGATACGGACGTAAGACAACTATTCATACCCCGGCCTGAAAATTTCTGCTCCAATCTCGACCTGTGCTTTGAAATCGGACATTGATTTTCTTATCGATTTTGGAACTGTTTGTTACTTGGAATTATCGACTTGGCGATCTCACGGACTCTGATACACATTGTGAATAAGTTTCGTTTGTTTGGTGTTCTGTTGGCAAAAAACATAAGTCATTGTAATGCCTCGTTTCACGCCACGTGAGTACTGTTACATGCATTTAATTTATGGAGAAGCAAGACAAAACGCCAGGGCCGCCGCAAGATTGTACCGAGAAAGATTCCCGAATATGGAGAGTTACCCCGATCATCGCGTTTTTCTTCGAGTGCATAACGCCCTTCTTGAGGGAAGGATTCTTGGTACCGGAATTGGTGGTGCTGGTGAAGGAAGACCGCGGCATGTTGATAACGATTTAATAGTATTGAGAGAAATCGAAGAAGATCCCTCGCTTTCAGTGCGCACCATAGCACGACGCACCGGTATACCAAGAACAACGGTGCATAAAATTCTAAAAGTGTACCGGTTGCACTCATATCACGTTCAACGTGTCCAAACGCTTCAGCCAAGAGATTACGCTGCAAGAGTGTATTTCTGTCGACGAATGTTGAACATGAATGAGGAAGACCCACAGTTTTTTAATAAAATACTTTGGAGTGATGAATCCTCGTGTAGACGTGATGGATATCTCAACTTACATAACTTGCACAGTTGGCAATTAATTAACCCACGTTTAATGAGAGAAGACAAGAGCCAATACCAATTTAAAATAAATTTAGCGGAAATAAACGCAGGCAATTTCGCGAGGCGTCTAAGAGCTTCTTTCATTAGGAGATGCAGAGTTTGCATTATTGCAAGAGGACGGCAATTTAAGCATCTTTTGTAATTTTATAATTGTGTGTGTGTTGTATCAATATAATTTTTTATTTACTTAACTGTTTTATTTTTTAATAAGACCTAATTTGTTTAAAATGAAATGGATTATTGACATACCTGCAATAAGTATCTTATGTTAAATGTAGATTGAGCGGTAGAAACTTGATTCATAAAGCTAAATAAAAAATTGTGTCTATCTTAGTGATTCAAGCTCATAGGCAGACAGTTTAGACACTACAATAAGTTTAACGCATATTTTTTCTTTTTATTCAATTATTTAAAATTAGCGCCACTTTTTAGATAAATAGCAATTACTTTGTAACGACAAAGCCTAGACTTAGTTTTTATTCCAATTTACAAAGCTGGGTAGGTGTACAAGTTTTTAAAAGAATGGTTCAGTTCAATGTCATACATTTTTTTTGCATGAGATTTTTTTTAAATTTCTGTCATCTGAAGGCGGAACAAATATTTTTTTTGTTTAAGATTTTTTCCAAGCCATTAGTAACAGATAGTAACAAAACTGTTATTTGGTTACATTGATAAACTATTTAGCTTTATTCTACAAAAATAAAATCTTGGAAATGTTATTCTTAGCAGCGTCAGCATTAAAAAACACGATGTACGGAAGACGAAATGGGAAATTCCAGGGAAAAAAAATAACATGGTAACCCTACGTTTTTTTTTTATTATATTTAAATTGGTTTTAGGAAATAAGGCAAGCTGTCTTCCCTTTAACGTTGGACCACTACTTACGGGACACCCTGTATATTAAATAAAATCAATGTTTCGGGGTCACTCCGCAGAGAGTGCGGGCAAAGGATTCAGATGACTCCGTAGCAACTTCTCTATTATAGAATCTGGCAAAGGTGGCAGAGTTGCCTGACCAACCTGCAGTCTTTCTTATAAGATCCAGGCTCACGCCAAGCCTCTTCGCGGCGGAGGTGGCTGCGTGACGGGTGCTGTGCGCACCGAATATGGAGGTGTCAATACCACTCTCGCTTAAAGTGACCTTCATCCATCGACTCAATGTCTGGGAAGAAACTTTTCTAAAAGGTTTCTTATAAGTAATAAAGAGAAAATCACAATCATTGGGTCTCTTATTTGCTGATTTCTGTAAGTAATGTTCTAAAGATCTAGCAGGGCAAATAGAGGGTTTATCACTGAAATATGGTGGTATAAGCATGGGTTGAGATCTATTTATAGCGGATGTTTTAATCTTATCCGGTATATGTATGACAATCTTGTCCGACATCTGTTTTATATTACTAATGCGAATAAGCGATAAAGTTTGGACGCGATGAGCCGTTACAAGAGCCAGTAAAGTGGCAAGTTTTTTTGACAATGTTTCAAAAGACAAAGATTCATTAGGAAATAACCCACCTACGTAATTTAATACATTTTCGGGATCCCGAGTTAGGTTATATCTTGGTAAAGGAGTACGCAATTTGAAAACTCCCTTCATGAAACGCTTGATTACGCAGTCATTCATTATGCTGGTCCCCAGCACAAGAGCTAGAGCAGATTTAGTACTATTTAAAGTGCCATATTTACAGCCCCTATTATATAATTTTGTCAAAAATTTTAACACATCTGAAACTGATGCTCTATAAAAATCAATTTCATTTTCCTGGCAAAACTGATGCCATTGCCTAAGGCACGGATTGTATTGTTTGATGGTGTTATCTGATAAAGATGCTAATATCACCTCTATTGATTCTACAGAAATGCCCTGATTCAGATACTTTTGCCTGATAGCAGTCCTGCTACCAAGGTAAGGCTCCTCTGGAGTTTGTGCTCGTGACTGAAAGGAGATGATAATAAATGAATGTTAGGGGGGAATTCAATGTACTCAGATACAAGGTATTTTCTGAAAAGGGGGAACCACGGCTGTGTGGGCCACCATGGCACCACCACGATACCCGTAGCTTTATCATGAATTATTTTCTGTATAACTCGAAGAATAAGGCAGAATGGTGGAAAGGCATAAAATAAATATCCATGCCATGATATTGTAAAAGCATCTACTGTAAAGGCCTCTGGGTCTCTGTGCCACGAAATGAACTTTGGGCATTTATTATTTAGACGGCTAGCAAACAGGTCTATTTCAGGTTTGCTGAATTTTTCACATATGGTTTTGAATGCTACATTACTAAGTTGCCATTCTACGTCTGCGTGAATTCGCCGAGATTCAGCATCTGCAGAGTAGTTTTCTTTGGAGCTGATATAAGATGCAAAGATGAAGAGCTGCCTCTGCTCACACCATTGCCATATTTCCCTACTGATTTTAGTGAGGTGAGGGTATTGAATACCGCCCATCCTGTTTATATAAGCTATAGCGGTAGTGTTGTCTATCCTTAAAAGAATTTCACAGTTTTGATATTCTTTTGCATAGATTTTTAAACCGAAAAAAGCTGCTCTAAGTTCTAAGGAATTGATATGTTCTTCTAATTCTGTGTTTGACCATTGACCACTTGCAGAGTCACTTAAACATTTTATTCCCCAACCTGTCCGAGATGCATCGGAGAAAATCTCCAGTTTATAATTGCCAGTTCGAATAGGATTTTGACATGAGTCTATATTATGCAGCCACCAAGTGAGATCCTCTGACAATGATTTTGGAATGGTAAGATGCGAATCATAGTCATCATTATTTTGTTTTAAACAGAGGAACTTTGTTCTTTCAAAGTTTTTGGTATATAGCCATCCATATGGGACACCCGGGCAAGCTGAAACTAAAAGACCAATGAAGTGTGCGAAGTGGCGAACTTTGCATCTTTGTATGGATAAGTAATTTAAAACCTCTTTTTTAATTTTCTCTCTCTTCTCATCAGTTATGCTAATAGTAAAGTTTACAGAGTCAAAAATAAAACCCAAGAATTTTATTTTCTGAGAAGGGGTACAAACACTTTTTTCCCGATTAATGGTAAAGCCCAAAGATTCCAATAATTGTTTAGTTATTAAGAAATTATTCTTGCATTCAAGATAAGAATGTCCTATCAAAAACAGGTCATCTAAGTAAATAACCGAAATGAAACCCTGGCTGCGTAAATATTGCATCACAGGACGCATAAGTTTGGTAAATACTAAAGGGGCAATGTTCAACCCAAAGGGTAGAACTTGAAATTCATATATCTCTCCTAACCACTCAAAGCGAAGGAATTTTCTGTCATTTTTGTCAATAGCCAGAGAAAAGTAAGCATCTTTGAGATCAATTGAGCACATAAAGCAGTCTTTAGAAATAAGCTTCATTGCAGTGCGGTAATCCTCTAACTTAAAATGAGGTGCAGGTATAAACTCATTTAATTTCTTTAAATTGAGTATGAACCTCTTTTTGCCATTCTCCTTTTCAATAAGAAAAATCTTTGATAAGAATTGATCCTGACAAGGATTACATTTTTTGATAGCACCTATTTCTAAAAGTCTAGACAATTCCATATTCATGGAGTGCTTGTAACAATTTGATTCAGGAATATTATAAGGGGCCTTCAGCTGATGTATTTCAGTAGAAATAGGCAAACGAAGGCCCGAAATCCAAGACAGTACTATGCCATCGTTCGTCATAGCCACCCAATTTTTATAAAAGTAGGGTAAAGTACCCGCCTGAGTTAGCGTCGCGACGTCCTGCTGGGTCGCGGAGCTTGATAGTATTGGCGCTGTTGCGGCTGCGGGGCCGGCGTCGGTGGCGGCGGCTGCTGCTGTCTGCGCCCACCAGCCGTCGAGTTCGGCCTCGGGTACGCGCGCCGAGGCGGTGGAGGCGGCGGTGGCG
Organism: Argyresthia goedartella; assembly: GCA_949825045.1. NCBI lineage: Eukaryota > Metazoa > Arthropoda > Insecta > Lepidoptera > Argyresthiidae > Argyresthia > Argyresthia goedartella. The sequence continues at coordinate 1,698,914 of OX463827.1, read as the reverse complement.
GGCCCCTCCAGTTTAAAGCCCTGGATGTAGTGGGCAGAGCGTTTTCAGTGACTGGTTTGGGTCTCGGAGCAGGTGCCTTCATTTCCGTACCAACCCTGTTAATAATTTTCATATTTTTTCTTTTTTCGGACAAGTTCGAACCGAAAAGCAGGTGGTCCCGAGGTAGATCCTTTATATTCATACTGTCCTCTTTGTTAAGGCATGTCCTTATGAAGTGCCTTCTGGACATGGTTTGTGCGTGGTGGACGTGGCAAGCCAGACGTCCAGCATCACTTAGTACTTTAAGTAGGTTTTCCCTACCAGCCTCTTTATGCTCTTATTGCTAGAGAAATTGCATCACCAATACATGTTATTACTTTAGCCATTTGATTTTGGTTTTCCACCAAGTAAATATCTCTTTTCTTGACAAGGTCAGAAGCAGCTTGTAAGAGTTCGGGATTCATATCCGGGGCTTTGGCAAGTTTTAAATTTTCTGGAATGTGCCGGTTACATATTTCCTTTTTTGTCTCATTTTGGAGTCCATGTGTCAATATCTTTGACCACCTTGTGGCCACATGATCATTTATCTTCGGACCGAAACCAATATCCTCCACATTGGGTTCTTCCCCCAGAATGGACAATATTTCTGGAGAAATATCATTCACTGGGTCGATCATTGGGTTGTCATTCATTAGGTTTTCATTCACTGGGTTGTCGTTCACAGGATTGTTATTCACTATAGGTAACTCTGGCTCAGCTTCTGTAAAAACAAAAAACCACAATACCAAACTTAGGGCATCCAAATATCCTTGACAGGCCTGTATTGTTTGAGCGTTGCAACTACACCAAGGTACAGACATGCAGTGTGTACACAGAGGTGATGTGTATGTCTTGCCATAGACTGAGATTGGCCAGTAGACAAGCAGCAAGTGTATTCACATTGCCTGACAATCTGAGATCCAGATTGAATTCACACCAGGGAATATCCATGCAGAATAAACTCATAGGTATGGTGGAAAACCTTGATACTGTGGTCAATCTCACGGATTGACCTAAAGTAACATCTGGTCGGTTTAACCATGCAGATTAAACTCAAGTACCACAAAAAACCGACCGGCCTATGTAAGAATGGCTGATTATGTTGACTTGCCTTCCATTTGGACTACTGGCTCATCGTAGACTGTATGCTGAGGGGTGTCTTGATGATAATCATCATTTGACGTCTCGGACGACGCCTCCGAAGCGCTCCGACGACGCTCGCGCAGGAGACGCGCTCTTTTCTTCTCTAATCTTCTTATCTTCCGAGCGATTCGATCCTCGCTTCTTTTTCGTTTTCCCATTTCAAAAACAACTGGAACCTTGTTTTTAAACTATAAATTCACAATTAAAAGATTAAAGAAGAATTTTATGCGTACAAAATGGCCGCCACAAGAAACGTGTATGAAGAAAATTAGTGATGGGCGATGCCGGGTAGGTTTACATAGGGATGTAAAAAACTTGTTTTACCGCTAAAATTTATTTCAGCTATTTACTTTTTAGCTTTAAATCTTGTGTACAATGGCAGCAACTGGACGTTACTACAAGTAATTATGTGTAATCTCGAGGGAGAATCACTGAGTTTAATCTTCCTTTTGTTAGCATACTATGGTATTGATGTTATGATATGGGTAGACCAAGGTGGGTATTTCAGCTGTACTTCTGTAATTCAGATGAAAGAGCGAAGAACCTTTCCTTTTATTACCGCAACTGCCGATCTCTGCATTCAACACTGGATAGTTTGGATAGCTAAGATTCCAAACTTTGTCCAACCTGCCGAATAGAATGTAACTATCGGTATTTGACAACCGGTTTAGCCTAGCGGCTAGTGGTCCTGCCTACGAAGGTGACGGTCCTGGGTTCGAATCTCGCTAAGGGCAAATATTTGTGTGATTAGCATGAATATTTATTTCTTAGTGTTGGATGTTTTCTATGTGTTTACATAAGTATTTATCTCGATTAAGTATATCGTCGCCTAGACTCAGTATCCATAACACAAGCCTATGGGCCTAATCCGATTTGTGTAAGATTTTCCTCTAAAATGATTTTATTAATTATTTGTTTATTTGTGTTGGCAGGACCCATCCGTGTTCCCGGAGGACTGCATGCACTACGTGGACTCCATCCCCTCCGTCGCGCTCGACGACATCGCGCCCGGAGACATGATCGAGCTCAGCGTCGGCGAGGTAACTCACGTGAACTACTTAGTCATTCAAATTACTGTTCAGTTCCATTTCAGTTGCTCCGTGTGCATACCGGCTTACACAGGGTGAAACCTCCACTGTTGGGAGCGCTTCCCTACTTCTGTGGCCATCTGGTTGAGGTTCTGCCTCGGAAATCGGGAGGATCTGGATTCGAGTCCGATCAGAGAAATAACGAAAATAAACCTCTCTTTTGTCGTCGTTGTTTCCCATACTCTTTAAGAGCAGACTACGGGCCAGATGTTATCGCCATAGCTGATGGGCAGTGGATGGCGGAGTTTCAGGAATCCTGTCTTTACCCAGCAGTGATCATGATTAGAATCTAGAATACATCCTAGAGGCTGCCTGTCTAATGGCTGCTCCGGCTGCCGCCTTTGTGACGTAGACGGTAGCGATCAAATTCTAGTGTAGCGCCACCGTCCGTGTATGTTCCTGTGTGTAACTGCTAGTATAGATTTAGATTTATTTATTTAACCATAAAACACTAACAAAACTACAAATGTAAATAGTAATAAAATAATAATTCAAGGCCAAGTGTTGTTTCTAAGAAAATATCCATTTATTTCTTAAACCTTCGTCTGTGAGAGCGACCAGAATCCGATCCAGATTTTATTTTTCATAGGTTTTGAACTTGATTACCGTGGCATGAGGTTCAAAATCAGAATAAAATAAATTGAATTCAGCAAACGATACATCAAAAATACCATTGTAGTGTAGCGCCACCGTCGTCGGTGTATGTGCTTGTGTGTAACTCCTGTCTGATTGCTGCAGGTGTACTCTCCGTCGCACCTGTGGGTGCTGCGCCTCGGGGAGCAGCATCAGATCGCCATGGAGAACATCATGGACGAGATGACGTGAGTACCTATGTTCATTTCGCTGCGAACATTAGTGCGGTCAACACTCATATCTCGTTAACCTTTGGATCGTAAACAAAATGCAGTGTGCAGCGTGCGGTGTGGATTTCAACGATGGAGTGCATTGCTGTATTTGCCGGAAACATCTCGATTACGGGTGCGCCCAAATATCCAAAACCGGGTGGAGAAAATTAGGCGTGGATAGAAGGAATGCTTGGAAGTGCACTTCTTGCAGAAGCCTCTCTCCCAAGCCAGCTGCCTCTCCCATGCCACTCATTTCTCCGGAGCCAGCTCAGTTTAATGAAATCTTCAAGGAAATTCGCGACATCAAGCGCCAACTCGTTGGCCTGCCGACGCTGATAGATGATGTTAAATCCATTAAAACCGACCTGACAGAACTCAAATCAAGCTGCGAGTTTATGGGAGTTTCCATTCCCAGCGGTATGCCGCAGGGTTTTTTACTCGGGCCATTGCTCTTTTTAATTTTCTTAAATGACATTTCTAGTGATTTTCTGTATAGTAACTTACTATGTTTTGCTGACGACATGAACATTTTTAAAATAATAAAATCCCAAAGCGACATTTCTAACCTTCAGGCGGACCTATTAAGACTGGGCAACTACTGTCTCATTAGTAAACTTGACATAAATCCTTCCAAGTGCTCCGTTGTCACCTTTACCCGCAAGAAACGTGTCACTCCATCTTCTTATTTATTGCAATGTATACCAATATCAAATACCAATATTTTTATAGATTCACTAAATAAACAATTATTAAAACTTTCTAATTTTCGAAATATAATTTTATCTGGGGACTGCAATATAGATTTAAACCCTGACCATCAAAACTCTGACGCCGAACAATACTTAACTTCATTGGCGTATCACGGGCTATTTCCTGGTCATACATTCATAACTAGGGACATGAGTAGGACATGTTTAGACCACTTAATGCTTAAGACAAAAAATGAAGTAATTACACTGGTTATGCATTCTACATTGACTGATCACAAGGCTATCCTATTCTGTCTAAAGCTCAAACATAATAAATTACATGCTGCAACAACTTATACTACTATTGACCGTGAGGGAATCACACTGGATATTAATAAACTATCTTTTGGGAATATTTATGAACAACCTGATCCTAATATAGCTACGAATATCTTTGTAGAGACTATTCAAACTGTTATTAATAAAAACTCTAAAATACGTAGGATCCCAAGTAATAAACGCCCTATAAAACCATGGATGACGCCTGGTTTGCTTCGATGTATAAGAAACAGAGATAATCTCCATCGCAAATTGGCAAAAAACCCTGACAATTAAGTATACAAGCAAACGTATACACGGTATAGAAAATTCTGTAATAATCTAATAAAAAAACTAAAAAGAAACTTTGACAAATCGCAACTAAATCAGGCAGGTAATAACTCCAAACAACTCTGGAAGGCTATAAAAAAATTTACCTCGAACACTAAAAAGATAGACCAACCTCGTGAACTTCTTGCTACTCATAACTCACCTAAAGTTTCGATTGAAAATGTTAAAAACTACTTTGTGAATGTGGGAAAAAAACTGGCAGAGACCATTAAAACTAAAAATATTTGCTTAAATAATAAACCTCAAGCAAATACTAATAGACTGGAATCGTTTTCTTTGCTAGGAACGGATTCTGATGAAATCGATACTCATCATGATACTAAAAAACGACTGGGATAACATTTCCAATAAGATACTTAAAGTATTTAAGACTAAATTTGTTTCAGTCCTTACATTTATCTTTAACTTGTGCCTTGAGAAGGGAATTTTCCCGGACGCTCTCAAACAATCAGTTCTTATCCCTATTCACAAAGGGGGCGATAGAGACCGTGTCGATTGCTATAGGCCTATTTCGATACTGCCATCTCTTTCTAAGATCCTAGAACGCATCATTAACTCACGACTGACTCACTTCTTAGAAAAATACTCAATTTTATCGAATAATCAATTCGATTTTCGTTCTGGCAGATCCACATCTGATGCAGTCCATGAGCTCACAAGCTATGTTGCTGAAAACCTTGATGATAAAAGGAGGTCTCTGGGTATCTTTCTTGATCTTGCCAAGGCATTTGACACGGTCTCCGTTGACCTCCTTATAACAAAACTAGAAAAAATAGGTATCAAAGGCATACAGCTTGAGCTTTTAAGGAGCTACTTAAGCAATAGGCTGCAATGTGTAAAAATAGGTGAACACACAAGTTCCACTCAATCAGTCCATTGGGGTGTCCCTCAGGGCAGCATACTTGGACCTACTCTATTCACAATCTACATAAATGAGCTCTGTTGTCTTGAGTTGCCCCAATGCAAAATTGTGGCATATGCCGATGATACCGCATTACTTTTCTCGGGTTCATGTTGGGAAGAGGTAAATTCCTGTGCACAAGCTGGTTTCAATGAAGTCGTAGATTGGCTACAACAAAATATTTTAACCTTGAATTCTGCAAAAACCAAATACATTACTTTCTCGATTAATAACTCAACCCAACCAACAAATGATTTCAGCTTAGTTGCTCATGTGTGTGCTGATTCTGGTGCTGGCTTCTGCGGCTGTGGGCCCTTAGAACGGACATCCTCAATGAGATATCAAGGTATCATGCTCGATTCTAACCTAAATTTCCAAATTCACATACAAATGCTCAGCTCCAAGGTTTGGATACTGACTTATATTTTTAAGACATGTGGCTGAACCGCTTTGATGAAAAGAATATATGTGGCTTTATGTGAATCACTCTTACGATACTGCATCTCCAGTTAGGGAGGCACACATAAGAGTACACTTTTGCAACTTGAGCGGGCTCAAAGAGCGGTCCTGAAGGTCTGTAAATGATGGGTCTGTATGGGGTTAATCTGGCTCAACACAGACCTTGCTGTTAATAATTTTGTAATTATTTATTCCTGCTTATTAATCATGATAATGACTAAATATTATATTTTGTAATAGTTAAGCATAAGCGATTTTTAAAAAGAGATCTAAAAATCAATCTGTGGGAGTTTCTACGCCCTTCTTCTCCCACAGTGGTCCAATGTAGAGAAGTGGCAAAAAATGACGATTGCTATGTATATGTAAATATCTACAGTAATAAAGACTTTTGGAATTTGGAATTTGTACATTTAAACCATATTGTTTCCCTACAACTGAATTGTACAGCTTCTGTGATGTACTCTCGGTTAGACTGCTGTTTATACATAGCATTGTTCTGAAACAACACAAAAACAATTTCCCACATCAAAATAACTCACTTATTAAAAGAAGAAGAGTTAAAGTATTTCACATAGTATTAGAACGAACAAATTTATGCAGCGATTTTTTAAATTTCTGGGACCCTATATTTATTATAATCTGAGTAAGCACATTGACCTTTGGTCTAATAACACATTTGATAATAATAAAAACATACGTCTTTGGTTGCGCACACAAACATATGATGACTGCGAAAAACTTATGATCGTCTAACACAAGTCCAATTATATTTATATCGAAATTTATTTTATATTTTTAAATGTCAGTAGTTTATATTTTTATTTTAAATGTCACATTGTTTATACACTTTTTAGTATTTAAATCTGAGGCATTTATTCTTGTGGGAAGTAGCAGCAACTTATCCGAAAACACAGGGTTCGCCCTATTTTAGGGAGTAGCGATACATCCCTTGTTTACCCTGCTAAACATGCTTTTAATGTACATTTATTTCTGTAAATAAACGATTATTATTATTATTATTAATGTCAGGCTTCAGTGCAGAAATGCACTTTGGTAAGGGACCTTGGCGTTCTACATGATTCCAAGCTCCTGTTCGATCAGCACGTGGAATCAATCGTCTCTAAAGCCTACAAAGCCTTGGGCTTTGTCATGAGGAGCGCAGCATGTTTTCTTCGTGCCAAAGCATTCAACATCCTCTACTGTACTTTTGTTAGAAGCATCCTGGAATATGCATCGCAATTATGGAACCCTCGCTATGATATATATATATAATCGAGCGCATTCAAATAAAATTAATGAAGTACCTTTGCTTTCGTTAAAAAATTCCATACAGTTCATCAAATTACGTCAACCTATGTAAACAATTTCATATTCTTCCTCTTACGAAGCGACGTGAGATCGCTGACTTATCTTTCCTGCTTAAAATAACTACAGATAATATCAACTGCCCTGATTTACTAAACAAAATATGTTTGATTGTTCCTTCTAGACGTCTACGATTCACCCCTGTCATCTATATTCCTCCTGCGGTACCAATTATCGGAAAAATAAATTTATGTGTCGAGCTAGTGACTATTTTAATAAGCTTAGTAGGCGATTTGAACTCGACCTATTCTGCACGAGTGTTACTTCAGCGAGGCAGCGGCTGAACGGAGAATTCTTCGGCGTATTTGCGAACAATGACTGAGTACTTAGCATGCTCCCCTTGAGTTAATTGACATTTATTGTTATATAACTACGTTATGTAAGCGAAACTAGTTCGATATCTATTTATTTATTTTATTTATTTATTTAAAATTTGGAAAACCAACTGCTACAAAACAAATTTCCTTAAAAACTAAAATAGAAATAGAAAGCCAATTACAGGTATTCACTTATAGAAAGAGCAAAAATTAAACATGGGAACACTCATCATATTTGTCACACTTGCCACTTAAAACAAACAGTGAGATATTGACACAAAAACGATATTAAAAAAGAGAAAACTATAAAGTTAAGCGTTAGGCACCGCCTTGCCTTGACAATATCGGTATGAAATATGTCTATGTCCAACAACTTGCTAAAACAGTTAACAGTCCTGCTTGCTCGTATCATAAATGAATTTTGTCAATAGTTAGTTGAGGCTCTAGGCACATCTAATGGAGGGTTGAATCTGAGTGACCTCTGTGGAACAACAAATTTAAGTTTACTCAGGAGGACCGGACAATCGATGTCATTATTAATTATTTTTAACATATATAGGTAATCGGCAATATTCCGCCTATTTCGAAGAGGTAAAAAGTGAAATTGTTTACAGAGATTTAGATAGTTATTGGATTTATAGAGAATTTTAACTCTAAAACATAGGTACCTGAGGAACCGCTTTTGGATATTTTCAATACGATCTATATAAGTGGCATAGTTCGGGTTCCATATGTGGGACGCATACTCAAGGTTACTTTTTACAAACGTACAATATAATAGTTTTATAGTTTTGATATTAGTAAAACTCTTAGATATTCGCATAAGAAAACCCAGTGATTTCGAAGCTTTATTGACAATTTTATCAACATGACGATCAAAGAGCAACCTTGAGTCATGGTGTACACCGAGATCACGCAGTATATAACATCTAGATAGATACTGGCTTTGTAAAGTATAGTTTGTGTGAAGAACATTGACTGCAACCGTCTCTGTCGTGATGCTAAACGTCGGCACATCCACGAGAGTATTGAAAGTTACACACCAGCTCAGGTGTGGAAGTTTTAAAAAACTCTTGCTATAGGTAAGTCCCAGGACCTACATGCTGGGGATGTAGATCTCAACGGGCTCAACCAGTTCCTTTCTGCCCCGCCTGTTGTGATGGATCCCAAGGTTAAATAAGCCACTCTTCAGAGCCTGCGCTCTAAACCCTTACCCAACACCACACCATTCAACTTGAGTAATGTTGAAATCAATGCGGTCAAGAAGGCGCTATTAGCAGTCAACTCGAAAGCTGTAGGCGATGACAAAGTTTGCCTTAAAATGCTATTGACAATCCTAGACGAACTATTACCAGAAATAACACATGTTATAAACTATTCTTTATCTAATGGCGTTGTCCCCACAGTGTGGAAAAAAGCACTAGTCATCCCACTACCCAAAACCTCTAGACCCACCTCTTTCAAAGAGTACCGTCCCATTTCAATCTTGCCCATCCTCTCCAAAGTCCTTGAGACCATTGTCCATAACCAGCTTTCCTATTACCTCTTCTCAAACAATCTGCTAAACAAGTTCCAGTCAGGATTCCGACCGGGTCATAGCACCGTCACGGCTCTGCTGAAGGTCACAGATGACATCCAGCTAGCCATGAACCGCAAACAGCTTTCCGTGTTGGCTTTACTTGATTTCAGTATTGCCTTCAACAGCGTAGATTTCGACATTCTCGTTGAGCTTCTCAGATCCCTGAACGTCTCTTCCTTCTCTGCCAGCTGGTTCGACTCTTATTTGAGGGATCGGCAACAGTGTATCAGGTCGGAGGAGACTTCCACTGAATGGTGTGACCTCCTTTCAGGCGTCCCTCAAGGTGGTATTCTTTCTCCTATTCTATTCTCGATTTTCATAAACTCCATCTCGGACATCCTGTCTTCCTCATATCATCTTTATGCTGATGATCTCCAGATTTATCGCCACTTCTCTTATAACGATGTAAACTCTGCTGTTGCGGCACTGAACGCTGATTTGGAGGGGGTGAGAAGCTGGGCTTCATCTTTCGGACTACTGGTCAACCCGAGCAAGTCCCAGGCTATGATCATAGGTACCAGACATTCTCTTAACTTGTTACAGCAACAGCCCATTCCACCTGTCACTTTCAATGGTACCATAATCATATATAGCGATAAAGCTAAAAACCTGGGTCTTATCTTTGATAACCAGCTGTCCTGGTCTTCGCATGTTAATGAAGTCAGTCGCCGAGTATTTGCGACTTTTCACTCTCTTAGGAAACTTCAGTACTTGTTGCCTCGACAGACCAAAATCACACTCGCTCAGTCTCTCCTTCTACCCCTCATCGACTATGCTGATGTATGCTGGGTCAGTGCTAACGAAGGATTCGGTTTATCTTCGGGCTGCGCAAGTACGACCATGTATCACAACATCGCAAGGACTTAAAGTGGCTGCCGATCCGTCTTCGCCGGGATTCTCACATTCTCAATTTCCTCTACAACATTTTACGGAATCCACGCTATCCAACTTTCCTACGAGACAGTTTTCAATTTATTTCTTCCAGCAGGCATCGGAGAACTCACGCATTTTCTTTGCTCACAACTCCACAGCATAACACCGCGTCCTATGAGCACGGGTTTAGACTCCGGGCCATTCGGTTGAGGAATGCACTCCCTGACACCATCAGGGACAGTCTTACTCTCAATATATTTAAAAGTCGCGTGAAGAAGCATTACCTCTCTCTTTAGAATTACAGGTAGTATGTATGTAAGTATTTATTAGCACATTTATATATAATAGTAGTAGTTAGTATTATATTATTAAATGTTTTATTTTATTTATTAATATTTATATAAGTACTCGTTTATTTCGTCATATTATTGTACACATAGGTCTACCCCTGCTCAGCAATCAACATCTCCAACTTTAACCTGGTTTGCTGGAATAGATCTCTTATTAGAGATAAGCTCGCCTTTGTACACTATTTTTATGTAACTCTTTTTTTATATCATTTGTGTGCAATAAAGAAATTATGACAATTATGACTAATTGCATTATTTATTGATTCAAAATCGCCCTTGTCAAATACATAGCGGGTACGCGGCGCGTATTCTAATGATGGGGTTTCGAATGATTTAGCATTTAACAATAGAATCATGCAAATAAATTTTTGAGGGTCAACACACTTAGATACCGTTATCAATTGATTAGAATAAACTAGATCAAGAATTCTATCAGACGCGTTGGTTATTCCGTTATACTGATCGAAACCCAAGGCACTCATTTCATCAGTTAGCAAAAATTTATCTGTACTACTAATATTTGACGGGTAAAATCTCGAATGATCGGTAGGTGTGGTAGACCAAACAATGCCGCTTAGATTAAAGTCCCCAACAATAAGGAACGCATCGGACGGGTTATTTGAAACAGCGTTGTTCAGATTAGTAAGAAAATTCGATAATTGATAACTAAATGACAAGCCATTGTTCTGTGCACACAAATATATCACGCACAGGTACAAGTCAATCCACTTACGTGTAAGAGGCTGAGTGCTTTATACGTAGGCATAACCAGAGGTCTTCTGCCGTGGAGTTGAAATGGGGCAATAATTTAACTTGCAAGTGCTTACGCGTAGCTATCAGGACACCACCGCCCATTGCTTGATCAGTTGAGCAGTAGTCGCGGTCTCTACGCCAAACTAGGTACCGATAATCCAAGAACTCCGAGTTAGATATACTATCCAATAACCAAGTCTCAGTTAAGATTATTACATCATATGTACTCAAACAGGCATTACGATAAACCTCCTCAGTTTTCGTTCGTAGTCCACGTACGTTCTTATAATAAATACTTAAGCCATTAAACGAAATCATTGCAAATTAAAATAAACATAGCAACACAATAAGCAGCGGTATGAAAAGCCAGAATAATAAACAATTTTGGTAAAAATACAATAGAAAATAGATATAGTGAGCGCGGGTAGGTTTACAGATCCACAGTGAAATCGCAACAGCCAAGCGCCAGCGTGCGAAGTAAATAGGTAGGTAGTATGCGGAACTAATGTGAGCAAACGAGATAGACGCTTCATTCCGCGAGGATAACATGATACGATAGTAACAAGCTGTTGGCAAGGCAGGAGTGCACAACAATTTACAAAGTGACGAAACTACAGTAATGATATTTTGTAGTATAGGCGATAAGTGAAACGAGTAGTCACTGCAATAACTGGTTTAATACTGGCCCGGAGCGACTCGACGGGCGCCGATAGATCATCTCCTCCAACATTAGTTTAGACCCATAAACAACGTAAAATAAAAACTAAATTACTTACTACAAATATTTTTTATAATCTACTCTAACCCTTGGTGTAAGACTTCTCTCGAGCGATCCACCAATCGATCCAGCGACATCGTTAGGGCCAACTACAGCTTCTCAATTAAGATCACTGGTAGGTCGCTCGAGATTACAGGCAGGAGCTGATTCACTGCTTACATCATCTCTGCCAGCGATATCTGAAGCCTCCACCCAGACATCCTGCTGATCATCATCCTCCCCTCCCGATATACTATCACCTGTATGCACAGCAGCAATTGTACATGGTGGTTGGTGTTGATTATTACAAGGTGGCACAATACTCGAGGGTGGGGGTGGGGGTGGTGCTAGTGTCGGTGGAGAATGCGGTACAGCACCTAGACTTGGTCTCGTATCACATTCAACATTGACTTCTGTAGTGTTATGCTACTTACGTGCTATTTTCCGGTCTGTTCAGCTGGATACTTGGTGAGCTGTACAGTCTGATATTTGTTATCACCTTTATTTTCATAGGACCCTGTAACGTTTTAAACCATAAGAACACATTAACAAATCATTTTCGCTTCGTATTTTCACACTATCAGCACTTCTAAATCGATAGCGAAGGGGTTTACCTTTGGTGACCTTGTATTTGGCTTTCTCCGAAACTCTGCAATCTCGGGCTTCGTGCGCGCTGGTGCGCTACCCTTATATCTATCGCTGTTATGTAATTTTGGCTATGTGAACTTGTTGATTTTTCTATTACGAGCCTGAAACCAAAATCTGACATTTACTTTGTTGTTGTTTATCTGGTTGTCATGGCAATGTCCATTCAAACTCGTTAGCGGTCTGATATGTTTGCTTCAATACTTTTACAAAAATACTTTTTCTCTCTTGGCCACTCACAAAAATTGCTTTTAATTTAAATAATTTTTAGAACTCTCCAAAAAGGGTATAAGAGCGGAACATTTCTGAAATTCGTGAGTCTCACTTCAGTTCTCGAACAAGAAGAATCACCTAAAGGCCTTATCCCGGGGTCGCACTGCCCCGGGATCCTGCGAGCCGCTACTGCAACGCCTTCTGACTTGGCGAGTCTCAACCCTGGTCAGCGCTTCGTTGAGTCTTCACTTCACCTGCCCGTTCTCGGCTACACCTGCACCCTGATCAGCGCTTCGTTGAAGTCTCCACTTCACCTGCCCGTCCTCGGCTACACCTGCTCATCAGTGACTTCAGGCCGACACGTTACCAGGGCCCCTACTCCTGCTGCTCGTCGGGGTCTGATGATCGATAGGCCCCCGGCCACACTCTCCGACTGCAACTCCTACATCGCCCACCAGTGCCTCCACTGACCGGTCCACCAGACGTCTACTGCTTCATCGGCCTCCTACTCTCCGTGTCCTCCGCTTCCTTTTTTATCGGGACATCTGTATTTTATAAAACCTTGTCTCATTTCATCCACCCTCATCCTCCTATAATTTTTTTTAAAAGTCATTGTATATAGCCCTAATAAACTGACATTTCAAAATTTTATCCTGGTTGTTTTCTGTTAGGTTCTGGTAGGTTCTTGTCGCTACACGACACTTCCAAGAACTTGCTCGGAGGAATAGGTCCTCTGTATTTAAAAATTTGATTAAGGTGACGTTTTCGCATCACCTTGAAGTCTTTAAACATCAATTCAAACATTCTCGAACCTAACTTTTTACAGATTTTTGCCTTTGCCCAAATAGCCTTTCTCGCAACAAACCATTTTGCCCAAACAATATCTCCTATCTGAAATATTCGCCTTGGTTTTAATGTTTTATTCAAATGTGTGTCATATTTATCATTATTTAAATCATTTTTATGTTTTGAAGGCAGAATTATATCTAGTCTAGTTCTTAATTTTCGACCGAACATTAATTCTGCTGGAGTCCTACCTGTTGAACAATGGACTGTATTCCTATAATCGAAAAGAAAGCCTAGTAATCTTTCCGCTAGTTATTTATGAGAAATATTTTCATCCATAATAATGCATTTTAACATTTTCTTGCATGTTTTTACAGAATTTTCTGCTTGACCGTTACTGGCCGGGTGTTAAATTGGCAATGTCATATACTCAATGCCGTTAGCTTTACAAAATATAACAAATTCCGAGGAACAAATTTTTGTATCGTTGTCGGATACTATAGTATGAGCTATGCCAAATTTAGAAAACAGTATTTTTAATTTATCTATTAGTGCGCACGTTGAGGTACCGCAATTCATGTGAATGCATTCCAGCCACTTGCTAAATGAGTCGATTACAATTAGGTAGGTAGCGTTACCTATAGACATATAGTCTATGTGTTTGCCAGAGGCAATTATAAGGAGAGCGACATCTTCGGGAGTAAAGTAAAAGGCTTGAGAAACGCGCAAATAATAGACTAATTTATTATAGGAAATCCTAGCTTATATACAACTTACTACAAAACTACGTGATGAATATAAATATACCTTATCTGTGACGGTCGTCAACTTATCTTAACATTACGTGGAAATATGACTAACATAGTCGACCGGCACAATGTGTATTCGAAGCCATGGCGCGGAGGGACGAGGCCATGCGGCGGGTGGGGCGCGCGAGGGGTCACCGCGCACTCGAGCGCACACGTCACACGCCCCGATCCAGCGCTCGATATCACCGTCGATTCCGGGCCACCACATCCTACTACGAGCTGCACTCTTGGTTTTCACTATACCAAAGTGTGCCGAATGTAATTCACGTAATATCCGCTCTCTGAAAATAATGGGAATTACAATTCTATGACCTCTAAATACTTCCACTTCCAAATCTGTTTTATAGTGAAAATAAGGTTTTATTTGTTCGCACGTTAATTTTCTCGGCCAACCCAGATTCATGTATTTAATAACAGTCTTAAGTACTTTGTCTTTTTCGACTTCCCTTTTAATTTCTTCAAAAGAAAAAGGTTCCATGTGAGTGTCTAGAAAATTAAGCAATGTTATATCTTCTGACTGTTCATGGCTTTTGGATATTGGTAGGGGCGAACGGGAAAAATAATCAGCCACCAAATTGTTTTTACTTGTTATGTATTGAATAGTATAGTTGTATGCGGATAAAATTAGCGCATACCTTTGTAACCTCGATGCTGCTGTTACAGAAAGACCCTTATTTTGACCAAATATGGAAAGCAACGGCCGATGGTCTGTTTTCAATATGAATGGGGCTTCCCGCCCAAACAGAAATTGATGGAAGTGTTTTACACCAAATATTATCGCAGTGGCTTCTTTCTGAATTTTACTGTAATTCCTCTCACTCGCCACCAGCGATCGAGATGCAAAAGCGATAGGCCTTTCACGACCTTGCTTGTCGACATGTGCCAGCACCGCGCCCAGCCCAGCCGGGTGATTTTGTGACCATTGTACAAACACATTTTAATGTCACTTTTTCTTAATTCTTGATAACTAAAGTAATTTTTATAAATTTAATCTGAAATTACGCTAGACCCCGAGCCTGTATCAAACTCCATAAGAAAACGTACGTCATTTATGGTCACTCTAACTTTAATTGGATAATTGTTTACAAACCTTAGATTGAATAATTTACACTCCTCGCAATCGCTTCCACTGAGGCTGCCTTCCTCCTTAGACATCTTGTACAGCTGCGGGGCATTACATTACAGACCTTACGCATTACAGACCTTACGCAAGTGCCCTTTCTTATTACAACGTTTGCACGTATAACTTTTATATTTACAATGATCTTCACTATGAGATTTTAAACCACACACTGCACAAGGTTGATGCTGCACCGGATGAAGCGTATCCGCCTCGGCCGCGACCACGAGAGACCCAGTACACCGGCTCCTCCTTGATGGGCATGCTCGAACCTGCACCTGCGCCTGCTTGCTGGTATGCAGCACTTTCCGCCACAGTGAGACTCGCCTGACGCGCACACGCCGCTTGTTGCGCGACCTCCAAAGCCTTGCTCAAGGTTAATGTCGCTGCGTCCTGCTCGAATAATTTTTCGCGTTCTGGGCCAGATTCCAGAAATCAGAAATCAGAAATCAGAAATCAGATATTTTATTGTGGTACGTAGTTTAAAGTAGATGTTACATAGTATGTTTTGTCCTTACGTCCAGCCGCGATGCGTACAAATAATACAAATAACCAAATAAACAACAGGTGAGTTAAAAAATATAGGCAACAAACAATACATTAAACCATTACAATATTACAATGATGTCAAAAAAAAAATGTCAAATATATTATTATTGTATATCATATGTAAAATTGTATTTAGTAAAAGGTGATTAAAAAAAAAAAAAAGATGTCAATGGCAATAGTTTAGTAGATATAACATGTCAACACTATGCTAAATATTCACCTACAGAGTAGTATGCTTTATCAGCCAAATAATCTTTTAATCTAAGCTTGAACTTGTTTGGGTTATCTATATTCATAATTGAGACAGGAACCTTATTGTATATTGTCGAGGCCATTCCGAATACACTGTTGCTGAACAGTGCAGTTTTGTGTCTGGTAGCGCGTATATTTTTGTTGTTGCGGCGACTCTTCAGGTTTTCGAATAGGGTTGGGTTTATTTTAATAAACATTATTATTTCATATATGTATAAGGAAGGCATTGTTAAAAATTTATGGCGTTTAAAATATGGTTTGCAGCTGTCTGTTCTTTTTAACGAAAATATAGCTCTAATGCATTTTTTCTGAGACTTGAACGCAATTTCCCTATTTATTCCGTTACCCCAGAATATTATTCCGTATCTGAGTGTAGACACTACGTAGCCGTGATAAGCTGTCAGAACTGCGGTAACATCCACAACTTTGCGGAGCATATACAGTGCATATGAAAACTGGTTTAGTTTTTTGCTGACATTTTCAATTTGCTCTTTCCAGTTTAGTATATTGTCGATTTGTAATCCTAAAAATTTCGTTGATGGTACTTCGTCAATGTTATTGTCGTCGTGTTTGATAGTTAATGGTATCCGTTCTTTAATTTGTTTAAAGTTCATTATATATGTTTTCTTTAAGTTTATTTTTAAATTATTATGCTGTAGCCATGTTATGATGTCATTAAGTGAATTGTTTATTTCATTTTCAAATATCAAATTATCATTACTTACGTTTTTATAAACTACGGTACTGTCATCAGCAAATAGGATCATAGGGTTTGATGTCGAGTCAACAATGTCGTTAATATAGATCAGGAATAGCAGCGGGCCTAGAACGCTCCCTTGTGGTACACCTAGAGTTACCTTAGAAGGTTCAGATGAGTAGATTTGCTCCATGTTACTTTGGCCACACAATCTCTGAATTTGAGTTATTTGTTTCCGATCAGATAGGTATGATTTTATCAAATCTATAACGTTGCCTCTGACTCCGTATGTGTGTAACTTTTGTAATAATATTTTGTGGTTTACATAGTGGAACGCTTTTGTCATGTCCATATATATGGCTGACACAGGTATTTTATTGTCTAAATTGAAAACTATCTTTCCTATGAAGTCGTATATAGCCAGATTGATTGTTTTGTGTTTCCTAAAACCTTTTTGCTCGGGAACCAGAATATCATTCTTTTCGAAGTAGTTGTATAGGGCGTTATATATTACCTTTTCGAATACTTTGGAAAACACTGGTATTAGGGCGATAGGCCTATAGAAGTTCATATTTTCTTTATCTTCTTTTTTAAATAAAGGCTTGATTATCGACGTCTTCAAAGCATTTGGATACGTACCGAATTCGATGCATAAATTTACGATGTAGCTGATCACCACGCTTATATTATGTACCACATATTTTAATACTTTCGTGCAAATCTCGTCATACCCTATGCTGCTTGTGTTTTTAAGGTCATAATTATCCTTGTTATGTCAATAGGATTGGTGGGACTTAAATACATAGAATTTAATTTATTGTATGTCAAGGTTGATTTTAGAGGATGATTACTACGAGTATTATCTAATGGTTCTGGTATTGTGAAATGATTATTGAATGCTTTTGCTATGTCCGTAGGGTTTTTTATTTTATCCCCATTATGCTCAATTTGCTCTATTTGGTCCCTGGGGTGATTTGGCTTAGTACTATTAATAATATTCCATGTGGCCTTTGACTTATTTTGTGATGATTGGATATAATAGTTATTTTGGGATTTTTGAGTCAATTTTATAATTTTATGCAGTCTTTGGGAATAGGATTACTGCCATAGGAGCTCCCTTTTGCGTTTGCTACATTTTATAATACCTTTGGTAATCCATTTTGGCCTTCGTTTACTACTGATTTTAACTCTTATTTTGGGAAAACATAAATCATATAACAATTTGAAAATATCTGAGAACCGATCAAATGCGTCATTAGGATCTGATGTATTGTATACGTCAGCAAAACCCAATTTGCTAAGATGTTCTTTGAATTTAAACATATTTTCGAGACTATAGTCACGCTTCATAGTATACCAGTGACCAAGACTGCTGGTTTTTTTTACTGGACATTTAAGTATTTTTGCAGTGTGGTCTGACAGCGCAAATTCATGTACTTGGCTTTCTGCTCCGCGTATATTGTGAATTATATTGTCAAGGCAAGTACCACTACTCAGCCTTGTGGGTTCTTTGATTGATATTTTTAAATTGAAGCTTAATATAAGTTGTTGGAATCGCTTAGACATTGGACTAACTTTTAAAGTATTAATATTGAAGTCACCTACTATTATAAGATATTTATTATTGCATGCGTATTCCTGCAGAATGTCATAGAGGTTGTCAAAGAATGGATTTAAATCTGTCAAATGATATTTAGGGATTCTATAGATGCACATAATTATTATGTTGTGATTGACGAGTTCAATCGCAGAACATTCTAGTGTATTGGGTATGTTGAAGCGTCGTGAACCGTCAAGAACCAGGCCGAGAACAAATTTATCTCTGATCAACTGGTCAAATGCAGTACCAAAATCGCAGTAGACTGCCAGTCCTCGCAATCATGCCTGCCAGTCCTCCAATGATTCGGAGAATTTTCTGGTCGCATTATAAAATTTCGCCCGATCGGCGAATGTTGATCTCTTGGGAGTAAATTGATCTATGAGTTTCTGAACCAGATCATCGTACTTGACGTCTCCCAAATCAATAGGATGCACCAAATTTCATGCTAACCTATTCGAGTCATCGGAGAAATGAGTCAGCAGTACCGGCGCTTTGTCTTCCTCTTTCACATTATTCACCTTGAACCACTGCTTCAATCTACTAAAGAAGATCTCCCATTCATGGGTCTTGTAATCAAATGATTGAAGTTTTCCAACATAATTATGTGCCGACATAATTCCACGCGTAGATGATTAGATTTTACAACGACGATTAAAATAAATCCACCTCGGCGACACTGTAGTATAGGCGATAAGTGAAACGAGTAGTCACTGCAATAACTGGATTAATAATGGCCCGGAGCGACTCGACGGGCGCCGATAGATCAATTTACATTTAAGAATGACTTATAGTTAATAACGTTATTTATAATGGGGCAGTGAGGTGACCAACATATTAAGCAATTTTGTTTAAATCATTTTCACGTCTGATTACGATCACTTTTGAAGAGTCGTCGCGGCGCACGTGTATTTTACCGTGCTTTATCCACACAAATTTGAAACTCTTCTCCCGAGCAGTGGTCTTCGTTAAAGTGAGTAGTTTTTAGGGTTCCGTACCCGAAGGGTTCCAAACGGGACCCTATTACTAAGACTCCGCTGTCCGTCCGTCCGTCCGTCCGTCCGTCTGTCACCAGGCTGTATCTCAAGAACCTAGCTAGCTAGAGAGTTGAAATTTTCACAGATTATGTATTTATGTTGCCGCTATAACAACAAATACTAAAAAACAGGATAAAAGAAATATTTAAGGGGGCTCCCATACAAGAATTCTTTCAATACCACATACAAACTTATGGATGCACCTGGTTACGTACATGGAGTGTGAAAGTAACCGCACCAATAACTTTGTAAACAATATTTTGCTGTGTAAAATCCAAACTATTCACTCCACACCATCGCTTCCATTGAACGGTGGTACGGAACCCTTCGTGCGCGATTTAGACTCGCACTTGACCGGTTTTTTCTGATCCATACTCAAGTGGTCATTAATGAACACTCTGCCAGTAGCTCCTTGGAACCCGATATCCGCGGCCACCAACTTTTCAGCACGTGCTGCCGCGATGAAATCTTCCTTAATATATCTGTTTAAAAAACCGACTATTATCAGTTTCTCTTTAGTACTGTGCATAGGAACCCTAGATATATAATTAATCTGGGACTTAGGCACAGCGTAACCAATTTTGCTGCTGACCTTCTCAACGATTGAAAAGAGGTTTTCATCCTTCTTGATAGGTACTCCCTTTAATTCAATATTGTTCAGCCGCGATCTTTGTTCCTGGGCAGATAATTCGAGCTTTGTGTTGATTATTTTCTTTTGCAAATTATGGACACTGTCCTGAAATTTCTCCAGGTTGGTCACCCTGGTCTTACCACTAGTAAGCCTTCCACCGAGCTCCACGACTTTTTCACTCATGTAGATGCATGAGTCTTTGAGGTCGGACAGCTCTTTTTTTATAGTCTGCATATGCAGACTAGGGAGATATCTTCCTTGAGTCCTGTCATGCTGCTTAAGCGCCATATGTCTGGCATGTCATGGCGCTCCGGGACCTTAAGGTCCCGGAGCTCCTTCAATATGGTGTCCAGAGAGGCAGGCTCGCCGGGGTTGGGTGCAGCAGGTGACGGAGCACGGCACGTTGGACACTTCCACTGTGCCCTTTTGTCGGGTCCGTATCTCCTCCAGGTGGTTTCGGCAATGTTCGCACAGCTGAAGTCCAGCTGGTTTTTGCAGATCGAACATTGTACCCCATCATTAAAATTATTTTTACAGACAGCACACTGCATTGTTGCTAGTAAGGAGCCGATAGGACGAAAAACAGTAAAAAATTATACGTGTCGTAACGCGAGCCAAAGGTTGATGGTAAATTTCAATGTTGGTGCGGGAGGGACACGCGCATGCGGAGTGAGTGTTCGCACGAGACTATTAAGTTCATATGTATTTTTTAATTTTCTTCATCATGTCTCTACACGTGAAAACCTTTTATTGGCCTTCTGTGTTTATTATTGTTTCTATATATGTATAATGTGCTGTTAATTTTCCCAATATACAATAAATAAATAAATAAATATTCGCGTGGCTACAACATTTCAACAAGCTATGTTAACTTGCCTAAAATTGACGATTACAAAAATATCATATCCAGGAGTTTGTAAGATTATACGCTGTCACGCTCCAACTTGACTGCTTTCATTAGAATATTTCTTAAATATGATCTTATCTCGCTGCGAGTTTTTATTTTGGTGTGAAGGTTAGTCTATGTCCTATTCCCATTTCTAATCTATTCCTGTACCAACATTTAAATTGGTTCAGCGGTCTAGGAGTGGTTGCTAAACTAAGAAACATATAGACTTTCACATTAGTATGCATTTTATGTTAAGCACATAATGGGTTCTCTAACATCCGGCATTGTATAGCCCTAGAAGACATGGCGAGAAAACCTCGAGGGATATTCGGAATTTGGTTGGAGCTAACGGCAGGTTGTTACACGTTGCAGCAAGTACTACAGCTCGGGCCTGGGCCGCGAGCGCGTGCTGTCCCCGGGCGCAGTGCGGGCCGGCCACTACTGCACCTCACTGTACGAGCAAGACTGGCATCGCTCGCTCATCGTACAAGTCCAGGACGTTGACACTGTCAAGGTACGCCATCATCATAGTGCTTTCCCCGGGCGCCGTGCGCGCCGGCCACTACTGCACCTCGCTGTACGGACAAGACTGGCATCGCTCGCTCATCGTACAAGTCCAGGACGCTGACACTGTCAAAGTACGCCATCATCATAGTGCTGTCCCCGGGCGCAGTGTGCGCCGGCCACTACTGCACCTCGCTGTACGAGCAAGACTAGCATCGCTCGCTCATCGTACAAGTCCAGGATGCTGACACTGTCAAGGTACGTCATAGTGCTATCCCCGGGCGCAGTGCGGGCCGGCCACTACTGCACCTAGCTTTACGAGCAAGACTGGCTCGCTCATCGTACAACTCCAGGACGCTGACACTGTCAAGGTACGCCATCAACTTTACACATTAATAGAAAAATTCAAATAATAGAATGAAAACAGTTTGGCAAATAATAAACCGCGAAACTGGCAAAGTTATACCAAGGGACAATGATTTCTGCCTAAAGATAGGTGATGATATTGTTAAATCCAGCGCTGATGTTGCTCGAGCTTTTGAAACATTCTTCACCAATTTACCCGTACTCACAACAGACCGTCTAAATTCATCTCCATATGAAGCAAAGACTTTATTAAAAAATAACACTAGTGTCAGTAATGTATATTTAAAATTTCATCATGTATATCCCCAGGACATTGTCAAAACGTTTAAATTACTTAATTTAAAAAATACGGAAGACCTGTGGGGTATATCAGTCAAAGTCATTGGTTCAGTAATTCTAGTTATAGCCCCACACTTAGCTTATATATTCAATAAATGTGTTGACGATGGGGCTTTTCCAGACCTCATGAAACACAGTAAACTGATACCTCTGTTCAAGTCGGGAGATAAGGGCGATACTTCAAATTTCAGACCAATATCTGTTCTTCCAACACTAAGTAAAATATTTGAAAAGATTATACTCAATCAAATGCTCTCACACTTCAACCGTACAAACAACTCCACGCTAAACAATATGGTTTCACTAGGGGCAAATCGACTACGGATGCAGGTATTACCGTTATATCTCATATTTATTCTGCATGGGAGGCCGCACAGGATGCTATCGGAGTTTTTTGCGACCTGTCGAAGGCGTTTGATTGTGTTGATCATAATACGCTATTAATTAAATTAAATCATTACGGAGTTAGAAATAAAGCATTGGATCTACTAAGATCATACCTAAGCAATAGAATTCAAAAGGCAGAAGTTAACGGCGTAAATCTGATGGATCGGGTGTTAAAATTGGCGTTCCACAAGGTTCCATATTAGGCCCTTTCTTATTCCTGGTATATATTAATGATCTGCCTTTCATGGTGGAGAAATTAACTGACATAGTGTTGTTTGCTGATGATACTTCAATGGTCTTCAAAATTGAATGAAAGACAAAAAGGAGACTTTGATGATGTTAATGGTGTTTTGTATTGTCTTTAACCTTGAATTGGTTCACAGTTAATAATTTATTGTTAAACGCTGGTAAAACCAAGTGTATCAAATTCTCACTTCCAAATGTCAGGCATGTTGAGACCAGTTTAGTGTTAGACAACAGCACGTTAGTATTAGTAAATGATACGAAGTTTCTTGGAATAACCATTGATAGAAAATTGCAGTGGGGACCCCACATAGATAAATTAGCTGGTAAATTAAGTTCTGCGGCTTACGCTGTTGGGAACATCAGACAAAGCACGGATGTGGCTACATCTAGGCTAGTATATTTTAGTTACTTTCATAGTGTGATGTCCTATGGTATCTTGTTGTGGGGGAAAGCAGCGGATATTTAAACTATTTTTATTTTACAGAAAAGAGCTATTCGAGCAATTTATAATTTAAAACGAACAGACTCCTTAAGAGAGCTTTTTATAGAAATTGACATACTAACAGTAGCTAGTCAATTTATTTTCGAAAATATAATGTATGTACGCAAGAACCTTACAACATTTTCCAAACTTAGCGATAGCTGTAATGTTAACCTAAGAAATAATCACAGTCTATGTGCGCCCCGTTTTAGACTCGCGAAGGTTAGCAATTCTTTCAAGGGTCAGTGCATTCTCTACTACAATAAGATACCTCTGGAGATTTTGAATTTGCCATTTGAGCAATTTAAAAAGCATGTTAAAGCGACTTTGTCGAAAAAGGGATATTACTATGTTCAAGATTACTTAAATGACAGGACTGTATGGGGTTAATCTGGCTCAACACAGACCTTGCTGTTAATAATTTTGTAATTATTTATTCCTGCTTATTAATCATAACAATAAAAAAAATCATATTTGTATTAGTTAAGCACAACCTATTTTTAAAAGAGATCTAAACATCAATCTGTGGGAGTTTCTACGCCCTTCTTCTCCCACAGTGGTCCAATGTAGAGAAGATGCAAAAAATGACGTTTGCTAAGTATATATAAATATCTACAGTAATAAAGTACTTTGACTTTGACTTTGACTTTGACATCATCATAGTGCTGTCCCCGGGCGCAGTGTGGGCCGGCCACTACTGCACCTCGCTGTACGAGCAAGACTAGCATCGCTCGCTCATCGTACAAGTCCAGGATGCTGACACTGTCAAGGTACGTCATAGTGCTATCCCCGGGCGCAGTGCGGGCCGGCCACTACTGCACCTAGCTTTACGAGCAAGACTGGCTCGCTCATCGTACAAGTCCAGGATGCTGACACTGTCAAGTTACGTCATAGTGCAATCCCCGGGCGCAGTGCGGGCCGGCCACTACTGCACTTCGCTGTACGAGCAAGACTGGCTCACTCATCGTACAAGTCCAGGACGCTGACACTGTCAAGGTACGCCATCATCATAGTGCTGTCCCCGGGCGCAGTGCGGGCCGGCCACTACTGCACCTCGCTGTACGAGCAAGACTGGCATCGCTCGCTCAATGTACAAGTCCAGGACGTTGACACTGTCAAGGTACGCCATCATCATAGTGCTGTCCCCGGGCGCAGTGCGGGCCGGCCTTTACTGCACCTCGCTGTACGAGCAAGACTGGCATCGCTCGCTCATCGTACAAGTCCAGGACGTTGACACTGTCAAGGTACGCCATCATCATAGTGCTGTCCCCGGGCGCAGTGCGGGCCGGCCACTACTGCACCTCGCTGTACGAGCAAGGCTGGCATCGCTCGCTCATCGTACAAGTCCAGGACGCTGACACTGTCAAGGTACGCCATCATCATAGTGCTGTCCCCGGGCGCAGTGCGGGCCGGCCACTACTGCACCTCGCTGTACGAGCAAGACTGGCATCGCTCGCTCATCGTACAAGTCCAGGACGCTGACACTGTCAAGGTACGCCATCATCATCAGCCATGTCAGGTACCCCACTGTTGAGTAGGCCTCCTTAACGTTCCCGGCTTCTCTTGATGACAAGTGACCCGCCCATCCCCATTTTAGTTTCGTGATTCGCTTGCGATTTATTAACAGTAATTACCAGCTTTGTTTGATCCGCCTTTGATCCCTAACTGAACGCGTTACCGTCCCCGGCAGGTGCGGCACATCGACTACGGCACCGTGTGCCGCGTGCCGGCCGCGTCGCTGAAGCCGCTTCGGCGCGAGTGGGCACAGCTGCCGGGCCAGGCCTTGCGTGCGCGCCTGGCCGCCGTCCGCCCGGCGACCGGCTCGAGGCGCTGGCCGCACGCCGCCGCGCGCCGGCTGCTGGACCTCGTGCGGGACAAGAAGCTCGTGGGGAGCGTGCTCGCGGTGGACCGTGAGGTGACTCTACTCTGCTCTCTCGAGAATCATCGAGGATTCTTATCGTCCCGGGGGTAGCGATCGGTAGCGAGCGAGCAACATCGCTCACGCACGACTAAATCACGATCAATAACTAAATCACGGTCGGATGATGATTCAGCGTTTATCCCTCCGGATTAATTAGTTAATGGCTTAGCAAATGGGTAGTGTCACTTTGCGTGTAGACCTGTCTAAATATTGATAGACCTATCACCACATTTATCAACTCTGGCAGATCTCCACACCCAATAGGACCCACGCCACCAGTGGAAGAAATGACAAACATTGCCCTTGAATGAATGGAATGAATGAATGGATGTTGCCTCTCGGACCGGAGCGGAATGACCGGAGCAGGTTTTAAAGTCAGTCTTGTGGCCAACATGCCAGAGTACACAATTTTTTAAAGGAGGGGGAGTGACCGGCCCTTAAAAAGATGGAAAAGAGGGTGATGTCAATCGACAATCGACCGACTCTTCAGCCTAAAGAGGGTGATGTCAATCGACAATCGACCGACTCTTCAGCCTAAAGAGGGTGATGTCAATCGACAATCGACCGACTCTTCAGCCTAAAGAGGGTGATGTCAATCGACAATCGACCGACTCTTCAGCCTAAAGCCAATACAGGATATGTGGAAAAAGGGGAATGTGGGGTTTGGAGAGCAGTAGTTGTTTTCTTAAATTTCTTGCCGTCACTCAAGTTTCCAGCATCATTGTTTCCGTGTGCTGACTCCTGTTTCTCTTGCTTTTCCTCGGAGCTATCAGTTTGTTATTTTTTCCAAGACGACCTCTTTTCACGGCCTGGGGCATTTGTCATTATCTCTGAGATGCTTCGATAGTTGTTTAAAACTACGGTTTTCTTTTGTCTAAATAAAGGTAGTCGTATTTTGTCTTCACAAGATTATGAGCGGGTTTATTGTCTGTCAGCCAGTCGCCACTCGCTATGCCAAGATTCTATATCTGTCCGCGTATAATCCGTCCACTTTTCAAACTAATTTTTACGGGGCCTATTCGTTCATGTGCACGGACTTTGGCGTTTTGGACGACGGTTCTTGATAATTAAACATAAATTAACAAATATAAACAGGCACATACAATGCTTCTGACCCTACTAGGATACGCTGTGTCGTGGGACCTGGGGAGTTCACCCCCCCCCCCCCCCCCACGTTTGTCACCTGCCCTCATGTACATGTCCACGCCCCCGCCCCCAGGAGAGCATCCTGGAGCTGTACCTGGTGGACACGGCGACGGACGAGGACGTGTGCATCAACGACGTGCTCGTCGCCGAGGGCTTCGCGGACGCGCACTCCGGCCCCGCCGCCCCCGCCGTCCCCGCCGCCCCCGCCCAGGTCGGTACCTCCGTCGCGGTCACCTCCGCCGTCGCGGCCGGCTCTATAGCCACCGCGGTGCACGCGTTCCTGCGCCGCGCGCCGAGCACCCGCCGCGACGACGCGAGCCGGGTCAGCGACAACAGCGACTCCGTCTCGCAGATCGTGGACCGTGGACCGCGCCGCCTCGAGACCTGGGAGTGCGACGAGTCGGCAGCCGGCAGCCTCGCCACCTCCTTCCGACTGACGAGGCTGCGGGAGCTGCAGGAGAAGCTGAGGAGACGGGAGCAGAAGGAGGACGAGACCAGCGGGAGTCGAGTGTCGCAGCAGGCGCAGGGTGCTGCTGCAGTCCAGGCTGGCTCCTCCCGCCTGAGGAGACTGCAGGAGCTCCGGCAGCGGCTGCGGGAGCGGGAGGAGAAGGAAAGGGGATCGAGCTGCAGTGACGTCACGGTGCGCAGCCGCGTGCTGCAGCTGTGGCGCGCGTTCGCCAAGAAGCAGATCGACTCTCATGAACACTCATCTGTAGAGTTTTAGTTATAGGGCTCAGCGAAATGAAATCATTCATACTGGTCACATGAATTTGTCACTGACTCGCTTTCTGCCTAAAATGCAGATGTTGATATAAAATAGTAATGAAACCTGTGTCGCATGATACACCTGGGTGTGGTGTTAAACTCGCACAACTCTCCCCTCCCCTCCACCTGTCGATTCGCCTACCCCTAACAGTGAAACATGTCGCCATTAACGGAATTATCACTTCTTTGGGAACTTACCTATAATATATTGAAGTGACAACAATAATCGAGAGAAAAGTTCAAATAATTATTGTTTCAACCTCTTTTTAGGGTTCCCTACCCGAAGGGTGCCAAACCGGACCCTATTACTAAGACTCCACTGTCCGTCTGTCTGTCTGTCCATCTGGCACCAGACTGTACCTCATGAACCGTTATAGTTAGACAATTGAAATGTTCACAGATGATGTATGTCTGTTGCCGCTGTAACAATAAATACTAAAAAACAGAATAAAATAAATAGGGGGCTCCCATACAACAAACGTGATTTTTTTGCTCGTTTTTGCTCGATTTGGTTGAAATATTCATAAAATGTTTAGTTATATATTCAATTTAAAAATAAAAAAGTAAATTAAAATAAAACAAATATTTAAAGGGGGCTCCCATACGACAGACGTTTTTGTTGTTGTTTTTTTTTGCGTTTTAATAGATAATGGAACCCTTCGTGCGCGAGTCCGACTCGCACTTGGGCGGTTTTTCTTTATTTGTAAAAGAGGTTGAAACAAGAATTATATCTAACGTTCTGATTGGTATTTTTTTAAAAGCGATTGGAATTAATTGTTGGCTGAATTACATGACAAGCCTACTGAATGCTGCCTTGTGAAAATTAATAGTGCCCTAATATTTTTCTTGGTTTTCATGCCACGCTATACCAAGTATTTACTACAATATACTGTGATGAATGTGGTTTATAATAATAATATTCTATAAATGTTTAAATATTAATACAATACAGGAATTAAAGATTCAGAATTTTTAATTTTCCGAATGCCAGTCCTAAAAAATGTATACAAGTTTCTTTTTTACTGTATATTTTCTGGTATTCGTATTGTTATTGATGGATAAAATAAAATACCAAAGCGAAAATCAACTCGATGCGTGTAATGGCGGAATATCAAGTCCTAGTAGTTTTTACAGTGTTGCCATATATGTCATACACAAAAATCTTAAAGGTTTAAAAAATAACAAATACAATTGAATGTGTCGCTTACAATCTCACCCCTAGTGCTGATGAGCAAAGTCAGCACTACAAAAATATATAAAAATTATTCTACGTTATTAACTCTAGATGACAGTAAAGCGACCCGCGTGACGGGGCGGCGTAGCACGCCCGTGCGCGTGCGTACGTCCACTACACGCACACGGCCGTCCTCGCCGCGGTGCGCCGCACTCACCACACCGTGACGCCAGCAACCACGATCTACTTTAGGATCTACCAAGATTACATAATCTCCATCTCGTAAATTGTCTTGCTCAGTAGTCCACTTTTGTCGTGGTAACAACGTTGGCAGATATTCTTTCTGCCAGCGCCCCCAAAACATATCTGTTAAACGTTGTGCCGTTCGCCATTTTTTGCGAAGACAAAGGTCACTCTCGTCATACCTACCCAGTGGTGGCCCATTACTTGAAGTGCCTATTAAAAAATGGTTCGGAGTCAGAGCCTCTGGGTAGTTAGGATCGCAGGACACATGCGTTATAGGTCGGCTGTTCACGAGAGCTTCGACTTCTATTATTAAAGTGGCCAACGTTTCTACGTGTGGTGCACGCTCTTTAAGTATGACCCTTAATGCTGTCTTGATGCTACGTACCATTCGTTCCCATGCGCCACCCATCTCGGGCGCGCCAGGAGGAATAAATTTCCATTGTATTCCTCTTACCGAGCCATCTTCTTGCAGTGTGTTTCTGTTCAACTCCTTCAGGCTGCGCTTGAGCTCAGTCTCACTACCGCGTAAGTTCGTACCGTTGTCGCAATAGATCACAGCTGGAGTACCACGACGTCCAGACATTCTTGAGATTGCCATAATAGTCGAATCTGTCGTTAGGTTTTCGGTGATCTCAATATGAATTGCTCGAATGGTGAGGCAGGTAAAAACAACACCATAGCGTTTAGCCCTTCTCCGACCGATGGTGACCTCCATTGGTCCAAAGAAATCCATCCCTGTGAAGGTGAATGGTCGTCGATTGTGTTGGAGACGGGCCGCCGGCAGGTCCCCCATGCGTTGCGGGCGCGGCGCGGCGCGGCGGTGGCGGCAGAGCAGGCAGCGCGCGGCCGCGGCGCGCACCGCCGGCCGCAGCTTCACCACCCAGTAGCGTTGGCGCAGCTCGTTTACCACCAGCTCGTTCGCGCCGTGCAGCGCGCGCTTGTGATACCATTCCACCAGAAGGCGAGCTGACCTGTGCCGTCCGTCGAGTATCACTGGGCGCATGGTGGAGGTGGATATACCCACGGTCCTGTCAATCCTACCTCCAACACGTAGTAAACCCTCTTCGTCAAGATATGGTGTCAACTTCGCCAGGCGGCTGCTCGCTCTGACATCCGTCTTCTTTTGTAGACATTCAATCTCGTCGGCAAACGAGTCGTGTTGACTTTTCCTCAAAACCCAAACTTCAGCTTGGTTCATCAATGTAACGTCAATAGACGCTTGATCCTTGCGAAATAGAAGCAGTATTCTTGCCGTACAGCGCAGGAGAATCATCCATGATGAGATATTGTTCTCATTTGGTAAACAGAAGTTATTAGACTGGGCTTCACATACCACCGTCGCATTGAGGCTCCTCTGTTCACAGACAGCATCTTCGTTTATTCGAATATTCTTCAAATCCTTCGGCCAATGTTCTTCAGTTTTGCGCAGGAAAGTCGGGCCCTGGAACCACACCGCACTAACTTCGAGTGGTGGTGCGTCTTCTCGCGTGGCTATATCAGCCACGTTCACACTAGTAGGGACGTGACGCCATTCACACACTGTTGTTAACTCGTCTATTTCACCGAGCCTATGAGCAACGTATGGCTTGTAGCTCCTAGGGTCACTGCGAATCCATTGTAGTACGGTACTGGAATCCGTCCAAAAATACCGTTTCTTCGGTTTAATATCTTTATGTTCGCTTATCACGGTTTTTGCAAGGCGTGCTCCCATCAAAGCGCCTTGTAACTCCAGTCGTGGAATAGATATCGGTCGGAGTGGTGTAACTCTGCTTTTACTGGCTATAAAACTCACAAACACCCTCCCGTCAGCATAAGTGAAACGCCAATACATTACGGTAGCATACGCTTTCATTGAGGCATCACAAAACACGTGCAACTGCGTGTCAACAACAGTAGATGTATCTATAACATCGTGATAACGCCTAGGTATGCGTAGCTCACTCAGCTGTTTCAAATCGTCGAGCCACATCACCCAGTTCGCATGATCATTCGGTTGGATGCGGCAGTTCCAATCTACGCCGCTTCGGTGCACACTCTGAAAGATGATTTTAGCTTTTATGAGGAAAGGAGACAAAAAGCCATGGATATCATACACAGACATTAAAATGCTCAACATTTTTGCTTTCGTTGGTGGTTCTGTACCATCTAAAATAGACTGAGAAATGCGATCTAGCGAGATCTGAAACCCGAACGTATCGTCCGCCGGATGCCATATCAAACCGAGAGTGCGCTCACTTGTATTCGTAACTCCATGTTTGAATTGTACGGCAGTCTGCGCCAGCGCGTCTGTGGGAATGTTGTCTAATACTCTTTTGTCATTACTCGACCAGCGGCGAATCTCAAACCCACCGTGTTTATGGATCGATGTGATGTCGTGAACCAACTTGATGGCTTTCTCTGTGCTATCACAAGAGTACAGGCAATCATCCATATAATGATTGTTTATGATGACTTGTACAGCCTCAGGACACTCATCTTCATACTTCAGTGCGTTTTTGTTTTTGACATACTGAGCTATAAAGGGGGAACAAGTCGCGCCAAATATCAAACTTTGCATGACACATACTTTTAGTTTACTTTCAGGTCCCCTTTGCCATAAAAATCGCAGGACGTGTTGATCTTCTTCACGGATTCGAATCCTTAGGAACATGTCCTTAATATCGCCAATAATTACGACCTTATTCTCACGGAATCGCAGCATCATGCCAAATAATGAGTTGTACAAGTCGGGTCCAGTGAGGAGATAATCATTTAGACACATACCTCTGACTTTGGATGCGGCGTCGAACACCAATCGTAATTTTTCCGGCTTGTTGGGGTTTTGTACACCAAAATGTGGAAGATACCATACGTTGTTGTCGGTGGTGCTTGTATGGGTGCTCGCATCCAGCTCGCGTGCGTAGCCGTCGTCGAAGAGTTTGTTGACCTCCGCGGCGTACCTGTCGGCATACGCGTCGTCCTTCATGAACTTCCTTGTCAAGCCCTGTAATCGTAACAATGCATTATTGTACGAGCTGTTCGTCGGCATTAGAAACTCGTCCTTCTTGAATGGTAAGCCGACTTCCCACTGATCTCCAATGTTGCGCGCAGTGTCATCCAGAATTTGCGTTGCGCGAATGTGAGCCGTGTTCTCCCTGCATAAGGTCGAAATTCCAATGGAGTCAATTGCAAAGGAATTTCTAATTAGGTCATTCAGTTCGCTAATATTATTATCATTTTGATAAACATTTGAGTGAGCGAGATGGAAAATATGTTTACTTACGGGCGTGGGCGTATCGAAGTGAGTGCGGGCACAATTACCATGTATTGTCCAACCTAGGCGACAATGAGTTGCATAAGGCTCATTATAGTTCCCATGTAACAGCTGTAAAGGAGCAATCAAGTGATAATTATCCTCTCCTATCAACAAACGTGGCACAACCTGTTGTTTACAAACATGATCCTTGATAGGTATTAAATATTCACAGTCAAGTGTAGCAATAGGAGATAGGTTTTGCATGGGTAAATTTAACTTAGTTACACTACGCAACTTAATTTGGTAATTGTCAATACAGTCACTACCAGATATCGTGGCAGACACTTTTGGCGTTTCTGCCTGTAACACTTCAAGTCCGAAAGCATCAATAAACTTTACCGCACTTGAACTTTCAGGTTTCAGTCCTAACTCGTTTGACAGTTTGGCGTCTATGATGGACACTGACGCAGCGTCATCCAAAAGTGCATAGGTAGACACACGAATACCGCTAGGACCGCATAAATTCACTTTCACCACTTTTAACAATACGTCGCTCGAAGACATCGTCGTGGTGGCTCCATCTTCACGGCCGGCAACATGGGCAATGGTTTCACTCGGTGATGAAGTAGTTGATTCCTCCTCTTGATCCTGGATAACTGCAACCGTCTGCTGCGTCGGTTTCTTATAGTGCAACAGACTATGATGAGCTAACCCACACGCATCTATGTCGCATACAGGCGCTGGGCATGTAGTGCTATCGTGGCGTGCTATTAAGCAGCAAAAACAAATACCGTTAGCTTTCAAGTACCTCCATCTGTCTTTGCGCATAGCTCGCTTGAATCCTCGGCACTCCGTCAACAAATGGTTTTCCCGTTTGCAAAATTTACACTTGTTGTAACTAGGGGCGTCCATAGCAGTGGTCACGAAAACATTACGATTTCGGTGTTTATTATGATCTGGACGTTGGGATGATAGCTCAGGTTTCCTCGGCGTTATGGTGACTGAAGGTTGTTGTTGTGGCTGTCTTGCCCCTCCCACAATTGACAATACCTCAATCTCATGCATCAAAAATGTAGCCAATACTTCAAGCTTGGATTTCCCTTGTAGTATCTTCTCATATGCATACTCTGTCCACTTTGCGATGAGGGTACTGGGTAACTTGGACATCACTGCATCAGCCAGCTCGGGACTCCGCAAATAATCTTCTTGCTTCAGGGCACGGATGGTTGCCACACAATTGTTTACTTTTATAGCAAATTGTGACAGGTCCTGCTGATAAAATGTTGGCAGTGCCGGTAACTTTCTCAACTGGGCAGTAATATTATTTATAATTACATCAGGGCGGCCGAACCTCAATGCTAGGGCAGCTATGACAGCTGTAGGTGGAGTATTTCCAATCAATAAATCCGTCACCGAATCCAGCGCCTCACCTCTGAGTGCCTTGCGCAATCTCCATAGGTTTTCACTGTCATTGTAATGACATAAGCGGGTTGATTCCTCGTATGAACTTTTAAAATGCAACCACTCCACACAATCACCACTGAAGCTGGGCAGATCCTTGGGCGTTGATAGACGACTCAGTAAGCGTTCCTCCCTGTGTGACGAGGAATAGTCTATCATGTTTTTTAACTCATGCGCGAGCTCACGGATGCCGGCGACAGATTGATCGGCGTGTGCCACTAGTGGCGGCGGGGCGGCGACTGGATCCAGAGGAATGCAGCCAGCCTGGCTTAGACCAGGTTCATTGTGTACCCAGGCGCTAGTGTTGAATTGCTTTTGCTCACTATTTAGTGAAGTGATACTGCTTGACTCTTTGTCGTCGTTTTCAGTTTCCAATTGCGCCAAATTGACCTCGAGGCGTTTGTCAATGAGCTCAAGTTCAATCTTTGCCTTTGCTTCGGCAGCCTGTAGTTCCAGCTGGGCGCGTCTAGCAGCTGAAGATGCTGTCGATTTCCTCGAAGTAATGGAGGCGTTGGAGTTTCTTACGGAGACGTAAGGCGTAAGCTTTTGTTCGTCTTTGTTCGACATGTTGGGACTAACCTCTTTGTTGCCACGAGGTGTGCTGTCGAGTTTCCTCTGGTATTCCTTGTGCTGCCGTCTTGTTAGTACGTTGGGAGGCGGCGTATTAAACATCAGCGTAGTTGTGCTGGATAAATCCTGCTCGAAGTGACCAAACTTGTTATTGATGGATAAAATAAAATACCAAAGCGAAAATCAACTCGATGCGTGTAATGGCGGAATATCAAGTCCTAGTAGTTTTTACAGTGTTGCCATATATGTCATACACAAAAATCTTAAAGGTTTAAAAAATAACAAATACAATTGAATGTGTCGCTTACACGTATTTTCTGTGACGTTTCTTCAAATTTACGGTTTTCGATTTTTTTATTTACTTTTGATATTATGACCATGCTTCTTGCAAATTTTCATCATTCTGGGTCCATGGGAGGTACCTTATTTGATAAATTTGGATTCCCTGAAGAGTGTCGAACTGAGCGGAAATATTGCGCCATATCTTTTGGTGACGTTGATTTAAAAATTTGTTTTTTTTTCACAATTCTATGCAACGGCATACATTTATTTATTTATTATAATCAAGACAATTTGTGCCATTACAGCGAGCCAAAGCGACACAAACAATAACAACATTACATATTACAATAATTAATTATTCAATTAGAAAATAAGAGAAAATGAAAAAAAAAATTAACTTAAAAATAACAGATTATAAAAAATCACGTACACAATAATAAAATAAATTTAATTTGATTACAAAATTCAATAAAATTCAATATCTAGGGCAGCTCAATTATACGTCTCTCTCGCAGAACCTGCCACACTCTCGCACAATATCTCTCCGTGCATCACCAAACAGATCATTCATTGGTTGCCGCCAAGAGTGCGTTGAGGCTGTCCCGCGCCCGGACCAGCGAAGACTGCCGGCGCGCCTTCGTACGGTGCGAGCAGCCCGCTGTAAGTTTTAGCAGCTGGTGTGTGCGTGCGCGTAGGCATTTGTCAGGCACGTATAGCGCGCATACTGCACCGACAAGCGTTGCGCAGTCACTGGCGCCTCGCAACAATCGACACACAGTCAGAAGCTGTTCGGTGTTATGTCTCACCTCTAGTGAGTTAAATCCAAGCATACCCAATATGAAAGCGGATGGATAAAGGTAAGGGTAATATGGATAAAGTATTTTACAGGTATCGTAGGAAAGCTTAATGTACCTTCTAAGGACGTATGAGCTTTCATGTGGATTCCAAACGACTGAGTTCGATTCGTGTTTGGTTCTCACTGGGGCCGTGTAAAGAAGCTGAACCACACCCAGATTATTGATTCCCTTACTATTCCTAAGTAACACAAACACTAATCTTTTGAAGCAATCTTTGGCAAAAGTGCTTATTTGCTAATGGAATGT
This sequence comes from Argyresthia goedartella, assembly GCA_949825045.1. Classification (NCBI taxonomy): domain Eukaryota; kingdom Metazoa; phylum Arthropoda; class Insecta; order Lepidoptera; family Argyresthiidae; genus Argyresthia; species Argyresthia goedartella. The sequence goes on along the minus strand of OX463827.1, from coordinate 1,663,657 downwards.
AAGTTTAGGGTCGAACGTAACACCGAGGTCCATTATCGTATACACTCGAGTTAATCACTCCGTGCCGAGTGCATACGCCGCGCTAAAAGGCCGAAGAGAGGGCGTGAAGGACATTATACAACACTTTTCAGTGTTAAAAAGGAGTTTGTTGTTCATTCTCCATCTATGAACCGTATCTAGATCTTCCTGTTGTAGTGGCCTGCAATAATCCTCTGACTTCACGGGAAGTTTCAGATCGTCCGCGTACAGGAGGCAAATAGCGTGTTTCAGCTCAGATTCTAGTTCATTTATGATGGTGATAAATACCAACGGATCAAGAAGCATTGGCTACCACCCGACCTTGTTTGGTACGGCTGGGACTCAAAACAGCCGTGTTGCACATATTTCTGGCAGTTCTTCAGGTAGTCAGCGAAGAAGACCAATAGCCTTGGGTCAAATCCAATGGCACACAATTTATTCATGAGGAAGTCTCGTTATCGACTCTATCGAACGCCTTACGGAAGTCCAGAGAGGCGACGTCCACCTGTCGATACGATCTCTGAGACCAACTCAGTAAGTCGGTGATTACTGAGCGACGGCTCTTGATTCCGTGTTGCGAGTTTCTCAAGAATGTTCCAATCTGTGGACTGATTTTACCGTTTACGATTGACTCAGACAACTTTGCTAAAGACATTACATGAGTACTTGATATCAATATCAATTTGATACCTTCATGTGTTCTTGAGAAAAGGGTCTACGAGAAAAAAAGAAAAAAGAACGGTCAGACGGACATGAAAAAATATGAACCCTAAAAGGGTTCATGTTTTTTCCCTTGATGATGTGTAAATTGCCAAAAAATCACGCTCTTTGTACGGGGACTCAAAAATTCACAATTCGACTGTTTTTTAAAATGTTGGTTACGCGATTATTCCGTCAATTATGAATTGATTTTGATGATTCTTGTTTTGATTGGTAGGTAATATACCTACCAATCAACACATATAACAACATACTTCAGAGGTGGTCCCATATAAATTTTATGAAATTTCATTCAGCTTTTTTAAAAAAATCAACAAAAACAAAAAAAATATACACAGATGACGTTCTGGTTTGTGGTTCTGCAGCAAAAGTTTTGATGAGGACTTTTCATGTACACCGACTTCATTCGCATCCCGACCGGGGAGGAAGAAATAGGGCTTGAACTTGAAGTTGGTTTTTTAAAGTTGTAACTTGGTGAATTATCTCTAGTTCATGTTTGCCTTTAACACTTTTATCTACACACGCGTAACTATTATATTTTTCCCAAAAAAGTAAAACATCCCCTGACGGGGCTACATTTTACGGTTAGGGCGGATAAAGCGTCAGGTGCTGAAAGGGGGAGAGTTGTGCCATTTTAACACCACACCCAACATCAATAACCATACTTTATTAATTAGCTTGTCTGAAAACAGAATTACTCTACTATTAAACGAAACTTGTTTATGATCTCGTTCATGATTTGTTTCAAGATCGTGGACTCTTTAATAAGGCACATTATTTTACATTAAGACGTGACTTTTTTAATTTACCGTTATTTACCTATCAAAAAATATTTTGTCTCTTATAATAAGATCAACATATTCATTTAACGGAGCTGCTAATATGAAGCGTAATTGATCTATCGGAAAATATTTACTTTAGTTTTTCTACTTCTTTTGTTACATCTTGTTTATATGAGTAGATTATTGGGTACTGTTATAAATGAATATTGTAGGACCATTGTAACGGGTCCCATTTGACAACTTAGCTTAGGTGACCAGATTTAAAACATCCATTAAATTGAATGAATCGCTACGGAGTTCAAACATCTGTGAATTAAAAGCATCGCATTCAACTGTTTTTGATCATTTTTTTCGGTAACATCTCTATTGTTTAAAAACTTAGAAGATTTTTCGACGTCACCTTGTAACGATGTTCAGTTTTATAGAACAAAAATTGTTTATTAGTCAAAGTAAGTCGTAAAACTGAAAAAATGTGGATATTGCATGCAATTCTAACTTTTGAAAAAATTTAAGTGTGAAATGGGAGCGCTTACAATGTAGGAATATTTTTGATTGATTTATTGTATAAAGTTATCTGTATATTTTGAGTAATCTTTTGATGTAAATCAATAAAGTTTCTAGCTGAGGCAATTCATAAGAATCGTGCACGTTGTGATAAATCTTAAGGATTTAGGTAACCTCCACAAGCAACTTGTGCGCGACCTATGGTGGCCTGTTTGCATGAATACATCGCCGCCACCTGTATGGGAATTTTGAATGAATGTGCTTCTCTAAGGCCCAAAATCTTCGGTAGGACCACATTTTATAGGTTCTAGGTTGCGTGGAATTAATTTCGAAGGTCTAATTTGTGTTTCAAAATCAATTGCAAGGTCAAAATATTTTAATATTACCTAAATTTTTCTTACTCTGTCAGTCGATTTTAATTATTGACATATCAAAGAACGAATTCATTTAAATATCGTGGTTGATCTATATGGAGAATAATTTGTGACATGTCCTTATCTGGCATCTCGGTTGGAAGTTCGCCGAATCCAGCCTAAAAAGCTAGCGACCTAAATTTCACTACTCAACAGTTTTTAATTTCTGACATATCAAAGAACGGCTATTCTCTGGCATATTGTGCCTAATAGAAGCCCATCTATTAAAAATACTCACACTGATGGCGGCCATATTGGATTTATAGCAAACAGGCCACCAGACGTCGCGCACAAGTTACTGGCGTTGGTTTCCTAAATCCTTAAGGCCTTACCAAATTTCAATGACTTGTCACAAAGTGCACGATTCTTATAAATTTTGAATAATCCCTCCTCAGATATTCATATTTCTTAAGTAAAATTGTTATCGACAAAGTAAATCACCTTAAAATTGGCATGTCTGAAGATGGCGTTTTAAATTGAATAAATTGTTGTTTACCTATTTGATAATCAAATTTCTCTTGTCGGTGTTTCAGTCATTAGGGAAATGATTTACATGCAGTTTGCGTATTCGAGCACTTATATAATATAGGATATTCCCTTATCCCTCTAACTAGAACTGGCGCTATTTCTTTTGTCTTCATATTTTTCACTAACATTCAACATAGACATCGGGGGTTATATTCGGTTGAATCCGACCTCGATATCACTCCACACACCACCGCCACTCGCGTAGCTCTCGGAGCAGCGTAGCCTCCGATGTCTGTGTGACCACCCGGCCACTGTCCGTCTCGCGTGTAACTCTATCGGTTGGTAAATGTCGGGGTCGGTTGGTTCGCAGACACCGGAGGCGTACCTGTTCCCGCGCTTCGAGGCGCTGGAGTGCGGCGAGACGCCCAACTACGAAGAGATCGCCAACTACCTGCGCAACGGCATCGCGCTGCAGTACGTGGACGAGTACCGGCGCCACGTGCCGCTCGACACCGAGGAGTTGCGCGTGCCGTTCGACTACGTGGTGCGCGCGGCGCGGCGCCGGGTCGAAGCGGGCGACGCTGCGGGCCAAGCTATGCTCTTTCAGACGAGCATGATGACGCTGCCGCGCTCCGGGCTCTCTCAACCTGACGCGCCAGGGTCGCCGGGCTCGGGGTACTTTCAACCGGGCGGACCGACGCCACCGGGCACCGGGCACTTTCAACCGGGCGAACCGACGCCACCGGGCACTGGGCACTTTCAACCAGGCGGACCGACACTAACGGGCACTGGGCACTTTCATCCGGGCGGACCGACGCCATCGGGAACCGGGCACTTTCAACCGGGGGGACCGACGCCATCAGGCACCGGGCACTTTCAACCAGGCGGACCGATGCCAACGGACACTGGGCACTTTCAACCGGGCGGACCGACGCCACCGGGCATTGGGCCCTTTCAACCTTGCGGACCGACACCACCGGGCACTGGACACTTTCAACCGGGCGGACCGACGCCATCGGGCACTGGGCCCTTTCAACCGGGCGGACCGACGCCAACGGGCACTAGGCACTTTCAACCGGGCGGACCAATGCCATCTGGCACCGGGCACTATCAAACCGGCGGGTTGGCGCTTCCGGGACCAGGATATTTTCAACCAGGAGGCACGGCCAACGGTCATTTTCAATCAAGCCCGACGCCGCCGCAGCAATACTTACCGAACCAGATGAACCAGCTGAACCAGCTGAACCAGCTGAACATGATGGCGCTCTACCAGCGAGGCCCCGGCCACCAGTTCCCACCGCACGCGCCGCAGCTGCCGAGCCAGTACAACGCGGCGCTGCTGCAGGGGTACAGCCACCTGGGACAGCAGGCGCCGCCCCCGCGCGACCCCGCGGCGCCGCTGCTGCTGAGCGCGCTCGACGTGCGCGTGTACCGCCAGCTGGCGCGTGTGCACCGCGACACCGCCACGCTGCACCTGCTCGAGGCCCTGGCACGTGCCGAGGCGGGACCGGCGGTGACAGGCGAGACGGGCGCGACAGGCACCGTGAGCGTGCGGCGGCTGGACGCCGACATCCTGCGCCGGCTGGCGGCGGTGGACGCGGACACGGCGCACGCACACGCGCAGACGCTGCTGGTGCCGCTGGTGCCGCTGGTGCCGCCCGACCCGCCCGCCGCGCACTTCTTCAACTCGTCGGGCGACTGCATGCGGCCGCCGCCTGGCTTCGAGAACCACTTCCGCGGGGCCGAGCCGCATCCGCCCGACCTAGACTAGACTAACTGACAATCAGGCGCCCGACTCGAGTTCGCATCGTCGGTCAAACGACTATCCCAGTGTCGAGCGACGACTCACCGAAGCCGTCGGTCCCTTTCGAGGCCGAAACGAGAAACGAGAGGCCAAAATTGCTAAAAATTGTATATTTTATCGTGGTAAATTCGTAGAAATGTCAGAAGCATCATAATATTATCATATGCCAGGCTTCTGTAGAAAAGGCTTTACCCTTGATACTGGAAGTGAACCGCCGCGAGTGAACTTACTCTTCCTCGGATACCGTCCGCTAGCGGAGGCTGGGCCCGCCACAACTGACTCGAACACATCGACAGAACGACGTGTATAGTTATAAATTGATTAAGCTTTTGGAAGTGGAAATACATTGACGTATACGTTTACCTATTTTCTCAATAATTTCTTAATTTTAACCGCTGTTAAGTACAATAATTGTTGTTGAGTATTAAAATTTGTAATTGTTGATTTTTGATAGTAGTTTTTCATAGTTTGCCCTCAGAATATTTTCTTACATCTTTTGATATTCTAATTGTGTTCTAATCTAAGTAGCTATCCAACTTCCCGACATACCATGATCATTAATTCATTATTAAGTTGTTTTGTTATTATAAAATCCTTGTTTTAGTTCATAGAAAGCAAGTAATTGAGTATTGTACGTTTTTCTAATGTTTCTAATTAGGGTTTCGAAAAGCTAGTAATGTCATGGCTACTTTAAAATCCGAATATATTATCGACCACAATAATGTTTGGCATAAAAAGAATCATTAGAAAAATACTTTACAATAATTAGGAGCATCCGTGTCACTGGTCAATGAGCATTCTATTGTTATCTTGTTGTCATCGCAAGTAAGAGTACTTATTAAGAATTTATAAATAAGTATAAATGTAAAACATAGTTTAAGTGTCCTTATTTGATTTGATAAGATCAGATCTGATCTGTCATATAATCTGAAGGGTAATTATAGTCTTATGTGATATAAACAACGTGTCCATTTCGGTTGCTCGGCCAAATTATCCAAGCCTAAATTGTAATGATAAAAAATATATACGGAATTTGTCGAAATCTAAGCCTGCAGGCTTACTTGCAAACCAAAAATTTGTCGGAGCACATAAAAAGAAGTTAACATTTCAAGTTGGCCCCGCGAACGAAACGCGTAGGGTTGCGCGGCCTTGGGGATCTAGATAACAATGATGGCTAGAGATCTAATTCCTTTTGTCAATTAAAAAGTCAATTTGTCGATAAATGTTGGAAAAATAATTATGAGGAAAAGTTAAATACTTTTGGAAATTTGAACTTCCGAAGTTTTTGCCGCGCTTACGATTTTGTTATCCTTCATTATTTCCAAAGCCCAAGATTGTAGACAGTCAAAATCGGTTCTAGGTTTTGTCGGTACTAACGACAGCATCAAATATCACTATTATTGAATGTTTCAAAAGAAATAACTTCAAACCAAACCATGGGATTGTGGCTGCGCGAACGAAATGCTAATTTATGCGCTGTTTCACTATAATATCTAGGCACTCAGAGGGAAGGCCTTTAGAAAGACGACGGTTAGTATATTTATAGTAATAGTGTATTTATAGATGATTTCAAAATATGCGAACCGTCAGAAATAATTAGTTTTCGAGTTATGTTTTTTTTAATCTCCATTTCAAGCATTTGGGTCCGTGGGGATGTGGGAGTTTTAGGGTGAGGAAACGACGAATTTAGCCATTTTTTTAACGTTAGATATCATTCAAAGTTCATTGACCTCGTGGCTATTGACATTGAACTTGACCTTTCGGGTATATGTCTCAGAAAATTCTGAGATTTGCCGTTTTTTGGCGCTCGAAATTGTTTAAATCTTATTGACCTCGACTTTTCGTGCATATTTCGCAGCAAAAGCTTACTTTTGCCATTTTTTGACGCTCGATGTCTTTTCGATTGTCTTTTGTGCATTTTTTGGTTAAAATTTAGGGGGGTACCCCTTCCCCCCTGAAACCACTCCCATGAAAAGGTTATGCACAGTTCTTTATACAAATAACTTTTACAACCCCATTTTGAGATTATTTATCGGCAAAACTGAAAATTTTATGGGTATTAAGCAAGAAAGGTCAAGGTCAATCAACTTTGGCAAAATTAAGATTTTGCTGCGAAATAGGCACGAAAAGTCGAGGTCAATAAGATTAAACGATTTCGAGCGCCAAAAAACGGCAATACTGAGAAATTTCTGAGAAATATACGCGAAAGGTCAAGTTCAATGTCAATAGCCACGAGGTCAAAGAACTTTGAACGACATCTAACTTTAAAAAAAGGCCAAATTCGTCGTTTTCCCACCCTAATACTCCCACATACCCACGGTCCCGAAAACTTAAAATGACGATTTATGGTGAGCATAATTTCGATTAGTCGTTTCTATATAAATTCATTAAAAAACATTTAAGTATGAGCGGATTTGTGAGAGTATTTTTTTGTACAAAGAACAATACACCCTCACCTTTACGCCGCGCCCCGCAGACTCAGTGGGCGCTAATCTCATTCCCACCCATTCGTCACTCAGTGATCGTTTGCATCGCTAGTTGTTCTGTGTACATATTACATTAGACGAGATTGGGTGGGTTGAACAGAGTCAATTATGTATACGAATCCGATTCCTTCCACAGGCAACAAAAAAACTCCATGAAAACTTAACCTAAGGTTAGTTTTGATGCCTTAAGAATTTTGACAACTGTCACTACATACATTTTTGTGTGGACGTTCTGTTAAGTACAGCTTCCCACTTTTATAGGAATAGAGTATATTCGTAGTCTAATCGAAATATATTTACCCTACTCAAAGGAGATGATAGTATTAGTTTTGATATTACTCGCATTATATCCAGTTTAACGGACAAGACTCTTTCGAAGGAGTTTAAGTTGACGAAGAAACACATCTTTTACATTCAGTACCTAGGTATCATAGTGAGGGCAGGAACAGTGCACAAAGTAGCGTTTCGTTCGCGCGGCCCGAGCCCACTGGTCTGTAGTTTTTTTATATAGTAATAGTGATATGTGATGCTGTCGTTAGTACCGACAAAGCCTGAGACCGGTTTTGACTATTTATGGTCATGGATTTCGGAATTATTTCCTATTGAAGAATCTCGAAATAGTAAGTGGAGGATTCCGCGGCCAAAACTTCGGAAGTGCATATTTTCTAAAGTATTTAACTTTTCCTCATAATGATTTTCCCGACAAATTGACTCTAATCAACGAAAGGAATTAAATATCTAGCCATCGTTGCTACCTAGATCTTTATGACCGCGCAATTCTCCTACAAGTTTTTGGTTTGCAAGCTTAGATTTCGATAAATTCCGACAATTGTGTGGTGCATTTCATTCAAGGTTTGGATAACTTGGCCGATCAATCGAAACGGACACTAAAACTGTGGAGCTTAAGGTGATGCGAAAAAAAAGTGGGATTTTTTCGAATCCATTTACTCCACTATAAAGTCATCTACAGATTATTTTTTTGGGTTAACTTTCATTGACAATTTGATAAAGTAAAGTCACTGAAGTAAAACGCCATTGGTTGAAATTTTCTCGATAGAAATTAATTACGAAAATACCTCTGAATTGTTTTATTTTTTCCTGTAATTCTTAAATTATAACTAATTTCATCAAAATGAGGATATATGTATTCGTAAACATTCCTTGAAAATATTTTTGACAAAATAACGTAGTTTATTTTTAAACAAATTTTATGTGGTTTGGCGCTACGTTATTTTAGTTTGAGTCGATCGCATTGTTTGCGCTCTCTTTTCTTTCTTAAGTGCAAGTAAGTAACGCTATCACTTTCGTTTACATTCGTATTCCTTTTATATATATTTTTTCGTATCACCACTCCTTAAATCAAAGTGATATTTAGGTCCAAAATGAAAATTCAGTTTTGTCATATTGTAGAATAAGTTGAATCTCGTACAAAGTTACTGCTTTACTTATAATGGCTGAGTACAAATGAATGCATCTGTGCGGGGCATGGTAGCTAGCGGTCGGACCTAGACCGCTTGCCTTCGCCTTCTAATAGCCAGTAGGATCTCTGGTTTACAACAATGTAAGGCGTGTAAGGGTACTCCTCCGGCTGTTTTGACATTGCTTCCAGTATTACCTCCCTCACTCGCACAAAGCAACAGTGTCAACACATCTGGACTATCCCTTTATTATAAAATAAATTAAAATATGTAAAACGTATGACGCCCTACCATATTGAATCCATCTAAATCACTTGTTATAGTTTTAGTTTTTTTTATATGTCGTTTTGATATTAAAATATCTGAACGTCTTGAAAGTCATGTTGATGTGTCTTCAGAGTACCCGCAGACCACACACTTTGTGTGAGGCCGATAGTTTAGTCTGGTTGGCTCTATGCGCTTACAGAGCACCCGCAGACCACACACTTTGTGTGAGGCCGATAGTTTAGTCTGGTTGGCTCTATGCGCTTACAGAGTACCCGCAGACCACACACTTTGTGTGAGGCCGATAGTTTAGTCTGGTTGGCTCTATGCGCTTACAGAGTACCCGCAGACCACACACTTTGTGTGAGGCCGATAGTTTAGTCTGGTTGGCTCTATGCGCTTACAGAGTACCCGCAGACCACACACTTTGTGTGAGGCCGATAGTTTAGTCTGGTTGGCTCTATGCGCTTACAGAGTACCCGCAGACCACACACTTTGTGTGAGGCCGATAGTTTAGTCTGGTTGGCTCTATGCGCTTACGGAGTACCCGCAGACCACACACTTTGTGTGAGGCCGATAGTTTAGTCTGGTTGGCTCTATGCGATTGTAAGCAAGATATATCGATTCGGACCCTATCGGCAGAATCACGCTGGCAGGCCAACCAGACCAAACCGTCCCCGATCAAAAACTCTGTGGTCTGCGGGGAATCTCACTCTTTATTTGTGATCCCTATAACAAATAAATGATAAAGTTGAACTATAAAAATATTCATTATTTTGCCAACAGTCTTGATTTAAATACTTATTATTACATTGCATACTTATAATAACATTATTATCATACAAGTTTATCGTTGTCGATGCTTACTTTTATTCTGTCCTTACTCTAACATTTAAAGATCGAGCTTCTCACAAATGATACCAGTGATCAACACAATAGTCGGCCGTGTGGACCAATAGTGTGTGACTGGAGGATGTCCTCCTATAGGTTAGTCACTCAGTTACTGGATATAAGCCCACTCATCCGCGCCTAGGCATCGAATACCGTGAAATGGGGTGACTATGATTAATTTTAAAATTCAAATAAATGCCCGTTAAAAAAAATGAAAATAATACCATAGTGAAGACTCAGCATACAGAAGTAATATGGCGTGGTAAAAAAAAAAGTCGCTTGTCCTTTCCGCGAAAAAAAAGTTTTATGGCTTATCAAATTTATACTTAAAACAGGGTTACTTTGATAGCCATCGTTATTATAGTCGATACTCAAAGTAATGGCATTTTAACACAAAAGAATAATTTTACTCCTATTATTTATTTAATTTCAGAATTTTAAAGTTTTGTGGGGTTTAATTTGATATCGTTTTAAAAAAGCCAATTTACTGTTTCGCACGTGTATAGGTGTGTAATTTTGTGAAATCTAAAAAGCTAAATACGTTAATAAATCAAGCTTCTCATAGAAAATGTTTATTAGAAAATCTTAATACGTCTTTCATTTACAGCAATGAGATCAAAATGTTTTATTTGAATAAAATATCATATTATAGTAACTTTCACTCAACATTAAAAAAATGTGTAATCTTTTTTTAATGTAAAAAGACCTTAGAATAATAACTTGATTTATTAGTCTAAGCAAAAGCTTACACCAATAACTCAAATGATTATTATAAGGTCTTTTGTTTTAAACAATGAGATCAAATTCTATAAACATAAATCTAAAGAGGTACGGAACCCTAAAAAACATACAAACATAAACTTCTTACAAAAATCAACAGTTTAGCTACTTTTTGTAGGGTTTCCTCTAGGATTCCGCGCTATATTTTTTTTACTCTCGGCTGCCAGGTATTTTCTTATAGTTGAGTACCATCTTTTATCTACCGAAAAAAAAAACAGGGACGGCTTTGATTATCTTATTATAAACGTAATTGGGTTAAGATTGATAACTATCAAAGTTGCCCCGTACCAATTATAAAGTAGCCGTTGCATAAACTTCAACACCGAAACCAAAATAGCTGTCACCGGTAAGAAACAATATCACGACCATAATCACGAAGAATCATGTAAATACATAAGCAAAGAAAAACCTAACAGATTTGAATACTCGCTCTTGCACTAAACAAGTTTTCCGGCACACAATAATTGAAGTATTGGCGAGCTTATTTAAAAAAAAAAAAATTGTCGAACCACTATGCGCCCACGCCTATAGGTAAGATGGCGGATGGATATGTCCGAGTTGCCAGTACTAAAAAAACTAAGGATTCATTTATAAATTTCCAAGATTTATTAAAAAAAATACCAACAAAAGCTATCATCAATGACGCTCCATGTTTTTAAAGTCCCATTTCACGTTACCTGAATACTAGCTTCAGAATATCTCGTCTAAGAAGGGCGCAGCAGCAGCTTCTTGCAACACTTGGAAACCGCTTCACTAATCCCAGGCATTAGGCCAGGTCTTACGTCATGGGCGTACCCAGGTAGGGGCAGGTGGGGGGGGGGGGGGGGGGGGCTGCTGCCCCTCCCCCCCCTAGAAGATAAAATAAACGTCAATTTTCCTGGCAAGTGGGAATTAAAAACGTGTATGCTCTCGAAACAGGTATGAGCTGCCCCCCCCAGCTGAAATCCTGGGTACGCCCTTGTCTTAGGTACAGCCTATTTCTCTTTCAATCAATAACAATATTCTTTATTCTATTGGATACTTACATATCTCTTAGAGCACCTCATTCATTTAATACTAGGTGTACATTCCAAAAGCAGATACTTTGCAGAGAAGTACGCACAAGCAACTCTTCAACGGAAATACTTATAACTATTAATACATTGATTTCATTTATGTTTATTTTAAAGATAGCCAATGGAAGAACAAGCAGTTTATCCCCAAGGATTACGTCTTCTAGATAATTTCACACTGAGTAATATCCCTTCAAACATAATTTACTTAACGTTTTGAATTTGTGTCGGTAAGCCTCGAATAGTATCGGGGACCTTATTGTAAAATCTTATCCATTAGCCGATGACTGTATTGGGAACTTTGTGGATTCTACTAGAGTTCTAGTACCAAAATTATGGTTACTGCATTTTTTTGAAACAGGTGGATATTTTTCTGACATACAATATATTGATAAGAATGTACTGAGAAGGCAGAGTCGACGGCGTCCTGTCATTGACTACAACCTTTTGTGTTCTGTTACTATGGTCCAAGCGGTGAGGATTTTGTTGTATGGAGACTTCCGATAAATTCCTCTGCCTCTGAAATTTGGCATCTGATAAAGTCAAGTAATACAGATAACAGATGTAGGTACAATAATCCAACATTTGCTACGAGACGTTAGGTATTATTACCCTCTTAAGAATAATTCCTCAGTCTGAAATATTTCCTGTTTATGGACGTTTGTACTATTAAGAATAGGTATGTTTAAGAATCCAACATATTTTCGATTTCAGTGATACCTAAAATTAACTTTTTAATATTTTTCACTGAAAAATTACTCCAGCTATATTTTTTTTATATGTTTTATATCCTTAAATAAATAATTTCGTTCAGTATTAAATGCTTAGTGTGAAAAATTGCTCCATCCATTTTTATACCTTTAGTTATGAGTCGCTGTATTTTAATAGATTTTTCAATAATCCAACAACTTTTCCAACGGTCATATACTTTTAAGGATATTTTCGCTGATTTAGATGCAGACACATACCAAGCGACATTACGTTCCATGAAAGCACACGCCGCCACCGCCGCCGCCAAGACGGATGCCAGAACAGGGACAGGGTTTCTTCGGCCGGCTGCGCTCGTGTTAATTAGTATAATAAATTAAAAATAATGTTTCGAAATACACCTAATGAGTCCAGTTAGGAAAAAAAGTTTCGTTCAAAGGTGTTCGAACAGTTTACAATACCTATATAGGTTAGGTCTTACATAGAGAATATTCCTGTTGCTTCGTAAGTACACTCAGTACCTAACTACTACCTAATAATAATAATATAGCAAAATGCGAGTATTTACGATATTTAAGTAATTTATTTTTATTACCTACAAAGAGTTTGTATAATTGACTAACTTAATTCCACTATGAATTGAATCATTCTCTATCACATTCTCTGTCTTTTTTCTATTTATAGTGTAAGGTTTGCTTACGTTTACACAAAAATGTTGGTGGACTTTTGGTTTTTGTGCTGGCAACATTATAGTCTGTCATACAATTGGTACGCGCGTAGGGCTTGACCAATCAGAGGCTTTGACCAATCGTAAGCTTGTGTTATGTAGGCGGAGTTTTGTGAAACAACTTGGCGGGAGAAGTTGCCGGGCGTTTTCGCAAGGGACGCGCGAGGGCATTCGGTCGGAACGAGTAACGCTGAGCGGTTGTGATAGCTGACTGGCGATAAGTTTAGTTACGAGTTACGAACGAAGTTCTGTAAATAAGTTTGGCGCTGATTAAAGTGTTGCTGAAGTGACATCGTGTTGATTATTTTTGAGAGACCTTAAATCTCAGAAGTGGGATCGCAACGCACTTCGCGTAAGTACACTCCTGCATTATAATTTTAAATCGATATGGGGATATTTTTTTTTATAGAAAATATTTCTTTTTGTGTGTTCATTACAATACACACTAAAAAGGGCACAATAGTCAATAGTCAAAGTACTTTATTACTGTAGATATTTACATATACTTAGCAAACGTCATTTTTGCCTCTTCTCTACATTGGACCACTGTGGGAGAAGGGCGTAGAAACTCCCACAGATTGATTTTTAGATCTCTTTTAAAAATAGGTTGTGCTTAACTAATACAAATATGAAAAATTTAATTGTTATGATTAATAACCATGAATAAATAATTACAAAACTATTAACAGCAAGGTCTGTGTTGAGCCAGATTAACCGCACCAACATTTCAAGTACATTTAAAGGCATCACGTGGTTACCAAGCCCAATTTATTCGTTGTTGATGCTTTGCTACCACGTAAAGGGTGGGGTCCATAACCACGCACGTGGTCTTCATAACCTAACTTTAACAGAACACGTGGTTGTAAACGAAAGTTGACGTAGATAATGGGTTCATTGTGTTCAATAGCTTTCTCTAGTCTAGATTATGTTTAATTTTATGGAGCTGTAAAACCTACAGACCAACAAGCATAGATTATTGCATAAACTTAATAATATTTCAACATTAATCACTTCTGGTAGTAAAAGTTTCAAACCCCATTGATTTTCTATGGATGTAAATACGCCATAAAAGCATTTAGGGTTAAAGAGAATCACTGCTTCAGTTCAGTTCAGTTCTTTATTGCCATAAATTACACGTTTATAAAGATCTTATGATAAAAACAATAATGAGTCAGTGTAATTTTACTCATAAGAGTGTGGCAACTTATTATAGAAGGATTTAAATACTAACAAGGCAATTATAATGTAATTTACACAGTCACAAAGTCATAAAAGACTAAAAACTACACACGATTATTTGAATTTCAATATCCTAAATAATGTCATTTTGTGGAATTCTATTTCGATATCTTATTATTAATTAATTATAATTATAATATTCATATAAGTCATATGGACACATTTCTAATAGATATTTATTAAGTTATAATGTGTGTTTTGGAGAGCTTGTATCCTCACAACAGATAATGAAATAAAAACTAAATTGCGTTGTTCTGAAAGAAAGACATTTTATTAAAACCCTGGTTTATCCATTACAGTATTTCACCATTATGGCAAGTACAGTTTAAAGGTAAGTTATTATAAGACTTACCTGAAAGAAAAACAACAATTAAAGCTATTATTCACTTAATTATTCACATATTTCTGAATCTTGCCGACATCTTTGACAACCTTCAAAATGTACCAAAGACTACGGAAACGAGACGACGACGTCTCGTTTTACATCTCCCCACCAAAATTGAAAACGCACGCGTTTTCCTTAAAACTATTTTCCGGTAAAGGGACAAGTTTTGTTATGTGGAAAAGGTTGGATTCCGATTTTTTATGTCCTGTGTCTATTCTATAAATAGAGTTTGATAACTTTCCTAAAATTTTAAATGGACCAACTTTTAGTTCGTCTAGTTTTTTTCGGTTTATTCGATTTCCATTCTCAACATATACTGAATCTCCTACTTTTGGTTCATAATGTTTTCTATTTTTGTCGAATTGTTTCTTGTTATAATTGTGTGACTTTATTGTATTTTCTAATGCAATTCTTCTATCTTTAAATAAACTTTGTTCTGTTACTTTTTGTTTTAATTCCTCAGGTAGGATATCTATATTTTTTCCTTCCAACAAATATTTTGGGGAAAAACCTGTCACAGTATGTTCCGTTTCATTATATCGTTTAGTACAGTCCTGAGCAATAGTTGTCCAGGCCAATTTATCTTTCTTTTCATTTATCTTACATCGAATTTTATTAACTATTGTTTGGTTTAATCTTTCATTCAAACCATTTGAGAAAGGAGCGTTGACCGCAGTAAAGATGATGGGTATCTTCATTTTTATTAAAAAGTTTTTAAAATCTTTCGTATTTATGCCTGGATACTGATCAGATAGAATAAGGCCTATTTTATTATCTCCCTGTGGAATTTTTTCAATAAGCTTTATAAAATCATTTGAGTTTTGAGTTTTGGATGTTAAAATGTAGGCATATCTTGTGAAATGATCTACTAGAAGATGTAAATATGTTTTTGTAGAACGTGAGCTACCAAATCCACCAATGGTGTCTATCGATACTATTTCAAAGGGATAAGTAGCGGGACCTAAGTGAGACATCAGGCCAAATTAAAATTTTGCTCTAGATTTGTTTTTTTCGCAGATTCCACAGTTTTCACAAAATTTTCTGATGTTGTATGTTAAATTTTTTGCTATGTAGAATCGTTTTATTTTATTTTCCATCTGTTGTATTCCTATGTGACAGTAGAGATAATGTATTTGTTCTATAATTTTCTTACTAAATTCTTCGGTTAATACAATCTTCTCTCTTTTTCCAATCTTTTTATAGTATATTGTATTTTTAAGTATAAGTTTATTTATATTTTGTTTTACATCTTCATTTATATTTTGATCACCTTGTATTTTTATAAAGTTAACTATTTTTAAACAGTCATCTTGATTTTCGTATGATTCTAATACAGGGTTTCTGCTCAAACTATCTGCTTCTAAATTATATTTCCCTGGAGAATATTTTACCTCAAAATTAAACTGTGATAGGTAGTATGCGAGATCGCCTAATTCTTCATCTGTTCGGGCCTTAATATTTATTTTTTCTAACGGTTTATGGTCCGAATAGACCGTAAATGTTTTACCCATTAGCCAGTGCTTCCAATATTTTACAGCTTCTTTTATTGCTAAATATTCCAGATATATGGCTTTTTTCTTTTTCTGGGAATCATTTAGTTTTTTTGAAAAAAATGCGCAGGGCTTTTCTTCGCCATCAAGTTGTGGTTGTTTTAAGATCGCGCCTACACCCTGTATACTAGCGTCTGTATAAATAAGTATCGGCAGATCTGGATCATAAATTGCCAAAATAGGTTTAGAGCATAGTAGTTTTTTTATAGTCTCAAATGATTCTTGACATTTTTCCGACCAAATAAATTTCTGTTCTTTCCTCAGCAAATTATGTAAAGGATCCAATGTGATGGACATATTTGGAACATATTTCCCGTAAAAATTTATTTTACCTAGAAACTGTCGAACATTCTTTTGTGTTTTTGGAATAGCAAAATTCTTTATAGCAATTAAATTATCCTTCAATGGAGTGATTGTATTATCTTTTATCACATGACCTAAATACTTGACAGAGTCCTGTGCAAAGTTACACTTTGAGAATTTTAATTTAAAGCCTTCCTCTGCGATCGCTTCCAATAACAAGGAGAGGTGTTTTATGTGTTCTTCGAATGTTTCTGAGAATATCAAAATATCATCTATGTAATTTATCGTGAAATTAGATAATTTGTGTTTTCTTATGATACTGCTTAATATTCTCTGAAAAATTGCAGGCGATGTTTTTAAGCCGAATGGTAAGCAATTCCATTGAAAATGACCTTCCTGAGTAATGAATGCTGTCTTTTCTCTATCTTGAATTTTAAGCGGTATAGCCCAGAATGCTGAGTTGATATCGAGTGTTGAGAAGAACTTACATCTTTTTGTCTTGACCATTAAGTCATCGATCAGAGGGAAGGGTTGTGATTGAGGAACCACAATTTTATTTAAGTCACGAAAATCTATGCATAATCTTGATCTCCTTCCATCTTCTTTTTTAAATGCCAGTGTTACTGGGGCGGCAAAAGGACTATACGACTCTTCAATCATTTTTTTTTCCAATAAATTTGATATTTGTTTTTCTATTTCCTTCATATCCTCAAAAGTGCACCTATATGGTCTTTTGCTGCAGTATTTATTTACTAATAGATCAATATGTGCTTCATAGCCTTTTACCGTGCCTATATCATATTTATCTTTAGCAAAAAGGGTGTTGTATTTGAAAATCAGATCATCGATTTGTGATTGTTTCTGCTGGTCTAGATGGTCTACAGTAATGTTAAAGTTTTCAACTTCTATGTTCTCATTGAAGTTTATTTTATACTCCACATCCATATCCTCATTTTTACTGTTCATACTTTCTTTTTCCTTTACACTACCTGTATAGCCAGGAATCTTTGTGTTTTTAATAATTATATCATCTTTATTATCTTCTTTTTCATTTTTTTTTATATTTTGCGTAATTTCTAATCTTTCATTTTGGATCAATTGAAACGTTTCTATGCAATCTAGCCTAATTAGGAAATCGTAGTCAAAACTTTCGTCTATGACAAAAACATTATTTTTTTTCTCAATAGCAAATATTTTTATCTTTAAGTTAACCATTCCTATAGGTTTTTTAACACCATTAATCGTTTTCAAATTCGCATTATTTTTATTGTCTTTTATAGTGTTTTTTTTTAAGGATAATAATCTGGAATTTATTAAAGACACATTAGAGCCGGAATCATAGATTCCAGTGGTTTCCAATGTATCATTTATCATTAATTTTATTTTAATTAATGGTGTTATTTTTAGTTTTTTGGATTAATATCATTTAATTCTGTCTCTAATTCCGAATTGTTAACGCTTCTTATCTGCTCTGTTTTTGGTCTGTCACTGTTTTTGTTTTTAAACCAACACGAGGATTCCGGATGATAGCGATTTCCTTTATTTTCTTTTTCACAAATCTTACACGGAATGTATTTATTTCTTTCTCTAAAATTAGTTTCGGAACTGCCTATCTCTTTCTTTTTTTCGATATTCTTTTTGTTCACCAAGTATTCTAAACCTCTTATAGCATTAAATAAGTCCTCGGTTTCCTTCAAATCATTCCTATCAATTTTATCCGCTACAAAATTTGGTAGCCCCGTGGCAATTAAATCAATTAAAGTGATTTTATCTATTGATTTATTTACCTCCTATATTAATCTTTCTTTTTTAAAAGCGTATTCTAATAATGAGCCTTGTCTATATTTGAATAAAATTGCATACCTGACCGGCGACCAACCTTTGTCCGCAAAAGTTTCACAAAACTTGTTTTTCCACACCGACCATTCAGAATCTACTGTATGTTTTATAAGCATGGAGCCATACCAGTCTAGACAAGAATCCATCAAAAATAACCTGAAACATTAAATTTTCTGCACATTTTCAACTATTTCTAAACGTGCACATTCCGTTTCAAAAATAGTCATCCATTGCGACACATTTGATGTTTTTGTATTGAATTTTTCGATCACAAATTTCTCTGCCAATTTCTTTACATTACTATGTGGTTTAGGTGTATCTTTCTTTGTTTCAGTCACACTTTTCAAAATCTTCGTTAAAATTTCATCTGAGATTCCCGCTGAAGGTGGTTTCTGTGGGATTTCTTCCAGCAAATACCCTTGAAACTGCATATTTCCATCTTGATCTCTATAGACTTTGCTCATCTCTGGTGTTAATGATATCCACACCTGTCTCTTCTCGTGTCTTTTTTGTATAGTATTCTTTACGTTTTGATATGCTTGAGTTGCTAAAACTGCTTCGTGTAGCCTTGCCGGCTGATGCTTTTCCGGGACCAGAAACGTGCTCATGTCGGTATCCGTGATTGAGGTTATGCACATGATATTTGTTTTTGGATCTTCACCTGCTCTCACCATAAATTCAAATTTTAACTTATCCGTTGTCGATAAACAGCTGTAGAATTGTTGTTTTATAATGTGTGTTTTGGAGAGCTTGTATCCTCACAACAGATAATGAAATAAAAACCAAATTGCGTTGTTCTGAAAGAAAGACATTTTATTAAAACCCTGGTTTATCCATTACAGTATTTCACCATTATGGCAAGTACAGTTTAAAGGTAAGTTATTATAAGACTTACCTGAAAGAAAAACAACAATTAAAGCTATTATTCACTTAATTATTCACATATTTCTGAATCTTGCCGACATCTTTGACAACCTTCAAAATGTACCAAAGACTACGGAAACGAGACGACGACGTCTCGTTTTACATTGATATAATATGTATTTATTTTCTTCTTATTTATATTTAAACATTTTAAATAAACGTGTTCAAAATAATTTCAAACTTGTAATAGTGTTTTAAAGTAAAACATTATTGTGTTTACTGACTTAAATAACGTGCAAATGAAATGAGCAAACTGTCTACTCCCATTTATATAAAATCATGTTGGTAACCTTAGTCTAGACCCCCAGGACAAGTCTGACTTAGTGTGGGGTCTGCTATCAACCACTATTTTTGTTAACGCCGTGCTCAAGTACATTTGTATCGTATGTGCATATTAGTAAACTAAACTGAAAATCTAGTGTACTTTATACTGTAGTAATGTTAACTGTTACTGTTTGTTAGTTTACCCACATAGTATACGATAAGTTGTGTTATGGGAAATAAATAAATTTTGTCATTTTTTTTGTCCCATTACATATCATAATATTAAATATAGTTTTTTTTAAAGATAAGCTAAGGAGGTTATTGGCAGTTAAGGGCAGAAAACTCAGTTCATTCGTATTTTTTACTATTGTGATACTATACTGACGAGCAATGAAAAAGTTCCACCCACAAAATGGCGACAAACAGCCATCCAATTTTTTAAAACATTTAATTTAAAATTTGAACACAATATTGACGTTTTTACTTGGTAATGTTCTGATGCGCTGTTAAACCTACTTCAATATTGCAGACGGCGTCATTAAGCTAACCTTTCCGGTTTAGGAGTAATTTGGTGCTATCTCACTGGAACTTCTTCATTGCTCGTCAGTGTAATTAGGAATTAGGAATTCATAACTCATAATTATTTATTGCAGTTTATATATAGTTTATATGTACATATTATAACTCTCACGAAAGAGAGATGAAGTGCTCTTTTACCCTGATTTTGAAAGAGACAAGAGTGGGACTGTCTCTTATAAGTAGTTGTAGTGCAAGGTAGTGCGTTCCACAGTCGGACCACCAGCAGCCTGAATGAGTGCTCATATGCCGAGGTGCTATCAATTCGATACTAACAGAAGAAAAAAACAAAATATTCACAATAAACATAAATGGTTTTATTTTTGAGTAAAGCACTAAACACGCTTCGACCATAAGTGCCACCCTGGCCTCGTATTAAAGCCGGAGCTCGCCCTCGGCTCGGCCGGCTAGATTATACTCGTCCAGGATGGCTTACTACTGCAGCCTTATGGCGTAAGTCGTCTGAGCAATGAACTTCATATAGACTTTTACGTTTGACACCTTGCACCAGCTTCATCTGTCAAATTGGTATCACGCAAGTAGCATCATAATGGAGGCCAAACCCAAGCTCGTTGAATGAAGCCGAGAAGCCTTCGGTGATACCCCGCAATCGATGAAATTGTATAAGCATGACACGCTATGAACTTCAGAGAGTTACGCCATAAGGCCTGCTGGTCTCCAAACTGGTTGGTGCGGCAACTGTCATACTCCATGATGCTAAGTTTTTATGAAAATGCAGTCGGGTTATTTGTTTTCATAATAATTCGAATTGTTCAATGCGATAAACGTCAAGGGATTGGGGGATGTGTTTCGCTTGCGAGGTCTAGTTACAGCTCACAGAGCGACTAGTAAACATAAGGATTCAAAAATGTATGGGGATGGGAAGTGTTAGTCATGTCGCGTCGTCTTCTCATAGTCCCATTTGCTGATGGGCAGATGGCGAGCTCCCAAGTTTGCTTGTCGTACAACAACTACACGTTACTGACCTCCGATTCCTGAACTGAGAATTTCACTAATCACTTAAGTAGATATCCTTCTGTCTCTGCAGATGTCACACAAAAACTGTTAAGTATTAACTAAGAGAATTTCTCAATTCAGAAACCGGCGCTAAATCAAGTTCAAATCACGGATTTACGTAGATGACAAGTGCAAAAGGATGATATTTACTCAATAGAAAATAATCAAAAGGTTACCTCTTGCTTTAAAGCAGAATAAATGTTTCAGATTATGGAATTGTTGTAAAGTCATGAAATTCGCATATACAATTCCTCAAATATATTCCAAGGGCCTGGCAAAGCGATTTTCCAATACTAGTTTACATTATAAAGGTTATGTCCATGACATGTTAAAATGTACAATTTATTTCGTGCAATACTCTATCTTCCGTCTCACGTCACACACGCTTTGAACCATGTTTTGTTTTATATCACATCTGATGGGAATTCGCCGTCTAAAAGTTCACTTTAATTCCCAAATCGCGCGAGATCCGAATGGCCCATTAACTGTCACCATTGATTCCCCCGCGTTAACCGTTAAGGGCAACATTAACGCTTAAATTTTAATACTACGGAACCCCGTCGGCTGTCAACCCTCGCTGAATGGGGTGCGATAAATCTACAATTATTATTTACTACTTGAAGGTTGCAGAAACGGCTGATATTTTATAATGCAGCGGATCTCTGGTTAATTATTCGGCATTGCAAATGTAACTTGAACGATAGGTACACTTACCCTGCATTGGTATCGACTTGTTCTAAGTAGATTGCAGGAGATACGGGTTCGCATCCGGTGCTGACCAATGAATTTATCGTTAAATAATACTGAAGTTATATCTAACAGTGATGTAAAACATCGTAAGGAAACTTTCATATCTCCGTGTATTATACATTGTTTTATGTATTAAGTGATGGAAAACATGGAATTAGAACACTATCTATACTCTCATTAAAATTCTTGTTAATTTTATGTAAACAAAGCAATGCCATTGGCTAGTACAATGCCTTTCACTTCGACGTTCATATTATGTATATGTTTTGTACAATGACAATGACATTTCTTTGTTTACTTAAAATCTACAGAAATGCGGGTACATAGTATTTATGTTCTTGTATAGTTATAGCTCACTTGCATTCCGTCTGTAACCGTCCGTGCAGTCCGTCTGTAACCAGGCTGTATCTCATGTACCGTGATAGTTAGACAGATGAAATTTTCACAGATGATATATTTCTGTTGCCGCTATAACAACACATACTAAACAAAACAGAATAAAATAAATATTTAAGGGGACTCCCATACAACCATTCTTTCAATACCACATACAAACTTATGAATGCATCTGGTTACGTACATTTAGGATGAAAGTAGCCGCACCAATAACGTCAAAATCAAACTATTCACTCCACACCATCCCTACCATTGCACGCTGGTACGGAACCTTTAATGTCAATGCCATAATGATACCTACTCAAATGAGTAGTACTCAAATAGTCCTGCGATACTACTTATTTGAGTACCTAAAAAGTATCGATATTTACTCCTAACGATATTTTTATTCAACTTTTTTAGGAATTAGATGTAAGGATATAAGCCCCGCAGAATTACAAAGCATCCATGTAACGGCAGGCACGTGAACTCTCCGGACATTATTTATTCAGAATTATGAGCCATGTTCTATCGAATCAATAAAACGAAAATTTATTCGAACCGTCAAGCGCATTAGCATCCTGCGGGGCTTATACTTATACTACTCAAGTAAGTAACCATAAAGTATCGATACCTAGTTATATCGATAGGATTTAGGCATTTTTTAGGAATAATAGAAAAATAGGTTTTCTACGCCGACTTGTTCGCCAAACAACAACAAACAATGTCAGAAAATAAATATGGCGTAATATCTGGCTTTCTGAGAATCGCACCGATGAGGCCGGCTCAACCAAACAAATAAACGGCTGCTCTGGGCTGGTTGGTGACGGCACAGAGTACATTATTATGGTGACGGGCAATGTCGCGCCGCGGCTGCCTGAGCGAGGTCGAGAGAGATAGAGAATAATAATAACAACAAACAAGGGCGGTTGGAAGGGATTGCGGCGCGTTCATAGGTCGTAATTGTAAGATGCGTTCAAAAAACTAGTTCCGTTCCTTCGTACAACAAAATTGGTTTGATTCGATTCGATTCAAGTACATTTGTTTCGATACCAAGTAGGTACTCGCTAGATTGATTCGATGCTAAAAGTAGTTGGTATCGAAACAAACGTATCGAGTACAATACTCGTATTTACTTGAATCAGAACGTCCTTATAATGGTTAATTTATCAAGCCCAAAAAATTCACTGATCGTAAAAACAAAACACCACCTACATCAATACGTCACACTGCCGAGTCCGAGTCTTTCTTTGCTTTTTGTTTTCCAGCTAACCTAACTTTAGCTTTATCTAAATTTATAGGTAAGATACTACATACTTATATCTTCATACTTTACAGGCTTAGGACTGTCAAGCTAGTTTTACAATGAATTAATAATATATAAATAGTTTCATGTGAGGTCTGTACGTAAATTCAACCGGTGATTGCCACACGAATGTACAAGAAATCAACTGACTGTTATATTGATTGACGACGCAATTTTGCAAAAACGAAGCACGAAACGAACCTAATGCCTCTCGCTCGCTCGCGCCCTACGTAGGTAATTCATTTCTTTCACGCTTCCATGATTCCATCAATCTTGTATGAACCGTAGTGATACGGATTTAAAGATGTATTTGGAAAACGAATTATTTACTGAGTGAATGCTTCTTTTGGAAGGATCAGTGTAGCCAACTCTACAGTTTTGACTGTAGATTTACAGTTTTGTCCATATCGTCACAGTTTTTAGTTCAGACCTCCAAATCTACAGTTTTTCTATATAATACTACGTCATCTATTTTATTCGCTGCGTAACCCGTACAACTCGGTTTTAGCAATGTCTATGGCACGGTTTGCGTAATTGCACAGGTGGCGTTAGTGGATAAATAAATAAATAAATTTAAAAAAACTTATGAAAACCAAACTTAGGAATAAACTGTCTACCACCACCATAAAGGCACCTTACATACGAAATCAGAATATAAAAATTGTTTCGAGTTTCATGCTACCAATAAGCATTTAAAGAGATTCAATTAAAATATGTACGATTTCAAGAACAAAAATGAAACTGAAAATGAGGAGGATGTGCAAATTGAAAGCGAAGTCTAGTAGACATATTGTAATTTTTTTAAGATTTAAAGTTGATTTTATTACTTAATTATGTTGTTTTATTGATTACTGCCATTAAATAATACAAAATAAGAAAAGCTGTAGATTTATAGTTCTGTAAGTATACATTTACAGTTTTCTACAGCTTTTTGAAAGCTTGTTTGCAGTTTTAGTCTAGAATGGGGTTGGCAACACTGGGAAGGATCATCTTTTGTATGTATCATTCTTGAGTTACCCATGCCTCATTTGTTACTACCTTTTTGATAGCCGCTAATAAATATGGTGTAAACACAACACGGTCAACTCGGCTATGACAAGTGGGTACCTAACTGACAAGCCTTTAGAGTTATATTTATTTATTGTTATTAACAATGTTTACAATAAAAATCTTGCAAATTAGTGAAAGTCCTGCAAAACTGCTCACGTAGTTTGACTGGATCAACGGTCTCAACTTCATAAAAGTTTTACAGTGTGTTAAATAGATGGTTCCTTAACAACTTACAGAATCTTATTTTTTTGGTTTCATTCCTTATATTAGTTGGTAAGGTATTCAATAAATAAGGGACGCGTTTGCCTAGAGTTCTATCAGCATAATAATTATTAATCCTGGGTACTAAGTATTTACCCGTAAGGTTTGACTTAGTATTATGCATATGGCTATTAGCAACTATTAGGGAGTAACGCTCCCGACTGCTATGGTTATCAATGAAGATTAGATATTATTTTTTAACACTAATAGGAAGTACTTTACATTACAATTTTAAATAATTTTCTTAGTTTCTTTGTTTACTAATGATTTCAAAAATCTGATTGCAATGATTCAATCTTTATTTTGAAAGCAGTCGAGAGCGTAACTTAATACGAGTCTATTAAGCACCTATATAAACATTTTAGGGTTCTAGCAGGGATTTTAAATAAGTTGTAGAGTTTGCCTAATAATATTCTAGGTTTGTTACATAAACATAACTTATGTATATGGCCTGAGCAGGAAAAGCTCTCATCTACTTTCATACCTAAGTATGTGACACTATTATTTATCTCTATGGGTTTACAGTGACAATTGTCCAGGCGAATAGGAATACATGAGTAACTATGAGTGTAAATAGGTGGATGTGAAAGTGCATGACCCTGTTGTAGGGATATTTAAGTTGTGTTTAAACTGTATATAGCAGCTGTCAAAAATACGACAAGTAGTCATCTGTCCGTTTATATAACTCTAATATATACATTAGTCTGTTATCTGTTACTGATCCTTCGGCCACTTTCGAGACCAGTTTAGAAAATAGAATTATTTTTCTTTATTCGAAACCAGGTTTCCTAGAAAGAAAAATAATTCTGGTTTCGAATACAGATTGTAGTATCTTCTTTTAAAACTCATAAAATTTTGAGAAGGAATATACGCACGATTTAGTTACAATATTCAAAAGCGTACTGCAATATGTTCAAATATAAAAAATAGTAATCTTCGTTAGAGTTTAGACACAGCTTACTGTGGGAACAGGGAACGTAACACAAACTTATTAACGTACTTGTAGCTGGCCAGCTAATTTAAAAAAAGAAATGGCCTAGTGCGTATTTACATATACATTGAGTATATGGGACTTGATAACATTACATTACCATTTTATTTTAATTAGCCCCGCGAAGGGCATCAAAAAATAAATCTATATCTATATATAAATCTATAAAATATATCTATAAATCTATTGAATAAAACAGTTAGCGCGAGCTTATATCCTGCGGCGTAAACCAAACCATACCGCGATGTAGGAATCCAAAACAGCGCCATCTGTAGCTGTATTGTGAAACTAATTAATACAAGATGTATAAGACGTGCAGTTTAACGTATTTTTACGGGCAAAGCTAAGGGTGATATCATTATGGCATACATATTAACCCCACCCTATGCACTATGCCTTTCTCTTTATCTGTCTTCTACTTTATCTAACATTTGTAACATTAGTAGCAGGCATTTCTAACCTAGGTCGGGTGTATAATGTTTCATTAGCGTCAGGGGGTGACCCCAGCCAGATTTACATGCACTGAACTTTATTACTTAAGCTTATTAGAGATGTTGCAGGATAATAGGATGATGTTCCTGTTGTTAGTACCACACTAATGACGATGTACTATATGTAGCTTCAAGATGTATTAAAAGGACATACCATAGTTGCAGTGAACCATAGAACTGACTAAACGTGGGTAGGTACATCCATGCCTCTGCTACTCCGTATATTAAATGGCGTGACGATATCTCTGATTGTATGGAATAGGCGTAAGAGCTTTTTAGCTAGGGGCTGCCGACACGTTGTGATATCGTGCTGAACGATAGTCGCAAATAGTCAAAAATCAGTGTCCCAAGCGTAGTCCAATAAGATTTATTATAGTTTTATCAGTACCAGCTATAATCACAGTAAAACTTTAACCGTGTTACCGTTACTACAAAAAATATTAAACATAGTTTAACCTCAAAAAAAAAAAAAAATTTCAAAACCCATATATTTTTGTTTTTAAACAAGTCTTGAACAGGAGTTTATTTTTTGTAGGAAGACCCGATTCCCTAGTTCTATATGGATATAGATATATGGTAAAGATATATGGTAATAGATATATGGATATAGATATATGGATATAGATATATGGATATAGATATATGGTAAAGATATATGGTAATAGATATATGGATATAGATATATGGATATAGATATATGGATATAGATATATGGATATAGATATATGGATATAGATATATGGATATAAGATATAACTCAAATACTGCAGCATCAAAATGAGAGCCCCTTGACCCGCGCCGTAAAAAAAACAATAAAACGAGGCGAATACTTTTGTTTTAAAAATCAGAGTCCCTCAATTATGGGAGACCCACATTTTAATGTAACCTAAACAAATATACCGAGTAGCGATAGGGGTTGCTTTGAGTCTTTGCATTGAGTTTGGTTATTTGCTTTTAATTACGCTTAGAATGTAGCGTTCTCGGGGCATGTATCAAACTATATAAATTTATCCTTTTCGTCCTGGGTTTGCTCGGAGAAAACTCTTATTACTTTGCCTATATCTATAACTCAATTAGTTAAATAAAGGTTTTGTATTTTTTGTATGTACTAATACAAAAAAAATACAAAATCTTCATTTAACTAATTGCGTTATAGATATAAATGTTGCTTGGGTCCACACTTGGTTTAACCTTGCAATTGGAGTCCTAGCCAATTACAAGTTTACAATATAATTAGTTGCTGACCATAAGTTATTATTACATTAGTAAAACTAAGACGAATATAATTATTTTAATTTTTGTTACAGAAAGCATAATAACAAAACTCAATTTTTTTAACTAAGTAAGCTGTACACAATATTACAAATAAGAGTGGTATTATGTGTGCATGATATAGAGAAATACAATTAATTTATAATCAGTTAAATATTATGAGGGATGTTAGATGGTTATAGATAATAATATGATAATAAAATAGTAGTTTATGTGACTGCTACATAATGGAGGGCATATCACTCGAGAGTTTTAATGCCTAATTATGTACAGTTACATACAGTGTTCAGGAACCGCATGTTTGACCGGCATTGTGGCTCTGTAATTGTTTAGCTTTTTCTGTAGTACCAACTTCACGCAGGCGGGCGTCGGCGTTCGAAATTTGAATGTCAGTACCAACTTCACAAACAAACTAGGAACGGCACGCAGGCGGGCGTCGGCGTTCGAAATTTGAATGTCAT
This sequence comes from Argyresthia goedartella, assembly GCA_949825045.1. NCBI lineage: Eukaryota > Metazoa > Arthropoda > Insecta > Lepidoptera > Argyresthiidae > Argyresthia > Argyresthia goedartella. The sequence goes on along the minus strand of OX463827.1, from coordinate 1,635,568 downwards.
AATATGTAGAAAAATTACACATTATGGTCATAATGTGTAATTTTTCAGTTAAGAAATTACTTTTTACCAAGTAGTTTAACATTATGCTGATCGTAACGTGCTGTTTTTGTACGCAGTAAAGAGGGTTTATGATACGTGTGTAGATAAAATATATAAAAGCCAAAATGCATCCGTTCCGAATTGTATGTAAATATTTTCAAGTTATATATTATAAACGTCAGTATATATGTATTTCGGAAATTATAGATAACTTACCTACTTATGAATTTTGTTTCCTTCAATTTAATTTCTATTTAATATACTTTATTGAACACAAACAGCGAAAAAAATCAACGAAAAAAACATGTACAAAGGCGAGCTTATCTCTTCAAGATATTTCTTGCAGCAAACCTTTCGATAATTTATATTATAATTTAAAAAATTTTGATACGTTCCCGTTCGAGTTCTTGGTATTGGAGTCTCGATGTCTCCCACTCCGCGTGTGTGTGTGTGTGTGTGTGGCACACTCCGCGTGTGTGTGTGTGGCGCACACACACGCGGAGTGGGAGACATTGTCAAATACAGAATGTCATCGGGGTCGTGATTATTACTGACTCAGTAAAATATGAATTAGGGAATCCAGTTCTGCAATGAAAATGCGCGATCCCGCACCTTTTTGGAGGGTGATTGCGGGATTGCTCAAGCGGGATCCCGCACTGTTGCGGGACTGAACATTATAAGTTTTTTTTAAAATAAAAGTGGGCTCAGACGACTTTCTGATTATTTATTAAACCCAGTACAGCCTCATTCAATAGGTATTTAAAAACTTTCCCTTGGAACTCGTGACTTTTCTATAGACATATAATTTGATTGGAAAATAAAATTGAAGCTCGAGGTTCTGAAGGTGTTGCGCGTTTTTTTCACATTCTTACGGTATTTAGAAAAAAATAAAGTGCTACCATAGACTAACTGTATGGTACCTACTACGTATTAATAAAGTGCTACCATAGACTAACTGTATGGTACCTACTACGTATTAATAAAGTGCTACCATAGACTAACTGTATGGTACCTACTACGTATTAATAAAGTGCTACCATAGACTAACTGTATGGTACCTACTACGTATTAATAAAGTGCTACCATAGACTAACTGTATGGTACCTACTACGTATTAATTTCATACGTTGCATTGAAGGTGATAAAATAAAAACTTTTCCCTTTGAGTTTTTATTTTTTTAACTCTTCCTAATAACCTTCCTGAGACTCCAAAGAATAGTTTAAAAAAGTCCATTCCAATCGGTATAGCCGATTGCGAGTTTCGCGCTTACCAACATATTAAGCGATTCATTTTTAGGGTTCCGTACCCGAAGGGTTCCAAACGGGACCCTATTACTAAGACTCCGCTGTCCGTCCGTCCGTCCGTCCGTCCGTCTGTCACCAGGCTGTATCTCAAGCACCTAGCTAGCTAGAGAGTTGAAATTTTCACAGATTATGTATTTCTGTTGCCGCTATAACAACAAATACTAAAAAACAGGATAAAATAAATATTTAAGGGGGCTCCCATACAACAATACCCTATACAAACTTATGGATGCACCTGGTTACGTACATGGAGTGTGAAAGTAACCGCACCAATAACTTTGTAAACAATATTTTGCTGTGTAAAATCCAAACTATTCACTCCACACCATCGCTTCCATTGAACGGTGGTACGGAACCCTTCGTGCGCGATTTAGACTCGCACTTGACCGGTTTTTTATTTTTTACGTACATAGATGGTCATGTTACCTCCTTTTTATCAGCTGCCCATAATCCTTCCCACATTTCCCATAAAAAATTCCATTATTCAGCTTTCACATATTTAATTAATCTATCCTTTGTACACATTAAAGCCTACGGCCGGCAGGGGTTGCGTGCGGACACCAACGAAATAGGATATGGATAAATTACTGTAAAATACATTCTGGCTATGCACCGCTTCAGCAATAATAATACCCACTGTGTATTCCGGGTCATAATTGAAAATATTTCCATGTACAATTATATGCGGCGTAATTTAAGAATATTCGTTCGTTTGGCATTAATATATGGAACAAGTGCGGCTCCGACTCGCACACGTTGGTTCCGTACCATCGTACAAGACACGTTAACTTCCAACCAACCCAACCCCGTTAATATATGGAACAAGTGCGGCTCCGACTCGCACACGTTGGTTCCGTACCATCGTACAAGACACGTTAACTTCCAACCAACCTAACCCCGTTAATATATGGAACAAGTGCGGCTCCGTCTCGCACACTTTTGTTCCGTACCATCGTACAAGACACGTTAACTTCCAACCAACCCAACCCCGTTAATATATGGAACAAGTGCGGCTCCGACTCGCACACGTTGGTTCCGTACCATCGTACAAGACACGTTAACTTCCAACCAACCCAACCCCGTTAATATATGGAACAAGTGCGGCTCCGACTCGCACACGTTGGTTCCGTACCATCGTACAAGACACGTTAACTTCCAACCAACCCAACATGGAACAAGTGCGGCTCCGACTCGCACACGTTGGTTCCGTACCATCGTACAAGACACGTTAACTTCCAACCAACCCAACATGGAACAAGTGCGGCTCCGACTCGCACATGTTGGTTCCGTACCATCGTACAAGACACGTTAACTTCCAACCAACCCAACCCCGTTAATATATGGAACAAGTGCGGCTCCGACTCGCACACGTTGGTTCCGTACCATCGTACAAGACACGTTCACTTCCAACCAACCCAACCCCGTTAATATATGGAACAAGTGCGGCTCCGACTCGCACACCTTGGTTCCGTACCATCGTACAAGACACGTTAACTTCCAACCAACCCAACCCCGTTAATATATGGAACAAGTGCGGCTCCGACTCGCACACGTTGGTTCCGTACCATCGTACAAGACACGTTAACTTCCAACCAACCCAACCCCGTTAATATATGGAACAAGTGCGGCTCCGACTCGCACACGTTGGTTCCGTACCATCGTACAAGACACGTTAACTTCCAACCAACCCAACCCCGTTAATATATGGAACAAGTGCGGCTCCGACTCGCACACGTTGGTTCCGTACCATCGTACAAGACACGTTAACTTCCAACCAACCCAACCCCGTTAATATATGGAACAAGTGCGGCTCCGACTCGCACACGTTGGTTCCGTACCATCGTACAAGACACGTTAACTTCCAACCAACCCAACCCCGTTAATATATGGAACAAGTGCGGCTCCGACTCGCACACGTTGGTTCCGTACCATCGTACAAGACACGTTAACTTCCAACCAACCCAACCCCGTTAATATATGGAACAAGTGCGGCTCCGACTCGCACACGTTGGTTCCGTACCATCGTACAAGACACGTTAACTTCCAACCAACCCAACATGGAACAAGTGCGGCTCCGACTCGCACACGTTGGTTCCGTACCATCGTACAAGACACGTTAACTTCCAACCAACCCAACATGGAACAAGTGCGGCTCCGACTCGCACACGTTGGTTCCGTACCATCGTACAAGACACGTTAACTTCCAACCAACCCAAACCCGTTAATATATGGAACAAGTGCGGCTCCGACTCGCACACGTTGGTTCCGTACCATCGTACAAGACACGTTAACTTCCAACCAACCCAACCCCGTTAATATATGGAACAAGTGCGGCTCCGACTCGCACACCTTGGTTCCGTACCATCGTACAAGACACGTTAACTTCCAACCAACCCAACCCCGTTAATATATGGAACAAGTGCGGCTCCGACTCGCACACGTTGGTTCCGTACCATCGTACAAGACACGTTAACTTCCAACCAACCCAACCCCGTTAATATATGGAACAAGTGCGGCTCCGACTCGCACACGTTGGTTCCGTACCATCGTACAAGACACGTTAACTTCCAACCAACCCAACCCCGTTAATATATGGAACAAGTGCGGCTCCGACTCGCACACGTTGGTTCCGTACCATCGTACAAGACACGTTAACTTCCAACCAACCCAACCCCGTTAATATATGGAACAAGTGCGGCTCCGACTCGCACACGTTGGTTCCGTACCATCGTACAAGACACGTTAACTTCCAACCAACCCAACCCCGTTAATATATGGAACAAGTGCGGCTCCGACTCGCACACGTTGGTTCCGTACCATCGTACAAGACACGTTAACTTCCAACCAACCCAACCCCGTTAATATATGGAACAAGTGCGGCTCCGACTCGCACACGTTGGTTCCGTACCATCGTACAAGACACGTTAACTTCCAACCAACCCAACCCCGTTAATATATGGAACAAGTGCGGCTCCGACTCGCACACGTTGGTTCCGTACCATCGTACAAGACACGTTAACTTCCAACCAACCCAACCCCGTTAATATATGGAACAAGTGCGGCTCCGACCCGCACACGTTGGTTCCGTACCATCGTACAAGACACGTTAACTTCCAACCAACCCAACCCCGTTAATATATGGAACAAGTGCGGCTCCGACTCGCACACGTTGGTTCCGTACCATCGTACAAGACACGTTAACTTCCAACCAACCCAACACCATTTTGAGGCATTGCGATTTTGAACTTCATGCCATGGTAATAATATTAATAATAATAATAACCTTGGACACTATTTACACACATTGATCTAGCCCCAAACTAGGACTCCCTGTATCTTGGGTACTAGACAACGATACACATACTTATATAGATAAATATTATACTTAGATAGATAAACAACCATGACTAGGGTACAAACATCCGTCTCATCAAACAAATATTTGCCCCCACCGGGACTCTAACCCGGGACCCTTGGCTTCGTAGGCAGGGTCACTGCCGACTCGGCCATTCGGGTAAGACGGGAATTTGACCGAAATTATCGATTTTTTTAATGACAATTGATTTGGAAATTCGCAGGGTCAAGCATTTTGAAACGCGTCTCTTCAATCATTATTTGTAGCTGTTAGAAATACACATTCTGTGAAAATTTCAACTCTCTACCATATTACTGTTTACATTACATCAGATAGATCCAGATAACCGACATGCAGATAGACGGACAGTGGAGGCTTAGTAATAGGGTCCCATTTGGCACCCTTCGGGTACGGAACCCCAAAAAAGTATATAATAACATAACCGAAATATTAACTTACCCACGACTATAATGAATTGTTGTTTATCTATCTAAGTATAATATTTATCTATATAAGTATGTGTATCGTTGTCTAGTACCCAAGATACAGGGAATCCTAGTTTGGGGCTAAATACTGTCCAAGGTATTATTATTATTATTACTATTATTGTGAGCCACTATAAGACATCTGCTCTCACTCTGGAGTGACTTGAGGCTCAGTTAGAATTTTAGTAATTTAATTTGATGGAATATTTTTTGGAGTCGATTCAACAGTTATAGGGGAAACCAAAATTCAAAAGGAAATTATTTTAGCCATTAAGTGGAACAAAATCTCTAATTCCATTTACATATAAGTAACATCATCAGCACTTGTGGAAGACCACTGTAAGAGTTCTTTTCCCATGCAGCCCAACGCTTAAAAGCCATAAAACAAATGGTTTTATAATGGTTCATGAAATTCGACAAAAAGTTTAACAAAAGCAAGGGTTTACCGCCACATGCTAGCTGCAAGGGAAATAAGTTTTAAAGTAGGCTTCCACTTCTGTTACTGATTGTACATATAATATCCAGGTTACTTGAATTGCTGATAACGAAAGAGTCAAATGAAGTATTGTTTGTTTATTTTATAAAATTACTACCTATTACAAATCTGTAACTTGATAAAACATCCTCCATCACAAAGTAACAACAATATACACAACAGTTAAATACATTTAGATGCCCTACTTATAAACAGGAGACTAGATATACTATCACCAACAGCAATACAACAGTGCATTCAATCCAGCAAATCAGGACGCCGCTGTCACAGTATGCCACAATTTTAAAAACATTTCCTTACCACCATCCCATGCCCTCATAGGGACTCTACTCTACACCATCCCCATCTCAGTTGTACTACACGACATTGGCGCCTCGCTCTGATGACGTCATAGCGTCCGACGCTGTCCTACTGACGCGTCGAGGTCGGGTGCGAGCGAGAGAGGGAGGTATTTTTTTCTCTCGCGGGTGCCATGTTGACTTTGTGGCGTAGTATGCACGTCTCTTAGACCCGATAGAAAGCGAGTTAGCACTTAATTCGAGTTAACTTTGACAATCGATAGATATTTTGTATAGAACGTCATCGTTGATCCGAGGTTAGTGCTTGACTCGCCTTTCATCTTTTGGGCCTCAGACTGCCTTTTTCTTCACCTTCCCCTAACCAATGGAATAGGCTTTAGATCTAGCAACACTAGAGGAACTCAATCGGCGTGGAAACCTTATGGATTGTCTAGATTCTAGAAGATTGTCCCCTAATGAAAACTGCCTAAAAGGTTCTCCTCTATTCAAAATTCCTAGAAGATTCTCCTTAATTCAAAACTCCCTAGAAGATTCTCCTTTATTCAAAGCTAATTAGAAGTTTCTCCTCTAGTCACATTCGCTTTGAAGTTTCTGCTCTAGTCAAAACTACCTAAAAGATTCTCCTCTAGTCAACGATGCCTAGGATATTCTTCTCTAGTCAAAGCTGCCTAGAAGATTTTCCTCTATTCAAAACTTCTTAGAAGATTCTTCTTTATTCAAAACTGCCTAGAAGATTCTCCTATATTCAAAACTGCCTAGAAGATTTACCTCTATTAAAAACTTCCTAGAAGATTCACCTCTAGTCAAAATGTCATAGATAATTCTCCTCTGGTCAAAACTTCCCAGAAGATTCTCATCTAGTCAAACACCCCAGAGGATTCTCCTCTAGTAAAAACTTCCTAGAAGATTCTCATCTAGTCAAAACATCCCAGAAGATTCTCCTCTAGTCAAAACTTTCTAGAAGATTCTCATCTAGTCAAAACTACCTAGATTATTCTTCTCTACTCTAAACTGCCACGAAGACTCCTCTAGTCAAACCCATACTTCCTCCTACGATATTTAGTATACGTCTCGTTCCAAAGCCTCACCGAGGGCTCGTTCCACATCGGCGCGGTGGTGAGTTTTCGGTCTATGACCAGAGCCACTGGGTTGGGTTCCCTGCTGGGGTGCCATCGGATCGGGTGGAGCGACGTGGTGTAGGGTGTTGGGTCGCTGGAAGGGAGAAAAACGTTTATTAATACGCTTGCAAAGTTTCAAAATCAAAGAAATTAAGCGCCATGCCTTTTCATTTAAGGCGTTGGCAGAGGCACAATTGTGCCCACGTTATTAAGAAGTCTATTTTACCTGATAGACCATCGCCACGCCACAATATAGCGAAATTGCAGGTAGTACCTGGGTTCGATTGGCACTGGACCAGATACGTTTTGAGATGAAAAGAAGACAGCAACAAGCACCCAAATGTTGAGAAATGTGGGTGGTCAGAGATGTCGATGATATATAGAGAGCTCCACACTGGTGTAACAGTTACTATTACTGTTAAACTAAATAATATAATCAACCAGTCCGAGTTTTCTCGCTCTTCTTCTTCCACAGTGGTCATAACGTAAAGAAGAAGCTTTATGCTAGTGGGAATTAGGTAATTGACTTAGGTTGACTAGCTGATTATAGGACTAGGGTAAATACTATCTGGCAAAAGGTTGGTTCCACAATAGGGTAAATTATATTAAGCAAAAGAATCAATTGTTTACCTGTATTTTGCAAAATTCGTCCACAAACTGACCATCCTCTTGATCATCTTTGTCTCCAAATACCTCGTGGGCAGAGGAAATGAGTGAGGCTTGAACATATACAGGGTGACTTTAAAACCCCTAGCTATAATACAATTTTGGAATCAGAATCACTAGTAGAAAACAAAAAAGCATTTTTTTCGTTTTTTTTTTTCATATTTGATTGATAGGAAATAGCTCCCATATTCGAATTTAACGACAACCTACGCGCTCAGGGCGGCTTTGTGTGACTCGCGGTGTCTAATCCGCCCACCACACCCCGCACCCGCCCGGCTCACCCCCGCAATGCCTTTACGTGCGCCGCCGCCGCCAGCCAGACTGCCCGACGCCAGTCTAGTCGCCTGCGCAACCTTATCGCGGTTTGACGTGCGCACGCTACAGATTCCCCTCGCCGCGCGGGTACTTTTATCTTTGAGTCCGTGTCCGTCTGATACGCTCATACAAGATTTACTCTAATCGTGAATATTACGAGATGGTGCGTGTGTACATCCAAAGTGGAGAAAACCTGTACGAAGCCAGAAGATACGAGACGCAGAGCATCCCTCGGCTCCAAGCACAAGGACTACCTAACGCCACTGTCCCCCACCGTCAAACCATCTTAGCGGCAAACCAACGGCTTCTGGATTATGGCCAGTTCACAGTGCCAAGCCATGCTTATGGTGGAGGCGCGCCGCGTTTGGCTGTGGAGGTAGAAGACGCTATCTTGGAGTACTTTTAGCGCAACCCTCGAAACAGTACGCGAGACGCAGCTCATCGTTTCGGAATCAGCCAGTATTCTGTGTGGAAGTTGCTGAACTCTACTGGACAGCATCCATACCACTTTCAAAAAGTGCAGCAATTAAATGAAGATGATGCGCCACGTCGTCGCAATTTTTGCGAATGGCTGGTACAAAATCAGAACAAGCACATCCTATGGACAGACGAGGCGATGTTCACTCGTGTAGGGCTCTACAACCAGCACAATCAACATTGGTGGTCATACAGTAACCCAAAATGTATACGAGAACATCATCACCAAGTGCGCTTCAGTGTGAATGTGTGGGCCGGCATCGTGGAAGATAAAGTCATTGGGCCGTACTTCATCGAAGGCCGCCTGACCGGGGGCACGTATCTAGATATGCTGCGAGGCGTAATAGCAAACTTCTTAGAGGACGTGCCGCTCGCATATCTACAAGATTTTTTCTTCCAACAAGACGGAGCACCACCTCATTTCGCGCGACCTGTTCAAAACTACCTGGACGATGAGTACAGTGGTCGGTGGATAGGACGCGGAGGGCCTGTGCCTTGGCCTGCCAGATCACCGGACCTCACACCCTGTGATTTCTTTTTGTGGGGCGAAATAAAACGGCGTGTCTACTGGGACGAGGTTCAGAACCGGCAAGAACTTAAAGACCGCATCACAAGTGCATTTGACGCTGTAAAAAGTGATGTGGTAGTCTTAAGAAAAGTGCGTCATAATGCAGTGAAACGTGCAAGACTGTGTTTAGAAAGGAACGGATTGCATTTTGAACAGTTGTTGAAGTACAGCTAAGTTTGAGGTACGTATTCAATATCACTGTTTTTAATAATTTCTTCAGTTCGCAGCACATGAAGTTGATCCTAAACTACAAACTACGTACAGCATTTACCTAAACACGTGCTCATCTCATGAAAATAAGTAAAAGTTTTATAATACCTACACCAGAACTCAGTAGCTAGGGTAGGTAGGTAGGTACCTAACTAAATAATAATCGCGGCCCACCGGTGGTTAGTAGCTTCTTGACTGATCCACCCTAACTTACTGACCCCCACTCAAAAAACTAGTTAAACTGACCTATCTAATGGTGAACGCACACTTATCGGCATAGTCCGCACCGAAATACCGCACCGCATACGAAACCTCGCTCACCTATCCGCGTCGGAATCCGGAGAAATCCTGATGACGTCATCAGATTTGGCGCGGAGTATGCGGACGAAGCATTCTGCCTTCTGTTGCGTGCGACAGAGCAACACACGAGTCGCAGGGAAGATTCCTTAGACAAGGCCTATCCGCTCCGTGCGGATGATGCGTGCCGATGTCGATAAGTGTGCGTTCACCTCAAGAGCGGTCGTTTGCGGGTCGAAAATCCATTTGTTTTGTTTGAAATGTTGACTAGGTAGGTAGGTAGGTAGGTGGTTAGGTAGGTAGGTAGTTAGGTAGATAGGTTGTAAGGTAGCTAGTAGTTTGAAGGTTTGTTATAAGTAAATCAACGTATTCTTTAGTAGCTAGGCAGGAATCATTTAAACTACAAATTGCCGCGCCGCCGGCCGCTGCGATCGTCTCACCATTACCTACGTAATGCCGAGACGATCGCAGCGGCGACGGCGGCGGCGGCGCTACACAAAGTGAAAGCGCGGCGCTACACAAAGCGAAACCGCGGTGCGATGTTATCAACACTGGGCGGGCGGTAAATATGGCAACAACACTATTTGGGACTAGTAGGAATACTTTGACGGTTGATTACTTAATATTTTACTGTGAAAGCAGACGAAAGTAACAAAACATGCATTTTGTATTTTTATCAAGGAGTACGCTCTTTTGATATAGCTAGAGGTTTTACAGTCACCCGGTAGAAGAGCTCATCAGCATGAGAAGCTCCTCGTATGAAGCCGAACCTCGATATTATCTTTGGCATATTAATGTAGCCACTGTACTTGAATAAATAGTAGTAAATAGGCTTATCTGTTGTCTCAGCATACATTCTAGATTCAATCACCGAAGGCATCTTAAAATGGAGGTCGGAATACAGGTCTACCATATCAGTAATCTTTTCCTTTTTCTCTGAAGAGAAATAATGGGTCTTGATCTTTTCTGCTGTAATATTCTTCTCTTCTGTTGTAGGGAAAACTAAATCCGGTTGTAGAATATCATTAGTGTCGACGTCTTTAAGTGATGTACCAAAGTCCTTGGCGACGAAGTATATACCTTCGTTATCGTTAAAACCAATGATCATTGGCACCTTTGTGTAGTTCCCAGACTTAATAATTTCAGATGGAAACTGGGTAATTATGGGCTCAACTCCGGGTATTTCCTTCTCTATACAAGGGACAAAAAGCGTCTCTGCTGTGATATAATTGTGTCCCTTGGAATATTTTATGGCATTGATCAGTTCGTTTGCAGTTTTGTTTGAAAGAACACTGAGAATTTTGTGAGGGTCTTTGGTATCGTAACCGAATTCTTTGGCTAAAGTGCTTGCTGTTTTTATAGGATCATGTTGGAGACCCCATGGAGCCAGAGTTGATCCACTTTGAAGTATCGCTTTATGGAATAGTCCCTTAGCAGATGCGGAGAGGATGAGGTGAGATGTGGATACTGCTCCAGCACTCTCTCCAAATACAGTTACATTATCAGGATCTCCTCCAAACGCTCTTATGTTATCCTTAATCCACTTCAACGCTGCCACTTGGTCTTTCAACCCAGCGTTGCCTGGAGCCTCTCTTATTCCGAGACATAAGAAGCCCTCAACGTTCAATTTATAGTTCACTCCGACAAACACAACACCTTGTTCTACGAAGTAATCTGTACCGTACAGAAAAGCTGTACCCGTTCCTTCAAAGAAGCAGCCACCGTGGATGTATACCATGACTGGTAGGCGCTTGTCGGGCTTCAGGCCTGCTGGCGTGTAGACGTTGAGCTTCAGGCAGTTAGGGCTCCCGAGGACCATGGAGCCGAGCATCTTCCCATGATGGGGGTGGAAGCGGGGCCTGCATGGAATACAGAAATATTCAAATTAATTAATAAACGTACCTGCTCATAGGACTTGGTGAGGAAGTAAACTAAATCTTTACTGAAAAATGCCTGAAAGAATTCGCTGACTTAATTGCTTGAAATTTGTTGCTCTTTCAAGCTCTTCCGACCGATTATTATGGGATACGAAATAACTGTAGTAATTATTTACGCTAAAATTTGAATATTCGTGATTTGTTAATCGTCCCCCACATAATGATTACCTCTTGGTGCTGTAGTTGCTTAGCTGAATGAAATGAGAATACAAATTATTCCTGGCAAATCAAGCTACTTACGGTGATAAGGACATCCCTTTAATGTCATTGGAAACTGACAAGGTAAGGACTTCTGCCGTCTATTGTCTTAATTACCTTTTATCAATACATACCTCTGACCATCGGCAATACTTGTGCGAAATACCTAAACAGAATACTTAAGTACCACACTAGACGGAAAACTAAGTACCTTTGTGTGCGTGATATAGAGCTCACCTACAATTATCGGTAATTGTTCTAGTGATATACTCGGCGCCACGACTAAAGAGCTTTGTCCTTGAATGCGCAGTAGTCACTTTTCACGTGTTTGGCGCGGGGAAGTGAGGAGCGACGGGGGCGGTAGTCAGCGCCGGCACCTGATTCGTTGATCAGTCGTTTCCCGATGCCCGCACCGAAAGCACGTCTCGAAGCTTCTTGAGTACAGTCGCATACAATATTATCCAACGTTATCTTTCGCCCCGGTCGAAAATGCCGAAAAATAAAGTACTGACTAGGCAAGCTAGAAAAATGGTTTACGTTGTGAACTGTTATATCAAAAAAGAGTCTGATGAAATACTGATGAAGAAGTCTGATGAAAAACTTAATTGTGGTTTAATTGTTACAAATTATTAGTCAGCGGGAAGAAAAGAGTGTGCAGGACTATTACTACAAGTATCTATATTCACTAGGCCCTAGTGACTAGGGGCATTCTATGCTAGGGGGTTATTTATATATAGGTTTCAACCTTGACGTTAACAAATGTTGTCAATAGAGAGTACCTATAGTTTATTTGACACAAAGACCATTATTTACATCGGCTAATATCCCAATCAACAAAATATCAAACAGAGAAAAAATAGAAGTGAAGAAAGTCCTGAACACTCATTCCTTCACACTAACCCTAAAAACGCACTTCGGAATTATGCCGCGACTGTACACATGCGCAGTAATCCCCGCCAGTTTCTCCGAGAGCTCTTTATTCGTGGCGCCGAGTGTACGTCATGCGGTAATCATTTGCCTAACTACGTGAAATGACATAAAATTAACCTTGCTGATGGTTACGAAAAGTCAGGTAAGTTTCAAATATAACTCTGCCACGTTACTTGAATACCTGACGCCAAGTTTCTTGGTGCCTGAGCGAGGCCACCGTCTCTCTCTGGCCCATGTATGCATCTCTCTTGTTCCCATGCTCCGCGACCCCCTCCAGGCGCGCTCAGGCGCCAAGAGACTGGTAGGTATACCTCGCTGTAATGCAAGCCTTAGACCAACAAAATGACATCACGAATCCAGTTCGTGTTGTTTGTACATTACATAAAATACATTTATAAACGGGGTTCTGGCCCCACAAGGAAACCCTGTGTCGCGGAAACCAGAAAACAAATAAAAGTCGAAGACCTGGGGAATATTTTTTCTTTCTCACCAGCCAGGTTTCGAACTCGGGAGCTCCCGCTTGGCAGGCAGAAACTCGAGCCCAACATTCTGACTCTGCCTTCCTAAAACATTCTTGTGAATATTTTGTATGTCAAGAAAAATATCCACCTGTTATTTTATAACTAGAAATAAGAATAAACTGACAAGCTACTCTAGTGGAATAAATGGAATCCACAAATTTCCAATACCTTCATCGCTCAATGTTTAAGCTTTTACAATAAGGTCCCCGATACTATTCAAAGCTTATACTGACACATAAATTCAAAACGTTTATTAAAAGTAAATTATGTTTGGGGGGATAATACTCAACTGAGTGTCAAATTATCTAGAAGGTTATCCTTGGGCTGCATTTTCTTCCATTTGCTATCCTTACATAGACATAAGTGAAATCAATGTATTATTAGTTATAAGTATTTCCTTTGAAAAATCGCTACCAAAGAGCTTCTTGTGGGTCCTCTGAGAAGTATCTTCTTCTGGAACGTAGACCTATAGTATTAAGTGAATGACGTGCTCTAAGAGATATGTTATTATCCAAGATATTTAATAAATATGATTCATCATAAGTTTTAAGAGCAAGTAAAACAGGTTCTCTTGTTTGAGCCATTCCATAATATGTAGTGTTATGTTATACTACTTACGTGCTATTTTCTTGAATGTCTTAAAAATTCCAAGGCTGCAGCTGCTTTCGAGAAACTTAAAGAAGCTTTGGTAACTGCTCCTGTACGTACATGCTATTCTGGTCTCCTATCCCTTAGCTCCAGCTCCACCATCAGTCTTTTTTGTTTGTCCTTCAGGGTACCTTGCTCTATTACGCTGGATACTTGGTGAGCTGATGGCTTATTATCTGGTATCACCTTTACTTCCACAGGACCCTGTAACGTTTTAAACCATTAGAACACATTAATAAATCATGTTCGCTCTGCATTTTCATGCTATCAGCACTTTTAAATCGATAGCGAAACGGTTTACCTTTGGTGACCTTGTTTTGGCTTTCTCCGAAACTCTGCAATCTCGGGGTTTGTGCGCGCTGGTGCGCTACCTTTTTTCCTTTCGTTTTTAGGTAATTTATTTCCTGGGGTTACTGTTAGATTTTATATTACGAGTCTGAAATCAACATTTGACATTTGATTTGTTGATTGTTTATCTGGTTGTCATGGCAATGTCCATTCAAACTCGTTAGCGGTCTGATATGTTTACTTTAATACTTTTACAAAAATACTCTTTCTCTCTTGGCCACTCTCAATAATTACGTTTAATTTAAATAATTTTTAGAACTCTCCAAAAAAGGTATAAAAGCGGAACATTTCTTCAATTCTGGACAGTCTCACGTCAGTTTCTGAACTGGAAGTACCAGTAAAGGCCTTATCCCGGGGTCGCTCAACCCCGGGATCCTGCGAGCCTTCAAACTCCCTCAAAACCTTCAAATCAATCTTCAAATAACGGGATCCTGCGAGCCTTCAAACTCCCTCAAAACCTTCAAATCAATCTTCAAATAACGGGATTCTGCGAGCCGCGCCTACGCCGCTACTATTCCTACAACGAAGATTTCTACAACGGGATTCTGCGAGTCGTGCCAACGCCGCTACTGTTCCTACAACGACGATTTCTACAACGGGATCCTGCGAGGCGTAACTACAAGTACGCCCGCTACTGTTCCTACAACGACGATTTCAACAACATCTACAACAACAAATACCTGCACCCAGGTCTCCGCTTCCTTCTTTCTATCCAGACATCTGTATTTTATAAAACCTGTTTCACATCTCATCCATCCTCATCTTCGCATCATCTTTTTATAGACTTTACGGTATATAACCAATAAACTGACACTTTAAATGTTATCCTGGTTGTTGTTTTCTGTTAGGTTCTGTTAGTTTCTGTTAGGTCGTATCTTCACGCGACAAATTATTATCATCATCAAGGACATAAATGCTTGCAAGTAATAAGTAATATTAATATTTCTTTGCGTATCCGAAACCTGTTGTTGTCTATCCCGTAACTGCACTGGACACATGCATACAATACACTTTTGTAATTTTTTAGGGTTCCGTACCCGATGGGTGCCAAACGGGACCCTCTTACCACAGTATACATATAGAACAGTAGTAAATCAGAGCCCGTTTAGGAGCGATCGTTACCTACTTTCGCTCGATGCGCAGGGCTGTGTCACGTTTGTGGCTTGGCATACCTAAAATACTAATTTTGCTTTTAAGTAGGTACCTATGCAAAGTATTTCTGTTACAGTTTAATACACAATATTGTTTATACATAGTAATAATATTAAAGAATATTTCAATACTTACCACTATACTATACCTAAAATATTTCCTTGTAAGTATAATAGTTGATAAACTGCACTAGGTTCGTAGGTGCTTAGTTACAAGCCTATTTGGATTCTTTTGATATCGTGCGTGGTACTGGGGCGGCTTGCTGTCTTCATTGATTGAAGCAGTCTCCATCATTCCCGGAAGCTTTGTATGCGTGCGTACCGAACACGCGCGCATGTGTGCAGCCGTGCGATGTACCTTTGTTGCATGATTATCTACTGTTATATATGTATACTGGGCTCTCACTAAGCCTCCGATGTCCGTTTCTCTGTCCGTCCGTCCGTCCGTCCGTCACCGGGCTCTATCGGATCTACCGAAGCAGGTAGAGAGCTGAAATTTTCTGTTGCCGCAACAGCAACAAATAATGAGACATACCGATTTTCAATAATGAAAAGAAGTACCCATAGAAGAAATGATTGGTATGGCCATTTTCCTACCCATTTTGTTTTATTTGTTTATCGGTGACAAATTGACTCTCCCGATCTTATCGGGAAATATATTTAATTGCGGATATTAAATTTTGTG
Organism: Argyresthia goedartella; assembly: GCA_949825045.1. NCBI lineage: Eukaryota > Metazoa > Arthropoda > Insecta > Lepidoptera > Argyresthiidae > Argyresthia > Argyresthia goedartella. The sequence continues at coordinate 1,619,520 of OX463827.1, read as the reverse complement.
CTTAGTATTTTGTCATTATGTGATTAATAAATTGCTCATTCAAATTATCATAAATAATATTAAGTTTTTTATCATATTTGATTGTATTTCTGTAAATAAGTTACTCAATTTCTATCCACTTCCGGTTTCAATGAGCAAAGAGTTTCGTTAACCTGAGTACATAGTTTAATACTTACATACTACATACACAAAACTATTTATCAATGTTTCGATGTACTGCCTTGAATGTAGTCCTACCTAGTATTTCATTTTTTATTATAAAATATTAAATAGGTATATGTATTTACTCGTACAAAAGACTGTCGTTTTTCGTCATTTTCCGTGTACAATGGTACGGAACCCTTCGTGTGCGGGTCCGATGTCCTACTCGCACTTGACCGGTTTTATTTATTGCACCTCAGTGAATGTCCTCTGACACGCCATACGGAAAATAACATAAAGGAAATTCTTGTAAGTATAGTCATCTGTAAGCAAGGAGAACAAGGATGTATTTACTCGTTCAAATATTGGAAAGAGTAAAAGTTTGTCCTTATTTCAAAAGGGCGTACTTTATTTGAGATCTGTATAATTACCTAGTATAATTGTACAAATGACCCTGCGATGATCAGTAGCTCTTATATTGACCCACTAGGTACAAGCAACGTGCGACCTTGGCCTGAACTGGCGACCGCTACCTTGTAACTGGATTGTAGGTGAAACAAAACGAGAAGTTTTCCGAAAGTTGAAAAAAAAAACAAAGCTTCAAATAGCTCGAGCTTGGGACTATACACAATTCAGACCACAGTGCAAAAACGTAATGTCACAGAATCAGGTCACAGATTCGATAACGACATTTATCGAGCTGCTTTGAGCTACAGAAAGCCCTAATTTTATGGATATTATTTCACTAGAAAATTTCAATTAAAATCGATTTGAGCTGAGCAACTACCTATATACAGAGTATATATATTTCTAACTCGAAGATTTGGGTAGTTGGTCTTTTGATTCCAAACAGGTATGTGTTATTACTATTTTCTTTACTGTAATAATAATAGTAACTTCGGGGCCAAAATTTCGTTATTTTTGCCGTACGAGCAGCCGCCGTAATGCATACAATTTTGCGGCGAGTTTCAGGGAATGGAGGATGATGAAAACACTCGACGGCGGCGGGGCCTCGAAACCCCTCGTCAGCGAGGAGACTCGCAAGCGAGACGTAGTCGCAGCCCAAGCCGGGTGACGTGTCGTAGTCGAAGCCGCAGCCGTGGAAGTGCTCGCAAGCGCAGCCGCAGCTCCAGCCGGAGCCACAGCCGCCGTCTGCTGGAGCGAGAGCAGGCGCTGAAGCGCGAGCAAGAGCGACTTGGGCAGCTAGAACTGGAACTTCGGCTTCAGCGAGAGCGCGACGATGAACAGCGCAGGCGCCGCAGCGAGCAGCGCGAGCGGCGTGAGTCGGGGAGCAGCGCCCGCCGCAGTCGCCGCAGCGAGCAGCGTGAGCGGCGTGAGTCGAGGAGCAGCGCCCGCCGCAGTCGCAGCCGCAGCAAGCCAACTGTCGCGGGTGACGGACACCGAGGGAAAAGGTCATGTAGTCCTTCCTTTATCTCTAAAGATGTTATGGAGATTATGAAGTCTATAAAAGACATCCTCCCATCACAGCCGGCAAACCTGGGCCCACAGTCAATTGTCAAAGGATTAGACTATAAAAATATTATTCCTGAATTTAATCCTTCGGAGAAGAACCAACGTATGGACATGTGGACAAAAAAAGTAAATGAATGTGCCAAGGTTTACGGCTGGGATGAGAGGACGACGGTTCATTTCTCAATGCAAAAACTTACCGGATTAGCAAAGACTTGGTACAGTAGTCTTAATTCTATTATGTTCACATGGGAAGAGTGGCAGCATAAACTAATGAACGCATTTCCCTGTGAGCAGAATTATGGACAATTGTTAGAAGATATGTTGAGGCGTAGAAGTAGACCAAACGAACTCATAGAAAACTATTATTATGAGAAATTGGCCCTCTTAAATCAGTGCGAAATCTCGGGTAGGCGAGCCGTGGACTGCATCATACATGGCATCAATGACAGGACCGCTAGGTCAAGTGCTTTAGCATTGCGCTGCCAAGAGCCCGACCAATTGTTAAAATTCCTCCTTAGCAGCAATAAAGAATTTCCGTCACAGCAGCCGCAACAAGTTAGGGACCGCGGTTTCAGCACACCGGATGAAAAACAGTCTAGTAGAATTACCTCGAAAAACAATATGATTTTGTATTGTTTTAATTGTAAGGAAAAGAGACATCCATTTAAGAGATGTCCCAAACCTCTGATGAAATGCATACACTGTAACAAAGTGGGTCATAAATCCGAGGCGTGCCGATCAAAACAGGATAGCGCAGGGTCAATGAAGGCTGACACGGAAAAAAGACGATGAAAATTTCAGATTCAAGTCCTTCTGGCAAGTTCGTTAAGGAAGTGCTTGTCGAAAGCTTACCTATGGAAGCATTCATTGACTTGGGCAGTGAGGCGACTCTTATCAAGCGATCTTATTTTGTCAAACTCGGCATTGACCACAACAATACTCCGTCTGTGCTAAGAGGTTTTGGGAACAGCTTAGTTGAGTCTGAAGGCGCGGTAAAACTGAACCTGTCCATTGACGGAGTAAGCGCTATTGTTATGTGTAAAATAGTAGATGATGCCTTACTTGAAAAGCCAATGCTCATTGGGCAGAGCTTTTCGGAACAGCCACATGTTGTAGTCTACAAAGACTCTCAGAAGCTACAATTTCTACACATTGGCGCTGAAGTCCCCAATCCCGATTTAGATGAAAATTCTGAACGCCTACAGAGGATTAGAGTCACTGCTCATTGTAACCTTTATGGTGCCGCAAGTGTGAGAGCCGATGCCGAGTCGCTTTTCTCTGGTAGTGTTGCCATAGGTACTAGAATCGTAGGAAGGCCGAACAATCAGTACGTGGTCTGTGGAGGCATTTATGAGGTAAAAATGGTTCTCTCCATGTTGTTCTGACCCCGTGTTCGATACCATGTTGGATTCAAGAGAACTTTGTGTTCTCGCGAGCTGAAAGGGTAGATGTTGTTTACAGGCTTATGAACGAAACAGAACCCCTAGTTTCAAGTTCATCGTCTGGGACCTCCATTACGGCCAATAAACTAGACGCGAACCAAGTCAACGTAGGTGATTCAGTATCTGACAGTGATAGGGCAAGGCTTATGGACATACTCCGCCGTCATGAAGGCTGTTTTGCGCAAAACTTAGCGGAGTTGGGCTGTACGAGCGTAACGAAAATGAACATTGAACTAAACAGTTCACGTTCGGTAGTCTATAGACCCTATCGACTCTCGCACCAGGAACGTGAAAAAGTCCGCGCGATGGTGAATGACATGTTACAAGCGGGGATTATTAGGGAGTCCGTGTCAAACTACGCGAGTCCTATTATCCTGGTTCGTAAAAAGGATGGTAACATCCGTTTGTGCGTGGACTACAGGCTTCTTAATTCTGTGACAGTCAAGGAAAGATATCCCATCCCCATTATAGAAGATGAGGTAGCAAGACTGTCCGGGCAGGCATGGTTTATAACCCTAGATCTTATGTCTGGTTATTACCAGGTACCTATAGCGGAAGGTAGCAAACATCTGACGGCATTTGTCACTCCAGACGGACAATACGAGTACAATCGTATGCCGTTTGGTTTGGCAAATGCCTCCGCAGTCTTCCAGCGGATGATGAACCATGTCCTCGGACCAGCACGGTTCGATAAGGCTACGGTCTATATTGATGACGTATTAATCTTCGGCAAAACACCTGAGGAATGCATGGACCGGTTAGAAGAAATTCTTGGTTTGCTGAAGGAGGCCAATCTCAAGCTCAACCTTGCAAAGTGTAGTTTTCTGCAAAATAAGATTGATTTCCTGGGTTATGAAATTGACTCGATGGGTGTTCAACCTGGAGAGGCAAAAACTCGGAGCGTTGCAGAGTTTCCTCGCCCCGTGAACGTTCACAACGTTCGCCAATTCCTCGGATTGGTGAATTACTTCAGAAAGTTCGTCCAAGGTTTCGCGCAAATAGCCCATCCTCTTACAAAACTACTTAAGAAGGATGCCCCTTGGGAGTGGACTGATGACCAAGAAAAATCCTTTGTGACCCTAAAGGCCAAACTAATTGATCGACCCGTGCTTGCCATTTACGACCCGGCGGCCGAGACCGAGCTACATGCTGATGCCAGCAGCTCAGGAGTTGGAGGAATCTTGCTTCAGCGACCTCAAGGTAGTGAAGGTTCTTTTCGCCCTGTGGCTTTTTACAGCCGTCAAACGACCCCTGAAGAAAAGAACTTTCACTCCTATGAGTTGGAGACCTTAGCTGTAGTTTGCGCTCTTAAAAAGTTTCGCATATACCTGTTAGGAAAAGAATTCAAGGTAGTCACCGACTGCAGCGCACACCGCTCTACGTTTAGCAAACGTGACTTGGTACCGAGGATAGCACGGTGGTGGCTGGCGCTGCAAGAATTCGACTGCTCCGTTGAGTACAGGGCAGGGAAAAAAATAGAACACGTCGACGCGCTCTCTAGGAACCCGGTTGGAGACTCTACAACCAACAATCCTGAGCAATTTCTTGCTATCATGGCCATAAGTGATGATGGTTGGTTACTTACCCTCCAATTGGGTGACTCGGAGCTGCGACGTATTCGCGACATTGTAGCCAGTGACTTGGATACAAAGGGTCTAGATTACATCAAAGAGAACTACATTTTGAAGGATAACAAGCTGTTCAAATGCATAGATGGGAACAAAGATTGTGTTAGATGGGTGGTACCAAAAGGCGCAAGGTGGCAGTTGTGCAAAATGAATCATGACGACATAGGTCATGTAGGCTTCGAGAAAACTTATGAACGGATTAAAAAGAATTATTGGTTTGCTAAAATGAAGCGATTTGTTAAGAAGTATGTTGAAGCCTGCATAGACTGCGCTTACGCCAAAAAGGCCAGTAACACACATGAGGGATTATTAAACCCAATAGAAAAAATTGAATTGCCATTCCACACTTTGCACATCGACCACCTTGGGCCCTTTGTAAGGTCTAAAAGGGGTAACACGCACATACTTGTGGATGGATTCACCAAGTTTGTATTCATAAGGCCAGTGAGGAATACAAACGCACAAAATGTAATCAAGAGCTTAAAGACATATTCGACATCTTTAGGGCACCCAACCGTATTGTCAGTGATCGAGGTTCTTGCTTTACGTCGCACGCGTTTCGGAGATTCTGCCTTGACCGAGGAATAAAGCATATTTTAAACGCGGTCGCTTCCCCGAGATCTAACGGTCAGGCCGAACGTTATAATAGAACGATTCTTGATTCGCTCACAGCACAAAACTTAAGGGGCGATGAAAGAGACTGGGATGACAAGACAGGAAAAATTCAGTGGGGTTTAAATAACACCGTCCAAAAGACAATAGGTAGAGCGCCCGCGGAGGTCATGTTTGGAACTAAAATAAACAGTGAGCATCATCCGGCTCTAAACGAAGTTTCACAGGAAATCCATCAAGCTGAGGATTTGCCCTCCATTCGAAGAGAAGTTAAAAATAGGATCGATGTAGCGCAGGATGCTCAGAAACAGTATCACGATAGAGGCAAGCGTCCTGCTCGAGTTTGCCATAATGGTGACTTAGTAAAAAACACAAAGGTCGCTTTCCAAAACCAAGGAAAGAGTACAAAGTTGATGCCTTCGTACGAGGGACCATTCAAGGTTGTTAAAGTCCTAGGTAACGATCGTTACAAGATTGCTCCTATCGCAGGTTTCGAAGGAATGCAGAACAAGCGTAAGACGACCGTTGCCGCAGACCGAATGCAACCATGGATACATGTAGCTAGCTAGTCTAGCAATTGAGGATAATGATTCTCTTGATAAAGAAGAAGAAATCGATATGTCAGAATGAATTTCAGTAAAGTCTAAAAGTATGCAATTACTTTGTTAGTGTACCAACTTTATAATGTCCCATTGTATTTATTTGTACAAAGTATAAAGAAACCGCTTTCTCCCTTTCTCAGTTGGGTCGCTAACTCCTTACCCACACACTCATCATTAAAAATAAATAAAATGTTTAGATAAGTTTATTAATGTCAATAGGTAGTACACATAATGTTGTAATAGTTGTCTGATTAACTACATAATTTGTTCATTTTGTTTCAGGTCAAGTGCGACTTTAGTCGAATAAGTTTGGGACTTGACCTGCTATGAAGATGAAGACAGTGGAAAGAAAAGTGAAATAAGATTTGAATACAAATATAGTCTAATTAAATGTCCTTAAATAAGATTATATAATACAAAATAGGATTACTTTAAACCAGATGCCTCGTTACGCCAAGTGTAAGGTTCCACCGGGTACCTACGTGGATGAGGACATGCACGGTATCAGGATGGACGAGTGTAAGGTTTGCTTACGTTTACAGAAAAATGTTGGTGGACTTTTGGTTTTTGTGCTGGCAATTACACCGTACCAATTGTATGACATTATAGTCTGTCATACAATTGGTACGCGCGTAGGGCTGGACCAATCAGAGGCTTTGACCAATCGTAAGCTTGTGTTATGTAGACGGAGTTTTGTGAAACAACTTGGCGGGAGAAGTTGCCGGGCGTTTTCGCAAGGGATCGCGCGAGGGCAATCGGTCGGAACGAGTAACGCTGAGCGGTTGTGATAGCTGACTGGCGATAAGTTTATTTACGAGTTACGAACAAAGTTAGTTAATAAATAATAAGTTCTGTAAATAAGTTTGGCTAATAAATAATAAGTTCTGTAAATAAGTTTGGCGCTGATTAAAGTGTTGCTGAAGTGACATCGTGTTGATTATTTCTGAGAGACCTTAAATCAGGGTAAATGTACCAGTTGTTGACAAACTACAAAACAAATTTGTATCATCTGCTAACGCGATGAGTGAAAGACAACTACATATACACAATTTTAAATGCAAAGAGAATACTGTGGCTGGGTATGTATAATCCTCCTACCTACCCATTATACCTGCTTATTAAAAGTAGTTTGCACTTACGTACCTATTTACGGTATTTCAACAAATAGGTACATTGGAAAATTATTTATCTTTTTTATTTATGGAGTAAATGTACCAGTTGTCGGTAATTAACTACAAAACAAAGAGTCATCTGATAAACTGGAGAGGTAAGCGTAGAAATAGTAGGATTTGTATAGGAAAGCATGACAATAAATTCAGTATGAATTACCACATTATCTTTAAAATTTTAATTTACAGGTAAAATTTCTGGGAACACGGATTCAAAAATTTATCACACTCTGGAATTGTAAGTTAAAACTAATTATTTTTATGAAATGAGTCTTAAATTTTTAATCCAAAAACCAATTTTCTCGATAAATAAATTACAATTAATGATTTAATTGATGACATTTGATAATGTCCTGTTTTATTATAGGGTGCCCATTACACCGAAACAAAATTACGGTATTCCAGTGGCTGGAGAAATAGACAATGGCATGACTTACCCAGTCAAGCGTCCAGGTTACTCAACTCCCCAAAAATAAAAGAGGGTTAGGCGTCCGGGGGAGGCAAGACACCAAAACGACTTGCGGTATCTAATGCCATCTTTTGTTGTTTTCTTTAAACTTTAGTACTGCTACTCGGCGCTAGATGGTACTCTTGATTGTTTTTTAGTGGTATAAAACAGAAATTTCTTTCTGGCAACATGCAATGTGCAAAAAAAAATGGAAATTTCGCGAGGCGATTTCGAAGTGACATTTTGTGAAATTGGTGTTGTGTATCTCCGCAATTATGAGGTAATTAAGCTGTTTTTACTATTTATTTATACAAATATCATACCAAAATAGAATCCCGAGGATGCCTAGATTACGTATAGGCACGTATTATAATAGTTTCATGGCTACCAAGCCCAAAGAAATGCAAAAGATAACTTTCTCGTACCGAATCAAACATGCCGTCAAACTACTTACGAGTTTCTAGTGCCAATTTTACAAAGACCTGATGTAGTTATAGCAGAAATAGAAGGAGTAGTTCCTTAATTAAGTTGAACAACCTTTGTCGTGAAGATTTATTGAGAGATTTGTGACTATTTCATGCTTTGAGTCAGCTTTGAGTACTTTGGTTGGTGCCGTTACCGGTCTGGGGACTTGACTCCCCAGCGGACAATTGCAAATGAATGACAATAAGGCTCTCGACAGACAGACGTAGGAAAATAGGAGATTTTTTACTTTGATTTGAATTGCTTTTGCATTACCTTCATTGGACTCCTACGGAGTCTATACAGGATGACTTTTATTTAGCTGACCAGATTATTACCATTTTTAACTTAAATTGGATTTGGTTTTGCAGTACCTACGGGGTCTTCATGCACTATACAAGGTGACTTTTAATTAACTGATTAGATTATTACCATTTTGAACTTAGATTGGAATTGCTTTCGCAGTACCTACGGGGTCTTTATGTCTTTTGTCTTTACTTTTAATTAGCTGACCAGACCATTAACATTATTTATTACTTTTTTTTAATATTGCGGTTCTTTTGGGGTCTTTAATAATCACTATTTTCAAAGACATTTTTAAAGACCTATCTATAGATACCCCACACATATGTTTTTTTAATATGTCATTTTTAAAGACCTATCTATAGATACCCCACACATATGTTTGATGATTTTTTTTGTTTTAGTTCCATGTATGGGGAGCCCCCCATTATTATTTTTTTTTTCAATTTTTGCACAAAAATTGTAAAGTTGTTCATATTGATGGGTACTATCATTACCCAAAACGTACAAAGTTAATAAAATGACAATCCGTATACATTGTACGTACACCCGGTATAGTTTTTTTTATTTATAATTGTTTCTTTAATTTAAAATAAATACATTGCAGTAATAGCGCATCCATATGGATAGGTATCCATATCATTTCCCAGGAGGAATCACCCTGTATAGTTGATTTCTTTAAGTATATTGTTTTAATTTAAAATAAATATTTTGCAGTAAAGCGCATCCATATGGATGGGATCCATATCATTCCCCAAAAGGAACAAAGTAAAAAAATGTCACCCTGTATACTGTATAATTGTGTGTTCACCCTGTATAGTCGTTTTTTTTATTTATATAATGTGTTCTTTAATTAAATAAATATTTTGCAGTAACAGCACATCCAAATATCTTTCATTGAAAAAATCAAACTGTTTGACGAAAACCTTACATCGGCGGCCATCTTGCCAATATTTCATCGACATGAAGCCCGATTGGGTTGGTCGAAATTTGTTCTGCTAGCGGTAAGTAATACATTTATATCTGCTACATTAAACATATGCAGTGAAGAGTTATTGATATCGTTAGAAAGCTAAATAAATGTAGTTTATTTTTAAATAATTAATTAGGCTTCAAGTAATAAAATTAAGGGCCGGGCTCGATGTAAAGAAAACATACGACAAAAAAATGTGACATTGTGAAGTTTACTATTTTTTTGACGCATTTGTTTTTCTTAAATGTAGTATTACTTTCCATATTATTATTTTGTATCTATTCACCTGTTAATTAATATTTTTATTATCTATATAACTATGTTAGTGAAGCAGATATCACGTTTTTCGTAACATGGTGCCTGCCGCTCGAGTCGCTACACCACTGGATCGCGCGCTCGGACGTTTGAGCGTGTGGTGGCGCGGCGCGACGGACGTTGTGGTCAATACTCACACATAGATAATAATGCCATGGAGTAAGTCCGATATTGATAATAATTATTATTGTTGTGACCTCATATATTTTTTTCAATTCTATATCTGCGAACATTATGCATAGTAAACACATACATACGTTAGTGATTGGTGGATATAATTATTCTCCTAGGACTCGCGGGGGGTGATAATGTACGGAAGATCTTCAAAATCGGCTCCACGTCAGTCTACCTACTGTTTGCGAAAACTTTAACATCTATTCCTATTCTGTTAAAACAAAATAGAATCTACACCTTGGTAAAAAGTGATAGGTAATGAAAAAGTCAAAATTGAGAAAAATAAGATTGGCGCCAAAAAAAAACAACTTACAATATTTCAAAAACCAACACAAAAGGCAATACAAGTGTATACGAAAAACTTACAGAATTTTTCAACAATATAACCAAAGAGTCCGCCTCGCGGGCTGCTTTAAGAGCCCACACATAAGGCACCCTCTAGATGCCTAAAATTAGCCCCCCTGTGTCTTATCACTGCGTCAGCGCATGGCAGTCGCGCCTCTGCGAACATTGTAGTGGTGCTGCACCACCGCGACAGGCGGAACATGATGCGGTAAGCGTCGTTATATTGCATCTTGAATCTGCGATAACCTTATAACTGCACCAGAGCTGAGGCGTGTACATCGTCTGGAATTACGTCCTAAATAGAACAAGCTTTGAGTCACGCGAGCATTTACAGAATTTGCGCCCTATCATGTTGGCCCTGACGGCCATAGCTCGTCTCTCCCTGTCCAGGTCGAGATCATCACGCATGTCGCTCGTTACCCAGTGCCCGAGATACTTGAAGCTATCAACAAATGTCAGAGAGTTTCCGTCAAGGGTTACAGGCAGCGAACATACTGTTTTTCCCCGTTCAGAGAACACCATAGCCATTGATTTCGTCGCGTTATAGACGAGCCCGTGCGCATCCGCGTAATTTATACAGATTTGCAGTAAACATCTGAGAGCACCAATCGTGGGACTCAGCAGCACCATGTCGTCCACATAACTCAGATTGTTGACACACTTGCCTCCAACATGGCAGCCGATGCCGGTACCGCTGAGCTCCTCGATCAGCGCCTCGACGTACAAGTTGAATAGTAGAGGAGATGTTTGCCCTCCCTGTCTCACACCGCAGGACAGCACAAACTCGTCCGACAAGGCATTACACTATCTGTCGACGTTCACCTGATTCTTGAACAACGCCGCCAAGATCCTAACAATATCCAAGGGAACTCCACGATCCGTTAACTTCTCCCAAAGCAGACTGTAGTTGACCCGATCAAACGCCTTGCTTAAGTCAAGGAAGACTGCATATACGGGGGTTTTCCTTGAGATGTAGTAATCCACGGTCTGCTTTAGTGTGAAAACAGCAAGATCCGTTGAGCTATTACTCTTAAAACCAAACTGAGCTTCACTTATTTCTACAACTTTTGTGAGACGTTTAAGAATAATAGCGTCAAATAGTTTTGAACAAGTCGTTGCCAAAGAAATAGGTCGATAATTGGAACTAAGTGAAGCCTTTACAGTTTTACTTTTAATAATGGGGGGTGCAACAATGGTTCGAAGCATCTTCGTGGGCAGGTACGAATGTCTCAGACATGCATTAAATAGCACAGAGAGGAGCACCACCACCCACGGGCTACCAAAACGTAGGTGTTCCACGCTGATGTTGTCATTTCCCACGGCTTTACCCAGAGACATGGAATTTAAGGCGTCAAACACCTCCTGCTCGGAAATGTGCGAGTGTGACTCCACCTGAATGTCCAAACTGCCCAGCCGGTCCACACCATCAGCGCCGCTCGATTTCGGAAGAATGAACTGATTTTTAAAAATGTTTGCAACCCCTGTCAAATCGCTCACACCATCTACCGAAACCGGGACGATTCCCTTGCTCTTTATAAATTTTGACGTTTCCTTCCAAAATTTCACGAAATTCTTTTCTGCACACGCACTACTCATCCTTTCCAACAATAGCTGGTACTCATTCATCTGGCACCATCTAAGTTTTTGTTTAAATGTGGTTCTGCTACACTTCTTGTCTTCAAACAACAGACCAGACGCGGGTGAGCCAGCGGAGAGCCAGCTGAAGTAGTCAGCTCTTGCCTTATCATGGGCCGCACGTACGCGTTCATTACATCCTACTACATTTTTTCGTTGCTTCCTCCTACGTGCACGACAGTTACTAGACCTAGCAGCCTCCTGGAGTATCAACACAAAGCTATGATAGGCGTTATCTATACTCGCTTTATGTGACTCATCGGTACAGTTCTCACATACACACAGTTTCCGCAGCCATGGCCAGTCAATAGCCGACAGATCACGAGCGCAAGACGACGCATACCTACTTATCTGATCACCATCCTTCACACCCCACTTGACCGTGTTTATATGATCTGGATAGATATTGAGCGCTAATTGCGTAGGTGACAAAGATATATTGCATTCAATGATCATCGGTTTTTGATCAGACCAGAACACATCTTCCATGACATAGATGTTATCTAAGGTAAGTGCGGTAAATAAGGACCACCTTAATTAAAAAATAATGTATTAATATTACTAATGAAATTATGAATAAAAACAAGTCTTTAGAAGAATATTTGCTTTATTGGGATAAAGAAAAAGTACAAATGTTGGTGAAACATATGAGATGTGAATTTAATTTAGTCCTTTTAAAAAAAGCTTATTGTGGACCTTATTAAACCACGGTATTTTAAAAGGGGCCACTTTCCAACTTATAATTTAAGATATGAAATCAAGAAAAAAATACAAAATATTACTTTTTTCTAGCATACATCAACTTTTGGCATCAAAAATCTATAAATTAAATGTTTAATTAACAGAAAAACAAAATAATGGACCTTATTAAACTCACAGAAACAAAACTATTTCGAAAACACTTTAAACATGTATATTTTAAACAAAGAATATACATTTTTAACAAACTATTGGCAACTCTTTTTAAATCTTTTCAAAAACAATAAAAATAAACATTGGAAAGATAATACTGGCCCTTATTACACTTATGAAAAGTAATTTTGAGATCACACATAAAAAATAATGAGATCAGTCTTTCCTTCCTTGGATGATTCTCTATAAACGGATCAGTCATTCAGATCATAAATGTCTAATTATAATTACAGAATAAGCAATCAAAATCAACGTCATCTTTCGTAAGGCCCAAACATTCCTCGTGGTACCATCTTTGGCATGTTGGGCATTGTCGCATGTCTTCAAAATTTTCTGCGAAACAAGCATAGCAGTACCATTTATCATCTGCATGGTTCCCTTTGTTTTTACCTTTAATAGCTCCACTATTTTTCGTTTAACATGCAATTCCTTTTTTATTTGTGCATTCTTTCTTTGAGTTTGCCTTCTTGCTAGGTTTGTCCTTACTTTTTACTTCCTTACGTTTCTGTTCGTTATCTTTTACTTTCTTTTTCTGGATGTCTTTTCTGTTTTTGCTTTCTGTAAACAAATCTTTCGTCACTATCCGGGCTTTATAATTGATGGCTTTACGCCTTGGTGTATTCTTCATGATACCTAAGTTTGGTGTCGGTATTAGTTGTCGGAATTCAGTTTTAGTGCTTTTCTGAGACTTCAACCTGACTAATGGAACCTCGTCTTCTGTAGAAGAATGTTCCCGCCTTCTTTTGTTGATGTTTACAAATGATGATACATCGACAGGTTTAATGGGAGTACGTTCTTTTCTTCGCGCCGCAGCCACGATATCGTCATCTTCAGAAGAGCTATATATTTGGCTATATAGCGGCTGACGTTTATGAGGCGAAAACATCATATTGACGGAAGAATCGGAGCTGTAAGTAATCGGTCTTCTGATTGCAGCGCTAGGCGTATTTGATTCAGATTCTGCAGAACCAGAATCTGTTGTGGTGTAGTCAACCAAACGTTTCTTTACTCCAACACTGCTAACAGGAGAAGGTAGGCTATAGTTTTGTATTAAAGACGGCGAGCCATCAATAATGGTCTCGTCCGAATCACTGCTATGGCTCCGTGTTGCGCGCTGGGCTCTCAAGCCTGAAGGGCCAGGAGTCGGAGACACTTGCGACTGTTCTAGTTCTCCGACCTGGTTTTCTTGCATCGGGTGATTGGTCGGTATTGACGGTTGATAGGCTTCATCTGGAATGGCATTTGGGTCAAAAGGATAAAGCCCGGTAGCTTTAAACCCGTTGACAATATTGGAATGGGTCATACATTTAGACCATATTTTGCTTAAGATGGAATTGAATCTGGCTTTGGTAATTGTTCTGCCGGGGTATTGGTACAGATATGATAAAGCTTCTTCATCCCAGTAAACCTCAAATGATTTGTTGACACTTCTGTCAAGTGGCTGGAGCCAGTGAGTGGTGTTGGATGGCAAACAGTATAAAACTATATTTTCTTTCTCCGCTGCGTCTACAATACTATAATCTAAGTGGCAAGAAGCGCCATCAAAAACAAGTAAACACTTGCCGGGAGTTTTGTACTTTCCCAAGTGATGGATGAATTCTGTGAACAGAGACGTTGTCATGGACCCTTTTTTTGCCATTCGTACAAATGATCCAGATGGCAAATTATCATTGAATTCTGGCTTCATTCTCTTCCCCTTAAACAGTATCATCGGATGGATAGCAGTGCCTACTGCATTTACGCATATGGCAATAGTTACGTTTTCTGCGTGCTCTGGTGCAACCAAGGGCACATTTTTAGCCCCTTTTTCTGCTAAGACCACTGGTTGATTATGTATGGTTAACCTACAACCTTTTTCATCCATATTATATAGACGTCCGGGGCTCTCTCTAATCAGTTCTTCGTATATTTTTTTATATTCGTTAAAGTGCTGATTTACGATTGGTTTATTAACTTTCTGAGCCCTTCCTGGATTTAAGATCTGTACCTTTCGCTTTGATATATCGGAGTTTCGCTTCAAATACTATTTTAACCAATCCTTTCCTGCTCGTTTTTTGGAGCGATTAATTTGTTTGGAATGTCATTTTCGTCACAAAAAACGTAAGCTTGGTGTCGAATTGATTTTGGTGTTAACGTTAAGCCTACAGCAGCAAGTCTTTTTATTCGCGTGGCCAAATCAGTCTCTTGCTCTTTTGTTAAATTTGTACGACGCCCAATTTGTTTTTCGACTTTGCCACTTTTCAAATGATTGACTAAAGTTCTTCTGGGAATAGAATAACGCGCGGCTGCTGCACGTGGTGACATTCCTCCCCGGACGGCAGTCATAGCATCTTCTAGTTGTTTCAGTGTCCACGAACCTCGTTTCTTCTTAGGAGGTGGTTCCATGATCCTGTACAAGCAAAATAAGCTTTTGCAAAAGTTATCAAGCAAGCAAAACATAATTAGAGATTCACGAATTCTGACCCTTTTTTTGGAAACTTTAATACTTGACTTTTTTAACTTTCATCAAAGAAATGATAAAAAGAAATGAAATATATCTGTCTCCCAAACGCCTAAACCAAATGAAAAAGAAAAAAAACAGGTATTTAAAGCAATTAATTATCTTAGTGTGATTGGAAAGTAATATTTTCATATGTTTAATAAGAGCCGGCCCATTTACCCGCCACGAATGTGGCCCTTATTAGGCTTTGCAACGAATCAAGCGAGACTCTTTAAAAATGTCTTTATTTATTAATGAAAAGTCAAAACTTACCTTGATTAGACAACACTATTAACTTAAATTTATTGTTTTATGTTGAAAAACACAGAAAACAGCGTATTTTTGACAATATTTCTATATTTTCACAAAAAAATAATAGTAACACGGTAACGCTCGTATAACGCTCGCGATGAATGCGTGGCAACTGACAAGATGGCGGGCCGTGGGCTACGTGCCCTATAAGATTAGCGTTGCTATTGGTCCTTTCTAAGTGTGCGTGAGTTGAAACATGTAAAACGTTTGAGAGTGTGAGTATGAGAGTGAGAGCCAACTACTCAGTGCCTCTGCTTCCCTGGTACGTACGCGCTGTTAAGATGATTAAACGCACTCCGCCTGCATCGCCCGCTACGACAGCCACCAACAACTCTTCGTCCGCTTCGCATTCGAAGAAAGGAACTTCTATTGCCCCAAGTCAAGCTGAGGATGGATCGCTCGTTTCCCACGTCACGCTCAGACACAAACAAAACCAAGGTAAACAGTATCTCGATGACCTTGAAGGTGTTAGGGGAGACATACATACCACCTTAGATAGCTACGCCAAGGCACAGGACGAGAAGTTCTCGAAGATCATGAACGTTATAAAAGAAATTCAGACTCAGAACTCCGAAATAAAGTCCCAGAACGCTGGAATAGAGAAAGCGATCACATTTCTATCCGAGCAGTACGAAACAATGCAAAATAAATTAGCTGCATTGGAAGGCGAAAGAAATAAGGATCACGAATACATTTTACTCCTAGAAGAGAAAGTAGATGAGCTTCAACGGAGTGACCGAAAAGCCAATATAGAGATAAGAAATGTGCCGAAAAAAGCTGAAGAAACAAAAGAAGACCTCATAAATGTAGTGTTGAATTTAGCAAAAACCTCGGACATTAAAATACAAAGGAGCGATATCAGGGATATTTTCAGAACACGAGGCAAGACCGACAAGACTGCGGTCATTACAGAGCTCTCCTCGTCAATTCTTAAAAATGATCTTGTCGCGGCAGGGAATCGTTGAAATAAAATAATAGGTATTGGTGCGAGGTGGCGCGTGCGCTTCGCGCTGACTTTATTTGTGGACTGGTTCTGCTTCACGCTGGCTGCGCGCGCGACGGTCCGGCGGTGGTACCCCCCTCGCTTCGTCCCTCATGGTCCGCTTGGACATCTTGCCCCCCGTTGAAAGCTCGGTAGGAGTTTTCAAGAGCTCTTTCAAATTTGTAATAGAGTCTCTGTTGTAGTCGAAACTGTTGAAGTTGAAGCAGTTGAAGTTGAGGCAGTTGAAGTTGAAGCAGTTGAAGTTGAGGCAGTTGAAGTTGAAGCAGTTGAAGTTGAGGCAGTTGAAGTTGTAAGTAAGCAATCAGTCCTTATGGGTTAATGGACTATTGCTGATATCGTACGGTGCAATGTCTCAGTTTTCGTCGTCGAACAAGGGACAGACGCGGTTCAATGCGCGACGAACAATTCCCTTTTCAGTTTTGAAGTCAGCAACACGGGTGATGTCATCCTTCCCTGGATATAGACGTGCGACTCTTGCAAGACGCCATTTTAATGGTGGAAGATGATCTTCTTTTAGTACAACCATATCCCCGACTTGGAGTGGACGTTGATGAGATCTCCATTTTGATCGTTGTTGAAGCTCAGACAGGAACTCGTTTCTCCAACGCTCCCAAAAATGTTGTCTTATCTGCTCTATGCGTTCAAATCTGGACAAGCGGTTGCTATTGCAGTCCAGTAGGTGCGCTGATGGCAGGGATGTCAATGCCCGTCCAACCAAAAAGTGGCCAGGTGTTAAAGGGTTTAAATCGTTTGGATCCGAAGAAAGCGGAGTCAACGGTCGCGAATTAAGAATAGCCTCAATCTGTGTAAAAAGTGTCGATAGTTCCTCGAACGTAAGATGGGTATTGCCAAGAATACGTTTAAGGTGATGTTTCGCGGATTTAACGCCAGCTTCCCAAAGCCCACCGAAATTCGGCGAATACGCCGGAGAAAATAAAAATTTGATACCGTCATTGGCTGCGTATTCTTTAAAATGCTCGTGGTTTGAACTCAAAAAATAACCTATCTCATTGTTCGCTCCAACAAAATTGGTACCATTGTCGCAATAGATAAAATTTGGTTTTCCTCTGCGAGAGATGAAACGTCGAAGGCATGCAATGAAAACATCCTTAGTTAGGTCACTAGCCACTTCCAAGTGAATTGCTTTCGTGGAAAAACAAATGAATATACATAGGTAACATTTTGTTATCTTACAACCACGACCCTTTCTGTCCGTAATTAAGAAGGGACCCGCAAAATCTGTGCCACAAGTTTGAAATGGGAAGCCTGGAGTGACTCGTGGTGCTGGTAAATTACCCATTAATGGATTAATGATCTTCATTTTCATGCGCCTACACACCATGCAAGCGTTTACGCAAGATCTTGCTAACACTCTGCCTCTAATAGGCCAATACTTATCTCGAATAGAGTTAAGCAAGGACTGCGGACCGCTATGTAGTAATCGGTTATGTTCATAACTGAATAGCAACTTTGTGAAGGCATGAGAAGGATGTAATAGTATAGGGTGTTTCCTATCATAAGTCTCGGAAGCTTGTTGTAACCGTCCTCCCACACGGAGAATTCCGTCGTCATCTACAAACGGAGTGAGGGATATAAGAGAAGATTTAGCTGGTAAGTTTTGTTTTTTATTTAATAATTTAATATCTTCACTGAAACACTCCGATTGTGATTGTTTTATTAAAATGTTCATTGCCGATTCCAGCTCTGATGCATCTAGCACTCCTGTACGCCGATTACTAGGATTTTTTAAGTTATATATGAATCTATTTATGTATGATATAATATTTTTTACCTTTTTCAGGTTGGAGAACTTTGTTACATCAACAAGCGGCGTTTTCAGTGTAAGGTAAGTAAAAATTTCATTTTCAGGTTTTATATTTTTTATTTTGTTTTTCTTTTCAGGTAGATCAACGGATTCGGATGGACGCTTAGGCCAGTTAGAAGAATCCTGCAGCAGATACGGAGGGCCCTGCCACCACAAGGATGCAGCATGAACGAGGTGAGGAGCAACGCCTCTAGAAGCCAAGTCAGCTGGATTCAGAACGCCCGGCACATGATTCCAACAAGCGGAAGCAGGAGTCAATTCTTGAATTTCGCCTATCCTGTTAGACACAAAGGTCTGAAAATGACGAGAAAGGCTGTTAATCCATCCTAGTGCAATCAAAGAGTCAATCCAATAAAATACTTTATCCACTTTAAAGCGAATAGTTTTAATTACTTTATCTACCAGTCTCGCAGAAAGTAAGGCCGCGCAAAGTTCGAGTTTAGGTATGGATATTTGCTTAATAGGTGCTACCTTTGTTTTAGCACATAAAAGTCTAACCAAAACCTTTCCAGTGTCGTCAATCGAACGAACATATATGCACGCAGCATAGGAATCCTCAGATGCATCTGAAAATGCATGTAACTCAATCCTAGTTGAGTAATTATTAGTTAGAACACATCTAGGAATTTTTAGATGCGATAAACAATGCAATCCAGTAACAAAATTAAGCCACTGTTCTTGAATTTCTTGAGGGACAACGTCATCCCATTCAATATGACGATTAAGCCACAGTTTCTGTAAAACCAACTTTGGGATGATGGTACATAAGCTTAATAAACCGAGTGGGTCAAATAATTTTGAAGAATCCGACAAAATCGATCTTTTTGTTATTTTTGAATTGACATCAAGTTCTACAGGAAACTGAAACACATCAGAAGAAGGATGCCAGATCAAACCTAGCGTAGAAGCTGTAGCAGCTAAATCAAGTGCCTTTGGTAATGGAAGAGTGTTGGCAACTGGTGCATTTGTACGAAATTTACGTAATGGAAGACAAGCCGAATCTAAAGCCTTCGTTACAGATAAACAAATATGTGATAGTCCTTCTAGTGTATCAGAACCCGTCAAGAGATCGTCCATATAAAAATCATGAGCAATTATTTCCGCAATAGCATCATCACGGCATTCCTGCGCCAATTGCAGAATACAGCGTGTACTTAAGTACGGTGCGGAAGCTGTTCCATAGGTAACAGTATTCAGTTTGTACATTTTAATTGGTTTGTGAATATTGTCACGCCATAGAATCATTTGTAAGTGTCTTTGTGATGGATCTATAAGAATTTGACGATAACATTTTTCTATATCAGCGGAAATTGCATATTTATGCTGCCGGAACCTGAGGAGAATTGAAAACAAATCATCCTGTACCCTAGGACCTACATACTGAATATCATTCAGAGATCTGCCCGAGGAAGATTTAGCCGAAACATCATAAACAACTCGTAATTTTGTAGTTTCGCTTTTTTCCCTGCTAACCGCATGGTGCGGTAAGAAATAAACATTTGGTGGGAGATTTGCAATATCAGTAACTTCAGTCATGTGACCTAAAGCTTCGTATTCATGAATAAATTTTGTATATAATTCCTGAAGCACCGGTTTCCTAATAAAACGCCTTTCAAGATTAAGCAAACGTTTTTGAGCTTGAAAGTAAGAATCGCCCAGTGAATCTGGCGTCTCACGAAAGGGCATCTGAACTACGAACCTGCCAGATTCATCACGCGTAGTAGTTTCATTAAAGTGAGTTTCGCAAATCTTTTCTTCAGTAGTATAAACATTTTTTGAAATGTCAAATGAATCAAGTTCCCATAATTTTTGTAAATCATTTCTTAAATCTTGAGTGAAGTTGCAATTAACTGTTTTGTTAGTAATTAACTTACTTGTGTTACCGATAGGTCCGGTAACTATCCAACCTAGCCGCGAGTCTAACAAAACAGGTAAGTTTCGTCCGAGTGAAATCTTTCCAGATTCCATTATATCCCAGTAGATGTCAGCCCCAAGCAGAAGATCCACCTCGGATGGCTGAGAAAACCCGGGATCAGCGAGAACGATACAGGTAGGTATATTTAGATTAGTAGTTATTTTTTTATTTGGAAGTCGATCACTTATCCTTGGATTAATCAAACAGTTGATTTTAGCCTTGAAAGGTTTGTGAAGAGATTGTATCAATAGACTACAATGTTGAGTAATTTGCATTGACGCTGAATTTATGCCTGTTACGCAGTGGGGTGAAGTAGTAGCTGAGCTGATAACGCCAATCCTCCCTTTTGCAGCTTCGGACATAAAGGACATTTGGCTCCCACTATCCAAGACAGCACGTAAAGTAAATGTTTCTTTTTTGTGATTTGTGACGCGAACCAAGGCAGTAGACAATAGTACTTGATTCGAAGCCACTGCAGACAATGAGAGATATTCATTAGAATCATCATGTTCGTTTACAGACGAGTCTATAGCAGGAGCTGAAGGTCCATCCGCTGAAGGGTCCTCCGAAGAACCATCAGAAATAGCAGGCATGGCCATAGTAGCATTAGTAGCATCCTGTAGGCTGCGTTTGTGAAGGAGTGTGTTGTGTTTCTTCTTGCAGATACGACAAGAACCAAAACGACAACTACGAGCTGGATGACCGGAACGAAGACAGTTACCACAAACATTCAGCTGAGACACATAATGACTTCGTTCGTCAACCGACAACCCTTTGAATTTTTGACATTCATATAAAAAATGATCATGTAGGCATAAAGCGCATTTTCTAGTTTCATTAATTTCAGTAGTAGATGCAGCGAATGATTTTAATTTAGTGTTGGGGTTCACTACATTTGAATTTGTAGAAGTGACAGAATTAGAAGAGCGACGCTCCGTTCTGTGAGAGAAGACGCTCTGTAGAACATCAGCACGCTGTCTCAGAAAATTAAAAAATTGTTCTAATTTAGGCGACTCACTCAAGGTATTACGATGTTCTTCCCATTTCTTGGCCGTGTTGGCATCCAATTTAACTGACATCATGTAAACGAGTAACGTATCAATGGTTGGCTCACCAATTGATTCAAGAGCGCGTATATTCTTAGTGACATTGTCAATCAAATACCGTATAGCCCTATCAGATTCCCTAGGAAGCGGCTCGATCGCAAACAAGGCTCTTAAATGATGGTTCACTAATAAACGCTTGTTGTCGAACCTCTCGCAGAGCAAGTCCCATGCAATTTCATAATTATCAGAAGATACTGGCAGAGATTTGATAATAGTAAGCGCAGTACCCTCTAAAGTAGATCGCAAATAATGAAATTTAGTTACGTCATCAATGGAATCGTTGGAATGTATAAGAGACTGGGAAGTATCCCGGTACTCCAGCCACTTATTATGATTTCCGTCGAAGGAGTTTAATTTAATAGTGGGTAACTTGACGTTACGTAAATGGTTGCAATGATTTGAATTACAGTTTGATGAATTCTCATCACTTCCCTTTTCCTTGCGTGAAAGAAGCCGTTTTGCTCTTGCAATCAATTTAAAAAATTGATTTTCAATTAATTCTCGCTCTAAAAATTGTTCACCAGAATCATCTAGCTCCTCAATTTGTGATTGGATATTATCAAAAGTTGAAAACGCTACTTCTAACTTCGTTACACGCAAAGACAGTTCACCGATCTGCAATTCATCCAAGTCCCTTGATGACGTAATCAACAATGGCTCTAAATATTTAAGAAAAATCGTTAAACGTTGTTTAATAGTACCTCTTTGTCGTACTAACAATTTAAGTTGTGATTCTGCCATAGCAGTAAAAATCACCCGAGCAATACAATAACCACGAATTCACGAACAATAATATAGGTCAAAGTCCAAACCTCAAGCGCGGTAAGTAGGTAGGTGTACCACGCATCCAATGACGTTAACAAACGGCGCGCAGCTCGATGCGAAGTGCAGCGAACGCAAGCGCAGCGTGAGGTTAACTCGAAACGTGGCGCGTGGCCCGTGGCGGGCGAGGTGTGGTCGACCGAATATGATACCTTGTACGAGTATTCCTGGAATTTACAAACCCGATCGCACGACCGGGAGCTATCTAAATATCTACAAATGATTTTTGCGTAAAATATGACAGCTAAAATGGGAAATATTTCATAAATGTGGCAAAGTATATAGCAAGTAGTAGCTCGGTATGACAAGTAAGCACAATTAACTTGCCTGTAAGCTACCTATGCAAGTCAATAGCAGTGAATTGAATAAAATAATGCAGTTATAATGTAAAATAAGCACAGTATAAATCACTACAGTAAGCCCAGTTCTAGAATTTGAATCTTTATGGCAGTGTTTTTTTTAGGAAAAACTGAATTAATTTAAATAGCAAAGCAACTTACTTTATTTATTCAATTCTGCAATAGCTTAAAGCCAAGTAATGTGCGAAGAAGTGAGAAATCGTTTAGTGAATAGCAAAACTATGACCAAAATGGCGGATGAAATATCGAGATGATATTTGAAAGTAGGTACGTTAAGTGACTATCGACACTGTCGACACAGACTGAGAAGCTACTTACAGATAGAAACAATGAAATAGCGATAAAAAAAAAACAAAATAGTAAGGAACGGGCTCACTTTTAGTCTTCGAAGCGAAGTTGACACCCTGTTTCCTTGATGTAATGCGCAATTCCTTTGTTCTCTGACTTCACTTGTATAGTAATCCGTGGAGTGCCGTAGTCCTGTCACGGTCGCCAGCTTCCCTGTCGCGGCAGGGAATCGTTGAAATAAAATAATAGGTATTGGTGCGAGGTGGCGCGTGCGCTTCGCGCTGACTTTATTTGTGGACTGGTTCTGCTTCACGCTGGCTGCGCGCGCGACGGTCCGGCGGTGGTACCCCCCTCGCTTCGTCCCTCATGGTCCGCTTGGACAATCTACTAAAGGGAGTAAAGCAATTTAACAAAACTCATAAAAATAACAAACTGAACGCTTCTCATCTAGGCTTTCAAAATAATTCAACATACAACAAATAGTTCGTAGTTGAGCAGCTGACACAAAAAGCAAACAAACTCTATTATCTGGCCCGCGACCTGAAAAAATCCAATAATTACAAGCATTGCTGGACCTCATATGGGAAAGTTTATATGCGACTGCTGGACGACTCTCCAATTATTAATATTACATGTGAAAAGCAAGTCCATGCGCTATTAAATAAGGCATGACTACCTGCGAATGTTACTCTCGTTAGTTTCAACCTGAAAATAGTTACTACACACACTGCACTTACACTCATCCCAAACACATACGACTACAATCATATCATCCTTTACCATAACACACACACCTACAATTCCCATCTCACTAGACTAATCTGCGTAATTAAAATCACTGATTTTAACTGTCCTATGTCTGTTACGAATCCCCCTATTATTGTTCTTTATGTGACCACCTTTTCAAGCATTAAAACCATCATTATACTCTTCAATTATGACTAATACGGCCCAACTATCTCAGGAAATAGATAACATGCAATTGGTTAAATCGATCAGTTGCAGCCCTGAAGAATGCATCGATCATATACCAAAAAATAAATTATCTTATAGTATAATTACTCAAAATATAAGAAGTGTTCATAGCGACTCGAATATGACAAGCTTTCAGGCTCTCCTATCGATTCTAAAGTATGACTACGACATTATTATCCTAACAGAATGTTGGCTCTCAGATTTGAAAACTCCACCAAGTATGGACAACTACTCGATGTACTGCACTAAAAGACTTATTAACCAAAACGATGGTGTAGTTGTCTATACTAAACAGAGTCTGATGTGCAAGGTTGAAGAACCCCTATTAATTGACGCATCCTGCCTGACTATTACAACACCTAACATATCCGTTGTGGGTATCTACCGTAGCCCCTCAAATACATGTGCAACCAACTTTATAAAATCACTCGATAATTTAATATCCAATCTCGATCCCTCTACGGATATTATGCTGATTGGTGACATAAACATTGACATTAAACCTAAAAATATTGATCGGAACAGCTGCGAATATCTTGATATGACTCTTAACCACGGAATATTCTCAGGGCACACCCTACCTACACGCGACAACAATTGCCTAGATCATATTATGATCAAAACATCCCGACCAGCGTCTGTAGCCGTGCTAAATACATCTATTACCGACCACCTAACAGTTACGCTTAATTTACAAAGACTCCCCGCTTTAGATAAAACACCAAAAACAAAAACTATCACTGACTTCGGAAAAGCCGTTGCAGCTTTTGACAATGCTGACCTAAGCGAAGTGTGGCGGTCATCCGACCCGAACGAAGCAGCAGAAAAGCTGGTTGAGACAATATCCGAAATATTAGCCGATAATTCAAGAATGATCACAATTCCGAACAGAAAAAGGGTTAAACAACCGTGGATGACTCCTGGTCTTTTACGATGCATTAGGAATAGAGATAACATGAATAAATCAGTAAAAAAGAATCCTCATAACATAATATTAAAAACCACTTATAAACGATATCGAAACTTCTGTAATAACCTTTTACACAAACTAAAACGCAAGTATGACCGGTCAGAACTAGAAATCTCTCGCAAAAATCCTAAAAAACTATGGAAATCAATCAAAAGAATAGCTAAAATTCCTAACAAAAAGACAGAAGACACAACCCTACTATCTATTAAAACCACTTCTGCAGAATCTGTAGAAACTATCAATGACCATTTCGCGAATGTTGGCAAAACACTTGCTGAAAAGCTCGTTTCTAATGCGCAGTCGTCACACCGGCCCACATCGAAAATTCCTACAACCGTTCATTCTTTCGGTCTTATTGACGTAGACCCAGCTGAAGTTCATTCATTAATAATGAACCTACAGGAAGATAGCGCGGTGGGCTGGGACGGTATTTCAACAAAGTTCGTAAAACTGTCTAGATATGCTTTGGTCCCGGTCTTCTCTCATTTATGTAACATTTGTTTTTCTCAGGGTGTCTTTCCCAAGGTTTTTAAACGTTCCATCATACACCCGATCCACAAGGGTGGGGACAGAAAGGATATCAACAACTATAGACCCATTTCAGTTTTAACAGTTCTGTCAAAGATACTGGAAAAGCTAATGAACAATAGACTGAAACGCTACTTAGACGACAAAAATCTCCTATCAGATTGCCAGTTTGGTTTTAGGAATGGAAGGTCAACAGAAGATGCTGTTGCTGCACTTACTGACAAAGTTGTTAATGGTTTAGACAAGCGTCAAAAATGTTTGGGAATATTCCTAGACCTAGCCAAGGCATTTGACACCGTTTCTGTCCCCATCCTTCTGGATAAACTCGAAAGTTTCGGTGTTAGAGGGATCGCACATGAACTTTTTAAGGACTACCTACAAGAGAGACAACAACGAGTCAAGATAGGCCCCCACTACAGTAGTGACAGCTATATTACCTACGGAGTACCGCAGGGCAGTGTTCTTGGCCCAACGTTGTTTCTCATATACATCAACGACCTGTGCGATCTCTCTCTGAAGGATTGCAATATTTACACTTACGCGGATGATACGGCGCTTATATTTAATAGTAAGAGCTGGAGTGACGCGATTATCTCTGCAGAGCAGGGACTTCGCTGTGTTTCGGAATGGCTAGAAAGCAATTTGCTCACTCTTAATGTTGCAAAAACAAAAAGTATGTTCTTCTCCATACTTAAATCAAAACTTCCGGCCCTCCACGTCGGAATAAAAGCCCACTCTTGCTCTTACCCGACCAACGCCACATGCTCTTGTGAGAGAATTGAGAGAGTAGATAAAATAAAATACCTTGGTGTGGTAATTGACCAACAACTAAACTGGCTTCCCCAGATTGACTCAGTCGTCTCACGTGTGAGAAAATTAAGTTGGATATTTAAAAACCTTAGACACGCCATGCCTCCGGATATGCTCAGAGCGACTTACATTGCTCTGGTTCAGTCTGTACTATGTTACTGTGTAACTGTCTGGGGTGGTGCTTGTAAGACGAAGATGTTATCACTTGAAAGAGCCCAGAGATCGCTCCTGAAGGTGATGCTCATCAAACCTTACAGATTTCCCACAACCGATCTCTTTTCCCTTGCTGATGTACTTAGTGTAAGACAACTCTATATACTCCAGTCGGTTCTCAGAAGACACCGCAACAGTGTCAATCCAAGCAATAATCACAAGAGAAGACATGATATAATATTCAAAACACCAAGCTTTGAAACAGAATTTGCAAGAAAACAATTTACCATTCAATCAACACTTTTGTATAATAAGGTAAACAGAATCTGTAGCATACATCCGATGCTCTCGTTTGATTGTAAGTCCTCAGTATCAAAATTGCTCAAAACCTTGGATTATGCACACACTGAAAAATTTCTAGTTATTGTTAAATAACATTAAAATTGTTAAATAACAATAAATTAAATACTTCACGATAATACGATTTTAACGGACATTTTAGAATTTAAATTATCTTAAATTATTTTTATTTTTATATTTACAGAGACATTTACGACATTTATATTTACATAGAAAATAGATTCTTACATGAACTTACGCAGATAAGACTCATCTCCTCATCCCATGTCCCTTACACATATACACACAATACACACTACATCTCCTTCAGACACTCACAACACTCACATCTTCTCTCCACATTCACTATAGGTATACACTCTACATAACAACCCCAATTTAATATATACCCAAAATTATTAGCTTGTAAGAATATTTGATTTTAAATCTTAATGCATAGTTATTTAACTAAACTAAATGTATATTACTGTAATATTTAATTTTATTTTATTAATTTAGAAAAGTCTGTCTACTTGCCATTATTCATCAAATTAAAGTGTATCACAATGGGAATTGCGGGGTACTTGTCATACAGATTTTATAAATCTAGTACAAGGCCCTATCGTATATTTTGTAATTGATTTCAATTTTTGAATAAATGATTTTGTATTTGTATTTGTATTTGTATTTGTGTGTTTTTCTGAGAGTGGCCCTTAATAGACTGTGGCCCTTACTACACGCAGGTACCTTATCATAGACCCGAATAACCGTGTATTGACGCAGTGATCAAGCCAGCTTTTTGTGCCATGAGCATAGCTAACATACGTAAAAACATCCACTTTATGTTACAGCAGCTCGTAGTCTGCATAAAACAAGTCATTATCACAACAAAATTTAGATATTTCATCATTAAAAAGCGTATTTTTAATAATGTCTGCATTATAATCGCCTAATGCAAAAGCAACATTGACATTATTATTTTCAATAATAGACTGAATAATCCCAAGATAATTAGTAAAGTCAGTTAAATTTTCTACGCTATTCTGCGGCATGTAAACCGAGTAGTACATGTGACAGTTACCGTTAACTATCGTCTTTACGGCGCACAGCCTCGGATCATTACAGTCAATAGGCTCAATAAGATCAAATACTGCGGTCCTCCATAGAATTGCCACCCCCCCATAAGGTCTACCTCTCAGAATACCAGCGGAAGTATCAACGGCCGATGTACCGTGACTTGAAAACTCACTATATATGATATCAAGAAATGGAAGCTCATGAGGGAGAAGCCATGTCTCTTGGAGTGCGATTACGTCAAACATAAGTCCCTAACGTGATCAACACTACTTTTGATCGAATGACAGTTAAATGTTGCAAACTTCATAGTTATGGTGTCTGTAGGTACCTACATAAGTTATTATGGCCCACTATTTATTACGGGTAGGAGAGGTTTTATCTTTGTGATTTTGCCAGAAGGGTCTGTAAACAATTTCAACGGGCCAAAAGTCGTCGGACAGGAACACGTCTAATCTGTCCTTTAAAACAGTAACTTAAAAAGAGGCGAAAGTAGTATAGGTTTAAAAGGCTGAATACGCTCAATGAGTAGAACCTCCTCCTCTCTTTCCTTTACAAAATCCTTAATATAATTTTTCGAAGTCGTTAGATCAAATCGCGATACGTAAATACAAGCAGTTCTTGGGGCAACTTTTAGCTTGGACGAAGGTGGTAATATAGCCGTCCCACGGCGATTGGAGCTGTTTTTATTCTTTCTTTGTTTCCTCTGCACTAGTGTAAAACTATCCAAGTTAACCGCTTCAACCAGTGGTTTGTTTACTTCGCGAACAATTTTAGCGCGAGAAGAGGAGCCGCAGCGCACGTCCGCCTCCGAGGTCGCCTTGGTCGAGTG
Source organism: Argyresthia goedartella (assembly GCA_949825045.1). NCBI lineage: Eukaryota > Metazoa > Arthropoda > Insecta > Lepidoptera > Argyresthiidae > Argyresthia > Argyresthia goedartella. The sequence goes on along the minus strand of OX463827.1, from coordinate 1,591,096 downwards.
ATGACGCGAGAGCCGCTGCCGGCGGGCGGGCGCGGGGGGTGGAGCCCCCGCTGCCGGAGTTGTATGTGGACGCGTCGGAGTGAGATAGCCTGCGGCAGCACTAGTTCTTTCCACTGTACTTGCTGCCGCCTGTGCGTCGTTGCTCACAGTCTGAACTAGGGGATTCAAGAACCGGCTTTTGTCCAGAAACGGGTTTTACGGTTCTGAGCCAAACAGAACCGGGGGCCCGGTTCCGGTTCTGGTTTTCTTTTAAATAAAATAATTCCTTAATTATATTGTTTATTTTTTATATTACGTACGTGTAATCAGTCTTTCAGGCATGCAAAATCCACAGAGATACATAAAAATTATATAAATAATCAGTTTTTATGTAAATTTAGTATCATATACTTAGATAAAATACTATTCTCTATACTTAATAAAATATTTTGATAATATGAACGCAGAAACGAAATTGCATTTATACTGCTGTCATTGAGTGACGACCGAAGATGGTTACATAAATAACCCGCAGATGAAAAATGCGTTCTGTTTCGGCACTGGTTGGTGGTATTGTCATTAAATGATTAACTGCTTTCGTTAAATAGCGGCCTGTATTACCACCATTTTCTAACAGCGCCATCTCAAGTTTTATTGAGATTGCCAGACTGTCATTACCAGTAGATCGATCAAATGACATTACATTCTGGACCTTTGCAATCCTCTCTTTGTAGCTGCTCCGCATTAGTCAAAATTTCTGGTATCATTCCTTGCTTCTCAATCTCTTGCCTGCTTTGTTCTGCTGATCGCCTTTCTTCATCGAATGATTTTGTTCACAGTATGAGAGACTCAATATCACTGCACATCTCATAGCTGGTAGGACAGGGGAAAACGAATAAATCCTGATCAGTTCTTATTTAACTGCCCTATAGACAAAATTTTGTTATTTTACTTACCTATAAAACAATATGGAATCACGAACGCACGCAATGGAGGAGAAATAATTCTGCGTCTTTTTTTGTTGTAAATCCTGTTGTGCGGCCTTGAAATGTTGTGCTCCTTTTTATCGATCGACATTGATCGGTTTGCTCGCGTAAGGAACGACACACGCGGGTCACACTAACAATAGCGAACAATAGTTGTGGGAGCGAGAGGGTAAAGAAAATGATTGAATTAAATTATGTTCTTTTTTGAGAACTGGCCGACTCGCAAATGGACTAATTAGTCGTGAAATATAAATCACTGGCCGGCGTGCGTAAGGAAGGACTAATTAGTCCCGGGCCCAATTACGCTCTGGTTCATGTTTTCTTCGGAACCGTAAAGAACCAAAAACCCGGTTCTTGAAACTTCAGAACCGGGTCTATGAAAATTGTTTAGAACCGGGTATACCCGGTTCTCTCAGAACCGGGTGCATGCCTCTCAACGGAGTATGCCGCAGCAGAATCAGATGATTGCGGGTACTCGGCAAATTGTTCACCCTCACCACGAGTATCACCCGCAGAGAACAGGTCAAAGTCCTTCCGCAGTAACGATATTTCTTTTACGTATGATTCCGAGGATGATGATTGGGCTATTTTTATGGTTTGTACTTCTTGCTTTAAAAGGATTATATCTTTTAACAAGCTTGTCACATCGATATGATCGAATGTAACAGGGGGATGTCTCTTCAAATCCTTCGCCACAAAAGTTGTAAGCAGTGTCGGTTGGGTATCTTTCGGTATCCTAATGACGTCCTGAAGATTCCTTCTACGTTTGCCGACGCCCTTCCGGCTGTATCGTTTAGCGTTTCGCAAATCAAATAGAAGATTTGCCGGCGTCAATTTCGTCGTCCGTGAAATGGGATTCATAGATTTGAAGCAAAGAAACCTCGTCCATAACATCCAGTTTGCACTTCACAAAGCACAAGAACTCGTTGATCACCACCGAGACTGATGACAAGAATCGATGTCCGTCATTGTTTAGGTAAGATAATCGGGAAATATTAGCGCTCTCATCACGTCCGTACGTCACCGCTGAGCGCACGCAACTTTATTAAACCCCATTACAAAGAAATATTTTGAATTAGGTATGATACGAGATTACTTGGATACTCATGGATATTGTTAATAGGACGATAACAGAACAACACAAACAAAAATTGACCTCTCAGTTTTAGAGTTGTAGCGGAAGAGGAAATCGAATCAGTAGCGATGCGTTATTTTATTATGAACTAGCTGACCCGTGCCCACTTCGTTGGGCATAATGTTAATAATCCTTTTTTAGAAGAGAGTGTTATGTTTTAATTTCTAACTGCCAAAAGGAGGGTTATACGTAGGTATAGTTTGTATTTGCATGCTAATACAAAATTCGAAAGTAACTTTGTCCGAAAGAAAAAACATTTTCTGCGGGATTTGCGATAAACGAATTCCATGAGGACCAAGTCGCGGGAAAAGTTAGTTTTGTTATGGTAATTTTAATTGTTTAAAACTTCTCTGTAAACTATATTGGATGTAATGTTATCATTTGGTAGCAAAATATATTGTCTATCAGGAGTTCAAACCCGAGATAAGCCAACATATAACTGCCCATGGGAAAAACACGCCTTTTTAGGTCAATGCCCACCAGAGAGAATGTTTGACCTTGGGACTTGTTAATAGTGAGGGCAAAAGAGATCTTCACTGGAAACTGTAGCCTTTTAAACGGTATGGGTAAATCAGTGGGAATCATGGGTATCCGCGGCATATAAGCCAGTTGTCCCACTGCTGGCCCTGTGAGAATGGTCGCCACGATTATATTGTCCCGTAACTCTTTTGTAAGCAGCCTTGTCCCATTACACATGTTGGGTGGGCTCAAGTTTCTCAATAGCATGATAGGAATGCCAACTTTTAACACATAGGTCGTGAGGAGGTAAGCTAGAAGAGTTCAAATAATTTAAAAATTCTTGGGGATAGTGCACTGTATCCTCAATATTACACACCGTATCAATAGACTTGTGTTTGACCTGACCGGGAATTTTCTCAAAAATGAGTTTATTTATTTCATTCACTGTATCGTTTCTGGGTAACACTATTGCCCTAGAACAAAGCCAATGATAATCTCTCTCCAATAAATTTTCAAGACCGGGATATATTGCGTCAATAAGATGTTCCAACCTGTGCAATATGTGTCCTAATGTCTCGTCAAGTTTAATGTCATTGCTGTTGGTGTTAGGAGAGAATTCCAAATTCGAAATGTCTTTATTACTGTAGATATTTACATATATTTAGCAATCGTCATTTTTTGCCACTTCTCTACATTGGACCACTGTGGGAGAAGGAGGGCGTAGAAACTCCTACAGATTGATTTTTAGATCTCTTTTTAAAAATTGCTTATGCTTAACTAATACAAAATATAATATTTAGTCATTATCATAATTAATAAGCAGGAATAAATAATTACAAAATTATTAACAGCAAGGTCTGTGTTGAGCCAGATTAACCCCATACAGACCCATCATTTAAGTAATCTTGAACATTGTAATATCCCTTTTTCGACAAAGTCGCTTTAACATGGATTTTAAATTGCTCAAATGGCAGTTCCAAGATCTCCAGAGGTATCTTGTTGTAGTAGAGAATGCATTGACCCTTGAAAGAATTGCTAACCTTCGCGAGTCTAAACCGGGGCGCAAGTAGTCTGTGATTATTTCTTAGGTTAACATTACAGCTATCGCTAAGTTTGGGAAATTTTGTAAGGTTCTTGCGTACGTACATTATATTTTCGAAAATAAATTGACTAGCTACAGTTAGTATGTCAATTCCTTTAAAAAGCTGTCTTAAGGAGTCTGTGCGTTTTAAATTATAAATTGCTCGAATAGCTCTTTTCTGTAAAATAAAAATAGTTTGAATATCTGCTGCTTTCCCCCACAACAAGATACCATAGGACATGACACTATGAAAGTAACTAAAATATACTAGCCTAGATGTAGCCACATCCGTGTTTTGTCTGATGTTCCTAACAGCGTAAGCCGCAGAACTTAATTTACCAGCCAATTTTTCTATGTGCGGTCCCCACTGCAATTTGTTATCAATGGTTATTCCAAGAAACTTCGTGTCATTTACTAATTCTAACGTATTGCTGTCCAACACTAAACTGGTCCCAACTTGCCTGACATTTGGAAGTGAGAATTTGATACATTTGGTTTTACCAGCATTTAACAATAAATTGTTAACTGTGAACCAATTCAAGGTTAAAGATAATACTCTATTGACATCATCAAAATCTTCTTTTTGTCTTTCAATTTTGAAGACCAGTGAAGTGTCATCAGCAAACAACACTATGTTAGTCAATTTCTCCACCATAAAAGGCAGATCGTTAATATATACCAGACAATTTTTCCTTCGCCAAGATTGAGTAGTTGACGCGGAAAGTCGTCATTGTCGTTGTCGCTCAAATGGGCTCTCATGTTTGTTCGTAAATTGAGAGATGCAACCGAACTCCATAAGTGAGATGATTTAAAGCATGCTCTGATGACATCGGCGCGTGTTTCTTCTGTCACTACAGGCAGTGTTTGCTGAAAATCGCCCGCGAAAACAAAAGTACCCACCACCCATTACAGCATCAGAGTTTCTGAGATCCTTGAGCGTTCGGTTTACTGCTTCAACATGAGCTCTATGACTCATGGTACATTCGTCCCATATAATTAAAGATGTTTCTTGTAAAAGTTTCCCTAGTGCCCATTTTTACGTATGGAACAAACTGACTTGCTCTAGTGAGACTGTCAGAGGTAGCTTAAAGGTGGAGTGTGCTGTTTTCCCATCATTTAACAGAGTAGCGGCAATCCCCGAAGAGGCAACGGCTAATCCATTTCTCCCGGATTGTCTTACTTTTGCCAATACCAAATTTGCAAGAAACGTTTTGCCAGTGCCTCCCGGGGTTATTACGTATCTTGCAAACAGTAAGCAATCGACAAAAATTGCGCAGTTTCTGCTGTCAAAAGTGACAATAGCGGAGTGTAGCCAACGGTCAACGGTGCTGCCTCTAGCGAGCAATCGCAAAACTAAAAAGAGCATTGTTGTTGCAAGTAGCAGAAAGCAGTGTTGCCGATTTAGCCATTTTGTGGCTTTATCTAGAGGATTTTCAACGGTTTTAGCCAAAAAATAATCAATTTTAGCCACCAAAACGAATCTAGCTACATCTAGCTACTTCAGGTATGTTTAGATTATTACTTTTGGAAGTCGAACGAGCAAGAAATTTTAAAGAAATCTGTGGTTATCGCCTTTTACTGAGTAGGCAACACCACCGCGGTGCGCCCTCCGCGCCGCGGTTGTAATGTGTGATCAGGGTTTCCCCAATGAATGTTTATATTTTTCCGTAATTCAGAATCGATTGAACGTTATTACTATTTACAGTTTGTTTTGTACAAAGTAGTCATGTCATAATTTATCGAAGCGATAATATTATATTATCAATAGTCATAGAATATGAAAGTCTGCAAATAATACTATGATATTTAGCCACTTCTAGCCACATTTCGAAAATGTTTGTTTTTTACAAAACTGCTTACTTTTTTTATGTACCACAAACTAAATTGCCCTAGCGGCAACATTGGCAGAAGGCAAACAATTAGCGAGCGATCACTTTAGATAATACGAATTTGGTCTGACACATTGCAAACGACCGCGCGATGAATGCGCGGTCACTGCGCAATTTCTGCTGATTGCTGAATTTTAGGTAATAAGCCCGCGGCGTCAAGAAAGAATATTAAACCTCTGTTATTTAGCACTCTGTCAATTATTGCATCAAAAGCTTGTCTCTGGTCTCTGACTAATTTCGGTATATTTTCATTAATAAAAACTGACAACCCATTGGTATCGTACGAACGTATCAGTATTATGTCCGATGTATTGTTATGTGGCCGAATTGGAGAAGGTAAACCAAAATCTTTTAGTGTTTTCTCATTTAGTTCTAAAAGTCTATTTTCTATTTGTAATAGACCTTCATGGTCATCATTATAGGGTAAAGTGAAATCCTGATTCTGCTGTCGTATTCTATGTCTTATGTCGTCACATAAATCGTCTTTGAAGTTTTCCCACAAACTGAGTGGTTCAGATGGGTAACAAAATAACAATATCACCACAAACAACTCCCTCGACTTCAAAGGACATTGAGAAATTGAGGCTTCTCGTAGAGTGTTTTCCCACTGGTTATCGTCTTCTAACAAACCTCTCTCACGGCAAGCAGCTTGGTATGTTGCTTTGACAACTCCGTTCACAGTTCTTAAGTCCTGAAATGAGGTGAGGCCACATATGTGGTGAAGCCAAACTCCAAGAAATAAACACTCTGATTGAGAAGGGTGCACACTATATATATATATAGTGTGCACCCTTCTCAATCAGATATATACTCTTCCCAAAGCAGGATATTTTTTTATTCCAGGATGACCAGCGACATCTTCTCCGCGTTTTCTTCGGGAAAATTTGTGATTAGCCCAAGTATAATAGTGGGGAACTTCATGGTAAAGTAACGTTTTTGCGAAATTGTCGGAATTGCACAATTCAAAGAAAGCAGTCAGAGTTGTTTTTGGAGGATTTTCAACAATGCTTTGCACATTAGCTGGTGAAAAGTATACTCTTTGGCCGTTTTCTAAATGTACGGCCAACTGCAGAACAGTAGGGTGTCATGCAGAGGAAATTCCAACAGCCTCCAGACCACTTCCGATGTACTTATGTATCTTCCGTTTACATAATTTTCAACTTCATTATGAGCATTTCTTACACCAAATGTTGCCTGATCAGACACTTTATTCACATACTTGCAGATATACTTTATAGCCTGAACGGAATGACAATACTCCACATTTATGTGGGCGTTAAAAGTTCGACAGAGAATTGGAGAGTACGGGACGATCCATGTGTTGTCTATTTTAATAGTCCTTCCACGAATAGTGGCCACCTGACCGCCGTGATCGACGTTTCGGCGTCGATAAACAGGATACCCAACTTCTCCGGTTTGGGTATCAGTGACAAAACGGCGCGGGTATTTTTTTGAGCAAATCCATTTTTCATACACGGCGACGTTGGATTTTGTTCTCCACACGGCCCGTGTACCGTCAACTGCCCATACTTCGCCTTTCGTACTAAACTTCGCCTAATTTTATAAAAACCCCAATAACTAATTTTGTATACATGAAGAACAAAAAATGATTTTTGAACGCATTAGATAATTTACTTATGGCAGCATTTAGCTTTTTTTTTGGGCTGTCTTCATGTTGTTTCCTGTCATTCCGTCCTCTTAAAGCTGTTTGGGTAGCGGCGTTTTTGCGCGAAACGCATTTTGTCTAGTTTTATGTGACCAATAGCCGAAAGGTAAGCTTTCTTCACCTACAATTTAAGAATAAACTGTTTCTGCCATTTTTAGAAAAAAATACGCCTGAAGCCTATCTATTACATTTTGTAAGTTATTTGATGAATTGTTATTGTTGTCGAGTTCTACCTCACATAGAGTCCAAACTTCGCCTAGGGTTAGGGTTGTCACATTTACCTTTTCTAAATGTATTATGTACTTACCTAATTTTGGTTTGTGGGTCAAGTTGGGGGCGGGTTGTAGGCGTTGGGGTAAACGCATGGGGGCACTATGGGAATCCTAGCCGTGACATACCCATAATATTTTTTTCCCTTTAAAATTTTTGTTTTTGGTTCTGTAAAAAAATTCAACATCCTCGTATGAATACTGTATATTCTTATTCATCAATTAATTGTACATAATTGATTTAGTTTTTTATAATTCATTTGTTACAAGCATTCATATTTTGTTACAGGAACATTCTTTTAAAATGCCGAAGCGTAAACGAGATTATACGGTAAAACATAGCGATGATATGGTACAATTAGCAGTAGGCTTGTTAAGGGACAAAAAGATATCCTCTTATGATGCTGAAAAAAGCTTTGGAATACCTCGCAGAACTCTTTTGGACAAACTCCATGAAAAACACCCCAAGACCGTAGGAGGTCCAACTCGTCTCTCAGAAGAAGATGAACAAAAATTTGTTAATGTCATCATAGCAGCCGGAGATTTCGGCAGTCCTTTATCGCTGCTAGATCTTAAACTTGTTGTACACCGATATTTACAAAATTCTGGCAGATAATCGGTATTTAATGGTAAACCACCAGGTGACAAATGGGTGCGTCTTTTCTTCCAAAGACATAACCATCAGTTAACCCACAGACAGATTCAAAATATTAAGAGAGCTCGTGCTGCAAAAACATGTAACGAAATTAAAGCGTATTTTGAAAATTTGCAAATCACACTCAATGATGTGCCCAGAGAAAATATTCTCAATTATGACGAAACTAACTTGTCAGACAACCCGGGAGCAAAGAAATGTTTATTCCGTCGAGGTGTGAAGTACCCTGAAAGGGTCATGAATTCAACAAAAGGAAGCATTTCTATAATGTTCGCTATAACGGCTGGATGTGAGAGGCTACCACCATATGTGGTATATAAGGCAGAAAATTTGTTCGAAGAATGGCGTTTGCATGGTCCCAAAGGTACCAGATATAATAGGACGAAGTCTGGCTGGTTTGATACAGCCATGTTCGAAGATTGGTTCTCAACTATAATTCTTCCATGGGCACGAAGCAAAGATGGGCCCAAATTATTGATTGGCGACAATCTGGCCAGCCACATCAATGTGAAGATAGTTGAACTGTGCGAGGAAAACAATATTAAATTTGTTTTCCTACCACCAAACTCATCTCATATAACGCAGCCACTAGATGTGAGCTATTTTGGCCCCATGAAAAAGCAATGGCGAGCTATTCTACTAAATTATAAAAACAAAAACAGAGGTCAGTCGTCACTAAACAAGTGTCATTTTCCGGAGTTGTTAAAGACATTAATAGATGCTGTTGATAGCAAGCCTGATGACATAAAAAGTGCATTTAAAGCTATAGGAATATACCCACTGAACCCAGAAATGATATTAAAAAGACTGCCAGATTTCAAACCCGACCAGTCTTACAAAATTGAGCATGCTCTCCTTGACTACCTGAAAGAGAACCGATCACCAAATGTAGACCAACCTGAGAAGAAGCCTCGGAACAAAAAGGTGAATGTTCCGCCCGGAGTATCGGTGTCAGCTTCCGACTTTAATTATCAAGTAAAACTTGACGTGCGGATTGGAATGTCCTTACCTTCAAAGGAGCTGACTGCAGAATCTGATCTAAGAAATGTTATAGTAACATCAAATATATTACTTTAACCTCAGAAAACCACACAAGATGGCGTTGAGCCCAAAGCAGGAACGTCGTGGCAAGACAGAAATATTGGTAGTAGTCCTGAGAAAACTATAAACCGACGTAGAGCAAAAAACAAATTCTCCATTTATGGTAATTCTAGTTCAGAGGACGAAAGCATAGAACGGTATTCATTGTTGGACCCGTCGGATAATGAGTCGTGGTTTATTCCGTCTGAGTTGGAGCCAGAGCCAGATTACCCGGAAGAAGAGATAGTAGAAACAATGCAAAAAAATACGATTGAAGTTTCTGTTAACCAGTTCGTTCTGGTCAAGTTTTCCACAGAAAAAAGTACACGCTACTTCATCGGAAAAGTGTTGGCAAAACTAAGTGTTTCCTGTTTTAAAATAAAGTTTTTGCGTCACAGAGGCAAAGGGATATTTATTTGGCCGCCCGTTGAAGATGTGTCCACCATGTACACAACAGATTTAGAGATGGTGGTTCCCAACCCTAAAGAAGAACGGCGAGGTGCGCTAAGATTCGACATATCCTCTATGAAGACATATGCCATAGGTTAAGATTTACCTATGTACTTACTACATACTTGTAATGTTTATTATGGTCTAGAATGTTAAGAATAAATAATATAAAAAAACTTACCCAAACCCTTTTCAAATTTCTAAAGCACTTACCCGTACTAGGGAACAACATTACCCATACTTATAAAGGTTGCAGGTTCAAGTACTGTCCCGAGCGAATTTTTCAACCTTGTAAAAATCTTTACAAATTATTTTTGGCAACCCTAACTCCAAGGCGATCAATGTATGTAACTATGTTCAGATTGCATCCAAACTTCGCCTACCTACGTTTAAAAAAAGATGAATGATTCCTACGTTCCTTATAATACGGACTATAGTCCGTTGCAAATGATTTAATATTTTTCAACTAAAAGTTGGTACCCTATACCCCGTACCAACATGAAAAAAATTTATAGGCGAAGTCATGGCAAGTTTCCCGGACTTCGCCTGTCTCCTTTAAACCTCAATATTTCATGGAATATTAGAAGAACATAGAATATTCACTTTAACAATTAAAGATCCAACCTGACAGTATACCTTTTTTTAATAAAACCATTTCTATATCGAATAATTTGGGAGTTATTTTGCAAAAACCTTCAAAAAGCAGGCGAAGTATGGGCAGTTGACGGTACCATGTTCTTTGTCACAATATCAAACAACGCCGGATCATTATCTTTATCGGGCAGCTCTGCAACTATAATCTTGTCAATTTCGTCAGGTTGTATTTTATTTTCTAGCCAAATCAACATGTGACAATGTGTTAAACCTCGTTTCTGCCACTCGACACTGACCATGTGGCATTTGAATTTTCCGAAAACTTCTTCTTTTGTAAATAGTTTTATAACTTTCTTCATTTTTAGATGAAAGACCCTTGCTATTATGCCGTGTCGGTCGAAAGATCGCTGTCCAGAAAAAAGTTCTTGTTTTATTTCTTCCCACTCGGGGTTGCAAGTGAAGGTAACAAATAAGTCAGTCCTTCCGTAATTTCGCACGTATGTCATAGCGTCTTGGGTTTTTTCTTGCATATAGCGCGGCAAGCCAGTGAAAGATGAGGGCAAGATAACGTGTTGACCAATATTTGCAGCATTTACATTAGCATCTCTATTTAAAGCATCTCTTAAATGTATATAATCATCAGCTCTTAACTTTTGTTGGTTACGGGATATAAAATTCAATCTTTCTGATATCATTTTAGCCATCATGTCAACGCAGTATTGACTGAACAAATCTCGGTAATAATGTAAACTATTGAAACGATTCTCTATGATCATAAGTCTGTGTGCATAGAACTGCATACAGGAAACTGTTTTGTTTTGTGCGGAACCTTGTTGCTGTATAGTCAGATAATAACCATCATCTCCTTTCACAAATATTAAAGGATATTGCAGGGGATCGTAAGCGCGGTGCAATTTGGACACTCTTTTTAGCTGGCCATCTTTACAATGTAGTACTATATCACGGGGTCCTTTGTCTTCATCTACTAACAATACTGCAACTTCGTTTGTTGTAGGGGAGTTGTATCTTCCTCGATGTTGATTTTGTGGTGTGCGATCGGCGTGTATTATTAATTTTAAATTGTCGGAGGAGTTGCTTTGTAAATTGTATTTGAAACTGCGTATGTATTCGTGATGGCTATTTAATACGGTCTGTAACTCATTGATCAAATCGGTTTTTAAAGGTTGGCTCATGTTTGATCGCAAAGAAAATTGGTCCGCATCAGAAATGAAATATATCTGTAACAATTTCGAAATTTGACCTGTTGAAGGAAGAAGACTACCAATTAAATGATAAACCTGGCCCTCTATCTTAAAAGTAGGCATACCTTCACGAATTTCTTTAGCACCGAACGATGTCATTTGAAATAGTGTGTTATATTTCCGTATATTGTTTAAAAAATGCGTAGAGTGTGGATGAGCATTTGTCAAGAGACTTTTTACAGGCTCTGGTGGCTCTTCAGTGTTAGGAAGAATTACTTTACCTGCAGCACAACACATACCATTCGGTTCATCGCTCCATTTTTTTGCAAAACACTTAGGAGAGGTTTTACTCATTGCTCCAATTGTTACTGCGCTCTGCTTAGCGTAATCGATGTTAGGATGATAATTGAAAGCTGATCTATTACTGTGTGGTGCACTTCGACTGCGTGTTCTAGATGTTCGTTGTCTTTGTGCCGCAGCAGTGAGCCTTTGCGAACGTTCAGTGCTAGACTCCCTAGCACGAATTTCCGCCATATTTTGTCTATTGTTAGCAAGTCGCTGAGCTCTTTCGGCGCTGGTCTCCCTAGCACGTCTTTCGGAAGTAATTGCTCGTTGGCTGGCAAGCCGCTGAGAACGATTGATACTGGATTCCCTATGACGTATTTCTGAAATATTCTGTCTAAGATTAGCCAGTCGCTGAGATCTTTCAGCGCTGGTCTCCCTAGCACAAGTTTCAGAGGTAATTTCTCTTTGGCTGGCAAGCCGCTGGGAACGCTCTATGCCCGACTCCCTATCACGTGTTTCTGACATACACTGTCTATAGTAAGCCAGTCGCAAAGACCTTTCGGTGCTAGACTCTCTAGCACGCGCTCGCGATCTGTATTCTGTCTCATTCGCAAGGCGCTGTTCATGCTCAGAGAAAGTCTCTCCAAGTCTGCGTACTCTAGCCGCTCGTGTCTGGGATGTATGTCTAGACAGTTGAGATTTTCTTTTCAAAAAACATTTAAAAAAATGGAACAGTTGTTCTAAATAGTTTTTTTTTATTATGGAAATAAAGCAATAAAGCAAATAAGCAAGATGAACATAACCTAAATGCAAAAAACTAAATACCTATAACCTAAATTAATATCTACATGAAGCAAATGAAGCAAACTAAATAGCTAGGTATAACTTAAATAAATATCTACATGAAACAAACTAAATACCTTTAACCTAAATTAAATGAAAACTATAAACAGAAAACAGTTCTGAAAAGAACTTATTTTTTCAAATGTACAGAAAATAAAGACTTTTAATTTTTAATGAAAGAATAAGATAGATATAGTTCTGATAAGAACTTTTTATTTAGTCGAAAGTGTGCTAATTACGTTTCGAAAAATTAAATTTCGGGGGCGTCCGCTGCGTAAGGAGCCGACCACGCGGCTGAGCCGCGCGGGTACCCAATAATGTACTCTGTGCGGGTACCTACCTCTTAGATGTAAAAGGCCACGCCCCCTTCTCCCGAAGCGAGCACGAACGCGAACCGAATTAAACCCGAAGCCATCGCGCGCCGTCCGTTGCTTTGGCTTTCACACTTAAGACGACGAGTTTACTTATTTTCATAAAGATTCATAATTTTTGGTAATATGGCTAATAAATGTGACCTAACGATTTAAATAATTTTATTAATATTAAAAATTTAATTATCTATACTAATATTAAAAAACCTACTTTTTGTAACTTAAATATAAAAGTTAGACATATGCTGTCGTTGACTTTTTTGTAGGCATTTTCAAGCTTCACATCTTTTCTCTAGAACTCAAAAATATATCTTTCATAGTTAAGGCAGCGTTCGTAAGAAACGCTTTCATTCGACCGTTTTTTCTCCGATTCACTTTGCAAAACGGACTACCACGTAAAAGCCTTTTTATTTTTCGGTTTTTTATATAACCTATGACACTCAGCAATAATGTGGCTTTCTATTGTTGAAAGAATTTTTAAAATCGGTTCAGTAGATCCCGAGATTACCCCTTACAATTTAACAAATATACAAACACACAAACTTTACTTCTTTATAATATTAGTATAGAAAATATATCTTTCATAGTTAAGGCAGTGTAATGTGTGAATTACACTCACACTCTCAAACAACACACTGTGACGCACATAGGTACAATATGTTAAGTAAGCATTTATATTACTATAAATAGCTATGTAACTTAGGTCTCTCTCTTATACCCAAATATACAACATTATAACGTTATGCTGTTTGACTCCTGAGCCACCTATCGCCCTAAGATCCCATGTTATCTCATGGCGACCTTGCAGGCCACCTGCGATCAGCGTTCAAGAATGAAGATCAAGACATCCAGTGAAATATTATGAAGACGAAACTGAAGACTACCCATTGGAAATTATGCAGAAAAACTGAAACACGCGTAATGAAGAAAAATTAGAAGAAAATTCCTACGGAAAATGAAGACAAAATTACCTATGCAGTAACTTTTTAAGAAGATAAATAATAAGCGGCCCTCGTGTGAAGATAACTAAAGAAACTCAAGCAACACTATCAAGACATCAAGATTGACTGCGACCGGACGGGGAGTACAGGGTGACCCGACTCGTTAGAAGACTGACTGCGACCGGAAGGGCAGTCCAGGGGTTTCCCGGCCACATCAAGAAGATGACCTGTTCCTGCCTCGTGGAGTGCCCAGCTGCCGTCATGGTCAGCGCTCCGCCGCCGCCGCCAGCCTCGTCACGTTCGACCTAGATTAGTTAAATCTGCCAGTACAGCAATCAAGTAAGTTATTCATTATGTACTGTGTTATTTTCATGTTGCAGCCATAGGCGAATATTTTTTTTGAATTTATAATGTTACCATGTCTAAGGAATTAGATGATTTGCGTTTGAAATTAGATTACATAAGGGAATATTTAGTTAAATTAGGTCCAGAGAAAAGAAGTAGTGAGTTAGCCTACAAAAAGCTTTATGAAGCGAAACAGAGGTATAGTGAACTGTCAAGAATTGTATCGGTATTGAACGAAAAGACCAATCAGTCGAATATTGGTGCTGAGGATGTGCCAGTTGCTAAGAGTTTAGTAGAAGAAATACATAGGATATATAGTAGGATTTGTGAGTTAGTTACCTTTAATGATTCTTCATCCCAGACTTGTGATAATAGTTCAGAAAAAGTGTTCACAATGGCTAGTGAATTTGATATCAAGACAGCGATTGCCTTGTTACCTGTGATGACAGGACAAGAGCAAGTCCGTAAGCAGTTGATAGATGGGATTAAGTTATAAAGTACAATGATTAAAGAACAGTCGAGAATCATGCTGATAGAATTTGTGTTAAAGACCAGACTTTCAGCAAGTGCAAAGTTAAGATTGAGATCACCGTATCCAAGCGTTAGCGATTTAGTTAGCGATATGACTAAGTTCTTAGTACCGAAGAAATCGGCTGAAGCCTTACAATCTCAGCTGTATAGATCAAGACAGGGACGTAGGACGGTACAATCATTTGGCTCAGAGTTGGAAGAGCTATTCGTTAATCTTACAATAGCCCAGGCCGATGGTGATGAAGGGAGATAAGAGATATTAAGGCCTCTCAATGAAAAGACTGCAATGAAGTGTTTTGCAGATGGATTATCTGACTCAAGATTGAGTACGATTATTGCTTCGAGGCAATTTTCCTCACTGACAGAAGACACACATACGAGCTGCTATCGATGAACAAACGATGTCATCAACAGAGCCCTCGTCATTTCATTTTAACCGCACGCAAAGTACTCGGGGTCAGTACCGCGGAAACTACCGATCTAGGAACAATAGGTTCTCTAGGGGTTCTTTTAGACCGTCATTCGGTAATCAAAATCAGAATTCGCCGGTGAACGTAGGGAACGTGAACGAACGAACGAATTCAGGTCATAGAGGAAGAGGTCGTTGGCAGAGTTCAACGAACAGAGGTTCGCATGGCCGAGGCCGATTCTCGCAGAGTCAGCGCGTACAGCACATAAGCTCTGACGTAGACGCCGCCACCGACAGCAATCACTACAATCGTGCTGAGGGCGAAAAATTTTTTCGTACCTAACTTGAGAATTTTTAACGTGAATAAAACTTCTATAATATCATGTAGCGTAAATAATAAATCGATAGATCTTTTAGTAGATAGTGGTGCAAGTATATGTGTGATAAGGTATGAATGGTTACAAAAATATGATTTTGTACCAAATATTATTGAGGATAGAATAAAGATTAATGGTATAAGTGGTAGTTTAGTTTCAGAGGGATATGTTTATTTAAATTTAGAATATAATGGTTTAATTTTGAAACAAAATTTTTACGTTTTTAAGAAACTATCATGCTGTGCAGATGGAATTGTAGGACAGAATTTCTTCACTCGCTATCAAGCGATAATTGACTACAGAAATTGTACTTTGAGTTTGAAGAACCAAAGTCAAGCTGTCACAATCCCGATAGAGAGTACAGAAAACTATATTTATAGTATAGGGCCACGTTGTGAGATAGTAAAATACATCCCAACGTCAGCGGTCAGAGATTGTGTAACTTTAGCGATATCTCGATACAGGAAGGTGTTTTTGTTGCGGGAATTATTACAAAACCGGAAAATGGTAAAATACCTATTCGAATATTAAATACCACAGATAGACAAATAGATATTGATTGTTCTAGTTTACAGACTCACGAATTAGACGAATATTTTGACGTATGTAATTTTGACCAGAGAAAGATAAGTCCAGACAGAGTTCGTACGTTATTAAATCTGTTAAATTTATCGTCATATTTAAACGAAGAGGAACTAACGGGTATTCAGAAGATTTGTGCTAAGTACGCAGATGTTTTCCATTTGCCAGGAGATAAACTATCTGTTACTAATTTATTGCAGCATTCCATTCAATTAAAGGATAATGTTACTCCAGTTTACAGAAAACCTTACAGGCTTCCACAGGCATTGAAAAATGAGGTTCAGAAACAGATTCAGGACATGTTAGATAACGACATTATTGAGGAAACCATTTCCGAGTGGTCCAGCCCCGTTCTTCTTGTACCGAAAAAGACGGATAAGTCAGGTGAGAAGAAATGGAGGCTTGTAATTGATTATAGGCAGTTAAATAACAATATTCAGGACATTAAATTTCCTTTACCAAACATAACTGAGATCCTTGTGCCGGTCGAGTATGTTAGTCATATTTTCACGTAATGTTAAGATAAGTCGACAACCGTCACAGATAAGGTATATTTATATTCATCACGCACTATGTCTTATGCACGTCATTAATAACATGTACCAACCTAGTATACATAGTCAGGTCATAAGTTCTGTCACATGTGCAATATGAAATAATTTAGACATGTTTATTATTTATGTAAACATTTATATAGCAAAATGAATTTCATAAAACATAGATTCTTATGGTAATAAAGTTTATTCAAAATGACCCCCGCGATTTTGAATACAGGCCTTTATTCTGCGCGGCCAGTCGTCTATCGCAGCACGAACGAGGTCCATGTCAATATCGGCGGCTGCCTTAATCAAGGATGCCTTGAGTGACTCCAAATCAGGATGAGGCTTTGAGCAGGCCTTTTCCTCCAAGTGTTGCCATATCTTGTAATCTAACGGACTCAAATCTGGACTGGAGGAGGGCCAGTCTTCGTGCCGGATGAAGTCGATTTCACGCGCCGCCAGCCAGTCTTGTGTGCTTTTCGCTCTATGAGCTGGCGCAGAATCTTGTTGGAATACCCAGTGCCTGTTATTAAACATGGTATGAGAAACAGGTTCCACAAGGTTCTTGAGGACTGTATTTTGATACACAACTGCATTCGTTTTTACGCCTTTCGCACAAAAATGTACCTCAGTTAAGCCCCAATAAGAGACTCCCAACCAAACCATGAGCGAGGATGGAAAATGACCTCGTTGGACACGCGGAATACGGTTGCTCGCTTCTTCACTGCTGTGTGCATACACCTTATCATTTTGTTTGTTGTAGCTCTCTTCCACGGTGAAAATTTTTTCATCCGAAAAAAGAATTTCTCGATGCTTTTTTCCCGCGTACCGCTTCAACAAAGCGCGGCATCTCTTCAGTCTCAGGTCCATTAAACGAGCGTCCAAACGATGTCCTGTTTTTCTTTGATATGCCCTAAGCCCTAAGTCTTCATTTAACACCCTTTTCACCGTGGTCCAGCTTAACCCCATCTGAAGGGCCAACAGTTTCTGCTTACGTATGGGATTTCTTTGAATTCGCGCCTTCACAGCTTTTATCACTGCTGGAGTCCTAACAGAGCGAGGGCGACCACTTCTTGACCTGTCATCTACACTAGAGTCTTCATTGTATCGTTTTATGGTACGATAAACGAATCTTTTGGTTATATTAAAAATTTTCAGTAAGTCGAAAATCTGAATTGGCGCGTAACCACAACGAAGCAACGCAATAACTGCGACACGGTCTTCTTTAAGTGTCCACTCCATATTTAAAAATGAGGAAAATTCTAAAAAGTACACATTTTTATTTTCATGAAAAATTCGAAATTCGAATTCAATAAACTTTTTTGTGGCCAGCGTTCTAAATTCAAATTTTTTTATTGTGTGACAGAACTTATGACCTGACTGTGTATAAGCTAGGATTCCCTATAATAAATTAGTCTAGTCTAGTATAGTCTGGTATTTGCGCGCATCTCAAGCCTTTTACTTTACTCCCAAAGATGTTACTCCCCTCATAATTGCCTCTGGCAAAGTGGTGACCCGACTTCTGAACATCAGCAACCTTCGGTAATAGCAGCATGGGCCCAGCCGCGAAGAAAACTCCGTGTGCTGCCACCTTAGAAGTGCAAGCAAGAAGCACTTCGTCCAAGATCGCCGAGCCCCGACTTTTGCAAACCTATTTCAAACCACGCTGCAGAAATCCATAATCAAGACCCCACCCAAACCAAGACGACATCAAGCAAGCCATGACGGACCAGAAGCCAAAAGATTTCAACTGAAGATTTCCCGCATCGAACTCAAGATACCGCAAGAATAATGAACCGATAGTCAGCCGACTGCTGATTTATCAAAATGGAGCTCGCACCAGCAGAAACGAACGCGTCGGCAAATTCATTCACAGCAAGCAGTTTATTTTCAAGTTCAAGACATAGGAAGCTGTTCCAGCCCCCACAATAGTATTGAAACATCATCGATATACCTAATCACCCAGGAAGAACATCGCACGAAGTATAATCAAATCACTGAAGAGAGAGAGATACATATATATATAAACGATTGGTGTACAAGATGTGCCCTATGTTGCCAAATCCCAAGGTTTTTAGGCACACAAATTTCATCAATCGACAACTTAATATTCACTCAAGAGTGAAGAGCACGCACGTACATATGACGTACGAGATCATTGACTGCCTACAGCCAAGGTTACAGATTTAATGCTGACGCTGATTCAGCACTATCATCCTTGTATAGGTACGGTCGCAATTATAAACAAACAGTGATTACAACTTCAACGACGTGCGGTGTAAATTGACTCATCGATTCCTGAAAAAAAATATGGGCGGCTGCAGCATCAGACGACTCTCCTGTGGATCTTTTCCAGTTATAGGTTAGGTTAGTTTACTAACCGCGAAGCCCCATTATCCTAGTGTTTTTCTGTTTTCCAGTTTTAAGTTTATTTTATGTAGTATGCGGCCAGACACAAGACTCGCCTGTAGGTAAATATTATGTTATTCTTTAAACTTGTGTAGAATTCACATAACCGTAGTTCCTGTATTTTCCTAATTCGAGTAAGAGTTACCTTTAGATTAAGTTGAAATATGCTCTATTACTGTCTAGTTTTATTTAACAATAACTTTCCTTAGATATAAAAATAGATTAAGTTAAAGTATGCACAATTAAGATCTGGTTTTATGTTTATTAAAATACTACTAGTTATTATTGCAGTTGATAAGTTTGTTATGGTATCTAACTTAGATTTTTTCCATTGTTATAAGTACATTCATTTATTTTTTTCCCTAAAGGGGGGAGCATCTGTGCCGGTCGAGTATGTTAGTCACATTTTCACGTAATGTTAAGATAAGTCGACGACCGTCACAGATAAGGTATATTTATATTCATCACGCACTATGTCTTATGCACGTCATTAATAACATGTACCAACCTAGTATATAAGCTAGGATTCCCTATAATAAATTAGTCTAGTCTAGTATAGTCTGGTATTTGCGCGCATCTCAAGCCTTTTACTTTACTCCCGAAGATGTTACTCCCCTCATAATTGCCTCAGGGCAAAATCCTTGAATCATTATCACATTGCATTTACTATACGAAGTTAGATTTGTCACAATCATATTATCAGTTGTTGCTTGATGAGTCGTCTCGTCACGCAAGTATACAGCCTTCACAGTCGATAAGATGTATCAGATGAAGAGGTGCCCCATGGGTCTTAAAACAAGCACAAGTGCATTCTCTCGATTAATGACCATAGCTATGTCAGGATTAAATTACAAAAAATGTTTTATTTACCTTGATGACTGTATCGTAATTGGAAATAGCATAGAAGATCACAATAGAAACTTGATACGTGTTTTAGACAGACTTAGAGAAGTAAATATGAAGTTAAATCCACTTAAATGCGAATTTTTACGTAAGGAGATAATGTATTTAGGTCATAAAATCACAGCAGAAGGGATTTCAGACCCGTCTAAAATAGACACTTTAGTTAATTACCAACGACCCAGTAACGTAGAGGAAGTAAAAAGGTTCGTTGCGTTTGCCAATAATTATAGAAGATTCATCTTACGATTTGCAGAAATTTCACATCCTTTAACTCAGTTATCTAAGAAAAACGCAGTTTTTAACTGGTGCTCGAAATGCGAAAATGCATTTCAAACATTGAAAAACTCTCTTATTCAGCCACCAGTACTAGATTATCCAGATTTTTCAGATAGTAATAGCTTTACTTTACAGACAGACGCATCAAAGATAGGGCTAGGCGCCGTATTGTCTAACAAGAATGGTCGCGTGATAGCGTACGCGAGCCGTAATTTAAAACCAGCCGAAACCCGATATCCTGTTATTGAGTTAGAATTATTAGCAATCGTATGGTCAATTAAGCATTTTAGACCTTATTTGTACGGCAGAAAGTTTCTCATACGAACTGATCATAAGCCACTGATTTATTTATTCAACATGACCGATCCATCGAGTAGGTTAACAAAGTTTAGACTTTATCTCGAAGAATATGACTTTGATATAGAGTATGTTCCGGGACGATGCAACGCAACTGCAGATGCATTGAGTCGTCTTCCGAGACCTTCAGAACTTCCTAAAAATAGTCAAGAGTTGCAAAAAATGCATGAAAACGTTGTATTGGTCATGACTAGAGCTCAGAAAAGAAGATTACAGCCTGACTTGACTGACAATGAGATTTCCACTAATTCAAGGTCTGATCAACCTCGAGCGGTAGAAATTCTCCAACGACCGAAAAATACTGATTTAGTAGAGTTGATGATAACATGTAAAAACTATTCAAAGTTTGAAAACGTAGAAAAAGTCACTAGTGCAAATAATTTATGTGTCTACGTTCCCTCAATGTCTGTTATTACCTAACTTCTCGATCGTTATGTTCCGTGAGTGAAATAACGAGAGAACTAGAGTCCCTTTGCAGAAAATATAAAATTGAGGAGTTAATTGTTTTAAAAGAAAAAAGAGAAGTAAACTTTTTAACGTGTTTATCAAGAGAATTAAAACTTATGAATTGTACAATTCCAAGATTATTAATAGTAAAAAGCGTTAGTCGCATTACGAATAAAGATGACATGACTATTATCTTAAATGACTTCTATTTATTACCCACAAGCGGTCATGCTGGGGTAAATAAAATGTTAAATAACATTAGGAAACAATACTACTGGCCAGGTATTTATAATGACGTCACTGAATATGTGAAGAAGTGTAAACTCTGCCAGATGCAGAAACACACAAATAAGCATACACGGGAACCAATGGTTATCACAACCACCCCAAGTAGCGCTTTCGAACGAATGAGTATAGATATAATGGGTCCATTAGAAATAGACAACCATGGTTATAGGTATATATTAACATTACAGTGTAATTTAAGTAAATATGTAGAGGCGTATCCTTTAGAAAGGAAAGACACCGTTTCTGTTGCATCGGTATTAGTAAATAACTTTATTTTAAGATACGGTGTACCTAGAGAAATAATTACTGATAAAGGAACCGAGAATATGTCAACAGTGATGACAGAAGTTTGTAGTTTACTAGGTATTAATAAGTTTAATTCGACAGCGTATCATCATGAGACTATAGGTGCTCTTGAGAATAGCCACAAAAGCTTAGGCGCTTTCCTCCGCATCCAGTGTGCCAACAACACTAGCGACTGGAGCACCTGGCTACCCTATTGGTGTTTTTCGTTCAATACTACGGTGCATTCATTTACACAGTACACACCGTATGAGCTAGTTTTTGGGAAAATGTGTTATTTACCAAGTAATCTGACCAAAATAAAATCTATAGATCCTTTGTATAATTATGATGACTATCCTTTAGAGTTAAAATTTAGACTGCAGAAAGCTCAGTTAGAAGCTCGGAATAATTTATTACAGTGTAAATTGAATACTAAAGTAAGATATGATAAGAAAATAAATACAGTTACTTATAAGAAAGGTGATTTTGTACTATTGAAAAATCAGACAGGTAGTAAATTAGATGATGTATACTTAGGTCCGTTTGAAGTGTTAGAAGATTTAAAATGTAATGTAAAAATTTTGAAAGATAATAAAGAATATTCATAAAAATAATACAAAATTATTTTACCAATAAATTATTATGTGATTGTTGACAACCTTAATTAAGTGTTCTATTATTATGTCATTAAAATGTGTAAGCTTATGTGCGACACATTTTTTTTTTCAAATAGGGAGGTGAACCCTTAACTTTCGGGGGAGGTGTAATGTGTGAATTACACTCAAACTCTCAAACAACACACTGTGACGCACATAGGTACAATATGTTAAGTAAGCATTTATATTACTATAAATAGCTATGTAACTTAGTTTAAGTCTCTCTCTTATACCCAAATATACAACATTATAACGTTATGCTGTTTGACTCCTGAGCCACCTATCGCCCTAAGATTCCATGTTATCTCAGCAGCGTTCGTAAGAAACGCTTTCATTCGACCGTTTTTTCTTTGATTCACTTTGCAAAACGGGCTACCACGTAAAAGCCTTTTTATTTTTCCGTTTTTTATATAACCTATGACACTCAGCAATAATGTCGCTTTCTATTGATGAAAGAATTTTTAAAATCGGTTCAGTAGATCCCGAGATTACCCCTTACAATTTAACAAATATACAAACACACAAACTTTACTTCTTTATAATATTAGTATAGAAGTATAGATGACACTAATTAAATTACTCGATCATGGCAATTACTCGACGTATTCGAATGGAACACCTAAAACATTCGAATGAATACCTCACAACAACAAACTGCGACTGACAGCGATCGACGAATAATAATCGACACGCCGCCACTAATGTGTATTCGCCAGTGGACAATATCATTCATACAGTAGGTCTGTCCGATTTGCAAGCAATATTCAACCATATGGCTAAAACTTTAAGTTGCAGCGATTACATATTAGCGATTCGGAAATCATTCATCAAACCTGGTCCAACTCGATTATTCAATATGTTCGCTTGCTTTTCTTTCGGTTATTCGGCTGCAAGCAAGATTCAGTCCCATGGTCGATATTTTAAAGTACAATACAAAGTACAGTGGTTCTGTCTGGTTTCGTTATTCGAATTGAAATAAGTTCGACATGGTCGATAACGACGTCTTACTTGAAAAATTCAGTAGCGTAGGATTCACCCCACAGTTATTACAATTTTTCTGTAGCTACCTCAGGGGTCGGCGGCAGTGCTGTAATGGTACACGAGAGTCGGTACATTTGATGCTTCATTTTGCGTGACAGAGGGCTAGCCCAACGCCGCGCTGTTTTGAATACGAGAATCGGTTCAGATAACGTTTAGGGTTTTTGCGTAGCTCAGGACAAGTTGGCAAAAAAAACAGAGCCGACGCGTGGGATGGTTCGAGGAAGTTTGCAGGTCAGGTTTTTTTTTTTCGCATTCCTGCGAGATGTGTAGAGATCAGAGCCGAATTAGCTGCGCGTTGAATAAAATTATGAATAACTAAATAATGAAAGGTTATTATGGAACGATACGGAGAAAGCTAATGTTGATTGCAAATATACAATTGCGATTGAGGTATGAGATGGAGAGTCTGACACGACTAGTATGAATAGCATTCTAGTGGTCTTTGCTACGCGCGCCTAGCGGTCGGGAAAGGCTTAATTAATCGCAACAAGCTTTTATTGGTCAGCGATCAACAGATTCTGTGTATCGGCAGTACCAAATGATTTGAGTGATAACCTACGGTTGATCATAGTGAATATGCGTACACACAATTTGTAGAACGGCGGATCTGCATGGCATGGTTGAAAATAGACCCTGTGTAGTTAGTGATAAGAAGCTTCGCTTGGGCAGAGCGTGTTCGCAAAGGACGCTGATTTTTTTTCTTTCAGACGTGTGGGGTGTATAAATACAGATGGCGGGGGAAGGGAGAGCATTTCAGTCTCAGCGTCTAGCTACTGTGACAGTCGTCTTTCACGAGTTCTAAACAGTTTTTGTCTGCCGTTTTACGCGTCAGAACTATACGAATTTGTGATTGCGAAGTTTCAGTGGGTTTTCATGAGTGTCTGAAGCGCCGAGATATACTCGGTTCCTACCTTTATATCAACCTACCCCAAATTCCAAAACTATCCTTGGGTCGTTAGATAAGAACTTGTAAGTCAATTATCTGAGTCTGAGTCTGGGCTTGGAGCGACCCTAAATTCCTTTTTCCTTCACCATAGGGTTCCTGGATTGGCTCTTAGGATATTCGCGGGCTAATCCTCTCCTCATTCCTTTCGAGTAGCGAGTTTTGAAATTCCCACACACACAGTCATTAAACATACAAGCACATTCAAATCAAACTCAACCATTTTCGAGTGGTGTCGATAATGGACGTGGTATAACACTAGGTTTTAGACTAGGCTAGACAGGAGTTTAGTTGCGGCTAAACCTAGGTTGGCAGGGCATAGGGAGACTGTTTGATCGATGAGGTTCCGCGGATGGAAATAACAAATTCAGAACAAAGTTAAACCGGTGTCAACACAGATAACATATCCTGTTGATATTTTGACATTTTAGTGTTGTCGGGGACGCGCGAAGAGATCAATTTACAGTCTAAAGTTCATTGTTTAGATCCGGGTAGGTGGTTTGCATTGCCTTGGATCAGGTTGGATTCAAGTTGCATCTTTAAATTAAATGTAAATTTCGCTGGAGGTCTAATGTGTAGGCTGAGTCGGTATATATGATTAGGCTCAGTCGAGGCGTGCTGCGGCTAGTGAAATTCATAGTTCGGTATTTATCGAACTATGCACTTCGCTATGGTGTGGGTTAGATCTCCTAAAGCAATAATGCTTACGTTTCGATAACATCCAGCTCAAATTTGCGCAGAGTTGAAGGTTTCAAAACTTTACGGACCTTTTGAGGTAACCGCTAGTTCAGAACCCATTTCGGAAAATCAAATCGCAATTGTGTAAACCGGTCTTTTCGGATCGTTATTGCCGTGAACCAAATATATAATTAGAACCACCACAAGCCGCTACTAGCGAGCACATGAAATATCATTGAGTACTCACGTCGTAAAACTACGACGGATATCTATACGATATCACAAACAAATATTATAAACTGTGGTCGACCACTAAAAGAAGTTCCAAGCGCCCATATATACAAAAACCAAATGGTACCATCACCCATAAAATATAACAACGATCGTTCTGGCGCAATACACCGCTGACTGATGCGAATTACCGGCTCGCGGACATATATGCTTTCTCTGTCTAACTTGAAACTGTAACTTCCTGAACCAAACTTCGTTCGACTATTGTACGCCTAACGAACTTCTCAACGAACGAGAAATTCAGACTTATCATTCTTAACTTACAAATCTTACAGCTGAATCGGGACATCTCATTTTGGGGTAGATAGAATAGACGATCATAGCTACTGATAGCGGTGGCTCGACCTTAGCCGTTGTGCCGTTACAGTATGTGGAATACGATGGATTTTCTTCTGATCCGTATTTTACATTATCGGGTGTGAGTCAAGGCAGCAATCTAGGTCCTCTGGAATTTATCATTATGATAAACGACCTACCCATGGTTATTAAGCACGCTATATGCTTATTGTTTGCGGATGACCTAAAACTCCTCCTGAAGGTAAGCACCAGCGCAGACTGTGAGCGGTTGCAAGGTGATATAGATAGGGTGGTGGAGTGGAGTCACCGTAATAAACTCTACTTCAATGTGTCGAAGTATGCGATGATGACCTACAGCCGCGCTCACGAGCCTCTCCGCCACCGGTACGCTATGGATGGTGTAGAGATGGCACGGAGTTCTGAAATTAAGGATCTGGTGGTTTTAATGAAGTCAGACTTGACGTTTCGGGATCACATTAGTACTATATGCAAACAAGCTTTCAAAAAGTTAGGTTTTATTCTTAGACAGGCGAGTAAGTTTAAAAGTATCGAGGTGGTAAAAGTTTTGTATAATACCTTGGTTCGGAGTAAACTTGAAAGCAATGCCATCTGGCATCCACATGAAACTAAATATAGCCAAATGCTGGAGAAAATACAAAATCGTTTCCTGAGGTATTTATATTTGAAGCGGTACGGGGTCTATCCTTGTTACCCACTTATGTATCCGAGCCTGTTCGTGATGGGCATGGTTGGATACAATGAGCTGGAAGTGAGGAGGGGCCTCGCACTAGCGACCTATGTGCTAAAAGTGCTGCGAGGGAACCTGCACAACCCCCAGATACTACCGTTGTTAGGGCTTCGTGTACCTGACAACTACCTGAGAGCGAGGAGTCACTCCTTGTTCTGCGTGCCGATGGCACGAACAAGCGTGCTGCGGGAGGCGCCGGTGGTGCGGGCTCTGGCTCTATTTAATCAAGTGGCGGGCAGGACTAACATTGACATTTTTTGTTGTTCAATGTTGGAGTTCACAAGGGCAGTCACTTTTTGTTTGTGCTATTGAATTAATTGTTTTTGTTAATTAATTATTTTTTGTTAAATAATTGTTATTATATTTCTAATTGAATTGAATTGTAATATATTTTTTAAGGTGTGTGATCTTTAAGTATCCCGGATATTGCAAAACGGTTTGGGTATATATACCTGTAATGTTGTGCAATGTAATTATAATAAATAAATAAAAAAAAATAAGTGGTCATCATTCGATTATTAGGATTAGCGATCGCTAATCGAATAATAATATTAGTAGTAGTCGGATCATTCGAGGCACAAAATCATTCGCTATCGCGCATCGATACGAATCTGTTATTTTGGCGTAAGTATGACATTTGTAAATCACAGACAATGTAGGCTAGGATGCGTTCATGGATTTTTTAACATGAATAGTTCTTAAACTTTCCCTTAAGCCATGTAATGCATCGATATAACAAATAAGAATAAGGGAGGCAGTTGCTCACGTCCGAAAGAGATACTTGGTATCTAAAGCCCTTCACGTCCTCCCGGGTACTGCTAAGGAGCAACAAGTGAACACTAAAAAGAGAACCTGTCCAAATAGTGAAATCTAAAAAAAACACGTGACATTGGCGAAATTAATCTAGATGTTAGACCGCCATTAATAAAAAAATAAAAAAAACTACATGTAAGTCTCTACAGTTCTAATTCTAGGTAGTAGTCTTGTGCCTGCTCGGTCATCAGAAAGAGCGCTCCGTACTAGTACATTTCAGTCAGTGTACTAGTACACAGCTCTATTAGTACTATTAGCCACTGTGCTGCGCGCGGCCGAAATTTTTAGTAGCCTTAACTGCGTCAGCGTAATGGCGGCGCGTGATTTTCGTCGCGCGGCGCGACCTTACTGACTATAACTGTCATTGCTGATTAACTTCTATTGCTACATGAAAATAAAAAATACTTCCAGAAAGCCTATAAAATGTTGTATAAGTCTCTGTAAATACTTTGTTACTTGTTTGGCAAACAAAGCGTCTAGCCTAGGTAGGCGCTTTTTATACTAGGACTTAGCTGCCTTGTAGTTGTCCCAGTCTTCATCTGCAGCTGTGTTCATTGCCCTGTTTAGTAGGCGCCTTACTTTACTTCTGAGCCTCTCCAGCTCAGGTCCCCACCAGTCAGCACCGGCGTTGACCCTTGCCACTGGAGTTGCTAGGGGGCATGCATGGTGGTAGCTAACCATAAAGGCCTCAGTTAGGTTGCTTACCCTCAAGAAATGTATTCAATACTTTTGGTAATCTCACTATTTTGGTCCCTGATGACCGTCAATGAGTTTTGGAGAACACTAAATCGTGACTCCTTAGAGCATGACGAGAACATGCCTCGCACACAATTTGCAAAATTTCAGCAGAATTTCTATCGGCCGATAGTTAGAACTGTAGGTGTAGGTACAGTCAAATATGCAAATATTTCTGAGCTTTTACGAGGTTAACCATTCAGCAGTGCGGCCATTACAAAATGGCCCGTGATTTTGAACCATATTAAAATAAATAAATGAATGTAACCCATTTATTGTCCCCACCGATGAGCACGGCTACGAGTAAGATTAAGCCGTACTCCACCAAGCTGGCTCAGTGCGGGTTGATGGAGGGGTTTTACGACTACTACCACGTAGCGATAGAAGCCGCTTAACGTATCTTCGAGCTTTATTTTTGAATCACTCGCGTCGTGGCGAGCACTCGCCAAGCGCAACGATTGGTTCATATCACTCGACGTAACTAAGCTCCACCAATCGTGTCGCTTGGAAAGCGCTCGCTTTCGAGGCGAGTGATTCAAAAATCTAATCGTCCGAAAATGATCTTAAGATAAATTAATTATCTCATTATTACATGGAAAGGAACCGAATTGAATTTGAAATTGAATTGGTTTATTTTATTTTTCTAAATCTGGCTGGCTCATGCGCTTGCAAGCAAGTGCGCATATAATTATATCGATTCGGTATCGGCAGAATTACGCTTGCAGACCAACCAGACCAAACCATCGCCGATAAAAAAACTGTGGTCTGCGGGGACTCACCATCTACTTGTGATCTCTATAACAAATAAATAATAGAGTTTCACTATAAAAATATTTATTATTTTGCCAACATCTTGATTTAAATAGTATTACATTACTTACGTTAAATACATTACCTAACATTATTATCACACAAGTTTATCGTTGTCAATGCTTACTTTTATTCTATCCTTACTTTTAACCCTTTATAGGGCTCTGTCCACATTTTGGACACCATACTCTTTCTTTTTTTTCGAACGAACGAATCGTCAAGCAGATGTGACAAGTGGCATTATGATTGAATGACATAATACCAAAAACGAAACGCAAAAAAAAAAAGAAAACAATATGGCCGTTTTGTCTTCACAGCTGACTGTCATACGTGAAATATAGGTGTTTTGAGTGCTTTGTTTGAATCTAAGTATATCTTCGAGAAAAATGGATAAAAGGGTACATAAGTTTTCTTTTATGAATTGTTCTAAATATTATAAATAATCATTGTAAGACCTAATTTTTTACTTTTACTATAGTTACGTAACCTTTTCAACGAATTTTTATGGTTTCCATATATTGGACTCTGCCCGTTCGGGCATCTGCTAATTCAATGATGTAGTCGAATTTATAATAATTATGTCAATTCGGGTAACATTGAATGCTTTTTGTGATTTATTTTAAATTCTCAGTAAGAACTGTATGTGTGCACAGCAAATTTATGGTTTAATTAGTGTTCATAATAGCTTTTTTATCACGCACAATAAAAAAAAACATAAATACGATGATAAACTTCCTAAAATTTAATCTAAAATCGGCGTTCAAAGTTATCACGAATTCTGGGTAACTTTGAATCATCAATTTTTGGAGATAAAAAACCTTATTTTCATATGTTTAAGGTAGATTTTAGTTATGTTAGACACGTTTTATACGATAATAAATGTTTAAGCTGTCATATGTTTGTCATTTCAATCAGCTTCATTAATATTTTTTTAGGTGTTGCCTCATAAGAATTTTTTACCGTTGTAGGGAAAAAAATACTTCTTAAGAAATACTTATTTTATTAATTTTATAACAAACTATTAAGCCAAAACATACATTTTATAAATTCCTCGTTTTATTAGCTTTAAAATGAGACCAAAATTACTATGAAAATCAAATAAAAAAATACTACAACATACAGCATTGAAACCTACTCTCCCCATTCCATAAATAACAAATCATCATCAATGTAAATTTTTCCGTTCTTCCTTGATATCTTAGCATCTTCTATGACACTGACGATATCAGATTTTAAAATTTTACTTTGTTCCATCTTAGAAGGCCAAGACCAACCTCCTAAAAAGTTTTTCTGAAGAAGAGAAACAATGACATCCTCAGAGTTAATTGTCTTGATTCTACCAGGAAATAAGCTTCCTTCTTCTTTAAACACACAAATTTTTTCTCTAGATTCCTCTCTTATTGAATTAGTTTTAATTACAAATACATCACCGGAATCCACAATATACTCTTCCACAACTTCCATTCCACAGACGTCTGCTACTTCATTATCCAAACACAGAATTTCATCTCTTTCTTGATATTCATTTTTTTTTCTTGCAAGTTGGAACTCTCTCTTCCCCTTGAACTTTTTCGTGTTCATTATTTAGTTTTTCATTTTCCGTATCTTTCTGTGCTGGTGGTTGATGAATTTGTGCTACTATTGTAATTGTTTCCACCTGAAGAGGAATTGAAAATGTAAAATAAAACGAAGAGGAAGCTCTTCGTTTTATTTTACATTTTCAATTTTTTTCTCCTTTTTATTCTTTGATGCTACCAACCTAGCCCGTTTCTTTGACTGAGGTTTAGCCATTTCTTCTTTTTTACTTTTTACTTCAATTAAAACACCACTTGAATTCATAATATATTCTTCCTCCACTTCCATTCCACAGACGTCCGCTATTGTATTATCTAAATTCAGAATAACATCTTCTTGATCAAGAACTGTTAGTGTTTCAACATTACTAAGAGACTGTGCTTCGTAAATTTTTTCATTACCTTCACTTTCCATCTGTTTGTTTTCTCTTATCTCATTTGTATATTCTATTTTCTTCTTCTTTTTATTTTTCGATCCTACTGGCCTTCCTCTTTTATTTGAGTTGGAATTGAGTGACTTACCAACATTTCCATTTTCTTTTTCTTTGTAAAACTTTTCTACCTCTTCAGCTGATACACTTTTTCCAGATGTAACGGGGAGTTGATACTTTTTTCCTTTTATAATATTTAAGTCATCTTTTCTCACTTCCTCTATAAAGTTTCTGAAACTTTCACCGACTGACTCACGCACATCTGTTTCTTCCGTATATGCGGGCAGCTTATTTAAGACTGTTTCAGGGGAAAAAGGAAAAATGCCACAACTCCGAAACCCAGCTTTTACATTTTCCGATGAGGTACCTTCAACGCTTGTTAATGTTTTTTGTACAAGCTGAGAAAACAGAGACTTTGGAAGAGCTTGAACCTTCTTTCCTCTGCTTGTTTTTCTATAATCATTCAGAACCTTCCGCCATGCCGTTTTCAGGGCTGAAAAATAGCCAACATCTAGAGGCTGGAGAAGGTGAGTGGAATTTGGTATAAGGCAAATGAATGATATATTGTTTTCCTCACAAAGGCGCAAAGCTTTAGGCGAGATATGTGCACTTAAATTGTCACACAACAGTATTTTCTTGCCATCATTCTTGTTCACAAATGGAATAAAGTGATTCTCCAACCACTCTTCAAAGATGGAAGTTTCGATCCATCCCGATTTTGAGACTGACATTCTAGAGCCAGGAGGACCTTGAAAAAGCCAATCAGACCAAAGTTTTTGGCCTTTGAAGATAAAAAATGGAGGCAAAGTTTCTCCCTCTGCATTAGCGCAAAATACGATGGTATAGCACGATTTTGACGTGTTTTTAATGACATCTGGATGTCGACTATCCCTTCGGAATAATAGCTTTTTCTTTCCAGGTTCATCATGAAAGCCTGATTCGTCCATGTTATAAATGTTTTTGGGTGAAACTCCTTGTACTTCTGTTTGTAGGTTCTTGAAAAAGTCTTCAACTTTTTCTCGTGTCACTTGAGCTCTTTTCCTTGAAATATTATGAGAAAATTTTTCTTTTATATCCGGGTGCCTTTCGATGAATAGAGTCCCCCATTCGTATCCTGGAAGATTGTCTTTGAATTGTTTTATTTTGATATTATTACTGTTTAGATAGTCTCTTACTATTATTCTGAAATCCAACATGGTCAATGGTAGCCCCAAGTCACTTAAAAGAAGCAGATGAGCTTTCAGAATATCTTCCAAATGTTTAGAAAATGTAACTGGTCTTCCTACAACTTTACTATGTTGATCTTTCATTTTATAATATAGTGTCACTGGAGGTATTTTATATAGTTTAGATGCTTCCATTCGAGACATAGTCCCAGAGCGGATTTTTTCGAGAGCTGTTTGCAAAGTTTCTGGAGTATAATTTGATTTTACTCCATATTTTCTGACGCCAGGTGTCGTTTTTAAAGTTTTTCGTGGCATATTTATCTAAAACAGGTACAAAAATAATAATTATAGCAATACCTGATTCCATATTCAATGATACCCTGAACAAATTGAACATCACTGGGTAACATTGAATGGTTCAAAGTTACCCAAATTATGCCATGTTTTGACCAACTTTAAGTTTATCAGTATTTATCGTAAAAATAGCACCCAAAATCAAATATTTATTGTTAAATATGAAGAATAAACATCAATAAACAAATACAATCCAAAACTTACCCATATATCGGCGTCTGAATATATTTAAACTGGATTTAGAACTGCAATATTATTAACTTTCATTTGAGTAGCGAGGGAAAAGGCGGAGAAATTAAAAAATAAATCTGACGTTAGTATTTTTT
Source organism: Argyresthia goedartella (assembly GCA_949825045.1). Classification (NCBI taxonomy): domain Eukaryota; kingdom Metazoa; phylum Arthropoda; class Insecta; order Lepidoptera; family Argyresthiidae; genus Argyresthia; species Argyresthia goedartella. Next base: position 1,558,600 of record OX463827.1, on the reverse strand, counting down.
TTACCATAGACTTGTAGACATATTATTGGTCGTTCCATTTTACGCATTCTAGGAGGAAAAATGACAAAAAAAGCTGAGAAAAAAATATTTAAACAGCTGTTTCATTTTGTTCAAAGTTGCACTGAAATTAAAAGTTACCCGAATGTTACATATAATTTTATGTAGGGAAGTGTAACTTTTATATTATTATTTATGAATTTTGTTTGTCGATTTGTTCTAGGTGATCGCTAAAGAAAAAATTGAGGAAACACTCAGAGAATTGTTCGAATTCGAATTGTCAGATGGCGAAAAATCTGAAGATGGTAACGAAAGTGACGAAAATGAAAATGAAGCATTGTTTATAGAACCCAGTATTTCTGAGCTAGAAGACATTTTAGATCCGCAGTTGCCACTTAGGTCCAATTTGATAGAAACGCAGTCTCCGAATACTACTTCAAGATGTTATGATTTCGCAGACGTTGATGCTGCACAGCCTACTCCTTCCACTTCCACTAGGGTACAGCCTACTCCTTCCACTTCTGGATTGTCATCAAATATTCCACTTATTACAGCACCTACAAGTTCAGACTCAGAACTTACTGACGGCTCTGATGATGATGACGAAGGCTCTGATGATGATGAGGAAGAATGGAAAAAAGTGCCTTTTCCGCACAATCCACCGATTGATAAATTCGATCAAGTCGTATTGCGACCAAACCAGTTTTTTCCTAACAGGAGTATGCCTGGGGCATATTTTAGTGCTTTATTTACTGATAATGTCTATTCGCATATTGTTGATGAGACTAACCTATATGCAACACAAAACAAACAGAAAGATTGGGAGCCTGTTACAGTATCGGAGCTAAAAGCCTTTATTGGTATATTGATATTTATGGGCATACATGTTCTTCCAAATGTGAATCTTTATTGGTCGTCTGATTCGAGTGGCAGAGGTTGCTGAAGTTATGCCAATGAAAAGATTCAAAAAAATCTTATCCAATTTACACATAAATGACAACAGTAAAATGCCTAAGAGAGGTGAAGCAGGGTATGATAAACTGTTCAAAATCAGGCCGTTGATCAACAGTATGAATGAAGCCTTTCAAAGAAGTGCAGTATCCACCTCCTCACAAAGCATTGACGAATGCATGATCAAATTCAAGGGCCGCAGCACGCTGAAACAGTACATGCCAAAAAAACCTATAAAGCGAGGGTTCAAGGTGTGGGCACGATGCGACAGTCAGACGGGATATTTATGCCAGTTTGAAGTATATACTGGGAAAAAAGCTGAAACCACAGAGGTGGGATTAGGTGCCAGTGTGGTAAAAGACCTGTCCAAGACATTCATAGATGAGAAAAAGGAAAATGTTCACATAGCATTTGACAATTTCTTTGCTTCGTCCGAATTGTTGCTGTTTCTATTCGAAAATAATATTTACTCAACAGCAACGGTACGTAAAGACCGCACAAATTTACCCAATTTATTGAAAAAACACAGGAAGAAGAAAAATGGACCTAAAGTGACCGCTCTGAAACTGGACAAAGGCCATGCAAGTGGCGAGTCAACAAAAATGTGTCATTTTTTGTTTGGATGGATACCAAATTTGTGTGTGTACTAAGCACTGCTTACCATCCAAGCCAAAAACAGACATGCAAACGAACGCAGAAGGATGGGTCGAAAGTTGATGTTCCATGTCCTTTTGGAATCCTGGAATATACCAAAAGAATGGGAGGGGTTGACAGGTTCGACCAGAAACGGGGTACCTATCCCATATCAAGACGCAGTAAAAGGTGGTGGATGCGCATATTTTATTTATTGGTGGACGCTGCTATCACAAATGCGCATATATTGTATATGCAAAATAACAGAGTGCATAATCCAATGGCAGCTTTGCAATTCCGCACTTTACTGGGGCGTAACCTTATAAACAATTACAGCTCTAGGAAACGAAAAACTTCTGTCTTACCCAACTTCGTTACCAAAAAACCGAAAGGTCAAATAAATAGACAGAAGGCCATTTATGGGATCCCTGATGACGTGAGGTTGCATGATGTGGGGTCCCACATGCCAGATGAGCTGTCAAATTACAGAAGGTGCAGGGCATTCAGCACAAAAGGAGCAAGCAAAAAAACTAAAATATGCTGCACTAAGTGCCAAGTGCCACTGTGCGTTGTGCCGTGCTTTGCGCTATTTCATAGACTTTAATATCCTTATTCCTGGAGGGCAGTTTCCATTATATGGACACCATGTTTTTTTTTAAGTAAAAAAAAAATATCTTAAAATTAATAAAAAAATACAAGTATTTAAGTACAAGTGTTTTATTTATTCCTCACATACCAGTTCCTTCTGCCCTATAAAGGGTTAAGGCTGCCGCCTCCCATAAATCAGTATTTTTGCAGAATTATCAGAAAAGAAAGATTTTATTTTAAATAGTAAGAAAGCAATAAATAAAATACCATTTACCTTAGTTTATAGTGTGAAGTTTGAAGATTTTAAATCATATTCTTTTATTTACTTTCATGCTACTTTTGTTAGGTTTTTTATGCTTTAAACATAACTGTATTTACGTTCTACGCGTTGAGTCTCGTTCATACACACGCCACGTAAAAATTATGACAAAAACAAGAAATTTATTACGGTCACATATATTCTGATTTCATCGACAACAATCTGACCGTGTTACTTCTTTGGATAAGGCTTTAGTTTTCTTATTTCGAGTGCTTTAATTAGTTATAATTTTATGAATTCGACCATTCCTAAAATATATTTTTTTCTGCTAGAAAATTATCGTGTGGTGTAGAAACTTAAAACATGTAGAATAGAACTATTAATAAGTCAAATAACAAAAAAATGTTATTTAAAAAATTATTTTACGAACATTTATCAAATCGAAACTTATCGAGAATTTATAACAAAAAACGTGTCGAAATTTCTCTCAGTTCCGCTGGGACATAGCAGCGTTCAGACGTGTTTTGTGTGGCTCGTCGTCATTTTACCTCTCGCTCGCACAGTTGCTCCCTTTCCCTCGCGCAGATTCATATGGAGAGGCGAACTGTATAGTGAAAGTTGCTCTACTTGTATATTGCAATGAATAAGTAATCGACTACGGATAAGAAAAGGAAGAAATATCCATGTGTCGCTAAAAAAAAGTTTAAATCAAGAGTTGAACTTATGAAAAAAATCTATTTAAAGCGGTAAGTTGAATAGACGCATTAATAATTGTACCTATTTGTTGTAAAAAAGATGGCCGCCATTTTGAACTTCGTAGTTCATGGAGCGATTTGCTTCAAAATCGATATATGGGGATCCGGTCTGAGTCTAATCATGATTCTGAAGTCAGATTTTGAAAAATTGGCCGCCATTTTGAATATCGTATATCATGGACCGATTTGCTTCAAAATCGATATCTGGCGATCCGGTCGAAGTCCAATCGTGATTCTGAAGTCAGATTTTGAAAAATTGGCCGCCATTTTGAATCTCGTAGTTCATGGACCGATTTGCTTCAAAATCGATATCTGGCGATCCGGTCGAAGTCCAATCGTGATTCTGAAGTCAGATTATGAAAAAGTGGCCGTCATTTTGAACTTCCCAGTTTATGTACCGATTTGCTTCAAAATCGATATCTAGGGATCCGGTCGTAGTCATATCATGATTCTGAAGTCAGATTTTGAAAAACGTGGCTGTAGTCGTGAAGGTTCTCCCCCCCTCCCCCCCAAAATTCCTGCGATAGGATACAAGGCTAACCACGATTTTCAATACCTACCTTTCGAGATTCTCGTCACTTAGATAAGTGATGAGATAATATAGATATATTTTACTTTTGCAGTAATGTCAGAGGCACTGTATCTTCTGATCGTCAACCGATGTCAGACGTTAGCAACAACTACCCTCAATTAAATAATACTGTGCAATAGTAAGAATGTTGTTTTTGAATACTCTTTTATATAAACATTGACACATTATTAACAATGATTACGTTACTATTTTTTTTTCAGTAATCAAGACCAAGAGGCAATAAGTCGGATTGTCTCCGAGAGCATTTCAGTCCTGACGGAAATGTCTACTCCATCGCGCCCAAAAATAAATTATTTAAAGTAGATATGAACCATGATTATTATTTTCAATTTCAAGGCCCATTAAATATCACAGAATATATTGGCATATTTGCAGTTTGGACGTGAGCAGCAACCGATGAAAGTCGAATATATAAAAAGGGATAAAGTATTTTGGGAATCAAAAATGCTTGGCCCTTTAATACAATTTTATCAAACTTGTCTGCTGCCAGAATTAATTGACTCCCGCCTTGAGCGTTCTATGCCAATAAAAGACCGGCCGCATATTATAGCCGCCATAGAAAAAAAAAGTAAAGAAAAATCCCAAAAGAAAACTTACTAAACGTTTACTAAAATTTTAAAACATAAAATGTATTACGATGTCAATGAATACTTTAATGACAATACCTGTACCTATAAAATAAGATAATTATTATCGCTAGCGTCTGGGCACCGTCAGACAACTTTAATCCTTATTACAACATGATTAAGTTGTAGCTCGCAGCGCTACAGCCGCGCGAAAGTCGCGCTATTGTTATGTTATATTCTCGCCAAAAGGCTACTGGATCATCGTATTTTTACGTGCCGACGACGACCGACGCGCGTATTCGCCGAATACAAATACGAATATTCGTATTCGTATTCGTTGCATCACTAGCCTACATGTATAAGGGCTCTTAAGGATTTCACTATGCATGCATATGTCACCGTAAGATTGTAAAAACTGTTAGTTTATAAACTAATGGAAAAAATCCGTTAGATTGTAAACTGTCGATAAAATGTAAACTTCATACAATATAACGCGGTAATTGATAAGCTGAGTGTTTTATTAAGTAAATTTAAATATGATAGCGCCTTGTATACGTTGGATAGCAAAATTGTATATCTGTAACTGTAATTCACTAAGTTTCTTGAACGATAATGGTGCGGAACCCTTCGTGCAAGAGTCTGACTCGCACTTGACCGTTTTTTTTTTGTTTATTCTGCTTTTGTAAATTAATTTTGTTTGTTCCGATAAACAAAATAAATCGGTATGTAACAAAATAAATCGCTTTGTATACGCTTTGTACCAACTGAGGCAAACTGTCTCTATCGAAGCCGCTCTAATGGCCTACCACGGTTACGTCTCCTCCGTACTCAGCTATGGTCTGATCCTGTGGGGAAATTCGGTGGAGGTGGAAAGAGCTTTCAAAATTCAAAAAAAGTGCATAAGAGCGATCTGTAAGGTTAAATTCGATCAAACATGTAAACCACTTTTTAAAAAACTTAACATTTTACCTCTACCATGTGCCTACATTAGAGATGTTTGTGTTTTTGTTGCCTCTCATCGAGAAAACTGGAGATCCAGAAATGAAGGACAACAGAGACAAATAAGAGCAAAATACACGAAGCTACTATATCAACCTCCTGGATTTAAGGACATTTATAGGAAGAATATATACAATATGTGTATTATTTTGTTTAACAAGCTGCCTGATGACTTTAAAGTACTGACTAGCAAGTCCTTAAAAAATAATCTTACTAAGTGGCTACAACAACACTGTTTTTATAGCATTGAAGAATATTTAGAATATAGAAACTAAACATTTATAAATATAAGATTTTACAAACGGACATTTTAAATTTGAATTATATAACTAAATCAGAATTAAATTAAAACGATTTACTATAATATTGCGCTATTTCATAAATTATAACTATAACTATTTTGCATGCTTATACATAAGCTGAAAACACTGCACATACTTTAAATTTAAGATCATCTTATTACTGTTTCGTTACTATTATTACATCTTACAATGTGTCGTTGATCAGGATTTGCACAACATCATTTACCCCTGAAGATATATGCGAAGCGAAATCCCTACTGTTCGAGTCTATTGCAACAACACAAAGGAAAATCAGCCGCAAGAGAGACGGAAAATCGAATCGTGACCTGGAGGACATGATTAGTCTTGAAACAGACTGAGCCTGACGTAATACCCATATTTGTAGCTCGGCAGTTACATAAACTACCTCCCGTTACTTTTGACCACTTGGATGCAACTGCGCATTGTTAAAAGACATCCTCGAGCTTAAAAACGAGATAAAAACCTTAAAAGAATGCACTGCGACGAGTGAACAACTGGAAGAACTGAGAAATGAAGTGAAAAATCTTCAGCTAGCATCGATTGTGAACGCGGATTATCAATGTGGTAACATTTATGTAAATAAAAAGCGTGGTGGTGGCGGTGGCGATGTTTACTGCGACAGCGGGCCTTTCGGTCTGCCCCATCTCTCGCTAACAGAAGAAAACCTACATAGCAATAGCGGCGTCGTACCAACGAGCGGCAGCTCAGCTGATCAGAAGGTGTGCGACGGAGAGAACATGTCACACCTTTCAGACGCTACACCGGACCGGGTGCCGCCCGCACAACAACAAACTCAAAGTATTGAGACTGACTGCGAAGTTTCTGCTCAGTCCCTTGCACGTAGTGAACGGGAAATATCTCCAACAGCTGGTACCATGGATAACCCTATACACCAACTTCAGAAGAGGCAGCCTATGGCGGAAGTGCTGAAAGCAGGTAAAGATGAATGGACCGTTGTTCAGAGGCGCAAGTCAAGGTTTACGGGAAAGGTTGGAAAAGCAAAAACTGAAATAATCGACAAATTTAGAGCTTCTGAGTCATATACGCCTCTGTTTATTACCAATGTTATCAAAGAGGCGACTGCGGTCGACTTAGCTGAGTACATATGCAGAAAAACTGAACTTGTTATTATGCAACAGCACATTCACAAAAACCAGATGAAAAAGGAAAAAACATACGATGCATATAAAGTACTGGTACCCACTCACAAAGTAAAGCTATTCCTGGATGACGATTACATGTGGCCAGACGGCATCAAGTTTAGAAAATTTATTCCATTCAAAAGTATACCAGTCAGTCCGATACTGCAGGTAACGGGAAAAATCTCCTAAAGAATAGTTTCACTAAAACAGCATAATATGGATAGTACAAATACAAACACTGCCAACATGTGTGTAACTCGTAGATGCAAACTCATCAGTTATAACTGCAAGTCAATAAAGCGATCGAGTGTGTGAGATCTTTATGTGCATCAGCTGATGTTGTAGCACTACAGGAGCATTGGCTTCTTCCTCACGACGTCCCGTTACTTGGAACAATAGACCCTGAGTTTGGCTTCACTGGGAAATCGGCGGTGGATACGTCAGATGGAATACTGCGGGGAAGACCATATGGTGGCGTCGGTATATTGTGGCGGAAAAGCGTTTTCCAGTCGGTATCCGTCGTAGAATGTAGTAGTGCGCGGCTTATTGCTTATTAGAGCCTCTGTGCACAACAATGAAGTGATGTTTATCAGTGCTTATTTACCTACAGACTACAGAGAATCTTCCTGACTTCACTGATTGTCTTAGTGAAATTAACGCAATTATAGCCAGCAATGCAGTTGAATCAGTATTTGTGCTTGGTGATTTTAACGCTCATCCACATCAGCAGTTTTGTAATGAGCTCCTTGAGTTCTGCTCTGAGTTTGACTTTATCTGTGCCGACATTGAGAGACTTGGACTACACTCGGATACATATACATTTATCAGTGATGCCCACGGTAGTAGGAGATGGCTAGATCATTGTGTCGTTACTACATCTGCTCAGCTCACCATACAGGACATTAAGGTACATTATGATAATGTTTACTGGTCTGATCACATGCCACTAGAAATATTGTGTGAATTAAATATGATTCGGTCAAAACAATCCTGTATTAAAACCAATTGTAATAAAATTAAATGGGGAGAGAGGAAATCTCATGATATAGATGCATACTCGAAGTTATGTAATGATAGACTTCTGGCTGTGGATTTGCCAACTGATCTGTGCCAGTGTGTTGATAAACTGTGTAATAACTTAACCCATAGAATATTACTTGATCAAATGTATCATAATATTGTTAATATTTTACAAACTTCAGCTACTGAATGTCACCGTCTTTCAAAAAAATATAATAACAAAATTATAGGTTGGAATAAACACATAAAAGAATTACATCAAGATGCAAAAAATAACTTCGGTATCTGGATCCAGTAAGTAAGTATGGCAAACCCACATCAGGGAGAGTTTATGATCAAATGAGCCTAAGTAAAAAGATATTTAAGTCTAGACTTAAGTGGTGCCAAAATCACCAAGAACAAATAAAGATGAACATAATCTCGCAACACAGGTCGGCCAAAAATTTTCAATCTACTAACAAACTTAATGTGAGATTAAGTCTATCTGACATGGTAGATAATAAGAGTGACCATAAGGACATAGCTAACGTGTTTAAGGATCATTTCAGGGTTATGTCTCCCCTCGGACAGCCCAAAATGTACCTAATCGAATTTCCGACTCATGTACTGGTGATTTAACTATGCGTTTTACACCCAAGCAAGTTGCTCAGGTTATAAAAAATATGACGCGAGGTAAATCACCAGGACATGATAGTCTAAGTATTGAGCATTTACAGTACGCGGGAGATCATTTGCCTAGCGTAGTTTCAATGTTTTTTACATTGTGCATTAGTCACAGCTATTTACCAGGAGACCTAACAAAAACCATTGTTGTGCCAATTGTTAAATGCAGGACCGGTGACATAGCTGATAAAAATAATTATAGACCGATATCGCTGGCGACTATCTTGGCGAAGGTACTCGATAGTTTGTTGAACAGGGAGCTCGGCAGGCACATCCAGCTTCATGAAGCTCAGTTCGGTTTCCGGCCAGGTCTATCCACCGAAACCGCTATTCTAACTTTAAAGCACGTAGTTAGATATTATACAGACAGACAGAAGCCTGTATATGCGTGCTTTTTGGACCTTTCTAAGGCTTAGTGTCCGACCGAAATTTCGGTTTTGGTTTCGGCCAGTTTCGGCGCAAAATTAATGTTTCGGCAATGTTTCAGTTTCGGCCACAAATCAGCCGAAATTTCGGCGTTGCCGAAACTCACGTTCGTCAGTTATCGGGTGCGCTCGGCAGTAGTCGGCAGTCTCCGCCACGAGCTGGTTGGGTTACGGAGGCCGGCGTGCATGCGTCATCTTGACCTTGGAAAACATTAGTCAAACGTTGATTTGATTTGACGATCAGTACAGTTTGTTTACTTTGTGTTGTTTGATATTTCTATTGATTTTGAGTTTTCACACAAAATAAATGTGAGTACTTTTGTATATTAATTAATTATATTACTTCGATAGGTACTAAATTGATTGATAAACAAGCAATAGCAACAAACATAATGCAGAATCCATATTAAATTAATAATCGCAAGAAAAGAAATTACGAACGGTGATTTGTTGTGTGAATGTTAAGGGTTATGTTTTACGTTAAATATCATTCTGTCTTGACAAGTTTAACTGGTAGTGTGTGCCATTCCCGCTCCGGTTCATTTCATTTCATAGATTTTAAATTGTATTATCAAGCCAGAAGGTGGAAAATCGTAGGCCATTTTTACAACTACCCACAGTTTAATGGTAAACCTTCTAATATTTTTGTTATTTCATTTAATTATATTGTTTTAGGTACATATCACAAACAAAACAAGATGTCGCAGAGAAAGAAAAATCCACTCTGGGAATTTTTCGAAAAATGCACAACAGATTTAGCGAAAGCCGTCTGCAAGATTTGCAACAAATCTATTTCCTTAGGCAGTCTGGAGCCAAAAAAACAAACTTTTCATGGTGTAAAGCTGCATTTATCAAAATACCATGAATCGGAAAACCGGCAGGTACGTTGCTGTACTTATATACTTTACTGTGTTTGTGATGTTATGTACCTAATCTACAAGTGTGTCGGAAATAAAAGTAATTTTATTTTCAGGTTTTAAAAAGACGATCCGAAATAAGCGATTTCAATCCATATGCAAACAAAGAAAATTACCTCCAATAACATCTACTCCAGAAGAAAGTAATTAAAAACCAAACCTGAAACAGTCCACTATCCCCGGTCTTGCCACTAAACCAAAGGCAACACAATGGCCAGATGATCATGAAATATCGCGTCGAATAGATAAGGCCATCGTGGATGTGATAATTGTCGACATGTTGCCATATTCTTTGGTGTCTGGTGAAGCATTTAAGCGGCTTAACTACTCAGTTTTACAGCACATTTTATTCAAGGAGATCAACGTTTGAAAGTTATTCTGGGAGCATGTGTGCTTGAAAAAGACCATACTGGTCAGTATATTACTCAAAAATTCACAAAGATGGTAAACGAGTGGGACCTTCAAAACAAGTTGTTTCTCGTGCTTCGCGATGATGCAGCTAACATGATTTGCGCAATGCGTGGTCAATTTGAATCTTTATTCTGTGTGTCACACACACTGCAACTAGTCATCAAACAGGCATTGTTCACAGACGAAAACACTAAAGAAGTGCTGAAAAAATGCAGGAAAATAGTGGGTCATTTTAACCACAGTGAACCAGCTACCAGGAAACTGACTGAGTGCCAAAAGCAATGTGGATTGCCAGAACATGCCCTAGTTCAAGATATGGAAGTGAGATGGAACAGCACGTTCTTGTCATTAGAGAGGCTGTTAGAACAAGGAAAGTCAAAGGAAGTTCGTTGCACGTAGCTGCCACTCTACTAGACCCCAGGTTCAAGTCCAGGTACCTGACAGCTGATGACACAGAGATGGGAATTGCAGAAATAAGAGACTTTTTATTAACAGCTGATGACAGGAACGAGATTATTGGTGAAAGTATTACATCTTCGAACTCCATACCAACTGTGTCCAGTACCAACGAAGAGAAAGAAAGTCTGTGGAACACTCACGACAGAGTGTCTCACGATCAGATGGAAACAAGTGAATCACAGGAGGTCACAATCAAACAAAAAATACTGAACTATCTGTCGGAGCCCCTGCTGCAAAGAAATGCCGACATATATTCCTATTGGAATTCAAGCCCTTGTCCCTCCTTGAGAAAAGCTGTTCAAAAATATCTTTCAGCACCTCCTACGAGTGTGCCTAGTGAGCAACTTTTTAGTGCTGCTGGACAGATTTACGCAGATCGCCGAAGCAATCTGCTGGGAGAAAATGCCGAGAAACTGCTTTTTTTGGCGTATAACATTAGGCTTTTTAATTTTGAATATTAAATTAAACATAGTTAGAAGACTATATTTTATTTTTTTACTGTGTTTAGTATTAAGGCTGTTCACGACTATTAACAAAATTATATTGCAGTGTTAATAAGTCTTAAATTCATAGCTTTTTCAATATAATGTTGATTTGATGTGTATTTTTTTTTGTTTTCATTTTAGTCTAATAAATTTAGAGGCAATTGTAGCTAGAAACTTATGAATTCCAATCCCATAAATTAAATTAAGAAAGAACTAAAAGTTGCGCCCGGTTTCGGCCGAAACCGAAACCGGGCGCTCGCCGAAATTTCGGTTTCGGTTTCGGCGAGAAATCATATTTCTGTCGGACACTTGACATTACAGCCTATGATAAACTTTGGGAGAAGTTAGATGGACTGGGCGTGCCTGCCGAGATATCTGCTATCTTCAGATATTGGTACGCAACGCAAACTAATTGTTTTAAGTGGGGGGATACCTGCTCAGAAATGTACAAACTAGAATGTGGAGTCCGTCAAGGTGGTCTATCTTCGCCGACTCTTTTCAACTTGTACATGAATGAGCTGATCGAGGGGTTGAGCAGCATGCATGTCGGCTGTAACATTGGTGGTAAACGTATCAATAACATAAGTTATGCAGATGACATGACGTTGCTCGCCCCCTCGATCAGTGCAATGCGGAAGTTGTTAAGTGTGTGCGAGAATTACGCTGTCAGCCACGGTATAATGTGAAGAAGTGTATATATGGTTTTTAGATCTGGTAATAAGACTCCCGAACATGCACCTCCTATTACGATAAAGGGGGCTAATCTCATTAGGGTTAACCAGTTTAGATATCTTGGTCACATTATATCGGAGGGTCTCAAAGACGACCTAGATATTGAGAGAGAGCGCAGGGCGTTGGCAGTCAGAGGTAATATGCTGGCTCGTAGGTTTGCAAAATGTTCAAGACAAGTTAAAATTACTTTGTTTAAGTCCTACTGTCAAACATTTTACACATGCAGCCTATGGGTCAGTTATAAGCTGCGCGACTTACAATGCCCTGCGTGTGCAGTATAATAACATGTTACACATGCAGCCTATGGGTCAGTTATAAGCTGCGCGACTTACAATGCCCTGCGTGTGCAGTATAATAACATGTTACACATGCAGCCTATGGGTCAGTTATAAGCTGCGCGACTTACAATGCCCTGCGTGTGCAGTATAATAACATGTTACACATGCAGCCTATGGGTCAGTTATAAGCTGCGCGACTTACAATGCCCTGCGTGTGCAGTATAATAACATTTTACACATGCAGCCTATGGGTCAGTTATAAGCTGCGCGACTTACAATGCCCTGCGTGTGCAGTATAATAACATGTTACACATGCAGCCTATGGGTCAGTTATAAGCTGCGCGACTTACAATGCCCTGCGTGTGCAGTATAATAACATTTTACACATGCAGCCTATGGGTCAGTTATAAGCTGCGCGACTTACAATGCCCTGCGTGTGCAGTATAATAACATGTTACACATGCAGCCTATGGGTCAGTTATAAGCTGCGCGACTTACAATGCCCTGCGTGTGCAGTATAATAACATTTTACACATGCAGCCTATGGGTCAGTTATAAGCTGCGCGACTTACAATGCCCTGCGTGTGCAGTATAATAACATTTTACACATGCAGCCTATGGGTCAGTTATAAGCTGCGCGACTTACAATGCCCTGCGTGTGCAGTATAATAACATTTTACACATGCAGCCTATGGGTCAGTTATAAGCTGCGCGACTTACAATGCCCTGCGTGTGCAGTATAATAACATTTTACACATGCAGCCTATGGGTCAGTTATAAGCTGCGCGACTTACAATGCCCTGCGTGTGCAGTATAATAACATGTTACACATGCAGCCTATGGGTCAGTTATAAGCTGCGCGACTTACAATGCCCTGCGTGTGCAGTATAATAACATTTTACACATGCAGCCTATGGGTCAGTTATAAGCTGCGCGACTTACAATGCCCTGCGTGTGCAGTATAATAACATTTTACACATGCAGCCTATGGGTCAGTTATAAGCTGCGCGACTTACAATGCCCTGCGTGTGCAGTATAATAACATTTTCAGAATGTTCATGGGGCTGCCCCGGTTCTGTAGTGCATCAACAATGTTTGCAGAAGCGCGCACAGACGACTTCTATGCAATAATGCGGAAGCGCACTGCATCCATTGTTGACAGAGCCTGGGGCAGTACTAACCCTATTCCCAGGGCGATCTCGGGAAGGTTTGACTGTCCAATGTTCCAACATTGGACGGTCAAACTCACCTCGAGAAACAAATAGATATTTTTATAATTAATTTTATATAATAACCTAATTAATGTGTAATTTATTGTAGGTATATTTTAATTTAATGTGTAATGTTATGTAATTCTATTTATGGGCCTAGATGCTTGAAAATCATTTATTATATTCTAACATATTCTATTTGTTTATAATATTCTATTTCTATTCTATTCTATATTATCTCATCCGCGCTCGGGCATAGAATACCTGAATGCCAGCTTCAGAAAATTCCATCTAAGAAGGGCACATCCCCGATCCTGCGTGACTTGAGAACCGCTTCACTAGTCGGGGAAAGTCCTCACAACAGTCTATTTCTCCTTCATGCTCTGCAGCATGGCGCTAACCGACACCAACGAGGATGCGCTGTCCACTGAGCTGGGCTTCTTCAGCCGGTGCCTGGGGGTGACCTTGGGCAGGCAGCCCTTGAGCGGCCGGCTCGGTACGGGGAATGTGTCCAGCTTGGAGTGACCTCCGAGCCCGTCGAAGGACACATCTGTCTCGAAGGGCTTCGCGGCTGGCTGCTTGGAGATCTTGTTCGGATTTAAAGAGTTGACCGATTTGAATTCTGTAGGCTGCAATAATAATAATAAGACAATTAGATAGGTACACCTGACGAATGCCGTCTGGAGGGCGTAGCGGTGCTTGGGTACAAGAGACATTTATATATTTAGTTATTCGGAGAACAGGCAGGGTACATGAGTGGTACCGCAGAATGCTGCAACTTTGCAAAACTAGCCCAACATTGCAAATTGTTTTTTGAACTTACATAACTTTCCCGCTTTGCATAATTTGTATTGTCCTTTTCTTTAGGAAAATGCGGCTTTATTTATTTATTTAATTATTTATATAAGGAAACACTGATTTTCGTATTACGTCTGTGAATTAAATAAATAAAACTTCAGTAAAACTTCACTATCAGGGACAGTCGATCTCTAAATGTATTCAAAAACCGGCTAAAGAAGCACTATCTCTCCCTTTCCAGTATATATATATATATATATATAATATACACATATATTTGTATGTATTAGTTTATTATACGGTTTATTCATATTTTTACGTTGTATTTAAGTAATTGTGTATGCAGTCTATTTTTAGCAATTAGGGTTATCAGTATAATACATACTGTTTGTAGTATATATTAGTCGTAGTATTTATAGAGTTTTATTGTACGCGCAGGTCTTCCCCTGCTCAACCATCACCTCTCCTACCATCTTGGTTTGCTGGAAGAAATCTCTTTTGAGAGATAAGCTCGCCTTTGTACATGTTTTTTCTATTATAAGTTATCTGTATGACTGTTTTGTGTAGTACAATAAAGAAAAAATAAAACTTCAATTATGTTCATTATATTATTATCAATAGAATGTAATTCGTTTTACCGGCTTCTGCAAAATTTAAATCTTTGAGTATTATCCGTCTTACCACAAAAAACTTTAACCATTGTTTAACACATGATTATAAAAATCGTTACCACAAAACTGATTTTAGCGTCTTAGCAGGGGTAGGCATGGCTTAAATTATGTGATCAATTTAGGCAACCGAGAAAGCTTGTTGAGTGAGTGTCTTGTTTGTCAAGATGGCGGAATTATTGACCAGCTGTTCTGCTGTGTTGGTTTTGTTTACGAAAAAGCGGTTTTTACTCCATTAAAGTCCAAGTTTTATCGTGAGGAAACCTTCATATCTGCATAGGACATTGTGGGGAAACCTCGCGATGGGCTATCCCCCTGTCATGCTAAATGGACTTAATTATCTAAAAGTGGGCACAACTGTGCCTCTGCCACCCCGTATCGAAAAAGCATAAAGCTATATATCATCCAATGATGAAATTTATGGTGGGCTACTGGGAGACAGTGTATACGTCGCGCGACACGTTATGAGCGGTGGCCTTGAATGCGCAGTAGTCACTTTTCAATAGCTGTACATATGTGCAGTAATTCCTGCTAACGTCGCCCAGCGCTCTTAACTTATTTATACTATGGGATGAAATTTGTACATCTGCTACCGGTGTGCCCATCCACTATAAAAACCATACTAGCCGCAAGCCACAGCAATCTTGGGAGAAGTTTCATTTGCTTGAGATCTACTCAACCATCCGGGGCGGTCGCTCAAGCTGGAGTTGGTGCAGGAGTTAGGCCAGTTTGTGAAGGAGATAAGCCGGCTTTTCCTTATGGGATGTAATGAATTATGTATTAAGATGCAGGCAGATACACGAAGACGGTGGCGCCGGTGCCAGTGAGACTGGTAGCCAGTACTGCCTCATGTAAATCTAGCTAGACGGGTGCTCTATTCACCCCAGCACTCGCAGACAGCATTAGACTGGCTTGATTTTATAAGGCCAATACAAGGCTTTTACAAGGCCAACACCAAGCCAGCCAGCACTGGCCTCGGGTAAACCAAGCTTAACATCTCAAGTTGTGAAATAAATATTGCTTGCCAGTCTTTCTAGTGCCCGTTCAGCAATATTTATTTTACATCTTGAGATGTAATTTATATTAGATTATATCCCATAGTGAAAAGCTGGCTTTATTCATTAAGGACCCCTGGAATGAAAGGAAATAAAGCGAAGCAGTAATAACACCACATTTTGATATCAACATTTTTAATTTGTTTATTAACAATTTCATTAATATCGCCAATTCCTTGAAAGATTTTTTATTAATGTTTCTATCTGAGGGATTAATGTTAACACCACAATTCATGTTCATCTTCTATCACATTTGTGGGTTTTTATTTCCATATTTGATTCAAGTATGCATGGCGGCTTTGCTGATGCTGAAAAGACAAGATTTCAATTAAATTATACCAAAATGCTAAGGTAGAGGTCGATGAAACACTTGGTTAGAGGGGATGACGGACAGTGGACCGTAGCGATAGAAAATACAAGGGGAAAGATAGTGGGCATTGTCCGACGATATTATCAAGTCAATATCTCTCTTCATGCAGTTGGCAAAGAACTTTGGAGAATGGCGCGATAGAAGAGACTTGTCTTTGATCGACTTGACTCACTTACCAAGAGGCCTATGCCCAGAAGTGGGTTGATGTGTGCTGAAAACGATTATGAAGATTTCTTACCTTTTCTGTTTCGAAATCCTGGAAAATTAGGTGTTGTTTTGTTGATCGTCATCACTACCCAGGGTAAGTGCAGGGCGGGCAGTATGATCCAAGAATTTCCTTTCCTGAGCAAGGGATAAATAATAATATCCCGAACCAAAACAAATTGTCTGACGAACTATCAGTGACAGTTCCGTGTGTCGTTCCGTTCCGTTTCGCTGCTTATTTTTTAGTCGTGTTTGATAAAAGTACTAAAGTGAACGGTTTTTCTACACAAAAATAAGGATTTACCACTACTTTACCTAACCATGTTCTATTACTAAGTTAGGAATTACATAAAGCATAAAATTTTCCATCAAATTATGTATTCATTCTTATGTTATTCGCGTAAAATGAAACTATGAACGTTTTTTTAAATATTTCTTCATATTGTGTTGTACGGCCCTGGAAATTCAGTCCTTTGAGGCTAGTTGATGAACGAACGAAATTAACTGAATGATCTAGCCGTTTTTTAGTAAGATATTCACTAAACACTTTTTTGTGGTAACGAAATTTAGAAGCTTGCTAACCATTTGTTTACTGATAGATGATGATTTTGCTAAACAAGTGATCATACTGTGTTTTTATTATTTTTTGTAGTAAGACGGGAAATGTTTCGTTTTTGGTTCACTCCAGCATTAATATCTAATCTTAAGCGCAAACATAAAATATGGCGCAAATGGAAAACTTACAAATCCCAATGAGACTATTCCGAGTTTTCAATGTTGCTAGCTCGGTGTGAAGACCATCGAAGACTGTTTCCTTAACTTCACGTCTCATACCGAAAAGGCGGCTACCTAATAATATTAAATAATTTTGGAAATATGTGTCGGCATTGCGTAAAACCGACAATCATATAATTATATTATTATCAATAGGATGTAATTCGTTTTACCGGCTTCTGCAAAAATTAAATCTTTGAGTATTATATGTCTTAATTTACTATTTAAATAGAGTTGCGGTTTGGACTCAACTTTGCCTGGATCTTTCAAAGCATATTTCATTTCATTTCATTTGTTTATTTGCTAATTCACAGCATATGTAAATAAATAATACAATCAATATTAAAAACATTAAATGCCAATTACGAATCAGTGCGATCTATAAACTTTCAATAGGGTAATAAAGTAAAGTAGTATATAGTAGTAAAGTAAATAAGTAAAACAAAGAAAGATTAAAATTGCAAAAATGCTTCAAAAATGTGTGAATATGGCAACATGTATGTGGGGTGAGTGAGTGTACTGTGTACCTGCTTAGCCCTACGACCAAGGTCTTGGGTTCGGGTTTCGGGCAGGTTGGCCACTAAGCAGGGTGAGTTACTGTAGTTGTGTTGTGTGGTGTGGATGTTCCGGAAGTGTTATCAACGCTACTAATCTAGTACTGGTATATTTTAGTCCGTCTCATGACACATTAATTTATTAATCCGCCCCAATAGTTCCTTTTTTATTTGGAGCACGAATTTAGGACGACTCAACATATATACATATATAGCTAAGCATTTTATGGCGATTTGAGTTTTCAAACGTATGAGCTAAGGTCCATATTTTCATCTCAAAATGGTAAAACATACAACTGTTCCCTAATTAATATATATTTTTTTTATTTAGCCATTAAGGTATCCCACTGCTGGGCAAAGGCCTCCCCCTCTTTCGTCCACACTTCCCTGGTCTGTGCCACCTCCGGCCACCCCGGCAAAAACTTGTCGAGGTCGTCCCGCCATCTCCGTTTAGGCCTGCCTCTACGCCGGTATCCGTCCTGTGGCACGGGATAGAGCCGTTACGTCTACTTCCCTTTACGTCCATGTACCGTTTTGGTCCGAATACCTTAATGACCATATCCCGATTCGACTACATCCGCATACGACTACATACCGTTATGACCACATCCTATTACGACTAAATCCCGATTGTACCACATACCGATAAGACCAACAATCAAGTCGAAAAGTGTTTGTATTAGTTTTGTTACTTTTTTATTATGATATGACTACTTACATCCTAAAATAGACTTAGCACGTTGCGCACATGATGAGAGACCTGACAATGGAGCTGGCAGGGGTAGTTTTAAATGCTAAAGTTATTTGTGTAAAAGTACCAGGGCAGTAGAAGTTTCTGAATGGTGGTAGTGCACCTAACCAGAGATGGGCGCTAAGGATAAATACTAAATGAGTATTTACCAAATATTTACTGAGTATTTACTCTACTGAGACTAGAGGGTGGCTGAAACGTTTTGTTCCTTGAGGTCGAAGGTAAGTGTACGAACTCTTTGCTATGATAAATGCAGCACAACCAACCATGTGAAAAGAATACAAACTTGAACTTTTAGATCGCGTTTGAGAAGTTCTTTGTTTAAAATTAATAGGCTACTTTGACATTATTATCTTGTTTGTTAATGTAAACAAGCATTTTATTGTAGTAAAAGAAAATGTATAAAAATAAGAAAGAAGAGTTGTGAGAGTGTGAAAAAACTGTACGAAAAAACAGTTACGGCATCTGCGTCGAGTAGTACGAGTACACAGTCAGATTCCATAAGACCCTACGATTCTGTAAAGAATACATTATACAAGGCGCGCAAAAACTTTTTGATGGTTGAAAAAACTGAGTATACCAACTCAGTGAATGTCGAAGTGCCACACATAATAAAAGACAAATTTTTGGTCGCGGAGTTTGAACTCAATGACGATGACAAAATTATAATATTCTGTTCAAGCTTTTGCAGACAAAATATGAAGACGTACGCTAAAAATAACAAAATGTTCTTCGGAGATGGGACATTCAAACGCGCACCGAAACCTTTTAAACAGCTGTTTACGATTTCCGTTGATGTGGAGAGCAGCCCGACCGCGACAAACATAGTCCCAGTGTTGTATGGGCTACTGCCGAACAAAACTGAAAAAACGTATCACGCACTATTTTCAATAGTTCGCTTCGTCATGCAAGTTATAATACAAAGTTTCAAATGTGATTACGAAATGGCGCTAATCAATGCATTCGTATCTGTGTTCCCAAGTAGCAAAATCACCGGTTGCTACTATCATTACAACCGAGCCGTTTGGAAAAACGCGAAGGAATGTGGTCTGAAAGAGTCGCACGAAGGTAAAAACGTTACCAGAATGGCAGCAAATTTACCTCTCATACCAGCGTCATATGTGACAAATGCATGGCAGATGATAGTGGCGAGTACTAATGCCTCTGAAGAAATGGCTAAATTTATGAAGTATTTCCAACGCAAGTGGATTAGTAACCCCAGCCTGATTTCATGTGCAAAGGAAAGACACCTTACTAATAACGGGTTGGAAGCGTGGCATCGTCGCCTGAATGCGCGTATGCAACAAAAGCCAACTTTGATTTTGTTTATGTACAAACTCAAACAGGAGGCACACTTCCAAGACATCAGAATCAAAAAAACGCTATTTGCAGACAGTAACCGCAAAAGGAAAGACATAAAATTTGATCGATTCTATGAACAATATTTGGGCATGTTAGAAGCTGGAAATATTTCCGCTATTGAATTCTTAAAGAAAATCAACATCTTGAAGATGAGTTTGAAATAATACAGGTAGAGGTAGATATTAAAATACATTTTGTTAAGGAGCCGTTTCTTTAATGAGTCAGTCTCAGAAATGGAACCAGTCATATCTCCATACATACAAGTGGTCTAGGATCAGTAGTTTCCGAGATATGACAGGTTTTAGTTTGACAGCTGTCATATATTTGATAAAATCATGATATCAGTAAAATAGTGTCGCACCTGTCAATATCTAAAAATATTATGTGAAGTTGTGCCTCTGCCACCCCGTCTGGGAAAATTACGTTTTTGTTTTCCATGGTTCGGTTGAAATAGTCAGAACAAAAAATAACATTTTATGTATTCCAAGTAGTCATACATACATGTAGCTGGGCAATACCCAACTGCGCATGCGCGTATTTCGAAACCATTGGCGGCATCACGTAGAGTCCGCGCCAGCTAAGGCTTGATAAAATATCTAAGAAAATTCAAATTTTTGTTCTTATCTGTACTTCACAAAACAAAACACGATGTGGTCCAATCGGGATTTAGTCGTAATAGGATGTGGTCGTAACGGTATGTAGTCGTATGCGGATGTAGTCGAATCGGGATATGGTCATTAAGGTATTCGGACCAAAACGGTACATGGACGTGAAGGGAAGTAGACGTAACGGCCCTATCCCTGTGGCACCCAGTTAGTGGCGATTTTCACTCATCTATCTGGGTGCATGCGACTTACGTGGCCGGCCCAGTTCCACTTTAGCTAAGCGGTTTGTGCACCCACATCAGCGATGCCAGTTAAGGAGCGCAGTGTGGTGTTCCTTATGCGGTCCGTCCTACGGACACTTAGGATGCTGCGCTCCATTCCATTAAAAAAATATCGAACAAATACTTTAAAATGCAGACAAAGTTGCAGCGTTCTACCGGCCATAATATATTAATATATTTAACAGGAAGGCTTGAAGTTACTCAGTCCCTATGGACGTTTCGAAACTTACGCACTAACATGCGGATTATACAGGTAAACATTGATTCGCTTAAATGCGCTTAAATGGGGTTGGCACTGTCAAAGTGGCGCTAGTATCGGTTGGTTCCCCTAACGTCAATGTCAAGCTTCTGTGTTACCAGTACGGTGTGTTCAATCGCCAGTCAAATGCTGTGTGTTATAAAAAACCGCTGCCAGAAAATACAAAATTAAGTTGTATAGTCGTTTCATTACATAACATTATATCACACACACGAAAAATTACATTTGTTGTTTAGTAAATAAATTCCGATAACCAATTATCACAGAAAAAGTCCCAGAAGTTAGTCAATCATTGAAAGTGGCAACTGGATGAAGGAACCAAATGCACGTGGCGCCACCTATGCTTTCACCGGCCAACCCCATTGTCCTTATGATTATAGAACGGTAAAAATATGGTTATGATATAATGCGATATAAGGAATTTGGATGGCGATGATTTTACTTATGGTTTTATTTGTATTTGGAGAAGAGTAAATTATGTAACAGGTTTTTATATTTACTAAGTAACTTATTAAAAATGTCTAAATTTAATTTGTTTAGGAGTTGCGAGCAGTTCTACAAGTTATTGCATTTTTTTTTGTTGCGCAAAGCATTTGGCTTCTATCGGCATGTGTTAATAACTTGTACTGGTACAGTCATTCTTGATGCGTTTTTTTTTGTAAAAGTTACACGTTGACATTTGTCAAAGGCTAGACATATTTTGTTATCTGAGCAGAATTGGGAAAATCAGTTAAGGTCTTCTTGAAAAAGGGTACAATCCTATTTAGAATTAATGTTCCTGTAAACCTTTAGAGCATCTGCAAAAATGGATTTTGAGTTCATACATGATGGAAATATTCAAAAATTTCATTAATAAATAGGATGTATTGTAAAGGTCGTAAGATTGACCCCTGGGTCACCCCAGAGGGTTTCCTGTGTTTACATGAGACCTTAGAGATATGGCCATTGATAACAACAGCTTGGAGTCTATTGCTAATTTAGGAGGCGAACCATCGCAAAAGATCGCCGCGGATCATATTAAAAGCTAGTTTGCGGAGCAACAGTAGATGTTCGACTTTATCAAATGCCTTACTGAAATCTGTACATATGACGTTTATTTGACGCTTGTCCATGGATACGAATAGGAATTTAGTGAAGGAGGTTTGTGGTGGTGAAATTTGTCTTCATGAAACCGTGTTGCTGCTCTATGATTTGGGTTTCCAGGACGCCGTAGACTCTGGAGTGTACAAGAGATTCAAATAGTTTTAGGATTCCTGAAACGATAGAGATTGCCCTTTAGTTTTCGAATTTGGACTTTAAATCTGATTTATGGATAGGCGTTACATGTGCCAGTTTCCAGACCTCAGGGAAAATCCGTGCCAGCAAACATTTATTAAATTATATTTTTATTGGGGCGGGCAGACCACAGCGGGCGTTTTTAAGAAAGAATGGAGTTAATTTATCGGGTCCGGCACACTTTTTCGTATCCTGGTTGACAGTGCTTTCAGGATTTCTTTGTTACTGTATTGCAAATTGGCGATTTGGTGGGAGTCAGGTGATAAAGGTAGGTTGTCCTGTCCATATCTTGGCTATCCACGTTATCTCTTATTTTATACACTGAGCTAAAGAATGACGAGAACATTTCTGCTATTTCAGCCGGATTCACAGAGTGTGTGTACTTATAAGTGATCTTATTAGGGTAATGATTGTCGGTTTTACGCAATGCCGACACATATTTCCAAAATTATTTAATATTATTAGGTAGCCGCCTTTTCGGTATGAGACGTGAAGTTAAGGAAACAGTCTTCGATGGTCTTCACACCGAGCTAGCAACATTGAAAACTCGGAATAGTCTCATTGGGATTTGTAAGTTTTCCATTTGCGCCATATTTTATGTTTGCGCTTAAGATTAGATATTAATGCTGGAGTGAACCAAAAACGAAACATTTCCCGTCTTACTACAAAAAATAATAAAAACACAGTATGATCACTTGTTTAGCAAAATCATCATCTATCAGTAAACAAATGGTTAGCAAGCTTCTTAATTTCGTTACCACAAAAAAGTGTTTAGTGATTATCTTACTAAAAACGGCTAGATCATTCAGTTAATTTCGTTCGTTCATCAACTAGCCTCAAAGGACTGAATTTCCAGGGCCGTACAACACAATATGAAAAAATATTTAAAAAAACGTTCATAGTTTCATTTTACGCGAATAACATAAGAATGAATACATAATTTGATGGAAAATTGTATGCTTAATGTAATTCCTAACTTAGTAATAGAACATGGTTAGGTAAAGTAGTGGTAAATCCTTATTTTTGTGTAGAAAAACCGTTCACTTTAGTACTTTTATCAAACACGACTAAAAAATAAGCAGCGAAACGGAACGGAATGACACACGGAACTGTCACTGATAGTTCGTCAGACAATTTGTTTGTTTGTTTTGGTTCGGGATATTATTATTTATCCCTTGCTCAGGAAAGGAAATTCTTGGATCTTACTGCCCGCCCTGCACTTACCCTGGGTAGTGATGACGATCAACAAAACAACACCTAATTTTCCAGGATTTCGAAACAGATAAGGTAAGAAATCTTCATAATCGTTTTCAGCACACATCAACCCACTTCTGGGCATAGGCCTATTGGTTAGTGAGTCAAGTCAATCAAAGACAAGTCTCTTCTATCGCGCCATTCTCCAAAGTTCTTTGCCAACTGCATGCAGAGAGATGTTGACTTGATAATATCGTCGGACAATGCGCACTGGATGGCCCTATCTTTCCCCTTGTATTTCCTATCGCTACGGTCCACTGTCCGTCATCCCCTCTAACCAAGTGTCGAGTCCACCTCTACCTTAGCATTTTGGTATAATTTAATTGAAATCTTGTCTTTTCAGCACCAGCAAAGCCGCCATACATACTTGAATCAAATATGGAAATAAAAACCCACAAATGTGATAGAAGATGAACATGAATTGTGGTGTTAACATTAATCCCTCAGATGGAAACATTAATAATGGAGATAGAAAATCTTTCAAGGAATTGGCGATATTAATGAAATTGTTAATAAACAAATTAAAAATGTTGATATCAAAATGTGGTGTTATTACTGCTTCGCTTTATTTCATTTCATTCCAGGGGTCCTTAATGAATAAAGCCAGCTTTTCACTATGGGATATAATCTAATATAAATTACATCTCAAGATGTAAAATAAATATTGCTGAACGGGCACTAGAAAGACTGGCAAGCAATATTTATTTCACAACTTGAGATGTTAAGCTTGGTTTACCCGAGGCCAGTGCTGGCTGGCTTGGTGTTGGCCTTGTAAAAACCTTGTATTGGCCTTATAAAATCAAGCCAGTCCCGTGCTGTCTGCGAGTGCTGGGGTGAATAGAGCACCCGTCTAGCTAGATTTACATGAGGCAGTACTGGCTACCAGTCTCACTGGCACCGGCGCCACTGTCTTCGTGTATCTGCCTGCATCTTAATACATAATTCATTACATCCCATAGTGAAAAGCCGGCTTATCTCCTTCACAAACTGGCCTAACTCCTGCACCAACTCCAGCTTGAGCGACCGCCCTGGATGGTTGAGTAGATCTCAGGCAGATGAAACTTCTCCCAAGATTGCTGTGGCTTGCGGCTAGTATGGTTTTTATAGTGGATGGGCACACACCGGTAGCAGATGTACAAATTTCATCCCATAGTATAAGTAAGTTAAGAGCGCTGGGCGACGTTTGCAGGAATTACTGCGCATATCGCGCGAGCAAGCGGAATGCGGAGCTACCCTCACACTATAACGACCCTGACATGATTAATGACCACTTTCTAAATGTTCCAGGAAAACCCGACGTGACTATGTCACAGCTTAATACTTTGAGTTTAACCGACACCATAGGGCTACTAACTTCACTCTAAATACATTGACTCCTTTGGCTGTATCGAAGATCCTGATGAAAATCAAGACAAATGCTACCGGACTCGACTATATTAACATCGACATGCTGCTATTGACCATGCCGCGGACACTACCGATCTTGACTGACATGGTTAATCGCAGCATACTGACCAACACTTTCCCGACTGACTGGAAAACTGCAAAGGTTACCCCACTCCCTAAAATTCCTAATCCCGTTCATATCTCCGATCTCCGTCCCATCAGTATCCTTCCCTGTCTCTCCAAGATAATAGAGAGGGCAGAATGTGCTCAGCTGTCGGGGTATCTGGAGGGAAATGGCATACTACCGGAATTTCAGTCAGGCTTCAGGAAGGGTAGAGGGACTTCAACAGCCCTTATTGACGTAGTGGACAAAATCCTGTCGGAGCTTGACCAAGGTAGAAGCACAATTCTGGTGTTGCTAGATTTCTCCCGAGCTTTCGACTGTCTGAGCGCGCCCCTCTTATTATCGAAAATGTCTTATTATGGTTTTGACAGTACCACGGTGAAGTGGTTTGACAGCTACCTCTCGGGCCGTGCGCAGGTTATGGGATTGGAAAAAAGCGATGGTACTATGTTGTTTTCCTCGATAAAGCGCTTAACAAGGGGTGTGCCTCAAGGGTCGATATTAGGCCCCCTTTTGTTTATTCTTTACACAGCAGAGATAGTTTCTGTCGTGGAGAGCAGCATGTGCCATCTCTACGCAGATGATACCCAGCTATATATATCATCTGTCCCTTCCGACATCAACACTGCAGTCCAGTCCATAAATAACGATCTAGAGCGGGTGGCGTCATGGTCAGAGAGGAGCTGTCTAGTGCTAAACCCTAGTAAATCTAAGTACATGATCCTTGGTACAAAATGTCAGATCCATAATACTGTCCAAGCCCTAGCCCTCAATGATATAGCTATCAGGGGCGACACAGTGGAAAGGGTCGTAGAAGCAAAAAATCTTGGGTTGTTGATGGACGGTGAGCTTCGATTCGAAAATCATATCAGAAACGTAGTCAGCAATTGTTTCTACCGCCTTAAGATTCTTTATAATATACGTGATTACCTTAGCACTGATTTGCGTGTCAGGCTAAGTGAATCATTGATATTATCTAGATTAAACTACTGTGATGTCGTATATGGTAGCTGTATACTTGGTCGGTCGAAAAGGTTAATTCAACGTGTGCAAAACGCATGTATACGTTTTTGTTTTAAAATCCCTTCTAGATCCCATATCACCCCATACTTGGATGCAGCTAAACTTCTGAACATGGAAGCTCGTCGGCATTTACACCTAGCCAAACTACTCTTTGGTGTAATACACACGCAAACCCCACCCTACTTGTACACCAAGATAAAATGGGCGACCAGGCTACGTGGCGTGCACAAGCACAGAATACTTACACCGGCGCATCGAACGGCGACTTTCCGCGGGAGTTTCAGATTTGCGGCATCTAAGTGTTGGAATGATATTCCCCCTCCAGTCCGTGAAGCGGCTAGTAGGTGTGCCTTTGGGCGGAAACTCAGGGCACATTTGCTAGATCAGCAGAGACTACTCCTCCCCTCCGTACCAACCTCACGCCGCAATAAGACTTGAGTCTGTGGTCGCTCATTGTCAGTGGGACCGAAAACCCAACACTTAAATTTAATGAACAGAGGGATTGAAAAGCGCGGGCCATGTTTATTTATTCAACTTTTTGTATGTGTCATATATAACAGCCATATCTATATTTACCATTATTGTTACCTATTTTTTATATATTCTTTATATTTATGTATTTATGGATTGTACCACGCCGCGGTCTGGGGCGCTCGCGAGGTAACACTTGGCGCTGACTGAAAATCAGCGTTGAAGGCCTGGCCTTCAACATAATGCTGAGTCAGACGCCATTTATAATGACAGTGACACACCACGACTGTCATTTCATTTTATATCATGTGTCAATGCAGCTATTTATCACTGTGTTTTGTTTCTTTGTTGTAATTGTAGTGTGTTCACTGTCTTTATAATAAATGTTTCTTTCTTTCTTTCTTTCTTTCTTTCTTTCTTTCTTTCTTTCTTTCTTTCTTTCTTTCTTTCTTTCTTTCTTTCTTTCTTTCTTTCTTTCTTTCTTTCTTTCTTTCTTTCTTTCTTTCTTTCTTTCTTTCTTTCTTTCTTTCTTTCTTTCTTTCTTTCTTTCTTTCTTTCTTTCTTTCTTTCTTTCTTTCTTTCTTTCTTTCTTTCTTTCTTTCTTTCATATGTACAGCTATTGAAAAGTGACTACTGCGCATTCAAGGCCACCGCTCATAACGTGTCGCGCGACGTATACACTGTCTCCCAGTAGCCCACCATAAATTTTATCATTGGATGATATATAGCTTTATGCTTTTTCGATACGGGGTGGCAGAGGCACAGTTGTGCCCACTTTTAGATAATTAAGTCCATTTGGCATGACAGGGGGATAGCCCATCGCGGCCACTAAGGAGGTTTCCCCACGATGTCCTATGGAGATATGAAGGTTTCCTCACGATAAAACTTGGACTTTAATGAAGTAAAAATCGCTTTTTCGTAAACAAAACCAACACAGCAGAACAGCTGGTCAATAATTCCGCCATCTTGACAAACAAGACACTCACTAAACAAGCTTTCTCGGTTGCCTAAAATGATCATGCCTATCCCTGCTAAGACGCTAAAATCAGTTTTGTGGTAACGATTTTTATAACCATGTGTTAAACAATGGTTAAAGTTTTTTGTGGTAAGACGGTTCAGGTTTAACTTTCTTGAGTGGTACTAAACCGTAGAAGACATCGTACATGATATTATAAAATACGTTTGTTGCACTATCAGCATCAAAAAGATTAAGTGTTTCGGACGTTTCTGGAGACGATGGTACCGAGATGCCTACATGGGCGAGAGGAGAGAGGGTGACATCGCTCACACGCTAAGAAACCTTGCGACAAGGATCAAACAAGGATCAGCAAAACACATTTTATGTTTTAAATATTTTATGTACTCAAGTTTATGGTTTAAGTATTTTTCGTTCGCTTCGCTCACCCCCTTTACCCTTCACCTAAGCTACCGCAGCATTTTGCCCTGATATTTGCTGTGCAAATCAGTATTTTTGATGTGCAGTTTAATATTTCCCTGTTCAAATTAGTTTCATAGCACTCATTTCTAGAAATGCTAATTCCCGTTATACGTTTGATTTTTATTATCATGGCATAAGGTTCAGGATCGTGATGCCTCTTGCGCAAGCGCGGTAATGTGCCGGATAAAACAGCCAAACAATTCATAAAATAAAATGAAAAGTAGCACAGTATTTTTTTAGCATGGCTCTTTCCCATCCAGTAACACTGTTAATAGTTTGTGTGTGAACGGTACGTAATCCCCATGTTGTTGTTGGATGTTGTTGTTGTTGTCCCCGGTGTTGGATGTTTTTATGTGTGTGACGTCGCAGTTACGAGACTAGGATACTAGTGTGGGGCCGGGAGCAATGTATGTGCCTAGGTATATGTAAATGTTTGTTTGTAACATTCCCGTCGGAGCATGTGCTTCTGATTTGCTCTTCGTTTGAAATGATCGGTGAATGAAGTAGTGAACAGTGTAGTTACCTTGATGGCGAGCTCTCCGCCGCGGTGCTGGTTGACGGCGGCGAGCGCCAGTCCGCCGCGCGACAGACGTAGGTACGGCGAGTCCTGCACACAGACGCAGACATGCGTATGCTGTTACTGTGTTACTAACAATCTATATAAATCAAAAGTTATATAAATACCATCAAAGTCCCCAACGAAAGGCACGGGCCTTTACCTAGACACGAGTAACCTTTAGCCATGCTCCAACACGCTGGCTCAGAAGGGATTGATTGATTTGGAGGCACAGACTTGAATAGTAGGGACAGGGCACGGAGCGCTTGAAAGTGTCGCTACAAAAACAGTACAAAATCGGGAAAATTGGACTGTTTGCAATCAGTCGCGCTTGAACGGTGACAGCCGATTGACATATCGGCAGCAAAAACAAAAATGGTGACTTGCGACGTAAAAAGGTGTAAATCATACCCAAATCGCAAAACACAAAAACAGGGAGTGTCGTATCACAAGTAAGTATTATATTTTCAATTACTATTGGCTTTAAATTGATTATCTATAAAATATTGTTTTCGAAAAAATCCTCAAACGAAAATCAACGATTCGACTGACGTAACTTTGTAGCGACGCGCGACGCACAGTGAAAATGCCCGCTTCCTATATTTGAAAAACAATCCGATTTGGTTATTTTTAGGGTTCCGTACCCAACGGGTAAGAACGGAACCCTATTACTAAGACTTCGCTGTCCGTCCGTCTGTCACCAGGCTGTATCTCAAGAACCTAGCTAGCTAGTGTTGAAATTTTCACAGATTATGTATTTCTGTTGCCGCTATAACAACAAATACTAAAAAACAGGATAAAAGAAATATTTAAGGGGGCTCCCATACAACAATTCTTTCAATACCACATACAAACTTATGGATGCACCTGGTTACGTACATGGAGTGTGAAAGTAACCGCACCAATAACTTTGTAAACAATATTTTGCTGTGTAAAATCCAAACTATTCACTCCACACCATCGCTTCCATTGAACGGTGGTACGGAACCCTTCGTGCGCGATTTAGACTCGCACTTGACCGGTTTTTATATTCGTAATGTCATTAGATTACTATTCGTAATGTCATTAGATTACTATTCGTAATGTCATTTGGTTACCCCCCTCTATTTCAGTCAGTTAGAGTTTGTATTTCACTGTTTTCGTTTTAATTTACAAATGTAATTAATTACGTTTCGTCGTATTTACGTTGAAATACAAGGTACACTATCCGCGGTTTCCCATACTGGGTGACAGAGTCAATGTGCTCACTTTTAGTCTGAAAATGTGCTCACTTTTAGCCAGTTATGATGACAGGGGGTTAGTTGGGCATAGCCCAGCTATGGAGTGATAAAACAACACATAACATAACAAAGCGTCACGCCTCTTCCCATACGAGGTGGCAGAGGCACAACTGTGCCCACTTTCAGCCAGTGTTTCAATACTTTTAATCGGAACGTGACCGACCGTGACGCCGTTACAATTTTTCGTACTGTCTTGGTTCCGACGAATTCCGACAGGGGCGCTATTTTTCTTAGCCTCAAAATGGTAAGAAATTTAGTACGGGAAGGCCTATCCTTAGTATTTATATCGATGTTTGGAGGGGTGTCAGAAGTTTTCATGCCTATAGATAGCTTAACGTGTTATCCGAAGCATATAAGCAAGTAAAAATGCCACATAGACACAGACTGCCACTCGGCTAGCTGTCCCGCTCGGCCACGGGCACTTCCTATCTATACTAACAATCTAACATACGTATTTATTTAAAATCAACATAAGTCATTGAAATACCTGACAAGCTGACAGGCTATTCTCGTCCCTGGCCAAAAAAACTCGAAGGGCGATTCTCATCCGATGATGTTCAGAGCGATTATCAGACATGTAGTTTAGGCCACTTCCACACCGGGTCGGTAAGTTTTCGGTTCGACATCATGAGAGTGGTGAGTAAGCGATGCTGAGCCGCGAGACGGGGCTGGGGCGGGGGCGGGCGGGAGCAGGCGGGACGGGGGAGAGGCAGGCCATTCTGTACAGATGCTATGCAGAGGCGCGCATCACGAGCGTAGCTAGTGATTCTACGTTATAGTCCTGAGTGAACGAGAGAATCAAAGGCACGAGATGCAAATAAATTTGGTCTCGTGTTGTACATACAACTTTTCATCTCAGCAATGGGAACATACCAAATAGGAGAACGAAAAATCGAAACTCTACTCGAAAGGTTTTAAAATAAAAATTTAAGACACATAATATGTCGCAAAAAACCGTCATATTTTGTTATACCCAGTGTCACTCTCACAGTTGTATGTATCTCACATACATACATACATACAATCGAAAACATCACCCTCCTTCTGGCGCAGTCGGGTTAAATCAAATGTCATTTTATAATTTTTCATGATAAACTTCGACTAATTTATTCCAAGAAATATTTATCTAATTGTATTATTTATCAATTAGAATGGCCAGGAGATAGAATAAAATAAGCTTGATTATTTGGAATTATGAAAGTCACTGCAATCGAGATAAAAATCGATGGCAGTATCTGTGACATGGCAAAATCGCAAACAGCCAAGGAACATCGAATTATATCTCGACGCCCGTTGGCTGTTTGCGATATCGCCTATGTCAGCGGCATTCAAAATTAAAAAGCTACTTTGTCTCACTCAGTGAGCAAAATGCAACTTTGCACACTGTTTACTCGCAGCAAAAGCCTCTTGTTCGAGCTGCTGAGGTGAAACAGTTATTTGTGTCACAAGGGAGCAAAATGATGTATTTACGGCGAGGGCAGTACTTTGAATCCAGAATGAAGCGAAGGATTCTACGATACAATTCTGAGTTTCTTTGCTTTTTGTAGCGTAGACATGTTGCACATTTTGGGGTTACCGACTTTTTAGTGCAATCAGTGGTCTGGTGACCTAGTTCGCCGCTGTGGCCGCAAGTAGGTTTCGCATCTTTGCAAGTCTTGGCAGCGTGACTATATTGCTGACAGTTGTAACATCTTGTTACCAAGGTAGTCTCACAGTACAAGATGACCAGTTGATAAACACCCTGTCCTGTGCTATAAGAGCCTTGCGGATGTCGGTAGGCATTTCGATGATGAAATTGCAGGCGTCAGTGTCCTTTTTCCCGGATTTGTGGCTTAACTTATTGAGATTGAAAACTTTCTAAGAAGATATATTGGGCATTTTTTTCAGCAAATTTTTGCTCATATATGCAGTTAAAGACCTCACTCTCAGTTAGAGAAGTAGGAACCCCAAAAACTGTAATTCTTGGTTTCCGCTTAGACGGCTCATTCACAGTTAGGCCTGATGTAGATAGTTGAGAAGCCTGCTTTAGTTTTTCAATGTCGTCTTTGTGGTCCGTACTAAATATGACTCCTCCGTGTTTTGTCCTACGTAGGCCATGAACAGGCAGTTTCATTACTTCAGGGCGGATGATTTTTGGACTAATTATTTTGTCTCGTCGCTTGTCTTCTCTTGGTCGTTGGTATAAATCGCAACAGAGCTAAAAGGGCTGGGACGAATAAAATTATTCATGCCTTTCTTTAAATTTCCGGCAAAAGAGGTGGTTTCCTGAGCTGCCTTTTTACAATTTTCTTTTGTAGCCTCTTTAAGGTCAGTAAGGTTTTCAGCTTTTCCTTTAGGGTCTGGACAGATATCGGGGCCTGGATCAAAACCTCCATTGTTTGAACTTTCCTGGGCGATTTTTTTGTGCATGACTTGCCGGGGGCGGCGAGCCAGTGGTGAGGCGGCTTCTGTTAAACGGACTGCCTTCGGAGCTCATCTTAAAATGTTTTTTTTTACTTGCTCCTGATTATTTTGTAAGATACTTGATGCATATTACAAAGAAACACTTCACAAAATTGCAGCGAACACTCACAACGCAGGTCACAGATTAGTTGAGTAGAGTATTTTTATTAACATTACTTTATTCACATGCACACGTCCGATGTGCACTCGGTCGAGGTCGAGTCTCATCGAGTATGTTCTCATTGCTGAGATGAAAAGTGGCATGTGAAACACGAGACCAAAGCTATTTGCATCTCGTGCCTTTTGAGTCCCTCGCTCACTCAGGATTCTGACGTAGGCCACCCTTTGGCTTACACACAAACTTTCGCAATTATAATATGTATTAGTGGGAATTTATGTTAAGTCAGGGTATAAGCTATATATATTCCAAATTTGTCACCTTTGCGGCGGCGGCAGTGGAACGTGGTAGCAGCGGCGCGGGCGCATCGTCCAGCACGGCGGCGGCGGCGCATTCGGAGGCCGACAGCGAGCGCTTGAGACCGCGCGGGCCCGTGTCCAGCCGGGCGATCACTGCCGCTTGGATGTCGCTCTGAAACACATGCAGATTCTCTTCTTATACTTTATTGCACACAAAAAAACTTAGACATCAGAACGAAAAATACACAAGGCGCACTTCTTTATTTCTTCCTTTCTTAACCTCTGAGATACCATCAACACGAAATTTATTGTAGTGACGGAATTTATTCATTGGTTTTGGACTCTATTCATCATCATCATCATATTCAGCCCACGTCGATCCACTGCTGGGCATAGGCCTTTTCCGCAAAGCGCCAATCTCCTCGGTCCTGTGCTAATAGCACCCAGTGGGGTCCCGACGACTTGATGATATCGTCGGACTATCGGGCTGGTGGTCTGCCCACTGGCCTTGTCGCTCCCCGTGGCCACCAGTCTGTGACTGTTTTGGTCCACCGCCCGTCTTCCCGTGCTTCTAGCCAAGAGTCACGCCCATCTCCACTTCAATCTCGTCATCCCTTTGCCTACATCTGCGACACACGGCGACGTTTGGCACACGGTAAACGAGAGTGATACCCAACATGGAACGCTCCATCGCTCTTTGTGCTACTTTTATAGTATGCACATTATGCTTTGTGAGCGTCCATGTTTCGGCTCCATAGGTGAGGATGGGCAGGACACATTGGTTATACACCTTGGTTTTTAGGCATTGCAAAAGTGAGGATTTGAAGACATCACTTAGTTTCCCGAAAGCAGCCCACCCTATCCGACGCTTCTTTCAATCTTCTTCACCTGTGCATCTCGGTCAAAGGATAAACGATGTCCAAGATAGAAGTAAGCGCTGACCACCTGTACGGCGTCATTGCCAACAATTAGGGCCGGCGCATTTAATGGGCGACTCGTCATGATCTTGCTCTTGGACATGTTCATCCTAGGAAGCTTCGTGCAATTCTGCGAGCACATGTTGGAGATCTGAGATGCATTCGGCAACGAGAATGGGGTCATCTGCAAACGTGAGCTGCGACATGCGTGCCCCGTTAATGTTGACTCCCCTCTTACTCCAGTCCAACGTCTTCATAATGTCCTCCAGAAAGTTGGTAAATAGTTTGGGTGAGAGAATCAGAATCAGAAAGTTTATTGTGGATCGTAGTTTTAGATTAGTTCTTACATTTTACATAGATAGTGTGTGCTTACGTCCAGCCATTAGGCATAAAAACAGAAATAAAAATAACAAATGCAAAGTCATAAATTAATAGAATTAAAAATTTCAAAATTGCATGTCAACATTACATATTACACTCATAGTTAATTAGAGATAGACAAAAATAAAGTCAAGATTAATTAAAGAACATATTAGATTAGTATTATGCCAATACTCAAAAGTCTTTCAAAAGAAGCTGGACAAAAACAAGTTGGAGATAAGTAAGCTTACGCATACAGCCGGAAACATTGTGACGGATCGTGACGAAATTATAAAGATAATTGAGGAGTTTTACGGGAACTTATACGCATCCAAAGTGCCCGAAGCAGACTCTCCAGACCCAGGGGACCCCAGATCAGCACCAGCGGAGCGTTGCGAAGACAGCGACCTACCTTCCATCACTTCGGATGAAGTAGAGTGCGCTCTAGGCAAACTGAAGAGAGGTAAAGTTTATGGGGAGGTTGTATGTCGAGATGCTGCAGGCAGGTGGAAAGCCCGTCTTAGAGGTTCTCGTAAAACTTTTCAACAAAGTTCTTAATCAGGGTGCTACGCCCGGTTCCTGGAAGAACGCGATCGGCACGATCCTTCACAAAAAGGGGGACAAATCCAAGTTGTGCAATTGCCGCCCTATAAGCCTGCTCTCTCAGGTCTACAAACAATTCGCCCAAGTTCTGTGCCATCACCGTGAGGACGAATCTATCACCCTAGACGAATACCAGCCTGTCGACCAAGCTGGCTTCCGGAGGGGTTACTCGACAATGGATCATATCCATGCGGTCAAGCAGCTGATGGAAAAAAGCAGAGAATTCAACCGGCCGTTGTGTTTCGCCTTTGTCGATTATGGGAAGGCGTTCGACAGCGTCGAGCACTGGGCCGTGTTCAAAAGGTTAAAAATATGTGGCCGATTTGCAAGGTCAGTGTCCTCGAAGGTTAAGTCAAAATCTCGAAATCGCCGATCTCTAAATCTTTTGAAGTTAAATTTATTAGTTTAAAGCATAGATTGAGCATAGCTCAAGAAACTCCTTCGTCTTTGGTGTCAAGTGTTACCCAAAGTGTTTATCTTATCCTAACCTCAGTCGCCCGCCGCCCGCCGCGAGTGGACGACGTCACGACTCAAACCTGTGCCTCTGCATCTTCTTGTTTCTCAAAAGATGGGTGCGATAGTCAAATATTTCAAAAACGCTTCCATCACACTTTTGCACGACTATAATTTGTCCACTCTATTAATGGTCTTTTGACATTTCCTTACTGCACACATAATAAGCAATATTTTTCATTGCAAACGTCAAAATGTATTAGGTATTGAGCTGTCAAAAAACCATTATTAGAGTGGACGAAGTTATAATACCGATAATAAATTTCGCTCCTCAAAGACTGACCTGATCGACAATGAAAGCTGTCTCCATATCTTCGCGCTGATCCTCCTGACGAGTCTCCGCTGGCTCCCGCAGCTCACTGTCACGTAGTTGGTTGAAATCACTGAGCAGCTCGTCTCGCAGTATATCATCTTGATTCCCACCAGTGTCCCGTATTCCGGCGCTGTCCCGCGGCTGCTTGCGTGTCAGTTGCCACAGCTTAAGCTGATGTTCTCGCAGCTTCGATTCGCAGTCGCGTTGCTTCCCTACGCAGTCCCTGCGCTTCCTTTCGCAGTTTGATAGTTTGTCGGCCAGCGAGGCTGCGCCCACGCGAGCTTGTCTGATAAGTGAGGGTAGGTAAAACTTAATACTTAACTTATAAACTTAAGAATAAATGAATTACAATTGAACATAAGTTGCCCATAAAATAAAGATTACTATGGTTTGTCACGTTAGAACATAGATATCTTTGAGCATTGTTGGCCTGTCGCGGAGGACGCGATTGTCAAACATTCGGTGAGCATAAACTGCCTAGTTTGTATTGTATTTTGGCAACACAGGGAGGGATATGTATTTTTTTTGCTCACTGGATGACATGAGTTTTTAATTTGGAAGGGATGAGATCAACGGGGCAATGGCGGGGAAAAGGTGGAGAAATAGTGAGTGAACCCAAGGAACAGGATGAGAGGTGAACTCCTGGTGGACGTATAGTTCGCCACTGTGATGCTGTTGATTCTCCCTTCATTTACTACATAACTGTTCCTCAATGATGTGTTGTTGCCTTCTCGGTAAAGTATGATGACCTTGAGATAGGCAATCTGCAAAGTAATAGTGTAAAGTCTCTAAAGTAAAAGTAATGAATGATGCCAAGTAATGTGCAAGAGCTCATAGTGTCAATAAGAGCTGGCCTTAGGCCATGGAAGGAGCTCTAGGGACGAGTACTGAGCATCCGTGTGGAAAGGGTTTGGACTATAGGGGAGATTGGAGGTCCCGCGGCTAAAGTATCTGCCGTGCGGTGTAACCACATGGTATGGCCGGCCGCCTTGAAGGCGTGCAGCTGCCAGAGATAACCACGTCTCTCACTAGGCTCCGAGGATGACAGGTCTGCCCTGCCCGTACCGGTAACTTTTTGGCGCCCCTTTCACAGAGTAAAAGAAAAGGTGGCAATAGTTTTGTTACCAGTATCAGTAACAAGAGAGGGTGTTCTCGGGGTCGATATCATTTTCCCATTCTTCCTTTATGTCGCTATTGTGTTGTGTACTAGAAGCGAAGCCCCGCGACATGGCCTTAACCATATACCTTAACCCTTTAACTCATTGCCTTACCCGAAATGTATTGCTTGGTAATAAAGTTCAAAACCTATGAAACCATATATGGGTTCGTATGCGGTAAAGGGTTTCGAAATAGCCTTTAGTGAGTGGCGCCGCAAGCCGCCTCGGAAATTTGACATGGCTAGCAAGTCCTGTAAAGAGTAACCACAAGACCTGCCATGAGTGGCGGTTCAAGCCGCACTAATTTTTTTCATGGCTAGCAAGTGCAGTAAAGCGTCATCAGTAATCACTGCAGTGCAAGCAAAAAAAACTGCTTTCGCGAACTAGCGCAGGCGGGGGCGCCGTAAAACCATACAGTAAATTATATAAGTATGTGTAAACATACCAGCTACGGCACTCTCTTACTCGATCGGAATTGTAAATTCGTAACGACTCCCATCCACAAGTTTAGTTGTTCGCGTATGCTGGTTGGAAAAGGGAGGTGACTCACGCGAGTTTGTCATGCAGCAAGACTACGTTGCTCTTCTCGACGGCGAGCTGACACCGCGCCTCCTGCAGTTTGGTGCGAGACTCGCTCTTCTTCGCTTCCGACTCGCACAGCGCCCTGCAACCAACCCACGAGCCGGCGTAGTACACTCGCATAGGTGACGGTGACATACTGCATAGTATGTCACCGGACCTATCCACTGTCACACCGTCACCCGGCGTTACGTTGGCATCAACGTAAAGCCCTCCTAGTCTTAAAAAACATACCTTACATCCCTCTCCAGTACCTCAGCAACTAATACAATAATTATAATAGTACAATATTTTACGATTTGTTTAGTTGGTAGCTAAACAAATCATAAACTACATATCCCAGACTGAGAATCGAACTCGTCGCTGTTTCTGTATGCTATTGTGGGGCCAGAACTAATGTATGTAATTGGGGAGCCTAGTTATCAAACCCATTTGAGTTATCAAACCAACCAATACCTGTATGAATTAAAACTAGGTACCCAAAAGCTGCTTGCTGTATTCTTTTACCTCTTGAGCGCAGTTGCGAAGGTGGCAACAGTGCGCACATCACTGTAGTCCTGCATCATCCCTTCAACCTCGCTAGAAGTCGCATTCAACACCTTCTGCAGGCTGAAAGCAAGAAATGTGCAGGATTAGTTATACTTGTTCATTATATGCGTTAAAGATTAACCTGGAATTGACCACAACAGTATGCCATCCCATTAAGGTCAAATAATAAAACCTGGAGGATGCTTAGTAGCGATGGCAATAATCGAGAGTAACTACTCAAGCTGTTTGAATATTTGCTTCACTCGGACAACTCGAGCTACTGATTTGTTGTTTAGGCGAGAGTTATCTCGAGCAGTTTTCTCGGTCAGAGTGTCGATAAGGGGGCGGAAGCCATTGCCCAGACACATTCCGTAGGATGTGATCACTCCAGAATAATATTTTTTTTTCTTGGTTTGAGTGCTGGCGTCACCGGTCCAGTTTGAGCATATTTCTTAACGGAGTAGGTACTAACCTCTCCAGTGGTTTCATTCAATTATCATCATCAATCAAGCTAAATGCAGCTCTTAACTTAACTGATCGATCCAACTACTCTAGCGATTCCAGCAATTCTCTCACCAGAATTGCTTGATTATTCAAACGACTTGACAGGTAAGTACTGATTATGAAATACTAGCTGATCCCCGCAACTTCATCTGCATGTTCATAGGGATTATCATTAACAGAGATAACGTTACCCTCCTTCTGGTGCAGTCGGATTATAAGTATCCTATATGTTAATCTAGCTCATAAACTACCTCTGTGCTAAATTTCATTTAAATCCGTTCAGCCGCTTTAGCGTGATTGAGCCACAAACACACAAACATCTAAACATCCTAACATCGCTACTTTCACATTTATAATATTAGTTAGATGCTTGATTATTGCAATTGCTAATGCTTAGGATGCAATTGGTAATAAAAGAGTGTGTATAGTAAGTAGGAAGGTTAACTATGCTAAGGAAGTGTATGTATGGAATGTATGCGAAGATAGTGACAAGCGCAAAATCCTCAAAAATGAGATGGGATCATACCATGGTACCATAAAAAACATAAAACAGCATCTAACCTCAAAACAAACGTTTTGACGGTATGGGATTTGTCCCATAAATTTTTATTTTTAAACAAGTGTTGATCAGTGGTTTATTTTTTTGTGGTAAGGGCCATAATGTTTAATATTCATTTATTGTATTGCATACTATTTCAGCCTTTGCTTAGATTTATAAGATTGCTTTCTTATCTCTTGCTGACGGTATTTGGCAAACTTACGCTGTCAATGTCTGCATGTTCTTTTTGAGTAATTCATTATCTTCCCGTAACTTGTTGGTTTCCATGATTTGGATTTTGGCATAGTCCAGCTGATCCCTCAGAGCTTTGACCGCAGACTCCCGGGTCCCAAGCTTTTGCTCATTAACTTTTAGCATTTCCCTGAAAATAATTCAGCTTGTTGTGTACAGATAAAACAAATAGAAGCAGAACATGCGAGAACAAAGTCTTCAGCAAAGAATTACTAACATTGTTTGATGGAGGCGGTCATTGGCATCTTTAAGTTTGTCTTGCAGCTCATTGCGTGACTGTGTGTGCTGTCTTAGCTGCAGCTGAGCCGGGACTGCAGAGTCGTTGCATCATCTAGAGAGTGGTCCGAGGAGACTGTAGGGTAAATCCTGATCAGGCCTTTTACTGTAAGTTTGTTGCGGCAATGTGGACATGTCTTTGATCTGAGAAATGGCAGAGGAAGGAAGGCTCAGAAATCTTGCAAAATATTGACATAAGTACTAGGTTCTGGCGAACTTAAGTTTTGGTCCCAACCTTACAATCCA
Organism: Argyresthia goedartella; assembly: GCA_949825045.1. Lineage (NCBI taxonomy): Eukaryota > Metazoa > Arthropoda > Insecta > Lepidoptera > Argyresthiidae > Argyresthia > Argyresthia goedartella. Next base: position 1,519,061 of record OX463827.1, on the reverse strand, counting down.
CTGAGAGAGGCATTTTAGGTGGAATAGATGTCCGCAAGGCGTCACGTATAAATCCTCTGGCTGGTTGACGAGGTCGCTACAGATTGTGCAAACGATATGCATCTGGAAACTAATTCAATTCAATTTTTTGGTTTGATGGCTTCTACTGTGGATCCCTACAGTAATTCCGCCAATATCACGTATTGAAGATGACACGAAGGGGATCACGTTGTACAGTTATCGGTGAAACTTCCTTTGAGTTGAGATCTCTCTATAACAAAAGGACCGGACAAACAACAATTAGGACAGCACAAATTAACATATAATTTAAATGTTAAGTGATTACATATTAAGGGTGTAAGACATAAAAAGAAGACATACATAAATAAAATAATAATTCTACATCTAACTAAAGTTTAATCTTGTTAGAGGTTATAAATTTAGAAAGGATGTGAATAAAGGAAGGGTCCGAAAGAGTCAATAAGAATTTAAGATTGACGGGACGGGGGATCTTACCGGGGAGGATGTCATACAATGAGGTTTGAAGTTTAGTGCATTCAAAAAACAAATGATCGGGAGTACCGTCAGCCAGGCCGCATTCACAAAGAGAGCTATCCCTTATCCTAATTTTAGCGAGATGTACTGGCGTGCAGGAGTGTCCCAGTCGAAGCCGACAGATAGTTGATGTAACAGTCTTACGCATTTCCCTGTACTTGAAAAACCAAGGTTTTTTAGGTATTGACGGTTGAATTTGGCCATAATGCCTACCCTTTAAAGTTTTAGATGACTGCCATGAAGATTCCCATGATTTTTCCAGACGAGTCTTAGCCGAAGATACTAAGTCTTGGGTATGAATTTTGAAGTGTGATAAGTCACCAGATTCCACAGCTTCCTATGCACAAGAGTCAACTATTTCATTACCCGAAATACCACTGTGAGCTGGGTACAAGAGGGGACTTAAGTTTTGATTTAAATGGGTTAGCAGAAATTGCGTAAAGAGAGCTTAAGGAGTCCGAGAAAATTAAAGTGTTATCCAACGAATGGGATTCCGCATACAAGATGGCTTCAAGGATTGCCGTCGCCTCCCCGGAAAAAACGGAGGAACCCGGAGGTAGTTTGAAGTTTAAGATAATTCGGAATTTAGGGATCCACACGGCTGCTCCAACATTCCCGCTAGAGGAAAGCTTGGATGCATCCGTGAATATGGGCAGTTTGGGCAGCCACTCTGACCACTTTTCTGTAATTATTCTATTAAATTGCCTACTGGGTTGACGTGAATCTTTTTGAATGCCAAAATTTAATAAGATTTGAGGTTTAAAAATAAGACAATGATATGGGAACGAAAAGAGGGGAAAAGTTTCATAATGGAATATGGGGTGACGGATACGGAAAAAGTTGATGAAACTTCGAAGTAAACAAGGAAGATCCCTCAGGGATCTGTAACCTTGAGCCGTAGTGATCTGGAAGGGTCTTTGGAGTTTAGAGAGTAAGGGGTGAGAATAAACCTGAATGTTCGATTCAGAATCGATACTCGATCTATGGTTCCGGAACGGCCATTTTGAATTTGACGGAGCTGACACAGAGCAGTTTTGACAACTGACTGACGAAAAGCCCCCGTAATGTACGTGTATTGATTTTGGGCAATTAAAAATTAAATCGTAAGCCATCTGGAGTTGTATTCGGGCTCCCCTCAGGATTGTCTTATAGCTGAGTGCGTTGTGGTTCTCCGAACCAGATACTGTACGTATTTAAGTAAATTGTGCGGTCGAAGCTGACCTGCCAGCCATACCTGGTTGGCTGAAGAACCTGTCTACCAAGAAGAGCCTAGGGTGCACCCAGGCCTTGCAGAGAGACAGGAGTTTGACGGGAACGAAGCACAGACCAGGTCAGATAGAATCTATTTATTTAGCTCGGTGAATCGCCGACGTTCTTGCTTCTTGACACCTGATAGTTACGCTACCTCGTAGCTGATGGGCCCCTACGAGGTCATTAGGTGCTGAGAAGCCTGAACATTTTGGTAGCCAGAGCGTGGCTTCCTGAGATTTGCAGCCGTCGAGGGCTCCAGGAAGGAACGATTTGGGACTATCAATCAGTAGGTATAGGCGGTTATTAGCTAACTTGGTTTTGTTCCTGTATCCACATAGATTGGTAGTATTATAAGTTATAAGTCTACTGCTGGTAGTAGACAGACAGATATAACAGTTTTCCCTAAATGACCAGTTGTACTGAGATGTGACTCAGAATAGTAATTACATTCAGGTACATTGTAGGTGAATTGAAATTTGCATTGAAGTCATATCATGTTTGCAGTTTGAAGTTTGCATAGTCAATCTATTAGTGGTCTAGTAATGCTAATGAATGTTTGGACATTGTTTTCAGTTATAGCAATTTATAACTTGAACTAATATTGACTATCTGTGTGTTTTATATGATATAGGGAAACTAAATTGTTGTTTACAGAATTTGTGTAGATATAAAACTCGGTTTCTATTGTTTGGGGAAACCAGCATTGTTTAAGTTATAGATTAGGGTTCCCTCGTTTATGTTGTAGACTGGAGGGTCCAATATAATTGAGTTATTGCAAATTGTGAGTAAGTATCGTTCCGATCATGTCGTTATCTGAAATACAGAAGGGTGTTTCTAAGGAACTCAGATGGTTTTCCTCCGCACACGGTCTGATAGACCGTTTAGATAGGCATGATGTGGTGTTGGAGCGGTCTATGGACGTTAAGGAACGCTACAACAGGGTGCTCGAATTGTCCGCGCAGGCGGAATCAGTTGATGGTTGCGCATCTGACAGGCTGTCACGGCTGCTAGGGGATGTCGACCAGTGTATGGAGATGGCAGCTGCTATCACGCAGAAGGCTGCGGACATACGTAGGCAGCGCGAGTCCAGCCATGGTGGTGAAATTGAAGCACCTCTGCCGCTTCAGGGTTCAGGGTCCAGGTTACCGGCCATAACTATGCCTACTTTTGACGGAGTGTCCGGTGAATGGATGAGCTTCATCAATCTGTTCGACAGTTTGGTGCACATGCGATCGGACATTACCAAGTCGGTCAAAATGGCTCAGCTGGTGGCAGCATTGAGGGGTGAGCCTAGGGAGCTGGTCGCTCATTTGACAGTTACGGAGGGTAACTATGAGACGGCCAGGCAATTGTTGGTAAGACGTTACCACAACAAACGGAGGTTGGCCGATGCCCAACTGAACCGTTTGTTTAGCATCCCGGTTGTGAACAAGGTCGGGGCCATACAGACGGAGGTTTTGAACCCGTTGTTGTCCGTCACCAAGGCCCTAGAGAATCTTGGACTTCCGGTTGGTGAATGGTCCTACCTATTGCTGTACATTGTACTTTCCCGACTACCCGCTGACGTGCAGACTCGTTTCGAACAGTCTCACGGGAGGTCGGCCGAGGACCTGCCCGCCTTCTCCGACTTGGTCGGATTTTTGGAAGAGGAGGCTCGACGGGCAGAGAACTTGGGGTTGACGGTCACCCATCCTTCGGAGCCACAGAGAGCTGCCGGGAGCGCTGTGAGTAGGGGCCCTCCGACGAGGAAGGACCGCACCAACCGGCAGTCGTATGGGACTGTGAGTGCATTGACCCCACCCAGGGGTGCAGGTGAGACCTGCCCATGTTGTAGGCAGATTGGCCATGCTGTGGCCGATTGCAATAAGTTCGGGGAACTTAGGGTTGAGGGACGGCGCCGGATGGCCAAGCAGCGGAGCTGGTGCTTCCTGTGCCTCGGGCCACACATGGCTAGGGACTGCACGCGCACAAAATTGTGCGGATACTGTGGTGGGGCCCACCACAATTTGTTGTGCATGAACCGGTCCGGCCAACAGCCACCACAGGGCCGTACCCAGGGTGACACGGCATGGGGCCCTGAGAATTCGTTTGCGTCTCGGAGCGCAACTCAGGGGCCAATGTCCCCACGTGCACAGGGCGGTACTAGGGTGCAGGGCCGCACTCGGGGTCATCACATGGGGGGCCCTGAGTTTTCGGTTGCGACTCAGCATCCGACTCAGCGGGCAATGGGGCCACAAGCACGCAGCCACCCAGGGGTGCAGGGCCGCACTCAGGGTCATCACATGGGGGGCCCTGAGTTTTCGGTTGCGACTCAGCATCCGACTCAGCGGGCAATTGGGTATGTTGAGCAGGCCGTAACGGGCGGGTGGCATGGGACACCTTCGAGCTATGCGGATGCGGCTCGGACGCCGCCTCAGTTGTCGCCCCGCTCGTCGCCGCGTCCTCGTCGGTCGCATGTGATGTCCCCCCCGCTCATGGAGCGGCCACGGTTGAATTCACGCCCACAACCCTTCGGGGGGCGTCGTAGGGTGGCAATGGAACCGGCGCGTGGGCCATTTGTACAGTGGGACCCGCTGGCGTATAGCTGCCTACCTGATCGGTTACAGGCACAGTGGGGCCCCGGGGGTCCTCGCTAGGAATTTGCGGCCCAACCATTGGTTGCCCCCCAACCGGAGACGGTGGTGTTACCGATCGCCTCTGTGCTTGTTTGGGATTTGGCGGGCAACCCAACATACGTTCGCGCCCTATTAGATTCTGGAGCTCAGGGCTGCATTGTATCGAACGATTTAGCAAAATGGTTGGGCCTCAAGGTAAATAGGTATAATAATTCAATACGGGGCGTGGGGAATGTTACGGTTACGAATGTAGTTGGTCAATCGGTGATCACGTTCTCTCCACGTTATGATATTTTGACAAAAACATCCGTGCAAGCTTTAGTAATGACGCATGTCATGGGCAAACACCCCTTGGTGAAGTTGAATCCGGCCGTTCGACTCCTGACGTCAGGACTCAAGTTGGCGGATCCCGATTTTGACACTCCAGCCCCGGTCGATCTGCTACTGGGAGCAGACGTTTTGGGCAGGTTTCTGTTGTCGGATCGGCGAGTTCTTCAGCCGGACGGGTTGATTGCTGTGGATACTAAGTTTGGTCACGTGATCATGGGTCCGGCATTGCCAATGGTTAGGCCTGCCGAGTCAGATGGCATACTTATTGGCTCAGCGTTGTCAGACGCTATCCAACGGTTCTGGGAGATAGAGGAACCTCCCACCGCTCGTCGAGTCGACGCAGACGAAGAAGAGTGCGAGTTGTTTTACCAGAATAGTACTGGTCGCCTTCGTTCTGGTCGTTTTGTAACTCGACTGCCTTTCAGGGCCGATCGACCGCCACTAGGAGAATCTAGGAAGATGGCTGAGACGAGATTGATGTCGATGGAGCGTAGGATGTCAAGGGACGCCGTATTTAAACAAAAATACGTCGATTTCATGAGGGAGTATGAGTCGTTAGGACACATGTCGGTATCGGGTGTGGACTGGAGATCTGAGGATCATTGTTTCCTTCCACACCATGCCGTCCTACGAACCCCTACCGGCAAGATTCGAGTTGTTTTTGATGGGTCAGCACCTACCTCGAACGGGATGTCCCTGAATCAGTGTCTACATTCGGGACCCAAGTTGAGTCGTGATATTTCGGATATTCTCACGAGCTTTCGGAGGCACCAGGTTGTATTTGTCGCAGACATTCGGATGATGTTTAGGCAAACGGTAATTCATCCGGCTGACAGAAGGTATCAGTTGATACTTTGGCGTGAGTCCACGGCCGAGCCAGTCAAGGTCTATGAGTTGAACACGAACACGTATGGGTTACGGTCTAGCCCGTATTTGGCGATGCGTACCCTGCGGGAGTTGGCGTCGCGTGACCGTGTGAGCTATCCTAGAGCCGCTGCTATCCTGGAGCAAGATTTGTACGTCGATGACGTCTGCACAGGGGCAGCCAGTGTAGAGGAAGCTCTGGACCGACGTGACGAGCTCGTTCAATTGCTGGAACGAGGCGGCTATGAACTACGCAAGTGGATGTCCAACTCCCCTGAGTTGATGGCTGGTCTCCCAGATGAGTTTCAACAAGACCCGCACGTTTTTGAGAATCCTGACAACCCTAACATGTTGTCAGTGCTTGGAATTCAGTACCGGCCCGTCCATGATGAGTTTACCTATCGGGTGGTTTTAGAAACACCGAAGGCCTGGACGAAGCGGTCAGTACTGTCAACGATTGCGAGAACGTTCGACCCGAATGGATGGATTTCTCCAGTCACCTTTGCTCTCAAATGTTTTATGCAAAGGCTATGGGCGGCTCAGTTGACCTGGGACACCCACCTCTCAGGTGATTTGTTGACTGATTGGACGCAAATGTTCACTTCGCTATCGGACATAAATAATGTATCGCTGCCGAGGAAATTGGTCCCTGCTGGGGATTACAGGGCAACCCTTCACGGGTTTTGTGATGCCTCTGAACGAGGGTTTGCGGCAGCGGTTTATTTGCGAACCGTCACCTCCACCGGGGAGGTCGACGTGCGTTTGGTTTTGGCAAAAAGCAAGGTAGCGCCTATTCGGACAAGGATGACGATTCCAAAACTGGAACTGTCCGGGGCTGCTCTTTTGACCAAACTTTTGAATCACACTCTAACAGTGTTGCGTGGGTCAGTGGTTTTGGAGGATACGGTGTACGCGTGGACGGACAGCCAGATTGTTTTGTGCTGGCTGAAGGCTTCGGTCCATAACTTAGAGGTTTTTGTCGCGAACCGTGTCTCCCAGATTGTGTCGTCTGAGGTCCCACTGACTTGGAGACATGTACCAGGAGAATTGAACCCGTCTGATTGTGCATCCAGGGGATGTCGGGCTCCTGAACTCGTTAGACACCATTTGTGGTGGGGACCACCCTGGCTTGCCAGGAGAGAATCGGACTGGCCCCACAGCCATGTAGTAGTATCTTCGGATCATGGCCCCAGAGCGGCCGTGCATGTTACCCAGAAGGCTGAGGACCCTGACGCCGGGTTTCTGCTGGACCGGTATAGCTCACTTGACAAGTTGATAAACGTGTCCACTTGGATTAGGAGATTCGCTCGAAATTGTCGTGCTCCTCGCGATCAGCGAACGTTGAACCCTATTCTGACTCCGGCAGAGCGAAACGAGTCGCTGCTGAATTTGGTCCGGTTGGTACAGTCCTCGAAGTTTGGGGCAGAATTGGAGACTATACGAAGTGGACGTTCGAAATTGAAGGGAGCCGTCGCGCGTCTCAACCCCTTTGTTGATTCGACCGGGTTACTTCGGGTAGGAGGAAGATTGCGCAATGCGAATCTGTCGTATTCGGCTCGTCACCCACTTCTGCTCCCCAAGGGGGGACAGTTAGTTGAATTGCTGGTGACTGATCGTCATATTAAAAACGCGCATGCCGGCTGTAACGCGTTGTTGGCCACGCTCCAGCGGGAGTTTTGGATCTTATCTGCCCGCCGTGTCATACGGAACATCGTGTTTCGGTGCATGCCTTGTTATCGACTTAAGGCTGCCACGATGCAACCTCTCATGGGGGACTTGCCCCCTGATCGTGTGAATGAGGTCAGACCGTTTTCAGGTGTTGGTACGGATTTTGCAGGACCGTTTATGGTAAAGAGTTCACGATTGCGTAACGCTAAGCAATACAAGGCGTACCTGTGTGTGTTTGTTTGTTTATCCACCAAGGCGGTACATCTCGAGCTTGTTGCTGATCTCTCGACAGAGGCTTTCATTGCTTGTTTGGATAGGTTTGTTTCTCGAAGGGGACTTCCAACTTTGATCCGCTCTGATAACGGCACTAACTACGTCGGTGCGGAACGATACTTACGAGAGATAGTCAACTTTTTGAATGTAAATAAAGTGGATATTGGAACGGCCCTCTCCCGTCGGGGTATACAGTGGACCTTCAGCCCACCGAGTTGCCCCCACTGGGGTGGGATTTTTGAGGCCGTAGTTAAGTCAGCGAAGACGCACTTAGGGCGTATAGTAGGTCAGACCGCGCTGACTTTTGAGGAGCTCGCGACATTGTTTTGTAAGATCGAGGCCGTTCTCAATTCGCGACCGTTGTGTCCGCTCAGCTCGGATCCAAATGACCTGGAGGCTCTGACCCCAGGCCATTTCTTGATAGGACAGCCACTTAACGCGTTGCCCGAGCACCCCTTCGAGGGAGTGAAATTGTATCGGTTGTCAAGGTATCAGATGTTGCAGCAGTTTACTCAGAATTTCTGGAAGCGTTGGTCGCTCGAGTATCTGCATATCTTACAACAGCGCCTTAAGTGGACTGACAAAACCAGCCCCCCTAGTGTTGGTGACCTCGTGCTGGTTAAGGATGCTAACCTACCGCCACTGCGTTGGCGCAGGGGGCGCATTGTTAACTTGTTCCCTGGCAGGGACGGGACCCCCCGGTCTGCAGAGGTTCTAGTAGGAGGCTCGGTACTAAAACGAGCGGTAGCAACGTTGTCTCGGCTGCCCGTAGATTAAGGGACAGGTGGGTGCCTGTCCGGGCGGGTGATTGTTCGATTCAGAATCGATACTCGATCTATGGTTCCGGAACGGCCATTTTGAATTTGACGGAGCTGACACAGAGCAGTTTTGACAACTGACTGACGAAAAGCCCCCGTAATGTACGTGTATTGATTTTGGGCAATTAAAAATTAAATCGTAAGCCATCTGGAGTTGTATTCGGGCTCCCCTCAGGATTGTCTTATAGCTGAGTGCGTTGTGGTTCTCCGAACCAGATACTGTACGTATTTAAGTAAATTGTGCGGTCGAAGCTGACCTGCCAGCCATACCTGGTTGGCTGAAGAACCTGTCTACCAAGAAGAGCCTAGGGTGCACCCAGGCCTTGCAGAGAGACAGGAGTTTGACGGGAACGAAGCACAGACCAGGTCAGATAGAATCTATTTATTTAGCTCGGTGAATCGCCGACGTTCTTGCTTCTTGACACCTGATAGTTACGCTACCTCGTAGCTGATGGGCCCCTACGAGGTCATTAGGTGCTGAGAAGCCTGAACACTGAACAAGCTTAAAGAAAAATCGATCACATAAATACTGATTGCGGAGATGAAGTGGAGGATCGACACATTCAACCTGGAGAGCATTAGTTGGGGATGATTTCATTGTTCCTGAAATTATTCTCAGACACTTAGCTTGAATTCTGGAAGTTTTGACGGTAGCAGCTTTATTACAAGGGTCCAAAAGGAAACCGCCATAATTAAAGTGGCTACGGATAATGGCGTTGTAGATTAATTTTTGAGAATAGGGGTGGGCCCCCCACCATACTCTTGATAAGGAGCGAAGAACGTTAATACCCTTCTCACATTTTTGGGCAACATAGGACAGGTGTGGGATCCCAGTCAGTCTGGAGTCGAGGATCACTCCTAGAAACTTGACTTTATTGTCGGTAGGGATAGGATCGTCTTCAATGAGAAGTTCCAAATCCGGAATGGTTCGTTTTTTTTGTGAAAATAACTGAGGAACTCTTGGAGGCCGAAAGAGATAATCCGTGAGCATCGAGCCAATCATTTAGATACATCAGCGCCGAGTTTAGGCGAGATTCTGCAACTGAACATGAATCTACAGCCAAATAAAGGGCTAAGTCATCAGCATATTGTAAAATATTGCAGAAGGGGGTAACGCATCTTTCAAGATCGTACGTGTATAAATTGTATAGGAGTGGGCTCATGACAGATCCCTGGGGGAGACCTTTCCATACAGTACGGCTTGTAGGTGGACAGTTAGTATTTTTTATGGATATAGATCTTTCCATGAGAAGATTGTATATAAATCGAGTCAACTTCTCAGGAATACTCAGATTTTGCATAGTTTGCCTGAGAACTGAGAGCTGGACGTTATCATACGCAGAAGTTACGTCAAGGAATGCTGCCACCAAGTACTGTTTCTTCTTAAATACCAGGTGGATATCAGTGACAATGATGCTTAGACTATCCATAGTGCTCATACCCTTACGAAAACCAAACTGGGATTTAGCTTGGATGTTATTATGCTCAAGGAACCACTCAAGTCTGGTTTTCAATAAATGTTCCATAATTTTACATAGGACGGATGAAAGGGCAATAGGTCTACGGGACTTAGGGTCAGAGGGATTCTTTCCGGGTTTGAGGATTGGGATTATAATTTGTTTGCTCGATGTAGTTGGGGAGGAACCAAAGTCAAAGAAGAAATTTATTAATTCCAAATATTTAAATTTACATTTTGAGTTGGATTTAGTTAAGAAAGAGTAAGGAATCCCATCGACTCCAGGGGAAGAGTCGACAAGGCCTTCCAGTGCGCATTCTAATTCGCGGATAGAGAAAGGGGCGTCCATACCACTCATCCGACGGGGGAGAGGGGAGATCATAAGAATTAGGAGAGAATGGAGGAGAAAGTCTGTCAGCAAAAGCGTCCAGCCAAACTGCCGGATCATTAGAGGTCACATTCTCTATGTTCATAGAGCATCTAAATCTACGAATGTTTCTCCAGACTTCTGAAGGACGCGTGCGAGGAGAGAGACCTTCACAAAAAAAGTTCCAACCTGCTCTTTTTTTCCGATGGATTGTTCTTTTCGCTCGAGCAGCGGCGTGCTTATATTTAATGAAGTTATCCATCGACATGTCAGAAATGTATAGTGTTTCAGCATCGTTTCTCTCCCCGATCACCAACGTACATTCGGAATCCCACCAAGGAGGTGAGACTCTATGATTCCTTGGCTTCTTAATAGGAATGTGTGAATTGGCAGATGACAAGATGGCATCAACAAAGTTATCATATATTGATAGGAAGTTATTAGAAGTGCATTGAGGAATTGAATCCATTTTAACATCTAGTGAGGAAGAGAAGTCATCCCAGTTAGCTTTAGACAACCTGTATCTAACAAGGGGGCAAGGGTCAATGGCGATATAAGACTGAGAATGAAGAGAAATAAGGAAAGGGAAGTGGTCACTCCCAAAAGTACTAGAAAGCCTTTTCCAGAGACATGAAGAAGAAAGAGAGGGGGACGTAATAGTAAGATCGACAGCAGAATGGGGGTTCTGATGGGGAAGGACTCTACGAGTAGGGGAACCATCATTAATTATACAGAGATTTAAGTTATGCAAAAGATCAAGAAGAAGATGAGAGAAGGGGTCACACTTACAGGAATTCATATCACCATATCACCATCCTCTCTACAAGCTATAATTTCCTCACTTACTCCCCAGTAAGTGAGGAAATTATAGCTTGTAGAGGGAATAAGTGAGGCTGTTGGGTAAGCTATGTACAAGGACAGAAAAGACACACGAAGAGCTCTAAGAGCTATGGCATTGATCTCCTGACCATGGGGAGGGAGGGGAATTTGGGTAAAAGTAAGGGAACGTTTTACTAGTAAAGCGGTCCCTGCATACCCGTCGTCTCTGTCCTCACGAAGGCATGAGTAACCAGGAACCCGAAAACGGGAGCCAGGGACCAACCAAGTCTCCGAGACGGCTGCGACGGCAGGTTTATATTGATCAATCAGATTAAGAAGTTCTGGTTTTTTAATCTTAATGCTTTGACTGTTCAACTGAAGTATTTGGGGGAACAGTGTTAAGGATATTAGAAATTTGTATTAATGGTTGTGCAACGTTGGGCGGTACTGAATCACTAAATTTAGATATTATATTTACAATGAGGGACAAAAGGGTTTCAATGAGGTTATCGTTTGGGGACATAGATTGAGATGATTGAGATAGGCAGAACCCATTAGGAACTGAGGATGTTGGATCTGCAATAATCATATTAAGGGTTGATCTGTCATAACCTTTAAGTGGAGGAGGTCTGGACCTTTGGGAATAAACTGTTTTTTTATAAGATTTCGAGGTAGTAGGGGCTGGAGTTGAGACCAATGGGGCTTTGAGCATGTCTGCATAGGATCTTCCAGATGAAGGGATCTTGATAGAGGCTTCTCCATATGAGATGTTCTCTTGGGTCATCATGAGCTTTATTGATTTTTGTCTGCCCTGTTCAGGGCAGTTTTTGTCTGTGGCAACATGGTTGCCTGAACAGAAAATGCATGTTGGGTCGGTAGTCAATTCTGTACAATCTTCACCTAGGTGGGGCTGACAGCATCGGAAGCAACGGGGTTTAGAGCGGCATTGAGCCTTGACATGGCCAAAGCGAAGGCATTGATGACATTGAATTGTAAGCAATCGGTATGATTCAACTAGCAGGGACGTGTGGTAGGAGAAAATTCTTTCAGGTAAGACTTGGCCTCTAAAAGTTAACACGACAGACTGTGTAGGAACCCAAGAAGCAACATGATCCAGCCACTGCTTGCGATTCAATCTGCGTGCTTTCAGGATCTCGCCACATCCTGTTGGAAGATCCACCGACTCAACAAACTCATCCATCGGCATATCCACGGGGACACCCCTTACAAAGCCCATTCGGGATACTGCATATGTAGGGATATAGGCCTTGTATTTATTTTTTTAAGTAACGGGTTTATTAGGAATTTATTTGCCTCTGAATAGTTTGAGAATGTCACAGACATTTTATTTCTACCGGTTTTTTTAATTCCATCCTTTTTTATGTTTTTTATGTTTAGATTGAATAGAAGTTGACCGAATTTCAGTGGATTGAATGAAGTTGCAGAGTTATCAGCCTCTCTTTCCACTAATACTACATATGGGCCAATGTCCCCCTCACTATATGACCTAACGAGATCCCCCGTCAGTCTGGGATGAGTATAGGTGGTGATCACGGATGCCGGTTGCAAACCCGGAGCCGTCACAGTTTTTTTAGCTGAAGAATAATTTTCTTTATCGAACCCTGGATAGGACCTTTTACTATTCTGATTTAGGATCTGGGGGGAGTTATCCGGGAATAAGGTCAACTGCATGCGCTCATTATCCCCCATTACCCCATAGGATCCCTGGCCTCATACGTCCCGCCAGGGTCAGCGGGGGAGGAAATCCCTCACCCTCCATGTCCGAAGACATGGAGGGATCTAGACACACAAAAACTACTTACCTCGTTAAACAAAACAACCACCACCAGATAAACACAATCTCCACTCAAGGGGAGCCAATGATTAGGCAAAAGTTTGGAAAAAATCCCTCTGACACGTGTGATGAACGACATACGCGAAAGCGGAATCATCTGGAAACTAACAAAATGATACACAGAATTTATAGGTTATGTATTTGAAAACCAGATTAGCAGAGACAAGACAGCAGAGGATATAGAATTATATGAGCAAGTTTATGAAAGGCTTAGTCAACTCAATGGTACATTATAGCAGGAATAATAAGTGCGTCGAAGCTTGTCTCGGTAACTGTTTTAAATCTCCTACCTTCAATTATTTTCAGATTTAAATTAGTTCTATACGAAATCCAAACTTATGATTTATTTCGCGTGTTTAAGTGAGTTCCAAATCCACCCTCTATCGACACTGACCAAATATTGCAATGGTTTAATTTATACTACACAAAAGTCACATAAATTCACGTATAAACAACGAATATTTTCATATTTTTTTTTAATTCCTTCTTCCCTTCATTGGACAGGCAAAGGTCTGAGACCATACAGCCAATTCTTTTTGTTTTTTTATCATTATCCTATCACAATAAGCCGAGTTTAGCCGAGACCACAGAGTACATTATTATTTATTGCCGAGACAAGACGTTTCGTTTCACTCTGCAATGTGTATTTAGTATATTAAGGCCGAAGCCAAGTCTTCCGTAGTTTTGCTTTTTAAGACCGAAGTCAAGTCTTCCATAATTTTGTTTCTTAACGCCGAATCATTCGCGTTTTTGTTTCGGCCGAAGCCAAGTTTTTTGTATTTTGTTTCAAAAGACCGAAGCCAAGTCTAATTTGAGGAGTCATATCCGTGTATAATGTCATTAATGTCATGTCCACAGATATCTCAACATAAAAAATGAAGCTAAGTGTTGTCAGTTTTTTAAGGCCATCGGCGCATATACTAGGGAATTCTCGCTGAGAGCAACTGAATGCGAAGTATGCACATTGGGCATACAACGGTAAGCCGCTGCGCGGGGCGGCTTGCCCTCTAATATTCAATGCTCTGTGGTCAAGTCCGATAAATTCTTAATTCGTGTATTGTTCCATCTCCGATACTTCTACCACTTCAGATATTTTCAATTGTTGAGCAGATATAATCGTATAATGCGCGGCGTATAAGTTGGACCAAAATGGCGGTGTCTGCGCAGGTAAAAATGACTGTTTTAAATACATTTTACCCTGCGCAGACGCCGCCATTTTGGTCCAACTTTTACGACGGGTAGCGTCTTCTGAAATGCCCGTGGGGTACAACGCTAGGCCGCGTTGTGCCCCACAGGCTTTCGAGAATTTCGAACCGCACGAAAAGCCAGAGCGCTACAGCGCGACGCTGCCTTGTACCACACGGCGTTTTCAGCACTCACATTGACAATTCATCGTCTGAATAGCCCGTGGGGTACAGCGTCTGCGGCCTTTTGTCCCTCTGGATTTTCGTGAATTAGCTTCTAAGAGCGCTACAACGATGTAACGCACCTGTGTATTTCCTAATTTTAGTAATTCAAAATTTATAACTGCTTAGAGATCAAGTTCGTTCAAGTTACGGCCGATTTTTCTATCCTCAGACAATATTTTTTCAGTAGAATTTTTGTTCTCCACTATTGTCAATGTCTCATCCGAGAATAATAACAGTGTTTTGATTGTTTTGCACTTATTGATAATGCTACTGGCAATAACTCTATCAAAACAAATTGACCACAAATCACCGGTGAGAAGTTGTTACCTTGAAACGTTTGGTTCCCAAAACTTCCTAATAATATTGGATCTCTTTGTTCCAATTATCAATACGGTACGCAATGCTCTCTTTCACGTCTACCGCATGCATCACTGTGGTATCTGCGTGTGGCATGCCTGCCCGCGCGCGTCTTGTCTGCAGTAATAAACAAGCTACGAGTTAACACACGGTTGTCTCATTTACTTCATTGGAGCTAAGACCGGTCGCGCGTGCAAATAAAAATAGTGAAAAATGCAATTATCGAAACCTTGTCAGTGTTTGACCATAAATACCTACCAGGAATGGCCGATATTCTACAGTCGTTTACTCCAGTTCATCAAGCTGAACAAGATACCAGCAGAAGATAAGCGCCGTGTTGCTAACTCATTTGTCTGACGAATCATACCGTCTTCTAAGTGATTTGATACACCCAAGTGAAATTGAAGGTCAAACATTTGAAAAGCTAGTTATAATACTCAACGGGCATTTTACACCCAAGAGGTCGACCTATGCCGATAGGGGGGCCACATTCTACGAAGCGACAAAATCTGATGCTGCAAATGCCAAACAATGGGCTGCGAGGGGACTTGCTATACATTGCGGGTTCGGTGCGGCCTTAGAACAACTTTTGTGCGATCGCTTCGTTCTTCGTACAAGCCAGGACCAGAACGAAACCGTCCCTTCGAAAAAGATGCGGTGACGCTGACGCTGTCCAAGGCGATTGAAATGGCGCGGCAGGAGGCGTGTGCACGAGCAGCTCGGTCTATCAGCACCACGTCTACGATCATCATTAAGGAGGAAGCTGTGTTCAAGGTCAGCAGATGCCGCGCGCCCGCACACGGCGTAGGCGCCTGTGCCGGCAGCAGTACTTAGCGACAACAGGATGACGGGCCGAGGTGCTCGGTTGCGGTATGAAGATCAAGAAAAGTGCCGTTTTATGGGCTACAAGTGTGAAGTTTGTGGTGTAAAAGGAAAAAGGTGTGCGTTGAAAAACCCCGTGGTTACAGCAGAGTGCACAACATCGACCTGGAATGCGAAGATGCTGACGACGACTGAACTTGAGGTGCGTGAGTTTTAAACCTATATTATTGTCAGTTGTCGTAAACAATGTAAAATCATATGAGATGGAACTCGATTCAGGATCTAGCGTTAGTGTTATGTCGAAACCTTTGTCAAAAAGTATACGCTTTTATAATAAGTTACCAGAGGGAATTTATCAATTGCCCATACACAGGTTTAAAACATTTATCAAGGCTAATCTCATAAAGAATGCCTATGACACTATTAATGATTATGTTGTAGACAAAACTGCATGGCCTCAATGCCCCAAGCTCCATGATAGTGATAATAATAACCAACCTTACTTTTACTAAGGCAATAATGTAATTTAACCTCTCAAAAACCGAGGGTAGTTGGGCCGGACCTTATGCCATGGTAATCAAATTTAAAACCTCTAACGGATAAGTGGCGTTAGCTAACGCCGGTGGTATTCAAAGGGTTAATAGTCTCGTAATATAATTAAGTGTACAAAAGTGCTATGTAGGGTGACTCATAACAATTTATTAGTTTTAACCTAGAATACAAATCTGTTACCAAAAAACCAGAGTTTATGGTCATGCTCACTAAAATGTCTTTTCTTGCGGCGGCTCTGTGTAGCGGGTTGCTCCCCTCCCTCAAATCTGGCGAGAGGGGTGATGGCTGGTGCACAAGTCATACTCGTGAACGGATGCTGCTTGGGGGGACTGGTCCAGTCTGGTTTTTCATAAGTTATGTTCATTGCAGCTTGTCTTTGTACTTATTTTTTTATTTTGTTAGAATGTTATTTTGAGACATCATAATGGCACTTATGGATACGATGCTATAATATTGACATTAGATTAAATATATTTTTATATCGTACATTGCGTAAAAAAAAATATGACGAAAATCTAAAAAATTACATCCCCGTAGAGTTTCTTGGTGCTATCTACTCTGACGGGCGTATTTCCGAAGCACTGGTAGAGTTCATGGAGTTTATTTTTCCTGTGCGAGATTCAGCCATGAATCACCACTTGAAGGAGAAATTTCGTTTTTCAAACTCAAATCAGTTATGTACTCATTAGTTTAGTTGATCATATTTGATTTATTTTTAATTTTTTCCATGTATATGAGACTTAATTAATTGTTGGACTTGTAAAAGTGAATTATTTTGCCTACTTGCAATAAATGATTTGATTTCATAGCGAGCGAAACAATAGCCAGATCCAAAAGGAAGTTACGGCTATAGTATACGGAGTGAACCGATTCCATCAGTACCTGTATGGCTGAAGCGACCCGTTTTTGTTGTTGTCGATATTTGATTTAAAAAACGGTATATCGGTCACTAGGGGGCGGCACGTTTACAGAGATATGCGCTGATAATATCTGCCTATAACTATGAGGTGCAGTATGCGTCTCGGGCCAAAACAATATGGGTGGGGAGCGGATTATTTCTCTCGGGCACCGTTAGAAAATAAAAGTTTGGCTCATGAACTAGATCGTGTTGTAGACTGTAACTTTATGCATCTAATGTTGTTATGTCTTATGTAAATTAAATTCGAAGGAATTATAAAATAAACCGAGAAAGATCAGACGTTACAAACACTAATTAGGTATACGACGTATGGGTGGCCACCAAAACAAAACTGTATTTAGATCGCCCCGGATATTCAATTTTAGATCTTACTATCTATTTCTCTATTAACATCACATAGTTATATTAGGTAGGTAGGTGTACATTAAGTGATCAAGGAGTTTTTAAATATTGATGACACATTTAAGATGAACAGACAACATTAATTACTACTTATTTAAATATAATATTTTTATTATAATCACAAAACAGATTTACAAAATGATAATGGATGTTTATTGAGGGGGCACCGAGTATGACTACATACTCTGTGCCCCCTCAATAATTCCTAATACCTGTGCCCCCTCAACAATTCCTATTATTTTTTAAAGACAGGATGTTAGAAGAATTACATGCAGGAAACCTATGAATTACAAAGACGAAAAGTATGGCGCGTAGTAGGATGTAGTGGCCGGGAATAGACGGTGATATTGAAAGATTTATAGGTGCATGTGCATCATGTGTTCGCGTGCGCACCGCCCCGCCGCGCGCGCCGCCCGCCGCGTGGCCGCAGCCGACCGGCGCATGGCAACGGGTCCACTTCGACTACATGTCTGTGGGGCACAATACCTACTTCGTTGTTGTTGACGCGTTCAGCAAATGGGTTGAATGCATTTGTATGAATAGCGGCACCTCCACTCACGCGCTGATTGTAAAACTGAAACAGTTATTCGCACTATGGGGAATTCTTTGTCTTAATTTCCGACAATGATGTAAAAATTAATTCTGTAGAATTTAAAAACTTCTGTATGTATAATGGTATCTGAACACACCTTTACACTTTTATCTACAAATGTATCATAAACCCTCTTTACTGCGTCTAAAAACCGCACGATAAGACCAGCATAATGTAAAACGATTTGGTAAAAACTAATTTCTTATCCGAAAATTTGTACATTATGACTGTTCGATTCAGAATCGATACTCGATCTATGGTTCCGGAACGGCCATTTTGAATTTGACGGAGCTGCCACAGAGCAGTTTTTGACAACTGACTGACGAAAAGCCCTCGGGATGGAACGCGTATTGGTATAGGGCATTGAAATAAAATCGTAAGCCATCTGCAATTGTATTCGGGCTCCCCTCAGGATTGTCTTATAGCTGAGTGTATTGTGGTTCTCCGAACCAGATAAAGTTCGTATTTACGGAAACTGTGCGCTTCGAAGCTGGCCTGCCAGCCATACCTGGTTGGCTGAAGAACCTGTCTACCAAGAAGAGCCTAGGGTGCACCCAGGCATTGCAGAGAGACAGGAGTTTGACGGGAACGAAGCACAGACCAGGTCAGATAGAATCTATTTACTTAGCTCGATGAATCGCCGACGTTCTTGCTTCTTGGCATTTGATCGCTACGCTACCTCGTAGCTATGGGCCCCTGCGAGGTGATCGGGTGCCGAGAGGCCTGAACATTTTGGTAGCAAGAGCGTGGTTTCCTGAGATTTGCAGCCGTCAAGGGCTCCAGGAACCCACGATTTGGGACTATCAATCTGTAGGTATAGGCGGTTATTAGCTAACTTGGTTTTGTTCCTGTATCCACATAGATTGGTAGTATTATAAGTTATAAGTCTACTGCTGGTAGTAGACAGACAGATATAACAGTTTTCCCTAAATGACCAGTTGTACTGAGATGTGACTCAGAATAGTAATTACATTACAGGTACATTGTAGGTGAATTGAAATTTGCATTGAAGTCATATCATGTTTGCAGTTTGAAGTTTGCATAGTCAATCTATTAGTGGTCTAGTAATGCTAATGAATGTTTGGACATTGTTTTCAGTTTATAGCAATTTATAACTTGAACTAATATTGACTATCTGTGTGTGTTATATGATATAGGGAAACTAAATTGTTGTTTACAGAATTTGTGTAGATATAAAACTCGGTTTCTATTGTTTGGGGAAACCAGCATTGTTTAAGTTATAGATTAGGGTTCCCTCGTTTGTGTTGTAGACTGGAGGGTCCAATATAATTGAGTTACTGCAAATTGTGAGTAAGTATCGTTCCGATCATGTCGTTGTCTGAAATACAGAAGGGTGTTTCTAAGGAGCTCAGATGGTTTTCCTCCGCACACGGTCTGATAGACCGTTTAGATAGGCATGATGTGGTGTTGGAGCGGTCTATGGACGTTAAGGAACGCTACAACAGGGTGCTCGAATTGTCCGCGCAGGCGGAAGCAGTTGATGGTTGCGCACCTGACAGGCTGTCACGGTTGCTAGGGGATGTCGACCAGTGTATGGAGATGGCGGCTGCTATCACGCAGAGGGCTGCGGACATACGTAGGCAGCGCGAGTCCAGCCATAGTGGTGACATTGGGGCGCCTCTGCCGCTTCAGGGTTCGGGGTCCAGGTTACCTGCCATAACGATGCCTACTTTTGACGGAGTGTCCGGTGAATGGATGAGCTTCATCAATCTGTTCGACAGTTTGGTGCACATGCGATCGGACATTACCAAGTCTGTCAAAATGGCTCAGCTGGTGGCAGCATTGAGGGGTGAGCCCAGGGAGCTGGTCGCTCATTTGACAGTTACGGAGGGTAACTATGAAACGGCCAGGCAATTGCTGGTCAGACGTTACCACAACAAACGGAGGTTGGCCGATGCCCAACTGAACCGTTTGTTTAGTATCCCGGTTGTGAACAAGGTCGGGGCCATACAGACGGAGGTTTTGAACCCGTTGTTGTCCGTCACCAAGGCCCTAGAGAATCTTGGACTTCCGGTTGGTGAATGGTCGTACCTATTGCTGTACATTGTACTTTCCCGCCTACCCGCTGACGTGCAGACTCGTTTCGAACAGTCTCACGGGAGGTCGGCCGAGGACCTGCCCGCCTTCTCCGACTTGGTCGGATTTTTGGAAGAGGAGGCTCGACGGGCAGAGAATTTGGGGTTGACGGCCACCCATCCTTCGGAGCCACAGAGAGCTGCCGGGAGCGCTGTGAGTAGGGGCCCTCCGACGAGGAAGGACCGCACCAACCGGCAGTCGTATGGGACTGTGAGTGCATTGACCCCACCCAGGGGTGCAGGTGAGACCTGCCCATGTTGTAGGCAGATTGGCCATGCTGTGGCCAATTGCAATAAGTTCGGGGAACTTAGGGTTGAGGGACGGCGCCGGATGGCCAAGCAGCGGGGCTGGTGTTTCCTGTGCCTCGGGCCACACATGGCTAGGGACTGCACGCGCACAAAATTGTGCGGATATTGTGGTGGGGCCCACAACAATTTGTTGTGCATGAACCGGTCCGGCCAACAGCCACCACAGGGCCGTACCCAGGGTGACACGGCATGGGGCCCTGAGAATTCGTTTGCGACTCGGAGCGCAACTCAGGAGCCAACGTCCCCACGTCCACAGGGCCGTACCCAGGGTGATACGGAATGGGGCCCTGAGAATTTGTTTGCGACTTGGAGCGCAACTCAGGAGCCAACGTCCCCACGTCCACAGGGCCGTACCCAGGGTGATACGGAATGGGGCCCTGAGAATTTGTTTGCGGCTTGGAGCGCAACTCAGGGGCCAGCGTCCCCACGTGCACAGGGTAGTACTAGGGTGCGGGGCCGCACTCAGGGTCATCACATGGGGGGCCCTGAGTTTTCGGTTGCGACTCAGCATCCGACTCAGCGGGCAATGGGGCCACAAGCACGCAGCCACCCAGGGGTGCAGGGCCGCACTCAGGGTCATCACATGGGGGGCCCTGAGTTTTCGGTTGCGACTCAGCATCCGACTCAACGGGCAATGGGGCCACAAGCACGCGGCCACCCAGGGGTGCAGGGCCGCACTCAGGGTCATCGCATGGGGGGCCCTGAGTTTTCGGTTGCGACTCAGCATCCGACTCAGCGGCACATTGGGTGTGTTGAGCAGGCCGTAACGGGCGGGTGGCATGGGACAACTTCGAGCTATGCGGATGCGGCTCGGACGCCGCCTCAGTTGTCGCCCCGCTCGTCGCCTCGTCCTCGTCGGTCGCATGTGATGTCCCCCCCGCTCATGGAGCGGCCGCGGTTGAATTCACGCCCACAACCCTTCGGGGGGCGTCGTAGGGTGGCAATGGAACCGGCGCGTGGGCCATTTGTACAATGGGACCCTCTGGCGTATAGCTGCCTGCCTGATCGGTTGCAGGCACAGTGGGGCCCCGGGGGCCCTCGCTAGGAATTTGCGGCCCAACAATTTGTTGCCCCCCAACCGGAGACGGTGGTGTTAATACCGATCGCCTCTGTGCTTGTTTGGGATTTGGCGGGCAACCCAACATACGTTCGCGCCCTATTAGATTCTGGAGCTCAGGGCTGCATTGTATCGAACGATTTAGCGAAATGGTTGGGCCTCAATATAAATAATGTATCGCTGCCGAGGAAATTGGTCCCTGCTGGGGATTACAGGGCAACCCTTCACGGGTTTTGTGATGCCTCTGAACGAGGGTTTGCGGCAGCGGTTTATTTGCGAACCGTCACCTCCACCGGGGAGGTCGACGTGCGTTTGGTTTTGGCAAAAAGCAAGGTAGCGCCTATTCGGACAAGGATGACGATTCCAAAACTGGAACTGTCCGGGGCTGCTCTTTTGACCAAAGTTTTGAATAACACTCTAACAGTGTTGCGTGGGTCAGTGGTTTTGGAGGATACGGTGTACGCGTGGACGGACAGCCAGATTGTTTTGTGCTGGCTGAAGGCTTCGGTCCATACCTTAGAGGTTTTTGTTGCGAACCGTGTCTCCCAGATTGTGTCGTCTGAGGTCCCACTGACTTGGAGACATGTACCAGGAGAATTGAACCCGTCTTATTGTGCATCCAGGGGATGTCGGGCTCCTGAACTCGAGCTCGTTGCTGATCTCTCGACAGAGACTTTCATTGCTTGTTTGGATAGGTTTGTTTCTCGAAGGGGACTTCCAACTTTGATCCGCTCTGATAACGGCTCTAACTACATCGTTGCGGAACGATGCTTACGAGAGATAGTCAACCTTTTGAATGTAAATAAAGTGGATATAGGAACGGCCCTCTCCCGTCGGGGTATACAGTGGACCTTCAGCCCACCGAGTTGCCCCCACTGGGGTGGGATTTTTGAGGCCGTAGTTAAGTCAGCTAAGACGCACTTGGGGCGTATAGTAGGTCAGACCGCGCTGACTTTTGAGGAGCTCGCGACATTGTTTTGTAAGAACGAGGCCGTTCTCAATTCGCGACCGTTGTGTCCGCTCAGCTCGGATCCAAATGACCTGGAGGCTCTGACCCCAGGCCATTTCTTGATAGGACAGCCACTTAACGCGTTGCCCGAGCACCCCTTCGAGGGAGTGAAATTGTATCGGTTGTCAAGGTATCAGATGTTGCAGCAGTTTACTCAGAATTTCTGGAAGCGTTGGTCGCTCGAGTATCTGCATATCTTACAACAGCGCCTTAAGTGGACTGACAAAACCAGCCCCCCTAGTGTTGGTGACCTCGTGCTGGTTAAGGATGCTAACCTACCGCCACTACGTTGGCGCAGGGGGCGCATTGTTAACTTGTTCCCTGGCAAGGACGGGACCCCCCGGTCTGCAGAGGTTCTAGTAGGAGGCTCGGTACTGAAACGAGCGGTAGCAACGTTGTCTCGGCTGCCCGTAGATTAAGGGACAGGTGGGTGCCTGTCCGGGCGGGTGATTGTTCGATTCAGAATCGATACTCGATCTATGGTTCCGGAACGGCCATTTTGAATTTGACGGAGCTGCCACAGAGCAGTTTTTGACAACTGACTGACGAAAAGCCCTCGGGATGGAACGCGTATTGGTATAGGGCATTGAAATAAAATCGTAAGCCATCTGCAATTGTATTCGGGCTCCCCTCAGGATTGTCTTATAGCTGAGTGTATTGTGGTTCTCCGAACCAGATAAAGTTCGTATTTACGGAAACTGTGCGCTTCGAAGCTGGCCTGCCAGCCATACCTGGTTGGCTGAAGAACCTGTCTACCAAGAAGAGCCTAGGGTGCACCCAGGCCTTGCAGAGAGACAGGAGTTTGACGGGAACGAAGCACAGACCAGGTCAGATAGAATCTATTTACTTAGCTCGGTGAATCGCCGACGTTCTTGCTTCTTGGCATTTGATCGCTACGCTACCTCGTAGCTATGGGCCCCTGCGAGGTCATCGGGTGCCGAGAGGCCTGAACAATGACCATAATGTACAAAAATTTGTCAAATTATGACATTCAAATTTCAAACGCCGACGCCCGCCTGCGTGCCGCCCCTAGTTTGTCTGTGAAGTTTTTACTACAGAACAAGCTAAACAACTGCAGAGCAATGATCAATGCCACAATGCCGGTCAAACATGCGGTTCCTGAACACATCAAGAGAATGTGATATGTGTGTAGATAAACTAGTGTATGTAACTGTACATAATTAGGCATTAAAACACTCGAGTGATATTATTATGAAACTCGGCTTCGGCTCGTTTCATAAACCCACTCTCGAGTATAAATGCCCTCCATTATGTAGCAGTCACATAAACTACTATTAATGCCCGACTTGGGGCAACTATTTGTAACCCGCAGCGGTATAGATCACTATTATTTTACCTGAATACAGAATTAATGACGATAACTCCTAATTCCTGCTAAAAACAGTATCTGTAGGGTAAAAATTATGCCTATGCCTAAACTTTTCTGTCGCGAAGAAAGGATAAAAATGAAATCAACAATTTCTATAGGAATTCCAATGGAAGCTAATTCCATACACAAAATATGATGATTGACATTATTGAATGCACCAACAACATTAAAAACCGGCCAAGTGCATGTCGTGCGTCGAACTTCGCATATTTAGGGTTCCGTAATAAATTTAGAATTTAAGTCAAAAAAAGAAAAGGAAGGTACTTACTTCACATGCACCTGACACACCAAGCCAAAATATCACTATCATTCTTCACAAAGAATTCGAAATTCGACGACCCGAATGGCCGAGTCGGCAGTGACCCTGCCTACGAAGCCAAGGGTCCCGGGTTCGAGTCCCGGTGGGGCCAAATATTTGTTTGATGAGAACGGATGTTTGTACCCTAGTCATGGTTGTTTATCTATCTAAGCATAATATTTATCTATATAAGTATGTGTATCGTTGTCTAGTACCCAAGATACAGGAGAATCCTAGTTTGGGGCTAGATCAATGTGTGTAAATAGTGTCCAAGGTATTATTATTATTATTGTATTATTATATTAAAGAATGTTAACGAATCCAGTGACAAAGTTGTAGACATTTTAACGGCAAAAAGAAAAGTTTCCTTTGCCAAGTATCCCCCAGAACTTCGAAAATTTGCACTAACGCTGCATTTTTACTCTCCAGCAGCGTAAGAATATTTACGTGAAGTATTTGCTCAAAATCTGCTACACCCAAATACATTATTTAGGTGGTATCAAAATGTCGATGCCCAGCCAGGGTTTAATGAAGAGGCTTTCTTAAGACTGGCTGATAAAGCGAAAACGACTTCTGAACCACTGTTATGCAGTTTAGTGGTTGATGAAATGTCTATTAGACAGCAAAAAACCTGGACTGGCAGAAAATTTGAAGACCTTGTGGATTTAGGAATCGGACATGATGATTCAGATCTGAAAGCGACCCAAGCTTACGTTTTTATTGTGGTTAAACCAGGCTTGGACACTGCCAGTTGCTTATTTTTTCATACACAGTCTAACTGGGGAAATGAAGTCCAACATGATATTACTGACACTTCAAAAATGCCATGATATAGGTGTTAAAATCGTTTCTTTAACTTTTGATGGCTGTAAGACCAATATAAACTGCATGAAAGCACTTGGTTGCAATCTTGAAAATAAGGAAAACATGCAAACTACATTTTCTCATCCATGTGGAGGTTATGAGATTGCCGTGTTTTAGACGCCTGCCACATGACAAAACTCATGAGAAATCTATTGGAGGCACAGAAATGCATAAATAATGCTGAGGACAAAGAAATAAAATGGGACCTGATTTTGGCATTGCACAATCTGCAAGAAGAAAATAGTTTACATTTAGCCAACAAACTTAGCAGCAGGCACATACACTTCAGAAATGAAGTCATGAAAGTCAAGTTGGCTTCCCAATTACTCAGCAACAGCGTCGCAAAAGCGATTGAATTTTGTGACAAACAACTGCACTTCAACTTAGTTGCGAGTAACGCGCTGATTGCAATTGTTATTTTTGGTGCAGGTGAATCTAAATTATTGAAATTGTGTGTCAGTCCCTCCTCTGAATGATCCACACGATACAGGCTTGCCTAGTGTGGGGATCACAAGTACTGTTTTTGTTTAATCTTGATTTTACACATAAGTCGTCACATAATATTTAAATTATAGTTAAAATTGTTTGCTTTTTGTGAAATAAATAAATATTTGATTATCATTTTGATATTTTAAATACCAGAAATTTGAATGACTTTGGCTACAATACGCCACTTAATGAAAAAAATGCAAGCAAAATTCTCGAACTGTGCGCAGATGCAAAAAAATACTTGCTTTCATTAACTACGAAATTTATGTACAAAAAGACCAAAACCAGGCCTGGGACACTCCGCAACTTACCTACAAAGCTACAAGTACATAGGCGTCTCCGACGAAAAGATTTAGTAGCACAGAGCAATATAAGTAGTAATATGAAATAGAGTGCCCTCTCCCGGGACTTTTATGCATGACAAGGTTGAAGCGCCATCTCGTTTTTAAAGTAAAAACGATTTTATATATCCATACGTATAGATAGGTATGTTTCCATATCTCGTTACCTACCTAGGTATTTTCCAGTACTACGCGACCATTACAATTAGGCGCACCTTGCAGTACGTATAGTACTGCAAGGTGCGCCTAATTGTAATGGTCGCGTAGTATAGTTATTTTGTGTTATTTTGTTGCACAATTAACATAATAATCACATTGTTGCAACCAAAAACAACACAAGCAAGAAGTGGAAGCCATCTTGTGTGTGACTTGTGATTATTTTCAAGTGTCAGGATATTGTTGCCAGCAAAAATAATAAAGTGTATTTTGGGGTTACCATATGAAAAAATATATACTGCCTTTTGCCCAAACCACGATTTTAAACCACCTCGGCCCCCCTGGAAATATTTATTGTTCATAATTATATGTAAATAAATATATCCGCGCTTCTTTACAACACCACAATCTTAAAATAATTATTTAAATTTCTGTACAGAGGCATCTGTTGACTAGAGAAAGAAACTGGCTTTTACTTTAACTAACAGATGGCGCCTCTTTCTTTTTATATTT
This sequence comes from Argyresthia goedartella, assembly GCA_949825045.1. NCBI lineage: Eukaryota > Metazoa > Arthropoda > Insecta > Lepidoptera > Argyresthiidae > Argyresthia > Argyresthia goedartella. The sequence goes on along the minus strand of OX463827.1, from coordinate 1,492,636 downwards.
CCCTTTCTGAAGGACTGTCCCCCCTCTGTTAAGTAGGCTGCAAACCGGCAAGCGGTATGCGCGTGTTCGCTCTCGCGCGCCCCGCCGCCCCGCGCCCCGCGCCGCAACCCGCGTGTAGTTTAAAAATAATGGTTATTCGATATTGCATCTCATATGGATGCCTAAATAATTCTAAAAATAAAAGCCTGACGTTTTTCTCACTTCCGAAAGAAAACGAAAGGTAAGGAAACGTACCTACTTACACTAAGAAATTAGGTGCCTACTACTCAAACCATCTCAAGACGAATGTCAGGCATCTTCCATCTCATGTCACACGTGTTGAACACAGTCTTTACGATGTTCGTGACACTGAGATGTATCATGAGCACGGATTTATATATACCTACTTAGAGGTAATAATCATGAGACGCAAGCTGCTTGACATTCTCGTTGGCAATATTGTCCCCATACAAAAAGGTAGGTACCTATAGGTATTTACTTACAAGTTCTGTTTGGATGGGAGGCGCGTGGCGATAGGATGTTGTTGATGTATTGTTACAATAAAAAATGGGTTCAGATCCGAATTCAGAACCATGCGAATTAAATCCGGAGTGACAAAGAGTCCGCTACCAGATAGGCATATAGCCTTGGCCTGTTTAACAACTTAAATTATCCTTGTACGAAATCGGCGATTAAACTTTAGCGAATATCAAAAGTTTGGAACAAGTGGCTCTTAGTGTTCGTCTTTGTTTAATTTCGAACGGTTTTAAAAATATGCACAGCTGCACGGGGCAGCTAGTTTTTAAAATGTTATTCTAGCGATTTTGGGGAGACGGCTCCCGTACTATTATTGTGGCGGTTTCTATAACTTCGTAATTTCCGGAATTATTTAGCATGATGACCTGACAAAATCAACTTAGCACTTTGTTTGATGACGTTTCGTCACTGCATGCAGAGATGACTTAAGGTCACTGTCCTACTGACTGTCGATAGGATTTCTGGCCATTATGTAAAAGGTTAGGTAGGTACCTACCTATATTATAAATGTTATTCACAAATCTAGTAAAAGTAAGTGGTTCGTAGTTAGTAAGTAAATATTCAGTTTTATTTGTGACAAGAGACTACCCTTAGTTTCACGTGCCGCTTCAGACGAGGATAGCGTTACGCGGCAGAAAGAGAGACAACTTTTAGGTAAGTAATCGAAGTGCGGGCGCAGCGCTACACAGCATGAATTGTACTTTGTTGCGTTGTAGCAAGGGTCGCTTTTTGTTGAACGTGTATATACAGTGTCCAATCTGTTCCTAACTCTTTATTAATCTGTGCCAAAACAGTTAATAAAGAAAAGAGAGTTGTATACGAGACGAAAAAAGTACCGTTATACCAATGCAGGGCAAATACAGGCGTCATAGGACTGGTCACGTGCATCAACAGTTTAAAAAATCTGTATTCAACCTTAAGTGAGACTAAAACTTTGTCGTTTTTGATTACGTATAAATTGAGTCAAGATCACGTCGAACTTTTCTTTGGGAAAATCAGAAGCCTAGGTGGTCATAACAACAATCCCAACACACGACAATTTAAATCGGCATACAAGAAGTTGTTGGCCCATTTAGAATTAAGCAAAAAATTCAGCGGTAATTGTTTACCACTGGAAAGCATACCAATTTTAAACAGCGGTGATTCAACTGCGAAAATAAATAATACCACTACTGGGACACGACGTGAGGATGAAGACGAAGAAAACATTACTAAAACATTTTTACACAACCGCAGCAATCAGGAAACTATTGAAGAAAACTACGACAGAAATTGTAATCATCTCTCCGAACGATTAGTATCAGAACAGAATACTGATGTGACTGACCAAATAGTGGGATATATTTCTGGATTTATACCATTTGGTAAAAAAAAATAACTGCGATGACTGTAAAAACCATTTACTTGCTACAGAAAAAGAATGGTTTCATAAACTGGTGGACATTAAGGACGTAGGAGGTTTATGCTATGCATCCAAGGATGTATATTTAATATGCAGTAAATCGGAGAACATAATCAGGCACTTTATTAAATTAAGTGGCGGAAAATCATTATTGAGGCAGTATGATGGCCAATATTTAACAATGAAAATTCTTCGGTCACTCGTAAACGTCACGCTATTTACAAACATAGCATAGATGCTCACACAAGGAATCAGTTCAATCACATGTATGAACTGACTAAAGCTACAGTAAGGAAGTATGTAGATGTGCGTTTGCATTACATTTGCAAAAAAGAAAATATTGACAAAAAAATCAGTTCAAAACGGCAAGTGTACAATAAACTAAACCTTTTTCAGGGTACATAGAAATGTAAGATGATGAGCTTAGCATCTAGTGTTAGTTAATTAAGTATTTAGTACCTTAAGAGTACGTAGTTAAGTGCAGTATATTTCTGTCATACCTACATGTTTTAGTGACAACTGTTAAGGAAATAAATGAATGTGCTTAGTCTGTATTTGTGTCTATTCATTTATTTTTGTTTGCTTTCCAAATAAATAAAATAATAAATTAAAAGTAAAAAAATATTTCCACCTTCCGTATCAGATCAGCATCAAAAAATATTGTAGGACCATAGTATTCGTCAAAACAAATCGAACTAGCCCAAATATGATGGGGTTGCGTCATTTTATTACAGAGTTCCCCTGTCCAGGTGGACAGGGGAACTCCGGAGCCGGAAGGTTCCGGCTTCAGCATCAGATCAGCTCCATGTCATAAAAAATATTTTAAGGCCAAAGTTTTTGTCAAGACGAATGTAACGGGCCAAAATTCGACGGGCTTGTGATGTATTATGTCAGAGTTCCTATGGTAGTCTTCCGTCTCCATCATCAGATCAGCTTCAAGTCAAAAAAATATTGCATTGTCATCCTACTTACATACGTATGCGAAATTTCGGCTCAATCGGATAACGGGAAGTGGGTCAAATTCAAGCCGAAATTTTTGACGCGAACCATGATACACACCCACCCACCCACATACATACATACAGTGCAAGTTAAATAAAAGCTTTTAAAAATAAGTTAATTTTAACCACCTCAACCTGTTTTATTTTTTTAATGAACCGAGTTAGTACTCAGTACAGTTTCAAGACCACTCCATTATTCCTCTGTTCCGAAGTAAAAATTTGTTATGATTGTCACGCTGCGTAAACTGAATTCTACTTAATAGTCATTTATTTAAGGAATAGTATTGTTTAAAATAATTTTACCTACGGCTGACAGCAATAAAATTTTACGACTTGCGCGATGGTCTAATTTTGTAATGTCATAACAGCCCATCGCGCGCAATCGAAATCCCACCTTAACACACATATATGCATCTTTTATCAGAATCTTTGCGGCGTCACAAGTAAAAGAGATGAGATCGAACTTTATCTTAGCGGACTTAGTAAAAAACCTTATTTTATTTGTATTTGAACATTTTCTAAATGCCATCAATGCTCCACTTTTTAATATTAATGACTATAACCTTTTGGTATTTAATACAAGACTAAAAAAAAGAGAGGTGGGTCACTCATTCTGTCACAAAGTGATAAAAGGTCGAAAATTTAAATAGTTGCCAGAAATTATATAAAATGAATAGCTTTGAAATATGTGGGCTGAAGGATATCGACACGAACATCAATATTATATGTATATATCGCACGCCAGACACAAAAAAATTTGATAGTTTCATGGTCAGCTTGGAAAAGCTCCTTGAGCAGTTCTTTGATAAGCAATGCGTAATAGTTGGAGATTTCAACATAGATCTGCTGTCTGATAGCAACCAGAAAAAGGATTTTCTGTCTCTACTAACTTGCTATAACTTTAGGCATATTGTAAACACACCAACATTTGCTCGCAATGACTCCCAGTCCTGCATAGACAATATTTTGACCAATCTCGCTCAAGACGTTTTGGACACAGCAGTAGTAGATTTTAATGGACTGGGCGATGGACATGCTGGATTAACATGTACACCAGTTACAAACGAGATTGGAAAGAAAGAAATCTCATATCAAGCAAAAAGAAGAAAATTTAATAGGAAAAATAAATCTTATTTCTGTAGGCAACTAGAAAGGCAAGATTGGTGTGGTATGGATACTAACACTTTTCTGAGTAAACTTCACGAAACATTCAAGGACAGTTTTAAAGAGACTACACAAAGGATCAACCCAAAAAAAGAAAACAGGGTTAACTGGGTTACAAAAGGAATACGAACTTCAAGCAAAATGAAAAGATTTTTGATAAACAACGTAAACCTATCGTCTGACATCACAATTAAAGAATATAAAGCTTCATATTTACAACGTTATCGTAAAGTTATTAGACAAATGAAGAAACTTACTATAGAAAAAGAGTTATTACAAGCCAGGGACAGTACAAAAGCGATTTGGAAAATAGTTAACAAACACAGAAATAAAAATTGTACTAAATCAGGTGATGTTATTTTAAAATGACCCTAATGACATTGTAACCATATTTTCCGGAAACTTTAATTTACATAATATAGGAGATGCATCAACAGAACCAGCTGTCGCCTTAGAACTTCTAAAAAATCACTTTGATGTAGTTTATAATGACATGGAGCTTAGATTTGTGACACTACCAGAGATCATTAAATTAGTTTTGTCTATGGACAACAAAAACTCGGCGGGTTGGGACGAGATGTCTATCAATATAATTAAGGAAAATCTTGATCTTCTGGCCTTACCATTGACAGAATTTTTCAACAACTGCCTTGCCAGCAAACAATTTCCTGATCAGTTTAAGTTAGCAAGGGTGTTACCAATCTTTAAAAAGGGTTAAAAAACTGACCCTAAAATGTACCGGCCAATCTCTCTTCTTCCTACTCTTTCCAAGATACTCGAGAAGCTGATTCAACATAGGCTAAACACACATCTTGCTTTAAATAAAATCCTAAGTAGAAGACAATTCGGATACAGGAAAGGCGTTGGGACGTCGGAAGCAGTGGATGCATTAATTGATGACACACTTAGACATTTAGCAGAGAGAACAAAGGTAACAGCACTTTTCCTTGTCTCATCTCATCTCAGTTCTGCATTTGACACTGTCGATCATGACATATTATTAGGAAAATTGGAATTTTATGGAGTGAGAAATGCTTCACTTGAACTGATGGAAAGTTACTTATCACACAGGAGGCAATATGTCGAGATGAAAAGTAATAGAGAAGGCATTGAACATATTGCGCGTTCTAGCGTCACTTTAGTCAAGCGTGGAGTCCCTCAAGGCTCTATATTAGGACCGACTCTATTCACAATTTTCGTGAACGATTTAGTAGAGTATATGAATATTAAAATTCCAGGCATAAATGTAGTCTTATTTGCTGATGACACTAACGCTATTATACATGCAGACAATTTATCGGACTTAAATGACAAAGTACAAACTGCTCTTTTAGCCTTCAACTCTTGGTTTATTATTAATAATCTCAAACTTAACACTCAAAAAACCAATGTTATGTTATTTAAATCAACAGCAAGAGAGGGTGACAAGCTTAAGATAACACTTAATGGTAGCGCAATTGATGAAGTAAACGAGATGAAATTTCTTGGTATTACTTTAGATTCTAGATTAAATTGGAAAGCAGAATTAGCGGCTATCGACAAATACTTAAGCTCTTCCTGTTACGCACTAAGAAGTTTGAGAGATGAAGTGTCCCAAAAACATCTTATCTCTGTATATTTTGCTCTTGTTGAGTCTAGACTGCGCTACAGTATACAATCTTGGGGAAACGGTTTCCAATATAATGTAAACAGAGCGTTTGTTTTACAAAAGAGAGCTATAAGAACTATAGTTAGAATACCGCAATGGGAATCGTGTAAGGATCACTTTAAACAGCTAGGACTATTGACAGTTCCATCTCTATATATATATGTTCTGCTATCTGACCTTGCTAAACATTTGGCGGCCTCTGTGGCGCAGCGGTTGTGGCTCTGCCTACCATGCGAGAGGTCCCGGGTTCGATCCCCGGCTGGGGGTAATGAAAAAAAAATAAAAATAAAACAATCCCCAGGTCTTGGATGTTTATATGTGTGTGACGTCGCTGTTTCTGGTTACCACGACACAGGGTATCCTAGTGTGGGGCCAGAAGCAATGTATGTGCCTGTATGTAAATGTTTATGTTATGTTTATGTTTATTGATCTAATCTAGAAACAGCAGATGATAAAATAAAAAGATTAAAAACTAGACGTCAGGACGTTCGTGTCGATACAATTCGGCCAACTATGCGAACTGCAGAGCATAGTCCCAGGTATCAAGCCGTAAAGCTGTATAATTCCTTGCCTATGTCTTATAAATTAATTGACAACAGCACAAAATTTAAGACTGAACTAAAAAAATATTTATTAGAAAACTGCTTTTATTCTGTGAATGAATTTTATAATCGACATTATTTATGATATAATAATTTTACTTCTACTAATATATTAAATTTAAGTGTTGTAAGTAGTAGATAAGTCTCTTGTGTATTAATGTTCACATACAACTATGTTGTTTAATGAATAAATGATTATGATTATGATTAATACTATTGATAAAAGGTTGCATAAAAGGAAAATTGAAATGTTCTTAACATTATGCGTTTTAGATTTGCCTTAGTAAACGCACACACATTTAACTTACCGATTTGAGAGTTAGATTTGTAGGAGATAGTGTATCTTGGGTATACTAATGCCCGGTTCCTATATTTAACGGATCGTCATCCGTAAAAGTAACTGTCCGCTTTTCCCTAACCAACTACGAGTCATTAATACCGTTCCACAATTTACTTTCTATACCTTTTACCTACGGACGTCCGTTGGTCATAGATGTCATTGAAATACCGACGCGCCCTCTTCACTCAGAGATGTGCGTTTCGTTATATGCAGGATTGAAATTTGTAATAAGATAAAGTTCAAGCCGATACAAATTAGATTTACATACGAATTGATCTTAGAGTTCTCTAAACTTATGATGTTTATTAGAGCTACACGAACGCAGGCATCTTCGTGACATATTTTTTTCCTTATCAAACTTAATATAATGCATAGAATACATAACAAGGACGGAACGTTCATCGCGCGAAAAAGACATTTGACTCGACATTGACATCCATCAATTGAAATAAGTATACATATATCCTGCAAAAAGTTTGAGTCTTCTTCTAGTCGACAAATTCTTCAAAAAATACAAAGTGTATAATACATTTCAAACGACCAGGTTTGAAATGTATATTACGCCGGTGAGTACCTATCATCTTCCCATTTGATTTATCTACAAATTTGTCTGCCGCCTAGTAGGCATGCAACGTTTTTGCCTCGGTACCTAAATCTTCATTCAGGGCTAAGACTCAGGGATATTTCTGTCGGTTCTTTCGTTCTAGTCGCTCCCTCATGGCTGAGGATCGTGACCGTCATGGTTGTTGGTACGAGGCTTGTTCAGTGATCTCCCATTTGTTCTGTCCTGGGCATTGAGCTAATGGTCATGGGCTGCATGTTTTGCCTATTATCTTCTGCTGAGTCAGTCTCACTGGAGTTCGATATAATTTCGAACACTTCTCTGTCACTATCTGATGAACTGGACATTTTAAATTCAAAATTACAGCGAAAACAGTGAAATATAAAATTTAACCGACCGAAATTGAGGGGTAACCAAGTGACATTACGAATAGTTATCTGGAAAGTCTACTGACGTTTAAAATATTTATAGGAACGCAACCAAGTGACATCTCCATACAATACGCTTACGCTCCGTTGCCGGTAACCCTCCCATCCGTTAGTAGCCAGCCGTCGGTTGGTTGCATAACGAGACGTTTGTTATAGGAACGGTTTTAGCTTACGCCTCGTAGAATTAACTACCATTCGTAACTAAAACGGATAGTTTTTGAAATATAGGAACCGGGCATAAATCAATGGTTGCAGACGTAAATTTTTATCTGTCAAAAACCAATAATAGAGTCTATACTCTATTAATGGTTAATGAGATACTATTATCTCATCCGCGCTCAGGCATAGAAAACCTGAATGCCAGCTTCAGAAAATTCCATCTAAGAAGGGCACATCCCCGATCCTGCGTGACTTGAGAACCGCTTCACTAGTCGGGGAAAGTCCTCACAACAGTCTATTTCTCCTTGATGCTCTGCAGCATGGCGCTAACCGACACCAAGGAGGATGCGCTGTCCACTGAGCTGGGCTTCTTCAGCCGGTGCCTGGGGGTGACCCTGGGCAGGCAGCCCTTGAGCGGCCGGCTCGGTACGGGGAATGTGTCCAGCTTGGAGTGACCTCCGAGCCCGTCGAAGGACACATCTGTCTCGAAGGGCTTCGCGGCTGGCTGCTTCCAGTCGCGCAAGCTCGCGTCGTGCCGGCTGCGGAAGATACTGTATTTCTGCTTGGCTTGGCTCGGCTGGTTTTCGGAGCCTAGCTTGGAGATCTTGTTCGGATTTAAAGAGTTGACCGATTTGAATTCTGTAGGCTGCAATAATAATAATAAGACAATTAGATAGGTACACCTGACGAATGCCGTCTGGAGGGCGTAGCGGTGCTTGGGTACAAGAGACATTTATATATTTAGTTATTCGGAGAACAGGCAGGGTACATGAGTGGTACCGCAGAATGCTGCAACTTTGCAAAACTAGCACAACATTGCCAATTGTTTTTTGAACTTATATAACTTTCCCGCTTTGCATAATTTGTATTGTCCTTTTCTTTAGGAAAATGCGGCTTTATTTATTTATTTAATTATTTATATAAGGAAACACTGATTTTCGTATTACGTCTGTGAATTAAATAAATAAAACTTCAATTATGTTCATTATATTATTATCAATAGGATGTAATTCGTTTTACCGGCTTCTGCAAAAATTAAATCTTTGAGTATTATATGTCTTAATTTACTATTTAAATAGAGTTGCGGTTTGGACTCAACTTTGCCTGGATCTTTCAAAGCATATATAGCTAAGCATTTTATGGGCGATTTTCGTTTTCAAACGTATGAGCTAAGGTCCATATTTTCATCTCAAAATGGTAAAACATACGACTGTTCCCTAATTAATATATTATTTTTTTATTTAGCCATTAAGGTATCCCACTGCTGGGCAAAGGCCTCCCCCTCTTTCGTCCACACTTCCCTGGTCTGTGCCACCTCCGGCCACCCCGGCAAAAACTCGTCGAGGTCGTCCCGCCATCTCCGTTTAGGCCTGCCTCTACGCCGGTATCCATCCTGTGGCACCCAGTTAGTGGCGATTTTCACCTATCTGTCTGGGTGCATGCGACTTACGTGGCCGGCCCAGTTCCACTTTAGCTAAGCGGTTTGTGCACCCACATCAGCGATGCCAGTTAAGGAGCGCAGTGTGGTGTTCCTTATGCGGTCCGTCCTACGGACACTTAGGATGCTGCACTCCATTCCATTAAAAAAATATCGAACAAATACTTTAAAATGCAGACAAAGTTGCAGCGTTCTACCGGCCATAATATATAATATATTTAACAGGAAGGCTTGAAGTTACTCAGTCCCTATGGACGTTTCGAAACTTACGCACTAACATGCGGATTATACAGGTAAACATTGATTCGCTTAAATGCGCTTAAATGGGGTTGGCACTGTCGGCGTGGCGCTAGTATCGGTTGGTTCCCCTAACGTCAATGTCAAGCTTCTGTGTTACCAGTACGGTGTGTTCAATCGCCAGTCAAATGCTGTGTGTTATAAAAAACCGCTGCCAGAAAATACAAAATTAAGTTGTTTAGTCGTTTCATTACATAACATTATATCACACACACGAAAAATTACATTTGTTGTTTAGTAAATAAATTCCGATAACCAATTATCACAGAAAAAGTCCCAGAAGTTAGTCAATCATTGAAAGTGGCAACTGGATGAAGGAACCAAATGCACGTGGCGCCACCTATGCTTTCACCGGCCAACCCCATTGTCCTTATGATTATAGAACGGTAAAAATATGGTTATGATATAATGCGATATGCGGAATTTGGATGGCGATGATTTTACTTATGGTTTTATTTGTATTTGGAGAAGAGTAAATTATGTAACAGGTTTTTATATTTACTAAGTAACTTATTAAAAATGTCTAAATTTAATTTGTTTAGGAGTTGCGAGCAGTTCTACAAGTTATTGCATTTTTTTTTGTTGCCCAAAGTGTTTAATATTTATGCTTTCGGAACGCACCTTTTTTCGTTGCGCGACTCGGACCGCGAGTGATCGGAACGGAACTAGCAGCTGTCACTTGTATAGAAACGTGATGACGAGTTAGAGGTTACTTTTTTGCACATGGCATTCGGGCCTTGGCTGTATTTTTATTAGTAATAATTGTCTAACACAGGTGTCGGGCCTGGTCGGAGTGTTAATTGTAATAATCATCACGGAACAATCGTCCCATCATCGGGAAATAAGTAGATTCACGTCATCGGCGTGAGTGCTTCGTGTTGTGAAGGGACGAAGTGATTCGGGGATCAATTCGTCGCATTCGGACAGCGACCCTTCGTGTCGGCAAGCAACACGACGGCGATAGCATCGGGCTACGACGAGAGTAAGATTCGACTCCTCTCTCCCCACCCTTGTGCTCCTCATCCCGTGTTCCTGCCTCGAATTGAGCTTTCGAATTACGGTCCACGGAGTCAAAGGTCAGTACTCCTGGTGAAAACCAACCCTACCACAAGATTCCGCGCCCTGTCGGTTGGGGCGTGGAATTTAATCATTTTGGTAGCAGGCGCGGTTTCCTAGTAGGAAATCGATTCACGGACGGTTGTAGGGTTGTTTTTTTGCCACATTGTAGTTGGGAGAAAAGGGTATCTTAGATTGATCGGCAATCAGTTTGTGAGTGAGTCTTGTGGTCGGTATACCACAATTAAAGTTCATTTTCGGTTAGTGAACGTATAATTGACGATTTAGTTAACAATTATTATAAAGTTGTAGTCGGAAACTACTCGGTGTGCATAAGGAACAGTAATTCAGTCGGACTATAGTATTGCAGTCGGGTTCCATAGTATTGCAGTGTTATTTCGGATTACAGAGCAGGGTCAGGCTATTTAAGGGGTATTAAGCTGATTTTGCTGACCTCAAAAGAAGTGTGGGTCATATCGGAGGTGCCACTACTAGATTTTTTTTTTTTTTTTAATAATACCTTTTTGTGTGTTATTTGTATTGTACCATATGGTGGCATTCTTTAATTGATTTAGAGTGTATAGTTATAAGGTGTATGTATGTAGGGCGACCATATTAAATATTTCTTAGGATTTAATTGTTTTAGTGGTTGCCTTAGTTTTGACAACTTAGTTTTAATTTCTGTGCCCAGCGCTGACGGGCAAGTGCTGGTCTCTGGCTATACTTAGTTCGGTAGTGAAGTATAAGACCAGAATCTATTAAATCGGTAAACATGGCACCTTCGCCCTTGACGGTACTGCGGCATGGTGTCCGTGAGGAAATGAGATGGCTCGCCCATACTCATAAGTATGTGGAGCGACCAGATATGGATGATGTCCTGCTCAAGCGTGTGGAGGACGCAATGACACGCGTCGGGAAGGTGTGTCGGCTGGCTGCGGAGGCTGAAGCTCTCGGGCTTACTGATGAAGCCTCGGTGGCTGCAGTGAAACAGCTCTGCGCGGATGCTGACCAAGCGATGGAATGCTTGGGTGACATCGCGCGTCGCGCGGAGAAAATTAGGCGGTCACGAAGGAATAACCGTGGGGAGGGTAACGGAGACCCACCCCCGAAGGGTGTTGTTGGACGGCTGCCACACCTGGAGATTCCGGCCTTCAGTGGGGCAATTGATGAGTGGCCGGCCTTCATCAATTTATTTGATAGCTTGGTCCACGGTCGGGACGACCTGGACAACGCCTACAAGTTGGCCCAACTATTGATGGCTCTGCGGGGTGAACCGAAGGAGTTGGTCGGTCACCTAACGGTCACGGCGGGCAATTATGAGATAGCCAGGTCCATATTGTTTGACCGCTACCAACACAAACGGCGGTTGGTTGATGCGCAGCTGGGGAAGCTGTTTAGCATCCCTAAAGTAACCCGGGATGTTGACATCCGAGTACAGGTGCTCAACCCTGTGCTGGTGGCCACGAAGGCCTTTCAGAACCTTGGTCTTCCGGTAGACCAATGGTCATACATTGTTTTGTATATGGTTTTGTCACGGTTGCCTGCAGCTGTTCAAAGTCGGTTTGAACAGCTGCATGGGGGCAGTGGCACGGAACTGCCCACGCTCATCCAATTGACGGATTTTTGGAGGGTGAATGCAGGCGATGTGACACACTGGACACGGAGGCCAGTGTGCAGCGCCAACCCGCGCGGATGCGGGAGGGGCCGCGCCCCCCGCCCCCACGGGGGGGTGGGCGGTCGAAACAATTTGGCGTTTTGAATGCCGCGCCGTCGGGTGACGGCTGTGTGCACTGCGTCAGTGCCGGTCATGAAGTGACCAGTTGCGCCAACTTTAAGGCGCTCGGGGTAGCTGCCCGCAGGAAGATAGTCTTCCGCCACCGATTGTGTTTCGGTTGTTTGGGGCCGCACACGCTGAGCGAGTGCTCGCGCGCGTTCCCCTGTGAGTGCTGTGGTGGCAAGCACCACATCGTGTTGTGCCTGAATCGGTCAGGCCCTTCGGACGGTCACCAGGGCCGGACTCAGGTTGGTCGGCCACAGGGCCCAACCAGGGCCGGACCCAGTCCCCCTCCGGGCAACGGGAGTCACCAACGGGGTGACTGGCCGCGGACGGGACCCCCCCCGAGGGGAAGGGGGCAGAGCGGGGGGTAACATGCGGGATAGCCGGGGTTCGGTCGCCGCTGTCCACGGTCAGCGAGGACATCGGGTCGCTGGCTCAGCGAGGCCACGAGGCCGGCCGCGTGTTACGGGCGGGTGTCAGATGGCACCTATGAGTGGCGCGAAGGCTGGGAGCCCACCACCTTGTGCGCCACCCTGCCCGTCGCTCTGGGAGGCGAACAGGGAGGCGAACAGTCGGATGTCGCCCCCATTCCTAGAGCGCCCCAGGTTGGATCCGCTCTCCCCCATCCATCCACGGTGGCCACCGGGCACACCGTACACCGTCCGGTATGGTCGGATACCGGGACAGCGAGGGGCCTATTATGCGGGTTGGGACCCCTTGATGTACATACGGTCTGATATGCCACCGACATATCAGCAGCCGAGTTACTCCACGGCCGACGGAGGTCTCAGCGGGTTCGGATCCCGCGGAGGTTCCCGCTAGGGACACGCCGCCCACTTACAGGGTGCCGCCACTCCACAGACGGTCATGCTCCCCACCGCCTCTGTGATAGCGTGGAGTTCGGACGGCAAATCTTGTGTGGAACGAGCACTATTGGACTCGGGGGCCCAGGGGTGCTTAGTCTCGTGCAACCTTGTAAGACGGTTGGGCATTTCGGTAAGGGAGTATCCACATTCCATTCGGGGAATTGGGAACACGGAAGTCGGTTCCGTTAAGGGAGTATTTCGGATTACTCTCTCGTCACGGGTGGATTCATCGGTGAATCTGACGGTCACGGCATTAGTCATGCCTAATGTGATGGGCTCACACCCTCATGTACGGTTGTCGCCCTCGGTGCGACAGTTGGTCGCTGGGTTGTCACTGGCTGACCCGGAGTTCGATATTCCGGGCCCAGTAGACATTTTATTGGGTGTCGATGCCTTGGGATACCTGTTAGTGCCAGGTGTCCACGTGTTGCAGGCGACTGGTCTGGTTTCGGTCAACACCAGACTGGGCCATGCGGTAATGGGTCCGGTCATGCCGGCTGCCCCACGCCTATCGACTCGTAGTCCCTTATTCGGTTCTGTACTCTCGGAGGTGATACAGAAGTTTTGGGAGGTGGAGGAACCACCTACGGTCCGCCGGTTGGACCCGGTTGAAGAAGAGTGTGAACTGTTTTATCGGAACAATACTGGTCGCCTTCGGTCAGGTCGATTTCTCACACGTCTTCCATTCCAGAGTGATCGCCCACCGCTGGGCAGTTCACACCATGCAGCCGAGACGCGACTTCTGTCGATGGAACGACGCATGAAGCGTGACGGGATTTTCCGGCAGAAGTACGTCGACTTCATGCGAGTCGCTCGGCCACATGTCGGTTTCGGGTATCGACTGGAAGCGTGAAGACCACTGCTTCCTGCCCCATCACGCGGTCTTGAGGACCCCGGAGGGCAAAATACGGGTAGTGTTCGATGGATCGGCATCAACATCTAACGGCATGAACCTGAACCAGTGTTTGCATTCAGGGCCGAAGTTGAACCATGACATCGCGGATGTTATCACACGGTTCCGTCGACACAATGTTGTGTTTGTAGCTGACATCCGGATGATGTTTAGACAGACGGTCATTCACCCTGACGATAGACGGTATCAGCTGATACTGTGGCGAGAGAGCCCAGATCAGCCCATCAAGGTGTACGAGCTGAACACCAACACGTACGCGCTACGGTCTAGTCCTTATTTGGCGATTCGCACTCTGCGGGAGTTAGCGGATCGAGAACGGTTAAATTTCCCTAGAGGAGCAGCAATCCTGGAGCAGGATCTCTACGTGGACGATATCTGTACCGGTGCAGATTCCGTAGAGGAGGCGCTCGCTCATCGGGACGAGCTAGTTGAGCTCCTACGGGGTGGAGGTTACGAGCTCCGGAAATGGATGTCGAACTCTCCAGAGTTACTGTCTGGTCTTCCGGATGACTACCAGCAGGATCCCCACATTTTTGAAAACTTGGAAAATCCAAATATGTTGTCGGTATTAGGCGTCCAGTACCAGCCGGTGTCAGACATGTTTTCGTATCGGGTCGAGTTGGACTCCCCGAAGGTCTGGACGAAACGGAACGTCCTTTCAACGGTGGCTAGGACATTTGATCCAAACGGGTGGATCACCCCGGTAACATTTCAGCTCAAGTGTTTTATGCAGCAATTGTGGTCTGCTGAGCTGAAATGGGACGACCCGATCGGCGGGTCATTGAGCTCAGAGTGGGACTCGTTCTTTTCGACCCTCCCTGGCATCAATCGGATTTCACTGCCACGGAGGTTGGTCCCCACCAAACGATACACCGCCACCCTGCATGGGTTTTGCGATGCCTCGGAGAAGGGCTACGGAGCTGCGGTATATCTGCGTACGGTCGACTCCTCGGGGGAGGTTGATGTGCGGTTGGTCATGGCCAAGAGCAAGGTTGCGCCGTTGCGCACTCGCCTGACCATTCCCAAGTTAGAGCTTTCGGGAGCGGCTCTCCTGACTCGTCTGCTCAACCACACGATGACGGTTCTTCGTGGGTCAATAGCGTTGGAAGATACGGTCTACGCTTGGACGGACAGCCAGATCGTGTTATGCTGGCTGAAGGCTTCAGTTCACAAGCTGGAGATATTTGTGGCGAATCGGGTTTCGCAGATTTTGAATTCGGAGGTTCCCTTAATCTGGAGACATGTTCCAGGGGAAATGAACGCAGCAGACTGTGCGTCTCGTGGGTGTCACGCTCCGGAGTTGGTTGGACATCCCTTGTGGTGGGGTCCAAAATGGTTGACTCAAGCCGAATCGGATTGGCCAATGAGTCCACGCGTTACCTCGGCGAACGGCGCCTTGACAGTCGGTGTCTGTACGACGCAACCAGAGCCGGAAGAGGAGTTCAGCCTGCTGGAACGGTACAGCTCGCTCGACAAGCTGGTCAATGTGACCGTCTGGATCTTCCGATTTGCGCGGAATTGTCGCAATTCTGAGGCGCAACGGGTGCGGACACAGGTCCTGACACCACGGGAACGGAACCATGCGTTGTTCGCATTGGTACGGAACGTGCAGACTGTGCACTTTAAGTCCGAATTGGACATTCTGAGACGCGGACGCGTCCAACTGAAGGGAGCTGTGGCTCGACTCAACCCGTTTATTGACCCTCAAGGATTGCTGAGGGTAGGAGGTCGGCTGCGGAATGCCAACCTGCCTTATGCGGCTCGCCACCCGTTGTTACTCCCTAGGAAAGGGAACTTGGTCGAACTGTTGATACAGGATCGACACATTCGGAATGGGCATATCGGATGCCACGCCTTGATGGCGTTTCTCCAGCGCGAGTTCTGGATTCTATCGGGAAGACGCTTAGTGCGTAGCGTCGTATTTCGGTGCCTGCCTTGTTATCGGGCCAAGGCGGCTACGATGCAGCCCCAGATGGGCGATTTGCCCTCGGATAGGGTTAACGAAATCCGGCCCTTTGCGGGTGTCGGAACGGATTTCGCGGGACCATTCATGGTCAAGTCTTCACAGCTACGGAACGCCAGATTAGTGAAGGCATACCTGTGCGTCTTCGTGTGCTTGGCCGCGAAGGCAGTCCACTTGGAGGTGGTCAGTGACCTCACTACAGAGGCATTTATCGCATGTCTAGATCGGTTCGTCTCACGAAGGGGCCTCCCGACATTAATCCGTTCGGACAACGGCACAAATTTTGTCGGAGCCAGGCGATATCTGCAGGAGGTCACTCAATTCCTGAACGGTAACCAGGACGCCATCGGTACGGCTTGCTCCCGACGAGGGATTGAATGGGTTTTCAGTCCGCCGGGATGTCCTCATTGGGGAGGAATTTTTGAGGCTGCGGTTAAATCGGCTAAGTCGCACCTGACGAGGATCATCGGTGAGACCTCTCTACGCTTTGAAGAGCTTGCGACGCTGTTCTGTAAAATTGAAATGACACTGAACTCGCGTCCGTTGTGCCCGCTCAGTTCGGATCCAAATGATTTGGAAGCGTTGACGCCGGGTCACTTCCTGATAGGTCAGCCCCTTAACGCCCTGCCAGAATACCCATTCGGTGATGTTAAGTTAAGTCGGTTAACTAGGTGGCAGATGTTGCAGCAGATGGCTCAAGATTTTTGGAAACGGTGGTCCCTTGAGTACTTGCACATCTTGCAGCAGCGCCTTAAGTGGACTGACCGGACGAGCCCCCCTCAAGTCGGTGATTTGGTGCTGATTAAGGATGCGAACCGCCATCATTGAGATGGAGACGAGGACGGATCGTCAAATTGTACACGGGTCGGGATGGCACGCCTCGATCAGCAGAAGTCGAGGTGGGGGACTCGGTCCTCAAGAGAGCGGTCGCAACACTTTCTCGCCTTCCTATTGATTAGGGACAGGTTCGGGCCTGTCCGGGCGGGTGACTGTTTAATATTTATGCTTCGGAACGCACCTTTTTTCGTTGCGCGACTCGGACCGCGAGTGATCGGAACGGAACTAGCAGCTGTCACTTGTATAGAAACGTGATGACGAGTTAGAGGTTACTTTTTTGCACATGGCATTCGGGCCTTGGCTGTATTTTTATTAGTAATAATTGTCTAACACAGGTGTCGGGCCTGGTCGGAGTGTTAATTGTAATAATCATCACGGAACAATCGTCCAATCGTCGGGAAATAAGTAGATTCACGTCATCGGAGTGAGTGCTTCGTGTTGTGAAGGGACGAAGTGATTCGGGGATCAATTCGTCGCATTCGGACAGCGACCCTTCGTGTCGGCAAGCAACACGACGGCGACAGCATCGGGCTACGACGAGAGTAAGATTCGACTCCTCTCTCCCACCCTTGTGCTCCTCATCCCGTGTTCCTGCCTCGAATTGAGCTTTCGAATTCCGGTCCACGGCGTCAAAGGTCAGTACTCCTGGTGAAAACCAACCCTACCACAAGATTCCGCGCCCTGTCGGTTGGGGCGTGGAATTTAATCATTTTGGTAGCAGGCGCGGTTTCCTAGTAGGAAATCAATTCACGGACGGTTGTAGGGTTGTTTTTTTGCCACATTGTAGTTGGGAGAAAAGGGTATCTTAGATTGGTCGGCAATCAGTTTGTGAGTGAGTCTTGTGGTCGGTATACCACAATTAAAGTTCATTTTCGGTTAGTGAACGTATAATTGACTATTTAGTTAACAATTATTATAAAGTTGTAGTCGGAAACTACTCGGTGTGCATAAGGAACAGTCATTCGGTCGGACTATAGTATTGCAGTCGGGTTCCATAGTATTGCAGTGTTATTTCGGATTACAGAGCAGGCTCAGGCTATTTAAGGGGTATTAAGCTGATTTTGCTGACCTCAAAAGAAGTGTGGGTCATATCGGAGGGGCCACTTCTAGAAATATAGTTTTTTTTTAATAATACCTTTTTGTGTGTTATTTGTATTGTACCATATGGTGGCATTCTCTAATTGATTTAGAGTGTATAGTTATAACTATGTGGTCCACAGGGCGACCATATTAAATATTTCTTAGGATTTAATTGTTTTAGTGGTTGCCTTAGTTTTGACAACTTAGTTTTAATTTCTGTGCCCAGCGCTGACGGGCAAGTGCTGGTCTCTGGCTATACTTAGTTCGGTAGTGAAGTATAAGACCAGAATCTATTAAATCGGTAAACATGGCACCTTCGCCCTTGACGGTACTGCGGCATGGTGTCCGTGAGGAAATGAGATGGCTCGCCCATACTCATAAGTATGTACTGCTCAAGCGTGTGGAGGACGCAATGACACGCGTCGGGAAGGTGTGTCGGCTGGCTGCGGAGGCTGAAGCTCTCGGGCTTACTGATGAAGCCTCGGTGGCTGCAGTGAAACAGCTCTGCGCGGATGCTGACCAAGCGATGGAATGCTTGGGTGACATCGAGCGTCGCGCGGAGAAAATTAAGCGGTCACGAAGGAATAACCGTGGGGAGGGTAACGGAGACCCACCCCCGAAGGGTGTTGTTGGACGGCTGCCACACCTGGAGATTCCGGCCTTCAGTGGGGCAATTGATGAGTGGCCGGCCTACATCAATTTATTTGATAGCTTGGTCCACGGTCGGGACGACCTGGACAACGCCTACAAGTTGGCCCAACTATTGATGGCTCTGCGGGGTGAACCGAAGGAGTTGGTCGGTCACCTAACGGTCACGGCGGGCAATTATGAGATAGCCAGGTCCATATTGTTTGACCGCTACCAACACAAACGGCGGTTGGTTGATGCGCAGCTGGGGAAGCTGTTTAGCATCCCTAAAGTAACCCGGGATGTTGACATCCGAGTACAGGTGCTCAACCCTGTGCTGGTGGCCCCGAAGGCCTTTCAGAACCTTGGTCTTCCGGTAGACCAATGGTCATACATTGTTTTGTATATGGTTTTGTCACGGTTGCCTGCAGCTGTTCAAAGTCGGTTTGAACAGCTGCATGGGGGCAGTGGCACGGAACTGCCCACGCTCATCCAATTGACGGATTTTTGGAGGGTGAATGCAGGCGATGTGACACACTGGACACGGAGGCCAGTGTGCAGCGCCAACCCGCGCGGATGCGGGAGGGGCCGCGCCCCCCGCCCCCACGGGGGGGTGGGCGGTCGAAACAATTTGGCGTTTTGAATGCCGCGCCGTCGGGTGACGGCTGTGTGCACTGCGACAGTGCCGGTCATGAAGTGACCAGTTGCGCCAACTTTAAGGCGCTCGGGGTAGCTGCCCGCAGGAAGATAGTCTTCCGCCACCGATTGTGTTTCGGTTGTTTGGGGCCGCACACGCTGAGCGAGTGCTCGCGCGCGTTCCCCTGTGAGTGCTGTGGTGGCAAGCACCACATCGGGTTGTGCCTGAATCGGTCAGGCCCTTCGGACGGTCACCAGGGCCGGACTCAGGTTGGTCGGCCACAGGGCCCAACCAGGGCCGGACCCAGTCCCCCTCCGGGCAACGGGAGTCACCAACGGGGTGACTGGCCGCGGACGGGACCCCCCCCCGAGGGGAAGGGGGCAGAGCGGGGGGTAACATGCGGGATAGCCGGGGTTCGGAGGCATTTATCGCATGTCTAGATCGGTTCGTCTCACGAAGGGGCCTCCCGACATTAATCCGTTCGGACAACGGCACAAATTTTGTCGGAGCCAGGCGATATCTGCAGGAGGTCACTCAATTCCTGAACGGTAACCAGGACGCCATCGGTACGGCTTGCTCCCGACGAGGGATTGAATGGGTTTTCAGTACGCCGGGATGTCCTCATTGGGGAGGAATTTTTGAGGCTGCGGTTAAATCGGCTAAGTCGCACCTGACGAGGATCATCGGTGAGACCTCTCTACGCTTTGAAGAGCTTGCGACGCTATTCTGTAAAATTGAAATGACACTGAACTCGCGTCCGTTGTGCCCGCTCAGTTCGGATCCAAATGATTTGGAAGCGTTGACGCCGGGTCACTTCCTGATAGGTCAGCCCCTTAACGCCCTGCCAGAATACCCATTCGGTGATGTTAAGTTAAGTCGGTTAACTAGGTGGCAGATGTTGCAGCAGATGGCTCAAGACTTTTGGAAACGGTGGTCCCTTGAGTACTTGCACATCTTGCAGCAGCGCCTTAAGTGGACTGACCGGACGAGCCCCCCTCAAGTCGGTGATTTGGTGCTGATTAAGGATGCGAACCGCCATCATTGAGATGGAGACGAGGACGGATCGTCAAATTGTACACGGGTCGGGATGGCACGCCTCGATCAGCAGAAGTCAAGGTGGGGGACTCGGTCCTCAAGAGAGCGGTCGCAACACTTTCTCGCCTTCCTATTGATTAGGGACAGGTTCGGGCCTGTCCGGGCGGGTGACTGTTTAATATTTATGCTTCGGAACGCACTTTTTTCGTTGCGCGACTCGGACCGCGAGTGATCGGAACGGAACTAGCAGCTGTCACTTGTATAGAAACGTGATGACGAGTTAGAGGTTACTTTTTTGCACATGGCATTCGGGCCTTGGCTGTATTTTTATTAGTAATAATTGTCTAACACAGGTGTCGGGCCTGGTCGGAGTGTTAATTGTAATAATCATCACGGAACAATCGTCCAATCGTCGGGAAATAAGTAAATTCACGTCATCGGAGTGAGTGCTTCGTGTTGTGAAGGGACGAAGTGATTCGGGGATCAATTCGTCGCATTCGGACAGCGACCCTTCGTGTCGGCAAGCAACACGACGGCGACAGCATCGGGCTACGACGAGAGTAAGATCGACTCCTCTCCCCCCACCCTTGTGCTCCTCATCCCGTGTTCCTGCCTCGAATTGAGCTTTCGAATTCCGGTCCACGGCGTCAAAGGTCAGTACTCCTGGAGAAAACCAACCCTAACACAAGATTCCGCGCCCTGTCGGGTGGGGCGTGGAATTTAATCAAAAAGCATTTGGCTTCTATCGGCATATGTTAATAACTTGTACTGGTACAGTCATTCTTGATGCGTTTTTTTTTGTAAAAGTTACACGTTGACATTTGTCAAAGGCTAGACATATTTTGTTATCTGAGCAGAATTGGGAAAATCAGTTAAGGTCTTCTTGAAAAAGGGTACAATCCTATTTAGAATTAATGTTCCTGTAAACCTTTAGAGCATCTGCAAAAATGGATTTTGAGTTCATACATGATGGAAATATTCACAAATTTCATTAATAAATAGGATGTATTGTAAAGGTCGTAAGATTGACCCCTGGGTCACCCCAGAGGGTTTCCTGTGTTTACATGAGACCTTAGAGATATGGCCATTGATAACAACAGCTTGGAGTCTATTACTAATTTAGGAGGCGAACCATCGCAAAAGATCGCCGCGGATCATATTAAAAGCTAGTTTGCGGAGCAGCAGTAGATGTTCGACTTTATCAAATGCCTTACGGAAATCTGCATATATGACGTCTATTTGACGCTTGTCATGATGTATATTGATGCTTCACCTAAGCTACCGCAGCATTTTTCCCTATGTGCAAATCAGTATTTTTGATGTGCAGTTTAATATTTCCCTGTTCAAATTAGTTTCATAGCACTAATTTCTAGAAATGCTTATTCCCGTTATACGTTTGATTTTTATTATCATGGCATAAGGTTCAGGATCGTGATGGCTCGCGCGCAAGCGCGGTAATGAGCCGGATAAAACAGCCAAAGATTTCATAAAATAAAATGAAAAGTAGCACAGTATTTTTTTAGCATGGCTCTTTCCCATCCAGTAACACTGTTAATAGTTTGTGTGTGAACGGTACGTAATCCCCATGTTGTTGTTGGATGTTGTTGTTGTTGTCCCCGGTGTTGGATGTTTTTATGTGTGTGACGTCGCAGTTACGAGACTAGGATACTAGTGTGGGGCCGGGAGCAATGTATGTGCCTATATGTAAATGTTTGTTTGTAACATTCCCGTCGGAGCATGTGCTTCTGATTTGCTCTTCGTTTGAAATGATCGGTGAATGAAGTAGTGAACAGTGTAGTTACCTTGATGGCGAGCTCTCCGCCGCGGTGCTGGTTGACGGCGGCGAGCGCCAGTCCGCCGCGCGACAGACGTAGGTACGGCGAGTCCTGCACACAGACGCAGACATGCGTATGCTGTTACTGTGTTACTAACAATCTATATAAATCAAAAGTTATATAAATACCATCAAAGTCCCCAACGAAAGGCACGGGCCTTTACCCAGACACGAGTAACCTTTAGCCATGCTCCAACACGCTGGCTCAGAAGGGATTGATTGATTTGGAGGGGTGTCAGAAGTTTTCATGCCTATAGCTTAACATGTTATCCGAAGCATATAAGCAAGTAAAAATGCCACATAGACACAGACTGCCACTCGGCTAGATGTCCCGCTCGGCCACGGGCACTTCCTATCTATACTAACAATCTAACATACGTATTTATTTAAAATCTATATAAGTCATTGAAATACCTGACAAGCTGACAGGCCAACCCCTGGCCAACAAAAACTCGAAGGACGATTCTCATCCGATGATGTTCAGAGCGATTATCAGACATGTAGTTTAGGCCACTTCCACACCGGGTCGGTAAATTTTCGGTTCGACATTATGAGAGTGGTGAGTAAGCGATGCTGAGCCGCGAGACGGACCTGGGGCGGGGGCGGGCGGGAGCAGGCGGGACGGGGGAGAGGCAGGCCATTCTGTACAGATGCTATACAGAGGCGCGCATCACGAGCGTAGCTAGCTAGTGATTCTACGTCTGTATATAGTGATCTACGTAGTATAGTCCTGAGTGAACGAGGGAATCGAAGGCACGAGATTCAAATAACTTTGGTCTCGTGTTGTACATACAACTTTTCATCTCAGCAATGGGAACATACCAAATAGGAGAACGAAAAATACAACATTCACAGTGGAATTATAATAAAACAAAAAACTCGACTTTTCAATCTTTCAGTTTCTTTTTTATTCATCCCTTATTTAGAAACCATATCAAATCAAATCAAATCAAATCATTTATTTGTGAAACATAGGTAGGTAGTAGGATATGTACATTCAGGTGTTATAAAAATATTATGTATCTCTATGTCTAGCCATCGGGCATACAAATATTTCATGCAAATGTAGGTAAGTACATATTAATAGTTTTAACAGAAAAATCAATTGGATTCATATTACATTACATTTGTCAAATATTACCATAAACTTACAAGTTATTATCAAAAAGGTAATCTGATATGGAGTAATATATTTTGTTGATTAGAAGCTTACGTAATTCCCTTTTAAATTGCAATATGTTGTCGACATTACGTATATTATCAGGTAATCTATTAAATATTTTTGGTGCCATACCAAAAATACTGTTTTTAAATAATGCTGTATGGTGTTGGGGCATACTAATTTTGTTAAGGTGTCTTTTGCTATTAATTTTAGTGTATAGATGCATGTTCGTCTTGACAAACATAGCTACCTCAAGAATATATAGGGATGGCACTGTCAGAATATTGAGCCTCTTAAAATGTTGTTTAGCGCTATCTCTACGGCAAAGACCACATACGGCCCTGACACATTTTTTTTGTGCAATTAATACAGATTCTTTACCTACTGAGTTACCCCAAAAAATTATTCCAAATCTTAGTGTAGAGTCCACATAGCCATTATATGCCATCAGTACAGCTTCTTTACATACAGTTTTTGATAGTTTGTATAGGGCATATGCAAATGTATGCAATTTTTTACAAACTTTATCCATCTGTGTTTTCCATTTGAGATTTCGGTCAATGTAAATTCCCAGAAACTTTGTTACCTCCGTTTGTTCAACACGTTGTCCTGAGTAAGTTATGTCCAGATTCTTAATTGTATTATTATTATTATTTAGAAAATTTATTATTTTGGTTTTACCAATGTTAACTACAAGATTATTTTGCTCAAGCCAGTAAATAATTTTATGTAGAGAATTATTAATTTCATCTTCAAATTTATTTGGATCGTCGCACGGTATAATAACCGTGCTGTCGTCGGCAAATAGCACCATAGGATGCTCTACAACATTGGGTAGATCGTTGATGTAAGCTAAGAAGAGCAATGGGCCCATCACACTGCCTTGTGGTACTCCTTGCTCTATGTCTCTAGGTTTTGATGTGTAGGTTTGTTCCATTTTTGACATCGTACATATCTTATTTATCTGTGTCATTTGCTGTCTTTTATTTAGGTATGATTTTATAAGTTCTATCGCGTTCCCCCTTATTCCATAATTCTGTAATTTACTTATAAGGTTGTCATGTCTTACAAAATCAAAGGCATTGCTCATGTCCATGAATATAGTCACTACTGGATTTCTTTTGTCTATGTTAGTAAAAATCTTAATAAGAAAATCATAGATAGCCATGTTTATGGTCTTATTTTTTCTGAACCCTTTTTGTTCCGGCGCAAATAGATTCTGCTTTTCAAAGTAACCGTATATATTTCTATAGATCACCTTTTCAAATATTTTTGCAAGAATGGGGATTAATGCTATAGGCCGATAGAAATTCATATTGTATTTGTCTTCCTTTTTAAATAATGGCTTGACAACTGCAATTTTCAGTTCATTTGGGATCTTCCCGTGTTCCATACATTTATTTATTATATGACACAGGACTGGGGAGATTATGAGAACAACATATTTTAAAACCTTAGTTGTTATTTCATCATAACCAGCGCTGTTCGTGTTCTTTAATGATTTAATGATTTGGAAAATGTTAAAGGATGTCACTGGGTTTAAAAATATTGAATTACAGGAATTGATTGAGTATAAATTATTATTGTTATTAGGAGATGTCAAGATAGATTCATTATTATTATTAGATGTCAAGTGAGGTTCACTTTTATTATTATTACATGTTAAAATTGCATTATAGTTATTCGTCCTCTTGTCAATTGATTTATTATTATTCGATATGTCAATAAAAAAGTTATTAAATGCTTCTGCTATTTCCATTGGATTTGTGATATTTTTACCATCTTTAGTGATTTTTTCAATATGAATATATGAAAAATGAAAAAATATGAAAAAAATCTCAAACAAACTTGCCAAAGGAATCTTTGGCAAGTTTGTTTGAGATTTTTTTATTACGTTCCAGGTTTCTTTACATTTATTATCAGCGTTTAGAATTCTATAGTTGTTTTGAGCTTTTTGTGTCAGTTTAATAATATTTTTTAGCTTTTTTGTATATACTTGAAAAACTTCTTTGTTTGCCAAATTTCGGTGTCGTCGATATTTCCACAGCAGTTCTCTTTTCCGCTTGCAGCATAGCCGAATTCCCTTGGACATCCATTTCTGTTTGCGCATTAAGGAAATTCTTACCTTTATTATAGGAAAACATAATGTATAGAGTAGGACGAACATGTCATAAAATTCCCTAAACGCATAAATAGGATCGTCGGATTCGAATACTTTATGAAAAGATAAGGAATTGAGGTGTTTCGCAAATTTTAACATATTCTCTTCACTATAGTCACGTTTCAGTACATGCCATTGTTTAAGAGAGTAACTTTTATTTACTGGGCATTTTAACAGTTGAGCGGAATGATCTGAAAGAGCGAATTCTATTACCTCACTCTTGCAACCACGAATATTGTGCATTATATTATCTAGACATGTCTTGCTGGCATATCTAGTAGGCTGATTGATTTCGATTTTGAGGTTGTAACTCATAGTTAACTGTTTGAATCGAGTGCTATTTTTATTAATTTTCAGCAAGTCTATGTTAAAATCACCACATAATATAATTTTTCTGTCGTTTTTGTACACAAAATCATGTAGAATATCGTTTAAAGCACAGAAGAAGGTTTCAAAAGACTTATTATCATATAAAGGGACTCTGTAGATACATATTATAATAATTTTATGATCAGTTAGTTCAATAGCACTGGCTTCGAATATATTACTGATATTGAATTTATCAATGCTTTTAATTTCTTTAAATTTATGAGGATTTTTAATGAGTATGCATGATCCACCATGTCGGTTTTTTCTACAAAAACATGAAGCCAATGTATGGTTAGGAAACGTCAATTGATTCTGGTCACTATCTATCATATTATGTTCTGTAATACATATTACATCTATATCTGTATTTCTGCCCTCAAGTTCGTTTAAATGTATCATTAGCTCGTCTGACTTCGTAATTAGACCATCTATATTTTGATGTATTAGATTTAACTTTTTATACACGAAAAAGCTGCCTACTATTGGTATTTCTGTCAATGTTTATTTCTTGTCTACATTTGATATCTTCAACTTCCACTAGTTCAGGATGGCACTCTTTGTTCTCCTCAATCTTATTGACATTGTGGTCCGGTTCTGTCTGGGTATATTGGTCGATTTGCTTGCTGTGGGTCATGTTAATAATGGTGCTTGTGGAATTAACTTTATGGTCTAGAAGTGATATTTCTCTTAAAATTAATGTACATAGTTGCATGTTATACATTCTCGGAGTCGGTCTAAATTGGTTGCTGTCCATTTCGATGAATGATAGGTTTATGTGCTGGCAGCATATAAACTTCAATTCGTAGTTAAGCTTCATTTTGTTTAGGTATTTGTTGTAGGGGATGTTGCAGACTATGACATTTGTTTTAGTTACCGTGTTAATCCAGCATTAGAAATCGAACTGAAATCTGTACGGATTAGTATCTTTGGTTCCTCCAAGCATTTCTACATAATCTTTTTCTGTCATTGTTGAAATCTCCTGTCTTCCCGATTTGACGACTTCTGTCATTGATGCACCTGGTTTACTATAGCATAT
The DNA here is from genome assembly GCA_949825045.1 of Argyresthia goedartella. Taxonomy (NCBI): domain Eukaryota; kingdom Metazoa; phylum Arthropoda; class Insecta; order Lepidoptera; family Argyresthiidae; genus Argyresthia; species Argyresthia goedartella. The sequence goes on along the minus strand of OX463827.1, from coordinate 1,465,726 downwards.
TACTATGTATTTTTCTCCAACTAATTCTTGTATGATATTACGAATATTTCTCCCTTGTTGATCAGCTATAATCATTATTCTACGTTTTTTCGGCTTAGTCTCTACATTGGGTTTCGTCAGTGGTGGCGTTCGCAACTCTACATTAGCCTTTTGTATTTGAGCTGTCGGCAGTACTTCAGATTCGTTTGTGAGTTCTATAAATGATTTTTCCAGCTCTCGACATACGGAATGTGAGTATTGTTTGTGTAAGCCTCTTGTAAGACTTAATGGTACCTGTCGGGACATTGTTCTATACGCCGGTTTGAAAGGAAATGGCATTGAGGATCTTGTTCGATTCCAAATCGATATTCGATCGATGGTTTCTGAACGGCCATTTTGAATTTGACGTTAGCTGCCAACCTAGCAGTTTTTTGACAACTGACAGACGAAAGCCCTCGCAAAGTAAACGCGTTTTGGTTAGGGTATTGAAATTAAATCGCAAGCCATCTGGAATGTATTCGGGTTTCCCTCAGGATTGTCTATATAGCTGAGTGTGTTGTGGTTCCCCGAACCAGATAAAGTTAGCATTTCCGTGGCCGATTGGTTTTTCCCACGTAACATAACCTGTGTTGGAACACTGTGCTCATCGAAGCTGGCCCGCCAGTCATAGGAGGTTGGCTGAAGAACCTGTCTACCAAGAAGAGCCTAGGGTGCACCCGGGCCTTGCAGAGAGACAGGAGGTTGACGGGACCGAAGCACAGACCAGGTTAGATCGACCCCAATTACCAGCTCGGTGAATCGCCGACGTTCACACTTCTTGGCAACTGATCGTTACGCTACCTCGTAGCTGATGGGCCCCTACGAGGTCATTAGGTGCCGAGAAGCCTGAACAGATCTTCTTGGTGTTTTAGTGGCATTAAGTATGTCTGTGCTTGTGACTTTCTTGTACAATTCTATATTTTTTTTGTATGTTTCATTTTCACATTTTAGGTCAAATACCTCTCTCACAAGTTAGGCAATTTCTTCGTTTGCACTCTCCAGGTTGGTCTTTAATTCATCCGCTTGATTTTTAAGATCTAATATCTGTGATCTGTCACATATTGAGAAGTCTGGTAGGCTAGTGGACAATGCGTTGTCAAAGAGTGTAGGGTTCAGGAACATATCAATTTCACTTAAGCTCTCGTTACTTGCACTCTTAGGTCTGTTAAGTCTTCTGATCGTCACATTTTCGTTGTTAGATTGCATCGTTATTGTTAAAAGTTAAACAAAAAGTTGATACTTAAAATTCACGAACTCGGGAATCGAACCCGAGTCGATTGGGTTTGAAGCACTGGTGTTGCACTTTACGCCATGGAAGCAATACCAATCGCGGCGAAAGTAGGTATTATAATCTCGCACAGCACAGGTGACCTCTGTTGGCAATTGGTGGTATCACGTAGTGTATTTTTTCCAGCAGGATGTGTTGCAGAAGTACTTTGGTCGGAGTTGCTTCTTTTGGTGTTAGGTGTCGCTACTGATGTATCGTGATGGCAATGACGGTTAAGGTACTGTTATCTTGATGTTATGTGAATGTGAGAATTGTTAATTTATTCACTATTTATGTATGACACTGGTTACTTTGGTCACTTTTATCTTTTGTGCAGATATGCTAATGTTATGGTCGTCACATTTACTAGGGTTTGCTAGATTTTACTGTCACTTTGCACTCACTTATAACCACTCTGTTATTTTATTGTTTGTACTGTTTTTTATCACTGGATAACAACTCCACGTCTCAATCGGTTTGTTATTTACCAAAAAATTCTGATTTTATATAATTTTAAGTAGATTTAGTTATTATAATGATTTTTTAACACGGAGCTCAATGTTTACGGCTATACTAGCGCCCTCTCTTAGACAGCCTCCTTAACCATTCGGCTAACGAGTGCTGTAGGTGATTATAAAGTGAAAAATGAAAAATATTAGACTCATGGTGGGACTCGAACTATGTCCAGCTTGCACAGTTTAGACAGCCTCCTTAACCATTCGGCTAACGAGTGCTGTAGGTGATCAGTTGAATATGGTCTTTGCATCCAATGTAGTTGAAGGTCGGAAGAGGTGCTTCTGTGCGTTATGTCGTTGGTGGACTTTGTACTGGCACGATATTGTCACTAGATTTACACAATTGTCTAAGCACGTTATGCCAATATTCACTGAGTTTTATGATATTTGTCTTGATATGACATTGCTTATCAATGCTTTTGTGTCCATGCACTCTTGTAACTGTTCACTGTTTCATTGTTTGTTGTTGTCTGGTAATATTATCTTTCTTCACTTAAATCACTGGTTTAGTCCGGTTTATATAGTTGATTTTATATTGTCTATACTTAATTAATATTATAACACAAAAAATAATAATTGATTAAGCTTAATTGTACCACTAATTATTTTTTAACACGGAGGAGCGTTTAAAGCGGTGTTAACTTAGTAGCACCCCCTGGCGGATAGGTTACCCGATAGGTTTAAAATAAAAATTTAAGACACATAATATGTCGCAAAAAACCGTCATATTTTGTTATACCCAGTGTCACTCTCACAGTTGAGGCGACTCTTAACGACACCTCTCAAGCTAAAATCCATTAAGCCGTTTAGGCTACAGAGCGTGCCAAAGAAATATACATACATACATATATACAATCGGTAAAACATCACCCTCCTTCTGGCGCAGTCGGGATAAATCAAATGACATTTTATAATTTTTCATGATAAACTTCGACTAATTTATTCCAAGAAATATTTATCTAATTGTATTATTTATCAATTAGAATGGCCAGGAGATAGAATAAAATAAGCTTGATTATCGGCGTACCAGCATTGTGTGACTGTGTTTTCGGTTTTAAGTTTGTTAATTATTGGTAGTGTTGCAAGCGCGTACATTGGCATTGCGAGTGGGTCTCCTTGGGTTACGCCTTCTCTGCTATATAGTCTTGTATCAGAATCGCGAAATACCAATTCAGCGTGGCCATTGTAAGTATTATAAAGAAAGCGGGCGCAGTGTGGCCAGTATATTCTTGCTTGCCAGAGGGCTAGTTGTCTATTCACAGCGTTAAAAGCATTGTTCGCGTCAACGAGGAGCATTCCCCAGTTTGAACCAGGTTGGCAATCTCTTTGGAAGACATCGGTCATGGCATGAATGGCGCCTTCGATGCCACTGCCCAGTCCACTGCAGAGCTGTGACTGGCCGCATGCTTCAGTGACTTCAGAGCCTGTTGCTAAGATCATGCATTTGGATAATATTCTTCGTAGGCATTCGCCGATGCCGATAGGTCTTACGCCTGGGAATTTGTCTAAAGCAACAAGTCGGCTTGACATTAATGCTTGTATTTGGGTCCAGGGTATGGTTTCGTTGCTAAGTTTCGTTGTGAGCTGCGCTACGGCTTCTCTTAAATGGGCGCTTGCTTGGCCGAAGCGGAGTAGGAAATCTCTCCAGTTTTCGGCTGTGCATCCAGTGGGGCTTCCGCCGCCGTGTAGTTTTCTCGCAACTGTTTCGACATGGTCACAAGTTATTTCGATTTCAAGGAGTGGTGGGAGTTTTGTGACGTCTTTGGGGAGAGTGAATAAAGCGGGATCTGGAGTATTAGGCGGGGGGTGCTTTTCTCTCAGCACATCACTGACGGTTTTACCGGATGGATCAACTTCAGTGTCTGGGTTTAAAACTTTGCTCGTGTCTTTTGTGAGGAGCCAGTTGAGCGCTTCCCGCGTTTTTCCATGTAGTATCAGTCGTGTGAATAATTTTGTTTCTTGGTCATTGTTGTTTTGTTTCCGGTTTCTTGTATTCCATATAGATTTATCTGCTTTGGTGGATTCCGTGATGAGTTCCTCGAAACGTTTGTCTGCCCAGAGTTTTAGGCGCCGATCGAGTAGTCTCAGTATATCTTTCATTTTTCTAACGTTTTTATCTCTTTGCAGTATGACCGCAGCAAAGGTTAATACGCGTTCAGAGGGGTAGGTTGATTTGGTTAGATGCTCAATTTCGTCGGCCAGAGTGTGTACGAATTTTCTACTGGCAGTACCGCATGGGAGGTCGTATAGCTTGCCATGAAGGTTACAGACGTTGTCCCAATGCCTTTGCCAGATGCCAGACTTGGGTTGGATGGCATTCAGGAATGGGGATCCGAAGGCTTCTTCCAAAGGTGACATTGGTGTTTGCCCATCGGTGGTAGTTTTAAGAGTAGCGGATGCTGATTGGTTTAGTACATCGTTGTGTGCTGATCTCATGTGACGCTGGAGCCCATTTTTCTTGAATTTCCTGGGGCATAGCGGGCATTCGGTGTCAGCTTGTGACATATGGGTGGGTATTTACTTACTTGAGCTATTTGCACTATAATTTTGTTGTTTAGCTCTCGGATAAGGGTAAGATTAATAAAAACAAGGGATTTTGTTGATAAATAAATGGGTCTAAAGGAAATAATATTAAAATTAAGTATTTTTGTGAAAAATATGTCTATTTGACGTGACAGCTGACCATAAAGAATTTGTATATCCTGTCATAAATCGCCTTCTCAACTATTTTGGAGAATATTGGTATCAGTGCTATGGGTCTACAGGGTTACAGGAAAAGTCGTGCTAGATCCGTTAAGGGCGTCGAGTACCCATCATTTCTGACTTATTTCACTCTGAAACACCCTACCCTAAACTTAACCCTTTTCAAGATATTCGACTTTTAATTTTTTTATTTAAAATTGCCGATTTTTAGGCTACTAAATTTAATTTTGTTTATTTTGTGTGTCTTATCATTATTATTATTGCATTTTCATATGTGTAATAAGATGATTTAGGACGTCAATCATTAAAACAGTGCATAAGTTAATTGAATAGGCCGTAGTAGACAAGTGAAAGTTAAGAAATTAAAAAATATATTAGAAAGTTTATTTTTCTCTAAGGGATATCTAAAAAAAATATTATGGCAGTTGTTCGGCAAATGTGTTTTAAAATATCTACGATTCATCAGCTATCTAACGAGGTATAACAATCTAGGGTTTTATTTAAATTCATTGAAAAAAACTTAGTTTCATAGGCGACAGTGGAGAAGAAAATTAATACTTAGCCCTAAAAAGTAAAATAAAACAATAGGTAAGTAAGCATGAAATTTCATTTTCATTGCCTCGCCGTCTTTTGTTCTCCATTGTTAGTTTGTTCAACCGGTGTCCTTATGAGAGGGTGGGGTTTAAATCAGGTTTTCACACAACTTTTTCTTACTCTACAGTTCATGTCTCAGCTATCTAACGAGGTATAACAATCTAGGATTTGTATTACATTTCGTGGATAATAAAAGTAGTTGGGACGCTCCAGGTAGCAGCTCTAACGGCCCCGCGCTTATTGTCCTTCAAGTTAAGACGCACCGTGCGAGCGAGACAAGTGACGATTTATGTAGGTGTGAATGAAAGAAAAAATGTGTAGAGACCGGTTAGGGCTGGAATACAACACGGGATATTGTTTTGGTTGTCAGTCTGCTTTTGTGCTTCGTACAGTAGATGTGATATCGTTTTGCTCTTTTTCTCGACTTGGCTGTGATTCTGGACTATTTCTTCTGATTTGTGACTACGTGCTTGTTAATGGGACTCCGATTAGTACTTGTGATACGGAAGTGTTGAAGATGACGTCCTACACACCTGAGGAATATGCTGACATGCTCATTTGTTACGGATACTGCGATTGTGTGTCTGCGCAAGCTCGCAACGAATACATAACTCGCTACCCCGGTCGTCGAGCGCCGGATGTAGCCGTTTTTGACAGAGTTTATCGAAGACTTCGAGAAACTGGCTCTGTTTTGAGACGAAATACAGACATGGGAAGACCACGAATTGTTGACGACGAAGAACAGGACAATGAGATACTGCAACGCTTTCGAGCGGATCCGACTACTTCCACTAATATTGTTGCCCGTGATCTGGGACTTTCGCAATGGAGAGTGTGGTTTACAGTGCATACTGCTGGCATATACCCGTACCATTACACGCCGGTACACGTTATTGAAGAAGGAGACCCAGCAAGAAGGTTGGACTTCTGCAGATTTATGGTACATGCTGACGTACAAGACCCAGATTTTCTAAGAAATCTCTTGTGGACAGATGAATCCAAAGGAGATGTGTTTTTTCGGTACTGATTTTTGAACCATAATCATATGCGGTTTTTCTGGTAGGGAAACGAATATAAATAATGCCTACGATATTTATTTTTTTATTAAAACCGCCATTTTTTATTAATTTTGAAAAAATGATTTGTATGGGTGGATTTATAACCTGCACCCTTTGCTTCGCTTTGCTTTGCTTGCTGGTTTCTGATCTCTGACCCGAAAGATTCTGTGGAATTCGGGGTAGAAATAATGTGAATACAACATAGTTTTTCAATGCAATGCAGTAATGCAAAGTAAATATCATGAATCCTCCGCTTCACACCCAGGCTCAGCTGTTAAATAATGTTCAGTTACGCCTAATACTTACGGAATATGGACCAGCTAATTCAAGCATTCTGTATTCGAGTCTGGTAGCAGACGCAGTACCCAGAAAACATAGATTCCGAGTTAGGCCATACACACAGGCAGTTTTTTTTATTATACCCTATCCAATATTAAAAACGACTTGACAGCTAACTTAAATCGTCGTAAAACCATAATAACATCCTCTTAACTGCTGATAGCAGTAATGGCGATGACAACTCTTCTGTTAGTTCAACTTAATAAAGAATTTCGATTCTTTCTGATTGTTTTCGTAACATCCGTAGTGTTTAAAGAGTAGATTTTATGAAGTTTTAAGTTAGCTATCAAGTTGGTTATTATCTTGGATAGAGTATACAAAACCATTTTTTAACACCCGTAGTCCGACAAAAACAAAAAGGTCAAAAGTAGAATATCACTGACCGACCACGAACGTGCGCAGTGAGCGGGGCGGCGGGCTATATTATTTATTACATTAACTATGTAGTTTTTTTTTTGTATTTTGATTTATCATAGTCTGTGACTTGTGTTTGTGTGTGAGTCTACTCGATTCCCAAAAATTGCGACTCGGCGACTCGGAACATCACTAATGGACAAGAAATGGTGACCTGTTGACATTGACGTGACATACCAGTGTTGCTATAATAAATTATTGTTCTGGGTGGCAGTTTTATTTAAAATAATAATTATTTTAAAATCACAAAAACTAAAAAACGGCGGTTTTAAAAAAATATCATGATATATATTTAGAATCCCCAGATTATATTCTTTCATATAAATACGGTTTTAGCTCGGTTCATGACTATTTTGAATAAAGTACCAACTCTCTAGGAAAAAGTACACATCTCCTTTGATAAAGATGGCATAACTAACTATCACAATGCCCATTACTGGGCCCCAAAACAACTAAGGAATCCCAATAAGAAAAGAGTGAAGGGGTCCCAACGAAGATTCAGCGTGAATGTGTGGATGGGCATTATCTCCAATCATTTGATTGGACCTTACTTTCTCCCGGACAATCTAGATGGGGAAAGCTACGAAAACTTCTTGAGAGGAGACTTGAGTGATTTGCTGGATGATCTGCCACTCAACTTGATCATGTGGTTCCAACATGATGGCTGCCCTGCCCATTTCAGGAGAAGTGTCAGGGACTGGCTGGACACAAATTATCCAAACAAATGTACAGGACGAGGTGGGCCGTTGCCATGGCCAGCAAGATGTCCGGACCTAACCCCCATGGATTTTCATGTGTGGGGGCGCATGAAAAGTCTTGTCTACAGCGAGCCAAATCCAGTTTCGTCTGTGGAAGAATTAAGAGAAAGGATTGTGGATGCAGCAAATCAAATGAGGACAACGTTGACCACTGGAGTAGTGAAGACTGGTCTCCGTAGAAGGATGCGACAATGAATACATTGTAATAAGAAACAGAGGCGGCCATGTTGAACATGAACTGTAGAGTAAGAAAAAGTTGTGTGAAAACCTGATTTAATAAATGACAACATGCTTACCTATTGTTTTATTTTACATTTTAGAGTTAAGTATTAATTTTCTTCTCCACTGTCGCCAATGAAACTAAGTTTTTTTCAATTAATTTAAATAAAACCCTAGATTGTTATACCTCGTTAGATAGCTGATGAAACGTAGATATTTTAAAACACATCTGCCGAACAACTGCCATAATATTTTTTTTAGATATCCCTTAGAGAAAAATAAACTTTCTAATATTTTTTTTTAATTTCTTAACTTTCACTTGTCTACCCGGCCTATTCAATTAACTTATGCACTATTTTAATGATTGACGTTCTAAAGCATCTTATTACACATATGAAAATGCAATAATAATAATAATAAGACACACAAAATAAACTAAATTAAATTTAGTAGCCTAAAAATTGGCAATTTTAAATAAAAAAATTAAAAGTCGAATATCTCGAAAAGGGTTAAGTTTAGGGTAGGGTGTTTCATAGTTAAATAAGTCAGAAATTATGGGTACTCCATGCCCTTAACGGATCTAGCACGACTTTTCCAGTAACCCTGTATAGCAGTTGATATCTTCCCTATCGTCTTTTTTAAAAACTGGTTTTACTATGGAAGTCTTGAGGCGATCAGGAAAGGTTCCGTGTTGTTAGTTAGCATAAGTTAGTCAAATGAGAGAGAATCGGTGCAATACTAATACTCACAGCTTTGATAATCTTTGTGGCTATACCATCGTCACCAGTACTGTTGGTGTTTTTAAGGGCTTTTATATATTTAAGAATGTCAAGGGGAGATGTGGGAGTCAGAAATATAGAATTATTTAGTAATGTCATAGTTAGTTTACCTGTTTTAGTAGTGTTAGTATTTGGTTGGACTTGGTCAATGAAATGATTATTAAAGGCTTGTGCTATTTGTTGAGGTTCTGTTATCGCTACTCCATTGCTTTGTATTATCGTTATGTTGTTTTGTGGTATATTATTTTTGGCTTTATTAATTACACTCCATGTTGTGTTACATTTATTATTTGACGTTTTGATGAGGTTATCATTTTGAGACTTTTGTGTAAGGTTGATGACTCGTTTTAATCGTTTTGTGTACTGTTTGAATTTATTTTTATTATCAGCAGTTGGGTTGAGTCTATATATCCATAATAGTTCACGTTTTCTTTTGCAACAACGTTTGATGCCCTTAGTAATCCACTTAGATTTAACGAGGATATGTTTTTTCCTCTTTTGAACAGGGAAGCAAAGGTCATAAAATAACACGAAGATATCGTGAAATAAGTTAAAGGCTTCATCAGGATCATTACATTCAAATGCCTCAGAAAAGCCAAGTTGAGTTATACAGGTTACAAATTTATGTAGGTTTTCATCACTATAGTCTCTTCTTTTGATGAAATAGTGTTGTAGGAGACAACTTTTTTTGACTGGGCATCTGAGGATCTGTGCAGAGTGGTCTGATATTGCAAGTTCTATGACTTGACCTACACTTCTTTGCACGTTGTGGGCAAAATTATCTAAGCACGTTCCACTGTCTGGACGAGTTGGTTCTTTAAACTGTAGTTTTAGATTGTAAGCTGATAGAAGTTGTATTAAAGTGTTCGCAGCATAAGAGTTTATTAACGTGTCAATGTTAAAGTCCCCCGCCACTATAACGTTCTTGTTTCTATAACATGTTTGACTTAGAACTATGTCTAGTGTTTCAAAAGACCTATTGAAACATTCCTTTTTCTTTTTTTCGCTAGGAACCCTGTACATAGATATAATAATAATGCCATGTTCTATTATTTCTATTCCACAACATTCGACAATATTAGGTAGACTGCATTTCTGGATATCTTTGATTTCTCTGAATTTACGAAATTTACTTATAATAATACAAGACCCTCCATTTCTTTTTTCCTACTGAAGTGTGCGGCCAAGATATAGTTAGGTATATTTATTTCAGAAGTGTCCACCGGTATCATATTATGCTCAGTGATACATATCACATCTATCTGACTATGTATACTTTTCAATTCATCTAATTGCACTGTAAGATAATCAGACTTGTTAATTAACCCATTTATGTTTTGGTGCAGAATATTTATGTTCTTATACACGAAAAAGATTATTATTGTTCGTGTTTGTACAGCTACGAGCTACCGAGCATATCTCATTAAGACACTGTTCAATCGAGCTCATCCCGTTTTGAAGTTCATGTGTTGTCAAAACCTCCATTGTTTGAACTTTCCTGGGCGATTTTTTGTGCATGACTTGCCGGGGGCGGCGATCCAGTGGTGAGGCGGCTTCTGTTAAACGGACTGCCTTCGGAGCACATCTTAAAATGTTTTTTTTTACTTGCTCCTGATTATTTTGTAAGATACATGATGCATATTACAAAGAAACACTTCACAAAATTGCAGCGAACACGCACAACGCAGGTCACAGATTAGTTGAGTAGAGTATTTTATATTAACATTACTTTATTCCAGGGGTCGAAACAGGTTCAGTGTTCAAAAATACTGATTTTACTGACCAGAAATCTAAAAAAACTGACGTTTACTGACCATCTGAACACTGACTTTTACTGACCATCTGAACTAACTTAAAATAAAAGTTTCATGTGGAATTAAAAAAATATATTATTGGCCTCCACCATCCCCTTAGCCAACCATCACCACCTTTTTATTATTAAAAAGTTTACAAATAGTTAACAGTTTTTAATATTTGTTAATAAGCAAATGACACACATCCAATCATGCAAATAATATTAAAAGTAAGAAAAAATAGATATTATGATTTCTTGAAGAAGTTAGTAATCAAAGCATCTTTTTATCTATAATTCTTCTTTAATTTTCTCCTCGTAGTCTTTTCTTTCTTTAACAGCGGCATCTAGTAATGTCTTGTCAAACCATCACTGGGCCCGGCTAAGAAAATTAGAAATGACTAGAAATTTATTTTTTGTTGACACAATCTAAATGTACCTATATTTAAAATGCTAATTTTAGTATGGGAAGACAGGGTTTTCTCTATGACCACCAACTCCAATCATCTCCCCTTTGGTCTCCTGGTGAAAGTAAGGAAGTTTGGTCGCGGTTGTGGGTGGCGAAAATGTGAAAAAGTGTTGCAACTGATGAAATGAATGGACTTGAAAGGTGGAACCCGAGCAACGCCGGGTTTGGCTGAGTAGGTATACTATAAGATTTATATTTTTTTAAGCAAAATCTAGAATGAAGAAGGTAGGCGTGAATAGGAATGACACAGACAGACAAAATTGTGACAGTAAAATAATTAATAAGGTTCCAAAAAAATATATGGAGCAATATATGTGTTGATCTCAAAAAACTGAAAAACTGACCATTTTTTCAAAATACTGATTTTTACTGACCATGCTAAAAAAACTGACTTTTACTGATTTTACTGACTAGTTTCGACCCCTGATATTCACATGCACACGTCCGATGTGCACTCGGTCGAGGTCGAGTCTCATCGAGTATGTTCTCATTGCTGAGATGAAAAGTGGCATGTGAAACACGAGAACAAAGCTATTTGCATCTCGTGCCTTTTGAGTCCCTCGCTCACTCAGGATTCTGACATAGGCGGGACCCTTTGGCACACACACAAACTTTCGCAATTATAATATTAGTGGGAATTTATGTTAAGTCAGGGTATAAGCTATATAAATTCCAAATTTGTCACCTTTGCGGCGGCGGCAGTGGAACGTGGTAGCAGCGGCGCGGGCGCATCGTCCAGCACGGCGGCGGCGGCGCATTCGGAGGCCGACAGCGAGCGCTTGAGACCGCGTGGGCCCGTGTCCAGCCGGGCGATCACTGCCGCTTGGATGTCGCTCTGAAACACATGCAGATTCTCTTCTTATACTTTATTGCACACAAAAAAACTTAGACATCAGAACGAAAAATACACAAGGCGCACTTCTTTATTTCTTCCTTTCTTAACCTCTGAGGTACCATCAACACGAAATTTATTGTAGTGACGGAATTTATTCATTGGTTTTGGACTCTATTCATCATCATCATCATATTCAGCCCACATCGATCCACTGCTGGGCATAGGCCTCTTCCGCAAAGCGCCAATCTCCTCGGTCCTGTGCTAATAGCACCCAGTGGGGTCCCGACGACTTGATGATATCGTCGGACTATCGGGCTGGTGGTCTGCCCACTGGCCTTGTCGCTCCCCGTGGCCATCAGTCTGTGACTGTTTTGGTCCACCGCCCGTCTTCCCGTGCTTCTAGCCAAGAGTCACGCCCATCTCCACTTCAATCTCGTCATCCCTTTGCCTACATCTGCGACACACGGCGACGTTTGGCACACGGTAAACGAGAGTGATACCCAACATGGAACGCTCCATCGCTCTTTGTGCTACTTTTATAGTATGCACATTATGCTTTGTGAGCGTCCATGTTTCGGCTCCATAGGTGAGGATGGGCAGGACACATTGGTTATACACCTTGGTTTTTAGGCATTGCAAAAGTGAGGATTTGAAGACATCACTTAGTTTTCCGAAAGCAGCCCACCCTATCCGACGCTTCTTTCAATCTCCTTCACCTGTGCATCTCGGTCAAAGGATAAACGATGTCCAAGATAGAAGTAAGCGCTGACCACCTGTACGGCGTCATTGCCAACAATTAGGGCCGGCGCATTTAATGGGCGACTCGTCATGATCTTGCTCTTGGACATGTTCATCCTGGGAAGCTTCGTGCAATTCTGCGAGCACATGTTGGAGATCTGAGATGCATTCGGCAACGAGAATGGGGTCATCTGCAAACGTGAGCTGCGACATGCGTGCCCCGTTAATGTTGACTCCCCTCTTACTCCAGTCCAACGTCTTCATAATGTCCTCCAGAACGTTGGTAAATAGTTTGGGTGAGAGAATCAGAATCAGAATCAGAAAGTTTATTGTGGATCGAAGTTTTAGATTAGTTCTTACATTTTACATAGATAGTGTGTGCTTACGTTCAGCCATTAGGCATAAAAACAGAAATAAAAATAACAAATGCAAAGTCATAAATTAATAGAATTTGAACTTTTTGAACTTTGAACTTTATTTATTTATGTTTTTACAAAATTGAGCTTAATATATAATATTACAGTTACTGATAAATTTGTTTAGCTAATAGGTACAGTGGTTTGCTGGCCCCGAACTAGGTAGTCCTGTATTTCAGGTACCAATTAAAAATTTCAAAATTGCATGTCAACACATTACATATTACACTCATAGTTGATTAGAGATAGACAAAAATAAAGTCAAGATTAATTAAAGAACATATTAGATTAGTATTATGCCAATACTCAAAAGTCTTTCAAAAGAAGCTGGACAAAGACAAGTTGGAGATAAGTAAGCTTACGCATACAGCCGGAAACATTGTGACGGATCGTGACGAAATTATAAAGATAATTGAGGAGTTTTACGGGAACTTATACGCATCCAAAGTGCCCGAAGCAGACTCTCCAGACCCAGGGGACCCCAGATCAGCACCAGCGGAGCGTTGCGAAGACAGCGACCTACCTTCCATCACTTCGGATGAAGTAGAGTGCGCTCTAGGCAAACTGAAGAGAGGTAAAGTTTCTGGGGAGGGTGTATGTCGAGATGCTGCAGGCAGGTGGAAAGCCCGTCTTAGAGGTTCTCGTAAAACTTTTCAACAAAGTTCTTAATCAGGGTGCTACGCCCGGTTCCTGGAAGAACGCGATCGGCACGATCCTTCACAAAAAGGGGGACAAATCCAAGTTGTGCAATTGCCGCCCTATAAGCCTGCTCTCTCAGGTCTACAAACAATTCGCCCAAGTTCTGTGCCATCACCGTGAGGACGAATCTATCACCCTAGACGAATACCAGCCTGTCGACCAAGCTGGCTTCTGGAGGGGTTACTCGACAATGGATCATATCCATGCGGTCAAGCAGCTGATGGAAAAAAGCAGAGAATTCAACCGGCCGTTGTGTTTCGCCTTTGTCGATAGTGGGAAGGCGTTCGACAGCGTCGAGCACTGGGCCGTGTTCAAAAGGTTAAAAATATGTGGCCGATTTGCAAGGTCAGTGTCCTCGAAGGTTAAGTCAAAATCTCGAAATCGCCGATCTCTAAATCTTTTGAAGTTAAATTTATTAGTTTAAAGCATAGATTAAGCATAGCTCAAGAAACTCCTTCGTCTTTGGTGTCAAGTGTTACCCAAAGTGTTTATCTTATCCTAACCTCAGTCGCCCGCCGCCCGCCGCGAGTGGACGACGTCACGACTCAAACCTGTGCCTCTGCATCTTCTTGTTTCTCAAAAGATGGGTGCGATAGTCAAATATTTCAAAAACGCTTCCATCACACTTTTGCACGACTATAATTTGTCCACTCTATTAATGGTCTTTTGACATTTCCTTACTGCACACATCATAAGCAATATTTTTCATTGCAAACGTCAAAATGTATTAGGTATTGAGCTGTTCAAAAACCATTATTAGAGTGGACAAAGTTATAATACCGATAATAAATTTCGCTCCTCAAAGACTGACCTGATCGACAATGAAAGCTGTCTCCATATCTTCGCGCTGATCCTCCTGACGAGTCTCCGCTGGCTCCCGCAGCTCACTGTCACGTAGTTGGTTGAAATCACTGAGCAGCTCGTCTCGCAGTATATCATCTTGATTCCCACCAGTGTCCCGTATTCCGGCGCTGTCCCGCGGCTGCTTGCGTGTCAGTTGCCACAGCTTAAGCCGATGTTCTCGCAGCTTCGATTCGCAGTCGCTTAGCTTCCCTACGCAGTCCCTGCGCTTCCTTTCGCAGTTTGATAGTTTGTCGGCCAGCGAGGCTGCGCCCACGCGAGCTTGTCTGATAAGTGAGGGTAGGTAAAACTTAATACTTAACTTATAAACTTAAGAATAAATGAATTACAATTGAACATAAGGTACCCATAAAATAAAGATTACTATGGTTTGTCACGTTAGAACATAGATATCTTTGAGCATTGTTGGCCTGTCGCGGAGGACGCGATTGTCAAACATTCGGTGAGCATAAACTGCCTAGTTTGTATTGTATTTTGGCAACACAGCGAGGGATATGTATTTTTTTTGCTCACTGGATGACATGAGTTTTTAATTTGGAAGGAATGAGATCAACGGGGCAATGGCGGGAAAAAGGTGGAGAAATAGTGAGCGAACCAAAGGAACAGGATGAGAGGTGAAATCCTGGTGGACGTATAGTTCGCCACTGTGATGCTGTTGATTCTCCCTTCATTTACTACATAATTCCTCAATGATGTGTTGTTGCCTTCTCGGTAAAGTATGATGACATTGAGATAGGCAATCTGCAAAGTAATAGTGTAGTCTCTAAAGTAAAAGTAATGAATGATGCCAAGTAATGTGCAAGAGCTCATAGTGTCAATAAGAGCTGGCCTTAGGCCATGGAAGGAGCTCTAGGGACGAGTACTGAGCATCCGCGTGGAAAGGGTTTGGACTATAGGGGAGATTGGAGGTCCCGCGGCTAAAGTATCTGCCGTGCGGTGTAACCACATGGTATGGCCGCCTTGAAGGCGTGCAGCTGCCAGAGATAACCACGTCTCTCACTAGGCTCCGAGGATGACAGGTCTGCCCTACCCGTACCGGTAACTTTTTGGCGCCCCTTTCACAGAGTAAAAGACAAGGTGGCAATAGTTTTGTTACCAGCATCAGTAACAAGAGAGGGTGTTCTCGGGGTCAATATCATTTTCCCATTCTTCCTTTATTTAACCATATACCTTAACCCTTTAACTCATTGCCTTACCCGAAATGTATTGCTTGGTAATAAAGTTCAAAACCTATGAAACCATATATGGGTTCGTATGCGGTAAAGGGTTACGAAATAGCCTTTAGTGAGTGGCGCCGCAAGCCGCCTCGGAAATTTGACATGGCTAGCAAGTCCTGTAAAGAGTAACCGCAAGACCTGCCATGAGTGGCGGTTCAAGCCGCACTAATTTTTTTCATGGCTAGCAAGTGCAGTAAAGCGTCATCAGTAATCACTGCAGTGCAAGCAAAAAAAACTGCTTTCGCGAACTAGCGCAGGCGGGGGCGCCGTAAAACCATACAGTAAATTATATAAGTACATATGTGTAAACATACCAGCTACGGCACTCTCTTACTCGATCGGAATTGTAAATTCGTAACGACTCCCATCCACAAGTTTAGTTGTTCGCGTATGCTGGTTGGAAAAGGGAGGTGACTCACGCGAGTTTGTCATGCAGCAAGACTACGTTGCTCTTCTCGACGGCGAGCTGACACCGCGCCTCCTGCAGTTTGGTGCGAAACTCGCTCTTCTTCGCTTCCGACTCGCACAGCGCCCTGCAACCAACCCACGAGCCGGCGTAGTACACTCGCATAGGTGACCTATCCACTGTCACACCGTCACCCGGCGTTACGTTGGCATCAACGTAAAGCCCTCCTAGTCTTAAAAAACATACCTTACATCCCTCTCCAATACCTCAGCAACTAATACAATAATTATAATAGTACAATATTTTACGATTTGTTTAGTTGGTAGCTAAACAAATCATAAACTACATATCCCAGACTGAGAATCGAACTCGTCGCTGTTTCTGTATGCTATTGTGGGGCCAGAAGTAATGTATGTAATTGGGGAGCCTAGTTATCAAACCCATTTGAGTTATCAAACCAAACAATACCTGTATGAATTAAAACTAGGTACCCAAAAGCTGCTTGCTGTATTCTTTTACCTCTTGAGCGCAGTTGCGAAGGTGGCGACAGTGCGCACATCACTGTAGTCCTGCATCATCCCTTCAACCTCGCTCGAAGTCGCATTCAACACCTTCTGCAGGCTGAAAGCAAGAAATGTGCAGGATTAGTTATACTTGTTCATTATATGCGTTAAAGATTAACCTGGAATTGACCACAACAGTATGCCATCCCATTAAGGTCAAATAATAAAACCTGGAGGATGCTTAGTAGCGATGGCAATAATCGAGAGTAACTACTCAAGCTGTTTGAATATTTGCTTCACTCGGACAACTCAAGCTACTGATTTGTTGTTTAGGCGAGAGTTATCTCGAGCAGTTTTCTCTCGCCCAGACACATTCCGTAGTCTATGATGTGATCACTCCAGAATAATAATTTTTTTTTCTTGGTTTGAGTGCTGGCGTCACCAGTCCAGTTTGAGCATATTTCTTAACGGAGTAGGTACTAACCTCTCCAGTGGTTTCATTCAATCATCATCATCAATCAAGCTAAACAGTTGCAGCTCTTAACTTAACTGATCGATCCAACTACTCTAGCGATTCTAGCAATTCTCTCACCAGAATTGCTTGATTATTCAAACCACTTGACAGGTAAGTACTGATTATGAAATACTAGCTGATCCCCGCAACTTCATCTGCATGTTCATAGGGATTATCATTAACAGAGATAATGTTACCCTCCTTCTGGTGCATTCGGATTATAAGTATCCTATATGTTAATCTAGCTCATAAACTACCTCTGTGCTAAATTTCATTTAAATCCGTTCAGCCACTTTAGCGTGATTGAGCCACAAACACACAAACATCTAAACATCCTAACATCGCTACTTTCACATTTATAATATTAGTTAGATGCTTGATTATTGCAATTGCTAATGCTTAGGATGCAATTGGGAATAAAAGAGTGTGTATAGTAAGTAGGAAGGTTAACTATGCTAAGGAAGTGTATGTATGGAATGTATGCTAAGATAGTGACAAGCGCAAAATCCTCAAAAATGAGATGGGATCATACCATAGTACCATAAAAAACATAAAACAGCATCTAACCTCAAAACAAATGTCAAATCCCATAAATTTTTATTTTTTAACAAGTGTTGAACAGTGGTTTATTTTTTGTGGTAAGGGCCATAATGTTTAATATTCATTTATTGTATTGCATACTATTTCAGCCTTTGCTTAGATTTATAAGATTGCTTTCTTATCTCTTGCTGACGGTATTTGGCAAACTTACGCTGTCAATGTCTGCATGTTCTTTTTGAGTAATTCATTATCTTCCCGTAACTTGTTGGTTTCCATGATTTGGATTTTGGCATAGTCCAGCTGGTCCCTCAGAGCTTTGACCGCAGACTCCCGGGTCCCAAGCTTTTGCTCATTAACTTTTAGCATTTCCCTGAAAATAATTCAGCTTCTTGTGTACAGATAAAACAAATAGAAGCAGAACATGCGAGAACAAAGTCTTCAGCAAAGAATTACTAACATTGTTTGATGGAGGCGGTCAATGGCATCTTTAAGTTTGTCTTGCAGCTCATTATTTGACTTTGTGTGCTGTCTTAGCTGCAGCTGAGCATCGTCAAGCCGGGACTGCAGAGTCGTTGCATCATCTAGAGTCTGGTCCGAGGAGACTGTAGGGTAAATCCTGATCAGGCCTTTTACTGTAAGATTGTTGCGGCAATGTGGACATGTCTTTGATCTGAGAAATGGCAGAGGAAGGAAGGCTCAGAAATCTTTCAAAATATTGACATAAGTACTAAGTTCTGGCGAATTTATGTTTTGGTCCCAACCTTACAATCCACTGAGAGAGGCATTTTAGGTGGAATAGATGTCCGCAAGGCGTCACGTATAAATCATCTAGCTGGTTGACGAGGTCGCTACAGATTGTGCAAACGATATGCATCTGGAAACTAACAAAATGATACACAGAATTTATAGGTTATGTATTTGAAAACCAGATTAGCAGAGACAAGACAGCAGAGGATATAGAATTATATGAGCAAGTTTATGAAAGGCTTAGTCAACTCAATGGTACTTTATAGCAGGAATAATTAGTGCGTTGAAGCTTGTCTCGGTAACTGTTTTAAATCTCCTACCTTCGATTATTTTCAGATTTAAATTAGTTCTATATCCGCCCCCTTATCGACACTCTGACCAATGGTTTAATTTATACTACACAAAATTCACTTAAATTCACGTCTAAACAACGAATATTTTTCATATATTTTTTTTTATTCCCTTCGTTGGACAGGCAAAGGTCTGAGACCATACAGCCAATTCTTTTTGTTTTTTTTTTATCATTATCCTAACACTAATAAGCCGAGTTTAGCCGAGACCACAGAGTACATTAACATTTATTGCCGAGACAAGACGTTTCGTTTCACTCTGCAATGTGTATTTAGTATAATAAGGCCGAAGCCAAGTCTTCCGTAGTTTTGCTTTTTAAGACCGAAGTCAAGTCTTCCATAATTTTGTTTCTCAACGCCGAATCATTCGCGTTTTTGTTTCGGCCGAAGCCAAGTTTTTTGTATTTTGTTTCAAAAGACCGAAGCCAAGTCTAATTTTTTTGAGGAGTCATATCCGTGTATAATGTCATTAATGTCATTTCCACAGATATCTCAACATAAAAATGAAGCTAAGTGTTGTCAGTTTTTTAAGGCCATTGGCGCATGTACTAGGGAATTCTCGCTGAGAGCAACTGAATGCTAATGTATGCACATTGGGCATACAACGGTAAGCCGCTGCGCGGGGCGGCTTGCCCTCTCTCTAATATTCAATGTTCTGTGGTCAAGTGCGATAAATTCTTAACCCGTGTATTGTTCCATCTCCGATACTTCTACCACTTTAGATATTTTCAATTGTTGAGCAGATATAATCGTATAATGCGCGGCGTATAAGTTGGACCTAAATGGCGGTGTCTGCGCAGGAAAAAATGACTGTTTTAGATACATTTTACCCTGAGCAGACGCCGCCATTTTGGTCCAACTTTTACGACGGGTAGCGTCTTCTGAAATGCCCGTGGGCTACAACGCTAGGCCGCGTTGTGCCCCACAGGCTTTTGAGAATTTCGAACCGCACGAAAAGCCAGAGCGCTACAGCGCGATGCTGCCTTGTACCACACGGGGTTTTCAGCACTCACATTGACAATTCATCGTCTGAATAGCCCGTGGGGTACAGCGTCTGCGGCCTTTTGTCCCTCTGGATTTTCGTGAATTAGCTTCTAAGAGCGCTACAACGATGTAACGCACCTGTGTATTTCCTAATTTCAGTAATTCAATTTATAACTGCTTAGAGATCAAGTTCGTTCAAGTTACGGCCGATTTTTCTATCCTCAGACAATATTTTTTCAGTAGAATTTTTGCAATGTCAAATCTAATCAACTCAAAATCCTCATCCGAGAATAATAACAGTGTTTTAATTGTTTTGCACATATTGATAATGCTACTGGCAATAACTCTATCAAAACAAATTGACCACAAATCACCGGTGAGAAGTTGTTACCTTGAAACGTTTGGTTCCCAAAACTTCCTAATAATATTGGATCTCTTTGTTCCAATTATCAATATGGTACGCAATGCTCTCTTTCACGTCTACCGCATGCATCACTGTGATATCTGCGTGTGGCATGCCTGCCCGCGCGCGTCTTGTCTGCAGTAATAAACTAGCTACGCGGTTGTCTCATTTACTTCATTGGAGCTAAGACCGGTCGCGCGTGCAAATAAAAATAGCGAAAAATGCAATTATCGAAACCTTGTCAGTGTTTGACCATAAATACCTACCAGGAATGGCCGATATTCTACAGTCGTTTACTCCAGTTCATCAAGCTGAACAAGATACCAGCAGAAGATAAGTGCCGTGTTGCTAACTCATTTGTCTGACGAATCATACCGTCTTCTAAGTGATTTGATACACCCAAGTGAAATTGAAGGTCAAACATTTGAAAAGCTAGTTATAATACTCAACGGGCATTTTACACCCAAGAGGTCGACGTATGCCAATAGGGGGGCCACATTCTACGAAGCGACAAAATCTGATGCTGCAAATGCCAAACAATGGGCTGCGCGACTAAGGGGACTTGCTATACATTGCGGGTTCGGCGCGGCCTTAGAACAACTTTTGTGCGATCGCTTCGTTCCTCGTACAAGCCTTCGAAAAAGATGCGGTGACGCTGACGCTGTCCAAGGCGATTGAAATGGCGCGGCAGGAGGCGTGTGCACGAGCAGCTCGGTCTATCAGCACCACGTCTACGATCATCATCAAGGAGGAAGCTGTGCCTGTGCAGCAGATGCCGCGCGCCCGCACACGGCGTAGGCGCCTGTGCCTGCAGCAGTACTTAGCGACAACAGGATGACGGGCCGAGTTGCTCGGTTGCGGTATGAAGATCAAGAAAAGTGCCGTTTTATGGGCTACAAGTGTGAAGTTTGTGGTGTAAAAGGAAAAAGGTGTGCGTTGAAAAACCCGTGGTTACAGCAGGGTGCACAACATCGAACTGGAATCCGAGGATGCTGACGACGAAGGTAACGACTGTACTCAGTGTAAGGAGTGCAAAATGTTCAACTTGAGGTGCGTGAGTTTTAAACCTATATTATTGTCAGTTGTCGTAAACAATGTAAAATCATATGAGATGGAACTCGATTCAGGATCTAGCGTAAGTGTTATATCGAAACCTTTGTCAAAAATTATACGCTTTTATAATAAGTTACCAGAGGGAATTTATCAATTGCCCATACACAGGTTTAAAACATTTATTAACCTCTCCGAAACCCGGCCGCCCGGCGCCAACCAGCTCTAATCCCAGGCAAACATGAGCCCGCGCGGCGCGCGCGACTTGACTGACATATCAAGTGATTATGTCTGAATGGTAACTCTTAGAACTATGAGAGTTGTACATCTGAGTAGCTAATGAAACCCTCTCTTACTCAATGCGAAGAAAATGTCACTGTGACCTTAGTTTATTTTTGTACCGACATCAGAATCACAGACTTCTAATAAAATGCTCCCTCTCGTCACAAATGTAGGTAGTCGACATGAGTAAAACACAACAAAATACACATTTTGTTTGATATACTGTTACTGATATAGATACTGTTTGTTTCTAACAGTGTATCATACTTTACTACTTACCGTACAAAATTCTATACAAACTTCAATGCAAAAATTCAAATGTTTACGAAAAGTGATTTTTTCGAGTTACGTTTGCAGCGTCTTGAATGAATGAAATGAACAAAAGACCATACCGGAAATAGAAGATTGGCTCATTGGCCGTTTTTACACACTAAAACCTTGCCAATACGAACACAATTGGCTAATTCATTCCGGTCTAAAAAAAAGGTATCGAGTGCGTGTCGGTACGCTTGGGTCAATAGTGTTTGTTTACGATGACGTGTCGGTACGGTTGGGTCACGGAGAGGTTAAGGCTAATCTCATAAAGAAAGCCTATTAATGATTATGTTGTAGACAAAACTGCATGGCCTCAATGCCCCAAGCTCCATGATAGTGATAATAATAACCAACCTTACTTTTACAAATGCAATAATGTAATTTAACCTCTCAAAAACCGAGGGTAGTTGGGCCGGGTCGCTTTGAACCTTATGTCATGGTAATCAAATTTAAAACCTCTGACGGATAAGTGGCGTTAGCTAACGCCGGTGGTATTCAAAGGGTTAATAGTGTGGTAATATAATTAAGTGTACAAAACTGCTATGTAGGGTGACTCATAACAATTTATTAGTTTTAACCTAGAATACAAGTCTGTTACCAAAAAACCAGAGTTTATGGTCATGCTCACTAAAATGTCTTTTCTTGCGGCGGCGGCTCTGTGTAGCGGGTTGCTCCCCTCCCTCAAATATGGCGAAGGGGGTGGTGGCTGGTGCACAAGTCATACTCGTGAACGGGTGCTGCTTGGGGGGACTGGTCCAGTCTGGTTTTTCATAAGTTATGTTCATTACAGCTTGTCTTTGTACTTATTTATTTATTTTGTTAGATTGTTATTTTGAGACATCATAATGGCACTCATGGATACGATGTTATAATATTGACATTAGATTAAATATAAAAAAAAAATCGAAAATCGAAAAAATTACATCCCCGTAGAGTTTCTTGGTGCTATCTACTCTGATGGGCGTATTTCCTAAGCACTGGTAGAGTTCATGGAGTTTATTTTTCCTGTGCGAGATTCAGCCATGAATCACCACTTGAAGGAGAAATTTCCTTTTTCAAACTCAAATCAGTTATGTACTCATTAGTTTAGTTGATCATGTTTGATTTATTTTTTTCCATGTATATGAGACTTGTAAGTGTTGGACTTGTAAAAGTGAATTATTTTGCCTACTTGCAATAAATGATTTGATTTCATAGCGAGCGAAACTATAGCCAGATCCAAAAGGAAGTTACGGCTATACATAGTCAGGTCATAAGTTCTGTCACATGTGCAATATGAAATAATTTAGACATGTTTATTATTTATGTAAACATTTATATAGCAAAATGAACTTAATAAAACATAGATTCTTATGGTAATAAAGTTTATTCAAAATGTCCCCCGGGATTTTGAATACAGCCCTTTATTCTGCGCGGCCAGTCGTCTATCGCAGCACGAACGAGGTCCATGTCAATATCGGCGGCTGCCTTAATCAAGGATGCCTTGAGTGACTCCAAATCAGGATGAGGCATTGAGCAGGCCTTTTCCTCCAAGTGTTGCCATATCTTGTAATCTAACGGACTCAAATCTGGACTGGAGGAGGGCCAGTCCTCGTGCCGGATGAAGTCGATTCCACGCGCCGCCAGCCAGTCTTGTGTGCTTTTCGCTCTATGAGTTGGCGCAAAATCTTGTTGGAATACTCAGTGCCTGTTATTAAACATGGTATGAGAAACAGGTTCCACAAGGTTCTTGAGGACTGTATTTTGATACACAACTGCATTCGTTTTTAAGCCTTTCTCACAAAAATGTACCTCAGTTATGCCCCAATAAGAGACTCCCAACCAAACCATGAGCGAGGATGGAAAATGACCTCGTTGGACACGCGGAATACGGTTGCTCGCTTCTTCACTGCTGTGTGCGTACACCTTATCATTTTGTTTGTTGTAGCTCTCTTCCACGGTGAAAATTTTTTCATCCGAAAAAATATTTTTCCGATGCTTTTTTCCCGCGTACCGCTTCAACAAAGCGCGGCATCTCTTCAGTCTCAGGTCTATTAATCGAGCGTCCAAACGATGTCCCGTTTTTCTTCGATATGCCCTAAGCCCTAAGTCTTCATTTAACACCCTTTTCACCGTGGTCCTGCTTAACCCCATCTGAAGGGCTAACAGTTTCTGCTTACGTATGGGATTTCTTTGAATTCGCGCCTTCACAGCTTTTATCACTGCTAACAGAGCGAGGGCGACCATTTCTTGACCTGTCATCTACACTAGAGTTTTCATTGTATCGTTTTATGGTACGATAAACGAATCTTTTGGTTATATTCAAATTTTTCAGTAAGTCGAAAATCTGAATTGGCGCGTAACCGCAACGATGCAACGCAATAACTGCGACACGGTCTTCTTTAAGTGTCCACTCCATATTTAAAAATGAGGAAAATTCTAAAAAGTACACATTTTTATTTTCATGAAAAATTCGAAATTCGAATTCAATAAACTTTTTTGTGGCCAGCGTTCTAAATTCAAATGTTTTAATGTGTGACAGAACTTATGACCTGACTGTGTAGTATACGGAGTGAACCGATTCCATCAGTACCTGTATGGCCGAAGCGACCCGTTTTTGTTGTTGTCGATATTTGATTTAAAAAACGGTATATCGGTCGTATTCCAGATTCGCAATGTGAAGCCGGCGACTGCGTGCACTGCTCTCAGTTCTTCAATGGTGCGCCGTGCTTCCTCTTCATCCTTGAAGCTTGCCACCAGGTCATCCATGTAGTGGCTTTGCGTAATCTCCTTCAAAGCGCGTGGGTGTGTCTCAGCATGTATACGTGCGTTGTGGTTGCGCACGCTATGCGCCATGAAGGGTGAGCTCGCTGCGCCGAAGATCATGCTCGTCATCTTGTATCGGCGAGGTGGGCCCGTTCGGTCGACGCCTCTCCACAGGAACTGTTGAGCCGGTTGATCTTCGGTACGGATCTTGATTCGCAGAAACATTTCTTGTATGTCTGCGGTCACTGCGATGGGCTTCTCTCGGAACCGGAACACGATCCCCTGCAGTGACTGTAGCAGGTCCGGTCCCTCCAGCAGCTGATCGTTTAGGCACACGCCCTTGCTTCTGGCCGCCGCATCGAATACCAGTCTTGTCTTGCCGGGCTTGTTTGGGTTCTGCACGGCGAAGTGCGGAAGGAACCAGCAGACCGGACTCGACTGCTCCGATCCGTCGCATGGTACGGCGTACTTCTTGCTCAGTAGGTTCTCGATCTGCGCGGTGTATTCTCTGTCGAAGTCAGGTGCCGCGTCCATCTTCTGCTCGATCTTGCGCAGGCGATGAAGTGCCGCATCGTAATTTGACGGCATGGTCACGTCGTCACGCCGCCATGGTAGACCGACTTCGTAACCACCGTTGATCTTCCGCAAGGTGTTCTCGACGATGTTCATGGCTCGCCGATCTGCGTCACCCACACGTGGTTTGTGAGTGATGCCGAGCGCGTCGATGCGCCTCGGTGCGCCTCCACCAGTTCTTGAAGGCGTTGATCTCCGTCGTGCTCCGTGTTGAACACGTGCAAGATGTTTTCGCGGCTGACGATAGTCTTGCGTGGTGCGGTGCCATGTATCACCCAGCCCAATTGAGTGCGGGAAGTAGCCGGTTCGTTGGGGCCGCCGATCTTGAGCTCACGGGATGCGTGGCCTCTTCCCCTTGGTGTAGCGTGCGATGATGTGGGCGGCGACACTCGTTCACGCCGCATGGCTTCGCCTTGCAATTGCCGCGTCGGTGCTTCCATTGAATGCACTTGAAGCATAGTTTCTTCTCCTTCACGAGGTCCCAACACATGTCCAATTCCAGTGCCTTATAGGTCGGGCACCGCGGAAGCGTGTGGGCTTGCTCACAGCTCGGACATGGTTCTGCCTGCTGTTCATCAACGATGCTGTATACTGGGCTCGATTTCTTCTTTGGTGTTGCAGTAGGCTTCTGCTCTCTCTTCATCGCCGTAGTCATCGTTGTAGCTGGCGCGTACGTGTGGCGTAAAGCTTTGTCCGCCTCGCGCATGAGAAAGCGAGGTAGGACGACGATCTCTGGCTCCATGGTTCACTCTTCTTGTTCCGCGTAGTCACACCACCTCTCGTGTCAGCATGGGGTTGTTCAGGTATCCATGCCGGTCGATCGTTGTCAGCACGCAGACTGTGTCTTGTATCGCGGAGACCTGAGCAGCCAGTCGCTTCTTGATAAGGTCGGCCTCTAGCTCCAGTTCTTGTTTCTTTAGCGCCGACAATTTCTCCGCTGCTTCCAGTTCCCCCAGTCGTAGTCGTGTAGTGGCGCTTGCTGTGGATCTGTGCGATCATTCCGATCGCACCGGCGATCTTGCTCCAAGCAGCAGCCCCTCTCCGGTTTCAGTAGTGGTCGCCGGAGCCATTGACGGCACGGTTGTTGACTGCAACTGCACCGACGTCGTTGGTACGCCCGCCGATGGTGAAGCTGGCGGGTTCACTGACAGCCTTCTACATCGCTCCATTTCAATGCGCAGCTGTTCCTCTTCCGCGTCTGCGGCGTCACCTTGGCTCCGAGTGACGACCATTGTGATCGGCGAATGGCCCGCAGTCTAGGTTTGGCGACTCGTGGAATTTCTTCGTTCGGTGCGCTTCTTAGGATCGGTTCTGATCCTCGATGTACAGGGGCAGGTTCTTCTTGCTTCCCAGGATCCAGCTCGGAGGACCAACAGTTGTTGTGGACTGTATGTGGTTCGGGTTCAGGAAAACTCAGTTCGCTCTTGAGATGTTTATTCTTCCAATGCTCGTATCCGAATGAATTAAAATTACTCTTGGTGATCTTCTCACACCCCTTCCAGGGTGCGGGGTTGCGGTCCCGGGGCAATGGCCCCCTTCCGCGGAGTCTTCCGCTGGCCGTGACTACGGCCAGGTCATTGGGTGGCTGAGGTGTTCTTCGGGTTGTGTGGCCTCAATCCAGGGGTGCTGCCGGCTCGGCAACCAGGTCTCGGGGTAGGCGGCGACGGTCAGGTGGGCGCGCTTGGTATGGTGCCAGGTCTCGCACGAGCGGGTGTTGAGAGCCATCCGCTCGTGCGAACATGTTCGTTGCCAGCCTCTGGACGAACTTGTCCAGTGTCTCCAATCCTAGGTCCCTTGCGATCGTTGCGTTTCTCACGTAGCGAGGCGCGCCGACGATGGTACGCAAGGAGAGGTTTTCTTGGGCCCGGAGTCTCTTCTTGTTGGACTCCGAGCAGAGGGCGTACCATGCCGGCGAGGCATACGTGAGGCGGGACCTGATGTACGTTTTATAGATCCCGAGCTTCGACCGCAGGGGGAGGCCGGAGTCCAGGAGTGGACGAAGTTTTGCCCGTGCAGCCCGGACCTGGTTTACGACGTTGTCGACGTGGGTGAGCCGGCGGTCTATGGTGACCCCCAGATACTTCACTTGGTGCAGCCACCCAATGTCCTTCTCTTGGAGTTGGAGTGGTGGTGGCAGGTTGCTCTGGCCGGTGATCATCGCCTGCGTCTTCCCGACGTTGACGGAGAGCCTCCATTTGGCCAGCCATTTAGGCAGGGTGTCCAGCGTGCGTTGCATTTTGACGACGGCGTGGGGTGCTTTGTAGGACGACGCATAGTATGCTGCGTCGTCAGCGAAGAGGGCCAGCTGTACACCAGGGCCAACTGGGATGTCATCCGTGTATCGGGAGTAGCAGGCGGGTGAAAGACAGGAACCTTGTGGGACGCCGGCTTCGATGGGGTGGGCTTCTGACACGGCGTCTTCCACCACCACTCTGTAGTGGCGACTCCGTAGGAACGAGGCCACGACGCGGGTGATTCGTCGTGGAGCTGGGGACGTCGACAGCTTGTACAGCAACCCCTCGTGCCATACTCTGTCGAACGCCTTCTCCATGTCCAGGAGTACTTCGACGAAGTATTCTTTCTTATTCCGACAGACCGTCATGTCGTTCAGTACCCTGGTGAGCTGGAGCATCGTCGAATGCTCTGGCCTGAAGCCGAACTGTTCCGGGCGGGCTTGGATGTGTGGCAGCAGTCTTCCTAGCAGCAGCTTCTCGAACACCTTTGACATGGTGCTCAGGAGGGTGATGGGCCGATAGCTCTCGGGCTTCTTGACATTCTTGCCCGGCTTGGGGAGCATTATGACCAGGCCTTCCTTCCATGTAGTAGGGAAGTGCCCCGTGCGCATGATGCTGTTAAACAGGCGCGTCATAGCCGCCACAGTCGGTGGCGGCAAGTTGCGCAGCGCCATGTTGGTGATTCGGTCTGCGCCCGGGGCTTTCCTGGGCTTGGTGCGCCTGATCGTTCGCAGGACTTGGCCGGGCGAGAAGAAGATGGGGTCCTCTTCAGGAGCTATCGGCGTCGCGAAGTAGTGCCGCAGGTGTTCCTCCACTGCTGCTACGTGTTCGGTGTCGTCGGTGGGGTTCGGCTTGAACTGCCTCTCCAGGCATTCGGCGAAAATTTCAGCTCGGTCTTTTGCTCTGAATCTCGGGAAGCCGTCGCTGCCCAGCAGCGGTCGAACAGGAGCCGGGGTGGCCGACAGCTGCCGGCATAAGCGATGCACGGAGGGGACGTGATCGCCTACGGACTCGATGTGGCGTTCCCAAGATTCTTCGGCGTGGTCGGCAAGGCATCTTTTGGTGGTGGCCGTCATGGCGTTGAGGCGGGACTTCAGAGTTGGGCACCGGGTTTGTTGCCATAGCTTCCGGAGACGCTGTTCGCAGATAAGTGCCTGAATCTTCGCCGGGAGGGGTTGGGGTTTCCTCCGGCTAGAGACGGTGTGCGAGGATGTGTCGAGCGCGTCCTGGATCTTGCTAGTCAACGCTGATGTCAGTGCTTCGATGTCTTCTGGCTCTGTGGCTGTCCGGGTGGTGGGGTTTTCGGCGAGTGCGGCCGAGAAGGAAGCCCAGTTGTACCGTCGACGGGGCGCTGGTGGCGAGACTCTTGTTGGCAGATCCGCAAGGACGAGGAGAATGGGTCTGTGATCCGAGGGGAGGTCTGGCAGGACTTCCTGGCTTGGCTGGGACCGGATTCCTTTGTAGACTACGATGTCGATGATGTCCCCAGAGCCGTCCGGGTTGTAGTGAGTCGGCTCGTAGGGTCCGATGACATCGTAGTCGTGGCTCACGGAGTCGGCGAGGAGTGCGCGTCCGGCGGCGCACACTTTCGAGGAGTTCCAGTGTGGGTGCTTGGCGTTGAGGTCTCCGGCGATGAGAGTCGGTTGCGGCGACTCCAGCAGTCCGCGGAGCTCCCTGGGATTGAGTCTCTCACCGGGGGGGTGATAGGCGGCATAGAGTCGCACAACGTTGCCGGCGACCTGTACTTCGACGCCAAGGACGTAGATTGTAGTGTGCTCCTCGAAGTCGATGGGTTGGTGGACGATACTCCTTTTAACCAGGATAGCCAGACCTCTGTAGGCAATCCCCTGCGGGGATCGCTCGTCCTTGCGGTAGGTTGTGTAGCCGGGGAGGGTGAGCTTCATCTTCACGGTGAGGTGGGTTTCGCTAACCAGCATGACGTCGACTCGGTACTATCTCAGGAAGGTTTTCAGCAGCTGCTTCTTTCCTTTGAGTGACTGGGCGTTCCAGTGCACAATCCTTAAGGAGTCAGCCATCAGGGCAGATGTTCGGCGATACTCCTTAGGACTGCGGGATCTTGGAGTGCTTTGATGAGTGCTGCGACAAGATCCCTCGGCGGTTCGTTCTCCGGTGGAGGTGGTGGTGCTGCGGCTCCTTTCTCCTCAGCCGCTCTCGGCACTTCGTTCTTCTTTCCCCCCCGCTTCCGTTTGCGCTTGGGTAGGGGCGCGCCTGGCGCGTTGGCCGGGTTGGCCTCCGCCATGAGTGATGAGGGCGCCGACTCCTGCACAGTTGGGGGTTTGGGCGGGGGCGGCTGCGTCTTGGGGCCACCGGTGCGGGCCGCTGGACCAGCCTTCTTGTTTCGGCTCTCTTGCCGGAATACAGGGCACGACGTGTTGTTTGCCGTGTGCGGGCCTCCGCAGTTGGCACACGTCGGCGGCATCTCTCTAGGCCGGACGCAGTCCGCGGCGGGGTGCGGTCCTCCGCAACGCACGCAGGCCTGGGGGCGGTGGCAGTTGTGGCTGCTATGCCTAAACTTCTGGCATCGGTGGCATTGAGCTGGTCCTTTCTTTCCGCGCCACGCCTCGATCTTCACGCCGGGCATAAAAAGTAGCTCGTCTGTATCGTACAGACTGGCTGTTATACCCGGCGTCTTCTTCAGCTGCGCGTGGAAAATGCAGCCCGGTCTGCCCTTCCGTGCCCGAATCTGTTTGACAAAGCTGGCCTCGTAGCCGCGCTGTGCCAGCGCGGAAGTGATCTCCGCGGGCTCAGTATTTCCCGGCAGCCCCCGGATGGCAATCTTCAGGCTCCTTTCGGCGGGAAGCGAGTAGGAGTACCAGTGCACCCCTGTGGTCTTCTCCAACGTCGAGAGGTACGACTGGACGCACCGGTATTCCTCGTCATCTGCAGGCGAAAATCGCACACCCTTTTGGTAGGGGCGCGCGTTCGGGACCCTCTTCAGCCGCTGCTGGATTTCGCGGAAGTGGTGGACCCAGTTCGGGAGGGTCTCCACCACTATAGGTGGGTAGCGCGGCTTGGAGGGCGGTTTCGTGACGGCCACGCCCGTAGCGGGGGCACCGGGTGGCGGCGGGGCGCCTGCGGTAGGCGACGCGGCAGGGGGCGCACTAGCGGGCACAGCGGGGGGTGCGGCGGGCGGCGGGCGGCGGGCGAGGCGGGCGGCGCGGCGGGGGGCGCGCTAGCGGGCGCGACGGGGGGCGCGGGCGCGGCCTGCACTCCGTGTGTGTGCGGGATGGGGCGGGGGGGCCTCGCGTTCGCGGCGGACTGATTCGCGACGGTCGCCAGCGCGGTGGGCATGGGCGCGTATGCGGACGCGGCCGCCGCGTACGAGGCGGCCAGCGGCTCCGGCGATAGCCGCGGCATGTCGAGGCCTCGGGGCTGCGGGGGAGTCGGTGACGGCGAGGGCTCCAGCAGCGCTCGCTTCGCGGCTTCCTGCTGCAAGTCGTCCGAGGGTCGTCGTTTGCCCCCACGGGTCGGCGGCAGAATGAGGGGCTGCGAGCGGGCCTGCTCCAGCAGCCCGGCGTCCAACAGTTCGTCGCCGATGCTTGCTGGCTGGCAGCCTTCCATGGCTGCGCGGCGCTCGACGAGGTAGGCCTCCATGGCCCGCAGAAGTCCCGCCGAAAACAGTTTGGCGTCACGGGCACGAATTAAATACAATTCGTCCAGCGTGAGCTCTGCTCTCGGCGAAACTGGTCGCGGGACGATCGGCGACCCGTATTCTGTCGAGGTCGACAAAACCAGGGGCCGCTCGAGGGAGGCCGATCTGAAGCGGTGGCGGGGGATGGTGCGCCTCGGGGTTTCGCCCAGTGGAGGGCTCCCGTCCGGCGCAGCGTAGCCCTGAGAAGGGCTGTGGAACTCATCCATAGCGCTGGTTGGCTATGGATGAGCTGGCACGGGAAGGGGTTCCGATCTGGCACGACCTTAGGCCGAAGCCGACGTCCGTCCGCCCCCGAAGGTTTTCCCCTCCGTGCAGTTCGCGACGCGGTTGTAGCGCGAACGCGACGCGCACGGGCGCGTGTTGACGCGGGCGTTTCGCAATGAAACGGCGCGCAAGCAGCTGAATGGAGCGTTGCAGTAGGTCCGTATGCGCGGATGATCGCGGCTCAACTCCGAATTAAAATTACAAATGTTCCTACTTATATACAGTCTTATGCTAGCTTAACTAGTCGCGGCGGTGCGAGCATAGCGCGAGCGAGGCAGCGCTAGCGGTTGGAGCAGGACAGTGTCGCGGCTTGCAGTCTTGTTTCTTGCGTGCCCGGCGTCCATAAAATATATAATATTTTTATTATAATCACAAAACAGATTTACAAAATGATAATGGATGTTTATTGAGGGGGCACAGAGTATGTAGTAATTCCTATTATTTTTTAAAGACAGGATGTTAGAAGAATTACATGCAGGAAACCTAGGAATAACAAAGACGAAAAGTATGGCGCGTAGTAGGATGTAGTGGCCGGGAATAGACGGTGATATTGAAAGATTTATAGGTGCATGTGCATCATGTGTTCGCGTGCGCACCGCCCCGCCGCGCGCGCCGACAGTTTCGTGGCCGCAGCCGACCGGCGCATGGCAACGGGTCCACTTCGACTACATGTCTGTGGGGCACAATACCTACTTCGTTGTTGTTGACGCGTTCAGCAAATGGGTTGAATGCATTTGTATGAATAGCGGCACCTCCACTCACGCGCTGATTGTAAAACTAAAACAGTTATTCGCACTATGGGGAATTCTTTGTGTTTTAATTTCCGACAATGATGTAAAAATTAATTCTGTAGAATTTAAAAACTTCTGAATGTATAATGGTATCTGAACACACCTTTACACTATTATCTACAAACGTATCATAAACCCTCTTTACTGCGTCTAAACACCGCACGTTAAGACCAGCATAATGTAAAACGATTTGGTAACAACTAATTTATTATCCGAAAATTTGTACATTATGACCATAATGTACAAAAATTTGTCAAATTATGACATGCCGACGCCCGCCTGCGTGCCGCCCCTAGTTTGTCTGTGAATTTTTTACTACAGAACAAGCTAAACAACTGCAGAGCAATGATCAATGCCACAATGCCGGTCAAACATGCGGTTCCTGAACACATCAAGAGAATATAATAGTATATAATTAGGCATTAAAACACTCGAGTGATATTATTATGAAACTCGCCTTCGGCTCGTTTCATAGACCCACTCTCGAGTATAAATGCCCTCCATTATGTAGCAGTCACATTAACTACTATTAATGGCCGACTTGGGGCAATTATTTGTAACTCTCTGACCTGTTAATTCAGTAAGAACCGCACGGACGTATACCGCCTCTTTGGCCGCTTCAGACAAAGCTATGTACTCCGCCTCGGTAGTCGAAAGTGCGATACAAGATTGTTTGTAACAACCCCAGGAAATTGCATTCCTACCTAGTTTATAGATATATCCCGTGTATGATTTACGATCGGCTCCGTTAGCCCAATCAGCATCGGTAAAACCATAAACACGAAACTTATCATGCTCAACATTTTTCCTGTACACTAGACCCAAATTCATTGTGCTTTTCAAATAACGCAACACACGTTTGGCCGCATCAAAATGTTCCGCTGTGTAGCGGGTATTATACCGACTAAGAACAATTACAGCAAATGAAATGTCAGGTCTAGATGTCACAGACAAGTACATTAAAGATCCTATCAATTCCTGATATGGTAATCTACTATCGTGGTTAGTGCTATCAGAAAACTTCAGACCTACGTCCATGGGTGTCTTTGCGCCTTTACAGTCGCTCATACCGAAACGTTCAAGCAACTTTTCAATATAGTTTTTCTGACTCAGCTTCAACTCACTACTAGTACGATCTACTTTAATGCCTAGCATATGTTTAACCTCACCTAACTCCTTAATAGTAAAGTGAGACTTCAATGACGTTTTCAGCTTTTTAGCAAGCTCGTCACAATCGTAGAAAACGAAAAAAAAACATCTACATATAGTGCGATAATAATGGTTCGCTTACCCACTCGACGACTGAAGATGCAGCTCTCATGCTTACTCTGCGTGAACTTCTCTTTGAGTAAAACTTGCTTTACCTTATCGTACCAGGCACGAGACGCCTGCTTTAAACCGTACACGGCTTTCTTGAGTCTGTAGACTTTATGCTCATCGCCTTGTCTTATGAATCCTTCCGGCTGTGACATATAAATCTCCTCGCTCAAGTTACCATTCAAGAAGGCAGTTTTGACGTCAAGGTGATCAATCTTCAGATCTAGCTCCACCGCAAGAGACAGCAACATTCTCAACGAACTATGCCGAACAACTGGAGAGTACGTATCCAAGTAGTCAATTCCGAACTTTTGGGTAAACCCCTTCGCAACTAATCGCGCTCTGTAACACGCTATTTTTCCATTCACGTCGCGTTTAATTTTAAACAGCCACCGATTCTTGACTATGTTCTTATCCGCCGGTCTGTCAACGAGCTCCCAAGCTTCATGCTTATTGAATGAGTCAATCTCTCTTGCATAGCTTGCCGCCATAGCTTGCTATCGCTCGATTGCAAAGCCTCCTTGACAGTTGTCGGCTCATTCAACTCTATCTCGAGTGCAGACATTGTCCTTGGTATTCTAGGCCGTAAATTAAAGGCAGGTCCATCTGCATGTGGCTCCCGTGGTCTACCGCCTGTATCAGTAGATGAGCCCGGTACCTGCTCGTTCGCCTCGTACCAAACTTCAGGCGCTGCCGGCCTCTCCGCCTCAACCTGAATCTTTACATTCTGTGGGAACGGTAACTCCGCATTTTCCGCCTCAAGCTCAACCTCAGGCTCATCTTCCACGTGACTCTCTTCATCAATGACACCGTCGTCACTTGTCGGAAAGAATATCTCCACGGACCGCTTGCTCTTGACACCTGGAAAGATTGTTTCATTGAAAACAACGTCACGACTACGAAAAACTTGATTTTTCGCCAAATTGTAGAGCCTATACCCATTGTTCTCATATCCAAGAAATATACAACGCTTGCTCTTTGGTTCAAGCTTATTCCGCTTCACTTTATCAATGTGAGCATAAGCTTCGCAGCCAAACACTCGTAAGTGTTTCAAGCTCACCTTTTTACCGGTCCAGGCCTTCTCAGGAGTTTTCCCCGAGAGCCTTTTCGAAGGTGACACATTCACTAAATGAGCTGCAGTGTTGGCAGCTTCTGCCCAAAATTTGTGGTCTACGTTTGAAGTGTATAACAGGCACCTTACTTTTTCCAGGAGCGTCCTGTTCAGCCGCTCCCCGCAGGCATTCTGCTGCGGACTGTACGGCACAGTTACCTGGTGGACAATTCCCTTACCCTTCAAAAAGTCTTCAAGGTCCCTATTTACATACTCCGTCCCGTTATCCGACCTCAAAACCTTGACTTTATCACCAGTTTGTGTTTCCACTAGCTTAATAAAGTTTTTAGTGTATTCACTCATCTCGCTCTTACGCTTCAGGAAGTACACGAACACGTTCTTCGAATGATCATCCAAGAACGTCAAGATGTACCTCTTGCATCCAAGCGAATTCACCGACAAGGGACCACACAAATCGGTATGGATTAAATCCAACCGTTTTGCAGCTACAGACTTCTCAGGATTGCTAGGAAAAGGAAAACGGGCTTGCTTTCCTTTCAAACAAACCTCACAAGCAACATCTTTACAAGGGTCCTCCTGAAAACTAATGTCATTAGCAAGTCCCTGCCTCAAAAGCTTCATATTATGGCCGCTCAAGTGACCAAGTCTTTGATGCCAAGTTGCAGTGCTAATCGTTAGATTCGCCCTTAGACTGCAGGTCTGAAGTTTATATGCACCTCCTACGTCATTTGCCTTAATCAAAACATCGCTCAAATTTGAAATTGTACAACCCTATCAAAATTTACAGTACAGCCGTTCTTAATCAATTGGGAAACAGATATAAGATTCACAGACAGCTTAGGTATAAACAACACGTCAGTCAACGTCGTGTCATCCGACAACATAACGTTACCTATACCTGTACACTGAAGTTTCTCTCCACTAGCAATGGGGACGAAACCACCTCGCGATTTAAAGTCTGTCAGCAAATCGCGCCTGCCAGTCATGCAATTTGTCGCACCTGGAGTCTATGTACCACGAAGATTCCGAGCCCGTACTAGTACTGAATGCTGTCAACACAAAATTTCCTGAAGAACTCTTCTCGTTCCGACAGTCTTTCTTCAGATGTCCTTTCTGTCTGCATTTCCAGCACCACGGTTCTCTCTTTCGATCAGAACTATCCTTCGCTTTTGCTTCTCCCTTGTGCTGCTGCGCTTTTCTCGTCCAGGAGTCACTCGTAGTAGCGCCTTTTCTGGTAGAATATAAGCACTCACTCGAATCTCCACGATTAGTCCAACGTTGATCCTGTAGCAGTTTGGATTTGACTAGATCAGATGTGATGGCAGCTCCCGAATGCTATAGATAGAGCCATGATCATGGGCTCTGTCATACTCTGTCGATAAACCTTTGAGCATCAGCGCACCAAGAAACTCGTCGTCAACAGGCTTGTTCATGTTCGCCAATTGCTGTGCTAATGACAAAACTTCATTGACGTAAGCTTCCATGTTCGCGAAGTTTTCAAATTTGACAGCGCATAAAGGCTCACCTTTAGCGGATGACCTACTCGCTGGGGCGTCCAAACTTTTTTAGCATCATGTTGGGGTCATTTGATCATCTTCCTGAAAGTTTCAGGGTGCGGAATTCAATAGTTTTTAAGATATGATTTTTTGAAAATCTGAAAATACTTTGTAAAATCATGTAACGCAACGCAAATAATATGTTTAATCTTGTCTGTGGTCAATAGTAGATTGTTAACCGAGGGCTGAAAGGCACCCATTCCTGACGAGATGTTTTGGCGCTCGAACGAAGTGAGAGCGCCAATAGTTCGAGGCAGAAATGGGTGCTATCACCCGAGTAAAACACTCTACTTTTCATTACGAATACGAGGAAAGTAAACAGTTAAAATCAAAATTATTTTATTAAAAAACAAAGTCACTTGAAATCAAAATTATTTTATTAAAAAACAAACATAATTCAAGTTTAAAATACTACTCATAAAAAAAGTAATTTCGGTGCCCCCGTTGATGTCTTTTACTTTGAGCATAACATTAAAAAAATACTTCCGTTTTATGGCTGTATAGGTTACTACCATTGCGTTCTTCAATATAAACTACGATTCATACATATATTTTTTAATACTTTTCTGCTTTAGAGCAGGCATGTACCACTTTCAGCACGATGCCTGGATGAACAATGACCCCCTTTCAGAGTATGAGTAATGAAAAATTTCAGAGTATGAGTAATTTACTTTACTTTACTTTTTTTATGAGTAGAATTTTTAAACTTGAGTTTGTTGTTTGTTTTTTAATAAAATAATTTTGATTTCAAGTGACTTTGTTTTTAATAAAATAATTTTGATTTTAACTGGCTTGTGTTTACTTTCCTCGTATTCGTAATGAAAAGTAGAGTGTTTTACTCGGGTGATAGCACCCATTTCTGCCTCGAACTATTGGCGCTCTCACTTCGTTCGAGCGCCAAAACATCTCGTCAGGAATGGGTGACTTTCAGCCCTCGGTTAACAATCTACTATTACCTACATTTCGTTGTACTCATATTTGAAAAGATGAGAATTCTATAAAAAAAGGAGGAAATGTGGAATCTTTTTATAATAATACCTATTTCAATAAAAACGTTCATTTAACTTGCAATTTTTGTTTGTTTATTTATTTTACGTCAATCAAAGTTAATTTAGTATTTCTTTCGTAAAATATCACTTTTGATAATAAAAAAGTTGTCATTTTTGTTTAAAACGAAACGGCAAAACGCCCCAACAAAATGTTGGGGCGTTTTGCCGCGTATTTGGTTGGGCGGCAAAGTAGTAGTCCCTTTTCTAGTAGTTTCGCGAATGTTCTATTTTCTTGTTCTCTCGATATTTACAAGCAAAAACAACTGGCTAGAGTAGGTTATTGTGGCTACTTTTCAATCGGGTTATAGGTTATGTTAGAACGTTGAAGAAGCTAAACCGGAGCGGAGCGTATGCAAACAAAAACTATTGGCTAGAGTAGGTTATTGTGGCTACTTTTCAATCGGGTTATAGGTTATATTAGAACGTTGAAGAAGCTAAACCGGAGCGGAGCGTATGCAAACAAAAACGATTGGCTAGAGTAGGTTATTGTGGCTACTTTTCAATCGGGTTATAGGTTATGTTAGAACGTTGAAGAAGCTAAACCGGAGCGGAGCTGAGCGCAGCGTATGCAAACAAAAACGATTGGCTAGAGTAGGTTATTGTGGCTACTTTTCATGTAAATTTTGATGATAGCATTATGGAGCATTTGTGGAGGAGAAAGGTGTCGAGGCAGAAAAATGACCCTTTCGAAGAAAGCAACTAGGCATCTCCGCGCGGGGGGGAAGTAGTAGGGGGGGGCATCTACCCCCTTCCCCCTCCCCCCACTTAAAGATCAAGGTCAGTCTAAATTTTGTTTTAATTTAACAACATAACCTCAAAACTTTAAATAATCATATCTCAGAAACTAGGCATTTCCGCGGGGGGGGGGGGGAGTAGTAGGGGGGGCATCTAACCCCCTCCCGCAACCCTCTCTCCCCCCCTCAGGGTCAACAAAAGTAGGTCATCCGCTAAAGTCCTTCCCGCATAAGTTCTGGAGAGTTCTTACTCTTGAACCGAGTCCCTTATCATCATAAGCACATTCCAGTGCATTCCAGGCTTCTTTTGCCGTCTCCGCCGACATTAAATGAGAAAAACACAACTTTTCGACGGCCAAGCAAATTTTAGATTTAGCTATTTCATCACGTCGATTTCTCACCTCGGACGTTGTTTTATCATCCGCACCGTAACCACTGATACAGTTCCATAAATTGTCGTGAATCAATGCATTTTTCATAACAAATTTCCATTCATCGTAATTTTCCCGTCCACGTAATTTTTCATGTGAAAAATTTTGATTCTTACTTTCCGACATATTTATTACAACGTTATACTATTTCTGCGGAACCATAACCTAATGTATTTGATAATTAAACCACATATTTGTAAAAATATAACCCAGAGTTTATTCAGCACATAGGATGAAGAATACGACATTAACAAGAGTGACAATGACAGTTAAGTCATAACACTACAAAGTTTGCCAGGATTAAAGCAAGGAGGCTACAATGAAACCTCCAACAGTAACCGGCAGCGGTATAGATCACTATTATTTTACCTGAATACAGAATTAATGACGATAACTCCTAATTCCTGCTAAAAAAAGGAAGGTACTTACTTCACATGCACCTGATACACCAAGCCAAAATATCACTATCATTCTTCACGAGCAAATAATTACTTTTTTTTTCATTGTGTTTGTATGAATGACAAAGTTGTGTTTGCGGTTTTTAATAAATGTTTTGTATTTTAAAAACTGCTCATTTTTTAAAAAGAGTAAAACAGTAACTATTTATGAGTTGTAATCCTTGCCGAGTACTAAATTTTAATTCAATTCCATCCATTCAATTTATTGATATTGATAGATATCAATTAATCCAGCTTTCTAACAAGCAAACTTTTTAAATCCGATTAATAGATCAACCAAGCAATCT
Organism: Argyresthia goedartella; assembly: GCA_949825045.1. Taxonomy (NCBI): domain Eukaryota; kingdom Metazoa; phylum Arthropoda; class Insecta; order Lepidoptera; family Argyresthiidae; genus Argyresthia; species Argyresthia goedartella. The sequence goes on along the minus strand of OX463827.1, from coordinate 1,426,757 downwards.
TCTCACGCACCCATTCTGGGGCGTGGGGAGTCAGGGTCAGATCATCGGATCTCTTCCTGAGGAAGCGCCTCTGTCCACTCCTATGGACAGGTCATCGGGGAGCCCTCGCGGGCGGTGGAGATCTTCTCACTTGGGGTGTTCCATTGGATGATCGCCGGCTAGGCAACCAGGTCGCGTGGCAGGCGGCGGCGGTCGGGCGGCGCCATGTCGCGGATATGCGGATGTTGTGAGGTATCTGCAAGCGCGAACATGCCCTTCGCCAGCCTCTGGACAAACTGGTCCACTGTTTCCCATCTGAGGTCCCTCTGGATCGTCGCATTCCTCACGTAGCGGGGGGCGTCGACGATGGTACGCAAAGAGAGGTTCTCTTGGGCTCGGAGTCTCCGAGTACAGGGCGTACCATGCCGGGGCCGCGTAGGTGAGGCGGGATCTCACGTAGCACTTGTGGATCCCGAGCTTCGCCCTCAGAGGAAGGCTGGAGTCGAGAAGTGGACGCAGCTTGGCGCGTGCCACCTTGACCTGGTTGACGACGTTGTCGACATGTTGCTTCAATTACAATTAGACATCCTTCAACCTGGGCAAACGACATATTTTCTCCACAGATTGAAGGATGGCTAATTGTAATTGAGCTATACTATCTCTTGACGAGCGACCTTTACGAAACCCAAACAGATTCATGGAAAAACTAGCTTTTGTTTGAGAACTTGTTAAAAAAAATACCAACTCAAGATGTGAGTTCTATAGGTCTATAAGAGTCAGGGCAATGTTTCTCTTTATTTAATTTTAATATTGGAATAAGACAATCCGATTTCCAGTCATCAGGAATAATATTTTTAGACCGTAAAGAATTAAACACATTTAAAAGAACTGTTTAAGATTTATTAGAAAGCATTTATAAGATTTTATTATCTAATTTCAAGTTAGCCTCAACGGTATCAGGCCTATATTTTTTAAGGAATTCGAAGACCCAACGTATGTTATTGTTTGAGAAACTATGTACGAACGTTCCATTGAATTTTTTCATCAATCGTCCAAATAATTCAGATAAAGCAAATCAACCAATTATTTTTTCCCGCATTAATGTAAGCTTTTTAAGACCTTGTTTTTTAATTGATGTAAGAATTTATGTTCAGTTGGATCATTTTTAAATTGGATGTACGCTTCTTTAGAGCATTCCACAACTTTACTGCATTTTTCATTCCACCATGGGAGAGTAATTCTCCTTTTCCTAAATAAGCCTGATTAGAAATAAAATAAAAATATCAATTAGTTTTTTAAAGCAATAGAGTTTAGAGTTTAAAGTAAGTATCTATATTGAATTCTTCTAGGAGGGTACCTACATTTTTTGTGTAATGATTCCAATTAACACGACGAAAGTTTAAATGAGTTTTCACAGCTGAACAGTCTAATGGAAAGGAAGTGGAAGGTGAATTATTGTGAATAAGTATTTTAATTATTACTGCAAGATGGTAACTACCTAGCAGGTCATCATATACTGACCACTCCCAGTTCAGAGCCAGTGATGGAGAAATATAAGAAAGATCTAAAGCATTACGCCTCCATTGGTGTGATCCAATACTGGTCATTTGGCCATCATTTAGCAAAACTAAGTTATTGTCATAAGTACTTGAAAGTCACCACGACCATGGGCGTTTGTTGATTGGCATCTCCTTGCTGAATGGAGAGCATTGAAATCTCCAACAATGAGCACAGGTCCTGGAACACTTAGTATAAGTAGATCAAATTTATGTCTAGTAAAAACCGGTAGACAGTTTTACGACTATAAAAACTAACATACGAAACTTCCTTATTATTTCCATTCATTAAACGTATTGCTAGGTTCTGAACAGAATTATCATACAATGTATCAAGTTTTCTAAAAGTTAAACTGTTACTTATGTACAATTATGGCAACACCCTTATGGTCGTTGCCGGAGTCTACAAATACTACAACCTCGAATATTGAAACGTTGATTTGGTTTGAGTCAAGTTTCACAAATAATTGCTACATTAATTACATTCTCCTACAGGAAATGTGTTAAAATCTGAGCTCTATAATATTCATTATAGATTCTGAATTGAGCAGCAGTGCTAGATGATCAGAAGATTTTAGTGGAGGAAATGATTTTTCCAGGGTCTCAGCAAATGTTTTCTTGTCATTTTTTTATTTTATTTTCTTATTTTTTACAGGACACTCAGGTGAGATGGCGATATGATTGCCTTTGCAATGATAGCAAGAGGCATCCACTGCATCAAATGTGCAAGACTTGAAGTTGTAACTGCCTGAGCAGATAGAGCACTTCTCAGCTTTATTTCAAAATTTAGCTGTGTGTCCATACCTCAGGCACCGCAGACACTGCTTCACTGGAGCGACGTACGGGCGAACCTCGAAGCGCCAGCTGTTTGGATCCACACTGTCGGGCAGGGCTGGGCAGAAGAATGTTATTGAGACTGTTTTCAAAGCCTGAAACTCAATAATGTCATTGTTGTTTGTTCGTTTCATAAATCTTCGTACTGATACAATATTTTTGAAGCAAGAAATGTTTGAATATATCTGCTCATTCGATAAGTCAAATGGTACATGATGTATGACTCCAGTCACTTCTGTGGCCGCAGCAGGAATACACGCCTTTAGTTTGTAAGAATGTAGACTATCTAAACACAACGCCAATCTTGTATTTGTTGATGCGTCGTAATTGTTTATGCCTTTATTCAATCTTTTGCGGCAGTTCGCCAAAAACATCATATCTCTGTCGCCTAACGCTTTGCCACTGACACTGCTCTCAAAGTAAACAATGTAGTCTATTTTACCTTCATCCTCTGGGTAGTATCGGACATAATCCGGAACATGAAAAGGCTTGAACTTATCCACTTCATTTTTGTCTTTGGGGTCATCATAGGGACTCGAGTAGGATTCCCTACTATATGAAAGATCCTCCTCCTTCTCATCCTTCTTTCTTCCTTTGGCTTCATCTTCCCCATCTTTCGCTAATTTACAGTACTTTTAGACTGTCTAGAGTATTTAAATTAAATGAAAAAAAATCGTACTATTAAGTCAAAAGTTCCCCCGTTTTTTTCTCTCTGCGTGCTGCGTGCAACAGAGCGTCAATAGCGCGGGTCTGAATCGATTCATTGAATCTTCGGATCTAAAGAGAATATAGAGCCATGGACGTCCCGACTTCCGACACCACTGAAGTATCGATTCCTACTCAAATAAGTAGTACTCAAATAGCTTGCTATACTACTTATTTGAGTACCTAAAATGTATCGATACTTACTCAGAATCGCAATGCATCCGTGTAACGGCAAGGCACGTGAACTGTCTGAACATTATTTATTCAGAATTATGAGCCATGTTCTATCAATAAAACGAAAACGTATGGAACTATCAAGCGCATTAGCATCCTGTGGGGCTTATGCTTTTGCTTATACTACTCATATGAGTAACCACAAAGTATCGATACCTAGTCATATTAATAGTATTTAGAATTTTTATAAAATAGATATGGTGTAATATCTGGTTTTCTGACAATCGAACCAATAACGCTGGCTCAACCAAACAAATAAATGGCTGCCATTGGCTGGTTGGTGACGGGCGATGACGCGCCGCGGCTGCCTGAGCGAGGTCGAGAGAGATAGAGAATAATAATAACAAGAAGAGCGAGAAAGATGGCGATTGGGAGGGAAGGATTGCGGGGCACTCCCCGCAATCCTTCCCCCGCAATCCCATAGGTCGTAATCACAGATATCTCAACATAGGAGATAGGGCGTTCAGCCTATTTTGTATGCAAACCTATTGTCGCAAGCTGAATTCACACACACAACGTATCATTAAATAAACACAACGAACACGCACACATAATAATCACTTACACATTTATCCCTACTCTCGTATTGGTAAACACAGGCAAAGCAGTTATGTGACTGTATAAGTGCGCATGAGGCGCACATTGTTTCATAAAGCACGCATTCAGCACACACAGCGTCATGGACATTAAATTTATTTCCTCTCTCTCGCTAGTAGGTAACGCATTAGAGTTCCGTCTCTCTCATACTCATTAGAGAGACGGAATCTGGATGCGACTCGGCCCTAACAAAGATTCAGTCGCAACTGGACATCTTCTCTGCCAAATACGCCGGATGGGAAGCCCGTATATCAGCGATGGAGGAGAGGGTATCCTCGACTGCCACAGGTGAGGACGTCGAGCGACTACTCACCGACAACAAGGCGATGAAGGCCACAATCTCAAGCCTCGAGATAAGCGCGGTTAGTCTGGAGAAGAGGGTGGAGGACATGGACCAGTCTGCAAGATCATGCAACCTGGAAATTCAAAACATACCGGAGCACAAGAACGAAAATCTTATCCAGGTGGTCTTCGAGATCGGCAAATTGATAGGCGTCGAGATGGATGCGGGCAAGGTGCGGGCGGTACATCGCGTCGCTCGCGGGCTTGGCGCTGCCCCCGGCCCCGCCGCCGCCGCGGCCACAGACGCGCCCCCCCCGCGCCCCAAGAACATCGTCGTGCAACTGACCTCCCGCCGCCTGCGCGATGACGTACTGTCGGCCGCGCGCGTGCGCCGCGAGCTGTATACTGACCAGCTGCAGATGGGTGGGGAGTCACGCCAGTTCTTTGTAGCCGAACTTACCCTACGTAACAAGAAACTTTTTGCAATGGCCAGGAAGGTGGGCAAAGATGCCGGCTTTAAACATGTATGGGTTAGAAAATTCGCGATTCAAATGCGTAAAACCGATTTCAGTAAAATATTTTATATTCGAAGTGAATCCGACCTTGCATGCTTTGTATCTTTATTCATATTCATATTCTTTATTGCACAGAAATCTTATAGAAATAGTAAGGTAACAAAACATTTTATGAGCAAAGGCGAGCTTATCTCTAAAGAGAGATTTCTACCAGCAAACCTAGGTAGGACAGGAAAAATTGTGCAACAGGAGAGTCCTAGTGCGCAATAAAACTGTACACATCTAATTGTTTACAACTAAAACATCATAATTTAATAAATGATATATACTAAATAAAATACAAAAGCAAAAAAATTTATATATATCAAACATATACTACTTATATATACATATATAAAAGTACCTTTCACGAAAGAGAAAGGAAATGCTCTTTCAATCTTGTCTTAAAAGTGAAAATTGAGGGACTATTTCTAATAGCGCAGGGAAGTGCGTTCCGCAGTCGGATCGCCGTTAACCTAAACGAGTGTTTGTAAGCGGCAGTGTTATGCCGAGGAGTAGAGAGAAGAGACATCGTGTGGGATCTCCGGTTGCTATGCCTGGAGGAAATAAACTCGAAACGTTCTCGAAGATATGAGGGGTAGCGGGGATTTCGCAAAATGTTGAACAGATAGGAGAGAACGTGCATATCACGACGAAGGCGGATCGGAAGCCACCCCAACTCCTTGCGATACTGTGAGACATGGTCATACTTGCGCAGCCCGAAGACAAACCGAATCCCGAGGTTTTGAAGTCGTTCGAGTTTGTTCAGTTGTTCTTCGTTTGCAGCGATCCAGCAAACATCTGCATAGTCGATTAAAGGTAGTAGGAGGGACTGGGCAAGGGTGATTTTAGTCTGCTGAGGCAGGAAGTGCTGCAATCTCCGTAGGGAGTGAAATGACGCAAAGACTCGTCTGCTGACCTCACAAACATGGGGCGACCAGGACAACAATTTATCAAATACAACCCCAAGATTCTTGGCCTTCTCGCTGTATGAGATTATGTTACCATCATACACTATAGGGTCGACGGGCATTTTCTGAACTAGGTTATGAGAGTGACGAGTACCCAAAATCATGGCCTGCGATTTGCCCGGGTTGACAAGCAGACCATAAGAGGTAGCCCATTTCCTGATGTTATCAAGATCAGCATTCAACGCCTCTACTGTCAGATTCACATCACACGGAGAGAAGTGCCGATATATTTGAAGGTCATCTGCGTACAGATGATAAGAAGAGGTAAGAACGTCAGAGATGGAGTTAATGAATACCGAGAAGAGGAGAGGAGAAAGGATGCCTCCCTGCGGAACACCTGCGGAGAGATCACACCAGTCCGTTGAGCTCTCCTCAGACTTAATGCGTTGCTGGCGGTCTCTCAGGTAGGAGTCAAACCAGCGAGCAGAGTGCGAGGAGACATTAAGTGACTTTAAAATTTCGACTAGTATATCGAAATCGACGCAGTTAAAGGCGCTACTGAAATCAAGCAGTGTAAGGACCGTAAGCTGCTTTTGATCCATAGCTAATTGAATGTCGTCAGTGACTTTGAGCAGTGCTGTGGTAGTGCTGTGACCCGGCCTGAAACCTGATTGGTGGGGATTCAGTAACATTTTTAAGGAAAGGTAGGAGGAGAGTTGGGAGTGGACAATTGATTCCAGGACTTTGGAGAGGATAGGCAGAATAGAAATGGGACGGAAATCTTTAAAGAAGGCGGGATTAGACGTTTTGGGGAGGGGAATCACAAGTGCCAATTTCCACTGGCTGGGGTAGCAACATTGGTCAAGCGACACATTAATTATGTGGGTGATGAGAGGTAACAGTACATCAATGATAGTTGTTATCATCTGCGAACATATCTTGTCCTCACCTATGGCCTTCGACGAGATTGCTAGTATTGCCCTCCTTACTGCGCCGATTCCGACAGGGATGAAATTAAATGCTGAGGTGAGGGATGTTGCCTTGGACCGTAGGTTACGAAGGGTTGCATCCTTGACGAGGGAGTCCATCGCGACAGGGGGAGTTGCAAAGAAACTATTGAGACCCCGGAGATCGACATTTCCGGCTGCCAATTCCTGTGACTTACCAACACCAAGGGTCTTCAGGAACTTCCAGACCTATGCTGGAGTATAGCTCTCGATACATTCGTAGATATGACGGCGTTTAGAATCACGACACAGGCGAGTGCAACGATTACGGAGGCGTTTGAAAATTAAAAGATTCTCGTCGGTCGGATCCCTCTTATATCTAGACTTAGCACCTGTATGAATGCCTATTATACCTATACATATTTCCATAATGTTATTCATGTATCATGCCTGCTCTAGTTGCCGCCGAGTTTTATCTGCATTACACAAATATGTACCAAGCACCTACCTATACATCTGTCACACTCTCATACTGAGCCGTCTAAAACGTTCTCATCTGTCACTTAAACCATTACTTGTTTTGCCAAATTCCACCCATACCTACAATGCATTGCTTTTCATCTCGCCTTTCATTCAACACGCACATAAATCTTCTCAACATGTATACTGCAAAATTCTAAATGAATTAAAAGAACTTCTTCATATTTAACCATTTAACTGTTTATTATCAAAAAGTTGGCGGAATGAAGGGCAAATTACACGATCTATGATTGAGTTTGATGAACAACAGCTGCGATGTGGTGGTTATTACAGAAACCTGGCTGAATGAACGAGTCTACGATGGCAAACTTTTAACCAGCGGTTATCAAATATTTCGACGTGATAGAGACTTCACCAAGACTACTAAGTTGGATGGCGGAGGAGTCATGGTGGCAGTGAGGAACTCGGTGCAGGTTTACCGCAGACAGGACTGGGAATCCCCGAGCGTGGATGAGATCTACCTGGTATTCCCCGATAACCAACACTCTGGCCTAATTATGTGTGCTGCTTATATCCCCGATTCTTCTCCCTATAAAGTTTATGAATCACACATAGTAAAGGCTCAGGACGTCTTCATTGAGATGCCTGGCTATAATTTTTGTTTATTGGGTGACTACAACATCCCAGGTATCGATTGGCAATTCCAGGTCGGTATAAAAGGCTGTAACTTACCGGACCAGTACTTAATAACCGAGGTTAACAAACTTTTATCCAACACCATGTCACTTCTAAATATGCTACAATTCAATAGCATCAGAAACATAAACAACCGGACTCTTGATTTAATCCTAAGCAATATAATTGACATTGATGTCGTTACCTCCACGCAACCTGTATTGAACGTTGATAGACATCATCCACCATTGGAAATATCATTATCTACCAATATGTCCGAAAAAATATTACCGAACGCAAACATCACTAAGCTTAACTTTTATAAAACAGACTACGTCACTGCTATCGAGGAACTGCAGAGCATTGATTGGGTTACAGAATTGACACACTTGAATGCAGAAGAATCTTTAGATTTATTCTATAAACATATATATTATATTATTGATATAACTGTCCCCCGTGTTAAAACTAAATCACGTAAATATCCCATTTGGTTCTCTAAGCATCTGATAAAATTATTTAATCTGAAAGACAAAGCTTGGCAGAAGTGGAAAGTTTATGGAGCGTTGGCGGACTACAATCGGTTTACTAAGTTACGCGCCAAATGTAAACATGAGATGGACATTTGCAACAAAAAATATGTAAGTAATGTCGAGGAGTCTGTTAAGGTGGACATTAAAAAATTCTGGAAGTACACTACCGCTCTTAAAAAAACCAATACCGGCTACCCTTCAGTGATGAAGTCGGGAGACACTACTTCACACAAAATTGATGAAATAGTCGAACTTTTCTCTGAATATTTCTTGTCCGTGTTTGAGCCAAACTCAGGGGTGTCGCCTAACTTGGTCGAACTTTCTTATTGACAATCCCAAAAGTCCCCTTCACCTGTCCAGCTTGACCCTATCTGAACCTGAAGTAACTTCAGTTCTTCGACAGTTGGACATCACCAAGGGTGCGGGTCCAGATAAAATTCCACCTATATTCCTGAAAAATTTGCATGAATATATCTCTCCAGCACTTACTATTATATTTAACAAATCATTACAAGAGGGCGTTGTACCATCAGTCTGGAAGCTTGCCTATGTCACGCCTATCCATAAGTCAGGACCAAAAAATGAGGTTTCCAACTATCGTCCCATTTCCCTTTTATCCACCCTAGCAAAAACATTCGAAAAATTGGTACATAACAGAGTATATCCCCTTTTAGAACCATTCCTTGATCCAAAACAGCATGGCTTTGTCAAACTCCGCTCCACTCTCACGAATCTACTTATTTACTCCAACGATCTCTTTGAAGCCATGGATCAGAATGTCGCAATGGACTCCGTATACACCGACTTCAAGAAAGCATTTGACAAAGTCGATCACTTGCTGCTTCTTAAAAAACTGGCATACAATGGAATCAAGGGAGACTTACTGAGATGGTTTGCACCTTACTTAGAAGACAGGCACCAATCTATCGCCCTTAATGGCAAACTGTCAAATGCAGTTTTGATAACCTCAGGCGTTCCTCAAGGATCTATCATAGGCCCATTTCTTTTGGTCATCCATTCCGACATGGACACCGTGTTGCTCCAACAGGACCTGGACAGACTTGACGCTTACTGTACCGTTAATAGTATATCCCTAGCATACAATACGTGTCAATATATAAGATTCACAAAACAGGTGATAGAGCGTAATACGCGTGAATATCATATAGGCGGACATGCATTGCAAAGGGTCACATGTATTCGGGACCTTGGCGTCTACTTTGATGCAAAGTTGACCTTCGATGCACACATCGCACACATAACTAAGAAAGCTTATCAGATGCTTGGATTAAGAAACCCAAGTCCTTCCTCACGATTTACGGCTCTCTCGTTCATTCCCATCTTGAATACGCATCCCCTATCTGGAATCCTTTCTATGCAACGTATGATGCACAAATTGAAATGGTACAGAAGAAGTTCCTCCGGAGTCTCAATTACCGTGTCAGGGCTCCAAAGAGGTCATATGATATCCTGCTTACAAACTACAGACAGACGTCCCTCCACGATCGTCGCACCCTCGCGGACGCCGTTGTTCTCAAGCGGATCTGCACCAGTTACTACAACTGCCCAGAGCTTGTCTCCCTTATAAGGTACCATGTCCGGCTCGGAGCTCCGCGGCACAAGCGGCTCTTCCACGTGAAAGCCGCTCGCACCAATGCTGGTAAAAGGGCGCCAATAGGTCGACTCTGTGCAGACCACGACAAAAACTTTGCAGAGGTCGACTTGTTTGATTCATCTGTCAATCGGTTTAAGCACTCCATACGCAAGTTGTTGTTCAAAAAACTCGAGGATAATAATCCTTGACTGTGGTGTGGTGATTTCATGCACGTTTGTGCAATAGATGTACCCTAATTGTAAACAATGCACATTTTTCTCTCATATTTTGGTTTTTAATTTTAGTAAGAATGTATATTCTTAGCACCTAAGTACTTTAGTTGTTGCTCACTCGGAGCTAATTCTTCCCAAATCATTTAAGCCATAAGTGGGATACCCTAAGGGATAAGTTAGATTTTAATTAACTGTATATTTATTCTCTGTTTGTTTTTGTTATGTAACTTGTCCTGTTTGTAACCCCTGAATAAATAAATAAATAAATAAATAAGACTCAATTGAATTACTTCCTCGGAATATTTCGTTAATCGTGTTGTTTTATTGAAGAAATATTGTATTTTCAGTATTTACCTGTGAAATGTTATACCCTTGCTATGGAAATGAGGGATTTTTAAAAAAAAAAACTTCAGAAGTTCCAAATTTGTCAATAGATGTCGTTGAAAAGTCGTGGCTTTCACAGCCAGTTGCCAGATCAAAAATTTGTGTTCTGTGGCTGATGGTGGCTGGTCTGTGATGTGTCAAACCGTTTCTCCTGTGGTTACGCGATGTTTTGTTTTCCTGTTCTCCTCTGTTTTGTGACTATTACGACGACCCTGGCTATTCTTTCGGACTCTTGTAGCTCCTTCCCTCGACTGACCTCCGCGTGCACCCTGGACATTTGCTTGCCATTACGATTGACCCCTGCCTGTGTATTGGACTTCGATTTTGTCATCACGATAACTTCGCGAGCACCCTGTGTTGATGCTGTTCGACAGACTTTGGTTACCATGGAAAAAAAGCCTAATCGTCCATGCGTTGTTAGGTTTTGTAAAAAAAATGGTACTCACCGTTTCCCTAGTGATGAACATCGACGTTCACTATGGGTTCAAGCTGTTGAACCAGCAAAGCCTGGATTTACCCTAGGAAAGCATAGCAGGATATGCTCCGATCACTTCAAGCCATCCGATTTTAATAGAACACCGTTATCATTGTTACAGCCAGGTAAGTTTACCTAAAGATTTCCGAGTATGCCTAGTACGCACCATACCCGTGCTCATGAGTGCTTACTTTCGCGAGTCAGGTGTGATTTCATCTTTTGCACTAATTAGTGCTTATGCGAGCAAGCTTATCAGCAATGTTCTTGCCCAATCTGTACCTATCCTTACACATAATCCGTTTCACAGGTGGCAGATGCTAAAGTCAATAGCTCGCCTAACCCGAATAGTATTAAATAGCTACTAAAATGTCCTTATTAACATGTGTTTTTTTTATAGATATTGCTCCAAAAACTTTGAAGAAAACCTCTGTTCCTTCATTGTTTTCATGGAAAACAACTCCTCAACAATCTCCATCAACGTCTGAAGAACAAAACTCGCTAACTCTTAACCTAACCAAAGTTGAAAAAACCTATGCACGAAGTAAGTCACCTATTGTTATCTATAGCCTAAAGGAATTCATTCAATATTCTGTCTTGCATTGAGCCTTGCAGGACTGCGAAGCATGCAGAGTAGTTCTGCAAGGTGGATAGAAATACCGTCACAAAAAAACATAATATTTGATACCGCGCAGGTGCACTTATTTGATATCCTGCACAGGGCCTGTAAACTCGGAACACTGCTTGTAGTCCTTTGCACAGTAATATTGTTCTGTGGCTTGTTGTCCTGCTTAGCCAGCCGTATTGCAGACAGGAATATGAACAAGATACTGTGACAAACATTGAGAAATGCCGCATTGCAAGTAGGTAGGTATACTTAATGTTGTTTGACGACCTCTGTAGCGTTGCAGTTGGGGCTGTGCTTTACAAGTGGGACGTCCCGGGTTCGACTCCTGGTGGGGCGGGAGGAAAAAACACCCTCATGGCATGGATGTTTACATGTTTGTGATGTTGCTGTTTCTGGTTCCTACAACACAGAGTATCCTAGTGTGAAACCAGAAGCAATGTATGTGCCTGTATGTAAATGTAAAAATAAAACTAGAGATTCAAATATGTTTTCTTTTATTTCCAGTGTGTCCAATATTATTTGTAGAAGAGCAACAATATTTGGTCGCTGTGGATAGTAGTTTAAATGAAGATCCCTTACACATGAGTGAAGAAGATGCAGACTCTGTCTTTGCAAATCCCAACGATGACATGCAAGAAGATATTGCTGTGGAACTGCACTATGATATAGCAGAAGAGTTAGAGATTTCTCAACATGAAGAGTTGGTGCAGGAGGGATCATTGAGAGATGATAAGATAACTTCAAAAGATGAGTCAGTACAAACTCATGAGTGTAGTGTCTCAACTTCAAAAGATGAGTCAGTACAAACTCATGAGTGTAGTGTCTCGGGTTTTACCATCCACTTGTACAAAAATAATGATAAAGTTGTGCACTTCTACACTGGCCTAGAGAATTTTGAAAAAGTGATGCTTGTGTTTGACACTTTAGGGCAATGTGCTCATAATCTTACCTATTTTTATGGACATCCACCAAAGAACCTCAATGCATTCGAACAATTTTTCATTACCTTAATGATAGTACGGAGACATAAACCTTTCGAAGAAATTGCTATGATGTATCAAGTAACAACCAAACAAATCTATAATATATTTATCACTTGGGTCAGGTTCATTTCGCTGCAATGGAAAAATTTGGACTTGTGGTTAGACAGAGATAGCGTAAGAGCATACATGCCTTTAGATATTCATGATAAGTATCCATCAACACGGGTTATACTTGATGCGACAGAAATCCCTATTAAAAAACCTAAACTACCTTTTGCGCAGCAAGTCACATTCTCTTCCTATAAAAACAGGAACACCTTAAAGATCCTTATTGGAATTACCCCTAGTGGCTTCATTAGTTATGTGTCTCCATGCTATGGCGGCTCTGCTACTGATAGGCAAGTTATAGAACGCAGTACAATACTTAGTAGATTTGACTACAATGATGAAATAATGGTGGATAAAGGCTTAAATGTCCAAGACATTTTTGTTCCCTATGGTGTCAAAGTGAACAAGCCATCTTTCTTCAAAAAAGGCAATCAAATTCTACCTCAGACACTTAGCTCCTCCAGAAAAGTGGCAAGCAAAAGGGTTCATGTAGAAAGGGTTATTGGCTTGCTAAAGACATATAAGATTTTGACTCAACCTTTGAATCAAACAGAAATTGTGTTGTCGAGCGACATTGTGTTTATATGCGCAATGTTGGTTAATTTTAGGTCTAGCATAATAAATAAAGATGCTTAAATGAATAGGTAAAATGAAGTTTTATTAAGCAACATCAATGATGTGTCGAAGGCCTCCTTTACACTTTTGTACTTAGCTTTTACGTTTTGTATAGGCACTAGGGATTTAGATACAAATCACCCACTTCTCTGCATTGCTGTTATGCTTTGTCCTATGAAAAGGGGTAATACAAAAAAAAGAGGTAATATACTAGGGTCATTATTTTTTATTATACAGAAATTTATTAACAAGGGCTTCCTTAAAGTAGTCATTATAAAACTTCTCTAATTTTTCTAACATGCTTTCTATAAAACAATTGTTCCTTTGGATCACTATTACTTTAAAATCACTTATTGTGTTCGATTCCAAATCGATATTCGATCGATGGTTTCGGAACGGCCATTTTGAATTTGACGTTGCTGCCAACCTAGCAGTTTTTTGACAACTGACAGACGAAAGCCCTCGCAATGTAAACGCGTTTTGGATAGGGTATTGAAATTAAATCGCAGTCCATCTGGAATGTATTCGAGGTTCCCTCAGGATTGTCTATATAGCTGAGTGTGTTGTGGTTCCCCGAACCAGATAAAGTTCGCATTTACGTGGCCGATTGGTTTTTTACCACGTAACATAACCTGTGTTGGAACACTGTGCTGATCGAGGTTGGCCCGCCAGTCATACAGGAGGTTGGCTGAAGAACCTGTCTACCAAGAAGAGCCTAAGGTGCACCCGGGCCTTGCAGAGAGACAGGAGGTTGACGGGACCGAAGCACAGACCAGGTTAGATCGAACCCAATCATTTTAGCTCGGTGAATCGCCGACGTTCACACTTCTTGGCAACTGATCGCTACGCTACCTCGTAGCTGATGGGCCCCTACGAGGTCATTAGGTGCCGAGAAGCCTGAACATTTTGGTAGCTAGAGCGTGGCTTCCTGAGATTTGCAGCCGTCAAGGGCTCCAGGAAGGCACGATTTGGGACTATCAATCTGTAGGTATAGGCGGTTATTAGGTAACTTGGTTGTGTTCCTATATCCACATAGATTGGTAGTATTGTAAGCTATAGGTCTATTGCTGGTAGTAGACAGACAGATATTGAGTTGAAATTTGCATTGAAGTACCAGTTAGTCAATCTATTAGTGGTCTAGTAATGCTAATGAATGTTTTGGTTGACAAAGGTAGTTACATCTATTGATAGCAGGCTATTACATTGTTTTCAGTTATAGCAATTTATAACTTGAACTAATATTGACTATCTGTGTGTGTTGTAGTGATAAAGGGAAACTAAATTGTTATTTACAGAATTTATATAGATATAAAACTCGGTTCCTATTGTTTAAGGAAAATAACATTGTTTAAGTTGTGGTTTAGGGTTCCCTCGTTTGGGTTGTAGACTGGAGGGTCCAATATAATTGAGTTACTGCAAATTGTGAGTAAGTATCGTTCCGATCATGTCGTTATCTGAAATCCAGAAGGGTGTTTCTAAGGAACTCAGATGGTTTTCCTCCGCCCACGGTCTGATAGACCGTTTAGATAGGCATGATGTGGTATTGGAGCGGTCTATGGACGTTAAGGAACGTTACAATAGGGTGCTCGAATTGTCCGCGCAGGCGGAATCAGTTGATGGTTGCGCACCTGACAGGCTGTCACGGTTGCTAGGGGATGTCGACCAATGTCTGGAGATGGCAGCTGCTATCACGCAGAAGGCTGCGGACATACGTAGACAGCGCGAGTCCAGCCATGGTGGTGACATTGAAGCACCTCTGCCGCTTCAGGGTTCAGGGTCCAGGTTACCGGCCATAACTATGCCTACTTTTGACGGAGTGTCCGGTGAATGGATGAGCTTCATCAATCTGTTCGACAGTTTGGTGCACATGCGATCGGACATTACCAAGTCTGTCAAGATGGCTCAGCTGGTGGCAGCATTGAGGGGTGAGCCTAGGGAGCTGGTCGCTCATTTGACAGTTACGGAGGGTAACTATGAAACGGCCAGACAATTGTTGGTCAGACGTTACCATAACAAACGGAGGTTGGCCGATGCCCAACTGAACCGTTTGTTTAGTATCCCGGTTGTGAACAAGGTCGGGGCCATACAGACGGAGGTTTTGAACCCGTTGTTGTCCGTCACCAAGGCTCTAGAGAATCTTGGACTTCCGGTTGGTGAATGGTCGTACCTACTGCTGTACATTGTACTTTCCCGCCTACCCGCTGACGTGCAGACTCGTTTCGAACAGTCTCACGGGAGGTCGGCCGAGGACCTGCCCGCCTTCTCCGACTTGGTCGGATTCTTGGAAGAGGAGGCTCGACGGGCAGAGAATTTGGGGTTGACGGTCACCCATCCTTCGGAGCCACAGAGAGCTGCCGGGAGCGCTGTGAGTAGGGGCCCTCCGACGAGGAAGGACCGCACCAACCGGCAGTCGTATGGACCTGCCCATGTTGTAGGCAGATTGGCCATGCTGTGGCCAATTGCAATAAGTTCGGGGAACTTAGGGTTCAGGGACGGCGCCGGATGGCCAAGCAGCGGAGCTGGTGTTTCCTGTGCCTCGGGCCACACATGGCTAGGGACTGCACGCGCACGAAAATGTGCGGATATTGTGGTGGGGCCCACAACAATCTGTTGTGCATGAACCGGTCCGGCCAACAGCCTCCACAGGGCCGTACCCAGGGTGACACGGCATGGGGCCCTGAGAATTCGTTTGCGACTCGGAGCGCAACTCAGGGGCCAACGTCCCCACGTGCACAGGGCAGTACAGGGGTGCAGGGCCGCACTCAGGGTCATCACATGGGGGGCCCTGAGTATTCGGTTGCGACTCAGCATCCGACCCAGCGGGACATTGGGTGTGTTGAGCAGGCCGTAACGGGCGGGTGGCATGGGACACCTTCGAGCTATGCGGGTGCGGCTTGGACGCCGCCTCAGTTGTCGCCCCGCTCGTCGCCTCGTCCTCGTCGGTCACATGTGATGTCCCCCCCGCTCATGGAGCGGCCACGGTTGAATTCACGCCCACCCCCCTTTAAGGGGAATCGTAGGTTGGGAATGGAACCGGCGCGTGGGCCATTTGTACAATGGGACCCTCTGGCGTATAGCTGCATACCTGATCGGTTGCAGGCACAGTAGGGCCCCGGGGGTCCTCGCTAGGAATTTGCGGCCCAACCATTTGTTGCCCCCCAACCGGAGACGGTGGTGTTACCGATCGCCTCTGTGCTTGTTTGGGATTTGGCGGGCAACCCAACATACGTTCGCGCCCTATTAGATTCTGGAGCTCAGGGCTGCATTGTATCGAACGATTTAGCAAAATGGTTGGGCCTCAAGGTAAATAGCTATAATAAATCAATACGGGGCGTGGGGAATGTTACGGTTACGAATGTAGTTGGTCAATCGGTGATCACGTTCTCTCCACGTTATGACATTTTGACAAAAACATCCGTGCAAGCTTTAGTAATGACGCATGTCATGGGCAGACACCCCTTGGTGAAGTTGAATCCGGCCGTTCGATTCCTGACATCAGGACTCAAGTTGGCGGATCAAGATTTTGACACTCCAGCCCCGGTCGACCTGCTACTGGGAGCAGACGTTCTGGGTAGGTTTCTGTTGTCGGATCGGCGAGTACTTCAGCCGGACGGGTTGATTGCTGTGGATACTAAGTTTGGTCACGTGATCATGGGTCCGGCATTGCCAATGGTTAGGCCTGCCGAGTCAGATGGCATACTTATTGGCTCAGCGTTGTCAGACGCTATCCAACGTTTCTGGGAGATAGAGGAACCTCCCACCGTTCGTCGAGTCGACGCAGACGAAGAAGAGTGCGAGTTGTTTTACCAGAATAGTACTGGTCGCCTTCGTTCTGGTCGTTTTGTTACTCGACTGCCTTTCAGGGCCGATCGACCGCCACTAGGAGAATCTAGGAAGATGGCTGAGACGAGATTGATGTCGATGGAGCGTAGGATGTCAAGGGACGCCGTATTTAAACAAAAATATGTTGATTTCATGAGGGAGTATGAGTCGTTAGGACACATGTCGGTATCGGGTGTGGACTGGAGATCTGAGGATCATTGTTTCCTTCCACACCATGCCGTCCTACGAACCCCTACCGGCAAGATTCGAGTTGTTTTTGATGGGTCAGCACCTACCTCGAACGGGATGTCCCTGAATCAGTGTCTACATTCGGGACCCAAGTTGAGTCGTGATATTTCGGATATTCTCACGAGCTTTCGGAGGCACCAGGTTGTATTTGTCGCAGACATTCGGATGATGTTTAGGCAAACGGTAATTCATCCGGCTGACAGAAGGTATCAGTTCATACTTTGGCGTGAGTCCACGGCCGAGCCAGTCAAGGTCTATGAGTTGAACACGAACACGTATGGGTTACGGTCTAGCCCGTATTTGGCGATGCGTACCCTGCGGGAGTTGGCGTCGCGTGACCGTGTGAGCTATCCTAGAGCCGCCGCTATCCTGGAGCAAGATTTGTACGTCGATGACGTCTGCACAGGGGCAGCCAGTGTGGAGGAAGCTCTGGACCGACGTGACGAGCTCATTCAATTGCTGGAACGAGGCGGCTATGAACTACGCAAGTGGATGTCCAACTCCCCTGAGTTGATGGCTGGTCTCCCAGATGAGTTTCAACAAGACCCGCACGTTTTTGAGAATCCTGACAACCCTAACATGTTGTCAGTGCTTGGAATTCAGTACCGGCCCGTCCATGATGAGTTTACCTATCGGGTGGTTTTAGAAACACCGAAGGCCTGGACGAAGCGGTCAGTACTGTCAACGATTGCGAGAACGTTCGACCCGAATGGATGGATTTCTCCAGTCACCTTTGCTCTCAAATGTTTTATGCAAAGGCTATGGGCGGCTCAGTTGACCTGGGACACCCACCTCTCAGGTGATTTGTTGACTCATTGGACGCGAATGTTCACCTCGCTATCGGACATAAATAATGTATCGCTGCCGAGGAAATTGGTCCCTGCTGGGGATTACAGGGCAACCCTTCACGGGTTTTGTGATGCCTCTGAACGAGGGTTTGCGGCAGCGGTTTATTTGCGAACCGTCACCTCCACCGGGGAGGTCGACGTGCGTTTGGTTTTGGCAAAAAGCAAGGTAGCGCCTATTCGGACAAGGATGACGATTCCAAAACTGGAACTGTCCGGGGCTGCTCTTTTGACCAAACTTTTGAATCACACTCTAACAGTGTTGCGTGGGTCAGTGGTTTTGGAGGATACGGTGTACGCGTGGACGGACAGCCAGATTGTTTTGTGCTGGCTGAAGGCTTCGGTCCATAACTTAGAGGTTTTTGTTGCGAACCGTGTCTCCCAGATTGTGTCGTCTGAGGTCCCACTGACCTGGAGACATGTACCAGGAGAATTGAACCCGTCTGATTGTGCATCCAGGGGATGTCGGGCTCCTGAACTCGTTAGACACCATTTGTGGTGGGGACCACCCTGGCTTGCCAGGAGAGAATCGGACTGGCCCCACAGCCATGTAGTAGTATCTTCGGATCATGGCCCCAGAGCGGCCGTGCATGTTACCCAGAAGGCTGAGGACCCTGACGCCGGGTTTCTGCTGGACCGGTATAGCTCACTTGACAAGTTGATAAACGTGTCCACTTGGATTAGGAGATTCGCTCGAAATTGTCGTACTCCTCGCGATCAGCGAACGTTGAACCCTATTCTGACTCCGGCAGAGCGAAACGAGTCGATATTGAATTTGGTCCGGTTGGTACAGTCCTCGAAGTTTGGGGCAGAATTGGAGATTATACGAAGTGGACGTTCGAAATTGAAGGGAGCCGTCGCGCGTCTCAACCCCTTTGTTGATTCGACCGGGTTACTTCGGGTAGGAGGAAGATTGCGCAATGCGAATCTGTCGTATTCGGCTCGTCACCCACTTCTGCTCCCCAAGGGGGGACAGTTAGTTGAATTGCTGGTGACTGATCGTCATATTAAAAACGCGCATGCCGGCTGTAACGCGTTGTTGGCCACGCTCCAGCGGGAGTTTTGGATCTTATCTGCCCGCCGTGTCATACGGAACATCGTGTTTCGGTGCATGCCTTGTTATCGACTTAAGGCTGCCACGATGCAACCTCTCATGGGGGACTTGCCCCCTGATCGTGTGAATGAGGTCAGACCGTTTTCAGGTGTTGGTACGGATTTTGCCGGACCGTTTATGGTGAAGAGTTCACGATTGCGTACCGCTAAGCAATACAAGGCGTACCTATGTGTGTTTGTTTGTTTATCCACCAAGGCGGTACATCTCGAGCTCGTTGCTGATCTCTCGACAGAGGCTTTCATTGCTTGTTTGGTTAGGTTTGTTTCTCGAAGGGGACTTCCAACTTTGATCCGCTCTGATAACGGCACTAACTACGTCGGTGCGGAACGATACTTACGAGAGATAGACAACTTTTTGAATGTAAATAAAGTGGATATTGGAACGGCCCTCTCCCGTCGGGGTATACAGTGGACCTTCAGCCCACCGAGTTGCCCCCACTGGGGTGGGATTTTTGAGGCCGTAGTTAAGTCAGCTAAGACGCACTTGGGGCGTATAGTAGGTCAGACATTGTTTTGTAAGATCGAGGCCGTTCTCAATTCGCGACCGTTGTGTCCGCTCAGCTCGGATCCAAATGACCTGGAGGCTCTGACCCCAGGCCATTTCTTGATAGGACAGCCACTTAACGCGTTGCCCGAGCACCCCTTCGAGGGAGTGAAATTGTATCGGTTGTCAAGGTATCAGATGTTGCAGCAGTTTACTCAGAATTTCTGGAAGCGTTGGTCGCTCGAGTATCTGCATATCTTACAACAGCGCCTTAAGTGGACTGACAAAACCAGCCCCCCTAGTGTTGGTGACCTCGTTCTGGTTAAGGATGCTAACCTACCGCCACTACGTTGGCGCAGGGGGCGCATTGTTAACTTGTTCCCTGGCAAGGACGGGACCCCCCGGTCTGCGGAGGTTCTAGTAGGAGGCTCGGTTCTAAAACGAGCGGTAGCAACGTTGTCTCGGCTGCCCGTAGATTAGGGGACAGGCGGGTGCCTGTCCGGGCGGGTGATTGTTCGATTCCAAATCGATATTCGATCGATGGTTTCGGAACGGCCATTTTGAATTTGACGTTGCTGCCAACCTAGCAGTTTTTTGACAACTGACAGACGAAAGCCCTCGCAATGTAAACGCGTTTTGGATAGGGTATTGAAATTAAATAGCAGTCCATCTGGAATGTATTCGAGGTTCCCTCAGGATTGTCTATATAGCTGAGTGTGTTGTGGTTCCCCGAACCAGATAAAGTTCGCATTTACGTGGCCGATTGGTTTTTTACCACGTAACATAACCTGTGTTGGAACACTGTGCTGATCGAGGCTGGCCCGCCAGTCACACAGGAGGTTGGCTGAAGAACCTGTCTACCAAGAAGAGCCTAGGGTGCACCCGGGCCTTGCAGAGAGACAGGAGGTTGACGGGACCGAAGCACAGACCAGGTTAGATCGAACCCAATCATTTTAGCTCGGTGAATCGCCGACGTTCACACTTCTTGGCAACTGATCGCTACGCTACCTCGTAGCTGATGGGCCCCTACGAGGTCATTAGGTGCCGAGAAGCCTGAAAATATTGTATAAACACAAAAGTATGCATTTTCTCTTCCACTGCACATCATTTGCCCCTGTACTTGGTAGTAATAATTATGACTTTCATTTAGTCTTAATAATCCTGTCTTTTCACACAGGTATAAGTAGGGTACATTTTCTGGAGAAATCTTTTGATTGCGTGCTGTGTATGGGCACTTAACTTCCAGTACACTACTTGCGCCCACTAATCTGTCTGGTGTGGAAGCTAGAAACTGTTTTTCTTTATGAATTATAATGCCACATTTCCTTGCAACCAGATTTGTTTTTACCTCAAACTGGTGCACAGCTTCAGCTTCATATCTCAGACCATGTTTGATTGCTGCAGTTGCCACATCCACATTTTTTACTAAAGTTTTAGCCAGGTTTTTCATATTGCTATTGCAGGTTTTGATTATCTTGCCATAAATAAAACTATGAATCCTCGTGAGTCGTTCTCTTTTCCATTCATTTTTATTTCGTCTTGTCTTTTCTTCCACTTGCTGGATTCCTTCTTCTGTGAGGATCATGTTTTCTAGGAATGCCTCTTCAGTAGTTTTTTCTAGGTAATCATGATCCCCGAAAATGCTGGGTTTGTCTGCAGGTTTTATTATTTGAGCCATTGGCATAGTCACTGTAGATGTGTTGTTGGACTGGCCACAAAAGTTTGCAATTTTCTTTTTAAAATTACTTATATAACTTTCTGCAGATTCCGCTATTGGTCTTGGATCAAATACTGCCATTTTCTTATATTGTTCGTCTCTGAATTTGAGTGTGATATCTTCAGCCTTGAAAGGATCTCCGGAATGTATTTTACTTGGCCGATGAAATGTTTGAATATTGGTAGTAACGCTTGATTTAGTTTTGATTGTTTTATTTTCACTCATATCTATTATGCCCAGGATCACCACCAAAACATGCTTACACTGGGAATATGGTCCCATTCCAGCAGCACATTCACACTGTGCCTCTGTTATTAGGTGATTTTTCACTTTGGTTGTGACATTATAGGTAATGTTTTTCCTCATCTCTGAAGCAACCATTCCAGTGAAATAATAATCATTATCCACTATAGCTATACGGCACGACATTAGAAAGTATTCTTGGTACATGTTGTGCGATGTTACTACATCGTCTCTTTCTGTGACCTGGCAAAAGATTTCTAGGTCCTCTGAACTCAGTGCCGGCATTGCAGAGTTACTGGTGACGTCTCGGAAATGTTGAGGTGCTGGTACAGTGATTTTGTAAACTGATTCGGGATCAGATACAAGAGGTCCAAAGAGTTTGTCGTAATCTTCAAGTCTGCAAGAATGAATAGTACAGTTATGTAACATATATATATATATATGTATATGGACTGTAGATAAGGGGGCGCCAAGTGTAGTATGGAAATTCACTAAAGCCAAAAAATAGGTGCGACGTAGATGTTAGGTTCACATGTAAGACAACAAGATTGCCATTATAGGTTAGGCCACAACTCGCCAGACACCGGTCGACCAAAGTTGTAAAGTGATCAGGCCAATATGGTGTGGCTGTTCTACATACACCTAATGCCCAATCTTGGCCAACGTTAAACTGGTGTCTCGCTCGGTGGACATAACACGAAGAGTATTTATTGTTGTAGATACAAACTGCATACCTCTGAATGAGCGTTGCCTTTTTCCCAGAAAGCTTCGCATCTCGTTTTCGAAGCTCGTTTTTCAGGTCTGTCAGAGACCAAGAACCGTAATCCTTTCCCAGTGCTGGAAAACTCATGATGACAAAATCGAAGTCCAATACACAGGCAGGGGTCAATCGTAATGGCAAGCAAATGTCCAGGGTGCACGCGGAGGTCAGTCGAGGGAAGGAGCTACAAGAGTCCGAAAGAATAGCCAGGGTCGTCGTAATAGTCACAAAACAGAGGAGAACAGGAAAACAAAACATCGCGTAACCACAGGAGAAACGGATTGAATTTAGACAACATGACCAGCCACAGAACACAAATTATTGAATGAAGTCACCGATCACAGATCCATTTTTGAAAGCCACGTCGAATCAAACGCCGTCTGCCGTAGCTTTCAGAACTATTTTTTTACTTTTTTTAGCTGTCAGAAAATCTCTCATTTGTCAAATCACTGCGATTTTCACATAGGACAACTGCACAGGCCGGCATTATAGAAAATAAAGCTAAGTGTTGTCAGTTTTCTAAGGCGCGTGCACTCGGGAATTCTTGCTGAGAGCAAATGAATGCACTGTATGCATACTGGGCATACAACTGTCAGCCGTTACGCGGCGGCTTGCCCTCTCTCTAATATTCAATGCTCTGTGGTCGTAATTGTAAGATGCAAATGCAAAAAACTAGTTCAGTTCGTTCGTACAACAAAATTGGTTTGATTCGATTCGATTCAAGTACATTTGTTTCGATACCAAGTAGGTACTCGCTAGATTGATTCGATACTAAAAGTAGTTGGTATCGAAACAAAAGTATCGAGTACATGCTCGTATTTACTTACTTGAACTTACTTACTTACGGAACATCGCTATAAAGAGCTGGAAAAAAAAATACGATAACAAACATGGCGTCGCGGAGCGTCTTCGGATTTGTTTAGAAATGAAATTGTTATACGAAAAGCAAAGGAATGCGTGATATATTGTGTTCGGTAATAGTGCGCGCTTTGTGTGATGGTGGCGCTCGTCGGTGAGCGCGCGCGGTCGCTCAGAGTGTGTGGGCCAGGTGCGGGTCCGGGTTGGACCGCTCGCCGCTGCGCTGCGGAATGAGCGGGCGGCGTCGGCGATGAGCGCCGGCGGCGCGGCGGCGCGCTACGTGTCGGTGTCGGAGCTGTACTGCGCCGACGAAGTGGAGCTGCTGCTGGACGAGATCCGCGAGCTGGAGCCCACGAGCTGCCGCGGCGAGGAGCCGCAGGACTTCGAGATCGCGGGCAGCGGCGCCGCTCGCTCGCCCGCGCCCACCGAGCGCTCATGGGACTCGCACGCCGGCTACCAGCGCGCACCGCAGCAGTCCCCGCGCCGCGCCGTGCCGCTCTATTGCCGCCTGCGCTACCTGCGGCGTCCGGACGCGCTGCTCACCGCCCTTATAGTGGTGAGGGCACTACACTACTACTATTTACAGGCGCAGCTTTCAAAGCAGAAGCAGCTTTAATTTGTTGATCAGCTGTCAGTCAAAACTGGGTCAGCATGGGGGAACATGGGATTTTAATGTTTTTTTACACCAATAGGAAAAATCATAAATTAAAGCTAAAGAGCCAGTTTGAGTGTTGATACAGTGGACTTACCCCCTTATCGACACTCCGACCCACTGATTTATAAAATTGTTAAGTATAGTTGAAGCTTTTAATTATGGCACACTAATTCTAAACATTTAAAAATAACAAACATTTATATGCAGGCACATACATTGCTTCAGCACCACAATAGGATACTCTGTCCTGGGAACCAGAATCAGTGACATCACACAAACATCCAAGACCTGGGGATTTTCATTCTTTCTCCCCAGCCGGGATTCAAACCAGGTTCCTCTTGCTTGGGAAGCAGGGCCTCAAACTGCAATGCCACAGAGGTCGCTAATTACAGTTTCTGGAAGAGTGTTCCACTCGTGGACCACTTGGTTTGACAGAAGGTATTTGCGTGGGTTATTTGTAAAAAAGAGCCCTTGCAGCTACAGATAGTTCCCAGTGGTGATTCTGGTTCATCCTAAACATGTCTTCAATGGTAAAAAAAATGGTTGTAATAAAAGGCTAGACTTTAGAAAACGGGCGGTTTGCTAGGGCTTTCATGATTTTTTGGTAGATCATTTGGGTCACTTTAAACACGGTGTCAAAGTTTCAGGTGTCGGAACTCAATAGTTTTTCAGATACTTTTTGAAAATCAAAAAAATTTTGCTTTTTGTGTGACACACGCAATAACACAACACGCAATAATAACCTCAAAATGTGTTACGTTTCGCTGTAACGCTTATTGTACGATGAGAATACATAAATAAAAGTGTGCATTAAACCGAAATTATATTGTTATAAAGCTATTTTTGATTATATTTTTGCGTCACAAGCTTGTTTCTTTGCATTTTTGGACTTGTGCTTATTTCAATGTGTTCTTTTAGATTTACTGAGATTCAGTTTTTGGCAACAGAGCCATGGACGAATAAAACTAGAGGACTGGCCACTGCCTACATAAAAACGTTCCCTGCTAGAAGGTTTATTTGAAGGTTTATTTATTTATTTGTGAACATGTACAGTTGTTACAGATGGTATTGTAATACATGGTACATGCACCCTGAAAGGGTATAACAAATTCTTATATCTAGGTATATAAAATATCAATATTTAACATTAAATTAGATATGTAATTTCTTATTGAATATACCTAGTCGGTCCATAAGTTCTGTCACAAATATTTTGCGGCATAGTAAATAATACCAAGTTTTATTTTATTTAATGCTATACTATATATGGTTTGATAGCTCATTAAATACTGATAAATTAGAACAATTATTGGATTTAAATGCTTAAAGCCATATTACACAAATGCTAGTTTCTTCAGAGATTTTGCACTTTTTTACCCAATCAAAATTATGGACGTGATTCAGTTTATCTTTTTTCCATGACTCTTAAAACCTTTCAAACTTACGTGAGATTTTAGTCAGAACCCTCCCTGAACCCGTTACCTTCATTTTGAAGCATAAGATAACTAAGTCTGGGTAAAACTAATTTTCATATTCACATTTTACGTAGTGTACTTGTTGCCCACAAGATCATTTTTATACGTTTTTCTGAAAACGTAAAAAGTACGTAAAGTTCTCTTTGGGAGCAGTTGGAACTGAAAGCTAACAGAAAATCAAATGCTAGTTGTTAAGCATGTTCTAAAATCGAGGGTTCAGAATAAATAAAAACAACCTTGTTGGTTATCTGGAACACTGTGGTAAGTGGTATTTTTGTCAGTTGCGGCGTGTTTTGGGTTCGCGATTGTCTCAAGTTATAAGGTTTTTTGTTATATTGCGATAATCGTACAAAATGTATGGTATTGCAATTTGATTCATATAAAATAAACTTTTTAATCATGTATAATATGAATAAGAAAAAGTTTATTGCTGAGTTTTATCTATCAAAAACCTTGTGACAGAACTTAAGGACCGACTAGGTATAATTCTTAATAATTACAATGGACTTTTCATTATTAATATATTTCAGTTTACCTGCTTGAATGTATCAGTCATAAATTTGCAAATGGAGTAGTAGCTTTTATCAATTAGGAAGTCTTTTAATCAATGGCTGAATATTTTAGTATTTTGTTCGTTTTTTATGTTATTTGGGAGTTTATTGTATATAAGTAACAACATACAATAGGGGCTTTTTTGTATATTTCATGGTCAACTCTGAAGTTGAGCACAAAAGATCTCTCCCCCCCATTGACTCCCTTCCCGAGATCACCCTTGAGGAAGTGCAAAAAGTAATAAAGGAACTCAAACCTAAGAAAGCCCCGGGGCTTGATAGAATCACTAATATGGCAATTAAATATTTCCCTCTCAGACTCCTAACAACCCTTACGGTAATTTTCAATGCCTCCCTCCGTCTCTGTGCCTTTCCAACCGCATGGAAAGAAGCTGACGTTATTGGCTTTCACAAACCCCGGAAAGATCGAACTGACCCCACTTGCTATCGCCCCATTAGCTTACTCTCTTCAATAGGCAAAGTCTATGAACGGCTTATTCTCAACTGACTCAAAGACATTTGCATAGACAAAAATCTCATACCCAACGAGCAGTTTGGCTTTAGACCCAAACACTCGTGCGTCCAACAGGTGCACCGCATAACGGAGCACATTTACAAAGGGTTCCACACAACGGCAAAGTCCAAAGATACCGGTGCCATATTCTTTGACGTAGCGAAAGCTTTTGACAAAGTTTGGCACAATGGTCTCCGCTGGTCCGGGCACGGAATAGCCTCAATGCACTGTTGGCCGCAGCACCATTGAATGATCTGTTTGGTGATGCATGGAGGGATATTGTGCGAGAATGTGGAAGGTTCTGTGAGAAGATTGCATGATAGTGTAGTCTTGTAATTATTTTCTCGAATGTTTATGGATATAATGATAATATGGTAACTGCATTTATACGATTGAATTTAACTTATTATATTTGACATAATTATGGTAAATTAATTTGTAATAATTGAATTGTATTGTATTTTCTAATTTTGTATATTTGTGTCGACTTGGCTTTGCTGTAATGGCACAAATAGATTATGTAAATAAATAAATAAATAAATAAATAAATAAATAAACTTTACCAACTCAACCTCCCCGATAGGCTTGTACTCATTATCAAAGACTACCTCACTGAGCGCAGTTTTTGCTATCGAGTAGAAAAATCGCGCTCTAGGCCCCACCCCATAGCCGCCGGAGTCCCGCAAGGCTCAGTTCTCTCCCCCACCCTCTTTTCACTTTACGTCCAAGACGTCCCTCGCACGCCATACGTCGAGCTAGTCCTTTACGCTGACGATACGGCTCTCTATTACACCAGTAGGAAGAGGGCGCGCGTTTATCAAGTACTCCAGAAAGCAGTAACCGACCTCGGTGAATGGGCTCTCAAATGGAGAATAGAGATGAACCCCGAGAAAAGCGCAGCCGTGCTTTTCCCAAGGGGTAAGACTCGAGCTGACCGCGCGTCCTCTTCACTACCCGAAATCACCCTCTTTGACCGCCCTATCCCCTGGGAAAATAAAGTGAAGTATTTAGGCGTGACATTAGACTCCCGACTAAACTTCAAATCCCACATTAAAACGGTCCGCGACAAAGCAGCCTTCTACATGAGTAGGCTTCACCCGCTCATGAGAAGTAAAAGCAATCTCCCATTGCGCTGCAAAATAACTCTATTTAAAACTTGCATCCGTCCGGTCTTCACGTATGCAAGTCCAGTCTTTGCACACTGCTCCCACTCCCTTTAGCCCCTTCAGGTTTTACAAAATCGCTTCATGCGAAAAGCCGTAGGTGCCCCGTGGTACATGCGCAAGGTAGACCTCCACAGTGACTTTAGACTCCCCATAGTAAAGCAATATATGAAAGAAGCGTCCGAACGCTTTTTCATTAATGCATCTAGCCACCCAAACCCGCTTATAGTACAAGCATCCCTTTAGGATCCGACCCCAGGTATAAATAAGAAACACCTTTTCAAAAGGCGCCCCAAAGACGTCCTCCTAGAACCGGAGGACGATATCACGAAAGCTCTTAAAGCCCAACCACCCCCCGCCCCTCAGGCACGTCAACTTGACGAAGGCTGTGTTCCCGAAGCACTACAGCGTCTCAAATACCAAATTTGGATTGAAAGAGATCGCCGTCTTGATTCGACGAACACACACTCTCCCCCTGCCCCTTTAAACCTCCCGGACTGAGGTCAGAGCCCCCCTAAATGACCCAAATATAAAGTAGTTTAGGATTAGGATAGGTCTCAAAATTATATATAACCACCTCTTAGTAGCGGGGGCTATCTGCCCCCCTAACATCGCTATCATGCCCGTTGACTATGAGCTGATGTCCGCTCATAAAATCGGGTAAGCAGGCAAACTCCTCCCATATATATCATATACACATATATATCGCCCAAAAGGGCAAATTGCAAGTAGAAAGCCTTCAGCATATACCGAGGCCATGGCTCACAGTTAATTCTTAGTAAGACAAAAAAAAAAAAACTCAAGGCATTCCGATTACAACCTCCTAAGAGGAAGAAACTCTCAGCGGCAAGACACTCTCGACGGCCACGATTCAACAGTACAGCAGCCTTTTCATTCTTCCAACCCCAGCAACAGCAGTACGCACAGTCCCGTACAAAAGGGATCTCTTTATTTTGAGGGAACCGTACCGAAATGAAACTGTTTTTAGAAATAATGGTTCCCGTTATTTCAGAGAAACCCTATGAAACTGTTTTTCGAAATAAAGGTTCCCGTTGTTTTAGACAAACCCTTATTATTGGTAACTCTTCAAAGAGGTTCCTCTATTAAACCGTTCTCCGTCGGTTTGGTTCCTGTTTTGGCGGAGATTCCGTATTTTTGGGTTCTCATTATTTGGGGAGCGGTATTTAGCGTTACCGGGAAATTTGGGTTATTCAATCCCTGGTTCGAACATTAGCCTCCTCGTCGCCCGCACATGCAGGCTCTTGACCACTTTTGAACTCTTTTACCAAGCCATAAGGTTTAAAATCGGGTCATCGTACAAAAAGCAACAATACTGCAGACGCTGCTTGTTGCCAGCTTGCAGGAATTCACCTCTTCTGCCGTGTGGCAGATCCTTTCATTTGATTGAATGGATTCTTGATACCTATCTTTAATTGTTTGTATAGCTGTGTACATGCACATTCGGGTCTCGGACGGTTTTCGAATATCTGATTTTCTTTTACGAATATTCCAATATTCGATTGCAAGCACTTGGGAAACACCATCCAACATCTTCTTAATAAAAACACAAATTGTATGCAAGTACTATTTCACAAATCGAGCAAGGTTGCATGCCGTGAGGCAAACCCTGATGGAGTAGTAGGTACACAGACTGGAAGAAGATATATGGGCCCTGCCGTAATTAAATTAAACAAAACTGCATTTAAAGATTTTCTTAAATTCGCTTTTCTCTCCCGGGAATTGAAACAGCTAATAATAATATATGTTAATATGTAGCACTTTAATGTCCCCACCGAGGGGCTCCGGCCTTTTCTCAGATTGAGCCATACTCCACCACGCTCGTTCAGTGTGGGTTGATGGAGGGGTGTCGGACTAGTGGCCAACCTGACTGTCAAAAGGTTACAGTAACCCCAGTGAATTTTGAAAAACACTTTCTTAGTGCACGCCTATACCTCATAAGGAAGTTGCTTGCCAAGTTTGGAATCTCTACACCCAGCGGTTTCAGCTGCGCGTTGATATGTCAGTCAGTCAGTAAATCAGTCATTTTCTTCTTTTATATATTTAGATACACGATGCTACAAAATAATCATAAAAAAATTGATTGCCGCGAATAAAAAAAACCGGTCAAGTGCGAGTCTAAATCGCGCACGAAGGGTTCCGTACCACCGTTCAATGGAAGCGATGGCGTGGAGTGAATAGTTTGGATTTTACACAGCAAAATATTGTTTACAAAGTTATTGGTGCGGTTACTTTCACACTCCATGTACGTAACCAGGTGCATCCATAAGTTTATATGTGGTATTGAAAGTATTGTTGTATGGGAGCCCCCTTATATATTTCTTTTATCCTGTTTTTTAGTATTTGTTGTTATAGCGGCAACAGAAATACATAATCTGTGAAAATTTCAACTCTCTAGCTAGCTAGGTTCTTGAGATACAGCCTGGTGACAGACGGACGGACGGACGGACAGCGAAGTCTTAGTAATAGGGTTCCGTTCTTACCCGTTGGGTACGGAACCCTAAAAAGATGCCGATAGCCCATACAAAGTTACCCAAACCCCTTTGTTTTGGTAGGCAACCTAGCTTTTCATAATTATTGTATCCCATTCTCAGCGCGCGCATTTTTAGCGATACAATCACTGATTAAAACTACTATTGGCGACGTCTCGTGCACATGCTTTTGTTTGTGTAGGTTAGGAACTTGGTCCATGCTATGTGCGAGCATGCGTGTGTGCGTTGTTTTGGCCGCTCGTAAACAATGAGCTCCAACTCTGATTTTTCGTGGATATTACTATGAGTAGGCTAGCCATGGAGGTAGAGGTTAGCTGACGAGAACATTAGTGACATCTAGTAATAATACAGGATTTCGGCTTTCTAGCGTCGAAGCTAATGACTTATTCATTATGCAAAAAAACAACTTAGAATCATAGTTAATATTCAACATTTAGACAGTTGCAAACCGCACTTCCAGAAAAACAAGATTTTAACTCAACCATCAATCTACATATCCGAAATAGCCACATATGTTAAAAAACACCCAGAACAATACGAACTCTGTACAAACGCCAGGCGGAAAACCAACTTAAAATTGCCAGTGCCGAACTTAGAAATATACAAAAAAAGCCCCTATTATATGTTGTTACTTATATACAATAAACTCCCAAATAACATAAAAAACGAACAAAATACTAAAATATTCAGCCATTGATTAAAAGACTTCCTAATTGATAAAAGCTACTACTCCATTTGCAAATTTATGACTGATACATTCAAGCAGGTAAACTAAAATATATTAATAATGAAAAGTCCATTGTAATTATTAAGAATTATACCTAGTCGGTCCTTAAGTTCTGTCACAAGGTTTTTGATAGATAAAACTCAGCAATAAACTTTTTCTTATTCGTATTATACATGATTAAAAAGTTTATTGCTGAGTTTTATCTATCAAAAACCTTGTGACAGAACTTAAGGACCGACTAGGTATAATTCTTAATAATTACAATGGACTTTTCATTATTAATATATTTCAGTTTACCTGCTTGAATGTATCAGTCATAAATTTGCAAATGGAGTAGTAGCTTTTATCAATTAGGAAGTCTTTTAATCAATGGCTGAATATTTTAGTATTTTGTTCGTTTTTTATGTTATTTGGGAGTTTATTGTATATAAGTAACAACATATAATAGGGGCTTTTTTGTATATTTCTAAGTTCGGCACTGGCAATTTTAAGTTGGTTTTCCGCCTGGCGTTTGTACAGAGTTCGTATTGTTCTGGGTGTTTTTTAACATATGTGGCTATTTCGGATATGTAGATTGATGGTTGAGTTAAAATCTTGTTTTTCTGGAAGTGCGGTTTGCAACTGTCTAAATGTTGAATATTAACTATGATTCTAAGTTTTTTTTTTGCATAATGAATAAGTCATTAGCTTCGACGCTAGAAAGCCGAAATCCTGTATTATTACTAGATGTCACTAATGTTCTCGTCAGCTAACCTCTACCTCCATGGCTAGCCTACTCATAGTAATATCCACGAAAAATCAGAGTTGGAGCTCATTGTTTACGAGCGGCCAAAACAACGCACACACGCATGCTCGCACATAGCATGGACCAAGTTCCTAACCTACACAAACAAAAGCATGTGCACGAGACGTCGCCAATAGTAGTTTTAATCAGTGATTGTATCGCTAAAAATGCGCGCGCTGAGAATGGGATACAATAATTATGAAA
The DNA here is from genome assembly GCA_949825045.1 of Argyresthia goedartella. Taxonomy (NCBI): domain Eukaryota; kingdom Metazoa; phylum Arthropoda; class Insecta; order Lepidoptera; family Argyresthiidae; genus Argyresthia; species Argyresthia goedartella. The sequence goes on along the minus strand of OX463827.1, from coordinate 1,394,779 downwards.
AGCTAGGTTGCCTACCAAAACAAAGGGGTTTGGGTAACTTTGTATGGGCTATCGGCATCTTTTTAGGGTTCCGTACCCAACGGGTAAGAACGGTGTCACCAGGCTGTATCTCAAGAACCTAGCTAGCTAGAGAGTTGAAATTTTCACAGATTATGTATTTCTGTTGCCGCTATAACAACAAATACTAAAAAACAGGATAAAAGAAATATATAAGGGGGCTCCCATACAACAATTCATTCAATACCACATATAAACTTATGGATGCACCTGGTTACGTACATGGAGTGTGAAAGTAACCGCACCAATAACTTTGTAAACAATATTTTGCTGTGTAAAATCCAAACTATTCACTCCACGCCATCGCTTCCATTGAACGGTGGTACGGAACCCTTCGTGCGCGATTTAGACTCGCACTTGACCGGTTTTTTTTATTCGCGGCAATCAATTTTTTTATGATTATTTTGTAGCATCGTGTATCTAAATATATAAAAGAAGAAAATGACTGATTTACTGACTGACTGACATATCAACGCGCAGCTGAAACCGCTGGGTGTAGAGATTCCAAACTTGGCAAGCAACTTCCTTATGAGGTATAGGCGTGCACTAAGAAAGTGTTTTTCAAAATTCACTGGGGTTACTGTAACCTTTTGACAGTCAGGTTGGCCACTAGTCCGACACCCCTCCATCAACCCACACTGAACGAGCGTGGTGGAGTATGGCTCAATCTGAGAAAAGGCCGGAGCCCCTCGGTGGGGACATTAAAGTGCTACATATTAACATATATTATTATTAGCTGTTTCAATTCCCTGGAGAGAAAAGCGAATTTTAGAAAATCTTTAAATGCAGTTTTGTTTAATTTAATTACGGCAGGGCCCATATATCTTCTTCCAGTCTGTGTACCTACTACTCCATCAGGGTTTGCCTCACGGCATGCAACCTTGCTCGATTTGTGAAATAGTACTTGCATACAATTTGTGTTTTTATTAAGAAGATGTTGGATGGTGTTTCCCAAGTGCTTGCAATCGAATATTGGAATATTCGAAAAAGAAAAATCAGATATTCGAAAACCGTCCGAGACCCGAATGTGCATGTACACAGCTATACAAACAATTAAAGATAGGTATCAAAAATCCATTCAATCAAATGAAAGGATCTGCCACACGGCAGAAGAGGTGATTTCCTGCAAGCTGGCAACAAGCAGCGTCTGCAGTATTGTTGCTTTTTGTACGATGACCCGATTTTAAACCTTATGGCTTGGTAAAAGAGTTCAAAAGTGGTCAAGAGCCTGCATGTGCGGGCGACGAGGAGGCTAACGTTCGAACCAGGGATTGAATAACCCAAATTTCCCGGTAACGCTAAATACCGCTCCCCAAATAATGAGAACCCAAAAATACGGAATCTCCGCCCAAACAGGAACCAAACCGACGGAGAACGGTTTAATAGAGGAACCTCTTTGAAGAGTTACCAATAATAAGGGTTTATCTAAAATAACGGGAACCTTTATTTCGAAAAACAGTTTCATAGGGTTTCTCTGAAATAACGGGAACCATTATTTCTAAAAACAGTTTCATTTCGGTACGGTTCCCTCAAAATAAAGAGATCCCTTTTGTACGGGACTGTGCGTACTGCTGTTGCTGGGGTTGGAAGAATGAAAAGGCTGCTGTACTGTTGAATCGTGGCCGTCGAGAGTGTCTTGCCGCTGAGAGTTTCTTCCTCTTCGGAGGTTGTAATCGGAATGCCTTGAGATTTTTTTTTTTGTCTTACTAAGAATTAACTGTGAGCCATGGCCTCGGTATATGCTGAAGGCTTTCTACTTGCAATTTGCCATTTTGGGCGATATATATGTGTATATGATATATATGGGAGGAGTTTGCCTGCTTACCCGATTTTATGAGCGGACATCAGCTCATAGTCAACGGGCATGATAGGATGTTAGGGGGGCAGATAGCCCCCGCTACTAAGAGGTGGTTATCACTGATCCACATGAGATTGCACAGTCATTTAATAACTTTTACATCGATCAGACATCACAACAACGTCAAGCAAATGCCAAAAATAACCATATAAAGATGTCTTTCAACCCCAACTCATTATTCCTAAATCCGACTACTCCATACGAGGTATATCAAATAATTAAAAATCTAAAAGACACAAACAGTACTGGATATGACAATCTATGCACAAAAGTTATTAAATACGTATCGGATTTAATAGCACCGGTTTTGAGCAGTATAATTAACCTATCGATACAACAGGGTGTATTTCCAGAGAAGTTGAAAACTTCGATTATTAGACCGCTCTTCAAGAAAAAAGACCGTGAAGACATGAGTTTCTATAGACCAGTTGCGCTCATCCCCATAATATCAAAGATCTTCGAAAGAGTAATTTATAATAGTCTCTACCAATATTTTGAGAAAAAATGTCTATTCGCAAAGGAACAGAAGGGTTTTAGAAAGGGTAAGACGATCGACATGGCCATTTATGATTTCTTAATGCAGGTAGTGACGTGTTTAGATAAAAAAATACCTATTTCAGCGTTGTACATGGACATGACGAAAGCATTCGACTTCATCGACCATGAAACACTAATAAACAAACTGGATGTTTACGGTGTACGAGGTAATGTGCTTGAACTTATTAAAAGCTACCTGACTGACAGAACACAGTTAACACAGATTTCCAGAATATGTCAGAAAACAAAAACAGAAAATCAATACATATCAGGCCCGAGAACGGTTAAATGTGGCGTACCACAAGGTAGCGTATTAGGACCACTACTATTCCTCATCTACATCAATGATCTCCCTATGCCAGTAAGTTACCCAATGGTATTATTTGCAGATGACAGTACGATGATTGCGGATTGTCGAGATGAAAATACATACGCATCTGAAATTAATAATTCCCTTAACGATATTATTGAATGTCTGAGCCGTAATAATCTGATAATCAATCTTGATAAAACTAACATAATGACATTTAAAAATAATTACAATCAAATAACAAACACTCTTGACATCCACTATAATAATAAAAAAATTGACAAAATATATGTATTCAAATTCTTAGGACTTAATATTGACTCACATCTGACATGGAAACCACAAGTAGAGCATGTTTGCAAAAAACTAAGTCAGTTTTCCTATGCTCTATATATGCTTGCCAAAGTTACTGGGCAATCAGCTTTATTAACCGTGTATCATGCTTTTGTCGCTTCGACTTTAAGGTATGGCATTATTTTCTGGGGCAACTCAACCGACAAAGATAAAGCTTTTAGAGCACAAAAACGGTGTATAAGGGCAATTTTTAAATTGAAACCTACAGACAGTTGCGTTCCTCATTTTAGAATGTTAGGTATATTGACATTGACATCATTATATATTTATGAAACTGCTGTATTTGTAAAAACAAACTGGTGCTTGTTTAAGAAAATGAATAGTAAAAGAGATACTAAATTAAGTGCACCTCCCCGCTCTACTGCTTTATTCAGCAAAAGTATATTTGGTATGGCGCCAAAAGTGTATAATAAGCTGCCTAATTCCATAAGAGACATTGAGCAACTTCATTCATACAAGGCTGGACTTAGATATTTCTTAATCAAAAAATCATACTATAAGTTAGAGGACTTCTTGGAGGACAAGTCAATCTAACGCAATATTATAAATATAATGATAGGTACATAAATAGATAAGTAACATGACCAGAATAAAAAAAATATTGTGAATAAAATTAATGCTCATTCACTCTTAGATGGGTGCTTACTTTTCTTTAATTTTAATTTTATGATAATTGTGTTGTATGTACATCACAACATTTGCACGTCTGCATGGCAGAATATAGCGAAACTAAGTGACATTATAAAATACCCGATGTACACCTATATTCATGCAAATAAACATTACTTTACTTTACTTTACTACTAAGCAGTAGCAAATGCCACCATAGGGGTGGCATCGGCTACTAATGCAGTCGCAGATGCCACCCCCTGCTTGTCACCCGGGGTGGCATGCGCTACTACCCAGTAGCAGATGCCACCAGCATATTCAATCCCAGCCCAGTGACGGATCTAAAGTAATAAAAACGTGAATACTTTTTACCTGTCTCGTCAACGACATCTTTTTTCAAGTTAGGAACTACTTTTTTTTTTTAAAGTAAAGTGTTGTTGCATGGAGGACACAAATACACTATAAAAGGAAAATACAGCACTGCTCTATTTGTGTGGGAGTGCACAGGCAGAAGAAAACATACATGTCGCGGTAAACTGAAAATTAAAGTAAGTACATATGTAATAGATTAATTACTATAATTTATCGATACACATCTTACAAATTTTGTATAATATGTGGTGGTGTTTCTTTAGGTGTCATTAAAAAAGTTTAAAAGTAATGAAATTTGAATGTCGCGAACGAATTTATTTATTACTATTTTATGGCATTACTAATGAATTAATTTGATTAATCAAACTGTTTGTATTCGTCCTTATAGGATGACAATATAATCGAAAAGCACGTCCACATTTGCACACCAGACTTCGCGCGTAACGACTTGGCAGGACTTATGCAAAAATGTAAGGATGATATAACTATGCCAGGTTATCTTGCTGTACCAACATCGTTTAACAAGTTAGTTGGAGACGCAAAGAATATATATAGGTATGGAATGCCTCATCAATATTCCGTCAGTTGAGAATGTCAAATCCACATTGTACAGACACAGAAATGCTACAGCAGAAATAAATAAAATGTCATACAACAGTGCAAATGATGTAGGTTCCGCCAAAATACGTACAATTTCTCCTTGCTGATTATGACTACGAGAGCATACGTATTCTCATATTTTGCTCACACGAATCGAGAGAAGTCATAAAACAAATCCGTGATTGTTTTTTTGACGGCACTTTCATAAGTTGCCGGTTTCCATTTAAACAACTTTTTGTTATTCACGGAGATTTGGGCAGCAGCGTGGAAACCACAAACGTCGTGCCTTTACTATACTGCCTCATGAATGAAATGACGATGAAAGCATACGTCGCTTTATTTGAATTAATCAAACTACAAATTCCTGATTTTCACCCAGTGAACTTTAAGGCGGACTTTGAGCATGCCCCGATAAAAGCTGTGAACAAGTCTTTCCTGATGCTGCAATTTTCGGGTGCTATTATCACTATAATAAAAGCATATGGAAAAAAAACCGGTCAAGTGCGAGTCTAAATCGCGCACGAAGGGTTCCGTACCACCGTTCAATGGAAGCGATGGTGTGGAGTGAATAGTTTGGATTTTACACAGCAAAATATTGTTTACAAAGTTATTGGTGCGGTTACTTTCACACTCCATGTACGTAACCAGGTGCATCCATAAGTTTGTATGTGGTATTGAAAGAATTGTTGTATGGGAGCCCCCTTAAATATTTCTTTTATCCTGTTTTTTAGTATTTGTTGTTATAGCGGCGACATAAATACATAATCTGTGAAAATTTCAACTCTCTAGCTAGCTAGGTTCTTGAGATACAGCCTGGTGACAGACGGACGGACGGACGGACAGCGGAGTCTTAGTAATAGGGTCCCGTTTGGAACCCTTCGGGTACGGAACCCTAAAAAGCACGCCAACTAAATTAGAAAAAAAGGACAGACGCACTTGGCGAGAAGTTCAATTAAGTGCTGTCCTGGCGTTGTTACCTCACACGGAAATTATAAAAGGCTGAGAATATATAACACGCAAAAATTCAGAGGACCCTCAATTACAAAAATTCAGGTCCTATATGAAGAGACAATGGATCAAGCCAGATGACGTTCAACTTTTGTCGGTATTTGGACAACGACATCGAACAAATAACGCTTTAGAAGGTTGGCATAATAAGTTAAATAAAGCGATCAAAGTAAAAATCCAAACATCATGCACTTTTTAAATGTCATACATGAAGATGCTCAGTATTTTTTTGTACGTAGCAGTCAAGTCCAACATAACCAGAAGTTAAAAAAACGACAGCCAAAAGTGATATACCAAGACGAATTCTTACAAGAAGCCCAACTGGAGCTACTGGATAACCAGATAACTGTGGGCCATTTTTTGGAAATGGTTCGTCATTAAATAATACATATGATCTCATAATATGTACTTAATAAGTACTTTTCTGTGATTTAATAGTGTAAGTGTAGTTTTTGTGTAATTCTCTATTATCTATAACTATTATTATCTATAATTTTAAAAAATAAGTCAATTTATAATCACTCATAGTCAAAAAATAGGAACGTAATTGTGATTTTATTATTATTTATTGTAAGATTATGAAATTGTTCAATTTAAATAAAATTCTAATTATGTTAATTTAAATAAAAGTCTAATTATTTTGAATTTATGTACCTAAACATGTTTCATTTCATAAGAAAATTCGCCATTATTTTTGACAAGTATTGTTAATAATAAAATACAATAGATACATACTTACCTACTAAAAAGTATTCACGTTTTTATTACTTTAGATCCGTCACTGGGCTGGGATTGAATATGCTGGTGGCATCTGCTACTGGGTAGTAGCGCATGCCACCCCTATGGTGGCATTTGCTACTGCTTAGTAGCGGATGCCACCCCGGGTGACAAACAGGGGGTGGCATCTGGGAATAAAGGAGCTTTCTTCGTAAGAAATATCAAAAAAGTATCATCACATTTAAAAAGAAAAACTTCCACGTAACGTGCTTTCCCCACATCGTTGCCGTTTACCGGCGGGGCGTCAATTGACGTCATACGCCGCTCCATTCTAGAGTTGAGGTTATTGGTTGTTTTTTTTTATTGGTTAATGGTTAATATTAAATAATTATAATATTTGATTCAAGTACTAAACAATCAACCATTCACTTCACTGACTGAAATTTCACTTCTTTTTGTAAGAATAAAAATATCAATAACAGTAACTGTGTTACACTGTGTTTTATCGTAAGAGAAATAGAACATACAATCAATAAGCGACGAAATATCACTTCCGTTGGTTCAGAATAAATATCTACTGTAATGAGTAAATGTGTGCTATCGTAAGAGACATAGAGCATACAATTGATTAAATTGCCGTACCTAAGGAAATGAATCCTGCGACGTTGCCGCTCCTAATTCGACCCGAGCGAGAGAAAGCGCGACGTTGTCAATTCTCCTGTTAGACTCTGACTGAAGTTGGTATAATATTTTTATTCGCTAATGTTAATTTTGTGTAGTGTTAATGGTTGATGGTTATATTCCCGCCCGGAACGGACTCTGAGCGGAGTAGTTGATATGATATTTTTATTCGTTAATGTTATTTTTTATTATTAAATATCATGGTTGATTATAAATATTGGTTAAATTTATTGGTTAGTGTAATGGTTATATTCATCACCTATACTCCATTCCAAAAGGTGCTATCCTAATAGCAACTGGATTTGATAGTACTATAGTCCGCTTTTAGGGTTCTGTACCCGAAGGTACTGCCGCTGTCCGTCTGTCCGTCTGTCAGCGGGCTGTATAACTGGACCGTAATAGCTAGAAAGCTGAAATTTATACATAATGTGTATCACTGTTGCCGCTAGAGCAACAAATAGTAAAATATAAATAAAGTTTTGAATAAAGATGGTCCCCATACAAGAGCCGTTTTTTAATAACTTTTTCCGCAAACAGAACATTTGTGCATACAAAGTGTATCATAACTTTGCGCCGGTTGGCAAGCTCTGTGATAGCCGAACATTATAGGCTCTTACTTCTATTCTCGAGTTTCCGGCTTTAATTCCCGGTGGTGACATTTATTTTTCTTTTTTACTTTTTTATATTTTTAAAGACATGATAGTCCGACTCGCTTTATATGCTGTTTATGCTTACTTCAATATAAGTAAGAACACCTTTTAGGAATTACATGAAATCCTATAGCCGAAGATTTTATCAATCAAAACTCGATAGGTGGGAACATGATTTGTAAAAAATTACAATATTTTTTCGGTTCCGTAAGAGATTATTTTTTGCAACGATTATACGGAACTCTTTGTGTGCGAGTCCGACTCGCACTTGACTGGTTTTCCATATTTTCAGGGTTTATCTACGAGTACCTATATGACGTGACGTATCGATGTACAGATGTAGTGAATGATCCTTTCCTTTCGTATTTTCTCGGAAATGTTCGTTTTTGTCTTACTATTTCACGGGCAATTTGACATTTGACATTGATAAATAAAGTATGCGATTTATTTGATACCTACACGTAATTTAATAATACAGTAATTCATAGACACATCGGCACCATTCGGGTGTTATCGTTGTTCCGAGTTTTGCCGATAGGAAAGGATTATTTACTACATCTGTACATATATATACATATTTAAATATATGAGTGAGATTCTTTTACACCCTCGATTTTTAATAAACTACTAAACCAATTTAAGAATTTGACATTCCTAGGTATTTACGGTATCGTAGAATATCGTAGCATCGAAGTTATCCCAAGTCTCATAGGAAGGTATATATATGACGTCATGTTATGAACAATATAGCAGATTCTGTACGCCATATTGTGTGGCAAGAAAAAAAACTTCTAATTACATAAGGGGTATCACATAATGAATGATATTGAAAGCTAATTATAAAAATTTATGCAATTTCTACCTAAAATAAAAAAGCGGTCACCACCTTTGAGTAATAATGTATGCAGTAATAATGTAAATAATGTATACATTATTATTACTCAAAGGTCACCACGTACACACATGTCATAAACAAACTAATGGAATCATCATAAACAAAAATTTCAATAAACTAAACTCGACCTAGTTGTCATACAAATAAAGTCCATGATTTTAATCACACAAGGAAATTAAAAGCTTTTTTCGAGGAATCCCCGAAAACCACCATATTAGGTATTTTGTGTTGCTAACACAACAGAAAAATATTCACTTTTTTATAAGTACGTCATTCCTATCTAGAATAATTATGATAATTATGCTACTCTGTCCAATCCTTTATTGAACTTTTGACATTTCCTAATTGCGTACAATATAAGACGTATTTTTCGTGTCAGATGTCAAAAGTGTAGGGATTTTTATCTGTCAAAAACCATTAATAGAGTGGACAAAGTATAGTAGTTGAATGGCGTACCTGAAGAATAACTGAATCAACCTAATCCACTAGAAAATCCACTAGCCAATAAAACCATTTTTGGCCGCTAAAATGAAAGTCTAAACCATCAGTTCTAGTGGAAAATCGACTGTGTTGGCAACACTTGCGCGATTGGAGTGTGATCAAGCAGTTCTTTGAAGTACCGCCGCCACGTAGGGTATTTACCTACCTACCACCTACCGCGCGGTCCGCTTAAGAGTAAACATAAAGTTTTCGGTTCCCCGAATTTTCAGGCTCCCATTACGATTTGTTATCGCAAAACATCTGTCTCGGTTTCAAATGGTTCCCATAATCAGAAATAGTGGTTCGGGTACAAAACTCACAAAAACCTTTATATCGGGAAGCCGTTTGGTCCCTCCCGCTCTAACTTCCCGGTCCGCTTAAATAGAGTAAACGATTTGGGTTTCCCGTATTTTCATTTGAAACCGAAACAGATATAGCAAAATATCTGTTTCGGTTTCAAATGGTTCCCGTTAACAGAAATAGTGGTTCGGGTATCACTCAGAATAAAGGGAAAAACCTGTATATCGGGAACCCGTTTAGTTCCTGACTGAAAGTCGGCGCGTCAATTGACGTCATACGCCGCTCCATTCTAGAGATGAGATTATTGGTTGTTTTTTTTATTGGTTAATGGTAAATTGATAAAAAATGTATCGATAATTTAGTTGGTTGAAAATATTACTTAATATTTTTATTCAACTAGGTACTGTAGGGATCTTGAGCACTACCTACCACGGCCTATACTTGAACTTGCTGGCCCTACAGATTAGGTATATTAGGTAAAGACTTTTATATATGAATTTGAACTTTTATTTTTGAATATATGGTTACAATTTGTATAAAAGGGATCAAACTGACTCGATAGCCATTACGCTAATCCTCACTATATAATTTAGCTCAGTCGCTGGCCGAAGCCTAAGGCGAAGTGTGTCACATTGACCTTTCACATCCAAGCCTCTTTCTTTTTTTTTACAAATTACGTAACAGTGTCAAAGTGAACACCCACTCTAAAGAGGCCCGTATACAATATTATCGCATAGACAAATATAGAACCTTACAATCATTCCCCCCACCCTTCAAAAAAATATTTTCCAACGGTTTTTATTTTTTTTTCAAAGTGGCAACCCCAACTCAAATCTAAAATCTAAAATGACAACCCTATCTCAAAGTCTAAAATCTAAAAAACATTACATGTTAACATTTAGGGCCACTAGCTAGAAACGCGGAATAAATCTCGAGGATAGTTATTCTACGAAAAAAAAATAATCTATGATTTTCCCCGACCCGGTAATTTCCCCCAGCTCAAACGAAAAAACGGTTCGAATTAACTAATCCCCGAAAAAGGTGCGTCAAGTTTTTAACTAGCGAGTTTTGAACGAATGATTTGAATGATTATTGTTCTATCTCGCTCTTACAAAGTACTAAAGATGACTTGTGGTCTCTTTCTTACAAAAAAAAAGTTCAAATGTCATTGAAAACAAACAATAACAAACTTGCGGTCTGCGTTGCGTGAGTGAAATATTTTCGCTGTAAAGCATAGGTTGTAGCTGGGTATAATTAAGCTATTTTGAAACCGTGAAGATATGAGTGAAAATATGAATACGTCGAAGGGCAGAGTAAGGGCCCCAATTTCACTCCCGCCGAAGCAGTACATTTATTAGCAATACTAGAAGAGCACAAAAAAGTAATAGAAAACAAAAAAACTGACCAGGTTTGCGTGAAAGAAAAGTCCAGAGCCTGGGAGTCGGTGGCAAGGCAGTATAATGCTACCACCTGCAGCTGCTCTCATTCTGTCCAGAACTTGCAAAATGCCTACAAAAACTTAAAAAATAAGACAAAGAAGGCGTACTCATTGGAGAAGATGACGATGCCATGTAAGTTTCTACGACCTACATATACCTGTTCCCTGGTGGGGTGGCAGATCACCACCACCCCATTTGTTGTATTCGATTTATAATTGTCTCAGTACTAATTTACAGGCACCTAATTTGTTATAATTTTTTCAGTAAAACAGGATATTCTCATTGAAACTATAGAAGAAGTTGGTGAAGACTGGTCTGTAGTGTCCCAGGCAGTTGGGGCAACCGAACAGGAGTGCCAGCAACAATTTGAATATTTAAAAGAGGAGGCAAAGAAGAACTTTTCCCATGAAAAAATGGCTGTCATGGGAACAGGTAAGCAAACCTTAATACTGATCGATCAAATTCAATAACAGAAGGACTCCTATTGGCTTAGAATCAAGTTATATTCTCAAAAACATAGCACCACAACTTTTCTCATGGAAGTGGCAGAGGTTCAATTCCTCAATAGTCCTTTGAGTAACAGAGGGCTAGCCCATCCCCAGAATCTATCGTCACTGTTAGAACGTCTGTATAATGTACTTAAGATAAATTACCAACCTATCTCTGATACATGATCAAAACTCTCACTCCCATCTCCTACATGTCAAGCTAATCAGTCAATGGACATTATTATAATTCTAATATTATTGTTGCAGGTGGCGGACCTCCAGAAACCTCCACAGATGACTATGTGATGGGCAAAGTGAAGGGTCTCATAGGGCCAGCTATAGATGGGATTTACACCAAGTATGATGGTGACAGGCTGTTAGCTGGCTCTGAGCCCTTCATAGAACATCATGTAGGTGAGGAAGCTCTAGAGAAATGTGCTGCGGAAGAGCAGGAATCAAGACCCTTCGAGAATAAGAGGGGGAACCTCAAACGAAAAAAAGTATAAAGATGCCTTAGCTCAATATGAGCACAATGAAAAAGTTAGGGTGTTAGAACTAGAAGAATTAAAAGAAAAAATTGCACGCAATAAAAAACTATTTGAAAAGGAACTGGCCAGGATTTAGCCTCTGCCACCACCTATGGAAAGGGCCTAATGCCACATTTGTGTTGTTATTTTCCTTTACTTAAATTGTTGTGTTGATTTATTTAGTTTTTAGTTTGATGGGAAAAGGGTGTGTGTGCTATTTGTGTTTTGATTATCCTTTATCATTATTATACATATTGTTATGTGATTTATTAACATTGATGAGAATAATAAACAAATGAGTAAAATGATATAATTTTTAGACTTTTATTTATATAATTGTAATTAGATATCTGTAAGATAATGATTGCATTTGATGGGGTGGGTACCAGATGGACGGTTATCAGTCGATTCATGTCAACCTGTAAACAATAGAGAAAAAAATAAGTTCAAATTGTGACTACATACTTCAGGATAACCAGTGTTTTTAAGTTTGTATGCTGACACGCAGGAACAAACCTAGAAAAATGTTGATCTATCAAGTTGTGCCGAGCTTGTTGACCTGGAGTCATACGCGTTTCATTATGATGTTGTATGGGTGGCGGCTGGTAGTCATTTAAAGCCAAGTCATCATCTTCTACAAGAGGCTCAGCATCACGTTCCATCCTGCATATATTGTGGAGTACTGCAGTGGCCACAATTATACCTGGCACTCTTTTTAACTTCACTTGGATTCCTGCAAGTTTAAATACATTACATTCATTATTACATACATTTTGTTATAACCCTTCCACCCTGTATTTTTAAATCAGGCATCTAGGATGCTAGCCCCCTGTGACGCAAAATGGAGTATTAAATAACTGGCTACAGTGGGCACAATCATGCCTATGCCACCTTACATGGGAAAAGGTGTGACTATGTGTGTGCTATGCTATGTGTTTAATATTTATGCGTCGGAAACGCACCGGTTTTTTGTTGCGCGAATCGATCGCGAGTAATCGAGACATCACTAGCGAAAACGGACTAGCAGCTGTCACTCGTATCGGAAACGAGATGTAAAATTGGAGGTTATTTTTTTCTCTTGGTCTGGTCTCATCGGTGAGAATAACATGGCGGCTCGGGCCCCGTGATGGTATTTCGGTGTACCAATTATCATACAGGCATCGGGCCTGGTCAGAGTGTAAATCTACCTCATAGCGTCGGGCTATTGATTGTATTTAGATTCACGTCATCAGTTGAGTGATTTGTGTTGTGAAGCACAAGGTCGTATTCGGACGGCGACTCCACGTCATCGGGCAGCGACAGCGAAACGATAGTGATTCGGTTCCTATCCTATCCCCTGTGCCCCCTTTCCCGAATTCCTGTCTCGAATCGAGCCTTCAATCTCCTGTCTACGGTGACAAGGTAATAAACAAATTTCATCACTTCTTTTCTCTCACGTGGCAAAGGCACATCCCCCTCAGGATTCCACGCCGTTCGGAGAGGCGTGGAATCAATCACTATGTATGTTATAATTACCTTTTGCCAGAATGGGGAATCGCCTTTTCCATATCCCAAATGTCCTCTCTACAACATTCCTCGTTCTAATCTGTGACTCGTTGTAGAGGGACTGGGCACTGTTTGTAACAGTTTGCAATGGCACATCATATAAGGTGTTTGTGCATAACCCGAATCTCCGACTAACATTTTATTTCCATAAGCACCCTCAAGAAAGCGTCGCTTCTGGTATGATGTGTCCCAGATGTATGAGTAATGTGCAGAGCCATGTTTGCGAGCCACCACATCTGAAAACATGAATTACAAAATAGCAAGCTTCCATTCAATTTATTTACCTTTAGATATGTTGTATATAAAGTAGGTATTTGTCTCAACTTGGGATTGTCAGCAAAATGTTATCAACACTTTAATAGTGTATAAATAATTAGTTATTTCTAGAAAATAATCAGGTCCAAATTAGACAGCTAAAGTGGCGTTTTGGCCTTTAGAAGTCTTGCAGTGGCTCTTATGAAAACTAAATATTTTTTTAAACTGCTGCAATAATTAAATCAGTAGGTAAACAAATATGTTGATTGGTTTAGCGAATAAAATGACCTAACCAAATGGGCTATTTTATTCTGGGCAGTAAATAAATACCTGTGAATACTGCATTTGCATTCACAATGGCTTGCACATTGATAGTGAACACGCCTTTGCGATTCCGGTACAGTTCTGGTACCTGTCCACCTTAAAAAGACAATACATTTAAGTTTGTTTGTAGGCAACTGCAGATATATAGAACAGTTGACATTCTACCTAATTACCTGGAGAAATAATTTTCACATGCGTGCAGTCTATTGCACCAATGCAGCGGGGGAAACATGCTATCTCATAAAAATTTATAGCTGCAGTTTGTTGCTCCTCTGAAGTGCTTGGCATCTTAATGTACATTGGGGCCAGAGACGCTATCGCATGAGTGACACTATGGACGATGCGTCCTGCTGTTGTCTCATGGACCCCAATGAAGTCACCACATGTGATCAATTGGCTGCCCGTGGCGTAATATCGCAGCGCACAGAGCAGCTGGTCCATCGGAGAGACAGGTCGGTTTCTAAATAAATATTAAATTAGTATTTTCGTGACAGAGGGAAGTATAAAAAAGTATGTATTAGATAGGTTAGGTATGCCTACCGGCTAGACTGGCGTAACAGACGTGACTCGATTTTTGATAGCAAGATGCTAACAGTCTCCTTTGTCATCGTAAACCGACGATGAAAGTCGGAGGCCCTCATATCCACAAAATGATTTTGTCGATCTGCGAAGTGCCTGTTAAATATGTTTGAGGCTGCAATGTAGTCAACAATTTCTTCATCATCATCACTCTCTCCAGATGAAAATTGTATCATTTTAATTCAGAATTCGTCGCTTTATGAGATTATAGACTCAAGAAGCCTGAAAATTACCAATATCACAAAATGTTACAGACGAAGAAGAACAAACAAAACAACAAAACGCCATTTTATTCCACTGATGTTGCCACTTTTTCACAAAATAGCCGGTTTTTGTTCCTTTTTTCCCCAAGTTTTGTAGAAATATATGGTAAAATGGTAACATTTATAGGAAATCCCTCGAATAACTCACTTAAACCGCCATTTTCCCCAGAATTTCTTTGACAGCAGTATTCCATGATTTAATCTATGGATTTCGTGCTAAATCGTGGAATAATGTTGGTGCTGGGCAATTTGAAGAAATCCGGAGAATTTCTCCTCGATTTAGCGTAATCGTGGGATTAGTAGTTTATAGCTAGTGGCCCTAAGTGAGCTTGCTATGCTTGAAATCTAAAAAACAGTAAATATGCCGCAAGCATAATTTTAAATAATATCGAGTACCCTTATCCTTTCTGTCCAACCATCCCATTAAAACTACTTAATTAAACATTAAATACCCTAACATTAAATTCTGATCACGCATAATACCAGTACCAAAACAAAACAATGACATGAATAAATTGATAAGAAATAGAATAAACTGACCGAAGGTCATATGTTAAGTTACACACTTAACTACACTTAGGGTGTAGATCCTACTTAATATAAACCTAACTACACTTAAAGTGTAGGCTATGCACCTTAAAAAACTTAAATTATAACACCCTATGATCCCATCATACAATTATTCTCGGCTTAACACTAACCTACCTAACGCTAGAAAACTCTCTATTACAATACGAAGGCAAACAGCTGAATCTAGCTAAGATTTAGCTTCTCGAATAGTTATCATTCGACAAACTTTCTGACAATAAATACTAGCGAAAAACTTATCAGACAACCATGATACCTCCGTTCCTAAAATAATAATAACTCGGATCTTTGCATAGACAATTGTGAACACATTGTAAACTCTTTCCACCGAATGGAAATATTTCAAAAATTAACGCAGGCAAAGATCAAAGAAAAAAAATTATCATTTTTAAATATAGGAAACGTCAACCATATTAACAGGATAAATCTATAGAACCGTTATTACTAAGCCACAGCTTAAGAATGAGTTCATTAAAATTCGTTCCAATAATACGATGAAATCAACTAGCTTTAAAACCGATACTACAATTTACAAACATCTCAACTAATCCATTGGAATTCAGTAAACTATCTTTTACTATTAACAGTTTAAGATAATCGCCGTGAGTTGCAACCAATTACCCAAGTTAATACACTACAAAGAATCTCGAATGTGTATCGAATACCCGAGTTATCCCACATCAGAAATTACTTTCATTGAGAAACCTTCGTTACCAACTTTATGAACAACCCTTACTCTCCCCTTACCAAATCATCCCAACTCTATACTTTAAGAACGCAGGAACCAAAACAGAACCCTATGACGAATAGCTATTGCCTCGTCATATTGCTCTCAAAGATAAAACCAGGCGATCGGTTCAAACAATTATTCGAACTGTCGTTTATAAAAGTTTCTCATATAAAGGTAATCTACCACGGAAATCTAGTATGTTACAGATATTTCTTGGGTCTTTGGTGAACGGTCCTCATCAAACATCATAGTTCAGCAACAACATGAAAAGAAACACCGATTAATAAACAATTCATAACACTACCGCATACACAAACCACAAACCATCAACCGGGATAACATTATATTATACTCCTTTAATATCAGACGAACTCCTCAACGCAGCACAAAGCGTTTTAAACGATTTGTGTTAACAATAACGCCCCGTGACCGTGAGTTCAGACGACGAATCGGCACATTAGACCTCCCAACGATCTCAATGGCCTTGTATGGTCCTTGATACAGACGTGCCAACTTCATACATCTTCCCGTTATCCGCCTTGGTACGTATAACAAAACTAAGTCATTCACCCGGAACGATCTGGGTTTTGATCTCATATCGTAATACCGTTTTTGTACACGCTGTGCGTTCGCGATACACGGAGAGAAAATAATATAAAGTATTTCTAAATCCGAGGACAACAAATGTCCTGTAATAATAAGTAATCGATTTTTGTAAATGCAGTTAGTAAATATTACATGTAACGTTTTTGTAATTCCAAGTGTTTCGTATTTAGTATTTACTATTTCATGATGACGTCATAAACAAATACTAACTGTTTTGTAATTTTAAGAATTTACTAGTAATATCAGAAATGATGACGTCATAGACAATACCAACTGTTTTGTAATTTCAGGAGTATAAGAGTAATATCGGAAATGATGACGTCATAGACAATACTAACTGTTTTGTAATTTCATGAAATTATTAGTAATATCGGAAATGATGACGTCATAGACAATACTAAATGTTTTGTAATTTCAAGAATTTATTAGTAAAATCGGAAATGATGACGTCATATGTAAATACTATTTTTTAGTGAATTTTAGTGCTGTAGTTTTAGTAATGTATCTAGTTTAGTACCTAGTTATAAGTAAAGACCTATACAGGATGTTATAACAGAGACATCTTGAGAGTCTTTAGGGGTGATTCTATCCGTCATTGTAAGTAATTTTTGTGCAAAATGACGTATAGATTCACCTTTTAAATTAAATATAAAATAAATATATATCTCGACACTTCTGTTAGCACATCTAGTATAGGTCTTTACTTATAATAAAGTACTAAACTAGATAAATTACTAAAACTACAGCACTAAAATTCACAAAAAATTAGTATTTACATATACAACACCAGGTATAGGTGTTTACTACTACAATGTTTAAAGCAATGAAATACTGATTTAACGTTTATTAGGTATTTTATTTCTATATAAACCATAATTAATTAACATATTTGTTAATTTATATATTTGTCTGCATATTAGATGTCAACTTCTTAACATAATAGCTATCGTTAAATAAAAAGGGCACTTCAGTTCTTTCATCAATACTTATCGGGGTTTACAGGGCGTAACAAAAGGGTCCAGTCCTATTTTAGAAGGTGAAAATCTATTTTGCTTCTTACACTTATTTTAAACACTGAAACTATATGATATATATCACCTTCTAAAATAGGACTGGACCCTTTTGTTACGCCCTGTAGTAACAAAAGGGTCCAGTCCTATTTTAGAAGGTGAAAATCTATTTTGCTTCTTACACTTATTTTAAACACTGAAACTATATGATAAGAACACACAACCGACAACTTGATAGTTTTAGCACATACATAGTTACGAATAATTTGGGCATTAGTTGTAGGTACTAAACAATCAATTTTTCTTTCTTTTTATTACGTAATTTTTGACCGCAACGTGTCACCCGGAGCGCTTGCAAACTTGAAATGGCAGACAATTGGTGGCTGTGTGTGGCGAGCTTGGATTACAAAATGGTTACTTGGAATTACAAAACAGATTAGTTTTTATTATTCTAAGAAATATGTTAGTAGTTTCAAGTAAATCATATGTAAATACAAAGATGTGCTTACTTGGAATAATAAAACATTATAGTTTTATCATTATAAGAAATACGTCAGTAATTTTAAGTAATTCATATGTAAATATTAAGATGTAATTATTAATTGTTACAAACGTTTGTAATTTTGCCTTGTACTAAAATAATTTCTTGAAACTATGAATGAGCTTTTTAAAAGATACTAAATGGGTTTGCAGTAATTACAAAACTTTATCAATATTTACTATAATTTGCGATAACCACGAAATTTTGTAAGATCTGACATTGACTAAAACCGACTTTTAGGAATTACAAAAAGGTTTTGCTAAAAATCATTAATATTTGTAAAAACAGCAAAACTTTTGTAAGTCATATTAAAACTTAGTATTTGCGTCAAATACAAAACAGTTTATTAATTTCTGGTGGTGTCTTTTTTCTCCGTGTATTCCCTAACGCCTTAGTCAGCAGCCTTCCCATACGATTTACCCTTTCATCTATCGTTTCGTCTAAACCAACTGCGTTTAATCCTAATGATCGGTCCAGCACTGAGCGAGCACGGTTCCCTACCAAATAAAATATTATACGGCGACACTTTCGTTGACGCCTGCACGCTAGTGTTATACGCATGTACTACCAAAGGTAAAACCGAGCACCATTGCCTTTGATTACTACCAAATTTTTTTTTTTTTTTTTATTTATTTATAAACATACATGCTTGTGACATCACAGTAAAAACCAAATCGACACAAACAGACAGTAAATATAAGGACATAAAAGCTATAAATAAATCTTATCTTTAACACAGACAATAAGTGGCGACCCTTGCGAATCCCGTCAAAGAACATTGGAACAGGTCCACCTCGGTTCTCTCTGTTATATCATTAAAGAGAGCGAGAGCCCTCATCACAGGTGCCTCCCGCAGCATCCCCGTCCTCGCCAGCGGGATGTAGAACAACTTATGGTTCCTTGCTCGGAGGTAGTTGTTCGGCACATACAGTCCCAACCTCGCCAACACCAGAGGGTTTTCGAGCATTCCTCGGAAAACCTTAAATACATAAGAAGAAAGTGCGAGGCCCCTCCTCACCCCCAGCTCATTGTAACCAACCATGCCCAACACGAACAGGGTTGGATACATAAGCGGGAAGAAAGGATAGACTCCGTACAGCTTCAGATATAAGTACCTAACAAATCGGTTTTGCACTTTCTCCACCATGACGCTATATTTCGCTTCATGTGGGTGCCAGTGTACTTTCTAGTTTAGAAGCAAACTAGAAAGTAGTGCGATTATCTGGCACCCACATGAAGCGAAATATAAACCAAAGCATTGTATAGGGCACTTATAGTTTCAATGCTCCTAAACTCTCTTGATTGTCTCATTACAAATCCGAGCTTTTTAAATGCTTGCTTAGTGACATCAACAATGTGATTACAAAACGATAAATCAGTGGCCATACGCACTCCAAGATCTTTGACCTCTCTTACCCGCGTCATTTCTGCCCCATCTACCGAGTACTTATGGTGGAAAGGCTCGCGTACGCGGGTGTAAGACATCAACGCGCACTTCCCAACATTGAAGAACAGTTTGTTGTGTTTGCTCCACTCAACCACACGATCTATATCCCTCTGCAGCTTTTCGAAATCCGAGATGTCCCTTACTTCCAGGAATAACTTGAGGTCATCCGCAAACAAGAGACAGACAGCGTCCTTAATTACCTTCGGAAGGTCAATAATCATAATAATAAATTCTAAAGGCCCCAAGTTACTGCCCTGACTAACGCCAGAAAATGTGAAATACGGCTCTGATGTAGAACCCGCATATTCCACATACTGTCTTCTGTGCTTAAGATAGCTCACAAAAAGCCGCATAAGTTGGGGAATAAAGCCGACCCCACTTAACTTCTCCAGAAGGACGTCGTTGTCCACTGTATCAAAGGCCTTTCTAAAGTCGAAGTAAGCGACATCTACTTGCCCCCGCGCATCAAGTGGAGGCGTTACGTAAGACACAAGACACAGAAGGTTAGAGGCGGTGTTACGGCCTGGTCGGAACCCGTGCTGTGCGTCCGAAACCTGCTCCCTCATCTGGAGGTATATACTACGTTGTAACACCGACTCAAAGACCTTTGCAAACGTGGACAGAACCGCTACTGGTCTGTAGCCACTGACATCCGACCCTGTTTCACCTTTTGGCACTGGAATAACTCTCGTAATCTTCCAGACATCGGGATATTCAGAGCTTTCCAGACACAGGTTGAAGAGGTAGAGCAACGGCCTGTCCAGCACCCTCCTACTGTCCCTAACTAAAATAAGGTGGTATGCCATCAGGGCCAACGGAGTGCTTTGGCTTTAGCTGAGTCAGGGCAGCGCGCACATATCTGAGTGTGAGCTGTGCGACGTGCACCCGGGCGCTCCCACTCCCTTTCAAAGCCGCCTCCGCGTCCAACCGCGGTGGCACCTCAGCGTAGACAGACTCGAAATATCGCGAACTCTTGTGCACATACCTCGTCGGCTATAGCAACGCCATTCTTGGTGACACGGGTTGGACTACTACGATTAGAACGTTTGTTTTTAACGTAGCTCCAGAACGATTTCGGATCCTTTGTAAGTTGAGCTTGAACTCTTGCTAGGAACTGGTCATCCCTCATAACAATTTTGCTCTTGACGAGGGCTCTACTTTTAGAGAACGTTTCATAATCACACTGAGACTTACTAGCTTTATACTTTTTGTGAAGACTAGCTTTAAGTTTAATGTCGCGTATTAAGTCCGCCGTGTACCATTCCGGATAACAGTATCTGGTAGAGTACCCGGTTCTACGCTTTTTTCTTGGAGTGCAATTATCTAATAAATTTATCATGGTTGTATACAAGCACTGAACCGCCCCCTCTACATCCTTTGAAGCATATAGAGGTGCCCAGTCTGCGGTCATCAGAGAGCTATATAGGAGAGGAAAGTCGGCCTTGCGAAAGTTCCACCGCGGCCTGTGCTCAGAATTACCTAGATCCGGTGGTGACACCTGCTTCCCAGATCCGTCAACAGTAGAGTTTAGCACTACATTGCTCCAGACACTGACGGCCAAGGGCGGATGCTGTGGGTCCACCTTTGGGACAAGGGAGTCGCTCTCCAACTCTACCTTGACGTCGCTCTCACACAGCATTGATAGAACTAAGTCCAGTGTTCTACCATTACAGTTCTCGACAAAGTTTCTTTGACGGAACTCGCAGAAGGTCATAAAATATTCAAAATAACTTATAGTATCTATAGTTGCAGAGTATAAATTAAAATCGCCTAAAACTAATAAATTATCATATTTAACACATATATTCTCAATTATATTCAACATTTGTACATATTCATTATGTTTTGAATTTGGCGGTATATAAACTACAATGCACGTTAATAAGGGCTTATTATGCTGATGCACAGTCGCAGAAACCATTTCAAAAGGAGCAGCGTCGATTTTTATAGCATCTTGGAACGGAATCGCTTTCAGCTGCAGTGTAGGTTCTGCGATCAGCAAAACTCCTCAGTGTTTGCGCCCATCCATCCTGTCACCTCGCAACTATGTGTATCCATCAGGAACAAGCTCTCCATCGTGAACAGTATCATTAATGCCTGTTTCTGTTACCGCAATCAAGTCCACATTGGCGGCTAACACGCTGGTATAAAAGCTGTTCAGTTTAGTGCGCAATCCCCTGGTATTTTGGTAGCAGATTGTCACCAAATCCCCACCTTTGGGCCTACCAGTGCTACTTCCGTGAGTCTTTTCTCGGCCAAATTCCTCGAAAGGGTATTCATTCTCAGGCCACATGTTGACAGAAAAACATTTATCATACAAATCAGCCGGGACGCCTATTTTAAACGACTTATAGTCGCCCCTCGGCGTCAGTTCATCTACGGTTCCGGTTTCTGGAGCACACACTTGCTGGAGATATGCCTGAACGTCTTCCAATCCCGACCGCATATTCCATAGGTGGAAGTATCTGCGGCGCTCGACGGCTTGCAATGTGGTGACGCTCGGTCCCGCTAGACAGCACAAGGTTTGCGGACGACGTGTTTTTTTCCGGACCTCTGTCCATCCTTCTCCGTCTTCTGGTTCATTTAACGTATTCGCATTTTTTGGCACCTCAGACGAGTTTCCCTTGCGTATCTCCTGTGAGGGCTTACCTTGGGCAAATGGTGTTGCCCGTTCTTTCTTTCCTTCTAACTAATATTTTGATAACATCGAAGTTAACGTTCTATTCATTCGTTCTACCAAACCGTTACTCTGTGGGTGAAACGAACTTGTATGTATCATTTTAGCCCCAAAGTGCTCTACCGTTTCTTTGACAATTCCCGCCGTAAAAACTGTTCCTCTATCTGAAATAATTTCCCTAATCGGCCCGAACCTACAGAAAACTTCCTCAATTAAAAACCGCACTATATCTT
Organism: Argyresthia goedartella; assembly: GCA_949825045.1. Classification (NCBI taxonomy): domain Eukaryota; kingdom Metazoa; phylum Arthropoda; class Insecta; order Lepidoptera; family Argyresthiidae; genus Argyresthia; species Argyresthia goedartella. The sequence continues at coordinate 1,372,099 of OX463827.1, read as the reverse complement.
CCGATGTAACCCTAGGTAACGCCTTACATATCGCAAACCGCGACGCTTACTCTACCGCGACTATAATAAAACGGTAATCTCTCGACGAACGTGGAAACGCTCCTAACACGTCGATTCCTACCTTCTCAAAAATATCCGAGACCCCAATCGGCATCAAATCTGCTACGCTGTTAACTAATTTCCTTTCTTGACACGGCACGCACGAAGCTATATAACGCTCTATCTCCTTATCGGCTTTCGGCATGAAATATTTCGACCGAAACCTCTTCAACGTCTTTGCGAGACCCAAATGACCTCCTGTCCACGCCTCATCATGTAATTCGTTCATTACATTTTGAAACAAAGACCTAGGCATTACTAATACCTCCCTAATTTCTCCATCTCTACGTACGCTTTTATATAATAAATTATTTCTCAAGCAAAAACCGCTACGCCACGCTTCCGGACGTTCGCTCAACCGCGTTAACCATCTACTACAAAATGAATCGTTCTCTTGATCCGCCTGTAACGACTCTACATTAATACTAAAAACTTCCAAACCATCATCATCAGGTTCAGAACGAGAAGAAGTCTGAGGTCCTTCTGTTTCCCGTTTCCCTTCTTCCATTAGCGAATTCCTACTCAAAAAATCTGCCACTACATTGCTTTTCCCCGAGCAATGAACTATCTCGAAATCCCATTCTTGTATCGCTAACGCCCATCGCGCTAACCTACCAGAAATATCTTTTTTCGACTGTAACCAACATAACGCGCTATGGTCTGTAACAACCTGAAAATACGATCCACAAAGATAATACCTATAGTGCCTTAACGCCCATACTAACCCCAGACACTCTTTCTCCGTCGTACTATATTTTTTCTCCGCATCCGTTAACTTCCTAGATGCATAGGCAACCTGGCACATTTTTTCAACGCCCTGCATCAATACTGCACCCAACGCCTCGTTAGGCGCATCCACATAAACTCTCGTAGTAACCGACTTATCCCCCGAATAATAGGAAAGTATTGGCGCACTACACATAACCTTCTTAATATAATCGAACGAATTCTGCAATTCTTCATTCCATTGAAACTTTACCCCCTTTTTCAATAATTTAGTGAGAGGTAACGATATTCTCGCAAAATTCGATACAAATTTTCTGTAATAAGAAAATAAACCTAATAATTGTTTCACATCCTTCGTAGATGTGGGAGTTGGAACCTGTTGCATAGCCTTCAGCTTTTTCTCACTAGGTTTTACTCCTTCATTCGAGATTAGATAACCTAGCATCTCAATCTCGCAAAAACCGAATTTACATTTGGATGGCTTGAAGGTCAAGTTCGCTTCTCTAAACCGCCCAAAATCTTTCTGCAACAAACTCCTCGAACGTTCTACCATACACAATTACATTGTCTACGTAAACCATAACCCCTTTAAATCTTAAATCCGCCAAAACTTTATCCATCATCCGTTAGAAAACCGCTTGACTCGTTGCCAAACCGAACGGAACAACATTAAATTCATAAAGACCCGTGGTCGTGACGAAAGCCGTTTTATGCCTACCTTCCGTAATAACCGTCTGCCAATAACCTGAATTGAGATCTAACTCCGCAAAATACTTGGCCCCGGCCAAACTATCGACAATGTCTTCTATCCGCGGAATAGAATAACTATCCCTACAAATTTTCTTATTTAATTTCCGATAATCTACACAAAACCTCCATGAATCATCGGGCTTTTTAATTAACACAACGGGCGCAGCATAAGAACTAGTGGATTCCCTAATAACACCTAGTTTCAACATCTCCGCGACCTGCTCCTCAATAATTTCTCGTTGCACCGGCGAAACGCGATACGGGTGACAATGAACCGGCTCTTCATCATAAGTCTTAATATCGACCGACACTATCTCCGACCTACCTAACTGGTCAGTTGCAAACGCAAATCTATCCGCATTCCTATCCAACAACGCCAATAATACCTGTTTATCATTCCCACATAAATCCTCATTTACGATAAACCGTTTATCTTCTACCCCAAACGCAAATTCGCACGAATCCGATAACCCCGAGAAATAAACGTAATCGCTCCTCGTAAACGTAATAACTCCTGAAAGTCGATAGAATTTATCACGTCACGATCCTCGATAACCGTGGTTTCCCCGAAGTTCACTTGTTTCCTTCTAGAACCGTCTAGAAAGTCCGACCCTATGTTTTGTTTTGAAAGAATCCCTACGCGCCTGACATTTCGTTTTACCGGTGTCGTGTTTTGTTTCGTATGGAAATTATTGAAAAACGGTATTTTTCCCTGGAAAAAACACATACACGAATGAACAAAATCAATATTCATACCGTTCTTTATTAAAAAATCCACCCCTAAAATAATGCTACAATTTAAATCAGTTATTACTAAAAAATCCTGTGAAAAGTTAAAATTGTCCAAACTAAAATCTGTAACACATTTCCCTACAATTTGCAATAAACTTCCATTTACCGCCTTAACCCGTCTCTTCTCTTCTTGCATACATCTCGCATCCACTTGATCTGCAACGGCCACTACCTACCACGGCCTATACTTGAATTTTCTAGCCCTACAGATTAGGTATATTAGGTAAAGACTTTTATATGTGAATTTGAACTTTTATTTTTGAATATATGGTTACAATTTGTATAAAAGGGATCAAACTGACTCGATAGCCATTACGCTAATCCTCACTATATAATTTAGCTCAGTCGCTGGCCGAAGCCTAAGGTGAAGTGTGTCACATTGACCTTTCACATCCAAGCCTCTTTCTTTTTTTTTACAAATTACGTAACAGTGTCAAAGTGAACACCCACTCTAAAGAGGCCCGTATACAATATTATCGCATAGACAAATATCGAACCTTACAGTACCTACTAAACAATCAACCATTCACTTCACTGACTAAAATTTCACTTCATTTTGTAAGAATAAAAATATCAATAACAGTAAATGTGTTACACTGTGTTTTATCGTAAGAGAAATAGAGCATACAATCAATAAGCGACAGAAATATCACTTCCGTTGGTTCAGAATAAAATATCTACTGTAATGAGTAAATGTGTGCTATCGTAAGAGACATAGAGCAATTGATTACTTGATCCTAATTCGACCCGAGCGAGAGATAGCGCGACGTTGTCAATTCTCCTGTTACACTTAACTGAAGTTGAAATGATATTTTTATTCGCTAATGTTAATTTTGTGTAGTGTTAATGGTTGATGGTTATATTCCCGCCCGGAACGGACTCTGAGCGGAGTAGTTGAGTTGTTTATTGAATTAACGAATTAATGATATTCAATAAACAAAGTTGAATATCATGGTTGATTTTACATATTGGTTAAATTTATTGGTTAATGGTTATATTCATCACCTATACTCCATTCCAAAAGGTCCTATCATAATAGCGACTGGATTTGATAGTACTATAGTCCGCTTTTAGGGTTCCGTACCCGAAGGTAATGCCGCTGTCTGTCTGTCCGTCTGTCAGCGAAAAGTGACTACCAGCTATCAATTGCACACCTCATTATAATCAAATTAAGGGGCAACGATTCTAAAACCTAGCCTTTCAATTGCGTTATAGGTTAGGTTGGAACTTAGAAGAAGCAACCCCGGAGCGTAGCGGGGCGGAGCCTATGCAAGTAAAAGCCAAATTTGGCTAGAGTGTGTTATTGTAGATGAAAATTGGTAAAATCTGTCGTTCCCCACCCTAATACTCCCTCATCCCCACCGTCCAGAATGTAAGCAAGTGGCGTTTTGAAAAAAAAAAAAACTCAAAAAATAATGATTTTCGAAACTTCGCGTTTTTTGATATCGTCTCTAAATGCACCTATAATGCATAGGAAAAATCGGCAAAAGCATCTGAAACCGCCCGTTTTCTAAAGTGCTTCCGTTGACACTTTTGGTTTCATTGATTTGTGACATTATGATCGGTTTGTTGTTAACATATCTGATAGTGAGGTTATCCTCACTGTTTTCGATTTGTACTGAGAGTTCTCAGTGCAGGTTTTTAAGTTGGTCTCGCTGACAAGGGGTGAGGTCATTTTTGGCCGACTTACCCACGCTAAGCTTTTTCCTTGTGGGTAGTGAGGCCAATTCCTTCTCCACCTGCTCCTGGTCGAAAAGCTTCCAAGCCTCTGCTGAGTTTGATACATCCCCATCGGTATGCAACTCCAGCACCCAGAAAAATAATACATTTGATGTCTTCCGGTTTCACGCCTCTATCTCATTGATGATGGCTTCAGTATTGATTGCTGGTTGGCTGTTTCTCAAGGCATCCACTTCAGTCTTCAGTTCATCCACTATGTGAGTTGACCACAACAAAAATAGTTTTTATCCAACAGGGGCAACTTGCACCGCTTCTTTGGTGCGAGATGATGCCTAATTCATTTTAGGAGTACAAGTAAAACTTAGCAACACTCTGAGATGTGATGACAGGACACTGCAACCAAATAGACACCTATCATTATTAAGGCTCCTACAAGTCCTATCATGCCCTCACTGTGGCTTGGAGGAAAGTATCCAGCACTTCTTGGGAGAATGCGTAACCGTAAGATGTACTGGGAATGGAATGCGAGTCAGTTTTTCGATTCTTTTGTAGTCTGTGGTGGTTAGCCGCACAGACTAAAATTGGATGTCCAAGTTTGTACAAATTTGTTCATTTAAATTTCTTTAAATTTAAATAATTTGCTTTGTGAAAAATTATAACATTAGAGGCTATGTCGAGTTGAGTGAAAGAAAAAACCAGCTTGCTGACCATGCGCTTGTTTTCAAGGAGCTGTTTATAAGTGGCAACGACCAGCGGCTTTCTACTATTGTGAAGGGGCTACGTCCGGATTGGAATTGAAAAATATTATGAGGCAAGTCACAACTGCTGTGGTAGAATGCAGTTTGAAACCCATCGCAGTAATGTGTGGTCAAGGATCAGCCTTTCGATCGGCTCTTAAGGACGGAGCTCAGGGAGGAGACGAAGCGAACTCAAATACTGTCGAACCAAGAACCGGTTAGTTGAATGTACAGGGTTATTTTTGGAACCTAGCCAAATTTTTTCACGTCATAGTATTGCGGGAATGCAATATTTACAAATTCGACCAATTATTCGACTCTGTTAATGGAGCGGCGACTTTTTCAAGTAAACCAAAGGGAAGCTCCTGCGAGCCGCTGTCACCAAAAAGTCGCTTCATCATGAATTTTGGATGGAGGCGATAGAAAAATTAAGAAGAATGAAGTTCTTGGATTTTACAGGAAAGCCCAAGTCTGTGCCTTCTATCGAAAACTTGATTGTAACTTTGAAACGTTATATGAGGCTGTGGCAGATTTTCAAGAACGATGCCATCCAAATAATGAGGCCAATATATTTCAATTCAGACCCTATTGAGAACTTCTTCGGTCAAGTCTGGGCTTACAATTATAGAAATAACGACCCGACATGCCACAGCGTCAACTGCACTTTCAAATCATTGTTGATTACTAGAATAATCAAGTTGATGGTAAACCATTTTGTGGAGTTGACTTTTCGGTTTCAATTAATGAATTGGTGCAATGTTATTAATAACATATTAAAAGGCAAGGATTAACACAAAGCATATATAAAAAATAAAAAAAAACAACAAATTATGTACATGGGAAGTTTCATTTAATCTCCCTCAGCTTAACCTTGTTAGGAAATTGAAACAGCCGTCCAAATTCGCGCGGGGTGGATAGGCTCAAAATGAAAAGGCAAAGTAGGTAGGTGAAACAAATAGAGAATAGGCTTTATTCCGAAGTATCCAAGACTACATTGATGATATTACAGTAAAAATAAATCACCGCCCCCCCCCACCCCAATGAATATCTTGATATCCTTTATCAAAATGTCCGCGGTATCAAAACGCGGTTGGAGTTTTGGCGGCAAAACCTGCTGGTGCTGGATCACCACCTCGTCGCCGCTACGGAGACGTTCCTAGACTCGTCGGTTGGAGATGCCGAGGTCACAGCGGGAGGCTGGAGCGTGCTGCGCCGCGACCGCGCTACCGCGTGCGGAGGCGTGCTGCTAGCCGCCCGCCCTGGCATCACACTGAGACGGCGCCGCGACCTTGAAACGCCGAACGGTGAAGATCTCTGGGCGACTGTGAATGTTGGGGTAGTGACGGTTACCGTCTGTGTAGTTTACATAGATCCCAGCAGGAAGAAAAACAAGAAGAAAATCACCCAGGCGGATAAGGACGCCGAGTATATGAACTGGTTTTCGAAGACTGAGGAAAACGTAGCCCAAGTGAACGGTACATTAATTATTCTAGGAGACCTCAATTTGAACATTGCTTCAGTTGCAACACTTAACTATTATTGTTATTTTCTAAGTGTATGTGGTATGTATGAAACGAATGAAATGAAGAATGATCATGGTGGCGTGCTTGATGTGGTGTTACTGCCGGAGAGTGTGCGTGACGTAACTGTGCGCGCTGCCGTGTCAGGAAGCCTGGTGCCATGTACTGACGCCTACCGCCCGCCTCTCGACGTCATTGTGCCCGTGTTGTTTGCGCAGAGAGCTGGCCAGCGATCTGGCCGCTTGGATCCCAGCAACATTGGAGGTCGCAATGACTGGAACTTTGCCAAGGGCAATCACGCAGTCCTGTACGAACTCATGTGTAGCATATCTTGGGACAGTGTTCTCGAAGCTACTGATGTAGAGACGGCAGTCGGTCGCTTCTACGATTCCATTTACGGAGTCTTCAACAACTGTATCCCGAAGAAGACAAGACCAACCCAGCCTACAAGGAGATACCCGGTGTGGTTCACTGGTGATATAATAAGGGACTTGGCCACGAAGGCCATACTCCACCGTAAATAGAAAACGGGGAGGAGGCTGGCTGATTACGTCTCATTCAGCGAGCTATGAGCCAACCTCAAGTGTCGCGTAGATACAGCCTACGCCAACCACATGAGTAGTATAGAAAGCAATATTCGACATAACCCGCGCGCATTTTGGAAATATGTAAGTGGCCTACGATCGAAGGGTGGTTTCGAACCTCGGGTCACGCATCGGGGCCGGGAACACGTTGGTGAGGAAGAGCAGCCGCATTTGCAAACTACTTCTCAGACGTTTTCCTCCCTGATGAGCCAGCGCTCGATCCAGATCTGGTAAACATTTCTGATGACTCGTGCACTGCTAATCACATACAAGTTTCACATATTTCCAGTAGGGACATAAAGGAAGGGCTGAAGCAGGTAAGGCCAAGGAGCGCAATTGGACCGGACAACGTCCCTCCCTACTTTTTGAAGGCCTACAGCGATTAGCTGGTTTTACCTTTGGGTCGGATATTCAATCTTGTTCTTGAACAAGGTAAGTACCCCACCAGCTGGAAGCTTTCTCGAGTCAGTCCTTTCCCCAAGACAAGTGACACTGCCTCCGTTGATCAATATCGACCTATTGCGATCCTGAGTTCATTGGCAAAACTGTTCGAGTCGATCATAAAAGACAAAATCGGTTCGCAGATTGCGCCTTATCTGAGCGACTCGCAACACGGATTCAGGAGTCGCCGCTCAGTTAACACCAACTTGCTGACTTTAGTCGAGATTGTGTCGAAGTGCATGGACAAGGGATGTCAGGTGGACGTCGCCTATATGGACTTTCGTAAGGCGTTCGACAGAGTCGATAATGACGTCCTAATGAAGAAGTTATGTGCCATTGGATTTGCCCCACGGCTGTTGGTTTTCTTCGCTGACTACCTCAAGAACCGCCAGCAATATGTGCGACACGGCTGTTTTGAGTCCCAGCCGTACCATACACGGTCGGGCGTTAGCCAAGGGTCTATTCTCGGTCCGTTGTTATTTATCATTATGATAAATGACCTGGAATTAGAGCTTAAACACGCCAATTGCCTTCTGTATGCGGACGATCTGAAACTGATACTTCCCGTGAGTTCAGAGGATGATTGTACTTTGCTGCAGGAAGATCTAGACGCGGTTCATAGGTGGAGTGTGAACAATAAACTCCTCTTCAATAATGCCAAGTGCTTTGTAATGTCCTTTACGCGCTCCTCTCATCCTATAAGCGCGATATCTACACTCGGTACGGAGTCTTTGACTCGGTGTATTCGATTAGGGACCTCGGTGTTACGTTCGACCCTAAACTTACATTCCATGAGCACATGAGCACATTGGCCAAGGAATGCTTCAAAAGATTGGGGTTTGTAATACGGAATAGTAAGGGATTCCATAACCTGGGTGTGGTCCAGCTTCTCTACATGGCCCTAGTGAGAACCAAACTTGAATCTAGCTCGGTGGTTTGGAAAGCTCCTACATACTTTTGCTCGAGAAGGTACACAAAGCTTTCCTACGATACCTATATAAGCGGAAATTTGGATACTACCCTTATCTTTTTCCATCCGCTTTTATATTGGGTATGCTCGGATACAACTCACTAGAGGTCAGACGTAACACCGAGCAGCTTCTGACTGTGTGTCGATTGTTGCGAGGCGACAGTGACTGTGTCGCGCTTGTCGGTACGGTATGCGCGCTATACGTGCCCGACAGATATCTCCGCGCGCGTAGGCACCAGCTGTTAGCGGGCGGCACGTACCGCACGGTGGCGCGCCAGTAGTCTCCACTGGTGAGGGCACGGGATAGCCTCAATGCTCTGCTGGCTGCAGCACCACTGACTGATCTGTTTGGTGATGAATGGAGGCATATTGTGCGAGAATGTGGCAGGTTCTGCGAGATGAAGGAGTGAAAGTGTTGTCTTAGAAATATTATTATTATTTTTTGCATTGACATTTTATTTCAGTACCCTTGACATACCTAATAATGTTTAATACTATTTGAATTTGACCTAAATTTAATGTTTAATGTGATTTGATATGTAGTATTTTCTACGAATTTGTACCCTTTGTTCCCTGCCTGTGAAATCGACTTATAATCTGAGAAAATTAAGCCGAAAATGGACAATCAGCGGAAATATTTCGTGTAGTTTTGAAAATCGCTACAGTTATTCCTTGACATGTCCAGATGATCATATCGAAAATCCTCAAGGGTGGGGGGTGAGCTAAGGGTGTAGGGGGGGGTCAAAGGACCCTTTTTTTAGATTTTTGCTCGTAAGTCTAAAACCTGCACACATAGCATTACGGTTACTTCTAGAAAAAAAATCTACATAAAATTTCCTTTAAATTACGTAGTATTATTTTTTTTGTACGGTCGATACTTTAGAAGTAACAGAGTGTTCAACTTTATATAGGTATAAAAAATGAGACGGTTTTAAAAAAAAAAAATGGTATGTTTTAAAAATGTATTCAAAACTAAATTAGACAGACGTAATTTAAATCAATCATTGTCTTCTACTACATCATCATCATCTTCACCTTCTACGTCTACTAAATCTATAGGTATGCCATTTGTGCATGAACCCAAACAGCCGCTGCATACTCGACTGCACGTGATACCAGCTTTTCGGCATCCACAATTACCAGTGCAACCACTTTTGCAGCGACAAAATATTGACTTCAGCACGGTGTCAGGAGCTGGAGGATCATGAGTGGTAACAGGCTCGAGGTTTCCATCAGCTCCTCGCTTCCAACCCCAAATTTCAGGAGGCAGTGCGTTACCTAGCCACTCTTGTACTTGGTGGAACACTCGGAATGAGTGAAATTTTGCTGATCCTTTTGTAGGCGGGAGAGAGGAAAGATCTGATTTGGATTTGGTGCTGGATTTGATAAAAACTGAGTATCGATGTCTGTTAAGATCTAGCTGATCAGTGGCTGCACGATACATCGTCAAAAATATCCTTTCTCCTGACTCTGCTATTTCTTCAGATGTTGATGTTGGATTGTAGAAGACGGCTGCTATATCCTTGATTTTTGGTTTTTGTTCAAATAGTTTAACAACTGACACTTTGCCTTTCCTGTGAATTGCTGAGGTTGTGTCGCAGCCGCTGAAGCTATGTAGGAAAAGGATGGAAGAGCAGAATGAGAGTTTTTGGAGTTCTTGTGAGGAAAATATTTGCATTTCCACTTTACCTCTCCCTGGCTTCACAAAGAATATTTGCTTCTCTGGTGGTGACAGAGCCATAAGAAGGACTATTAAATCTACATCTTCCCCAACAACAGCAACCACAGGATGGTTTGCGACTTTTTCGATTGCACTTTTTATAATTGTACAATCAGCATCACTAGGTGCCACTCGTGTTTCAATTTGCTCAACCTGCATTTTATCTGTGAGGAGTTGTATAAGTCGGGACTTGTTTTTCGCATTAGCTAGGAAATGCTCTTGTTGAACTGTAACTTTCATATCAAGATTGAAATTTATGTCAACAGACGTTTTCATTGCTCCTCTTCTTTTCTGTTCGGATGTCTTTGTACTGTTTTCTGTCTCGTCGTAGCCATCAAATACGACAGTACAATTTGGTCCATAGTGATTATTTACATATTGAATGTACTGATCACAAATATCGGAAAAAGTGAAGCCCAATTGCCACTTAGTCCGGTGCAGAAGAGACCCACCATCGACTATTGTGACACTCGTTTTCAGATCTACAGTAACGTCGGTTTTGGGAAGAAGATCATACAAAGCAGCTTTTTTGGTTTTTCTCATGCAGCCATCTTTAAAAAGAGATAAGGGATAAGGAGCTAATTCATACTCTAATAACGATGCCAAATGTTCATCGTCCTTCTTAGCAATCGCAATCCTTTGGAATATAAGTAATGGATCAACGACTACATTCTCGTCATTGATCTTGATGGCACTTTTCATGGCCCCCAATGATAAAACTTTGTCCTTACGTTGAAATTTCATATCTGCAAAATTATTTCCGAACGTTTTGGCCATTAGCTGTCTACCGACCTCTTGTGCTTGATAGCAATTTACTTCAGAGCTTCCAACAATTCCTGTTGATAAGGACAAAAGCTTTTCTGACTTTGGAAAGGCATGGTGATTTATGAACCAATCATATAACTTTTTTCTGTCCTCTTGATCCCTGTTTTGACGAGATGGTAGCAGATCTACATGTTGATCTCCCGAAGAAAAATAAACCCCACTGAATTCTTCGAGTGAAGAGCAGATAGCATGGCTCGTTGGCGTCCCTTTTAACCATTTTGCCAGAGTAGAATCCGTGATTCCTCTTCCTCGGGTCATCCCTCCAGAACTCTTCATGCTGCGCATTAACGTCTGTTCTATGGTCATATCAGACCAAACTCCAGTCCAAAAGGCGTCACTTCTTCTTATGGTAAAGTATCCTTGTTGGGCAAACAGCTCGAATTCTCTAGGGTTCATTTGTGATTCAAGCTGAAGCATATCTTGCAGATACAGATGAGCACATCTGGCATACTGAAAGTGTCCACTGGCGTGGAAAAACGGTAGCATACGTTGTACAGAGCTTAGGTGCTTCTTCCAGTCACCGGAACGTTCTGCTTCGATGAATTGTTTCATAATTGTAACCATATTAAAGTACTGAATCCACAATGCAGCAGTTGGCCCGTTTTCCTTTAAAGTATATAGTTCTTGTATTAAGTGTGATTGTAGTGATATCAGTTGCTCGTTTTCGATTATTTTATGTGTAGTCAATGGTTCCGTCACAATGTCTTTCAGAAGCATGTTTACAGCTTCCTTCTCTTCGTTACTGATATCCATATTATTCAAAATTATAGTGGATAACGTGGTTTGGACCAATATATGTGCGCGAACTGCTCTGGCGTAAGCATGGCCAGTCATAATTTTATCGACTGAAAGGGGAGCAAAAATATTGCACAGCAAATCCCGTAGGCCACTTCCCACCATTAACTGTCCAATGCATCCAAGAAAAGACATTAACATGTGAAACCCACCAAGTCTCACAGCAACTCTTTTGAGTTTAGGATCATCCTGACTTGATGCTATAATATCTCGGGCTTTGATATACAGAGGTTGATCAAAAGTAACGAAACAAGTTTCGACGAGACATTGGTCCGCAGCATGTTTCAAAGCAGTGTATATTGTATCGTAGTCAGATGGAGGTGAATTAATAAATGGCACAGGGACAATGGCACTTTTATTAAAATTTTGACTTGATTCAATACAATGCATGAACCCTTTCCACTCAGGGAGTCTTGGGATGTTCAGCCACTTGCCACACATCCATAATACATCAGGCAGACTTGGTATTGGCTTGTCTTGGTGCAGAAAATTTTGTTGATTCACATCTTGTATCATAATTTGCTTCAGTCCTCTCTTAGCGAGTTTGTTAAACGTTTGTAGTTGCAGGACTCCTAGCAATCCAGTTTCTTTACAGGTAGGAGCTGTTGCCAATTTTTGTATTTCCTTTCCAATAGGTACCGAACTTGCAGGAGTAATGCATGTAATGCCACCCATGCTATGGAACGTGTTCAGACCGTCTAGAGTTGCCACATTAAAATCCGCATTGTCGAATACAAACTGCGTAAAAGTATCTGGTGGTATAGAGTCCTGTGGGTGAGATATTGCTGATAATTCGAGCATTGTAGCGTCGTAGTACGTACCACTGAAACCCAAATTAGCTAGAAGATCCAACAAGCTTCTTGACCCAAATTTTCGGTGGATGAAGAAAGCAATGCCTTGCAGCACTGAAGAAATAAAGCTTCTTGGTCTAACTATGCTGATAATAGCATGCGCCAGTGATATAATTTTTTTTGTTATTTTTTTATCATCACCTTTCTTCTTAGTGAGTAGCGAATCAAGAAATACCTTAAGCGATTCAGGAATCACTTGCTCTGCATTATTAAGAAATGTGCCACTGGGAGGATAATGACTCGTGTCATAGACACGAGATTGTATGTCTTGCTTGATAATCATGGCGGCAGCTTTAATGACTCGCAAACGTTCTTCATTTTCATCGTCACATTTCGAGTTGTACCATGACTCGTTTAGGATCTTGTGTCCAATATCAAGGAAACATATGACAGATTTATGTGATTTCACTTTACTAATCAATATTTTGTCACCATATGTTTCCTTCAGTTTAGACTTTACTGTCTTAATTGATGGTTTTATACCCGATACTTGGTCCATTAATTCGTCTAGAGACATCTGACAATCCTTGTTCTCTTCTAAATAACACTGGATTTGTTCCATTGCTATTGAGACATAATCTTCTTTTGGACGACCACTCTCCGTTCTCGTGGGAGTATGCGTTAGTAAAAAGCGTTTATAACAGTCGACGTGATATATACCTCCAGCTGCCACAATATCACGGGCATTTATTATCCTTCTAGAAACTTCGTCGCCCCATTCATCATTCCGTTTTTTAACAGCGTCCAATATTGTCTCAGAAAAATTTATGCTGCGGACAGGATATACTTCACGACGTCTTTCTTTAGGTTTTTTTTTCTCTTGAACATAGAATTCATCATCGATTACTTCAGTGCAAAACAAACATTTTGTTTCGAAATCGAATTTTGGCCGTGATGAGCGTAATTGGGATGTTGAAGCGGAAGAAGTAGATGATGTTGCTTCTCTAAGATCTGCGAGGATCGTAGAACTCCGTGTGTATCTCTTTCTGCAACTGCCATGGACGACAACACTTTCGACTCCACTAAGAACAATATGCTTTCCATCATTCCTACTTTTACTGGCCTTTATCAGTCCTTGAATTCCTTTTTGTGATACTTTTATACTATCACTAGTCACGTCCTTATAACATATCGCACATTTGTCAGTCATAATGCTTGCATTTTTGATGAACTGATCCACCGAATTACGAAAACTGCACGTCACGGAGCCAAACAAAACTGCGTGGACACCAGGTAAGCGTTGTAAGCTCACTGTCTATCTATCGCACACAACTTCATGAAAATAATGAGGAAGGCCGAGGCGGGCGGGCGGAGACAGTGTGTGCGTGTGTTGCGGGGAACGAGCGCCGCGCCAGGTAAGAAAGGAAATAGAAGCATTTGCATCGCTTACGTATAGCGTCGTCCCTGTCGCTCGTAGCTCTTCGATATTACGCACACATACAAAACGTGTGGAAAAAGTGAATAGTCGGACGTTTTGTAATAATAGCAGCTAGGAGTAATAGTTATCTGTGAATAGCAGGTATTTGAATCGGAACAAATTGTTTTCGTAGTCTCGGACGTTCGAGGCGTGTTATTTTCGCGATTCGCACTTTTAAAGAATTTGCCCCCCTGTAGTTCCTAAAGTATCAAACGTACAAAAAAAATAATACGACATAATTTAAAGGAAATTTTATGTAGAAAATTTTCCTAGAAATAACCGTAATGCTATTTGTGCAGGTTTCAGATTTATGAGCAATAATCTAAAAAAAGGGACCTATGACCCCCCCCTACACCCTCAGCTCACCCCCCACCCTTGAGGATTTTCGATATGTTTATCTGGATATCACAAGGAATAACTGTAGTGATTTTCAAAACAACACGAATTATTTCCGCTGATTTTATTTATTTTCTCATGCTATTACCTAAATTGATACTGACATTGTATAACTATTAGACTTTGTACATCGCGTTGGGTGCATACCTGTAATGTTGTATATCGTACTTGTATATTAAATAAATAAATAAATTAGTTAGAAAAAAAAACAACACTAAACTTGTTTTTTTCTTTTCTGTATGCATATTTTTTTTGTATGGAAGTTGGTCGTCTGATACGTAGTATCCCTATATAGTCTGTGTATTCGACCAACCTCGAACACGCTCCAAGAAACAATCATAATGGGGGCATTGGTTCATCCCTATATAGTCATATAGGGATGAACCAATGCCCCCAAAAAGCCGATTGCCTCTTTCCTTTCCTGCCTGACCGATATAAAAGACACTCAATTGACGCTTCCGTCAGTCCGCCAGTGGCGCCAACATACGGAAACTAAATTGAAAAACAAATACTATTTACATCAATTTACATAAATTAATAATTTGTTATACTGAAGTTCAAATATACCAATTAAATTACAAATGAATACAAATCGACAAAATATTATCAAAACCTAACACTCGTCCATTCAAGTGAACAAAAATAAACATTACCTAACACTAACACTCTGATATTTATTCTTAAATATAAAGGACAGTAATTCTTATAAAATACATTAGTCTCCGACTCCAGTGCTCCAACTTTTGGAGTCTCTACCTAAAAGTAATTACTGACTTTCGTCCCTACATCAAATAAGTCTCCGACTTTCAGAGTTCTCCGACTTTCGGAGATTTCCAACTTTTGGAGTCTCTAGATTGAATAAATCTCCGACTTTCGGAGTTCTCCAACTTTTGGAGGCCCTAGATTGAATAAGTCCCCGACTTTCGGAGTTCTCCAATTTTTGGAGTCCCTACGTCTAAATTAATAAATAGTTATAAGAAAGTTCAAATATACCATTTAAAACATTACAAATTAATACAAATCGACTAAAACAAAACCTAACAGATAGCATTAAAGTAAACTTGTCAAACTTAAGGTTTAGCAACATCCTATAATTCATTAAGCGTGTAAGAAGACTTGGGGAGGGACATCTGTTGAACCAACTGTAACCAGTGCCCAGACACTGGGAATTGGGTGAAATATTCACAATAGAGGACCGATCACTGGCATGAGGCATTGTGTGCCACCTCATATCATCAACCCTATCACAGCTGTGGCTCACTTTTTTTTTCTTCCAATTTAGGTATTTCGTTGGTGGGTCTGGTACCTATAGTATGTATAAAAATAAAAGTCTTATTATGTAAACCTTATTATGGGTAACCATAGACTACTATAGTGCTGTGATGTATGTTGATAAATGTTGATGTGGTGTGTACTTCCACAGATTAAGTAATTGAAAATAATGGGCAATTGCACATTAAAAATATTGATTTGCGCAGCAAATGTCCCTTATATTTGCTGCGAAGCCCCTCTTATCCTTCGTGTTAGATTCAACATGTAAGATCAACAAACTACAAAAAAGATTAAAATGTGTTTATTACAAACAACATTTATTTATAAACATGTAGCAAAGTAGAATTATTAGTTTTCTTTGATAATTATTATGATATGATACATCAAAAAATATGCATAAAAATATAAAATATAGTAAGGGGTGTGTAAAAGCAAATACTCTACTGTCTATAGGCACTACCTATGGACAATGGCGGGGTTGCTTCTGAATTATAATAATAATAAGAATAATATAAGCCTTTATTTAATGACCAGATACAGTATGTAAGTAAGTTTGTATAATATTAGTTTATGTGACTGCTGCATAATGGAGGGCATTATAATATCACTCGAGAGTTTTAAGGTGCTACGAAAATAAAATGGGGTTTTTTTCGAATCCATTTACTCCACCATGAAGTCATCTACAGATTTGATTTTTGGGTAAACGTTTATTGAGTATTTGATTAAGATTTTCACCAAAACAAAAACGCGATTGGATGAAATTTGCTCGATATAATTTAATTACGAAAACACCTCTAAATTATATTATTTTTTCCTGTAATTCTGAAATCCTAACTAATTTCATTGTGGAACTGCGTTCAAAATGTAGATATTATGTATTCGCAAAATCTCCTGAAAAAACTTTTTAACAAAATAGAGTAGTTCATTTTTAAACAATTATTCTGTTGTTTAGCTCTACGGTTTTTATTTTTTTTCCGATTCCGTCCCTCTCACACTGCGGGTCTTTCCGCCTGGAGTAACGGGGACCTTTGCACGGACGAGGTATCGCCTTAATGCCTAATTATGTACAGTTACATACACTAGTTTATCTACACACATATCATAAGCTCTCTTTGATGTGTTCAGGAACCGCATGTTTGACCGGCATTGTGGTTCTGCAATTGTTTAGCTTGTTCTTTAGTACCAACTTCACGCAGACGGGCGTCGGCGTTCGAAATTTGAATGTCAGTACCAACTTCACAGACAAACTAGGGACGGCACGCGGGTGGGCGTCGGCGTTCGAAATTTGAATGTCATTATATGTAGAAAATCTACACATAATGACCATTATGTGTAGTTTTCCA
This sequence comes from Argyresthia goedartella, assembly GCA_949825045.1. Classification (NCBI taxonomy): domain Eukaryota; kingdom Metazoa; phylum Arthropoda; class Insecta; order Lepidoptera; family Argyresthiidae; genus Argyresthia; species Argyresthia goedartella. The sequence goes on along the minus strand of OX463827.1, from coordinate 1,355,181 downwards.
GATACGAAACGAGTTTTTACCAAGTAGTTTAACATAATGCTGATCGTAACGTGCGGTTTTTGTACGCAGTAAAGAGGGTTTATGATACGTGTGTAGATAAAATATTTTATGAAACTTCGGCTCGTTTCATAAACCCACTCTCGAGTATTAATCCCCTCCATTATGTAGCAGTCACATAAACTACTATTAAAATGTTCATATGTTTATATCACTTGGCACCAGCACTAAAACCGTCAATTTGGTTGTTTCATTTTCGGCGAAAACCATGTGCTATAAATATATTACTAGAAACTGTTTTTTCCCCGAATGACATTATTAGAGGCAACAAATATAATGATCACCAAAATATTTTTTTCCTACCCAAAATGAATAAATGAACACTAAAATTTGCAAAAAATATCACGGCAAAATACTGCGGTAGGTTAGGTGAAGGGTAAAGGGGGTGAGCGAAGCGAAGTAATCGTAATCGTTTAAACATAAGCCATTATTAGATATTTCTTGACATAACAATTTAGTGATCTTGTATGTTAATGTTTTAAATCATCTGATTATGGAATTTTACAATATCACAAAAGTGAGTTATTCCGTATAGAGTTGCTAATGAAAGAAAGAAGAAACACTGTTTTTTTTTTATTTGTCAAGGCCGTTTCAAATCCGATTTCTTTTCGAAATGCACTTTTCGGTTTGTGAGGTTACTGTGTTTCGACAACTTATAGTCTGTTTTGTGACAGCTGTGCTGCCTTTTCATGCATCGCCATTTTGCTAGTGTTGGAATTAATGTATAATTAAAACATTTTCTACATATAAACTAATGAAAGTACAGGGAAATTTATAACAAAGACGTTGCTAAGTAATTTTTAAAGTCGATTTGTATTAGGTGTACATTGTCTTAGCCGGGGCTCCACACTATCGTGTAACAACTTCGTTAAAAATGAATTTGCAATTTGATTATAAAGAAACCCTAAAGGTATTTTCAATGAGATTTAAAGCAAAAGTTACCACAGATAAAGACATATTGAATATAATAATCCTCTTTGGTAGTTACACAAAACAATATCCAACCGCAAACAGCAGACGCTTTATTAGCAAACAATGTTTTGTTAAAAGGTTGACACACCAGTCTCGCCTTAATAGTTGTTCATCACAGTACCTTGACCAGTAATATTAAGACTCATTGTCATCTTTGACCTCAACTTTTTATCGATAATAGCCTTTTTTCAGGAAAAAGAATACCTAATTTACATAATAAAACATTTGTTTGAATCTTGAATCAAAAATTGGTTGATATTAAATCTCTTAATTTAGTGTGCCTTTTGGCATAGGCCTCCTCCAGCCGTTTCCAATCATTTCTGTTTAGCGCCACTCAGGTCTAGTGTGGTCCCAGTGTTAGGCGTAATTCATACTCCCACCTTCTCGCTGGGCGACCCTGTCTTCTAGTGCCATCCCTAGGGTACCAATGGGTGACTTGTTGAATCCATTTGTTCTCTTCGGCAGCGTAGCATGTGGCCTGTCCAACCCCACTTCAAGTGATCGATGCGGGAAAGTATGTCGATGACTTTGGTTTTAATATATAGGGTGCAATGAACTGGTTTAATGCCAGATATCGGTGTCTTGTCAAAAGTAATTAATTTTGCAGTAGGTCTTTGTGCACAAAGTCTGCTTTATACATTTTTTAATCGAGCTTCAGTAAAGTTTTTTTGAAAACCGCAGCAGGTAGACGAAAAAAAACATGGGGTCACCAACAAATAAACACCTTGCTCATATTTGTGCAATTGGTGATCTGATCCCACATTTTTATGAATGTGAAAATCCGTTCCTCCTTGGCAGGTGTGCGGCGCGAGCAGCGTGTCTTGCGTGTGGGCGGTGTCGGGACTGCGCGGGCGGTTGCCGCTGGACTCCCGGCCGCGGCTGTTGGCGTTAGCGGCGCTCTCGTCGGCGCTGCTGCACGCCGCGCTGCTCATAGCACATGTGACAAGACTAGTGGCTGTGCTGCCGCTGCGGTGGGATCTGCTTGTGAGTATTTAATACTTAGTGTTTGCCCACAATTTTCTTTGTCACAAAGGCAGCAGCTTGAGCAGCTATTGGGCCACCTAAATACTCTAAAGTCAAAGTTCTTTATTACTGTAGATTTTTACATATACTTAGAAAACATCATTTTTGCCCCTTCTCTACTGTACGAGCATACAGCGAAAATAGCTTTGTTTACTAAATTAGCTTATTTGTTTACTCTTTATTCTAAAATAAAGAGTAAACAAGTAAGCTCATTTTGTTTGTAAAAGTTACATCTACATTGGACCACTGTGGGAGAAGAAGGGCGTAGAAACTCCCACAGATTTATTTTTAGATCTCTTTTAAAAATTGCTTGTGCTTAACTAATACAAATATTAAAATTTAATTATAATGATTAATAAGCAATAATAAATAATTACAAAATTATTAACAGCAAGGTCTGTGTTGAGCTAGATTAACTCCATACAGTCCCTTCATTTAAGTAATCTTGAACATTGAAATATCCCTGTTTCGACAAAGTGGCTTTAACATGCCTTTTAAATTGCTCAAATGGCAAATTCAAAATCTCTAGAGGTATCCTATTGTAGTAGAGAATGCACTGACCCTTGAAAGAATTGCTATCTTTGCGAGTCTAAACCGGGGCGCACATAGTCTGTCATGTGATAATTTCTTTGGTTAAAATTACAGCTATCGCTAAGTTTGTAAGGATCGTAAGGATTGTAAGTTTGTATCGGAAAATGTTGTAAGGTTCTTGCGTACATACATTAGGGTGACTGTAAAACCTCTAGCTATATCAAAAGAGCGTACTCCTTGATAAAAGTACAAAATGCATGTTTTGTTACTTTCGTCTGCTTTCATAGTAAAATATTAAGTAATCAACCGTCAAAGTATTCCTACTAGTCCCAAATAGTGTTGTTGCCATATTTACCGCCCGCCCAGTGTTGATAACATCGCACCGCGGTTTCGCTTTGTGTAGCGCCGCGCTTTCACTTTGTGTAGCGCCGCCGCCGCCGCCGCCGCCGCCGCCGCCGCCGCTGCGATCGTCTCGGCATTACGCAGTAATGGTGAGACGATCGCAGCGGCCGGCAGCGCGGCAATTTGTAGTTAAAGTGATTCATAATTCATAATTCTTTATTGCACACACATATTCAATTTAAAAGGTAACATTAGGAGAAATCATATGTACAAAGGCGAGCTTATCTCTAAAAAGAGATTTCTTCCAGCAAACCAAGGCATGAAAGGGAAATGTATCATGAAAGGGTAGGCAGTGTACAATATCGAATATCTAATTTATACTAAAATACATATAATATAAAATACGGAAAATAAAATACTTATATACCAGACTACTAAATACAATACATACATATACCTGCAAATATAGTTTATATATTATAATGATATACCTACTCTCACGAAAGAGAGAGGAAGTGCTCTTTTACCCGGTTTTTGAAAGAGACTATAGTGGGAATGTCTCTTATAGTGCAAGGTAGTGCGTTCCACAGTCGGACCGCCTGCAGCCTGAATGAGTGCTCATATGCCGAGGTGTTATGCCTTGGAGTGGCTAAGAGTGAGACCGTGAGAGATCTCCGGTGCCGATCTCCTGAAAAGAGATACTCAAAGCGTTCTCGAAGGTAGCTGGGGTAGCGCGGGTTTTTCAATATATTGAAAAGATAAGAGAGAATATGAGTGTCTCGGCGACGACGAATTGGAAGCCACCCCAACTCTTTGCGATATTGAGAAACATGGTCGAATTTGCGCAACCCGAAGATAAACCGAATCCCAAGATTCTGAAGTCGTTCGAGTTTGTTCAGTAGATCTTCGTTCGCGCTCGCCCAACAGACATCGGCGTAGTCGATTAGCGGCAGAAGAAGGGACTGAGCAAGGGTGATTTTGGTCTGCCGTGGCAAGAAGTACTGCAAACGCCTGAGGGAGTGAAAAGACGCAAAGACCCGTCTGCTGACCTCGCTGACATGTGGAGACCAAGACAGCAGGTTGTCAAAAATAACCCCAAGGTTTTTCGCCTGATCTGTATACTCTATTGTGATGCCATTATATAACACAGGAACAATATGTTTTTGTATCAAGGAAAGCGTGTGCCTGGTTCCTAAAAGCATGGCTTGTGATTTGGTCGGGTTTACCAACAGCCCGTATGATAAGGCCCAGTCTTTCACATTCTCGAGGTCAGCATTCAGTGCCTCCACGGTTGAGGCTACATCGCAGGGGCAAAAGTGGCGATAAATTTGGAGATCATCTGCGTACAGATGATATGAAGAAGAGATAACGTCGGAGATAGAGTTGATGAAGACTGAAAATAGAAGAGGAGAGAGAATACCACCTTGAGGTACTCCTGAGGAAAGATCACACCATTGAGTTTCAGTCTCTTCAGACTTAATGCGTTGCTGACGACCTCTCAGGTATGAGTGTAACCAGTTAGCAGCATGGACGGAGACATTCAGTGAGCTCAATATAGCGACCAGAATGTCAAAATCGACGCAGTTAAAGGCATTGCTGAAGTCAAGCAGGGCTAGGACCGTGACCAACTTCTGATCCATGGCTAGCTGTATGTCATCGCTGACTTTTAAGAGTGCTGTGGTAGTACTATGGCCCGGTCTGAACCCAGATTGGAAAGGATTGAGAAGTTTGTTTGATGAAAGGTAGGAAGAGAGTTGGGAGTGGACTATGGATTCAAGGACTTTGGAGAGAATGGGTAAGATAGATATGGGCCTATAATCTTTGAAGGAGGAGGGATTGGATTTTTTTGGCAGTGGGATAACGAGTGCTTTCTTCCACAGGCTAGGAAAGGAGCTTACCGAGAGAGAGAAGTTGATGATGTGGGTAATTGGAGGAAGCAACTCCTCAAGGACGCTGTGGATCATCTGATGGCTGACGTTGTCGCCACCAGCAGCTTTGGATGTGATAGCTAGCACTGCCTTTCTAACTGCACCGATTCCAACAAGCTTAAAGTTAAACGGTGAGGTGCAGACTGCAGCCCTCGACCGTAGACAATGAAGGGTTGCCTCCTTAGTGGTAGGGTCCATCACGAAGGGAGGAGAAGAAAAAAACTGGTTGAGACCGTTGAGATCGATATTACTTGAAGAAGATTCCTGGGACTTGCCAACACCAATGGTCTTAAGGAACTTCCATACCTGAGCTGGAGTGTACATCTCTATACGCTCATGGATGTGGCGTCGCTTGGCATCGCGGCACATGCGGTTGCACGGGTTGCGGAGGCGTTTAAAAGCTAGAAGATTGTCGTTGGTCGGGTCCCTCTTATATCGCCCTTTTGCGCGGTTTCTTTTTGCCATTAAACGCTTGATGGCGTCGGTCAGCCACGGGGCAGGAAGATGTTTGACCCTGACTTTTTTCATTGGTGCATGCTTGTCGAAGAGCCCAAGGACAATTGAGTTGAACTTCAGGATTTTGTCATCAACGGTCTCACAAGTCATGACAGGGTTCCAATCAACAGATGAGGCATCGGATTTAAGGGAGTCGAGGTCCACACCTTTGAAGCTCCGAATATCCAGAAATTTGGCTTTGCGCTTAGGGGGCCTAACTCTGTATGAAAGATAAACCAGGTCGTGATAAGAGAACGGAGCGGTAAGCTGACCATGAGAAACCACCTTGGCTGTGTTGGAGATGATCATGAGATCGAGTAGGGAGGGAGTACAATGTGGTTGAAAGTGAGTAGCGCCGACGGGAAGAATATGTAAGTTGAAGGAATTTACAATAGATTCAAGTTTGGTAGAGCGGGCGTTATTTTTAAGAAGACAGGTGTTAAAATCCCCGAGGATGAGAGCGTCACTATAGAGAGGGGTCAAGTCACATAGTAGCTTTTCAAAAGATTCAAAGTAATCGATGCGGAGTGAGGGGCTATAATAAACACCCAGAAGAATATTGTTGTGACGCAAGCTGACCTCAAGGAAGAGATGCTCAGCCGAACCAGAGTACAGGCTTGGCGAGTGGCTGATGACTTTACAAGGAATGTCAGAACGTAAGTAGATTGCAACGCCGCCATCAGCTTTACCCGTCCTATCGTTGCGATAGAGCCTGAACCCTGGCAGAGAATATAAGGAGGAAGGAAGAGATGGTTTGAGAAAGGATTCTGAGACAAGAACTCCATGTATATTCTGATCGCTGAAAGCTTCAAGCGCTTTCGCTGATTCCTGCCTAGCTACTAAAGAATACGTTGATTTACTTGTAACAAACCTTCAAACTACTAGCTACCTTACAATCTATCTACCTAACTACCTAACTACCTACCTACCTAACCACCTACCTACCTACCTACCTAGTCAACATTTCAAATAAAACAAATGGATTTTCGACCCGCAAACGACCGCTCTTGAGGTGAACGCACACTTATCGACATCGGCACGCATCATCCGCACGGAGCGGATAGGCCTTGTCTAAGGAATCTTCCCTGCGACTCGTGTGTTGCTCTGTCGCACGCAACAGAAGGCAGAATGCTTCGTCCGCATACTCCGCGCCAAATCTGATGACGTCATCAGGATTTCTCCGGATTCCGACGCGGATAGGTGAGCGAGGTTTCGTATGCGGTGCGGTATTTCGGTGCGGACTATGCCGATAAGTGTGCGTTCACCATTAGATAGGTCAGTTTAACTAGTTTTTTGAGTGGGGGTCAGTAAGTTAGGGTGGATCAGTCAAGAAGCTACTAACCACCGGTGGGCCGCGATTATTATTTAGTTAGGTACCTACCTACCTACCCTAGCTACTGAGTTCTGGTGTAGGTATTATAAAACTTTTACTTATTTTCATGAGATGAGCACGTGTTTAGGTAAATGCTGTACGTAGTTTGTAGTTTAGGATGAACTTGATGTGCTGCGAACTGAAGAAATTATTAAAAACAGTGATATTTAATACGTACCTCAAACTTAGCTGTACTTAGATAGATAGATAGATAAATTAATTTATTCATTGCAACATGGTACACACACAAATACATAATTTTAACTCAAATTTTAAGAAGAAAAATCTGCAAATTAAAACAAAACACAGCAGTTAAATAAAACAAACAATAAATAATAAAATTATACAAGCAAAACATTAAGGTACGGTAAGGATAACTATGTGGTATTGTGACTGTACCGCGACAATGAAATGGCCCTGACTCAGCAATGTCACAGACGAATCTGTGACGCTGATATTCTGCCAGAGCCAGTACGGACGAGACAACGGTTTGCTCAAGTACACATTTAACAACGTAAAATATGATGATTTTAATAAAATTGTTGAATAAAATAAATTGTATTCTAGAAGATTGTATTAAAATTATAGCATTAAAATTATATCATTAAAATGTATAGAAATAAAAAAATAAAAAAAAATAAAAAAAATATATATATAGCAATATGTAATAAAATTTATGTCAGGGTTACAAGTAAGATTAAATTGAAAATGTCATTAAGATTATAAAATAATAATAATCAGAAGGGAATTAATCATAGTAATAATATAATTGGAAACAATATAAATATCACAGGTAACAGGTAGATTAGCTTCGTGCCGTTCCCTAAGTTTTCTGCTGAAGTATCAAATACTTTCTATAGGCACTTCTAAACCCAGCCTTACTAGTAAGCAGCCGAAGGGGTGTTGGGATGTTATTCCAGCACTTGGTGGCACGGTACTTAAAACTGCCACGGAAAGCTGCACCCTTGTGTCGAGGCATTGAGAGAAAAGGAGCAACTCTCTGGGACATACGCCAGGTAAGTTTGTCACAAAGATAAGGTGTCCTCTTCACTATAACCTCAAACAACAGCGTTGAAAAATACAAATCCTGTCTAGCTTTCATCCTTAAAATATTTGCCCTGTTACTTCAACAACTGTTCAAAATGCAATCCGTTCCTTTCTAAACACAGTCTTGCACGTTTCACTGCATTATGACGCACTTTTCTTAAGACTACCACATCACTTTTTACAGCGTCAAATGCACTTGTGATGCGGTCTTTAAGTTCTTGCCGGTTCTGAACCTCGTCCCAGTAGACACGCCGCCGTTTTATTTCGCCCCACAAAAAGAAATCACAGGGTGTGAGGTCCGGTGATCTGGCAGGCCAAGGCACAGGCCCTCCGCGTCCTATCCACCGACCACTGTACTCATCGTCCAGGTAGTTTTGAACAGGTCGCGCGAAATGAGGTGGTGCTCCGTCTTGTTGGAAGAAAAAATCTTGTAGATATGCGAGCGGCACGTCCTCTAAGAAGTTTGCTATTACGCCTCGCAGCATATCTAGATACGTGCCCCCGGTCAGGCGGCCTTCGATGAAGTACGGCCCAATGACTTTATCTTCCACGATGCCGGCCCACACATTCACACTGAAGCGCACTTGGTGATGATGTTCTCGTATACATTTTGGGTTACTGTATGACCACCAATGTTGATTGTGCTGGTTGTAGAGCCCTACACGAGTGAACATCGCCTCGTCTGTCCATAGAATGTGCTTGTTCTGATTTTGTACCAGCCATTCGCAAAAATTGCGACGACGTGGCGCATCATCTTCATTTAATTGCTGCACTTTTTGAAAGTGGTATGGATGCTGTCCAGTAGAGTTCAGCAACTTCCACACAGAATACTGGCTGATTCCGAAACGATGAGCTGCGTCTCGCGTACTGTTTCGAGGGTTGCGCTGAAAGTACTCCAAGATAGCGTCTTCTACCTCCACAGCCAAACGCGGCGCGCCTCCATCATAAGCATGGCTTGGCACTGTGAACTGGCCATAATCCAGAAGCCGTTGGTTTGCCGCTAAGATGGTTTGACGGTGGGGGACAGTGGCGTTAGGTAGTCCTTGTGCTTGGAGCCGAGGGATGCTCTGCGTCTCGTACAATCTTCTGGCTTCGTACAGGTTTTCTCCACTTTGGATGTACACACGCACCATCTCGTAATATTCACGATTAGAGTACATCTTGTATGAGCGTATCAGACGGACACGGACTCAAAGATAAAAGTACCCGCGCGGCGAGGGGAATTTGTAGCGTGCGCACGTCAAACCGCGATAAGGTTGCGCAGGCGACTAGACTGGCGTCGGGCAGTCTGGCTGGCGGCGGCGGCGCACGTAAAGGCATTGCGGGGGTGAGCCGGGCGGGTGCGGGGTGTGGTGGGCGGATTAGACACCGCGAGTCACACAACGCCGCCCTGAGCGCGTAGGTTGTCTTTAAATTCGAATATGGGAGCTATTTCCTATCAATCAAATATGAAAAAAAAAAAACGAAAAAAATGCTTTTTTGTTTTCTACTAGTGATTCTGATTCCAAAATTTTATTATAGCTAGGGGTTTTAAAGTCACCCTGTATTTTCGAAAAAAAATTGACTAGCTATAGTTAGTATGTCAATTTCTTTAAAAAGCTCTCTTAAGGAGTCTGTTCTTTGTAAATTGCTTGAATAGCTCTTTTCTGTAAAATGAAAATAGTTCGAATATTGAATTTGAATTAATTAATTAATTTATTTAGGGGTTACAAACAGGAAAGGTTACTTAAAAAATATATAAAAAGCATGAATAGACAAATACTTAAAATCTAACAAAACCCTCAGGGTATCCCACTTGTTAGTTAAGTGGTGGAAGAAGTGAGCTCTTAGGGAGCAACAAACTCTGTGAATTAATAGTCTCTGGTCTAACCTAAAAGAATACAAGAATAATAGATACCATAGAACATGACACTATGAAATTAACTAAAATATACTAGCCTAGATGTAGCCACATTCGTGTTTTGTCTAATGTTCCCTACAGCTTACGCCGCAGAACTTTATTTACTAGCTAATTTATCTATGTGGGGTCCCCACTGAAATTTCGTATCATTTACTAATTCTAATATGCTGCTGTCTAACACTAAAATGGTCTCAACTTGCCTGACATTTGGAAGTGAGAATTAGATACACTGGGTTTTACCAGCATTTAACTATAAATTATTAACTGTGAACCAATTCAAGGTTAAAGACAATACACCATTAACCTCATCAAAATCTTATTTATGTCTTTCAATTTTGAAAATCATTGAAGTATCATCAGCAAACAACACAATATCAGTCAATTTCTCTACCATGAAAGGCAGATTGTTAATATACCAGGAATAAGAAAGGGCCTAATATGGAACCTTGTGGAACGCCAATTTTTACACCATCCTCCATCCACTTTATCCATCAGATTTAACGCCATTGACTTCTGCCTTTTGAGTTATATTGCTTAGGTATGATGGGCAACAAAATGGGTTGTAAAATCATTTAAATTGCAAACGTATTTCCGTAGCTCTTAGACTAGGTATTATGAGAAGGGTTAGCTAAGACTTCTTTGGTAATCTGTTGTAATTTTACTAGTGTCAGTGGCAATCAATTCTCCAATGCCCACTAAACCTGATTAACATAATAGTGAAGGAAGAGCACTGCAGCAAACAGTACAAATCAGCCCCGAATAATTACTCCGACAAATTTGCAGTTTATCTGATTACTATATAGGATCCCTGAACCGATGATACCGGAAACCAATATCAATTCCACATTAAACACACAAGTAACAGCACATGTCCTCGCATATTGCAGGCGATGTGGACGTCAGTGTGGAGCGGTCTGTCGCTGCTGACAGGCGGCTCGCTGGTGCTGCACGCGCTGCTGCTGGCGCCCGAGTACAGCGGCGCGCCGGAGCAGCCGCTCGCCATCCTTACCGCCGCCGCAGTAAGTATTCGCCACACTCAGAGACTCCGACAGTTGGCTCTAACAACAACTCTTTTAACTTCTAGTGAAATCTAGTGCCTTCTAGGGTTCCTTACCCGAAGGGTGCCAAACGGGACCCTATTACTAAGCCTCCGCTGTCCGTCCGTCCCCCTCTGAATCGTGTAGAACATGCAGCTGGACAAAATTCACCTCCTAATTTCTAAGAATTACTGGTCACACCTCGTTAACAACTCCCCAGAGGGACCAGTTCTAATAATTGTTTGTGTTATAGTACGGAGGTCATTAAGTAATGAGCGGCTAAAGGTTGGTGTTATAAATATCAATTTAACTAATACTTGTTACTTGTAATTTCGCTACACGATCGAAAGGGTAGAGTGAGTGAATTTGTGATAAATCAAAAGTGTTGTGCTATGGATCTTATTCTTGAAGGTATGTAGATTACGTAATCATAAATAAACCTTTCCCAAATGTCTGTGTATGTCTAACATAAGTCTTTGAAATGTGCTCTACAAAACATCGTATTTTTACCTCTCTTTTTTCACGTATCCCCAGGCTATATTTATATATGTTATAGATACAACCCTCAGTTTTAATTTAAGATAAACATTTATTGCTTCATCTCATGACAACATTTTACTTTTTTTTTCAGAACACGTTCTCACTATCTCGAAACTTTACTTTTTGAGGAATGGCTGAAACACGATAAAAAAAATCGAAACTCTCGAGTATTCGACTTTCTTTTGATGATGGTTTATCCAGGGATTGAATAACCCAAATTTCCCGGTAACGCTAAATACCGCTTCCCAAATCATGAGAACCCAAAAATACGGAAACCTCTAAGTCAAAACAGGAACCAAACCGACGGAGAACGGTTTAATAGAGGAAACTCTTTAAAGAGTTACCAATAATAAGGGTTTCTCTAAAAATATCGGGAACCTTTATTTCTAAAAACAGTTTCATTTCGGTACGGTTCCCTCAAAATAAAGAGATCCCTTTATTTCTAAGTAAAATTTAAATTGTTACTATCAAATCCAGTTGCTATTAGGATAGGACCTTTTGGAGTTGCGGTACGCGACAGTGACGACTTGTAGGGTCAGAAAAACAGTCAGCTTAATAATATTAATCAGTTAATTTAGTTATTACTAATAATTACTAAAGCTAATTTTCTAATTCTTCTACTCCACTCACAGCATCTCCTTCACTCTCTGAGCTTTCTTCGTATGAAATATCAGAATCAGTATCATCACCTATAACCATCGATATAAATACTAAGGATAGGCCTTCCCGTACTCAATTTCTTACCATTTTGAGGCTAAGAAAAATAGCGCCCCTGTCGGAATTCGTCGGAACCAAGACAGTACGAAAAATTGTAACGGCGTCACGGTCGGTCACGTTCCGAATTGTGGTGTATAGATACAATATTAGGAAAGTTGATCTACGGATAACTCTCAAATACCCGGTAACTTTTAATCGGTGATTAGGAGTAGAAATAAAATATATCTAGCTAAAATTTTACTTAAGGGGCGAGGTCTCACGCAATTACCTCATGTTTAATTAATAAAAAGTTGAAACATAATTAAATAGGCATATAAATTTTTGTCTTTGCCGTTAAATTATGAAAGAGGATGTAAGCTCACAGATACACAATAGTAGCGTGACTTGAAATTTAAGATCTTGATTTTGATTTATAAGTAATAAAATACCTAATAATAGAAAAAGTTATGAAAATTGTTACCTGATATCACTGATTAAGTCATCGTGTATAAAATAGAGTATTTAGCAATACATTACACGCGTAACATAGCGTCACGCCTTTTCCCATACGGGCTGTCAGAGGCACAACTGTGCCGGTCTGTGTCCACTTAGCTAGTGATTTAATACTCCATCTTGCGTGTCAGGGGGCAAGCCCATCGCCGCAGCTAATGTAATGAAGCCGGAGTAATGAAGATTTCCTCACGATGTTTTCCATCACCGTTAGGACATCCGGTTAGATTATTTATCCTTATATTATTCTGTTGCGGCGACGGGCTAGCACTATTTCACGCAAAATGGAGTCTGAAATCCAGCGGTTCCATACCAGGTATACCATTATAGTAGGTATTATTGTGACAATAAAATTATTGTCTATGGAATAATTTAAATAAAACATGGCTTTCATTTGTACAATTTATTATATATTACACATTTATTTGTAACTAAACCCTTAAGTATATACCCTCATTAAAACAAAAAATAATTCACCAAATATCAAACTTAAAAGAAAAACACAAGACTTATTATTATTACTTAGTCCTCCCTGCATTAGCACTTAGAGCGGTCTCAATTTCTGATGTGATTATCTTTTTCTGTCTTAATTCTGAAATGGTGCTCATTAAAGTGTCCATTTTTTTTTCATGCGGATATTTCTTCTTTGCAGTCTTTTGATTTGTTTGATGTGTTTTTTTTATTGTTTTTCAGTAAAGTTATTGTTTTTTTTTAATTTCACTTTTCTAGGGGAGTCAAAGATGGAATCCAGATCACCGATATCCACGTCCATAATCTTGTCATCCTGTGAACATAAGAAATACTAACGTGTAATATAAGTAATTTTAAAATAGACATTGTTCTGTTTAATTAAAATGAGCATATTAACTTCAATTGGATTTCTTGGCTTTGGCTTGGCTTGGCTTGGAGTGTTTAATTCTTCTCCTTCCATTCGGTATTCATCCTGTAAACACAAATATATCATTAAATATAAATAATCCTTTGCACTACAAAGATTTGTAAGTCTGTCATATATTTATCATAGATGAATTTATCATAATTAATGTATTTCTTTAATTGGACTTCTGCTGGGCGTTTTCATTGAACTGCTTCAGTGACAAAAATACACATAAAAATTGTGGCACACAATCACTGGCCACAACACAAAACTTTTGATTAAATTAAAACAAAGAGAGTTGATGGAGCATCACGCCTTTTCCCATGCGGGGTACAATTGTGCCTACTTTTAACTATTTACTCAATACTTTATTAGGCGGCAGGTAGCTAGCTAGGCTGGCTAGTTCAATTTATTTTTACTAAACCCAATATAGGTTGATATTTCATCTAGTGCCTGCTTGAAGTTTAGTTTCGGGACACTCTTTATAAAATAATCAGATTAGTTTTATACATACCTTTAGGGAAGGGATTGCAGATTTTTTTAGATTTCGACGACCTGTTTTCGTTATAGTAAAGTCGTCCTTTGAAAAATGCAAGGAACAAATCCTTACGTGTGGTTTGACAATATAATTGTCATCGTTATAATGCAACGCAAAAATGCGACGCCATATCTCGCGTCGCTCGGGATCACGAGGGACACTGAAATAAAACAAAAAATAATAAGCAAACTCCCTAAAACAAGATCCACTGAAAAGGTTTGTTTTCGAAAAATCACTTCGCAAACTTTGACATCTGATTTCTGAAGGGTTGCGTCGTTTGGTAACAGACTTCCCTTGGTTACGTTCCAGCTCCACCTTCGGGCTCCATCATCAGTTTCATCACACACGCGGCGCCGGCTACGGAGTGCCCGGTTCCTATATTTAACGGATCGTCATCCGTAAAAGTAACTGTCCGTCTTTCTTAACCAACTACGAGTCGTTATTACCGTTACACAATTTACTTTCCGTACCTGCTGCTACGACCTACGGACGTCCGTTTGGTTTTGGTCATTGAAATACCGAGGGATCCTCAGGCGTTTCGTTATACATAATATTATTAAAAGTATTGAAACACTGGCTGAAAGTGGGCACAGTTGTGCCTCTGCCACCTCGTATGGGAAAAGGCGTGACGCTTTGTTATGTTATGTGTTGTTTTATCACTCCATAGCTGGGCTATGCCCAACTAACCCCCCTGTCATCATAACTGGCTAAAAGTGAGCACATTTTCAGACTAAAAGTGAGCACATTGACTCTGTCACCCAGTATGGGAAACCGCGGATAGTGTACCTTGTATTTCAACGTAAATACGACGAAACGTAATTAATTACATTTGTAAATTAAAACGAAAACAGTGAAATACAAACTCTAACTGACTGAAATAGAGGGGGGGGGGTAACCAAATGACATTACGAATAGTAATCTAATGACATTACGAATAGTAATCTAATGACATTACGAATAGTAATCTTGACATTACGAATAGAAAAATAACCAAATCGGATCGTTTTTCAAATATAGGAAGCGGGCAGTTTCACTGTGCGTCGCGCGTCGCTACAAAGTTACGTCAGTCGAATGGTAGATTTTCGTTTGAGGATTTTTTCGAGAACAATATTTTATAGATAATCAATTTAAAGCCAATAGTAATTGAAAATATAATACTTACTTGTGATACGACACTCCCTGTTTTTGTGTTTTGCAATTTGGGTATGATTTACACCTTTTTACGTCGCAGGTCACCATTTTCGTTTTTGCTGCCGATATGTCAATCGGCTGTCACCGTCCAAGCGCGACTGATTGCAAACAGTCCAATTTTCCCGATTTTGTACTGTTTTTGTAGCGACACTTTCAAGAGCTCCGTGCCCTGTCCCTAGTATTCAAGTCTGTGCCTATAACAATGAAACTGTTAATCGTTAAATTTAAAAAGAAATACTTCCACGTAACGTGCTTTACCCACAGCGTTGCCGTTTACCGTTAGGTACTGAAAGGCGGCGCGTCAATTGACGTCATACACAGCTCCATTCTAGAGATGAGATTATTGGTTGTTTTTTTATTAGTTAATGGTTAATTGATAAAAAAATATAACGATAATTTTGTTGGTTGAAAATATTAGTTTATATTTTTATTCAAGTACTAAACAATCAACCATTCACTTCACGGACTGAAATTTCACTTCCTTTTATAAGAATAAAAATATCAATAATATAAAATATCAATACACTGTGCTATCGTAAGAGACATAAGCATACAATTGATTAAATTGCCGTACCTAAGGAAATGAAACCTGCGACGTTGCCGCTCCTAATTCGACCCGAGCGAGAGAAAGCGCGACGTTGTCAATTCTCCTGTTACACTTAATTGAAGTTGGTATAATATTTTTATTCGCTAATGTTAATTTTGTGTTGTGTTAATGGTTGATGGTTATATTCCCGCCCGGAAAGGACTTTGAGGACTTTGAGCGGAGTAGTTGATATGATATTTTTATTCGTTAATGTTAATTTTGTTTATTGAATATCATGGTTGATTTTAAATATTGGTAAAATTTATTGGTTAATGGTTATATTCATCACCTATACTCTATTCCAAAAGGTTCTATCCTAATAGCAACTGGATTTGATAGTACTATAGTCCGCTTTTAGGGTTCTATACCCGAAGATACTGCCACTGCCCGTCTGTCCGTCTGTCAGGGCTGTATAACTGGACCGTAATAGCTAGAAAGCTGTAATTTATACATAATTTGAATTACTGTTGCCGCTAGAGCAACAAATAGTAAAATATAAATAAAGTTTTAAATAAAGATGGTCCCCATACAAGAGCCGTTGCTTTATAACGTTTTCCGCAAACAGAACATTTGTGCATACAAAGTGTATCATAACTTTGCGCCGGTTGGCAAGCTCTGTGATAGCCGAACATTATAGGCTCTTACTTCTATTCTCGAGTTTCCGGCTGTAATTCCCGGTGGTGACATTTATTTTTCTTTTTTACTTATTTATATATTAAAAAATTTAAATTTACGTATCTATGTACGTATATATATATATATATAAAATCTCACTCATATATATATATATATATATATATATATATATATGAGTGAGATTCTTGTACACCCTCGATTTTTAATAAACTACTTAACCAATTGAAGAATTAGATATACCTAGGTATTAACGGTATCGTTAGAATCGAAGTTATCCCAAGTCTCATAGGAAGGTATATATATGACGTCATGTTATGAACAATATAGCAGATTCTGTACGCCATATTGTGTGGCAAGAAACAAAAACTTCTAATTACATCAGGGGTATCACATAATGAATGATATTGAAAGCTGATTATAAAAATGTATGCAATTTCTACCTAAAATAAAAAAGCGGTCACCACCACGTACACACATATCATAAACAAACCAAGGGAATAATCATAAACAAACATTTCAATAAATTAAACTCGACCTAGTTGTCATACAAATAAAGTCCATGATTTTAATCACAAGAAAATGAAAAACTAATTTCGAGGAATCCACGAAAACCACCATGTTAGGTATTTTGTGTTGCTTACACAACAAAAAATTATGCACTTTTTTATAAGTACGTTCATTCCTATCTAGAATAATTATGATAATTATGCTATACTCTGTCCAATCATTTATTGAACTTTTGACAATTCCTAATGGCTTATGTTTAAACGATTACCAAAACGCACCTATTTTACTACCAATAAATTCGAAATGACTGCCAGAATGGATAAATGTCCACCAAATTGTGTTTGGATAAATGATCACCAAACTTCTTTTTATGTTTTGTGTACTTAAGTTTATGTTTTAAGTATTTTTTGTTGCTCTTACATGTTCAACCTAACACGAAGGATAAAGCCCTTTACCCTTCACCTGAGCTACCGCAGTATTTTGCCTTTATCCATTTTGGGTAGGAAAAAATATTTTGGTGATCATTATATTTGTTGCCTTTCCTAATTGCGTACAGTATAAGACGTGTTTTTCTTGTCAGATGTAAAAGTGTAGGGATTTTTATCTGTCAAAAAACCATTAATAGAGTGGACAAAGTATAGTAGTTGAATGGCGTACCTGAAGAATAACTGAATCAACCTAATCCACTAGAAAGTCCACTAGCCACTAAAACCATTTTTGACCGCTAAAATGAAAGTCTAAACCATCAGATCTAGTGGAAAATCCACTGTGTTGGCAACACTTGCGCGATTGGAGTGTGATCAGGCAGTTCTTTGAAGTACCGCCGCCACGTAGGGTATTTACCTACCTACCACCTAGCGCGCGGTCCGCTTAAATTGAGTAAACATAAAGTTTTCGGTTCCCCGAATTTTCAGGCTCCTATTACGATTTGTTATCGCAAAATATCTGTCTCGGTTTCAAATGGTTCCCATAATCAGAAATAGTGGTTCGGGTACAACTCACAAAAACCTTTATATCGAGAAACCGTTTGGTCCCTCCCGCTCTAACTTCCCGGTCCGCTTAAATAGAGTAAACTATTTCGGTTCCCCGTATTTTCAGGTTCCCATAACGATTTGTTATAGCAAAATATCTGTTTCGGTTTCAAATGGTTCTCGTTATCAGATATAGTGGTTCGGGTATCACTCAGAATAAAGGGAAAAACCTTTATATCGGGAACCCGTTTAGTTCCTGGTTTGATCTCTCAAATGTCACCGAAGAGTCTGTCCGAGAAATCAAAAAGAAAATTGCTGCAACCACCACTAAGATGACTGAAAAATGGGATTCAGTATCACGTTAACGCGACCGATTTTAGGCCAAGTATAAAAGTTGGTTAGAAGGTGTCGAATTTGAATTCAAGGTTTATGTGAATAGCCCGACAGCCTACAAGTCATCAGAAAGCGAGAAACGCCACCCGGTCAGACCAAAAACCAGTTTTGGGGACGCTTAATTCCTGACGAAGAAACAGCGCGTGGAAAAAGTTAATACGTGGAGTGCAGAGGAGTTGGTGACTGCTGCTGAGATTGCAAACAGAGCGGAAGGAAGGCAAAGGCTTTAAAACGGGCAAGTGATGATGAGACCCCCAAAGTGACTTCATGCCCAGATGGTAGGCAATTGACTACTAACGAAGCTTGGGCTTATTATTTTGACTCCAGGGGGAATACTCACAGTTATAAGACAACGAGGAAGTGGTCAATGATGGCGGGACACCACAAGTTTCCATCGTGGCATAGTATGCGTAGGTTTCACACTCACGCATTTTCTTTGCTCACAACTCCACAGCATAACACCGCGTCCTATGAGCACGGGTTTAGACTCCTGGCCATTCGGTTGTGGAATGCACTCCCTGGCACCATCAGGGACAGTCCTACTCTCAATATATTTAAAAGTCGCGTGAAGAAATATTACCTCTCTCTTTAGAATTACATGTAGTAGGTATGTAAGTATTTATTAGCACATTTATGTATAATAGTAGTAGTTAGTATTATATTATAAGTATATAGTATATAATTATAGTAATAATATATTTTATTTAATTTATTAATATTTATGTAAGTACTCGTTTATTTCATCATATTGTTGTACACATAGGTCTACCCCTGCTCAACAATCAACATTTCCCACTTTAACCTGGTTTGCTGGAAGAGATCTTTTATTAGAGATAATCTATAATATATATAAAAGAGTAATGGCATTTCGATTTTCTTGTTACTGCGATATCTATTTGTTTGCCATATCTTCCTAAGTTGAGTTTATCGCTGAGAAGTTCTTGCACATTTTTTTTTTATTTTTTTATTTTTTTTAGTAAAGAATAGATCTTTATTTGTAAAACATAGTTGTATATAACAAAGGTCTTAAGGAATACGTTTAAAGTGTAGGTATCTCTATGTTTCGCGCAACAGCATACAAATATTATTATTTATTGACTAATACTATATATTACCTATTTAACATGCAGATAGGTAATCAATCAGTCAATAAAAACAGGTGTGATTCAGGTATTCAGTGGTGTAAGCTATATACAGTGTCGGTGTCGAAGAGATATTCATGTACGGTGTAGTAGGCCTTGGATGTAAGCAATTTCTTAAGATTATATTTAAAAATACTTATATTCTTCAACGCTCTTAATGTCTCCGGTAGTTTATTATATATTCGGGTGGACATGCCGAATATGCTTTTATCAAAGTAAGCAGATTTACGTGGGTAGGAGCACAGCTTGTCCTGGTTACGTTAACTCTTCATAAAATTAAATAAATGGAGATTACACTTGATAAACACTGCAGTTTCAAATATGTAAAGTGACGCTACTGTTAATATTTTAAGATTAATGAAATGGCTCTTACAAGATTCTGTTATATTAATATTGCATATAGACCGCATACATTTCTTCTGAGCCTTAAATATTAGATCTATTTTAGTGGCGTTTCCCCAAAACATTATGCCATATCGTAAGGACGACTCGACAAACCCATGATATGCAGTTAGCACAGCGTCCTTATTCACCTGTTTAGACAACATATAAAAAGCATACCAGAATTGACTCAGTTTAATACTCAGTATGTCGTTATGTGTATTCCACGACATGTTGTTATCAATGTGAAGCCATAAGAATTTCGTGGTCTCTGTTTCTTCAATTTGATTACCCTCATAATTAATATTTAATGTCAATTGATTTTTATGTCCCTTCCTGAATTTCATTAATTTGGTTTTGCTAATATTAATTAAAAGATTGTTGCTCTGTAGCCAGTCAATTAAACTTATAAGAGAATTATTTATGTCACATTCGTATGTATTAAGATTGTGTCCAATAAATGTTACTGTGCTGTCATCAGCGAAGAGTACCATGGAATGATTTACACATTTTGGGATATCATCAATGTAAATAAGGAACAACGGTGGACCCAATACACTTCCTTGTGGTACTCCACATTTTATGTCTCTAGTGTCAGAAGAATATGTCAATTCAATTTTTGAGTTATTGCAGATTTGTGTAATTTGAGTCAATTGTTTTCTATTACTTAAATAAGATTTGATGAGGTCATATGCGTTACCCCTAACACCATATGCATTAAGTTTATTTAAAAGTATATCGTGATCCATAATCAAAAGCCTTAGTTAGTTCCATATATAGAGACGTCACTGGGATATCATTATCAATATTCGTCATGATCATGCTTAAAAAATCGTATATCGCCATGTTAATATTTTTACGTCTCCTAAAGCCCTTTTGTTCTTCCACCAATATTTTATGCTTTTCAAGATAAATGTAAAGCCTATTTTTTTGCTGTAAAATTTGTTTTTTATTAAAGTAATCTCGCACAACATGACCGAAAAAATAAATCCAAGTCGTCGTGCAAAGAATCCAAACTAAATATTAATATAAAATAGGTTACATTAAACACCACATGAAATTATTATCAGGTATTATTATTATTATATATATTCGATTATTCAATCAACATTATATCCATTAATCATTCGGGAAAATAATTACATGACTACACTATCTTGCATTCTTCTCACAGAACCTGCCACAATCTCGCACAATATCCCTCCATGCATCACCAAACAGATCATTCAATGGTGCTGCTGCCAAGAGTACATTGAGGCTGTCCCGCGCCCGGACCAGCGGAGACTGCCCGCTAACAGCTGGTGCCTACGAGCGCGTAGGTAGTTGTCAGGCACGTATATTGCGCATACGACACTGACAAGCGCTGCGCAGTTACTGTCGCCTCGCAGCCATCGACACACAGTCAGAAGCTGTTCGGTGTGACGTCTCACCTCCAGTGAGTTAAATCCAAGCATACTTAATATAAAAGCGGATGGATAAAGGTACAATCCAATGACATCTAATTCTCCAGGCCGCTAGAGACCCCGGAGCAGAATGTCCGCCGTCTCGCCAAAAAGCCAGACATTGTGCTGCCTCACCCCGACTGTGTGGATAGCAAGCTGGATCAGATGGTCAGTAGTATCCAAATTTCCTCTTATATGGGTATCTAAGAAAAGCTTTGTTTACCTTCTCGAGCATAAGGACATATGACCTTTCGTGCGAATTCCAAACAACCGAGCTAGATTCAAGTTTGGTTCTCACTAGGGCTGTGTAAATAAGCTGGACCACACCGATTATGGAATCCCTTACTATTCCGTATCACAAAACATAATCTCTTGAAGCATTCCTTAGCCAAAGTGCTCATAGAATGTAAGTTTAGGGTCGAACGTAACACCGAGGTCCTTCATCGAATACACTCGAGTCAGAGACTCCGTGCCGAGTGTATACGTCACGCTGGGCGTGGAGAGCGCGTGAAGGACATTATACAACACTTCTCAGTATTAAACAGGAGTTTGTTGTTCACACGCCATCTATGCACGGCGTCTAGATCTTGCTGCAATAGCCTGCAGTCGTCCTCTGACGTCACGGGAAGTATGAGTTTTAGATCGTCCGCATACAAAGGTATTTGGCATGTTTTAGCTCTACTTCAAGGTTATTTATCATGATGATAAATAACAACGGACCAAGAATCGAACCTTGACTAACACCAGACCGTGTGTGATACGGCTGGGACTCAAAACAGCCGCGTCGTACATGTTGTTGGCGGTTCTTTAGGAAGTACTCTTCTTTTTCGTTCTTTAAGTACAGATGTGGAGCAGATGTTAGTTTTGCTATTTTTAAATAGAGGAGTGGCTTCTCATGCACCTGTCTGGAGTACATGGTTAAAGTGCTCTACTGCTCTCTCAATTTCTTCATCATTCGCTAGAGGTGTTTTTAGATATTTATCAGTTTCAACTCGACCTCTGTAGTGATCCAAGTCGGTTTTTGTTTGCAGAGGATGCATGTTCTATTCTTGAATTCAGATTAAGCAGCACCGGTGAGTGGTCAGAGGAGAGTTCCAGCATTGTTTTGCAGGTGAATTTGTATGATTTAACACCTTTAGTTACGAAGAAGTCTATAAGATCTGGGATCTTATTTCTGTCTGTTGGCCAATAGGTAGGTTCACCAGATGATATGGGGCTGAGTTTTAAAGAGTTTCAGTGCGAAATACATTTGACGCACTTTGGTAGTTGTGATTCTTGAACAGGTGTGCTTAGCATTATAGTCTCCTCCGGCAATGACTTTGTCCATACATGGAAAAGAGTTGAACGTAATCCTCTTTTTTTGAGATTGTGTTGGGGGGGCTGTAGACAGCCGAGATCACAATGAGCTTTGGTATTCACATACCACCAGGTTAGTGGCCTGGAACATTTCTGTACAATATGGCTGCATTTCATAGTGCTTGATATTTTATATAATTAATATTGCTCTTCCTCCATGTGCACTGATTCTTGTCTGTAGAGTGGGTCTCAATGATTAACAGGATATCAATATTATGAGTTTTAAAATTATTTTTACTTCTAGAGTGTGTTGTGACAGGCCATTGGTATTCCAGAGGACTATATTGATAGGGTTGAATTTTGCATCACAGTTGATATCTGTATTATTAGTTTTGATTGGTAAGTTGTTCCAGGATCATGTTCGTCATTGCCATCATATCTCTTGATATGGCTGGTTGACCAGCCCCTCGTCGATAGATATTGCTACGTGTCTCAAAATCCAGGGTTACAGTAACCCCTTGCCACAATAGGATTGACACCGGGAATCCTAAGGATGCCCTCATCCGTTGTCATTTCAAAAAAACCAATTGTTGTTGAAAGGAACAGAGAACAGACTTCATCTGTTGTCATTTCAAGAAGAAAAATATTGCTGAACGGAACGGCCAATCGGGTTAGAAAGTGACGTGCTTGCATTAGAATCATTCGTTTAGAAAAGGGCGTTTGCCAATGGTGTTATAATTTTCTTTCACCTGAGCGATACCCTAAAATGTATGTAGGTACTTAATTAAAACTGAATTATATAGAAGTTGAGTCAACCCGGTGAGATGAAAGAATGCCAGAGTTACCTTCAATTTCATGGTATGGAGTGAGGTGTGATGTGTGTAGTGTATCGGCATGAAAAGCCTGGTTCACCGGGACCGCACTGCTCAACTGCAGTCACAGACGCCTCGCAGGTAGAACAGGCCTATAGCTCCGCCTCTCGTGGACCGCCTAAAACAAGGACAGACGTCTCAACGGAGATGTCTACCAGTTGCCTGCCATAACCACCAAACTCTTGAACCCTGGCTACTTTGAGACGACTTGTTTATATTCAAGTTCTCCACCACATGGAGTATTCCCTACTTAAAATATGAAATTAGTTGACATACCAATGAATGGGATTTGTAGATAAATGTGGCAGCCTTCTGCCATAGCCAGGTAAACCAACAAGATTCTGAATGCCACGCGTCACATATACCGAAGTTAGTAGCCTGAAAATACGGTTTTTATTATTTTTATGGAAACGAGAAGAGAAATATCGACAGTAGGAGTCCTCAAGAGGAGAGTCAGGATTCCTCAAGACGAGATTCGATATGTACTCAGGCTGGGAAAAACGCCCTTATGAAGGAACGTCGGCAGCGTGGCGTGACTCCTGGGTCTGTAAAAGAATTGTCAAATTGAAACAAATATGCAGATCCGCATTATCACCATCCGTGGATCAAGATAATACTTACCTAAAAGTGGATAATTGCCTTGCTTAAAATATATTTGTGTGAGAAGTTCACAACAAGACACCGTGGAGAAGCAAGTACAGCGACATTATTTTTTTCACCTCTTTTCAAGAGAGACGTTCCGTTTCTCCATGAAACCTCATTCAGCTAGACTATGATATTTCACACCAATAATTATATTATGTTTCGATTGATTTTATAGCATGGCCCTCCGACAAGCATTTATTTTTTGCTGAAGTTTTAATAGCGCAGTGAAAATTGTTTGTACTACGTGAAACAGAGCGTGTCTCTGAATGGACGCGTTCCAATATTTTTCAAATGCGTTCGGCAACGGTGCGTTCGACATATCAGAAGGAAGCACATGATTTTGTGCGTTACACAGTGGCAAGTTGAAGATGGTTGGATATGGCCAACGATAGAGAGGGGTGAATATCCTTGGAGGCTTTTACCCGTCAGGGGTCCACTCAAATACATAGTTTATATTTTAAATAGTTTTTGTAAATATGCATGAATGAATTGTAAATGTATCTGGAATTATACAAGGCTGAAATAAATAAGAAATTATAGAACCTGTATTGATTGTTTATTTAAATAAAAGTATTATTATGGTTAATTTATATCGGTTGTTTGTAACATAGATGAGACATAAACATTTACAAGTATAAAGAGACTTATACATTGCTTGTGGCCCCTCACCAGGATAGTTTGTGGAAACTTGTTTTTACTACCCAAAACAAACACCCACATTAATCTTTCTGAAATCCCCTCAGCCTCCAGCGACATCTGGTGCTGCCACTAACTCGTTTCCTCCGCCTTTTCCACGAGATCGTTGTGTGTTCGCTGATGTAGGTCCGGCGAGCGTAAATTCAGGCCTTTCGGTCATCGGCAGACCACCTGCCCGATGATCGTACGAAGTCATCAAGTCGACAGGACTTTGCTGGATCTGGTCGGCAAAGAACCGTGATGATTGACGCTATCTATAGTGAGAAGGCCTATGCTGAAGGGTCGATGTGGGCAGTATGATGATGATGATGGTTAAAAATCGATTCTATGCGGAATTCGAATTGATAAGGTTGT
This sequence comes from Argyresthia goedartella, assembly GCA_949825045.1. Taxonomy (NCBI): domain Eukaryota; kingdom Metazoa; phylum Arthropoda; class Insecta; order Lepidoptera; family Argyresthiidae; genus Argyresthia; species Argyresthia goedartella. The sequence continues at coordinate 1,330,204 of OX463827.1, read as the reverse complement.
TTATCTCGTTCGTAAATAAATAAACCCAACAGACAGACACCTTTCACATTGGACATGTCAAGTTTATATTTTTTAAGAAAGGGACCACAAGTTATCCTTTGCCTTTTGTAAGGGTGAGAAAGAATAACACTGATTCAAATAATTCGTTCAAATATCGCTAGTTAAAAACTCAACGCGCCTTTTTCGTGGATTAGTTAATTATAACTGTTTTTTCGCACGAGCTGGACGAAATTTCCGGGTTAGTGAAAATTCTAGGTTAAATTGAATTCTTAGAATAACTTTACCCGAGATTTATCCGCGTTTTTAGCTAGTGGCCCTTACCCTAGTTGTCTAAATCGTGTGTGCACTCACTCTGCTTGTCTCCCGCTTGCAGTCGCTCGGGCTGACGGGCGCGCTGGCGTCCTGGTGCGTGGTGTGCCGCGCGGCGTGTGCGTGTTGGCGCGGGCGCGCGGGGGGCGCGGGGAGTGCGGCGGGGGCGGGGCCGCGCGGTGCCTACCGCGCTGTGCCGCGCGCACCCGCCGCTGCGCCCGGCCCCTCCAGCTCGCGCGAGTTATAGTGACCGCCGCGCCTGCGCCCGGAGACGGACTTCTGATGCCGCCGGCCGGACTGCACGAACTGTGAAGTGAGATAATGTGTGGAGCCTGGCTGGCACGGCTCGCGTCGACGCTCGCGCCTCGAGCCGGGAGTGTGGGCATGTCGCGTCCCTCGCCCGCTCTAGTCTGCGTCTCCTCGTTCCAGTTCGTAATCGTTTATTGTTTAACGCGAGTCTGATTTGATGCTAGTCCTCGTTTATACTAAGTGAATTATTATTATATTATTCGCAACTCTTCGACTAAGCAGTGTTTCCTCGAGTAGTATTCGCGCACAAATTAGGTTACGTCGCCTGATCTTAGGCGGTTTTATAGAAAGATTTTTATACAGCGTTGTTTATTGTCCCGAAGCATCCCTTATATTTATAATATTCGTATGCCCGTCGTCCACAACTCCTCGGTGACAGGTCCGACGACTCCTAGTTTTCGCGTCCAGAGTTTATACGTTTTGATCAGTGAGTTAGACTAATTAGCTGTATGGATATACACAAATATATGCAAAGGGTAAATGTCTAGTTTATACTAAAGATACTAAATAGTTGTGTTGATGGATTCATTCGCGGAACTTGTAGTCGGCTATTGACGGGCGGTGTCGAGATTGTATCGCTTGTGCCGGGTTCACTTATTGACGGGCGGTGTCGAGATTGTATCGCTTGTGCCGGGTTCACTTATTGACGGGCGGTGTCGAGATTGTATCGCTTGTGCCGGGTTCACTTATTTGCAGTACGTTATTATTAAATAATTAAGTGACATATAAATAATTGTAATGACAAGAAGATTTAAGAAACGTTGTTATAGGAGATATTTTATACAGTCTACCCTGAAACGCTCCTCGAACACATTCTTACTGGCTTGATTACACTACACAGGCGAGACGGTCCGAGAGAATCCGTTCATATTAACGTCATGCATCACAGCAGCCCCATTTGATAAGTTCTTATTTTTGAATACATGATTAAATTGTACGTAATGGTTACTTTATTAGTACCTACGTACAACAAAAAAAAATGTACTTCATAAAATAACGTGTACTTTAACATTATATTGCGGTTGCTGGATAGCATCTTCCCAGCTTTCCCATTATCTACGTTGGTAATTTTGAGACATTTATGAATTGTACATAATATTTTCTTAATTTCTAAAGAACTGACGGAAAATATACGTACTTCAGCAACTATGGAGAATAATAATATGTATGAAATTTTAGGATTGCTGGAAAGTATCTTCCCAGTTACCCCATTTTCAATTTTGGTACTTTGAATGCACGGTTAAATTGTACATATTGGGTGTTTAATTGTAATTTACACAAAAAAATATCATGATCAATATCAATCTAAGACTCAAATGTATGTCATTTTTTGAAGAGGAGATGGAAAAATAATTATTAATGTTCAAGAGGTCATTGCGATAAAAATAAGAATACTATACGTCGCGCCACACGTTATGAGCGGTGGCCTTCAATGCGCAGTAGTCATTTTTAGGGTTCCGTACCCGAAGGGTTCCAAACGGGACCCTATTACTAAGACTTCGCTGTCCGTCCGTCCGTCCGTCCGTCCGTCTGTCACCAGGCTGTATCTCAAGAACCTAGCTAGCTAGAGAGTTGAAATTTTCATAGATTATGTATTTCTGTTGCCGCTATAACAACAAATACTAAAAAACAGGATAAAATAAATATTTAAGGGGGCTCCCATACAACAATACCACATACAAACTTATGGATGCACCTGGTTACGTACATGGAGTGTGAAAGTAACCGCACCAATAACTTTGTAAACAATATTTTGCTGTGTAAAATCCAAACTATTCACTCCACACCATCGCTTCCATTGAACGGTGGTACGGAACCCTTCGTGCGCGATTTAGACTTGCACTTGACCGTTTTTTTTTTCAATACCTGTGCATATGCGCAGTAATTCCCGCCAACGTCGCCCAGCGCTCTTAATTCATTGCGCGACTTATACCCGCCGCCGAGAAATAGAATTAAAGTTGTCAGAAAATTAAAAGCATTATCAATCTGAGACTAACAAATGTAAAGCTCAAAGATAAGAAAGAACCATCTTTACCTGAGCCTGTTACTTCAAGTATGCCGCTCTCTACAACTGAGCCTGTTACTTCAAGTATGCCGGTTGTAGAGACAACAGAAATAAAGATGACTACACCAAACAATACCAATACCTCATAAGAAGAGATCAGACATAGATTATTTTATAGTTTGTTCAATTCAAAATATCATCCAACGCTACTATATAGCAAAAAAGAAGCTCCTACGATGCGAATTTGTTTAGCGGAAGCAAAGGGTCCCCTGGAGAAAAAGTTACTCTTTGGAAGATCATCACGACAAAGCGACGGATATAAATGAAAAAAATTAAGTAAAAATGTGAGACAACATTTAATTCAAAGACCAGAAAAAGTGTCATATAGAGCACGCTATTAACGTAGGTTCCGTGAAAACGACGAACTAGGCCTAAATAAAACACCTACCTGCCGTCTACCTAGATGAGACGTGGATATAGCCTATGTTTCCAAATGTTGGAAAAATTCAACCGACGCCAGCGATCTATTTTTTTAACCCTCTAGGCAACGTTGGATTGTGGTCTCTTCTGGCTTGTATTTAAAGCGCAGATCTCTTTATAAATGCAAAAGCCGTAAAGGAGATTACCATGACGAGATGGATTCAAACAATTTCACCAAATATTTGGTTGAAAAGCTCCCGCCAAAGAAGCCCACCAATAAGATTATTGTGCTTGAAAACGCACCATATCACAGCAAACAAATTTAAAAAACCACTTAGTTCAGTCAACACACAGGAAGCGTCCGTCCGTGGCCTAGCTGTATTCGCACATCGGTAACGATCGTGTGGGTAGCGACATCTGGCCGAGACGGGCACTGGATGGGTGTCCGTTCTATGTGGCATTTGTTTCGGAGGACACGTTAAACTGTAGGTCCCGGCTACTGTGGCTACTCGGTGGTAGTACCCGTAACGTTGTGTCAGAGGTCCTAATACGGCAGCTTGATAACTTCTGACAGTCGGATTGGCCACAAGCGCGACACCCATCCATCAACCCGCACTGAGCCAGCTTGGTGGAGTATGGCTCAATCTCACTCGTATCCGGGTAAAGGCCTTTACCCCTAGGTGGGGAAATTAATGGGCTACGTATATAGTTCAGTCAAGAAGTAATGCAAAGTTGACTGCAGAAACATGGCATATCGTAAGACCGGAACAAAAACGAAACCAGAATTATACCACTTGATACATACATACAGTGTTGGTCACATAATTAAAGAGACCCCCTTATTGACCAGCTAAAACGTAATTATGGTAGCACCATTAGCTAAATTATGTATTTGATCTAGTGTAATTGTTATAAAACCATATATGTTATATTCTTTATCTACCTGCACACGTATTATAAACCCTCTTGTCCAAAAATCACACGTTACGACCAGCATAATGATAAACTTCTTGGTAAAAACTCATTTGTTATCTGAATATTGATACATTATGACCATAATGTACCAAAATTTGTCAAATTATGATGCATTCAAATTTCTAACGCCCCTAGTTTGTCTGTGAAGTTGGTACTACTGAACAAGCTAAACAACTGCAGAGCAATAATTAATGCCACAATGTCGGTCGAACATGCGTCACATCAAAGAGAGCTTATGATATGTGTGTAGATAAACTAGTGTATGTAACTGTACATAATTAGGCATTATGCAGCAGTCACATAAACTACAAAAAATGTGGGACAAAAACTGTTGTGTTCGTTAGTAGTTTAGACACTGCTTACTGTGGGAACTGGCAACGTAACACAAACTTTTATAAAGTATAAAGAAAAAAAAATAAAGACAATAAAAGCTGTGTTCTCAATAAAAAAAAAAACGGTCAAGTGCGAGTCTAACTCGCGCACGAAGGGTTCCGTACCACCGTACTATGGTAGGGATGTTGTGAGGTGAAAGGTTTGGATTTCACATAGCAAAATGTTGTTTACAAAGTTATTGGTACGGCTACTTTCACACTCCATGTACGTAACCAGGTGCATTCATAAGTTTGTATGTGGTATTGAAATAATTCTTGAATGGGAGCCTTTAAATATTTATTTTATCTGTATTTTTAGTATAACTATTTATTAATCTTTGGCTTTACTTACTTGCCCTGTCTTAAACCCCGACAAATATTATATAAACCATATTTTTCAAAACCATATTAAAAACTAATTTCAGCGAATAAAACCGAGAAGTGTCGAGCGGAAAAGAAATAATAATAGTACTGTACCAAAGTAGAGGAAAATGATATGCAGCAACCTTAAATTGAATCTTAAAATACTCGTTATTATATGAAGTGTTTTTTGTTATCAATACTAATGAGGAAACCATTATGTATAATTTAACAATGTATTTAAAGATACGAAAATGTATTATATCATGTTATTATAATTTAAAATGGTATTGGTGGGAAGCATGACGTTCATATTACCAGTAGCCAGTGAAGTGTCGTCACTAGTCGTCACTAGTCACGGGTATTCCAGGCATTAGTAGAGCCGCACTAAGGTTAAAGACGGGGACGTCCAAGCTATGCAGCAATAGTAGATTCTTTGCTAGTCTGCAGTGGACTCTCGCACTAATCTGAAGTCTAGTAAGAGGGAATTGCAAGGGAAGTAAGAGACGTGACTAGATGTTATCTTGAACATAGTGCGGATTTGCCTGCTACCAATGTTGTGTATGTGTTCTGCACAAACTATTTAGTTTTGTAACTTGTTCCTTCCTTTTACTTCACATCGTACATATCACAGTATCATACATATTTGTTACGACCGCTTACTGTATTGTATAGTTCTTTATTTGTTAAAACTTGGAATTGACGTGTATATGCTTCTCAGTGATATTGCAGTGTTTCCTTCCAAATGAGCAACCGGAGGCCGCTGTCTCGCACAGATACTAACTACACTTGTTATTGGACACTTTACATTCCTCTTCCAATATCTACAATCTTTGAGTACCAAAAACTTTAATTAGAGTGTGAGTAATTCCTTGCTTTGTGTGCTGCGTCCTACGTTATGTGTATATGTATGCTGCATGTATAAGAACGAGTATGTATGTGTGCGGGTTTCCTCACATACTGTATGTAAACAACTCCTTACTCCAGTACCGGTGTTCATTGAGTATGATCTCAGTCACTTTTTGTGCGATCGATTTTTACTTTAAAATTTTAATAATAAATTAATATATGGTTTTTATACAGATTGATGTTTTCATTTGGTCCTCTTCATTTATCTTTGACCTATTATTTTATTTATCTACACACGTATCATAAACCCTCTTTACTGCGTTCAAAAACCGCACGTTACGATCAGCATTATGTTAAACTACTTGGTAAAAACTCGTTTCGTATCTGGAAAACTACACATTATGGTCATTATGTGTAGTTTTTCTACATATAATGACATTCAAATTTCGAACGCCGACGCCCACCCGCGTGCCGTCCCTAGTTGTCTGTGAAGTTGGTACTGACATTCAAATTTCGAACGCCGACGCCCGCCTGCGTGAAGTTGGTACTACAGAACTAAACAGAAGCTAAACAACTGCAGAGCCACAATGCCGGTCAAACATGCGGTTCCTGAACACATCAAAGAGAGCTTATGATATGTGTGTAGATAACCTAGTGTATGTAACTGTACATAATTAGGGATTAAAACTCTCGAGTAATATCTCAAGTATTAATGCCCTCCATTATGTAGCAGTCACAAACTACTATTACAAATATTAACGGATGCAATATATAAAAGGCCGACTTAGTTCTGTTACAAATTTAAATTAGGATAAAATATAATATAATGGGGGTGGGCAGGACACTCGGCAAGGGCAGGTGAAGGTGGGTGGACCAGAACCGCACGACGACCAGTCGGCAGACCACCAGCCAGGTGGACGGATGAAGGATGAATCGGAAGCCACCCCAACCCTGCGATATCGAGAAACAAGGTGAAATTTGCGCAGCCTGAAGATGAACCGAATCCCGAGATTTTGAAGTCGTTCGAGTTTGTTCAGTAGATCTTCATTCTCCCTCGCCCAACTGACATCGGCGTAGTCGATTAGCGGCAGGAGAAGGGACTGTGCAAGGTGATTCTGTTGTAGTGAAAGGACGTAAAGACCGGTCTGCTGACCTCGCTGACAAGTCGAGACCAAGACAGCTGGCTGTCAAAAATAACGTTTTTCGCTTTGTCAATATACTATATTGTGACGTCATCGTACGATACAGGCTCAGACATCTTCCTGCCCCGTGGTTGACAGACGCAATCAAGCCTTTAATGGCAAAACTGTGAGAAAGGCCGTTATAAGAGAGATCCAACAAATGAGAATTTCCTTGCATTTGAACCCCTTCGAAACTTGTGCAACGTGCTGCGATGCCAAGTGGCGGCGCCAAATTTATGAGTGAGGAGATGTGTACATCTCTCCAAGCTCAGGGCTGGAAGTTTCTCCAAGTCCCAGGAATCTTCTTCAGGTACCTAATGTCGATCCCAACGGTCTCAATCAGTTGTTCTCTTCTCGCCCTGTTGCGATAAACCCCTCCACAAAGGATTCAACCTTCGTCGTCTACGGCTAAAGGCTGCAGTCTGTACCTCACCGTTCAACTTTGGTCTCGTTGGAATCGGCGCAGTTAGAAAAGCAGTGCTTGCTGTTATTAATTTTGTAATTATTTATTTGTGCTTATTAATCATAATAATTAATATTGTAATTTGTATTAGATAAGCACAACCAATGTTTAAAAGAGATCTAAAAATCAATCAAACCGTGCTTCTCCCACAGTGGTCCAATGTAGAGAAGAAGCAAAAAAACCCGGTCAAGTGCGAGTCTAAATCGCGCACGAAGGGTTCCGTACCACCGTTCAATGGAAGCGATGGTGTGGAGTGAATAGTTTGGATTTTACACAACAAAATATTGTTTACAAAGTTATTGGTGCGGTTACTTTCACACTCCATGTACGTAACCAGGTGCATCCATAAGTTTGTATGTAGTATTGTTGTATGGGAGCCCCCTTAAATATTTATTTTTTCCTGTTTTTTAGTATTTGTTGTTATAGCGGCAACAGAAATACATAATCTGTGAAAATTTCAACTCTCTAGCTAGCTAGGTTCTTGAGATACAGCCTGGTGACAGACGGACGGACGGACGGACGGACGGACAGCGAAGTCTTAGTAATAGGGTTCCGTTCTTACCCGTTGGGTACGGAACCCTAAAAAATGACGTTTGCTAAGTATATGTAAATATCTACAGTAAAAAAGAACTTTGACTTTGACTTTGATGGGTAAACTTCACAAGTTACGACATCTGGTCCTAATCACAAAATATGTACTGAGGATAATAATCAGGGGAATTCACTGATGATTTAGTATTAGTCTTCATGCGGGACTCGCGGTTCAAATGTCCCAGCCGGCAGGGGACAGGGATAATGTACGAACTACAGGGCTACGACAATGGCATTCCGGAGCCAGGATTAGGGGTTGAAGCTGTTAGCTAACGCGGTAGGGATAACGCGAGACGGACAGAGGACACGAGCGCACTTCAATTAGTAAAGAAATTCCTTGTCATTTGCATGGAGGTTCCTTGCCTATCCCAAACCAGGGTGCACTTGCTTGACACCTCCCTCGTTAGCCCGGCGTTCACGCTGTTGATCCACGATCTCGTCTTCAGCAGGAGGCTGAAAGAACAGTTCGATTGTCAAAATACTACTCTAACCTCAAGACAAGCCGGTAACCTCAAAATCCCAAACAAACTCAACTCACCAGGTTTTGTAGAGAATGGCCGCTTAGCCTTTAAGCTGGGGCTGTCACCCAAGGCACTGGAACGAAAGGTCACTGCTCCCCCGTTTTTAAATGCGCGCGAGCTCTGACGAAAGTTTTAGAACCACGTTTAGATTAGGATACCACTTTCCCGAGCTGACACTTTTTCCGAACGAACCAGCGATTTGGAGAAAAAATAACTTCACTTCACAAATAAACCTAGCAAAATCACTATCCCGGATGACGCCAAAGCACCTCTCATCCAACCGCACACACTACCAACCCCAACCCTTAAGGCTACATGGCAGCGATTTCTCACAAAAACAACACGACTTCATATTCCAACACGCGAAAATCCGTATATTTCCCGAGAACGCCGGGAAGGTGCAGCACCGACCGATCGCGCCACCTTGGGGCGCAGAGGTGAAACACTCGACTGCACGGTCTAGTCTGGAACGCGGCTGCTCCGCCAGATTGCGGTACCAGTCTATTTAAATCGATAATTGGCCTAATAGAATGGATTAAAATCCAGTAGGTAGGTACTACACCAGTCCCCGCGCAGGCGCAGCAGGCACAATCACGGTATCTGTACCTCCTGTCTCCTCCATAGTCGCCAAGTCAATAGCCCCGCTTTTGCCACACTGAATTGGTGAAGAATCAACCATATATTGTGGAAATAGAAAACAATTCCATAAAGAAAGATGAAGAATAGCAAGATACATGAAAGCATTTAAGGCTTCACTATGGAACGTCACAAACGTCACCGCCTTCTATTTTAGCTCTACACTGCTAGCAACAAGCTACAAGCAAGCTTACTCATCAACAACTTCCCGGTTCGATCCCCGGCTGGGGATACAGAAAAAAAACCCTTGTTTTGGATGTTTATTTGTGTGTGACGTCGCTGTTTTTGGTTCCCACGACAGGGTATCCTAGTGTGGGCCAAGAAGCAATGTATGTGCTTGTATGTAAATGTTTGTTTATGTGTTCATGATCAAATTACTACTTATATGAAATCGGGAACAAACCACATAGAACATTATCTTTGCCTATCGACAACATCGAAGAAGACATAAATAACGTCTACGAGCTACTCTACATGCGAGGAAGATTAAAGGGCAACTTATTCCTGTTTGAAGTCCATGTAAGTAGGTACCATTAATCTGGCTGGCTGTAATTATTTATTCCTACTTATTAATTATGATATAATGATATTATAAAATCTGTATTAGTTAAGCACAAGCAAATTTTAAAAGAGATCTAAAAATCAATCTGTGGGAGTTTCTACGGCCTGCTTCTCCCACAGTGGTCCAAAGTAGAGAAGTGGCAAAAAATGACGATTGCTAAGTATATGTAAATATCTACAGTAATAAAGACATTTGGAATTTGGAATTTATGCGCTGAACAATTCGATATTGACGGTGTACATACAATACCTAAGTATATAAAAGCAACAAACAATGCTAAGATTGCAGACTGCAGCACAGTTCATAGCAGTGAATCTAGAAAGAAATTCAAGATCTCTTCCTAGAGATAAGCTCGCCTTTTTACACTATTTTAATGTATATCTTGTCATTTGAATAATTTCTAAGTATTTGTTGAGGTAACTGTACACTTCGAGTCATATGTGAGGATCGTCTTACAACGCAGCGAACTAACGGCGCAACAATAGTCGTCTTGAGATACTTAGGTAGAATTCTAACTGCAAGCATGAGACACTAGAGTATATTCTCATGACGTCTTTAACAGCTCAATCTCATGGGATGACAACCTGGAAGTTCATGGGATGTCTAAAAGTACTTCCATAAACGATCTAGTGAAAGAAACACTGAAGAACTTCGCCTTACTAGATAAAAACTTCACTACCATATCGGAGATTCAAGAGATCGAAGAGAAATGGAGTTTCCGGCCCAATAAGCCACGACAACCATCAATAAGTCGTCGCGTTCCTGGCGCTGCTGGCAGGAGCCATTAGTACTCACTCGGCTTCACCTTAAACGCCTGTCTCGTCTCAGATTAAAGTGAGCAGCAACACCTACCATGCGTCATCGCCACCGAGAAAGACGACAAGCAGACGTATAGATAGAGTTTCGAGCGACAACAGTGCCAGCGAGGCATTTTTCGACGAAGGGAAACAACTTATAAGTTTCAAAGTTTTTGACTGCGTTAATTTTAAGTTATAATATTTATTAACTTTTATCATTATTTTGTGCTTTTAGGTTTAACACTGCGTTATTTTTTATTGGCTTATGTTTAAATGATTACCAAAAACGCACCTATTTTACTACCAATAAATTCGAAATGACTGCCAGAATGTGTTTGGCGAAATGACTGCCAGAATGTCCACCAAATTGTGTTTGGATAAATGATCACCAAACTTCTTTTTATGTTTTGTGTACTTAAGTTTATGATTTAAGTATTTTTTGTTGTTCTTACATATTCAACCTAACACGAAGGATAAAGGAGGCTTCGCTTCGCTCACCCCCTTTACCCTTCACCTGAGCTACCGCAGTATTTTGCCCTGATATTTTTTGCAACTTTTGGTGTTCATTTATCCATTTTGGGTAAGAAAAAAATATTTTGGTGATCATATTTGTTGCCATTTTTATTTTCCTCTAACTCTGCGTTATTCTTAGATGTCGTTATCTCCCTTTGGGAGCATGTAAGGTCACGCCTTATAACATTAAGTACCTATTGTTTAAGTAGCGCAGCACGCGAATTTACTTAGGCATGTGATATTCAAATATAAAATTAACTAGTAACATCAATAAACAGCAATCCAGAAATAACTTTGGTTTAACTTAACTACAAGTTTTGCAAGAATGTAGGATAATCTCGTCTACTACGGGTTAGACCATAAATATATGATCGTAGGCAGGGGAGTAGCTACCGCCGTATTTGCCGTATCAATTATACGGGGCCCCCGGGCCACGGGGGCCCCCAAAGTGTGTAAGGAAAAAGAATAAAAACTTTCTAATTTATTTTATTCTACAAATGACAAAATTCTATAAAGCAATTCCTTTTTTTCCCGCCTTAAGCGTGCGTTCAAAAGTTGGCAACACTACATCGTTATGGCGGGCTGCGGGACTTCCCCGTTTTACTTACTTCATCTTCAACTCAGCGGGGAATCCCCGGGAATCCTTCATCGATATCGCGATGTACGTGTACGTTGTTGTACTTTGCATTGGATGTTAAACCACGGAGTGCAGTGCACTGTTTATTTACGCGCTTTATATAAATGTGCATTACACTGTAATTCAGTACAAACAATATTGTTCTTCTGGTTTAGCAGTATTAGTAACGATTTGTAAAAGAAATGAGTGAAAGGAAAAGAGATTATCCCAGCGGCGCTGAGAAAAGAAAAATTAAACAGAAAAGGGACGAGGTTATAAAAAAAGTGCCCAAAATTTCTTCATTTTTTCAGAGACAAGATACTGTGAGTGATTTAGATTGGAAAGGTAAGTACTACACTACTACCCAACCCATTTATTAGGGGCCCGTAGTGATAAACAAGGAAATCTTTTAATTTCGGTCTGTCCATCTGTCCGTCACAAAAAGTTGTCTCCCCCCTCGATTTTCACAATTATACTGTTTTTAGGGTTCCGTGCCTTGATTAAAAAAAACAAAATTCTAACTTATCTATAGGATCAATTTGTTTTGTTGTTTGTTTATCAGTCCGTATCGTATCGTTAATTGCGTGTTGAGAACTTCAGATGTGCAGACTCGCTTTCGGGTTCTCGTTTTGTATGGCCACTACACTACGCGCTGCGTTTAAATAGCACGCAGGTGTATAGTAATGCACGGACGGGCTGCAGGTGATTTTGTATCTACTAATAGGTACGAGCAAAATCCGCGTAGAATCTGTGTGCGTCTGAACTGAACACTCTCTAACTGTGACCCTTAGTAACGTTATTTATTTATATATAACTCTTTTTAGTTTAGTATCAAAGCATTCGTATTTATTTTTTAACAATTACTCGTTTATTTTTAGATTCTTCTGAAGCATGTTCTTCGTCACATATCCATCCGGAAATAGAAGAAAGCCAAGCACATACTTTATCGGATGTCCATCCAGAAATCGAGGAACCCCAAGTCAACGATTCTGATATATCTATATCAGAATCGTTGACTTGGGGTAGATAGGTATATAGATTAGAGGTATATAGATTGTAATATAATTTCATCAGATAGAGGAAATTTTGGTGACAATTTAACTGAATGCGAACGAAAAATATTTTTTAAATTGGGTCCATTTAAACCACAAGGACCATTTCCAAAAGTTTCAGAAAATAACCGACCTTTTTCAGCTTATTATTATTCATATTTCAATCTGGCAGGCATAAAAACTATAAGACCATGGTTATGTTATTCTAACGTTTTAAACAAACCGTACTGTCACTTCTGTTGGTTATTAGCAGCTCGTCAAAACAAATCGTACTCCTCTGCTTGGGTTAACGGTGTTTCGGTTAGAAGCAATTTCACACAAACTATTCTTGACCATGAAAAGTCACAGCAGCATATTAGTGCCTCACTCTCTTATAATAATTGGTTGCAAGGAAATACCATCGATACTCTATTGGAAAGTGAAATCGATAGTAAAATTACATTCTGGAGAGATGTACTGCATCGTATAATTAATGTTATAATTACTTTAGTATCTTGTAATCTACCTTTGAGGGGGCATGATTCTGATTCTGGCAATTTTATGGCAATTTCACGTCTGCTATCTAACTATGATGCAACTTTAAAAGAACTTTTTCTAAAACCGAAAGGTGAAATAAATTATTTAAGCCCTACGATTCAAAACGAAATTATTAGTTTGCTTGGTACTAACGTTAGGAACAGTTTTATCTCAGAAATTAAAAAAGCTCCATTTCTGACAATAATTCTGGATACAACACAAGACTTGTCAAAAATTGACCAACTATCTGTAGTTTTTCGATATATCTCGGTTACAGAAAATGATGATAATGTGCCTAAAGAAATAAAAATCTGTGAGTCCTTTTTAGGATTCATAGCAGTAACCGATTGCAGTGCTGCAGGTCTGAAAACTGTCATTTTAAATTTGACTAAAGAATATGGAATTGATTTGACTAAATGTAGAGGACAGGGATACGATGGAGCAAATGTTATGTCGGGTGTGTATGGAGGATTACAAACCCTAATAAAAGAGCATGCTCCAAATGCCGATTATGTTCATTGTGCTGCGCACGCTTTAAACTTGGTTTTGAACGATGCTGCGAGACATGTTCGTGAAGTATCGACTTTTTTCGATAATTTAGAAAAAAAATATACTTTTTTTGGCAATAGTATAAAACGCTGGGCTATGCTAAGTGACGATTCATCTGAAAAATATTTGATTACCCTTAAAAAGGTATGTCCTACCAGATGGTCTTCTAGGAACGACGCTTTATTAGCAGTAAAGAAATTTTTTTTACTAATCATGAAAACTTTGTACCAACTAAATTTAATTTCAAATAAAAAAGATGAACGTGAAGAATGTAAAAGTATAATTAATATTTTAGAGAGTTTTGATTTCTTAGTGCTCGTTACATTTTTTTCTTCACTATTTGAAATTATTAATCCTGTTTGTAAAGCTCTACAGCATGAAAATAATGACTTACAGAAATCTAGTATTTTATAAAGTAATCTTTTAAATAGACTGTGCCAATTAAGAAATCAGAATTCATTTAATAGTTTGCTAAATGAATCCAAAGATTTAGCAAAAAAGTGGGGGGTAACAACTGTTTTTAAAAACAGTAGGCGAAAGATAACGAAGCGTTTTTTTGATGAGTTATCACAAGATGAGAGAATTTCCGACCCGGAATCCTATTTCAAAGTCAATGTATACTATTGCTGTTTAGATATATTAATTTCTCAAACTAAAGAAAGATTTCAGAGCCTTTGCAACCTGAGTAGTATATTCGAAATATTACAACCGGAGAAACTCCTATCTTCTTCAAGCGAAGAGATATTAAACGCTTCCGGAAAACTGTCTGCTAAATACAGTAAAGACATCTCACTTAATCTTTGTGACCAATTAAAGGCTCTAAAAACATGCTTAAATTCTGAAATTAAAAAAAATTATTCCATTAAAGAACTCAGTGAATTATTGCTAGTAAAATTCAATAGTGTTGCATCCAGTTTCCCCGAGGTAATCACAGCATGCTTTTTATTCTTGACCCTTCCAGTTACAACCGCAACGGCAGAAAGAAGTTTTTCAAAATTAAAACTAATAAAAAATTACTTAAGAACTTCGATGGGACAAGAACGGCTGTCAGACATCTCACTATTGTCCATAGAGGCAGAAACTTTAGAAAAACTAAAATCATCATCAGCCATAAATGATTTAATAAACCAGTTTGCCGATAAAAAGGCAAGGAGAGTGAATATTTAAAATTCGATTTTTATTTGTAAAATGGGTAAATTATGTGATAAATAAATATTACTTCTCACAATATTTTTTTTCTTTTGTGAAAAATCTTTACCTCCATATAAAGGCCTCCAAAAAAATTTTTATACGGGGCCCCGACAAGGCACGCTACGCCACTGATCGTAGGTTAATTAAAACTCCGAGATAAATCGTGGCTGGCGGCCTGATGTGAAATCGCACTACCAGTTACTTTTGTGAAGATGTTATTTCTATACCATTTCCAACAAACCGAAAATTATTAATAAACTATAGAATCTTCACTTTTCTAGACTGCAGGTAATAATAGTGGTTTATGTGACTGTTACATAATTAAAGGCATTAAAATACGAGCGTGGGACAAGCGAGTTTCATAATAACATCACACGAATGTTTTAGTGCCTAATGAAGTCCAGCCAGTTATCACTCATTTATCTATACACATATTCTAAGCTCTAGATGTGTTTAGGAACCGCATGTTACGACGGGTATTGCAACATTGAAATTTAATTCGAATACTTAGAACGTCATCTCCTCGACTGATATTAGAATTGAATGGTTTTTCAGAGATGTTCGAAATTTGTATTTAATAATAACATTGAATTGGATGTTATTATGAAGCTTGCTTTGTTTTCCAGAGATGTTCGAAATTTGAAGAACATTGAAGGAGCTAGAGCAGATGGCCCAAGAAGGGAAATCTGTACTAAGAGCCCTATACCCCTGCTGAGGGATAACAGGAAGAGATGATGATGATGGATGTTGAAAGATTCCAGGATATCATAATATCGAGTGCCAGGTGGACTTCTGAGAACTGAGATGCGTCGCCGACTAAGTACTTAAACGGAGTGAGTGTATCTCGACTACTTATTTACATTTTACCTCTGCTCTCTATGCCTACCTATTGGTTTAGAATTTGGACCGATGTTGATGTTCAGGAAGATAAAATTGTAAACTGAGGGTCTCTTAAGATATAAGGTGCGTTGCTACTCCAGCTCTTTTATAAACCGTCATCGCAAGCTCACCGACGGACGCGGCGCGGCGCGGCGGCGGTGCGCCGTCTACACCGCGAGTGGAATATTGTTTGGTACAGTCCGCCTAAAAAAAAGTTTACTGGGCAGTAGGCTTTACCTTTTAATAGAGTAGCAAGGTTTAATTTTGTTTGAAAGCCAGTCTCTCTCCTCCTTTGTGGGATCCCTTAAATGTCTGTATAACTGTGTTAAGACAAATAAAATTAACATGCTGTTCTACTGCACATATTATTGTTATTTTAGTGGCCTGTATCAACTAGTCTCGATAAGCTCTATGTAACAGATTCATCTGACATTCACTTTACATACATAACTTATGATTTATCTGTTCAATAAGGCTTATCGGGACTTCTTGAAACAGGCTCTAAGTTGGAAAAACTCTCATACTCAAATGCTAACTTTTTAGGATTTATAGATGATACATCACTAAGTGAAATCATCAAATACATTGTATGTGTGTAAACATTAAACTTTATTTATAAGAAATTATGGCCAATTCATTGTCATTTTATCACATGCACCCAAGTACTAAAATTGTGTAAAAATTAACAGTAAGTAAACAACAAAATGATTCACAACAATACTAACTGTATGTACCATCACCTTGTGTCATTAATATAGTATTTTGAACTCAAATTAGCAACTTTCTAGAGCTGTGAAGTATTGTTGTACAGACTCCACCATGCTCTCAGGTTTGGGCCGGGCCGCCACTCCTGCTATCTCCAGCCCGAGGTTCTCAATCTTATGTGCAGTGGAGTTGCCAATGGCGAAATGCGGCAAGAACAGCAGCTTGTTGTTGAAGGTCTGCAGCTGTCGGTGGATGTACTCACAGCCTGAAGGGCTGAAAAACACCATGCAGCACGGGCTCAGCTCCGCGTCGCTCAACGAGACTAGATCACTCTTCAAATTTACATTCTCAGTTGTTTCATACACCGTCAATGGGTCAACTGTTATACCTTTGAGTTTCAACACGTCTATTAGAGTTTCGGTCCTTAAATTTCCACAGGGGAAGAGGAACTTTGATGTGGTTGGGTTTTCATTGGCGATGAGCTTGGCGAGGTTCTCGGCGTTGCCCGAAGAGGTGCCAAGCGCATCTAGGCCAAGCAGCTGCTGGATACGCTGTCCGCTGACGTCGCCGACGGTGTAGATGCGGCGGCTGCTCCAGCGCTCGCGACTCGCGGGCCCCCAGCACTGCGCGAGCGCGTCGATGGCGCGTGGTGACGTCAGCAGGAGCCCGTCGTACGCACCGCCCGCCAGCCGCGCTCGCAGCTCCTGCAGGTTGCTTGGCGCGAACTGCAGCGGTTCCACGAACACCGGCTGGTAGTTGAGCTCGCTGAACGCGCGCGAGTACTCCTCCGACTCGCTCTTGAACAACACGACTTTCTTCATCGCGCGGCGACACCCCGACTGTGCGGCATGCGGCAACAGCTCTTTGTCTTGTCCTTTAGTACTACAATAATACGCTTGACCCTGAAACCACAAGGAAACTGGTATAAGGCGAGCGAATCGTGAGACGCTGAATTAATTATGTACCTGCACGGGTAATAAACACGTAATATTGTGTGAAAATGGCGCTTGCTGCGCGTGATATCTATTAGTCTTATCTGGCGGGTTTATCGTACACTTACCGTGGTTGGTTTTCTGCTAATAACTATTATTTGACGGGGAAACGCGTAAAAGCAAATCGAATATTTGCACGTAAATAAACAAAAACTTGCTGTTTGACGTTTCCTTGACAGAAGACGTGACGTCTCTTTTTGGCGTTTCGCTCGGCTCTCTAAAGATAAGCGCTGCGTTTTGTTCCATTTATCAAAAGAGTATAGAACCACAGGACTTTGAAGACCTTCATTGTGATGGTGACTTTTTATTTTGATTTATTTATTATTTACTTCCTTCTTCAAGAAGATCAGTCACTGCGAGTAAAAAAGTAATTCATGAAAAATCACAAATTGTCCAACTTGTTTCCAAGAAGTTTGTAAAGTTTGAGTACGTTTTCGATATTGTATGTGGCCGCGTGTGTTGTGTGGTAGCGGCGCAGCGGGCCGGCCGGCATGCCTGTGAGCGGCTGCGGCTGCGGCACGGGGCTGGCGCTGGCGCTGCTGATGCTGCTGCCGGCGCCCTACCTCGTGCCGGACCTGGCCTGGAGTCCCTCCCTGCCCGCCCCTAGCCCCCTCCGCCCCGCCCCCGATCCGCACTGGATCGAAAAACTCGTCACACACTGCGCCCCGCTCGACGTGCTCCTGACTGTTGCGCTTTTCGTGTTTGCGATGGCGACCTACCTCGCCGAGTGGATTCAGCGGAAGATTATGGAGCGCCGGATAATGAAGGTTGTAATTCATGAACGCTGTATCGGAACACACCGGTGTGAATTTGGCAGCCAAAAGTTAGCAGCCAATATAATCCGACCAAATTAAGGAGGTACTTTTTCATATAACACTGAGGGCCTTTATGATAGGTTTAAGGCAATATAAATGGTGTCTAGTGCCTGTTGATGAAACCCATACTTCCTTAATGAACCATGTACCCTAAAACGTCGACAATATTCAATATAGATAGTTGGCTGTGGTACTTGTGGTCTTCTAGTCTGATATTGGTATTCAAATGTATTCTAGATTATGCGTTAAGACCTATTTAACCTAGCAAGACACAGCTTATTTACTAGCCGAACCTCCTTCGTGGTCAAAATCACCAGCAGCGGTTTCAAGGTGGAGTACACAAATTCAAAGTTTCACTTTCTGTTGGCTTTGGTAGTGTCTTCTTGTCCGATATTGACCTGTTTTAGTATTCAAGATTATGCTTTAAGACGTACTTAACATAGCTAGATACAGGTTATTTACTAGCCGAATCGGCTTCGTGGTCAAAAACACCAGCAGCGGTTTTAAGGTGGAGGAAACAAATTCAAAGTTTCTTTTTCAGTCGGATGGGGTCGTCCTGTTTTAGTATGCAAGATTATGCTTTAAGACCTACTTAACATAGCTAGATACAGGTTATTTACTAGTCGAACCTCCTTCGTGGTCAAAAATACCAGCAGCGGTTTTAAGGTGGAGACAACAAATTCAAACTTTCTTTTTCAGTCGGCTGTGGTCGTGTCTTCTCGTTCGATATTGACCTGTTTTAGTATTCAAGATTATGCCTTACGACGTACTTAACATATCTAAATACAGATTATTTACTAGCCGAATCTCCTACGTGGTCAAAAACACCAGCAGCGGTATCAAGTTGGAGTACACAAATTCAAAGTTTCACATTCTGTCGGCTCTGGTACTGTCTTCTCGTTCGATATTAGCATGTAATATTGTTCTTGATTATACTGTAAGACCTACTTAACATAGCTAGATACACGTTATTTACTAGCCGAATCTCCTTCGTGGTCGTAAACACCAGCAGCGGTTTCAAGGTGGAGAAAAGAAATTCAAAGTTTCACATTCAGTCGGCTCTGGTACTGTCTTCTCGTTCGTTATTAACATGTAATAGAGTTCTCGATTATGTTGTAAAACCTACTTAACATAGCTAGGTACAGGTTATTTACTAGCCAAATCTCCTTTGTGGTCCAAAACACCAGCAGCGGTTTTAAGGTGGAGAAAATAAATTCAAAGTTTCTTTTTCAGTTTGCTGTGGTAGTGTCTTCTCGTCCGATATTGACCTGTTTTAGTATTTAAGATTATGCTTGACGACGTTTCTAACATAGCTAGATCCAGTTTATTTACTAGCCGAACTTGCTTTGTGGTCAAAAACATCAGCAGCGGATTCAAGGTGGAGAAAACAAATTCAAAGTTTATTTTTAAATCGGCTGTGGTAGTGTCTTCTCGTCCGATATTGACCTGTTTTAGTATTCAAGATTAAGCTTTAATACCTACTTAACAGAGCTAGATACAGTTTATTTACTAGCCGAACCTCCTTCGTGGTCAAAAACACCAGCAGCTGTTTCAAGTTGGAGTACACAAATTCAAAGTTTCACATTCAGTCGGCTCTGGTACTGTCTTCTCGTTCGATATTAGCATGTAATATTGTTCTTGATTATGCTCTAAGACCTTCTTAACATAGCTAGATACACGTTATTTACTAGCCGAATCTCCTTCGTGGTCATAAACACCAGCAGCGGTTTCAAGGTGGAGAAAAGAAATTCAAAGTTTCACATTCAGTCGGCTCTGGTACTGTCTTCTCGTTCGATATTGACCTGTTTTAGTATTTCAGATTATGTTTGACGACGTTCCTAACATAACTAGATCCAGTTTATTTACTAGCCGAACTTGCTTTGTGGTCAAAAACACCAGCAGCGGTTTCAAGTTGAAGTACACAAATTCAAAGTTGCACATTCAGTCGGCTCTGGTACTGTCTTCTCGTTCGATATTAGCATGTAATATTGTTCTTGATTATGCTGTAAGACCTACTTAACATAGCTAGATACACGTTATTTACTAGCCGCATCTCCTTCGTGGTCATAAACACCAGCAGCGGTTTCAAGGTGGAGAAAAGAAATTCAAAGTTTCACATTCAGTCGGCTCTGGTACTGTCTTCTCGTTCGATATTGACCTGTTTTAGTATTTCAGATTATGTTTGACGACGTTCCTAACATAACTAGATCCAGTTTATTTACTAGCCGAACTTGCTTTGTGGTCAAAAACATCAGCAGCGGATTCAAGGTGGAGAAAACAAATTCAAAGTTTATGTTGCAGTCGTCTGTGGTAGTATCTTCTCGTCCGATATTGACCTGTTTTAGTATTCAAGATTATGCTATAAGACCTACTTAACATAGCTAGATACAGTTTATTTACTAGCCGAACCTCCTTCGTGGTCAAAATCACCAGCAGCGGTTTCAAGGTGGAGTACACAAATTAAAAGTTTCACTTTCTGTTGGCTTTGGTAGTGTCTTCTTGTTCGATATTGACCTGTTTTAGTATTCAAGATTATGCTTCAAGACGTACTTAACATAGCTAGCTATTTTTATTATTTTTTATAACAGGTTATTTACTAGCCGAATCGGCTTCGTGGTCAAAAACACCAGCAGCGGTTTTAAGGTGGAGGAAACAAATTCAAAGTTTCATTTTCAGTCGGCTGTGGTCGTGTCTTCTCGTTCGATATTGACCTGTTTTAGTATTCAAGATTATGCTTTAAGACGTACTTAACTTATTTATTAGCCGAATCTCCTTCGTGGTCAAAAACACCAGCAGCGATATAAAGTTGGAGTACACAAATTCAAAGTTTCACATTCTGTCGGCTCTGGTACTGTCTTCTCGTTCGATATTAGCATGTAATATTGTTTGCGAACAGAAGGGAGGAACAGAACTATGCGTCAATGGCTGCATTTATATTATAGATATCTAGCTTTGTTGAATAGGTATAAAGCATAATCTAGACGTGTGCCTCAAGCCTCAAGCACCAAAGAAAAGTTGTTATTCCGATTATACCGAAGCATAAAAGTCCGATGAAAATTGTGAATGAACAAAAACATCGATGAAATGAAATTACAAATATACAATATAAAAGCAGCCATAAGATCCTCTGCCACTGTAAATATTTATCAATATGTTTTAATTAAAAAGCTATCAACGAGTACATCTAACGCCATCTGTTGGCTAATAGCAGTGATTCAACTTATTGACATTTCTTGTAACCGCTGCTGGTGATTCTGACTATTAAGGAAGTGCAGCTAGTAGATAGATGTACCTAGTTATGTTGAGCAGGTCTTGTGGCATAATCTGGAGCACAATTAAATGCCATTATTGGACTAGAAGACACTACTAAAGCCGGCTGAAAGTGAAACTTTGAATTTGTTTACTCCACCTTGAAACCGCTGCTGGTGTTTTTGACCACGAAGCAGGTACGGCTAGTAAATAACGTGTATCTAACTATGTTAAATAGGTCTAACAGCATAATCAAGAACACAATTACATGCTAATATCGAACGAGAAGACAGTCCCAGAGCCGACTGAATGTGAACCTTTGAAATTGTGTACTCCAACTTGAAACCGCTGCTGGTGTTTTTGACCAAGAAGGAGGTTCGACTAATAAATAACCTGTATCTAGCTTTGTTAAGTAGGTCTTAAAGCATAATCTTGAATACTAAACCAGGTCAATATCGGACGAGAAGACACTACCACAGCTGAGTGAAAAAGAAACTTTGGATTTGTTTTCTCCACCTTGAAACCGCTACTGGTGTTTTTGACCACGAAGCAAGCTCGGCTAGTAAATAACCTGTATAATCTATGTTGAGTACGTCTCAAAACATAATCTTGAATACTAAAACAGGTCAATATCGGACGAGAAGACACTACCACAGTCGACTGAAAAAGAAACTTTGAATTTCTTTTCTCCACCTTGAAACCGCTGCTGGTGTTTATGACCACGAAGGAGATTCGGCAAGTAAACAACGTGTATCTAACTATGTTAAGTAGGTCTTACAACATGATCGAGAACACTATTACATGCTAATAGCGAACGAGAAGACAGTCCCAGAGCAAACTTAATGTGAACCTTTGAAATTGTGTACTCCGACTTGAAACCGCTGCTGGTGTTTTTGACTACGAAGGAGGTTCGGCTAGTAAATAACCTGTATCTAGCTTTGTTAAGTAGGTCTTAAAGCATAATCTTGAATACTAAACCAGGTCAATATCGGACGAGAAGACACTACCACAGCTGAGTGAAAAAGAAACTTTGGATTTGTTTTCTCCACCTTGAAACCGCTACTGGTGTTTTTGACCACGAAGCAAGTTCGGCTAGTAAATAACCTGTATAATCTTTGTTGAGTACGTCTCAAAACATAATCTTGAATACTAAAACAGGTCAATATCGGACGAGAAGACACTACCACAGTCGACTGAAAAAGAAACTTTGAATTTCTTTTCTCCACCTTGAAACCGCTGCTGGTGTTTATGACCACGAAGGAGATTCGGCAAGTAAGCAACGTGTATCTAACTATGTTAAGTAGGTCTTACAACATGATCGGGAACACTATTACATGCTAATAGCGAACGAGAAGACAGTCCCAGAGCAAACTTAATGTGAACCTTTGAAATTGTGTACTCCAACTTGAAACCGCTGCTGGTGTTTTTGACCACGAAAGAGGTTCGGCTAGTTAATAACCTGTATCTTGCTTTGTTAAGTAGGTCTTAAAGCATAATCTTAAATACTAAACCAGGTCAATATCGGACGAGAAGACACTACCACAGCCGAGTGAAAAAGAAACTTTGGATTTGTTTTCTCCACCTTGAAACCGCTGCTGGTGTTTTTGACCACGAAGCAGGTTTGGTTAGTAAATAAACTGGATCTAGCTATGTTAAAAACGTCGTCAAGCATAATCTGAAATACTTTAACAGGTCAATATCGAACGAGAAGACACTACCACAGCCGACTGAAAAAGAAACCTTGAATTTATTTTCTCCACCTTGAAACCGCTGCTGGTGTTTATGACCACAAAGGAGATTCGGCTACTAAATACCGTGTATCTTACTATGTTAAATAGGTCTTACAGCATAATCGAGAACACTATTACATGGTAATATCGAACGAGAAGACAGTACCAGAGCCGACTGAATGTGAAACTTTGAATTTGTGTACTCCACCTTGAAACCGCTGCTGGTGATTTTGACCACGAAGCAGGTTCGGCTAGTAAATAACCGGTATAAATCTATGTTAAGTACGTCTCAAAGCATAATCTTGAATACTAAAATAGGTCAATATCGGACGAGAAGACACTACCACAGCCGTTTGAAAAATAAACTTTGATTTTGTTTTCTCCACCTTGAAACCGCTGCTGATGTTTTTGACCACAAAGCAAGTTCGGCTCGTAAATAAACTGGATCTTGCTATGTTAGAAACGTCGTCAAGCATAATCTGAGATACTAAAACAGGTCAATATCGAACGAGAAGACACTACCACAGCCGACTGAAAAAGAAACTTTGAATTTCTTTTCTCAACCTTGAAACCGCTGCTGGTGTTTATGACCACGAAGGAGATTCGGCAAGTAAACAACGTGTATCTAACTATGTTAAGTAGGTCTAACAACATAATCAAGAACACTATTACATGCTAATATCGAACGAGAAGACAGTCCCAGAGCCGACTGAATGTGAACCTTTGAAATTGTGTACTCCAACTTGAAACCGCTGCTGGTGTTTTTGACCAAGAAGGAGGTTCGACTAATAAATAACCTGTATCTAGCTTTGTTAAGTAGGTCTTAAAGCATAATCTTGAATACTAAACCAGGTCAATATCGGACGAGAAGACACTACCACAGCTGAGTGAAAAAGAAACTTTGGATTTGTTTTCTCCACCTTGAAACCGCTACTGGTGTTTTTGACCACGAAGCAGGTTCCGCTAGTAAATAACCTGTATAAATCTATGTTAAGTACGTCTCAAAGCATAATCTTGAATACTAAAATAGGTCAATATCGGACGAGAAGACACTACCACAGCCGACTGAAAAAGAAACTTTGAATTTCTTTTCTCCACCTTGAAACCGCTGCTGATGTTTTTGACCACAAAGCAAGTTCGGCTAGTAAATAAACTGTATAATCTTTTTTGAGTACGTCTCAAAACATAATCTTGAATACTAAAACAGGTCAATATCGGACGAGAAGACACTACCACAGTCGACTGAAAAAGAAACTTTGAATTTCTTTTCTCCACCTTGAAACCGCTGCTGGTGTTTTTGACCACGAAGGAGATTCGGCTACTAAATAACGTGTATCTAACTATGTTAAATAGGTCTTACAGCATAATCGAGAACACTATTACATGCTAATATCGAACGAGAAGACAGTACCAGAGCCGACTGAATGTGAAACTTTGAATTTGTGTACTCCACCTTGAAACCGCCGCTGGTGATTTTGACCACGAAGCAGGTTCGGCTTCTAAATAACCTGTATAAATCTATGTTAAGTACGTCTCAAAGCATAATCTTGAATACTAAAATAGGTCAATATCGGACGAGAAGACACTACCACAGCCGACTGAAAAAGAAACTTTGAATTTCTTTTCTCCACCTTGAAACCGCTGCTGATGTTTTTGACCACAAAGCAACTTCGGCTAGTAAATAAACTGCATCTAGCTATTTTAGGAACGTTGTCAAGCACAATCTGAAATACTAAACAGGTCAATATCGAACGAGAAGACACTACCACAGCCGACTGAAAAAGAAACTTTGAATTTCTTTTCTCCACCTTGAAACAGCTGCTGGTGTTTATGACCACGAAGGAGATTCGGCTAGTAAATAACGTGTATCTAACTATGTTAAATAGGTCTAACAACATAATCAAGAACACTATTACATGCTAATATCGAACGAGAAGACAGTCCCAGAGCCGACTGAATGTGAACCTTCGAAATTGTGTACTCCGACTTGAAACCGCTGCTGGTGTTTTTCACCACGAAGGAGGTTCGGCTAGTAAATAACCTGTATCTAGCTTTGTTAAGTAGGTCTTAAAGCATAATCTTGAATTATAAACCAGGTCAATATCAGACGAGAAGACACTACCAAAGCCGAGTGAAAAAGAAACTTTGGATTTGTTTTCTCCACCTTGAAACCGCTGCTGGTGTTTTTGACCACGAAGCAGGTTCGGCTAGTAAATAACCTGTATAAATCTATGTTAAGTACGTCTCAAAGCATAATCTTGAATACTAAAACAGGTCAATATCGGACGAAAAGACACTACCACAGCCGACTGAAAAAGAAACTTTGAATTTCTTTTCTCCACCTTGAAACCGCTGCTGATGTTTTTGACCACAAAGCAAGTTCGGCTAGTAAATAAACTGGATCTAGCTATTTTAGGAACGTCGTCAAGCATAATCTGAAATACTAAAACAGGTCAATATCAAACGAGAAGACACTACCACAGCCGACTGAAAAAAAAAGTTTGAATTTCTTTTCTCCACCTTGAAACCGCTGCTGGTGTTTATGACCACGAAGGAGATTCGGCTAGTAAATAACGTGTATCTAACTATGTTAAATAGGTCTAACAGCATAATCAAGAACACTATTACATGCTAATATCGATCGAGAAGATAGTCCCAGAGTCGACTGAAGGTGTACCTTTGAAATTGTGTACTCCGACTTGAAACCGCTGCTGGTGTTTTTCACCACGAAGGAGGTTCGGCTAGTAAATAACCTGTATCTAGCTTTGTTAAGTAAGTCTTAACGCATAATCTTGAATACTAAACCTGGTCAATATCGGACGAGAAGACACTACCACAGCTGAGTGAAAAAGAAACTTTGGATTTGTTTTCTCCACCTTGAAACCGCTACTGGTGTTTTTGACCACGAAGCAGGTTTGGCTAGTAAATAACCTGTATAAATCTATGTTAAGAACGTCTCAAAGCATAATCTTGAATACTAAAACAGGTCAATATCGGACGAGAAGTCACTACCACAGCCGACTGAAAAAGAAACTTTGAATTTCTTTTCTCCACCTTGAAACCGCTGCTGGTGTTTATGACCACGAAGGAGATTCGGCAAGTAAACAACGTGTATCTAACTATGTTAAGTAGGTTTTACAACATGATCGAGAACACTATTACATGCTAATATCGAACGAGAAGACAGTCCCAGAGCCGACTTAATGTGAACCTTTGAAATTGTGTACTCCAACTTGAAACCGCTGCTGGTGTTTTTGACCACGAAGGAGGTTCGGCTAGTAAATAAACTGTATCTAGCTTTGTTAAGTAGGTCTTAAAGCATAATCTTGAATACTAAACCAGGTCAATATCGGACGAGAAGACACTACCAAAGCCGAGTGAAAAAGAAACTTTGGATTTGTTTTCTCCACCTTGAAACCGCTGCTGGTGTTTTTGACCACGAAGCAGGTTCGGCTAGTAAATAACCTGTATAAATCTATGTTAAGTACGTTTCAAAGCATAATCTTGAATACTAAAACAGGTCAATATCGGACTAGAAGACACTAACACAGCCGACTGAAAAATAAACTTTGATTCTTTTTTCTCCACCTTGCAACCGCTGCAGATGTTGTTGACCACATAGCAAGTTCGGCTAGTAAATAAAATGCATTTAGCTATGTTAGGAACGTCGTCAGGCATAATCTAAAATACTAAAACAGGTCAATATCGAACGAGAATACACTACCACAGCCGACTGAAAAATAAACTTTGAATTTGTTTTCTCCACCTTGAAACCGCTGCTGATGTTTTTGACCACAAAGCAAGTTTGGCTAGTAAATAAACTGGATCTAGCTATGTTAGGAACGTTGTCAAGCATAATCTGAAATACTTTAACAGGTCAATATCGAACGAGAAGACACTACCACAGCCGACTGAAAAAGAAACCTTGAATTTCTTTTCTCCACCTTGAAACCGCTGCTGGTGTTTATGACCACAAAGGAGATTCGGCTACTAAATAACGTGTATCTAACTTGAGACCTATAAGACATTCAAATTCACAGACACGGACATGACCCCAATAACCGCCAGAAAGAGAAAAAAACCAAAGAGAACGTTATTTAGCCCTAAAACGACAGACACAAATAACTCATTATTTGACCACAATAATGCGGACCCCATGCAAGAAGCTGAAAGGGACAAAACATCTAACGTACGACTTCCTAGTCCTGACAATATTGAAATACCAGCAGTAACACATACCTCCTTCGACAACAAAGATAAAGTGCACGAAATACAAAAAACACAAAACGAGATACACGGCGTTATAACGCAATTAAAATACAATAACACAGAAATGAAAGGCATTGGACTCTGTCAACATCACAGTACCGATAACACAGACAAAATTAATGTAGAAGATACCACAACTAAACAAATTGACCAAGACATAGAGGTTATCGAATCTGACAAAACACCAGACAGTAAAATTATAACGGAATTAGAATACAATAACACGGAAATGAAAGGCATTGTACAATATCAACATCGCAGCGACGATAACACAGACAAAATCAAGGAAGAGGATAACACAAATAAACAAATTGACCAAGACATAGGGGTTATCGAATCAGGAAAAACATCAGACAGTAAAAATGAATCAACAGAGGAGCAAAGTATTAGCAACACAAAGAAAGACAGAAAAGACTCACTTGACAGCCCACTCGATTCAGAAGCAACAAGACGACGAATTTTACTAATCGGAAATCAACAGGCAAGAGGCATCAGAAACGCTCTTCAAATACTGGTGGGACCCAAATACCTAGTCACAAGCTTCTGGAAACAAGGTGCAAGACTCAGTGACGTAACGACGGCAGAAAAAGCTGAAATCTCAAAACTTACCAAGAACGACTACGTTGTACTAATGGGTGGTATCAATGAAGCTGATCCATTCCAGTTCACATCGAGCTTAATAGTGTGGCTACAATCAAACAAAGATGTTAACGTAATCGTTTGCGAAATACCATACAATAACAAACTACAAGAACGCAAACTTAATTATGAGCTTAGATTTATATGTAGCAAGAACAAATATGTATCCTTCTTGAATATGGATTACGACAAATCTCTCCCGAGGGGACTTCATTTCACGAGAGTCTTGAGTAGGCAGCTACTGAGAAGACTACTGCATCTTGAGTACGCCACACAAATAACTACATACAAACACTCAGTAGCTTCTTACGAAACCCACACACATGGCAAGCAAATGCACGATAAATACGTGCAAACAGAACAACCTCAGACTGACACAATTTTGAACACAATTGATGTTGGCACAATTACTGACATAACTAATAATAATGATGATTGCGATAGATTATTTAATATTAACGATAGTAATAATTACTTAATTAATGCGAATAATGACTTAAATGAGATAAATAATGATTTGAATAGAATTGACATAAGTACAAACACGAACAATAATAATCTTTTTCGTGTATAAGAACATAAATATTCTGCACCAAAACATAAATGGGTTAATTAACAAGTCTGATTATCTTACAGTGCAATTAGATGAATTGAAAAGTATACATAGTCAGATAGATGTGATATGTATCACCGAGCATAATATGATACCGGCGGACACTTCTCAAATAAATATACCTAACTATATCTTGGCCGCACACTTCAGTAGGAAAAAAAGAAATGGAGGGTCTTGTATTATTATAAGTAAATTTTACAAATTCAGAGAAATCAAAGATATCCAGAAATGCAGTCTACCTAATATTGTCGAATGTTGTGGAATAGAAATAATAGAACATGGCATTATAATTATATCTATGTACAGGGTTCCTAGCAAAAAAAAGAGAAAGGAATGTTTGGATAGGTCTTTTGAAACACTAGACATAGTTCTGAGTCAAACATGTTATAGAAACAAGAAGGTTATAGTGGCGGGGGACTTTAACATTGACACGTTAATAAACTCTTATGCTGCGAACACTTTTATACAACTCCTATCAGCTTACAATCTAAAACTACAGTTTAAAGAACCAACTCGTCCAGGCAGTGGAACGTGCTTAGATAATTTTGCCCACAACGTGCAAAAAAGTGTAGGTCAAGTCATAGAACTTGCAATGTCAGACCACTCTGCACAGATCCTCAGATGCCCAGTCAAAAAAAGTTGTCTCCTCCAACACTATTTCATCAAAAGAAGAGACTATAGTGATGAAAACCTACATAAATTTGTAACCTGTATAACTCAACTTGGCTTTTCTGAGGCATTTGAATGTAATGATCCTGATGAAGCCTTTAACTTATTTCACGATATCTTCGTGTTATTTTATGACCTTTGCTTCCCTGTTCAAAAGAGGAAAAAACATATCCTCGTTAAATCTAAGTGGATTACTAAGGGCGTCAAACGTTGTTGCAAAAGAAAACGTGAACTATTATGGATATATAGACTCAACCCAACTGCTGATAATAAAAATAAATTCAAACAGTACACAAAACGATTAAAACGAGTCATCAACCTAACACAAAAGTCCCAAAATGATTACCTCATCAAAACGTCAAATAATAAATGTAAGGCAACATGGAGTGTAATTAATAAAGCCAAAAATAATATACCACAAAACAACATAACGATAATACAAAGCAATGGAGTAGCGATAAAAGAACCTCAACAAATAGCACAAGCCTTTAATAATCATTTCATTGACCAAGTCCAACCAAATACTAACACTACTAAAACAGGTAAACTAACTATGACATTACTAAATAATTCTATATTTCTGACTCCCACATCTCCCCTTGACATTCTTAAATATATAAAAGCCCTTAAGAACACCAACAGTACTGGTGACGATGGTATAGCCACAAAGATTATCAAAGCTGTGAGTAGTAGTATTGCACCGATTCTCTCTCATTTGACTAACTTATGCTTACAACACGGAACCTTTCCTGATCGCCTCAAGACTTCCATAGTAAAACCAGTATTTAAAAAAGACGATAGGGAAGATATCAACTGCTATAGACCCATAGCACTGATACCAATATTCTCCAAAATAGTTGAGAAGGCGATTTATGACAGGCTATACAAATTCTTTGAAAAACATAAATTATTGGTAGATGAACAAAAGGGTTTCAGGAAAAGTAAAAATATCAACATGGCAATATACGACTTTTTAAGTAAAATCATGACGAATGTTGATAATGATAAACCAGTCACGTCCCTATTTATGGACCTAACCAAGGCTTTTGATTATGTGGACCACAATTTACTCTTAGATAAACTATATGCATATGGTATTCGGGGTAACGCACATGATCTTATCAAATCTTATTTAAGTAATAGGAAACAATTGACTCAAATCACACAAATATGCACTGAATCAAAAATGGAATTGACGTATCCATCTGACACTAGGGACATAAATTGTGGTGTTCCACAAGGAAGTGTTTTGGGTCCATTGTTGTTTCTTGTATACATCAATGACATTCCAAAATGTGTGAATCATCCCATGGTACTTTTAGCTGATGATAGCACCGTTACATTTATAGGACATAATCTAAATACATATGAAAGTGACATTAATAATTCTCTAATAAGTATAATTGACTGGCTTAGTAACAATAATCTTCTAATTAATATTAACAAAACAAAATTAATGAAATTTAAGAATGGACATAAAAAACAACTGACATTAAACATTAACTATGAGGGTAGACAAATAGAAGAGACTGAGACTACGAAATTCTTAGGACTTCACATTGACAACAACATGTCATGGAATACACACATAGACTTACTGGGCAATAAACTAAGTAAATTTTCATATTCTCTATATATGCTTTCTAAACAGGTCAACAGGGACGCTGTTTTAACGGCATATTATGGATTTGTCGAGTCATCATTACGTTATGGCATAATGTTCTGGGGAAATGCCACAAAAAAAGATGTTATATTTAAAGCACAAAAGAAATGTGTACGTGCAATATGTAAACTTATTAGTACAGATACCTGTAAGGACCATTTTATTAATCTTAAGATCTTAACAGTACCATCGCTATACATATTTGAAACGGCAGTGTTTGTGAAATCCAATCTCCATCTTTTTAATTTCATGAAGGGCAAACGCATTCAAGACAAACTGAGCGCTAAGCCACGAAAAACTGCTTACTATGATAAAAGTACATTTGGCATGACCACCAGAATATACAATAAACTACCGAAGACATTAAGAGCTACTAACAATATAAATATCTTTAAATGTAATCTTAAAAAAATACTTATTGTAAAGGCATACTACACCATCAATGATTTTCTTTCTGACATTTTATGAAGCTTGACATTATTCATTAATAACTTTTAATTTTGTGTGTGCATGCATGTGTTCTGTATTATTTAAGTCTAATTTTAGAATTCAAAACAAATGTTTGAACGCCTCACGGCAGATCATAGTGATACACTTGCCTGTTATATTACAACCATCCTACAAACCTATGCTTCACCAAACAATAAATATCTTTATCTTTATCTTTATCTTTATCTTTAACTATGTTAAGTAGGTCTTACAGCATAATCGAGAACACTATTACATGCTAATATCGAACGAGAAGACAGTACCAGAGCCGACTGAATGTGAAACTTTGAATTTGTGTACTCCACCTTGAAACCGCTGCTGGTGATTTTGACCACGATGGAGGTTCGGCTAGTAAATAAGCTGTGTCTTGCTAGGTTATATAGGTCTTAACGCATTTTGCCAGAGGCAATTATGAGGGGAGTAACATCTTCGGGAGTAAAGTAAAAGGCTTGAGATGCGCGCAAATACCAGACTTAACTAGACTAATTTATTATAGGAAATCCTAGCTTATATACTAGGTTGGTACATGTTATTGATGACGTGCATAAGACATAGTACGTGATGAGATATTTCCGCATATCTGTGGCGGGCGTACGTGCCGGCACAGATACTCCCCCCTTTAGGGAAAATAAATAAATGAATGTACTTATAACAATGAACAAAAATCTAATTAGAATCAAACAATAACCTTAAATGAATCGAATTAACTTTAGAAATGTGTATACCATAACAAACTTATATCAACTGCAATAATAACTAGTAGTATTTTAATAAACATAAAACCAGATCTTAATTGTGCATACTTTAACTTAATCTATTTTTATATCTAAGGGAAGTTATTGTTAAATAAAACTAGATAGTAATAGCGCATACTTCAACTTAAAAGTAAATCTTACACGAATTAGGAAAATAAATGAACTACGGTTATGTGAATTCTACATAAGTTTAAAGAATAACATAATATTTACCTACAGGCGAGTCTTGTGTCTGGCCGCACACTACATAAAATAAACTAAAAACTGGAAAACAGAAAAACACTAGGAAAATGGGGCTTCGCGGTTAGTAAACTAACCTAACCTATAACTGGAAAAGATCCGCAGGAGAGTCGTCTGATGCTGTAGCCGCATATGTTTTTCAGGAATCGATGAGTCAATTTACATCGCACGTCGTTGAAGTTGTAATCACTGTTTGTTTATAATTGCGACCGTACCTACAAAAGGATGATTGTGCTGAATCAGCGTCAGCATTAAATCTGTAACCTTGGCTGTAGGCAGTCAATGATCTCGTACGTCATATGTACGTGCGTGCTCTTCACTCTTGAGTGAATATTAAGTTGTCGATTGATGAAATTTGTGTGCCTAAAAACCTTGGGATTTGGCAACATAGGGCACATCTTGTACACCAATCGTTTATATATAAATATATATCTCTCTCTCTCTTCAGTGATTTGATTATTCTTCGTGCGATGTTCTTCCTGGATGATTTCAATATTCGTTGAATTGGGTATATCGATAATGTTTCAATACTCTTCTGGGGGCTGGAACGGCTTCCTATGTCTTGAACTTGAAAAAAAAACTGCTTGCTGTGAATGAATTTGCCGACTCGTTCGTTTCTGCTGGTGCGAGCTCCATTTTGATAAATCAGCAGTCGGCTGACTATCGGTTCATTATTCTTGCGGTATCTTGAGTTCGATGCGGGAAATCTTCAGTTGAAATCTTTTGGCTTCTGGTCTGTCATGGCTTGCTTGATGTCGTCTTGGTTTGGGTGGGGTCTTGATTATGGATTTCTGCAGCGTGGTTTGAAATAGGTATGCAGAATTCGGGGCTCGGCGATCTTGGACGAAGTGCTTCTTGCTTGTACTTCTAAGCTGGCAGCACACGGAGTTTTCTTCGCGGCTGGGTCCATGCTGCTATTACCGAAGGTTGCTGATGTTCAAAAGTCGGGTCACCACTTTGCCAGAGGCAATTATGAGGGGAGTAACATCTTCGGGAGTAAAGTAAAAGGCTTGAGATTCGCGCAGATACCAGACTTAACTAGACTAATTTATTATAGGAAATCCTAGCTTATATACTAGGTTGGTACATGTTATTGATGACGTGCATAAGACATAGTACGTGATGAGATATTTCCGCATATCTGTGGTGGGCGTACGTGCCGGCACACGCATAATCTAGAATACATTTGAATACCAATATCGGACTAGAAGACCACAAGTACCACAGCCAACTATCTATATTGAATATTGTGAGTATTATGTCGTCATTTTAGGGTACATGGTTCATTAAGGAAGTATGAGTTTCATCGACAGGCACTAGACACCATTTATATTGCCTTAAACCTATCATAAAGGCCCTTAGTGTTATATGAAAAAGTACCTCCTTAATTTGGTCAGATTATATTGGCTGCTAACTTTTGGCTGCCAACTTCACACCGGTTCGGAACACTAGGTACAGCGTTCATGAATACGTATCATACATGAATAAAAGCGGGGAATATGGCGACACAGTAAACTGACTAACAATCTCCGTATCCTCTATGATTATCTGGGGCTTTAAAAAGTAGATACAATCTTCTACCGTGCATCGTAGGAGTCGATTAAAGAAACAATGGTCTTGAAGTCCTGTTAGGCTGAGATTCATTAAAGAAACCTGTCACTAATAATGATTATATTTTTCCTACCCACCCTACCCACTGGCATTTGGGATCCTTATCTGGCCCTGCTACTTTATCCCATAAATCGGAATACACCCATAACTTGTGTTCTATGTATATGTCCCAGCTGAACGAGTCCCTAAACCAGAGCCTGGATCGCCTGCGTTCGTGGGACTCGCAGCAGGACCAGCTGGAGGGCACGCTGAAGATGGTGCAGAACGCCACCACGGAGTACAACCTGCTGCTTTACCTGTTGCTGAAACAGCACCGATGCCTGGCGCCGCCTGCCCCCGCGCCGCCGCCGCCGCCAGACAACCGCGTATACGACAAGCAGCCGACGGCGTACAACCTTGAAGACGATGACTAGTCCGCGGGTCTGTGCTTCCTGCAAGCTCTGCCTACTAGTCGCTATTGACAAGCCATGTTTTCGGATCGCTATCTTAAATTATATAGTAGGCACGTGACGTGATGGGCTTACGTATGCGTATTTGACGCGTTATTGCTAATAACTTTCCACCTGGAGTGCTTATAAACGAAAAAATGTTTATGTAAGTACATATTTTGATAGCTCTTTATACCTATTTCACAGTGCGACCACTTTGATGTTCGCGAAGGAAAACTTGTTAATTTTGATGAGGTTATCGTTCCCCAAAATTAGCAGAGTAGAGGCGCAAGCCGCGCTTGTTGAGGACTAGTGACCTTTAAAGGTTAATGTGCGATCAAAAGCCCTGCAAACGTGCTGCCAAGTTCAACAGACTTCCAGTGTAGGTGGCCCCCTGTGTGGTCCTAATGAAGCTGTCAAAACTTGTAGCCCACTAACGACGACTATATTAAATCGGGCCATTAGCATGCCAACAGTTTGCCAACAGGCAACGTTTGGAGCCCACATCCTGAGAATATCTTGAACGAATCGACTGTAGACGTAAGTTGTATTGTTGTAGGTCGGTGTGCGTTAAATTAATTTATTATCTTTTTTTTAAATACAATATTTTATTGGTTTCGCTGTTGTTTCTCTACTCGTCTCTAGGTTTTAAACATCATTTTCCGATGCGATGCATCGCTATTAATATTTACCTAAGTACATATATTTACTCCGTACGCAGAGGTTAAAGCAATCTTCAGATAAAATACAATAATAGAATACGAATGAATGAAGTAGGTCCCTACTTACTGAAAAAACCCTGCTTCTCCCTGTTCGTGCCAAAGTGAGGGAAGTGAGTTCAACCTATCGATCCCTACTGCTACTTTCTTTGGTAAAGTTTTCTACGAGTTTAAATGTAAGTACCTATTCGAGATTCCCAAAACTTTGCGGAATGAATAAACCGGCACTTCCTAACCTTACACTCATTCTCTCTCCACAATTCTTAACAACTACCCCTAATGTAGGTACTAAAAATGTGTGCTAAAAGTTAAACGGCACTTTTCTCTTTATTGTAATTATGTAAGTAGAGACAATCGTATCGTTAGTTTAACAATTAATTTGGCCTTCAAATGTACATCTGTTTTTTACAATGGAAATGCCTGTGTCTACTGAATGTTTTATCATAGAATCAAAGAATAATAATAATAATACCTCGGACACTATTTACACACATTGATCTAGCCCCAAACTAGGATTCCCTGTATCTTGGGTACTAGACAACGATACACATACTTATATTGATAAATATTATACTTACATAGATAAACAACCATGACTAGGGTACAAACATCCGTTCCCATCGAACAAATATTTGCCCCCACCGGATCTCGAACCCGGGACCCTTGGCTTCGTATGCAGGGTCACTGCCGACTCGGCCATTCGGGTCGTCTGAAATATAAAGAAATATTGTTAAGTGATATTTAA
Organism: Argyresthia goedartella; assembly: GCA_949825045.1. Taxonomy (NCBI): domain Eukaryota; kingdom Metazoa; phylum Arthropoda; class Insecta; order Lepidoptera; family Argyresthiidae; genus Argyresthia; species Argyresthia goedartella. The sequence continues at coordinate 1,294,208 of OX463827.1, read as the reverse complement.
TATAAATTTACAGTCGTCGGGAATATCTTTTAACATACAATATACATAGGTATGTATTCTGGTATCAAAAAACATTAGCCAAGTTTCCGCCTGATTGTGTCTCCCAAAATCGACTACTTAGATTATGCAGACAGTTCGCATCTGATAAGAACCATCACGGGTCCCTGCGGCATGCGAAGCGGCTCATAGTCGAAATATCTGATATTGGACAGACTGGCTCATGGCTGGACTCCAACTCGGCACGTGACCCGCAGACCGAACAACTGATTATATTATTGACGACAAATCCCCCAATTCAAAGAACCTTTCACCTGTTTAGCTCTACCAAGCAAATATACACCGTTTACCTAAAGAACGGAGAGTTGGTAGGTATCGGCAGCACCAGTAGTGTGGTAGCGCGCCGGAGCCATAAGGTCAAAGGTTGCGTTGAAAGTTCTTGTTTAACAAATTCCCGGCGTGTTTCTCGGTTTGTACTTTGTAAGTAGCACTATAACTTTTTATTAGAAGCTTCACGCTGACGACCCGCCGTAAAGTTGGGACTTCAATAGGCTTGTTTATTCTCGACAATTTGATGAACCTGTTTTAGTTAAGGTTAGATATAGGGTTTGATGACTGTTTCGTTGGGCAGGAGAAGGGAAGATACTTACTTTGCTAATCGAATCCAGGTTTTCCCCTCGATAGAATATCATTGATTCATCTGGCTACCGATAGACCCACACTCCTTTCTCCTTCTGGCCAGAACTGGCCGGTCATGGATCTACATCACCTGCCATCATCTCGCCTACCCAAGTGTCCTGTCCACTTCCATAAATTGTCTGAAATAAATGATATTATTATTATATTATTATTATAGGTAATCTACCTGTTTTACATTTGTACGAATACGTGTTTGTGCAAGGACCGGAGATCGAAATCGCGAGCCGTGACGCGATCGATCGGCGCATTGCGTTTGATCTCATAATCAGATAGTGATGATTTACAGCAAGCTCAAACTGCGGCCATTGTACGGTTTGTACAATCCCACAATACTGCGCTGAAATTATAGACTCTACTGCGCGGAGTTACGGCCTGGTAGTGCAACGGCGCGGCTTTTGTTCGACTGTACGTACATTGCTGTACATTGTCGGTGCTGATTATCCGATCCTTTGTCCAACCTAAAATTAATCAGGGGAAAATGGGAGGCCGACGCCAATTAGTTGTTAATCGATCGATGCGGACAAAATTATGTTTTGTATTATGTACGGCGGCCATTTTGTCAGATACGTACTCGAAGTATGCGCTACGTATGCTAGTAAGGCGGTAGGGGGTGGGGGAGTGTGTTTTCATCTTGATGCGCATAACAGATATGACTAGTAGCTCTGTGAGCTGTGTCGCTTGCGAGGTCTTGCAAGCGACACAGTTTTTTTTTTAATAATTTTCAATCCCACACCTCCGACCCCTTCAAGTTCATCGGATGAACAAGTATAATCTTAATAGAAACCAGTAATAAATAACAAATAACCCGACTGCATTTTCTTTCAATACCACATACCTACAAACTAAAAACTTGGTTACATAAATGGAGTATGAAAGTAGCCGCACCAATAACTTTGTAAACTACATTTGTGATCCAGAATGTGTATTTCCCTTGCCAATACAGCAACAAATAATGAACTACCTATAAAAGATACTTAATTAGGATTAACGATTCAATATTAATTGTGTTCGTCGCATGTAATAGACCCGGAGGCTCATCTGAAAGTTGAAACCGATTTAGACCAGCTCGGTTTCAATAACTGCTTTCCATTGAGTCGACCGACCCCGCCGCCGCCGCATTCTTGATTTTATAAATGAGAGATCCAACTTATTGACTTTACACTAAAATTGTTTAAATGTCACTGAACTGACAAAAAATACTTAAAATTATCGAATCTGCTCTAAAATGATACTTTAAAACATAAACATATACATACCGGCACATAATTTTCTTCTGGCCCCACACTAGGATTCTAGGATACCCTGTATCGTGTGAATCAGAAACAGCGACGTCACAAACATAAACATCCAAACATTTATATACATATAAGGATACGGCATCCCGTACTGAACTCCATATTGTTTTGAGGTTAAGAAAATGGCGCCTCTATCGGAATTTGTCGGAACCAAGTCGTTACGAAAAATTGTAACGGCGTCAAAACGTTACGATCCGTAAATCAGGGGTGACTTGAATTCAGGGTGAATAGTCACAAATTCAGGAAAGTTGATCTACGGATAACTCTCAAATACTTGAGATCTTCTTATAGGTGATCAAGAAAAAATATAGATAAAATTACATCACTGTTCATTGAATCAAAAGTTGAAACATAATTAATTAACCCACTTAGATAGGTACATTAATTGTCATCATAATCATTTCCAACCTGGATAAGGTGGCCACTCATGGTCAACTTAACTCACCTTTTTCTTTTCACGACCTCATTTACGTCTCATATAAAATTAGGTCCCCTAAGTGCAGAACCAAATTTATTGAAACTCGCAGCTTCAAAGCCATCAACCTGGATTCCCTCAAGTCTGATGTTTCACTGGTCGATTGGTCCCCTGTCATCTTGAGCGAGAGCGTTGATGACAAAATTCACAGCTTCAACACAATTGTCCCGGGACTTTACGACAAACATGCTCCCATTAAAAAAGTTAGAGTGAAGCACCTGCCTGCTCCCTGGCTAAACGATGATATCAAGCGACTTATGACCAAGAGAGATCGGGCTAAGTGCAGGTACAAAAAGGATCCGACAGATGACAATTTTCTGACCTACAAATCGCTTCGAAATCGTTGCAATCGTCTCTGTCGCGACGCCAAACGCCGCCACATCTTTGAGTGTATCGAAAGGTACACTCCTGCTCAGGAGTGTTAATTTCTCAGGACACTTGGTATTGGCAAGTCCCAGGCCCAGGACACGCATTCAGGTAATGTCGATCTCAACGCTCTTAATCAATTTCTCTCCGCACCGCCCGTTGTGATGGACTCTACTGTCAAGCAAGCCACTCTTCGGAGCCTGCGCTCTAGGTCACTTCCCAATACCACTCCCTTCAACTTGGGAGTTGACACAGTTAAAAGGGCATTGTTGGCGATTAGCTCCAAAGCAGTCGGACATGACAACATCTGCCTAAAAATGATCTTCACTATCCTAGATGACCTGCTTCCGGCCATAACGCACATTTTCCTCCTTCTCTACTGCTTGGAAACATGCACTAGTTATCCCTCTCCCTAAATCATACAATCCCACCTGCTTCAAAGAATATCGCCCGATTTCCATCTTGCCGATCCTATCAAAAGTCCTCGAATCCATTGTCCATACCCAGCTCTCCCAATATCTATCCTCTAACAACCTATTAAATCCTTTACAATCAGGCTTCAGACCGGGTCACAGCACAGTTACGGCTCTACTTAAAGTGACGGATGATATTCAGGTTGCCATGGATCAGAAGCAGCTTTCGGTGCTTACCCTGCTCGACTTCAGCAGTGCCTTTAACTTTGTTGACTTTGACATTCTCGTTGAACTTCTCAAATCTCTTAATCTCTCTTCCCATTCTGTCAGCTGGTTCGACTCATACCTTCGTGACCGTAAACAGCGTATCAAATCGGAAACGACTTGCACGGATTGGTGTGACCTCACCTCCGTTGTCCCCCAAGGTGGCATTCTCTCTCCTCTTCTATTTTCTATATTTATTAACTCCATCTCCGATGCTCTCACATCTTCTTTATGCGGATGACTTACAAATCTATCGCCACTTCTCTCCCGATAATGTAAACTCCGCTGTGGAGGCGTTAAACGCTGACTTAGAGGGTATTAGAGGATGGGCCTCGTCATTTGGGCTACTGGTTAACCCAAACAAGTCCCAGGCCATGATTATAGGTACCAGACACTCACTATGTTTGTTGAAGCAACAGTCTGTCCCTCCTGTATCTTATAACGGTACCGTAATCATGAATAGCGACACAGCGAAAAACCTGGGTGTTGTTTTCGATAACCAGTTAACCTGGTCAACGCATATCAGCGAGGTCAGCAGGCGAGTTTACGCTACCTTTCACTCTCTCAGGAGACTTCAGAACTTTCTTCCTCGTCAGACCAAAATTATTCTCGCCCAGTCTCTTTTACTTCCCCTCATTGACTATGCTGATGTTTGCTGGGCAAGCGCAAATGAAGAGCAACTGAACAAACTCGAACGACTTCAAAACCTCGGGATTCGGTTCATCTTCGGACTGCGAAAATATGATCACGTTTCTCAACATCGCAGGGAGTTGAATTGGCTTCCGATTCGTCTTCGACGGGACTCTCATATCCTATGCCTGCTCTACAATATTTTGTGGAACCCTCGGTACCCTAACTTCCTGCGTGATCGCTTCGAATTTCTTTCTTCCTGCAGGCCTCGGAGAACTCACATGGCTACTATGCTTAAAGCCCCACAACGCTCCACTGCAACCTACGAGCACGGGTTTAGAATCCGCGCTATACGGCTGTGGAATGAACTTCCCTGCACCATCAGGGACAGTCCATCACTGAATATCTTTAAGAACCGACTAAAGAAGCACTATCTTTCACTTTCTATTTAGCTATATAATGTATTAGTATTAGTATATTTGTAGGGTATTTATTGATATGCTGTATTTATGTAACTATATTTCTTAGCAATAGGGTTTTATGTATGTGTAATATGTATTATATTAGAATATAGTCTTAATTGTACGCGCAATTCTTTCCCTTACCTATCATCTCCGTCTCCTATCCAACATGGTTTGCTGGAAGAAATCTCTTATTTAGAGATAAGCTCGCCTTTGAACACTTCTTTTATATCATAAGCTATTTTTACAGTCATGTGAGTGCAATAAAGAAAAGAATTACGAATTAATTGTCATTGCCGTTAAACTATGAAAGCTCGCAGATAGAGATTAGTAGAGTGACTAGGAGGGTCTTGATTTCAAAATAAAAGTAATCATAGAAAAAAGTATATTTGATAAAAGTAATCATAGAAAAGAGTATATTTGATTTCATGTACCTAATTACGACTTGTACGTGACCGCCACCAATTACTGAGGTAGAAAAATTGGTACCTGATCCACCGATTAAGTGTATAATTAAAAATTACTTAAAAGGTTACCATCTTCCTCGTTTCTACTTTTGCTCTATTCATTTTATTTGAAAACCGATAACGAGGCGGCTGTGAAAGTAAAACTATTATTTTTCCTAAGGTTATGTTTAGGTAATAAGCTGCACTCAAAGAACCGACATTAACACCTACCAAATCCTGTAAAATAAGACATCGATTTATAATACTAAAAGAACGTCGCTACAAAGTAACGACAGTCGGATGATAGATTTTCCTTACGGGGATTTATCGAAAACAATATTTATAAGTTTGTTCTATTTGCAGCCAATAATAATTGTAAATTATATTACTAAGTTATGATAAGTCACTCCTTGTTTTTTTCTATTGTGCCTCCCGCATGATTGCTAGCAGTAAACAACGCAGGACACCATTTTATTCAGTCATACGTACACGTCTATCCGATGTCACAGTCTGCGCGCGACTGAGAGAGGTTCGTGCGTGCTCACAACCAGTATGGGCACCATCTAAACGGCGACACTTTTGAGTGCCTGGTAACGGGTCCCCTATATTCAAGTCTCTGCATCCAAGACATGGGTTTTTTTCTGTATCCCCAGCCGGAGATCGAACCCGGGACCTCTCGCACGGTAGGCTGAGCCACAACCGCAGCGCCACAGAGCTCGTTAATTTAAGAGAATCGGTTGAGAAATGTGACCTATACCTGGAGGAGAGCGGCCGGACAGAAATCCGCATTTCTGCCCGATCTGAACGGAGACGCTGGGCTCGGTCAAATAACGAAGCCGAAGTCCCGACGGGTCATGGTGCCTCGGCTCACATGATACTTGCCTGCTCTCGTCACGAACATAAAGGTCTGTCTGGTTAATGTATACTTCAACAATCAATCAATAGCTACGTATCATAGCGGTTTGGAGCTGAGTGTGTGTATCAGGGCAGCGGTAACTTTTCCACTTTTCGTATTTAGTCGGCTTCTATTATTTGTACAAGCGCGAGTGTAGTAAAATGTTATGTAGTTATGTCATTAGATAGGGCTCCTTTCGTATGTATTCGAAAGAGTTCTAGGGCGTGTATGTGTCACCGTAGGATAGTTAAACCGGTATTTGATAAACTAACGCGTTAGTCGATCAACTATCGGCAGATTGTAAACCAGACCAACAGGGTTTAGAATTTAAGTTTCTTTTGTTCTTACCTGTCAACCTAACACTAAGACTATTCGGGGGCTTCGCTGCGCTCGCCCCCTCTAGTCTTTCCCCTAAGCTACCGCAGTGTTTGCCCTGCTATTTAGTTTGCAATTCAAATATAAATCAGTTTACTAATTAACGGTTTTAACCGTTAGTTTATGAACTAACGCGTCATATAGTAAGCAGTACGCTACAGTTTACTATCTTTCGATAGTCGACTAACTAACGAGAGAAAAAACGTTAGTTTATCAACTAACGGTTTTGAGAGTCTTACGGTTACTCACGCCTAGGACTCTTTCTTTTCGTATACATATAACAATTTAAAATGTTCCTACAATTCCTGCTGACACCACAGAAATCCTCACATTTCCTGAAAGTAAGGTGTTTCCATATTCTTGTTAAACAAGAATGTATGGTACGGTAGGTTTTATGTAACGAGTCCTGCCTGCCTGCGAGCGGTACGCAAGCAAAATGTGCCGCATAATTCTCAACACATTAATTATTTTGAAATACAACCTCAAAGCAACAGGAAAATGCATCATCTTTTAACGATAAAATAGTGACTTTTTACAAATAACCTAACTAAAAAGAATATCCCTCGTAAAATACGTTCACGAAAAATAAACTCGAGATTAATATAATCAGAACAGAGCGCAGTTGGTCAGGAGTTCGCTAACAAGAGGCAAGAGGAAAGAAATAATAAGGAGGAAACGTTAAATTTCTCTCGACGGAGAATTTCCGCGCCCGAGTAATGTGGAATATAAATTAGAGCAGGCGCGAGTCCCTGAAAAGGATATGATTTAGTAGCCATTGCACCACCACCGCCGCCGCCGCCACCACTGCGGACGCCGCGCCGCCCGCCCCGGCGCTGCCGCGAGATCGCCCATTCCCGCTGAGAATAATGGAAATTTTATCGTTTTCACAAAAGAGAATAACCGATCGGCCGCCCGCGACGAGTGCTCTCTCTGGCCATTCTGTCTGTTATTTTTAGGGGAGAATTGAAAGATGCTTTGTGTCGAACAAACAGAGAACTTTCTGCCTGAACGTAGAGATTCCCCAGTTGCGAATTAACACGTCATTCTGCTGGGTCCCTTCCGGTGCGGGTAGCAGGCACATTGTTCACACGATAGTTCTGTAGCATTTCAGCGCGGTTTTTTTAGCAGCCGGAGCTCGAAGTCAACAATGGCTGACAGAAAAACTTTCAGCACAATAACAAATTGTATGCACATTGTGTTGAGACATCCGCCTCCATCGAGCCAGTTACCGTGTTTGTTTGGGTTTATTGTGAGCTGTAAAAGCTTGTATCGTAAGAAAACTCACCGGTTTCTGAAATCGTAGCATTATTCGTTTGCAGTTTTGCTTTCTCATGTCTGTTAGTGGGCGAGCCTCGCCGCAGTCGCAATGATTCAGCTCGTCTAAATAAATCGTTTACGTTTCAAGAGCGGCGACTGCTGCGCCGGAGAGCTGTATTTTTCCGGTCGGAATTTCGAGTCCGTCTGTTTTCACAGTGAAATGTAGCTGCGGGTAGCTGAGGGGGGAATTGGGGGAGGCAGACAACAGAGTAGTGTAGAAGCAAACAGTAGGAGATGAGTCCGCGGGCGAGCACACACGCAGCTAGATATTGAACTCTCTATAAAAAATGTAACCTTTTAAGAAGTGGACCAATCGAATACAGACGCGGATGTAATTAGCGGCTAGATACCGTTAACGGTAATGTTGCAGCTGTATAATGTTTCCTACTATAACTATATATATATAGATATATAACTATAAATTGCCGCCTGTTTACAAATCGCGTGGATAGCTAGATGACAGCTATCCACGCCCCGAGTCCTCTGAAATGCCGACCAAAAAACAGAGGTCTTTGTCGGAGTACAAATAAGTTCTTCGATAAGTAGGCAGATAATATCACCACGTGGAGGCATTACTCGGGAGACAAATAGCCAGGCTTCCAGGCGGGGGCGGGGCGCGGGGCGCGGGGCGCGGGAGGCGGCGGCGGCGGGTCGCTGACGACATTCCGTATTCCGGCGCGGTCGTTTCGTCAATGGCGCTCTTATCCCGGCTTGTTTCAAACAGAAATGTGCGCGAATTTTCCGTAAAACTTGTAGTATCTCTAATAAATTATTATATCTACGAGTAGGAAAACTTGTCGGTATTCTCGTGAAGTATTTTATTCGCAGCGCATATTTACGTAACTCAATAACTTAAGTTTTACTCGGAATTGCTTTGCTCCGATGCGCTACAAGAAACTAGATAAAATGAAACTGTCGCTCAATGTAAATATGTGTTTGCTTCAGCAGATATTTACATGTAACTCGATTATAGGATGGCAACACTGCTTTTATTTTGTTCATAGATCTGTGAGATTAGACTTCCAGAAGTCAATAGTCAAAGTACTTTATTACTGTAGATATTTACATATACTTAGCAGACGTCATTTTTTGCCTCTTCTCTACATTGGACCACTGTGGGAGTGGAAGGGCGTAGAAACTCTCACAGATTGATTTTTAGATCTCTTTTAAAAATAGGTTGTGCTTCACTAATATAAATATGAAAAAAATAATTGTTATGAACCTATGATTAATAAGCAGGAATAAATAATTACAAAATTATTAACAGCAAGGTCTGTGTTGAGCCATATTAACCCTAAACAGTCCTGTCATTTAAGTAATCTTGAACATTGTAATATCCCTTTTTCGACAAAGTCGCTTTAACATGCTTTTTAAATTTCTCAAATGGCAATTTCAAAATCTTCAGAGGTATCTTATTGTAGTAGAGAATGCACTGACCCTTGAAATAATTGCTAACCTTCGCGAGTCTTGATCGGGGTGCACATAGTCTGTGATTATTTCTTAGGTTAACATTACAGCTATCGCTAAGTTTAGAAAATGTTGTAAGGTTCTTGCGTACATACATTATATTTTCGAAAATAATTTGACTAGCTACTGTTAGTATGTCAATTTCTTTAAAAAGCTCTCTTAAGGAGTCTGTTCGGTTTAAATTATAAATTGCTCGAATAGCTCATTTCTGAAAAATATAAATAGTTTGATTATCCGCTGCTTTCCCCCACAACAAGATACCATAGGACATCACACTATGAAAGTAACTAAAATATACTAGCCTAGATGTAACCACATCCGTGCTTTGTCTGATGTTCCTAACAGCGTAAGCCGCAGAACTTAATTTACCAGCCAATTTATCTATGTGGGGTCCCTACTGCAATTTGCTATCAATGGTTATTCCAAGAAACTTCGTATCATTTACTAATTCTAACGTGCTGTTGTCTAACACTAAACTGGTCTCAACTTGCCTGACATTTGGAAGTGAGAATTTGATACACTTGGTTTTACCAGCGTTTAACAATAAATTATTAACTGTGAACCAATTCAAGGTTAAAGACAATACACCATTAACATCATACTAGTACTAGACAACGATACACATACTTATATAGATAAATGTTATACTTAGATAGATAAACAACCATGACTAGGGTACAAACATCCGTTCTGATCAAACAAATATTGGCCCCCACCGGGACTCGAACCCGGGACCCTTGGCTTCATAGGCAGGGTCACTGCCGACTCAGCCATTCGGGTCGTTTTAATAACCTGCACAATAACCTGACAGCACATAGATATTAAATAAGCTATAACTTAAATAACTCTACTTTTATATAAGCTATACCTACGTAACTCTCTATATACTTGTAACTCTACTTGTATCTCGTGGTTAATTTTGCCACGTTGCGGCAGCGGTGTCGGGGGTCCCCCGGCGCCGGTGTCGGAGCTGGGTGTCGTGGGAGCAGCTATTAGAATGCCCGGTCTTGTTTATTCTCACCTCGCCGCCTGTGGAACGGTGTCGGGGGTCCCCCGGCGCCGGTGTCGGAGCTGGGTGTCGTGGGAGCAGCTATTAGAATGCCCGGTCTTGTTTATTCTCACCTCGCCGCCTGTGGAACGGTGTCGGGGGTCCCCCGGCGCCGGTGTCGGAGCTGGGTGTTGTGGGAGCAGCTATTAGAATGCCCGGTCTTGTTTATTCTCACCTCGCCGCCTGTGGAACGGTGTCGGGGGTCCCCCGGCGCCGGTGTCGGAGCTGGGTGTTGTGGGAGCAGCTATTAGAATGCCCGTTCTTGTTTATTCTCACCTCGCCGCCTGTGGAACGGTGTCGGGGGTCCCCCGGCGCCGGTGTCGGAGCTGGGTGTCGTGGGAGCAGCTATTAGAATGCCCGGTCTTGTTTATTCTCACCTCGCCGCCTGTGGAACGGTGTCGGGGGTCCCCCGGCGCCGGTGTCGGAGCTGGGTGTCGTGGGAGCAGCTATTAGAATGCCCGGTCTTGTTTATTCTCACCTCGCCGCCTGTGGAACGGTGTCGGGGGTCCCCCGGCGCCGGTGTCGGAGCTGGGTGTTGTGGGAGCAGCTATTAGAATGCCCGGTCTTGTTTATTCTCACCTCGCCGCCTGTGGAACGGTGTCGGGGGTCCCCCGGCGCCGGTGTCGGAGCTGGGTGTTGTGGTAGCAGCTATTAGAATGCCCGGTCTTGTTTATTCTCACCTCGCCGCCTGTGGAACGGTGTCGGGGGTCCCCCGGCGCCGGTGTCGGAGCTGGGTGTTGTGGTAGCAGCTATTAGAATGCCCGGTCTTGTTTATTCTCACCTCGCCGCCTGTGGAACGGGCTCAGCTGGCTGCGTTCAAGCGTGACTTCTGCCAGAAGCAGCCTCGCCAATAAACATGACCAATAGAGCGTCCGTTGTCTAGTGGCAACATGCTCGGCGGTCACGCAGTAGATGTGTGTGTGTGTGTGATGTGGTTCAATCCCCAGTGCTGACCATGAGATAATTGACCTAACGGGCGAAGAGTCGCTGTTTCTGCTTGGGCAAAAATGATTTCGCAGTACCGGATTTCCGGTGTGTTCTCCTCTACGGTCGCATTTCTCAACCGATTCTCGTGAAATTTTGTGAGCAGTTTCGAGAGTTACGAGTTTTTGTAGTTTTTTAAAAGGCGTAGCTATGGGATTACATATTTTTTGGTACGGCTACGTTCATACTACAATCACGTAACCAGGTGCATTCATAAGTTTGTATGTGGTTTAAAAAAAATGCAGTCGGGTTATTCGTTTTTAGGGTTCCGTACCCGAAGGGTTCCAAACGGGACCCTATTACTAAGACTCCGCTGTCCGTCCGTCCGTCTGTCACCAGGCTGTATCTCACGAACCGTGATAGTTAGACAGTTGAAATTTTCACAGATGATGTATTTATGTTGCCGCTATAACAACAAATACTAAAAAACAGGATAAAAGAAATATTTAAGGGGGCTCCCATACAACAATTCTTTCAATACCACATACAAACTTATGGATGCACCTGGTTACGTACATGGAGTGTGAAAGTAACCGCACCAATAACTTTGTAAACAATATTTTGCTGTGCAAAATCCAAACTATTCACTCCACACCATCGCTTCCATTGAACGGTGGTACGGAACCCTTCGTGCGCGATTTAGACTCGCACTTAACCGGTTTTTATGATTATTCAACTTGTTCATCCAATAAACTTCAAGGGGTCGGACGGTGTGACGGGGTAGTAAATTATAAGCCCATAAAGGACTCTCTCTTCCACTCTATCCGATCCTGAGCGGTCTCCCTCCGGTTCTTGTCCCAAGATCTCAACTCACCACTCGATCTCTTCCTGGGTTGGCCACGCTTGCCCTTAGCGTTTTCTGAGAGCCAGTCTGTGGCTCTCCTGGCCCAAAGATTAGGTTGCATTCGGGCAACGTGGCCGGCCCAGCCCCACTTTAGTTGGGCAGCCTTCTGAGCTACATCTATTATTTATGTCTGGGAACGCAGCTCAACAGGATCCGTTCTAGAAGCCGAACATCGAGAATGCTGCGCTCCATCTTTCTCTGGCGAACCCCGAGTTTGAGGCTGCGCGTTTGTCAAAGGTTTGAGCTCCATAGGTAAGGATGAGGAGAATGCACATGTCCATGAGCTTGCGTTTCAGGGACAACGGAAGTTGTGCTTTCATGAGCTTTCGACTTCCTTGTCTTGTCGCGCCTGGAAAGACACAGGGGGGCGGGCCCCATTACGGGACACTTTTTTTTGTCAAACTGTAAAAATAACAGTTTTGATAATTCATTGCTCGAACTAAGGTGAGTCTCTTTGAAATTTAGTATTGTTTATGTCCTAATATGGCCATCTCCCTACTAACGTCACATTCGCCACCAGATAAAAAAAAAAACGGTCAAGTGCGAGTCGGACTCGCGCACCAAGGGTTCCGTACACGCTGTCAGTACCCTATTATATTAATTTCAACTTTATACCTCCATGCGTTTCTAAGAAAAAGTCTTAACAGACGGTGAGACAGACAGACAGACAGACAGAAATTTACAGTTTTCGGATTTTTCCCTTTACTTGTGCTACAAGACCTTCCTTCATTCCAAATTTCATGACCCTAGGTCAACCGGAAGTACCCTATAGGTTTTGATTCCCTTGCGAGTTCCACGCGAGTTCATACAAATTCAGCAAAATCAGCAAAATTATGGCATAATATCGCGGTATCTTTTGATTGCGTGGACCTAGAAGTTTAAATTTTTTACAGCTCCAAGGGACCATAGACCTGAGTAATCGATATTAATTTCAACATGATACCTCCACGCGTTCCTGAGAAAAGGGGTCGTGACAGACGGACAGACAGACAGACAGACGGACAAAAAGTGATCCTATAAGGGTTCCTTTTTTCCTTTTAAGGTACGGAACCCTAAAAAACAAAAAATGTTTTCGTTTTTGTAAAATGTAAGCTGTATCCTAATATGGGACACCACATACATCATATATAAGGATACGGTCCCCAATATGGTATATTTTTCTTGTAGTTTAATAAAAATAATATATTGTTTACAAGGCACTTTATAAAAAATCTAATATAGAATCAAACTGAGACACAAATGTCACAAATGAAATTAATTGAAAATGCTTCCACTCCACCGCATAGATGGTGTACCCAAATATTAGATATCCCATATTCGGCATCCCACGATATCTCATGTTGGCGCCCCTACTAAATTTTTAAACAAATGTTTCCGAGAACATTATGTATATGAATTAGAGCAAGAAAGTTCACATCTACCTCAAAATAAACGCTTTCAAAACATGCAGAAATATATATTTAGACGAATTAACAAACTTTTTTTAGCAAAAGTAAACTTCTAACACGTATACACAAAAAAACTCTGTTGCGAAAATATTCTGTCGATCGCCCTTGTGAACCACCATTGACAAACTGACATGTGCGCGTTCCAACAGTGCGCGTTCCAACATGCCCTCCGGCAACTACGAGCCAGTGTTTCATGCACCGTACGATAGATGGAATAGCGTGAACATCGAGAAACCTTACCATACGTATTAGTAATTGATGGAAACCTATAATCGGCTGTAGTAAATAAGTAATTTAATTAAGGGCATTAAACTGTAATGCTGTTGGTTTTCTAAATAAATAAAATAAAATACAATATTGGAGAACCGTACCATAATGGGGCCCGCTTTTGGCCCAGGTTCCTGGATATATGCTATTCTCACCCCATCCACGTGCGCCGTACGCTCCTTGCTGTTAGACATGACATGCTAGGGTAGTAAATAATTAAAAATAAAACGCAATTACATGTGTACATGTGTTACACGTATATGCACATTCTCTCTTATCTATTCAATATTTTGCGAAATCCCCGCCACCCCACTAATCTTCGAGAACGTTTTGAGTTTCTTTTCCCCAGGGATAGTAAGCGGAGATCCCACACGGTGTCTCTCCTGTCAACTCCTCGGCATAACACTGCCGCCTACAAACACTCTTTTAGGTTAAGGGCAATCCGACTGTGGAACGCACTTCCCTGCACTATTAGGGATAGTCCCTCAATTTTCACTTTTAAGAAAAGATTGAAAGCGTATTTCCTTTCTCTTCTGTAATCGGTATCATATTTATGTAAGTATATGTTTGATATTTTGTAGTTTATATATGTGCATGCTGTCTAGTGTATTTTATATAGTTGAGATATATATATTTTTTATTAGGTATATGTTATTTATATTTTAAAAGTAATTTTCGTACGTATGTATACAGTTTTATTGCGCACTAGGACTGTCCTTTTTCATAAACACTCCTGTCTTGCCTAGGTTTGCTGGAAGAAATATCTCTTTAGAGATAAGCTCGCCTTTGCCTATAAAATTTATTGTAACTGTCTGTTTATCTATGTTTAGTGTGCAATAAAGAATATGAATATGAATATGTGTCGCTCGCGAGGTATACAGCTTACACAGCCAATAGTTTATCTTAAGTAACGGTTTACGGACGTTTTAGAGGTGATGGAAAACACGGGAGTAACTGTGCCGCTGCCACCCGTATAGGAAATGGCGTGACGCTATGTTTTTTATTATTCTAGCTGTGTTACAAGAAACAAGGAACCTGGCCAGCTCCACCCGCGAACGCAGCGATATGAATGAAACAAATACCACCCGAAGAGTTGTCGCTTGCTCCGCAGTTCTGCGGAAGTACTGTACTAGACTACCTACCTCGACTACTAGCTGCGAAGTGTAGTAGCTGGTAATATGCTCACATGCTAAATATCACCCTGCACGTATATGAAATGGTTCCGGCTGCCAGCTTCCTTACTTAGTGGACTATTTTCTAGTGTTTGTAAAAATAACCCATAAAGTGGAGTTTATTTTTTAGGGTTCCGTACCCGAAGGGTTCCAAACGGGACCCTATTACTAAGACTCCGCTGTCCGTCCGTCCGTCTGTCACTAGGCTGTATCTCACGAACCGTGATAGTTAGACAGTTGAAATTTTCACAGATGATGTATTTATGTTGCCGCTATAACAACAAATACTAAAAAACAGGATAAAAGAAATATTTAAGCGGGCTCCCATACAACAATTCTTTCAATACCACATACAAACTTATGGATGCACCTGGTTACGTACATGGAGTGTGAAAGTAACCGCACCAATAACTTTGTAAACAATATTTTGCTGTGTAAAATCCAAACTATTCACTCCACACCATCGCTTCCATTGAACGGTGGTACGGAACCCTTCGTGCGCGATTTAGACTCGCACTTGACCGGTTTTTCACTAATACTAATACCGGAGTTATTAATGTACCAGGTACAATATTATATTATAAGTACCTATAGTTGTTATTTGCCCTGACAACTCTCTGGAGCCCAAACACGACAAGGGGACGTGGTCGACCCAGGAAGCGCTGGAGTGAGGAGTTGAGGTACCAAGACAACAACTGGTGGGAGGTAGCCCAGGGGCGTGAGGAGTGGAGGAGGGGAAGAGAGACCTTTGCCCAGGGGGATGATGTAGGCTAAAATAGTTGTAATTATCTTTTCGGAAGATAATTACTCTTGGTACTATTATACCTATTTATTACTGAATCGGTACACTGCTATGCAATGGTAAGAATATTTTAAATAACAACGTGAAAACTACGTGAGGGAGGATGGGATTCTGTTCAACAAATTTGCACCAGTTTTTAATAAATAATAACATAAATTTCGTCTTACAAAAAAATAAAATAAAGTCAAGTGCGGGTCGGACTCGCGCACGAAGGGTTCCTTACCACCGTACAATGGTAGGGATGGTGTGGAGTGAATAGTTTGGATTTTACATAGCAAAATGTTGTTTAAAAAGTTATTGGTGCGGCGGCTACTTTCATACTCCATTTACCTAACCAGGTGCATTTATAAGTTTGCATGTGGGTTTAGAGATAAATAAAAACCTTGGCTATTCCGGGTAAGTTTTCCAGTTATCTTTGGCTTATCTTTAATTTTCTGTATTTTTTTCATAACATTACACTCTGGACTTTCGTAGAAAAGGGGGGGGGGGGGGGGGAGGATGGTAATTGTTTGCACTTTTTTAGGATTCCGTACCTTGAAAAGAAAAAAAGGAACCCTTATCAGGAATTCCGTACCTTGAAAGGAAAAAAAGGATCACTTTGTTGTTCGTCTGTCCGTCTGTCACAACCCTTTTTCTCAGAAACGCGTATCAAATTGAAATTGATATCAATTACTCAAGTCTGTGGAGCCTTGGAGCTATGAAAAATTCAAACTTCTAGGTCCACACAATCAAAAAATACGGCCGTTTATGTCACAATTTTGCTGAATTTTCATAATTCGTGCAAGGGATTCAAAACCTACTAGTACGGGTACGGGTACTATCAGTAGCAGAAGTGGAAGCCCACTTTAAAACTTATTTCCCTTGCAGCTAGCATGTTAAACTTTTTGTCGAATTTCAAAAAACCATTTGTTTTATGACTTTTAAGCGTTGGGCTGCATGGGAAAAGAACCCTTACAGTGGTCTTCCACAACTGCTGATGATGGTACGCTTCTTTAGAGCATTCTACAACTTCCCGTTGACTTAGAATCATAAAATTTAGCAAAGAGCAAGGTTTTATAGCACACATAAAGGGTAAAATCCGAAAATTTGTAGTTTGATCACAAAAAAAAAGTTTTTGGTGAAAACACATACCTACCTCGTAATACTAAACATATCTAAGAGCTTCCGAGGACTCGTGATTACACTCTCACCTATCACACAGGAGATGCAGGTTTGAATCCCAGTGCAGCCCACGAACCTATGCCTCTGCCACTTATTGTGCCATATATCGCGCTATGTATGTAACCGTACAATTACCTAACTGTTATATTAATACGTACTTAATTTATACTAGCTGCCCATGGACATGGCTTCGCATAGGCGTTTTAGGCTTTTCATTGTTTATGACCAGAAACTTGTAAGTCCCTCTAAGGTACCTTGGCATCATCATCAACTCAGTTCATATCGATATAATTTTGTTGGGCACTGGCTTTTCCAGATATAATCCAAAACAGCTTCGCGTCCCGGCCAAATGGCCACTTCAAATAGACAAATGAAGTCGAATACGAAACATCCTAATACATGCAAGCAAGCTTTTATTTGGTCACGTGATTTAGGCAAAGATATCCGATGATTCAGCCCACACTTAAAGAAGCAGCCTATGATTAATGTGCAGTCTGATGATGATGTAAGTAATTGTAAATTGGATGATTATGTGTGTGACGTCACTGTTTCTACTTCCCACGACATGGCAAGGTATGTGTCTCTACACTGGGTGTTACAGAAAGGTGTAAGGGTTGTAAAGTTTTACGGGGTTGTTAGGGACATCATTCTGAACAACTTTTAGTATGAAACCAATTTGTTTAGAGCAACTTCATTTTTTACTTCTCTATACATTTTGGATCGAGCGATCAGCTGATTTGTATGGAGAAGAGAGAAATAAAGTTGCTCTGCACAAATTCGTTTCATAGTGAAAGTTGTTCAGAATGATGTCCCTAACAACCCCCTAAAATAAGACTACACCTTTCTGTTACATCCTGTATGCTCTTGTTTATGTTTATAATGTACAGGTAGCTGCATAGTATTATTTATTTATGAAATCCGCAAAAGATATATTTTGCGAGAAATGCAATATGAAATTAATACCCACACATAACTAAATACTGATTACACATTCACATTTGCATATACATGTTATATAGCACACATACTTTTGTTTGTAATAAATAATTTAATCTATTTTCTTACAGCGTTTTCATCGCTGGCCGCAACTATAGTATTTTCCCGGCGATGGTCTAGCCCCATGTCACGCAAAATGGAGTTCCTATTGAATAACTGGCTAAACCTTTACTGGCTGCTAAACTATCCACACGCAGCAACGAGAGGTTCACACGTACCTACACGTTCACAATGATCTCCAGCAATACAATATCCCACCCAACAATAGAATATTCAAACAATAGACAGATCGCACTGCCATGCGAACCTAAATACCTGTCTTACGTGTAATACTACCATAAGCCCGCCTACAAGCCCCGTGCCTACCTACAGGATAACACATCGTGGAATGACATGATTCGTGCAAATAACAGATATAATGTACATACTCTAATTAATAATCTCCACTAGGCATCCCGTGTAGTGAATATAGGTAGGTACTACAGTGCCTACATACCAATTAGTATGGAGCCTGGCCCAGCTAACATTGTTTTAGTAGATGTTCGAAGCTAGTTAAACAGCCGAATTCCACAAAAACGTAACTCGATGAATCATGAGATGTGCCATATTGGGTTGATTTCCCTGGCACTTTTGAAATTATTATATATGTTGCAGTAAGAACCCGTTTTCAGATAGATCGCTTTTTCACTAGTTAAAACTAGTTTTGACTAAGTACCTTGGTGAAAACTAGAATTTACTGCTGGTCGAAAATGAATGTCACTTAAGCAACCAATACGGTTCTGTGATCATGTGTACATGTTATCGACAAGCTCCGCTCCGCTTCGCTCGTCGGTTGTAGATAAAGTTGTGACCTAACACAACCTAACTTTGGTTTTCGGACATAAACTGATCTGTAGCGACTAATTCAGCTTAAAATTCTAGTTATTACTAGGAAATGTTAGTTTTTTACCAAGTTTAAAATAACTAGTTTTGATTTGTGAAAACACGTTCTAACTAATAACAGGTTTTCACTGTGCTATAGTCATTTTACATTAAAACTAATTATAAATTCATGTATATCAGTGAATCCTAGTTATTACAAGTAAATTCTAATTTTATCTAAGGCACTTAGTAAAAACAAGTTTTAACTAGTGAAACGCGTTCCAACTGAAAACGTGTTTCATTATAAAATATATACAAACGTTGCTTCTGGCCCCAAAATATATATGTAATAATATATACCACTAAATAGATACCCTTTGTCGTAGGAACTAGACTAAATATGTTGTCAATAAATGCTAAGACAGATGTTGAGAATCTTATGGCCAAAAACGATCACTATTACGGAATTGCGGAGACTCACGTTCAAGAAGTCAATGAAGGCGGAGGTGATCACCAGGAAGTGGCGTTGATTAGCCACGTTATTAGGAGACCTGACGAACACCTATCGAAAGTAACCCTCAAACGGAAGAAAGGTCGCCTCAAAATAACTTGGCGACTTTCAACGCAGAAAGAGGCCGCCATTTTGAGCTCACATTTGGTGGAACTAGAGCAGATGCCCCAAGATCGGAACAAATGGAAATATGTAATGAGAGTCCTAAACCCCTGCTGAGAGGTAAAAGGACGAGATGATAATTTAAGATTGTGTTTAAACGAATAAATCAAAAAGGCATCACTTTTACTCTATTCGTTTGAAAGATCGGTTGGGCTTGGAGATTTTGATGAAGTCACTTAAAAATATAATCCATAAAATTAGGCAGCGAAGCGAGGCTATAGTAAATTGTCCTAAAGTGAAACGTTTGCGAGATTTTTGGTCTAAAAGTTGGAAAGTGGTTAAAGTTCGTTATTTTAGAGATTATGTTGTAAATAATTTCTATGAATTTCTGATGATTTGTAATAGATAAAAGTTTAGTAATTAACGCTATTTTTTTAAGAAGTTAGAGTTAAGAAATTTTTATTACTCAGACAAAAATGCCAAGGGAATCAATAAAACATCTTAGGTTGTTCCAAATATAATTTTAGATCCTAGCCAAAAGAAAATATGACTTATGGAATGAAATAAAAAAAAAAAAAATCCTTTCAAAGCCACTTTGTAAATCCTAAATATTAAGGCGCGTTTGGTCACCCTTGCGCTCAACCCCAAGGACTGTGTAGAGCTAGATTAACCCCATACAGTCCCATCATTTACGTAGTCTTGAACATTGAAATATCCCTTTTACGACAAAGTCGCTTTAACATGCTTTTTAAATTGCTCAAAAGGCAATTTCAAAATCTCCAGAGGTATCTTAATGCCGTAATACCTTATAGGTTATGATGAATTTCAGATGATTTTACGTCGTGGGCTTAGGCACAAGGCGGGTAGCACACCGGCTAGAAAAACTGAAGTTCAGGTTCGATTCCCATGTTTTTTCTTTCCAATATACTTTATTGCACGGTAAATAATGAGTACAAACAAAACTTATGCGCAAAGGCGAGCTTATCTCTAAAAAGAGATTTCTTCCAGCAAACCTAGGCAGGACAGGAAAGTCTATTGCTAGTAAGAGAAGTCTAGTGCACAATAAATTAAATAACTACCTACTAACTAATACAATATAATATAAGTATAAAAAAGTCACATAATACATTATAGTACATACTTTCTTTTTTTTATCTGGTGGGGTATTCCAATGCAAGTGTCCCAAATTTTATCTGTTTGATCGTACATCGATCACAACGCTCATGATCTAATAACCTGATGATCAGACAATTGACGAGAACTATCCTCTTGTAGGTACTCTTATTCATGGAGATCTTGAATTGAATCTGTTGACACTATATCTTTTAGAAGGCAACAAATATAATGATCACCAAAATATTTTTTTCCTACCCAAAATGGATAAATGAACACCAAAAGTTGCAAAAAATATCAGGGCAAAATACTGCGGTAGCTCAGGTGAAGGGTAAAGGGGGTGAGCGAAGCGAAGCCCCCTTTATCCTTCGTGTTAGATTGAACATGTAAGAATGACAAAAAATACTTAAAACATAAACTTAAGTACACAAAACATAAAAAGAAGTTTGGTGATCATTTATCCAAACACAATTTGGTGGACATTTATCCATTCTGGCAGTCATTTCGAATTGATTGGTAGTAAAATAGGTGCGTTTTTGGTCGTCGTTTAAACATAAGCCCTTTTAAAATACTGAAATCAGTTTTTAGGCAGAGTCCATTATACATTGTAAAAATCAAATCTGGAACTAAATTTCACTACCAAATATTGGGACTTCATTGTAGACTGACAACAGGCTTTAATATAAATACTACTGTTGTTTTACAGAACTGTTACTAATTTTCGGCCTTAAATCTACAACATAACTATGAAATCAATCAGTCTAAGCACGATAATATGATATTCAATTCACTGAGACACGGCCGTCAGAGTCTTGGAAATCAAACGATCCGCGGGGAGGTGAGGTGAATTTCAGAGTTTCGCTGCCGGGATGTATCCCCTAAGGAACATATCGTGTAGTAGTTGTGTGTGGGTACTATAATGTTGCCCATAGTTTCTGATTAGCTTTTTGTGCTCAGACGTAATTGAATACGTTGCCCAATTACTTACTTATGTCCTATCTGACGTAATGAGTCGTCAATTTGTCTTCCGTAAGTCTTCTTTCCCTTTTTATACAGGTGACTTTTAATTAGCTGACCACTTTTTAGAGAATGGTAGTACCCTTTAATATAAACAACTTTTTCCTATGAATTTATGTTCCTAAGTGACTTTTTCTTGTAGGTAACCCACAAAAACTGCGATCAGTTGTTCTGATAAATTCGGGCAGGGCAAAAGTAGGGCAACAAACCACGAGCTCTTCTTCAGAGTTTCATAGGGCAGAGTGAGGTCTTGATGAAGCCAAAGGTGCTGACCGCTGGGTGGGTGCTGGATACCGAGGATAGGAAGGGATCTCGCTTGCACACAGCTGTTGCTGTTGTTTTTATAGCTTGTCGGGTGGCACAGGTATTTTTTAGGTTATTCCCCCTGCGCGGGCGATCAGCGTCGGTCGCGACTAGGCCAGCAGCTATGCATGAACTGTCTGTCGGTCGGGCGAGGCGAGCGCTCGCGGCTCGCGGACGGGCGCCGCGGGCAAATGAGTGCGTTAATAGGATTTTATACGAGTAGACAGAGAGAGAGAGAGAGAGAGAGAGAGAGAGACTGGTTGCGTCGGCTTTCCTCGTGGTCCGCTATAAGAGCATTCTCTATCTAACTGCAGTAATTGATTTTTCCTTCCCACTTGAATTTAAAAAAGTTGACTTGAGTTTATACGTTTCAACGTATAAATTCATAGTTGTGAATTTATGACTTTTAGTGGCTTAATGGATGGATTTATGCTGGAGAAAAGATAAATATATATAAATTTTATTGATAGTTTTTTATTTAGAGTAATCCACCTTATAACGATGTTTTCACAACGTTCGAAATGTACCTGAAAGAACCCTAAAATTTGGTCAGCTCATTAAAATTCATCCTGTATATCGAGTAAACAGGTTATTGTCGTTGTAAACATAGCTCTATAAAAGAACTCCTATAAACAATGTTCGAGCACTCTTTCCAAAATATAACTTGTACGGATTGTACGGACTTGCGTACTATCATAAAGAGCTATTAGTCAATTGGCCTATTTTCAGTTTCAATAGTCCAAGAATGTGGGGCATTACATTCAATCGCTGCCATGACGTCACACCAGCTACGAAACGGCAGGGGTTTTCTAAGTCCATCGCTTAAATAACACAAACTTCAAACTTCTTTTTTTTTTATTCAATATAGATTCTTGCGAACTATTTATTTCCGTGTGCAATGTTATGGACCCTTGTTTTAACCCTTTGCGTGCGGGTACGACGTCCTACACGCTCTTGACCGGTTTTATTTTACCATTTTAGACCATATGCCATATGCCATACGGGGAGTGATTTTTAGAAACCTTAAAATGAGTTCACGCCGTTCTGTTCTGTTACATTACATTACACCCTGCATTAGGCATATCACCTTGTACATAGTGTATCAGAACGGTTTTAATATTTATTTTTGGGATATCCTTCTGAACTTCTCAATAAGGAACTGATTTCATAATAAATAATTGATTTATTGCACATTTTATTTAAAAAAAAATGAGGAGGGCGAGGTCTCCCAAGAAGGTCTTACAAAAAACAAATTGGCGATTTGTTAGTGAAGTAGCAAATTAGAAGTACCCTTAACCGGCGAGCTTTTATGAAGAGACATATGAATCTTAAGGAAGCGAGAGATGTATACCAGGATCGTAGCAAGTGAAGGTTTTCAGTCTCTGCCATTCCCAATAAAAAGGCGTGAGCAAATGTATACATATATGTGCAGAAAGGCGAGCTTATTTCTAGTAAGATGTCTCTTCCAGAAAACCAAGTTAAAGATTTAATTTGAGCAACTGTATTTTTCACCTGGAAATCTACATGATTAAATTTAAAATCTACATTACTGACGCTAGTGTTGTTTTTTAACAAAGTCTCTGCTTCGTATGGACATATATGAAGCAGAGACTTTGTTAATTTAGAC
This sequence comes from Argyresthia goedartella, assembly GCA_949825045.1. Classification (NCBI taxonomy): domain Eukaryota; kingdom Metazoa; phylum Arthropoda; class Insecta; order Lepidoptera; family Argyresthiidae; genus Argyresthia; species Argyresthia goedartella. The sequence continues at coordinate 1,270,852 of OX463827.1, read as the reverse complement.
GCTCTGTTTTGAGTAAGGGTACATTGGTGAAGAATGTTTCAAAAGCTCGAGCTACCTCAGCATTGGATTTAACAACATCATCTTTAAGCAGAAATAATTGTCCATTGGTATAACTTTTACAGTTTCACGGTTTATTATGGACAAAACCGTTTTGATTCTATTATTAGAATTTTGTATGTTTCTATTAATGTGTTAAGCTTTGGCAATTCTACAAACCAACTTGAAAGTTTTGGAATATTTTTTAACAAAGTCATAAAATTTTCTATCAAAGTTTTTTAGTAGGTTTTTTCTTCATAAAGGTCATAAAAGATATCTCTCTTATACGAATTCCAAAAGTTGCCCAGTCATTCAATTTAGATTCAACGTTGTTGTCACTGACTTTCATTAATTTGAAAACTTTATTCAATTCTGTTTGTATAATGTTGAAGAAGTCTGAATAGATTTTGTTCGGGTTCTGTTCATTAACATCGGGCATTGGCAAATTTATATCTAAGTTTTTCATATAAGTCTCCAGTCTGGGTTGTATAGGCCTTTAAAAAGATAGATCAGTCTAATCCTTACTAACAATTGGAATTGAAACTGTTTGACCGCTGTGATCGGATGGTGAGCAGTCAATTATATTTTACTTGTGAATTCACAATCACAAATAAAAACGGTCAAGTGCGAATAGGACGTCAAACCCGCTGACGACCGGTTCCATACTTTTGTACAAGGAAAAACGTAAAACAACAGTCTTTTGTTAGAGTATACCTTTTTAATTTTTAATATAAAATAATATTAAATACTAGGTAGGACTACATTCAAGGCTCTTTTTCCGACCAGCCTTGAATGTAGTCCATTCAAGGCTGGTCGGAAAAAGAGTTTTGTGTATATAGTATGTAAATATTGAACTATGTACTCAGGTCAACGAAACTCTTTACTTTTTGAAACCGGAAGTGGATAGAAATTGAGTTACCTATTACTTACAGAAATAAAATTAAATATGATAAAAACATTACAACATTACTATTATTGCGGGGAAACCTGGATTCGGTTGTCACAGGACCGGATAAGTAGGCACCCCAGGCACCCCCACCACCTCTGTGCCGCAGCGGTTGTGGCTCCGCCTACAATGCGAGAGTTCTTGGATGTTTTTATGTGTGTGAAGTCGCTGTTTGTGGTACTCACGACACAGCGTATCCTAGTGCGGGGCCAGAAGCAATGTGTGTGGCTGTATGTTAATGTTTATGTTCTTGCAAGGTGCTGGAATACCATTGTGCAGTGGTACGGAACCCTTCTGGCGTGGGTCCAGCTCGCTCTTGACCGTTTATTTTTTCATTATTTTCCACTCCCTCACACCCCCGACCCCTTGAATTTGATCGGAAGATCAAGTGAAATAATTATAAAAACCATTAAAGACAAATAACCCAACTGCATTTTCTTTCAATAGGTACCACATACAAACTTGTGAATGCACCTGGTAACATACATGGAGTAAGGAAATAGCCGCACCAGGACCTTTGTAAACTACATTTTGCGATCTACTGCGATACTGGAAAATACAACCTGTTGAGTTTCACCAAAATTACTTATGTCACTCTTACGGTCTCCACAAATCCGTGATCTCTCTATTTTTTACCTTTTTGGCCTGCGGGCCATATGACGAGATATGACGGAGAAATGAGTATCTCCGTCATATCTTTTGAAAAATTTTCAAAAATTTCACGAGAATCAAAGTCAAAGTCAAAGTTCTTTATTAATGTAGATATTTACATATACTTAGCAAACGTAATTTGTTGCCTCTTCTCTACATTAAATATAATCATAATAGAAGTTTATGTGACTGCTACATAATGCCTAATTATGTACAGTTACATACACTAGTTTATCTACACACATATCATAAGCTCTCTTTGATGTGTTCAGGAACCGCATGTTTGACCGGCATTGTGGCTCTGCAGTTGTTTAGCTTGTTCTGTAGTACCAACTTCACGCAGGCGGGCGTCGGCCTTCGAAATTTGAATGTCAGTACCAACTTCACAGACAAACTAGGGGCGGCACGCAGGCGGGCGTCAGCGTTCGAAATTTGAATGTCATAATATGTATAAAAATTACACATTATGGTCATAATGTGTAGTTTAACATTATGCTGATCGTAACGTGCGGTTTTTGTACGCAGTAAAGAGGGTTTATGATACGTGTGTAGATAAACATATTTACATTACATATAGGCACATACATTGCTTCTGGCTCTACATTAGGATACCCTGTGTCATGGGAACCAGAAACAGTGACGTCACACACATATAAATATCCAAGACTTGGAGATTTGTTTTCTTTACCCCCAGCCGGGGATCGAATCCGGGACTTCTCGCATGGTAGGCAGAGCCGGAACCGCTGTGCCACAGACGTCGTCAAATTGGACCACTGTGGGTGAAGGAGGGCGTAGAAACTCCAACAGATTGATTTTTATATCAGTTGAAAAATCCAACCTGCAGACTAGAACAGCCCGGAATCCGGTCGAATACGAAAGCATTTTTGCCCAAGCTGAAATGGAGAATCTTCGCGCGCGCTTCGCGTTCACTCGGCGAATCATGCAAACTTTACATTAGTTAAAAGTTACAAGTTGGCTATAGCCGGGCCATAATATTTTACTGAAGTTCATTATATCCCGCTGGTTAATAATGTGATTTTTACTTCTCATAGTTCTTATTATTATTTCCTTAAAGTCTAATTTCGTGTTATAGGCACGGCGCACAACTCTGCCGCCCGGCGCGCGGGGAAATTCGGGGACGGCGCGCGGCGCCGAGCTTATTCGGAAATCGAGTAGTCCACGACAAGCAGAATGGAACATGTTTTAAATAAAACAAAATCCGGGCGTGTTGCAAGATTGTGCAATATACTTACGTGGGAAGTAAAACTGCAAAGCATCTATAAATAAAGTAGATCAAATTCAATTCTTTCCATAACTGGACTAATGTATTAAACATCAATTTTCGCTTCTGATTTACTTTAATAAAATGCTTTTAAGTAGCATTGCTTTTTATTGTCTCGCAAGAATGGATAAAAGTAGAGTATACTCCTCGGGCGCTTTTTGCCTTGCGCTCAACTCACTGCACACAGAATTCAGTCTTAATTCCCCCGCTTCGCTCGCAAATTAGCAAATAATACCCTCGCTTCGCTCGGAAGTTAAATCAGGAGCAGCCTTATATTTAGTTTAAATTGTTGTATATTATTTATTTAGAGATGTACTAGGTAAATTATATAGCTGTACACATGGTCTACACCTGCTCAGCAATCGACCTTTCTCATCCTGATTTGGTTTGCTGGAAGAGATCTCTTATTAGAGATAAGCTCACATTTGCACACTATTTTTATGTAAGTCTTGTTGTCTGTATATTATTTATGTGCAATACAGAAATTATGAAATTATGAATTAAATCTAGGATCCTTGGCCATGTACGTACAGGATTGAATATCACGCGCGTGATATAAAACAGTGCTTTAGTGAATAATCTTTTATTTACGAATATGTCGAAAAAGATTCTCAATTCGCTATGGATAAAAAAACCGACCAAGTGCGAGTCGGACTCGCGCATGAAGGTTTCCGTACCACTATCTATCAAAACGGTAAAAAATCACGTTTGTTGTATGGGAGCCCCTTAAATATTTGTTTTATTCTAATTTATTTATTGAATTTTAAAGTGAATATATAACTTAATATTCTGTGAATATTTCAAGCGTCTACCTGTTGCCGTTATCAACATCGAGCATATACGAAAAAAAAAAAACGTTTGTTGCATGGGAGCCCTCTTAAATATTTATTTTATTCTGTTTTTTAGTATTGGTTGTTATAGCGGCAACAGAAATTTCATTTCATCTGTGAAAATTTCATCTGTCTAACTATCACGGTTCATGAGATACAGCCTGGTGACAGACGGACGGACAGCGGAGCCTTAGTAATAGGGTCCCTTTTAGCCCCCTACGGGTACGGAACCCTCAAAAACAGGTAATGGTGTGTGTAGCACCCGGTATAAAGAATCTTCGATGTAATATTCTGTCGTTGTCTCTCTTCCACAAAATACATTTTATATCATTCATCGTATCGTAGGAATCCGTATTAATCACGCAAGGCGTCACGTGATCATGCTTTGTGGGACTTGCGCTCATTGCGTGCATAGGGCAGAGTGAGGTCTTGATGAAGCCAAAGGTGCTGACCGCTGGGTGGGTGCTGGATACCGAGGATAGGAAGGGATCTCGCTTGCACACAGCTTGCTGTTGTTTTTATAGCTTGTCGGGTGGCACAGGTATTTTTTAGGTTATTCCCCCTGCGCGGGCGATCAGCGTCGGTCGCGACTAGGCCAGCAGCTATGCATGAACTGTCTGTCGGTCGGGCGAGGCGAGCGCTCGCGGCTCGCGGACGGGCGCCGCGGGCAAATGAGTGCGTTAATAGGATTTTATACGAGTAGACAGAGAGAGAGAGAGAGAGAGAGAGAGAGAGAGAGAGAGAGAGAGAGAGAGACTGGTTGCGTCGGCTTTCCTCGTGGTCCGCTATAAGAGCATTCTCTATCTAACTGCAGTAATTGATTTTTCCTTCCCACTTGAATTTAAAAAAGTTGACTTGAGTTTATACGTTTCAACGTATAAATTCATAGTTGTGAATTTATGACTTTTAGTGGCTTAATGGATGGATTTATGCTGGAGAAAAGATAAATATATATAAATTTTATTGATAGTTTTTTATTTAGAGTAATCCACCTTATAACGATGTTTTCACAACGTTCGAAATGTACCTGAAAGAACCCTAAAATTTGGTCAGCTCATTAAAATTCATCCTGTATATCGAGTAAACAGGTTATTGTCGTTGTAAACATAGCTCTATAAAAGAACTCCTATAAACAATGTTCGAGCACTCTTTCCAAAATATAACTTGTACGGATTGTACGGACTTGCGTACTATCATAAAGAGCTATTAGTCAATTGGCCTATTTTCAGTTTCAATAGTCCAAGAATGTGGGGCATTACATTCAATCGCTGCCATGACGTCACACCAGCTACGAAACTGCAGGGGTTTTCTAAGTCCATCGCTTAAATAACACAAACTTCAAACTTCTTTTTTTTTTATTCAATATAGATTCTTGCGAACTATTTATTTCCGTGTGCAATGTTATGGACCCTTGTTTTAACCCTTTGCGTGCGGGTACGACGTCCTACACGCTCTTGACCGGTTTTATTTTACCATTTTAGACCATATGCCATATGCCATACGGGGAGTGATTTTTAGAAACCTTAAAATGAGTTCACGCCGTTCTGTTCTGTTACATTACATTACACCCTGCATTAGGCATATCACCTTGTACATAGTGTATCAGAACGGTTTTAATATTTATTTTTGGGATATCCTTCTGAACTTCTCAATAAGGAACTGATTTCATAATAAATAATTGATTTATTGCACATTTTATTTAAAAAAAAATGAGGAGGGCGAGGTCTCCCAAGAAGGTCTTACAAAAAACAAATTGGCGATTTGTTAGTGAAGTAGCAAATTAGAAGTACCCTTAACCGGCGAGCTTTTATGAAGAGACATATGAATCTTAAGGAAGCGAGAGATGTATACCAGGATCGTAGCAAGTGAAGGTTTTTAGTCTCTGCCATTCCCAATAAAAAGGCGTGAGCAAATGTATACATATATGTGCAGAAAGGTGAGCTTATATCTAGTTAGATGTCTCTTCCAGAAAACCAAGTTAAAGATTTAATTTGAGCAACTGTATTTTTCACCTGGAAATATACATGATTAAATTTAAAATCTACATTACTGACGCTAGTGTTGTTTTTTAACAAAGTCTCTGCTTCATATGGACATATATGAAGCAGAGACTTTGTTAATTTAGACGCTCTGTTTTGACTAAGGGTACATTGGTGAAGAATGTTTCAAAAGCTCGAGCTACCTCACCATTGGATTTAACAACATCATCTTTAAGCAGAAATAATTGTCCCTTGGTATAACTTTTACAGTTTCACGGTTCATTATGGACCAAACCGTTTTGATTCTATTATTAGAATTTTGTATGTTTCTATTAATGTGTTAAGCTTTGGCAATTCTACAAACCAACTTGAAAGTTTTGGAATATTTTTTAACAAAGTCATAATATTTTCTATCAAAGTTTTTTAGTAGGTTTTTTCTTCATAAAGGTCATAAATGATATCTGTCTTATACGAAGTCCAAAAGTTGCCCAGTCATTCAATTTAGATTCAACGTTGTTGTCACTGACTTTCATTAATTTGAAAACTTTATTCAATTCTGTTTGTATAATGTTGAAGAAGTCTGAATAGATTTTGTTCGGGTTCTGTTCATTAACATCGGGCATTGGCAAATTTATATCTAAGTTTTTCATATAAGTCTTCAGTCTGGGTTGTATAGGCCTTTAACAAGATATAGATCAGTCTAATCCTTACTAACATTTTTTTTTTTTTATTTATTCAAAAACAAATTATAATTATTCTTAATTGGAATTGAAACTGTTTGACCGCTGTGATCGGATGGTGAGCAGTCAATTATATTTTACTTGTGAATTCACAATCACAAATAAAAACGGTCAAGTGCGAATAGGACGTCAAACCCGCTGACGACCGGTTCCATACTTTTGTACAAGGAAAAACGTAAAACAACAGTCTTTTGTTAGAGTATACCTTTTTAATTTTTAATATAAAATAATATTAAATACTAGGTAGGACTACATTCAAGGCTCTTTTTCCGACCAGCCTTGAATGTAGTCCATTCAAGGCTGGTCGGAAAAAGATTTTTGTGTATGTAGTATGTAAATATTGAACTATGTACTCAGGTTAACGAAACTCTTTACTTTTTGAAACTTGAAGTGGATAGAAATTGAGTTACCTATTACTCACAGAAATAAAATTAAATATGATAAAAACATTACAACATTACTATTATTGCGGGGAAACCTGGATTCGGTTGTCACAGGACCGGATAAGTAGGCACCCCCGGCACCCCCACCACCTCTGTGCCGCGGCGGTTGTGGCTCCGCCTACAATGCGAGAGGTCTTGGATGTTTTTATGTGTGTGAAGTCGCTGTTTGTGGTACTCACGACACAGCGTATCCTAGTGTGGGGCCTGAAGCAATGTGTGTGGCTGTATGTTAATGTTTATGTTCTTGCAAGGTGCTGGAATACCATTGTGCAGTGATACGGAACCCTTCTGGCGTGGGTCCAGCTCGCTCTTGACCGTTTTTTTTTTCATTATTTTCCACTCCCTCACACCCCCGACCCCTTGAATTTGATCGGAAGATCAAGTGAAATAATTATAAAAACCATTAAAGACAAATAACCCAACTGCATTTTCTTTCAATAGGTACCACATACAATCTTGTGAATGCACCTGGTAACATACATGGAGTAAGGAAATAGCCGCACCAGGACCTTTGTAAACTACATTTTGCGATCTACTGCGATACTGGAAAATACAACCTGTTGAGTTTTCACCAAAATTACTTATGTCACTCTTACGGTCTCCACAAATCCGTGATCTCTCTATTTTTTACCTTTTTGGCCTGCGGGCCATATGACGAGATATGACGGAGAAATGAGTATCTCCGTCATATCTTTTGAAAAATTTTCAAAAATTTAAGCGAAGAAAAAAAAAACATATCAAACTTCCTCACAAAATTTCACGAGAATCAAAGTCAAAGTCAAAGTTCTTTATTAATGTAGATATTTACATATACTTAGCAAACGTAATTTGTTGCCTCTTCTCTACATTAAACATAATCATAATAGAAGTTTATGTGACTGCTACATAATGCCTAATTATGTACAGTTACATACACTAGTTTATCTACACACATATCATAAGCTCTCTTTGATGTGTTCAGGAACCGCATGTTTGACCGGCATTGTGGCTCTGCAGTTGTTTAGCTTGTCACAGACAAACTAGGGGCGGCACGCAGGCGGGCGTCAGCGTTCGAAATTTGAATGTCATAATATGTAGAAAAATTACACATTATGGTCATAATGTGTAATTTTTCAGATAATAAATGAGTTTTACCAAGTAGTTTAACATTATGCTGATCGTAACGTGCGGTTTTTGTACGCAGTAAAGAGGGTTTATGATACGTGTGTAGATAAACATATTTACATTACATATAGGCACATACATTGCTTCTGGCTCTACATTAGGATACCCTGTGTCATGGGAACCAGAAACAGTGACGTCACACACATATAAATGTACAAGACTTGGAGATTTGTTTTCTTTACCCCCAGCCGGGGATCGAACCCGGGACTTCTCGCATGGTAGGCAGAGCCGGAACCGCTGTGCCACAGAGGTCGTCAAATTGGACCACTGTGGGTGAAGGAGGGCGTAGAAACTCCAACAGATTGATTTTTATATCAGTTGAAAAATCCAACCTGCAGACTAGAACAGCCGGAAATCCGGTCGAATACGAAAGCATTTTTGCCCAAGCTGAAATGGAGAATCTTCGCGCGCGCTTCGCGTTAGTTAAAAGTTACAAGTTGGCTATAGCCGGGCCATAACATTTTACTGAAGTTCATTATATCCCGCTGGTTAATAATGTGATTTTTACTTCTCATAGTTCTTATTATTATTTCCTTAAAGTCTAATTTCGTGTTATAGGCACGGCGCACAACTCTGCCGCCCGGCGCGCGGGGAAATTCGGGGACGGCGCGCGGCGCCGAGCTTATTCGGAAATCGAGTAGTCCACGACAAGCAGAATGGAACATGTTTTAAATAAAACAAAATCCGGGCGTGTTGCAAGATTGTGCAATATACTTACGTGGGAAGTAAAACTGCAAAGCATCTATAAATAAAGTAGATCAAATTCAATTCTTTCCATAACTGGACTAATGTATTAAACATCAATTTTCGCTTCTGATTTACTTTAATAAAATGCTTTTAAGTAGCATTGCTTTTTATTGTCTCGCAAGAATGGATAAAAGTAGAGTATACTCCTCGGGCGCTTTTTGCCTTGCGCTCAACTCACTGCACACAGAATTCAGTCTTAATTCCCCCGCTTCGCTCGCAAATTAGCAAATAATACCCTCGCTTCGCTCGGAAGTTAAATCAGGAGCAGCCCTATATTTAGTTTAAATTGTTGTATATTATTTATTTAGAGATGTACTAGGTAAATTATATAGCTGTACACATGGTCTACACCTGCTCAGCAATCGACCTTTCTCATCCTGATTTGGTTTGCTGGAAGAGATCTCTTATTAGAGATAAGCTCACATTTGCACTTATGTAAGTCTTGTTGTCTGTATATTATTTATGTGCAATACAGAAATTATGAAATTATGAATTAAATCTAGGATCCTTTGCCTTTGCTTTGCCATGTACGTACAGGATTGAATATCACGCGCGTGATATAAAACAGTGCTTTAGTGAATAATCTTTTATTTACGAATATGTCGAAAAAGATTCTCAATTCGCTATGGATAAAAAAACCGACCAAGTGCGAGTCGGACTCGCGCATGAAGGTTTCCGTACCACTATCTATCAAAACGGTAAAAATCACGTTTGTTGTATGGGAGCCCCTTAAATATTTGTTTTATTCTAATTTATTTATTGAATTTTAAAGTGAATATATAACTTAATATTCTGTGAATATTTCAAGCGTCTACCTGTTGCCGTTATCAACATCGAGCATATACGAAAAAAAAAAAACGTTTGTTGCATGGGAGCCCTCTTAAATATTTATTTTATTCTGTTTTTTAGTATTGGTTGTTATAGCGGCAACAGAAATTTCATTTCATCTGTGAAAATTTCATCTGTCTAACTATCACGGTTCATGAGATACAGCCTGGTGACAGACGGACGGACAGCGGAGCCTTAGTAATAGGGTCCCTTTTAGCCCCCTACGGGTACGGAACCCTCAAAAACAGGTAATGGTGTGTGTAGCACCCGGTATAAAGAATCTTCGATGTAATATTCTATCGTTGTCTCTCTTCCACAAAATACATTTTATATCATTCATCGTATCGTAGGAATCCGTATTAATCACGCAAGGCGTCACGTGATCATGCTTTGTGGGACTTGCGCTCATTGCGTGCATGTGAGTAGGTGTGGTATGGAGCATGTGGCACACACACACACACACACACACACACACACACACACACACACACACACACAACACACTCTGTGGGAACAGACAGGCGACACTTTAATTACACACGCTGTCGAAGCATACAAACACAAACTCTCTCTTAGCAGGCTCTTATTCACCAGTTTCCCTTAACCTGTGCTTACATCCGGAATCTCCGGTCGCCAGTTGGCCGAAACGAAACAAGTGACAGTAAGGACGACGGTGAATTGGAGCCCGAATATATTCGCTAATTACCGTCGGTTAACAGTTTACACTCTGTTACCGTTCGGAACGAGCCGAGTGTCTCCCGAATAAACCTTGTGCGAGAATATCAAACTGGTGCTGGATGTTTTTTTGAACTAGAACTTCTTAGGTGGCTTTGTGATTGGTGATGGGGGACTAACTTTATTTATCGTCTCATCAGTGGGTAAGTTATAACATCGCTTTTCAATTGTTATTGGTGGATTCCGCCATTACCACAGACGAGGGGTTAACAATAAGGGACCGACGAACAGTTGAGGGCTTTTTTAAAAGAGCATTTATTTGCGAAATCTTTTTAACATGGCAGATTATATTAAAATTTATGTCACAATAAATAATGTTAATAAGACAGAGAAAAGGTTAATGCATCAATAGTTTTAATTAATTCCACCAGTTTTCTTTTTGTTCGAAATACTGCGATCGATTTTATGTTTTTTTTTTTAAATTCTTTTCGTCCATCTGAATAGGTCAAAGTCTCTGACCATACAGCCAATTCTTATTTGTTTATTTCTTCGTTTCATAGATTCGTCGTTCTTTTCTCTTTATCCGACTGTGGTGAAGCTCAACATAAGGTAAACAAACAACAAAGACAACAAACAACAAATTAACAAACGAATAACAAATTAAGATTTTTTCTGAGCACGAGTTCGATTTCGGTGATGTATTCAACTCAAAAAACTCAAAACTCAAAAACTTAAAACTCAAATAATTTATTGCAAGTAGGCAAAATAATGCACTTCTACAAGTCAAACACTTATTTAAGTCTCATATACATGAAGAAAAAAAAATATGATCAACTAAACTAATGAGTACATAACTGATTTGAGTTTGAAAAAGGAAATTTCTCCTTCAAGTGGTGATTCATGGCTGAATCTCGCACAGGAAAAATAAACTCCATGAACTCTACCAGTGCTTCGGAAATACGCCCGTCAGAGTAGATAGCACCAAGAAACTCTACGGGGATGTCATATTTTCAATATTCGTCATTTTTTTTTATTACACAATTTACGATATAAAATTATCTAATCTAATGAATGACAAAGACTAGCTGTAATGAACATAACTTGCAAGAAACCGGACTGGAGCAGTCCCCCCAAGCAGCACCCGTCAAGAGTATGACTTGTGCACCAGCCATCACCACCCTCGCCATATGTGAGGGAGGGGAGCAACCCACTACACAGAGCCGCCAACTGCGAGTATTTTGTTTAGTTAGTTTCTTACTTTTAATTAATTTAACTTGCTCTAAGCAGTAAGTAAGCTCGCCATGCAAGACAATGCATAGAAAATTATTTACAACAGAGTCCACGACGAGGGCGTGAGTTGGGGTAGAGTTTCTACATATTTACTCGCCAGCTGACTCTGAGTCGAGGTAGAGTTTCTGTCTACGCGCCAGCAGAGTCCTTGATGATGCGCCTCAAGGCAGAGTTTCTATTAACGATCCCCTTTGTTGCTGGCACGCTGAGTGGCGCTGGCATGCTGAGTGGCGCTGGCACGTTGAGTGGCGCCACCATGGCGGTTGTGCTTGTCACGTGGGCATGGCATGGCATGATACAACAACGTCAGGCATGCGGTATGCAGGAAATTAAGGCTAATGCTTGCTGAGAAAAGTGTGTAAAAAATACAAAATATTTTTTTTAGCAGATTCTTTCTTCTCTATTCAGATACAGGGTCAATGTACTGAGCGACAATTTTTTTTTTCATATGCGTCCATATTTTTCCTGGGAAAAGTTTATCATATTGATGGGTACTGTCATTCCCCAAAATATGGTCAGCTAATTAAGTGTCACCTGTAAAGCTGTAAGCTCTCCATACTGCTTCCAGTTGTTCGATGGCCACATATTTATTTCACGTTACAGTTAGTATAAATAGAGCATCCCTAATTTTGATCTACCTTGAAACACGTATGTTAACAACCGCGGCAGGGGTGTGGGTCTTGACGTGATGCGAAAAACTTGTTTAATGTTGTTCTTGTTTAGTCTTTAATTGAGCTGGGCCTCAAGTCTCGTATGAAACACGAATAACAATAGCGTATCGATGGCTCCCAAAGGTGCAAAATGCCGTATTTGGCTTGTTGGCAGCGCCTATTTAGTTTGGAGACTGATTGCTAAATACAAAATTTTGCGCCCTTGGGAGCTTAACATAAACATTAACATTCAGGCACATACATTGCTTCTGGCCTCACACTAGGATACCCAGGGTCGTGGGAACCAGATACAGCGATGACTCAAACTTATAAACTGGGTTTTTCCCCTACAAAGGTCTTCGGAGCAATCGATATACTATTGCTATTCGTTTTGGCAACATTGCAGAATAAACGGCCGTATCTTTTCTTTTTAATAACGTAGAACTTTGTTTTTTTTCACAGCTCCAAGGGACCTAAGTAATTGATATTAATTTTAACTTGATACCTTCTTGAGAAAAAGGGTCTAGACTGACGGTCAGAGGGACAGACAGACAGACAGACGGACGACGAAGTGATACCTAAAAAACATGTTGGTAGTTAGGCTACAGTCTATTCAGCTAAGGGCTTTACTTTTGACATCTCAATTCCCATACATATTTGACAAGTGCACTGAAAAATTGCTTATTATGTAGGCAACAAGGAAACTTTAAAAGTTAAATGAAGGAATGAACAGAGTATAACAGGCCGAATGCACGGCTCTGTGAAGAAAAAGCTCCCGCTCCGCTGTCTCCATTGTATGCCAATAAACGGCGAAGGCACAGCACAACGAGACCACGCGCGGCCCCTGACAAGTAGGGGCCACCCAAGACCGGGGCGGACGGGGCCCCCGAGTTTACGCCGCGGGCTTGAGGCAACAAACAAGTCCTCGAACCCGCAACTGAAGACCACGGTCGTGGTAATTAAGCATCTAATGAATTTCAAATAAGAATACTTGGATGGCTCAAGATATACATCTCTAACTCTAATTCTATTATGTTCACAAAGCGGATGATCTAGGAAGGTATACTTAGTTGAACTAAGGCGGCACAGTGTTTTTTAAATCAAAACAATGAGAATGAAACCTGTTGGTTTCTTTACTAGCTTTTTAATCACGAGTTTCAGCATATAAAGTCATTACTTTCCATCATATATCATATTTGTATATACATAATTTGTTTTTTTGCTCGATAGAAAAAATCTTAGAAATTTACACAAAATATTTTTCGCGCCGCATTTGAGTTTATGTACTTGTTAATTATTGAAAGTTACTCGTATTAAAATGTTAAGTTACGTAGCTCTGTTTGTCAGTCTTTATAGCATTTGAATTACTATTAGGTACTCCAAAAGGAAGCTGATGTTGATATCCTAATTTCCGCTGTTCAACTTCGAGGCTTCTTCAATTCCCACGCTACAGAATCTACGCTCGGTATACCGATATGAAGTCTTGTATACAGAGCTCTAGAGCTATCTCAATAAAACTCCCGGAATGTTCCGTTTCAGCAGATCCATAATCTGAAGATATTACGTTGTCAGCGACTGCCCTTTCCGGTTTCTCGGAAGCTGCAGTACGACTGTAAGCTTTGAATTTAATTACGAAGCCAGAAAAAACTTGTCTGATTATGCAACATTCACAAAAAGCCTTTAATTAACGCGCAGAAGAAACTCTAAGTTAATTGCGTCCGAGAAAGCGATGAAGAAAGAAGATTTACGCGAAAAAGTTCGGTATTAATTAAACATTCAAAAGATTGTCGCGACTTGAGTTGAGTTGAGTACATCTGATTACAATACATTGGATAAGTTACCTATATATTGTATTGTATGTATTCGAAAACATCGTGAGAGACCTTCAAATCTCCCGAGAAACAAGAGTTGACAGGGGACTAGCCAATCGTCACTACTGGCAATCGGGCGGGCTATAATACCTTTGAATGAATATGTTTTGTTTGGGAAGAGTCCTAATCAGACAGAACGTCCTAGTTACGTGATAGCATGCAGAGTTCTATAAATACCATAACAAGGCATATCGCGTTGTTAGCCCGACTAGTTTAGCCCGAACCCTGCATACCAGTTGGCACCATTTCATGACCAATCCACCGATTTCAAAAACGGCAGCTTCGTTTCGTTACGTTCGTTTGAGAGCAAACGCAGCATGAATGCTTCGGGTGTGCCGCCCTAAATCATCTCTCTTCATTGTTTGAGTGGCACTCAAAGCTGTTTGACAAGATACTGGAAATATATACGGTATAATATTTAAATATGTTTTAATTCATTAAGCTGCCGTGGCCTAGCGGTATTCGCACATCGCAAACGATCGTGCTGGTTGCAACATCTGGCCGAGACGGGCACTGGATGGGTGTCCGTTTTATGTGGTATTTGTTTCGGACGCTTCCTAGCTATTAATCTGTAGGTCCTGTGGCTACTGTCGCTGCTCTGTGGACTTCCACTGACACAACTTAACGGCTACTAAGCCGTAAAGTTGTGTCAGAGGCCCTTATAGGGCAGCTTGATAACATCTGACAGTCGGGTTGGCCACAAGCCCGACACCCCTCCATCAACCTGCACTGAGCCAGCGTAATGGAGTATGGCTCTATCTTATTCGCATCCCGGTAAAGGCCCTTACCCCTCGGTGGGGACTTTAATGGGCTACATATATATATATATATATATATATCCTTTAGATGTCGCCATACAAATATTTATATATATCAAATATTATATATATATATATATATATATATATATATATTTGTATGGCACACGGGACAAAAGCAATTCGTCATATTCCGCCACACTGAAAGGTAAGAAGTTCAAAATGGCCGCCACTGCGGAGGGATTATGGAAGGGTTTATATGACTATAATATAAACTATTTTAATACTAGCTGCCCTTGGCGCATATTTTAAAACGTGTATTTATTTTACTCATAGTTCCCATTTAAGAAAAATTAGTCTAAGCTTAGTCTTATCGAATATTTTCGATTTATTCATGTTCGCCAAATACACTTTACCACATCACTGGGTACGATAGAATGTATCTTGCCAAACTTTTAAATCATCATATTTATTAAAAAAATAAAGGAACCATTTAAGAGATTTGAGTGGAGTTTTAGGAGTCGCTGTCCTTCTGTCCTTGGAAAGTTAGCGAATGTGGGATGAACTCCCAAACTTCTTAGTTTTTTTTACTGGCAACATGAGCGATGGACCACAGTACGTAGAATACAATGGACATCGGGCACAACCATTTTTTATCAGGTCCGGAGAGGTCAGGGAACTACTTTAGGGCCATTGAAATTCACAATAATGATTAATGACCTACCTCACCGCGTGAACTATTCAAACTGCTTATTGTTCGCGAATGATTCGAAACTTTCGTGGACAATAAGTCTGGATTGTGAAATACTTCAGGAGGACTGACAGTATTGTGCAATGGAGCGAAACTAACTAGCTGGAGTTCAATGTCTCTGTCGCCGTAAGTTTGTCAAAACCGTTAGTTGATAAATAAACGTTTTTTTTCTCGTTAGTTGGTCAACAGACAGATAGTAAACTGTAGAGTACTTCTTACTATATGACGCGCTTATTGATAAACTAACGGTTAAAACCGTTAAATAGTAAACTTGTTTAAACTTGAATTGCAAACAAAATACCAGGGCAAACACTGCGGTAGCTTAGGTGAAAAATAGAGGAGGTGAGCGCAGCGAAGCCCCCGAATAGTCTTCGTGTTAGGTTGATTGTGTTTTTATCAACTAACGGTTTTGACTATCTTACGGTGATCCATATGTGCAATTATAACTTTTACTCGCAAGATATGTCCAGTATTGGGTAGGTATAAGGTGGGTGACGGGGAAATCCAGTGAGTTAATGACGATAAGGACTTAGGAGTTGGGTTGACATCTGACCTGAAATACCGGGTACATATTGAAGGAATATATAAAAAAGGTATAGGAATTTAGGTCTTGTCTTGCGTACGGAGTGCACCTTCACGGGCATGGCCGTGATGAAAACATTGTAAAATACTCTTGTTAGGTCACACCTTGAACCGAACGCAATCATATGGAAATCGCAAGAGAGGAAATATAGTATTATGTTGCATGCACTCAAAATAAAAATATGAGATATTTATATTTCGGCAGTTTCAGCCCTTTACCCGTTAAAGTTTTTCATATTTTCTTTATTGCACCAAAACTTATAAAAAAACAATAGTTACATGAAAATAGTGTACAAAGGCGAGCTTAACTCTAATAAGAGAAGACGACCCGAATGGCCGAGTCGGCAGTGACCCTGCCTTCGAAGCCAAGGGTCCCGGGTTCGAGTCCCGGTGGGGGCAAATATTTGTTTGATGGAAACGGATGTTTGTACCCTAGTCATGGTTGTTTATCTATCTAAGTATAGTATTAGTCTAGTACCCAAGATACAGGGAATCCTAGTTTGGGGCTAGATCAATGTGTGTAAATAGTGTCCAAGGTATTATTATTATATCTTCCAGCTAACCAGGTTAAGATGGTAAAGGTTGATTGCTGAGCAATGGTAGACCTATGTGTCTATGTGTACAACAATATAAGGAAATAAACAAGTACTTACAAGAAATAAAATAAATTATATAATTACTATAATAAAATTCTTACAATATACTACTCCTATTATATGTATAGACCGGGGCGTCCGAAAGGTTGAAATTCTCTCACCCAAATTATTCACCAATATTCTGGAGGATATTATGAAGTCGTTTGATTGGAGCGAGAAAGGAATCAACAGAAATGGGGCGCTCATGTCGCATCTCAGGTGGATGATCTCATTCTCGTCGCCCAACGCGTCTCAGATCTCCAACACATGCTCGCAGAACTGCACGAAGCTTCCCTGAAAGTCGGTCTCAGGATGAACATGTCCAAGCAAGACCAAGATCATGATGAATCGCTCTTTAAATGTACCGAAGATAATTGTTGGCAACAACAACGTGCTAAGCGATTACGTTTATCTTGAACGTCGTTTATCCTTTGACCGCGATGCACAGGTGAAGGAGATCATCAGACGCGTCGACTTGGGACGGGCTGCTTTCGGGAAGCTAGACGAAGTCTTAAGTCCAAACTACCACAATACCTTAAGGCTAAGGTATATAACCAATGTGTCTTGTCTATCCTCATCTATGGAGCCGAAACATGGACGCTCACTAAGCAAATTGTACACAAAATCAAGGTGGCCGGCGGTGACGCCGATGACGGATGGTGGACCAAAGCAGTCACGGAGTGGTGGACAAGGGGAGCAACAAGGCCAGTGGGCAGACCACCTGCCCGATGGTCCGATGATATATTAAAGTCGACAGGATCTCAATGGATGCGGGTGACACAGGACCCTAGGAAGACCGTAGAAAAGGTCTATGCCCAGCAGAGGTTTGATGTGGGCTGAGCATGAATTATATATATATTGATATATATATTTATATATTTATATATATATATATATGTTTACTAATAAACACTTACATGCATAGTACCTATAATTCTAAAGATGCTTCTTTAGACGCAACTTTTAAATATATTCAGAGTTGGACTGTCCCTGATGGTGCAGGGAGTGCATTCCACAACCGAATGGCCCGGAGTCTAAATCCGTGGTCATAGGCCGGCCGGCGGTGTTATGCTGTGGAGTTGTGCGCATGGACATTGCGCGAGTTCTGCGAGGACTGCTGGAAAAAAGAAATTATGAATTGAGATAATTAAAATCTATAATTTGTTAGTAATTTTACCAAGTAGTTTAACATTATGCTGATCGTAACGTGTGGTTTTTGTACCCAGTAAAGAGGGTTTATGATACGTGTGTAGATAAACAATCTAATAACTCATTTAATTGATTTTTATTGTTGTTTGGTCCCTATTGTATATTCTTTATATTTAAACCAACTATCAGTTTTTTATTATTTGAATGTTTTACCAGTTACGTGTAGTAATAAAGCTACAAATAATTATATACATAGTTAACCAAAAAACACAAAATAACCTAACTTATGTTCAAATATTAAATAAAATAAAAAATATCACTCAGATATCCGCCGTCGAGAGGCAGAGTACCCAACATGCTGGCACCATTGCCTCGCTGTATAATAACTTGTAAATGAGACATCAAACAACGAAATTGGTGCATTAATTGATGTAAGGCGACCAGAATGGCCGAGTCGGCAGTGACCCTGCCTACGAAGCCAAGAGTCATGGTTGTATATCTTTCTAGTTAATCGTTGTCTAGTACCCAAGATACAGGGAATCCTAATTTGGCGCTAGATGAATATGTGTAAATAGTGTCCAATGTATTATTATTATTATTAAAACTCGAGAAATCAACAAAAACTTGGAACGGTCGGCCGCCATCTTTGTGACGTCACAGCTATGCTTGTCCTAACTTTCTCATCCTAAGACCGGCAGTTTCGTATTAATGAAGCCACAAGCAACACGTACATACTAACCTTAGGTATATAGAAGAGATGGCTACGAAAATGGTGAAGGAGACGACTTCTTGTAGATTTGCCTGTAGAATGAAATCAGCCAACACTGTTTAGACTTGGTATTGTAGGATATAATGAACTTAGTGATAGAAGGGATATAGCATTAGCGACTTATGTATATGCCACCGTAAGATAGTCAAAACCGTTAGTTGATAAACTAACGGTTTTCTTCTCGTTAGTTGGTCAACTATCGACAGATAGTAAACTGTAGCGTACTGCTTACCATATGACGGGTTACTTGATAAAGTAACGGAAAAAACCGTTAAATAGTAAACTGGTTTAAACTTGAATTGCAAACAAAATACCAGGTCAAACACTGCGATAGCCTAGGTGAAGACTAGAGGGGGCAGGCTCAGCGAAGCCCCCGAATAGTCTTCTTGTTAGGTTGACATGTAAGAACAAAAGAAACGTAACACTGTTTTATTATTTCACTAAATACAATTATGTTTGATAATACTGGAGTTCAATTTCATTTAGTAACTTATAATAAGTTATAAGTTACTAAAATAGGAACCATCAGTGACCCGCCAAAGATTTCTGAATCTTCTGTTTGGCCCGACTGTTAAAAAGGTTGAGCAGCTTTGCAGTAGACGGTTTACACTTATTGCAGTATTAAACGACAAAGTCAAAGTCAAAGTCAAAGTGTTTTATTACTGTAAATATTTACATATACTTAGCAAACGTCATTTTTTGCCTCTTCTCTACATTGGACCACTGTGTGAGAAGAAGGGCGTAGAAACTCCCACAGATTTATTTTTAGATCTCTTTTAAAAATAGGTTGTGCTTAACTAATACAAATATGAAAATTTTAATTGTTATGATTAATAAGCAGGAATAAATAATTACAAAATTATTAATAGCAAGGTCTGTGTTGAGCCAGATTAACCCCATACAGTCCTGTCATTTAAGTAATCTTGAACATTGCAATATTCCTTTTTCGACAAAGTCGCTTTAATATGCTTTTTAAATTGCTCAAATGGCAATTTCAAAATCTCCAGAAGTATCTTATTGTATTAGAGAATGCACTGACCCTTGAAAGAATTGCTAACCTTCGCGAGTCTAAAACGGGGCGCACATAGTCTGTGATTGCCGTACAACTTTTTGTACCTTCACTAAACTATAAGTATATGTACCAAACAATATTTCAATCACAGCTTATACAGCCTGCACTGAGACCGGCGACAGTAGGCGAACACCGAACCGGTTTCTTCTTCCCGCTCGGCTTAGTTACAAACAGATGCTTGCCTGTCTTGCGAAACATAATGTACATACCTACTTATACTCTCATCGCTGCTCTTCAAAATATACACCGCATAATCACAGCCTCAGCTCAGTCATCTACGGTGCGCAAACCCTCTTACATAAAACTATCAATTTTTTATATATATATCAACGATCTCCTACTATTTAAGTAATTAATTTTAAATTATTTTTTATTAATATTAAAAATATTTTACCAGAATGTTAGGGGTCTGCGCACAAAGACTGAGCTGTTTAGACGACATGTGAGTATGAAGGATAGTGATGTCATTTTACTCACAGAGACATGGCTTGCCGACGGCATGCATAGCGAGGAACTTTTTAGTAATGGGTTTATGGTTTGGAGAAGAGATAGGAACTATGAACAATTAGAACAAACCCGAGGAGGAGGAGTGCTGATAGCGGCTCGCGGAGAACTGCAAGCAAATGAGCGGCGGGAGTGGTGTTCATCCGCTGAGGATCTGTGGGTCACGCTGGATATCCCGCGCGGTCACGGCGCGCCACCGTCACGTGTCCATTTAGCATGGGGACTATTCGGGGGCTTCGCTGAGCCTGCCCCCGAATAGTCTTCGTGTTAGGTTGACATGTAAGAAAAAAAGAAACGTAAACACTGCTCACCAGAGCCATCCGCATTATTAAAGTATTGACGGAGGAAATTGATGTGCTTGGATCTACTCCAGCTGAATTCACAAAGATGATAGATAAATAAAGCGTTTATTCATTCGTCAAAATACACAAAACAGAACACAGATAATACAAAAAGTAGGCGTAGAGTAGAACAACAAAGAATAGAAACAAGAAGAAATTACATACCAATGGAAAAAATGGGGAGATCCGGTATACGACCCGAATGGCCGAGTCGGCAGTGATATTGCCTACGAAGCCAGGGGTCCCGGGTTCGAGTCCCGGTGGGGGCAAATATTTGTTTGATGAGAATGGATGTTTGTACCCTAGTCATGGTTGTTTATCTATCTAAGTATAATATTTATGTATATAAGTATGTGTATCGTTGTCTAGTACCCAAGATACAGGGATCCTAGTTTGGGGCTAGATCAATGTGTGAAAATAGTGTCCAAGGTATTATTATTATTATTATACATATACAATTCTATCGTGGTGAGTAGTGTACGGCGACGGTGAAAGGGTTCTGTTCAGCAGGTGCTACAGGAAGACCTGTAGCGCTGGTGTTCTGTCGGAAGCAGGGGAATTTGAGTGTGGTGTTCAAGGTGTTGCATAAGACTATGTCCGTCCGTCTGCGGACTGTATCACATGAACCGTAATAGGTAGAGAGTTGTTTTTTTACAGAATGTATATTTTTGTTGCCTCTACATCATTTTTTTTATAAAGTACAGGTAGTCCCCATACAAGAGACTTGTTTTATATAACCCGTGGTATAACAAACCATATAATGATTCAAATATGATCGTAGATTTCGCGGCTTATCACATGGGTTTGGTGGCGCAATTGGTTTGTTATCGGTTATGCATTCTTTAAGTTCTGGGTTCAAATCCACGTTCGCAAATTATATGATTTTATATAACTTTTTGTTTTATAATTTTTCGAGCTTGAGTTTTCTTTTCCGATCGTATGGAATCCTTCGTGAGCCAGTCCGACCCGCACTTGACCGATTTTATTCAAAATTCAACGGATCGCGCCGTTTAGGGCGTTCCTATTATTTTCTTCGCGCATGATAAATATGGTAATTATGGGCAGAAGCGTCATCATGCGCCGAAAAAAAAAAGTGGTCAAGTTCGGTGAGTTCGAGTTGGACTCTTCCACGAGTGGTTCCGTAACATATAACGAGAAATTTTATGAACTAAAAAATAAAAATAAACAACTTAAAAAAAATATTGTCCGAACTTGGTTTCCATACCAGTCCATACAGATTGTGAAGCCGATGCCAAACCAATGCGCCTCCGACGACGTGTTATCGTGAAATTTAAGTTGATTTTTGAATAATGATGATTTGGTAATTCGCAGTGGCAAGGGGTATTAAAACATTATCCCTTTAAATTTATAAAATCTCGTGTATTTCATTATTTGTTGTTGTAGCGGCAACAGAAATACACATTCTGTGAAAATTTCATCTCTCTACCTATTACGGTTCCATACAGCCCGCTGCTGGACGGACGGACGGACGGACAGACGGACCCTTTAGGTAAGGAGCCTTAAAAATGGTTGGGCTAAACAACGCCATCTGTTGGATTTTGAAAGAAGGCTGCTCTAAAAGTATCCCATTGTTCATAACTATTCAACTGCTCTACTTTGTCGTCATGCGGAATCTAAAGACAACTGTGAAAGCAGAGTGCGATGACCCAGTTACCTGGTTATGCGGAAACGATGACAAAGTAAGACGAATACAACATACTTAGTACCTTTGTACAGTCGAACATAGCTGACCTGTGCCTATTTTCGACCTCATCTCCGTGGAATAGAGAAGCCGAACAGCGTGATTTCTTTTGTGTTATTAGTACTATTTGTTGAATCTATTCCTTGACTACACAAATTGTTTCCAGCTACAAATCGTATTGATAAAAAAATACAACTGCATTGAGAACCCCCTTCTTTTTGAATTCGGTTAAAAAGGTGTTGCCATTTGATCAGAATTGCTACTTTTATATCTTATTTTATTTATTTTAAATCAAACAATCGCGTAAATCCATTAGCAAAACATCTCTTATACTGCGAACTACAGAACGGAAAACGCAAGCAAGGCGTTTAGGTGTTGAGATTCAAAGAAGTGCAGAAGTGACATATGAAGGGATAATACCTCGGACATAATTTACACACATTGATCTAGCCCCAAACTAGGATTCCCTGTATCTTGGGTACTAGACAACGATACACATACTTATATAGATAAATATTATACTTAGATAGATAAACAACCATGACTAGTGTACAAATATCCGTTCTCATCAAACAAATATTTGCCCCCACCGGGTCTCGAACCCGGGACCCTTGGCTACGTAGGCAGGGTCACTGCCGACTCGGCCATTCAAGTCGTCTAAAGATGTGGTATCGACCATTCCGCGTGGTAGGAACTCACGGTAGACAGGGCCAAGTGGCGACACACGGTGCACACAAAGATCTTCGATTTCGAGGCCGAACGAAGAGCTACTCTTGATGCCAAGCGAGATGAACTTCGAAGCAGAACACCCGCGGCAGCGTACCGTAGTACCACTACCAAAATGGCTTACTGACTTGTAGCCCGTGCAACTGCACTTTCACCAATAACATAGGCTACGTGAGCCTCGTGAAGGCACACGAACGGCGCCTTCACCAGCCGTGACAGTCGCCGTGACTGAACCCGGTCGGAGAACATCATCAAATCTATTACGTTTAGGGAATCTTGTAAAATTGTTATTGTAAGTAAGTTAAGTGGCAATTGCATTGTCGTGTTAATACTGCAATAAGTGTAAACCGTCTACTGCAAAGCTGCTCAACCTTTTTAACAGTCGGGCCAAACAGAAGATTCAGAAACCTTTGGCGGGTCACTGATGGTTCCTATTTTAGTTACTTATAATAAGGCTTATGAAATTAAACTCCAGTATTATCAAACATAATTAATTGTATTTAGTGAAATAATAAAACAAAGAGTATTTTACCCCAAATAAAGAAACAAAATTGTATAAACAAAGGTATGTACATATGTAGTGAATAATCCTTTCCTATCGGCAAAACTAGGAACAACGATAACACCCGAATGGTGCCGATGTGTCTATGAATTACTGTATTATTAAATTACGTGTAGGTATCAAATAAATCGCATACTTTATTTATCAATGTCAAATGTCAAATTGCCCGTTTGACGTATATTACACTGAGATGTTAAAACCACCACGATTCTATCATATAAAGAATTCGTTAGGTAAACAAAAATATAACTAGTTACTGAGGACGTTTTATGTCAATAAAACGCACTGATAAAAACCAAATTCCGATTGGGATGATCTAATGATTCTATAAGGATTGGAACCCCAAAAGTCTAACTATAAGTCAAAACTACAGTAGGATTTTGCAGATCTTTTTTATAACAATAAATTTTTGTAATTAATTAAAAATAATATGACACAACAAAAAAGACACCTCAACATAAAACAAAACAAACCAGCAGAGAAATTAATATAAATAAATATGATTTTCTGATTGGATGAACGACTTCGATTATGACAGCGGGATAAGAGGAGGAGGAGCGGGGTGGACAGTGTGATGCGAAACAATACTTCCAACTTCCATATCACAGTCAGAATCAGAACTATTTTCTGGTGTATCATCGTCAGAGTTTTCATGAACGGTGATTACAAAACTAGCCATATAATTTTCCAACTCAGGTTCGTGTTTTCGGTACTCATTTTTCATTTGATGGCGTGGTCACATACTTTGGCCCGAACATCGGAACCAATCATATTAACCTTTTCCTGTACCAATTGTTTCACAGTAGTCATATTCATACTGATGTTTCTTTTGGATACGTATCCCTTTATTTGAGATCATATGTTTTCAATCGGATTGAAATCAGGATGATATGGTGGCAATCTTAGTACGCTGTGTCCATATTCGTTCATAAGTTTATCTATAGAGTATTCTACAAAGTCTTGTTTGTACTTGCAAATAATTTCATATATTTCAAGTTTTGTTAATGACGGATCAATCGGAACATTATGTTTGGTTGGATAGCCAATCAATCATGTCTTGCTTCCTGGTATTTGAATTAGGAGGTTTTTCTACGTACTTATTATGATATGCAGCATTATCTACTACTAGTACCGAATGTGGAGCTATGTTTGGAATGAGTTTATTACGAAGCCATTTTTCATAGATTTCATTGTTCATCGCGTTGTGATAGTCACCTGTTTTATCATTAGACTGATACATTAACAATGCCCCAGGTATAAACCCCTTTCTACTACCAGCGTGCACTATTATAAGACGTTGTCCTTTAGAAATTAACTGTTTCACTCCGTTTTCTGACGAGTCAGCCCAGCTTTTACCTGCCAAATGTGATGTATGTTTCATCCATATAAACAATCTCTCTCCCTTGCAATCTGTACTTTTTTATCGCGGCTAAAAACTTTACTCTTTTTAAACGAACACCATCTTTCTCGATAAGTAATTTTCTGTTGTTTTCAACTTTTTTATACCGAAATCCCATTTTTCTAAGAATTTTTCTTAGCGTAAAGTCACATCCCTTAAAATTTATGGCTTCGGATAACTTGGACTTCAGGGCTTTAATTGTAGGTATTTGTTTGTATATCAAATGGAAATTATACACTAATCGGCGTATAACGTTGTAGTCAAAATCGTCAAGACCTAGACAAAATAATTTATTTGGTCTACCCAACTTTGCCGACTTCGGACTATTGGAGGTGGATTGATTTATGTATTCTTTTTGCAATATTTTATTTACTGTTCGTTGAGAAATTCCACTGGCCTCCGAAACTCGTTTTTGGACTTTACAAAAGTAAGCAGTATAGTTGGTATGTTTGAATTTATAATTTTCAGTTAAGAAATATAAATAAATATTAAAAATAACTTCGCAGGCTTGCCGATCTAAACGTTTCCCCTTTCTTAGTGCTTTTGGCATGTCTGTTATAAATTGTTAATGTGGGTCGAATAAAATCAATGTTTAATAATTACAAAAATGACAGACAAGAGTGAAATGTAAAGTCAAAAATAAATAAATATAGGTGGCCTGCATTAATACACGAGTCCATGAAGTTTATCACAAAATCTAACATAAATATCAACAAATTATTTCTGTGGTATTAACTACTCTATATTGATACTTCCTCTTGCAATGCGACCGTTCCCTACGTTGTCTCGATGGGTACTGAGTGCGCGTGAAGTAGTAAGACAAAAACGAACATTTCCGAGAAAATACGAAAGGAAAGGATTGTTCACTACATCTGTATCTTAAATCTAACTAAAATCACAGGTAGTTAATTGATACAATCAATGTGATTTCTGACATTGTTTTTGCTGTAATAACTTTTTTATGTTAGGCGTCAAATCAGACGTTGACAGTAACAGCAAGTCAGAAATATGTTGCTCAGTTAGTGATGTGCGGTATTTATTTTTTATAAAAGCAAGTCTTGAAAAATCTTTTCACAAACATATGTTGATCCGAAGCTGCTTAAGAACTGCAAGGCCAGGTCAGTTATTGCAGGAAAGTCTTCTTTTGGTACCAATTTCCAAAAATCTGCAAAGTCATCTTAAGAATTTTGTAGGTTTGAAGATATTTTTTCGGCAAAAAGGTTTTTTAGCGCAAAATGATTTTGCAATTCAGTGAGTTCCAGTTGAATATTAGCATGATAACTAATTATTTCACTCAAACTGATTATTATGAAAGGATTCATAAAAATTTGTATTCTTGTTTTTTACTCTCAAAATCCTAAAATCTGCTCTCAAACGATTGTAATATGCATCTAATTTTAGATTCGTACTTAGAGTAATTGATAGTGACTATATTGAGCTATTTTTTCAAATCTTTGAGTGTTTGAAAAAGGTGGTTGAATTTTCGAACTTGCTCCCGCGGGCCATTTGGAATTCGTTCGCGGGCCATACCGTGGCCCGTGTCCATAGGGTTGAGCAGCCATGGTCTACTGTATCTGTTCTCTGTATTGTGCCTTTCATAAAAATGTTCAAAATTATCATTCTGCACACGGAAGCGCTACACACTGGAATTAGTCGAATGCGTGTGAATTTGCGCGCGTGTGCGTGATCTCACAAATGTGCAGTAATTGGGAGCGTCGCTTTTTCTGATCGCGCCAATTACCGCCCCGTCCCGTCCCACCCCACCCCGCCGCTCCGGGAGCCGAGGTTATTCGGGCGTCTCAGAAATATAGAATTATTTGTTACACTTCTATGTATTACCGTCGAAACCGTTCAACGGCATAGTATTTTCTTCTTTGTCGATCCGTTGCCGTCATTCCTCTCCAACACTAGAAGTTGTCAGTCTGCTCCGAATATCCCTCCCGTTTTTCTTCCTCTCCTAGTGGTTTTATGCTTTGATAGGACAACAGAGAGTAACTCTGGCAGTAATATTAATATTTGTATAAATATACCTTCATCTTGCCCATTAAATCAAGTTACTAGTAATGAAAAATGTAAAAGTAAGAATATTTTAAACGTGGTTCATCAAAATATACAGGGCATGTTAAGTAAAGAACTGGAAATTGAGTTATTCATGAACTGTAATAATATTGATATTTTATGTATAACAGAGCACTTTTTAAAGATTTATCAGTTCATGTTCAACTTTAATAACCACCACGTTGCTAGTTCGTTCAACAGAAAAACAGCTGATCGCGGTGGCTCCTTAATACTTGTAAATAATAGTTTTAAATATAAGGAACGAGTTGACATAGTGGGCCTGTCTGTTGAGCGTACCATGGAAATAGCCTGTATTGAACTTGAACAACTTATTGTAATGAGCGTATACAGACCACCAGATTCATCCTTTGATTTATTCGAAAAGAAAATGGATGAAGTGTTGATTAAAATCAGCGATAAAAACAATTTTTTTATAATTTGTGGTGATTTTAATGTTAATCTGTTAGAGGATAATAATATTTGTACTAGATGAAAATCTTTATTTTTATGTCACAACATGAACTATCTGTTTTTGGAGCCTACTAGAATTACTGCAACATCTGCTACCTGCATTGACAATATATTTACTAACATTACGCCCATTTTCAAATCGGTCATCAATAAATTAACCTCTGATCACTCTGGTCAGATAGGTATATTCAATATTAAAATAAAAAAGGACCAAAACGAGGATATTACATGTGTGCCCGTTAGTGACACTCGGCTTGAACACTACAGGAATAATATTTTAGATAAACTATGGGAAATACCATACAGTGACGATCCAAATTTGTTGTACAACTCAGTATTTAACCTTGTCAAAAATGAATATGATACGGTATTTAAATCAAAAACTATAAAAGTTAATAACAAAGCTTTGTTTAGTGATTGGGCGACAGTTGGAATTCATAGGAGCAGACGAAGATTATATGAACTCTATGAAGAGAAATCATATAACAAAAATACCGCCTTTCTAGATTATGTTCGTAGTTATTCAAAAATGTTTAAACGCGTTTGTGCCGTAGCTTAATCTAATTTCATTAAAAACAAAATTGAATCTAGTAGCAATGTAATGAAAACGACCTGGCAAATTATAAACAGAGAGACTGGAAAGGCCAAAGCTACACATAATAACTTCAAGCTTAAGATAGATAATCAATTGCTAAGTACAGACCTAGAAGTAGCAAAAGCTTTCGAAAATTTCTTTACGGACATTCCAGTTTCAACAACCAAGTCTTTAAATTCATCTCCCGCTGCTGCTGAATCTATACTTAAACAAAACTTTGAGGATTGTAAAACAGATTTTAAATTTGGGCACGTAAATAATGAAGACATTGTAAAAGCGTTTAAATCCCTGGAAATGAAAAAGACAGCTGACGCCCATGGTCTATTAGTAAAAATTATTAGTTCCATTGTAGATTGTATTGCACCTCACCTTTGTTGTATATTTAATCAATGTATAGATAATGGTGTGTTTCCTGACTTGATGAAACTAAGTAAAGTTATACCTTTATTCAAAGCTGGTAGTACATCAGACCCCACCAATTTTAGACCCATATCGATACTACCAACGCTTAGCAAAATATTTCAAAAATTCATACTTAATCAATTGCAAAGTCATTTTTATCTCAATAATTTAATTCATATTGCTCAGTTTGGTTTCACAAAGGGTCGTTCAACAGCCGATGCTGGTGTTGAACTAATCGACAATATTTTTGATGCCTGGGAAGACGCAATGGATGCAATAGGTGTCTTCTGCGATCTATCCAAGGCTTTTGATTGCGTCCATCATGACACTCTTGTCAGGAAGTTACGCCATTATGGCGTAAAAGATCAGGCACTTGGCCTTCTGGAGTCATATCTAACAGATAGGGTTCAGATGGTCGATGTTAATGGGAAAAGATCACCTGGGTCTTCAATAAGTATGGGCGTACCGCAAGGTTCAATTCTTGGTCCTTTCTTGTTTTTAGTATATATTAATGATTTACCTTATCTTGTTAAAGCAAAACATGGGTTAGTATTGTTTGCCGATGATACTTCTTTGATATTTAAAGTTAAAAGACAGCAATCAAATTATGACGAGGTAAACAATGCTATCTCTAGTATAGTGAACTGGTTTACTGTTAACAATTTATTACTTAATGAAAAGAAAACTAAATGTATTAAATTAGTTTTACCCAATGTGAACCCGGTAACTACAGACATATTTATAAAAGGACAGAGATTGGACCTTGTGCAGTCGACTGTCTTTTTGGGCATTACTTAAGACGCCAAACTACAATAGGATCCTCATATAAATAAATTGTCGAACAGACTGAGTTCGGCAGCGTTCGCAGTTAAAAAAATTAGAGCTCTTACCGACGTAGACACCGCTAGACTAGTCTACTTTAGTTACTTTCATAGTCTAATGACCTATGGTATTTTATTGTGGGGTCACGCTGCGAATGCTAATAGTATATTTATTCTGCAGAAACGGGCTGTTCGTGCAATTTATAGATTAGGGCCTAGAGTGTCACTGAGGGAAAAGTTTAAAGAAATCAATATTCTGACATTTGTGTCTCAATATATCTATGACAATCTTGTGTATGTAAAAAGAAATATAACTAATTTTCAGAAGTACAGTGATATACACAATTTTAATACTAGAAATAAAGACAAGTTGGTTGCTTATGTAAGCCGACTACATAAAATTAGTAATTCTTTTAAAGGCAATTGTATACGCTATTACAATAAGGTCCCTACTGATATTAAAAACTTACCTTTAGACAAGTTTAAAATAATAATAAAACAGAAATTGTATAAAAAAGGTTACTTTAGGATATCTGATTACTTAGAGGACAGATGTCCATGGGAATAGATTGTTTGAGTAACAGGCTGTTTCGATATATAATTAGCATTCATTTTGTAATTTGACAATATTTTATTTAAAAAAGGAAACGCAAAAGATGCGACGACTGTGGAGTTTCTTCGGTGAGCTCTTCTCCACAGATTCCGCCATTGTGTTAGTGAACTCACCCAAAAAAATGTAATGACGGATCTAAGTGATGTAACAACATCCTATGGAAATAAATGATTTTTGATTGATTGATTGATTTGATTGAAAATTAAAAAGTAGCAACCGGTTTACACTAGCAAGCTGGGGCAGGGGGAAAATTACTATATTATATTATAGTCCTAGTGCTGGAAATGTTATAATTCATTTTCAAAATGCATACGCATTGCTTCTAGCCCCACATGATACCCTGTGCAGTGGGTAACAGAAACAGCGACGTCACACACATATAAACATCCAAGATCTGGGGACTTATTTTTTGTCTTTACCCCCAGCCGGGGATCGAACCCGGGTCCTCTCACATGGTAGGCAGAGCCACAGCCGCTGTGCCGCAGAGGTCGTCTAGAATAGTCTACATAGAAACTGCCAATGCTGCGTCACTAACCGTTATAATAATATTAATATTATTATTCGTTGTTAAACCCTCCAAGTTTCCAACAATTTCATGTCTCCATAATGCGGTGTTTATGTTTCAATAACCCCTCCGCTCGTAAATATCCCTCCGTGTCGGTTCTCCTCACAGCGACATCCGTATTCACCGCTATAATAAACTTATCACATATCATGTCGGCAATGTGCTTGCGGACCATCACCTCCATTCGAGCGAGCCTGGAAATGGCTCTTGAATGTGATGTAACAAGGGGTATTTCACAAAGCAGTGATTGCGGTGGAGGCCTATCAGAGTGCAGCGAGCGGAAGGGTGTAGTTAGTTACATACATGTCGCGAATAACGACCATACTTCATGGCATACTTGTGTGATACACAAGCGATAGTGCACTCTAGAGCTATTGAAGTAATAATAGAGCTAATAAAGTATTGTAAGGAAACCTTCATTACTCCATAGTTGCGGCGATGGGTTAGCCCCCTGTCAAGCGAAATTTGAATTTAATATTGAATGACTGTCTTAAAGTGGGCACAAGTGCCTCTGCCAACCCGTATGGGAAAAGGCGTGACGCTATGTTATGTTGTGTTACGTGTAGTTATTAAATAGACAAGTAACGTTATTTATAGTTCGTTTTTCTGATAATGGTTTTTCTCGAAATGCCAGCTACGCACTTGGTTAGTTTTCTTAACTTTTCATGTAGTAGGTAGCCCCACGCCGACTATACGAAGTGCTTTGCCAACTTTTTAAATTTGGGCTAGCGACGTGAGGTACCTATTGTTTCAAATTGCGGTTGTGAGATTTTGCGCAGTCTGTCAATGCACTGTCCTAAATGAAAAATATGGAAGCAAATGCAACGTTAATTGACTCTTACATGTTAGCAACTCAATCAAGATTTCTTAACAAACAAACGTAACAAAATACTTGACATAGTACGTAATAAATTATGGTAATTTCGGAGCATTCCAGTTAATTATCTAGTAGGCAGTCAACCAAAATGTACCTAGTCGGTCCCAAATATTTTGCCGCATAGTAATACCAAGTTTTATTTTATTTAATACTATATATGGTTTGATAGCTCATTAAATACTGATAAATTAGAACGATTATTGGATTTAAATGCTTAAAGCCATATTACACAAATGCTAGTTTCTTCAGAGATTTTGCACTTTTTTACCCAATCAAAAACACGGACTTGATTCACTTTATCTTTTTTCCATGACTCTTAAAACCTTTCAAACTTACGTGAGATTTTAGTCAGAACCCTCCCTGAACCAGTTACCTTCATTTTGAAGCATAAGATAACTAAGACTGGGTAAAACTAATTTTCACATTCACTTTTTACTTAGTGTACTTGTTGCCCACAAGATCAAATTTATACGTTTTTCTGAAAACGTAAAAAGTACGTAAAGTTCTCGATGGGAGCAGTTGGAACTGAAAGCTAACAGAAAATCAAATGCTAGTTGCTAAGCATGGTCTAAAATCGAGGTTTCAGAATAAATAAAAAAAACCTTGTTGGTTATCTGGAACACTGTTTTTTTTATTAAATTTGTTGTAAGTGGTATTTTTGTCAGTTGCGGCGTGTTTTGGGTTCGCGATTGTCTCAAGTTATAAGGTTTTTTGTCATATTGCGATAATCGTACAAAATGAATTGTATTGCAATTTGATTCGTATAAAATAAGTTTTTTAATCATGTATAATACGAATAAGAAAAAGTTTATTGCTGAGTTTTATCTATCAAAAACCTTGTGACAGAACTTAAGGACCGACTAGGTATGTACGTAGCAAGTTCGTAACGCCACGTAGCGCGTAGCACTCGTAACGTCGTCGGCGTAGCGCGGTCCGCCGAAGCTTCGTAGCGCTGCCAAAGTCCACTTCGCACGACTCCCAAGTTCCAAGTTCTTCGAAGGACTTTACCGCTCAGTGAATATTTCAAAGCGGCTTTTCATTGGGAGATATAAAAGGAAGTAGGTATTTGCTTCTTTCAAAATACTTCGAGATGGTTCATATCAGCCACTAAATAAATATATTCTCGCCCCTGGGGACAGCAACAAACCCCAATTATGTCTTAATGATCCCTACGTGATAACCTCACTATTGTAAGGTCATATTTGACATCTGTCAGTCTTAGCTTCGTAGTAAGGTGACCAACTTAAAAACATCGATAATCTTGAATGAATCGATACGGTCTTGAATGCCGTCATTATTGCATTTTATTATGCTTGACCGATCGATCG
This sequence comes from Argyresthia goedartella, assembly GCA_949825045.1. Lineage (NCBI taxonomy): Eukaryota > Metazoa > Arthropoda > Insecta > Lepidoptera > Argyresthiidae > Argyresthia > Argyresthia goedartella. Next base: position 1,238,040 of record OX463827.1, on the reverse strand, counting down.
ATAGATTTTTTGTGGAACATCCCTAAATAAAAAATAAAAGAGCTCACCGATGTAACCTTGTAATGGTATTCCGATTTTGGAATAAAAATTGTTAATTATCCTACTAATCGTTTATTAGTCGAATTAAATCGAAGATTGCCTTCATTTGTCATTATCTTAGTAAATATGTATTTTTTACTAACAAAGGTGAAGCAATTGTGCATACTTTAAAAAAAATGGACTAACCTCCCATGGCTTTTCTGGAAATGCCATTGACCGTTATAGTTTTTGAATTGTATAACAATGGCATAAAGTTCATGCGCGCGATGCCTCGCGCGCAGGCGCGGTAACGGATAATATAGGGTGTTTGGTAGAAAATCCTTAAAGCCAAGATTTATATTCGTTTCGTTTTTATTATTTGACACGGAAAATTTTCAGTGATATTTTTTAGTTTTTTTCAATCATTTCTAATCAAGTACTGTTTAAGAAATCTTAAAAAACTTGATCTAGGTCAGGTCTCTATGACTTGAAACTTGGGTTTTACAGACTGTTGAAGTGCTAGAAAATTTCCTGATTATATGCAAGGTTTTTGATTGCAATATTTCGTTTAAAACAACAAAAAATCGATGAAAACTAATCTGCTAACACAAGTTTGGCCTAAGTGGTTCTAAATGGGACATGCTATCTTCGTTCGTTTTAGGCGTTAGGAAGAGGACATCATCATTGTATGCTCTCTGTTACAATGGCCTTAGTATAATGCTGACCACCACGCAGGAGGATAATCAAACCAACATACATATAGGCTAACTACATCTATTAGGCACCATTCTGCTGTCAAACTTCCCTGCTTACCACGACGAAGCTTGGGCTAACATGAGGGTTCTTCGAGTTTTACTCGCTTGACTAGTTCTGTTCATCCAAATGAGCTGATTGAAAATTCGGCGCTAAAAGAAGAGCTCAGTGAGTTGGACATCCAATGCCAGGATCTCAGTGCCCAGAGAGATGAACTACAACACCAAGTCGACTCATTTTACAAGTGTCATGATGTCCACCACGTAGCATTGCACATAAAATCACTTGAACAAAAGCTTGCAGAGGCACACCACGAGCTTCAAGTTTTCAGCGAGCGGGAGGAACAGCGAGACAGTGCTACAACCAGGGCCTTCTATAATGAGGTCATGAGCCAAACTGGCATACCAACTATTGACCTAACAGCTTGTGATCTCACGTGTGATAGTCCTAATAGATCGCAATCAGTAACCACTATGAGCTGTAGTAAAAATAAATTAAAGAAATATGTTAAATTGAATAATTATACAAAAAAAACACAAAAACTAGCTAATAGAAACAAAATATTTTGTAAAAATGTAAATTGTAGCAAGGAACGTGTCGAATTAATTAAGGAAATCGATGATTGTAGATTATGTTTGGAAAAAACTACAGAAAAGTACGAATGTGACACACGGCGACTCCAGTCAGATATGCATATTTTAAACTCATCATTACAAAGTATTACACGTAAATATGAGTCAGCACAATACGAAATTAAGGAACATGTGTCGGCTATGAATAGTTTGTTGGAGACGTGTAAGTATAATTATGACACTTTCATATCTTTGACCGACAATCACATCTGTGATTGTAAACAAGCTCCAGCGGACTGTTCCGTGCCGACCGTGTGTCCCGCCGAGCAGCCGGCCGAACAGCTGATACTGACCCAGGCGCCGCCGTCAGTCGACTTGAGTACTAATAGTGTTATCAATAACGCCTCCTTCTCTCGGACAAAGGATAGGTATATAATGTACAGCGATGAACTTGGAAAAAATATGGGTTTACAACTTAGTCAGCGCGTGGGCCAGGCAATATTAAATAACTGTATGCCTGGCGCCACATATTCACAAATATTAAACAAAGTGTTGTCATCGCAGTTTTTAGAACCAACCACCCTAATTATTTTAATTGGTAGAAGGGAAAATGTATCTAAAAAACTAATAACTAAATACTTTTCCAAATTAAATTCTTTACAAAATGTAGATAGAATAATCTTGTTTGCGTTTCCCTTCAGCCAATCTTTGTCACAACATGAAAATCACATAAGACATGATTATAATACATTTCTACACACATTGACATGTCGTCATACTGAAAAATTTCATTTCATAGACACCAATATTTGTATTGGAAAATATTTTATTTGACTAAGGATAGGTATTACCTATCTAGGTTTTATACAAAACAGATAGCACAGTCACTATCTTATTTTATTTTGAACTCAGTCAAGTTTTTGACTAATGAAACGCCTGCTTCTATTGAGCAGTGTAATAATAATGACATGTACTCCTTGGAATCGGTTCCAAGCTCATTAAATTAACCCATAGGACAACAGAGAGTAACTCTGGCAGTAATATTAATATTTGTATAAATATACCTTCATCTTGCCCATTAAATCAAGTTACTAGTAATGAAAAATGTAAAAGTAAGAATATTTTAAAAGTGGTTCATCAAAATATACAGGGCATGTTAAGTAAAGAACTGGAAATTGAGTTATTCATGAACTGTAATAATATTGATATTTTATGTATAACAGAGCACTTTTTAAAGAGTTATCAGTTCATGTTCAACTTTAATAACCACCACGTTGCTAGTTCGTTCAACAGAAAAACAGCTGATCGCGGTGGCTCCTTAATACTTGTAAATAATAGTTTTAAATATAAGGAACGAGTTGACATAGTGAGCCTGTCTGTTGAGCGTACCATGGAAATAGCCTGTATTGAACTTGAACAACTTATTGTAATGAGCGTATACAGACCACCAGATTCATCCTTTGATTTATTCGAAAAGAAAATGGATGAAGTGTTGATTAAAATCAGCGATAAAAACAAATCTTTTATAATTTGTGGTGATTTTAATGTTAATCTGTTAGAGGATAATAATATTTGTACTAGATTAAAATCTTTATTTTTATGTCACAACATGAACTATCTGTTTTTGGAGCCTACTAGAATTACTGCAACATCTGCTACCTGCATTGACAATATATTTACTAACATTATGCCCATTTTCAAATCGGTCATCAATAAATTAACCTCTGATCACTCTGGTCAGATAGGTATATTCAATATTAAAATAAAAAAGGACCAAAAAGAGGATATTACATGTGTGCCCGTTAGTGACACTCGGCTTGAACACTACAGGAATAATATTTTAGATAAACTATGGGAAATACCATACAGTGACGATCCAAATTTGTTGTACAACTCAGTATTTAACCTTGTCAAAAATGAATATGATACGGTATTTAAATCAAAAACTATAAAAGTTAATAACAAAGCTTTGTTTAGTGATTGGGCGACAGTTGGAATTCATAGGAGCAGACGAAGATTATATGAACTCTATGAAGAGAAATCATATAACAAAAATACGGCCTTTCTAGATTATGTTCGTAGTTATTCAAAAATGTTTAAACGCGTTTGTGCCGTAGCTAAATCTAATTTCATTAAAAACAAAATTGAATCTAGTTGCAATGTAATGAAAACGACTTGGCAAATTATAAACAGAGAGACTGGAAAGGCCAAAGCTACACATAATAACTTCAAGCTTAAGATAGATAATCAATTGCTATGTACAGACCTAGAAGTAGCAAAAGCTTTCGAAAATTTCTTTACGGACATTCCAGTTTCAACAACCAAGTCTTTAAATTCATCTCCCGCTGCTGCTGAATCTATACTTAAACAAAACTTTGAGGAATGTAAAACAGATTTTAAATTTAGGCACGTAAACAATGAAGACATTGTAAAAGCGTTTAAATCCCTGGAAATGAAAAAGACAGCTGACGCCCATGGTCTATCAGTAAAAATTATTAGTTCCATTGTAGATTGTATTGCACCTCACCTTTGTTGTATATTTAATCAATGTATAGATAATGGTGTGTTTCCTGACTTGATGAAACTAAGTAAAGTTATACCTTTATTCAAAGCTGGTAGTACATCAGACCCCACCAATTTTAGACCCATATCGATACTACCAACGCTTAGCAAAATATTTGAAAAACTCATACTTAATCAATTGCAAAGTCATTTTTATCTCAATAATTTAATTCATATTGCTCAGTTTGGTTTCACAAAGGGTCGTTCAACAGCCGATGCTGGTGTTGAACTAATCGACAATATTTTTGATGCCTGGGAAGACGCAATGGATGCAATAGGTGTCTTCTGCGATCTATCCAAGGCTTTTGATTGCGTCCATCACGACACACTTGTCAGGAAGTTACGCCATTATGGTGTAAAAGATCAGGCACTTGGCCTTCTGGAGTCATATCTAACAGATAGGGTTCAGATTGTCGATGTTAATGGGAAAAGATCACCTGGGTCTTCAATAAGTATGAGCGTACCGCAAGGTTCAATTCTCGGTCCTTTCTTGTTTTTAGTATATATTAATGATTTACCTCACCTTGTTAAAGCAAAACATGGGTTAGTATTGTTTGCCGATGATACTTCTTTGATATTTAAAGTTAAAAGACAGCAATCAAATTATGACGAGGTAAACAATGCTATCTCTAGTATAGTGAACTGGTTTACTGTTAACAATTTATTACTTAATGAAAAGAAAACTAAATGTATTAAATTCGTGTTACCCAATGTGAACCCGGTAACTACAGACATATTTATAAAAGGACAGAGATTGGACCTTGTGCAGTCGACTGTCTTTTTGGGCATTACTTTAGACGCCAAACTACAATAGGATCCTCATATAAATAAATTGTCGAACAGACTGAGTTCGGCAGCGTTCGCAGTTAAAAAAATTAGAGCTCTTACCGACGTAGACACCGCTAGACTAGTCTACTTTAGTTACTTTCATAGTCTAATGACCTATGGTATTTTATTGTGGGGTCACGCTGCGAATGCTAATAGTATATTTATTCTGCAGAAACGGGCTGTTCGTGCAATTTATAGATTAGGGCCTAGAGTGTCACTGAGGGAAAAGTTTAAAGAAATCAATATTCTGACATTTGTGTCTCAATATATCTATGACAATCTTGTGTATGTAAAAAGAAATATAACTAATTTTCAGAAGTACAGTGATATACACAATTTTAATACTAGAAATAAAGACAAGTTGGTTGCTTATGTAAGCCGACTACATAAAATTAGTAATTCTTTTAAAGGCAATTGTATACGCTATTACAATAAGGTCCCTACTGATATTAAAAACTTACCTTTAGACAAGTTTAAAATAATAATAAAACAGAAATTGTATAAAAAAGGTTACTACAGGATATCTGATTACTTAGAGGACAGATGTCCATGGGAATAGATTGTTTGAGTAACAGGCTGTTTCGATATATAATTAGCATTCATTTTGTAATTTGACAATATTTTATTTAAAAAAGGAAACGCAAAAGATGCGACGACTGTGGAGTTTCTTCGGTGAGCTCTTCTCCACAGATTCCGCCATTGGGTTAGTGAACTCACCCAAAAAAATGTAATGACGGATCTAAGTGATGTAACAACATCCTATGGAAATAAATGATTTTTGATTTTGATTTTTGATTTTGCTGTATCCGTTTGGAGAGAGTTCACAAATTTAATCCCAGTGTCCATAACTCACGCGTGTCGATGCACGGGGGGCGCAGGGGGAAGCAGGGGGCGGGGGGAGGGGGGGGGGGGGAGGTGCGTACACTCGAGAACACTTTAGTCGGCGATATTTGTCTTTTGATTTATCGCTGAAGTTGCCGCTAATATGTTCCGCGAGTGACGTCACGGGCGGACCGGAAAGCGAAGCAACCAGGGTAATTTATTTTCCACTTTTAGTTGGAGAAGTATCCCGTTTGGTCGGACCACAGTATTGAGATTACTTGACGCCAGTGGGTAACGCGAGGCCTTTACACAAGTGGTTTAATAGGTAACATATGAATGATTTCTTCCATCGCCAACACTTTTCATATCATTGTTTAAATAATGATTCTCTACAACAGCGATAGATGGAGGTCTATTCTATGAGTAATAAGAGTCGCCCCGTCCAGCCTAGATCCTGAGTCCGTCCCCAGTGGATTGAGCGCAAGCAGCACAGCCGTCACTACTGTATGTATCAGGCGGAGGGCGAACTCGTGCACATAAATAATGCAAGAGGCAAATTGATGAACCGTTTACACCAGCCGCTAACTGGGCGGTGTAATCATGTTTAACTAATTAATAGGCTGGGATCCGCGATGCTCTGTGGAATTCTCAAGGCATCATTACTGACTTATGAACTAACATAACACAACATTTTCATACAGGCACAAACATTGCTTCTGGCCCCACACTAGGATACCCTGTATCATGGGTATGGTACATGCTCTTGTGCGGTTGTCAGGCACTGTTCTGAGTTACATCGGTCGCACGTCCGACTGGGTAAAAGAGTACAGGGTGGGTAATGCTACAGTTTCGACGACTGGTTTAGCCTAGCGGGTAGTGACCCTGCCTACGAAGCTGATGGTCCTGGGTTCAAATCCCGGTAAGGGCAAATATTTGTGTGATGAGCATGAATATTTATTTCTTGTTTTCTATGTATTTACATATGTATTTATCTCTATTAAATATATCGTCGTCTAGTGCCCATAACACCAGCCTTGTTGAGTTAGTATGTTCCTAGTTCGATTTGTATAAGATTGTCCTTATACTATATATATACTATTTATTATTTATTTATTATTATTTGACAAGCCTCTCACAAGCACATATCACTCGCAGCTCACATTGTTATTAAGCCTGTCCGACCTTCTGTCTGTCCTCAACCAGGCTCTATCTGATGAACCAAAATAGGTGGAGAGTTGAAATTTTCACAGAGAGTATTTCTATTACCGCCATAGCAAAACACAACGAACGAGACGAAATTTTCCCCATACAAGAGACTTTTTTCATTATCCCTGCTCCTGCGAATTAAGAAATCGTCATGATTAAATTTCACCGCAAATCAGCGTCTTAACGCCTTGGTGATGCCATTGTGGTGCCACAGTGCCGTTATCGTTTTGAATTTTATTAAATCGACATGAAGTTCAAAATCGCGATGTCTCACAACCAGGTCTAGGGCTCGAAAGGTTAAGCGGCGCAATGGGTTGGACGGTGGTTCCGCAACTGTAGGGGTTGTATTCGAAACCAAGTTCGGACATATATAATTATTTTTATCTACACACGTATCATACTGCGTACAAAAACCGTACGTTACGATCAGCATAATGTTAAACTACTTGGTAAAACTTCATTTCTTATCTGAAAAATTACACATTATGACCATAATGTGTAGTTTTTCTACATATTATGACAGTCAAATTTCGAACGCCGACGCCCGACTGCGCGCCGCCCCTAGTTGTCTGTGAAGTTGGTACTGACATTCAAATTTCGAACGCCGACGCCCGCCTGCGTGAAGTTGGTACTACAGAACTAAACAGAAGCTAAACAACTGCAGAGCCACAATGCCGGTCAAACATGCGGTTCCTGTACACATCAAAGAGAGCTTATGATATGTGTGTAGATAAACTAGTGTATGTAACTGTACATAATTGGGCATTAAAACTCTCGAGTGATATTATTACTCTCGAGTATTAATGCCCTCCATTATGTAGCAGTCACATAAACTACTATTATTATGTTATTATGTTATTTTTAACCCTTAAGTTTTCCTGTACGATGTTACGAGTCCATCCCGTAATTGACCATTTTTCAATGAACTTTTTTGTGACGCCTCATCTTAAACGTATGATTGAAGCGACGAGAGCGGCTATATATAGTAGAGGTGTGAGGTGGCTGCGTCCGCCGTGGATAGTAGGTCCGTAAAAGGGAATTCTCCGCTCCAGGTTGCTACGACTGGGGACCACTGGTCCAACAGCTTGTGCTCGGACGTTCTATATATAGTTAGTAACCGAAGAAACTTCTCTTGCGCGATGCATGATCTATTGTCAATTGTTTCTGCGATCCGTGATGACATCTGTGGACAACTTCTGTCAATTGTTGCGTTTATTTGCTTGACATCCATCTTGTATGTTAGTATGTGGATAGCCTGATAGGTGACGCCACACGATTTCATGACAACTATATTTGAAGACGGTCTTTAGAGAGTAAAGTAACATTTGACATATCGAAATTTGATGTTGCGGCGTGTCGCAAATTTGACTTAACTGTAACTTTATTTTATTACAAAATTCTATTATATAATACTAGTACTCGTATTAAGTACCTTTATAATTAAACAGCGCCCGCTCAGCTTCGACTTCGACCACGATCTGTAACGACGGGCACGTTTGTTAACATCAAGCTTTCGCCGTTCAAGTGTTTTGTCTCTAACGAGCGTCATTAAATATCGCTGGGATGTGCTCCCTTATACAAACCCCTCTTTCCCTCTCCCCCCCACTGAACAACAGTTAGAGGGGAGATCTGATCTTAAGAGTGGTTGTAGTGTTCGTATTGTGGTCGTTGTACAGTTTATTGCAAATATCGAGTTGACCATAATATAAGAAAAACAAAATTAATCTTTTCCAATACTGTAAAATACTAGACGTATACGGCGAAATGAAATATCACTTATCGATGAAGATAGTAACAAGGCGTTTTAAAAGAAAAAAATCGTCTAGATCACGCAAACTTAGCTACAGCATGTAGCCCCTTATTTACATAACCTAGATATAATAATACTTATGGAACTAAAACATGAATGTACTTTTTGCCAGATATGGTCAACGAACTTCCAAATGAATACATTAATAGCGATAGCAATAATAATAATAATATAATCATATTCTAATTAACAAGTCTGTTATCAAATCACATTATTAGAATATGTAACTTCTTGAGAGATATTTATTCTGTTACACTGTTTCGTCTATGGTTTCGTTTTATGTTTGAAGCATTTTTTTAAATAAGTAACACTCGCCAATACAGATAAACCACCAGTTCGTGTTAGTGTACTGATTTATGTTATTATATTAGTCCATAACGTCCCACAGCTTCCAGCACTCTTCTAGATCCTGAGCGGTCATCCACCAGTTCTTAGCTAGTTCATCAACCCACTCTCCTGGGTCGACCACGCTTCCTCGTTGCATTTGTCGGAACACATTCTGTGGCTCTGTAAGCTCAGCGTATGCTGTCAGGACACTCAGCTCGAATGCATTCGAGCATTTGATTCGAGTGTCCGTCCTGATAGAATTAAGTTATATATGTCACCGGAAGATAGTCAAAACCGTTAGTTGATAAACTAACGCGATAGTTGACCAACTATCGGCAGATAGTAAACCAGACCGAGAGGGTTTAGAATTTACGTTTCTTTTGTTATTACATGTCAACCTAACACGAAGACTATTCGGGGGCTTCGCTGCGCTCGCCCTCTCTAGTCTTTACCTAAGCTACCGCAGTGTTTGCTCTGGTATTTCGTTTACAATTCAAGTTCAAACCAGTTTACTATTTAACCTTACTTTTAACCGTTAGTTGATCAACTTACCCGTCATATAGTAAGCAGTATGCTACAGTTTACTATCTGTTGATAGTTGACCAACTTACGAGAAAAAAAACGTTAGTTTATCAACTTACGGTTTTGACTATCTTACTGTGACATATACGAGTATACTGTAATTGGTATTAATAAATGGTAAAAGAACTTTTACTATCTTTCACTGATGACCTGGCCTCTTCTAGGCAATTCTAAATTAATAAGCTGGGAGTTCCAGTTCACGATATGTACAGATATTTAAATCGTACCCGACTCATATCGTATCATATATTTTGGAGCCTTGAGGAATATTTATGTAAAAAATAAAATCACTGTGTGTGAGGGTATATGTTAATGTTATAATCATACAAGTTAATATCTGATATACAGGCTATGTTGTTAGGGACATAATTCTCACTAACGTTCTCTATAAAACCGATTTCATCAGAGGAACTTAGTTCCCTACAAATCAGCTGACCAAAACATATGTAAGAATGAAAAATAAAGTTGGTCTGATCAAATGTCATGGTAAAAGTTGTTCAGAATGATGTCCCTAACAACACCTTAAAATATGAATACACCTTTCTGTTACATACTGTATTCCTGCTATGCATTAGCTTGTATTGTCTTGTATATCAAGTTGCACAAACTCCCTAATATGGCTCCATAGCTCACTCGGGAGGACTACATCGTGTTCGGGCCACATTGGAATTTCGAAACCTCACCAGCTATGTGTTAGTGCATATTTGTGTGAGTCTATTGTTGCCTTTGTCCGGATACTAGCACTTAGCTTTAGGTTAAGTGATACGTTCAACTACTTTATTGGCGTGATTCAACTTGGTTCGGAAATTATATATCACCCCTTTCCTATCCTATTTGCACAAACTTAGCGACTCAAACGATTCATAGAATGCACCAGCCTGTGTTATGTATCATCTCGTCATAAATTAGGCACCTGTGTGATACGATACGCTTTCCCGATATCCATTTGAAATTAAGCTAAATATCTTTTGATTGATGGGCACAATTATCAGTATTTTGATTTGTTTGATTATATTTTGAAGGGGATAATTCATCATAGCAAGACAATGTTTGCATCCACTTTTACTGGCAACTGAAAGTTGAGATCACGTTTTAACTCTGAAATATCATCCGGTTAAAAGCCCTCGTTCTCAGAAGTCGATCTAAAACATTATGATTTCGGTGAATTTGTAAAAACGTACGAGAAGTTAGGGTTGGATGGATTGTGGAGATTAATCAGGCTGTCGTCGGGCGCAGCCTGCCCCCCGGGCCCGGTTACAGATTACACACAGAGCTTGGTACACCGTCACCGTCAGTACGAGGTCAACTCAAACATGCTATTATGTTGAGACTGGGACGCTTCATACGATACATTACCATGTAGTGTTATGTGTGTAATATTTTGTATCGTGTAGGGACTAGATTTTTGAATGAATCACTAGCGAGAACTGCGACAAAACATGCTACGTGATTTTTGGATCGACTGCTGGGAATAAAGCAATGTGAACTGTATCGCACATTTTGTGACGCAGAGCTCTGTACACACAAAAGATATGAGAAATAAGTCAATTATTCACACAGATATTGAATGGACAGCAAAATTGTGTGGTATTGTTAGCATAAAATTAATTTAGTCCGATTTCAATTTGCTTTTGTTTGAGGAGTGGATACCAGAATACACAGAGATAAACATCTAGCTGTGATTGTGGTTGAATGAAATACTTTCATACACGTAAACAATTGTAGCCCATGTCCCCACCGACGTTCACGGGCCTTTACCCAGATACGAGTAAGATTGAGCCATACGCCACCACGCTGGTTCAGTGCAGGTTGATGGAGGAGTGTCGGGCTTGTGGCCAACCCGAATGTCAGAAGTTATCAAGCTGCCCTCTTAGGGCCTCTGACACAGATTTACGACTACTAGCACCGAACAGCGATAGTAGCCGGGACCTACCTTAACGTTTCACCCGAAACACGCGTCCGTAACAAATGCCACATAGAACGGACGACCATCCAGTGGCCGTCTCGGCCAGATGTTGCTACCCGCAATATCATTTGCGAGTGCGAATGTCGCTAGGCCATGGACGGTTCTGAACTTACTGAAAGTAATTTAGTGAAATTCTTCTAAACCACACTTTCAAATACTAAAGTCAAAGTGAAGAACATTTTCGACCACATTAATATTCATCAAACTGTAACCATCCTTACCGTGTTTAAATACTCGCCACACTATAGTTTAATTTAGCACAAATTAATACTACACTAATTTGCTATGTGTGTAATATTCAAAGTCAGTCTGAAATACTTAATCAAATGTATTTCGTAAGCATTTGTTTCAAATGAAAATACGCTTTAATGTTTATTTATTTATTTATTACATACGATAAAAACTTAACAACTAACAATTGTTTCACAAAACCATTTGAATTGTTTGACTGAGAGATCATGAGTCTCACCAAAAGACAAACTAACAGTTAAAGACAAACTAACAGTTAAAGACAAACTAACAGTTAAAGACAAACTAACAGTTAAAGACAAACTAACAGTTAAAGACAAACTAACAGTTAAAGACAAACTAACAGTTAAAGACAAAATAACAGTTAAAGACAAACTAACAGTTAAAGACAAACTAACAGTTAAAGACAAACTAACAGTTAAAGACACTACCTAACAGATATTTTTTAAGGGAATTCTTAAACTTCCTCTTATTGTTCTTACTAGGAATGTCCTAGGGACAACTATTGTATAAGTAAGGTAAACGTTTTTTTAGAGTTCTATCACCAAAATAATTCGATACTTCAGGAACAACAGCAACATTTACCCGAGGACATTATTCTTGTGTTATGCTTATTGGTAACCTTAACTATGAATGAGTTATAGTTAATTATGATATATCTTCCTATACGCTATGAAATTCATTCGACTCGCAAGTTGCTTTTCTTATGAAGTTTATTTGCAAAACCCAATTATCAAAACTAAACTTTTTTAAACTATATATAAATAGGTCCCGCAAGGAGTTTGGTCAAAGAATATAGTTAACGATTGAGGCTCGGCCACTAACTACGCACTCAATTTAGTCCTTTTATTGTGTATTTATTATGTCGTGGAGCTTCAAAATAAATAATTTATTTATTACCTTGACAGCAGATTATTTTGCGACAGCTGTATCCTTACCCAAATTCGCTAAGATAAATCCATCGAGTTTACCATCTTGCCTCTTATCCCACGACCAAAAGTAGATCAAAACCTTTTCTCCGACCACGGCAAAGCTAAAAGGTAGAGTTTTGATAGGATTATGTATGTGTGTATATTGTGTATCTATAACATATTTACTCCACAATAGCGCTTTAACGACGGGGATCAAAAGGGGCTCACAAGAAGGGGACAGCAGATTTTGCTGACGGTGCGAACAGCAATAGATGTTTTTTTTTATGTTATGTTATGTTCAAGATAAAGTTACTGGAGTGTGTCTGTCACATTATTTATTTAGTTGTGGGCTCTGAAGAGCACACGTGCTGCACATTTGAAGAGTTCTTTCACGACTTGTGGGAAGTTGTTCGAAAGTTTCAAGTCGCTCGCTAGATCGCAATTCTAAACTCGTTGTCACTGCTGTTTAAACATACATAGGTACATACATATGGTATTACATGACACTCGATACTCGATACTGAGAATCGAACTGGATTACAACACAAGAAAAACAGAAAGTCTTAAGATAATGTATTCACTTTTGGCTTTGACTAGAGAACCTCAAACTTACCCTTTATCATAATGAACATAGAGACAGTTCGGAATAAACAATTGCAGCATTAGGACTCATGTTTTTGAGTGTGCTGGAATCTTCACGTATGCATACTTATAAGGTAAAAACAGGAAACAGTACATATGAAATAAAACAAATGTAGAATATGTCCGTTGTTCCCCGAGGTCCATGTGCCCATGTGTTTGTATGAACTTTCCATGGACCTCTGAAAACAACCCATTGCGGCGTCGACTTCAGATATTTGTAGGGTTTGTTTTGTTTAAGATTGTTTAGTGAACTGTAACATCTCTTTGAAGTTTACGTTGTTTTGTTTCCATTTGTTTTAAGGTACCAACGCGGAATTAAAGGAACACCACTTAACTTGGATAGTTGTTTCATGTATTACCGTTGTCTTAGTTTAAGCTACGTTTTGAAAAAGTCCCATGCCCATGAAATAGAATATCAATTTTATTGATGTTCAACAATTTTATTAGGTTATATACCAAATCCGAATACTAAACAATGTTATATTGTAAACAAGAATGGCAATAATATGTAAATCAACTAAAGCGCTGACTGACGCAGTTTTTTTGCTTGGTTAGATTTAGAATACAACAATATTTAGCATTCGTTTTGTTTACCGTAGCGTCCGCTGCGGCACCAGCGCGGAGGTGGCGACGCTGTGAGTGTTTACGCTCATTTCAACTGAACTAGTGGGAAAAAAAACCCACCAGTTTAGTCAACTGAATTATCGAATTGAACCATTAGGAATAAGCGGAATTCGACGCACTCTAATTGACATTACTAACCTCTACTTGCTACGTAAGAAGTGTACCGACACGTACAAGAACCTTTGTATTCGTGATATGATAACAGCATGATTGACTTCGACATTTTAACGGGTCGAAATTTTGAACTTTATGCCATGGTAATAGAATTCAAAACCTAGAACGTGGGTACCCAGGGTACCCAGAATCAATCAAGGGGGGATCAAAAAAACCCTAAACCTATATGGGTCGTCTTAGGTTGATTGATTGATAGAATGATCGGATTAATAGACTGATCGTATTGATAGATTGATCGGATTGATAGATTGATCGGATAGATAAATTGATGGGATTGATAGATTGATCGGATAGATAGATTGATCGGATATATAGATTGATCGGGAAGATAGATTGATCGGATTGATATTTTGATCGGATAGATAAATTGATGGGATTGATAGATTGATCGGATATATAGATTGATCGGGAAGATAGATTGATCGGATTGATATTTTGATCGGATAGATAGATTGATCGGATAGATAGATTGATCGGATAGATAGATTGATCAGATAGATGGATTGATCGGATAGATAGATTGATCAGAGAGATAGATTTATTGAAGAGATAGATTGATCGTTGACATAGAATTCCGATCAATCTATCTATCCGATCAATCTATCTTATATTATCTTACCCTTTAAGGCCTGTGCTCCTCGGTTGAAATATAAATGGGCTACATTTATAAGAGAGATCAGATAAACAGATTGGATAGTTAGATCTCATGCCTCATCACATCAGTTATTTCACGTAAATCTTAAAGCGCAATATGCATGTTGACTCGCCTGATCAAATGGCTGCAGGCGCAATCACCCCCCCGTACGAACGTGTACGAACGTTTATGGTGTACGTACTCTCGGCACACATACTGTTATTGCTCCGATAGAGTCAGGAGAGACGAGAACTGGCAATGGAAGTGCCATCCATCTAACCCTCTGCCGGATCACAATGCCTAAGTACAAGTCTTGTTGCGGTTTTCAATTAACAATGTTTTTGCGTGTGTCTGTTCCTTAAGGAAACTTATAATAGTGGCCCATGGAATCCGCTCTGGACATAATCTACTAAATAGTTTCAATTTCCCAATGAAAAAAGTACAATCAGCCAAGTGTGAGAGTCTGGTAAAGTGGAAGACATTCATCACTTACTAGAGTGTATTGGAAACAAAAACGAAAGAGACGCAGTTGTGACCTCACTTAAGATAAATATTTCAGATTTAGTTATTTTTCAGACTTTTCTAGCTGAATGTCTGTCTAGAAAGGCAATTTAAATTTATAAGTATATTAGTGATAGTTTAATAAGTGCCAAAGCCCCTAAATAAAATAAGATAAAAAATAACAGTTTCCGGGACTTGTGATATGTTTGTACTACGAGAATTAATTTGCATTTATATAGCTTTGTGTCTTCTACACAGCACTTACCCCGTCCGCCGTAACAAATGACAAGTGGATTCAATTCGGGCGGCGCGTCCTTCCATCCTAATTATTCTGTGTTTTAGAGCGGTAACATTATCGAGGTTGCCTGGGGTGCCGATGCTATTTCAATTAGCTCCATTTTGAATTTCATTCGGCTGTTTTAGTTCTCGGAGCATATCCTGCGAACACAGAGTTTGCCGGTGAACCGCTCCTTGCATATTTCGGGGCCGTATCATAGAATTGATCATTTCATGAAAACCTTGGTTGGTTGGTTTAGAAGTTTCATTGAACGAATAAATATTTTGGGGCAAAACATTGCGGTGGCTTAGATGAACGGTTTGGTGGTTACGCGTTGGTTCGAGATGTATAAACAAAATTAAATTGTGCAGGCCATCCTCTACTAACTTTCTCGCATGATGCTTTCGGTGTTGTTATTTAAATAATAGTTTGTGTATATTCGTGTGCAGGCGTTTAGGAGACGTTTTATGAAGTTCTAAGATAAAGTATACAGGGCCTAACAGAAAGGGAGTTGCAAGCCGAACGGTGGTTTTAGGGACATTATTCTGAACAACTTTTACTATGGAACCGACGTGATCAGAGCAACTTTATTTTGATTATCTTAGTACATTTTGGGCCTAGCGCTCACCTGAGTTATATGGTGGGAGTTGAAAATAAAGTTGCTCTCATCAAGTGGGCCCCATACTAAAAGTTGTTCAGAATGATGTCCCTAACAACCACTCCACCATATAAAACAACTACTTTCTTTTAAAAATCCGCAAAGTGCATCGTCAATTAAAATAAGCTAAGAATTTAAGACTACCAAATAATTAAAAACTACACACACACTACTTTCTACTTTAACCATGCCCCGCAGTATGAGCTTACTCCGCCCGCCGCCGCCTAATGTACGGGATATATGGCACTGTGTGCATATTGTATGGGAGCTACCATTTTTAGAGTTTTGCGGTAATAACCGAGTATGCCATGTTATAGATGATATTAAGAGACACTATGACGAGAAGTTTGAAAAAAATCGTTACTCCCGTTTTTGCATAAACAAAATAAATTTGTTTGATTTGCATGATAGCACCATAATCAAGATATCCAAAAATAAAAAAAAATGATCCAGATATTTACAAAATAACCTCCAATACCGGTCGTTAAAATATTGGTCAAGTGCGGGTCGAACTCGCACCCGAAGGGTTCCGTGCCATCGCACAAGAAAAGTTAAGCACTAATAGTAGTTTATGTGACTGCTACATAATGGAGGGCTATAATACTCGAGAGTTGGCAACGATAAGTTTGCAAGGTTTTAAATTGGCCACTAGTTTTTGTCGAAATGGAAGAAGGAGTAAAGGTGTGTCGAGCATCTACATCAGGGAGGGCACTCAGCATATCGAGCTAACTAAAATAAATGAATTGTCTATTCCCAATACCTTCGAAATCTACGGTATTAACTTGGGCGGTAGTTACATTATCTGTGCATACAGACCGAAAAAAATTAAGGACGATATTTTTTTTAAGTATTTTGAAAATGTACTCAACCTAGTTTTAAGACATAAAGAGCGTAATGTAAAAATTTGCGGTGATTTTAATATCGATACGCTTGTCGGGTCTGCGGAATCGAATGAATTCTTAAGTCTGCTCCAGTCATATTGTATGAAGCTATTTATAGCAGAACCAACGCTTATCACAAATCATAGCCAGACCTGTCTAGATAATATTATTTCAAATGTGGACTTAAACACATCGGGCGTTGTTGAGTTGGGTTTATCTGACCATGCCCTTCAGTATGCTTCCCTTAATATATTAGTACAGAAAAATATTTCCAAATTCTACAAATTAGTGAGAGACCTGAATGAAACAAACCTCCATAAGCTTTCTGAGCAATTATTTCAATTGTCATGGGACGAGGTGTATAATGATTAATGACAATGACTTCAATGAATGCTTCAACTCCTTTCATGACTTACTGATAGAAGCCTTTGAGACCTGTTGCCCTTTAATTAAGGTTAGAGGGAATGGAACCAAAAATTTCCAAAATTGGCTAACTCCGGGAATTAAAAAGTCGTGCGAAACTAAACGTGAACTATTTATTAAATCTAAAGTTACTAATTGCGAAACTGATTCTAAATATTATAAAAAGTACTCAACTATATTAGGCCAGGTAATTCATCTTGCTAAAAAAATGTGCAATGAGGAGATTATAATGAATTCTCATAACAAGGTTAAAGCTACTTGGAAATTGATAAAAACGCACATCTCTGGGAAAGTCAATCTAGATATAAGAGATTACACTGGCTTGTCGGAAAATGGTAACTCGAAGGCGGCCCTGTATAACCATGATGCAGCTAATATTTTTAACTCTAACTTTACAAATTCATGTACTAACATTAACACACGAGTAAACCTAAAATTGCCTGATTTCCATCCGTCGTCAATGTTTGTCAAACCCATCAATAGCATAGAATTATCGAAAAAAATTGAGAGTCTAAAAAATAAAAAATCATGTGGATATGATGGTATGTCATCGATGGTAATCAAGTACATAGCTAAAGCTATCTACGACCCCTTTCTGTTCTTGATTAAAAGATCCCTAAGTGAAGGAGTTTTCCCTGATAAACTTAAAAAGGAACGTGTTAAGCCAATTTATAAGTCCGATGACAGGTATGATGTCACTAAATACAGACCGATTTCTCTACTTCCCATTATATCAAAACTGTTCGAAAAAATAATGGCGGACCAATTAAGAAATTTCCTGTGTTCTGTAAAGATCCTAGCAAAAGAACAATTTGGCTTTCGAAAGGATACCTCTACTATAGACGCTATTTTCGAAATGATGGACCTTATAGCTGAATCACTCGATAGAAATGACAATATTATAACAGTCCTCCTTGATCTATCGAAGACCTTTGACCATGTTAATCACGCTGCATTAATAAATATCCTCAATAGATATGGCGTAAGAGGGATAGCGAGTGATTGGTTCGTGTCGTATCTTAGTGACCGTACTCAGTTCGTAGTTTTGCCTACCATTGATGATAGGGGTGTCCTCCATGAGGTTGAGTCTAACTGTGATCAAATAAAGACTGGAGTCCCCCAAGGATCAATATTGGAGCCTATTCTATTCCTTTCCTATATCAACGATTTGCCCTCACAAACTAAAAGCAAAGTTGTAATGTTCGCTGACGATGTCTCCGTATTATTTAGGTTCAAAACAGGTAATCATGCAAACCTATCAATTACAATCAATGAATCTATAAATGGCATTATAGAATGGTTTGAGAGTCTCAACCTGAGCGCTAATGTTCGAAAAACTAAACTGATTCATTTCAGAAATCACAACACCCAAGTACCTCAACTTAGCATAAAATTAAAGGGCGAAGAAATTGAATCGTTTCCCATGCAAAATTTTTGGGAATTTTCACGGATGTGAACCTAAACTGGAAGAGGCATGTTGATGCTTTGGTGGGAAAGTGTGGTAGTTTCTGTTATGCCCTAAGAAACTTGATCAAAATGTCATCAAGGAAGGCTGCCCTACAAGCTTATTTTGCCTTTTTTCAATCAAGAGTGCTATACGGTTTGGCAGTGTGGGGAGGGAGCGTTGATATTAAAAGAATTTTTGTACTGCAGAAGAGAGCCATCCGCATTATAAACAACATAAGCTCTAGCATGCAGTCATGTAGAGCGTCTTTCAAGGAATTAAAAATTCATACCATCACTGCCCTTTACATAATTGAATTGTGTAAACTTATAAGGCGCTATCCCCATAAGTTTCCTCAAAGGGTGCCAGGATTAAGTGAAAGAATAAATAAAAGAAACAAGGGCAATTTAGAGATACCCCATTGTAGAACTGCTTCTTATACTCGTGCTACAAAGTTCACTGCCGTCCGGGTGTACAACAGCCTACCTTTAAGTATTAAGACCCTGACCGGAAATAGGTTCATCGTAAGCCTCAAAGACTATTTATTAACGGTGTCGCCCTATGATTTGGATGAGTTCTTTAATTTCAATTTATGTTTATGACGATTGTTTTAAGTTATCCTTCAACTGTATATCTGTATAAGCCATTGATTTATTGTTAAGTGACATTTTTTTATCTCGAACCCTGTGACATCTAATTGAAATGTATTGTTAATTGTTATCATGATATAGTTAGTGTATTTATTGCCTGAGTAATGTACCTATATCTCCCTTGTGATATCTGCTACACTCGTTGAGTAAAATTACATAGAGCTATCCTGTACGACCATATCTACCTAAATTACTGTAATTTATGGCAATAAACGAAACGAAACGGAAAGAGTGGGCTTATGAAACGAACCCAAGGCGAGTTTCATAATAATATCACTCAAGAGTTTTAATGCCTAATTATGTACAGTTACATACACTAGTTTATCTACACACATATCATAAGCTCTCTTTGATGTGTTCAGGAACCGCATGTTTGACCGGCATTGTGGCTCTGCAGTTGTTTAGCTTGGTCTTTAGTACCAATTTCACAGACAAACTAGGGGCGGCACGCAGGCGGGCGTCGGCGTTCGAAATTTGAATGTCATAATATGTAGAAAAATTACACATTATGGTCATAATGTGTAATTTTTCAGATAAGAAATGAGTTTTTACCAAGTAGTTTAACATTATGCTGATCGTAACGTGCGGTTTTTGTACGCAGTAAAGAGGGTTTATGATACGTGTGTAGATAATAGTAGTTTACCAAGTAGTTTAACATAATGCTGATCGTAACGTGCGGTTTTTGAACGCAGTAAAGAGGGTTTATGATACGTGTGCAGATAAAATATTTAAAAGATAAAAAGTGTTTTTGTTGGTCCACTTTTGCTGTGTAAATCAGTATTTTTGATGGGCGATTAAATACTAGCCTATATAAAATACGTTTATTGTATGGGGTCCCCATTTAATAAAAAAACCTCGCGTAGTTCACGATTTGTTGCGGTAGCGACGGCAACACAAATATACATTCCGTGTACATTTCAATGATCTACCCATTGCGGTTGCTGGGTTAAATCCCGCTGATGCATGGAAGGACAGACAGACAGACAGATAGACGGACAGATGGACAGCGGAGCCTTATTAATAGGGTATCATCGGGTACGGAACCAAAAATCTTTTTTTTTATGAGTCCCTTCCTGACCGTTTCATGGAATGATCATTCCATGTTGGCTATTTTTATGAAATAATCTATTTGATATGGTCACGACTTATAAATATATGTTACGGCTAAAGCTAGGTGTGAAACTAAACTTAAGTTTAGCCGGCTAGTCTTAAGATTAATTGCGAGCCTCGGCTAATGTCGGCATGTTCGTTTGTGATAACGAGTGTCATCTTTAATCGGCTAGACTGCACATTAGCCGATGCGTTTCGGTTAATGTTGGACATTAGTTAGCTAATGTTAAAAACGAAGTATTCGTGCGACTGCGGGGAGCGGGGCGGGGTAATTTTATTCAGATGAGAAAGCTATTTCTAATATCAGGGCAAAACACTGCGGTAGCTTAGGTGAAGGGTAAAGGGGGTGAGCGAAGCGAAGTTGAACATGTAAGAAAAACAAAAACTATGATAAGACGAATATAAGTATTTTTTGTTGTTCTTACATGTTCAACTTAACACGAAAGTCGACGCTGTTGAGGCTAAACTGCAGTTTAGCCGACTAATGTTGAAATCATTTATCGCAATGAACATTATTTCCGACAGTAGCCGAGGCTCGAAATTAATCTTAAGACTAGCCGGCTAAACTTAAGTTTAGTTTCACACCTAGCTTTAGCCGTAACTTATACATTTTTGGTATGCTCGCCTCTGATCAATGTTTGAAGACCATATTTCGACGGGAAATGTAAATCCATGCAAATATACTGTGAAAATTGATGTTGACATTTTATTTATTAGGTATAGTTTATTGATATTTTAAACGTAGTTTTCGCACGTATGTATACAGTTTTACTGCGCACTAGGACTGTCCTGTTTCATAAACACATCTGTCTTGCCTAGGTTTGATGGAAGAAATATCTCTTTAGAGATAAGCTCGCCTTTGCCTATAAAATTTATTGTAACTGTCCATTAATCTATATTTTTTGTGCAATAAAGAATATGAATATGAATGTGACACTTGAAAAAAAATACCAAGCAAGAAGAAGTTTTCTCTGAATCTAAAGCTGGTGAATCCAGAGAAAACATTTCCACCAAATATACTCTAAAAACCTGTTGACGCATCCGACTGAACATATCACTGATGTGCGTGATAGCAGCAGCAGGAGAGCCGAAGCAGACAGGAGACTGTGTAACATCTAATTTACTGTAGCAAAATATTTAATAAACATAACATACAGGCACATACGTTGCTACTGGCCCATACCAGGATACCATGTGTTGTGGCAACCAGAAACAGCGACGTCACATACATATAAACATCCAAGACCTGGAAGATTGTTTCTGCTGTATCCCTTATTCTCCAGCCGAGGATCGAATCCGGGACCTCTCGCATGGTTGGCAGACCCACAACCGCAAAGCCGGAAAGGTCATTACGACTTCTGAGACTTCCGGGAAGTGACCTCATCTTCCGAACGCAAATTGTTGTTTGCAAATTCAAACAGAATTTCACCGCCATTCACTCTGCAAAGTGGAGGTCGGCCGACAAACGTACCGGCGCGGCGATAGCTCGGAAAATTGCCCTCAAATGGCAAAGCGAGAGGCAGAGACAGATTTTATGTCAATTTGCCAATGTGAAGTCGTGGGTTGATACGACTCAGAGCACACACACACACACTTCGCATTGTCAAATTTACGTGTCCACCGACTCGTATCACAGTGGACAGGGCCCTTTTCTGATTGCACTGCGGGGCCTTACCCTTTGAAAGTGTTGTTATAAAGAATCTGAGGTTCGTTGCGTTTTTGAAGTGTATGGTTTAATATGGGGTATAATAATTTACTTTATTGGAGCGTAGGTTACTACGGTCTGAGAAAAGCTGCCCTTTTTAGGGTTCCGTGTCCGAAGGGTGCCAAACGGGACCCTAAGCCTCCGCTGTCCGTCTGTCAGTCTGTCACCGGGCTCTAACGGATCAACCGAAATAGGTAGACTGCTGAAATTTTCACAGATGGTGTGTTTCTATTGGCGCTGTAACGCTAAATAATTAAACAAATCGGTTTTTAAGAATTAAAAGAAGTACCCATACAAGAAATAATTGGTATGCCAATTTTCTTAGCAATTTTGTTTTATTTGTTTATCTGTGACAACTGGACTCTTTGATCTAATCGGAAAAGATCTTTAATTGCAGGTATTGAGTTTTGAGCTTAGTTTTTTGTCATTATAGGATTAATAATAATTGCTCATTCAAAGTATATTATATAATAATTAAGTTTTTTATCATATTTGATTTAATTTCTGTAAATAAGTTACTCAATTTATATCCACTTCCGATTTCAATGACCAAAGAGTTTCGTTAACCTGAGTATAAAGTTCAATACTTACATACATACATAAAACTCTTTTTCAATGTTGCGATGTATGTTGCGGCCTTGAATATATTTAATATTTACTACCTTCTACCTAATATTTAATATTTTATTATTAAAAATTCAAAAGGAATACTCGACTGTCGTTTTACGTTTTCCATGTACAATGGTGTGGAACCGTTTGTGCGCGGGCGCGATGTGCTGCTCGCACTTGACCGGTTTTATTCTTCTCTCACCTCCTGAACTTCCTTAAATGCAATAGAAGAATTAGTACATATATTCTGTGGGAGCGCAGTAGGGAGGTACACTTGAATGGACAAAAAGTGCTTAACCTACCCTCAAACCCCTGTTGGTTCGATGGCACCGCACCAAATCACGACTGCGCCAGAAGGAGGGTACTATTTAATCATGAGCATTTAGCATGCTCCGACTAAGCGCAGCACGGTGACCGTCAGACAGGTAGTGACGTCAGGTGCGGTGAGCACACTTAGTGTCTGCGTCCGGCCGCGTGCTCCGAGCACATGATGCAAGGCTCGCCATCGTCCGGCCGCGTTCTCCGAGCACATGATGCAAGGCTCGCGGTGAGCACACTTAGTGTCTGCGTAGGGCCGCGTGCTCCGAGCACATGATGCAAGGCTCGCCATCGCCGGCAGCAGGCAGGTAGTGACGTCAGGTGCGGTAGTGTCTGCGTCCGGCCGCGTGCTCCGAGCACATGATGCAAGGCTCGCCATCGCCGGCAGCAGGCAGGTAGTAACGTCAGGTGCGGTAGTGTCTGCGTCCGGCCGCGTGCTCCGAGCACATGATGCAAGGCTCGCCATCACCGGCAGCAGGCAGGTAGTGACGTCAGGTGCGGTAGTGTCTGCGTCCGGCCGCGTGCTCCGAGCACATGATGCAAGGCTCGCCATCGCCGGCAGCAGGCAGGTAGTGACGTCAGGTGCGGTAGTGTCTGCGTCCGGCCGCGTGCTCCGAGCACATGATGCAAGGCTCGCCCGCGTGCTCCGAGCACATGATGCAAGGCTCGCCATCGCCGGCAGCAGGCAGGTAGTGACGTCAGGTGCGGTAGTGTCTGCGTCCGGCCGCGTGCTCCGAGAACATGATGCAAGGCTCGCCATCGCCGGCAGCAGGCAGGTAGTGACGTCAGGTGCGGTAGTGTCTGCGTCCGGCCGCGTGCTCCGAGCACATGATGCAAGGCTCGCCATCGCCGGCAGCAGGCAGGTAGTGACGTCAGGTGCGGTAGTGTCTGCGTCCGGCCGCGTGCTCCGAGCACATGATGCAAGGCTCGCCCGCGTGCTCCGAGCACATGATGCAAGGCTCGCCATCGCCGGCAGCAGGCAGGTAGTGACGTCAGGTGCGGTAGTGTCTGCGTCCGGCCGCGTGCTCCGAGCACATGATGCAAGGCTCGCCATCGCCGGCAGCAGGCAGGTAGTGACGTCAGGTGCGGTAGTGTCTGCGTCCGGCCGCGTGCTCCGAGCACATGATGCAAGGCTCGCCATCGCCGGCAGCAGGCAGGTAGTGACGTCAGGTGCGGTAGTGTCTGCGTCCGGCCGCGTGCTCCGAGCACATGATGCAAGGCTCGCCCGCGTGCTCCGAGCACATGATGCAAGGCTCGCCATCGCCGGCAGCAGGCAGGTAGTGACGTCAGGTGCGGTAGTGTCTGCGTCCGGCCGCGTGCTCCGAGCACATGATGCAAGGCTCGCCATCGCCGGCAGCAGGCAGGTAGTGACGTCAGGTGCGGTAGTGTCTGCGTCCGGCCGCGTGCTCCGAGCACATGATGCAAGGCTCGCCCGCGTGCTCCGAGCACATGATGCAAGGCTCGCCATCGCCGGCAGCAGGCAGGTGAGCAGGTCTGGTGCAAAATGGCATTAATGTTAAAATAAATATCATCAAATTGTGCCCATGCCCCATCCACAGTTTAGATTTGTTAAATTGTAGCTTTATAAAATTGGCCGCAGCGCTGTAAAAAAATAACAGTGTTACCACAAAAAATATTAAACCGCGTTTAACCTCAAAACAAAAGTCAAATTCCATACACTTTTATTTTTAAACAGGTGTTGACCGTTGTTGTTATTTTTTTTTTGTGATATGCCCTTAAATTTTTATTATCTGTCTGTACTGAATTCGTAATAGCAACAATAAAGTTATATATTTTTAGGCTAAAATTTCGGTCACCGCCGAAAAGCTATGTAAATTATTTCTAGTCCTTGCTATTTAATCCAGTCACATTTAATATATGTAAGCTAGTTTAGTGGTGGGTACAGAATACATCTTAGTATCTTTTCTCATAAATCCCATCACAATTCAGGCTATTAAAGCTGAAATGAGAAAGCGCAGCCACAGTCGAGGTAAGCTACGCCATCCTTTATAACCTTATTACGTGCGTATAACACAAGGACCATAATAGTACTGCAATGGGGAGCTTACCTCGGACGCAACTGAGCTCACAGCCTCAAGCAGCTAGAGTTTACTTAAAGAATCGTTTCTCTTCGTGTTTTCATTGTGAAATGTTCTGCCCATACACGAAGCGAGTTTGTCTGGTGCCATCTTTGCTATGTAACCCCTACGACCGCAGTTCGATTAACCTTACATACATCGCAATATAATCCAACATGTCTAAATGTAAAAGCAAAGCTGACTCACATTTTCATGGCGGCTCTAAAATTGCTAGACCTAGTAGTCGAGTCATACCGTGTTTTGAGACAAACTAATTAGTAAAGTTTTGAAACTTGTGTGACAAGATACCTTTGGGCATAGACTTTATATTATTACTCTATGCTTTGGGTGTGGTTTAACAATCGCACAAGTCTGCCCCACCCTGCACCTGGCGCAGCGAGGGGGAGGGTAGTGCCCCCTCACCGTAAAACTTAAATATATACGATAAAAGTTCCAAGACAAAGAAATAACTAGAGGAAATTTTCTATAATTCTTGTGGCAACATATTTTTGTGAAGTCAATAGTTTTAGCGCACGAGCGCCACAAAGTCAACTTCAAAATGCGTTTAGCCTTTAAAATAAAGGGGCCCCATACGCATATTTCCTTATCCGTATTAAATTCGTCCCTTCGTCGTGACCAAATCAATATGGTTACGGAAATTAATTTATGCGAATCGATTTGTTTCCACATGTTGACGAAATCAATACTGTTATGAGTTTTTTTTGTATTAAAATGAAACTCCCATAAGCGTATACTCTCTCTCATCTATCTCTCTCGAGGTGGTTAAGACGCTATGTTCAGCTAACTAGCGCCACCAATGATAAATATCTAGTCTTAGGTTTTGAGCAATAGGTTCTGGATCCTAGGTCCTAAAAATAGCTGTAAACAGGATTGAGAAAATGTTAAGAGAACTTGTTGCAAACACGAATCATAAAAGAAGATATGTTTTTTTATAATCATTGGTGGCGATAATCAGTGCTTCGTAGCTCCTAAAATGGTATTAAGTATGTTTGCTAAAATATTGTGTAAGTTTATTATCAGTCATCATAGTTTGAAAAAGATAAATTCAAATGCAATGATGTATTTCTTTGCTACGATGTATTTTACATTGACAAAAGCCCATGCTAGTTATCTATGATATGTAAGATACTATTTAATTGCAATGGCATAACGTTCATTTGCCCTTTACGGATTACAAAAGGAACTTGCACCGTATAAGCGTATGGAATTCATCCCCACCTATTGACGAGGCCAATATGGTTACGGCGATTATTATGCATTGATAATATTTACACGACAACCGTATTGATTTTGTCAACACGAGGAGATGAAATAAATACGCTCACGGGGCATTAATTAATTTCCATAACCGTATTGATTTGGTCACGACGAGGGAACGGATTCAATACGGATAAGGAAATACGCTCCCGTACGAGGGACGTGCTTTTTTGGCATTTTAAGGATCCTTGAACGAAACGCATCACAAAACGAAATGAACCCTTTTAGCATCACTTCCTTGTCCGTCTGTCTGTCTCTCCGTATGTCCGTCCGTTTTTTTCTTTCTCTCGTACAGCCTTTTCTCAGGAACACGTGAAGATATCAGTTGAAATTGATGTTAATTCTCACCATACCATAGAAATGTCGCACAATAACATGTCAACGCAATCAAAACACATGCCGCAACATAGCCGCATAGTTCGATTATCTCTAATGAATAAAAATGTCCAATAAGGTACTTCCCATGAACCATGAAATTTTGCAAGAAGCAATTTCACAAAGCACAAGTGAAGAAAAATACGCGTGCAAGAAAAGAGGTAAAAAACACATCCTTATTATATTTTAAACGTGTGGGGCTGATTATTGATGGATTCTTTACTAAAGCGGCAATAAAAATACTCACTCTGTGAAAATGTTAACTGGGAACCTATTAAGGTTCATCAGATATAGACAGACGGAAGGACGGACGGACCGACGGAATGAGACGGACGGAGGGACGGTCGGACGGACAGCGTAGGCTTAGTATTAGGGTCGGCTATGGAAGCTTGAACTACGTGGTGGCATGGAAATGTATTTTTGGCCAAAACCCACGAAAAGCAACGTCGAAGCAGACTTACAGGCCCTCGTATGCCAAAACTGTTGATTTCACAAGAAAGGTGGATAAATAATTATAAGAATTTTTCTCTTGATTATACAAATACGATAGAAGTGTCAAAGGCAAAGTGCAAATACGATAGTTTTCGCAAAAAAGTGAAAAAACTGTTAACGGGGACTCATTTTATAGTTAGGGGGGGGGGACACGTCAGGTGGAGGAGGTATTTGTGCTATTTGTACGCCAAACCTAAAGGTATCATGTGACACTAGCTTCAAAACGTTAATTATTTGAATTTCTGATTCCCATACGTCTGGACGTATGGGAATCAGAAATGTGCGCCGCCCCTACACACTCGAACCTGGGTTCGAGTGTGTAGGGGCGGCGCACAATCGCCAGGTACATCACTTGTTCCCCGCACTTGTTCCCCACTTGTGAGATAAAAACGTCACACTTCTCGAGACTTCTGGAGAGTTCTCCGTAACAATGACGCGGTGTCGCTTGCCGAGCACGAAACTTACAGAAGCTATTCCGACGACCCCGCGAAAAGCAAGGCCTCAGGGCGAAGCGGCTGATGTTTGGCCTCGCTTGCGAGATGTTGCGAGACAGGAAGAAGACATTAAATTACCGAGATCTTTATATGTTTGTAACGTCTCAAATTTTGTTTCCCACAGCATAAATGGTATCCTAATATGAGGCCAGAACCAATGTACGAGTATGCGCCTGTAGAGAGGGATAAAATACGTCGCCTTTAAATGTCAAGCTACACTAACTTACAATAAGGTTCACTCAGATAAATAAGAAACCCCAGGTCATGATTGTCACTTAGCCAGCGCCGGCGACGTTTCTTCCCCCGGTTTTCACTGAAGAATGGAGTCAATCTTACTCAACACAAAACTCGCTCAATAATTTTGTAAAGCTAGTATTTAATTGCACATCAAAAATACTGATTTTCACAGCAAAAAGGGATCAGCAAAGACACTTTTTATGTTTAAAGTATTTTGTTGTTCTTAGATGTTCAACCTTATACGAAGGATAAAGGGGGCTTCGCTTCGCTCACAGCCACCGCAGTATTTTGCCCTGATATTTGGTGTGAAAATCAGTATATTTACTGTGCAAATCAGTATTTTTGATGTGCAGTTTAATATTTCCTATTTTGTAATAGTTTATTCCTGCATATTATTGTATAATATGTAATGACGACCTTTGTGGCGCAGTGGTTGGGGCTCTGTCTACCGCGCGCGAGGTCCCGGGTTCGATCCCTGGCTGGGGATACAGAAAAAAAAACCACGAATAACGTATTCTAAACATATGGTAATATTTACAGAAAATAAAGAATTTTTAATTTGAATACGTTCGATCATTTATAACCACAGCCCCGCCCCGATCACACATATTTGAGAGATCGATTCAGTCAGAAGTCAGTCCAGATAAATTTATCTTTGTCATTTTTAGGGTTCCGTATCCTAAGGGGCACCCTTCGGGTACGGAACCCTATTACTAAGCCTCCGCTGGCCGTCCGTCCGTCCGTCTGTCACCAGGCTGTATCTCACGAACCGTAATAGTAACACAGTTGAAATTTTCACAGATGATGTATGTCTGTTGCCGCTGTAACAACAAATACTAAAAAACAGAATAAAATAAATATTTAAGGGGGATCCCATACAACAATTCTTTCAATACCACATACAAACTTATGAATGCACTTGGTTACGTACATGGAGTGTGAAAGTAGCCGCACCAATGACTTTGTAAGCAACATTTTGCTACGTCAAATCCGAACTATTCACTCCACACCATCCCTACCATTGTACGGTGATACAGAACCCTTTGTGCGCGAGTTCGACTTGACTTTACCGTTTTGATTAAAGAGTCACGCATAAAAAGTAGAACGCCTAGCTGATAGAGACTCAGGTCAAAAGCAGAAAATTACATAACAGTTTAAACAACGGTTTTGACGACCGGTTTAGCCTAGCGGGTAGTGACCTTGCCTACAAAGCTGAAGGTCCTGGGTTCGAGTCCCGGTAAGTGAAAATATTTGTGCGATAAGCATGATTATTTGTTTCTTAGTCTTGGATTTTTTCTATGTATTTACATAAGTACTATGGGCCTAGTTCGATTTGTTTAAGATTGTCCTAATATTTATTATTATTATAGTTTATTATAAGTAAGTACTTATGAACTTTCCCTATGCAACAAATTGGACGACCTCGAGCGAGGTTATTAATGAATGAATGTATATGACGTCATCTCGTACCCTGCTGCTTCAAGCCCGACCCTATGTTGTCACATAAGCTTCCTTTGTTATTGTTCAATATACCCAAACCTCGAACAAACACACACACATACACACACACACACACACAATAACTCTCCATCAGTACAAGGGTACGAAGACCTCGTTCGCCGACTACAAAACTCTGTTTACCCCGGACACATACGACCTTTCAGTTTCAGGAACTCATTCAATTTACATTCAGTGCCACAATGGAAAAGGGCCTGATTCACAAAACGACTTCGAGAATCTTCGTGTTTTCGTTTTTTTATGACACGCAAGTAAAAAAAGTTCCCCTACCCGTCGCGCAAAGCAGCCATTCGATCTCTCCTCGTGACAACGGAATAATAAGGATCTATAAAATTCTTAGGGCGACTAGCTAGAAGGCGGTAATCTCCGACAACTCCATACAAATTTATATGGAGTGGCACTTAGAGTACAAATGTACGAAAATATCAGAGTGGTACATACATTCGTAGGAATGGCCTAAAAGCATTGTTAGTTTCGTTTATTGAAATAGTAATAATACTGCTCCCTTTGCAGGATACTGTCGCCAAAGACTGTGGAGTAATAACGGTTGGAAGCGCCTTCTGGATGAAATTCTCTATCACAATAGTGGATTGTATAAAAAGGCATAAAAGACGCCATTTATCCAAGACTTATGGTATCCAACCGAGCCGTCGTAGGTGAGGTTGGATCATTAAGTCGAGGATAAAATGGGTTTTAAAACCGAGTTTTGCACTCTGCTTTTCGCTTCGATTACGAGGAAATAATACAGTGACAGTGTAAAAAATAAATTTGCTTGGAAATTGCGGCAATGTCTGTTCAATAACTCCTTTTGCTATTTTCCATTAGTGTGCTAGGTGTAAGCTTTATTTACTCTTCACTTGACGACATATTAATCACATATAAACACAGTAAAATAGTACCTCTGTTTAAATCGGGTAGTACATCTGACCCTTCTAACTTCAGATCGATATCGGTATTGCCTACATTTAGTAAAGTATTTGAAAAAGTAATTTTTAAATCAACTTCTTACACATTTCAACACCAACAACATGCTCCACTGTAAACAATTTGATTTTACACAAGGCAAATCAACTACTGATGCCGGTATTGAGTTAATATCACATATATATGATGCCTGGGAGGAGTCGCATGATGCTCTAGAAGTATTTTGCGATTTGTCTAAGGCTTTTGATGGTGTTGATCAGGGGACATTGATCAGGAAATTACATCACTATGGAATTAGGGATAACTCTTTAGATCTTCACCTCTCTTCTTATCTAAATAACAGGATACAGAGAGTTGACATTAATGGAAAACGATCTCCAGGGTCTGTTGTTACAGGGTATGTTGTTACTAACTATGCACAAAACTCCATTATAAATAGAATTCTTTCTAATTATAATGGGGTTTTGAAGGAAAGGGAAGTAGACATTTTTCATTCTTCCAAACAGGCCTTTAGGACACAATTATTTCTGACCCGAAACCCATGCACCCTGCTTAGTGGTAAATGCTGCCAAAGATCCGATCCCAAGACTTCGGTCATAGGGCTAAGCAGGGGCGTACACCACCACACTATACTACACTGCACACTACACATTTTACCCGTGCATTCAACATTCAAAATTTATAATTTAATAATTGAATTTGTTTTTAGTAACATATTTTACTGTTCTCTTTGTGTATATACTTATTTAACCACCTTAGTATAATGTCATGATGTTTAGCATAAGGAATTTAAATCCATTATTGGCTTAAGTTAAGGTTAAATTCGCTGTTTACACATGCATATATTTAGCTGTGGATTTTTTTAAGATAATAAAATAAATAAATAAATAAATAAATAAATGGGTGTACCGCAGGGTTCCATACTCGGGCCATTCCTGTTTTTGGTTTATATTAATGACCTGCCACATCTTGCCAGAGATAATCATGAGATTGTACTGTTTGCAGATGACACTTCACTTTTGTTTAAAATGAAAAGACGCAGTTTGAACTTTGACGATGTGAATAATGCAATCTCAAAGGTAGTCAATTGGTTTAGTGCTAATAATATTTTACTGAACATTAACAAAACTAAATGTATTCGGTTTATACTCCCCAATGTTAAACAAGTCTCGGCTAATGTTAATGTTAAAGGTGAAAATTTTGAAAATGTAGATAGCACGGTATTCCTAGGAATCACCTTAGATAATAAGCTTCAGTGGGGCCCACACATAGATAAGCTATCAAAAAAACTCAGTTCGGCAGTTTATGCAGTTAAAAAAGTCCGTCTTTTTACGGACGTGGAAACAGCTAGACTAGTTTACTTCAGATACTTCCATAGCATTATGTCTTACGGCATACTGCTGTGGGAGAACGCTGCAGACATTAACATAATATTTGTGCTGCAAAAGAGGGCTGTTCGTGCAATCTAAAATGTGGGTCCCAGAGAGTCACTGCGTTGTAAATTTAAGGAAATTAACATTATGACAGTGTCGTGTCAGTATATTTATGAAAACTGTACGTCCACAAAAATATTGATAAATTCCCTAAGAATAGCGACAGGCACAATGTCAACACTAGAAATAGGAATAAACTAGCTATACCTACTACTAGGCTCCATAAGGTTAATTTATCTTTTAAAGGGCAATGTATTCGCTTTTACAACAAAATACCGACTGAGTTACAAGAATTGTCTGTAAATAAATTTAAAAATGTTGTTAAAAATCACTTATGTAAAAAAGGTTACTACAAAATATCAGATTATGTAGAAGACAAGAAAGCTTGGGAAGGTGTTTGCTCCAATGCTGTAAAAAATAACGTATAAAGCTGGAGGTTTCTAGTCGCCTCTTTGCCTCTGTTTAATTCCACGCCTCAACCGAACGGCGTGGAATCTTGAGGGGCTGGGTTTTTGCCAGCACGGGAGAGAAAATCTTGATTTGTACTTTACCTTGCCGTCGTAGACCGGAAATCGAAAGCTCGATTCGAGGCAGGAATACGGGATAGGAGCACAAGTTTGGGTAGGATAGGGACTGAATCTCACTATTCGCTGCCCGACGCTGTCGCCGGCGTGCTGCCTGCCGACACGAGGATTCGCCGTCCGATACGACGATGTCCAATCATAACACGGATCACTGAACCGCTGACGCGAATCTACTTATTTCCCGACGATGTTGATGATTAACACTCCGACCAGGCTCGACACCTGTATGAGACAATTGTTACCCGAAATACAATCAATGGCCCGACGCCATGAGCAGACCTGTTTTTTCTCACGACAAGAAAGATAACCTCTAATTTTTCATCTCGTTGGTACGAGTGACAGCTGCGGTTCCGTTTCCGCTAGTGATGTCCCGATTACTCGCGGTCGATCCGCGCACCAAAAAACCGGTGCGTTCCGAAGCATAAATATTAAACAGGTTCGGGCCTGTCCCTAATCAATAGGAAGGCGAGAAAGTGTTGCGACCGCTCTCTTGAGGACTGAGTCCCCCACCTTGACTTCTGCTTATCGAGGCGTGCCATCCCGACCCGTGTACAAATTGACGATCCGTCCTCGTCTCCATCTCAATGATGGCAGGTTCGCATCCTTAATCAGCACCAAATCACCGACTTGAGGGGGGCTCGTCCGGTCAGTCCACTTAAGGCGCTGCTGCATGATGTGCAAGTACTCAAGGGACCACCGTTTCCAAAAGTCTTGAGCCATCTGCTGCAACATCTGCCACCTAGTTAACCGACTTAACTTAACATCACCGAATGGGTATTCTGGCAGGGCGATAAGGGGCTGACCTATCAGGAAGTGACCCGGAGTCAACGCTTCCAAATCGTTTGGATCCGAACTGAGCGGGCACAACGGACGCAAGTTCAGTGTCATTTCAATCTTACAGAACAGCGTCGCAAGCTCTTCAAAGCGTAGATAGGTCTCACCGATGATCCTCGTCAGGTGCGACTTAGCCGATTTAACCGCAGCCTCAAATATTCCTCCCCAATGAGGACATCCCGGCGGACTGAAAACCTATTCAATCCCTCGTCGGGAGCAAGCCGTACCGATGGCATCCTGGTTACCGTTCAGGAATTGAGTGACCTCCTGCAGATATCGCCGGGCTCCGACAAAATTTGTGCCGTTGTCCGAACGGATTAATGTCGGGAGGCCCCTTCGTGAGACGAACCGATCTAGACATGCGATAAATGCCTCTGTAGTGAGGTCACTGACCACCTCCAAGTGGACTGCCTTCGTGGCCAAGCACACGAAGACGCACAGGTATGCCTTCACTAATCTGGCGTTCCGTAGCTGTGAAGACTTGACCATGAATGGTCCCGCGAAATCCGTTCCGACACCCGCAAAGGGCCGGATTTCGTTAACCCTATCCGAGGGCAAATCGCCCATCTGGGGCTGCATCATAGCCGCCTTGGCCCGATAACAAGGCAGTCACCGAAATACGACGCTATGCACTAAGCGTCTACCCGATAGAATCCAGAACTCGCGCTGGAGAAACGCCATCAAGGCGTGGCATCCGATATGCCCATTCCGAATGTGTCGATCCTGTATCAACAGTTCGACCAACTTCCCTTTCCTAGGGAGTAACAACGGGTGGCGACCCGCATATGGCAGGTCGGCATTCCGCAGCCGACCTCCTACCCTCAGCAATCCTTGAGGGTCAATAAACGGGTTGAGCCGAGCCACAGCTCCCTTCAGTTGGACGCGTCCGCGTCTCAGAATGTCCAATTCGGACTTAAAGTGCACCGTCTGCACGTTCCGTACCAATGCGAACAACGCATGGTTCCGTTCCCGTGGTGTCAGGACCTGTGTCCGCACTCGTTGCGCCTCAGAATTCCGACAATTCCGGGCAAATCGGCAGATCCAGGCGGTCACATTGACCAGCTTGTCGAGCGAGCTGTACCGTTCCAGCAGGCTGAACTCCTCTTCCGGCTCTGGTTGCGTCGTACAGACACCGACTGTCAAGGCGCCGTTCGCCGTGGTAACGCGTGAACTCATTGGCCAAACCGATTCGGCTTGAGTCAACCATTTAGGACCCCACCACAAGGGATGTCCAACCAACTCCGGAGCGTGACACCCACGAGACGCACAGTCTGCTGCGTTCATTTCCCCTGGAAAATGTCTCCAGATTAAGGGAACCTCCGAATTCAAAATCTGCAAAACCCGATTCGCTACAAATATCTCCAGCTTGTGAACTGAAGCCTTCAGCCAGCATAACACGATCTGGCTGTCCGTCCAAGCGTAGACCGTATCTTCTAACGCTATTGACCCACGAAGAACCGTCATCGTGTGGTTGAGCAGACGAGTCAGGAGAGCCGCTCCCGAAAGCTCTAACTTGGGAATGGTCAGGCGAGTGCGCAACGGTGCAACCTTGCTCTTGGCCATGACCAACCGCACATCAACCTCCCCCGAGGAGTCGACCGTACGCAGATATACCGCAGCTCCGTAGCCCTTCTCCGAGGCATCGCAAAACCCATGCAGGGTGGCGGTGTATCGTTTGGTGGGGACCAACCTCCGTGGCAGTGAAATCCGATTGATGCCCTGGCATCAATCGGATGATCGGGTCGAAAAGAACGAGTCCCACTCTGAGCTCAATGACCCGCCGATCGGGTCGTCCCATTTCAGCTCAGCAGACCACAATTGCTGCATAAAACACTTGAGCTGAAATGTTACCGGGGTGATCCACCCGTTTGGATCAAATGTCCTAGCCACTGTTGAAAGGACGTTCCGTTTCGTCCAGACCTTCGGAGAGTCCAACTCGACCCGATACGAAAACATGTCTGACACCGGCTGGTACTGGACGCCTAATACCGACAACATATTTGGATTTTCCAAATTTTCAAAAATGTGGGGATCCTGCTGGTAGTCATCCGGAAGACCAGTCAGTAACTCTGGAGAGTTTGACATCCATTTCCGGAGCTCGTAACCTCCACCCCGTAAGAGCTCAACTAGCTCGTCCCGTCGAGCGAGCGCCTCCTCTACTGAATCTGCACCGGTACAGATATCGTCCACGTAGAGATCCTGCTCCAGGATCGCTGCTCCTCTAGGGAAGTTTAACCGTTCTCGATCCGCTAACTCCCGCAGAGTGCGAATCGCCAAATAAGGACTAGACCGTAGCCCGTACGTGTTGGTGTTCAGCTCGTACACCCTGATGGGCTGATCTGGGCTCTCTCGCCACAGTATCAGCTGATACCGTCTATCGTCAGGGTGAATGACCGTCTGTCTAAACATCATCCGGATGTCAGCAACAAAAACACAACATTGTGTCGACGGAACCGTGTGATAACATCCGCGATGTCATGGTTCAACTTCGGCCCTGAATGCAAACACTGGTTCAGGTTCATGCCGTTAGATGTTGATGCCGATCCATCGAACACTACCCGTATTTTGCCCTCCGGGGTCCTCAAGACCGCGTGATGGGGCAGGAAGCAGTGGTCTTCACGCTTCCAGTCGATACCCGAAACCGACATGTGGCCGAGCGACTCGTATTCCCGCATGAAATCGACGTACTTCTGCCGGAAAATCCCGTCACGCTTCATGCGTCGTTCCATCGACAGAAGCCGCGTCTCGGCTGCATGGTGTGAACTGCCCAGCGGTGGGCGATCACTCCGGAATGGAAGACGTGTGAGAAATCGACCTGACCGAAGGCGACCAGTATTGTTCCGATAAAACTGTTCACACTCTTCTTCAACCGGGTCCAACCGGCGGACCGTAGGTGGTTCCTCCACCTCCCAAAACTTCTGTATCACCTCCGAGAGTACAGAACCGAATAAGGGACTACGAGTCGCTAGGCGTGGGGCAGCCGGCATGACCGGACCCATTACCGCATGGCCCAGTCTGGTGTTGACCGAAACCAGACCAGTCACCTGCAACACGTGGACACCTGGCACTAACAGGTATCCCAAGGCATCGACACCCAATAAAATGTCTACTGGGCCCGGAATATCGAACTCCGGGTCAGCCAGTGATAACCCAGCGACCAACTGTCGCACCGAGGGCGACAACCGTACGTGAGGGTGTGAGCCCATCACATTAGGCATGACTAATGCCGTGACCGTCAGATTCACCGATGAATCCACCCGTGACGAGAGAGTAATCCGACATACTCCCTTAACGGAACCGACTTCCGTGTTCCCAATTCCCCGAATGGAATGTGGATACTCCCTTACCGAAATGCCCAACCGTCTTACAAGGTTGCACGAGACTAAGCACCCCTGGGCCCCCGAGTCCAATAGTGCTCGTGCCACAAAAGATTTGCCGTCCGAACTCCACGCTATCACCGAGGCGGTGGGGAGCATGACCGTCTGTGGAGTGGCGGCACCCTGTAAGTGGGCGGCGTGTCCCTAGCGGGAACCTCCGCAGGATCCGAACCCACTGGGACCCCCGTCGGCCTGGTAACTCGGCTGCTGATATGCCACCGGTGGCATATCAGACCGTATGTACATCAGGGGGTCCCAACCCGCATAATAGGCCCCTCGCTGTCCCAGTACCCGACCATACCGGACTGTGAACGGTGTGCCCGGTGGCCACCGTGGATGGAGGGGGGAGAGCGGATCCAACCTGGGGCGCTCTAGGAATGGGGGCGACATCCGACTGTTCGCCTCCCTGTTCGCCTCCCAGAGCGACGGGCAGGGTGGCGCAGAAGGTGGTGGGCTCCCAGCCTTCGCGCCACTCATAGGTGCCATCTGACACCCGTCCGTAATACGCGGTGAGCCAGCGGCCCGAAGTCCTCGCTGACCCTGGACAGCGGCGACCGAACCCCGGCTATCCCGCCTGTTACCCCCCTTGCTGCCCCCTTCCCCTCGGGGGGGGTCCCGTCCGCGGGTACCCCAGTCACCCTGTTGGTGACTCCCGTTGCCCGGAGGGGGACTGGGTCCGGCCCTGGTTGGGCCCTGTGACCGACCAACCTGAGTCCGGCCCTGGTGACCGTCCGAAGGGCCTGACCGGTTCAGGCACAACACGATGTGGTGCTTGCCACCGCAGCACTCACAGGGGAACGCGCGTGAGCACTCGCTCAGCGGGTGCGGCCCCAAACAACCGAAACACAATCGGTGGCGGAAGACTACCTTCCTGCGGGCAGCTACCCCGAGCGCCTTAAAGTTGGCGCAACTGGTCACCTCATGACCGGCACTGTCGCAGTGCACACAGCCGTCACCCGACGGCACGGCATTCAAAACGCCAAATTGTTTTGACCGCCCACCCCCCCGTGGGGGCGGGGGGCGCGGCCCCTCCCGCATCCGCGCAGGTTGGCGCTGCACACTGGCCTCCGTATCCAATGTGTCGCATCGCCTGCATTCACCCTCCAAAAAATCCGTTAATTGGACGAGCGTGGGCAGTTCCGAGCTACTGCCCCCATGCAGCTGTTCAAACCGACTTTGAACAGCTGCAGGCAACCGTGACAAAACCATATACAACACGATATATGACCATTGGTCTACCGGCAGACCAAGGTTCTGAAGGGCCTTAGTGGCCACCAGCACAGGGTTGAGCACCTGTACCCGGATGTCAACATCCCGGGTTACTCTTGGGATGCTAAACAGCTTCCCCAGCTGCGCATCAACCAACCGCCGTTTGTGCTGGTAGCGGTCAAACAATATGGACCGGGCTATCTCGTAATTGCCTGCCGTGACCGTTAGGTGACCGACCAACTCCTTCGGTTCACCCCGCAGTGCCATCAATAGTTGGGCCAACTTGTAGGCGTTGTCCAGGTCGTCCCGACCGTGGACCAAACTATCGAACAAATTGATGAATGCTGGCCACTCATCAATTGCCCCACCGAAGGCCGGAATCTCCAGGTGTGGCAGCCGTCCAACAACAACCTTAGGGGGCGGGTCTCCGCTACCCTCCCCGCGGTCATTCCGTCGCGACCGCTTAATTTTCTCCGCGCGACGCTCGATGTCGCCCAAGCACTCCATCGCTTGGTCAGCATCCGCGCAGAGCTGCTTCACTGCAGCCACCGAAGCCTCATCCGTAAGCCCGAGGGCTTCAGCCTCCGCAGCCAGCCGACGCACCTTCCCGACGCGTGTCATTGCGTCCTCCACACGCTTGAGCAGGACATCGTCCATGTCAGGTCGCTCCACATACTTGTGAGTATGAGCGAGCCATCTCATCTCCTCACGGACACCATACCGCAGTACCGTCAAGGGCGAAGGTGCCATAGTTACCGATTCAATTGTTTCTGGTCCTATGCTTCACTACGGAACTAAGCACAGCCAGAGACCAGCACTTGCCCGTCAGCACTGGACACAGAAATTAAAACTAAGTTGTAAAAACCAAGGCAAACACTAAAACAATTAAATCCTAAACAATATTTAATATGGTCGCCCTGTGGACATACACCTTATAAATATACACTCTAAATCAATTAGAGAATGCCACCATAAAACACAATACAAAAATAACCCACAAAACTTGATTATGAAAACATTACAAAATAATAAGTGGTGGGCTCCGAGACTATAAACCTAAACAATATAGCATCCTAAACCACACTGGATTCCAAAATCCAAGCTATTTTTAATATAATGAAGGTAGCTGTGACCTTCTAGAAGTGGCCCCTCCGATATGACCCACACTTCTACAGAGGTCAGCAAAATCAGCTTAATACCCCTTAAATAGCCCGACCCTGCTCTGTAAACCGAAATAACACTGCAGTACTATAGAACCCGACGTTCTACCGCAAGTAATACAATCTAGTTACTTCGTAGAATGACTGTTCAATCTTTTATGCGCACAAACAGTAGTTTCCGACTACAAATTTATAATAATTGTTAACTAAATTGACACTTATACTTTCACTAACCGAAAATGAACTTTAATTGTGGTATACCGACCACAGACTCATTGCCGACTTGCCGGCCAATCTGAGATATTCTTTTCTCCCAACTACAATGTGGCAAAAAAAAACAACCCTACAACGGTCCGTCAATCGGTGATTTCCCACTAGGAAACCGCGCCTGCTACCAAAATGTTTAATTCCACGCCTCAACCGAACGGCGTGGACTCTTGAGGGGCTGGGTTTTTGCCAGCACGGGAGAGAAAATCTTGATTGGTACTTTACCCTGCCGTCGTAGACCGGAAATCGAAAGCTCGATTCGAGGCAGGAATACGGGATAGGAGCACAAGTTTGGGTAGGATAGGGACTGAATCTCACTATTCGCTGCCCGACGCTGTCGCCGGCGTGCTGCCTGCCGACACGAGGAGTCGCCGTCCGATACGACGATGTCCAATCATAACACGGATCACTCAACCGCTGACGCGAATCTACTTATTTCCTGACGATGTTGATGATTAACACTCCGACCAGGCTCGGCACCTGTATTAGACAATTGTTACCCGAAATACAATCAATGGCCCGACGCCTGAGCAGACATGTTTTTTCTCCCGACAAGAAAAAATAACCTCTAATTTTTCATCTCGTTGGTACGAGTGACAGCTGCGGCTCCGTTTCCGCTAGTGATGTCCCGATTACTCGCGGTCGATCCGCGCAACAAAAAACCGGTGCGTTCCGAAGCATAAATATTAAACAGCCTCCAGCATCTAAAACATTGAGGTGACGGAATCCAAATTGAGTTCTATATTTCCCTGTACCTTATACATGTGTTAGTTTAAGATTTGAAATTCTCCAAATGTTTACCTATGTGTTTCTTATGGAAATAAACTCTTTTTGAATTTGAATTTAATTAACTTTCGTAAAATAACAAGTTTTGCAAAGAAAACAACTAAATAAAAGTTTCAAGACAGTCTGTTTCCCGCCACTGTATTTTTTATTTATTTTCTGAATTTCATTTTTAGCTTAGATCGTACGCGATACTGCCGAGTCAAACCTTGTTTTTTTAATGTTTTTGTTAAAACTACTTGTTTTTATTAGTTTTTAGTTATTCTTTTTACTATTCAAATATTATGCAAATAAATTAAAGTAAATGTATTAGAATAAGAAGTTTATTTAATGCAGTCACCTCGTCTTTCAGGCTGAATAGCTCAATTGTCTTAGTCTAGATGACGACAACACTTTATGCACTAGTGCATAAATTGCGATTTTATGCAGCCCACATCCAGCATAAAGTAGGACTTTTCGAGCATGAGAAGTGAAAAAAGTTATTTGTTTCGGGTGACGAGGTTGGTAACTTATCTTTCAAGAAACACAACTACAAACGCAAACATCTCAAGATTGGGAAACACAATAATGCTGATAATCACACATAACAATACATGGTCTTAAACCTTATGTTACGGTTTAAGACCATGCACTTGCACTAGACTTTTGATAGCCGCTAAGTACAGTTAAAATGAAACTTAAATATAACACGGCTTTTTTAAGTTGGAACCTGCCTAACAGGCAGTAACCTTGCCGTTCTTGACTACCAATAATACAAACATTCATGGAATAATTAGCAAAATTATTGCAGTTCTTTTATCCATCAGGAAATATAGGTTATAGAGGGAAGGGAAGTGAAAGAAAGAAGTGGAAGTCTATCTATCTATAGACTGGGCATAACGAAAAAAAGGTATTGTATGTTTTTAAGTATGTGATGTCATTGTTTCTGGTTCCCACGACACAGGGTAGTGTGGGGCCAAAATCAGTGTAAATGTTTTTTTTATGTTAGTATATACACTGCCCCCCTCCAGGGTGTGTGTCACCGCCCTCCGCCCGAAGCGCGGTATTTTATAGTTTTATGAAAACCGTACACGATACATGAAAAGTTGCCCTAAACCTGTGGCGCTATTCTGTCATGGAAAACTCATAGATATAGCATATTGATTGTTCCCAAGGGCGCAAAATCCCGTATTTTACTTCTCAGTGCCGCCTATTTTGTTTGGATACTGACTACCAAATACAGAATTTTGCGCCCTTCGGAGTAATGTATATGCTATTGCTATGCCTTTCCCATAAGAGAATTGAGCCCCTGTACTTCTGCAGGAGTGTAAGCGCAAGGTTGGTGTCTCCGTTCTGGCGCCTCACCGGCGTGTTAGCTCAACGGTGACGTCACCGTGCGGGCGTGCCGCGCTCTACAGCGGAGACAGGTACGTGCCGGGCGTGGTAACGCGCTCGTCAGCTAACGACTCTTGTTTATGTATCGCCCTCTTTATTCAGCGACCCTCACCTGTTCCACAAGCTTTGCCGCTGTTCGTTGAACAGACATTAATGATTACATACAGTAACATACATTAGTTCAGGGCCCAGATGTTTTCTCGGCCGGGATTCTAAGACACGGCATGCAAAACAAAATACTTTAGTCTCTTGAATTCTCTTGTGCTCTGACAGGCAGAATTTAAAGTTTTACAGTGTTCGTGCAGACAATGACTTAGGCAATGTGTTACTGAAAAATGATTGGAGATAATAAAGACATATCTTGTTAATCGATATAAATCAGGTAGAATAAGTTAGAACAAAACAGGAAATAGACTAGAATAGAATAGAAAGTACATTTTATTAAACCTTCACAATAAATATACAAAATAAATCTACTTTATGACAAGCTATTTGTCTGACTAACAGACAAAGCGCAGTGGTGGAGCTAGAGTCATAAAACGTTGTACATGGGTACCTTACATAGCGTAGGGTATCATTTGGTGAAATGTATCCCCTAAGGGGGTAAACATTTGTATGAAAAAAAAAATTGACCTATGGATCGGAAATTTGGCAGATAGGTAGTTTATAGATGTGAGACTTCAGTTCAGTGAAAGTTTTATACAAACTTGCCCCCACAAGGGGGGAAATGGGACGTGAGAGTTTGTATGAAAGTCAGAAACCATTTGACCCGTGAAGATGTCGCACATAGGTAGTTTCTAGATATGAGATGTCACTGACAGCTTATTTTTGCAATTGCCCAGAGGAGAGAAAAAGGGTAGGTGGTGTAAATACTCTCCCCGTCATTGATATGGCCCTGTCGTAAATACATACATACATACAGGGTACAAACAAGAAATTAAAATAAGAGGAAAAGTCTGTATTCTTATGGCTTGGCCATTTTTACACATACCGTTTCGTAGCCAGTTTCGTAGCCAGTGCTACTATCTCTCATTATCTCAAAGTAGGTTGTCACAATAATGCTCACATTTCCAAGCATATTTGAGAAAAATAACTTTAGACTTCGAAAGCTCTGGAATTTAAGAATTCACTATTATATTTCCAGATATTGTCAATAAAGGCTGTTCGTTTCACCTTAATTTAAATCTTTGGAAGAAACTACGAGAGCTAAAACTTAAATTAAGAGTAGGCCGAAGACATGTAGCACGGTGTGCTTTATATGAAGGGTTCCAATATATATTAAACTGAACTCAGGCAACGACGGAGAAAAACAAATTTAACTTTTTTTTATAAACAGTGAATGAAAAACGACGTATTTATGAAGGTGTGGTGCTGCCAAGGAGAAGATTTTAGGACAATTAGTAATTTAGAAGGCTGGCATTCAAGAATTAATCGCTTCGTTGGTCGAAAAATTCCAAAATTTCCAGAGATTTTAAAGATAAAGATTTAAAGTGGCTTACACAGACATGGATAAAGGGTTGATTCAAATTTTAAAGACAAAAGAATACGAAGAACTTGAGTCAATTGATATTACCATTAATGATATGAATAACGGTATAATTACAACTGGTCATTAAATCGATATAATAAGTCTCTTTGGGTTTTTTGTTTGAAACTTAATGTTGAATGAAGACTATTTATGCGACATAATACATTTTAGATTATCTAATTTCGTATCCAGATAGTAAACGGGATTTTAACTTCCCACACGATAGCTTATTCCAAAAGCTGGCTACGAAACGGTAAAAATAAGTGTCATTTCGTCCCCAAACCGGATTTTAAAGTCCCATACGGTAGCTGGCTCCGAAAGCTGGCTACGAAACGGTCTGAAGGGAACTCCATGTGGGTGAAGCCGCGGGCAATGCCTAGTGTAAATATAAATATCTGTATATAATGTTTTATTCATTAATTATTCATCTTTTTATCATATATTCATAGTGTACGTTGAGAACACAACGAATAACAATTAAAACATAAGCTGTGAATAGTTATTTACAAATGTTCCTATTGTTACTAAAGCTTCTTTAAACTCGTCTCCAGATCTTGCTGCATCATTTTATAAAAGACAATGTTCCAAACTGCAATCAAGATTTCTCATTCGCATATATTGAACCTTATGGCATAATTAAAGCATCCAAGTTGTTGAATTAAAAAAAAACCGAGGATCTTTGGGCATCTCAGTAAAATGATTAGCTCTGTGATAGACGAACTTACCCCACATTTAGCTAAAATCTTCAATAAATGTGTAGATGAGAGTACTTTCCCTGATCTCGTGAAACACAGCAGGCTAGTACCTTTAATTAGAAGCGGCGATAGGGATGACCACACAAATTTGACCCCAAAAAGATCATCTCGGTTCTACCCGCATTGAGTAAAATATTTGAGAAGATTATAATGGGTCAGTTGCTGGCGCATTTCAATGCGCATCAAATTCTCCTTAGACAGCAGTTTAGATTTACAAAAGGGTGGTCGACAACAGGTGCTGGTTCATGTTAGTTAAACATATTTTTAATACGTGGGAAGATCGTAAGGACGCTATAGCTGTTTTTTGTGACCTGTCCAAGGAATTTGTCTTTGTAG
The DNA here is from genome assembly GCA_949825045.1 of Argyresthia goedartella. NCBI lineage: Eukaryota > Metazoa > Arthropoda > Insecta > Lepidoptera > Argyresthiidae > Argyresthia > Argyresthia goedartella. The sequence continues at coordinate 1,193,748 of OX463827.1, read as the reverse complement.
ACCTCGAATCATTGCTCTTAAAGCGAAAACACTACGGCATAAAAGGCAATAGCTCTAAGCTTATGAGATCGTATTTAGAAGGGAGGGTTCAAAAAGCTGACAATAATAGGACAAAATCGTCGGGTTCTCAGGTGAAGATGGGAGTCCCACAGGGATCTATTCTGGGTCCGTTCCTTTTCCTCGTGTATGTAAATGATTTGCCATTCATGATGATGATGACACGTCATTAATTTTTTAAATTAGAAGGCAAGAAAATACCTCACCGGAAACAAATAATGCTCTCGAGTAATAGACTGGTTTACTGCCAATAACTTGCTTCTGAATTGTAATGTAAGGCAAGTTGAGAGTAACATTGTATCGGGGAAAGAAAAACTTGCAGATGAAACTGTATTTCTCGGTATCACTATGGATGTCAAAATACAGTGGGGTCCCCATATTGTAAAATTAGCACATAGACTTAGCTCCGCAGTATATGCAGTTAACCTCTGTACTGTCAAACCCAAAAATGCAAAATGCAAAATCAGAGAATTGACTGACGTTGCGACTGCTAGGCTTGTATATTTTAGTTATTTCCATAGCATTATGTCCTACGGCATGCTACTATGAAGTCGGGCTGCTGACATTGAGACCATCGTCATTTTTCAGAAGAGAACGATCCGATTTATTTATAAGCTAGGTAGTAGAGAGTCTCTGACAGATTTCTTCAAAGAAACCAACATCTTAACAGTTGCAAGGCAATATATCTATAAAAACATAAAGTTTGTGAGGAAAAATTTCAGTAGCTTTAAAACCATTGATAGCCACCACAAAGTGTAAACTAGAAATAAACATAAGCTTTCTTTTCCAATGTTCAGACTCACAAAAGTTAGTAGTTCTGTTATGGGAACTGTATACGCTTCTAAAATAAACTTCCACAAGAAATACAAAACTTAACTGAAGCTCGATTCAAAAAATGAGTAAAGCACACTTTGTGCACAAAGTCATACTACAAAAATAATGACTTTTTACAAGACACTGACATCTGGCATTAAACCAGTTTATTGCACCCTATATATTATATATTAATAATAACGCACCTACCTAATGTTTTATTATGCTTGCTTGATTATGTTATGGCGTTCATTAAGTCTAAAATTTTGTGCTATTTTGAATAAAAATCTTTGAACTTGAACTTGAACTTGCATCGGCACCAGATTAAGATTGCAAGCGAGGTTTAATATATCAATATTTTTGTTAGCTAACATATCATCTTATTCCTGATCGAATAACGGATGAGGGTAGAACTTCATAAGTGACTTATCTCTGACTATTACCTTATTTTATCCATTACTTGCCTAAAGTTATATTCTTCACCGCCAAATTATTTATAATAAGGCCCGGGGACATCAATTTCCACCAAATTTCTAATTTATAATGACTTGGTCATAAATTCAAAAGCAATGAAAACATCTCTTAATAAGGTATAAGCATGCTTATTAAGGGATTTGACATAGTTGACCTAAAGTGGACCGTTGATCGCGTCATTATCATTGGACCGCCATTTTGCTAGCAGCACGTAGCTGCATGCCGCTAGCAAAGTGGCTGAGCAAGCGGGAACTAAGCGGCATGAATAAATCGGCGTCTGAGAGTGGTCCTGGACTGGGCGTGGCTGCGCTGTGAGCTCGAGAGATCATACAAGCTCGTTAAAAGTTACACAACGATGCATCATGGAGGACATAGTGCACGGAGAGGCTATGATTTTGAATATGGAGCGATTTTTAGAGGTTGATTTTAAATGTTGTGGCGGCCCTGCCATGGTGGACGACGGTGATGGCAACGGAGATAACGAACAACTTACCAACATGCAATTTGATCCCCACTCCGCTTGTTCATCATTATCATAATCAATCATAGACTCGTCGTGTTTCCCATCAGCTCAGTACAGTTACCCGTTTTTTTCTCTCAGAAACTCAGAACGAAATTGAATGAATGAATGAAATGAAATGAATGAATGAAAAATTGAATCAATGAAAAATTTATTTATTTTCTCCCAAGAACACAATACATATTGTAGGTATAGTAGGTAGGTCAAACTAGTAATCATGCAGTCTAAGAAGCAGTGGGAGTCAGGAATCCAAAATAGGTAAAACCCCGTGCCATGGATCCCCTGGCCTCCACCTCTCGAGATACAGAGATGTTTTTTTTTTAAAACAATGGGTATTTGCTACTACGTTTTGGTGAACGTGAATATAAAAAAAGTGGGAAGGTACATAATTTAGAAGATATTAAATACACATTTTTACGTTTACGTTTTGATATTTGCGGATATGAGTGCGCGTGTGAGTTTGTGCGTGTAGTGATAGCATGTGTGCGTGCGTGTGTGAGTGTGTGTGTGTGTGAGTGTGTGTGTGTGTGTGTGTGTGTGTGTGTGTGTGTGTATGTGTGTGTGTAGTATCTATAATACACTGCTATATTTTGGTGAAAAGTAAAAAATAGAAATAAAATAGGTGATGGACGATATAAAGATTTCATTATTATAACATAAGCTTCTTAATTATTTTCTAAATTAGACAATGTATTTACGTGTCATAGCTTACTACACATCATTGAACGTCTTTTTCAATCCTATCCCCGTCACCGACGTCATCGATTTCGTGGCTGTGCCATGACATCGATGACATCTTAAAATGTAGATTTGACTACCTACCGAATCCGTCCCACGAGGATTTCATTTTCCTGGTGGTTCAACGTTGAGAGGGCAAGATATAAAGTCGTACCAAAAATAAACTTGTGGTTCGACTGTCTAATCACGGATATCAAACCACCCAGTCACAAGGCAGAGTTAAGACCTTTTAATGCCAACCCTCCGACCCACAAACAACTTCGTTATTGACAAAAGAGCAATATTTTCTCGGCAATAACTAGTGATAAGTAGGTATCTTGAAAGTGTAGATTAAGGATAAAGTTTCGCAAGTAAAAATCTCGCTTGTTTTCTGGCATCAACCTTTGGGCGTATAATACGAGCAGCAAAAACGTTCATTTGAAACGGCAAGAACGTAAGTGGATGTTCTGACGTTCTCGTGGTAGAAGTCAGTGTAGAGCCATTATGAAAGTTAAATATACTTCAAAGGTATGAATTTTAGTAGTTGCAAACATAGGTACTTACGTATGTTATAGGAGAACATATTATACGCTAAACTTTATTATACTCGTACATAAACTTGTAGTTAGGGAACGAATTCAGTCAAGAATTGATGGAAAATGCCTGAAATATTATTTCGAGACTATTCTACTTTTTAACTTTTTAGATATTTATTAGTTATGATTTTGGTCAACAACATAGGCTACTGTAAGGTTCGATATTTGTTTATGCGATTATATTGTATACGGGCCTCTTTAGAGTGGGTGTTCACTTTGACACTGTTACTTATTTTATAGTTTTAAAAAGAAAGAGGCTTGGATGTGAGAAGTCAATGTGACACACTTCACCTTAGGCTTCGGCCTGCGACTGAGCTAAATTATATAGTGAATAGTGAGGATTAGCGTAATGGCTATCGAGCCAGTTCGATCCCTTTTATACAAAGTGTAACCATATATTCAAAAATAAAAGATCAAATTCATATATAAAAGTCTTTACCTAATATACCTAATCGGTAGGGCTGGCAAATTCAAGTATAGGCAGTGATCGTATAGTGCTTAGATCCCTACAGTACCATACGTGAAGCTTTACTACTCATAAGAAACGTTATATATATGTATATCCCATCAACACACTTCACACAGTAAGTAAGTACATGCTGTTGTTTTGCTGTACTCGGACATGAAACAAAGTTAACGTGACGATGCGGGCTTTCAAATTAAATAAAGGGATTTGTACAAACCAACCCAACAAAAGTTCAACGTCCTTATCCTTTGTGTACCCTCACAAGCAGACACTGTCACTGCACAGCTTTGTTTTGCTACCTACTTTCATCCACCGTTCATCTTTTAGCAGGAAATCCTTAATAAGGCAAGGGGATATTACCACCAAATTCTCAACCTAATACATTCGAAAACCAGTGAAAAATTCGGCACGCTCAGGCTCGATTAAAGGTTATAATCGTCTTTTGAAAATAGATCGTTCAGCTGATAACACTCAACGGTCTATAAGCTATCAATTCACTTCATCACTGCAAGTTTGTAACCATAGCCGGTTGTAAGTGCATCATAGATCGTGCTTGCTGAGCTGATATCCTCTTTGGTGCCGTCGAGGTTATAAATATTCAACCTCCGTGCTCGCAGAGACAGAGCGGCTGCGCTCGCTCCTGCAGGCCACGCCCGCATGCAAATACTACTGCCAGCGCGCTCAAGGAAAGCTACATCATTCCAGCATGATTTAGTCTCTATGATAAGTCCATTTAGGGTTACGTGATAGTGTAGCTTGTCTAGATGTGAGGGGTGCTATCAGTGCAGCCGGGTTGAGATTCAACACGTTTCCAGTTTATTGCTATAGTGGTTAATGGTTTAATGACGTCACGTAGCGTTGTTAAACAAGCCGTCAGAATGAGCAGGCTGGTATTAGAAATCTGCCAGTTTGTAGAGAATCTTTCTCGGAACGCTTGTAATTTATAACTTATAAATGTGTAATACGCACCTTTGGTGCGGCAGTTTCTTGGGGAGCGGTTTATTTTTATAAATGTTTTTTCAGTTTGGCGGATTCATTTCATAACTTTTTTTTTCTTCTTTTTCTTGTATAATGAGTTATTTTTAATTTTATTTATAGATTTTATGTTTTCGGTTCTACATTTTGCAGTAAAAATATACTTGCACTTTTCCTATTTATTTATAACAAAAATATAGGAAAACTCATATTTTATAACAATGTTGTAACACGATATATTTTTCAGCAAACCAAGTGCATAAGATAGGAACATTGTCTGTTTTTAAAAATCAAATGGCGGATTCCGATTGTAACACAAAGGTGTATAAATATTTTACGAGTTGATAGGAGATTAAATTCCGAAAAACTTTTACAATAACCGGTAAGATTTATGAGGAAATGTTTACGACCTTTACTTTTGTGGGATACCAAGAACTAAGCTGCTTTCTATAGGATAGCAAAACGATGTTTGCGCTTCAATAACTACTATTGGAAGTTTTTCATCATACATCATGAAACTACAGTTTTATGTTACATCCGGGCTTAGAGCATTCGACCATGATCTAAGCATCCGGGTGATGGATGCTATCTGGGTAGGTAACGTAACGAGGTTATAAGGTTCTCATAAAAAAGGCGGCGAAAAGGAGTTGCTCCATATCTTTACAGACGCATCAAGAATGAAAGTATATAATAATAATAAAGCATGTTTACGAAGAGAAGCGACACAACTACTTATTAGCTTTCATTCCCCTACTTTACTTACCATTTGAAGAGCTTCATTGACGTCAGTCCACGAGTGATGACGTCATCTTCACACTCGACTTGTACTAGTGCGGCTGAATGTTTTAGGCGATTCTTGAGGAGATGCGGGTGCTTAGGGGCTAGTCAGACTCAGACGGAGACTCTCCGAGCTGGACTTAATAGCCCGATAGACCGCAGTAGAGGAGGAAATTTAAGACCTGGCTATAAGTATTTTGAAGTGAACGGACTCAAGTTATATTGGTACCTATATTACCTCAGAATATGACAACGAGGATAAACTTATTAAGAAACTAGGCCTAAGAACATACGAAATTTAACGTACCTAACCAACTTATGATCTACCTACCTATATAGTAATACCTATAGTATGTGAACATGGGATTTAGTGCTCCCTTTATTATTAAGTGAACTACATATATAGATCGTATGCGATCTACATTACTTTATTTTTCTCGTTGGTTGGTCAGCTATCGACAGATAGTAAACTGTAGCGTACTGCTTACTGTATGACGCGTTAGTTGATAAACTAATTGTTGAAACCGTTAAATAGTAAACCTGGTTTAAACTTGAATTGCAAACGAAACACCAGGGCAAACACTGCGGTAGCTTAGGTAAAGACTAGAGGGGGCTTCGCTGCGCTCGCCCCCGAATTGTATTCGTGTTAGGTTGACATGTAAGAACAAAAGAAACGTAAATTCTAAACCCTTTCGGTCTGGTTTACTATCTGTCGATAGTTGATCAACTAACGCGTTAGCTTATCAACTAACAGTTTTGATTATCTTACGATGACATATTATATAAATTTGTGTCTTGAAATAATAAACATGGTCGAATAAAGCATAATATAAAGAAAATGATCTGATTATTCTAATGAAGAAAATGCGTTATTTTTTTTTCAAGATTGGCAAATTTACATACACGTTTGACAAATCTAATCTTTTTTGCCAATCTTATCTTATCTCCAACAGCCATATGTGACTCTGAAAGACTTGTCATGGTTATTGAAACATATGAATCATGAAACCACCACAGCAGAATAATTAAGATAAATTCGTAGTGTGTATCTTACAATAGTAAAAGTTTGAACGTATAACGCTGGGTTTTCTTCAGGAAAAGGAAGAAAAGTCGTGGTGCTGTGATATTGGTGGAACAAAATCAGATATTATTTCCATAAAAGTACTCTACAAGTTTCAGGATATCACGACCAAATCCAACGCAATAAGTTAGCAGACGACACGCACGCGGCGCGTGAGCCCAAATGAAAAATGGTCGGCACGTCACTCGTGTATGTGTGTCACGTCGGTGACGTCACGCGTCACGCGAGGCACAGAGGGGCTTCAGTCACTGTCTCGTCGGACGTCAGGAGGTCTGGATTAGTTCCAAGTGCTTCGCGGTCGCAGGTAGGGATTACGTAGTTCCTGCACGTAGGCAGACCCTCTTGAAGCAGGGTATTCTGACTACGCGCATGAAATATATTTCACCGAATTTCTTTTCTCCTCTAATTTGTCACCTAATTTTATTTCATTAAAATCAGGGCACTTAATAGACATTTACGGAAATATACTTGCATAGAAAAAGTTGTATATTACAGTTCTGAAATGTTACATGTTTTATTAAAGAAATTTTCCTTTGTCTGTCTCTTCTCCGTGCCACATTTAGCCATCCAACCAACTATCAAGAAATTCCGAGTGAACTTCAGAAAATTAATGGCGTTTAAATGACACTACTTGTTTGTTTGTTTGTTTAGTTACTTACTGAACAAACTTGCGCTTTAATTGCTGTAATATTCATGCCGCTAATGAGTTTAGATTTGTAGTTCAACAAAGTTTCTTTCATTTATTGATTAACTCACAAATTAGTCACCGAAAAGTTTAAGTACTCACCAACTTACTTAGAGGCAAGTAAACGAACTTCTTGATACCTTTCACGTAAACGGCTATTCATCGCAAGAACAATGTTGAGAGAATTAGAAATTTCTAACAGTTTCGTGGGATTAGCTCAATTCTGTCAGTTAGATGTAACAAAGCTACGAATTACTAAATCTTTCACCGTGTTACTACAAAAAATATTAAACAGCGTTTAACCTCAAAACAAACGTCAAATCCCATACGTTTTTGTCTTTTAAACAAGAGTTGAACAGTAGTTTATTTTTTGTGGTAAGGCTCCATTTATTTATTTTTTTCTACGTAAAGAGCTGAGCTGAAGATTCAGCTGTGAACGTTCTCATTTGAGTGACAGAGAGTGCGAGCGACTCTGACAGATATGACTACACCTTGCCAACCTTTTTTTGTTCAGTTTCGCGCGAGCAGAAGTAGACTTTATCACCTGGTAATACAGGCTAATGATAGTGTTGAAGATGCTGAGTGATGGGTCCATGTTGTCTCGACACTCGACGGGTAGACGGATGACTGCCTTGAGCTGTGAAGATGTCTGCAGCTAGGATTTTATTCATACGTCTTTCGTTCCATAAAAGTTTTCCCACTTTCTTCAGTCGTATATTTTAGATAGACATTTTTTCGTCAATTTCGACCATCCCTTTAAATCGATCGCAGCCTCAAAACTTTGAAAAACAGCATACGATTAATTTGTGGTGAAATGAGCTTACACTATTTAATCCACTAAAATGGATCAAAAGTCAATTACTAAGTCTAAATCACGATAAAGCCTTTGGCTGGATCATTTTTCAATTCAAACTTAAGACCGATACGAAACGTCCCGAATTGGTAATAGCGATTTATGAATGTTTTGTAAGCAATTTAGAAAGCTTGGTGAATAATTGTTTTTATTTATGTGTGCCTTGAAAACAAGTGTAAAAACGACATGCAGAGTCAGAGTCAGAGTCATTTTTTTATTGAATATAAATAAATAAATTATCTTATTCAACGTCAAAATTATACTTACTTATAACTACAAGTCAACTTTTTTTATATAAAAAAAAGACTACACCGTTTCGGAAGGTGGGCCTCGGGGTTAAGAAGTAACGGCAACGGAAACTCCCCCATACCTTTTTTTTTTAAAAGTGACTTTGCAACAGGTACTGGTTTCGGTCTAAGGAAATTCGCCGGCGAGTGATAGACTTGATCCATCGCCCCTCGTCGAATTTCTGTGCGCTGAGATGGTATGGACCATGCAGTTTTGTCATCTAAGTATTCCTTAATACTATAATAGGACTTTCTTATCAGCTCATTTTTAACATAGTTTTTGAACCTCTTTTCAGGAAGGATCAATGATTCCTGTGGTATTTTACTGTAGAAGCGAATACAGTGCCCCATGAATGATGTGCCTACTTTACTTAGTCTAAATAATGGTAGTGCTAACCTATTTTTATTTCTAGTGTTAATTGTATGGCTATCACCTACAATTTTAAATAAAGCTATGTTTTTTCTTACATGCATGATATTCTCGTATATATATTGACAGGTAACCGTAAGTATATTAATTTCTTTGAATTTTTCTCTTAATGATTCTCTAGCATCTAATTGATATATCGCCCTGATCGCCCTTTTTTGTAAGAAAAATATCGTATTTATATCTGCTGCTCTCCCCCAGAGCAATATTCCATAAGACATAATACTGTGAAAATAACTAAAGTAAACCAATCTGGCAGTTTCAACATCTGTAAGATATCTGATTTGTCTGACCGCAAAAGCGGCTGAGCTAAGTCTTCGTGCGAGATTAGTTATGTGAGGACCCCATTGAAGTTTCGAATCTATAGTGATTCCGAGAAAGATTGTGTCTTCAACGAGGTCCAATCTTTCAGATCCTATTCTAACACTGCTTTCAACCTGTCGTACATTAGGCATCTGTAACAAGTCGACTCTTGCTGACCCATATGCCTGAAATATCTGTAATTTCAAATTTGAAAGAGCTCCGTGGTCTAATGGGTTTCACGCTGGCTTCTCACACACGAGATGCAGGTTCGATTCCTGACCATGTAACAATGAGATAATCAATTCATCTTAAGTACATTATACGGACGTTCTAGCGGTGATGGAAAACATCGTGAGGAACCTTCATTACTCCATGGCTGCGGCGATGGGCTAGCCCTCTGTCACGTAAAATGGAGTATTGAATAACGGCTCAAAGTGGCTGACGCTATGTTATGTTATGTTATGTCAAATGTGGACTGCCGTTGAGATGTCATTGAACTTATTCTTTCTACGGTCCACTTCTTACCACTCACATCAGTGATACAGCACAGTATGACCAAAAAAACTTTAGTGGTTGTCTTATTTTTCTTATTTAGCGAGGACCGCCGTTGTGAGGCTCCGGGGTGGATGCGGACGACTTATCGTTTTACAATCTCCGTGATTTATGGATCATTGTTGCTTCTGCTGATGTTGCGTGTATGAGTTTATTTTGAAACGAAATTTATCTCTATATACCTGAGGGATCCTGGAAGTAAAGATGGCATTTATGTATAAACATAACCTATATTCTCTTGGCGTACGGTTTCTCAGTTTTTAACTCGAATGAGTACCTATTATTAATGTACTTATATTTGTTTAGGTCAGTTGTTCTATGCCTACTGAGGCAACAAGCCCATAAATCTCTGTTATTTTAGGACTCCTCAATACCAACCAAGTTTACTGACCGATTCTATATAAACCGCGAACAGCTAGGGAAATGATTTGCCAGCGCTTTACTGTCTCTTTACATAATACTTCATTTGTGTACTTAAGGTGGCGCATTAGGCCAAAACATCCTAAAGCAATAAAATAGGTGTATTTAAGCTGTTTTTTTTATAATAGGTTATTGATCATGATTGTCACCTTGCGCATTCGTGAGCGGAAATACTTATAAACGTTATTTCATTATCTTTGTTCGATGGAAAAGTGCCCCGAAGTTATCACAAAATCTGTTTTACAATTTATATTTTTTACAATTTTGCACCGGGTTCGAATACTTCGAATAATTCGGTAATCTGTTATTTATTTAATCGTTATAAAAATAATAAGTTATGTTCCTATGTTAGTCCTCTACCCATTGGTAAAGACCCTTTTTTCCCGACTCCGGCCAAGCCAATGTATGTATAAGTGTTCATCTGTTCCCCCAGAAAATCTAAACTACTCATCAGAATTGTATAAATGAGGGATATTTTGTTGCGTCTAGATCGTCCACTACTTAAAGGTTATGTGACGTCACACTAAATTCAAAATGGCGCCCTTTAGAGGTCATATAGACATGGATTAAAGGAAAATGTATTTGAACAGGGACGTGTCAGGTATCAAGTTAAAGGGGTTAATTAGCACATTCCAAAAAATATACAAATTACATAAATTACCTCGCTGCTGTGCATGCATTAAGTCGAATCGATAGAAGCGTATTAACCACCACCCGCTGGTTATAGGTTTTATACTCTTTATACTTTCGCTACTCGGTGGTAGTAGGTCATTAGAGGTGGTGGTGGTCAGACACCCTACTAGGGCAGCTTGAAAACATCTGACACGCGGGTTGGCCACTAGCCCGACACCACTCCATCAACCCACACTGAGCCAGCATGGTGGAGTATGGCTCAATCTTACTCGTATCCGGGAAAAGGCCCGACCTCGGTGGGGACATTAATATTATTATTATTATACAGGGTGGAATCTTGTGACACCACCTGGAGGGCAAGTACTCCAAATAATGGAGGTAGCAAATTTCCCTCAAAGGAAACATTCCTTTATTTTTGAAAAGAAACAAAACTGCATTCAAAGATTTTGAAAAATACACTTGCCAAAACCAGGAATCGAACCGGCTAAAATTCGAAAAAAAAATAATTCTGTACTTTTATGGCGTCAATCGACAAGGTCAATCATAAGGATCACATCTAGAGAGATGACAGAGACTAGAGACAAACATAGTAAATAAAATGAAAAGAAAACATGAAATCTCAAACCTTATTTTATTATTTACCTAAAAACATGTAAAAGCTAACTAATTAGTTATTCGAAATGGGCTCCGATCTCGTTGAATACATAAATTTATTCTTCTAAGGATCTCTTTTTCAGTAGCCTTTATTAGCGTGTTGTGGTGAATATGAAAAATTGTACTGTAAACCTCAGCCCTCAAGTCGTTCACAGTTGCATAGGATTTTAGGTGAACTTAATTTTTTACATATCCCCATAAAAAAAAATCCAGAGGGGTGAGGTCTGGTGATCTTGCAGGCCATCGGATTGTGCCGTTTGTACCGATCCAGGTCCTGAAATTGTTATTAAGATAGGCTGCGGTGATTCTGCTGTTATGGGCTGGAGCACCATCTTGCTGTAATATTACACGGTTTCGCTCATCCTCGGGTAAAACATTGAACTCATTTCGAAGTTCCGAGTTTAGAAGCCCTTCATAAATGTGGATTAACACAACCATATTTCTCATTATACCGCACCAAACGTTGAAAGAAAATCTTACTTGACTGTTAGTTTCATGAACACGAACAGGATTTACTCTAGACCAATAATGGTTATTGCGGCGGTTGTACATGCCATTATTACTAAAGTTGGTTTCGTCAGACCACACAATGTCACTCAAAAAATTCGGGTTACGGGCAATTTCTGTTAGCACGGGTTGACAAAATTGTAGTCGTCTCTCAGGATCTCCAGGATGTAATATTTGAACCAACCGACCATCACGATAACATTTCCACTTATACTTTTTCAAGACTTTAAGTACCTGAGTATGGGTGGCTCCAATTTCTTTGGCAGCTTCTCTGGATCACCTTTAGCGGATGATCTACTGTCGTGTAAAGATATTTACCTAACCAGAACCTAACAGAAAACAACCAGGATAAAATTTAGAAATGATAGTTTATTAGGATTATATACAATGAATTAATTTAAAAAAATGAAAGGAAGATGAGGATGAATGAGGTGGGACAGGTTTTATAAAATATAGATGTCTAGATAATAAAAAAAAAAGGAAGCGGAGGACACGGAGAGTAGGAGACCGATGATGCAGTAGGCGTCTGGTGGACCGGTCAGTGAAGGCACTGGTGGGCGATGTAGGAGTTGCTGTCGGAGTTGTATGGCCGGGGGCCTATCGATCATCAGACCCCGACGAGCAGCAGGAGTAGGGGCCCTGGTAACGTGTCGGCCTGAAGTCACTTGATGAGCAGGTGTAGCCGAGGACGGGCAGGTGAAGTGGAGACTTCAACGAAGCGCTGATCAGGGTGCAGGTGTAGCCGAGAACGGGCAGGTGAAGTGAAGACTCAACGAAGCGCTGACCAGGGTTGAGACTCGCCAAGTCAGAAGGCGTTGCAGTAGCGGCTCGCAGGATCCCGGGCCAGTGCGACCCCGGGATAAGGCCTTTAGGTGATTCTTCTTGTTCGAGAACTGAAGTGAGACTCTCGAATTTCAGAAATGTTCCGCTCTTATACCCTTTTTGGAGAGTTCTAAAAATTATTTAAATTAAAAGCAATTTTTGTGAGTGGCCAAGAGAGGAAAAGTATTTTTGTAAAAGTATTGAAGCAAACATATCAGACCGCTAACGAGTTTGAATGGACATTGCCATGACAACCAGATAAACAACAACATAATAAATGTCAGATTTTGGTTTCAGGCTCGTAATAGAAAAATGAACAAGTTCACATAGCCAAAATTACATAACAGCTAAAAATAAAAGGGTAGCGCACCAGCGCGCACGAAGCCCGAGATTGCAGAGTTTTGGAGAAAGCCAAATACAAGGTCACCAAAGGTAAACCCCTTCGCTATCGATTTAGAAGTGCTGATAGTGTGAAAATATGATGCGAAAATTATTTGTTAATGTGTTCTTATGGTTTAAAACGTTACAGGGTCCTATGAAAATAAAGGTGAACAAAATATACGGCTATGCAGCTCAGCAAGTATCCAGCTGAACATCCTGGAAAATTACATGTAAGTAGCATAACACTACATTTTCCCCCCGACCCTGGAAAAATTTTTGACTCAGCAAAAATTTTGATATGTACAAAAATAAACCATAAAAACACAGCTTTGCAGAAACAGACATCACCAGGCAAAATCAGATATACCATCTCTTACATACATCATCTTCATTCAGGTAAGGGTGGAGTTCACATTCAATGACTATCACTCTAAAAGTGTGTTTTCAAAAGGACATTCAGGCTTACTTAAGGAGTTGTCATCGTGGAAAAAAAATAAGTGGAGGTAAAGAGAAACAAATTAATCCTAAGGTAGCTTTAGTCGCTACGACTTAAGACAAGATTAAGAACGGCCAGAGCGGTAGAGCTCGAAGCCAGAGATCAGCCACATCGCCAACGAGATGTGTCTGAAATAAAGATAAAAAAAATAGGTGAAGACTAACTAACGAAAATTCGAGGTCCTAAAGTAAAATGTTTTGAAGAACACTGGATTAAAGGAAGAAATAAAAATAATAAGGTGAAAATGATGGTGATATTTATACATATATACAAATTAACAGTTAATATAAGTTAAGAAAATTTAAGATTTAATGTCTTTAATGTGCCACTTGCCTCTAACTCCGTTAGGGTCTTCTAGAATGTATACTAATGGTGAAAGTTTGGTTATTATTTTACACTTAATGAATTTAGGGGCAAGTTTATCATTAAAGTATGCGCCAGCATTGCTTAAAACATGGTTTTTACGCCAAACAGTATCTCCCACATTAAATTCTTTAAAAGACCGGCGAAGATCATAGCAAGCGCTATTTTTAGCGTGAGCTATTTGAAGTTTAGTTTGAACTCTGTGAAAGATAGATGAGAGGAGACCAGCATTACGCATAGAGATACGCATTAGACGCGTAAATATCACGAGGCATAAATATAAATTCTTCGAGATTCTGAGTTGGAGTATAGAAGGAACCACAAGGTATTGTTTCCCTACCAAAGACTAAAAAGTTGGGAGTAAAGCCAGTGCGAACTGAATCTTAGTAAGATGGTTGTCCCAGGATCTATGATCGTCTCCTACTAGGGATGCTAGAGCTGTAATAATCGTACTATTAAATTTCTCTGTAGGATTAACCTGAGGACAATATAAAGCTGTGTGAAAAATACAAGGAACGTTATAAGAATTTAAGAATGAGTGGAATTCTCGCGACTGAAATTGAGCAGCGTTGTCCATTATTATAGTTTGGGGAATGCCATGAACAAGAAACACTGAATTTTCTAAGACATTAATGATATTAGCTGAAGTAGCCCGTTTAAGGGGAAAAATCATAGGATATTTAGTAAAATTGCAGTTAATTACCAGAATATACTGATTTCTTCTCCGGGTCATAGGCAATGGACCCATAAGATCCAAGGATATAGTTTGAAAAGGTCTGGAGCAAAGTTTAGGTTTACCCATAAGACCATAGGGAGAATGATTAGGGTGTTTGTAGGTTAAGCAGGTTTCACATGTCGAGATTAAATTGGCAATGTCCTTAAACATACCAGGCCAATAGTATTTTAAAGATATTTTCTTGAATGTTTTGAAGATACCAAGGTGGAGTTCTGAAGGGGAACCATGGCTAACTTCAATAAGTGCATGTCTATCTTGCGGCAGTGGAACTTCTTTCCAAATAAAGTCGTCGTTTAGACAATCGGGAGAATGGATGCAGCGGTAAAGTTTGTTATCCCTGATAGTGTAGTTGTGATATGCGTCTGGGTTGTTGGAGCATCCGAGACAAATCTTGTTGTAGTGCTCAAGTTCACGATCAGGTGGTTCTTCAATCGTAATAGGATGTACGCCTTGAGGTGAAGTTTCTCGTGTATCAGGACGTTCTTTATTCTTATGTCTTGATAATAAATCAGGAACAACGTTATCCTTTCCTTTTTTATGTTTCAGGACAAAATTAAAACATGATAAGCTTAGAGTCCAGCGAGCAAGTCTTCCAGATGGATTCGATAAGTTCTGAAACCATTTAAGTGCAGCGTGGTCAGTATATATTGTAAATTCCTTACCATTGTCTAGGTAACATCTCCAATGTTCTAGCGCAGTTATTACAGCTAATGTTTCTCTTTCAGTAGTTGAGTAGTTTTGTTGATTTTTGTTTAGTGCTTTACTCATGTAAGCAATCACGACTTCTTTGTCATCTTGATGTTGAGTAAGCATTGCTCCTATGCCATAATTTGATGCATCACAATGTACAGAGAAGGGTAGTTCGAAGTTAGGGCAAGCAAGGACAGGAGCAGTTACCAAAGCTTCTTTAATCTTACAATCCCCCAAGCCTCATATGACGCTCGCCTCGAGTACCGTCCGTCCCCCAAGCGTCATATGACGCTCTCGCTCCCGCGCTTTTTTAAACCGGTATATTTTGGCCAATTTTTGTCATGTTGGTACTGTTAAAGATTTTCCAGACGCTCAATAAGACAAAGTCTATAATCCGATACAATTGTCTATGGTCATTCATAGAAAAAAATAACACTTTTTCGATTTCCGTATTTTTGGAAAATTTCAAACGCTGAAATATTGAACAGTTTATATAAGAACACACTAATGTTTTTATTTTTTTGAAAGGGTAATGTTATTTAGATTACGTAGGTATCAAATAACATGTATATGTTGTTGATGTTTTTCTCATGTCTGCTAGATTTGTGTCGAGAAGGACCATTTTCATAGATGTCTGTGATTCTCATGTCGGTACAATAATAAAGGAAGGTCACTGTGACATTAGTTTTGCATTGACTAAGAGAGGGTTTCATTAGCTACTCATATTTAGCACTCTCATAGTTCTAAGAGTTACCATTTCAACATAATCACTTGATACGTCAGTCAAGTGTCGCGCGCCGCGCGGGCTTAAGTGTGCCTGGGGGACGAGCTGTGTCGGCGCCAAGTGGCTGGGGGTGCGAGGGGTTAAGTTTCTGGAAAGCAGCTGCAGCCCTGGAATTCCATAAAAATTTAGGAGCGTTCTTCCCGGAACAGGTTAGTTGGTTGAGTGGAGAGGCAATAGTGCTGAAGTTTGGAATGAATCTTCTAAACCAGCTGCAGGTGCCTATGAATCTTCGAACTTCTTTTCTGCAAGTAGGTACAGGATATTCTAGAATAGCTTTTATTTTTTCTGGATCAGCACGTAGACCATACTCGTCCACTAGAAAACCAAGGTATTTCAGTTATTTCCTGAAGAATTGACTCTTTTCAAAGTTAATAGTCAGATTAGCATATGAAAGTTTTTCCAGAACTTTCATGAGAAGTGATATGTGCTCATCAAAAGTCTCGCTAATAATAATGATGTCATTCAGATAGCAAAATACCTTGTTCTCAAATTCAGGAGTAAATAGCGTATCCATTAATCTTTGTTGAGTTGCAGGTGAGTTAGTGAGACCAAAAGGCATTACTTTGAATCTGAACATACCTCTTCCAGGAACATAAAATGCTGTCTTATCTCTATCAGCAGTATTCAAGGGAATCTCCCAAAATGCTTTCGCAATGTCGATGCTTGATAAGTGTTTGGCATTTCTCAGGTTGTCCAAAATTTCGCTTATTAGAGGCAGACTATAAGCATCACGACGTGTAACTGAGTCAAGCTTCCTGCTATCTACGCAGAAACGCCATTCCCCATTCTTCTTTGGAGTGATGAGTGATGAGGACTGGGGATAACCAAGGACTTTCGCATTGTTCAATGACGTTCCATCCCAGCATCTTGTCAACTTTATTAATTAAAGCCTTTTGTTTTTTAGGAGACAGTCTGTAACATCTTTGTTTGATCGGAAGAAAATCACCAGTGTCAATCTTGTGGGTGATTAAGTGTATGTTTCCCAGAACACCTTTTTCTTCAAAAGAGATTGTCTTGAAGCGTTGGATGATGTCATTAGCGATGTTCTTTTGATTAGGAGTTAAATGCTCATAAGGTAAAACTTTAATATCTTTAGTGTCGATAGCAAAGCATTAAGGATCTGTAAAGTTAAGAGAAGCTAAAACACTAGGTAGAAGATTAAATTTTCTCCGAAAGTCATAACCTAGTATTAGAGAAGGAAATATTTCAGGGAAAACATAAGCTTTAATCAAGTGAGTTTCGTTATTGAAATGGACAGGTAAGTCAAAATAACCCAAGGAATTAATTTGTTGATTATTAGCAGTAGAGACAGTAATAAGATCTGACTTGAAAAGTTTGCAGCCCAGTTTAAGAATTTCCAAATGAGAATTATTACCCAGAATAGTTACTGAGCTGCCGGAATCTAGTAAACCAGATAAAGTTAAGTCATAAATTTTGACATTAACAAATGGACGATTAAGATCTTGTTCTTTGGAGTAGAGTGTAGAAGAGATTTTGTAGCAAGCAAAGAAGTTTTGAATTGTTTTGATCCAATTAGTCCACTCGTCCTTATCAAAGTTTGAGTTACTCTTCAAGTCAGCAGTTAGTTTTTTGTACTAGTATTAGATTTGGGAGAACAAGTTGGGCACTCTGCAGTTTTAAAACCCTTAAGACCACATTTGAAACAAATCACGAATCGTGGTTGAGTGCAACTGTTCAAAGTATGACCTAGTTTACGAAAGCGAACGCAAAAAGAACTTTCTTGGGGAGCTGCAGTTTGAGAGAGACTATTAACTTGTCTAAAAGGGTATTTGTAGGTTGGAGTGAATTTATTCATGAAGGGAGGAGAAGGTCGTGAGTTATTAGAAGAGTTTGGAGAGTCAACTGAACTTGAAGTGGAATGCTTGTAGTTGAATTCAGAAACATGAGGACTTTGTTGCAAATTTGGTCCTTTAAATTGTTTGTCTCTGTCTAGGAACTTTTCGTAGTTTTGGCAGGTGGCCAGAAGGGAATCGATAGAGTCAATGTCCTTTAGAGCTACGAAGACTGAATTACATGGGCGAATATTTCTCAAAATAATCTCCAATTGTTCTGTTTCAGAAAGTCTTTTTGAAAGGCGAGCGAACATTCCAGACATGATGGAAATATAGATGACGATAGGTTCATCACGACCTTGAGCACGATTCCTAATCGCTTCTAGAAGTTTATGATCATAATCAAAACCACCAAAGTCTTTGATTAGTAAAGAAGAAAGTTCGTTCCAAGTTAAGTTTGGATTCTGATTATATTTAAATCTGAACCAATGAAGGGCATTGTCGGTGAAAATTTCGAACGCCTGAGAAATTAACAAGTCCCTGGACAAGTCACGAGCTAAGCTATATTCTTCAAGTTTTTGAAGAAAGGATCTTGGACAGCTTTTACCATTGAAGGTGTGTCTTTTCAGATCTTTGAAGACGTTAGTTGGAGGGAAAGATTGAGGTGGTGGCGGAGGATACGGGGTATGGGTCTGGACAGAAGTTTGAGAAACAAGAGGGGGTTCCATGACAGTCGGGTCAGCAGGAAGGTCCAGTGATGGAGGGTCATTTGCAGTTGAAGGTGGAGTCAAGGATTCGAATTGTTTAGAAATAGCATCAAATTTCATCTACAAAGTATCAAAACTAGCTTTAGAGTCTGGATATAAGTCCGTATCTATTCGCTCCAATCTGTAAAAAACATGATTAATAAAATTTTCTATTAATCGTAAATATTTGGTTTCACCTTGTAAAAATTTTTCAATTTTACAATCCAGGTAAGTCAGAGTAGAACCAATTTGAGACAAGTCATCCTCAATCGGAACTGGAGAAGTCAGAATATCTTCAGGGTGAGAATTCGCAACTAAACGCAAAACCTGTTTTTTAAGAAGCAAAACAGTATTAGCTGGTTCCTCATATCTAATCTTTACTTCGTATTCGAGCTCGGCCTTGTTAAGGAATTCGTACTTAATAACCCTTTCCATTGTTATAGTTAAGTGTAGAGTCAAGTGTTATAGAAGTGAAGTGAAGTGAAGTGAAGTAATGTAAGTTAAATGTATGCCTAAATATAATCCAGATGAGTTGAAAAACTAGATGAATTCTTGTTTTAGAATTTGGAAAATGTGAAAAGGATGAATAGATAAAGATTTAAGAGTGAAAGAGAAAGCAAATCAAAGGAAAAGAGACAAGGCGCAGAAAAGGTGAAGAGTGGAGAAGAACTTATACGTTGGGCGCCAAGATGTCGTGTAAAGATATTTACCTAACCAGAACCTAACAGAAAACAACCAGGATAAAATTTAGAAATGATAGTTTATTAGGATTATATACAATGAATTAATTTAAAAAAATTAAAGGAAGATGAGGATGAATGAGGTGGGACAGGTTTTATAAAATACAGATGTCTAGATAATAAAAAAAAAGGAAGCGGAGGACACGGAGAGTAGGAGACCGATGATGCAGTAGGCGTCTGGTGGACCGGTCAGTGAAGGCACTGGTGGGCGATGTAGGAGTTGCTGTCGGAGAGTGTGGCCGGGGGCCTATCGATCATCAGACCCCGACGAGCAGCAGGAGTAGGGGCCCTGTTAACGTGCCGGCCTGAAGTCACTAGATGAGCAGGTGTAGCCGAGGACGGGCAGGTGAAGTGGAGACTTCAACGAAGCGCTGATCAGGGTGCAGGTGTAGCCGAGAACGGGCAGGTGAAGTGAAGACTCATCGAAGCGCTGACCAGGGTTGAGACTCGCCAAGTCAGAAGGCGTTGCAGTAGCGGCTCGCAGGATCCCGGGGTAGTGCGACCCCGGGATAAGGCCTTTAGGTGATTCTTCTTGTTCGAGAACTGAAGTGAGACTCTTGAATTTCAGAAATGTTCAGCTCTTATACCCTTTTTGGAGAGTTCTAAAAATTATTTAAATTAAAAGCAATTTTTGTGAGTGGCCAAGAGGAAAAAGTATTTTTGTAAAAGTATTGAAGCAAACATATCAGACCGCTAACGAGTTTGAATGGACATTGCCATGACAACCAGATAAACAACAACATAATAAATGTCAGATTTTGGTTTCAGGCTCGTAATAGAAAAATGAACAAGTTCACATAGCCAAAATTACATAACAGCGAAAAATAAAAGGGTAGCGCACCAGCGCGCACGAAGCCCGAGATTGCAGAGTTTCGGAGAAAGCCAAATACAAGGTCACCAAAGGTAAACCCCTTCGCTATCGATTTAGAAATGCTGATAGTGTGAAAATATGAAGCGAAAATGATTTGTTAATGTGTTCTTATGGTTTAAAACGTTACAGGGTCCTATGAAAATAAAGGTGAACAAAATATACGGCTATGCAGCTCAGCAAGTATCCAGCTGAACATCCTGGAAAATGACATTTAAGTAGCATAACACTACACTACTCTGGGGCTTTCAAACTTTTTTAGCATCATGTTGGGGTCATTTGATCATCTTCCTGAAAGTTTCAGGGTGTGGAATTTAATAGTTTTTGAGATAAGATTTTTTGAAAATCTGAAAATACTTTGTAAAATGATGTATCGCAACGCAAATAATATGTTTAAATCTTGTCTGTGGTCAAAATACATTACCTACATTTCGTTGTACGCATATTTGAAAAGATGAGAATTCTCTAAAAAAGGAGGAAATGTGGAATCTTTTTTTTATAATACCTATTTTAATAAAAACGTTCATTAAACTTGCAATTTATGTTTGTTTATTTATATTACGTCAATCAAAGTTAATTTAGTATTTCTTTCGTAAAATATCATATTTGATAATAAAAAAGTTGTAATTTTTGTTTAAAACGG
This sequence comes from Argyresthia goedartella, assembly GCA_949825045.1. NCBI lineage: Eukaryota > Metazoa > Arthropoda > Insecta > Lepidoptera > Argyresthiidae > Argyresthia > Argyresthia goedartella. The sequence continues at coordinate 1,172,889 of OX463827.1, read as the reverse complement.
AACGCATTTTGTTGGGGCGTTTTGCCGCGTTTTTGGTTGGGCGCCAAAGTAGTAGTCGCTTTTCTAGTAGTTTCGCGAATGTTCTATTTTCTTGTTCTCTCGATATTTACAAGCAAAAACAACTGGCTAGATTAGGTTATTGTGGCTACTTTTCAATCGGGTTATAGGGTTATGTTAGATCGTTTGAAACAGTGGGACTCTAACCTGACCAAAAGAGATTGTTGGCAGGCTCAAGATACATTTATTAATCACAGGGTCGTGAGTCGAATATTGGTGATATAGTTGAAACGCTGGATAGGGACTCGCCGGGAATTTGTAGATTTCAGCTCCTTGGTAAACTCAATCCGACTGGTCCACTTCTCCAGACGTCAACAAGTGATTATGCGGTTAGCGCCAGGAGGATATTATTCCTCGGCGTGGAACCGATTCAGAGCGCCGTTAGCGCCAGGAGGATATTACTCCTCGGCGTGGAACCGATTCAGAGCTCCGTTAGCGCCAGGAGGATATTACTCCTCAGCGTGGAACCGATTCAGAGCTCCGTTAGCGCCAGGAGGATATTACTCCTCAGCGTGGAACCGATTCAGAGCTCCGTTAGCGCCAGGAGGATATTACTCCTCAGCGTGGAACCCTGGAAAGAGACCAGTGTGAATGATAGGAATACAAAAGCGCTACAGCGCCCAGCTATCAGGCGACGGCTCCCCACACGGAGACTTCCGACGAGGGCCCTAGGGTAATTAGGATCTAAGAGTGCCGCAGTCCAATAGACACTGTATAGAAAAGGGAAATACATAGAGAGTATAAAATACACGAAAATAAGAAAGACTAACTACGAACCAATGCTTACCCATGGATTGGGGATAGTAGGGAAGTTTCAAATCAACTACTGCACTTTACAGCAACTAAACATTCAGCTCCATTACAGTACTAAAGGGACTAGCCCATCGCCGCAACTAAAGGCGTGACTTAAAAATTATTGATGCAGAAGATACAACCTCACGTTTCAGAGCTCAAACAATGTCTGCCTCAAAAAAACAATCAGCTGCCAGACGAGATTCCAGACCCGAATTTCCGAATTTTTATAGTTTTAGTTTTTAACTGGCTAATCCGCCAGTAGCCAATATGGTCAAGGAGGTAGTACGTTACACGTTGAAGTAGCTAAACCGGAGTGGAGCGGAGCATAGCGTATGCAAACAAAAACGATTGGCTAGAGTAGGTTATTGAGGCTACTTTTCAATCGGGTTATAGGTTATGTTAGAACGTTGAAGAAGCTAAACCGAAGCGTATGCAAACAGAAACGATTGGCTAGAGTAGGTTATTGTGGCTACTTTTCAATCGGGTTATAGGTTATGTTAGAACGTTGAAGAAGCTAAACCGGAGCGTATGCAAACAAAAACGATTGGCTAGAGTAGGTTATTGTGGCTACTTTTCATGTAAATTTTGATGATAGCATTATGGAGCATTTGTGGAGGAGAAAGGTGTCGAGGCAGAAAAATGACCCTTTCGAAGAAAGCAACTAGGCATTTCCGCGCGGGGGGGGGGGAGTAGTAGGGGGGGGGGGGCATCAAAATATGTCACCACACTTACATCAAAATAGGAATTTTCGCGCTCGAGCAGCTGTGGACGATGACTTTTGTAACTACCAAATTCTTTAAAATTTTGTACTATTCGCCTCAAGACGAATCGAGTTGGTACTTGTCGGTCCCAATATCTCTCTCCGTACCACCGTAAAGCTAAATTGACATCTTGGCGATTTAAAAAAAAAGCTTGTATTAATTAAATCAAATTGTTCTTGATAACCAATTTTGATGATTAGTAATGCTGCAGCTGACAAACAATTTGACAACAATCAAATGTGAATAGCAAAAGACTATCGCGTATTTCCCCTGTTCCATTTTCAAATTAAATTTTTTATTTATGCCACACGCAAAAAAATTAGGTCTCATCCAAAAGAGTCTGCATTACAAACACGCGTAAAGATGATATTGTGAACAACACAAGGTACCTATCCGATGGATCCTTGACTAAAAGTGACTTATTCTGTCATTCATGGTTTTCCTTTTATTATTTATTTATGTTTGTTGGAGAGATGTGATCCTTACTATTGACCCTGTCGATGGACGCCATAAGAGTAGAGGTGATATTTTTTCGAATTTTAGCCGGTTCGATTCCTGGTTGTGGCAAGCGTATTTTTCAAAATCTTTGAATGCAGTTTTGTTTCTTTTCAAAAATAAAGGAATGTTTCCTTTGAGGGAAATTTGCTATCTCCATTATTTAGAGTACTTGCCCTCCAGGTGGTGTCACAAAATTCCGCCCTGTATACTCTTTAGAACGTCTTTAGTAGTCGGGTTATAGTTTTTACTTTTTCAACATTTCAATCCTATTCCTCTAAAATTAACTTGAAGTTGAAATTTTAAGTTCCTTTGTCGGGGTGCCCAGACTTAACGTAATAACTTTGGAGCGGCGATAATTTGCTGTTTGAATTGAGAATTTTGTTCCCACAGTCCCTCCACATCGAATAATGCTATAAATAAAAATCTACCATCACGGGCTTTTCACTTGACTTGAAATACAAAAAATAAAGTTTAAAACACCCTCGACACAATAAATGAAAATTTAAGTATAAAATTTGATTTTTAATAACTTCCGAACGTTATTGTTAAGCTGATAACTTTCGAGCCACTGAACCGATTTTAATAAAACATGACTCAGAACCATCGCAGGTAAGTCTACCTACTACCTTTTCCTTTTTCTTCGGGGGTTAAAAATTCGAGAGCATAAGTCTGAACGCGGCTCGAATCCGGTTAGTTCGGTATTCAGCGGAGCGGCGCGCGCGAGCGGCTTAGACTATCTACAACATACTCGTAACAAACAACATTTTGCTCTCAACCAACGTTACACAAATATGAATGAACACGAGCACCTGCACACTGAGAATGTGAAGGTGTTCTTTATGCTACCTATTACGTAACGAATGACAGTATTTTTTAGCAATTAGGGTTATCAGTAGGTATGTAGTATACATGTCACCGTAAGATTGTCATAACCGTAAGTTGATAAAATAACGTTTTTATTCTCGTTAGTTAGTCAACTATAGACAGATAGTAATCTGTGGCGTACTGCTTAATATATGACGCGTTAGTTGATAAATTATCGGTTAAAACCGTTAAATAGTAAACTGGTTCAAACTTGAATTGCAAACAAAATAACAGGGCAAACACTGCGGTAGCTTAGGTGAAGATTAGAGGGGGTGAGCGCAGCGAAGCCCCCGAATAGTCTTCGTGTTAGGTTGACATGTAAAATCAAAAGAAACGTAAATTCTCAACCCTGTAGCTGTGGTTTACTATCTGTAAATAGTTGATCAACTAACGCGTTAGTTTATCAACTACGATTTTGAACATCTTACGTTGACATACATATATTACTCGTAGTACTTTTAGAGTTTTATTGTACGTGCAGGTATTTGCCCGCTCAACCATCACGTTTCCTATCTATCATGGTTTGCTGAAAGAAATCTCTTCTTAGATAAGCTCGCCTTTGTACGTGTTTTATTTTACAATAAGTTATCTATTTTGTGTAGTACAATAAAGAAATTACTAATGACTTTATTGTTGTATTTATTATCGTATAAACATTAACATTAGCGTCGGCGTAGTTATAGTTTTTCAATCAGTCACTTGTACATTTTTTATTGAATCTCAGCTGAAAGTTTCATGCCTACAAACAATTAATACTTTTGTGAATAAGTAAACTATTTTAGTTTAAGTACAGACATGTTATTATAAACCAAACTTATTTTTTTATTGTTATTTCATCACATTATATTTGGATTTACTTATTAACCTTGATTTAGTCTGTTTAACAGTTTTGCCAGTGCCTTTATTTAGTGTGGCGCTCGGAAAAAACAAAACCATCGGGCCTGTTCGATCAATATATGTTAACGTTTTCTTTGTGTGGTTGATATGAGTCTAGTAATTTTCTTGCAAGTGTGTTTAAAAACGTCGTATAAAATTCCTGCACGCCGGAACATATTTTACCATGAAGGGTAATGTCGTTTTGCTCGAGAGACACTGATGGTGTTACCACAAAAATTGTTGAACACTGTTGTTTTAAGTCAAAAATGTGTAGGATTTGATGTTTGTTTTGAGGTTAAACTATGTTCAACATTTTTTGTTGCAATACGGCAACAGTTTAGCAGATATTATTTTCAATGCACACATTACAATAGTTATATATATATTTCAATTTCATTTGTAAAATTTGGCGATGAGAACAATCAAACTTCATCAAAAACTAATATAAACAAGTAGCAAGTCTAATAAAACTATACAAATCAAAAATTTGGTTCACTTCTTTCCTTGTTAGGCTCATAACTTTCGAAATAATTAACCGATTTTAGTATAATAATAATATAAAATAATACCTTGGACACTATTGACACACATCGATCTAGCCCCAAATTAGGATTCCCTGTATCTTGGGTACTAGACAACGATACACATACTTATAAAGATAAATATTATACTTAGATAGTTAAACAACCATGACTAGGGTACAAACATCCGTTGTCATCAAACAAATATTTGCCCCCACCGGGACTCGAATCCGGGACCCTTGGCTTCGTAGGCAGGGTCACTGCCGACTCGGCCATTCGGGTCGTATAACAAGGCTTAGAACCTTTGCAGTAAAGTCAATACAAACAAAATAAAACCGTATCAAAAGTCGCGCACGTTTGAATGCTATGATTGCTACAGACTTACGCTTCAAACTTTTAACTCCTTTAAGTCAACGGTTAAAAAAGGTACCGTGTAAAGGGTAAAGATGCAGATGTAACCTGAAAATGCAACCCTACCGTCACTAACCTCGGCACGGTGCCGCCATCCCAAAACGTTTTCTTTCTCCATCAACCCGCACTGAGCCAGCGTGATGGAGAATGGCTTAATCTTACTCGTATCCGGGTGACATTGATGGGCAGATTTATTACTGTAGATATTAACATAAACTTAGCAAATGTAATTTTTGCCTCTTCTCTACATTGGACCACTGTGGGAGGAGAAGGGCGAAAGAACTCCGACTTTTGGATCGTTTTTTTAAATTGGCTGTGTTTAACTAGTATAAACATTACTACATTAATTGTTTTAAATAATTACAAAATTATTCACCGCGAGCTCTGTTTTGAGTTAGATTAAATCGATGCCCAAATCCAAGACTGCCATTTTAGGTAGTATACTCGTAGTAAGTAACATTATTCCTCTATATGAAAATAACAAACAGATATACATCAATTCACGCTTTTTCCCAAACGGGGTGGCTAGGCACAGTGGTGCCACGTTGGGCCAGTTAATCAATAGGTTTACTGTAAAAACTTACTTACATTAATTTTTAAATTACAGCAAAAGTAGCAGCATGTCAACCTTACCCTACTGCATCGCCACTTGATTAGCACAGTAGCAGCATGTCAACTTTACCTTACTGCATCGCCACTTGATTAGCACAGTAGCAGCATGTCAACCTTACCTTACTGCATCGCCACTTGATTAGCACAGTAGCAGCATGTCAACCTTACCTTACTGCATCGCCACTTGATTAGCACAGTAGCACCATGTCAACCTTACCTTACTGCATCGCCACTTGATTAGCACAGTAGCAGCATGTCAACCTTACCTTACTGCATCGCCACTTGATTAGCACAGTAGCAGCATGTCAACCTTACCTTACTGCATCGCCACTTGATTAGCACAGTAGCACCATGTCAACCTTACCTTACTGCATCGCCACTTGATTAGCACAGTAGCAGCATGTCAACCTTACCTTACTGCATCGCCACTTGATTAGCACAGTAGCACCATGTCAACCTTACCTTACTGCATCGCCACTTGATTAGCACAGTAGCAGCATGTCAACCTTACCTTACTGCATCGCCACTTGATTAGCACAGTAGCAGCATGTCAACCTTACCTTACTGCATCGCCACTTGATTAGCACAGTAGCAGCATGTCAACCTTACCTTACTGCATCGCCACTTGATTAGCACAGTAGCAGCATGTCAACCTTACCTTACTGCATCGCCACTTGATTAGCACAGTAGCAGCATGTCAACCTTACCTTACTGCATCGCCACTTGATTAGCACAGTAGCAGCATGTCAACCTTACCTTACTGCATCGCCACTTGATTAGCACAGTAGCAGCATGTCAACCTTACCTTACTGCATCGCCACTTGATTAGCACAGTAGCAGCATGTCAACCTTACCTTACTGCATCGCCACTTGATTAGCACAGTAGCAGCATGTCAACCTTACCTTACTGCATCGCCACTTGATTAGCACAGTAGCAGCATGTCAACCTTACCTTACTGCATCGCCACTTGATTAGCACAGTAGCAGCATGTCAACCTTACCTTACTGCATCGCCACTTGATTAGCACAGTAGCAGCATGTCAACCTTACCTTACTGCATCGCCACTTGATTTCCAGTATCTCATTGAGTTCGTCGCTTATTAGTTTTTGGTCCCAGCTTCACAAACCTACAATTTATGTACCATACCTATCAAAACACCCCCTCCTCCTCGCCCCACCCCCTCCTCCTCCCACCCCCCCTCCAACGCACACACACACAATGTATTTATTAAATTATATATTTACAAGTATACAAAAACAAATTACAAAAACACAACCTACACACACATATGATGACATAAGTAAGGCACTCATGCTGTTTTTTTTTGGTTATTTGTTTTTATCTTTATCTTCCTTTTCATTTCCTATGTTGTTTATATAATGAAATCCTTAATTGGCCTCATTTAAAGATCACACTATTTAACCTCTTGAACACCACCGGCGCCGGCGCCACTTTCCCGTTATAGGTTTTAAATTTTATAACCATGCCATAAGGTTCAGCATCGTGACCCATCCCAACTGCCCTCGGTTGTTGAGAGGTTAAGATGTGTTCATGTAAGCGCGGCTGTGAATTTTGTTGATATAATAAAATAAAAAATTAAATTATCCACCACTGCTGTTATTGAGATATGAAGGTTTCTTCAAGAAAATATGAAAAAAAAAAATTGTTTCCATGACAACGCCGATAGCCATTTCGGTAAGAAATGTATGTAGATGTGAAATAGTTGTTAAATATTTGGCGAATTCGAAAACTGAAATAATCAAAACTCACCGAAAGCGAACAAATAAATAGCAAATGATCGCTATAGATCACACGAGTACCTCTGTGGCGTTGCGGTTTAAGGCTCTGCCACCTAAGCGAGGGGTCCCGGGTTCGAAGCCCGGCCGGGGAGGAAAAACAATCCCCATTTCCTGGATGTTTATATTTATGTGACGTCAGTGTTTCTCTTTCCCACGAGACAGGGTATCCTTGCTGGAGCCAGAAGCAATGTATGTAAATGTTTATGTTTATAGTATAGAAGATGAAAGCCAACAGCATCGTGCGCCATCGCCGAATCGTTAAATTTGTTACACTTCCATTTGTTTTTGGTCGTATGTAAAAGAAATAACAAGAAAATATATATTAAAACATCACATTATAATCAAACCTAAAAGTCTAAAATTTGGTTCACTTGTTTCCTTGTAAGGCCACATTCAAAACCTTTCAAAACCACCACCACTTTTAAAACACTGACCCTATTTTAATAAAATATAGCTAAGAACCATCGCAGCGAAATCTACTTCCAGTATAAAATACTGCTATTATAATCCGTTTTCCCGTTTGAGCGCGCACACACACACAGACACGCAGCCATAGACATACATTTAAAACTTATTACACTCCTATTTTTCGTGGGGGGTTAATCAACGCAATCATAAGTTACGGCCGTTCATTTCACTTTGCTGAATTTGCTTCAACAAGGGAATCAAAATATATAGGTTACTATAAAAATCTTACCCCTCTCGCCTGAGTAAAACCGTCGCGGCTATTTTTTATATACTTTTAAATTTTCGCTCTATGATCTAATGTGTTTTACGCTTGCTTCTCACACAGGAGATGCAGGTTCGAATCCTGACCATCATCAATCTTAAGTTAATTATCGGAAGTTCGTGATTCGGATGACACATTATAAGCTAGAGAGGCTACTATCGCTACTTGGTAATAGTCGTAAAACCCCTACATCAACCCTCGCTGAGCCATTGTGGTGGAGTATGGCTTGATATTACTCGTATCCGGGTAAAGGCCTGTGCCTCTCGGTGGGGACATTCTGATGGGCTACATTTATTAATGTAGATATTTACATATAACTTAGCAAATGTATTTGTTTGTCTCCTTTACATTAGACCACTGTGGGAGAAGCAGGGCGAAAGAACACAGATTGATTTTAGATCTCTTTTAAAAATATAATACCTTCATGTACATGAAAATAACAAACAAATATATAATGGCAATGTCTAAATCTTCAGAGGTATTTTGTTGTATAGAGAATGCATTGACCCTTGAAAAAATAGCTAACTTTCACGAGTCTAAACCAGAGTGAAACTAGTCTTTAATTATTTCTTAGGTTAACATTACAGCTATCGCAAATTTTGGAAAATGTTGAAATGTTCTTGAGTACATACATAAAATATATTATTGAAAATAAATTGACATGCACCGTTATTATGTCAATTGCTTTAAAAAGTTATCTTAGGGAGGCTGTGCGTTTAAAATTATAAATTGCTTGAATAGCTATTTTCTGTCATATAAAAATAGTTTGAATATCCGCTGCTTTCCCCCAAACACGATACCACAGGACATGCCACTATGAAAGTAACTAAAATACTCTAGCCTGGCTGTAGCCACATCCGTGTTTTATCTGATGTTCCGAACAGCATAAGCCGCGTAACTTAACTTAACATGTACCAGCAATTTATCTGCAATTTGCTATAAGGCTTTATTCCAAGGAACTTAGTGTTATTTACTAATTCTAACGTGTTGCTGTCTAACACCAAAGGTCCAAACATGCCTGTCATTTGGATGTGAGAATGTGATACACTTGGTTTAACCAGCGAGCGTTTAACAATAAAATATTTATTGTTAAACAATTCAAGGTTAAAGAAAATACAAAAGTTACATATAAATCTACCCTAAGCGTATAAAGCCTATATACTTCTGAATTTTAAAAGATGTAATCGCCCTTACAACCTCATTTCCTTTCAGTTATACATCTCCTATTGGCCAATAAGTTTGTGATCGTCTTGGTAAACCCATCTTATAGAAATAGAAATAAATTTATTCGGACTGTAAAACACACACAACATTACATACAAAAAGAAACAAAATAACATAAACAGGTGAAACATACAATTAAAGGCAATATTGACAGCAACATACAAAATAGAAGATAATAAAAACACGCACAACAAAAGTATAACATAATTGTGTGTAAAATTTACATTTAATACGCAAAATTAAATTTTGCGGCCACATTGCAGACTCAGCATGTGTCACAGGGCCGAAAGGTCCTGCATTCTTCATGATTTATTAAAGCTCGATTAATAATAATCCTCATTTAAATTAAGGCAACGTTAATTGGCGATGCACTAAAATAATACTATGGACGGTGTGGCAACCGCGCGCACATGACACTCAGAGTAGCGGCTGACAGCGGTGCGACTATCTATATCGTGAAAAACTGACAACCTTGCGGGCCAGCTGACGCTGATTCTTTATATCAACGATGCTTCGTCGGTGACAACCGATAATGTAAATTACCAACAGCTTCTTGGCTTGATAATCTTCTCACGCACCCTTTCTGGGGCGTGGGGAGTCGGGGTCAGGTCGACGGACCTCTTCCCGAAGAATCGCCTCTGTCCACTCCTGTGGACAGGTCATCGGATGGCCCCTGCGGGCGGTGGCCTTGATGTGGCGTTGGTGTGCAGTGGGTGATCGCCGGCTAGGCAACCAGGTCGCGTGGCAGGCGGCGGCGGTCGGGCGGGCGCGCGTGGTGCGGCGCCAGTTCGGCGATGTGCGGAAGATGTGAAGCATCCGCACGCGCGAACATGCCCTTCGCCAGCCTCTGGACAAACTGGTCCACGGTTTCCCATCTTAGGTCCCTCTGGATTGTCGCGTTCCTCACGTAGCGGGGGGCACCGACGATGGTACGCAGAGAGAGGTTCTCTTGGGCTTGGAGGTTACCAACAGCGGCGTTGTTGACCATTTTAAAATAACTCATTACGTAATGCGCTTGTAGCGCACACGATATCGTTGAAGTTGAAACAGTGAGACTCTAACCTGACCAAAAAAGATTGTTGGCAGGCTCAAGATACGTTTAATAATCACAGGGTCGTGAGTTGAATATTGGTGATATAGTTGAAACGCTGGATAGGGACTCGCCGGGAATTTGTAGACTTCAGCTCCTCGGTAGACTCAATCCAACTGATCCACTTCTCCAGACGTCAACAAGTGATATTGCGGTTAGCGCCAGGAGGATATTACTCCTAGGCGTGGAACCCCATGGATTGGGGATAGTAGGGAAGTTTCGTATCAACTACTGCACTTTACAGCAACTAATCATTCAGCTCCATTACAGTACTAAAAGGAATAACAGTACTAAAGGGACTAGCCCATCGCCGCAACTAAAGGCGTGACTTAAAAATTATTGATGCAGAAGATACAACCTCGCGTTTCAGAGCTCAAACAATGTCTCCTCAAAAAAAACAATCAGCTGCCAGACGAGATTCCAGACCCGAATTTCCGAATTTCTATAGTTGTACTTTTTATCTGGCTAATCCGCCAGTAGCCAATATGGTCAAAGAGGTAGTACGTTACAAAGTTAAAAGTCTGAAAAGTATTGATAAAACAAACATTTTACGAAATAATTTACTATAGATAAGATTCCTCCAAGAATTATACTTCAAACTAACAACTTGTGTGTTTTATTTAAATTCACTGACGATGCGAATGGCCGAGTCGGCAGTGACCCTGCCTACGAAGCTAAGGGTCCCGGGTTCGAGTCCCGGTGGGGGCAAATATTTGTTTGATGAGAACGGATGGTTGTACCCTAGTCGTGGTTGTTTATCTGTCTAAGTATAATATTTATCTATATAAGTATGTGTATCGTTGTCTAGTACCCAAGATACAGGGAATCCTAGTTTGGGGCAAGATCAATGTTTGTAAATAGTCTCCAAAGTATTATTATTATTATTTATCTTTTGCTGCAGAAATACATATATCACAAAACTATATCTTGTTTAGCTTAACTATACATGCATTTATGGCTATTTAAACTTTTATCTACGCATATCATAAATGCTCTAAAATCGACCCAGAAACCATAGGGTAATGACCTGCATTATGATGATACATCGATGCGGATATGGCAATTTACAGACAAACAAATTTTACTTTAACGCATCGATTAAGCGTTAAAGTAAAATTTGCAAGTCTGTGATACATTCATATTGTTTACATCAAAGTCGAATTTTGGCAGCTGTCTGTTGTCATTTCTTTGTAATTTTTTTCTGGAAAGAGGTTTTGGAAAGAGATGACATCCTCCTTACGAAGTAGAATTGTGAATTTACCTAGTTCCAGTTCAAGTTCAAAGATTTTTATACATTATAGCACAAAAATTGAGACTTAATGAACGTCATCCCATAATCAAGAAAGCATAATATAACATTAAGTAAGTGCCTAATTATTACATAGAACATAATATATAGGGTGCAATGAACTGTTTTAATGCCAGATGTCGGTGTCTTGTAAAAAAACATTAATTTTGTAGTAGGCCTTAGTGCACAAAGCGTGCTTTATTCATTTTTTGAATCGAGCTTCAGTCAAGTCTTGCGGAATTTTATTGTAGACTTATTACATGATTTGAATAAGTGTGTATTAGAATTAGAAAGTACTAAGTTGATGTATGAAACTGACACACAAAACTTACATTTGAAAATCCAAAGCTTAGAGGATTCATTGAGATCACTAAGCAGTGCATATTTGAACTCTAAGAAAGTTATAAATGAATACTCATTGGCTATGGATGATTTAATTCAAGAAATGAACCATAATTGTGAGCGGTTTGAGTCGCTGACCAACAACCATACTTGTCGCTGTGAGCAGAAAGGTGGTTGTTTGACAGCGGGCAACTCTCCGGGCTTGTGTGACAGTTTACCAACACAAGGTGTTACTGATAATAGTTCTGCCAAGTCTGATATGACCACAACACCTGATATTATAATGTACTGTGATGAGATTGGAAGTGGCATGGGCTCAGCACTCCACTCATACTCTAAGGGACATAGTGTTATTAGTAATTGCTCACCTTTTAGCACTGTAGATAATATTATAAATCAAATTTTGAATGACAGCACTATCACAGCCAGTGCCACACTGATAATTTTCATGGGCAATAGGGGAGATGTGAACAAAAATAATTTAATAAAATTTTATGAAACATTGAATGGTCTTAGTGTGAAAAAAATTATATTGTTCACATTTCCCTACTGCAACCAATTGACACAAAATGAAAATGTATATAGACATAATATGAATATAACTATGTACAATTTATGTACATATAATAATAAGTTTGATATTATTGACACTAACAATTATGTTAGTAATTATTTTACTATGACTAAAGGTACATTTTATCTTTCAAATTATTGTAAACGACAAATAGCTATGTCACTATTATATTTATATGACATTACAGCCAAAAATTTGGCTTCTAACTCTGCTTTTACTGAGCAGCCTAATATGAATCTGGTATCAGACCAGAATAACAGGATGCATTTAAATTAGTTCATAAGACAACAGAGGACCCAGGCTCTGGCAACATATGTTCTAGTATATTAGAAAACCCTAAGAATAAGGGAAGCTCACATGCTAAGTATATAAGCCTGGTTCATCAGAATATTCAATGTATTAGAGGCAAAGATCTACAAATAGAGTTATTTTTAAATTGTAATAAAATTGTCAGTTTGTGCATAACAGAGCACTGGTTAACTATTAGTGAAATTATGTTTAGCTTTAAAGATCACCAGGTTGGTAGTTCGTTCACCAGACTTAATTCAATACATGGTGGGGCATTAATCATACTAAACAATCATATGAAATTCAAGGAACGTAAGGACATTGTTTCCTTATCTGTTAAACGAACTATAGAACTTGCAGCTGTGGAATTAGAACAGTTCATCGTTATATGTGTCTATAGGCCACCCTTGAGCGACTTTGAAATGTTCGAGAAAATAATGGAATCCGTCCTAACTATTTCATCATACAGTACGAAACGATTAATTATATGTGGTGACTTTAATGTTAATCTGTTAGAAAGAACTACTCTCAGCGTAAGATTGATAAATCTTTTCTCATCATTTAGGCTTAGCCATTTATTTATGGAGCCAACAAGAGTGACTGCTACTAGTGCTACATGCATTGACAACATTTTTACTGATGTTATTCCAATCAGTAAAAGTGTTATCAGTGAATTGGATTCAGATCATTTAGGTCAATTATTTCAATTTGATTCTATTAGAGAAACTGTCATTAAAAAGAAAATTTCGTTTGTGCCAATAACTGCTGACCGGTTAGAAAGAATGAGATACTCTTTAGCCCAGGAACTACCGTTTTTGGCTGCTGAACAGTCTCCTAATATAATGTATAACTTATTCTTTGAAACCTTTATGAAACAGTACAGCGCGATATTCACTTCAAAATCGGTTGTGGTTAGTGGTTCAAACGACTTTAGTACGTGGGCTACTGCAGAGTTGCATAAACGCAGGCAAGCATTGTATGCATTGTATGAGGAACGACGGTTCAACATGAGTGACGAATTTAAAGAACAAGTCAAACAGTTCTCCAAACAATTTAAATTAGACTGTCATACAGCTAAACGTAATTTTCTGAGTAGTAAAATTAAGAATAGTTCCGATGTTATAAAAACGACTTGGAAAATAATTAATGAGGAAGCCGGTCGTAGTAAAAAAGCGAGTCACGATTACGAACTAAAAATCAATGGACAGCTTACGAGTTCTAGCTTCGAAGTTGCAACTGAATTTGAATCGTTTTTTACTAATGCACCGGCTTCCATGACTAAGTATTTAAATTCGTCACCTTTGTCTGCTGTTGCAATATTAAAAGATAATGTCTCAGAGTGTGCTTCATACTTGAATTTTAAGCACGTCACAAGTTCAGATGTCGTAAAGGCATTTAAATTGATAAATGTTAAGAAAACGAATGATCTTTGGGGACTCTCTGTTCACGTCGTTAAATCCCTGATCGAATTAATTGCACCTGACCTAGCGGTCATTTTCAACAATTGTATAGACTGCGGTGAATTTCCTGATTTAATGAAACAAATTAAGATAATTCCCCTCTTCAAAGCAGGTAGTACTCAAGACCCCACCAATTTCAGACCTATATCAATACTACCAACTTTTAGTAAAATTTTTTAGAAATTAGTCTTATCACAGCTATTACATCATTTTGAATCAAATAAGCTAATGCATAACAAACAGTTTGGATTCACTCGCGGTCGTTCAACAACAGATGCCGGAATTCAGTTCATTGAAAGTATTTTTGATGCCTGGGAAGAGTCACAAGATGCATTTGTAGTTGTGTTTCAAGAAACACAACTACAAACGCAAACATCTCAAGATTGGGAAACACAATAATGCTGATAATCACACATAACAATACATGGTCTTAAACCTTATGTTACGGTTTAAGACCATGCACTTGCACTAGACTTTTGATAGCCGCTAAGTACAGTTAAAATGAAACTTAAATATAACACGGCTTTTTTAAGTTGGAACCTGCCTAACAGGCAGTAACCTTGCCGTTCTTGACTACCAATAATACAAACTTTCATGGAATAATTAGCAAAATTATTGCAGTTCTTTTATCCATCAGGAAATATAGGTTATAGAGGGAAGGGAAGTGAAAGAAAGAAGTGGAAGTCTATCTATCTATAGACTGGGCATAACGAAAAAAAGGTATTGTATGTTTTTAAGTATGTGATGTCATTGTTTCTGGTTCCCACGACACAGGGTAGTGTGGGGCCAAAATCAGTGTAAATGTTTTTTTTTATGTTAGTATATACACTGCCCCCCTCCAGGGTGTGTGTCACCGCCCTCCGCCCGAAGCGCGGTATTTTATAGTTTTATGAAAACCGTACACGATACATGAAAAGTTGCCCTAAACCTGTGGCGCTATTCTGTCATGGAAAACTCATAGATATAGCATATTGATTGTTCCCAAGGGCGCAAAATCCCGTATTTTACTTCTCAGTGCCGCCTATTTTGTTTGGATACTGACTACCAAATACAGAATTTTGCGCCCTTCGGAGTAATGTATATGCTATTGCTATGCCTTTCCCATAAGAGAATTGAGCCCCTGTACTTCTGCAGGAGTGTAAGCACAAGGTTGGTGTCTCCGTTCTGGCGCCTCACCGGCGTGTTAGCTCAACGGTGACGTCACCGTGCGGGCGTGCCGCGCTCTACAGCGGAGACAGGTACGTGCCCGGCGTGGTAACGCGCTCGTCAGCTAACGACTCTTGTTTATGTATCGCCCTCTTTATTCAGCGACCCTCACCTGTTCCACAAGCTTTGCCGCTGTTCGTTGAACAGACATTAATGTTTACATACAGTAACATACATTAGTTCAGGGCCCAGATGTTTTCTCGGCCGGGATTCTAAGACACGGCATGCAAAACAAAATACTTTAGTCTCTTGAATTCTCTTGTGCTCTGACAGGCAGAATTTAAAGTTTTACAGTGTTCGTGCAGACAATGACTTAGGCAATGTGTTACTGAAAAATGATTGGAGATAATAAAGACATATCTTGTTACTCGATATAAATCAGGTAGAATAAGTTAGAACAAAACAGGAAATAGAATAGAATAGAAAGTACATTTTATTAAACCTTCACAATAAATATACAAAATAAATCTACTTTATGACAAGCTGTTTGTCTGACTAACAGACAAAGCGCAGTGGTGGAGCTAGAGTCATAAAACGTTGTACATGGGTACCTTACATAGCGTAGGGTATCATTTGGTGAAATGTATCCCCTAAGGGGGTGAAATGGGAGTAAACATTTGTATGAAAAAAAAATTGACCTATGGATCGGAAATTTGGCAGATAGGTAGTTTATAGATGTGAGACTTCAGTTCAGTGAAAGTTTTATACAAACTTGCCCCCACAAGGGGGGAAATGGGACGTGAGAGTTTGTATGAAAGTCAGAAACCATTTACCCGTGAAGATGTGGCACATAGGTAGTTTCTAGATATGAGATGTCACTGACAGCTTATTTTTGCAATTGCCCAGAGGAGAGAAAAAGGGTAGGTGGTGTAAATACTCTCCCCGTCATTGATATGGCCCTGTCGTAAATACATACATACATACAGGGTACAAACAAGAAATTAAAATAAGAGGAAAAGTCTGTATTCTTATGGCTTGGCCATTTTTACACATACCGTTTCGTAGCCAGTTTCGTAGCCAGTGCTACTATCTCTCATTATCTCAAAGTAGGTTGTCACAATAATGCTCACATTTCCAAGCATGTTTGAGAAAAATAACTTTAGACTTCGAAAGCTCTGGAATTAAAGAATTCACTATTATATTTCCAGATATTGTCAATAAAGGCTGTTCGTTTCACCTTAATTTAAATCTTTGGAAGAAACTACGAGAGCTAAAACTTAAATTAAGAGTAGGCCGAAGACATGTAGCACGGTGTGCTTTATATGAAGGGTTCCAATATATATTAAACTGAACTCAGGCAACGACGGAGAAAAACAAATTTAACTTTTTTTTATAAACAGTGAATGAAAAACGACGTATTTATGAAGGTGTGGTGCTGCCAAGGAGAAGATTTTAGGACAATTAGTAATTTAGAAGGCTGGCATTCAAGAATTAATCGCTTCGTTGGTCGAAAAATTCCAAAATTTCCAGAGATTTTAAAGATAAAGATTTAAAGTGGCTTACACAGACATGGATAAAGGGTTGATTCAAATTTTAAAGACAAAAGAATACGAAGAACTTGAGTCAATTGATATTACCATTAATGATATGAATAACGGTATAATTACAACTGGTCATTAAATCGATATAATAAGTCTCTTTGGGTTTTTTGTTTGAAACTTAATGTTGAATGAAGACTATTTATGCGACATAATACATTTTAGATTATCTAATTTCGTATCCAGATAGTAAACGGGATTTTAACTTCCCACACGATAGCTTATTCCAAAAGCTGGCTACGAAACGGTAAAAATAAGTGTCATTTCGTCCCCAAACCGGATTTTAAAGTCCCATACGGTAGCTGGCTCCGAAAGCTGGCTACGAAACGGTCTGAAGGGAACTCCATGTGGGTGAAGCCGCGGGCAATGCCTAGTGTAAATATAAATATCTGTATATAATGTTTTATTCATTAATTATTCATCTTTTTATCATATATTCATAGTGTACGTTGAGAACACAACGAATAACAATTAAAACATAAGCTGTGAATAGTTATTTACAAATGTTCCTATTGTTACTAAAGCTTCTTTAAACTCGTCTCCAGATCTTGCTGCATCATTTTATAAAAGACAATGTTCCAAACTGCAATCAAGATTTCTCATTCGCATATATTGAACCTTATGGCATAATTAAAGCATCCAAGTTGTTGAATTAAAAAAAAACCGAGGATCTTTGGGCATCTCAGTAAAATGATTAGCTCTGTGATAGACGAACTTACCCCACATTTAGCTAAAATCTTCAATAAATGTGTAGATGAGAGTACTTTCCCTGATCTCGTGAAACACAGCAGGCTAGTACCTTTAATTAGAAGCGGCGATAGGGATGACCACACAAATTTGACCCCAAAAAGATCATCTCGGTTCTACCCGCATTGAGTAAAATATTTGAGAAGATTATATTGGGTCAGTTGCTGGCGCATTTCAATGCGCATCAAATTCTCCTTAGCCAGCAGTTTAGATTTACAAAAGGGTGGTCGACAACAGGTGCTGGTTCATGTTAGTTAAACATATTTTTAATACGTGGGAAGATCGTAAGGACGCTATAGCTGTTTTTTGTGACCTGTCCAAGGAATTTGTCTTTGTAGACCTCGAATCATTGCTCTTAAAGCGAAAACACTACGGCATAAAAGGCAATAGCTCTAAGCTTATGAGATCGTATTTAGAAGGGAGGGTTCAAAAAGCTGACAATAATAGGACAAAATCGTCGGGTTCTCAGGTGAAGATGGGAGTCCCACAGGGATCTATTCTGGGTCCGTTCCTTTTCCTCGTGTATGTAAATGATTTGCCATTCATGATGATGATGACACGTCATTAATTTTTTAAATTAGAAGGCAAGAAAATACCTCACCGGAAACAAATAATGCTCTCGAGTAATAGACTGGTTTACTGCCAATAACTTGCTTCTGAATTGTAATGTAAGGCAAGTTGAGAGTAACATTGTATCGGGGAAAGAAAAACTTGCAGATGAAACTGTATTTCTCGGTATCACTATGGATGTCAAAATACAGTGGGGTCCCCATATTGTAAAATTAGCACATAGACTTAGCTCCGCAGTATATGCAGTTAACCTCTGTACTGTCAAACCCAAAAATGCAAAATGCAAAATCAGAGAATTGACTGACGTTGCGACTGCTAGGCTTGTATATTTTAGTTATTTCCATAGCATTATGTCCTACGTCATGCTACTATGAAGTCGGGCTGCTGACATTGAGACCATCGTCATTTTTCAGAAGAGAACGATCCGATTTATTTATAAGCTAGGTAGTAGAGAGTCTCTGACAGATTTCTTCAAAGAAACCAACATCTTAACAGTTGCAAGGCAATATATCTATAAAAACATAAAGTTTGTGAGGAAAAATTTCAGTAGCTTTAAAACCATTGATAGCCACCACAAAGTGTAAACTAGAAATAAACATAAGCTTTCTTTTCCAATGTTCAGACTCACAAAAGTTAGTAGTTCTGTTATGGGAACTGTATACGCTTCTAAAATAAACTTCCACAAGAAATACAAAACTTAACTGAAGCTCGATTCAAAAAATGAGTAAAGCACACTTTGTGCACAAAGTCATACTACAAAAATAATGACTTTTTACAAGACACTGACATCTGGCATTAAACCAGTTTATTGCACCCTATATATTATATACTAATAATAACGCACCTACCTAATGTTTTATTATGCTTGCTTGATTATGTTATGGCGTTCATTAAGTCTAAAATTTTGTGCTATTTTGAATAAAAATCTTTGAACTTGAACTTGAACTTGCATCGGCACCAGATTAAGATTGCAAGCGAGGTTTAATATATCAATATTTTTGTTAGCTAACATATCATCTTATTCCTGATCGAATAACGGATGAGGGTAGAACTTCATAAGTGACTTATCTCTGACTATTACCTTATTTTATCCATTACTTGCCTAAAGTTATATTCTTCACCGCCAAATTATTTATAATAAGGCCCGGGGACATCAATTTCCACCAAATTTCTAATTTATAATGACTTGGTCATAAATTCAAAAGCAATGAAAACATCTCTTAATAAGGTATAAGCATGCTTATTAAGGGATTTGACATAGTTGACCTAAAGTGGACCGTTGATCGCGTCATTATCATTGGACCGCCATTTTGCTAGCAGCACGTAGCTGCATGCCGCTAGCAAAGTGGCTGAGCAAGCGGGAACTAAGCGGCATGAATAAATCGGCGTCTGAGAGTGGTCCTGGACTGGGCGTGGCTGCGCTGTGAGCTCGAGAGATCATACAAGCTCGTTAAAAGTTACACAACGATGCATCATGGAGGACATAGTGCACGGAGAGGCTATGATTTTGAATATGGAGCGATTTTTAGAGGTTGATTTTAAATGTTGTGGCGGCCCTGCCATGGTGGACGACGGTGATGGCAACGGAGATAACAAACAACTTACCAACATGCAATTTGATCCCCACTCCGCTTGTTCATCATTATCATAATCAATCATAGACTCGTCGTGTTTCCCATCAGCTCAGTACAGTTACCCGTTTTTTTCTCTCAGAAACTCAGAACGAAATTGAATGAATGAATGAAATGAAATGAATGAATGAAAAATTGAATCAATGAAAAATTTATTTATTTTCTCCCAAGAACACAATACATATTGTAGGTATAGTAGGTAGGTCAAACTAGTAATCATGCAGTCTAAGAAGCAGTGGGAGTCAGGAATCCAAAATAGGTAAAACCCCGTGCCATGGATCCCCTGGCCTCCACCTCTCGAGATACAGAGATGTTTTTTTTTTTAAAACAATGGGTATTTGCTACTACGTTTTGGTGAACGTGAATATAAAAAAAGTGGGAAGGTACATAATTTACAAGATATTAAATACACATTTTTACGTTTACGTTTTGATATTTGCGGATATGAGTGCGCGTGTGAGTTTGTGCGTGTAGTGATAGCATGTGTGCGTGCGTGTGTGAGTGTGTGTGTGTGAGTGTGTGTGTGTGTGTGTGTGTGTGTGTGTGTGTGTATGTGTGTGTGTAGTATCTATAATACACTGCTATATTTTGGTGAAAAGTAAAAAATAGAAATAAAATAGGTGATGGACGATATAAAGATTTCATTATTATAACATAAGCTTCTTAATTATTTTCTAAATTAGACAATGTATTTACGTGTCATAGCTTACTACACATCATTGAACGTCTTTTTCAATCCTATCCCCGTCACCGACGTCATCGATTTCGTGGCTGTGCCATGACATCGATGACATCTTAAAATGTAGATTTGACTACCTACCGAATCCGTACCACGAGGATTTCGTTTTCCTGGTGGTTCAACGTTGAGAGGGCAAGATATAAAGTCGTACCTAAAAAAAAACTTGTGGTTCGACTGTCTAATCACGGATATCAAACCACCCAGTCACAAGGCAGATTTAAGACCTTTTAATGCCAACCCTCCGACCCACAAACAACTTCGTTATTGACAAAAGAGCAATATTTTCTCGGCAATAACTAGTGATAAGTAGGTATCTTGAAAGTGTAGATTAAGGATAAAGTTTCTCAAGTAAAAATCTCGCTTGTTTTCTGGCATCAACCTTTGGGCGTATAATACGAGCAGCAAAAACGTTCATTTGAAACGGCAAGAACGTAAGTGGATGTTCTGACGTTCTCGTGGTAGAAGTCAGTGTAGAGCCATTATGAAAGTTAAATATACTTCAAAGGTATGAATTTTAGTAGTTGCATACATAGGTCCTTATGTATGTTATAGGAGAACATATTATAAGCTAAACTTTATTATACTCGTACATAAACTTGTAGTTAGGGAACGAATTCAGTCAAGAATTGATGGAAAATGCCTGAAATATTATTTCGAAACTATCCTACTTTTTAAATTTTTAGATATACATTAGTTATGATTTTGGTCAACAACATAGGGTACTGTAAGGTTCGATATTTGCTTATGCGATTATATTGTATACGGGCCTCTTCAGAGTGGGTGTTCACTTTGACACTGTTACTTATTTTATAGTTTTAAAAAGAAAGAGGCTTGGATGTGAGAAGTCAATGTGACACACTTCACCTTAGGTTTCGGCCTGCGACTGAGCTAAATTATATAGTGAATAGTGAGGATTACCGTAATGGCTATCGAGCCAGTTGGATCCCTTTTATACAAAGTGTAACCATATATTCAAAAATAAAAGATCAAATTCATATATAAAAGTCTTTACCTAATATACCTAATCGGTAGGGCTAGCAAATTCAAGTATAGGCAGTGATCGTATAGTGCTTAGATCCCTACAGTACCATACGTGAAGCTTTACTACTCATAAGAAACGATATATATATGTATATCCCATCAACACACTTCACACAGTAAGTAAGTACATGCTGTTGTTTTGCTGTACTCGGACATGAAACAAAGTTAACGTGACGATGCGGGCTTTCAAATTAAATAAAGGGATTTGTACAAACAAACCCAACAACAGTTCAACGTCCTTATCCTTTGTGTACCCTCACAAGCAGACACTGTCACTGCACAGCTTTGTTTTGCTACCTACTTTCATCCACCGTTCATCTTTTAGCAGGAAATCCTTAATAAGGCAAGGGGATATTACCACTAAATTCTCAACCTAATACATTCGAAAACCAGTGGAAAATTCGGCACGCTCAGGCTCGATTAAAGGTTATAATCGTCTTTTGAAAATAGATCGTTCAGCTGATAACACTCAACGGTCAAGCTATCAATTCACTTCATCATTGCAAGTTTGTAACCATAGCCGATTGTAAGTGCATCATAGATCGTGCTCGCTGAGCTGATATCCTCTTTGGTGCCGTCGAGGTTATAAATATTCAACCTCCGTGCTCGCAGAGACAGAGCGGCTGCGCTCGCTCCTGCAGGCCACGCCCGCATGCAAATACTACTGCCAGCGCGCTCAAGGAAAGCTACATCATTCCAGCATGATTTAGTCTCTATGATAAGTCCATTTAGGGTTACGTGATAGTGTAGCTTGTCTAGATGTGAGGGGTGCTATCAGTGCAGCCGGGTTGAGATTCAACACGTTTCCAGTTTATTGCTATAGTGGTTAATGGTTTAATGACGTCACGTAGCGTTGTTAAACAAGCCGTCAGAATGAGCAGGCTGTTATTAGAAATCTGCCAGTTTGTAGAGAATCTTTCTCGGAACGCTTGTAATTTATAACTTATAAATGTGTAATACGCACCTTTGGTGCGGCAGTTTCTTGGGGAGCGGTTTATTTTAATAAATGTTTTTTCAGTTTGGCGGATTCATTTCATAACTTTTTTTTCTTCTTTTTCTTGTATAATGAGTAATTTTTAATTTTATTTATAGATTTTATGTTTTCGGTTTACATTTTGCAGTAAAAATATACTTGCACTTTTCCTATTTATTTATAACAAAAATATAGGAAAACTCATATTTTATAACAATGTTGTAACACGATATATTTTTCAGCAAACCAAGTGCATGTGATAGGAACATTGTCTGTTTTTAGAAATCAAATGGCGGATCCCGATTGTAACTCAAAGGTGTATAAATATTTTACGAGTTGATAGGAGATTAAATTCCGAAAAACTTTTACAATAACCGGTAAGATTTATGAGGAAATGTTTACGACCTTTACTTTTGTGGGATACCAAGAACTAAGCTGCTTTCTATAGGATAGCAAAACGATGTTTGCGCTTCAATAACTACTATTGGAAGTTTTTCATCATACATCATGAAACTACAGTTTTATGTTACATCCGGGCTTAGAGCATTCGACCATGATCTAAGCATCCGGTTGATGAATGCTATCTGGGTAGGTAACGTAACGAGGTTATAAGCTTCTCATAAAAAAGGCGGCGAAAAGGAGGTGCTCCATATCTTTACAGACGCATCAAGAATGAAAGTATATAATAATAATAAAGCATGTTTACGAAGAGAAGCGACACAACTACTTATTAGCTTTCATTCCCCTACTTTACTTACCATTTGAAGAGCTTCATTGACGTCAGTCCACGAGTGATGACGTCATCTTCACACTCGACTTGTACTAGTGCGGCTGAATGTTTTAGGCGATTCTTGAGGAGATGCGGGTGCTTAGGGGCTAGTCAGACTCAGACGGAGACTCTCCGAGCTGGACTTAATAGCCCGATAGACCGCAGTAGAGGAGGAAATTTAAGACCTGGCTATAAGTATTTTGAAGTGAACGGACTCAAGTTATATTGGTACCTATATTACCTCAGAATATGACAACGAGGATAAACTTATTAAGAAACTAGGCCTAAGAACATACAAAATTTAACGTACCTAACCAACTTATGATCTATCTACCTATATAGTAATACCTATAGTATGTGAACATGGGACTTAGTGCTCCCTTTATTATTAAGTGAACTACATATATAGATCGTATGCGATCTATATTACGTTTTTTTTCTCGTTGGTTGGTCAGCTATCGACAGATAGTAAACTGTAGCGTACTGCTTACTGTATAACGCGTTAGTTGATAAACTAATTGTTGAAACCGTTAAATAGTAAACTGGTTTAAGCTTGAATTGCAAACGAAACACCAGGGCAAACACTGCGGTAGCTTAGGTAAAGACTAGAGGGGGCTTCGCTGCGCTCGCCCCCGAATTGTATTCGTGTTAGGTTGACATGTAAGAACAAAAGAAACGTAAATTCTAAACCCTTTCGGTCTGGTTTACTATCTGTCGATAGTTGATCAACTAACGCGTTAGCTTATCAACTAACAGTTTTGATTATCTTACGATGACATATTATATAAATTTGTGTCTTGAAATAATAAACATGGTCGAATAAAGCATAATATAAAGAAAATGATCTGATTATTCTAATGAAGAAAATGCGTTATATTTTTTTCAAGATTGGCAAATTTACATACACGTTTGACAAATCTAATCTTTTTTGCCAATCTTATCTTATCTCCAACAGCCATATGTGACTCTGAAAGACTTGTCATGGTTATTGAAACATATGAATCATGAAACCACCACAGCAGAATAATTAAGATAAATTCGTAGTGTGTATCTTACAATAGTATAAGTTTGAACGTATAAAGCTGGGTTTTCTTCAGGAAAAGGAAGAAAAGTCGTGGTGCTGTGATATTGGTGGAACAAAATCAGATATTATTTCCATAAAAGTACTCTACAAGTTTCAGGATATCACGACCAAATCCAACGCAATAAGTTAGCAGACGACACGCACGCGGCGCGTGAGCCCAAATGAAAAATGGTCGGCACGTCACTCGTGTATGTGTGTCACGTCGGTGACGTCACGCGTCACGCGAGGCACAGAGGGGCTTCAGTCACTGTCTCGTCGGACGTCAGGAGGTCTGGATTAGTTCCAAGTGCTTCGCGGTCGCAGGTAGGGATTACGTAGTTTCTGCACGTAGGCAGACCCTCTTGAAGCAGGGTATTCTGACTACGCGCATGAAATATATTTCACCGAATTTCTTTTCTCCTCTTATTTGTCACCTAATTTTATTTCATTAAAATCAGGGCACTTAATAGACATTTACGGAAATATACTTGCATAGAAAAAGTTGTATATTACAGTTCTGAAATGTTACATGTTTTATTAAAGAAATTTTCCTTTGTCTGTCTCTTCTCCGTGCCACATTTAGCCATCCAGCCAACTATCAAGAAATTCCGAGTGAACTTCAGAAAATTAATGGCGTTTAAATGACACTACTTGTTTGTTTGTTTGTTTAGTTACTTACTGAACAAACTTGCGCTTTAATTGCTGTAATATTCATGCCGCTAATGAGTTTAGATTTGTAGTTCAACAAAGTTTCTTTCATTTATTGATTAACTCACAAATTAGTCACCGAAAAGTTTAAGTACTCACCAACTTACTTAGAGGCAAGTAAACGAACTTCTTGATACCTTTCACGCAAACGATTAGACGGCTATTCATCGCAAGAACAATGTAGAGAGAATTACAAAGTTCTAACAGTTTCGTGGGATTAGCTCAATTCTGTCAGTTAGATGTAACAAAGCTACGAATTACTAAATCTTTCACTGTGTTACCACAAAAAATATTAAACAGCGTTTAACCTCAAAACAAACGTCAAATCCCATACGTTTTTGTCTTTAAACAAGAGTTGAACAGTAGTTTATTTTTTGTGGTAAGGCCCCATTTATTTATTTTTTTCTACGTAAAGAGCTGAGCTAAAGATTCAGCTGTGAACGTTCTCATTTGAGTGACAGAGAGTGCGAGCGACTCTGACAGATATGACTACACCTTGCCAACCTTTTTTTGTTCAGTTTCGCGCGAGCAGAAGTAGACTTTATCACCTCGTAATACAGGCTAATGATAGTGTTGAAGATGCTGAGTGATGGGTCCATGTTGTCTCAACACTCGACAAGTAGACGGATGACTGCCTTGAGCTGTGAAGATGTCTGCAGCTAGGATTTTATTCATACGTCTTTCGTTCCATAAAAGTTTTCCCACTTTCTTCAGTCGTATATTTTAGATAGACATTTTTTCGTCAATTTTGACCATCCCTTTAAATCGATCGCAGCCTCAAAACTTTGAAAAATAGCATACGATTAATTTGAGGTGAAATGAGCTTACACTATTTAATCCACTAAAATGGATCAAAAGTCAATTACTAAGTCTAAATCACGATAAAGCCTTTGGCGGTATCATTTTTCAATTCGAACTTAACACCGATACGAAACGTCCCGAATGGTGATAGCGATTCATGAATGTTTTGTAAGCCATTTAGAAAGCTTGGTGAATAATTGTTTTTGTTTATGTGTGCCTTGAAAACAAGTGTAAAAACGACATGCATCTGTAACAACTCGACTCTTGCTGACCCATATGCCTGAAATATCTGTAATTTCAAATTTGAAAGAGCTCCGTGGTCCAATGGGTTTCACGCTTGCTTCTCACACAGGAGATGCAGGTTCGATTCCTGACCATGTACCTATGAGATAATCAATTCATCTTAAGAACATTATACGGACGTTCTAACGGTGATGGAAAACATCGTGAGGAACCTTCATTACTCCATAGCTGCGGTGATGGGCTAGCCCTCTGTCACGTAAAATGGAGTATAGACTAACTGGCTCAAACGCGTTGGCAGAAGCACAATCGTGCTTCTGCCACCGCGTGTAGGAAAAGGCGTGACGCTATGTTATGTTATGTTATGTCAAATGTGGACTGCCGTTGAGATGTCATTGAACTTATTCATTCTACGGTCCACTTCTTACTACTCACATCAGTGATACAGCACAGTATGACAAAAAAAACTTTAGTGGTTGTCTTATTTTTCTTATTTAGCGAGGATCGCCGTTGTGAGGCTCCGGGGTGGATGTGGACGACTTATCATTTTACAATCTCCGTGATTTATGGATCATTGTTGCTTCTGCTGATGTTGCGTGTATGAGGTTATTTTGAAACGAAATTTATCTCTATATACCTGAGGGATCCTGGAAGTAAAGATGGCATTTATGTATAAACATAACCTATATTCTCTTGGCGTATAGTTTTTCAGTTTTTAACTCGAATGAGTACCTATTATTAATGTACTTATATTTGTTTAGGTCAGTTGTTCTATGCCTACTGAGGCAATAAGCCCATAAATCTCTGTTATTTTAGGACTCCTCAATACCAACCAAGTTTACTGACCGATTCTATATAAACCGCGAACAGCTAGGGAAATGATTTGCCAGCGCTTTACTGTCTCTTTACTTAATACTTCATTTGTGTACTTAAGGTGGCGCATTAGGCCAAAACATCCTAAAGCAATAAAATAGGTGTATTTAAGCTGTTTTTTTTTATAATAGGTTATTGATCATGATTGTCACCTTGCGCATTCGTGAGCGGAAATACTTATAAACGTAATTTCATTATCTTTGTTCGATGGAAAAGTGCCCCGAAGTTATCACAAAATCTGTTTTACAATTTATATTTTTTACAATTTTGCACCGGGTTCGAATACTTCGAATAATTCGGTAATCTGTTATTTATTTAATCGTTATAAAAATAATAAGTTATGTTCCTATGTTAGTCCTCTACCCATTGGTAAAGACCCTTTTTTCCCGACTCCGGCCAAGCCAATGTATGTATAAGTGTTCATCTGTTCCCCCAGAAAATCTAAACTACTCATCAGAATTGTATAAATGAGGGATATTTTGTTGCGTCTAAATCGTCCACTACTTAAAGGTTATGTGACGTCACACTAAATTCAAAATGGCGCCCTTTAGAGGTCATATAGACATGGATTAAAGGAAAATGTATTTGAACAGGGACGTGTCAGGTATCAAGTTAAAGGGGTTAATTAGCACATTCCAAAAATATACAAATTACATAAATTACCTCGCTGCTGTGCATGCATTAAGTCGAATCGATAGAAGCGTATTAACCACCCGCTGGTTATAGGTTTTATACTCTTTATACTTTCGCTACTCGGTGGTAGTAGGTCATTAGAGGTGGTGGTGGTCAGACACCCTACTAGGGCAGCTTGAAAACATCTGACACGCGGGTTGGCCACTAGCCCGACACCACTCCATCAACCCACACTGAGCCAGCATGGTGGAGTATGGCTCAATCTTACTCGTATCCGGGAAAAGGCCCGACCTCGGTGGGGACATTAATATTATTATTATTATACAGGGTGGAATTTTGTGACACCACCTGGAGGGCAAGTACTCTAAATAATGGAGGTAGCAAATTTCCCTCAAAGGAAACATTCCTTTATTTTTGAAAAGAAACAAAACTGCATTCAAAGATTTTGAAAAATACACTTGCCAAAACCAGGAATCGAACCGGCTAAGACAATCGACAAGTTCAATCATAAGGATCACATCTCTCTAACAAGCATAGTAAATAAAATGAAAAGAAAACATGAAATCTCAAACCTTATTTTATTATTTACCTAAAAACATGTAAAAGCTAACTAATTAGTTATTCGAAATGGGCTCCGATCTCGTTGAATACATAAATTTATTCTTCTAAGGATCTCTTTTTCAGTAGCCTTTATTAGCGTGTTGTGGTGAATATGAAAAATTGTACTGTAAACCTCAGCCCTCAAGTCGTTCACAGTTGCATAGGATTTTAGGTGAACTTAATTTTTTACATATCCCCATAAAAAAAAATCCAGAGGGGTGAGGTCTGGTGATCTTGCAGGCCATCGGATTGTGCCGTTTGTACCGATCCAGGTCCTGAAATTGTTATTAAGATAGGCTGCGGTGATTCTGCTGTTATGGGCTGGAGCACCATCTTGCTGTAATATTACACGGTTTCGCTCATCCTCGGGTAAAACATTGAACTCATTTCGAAGTTCCGAGTTTAGAAGCCCTTCATAAATGTGGATTAACACAACCATATTTCTCATTATACCGCACCAAACGTTGAAAGAAAATCTTACTTGACTGTTAGTTTCATGAACACGAACAGGATTTACTCTAGACCAATAATGGTTATTGCGGCGGTTGTACATGCCATTATTACTAAAGTTGGTTCCGTCAGACCACACAATGTCACTCAAAAAATTCGGGTTACGGGCAATTTCTGTTAGCACGGGTTGACAAAATTGTAGTCGTCTCTCAGGATCTCCAGGATGTAATATTTGAACCAACCGACCATCACGATAACATTTCCACTTATACTTTTTCAAGACTTTAAGTACCTGAGTATGGGTGGCTCCAATTTCTTTGGCAGCTTCTCTGGATCACCTTTAGCGGATGATCTACTGTCGTGTAAAGATATTTACCTAACCAGAACCTAACAGAAAACAACCAGGATAAAATTTAGAAATGATAGTTTATTAGGATTATATACAATGAATTAATTTAAAAAAATGAAAGGAAGATGAGGATGAATGAGGTGGGACAGGTTTTATAAAATATAAATGTCTAGATAA
Organism: Argyresthia goedartella; assembly: GCA_949825045.1. Classification (NCBI taxonomy): domain Eukaryota; kingdom Metazoa; phylum Arthropoda; class Insecta; order Lepidoptera; family Argyresthiidae; genus Argyresthia; species Argyresthia goedartella. The sequence continues at coordinate 1,143,590 of OX463827.1, read as the reverse complement.
TAAAAAAAAAAGGAAGCGGAGGACACGGAGAGTAGGAGACCGATGATGCAGTAGGCGTCTGGTGGACCGGTCAGTGAAGGCACTGGTGGGCGATGTAGGAGTTGCTGTCGGAGAGTGTGGCCGGGGGCCTATCGATCATCAGACCCCGACGAGCAGCAGGAGTAGGGGCCCTGGTAACGTGTCGGCCTGAAGTCACTTGATGAGCAGGTGTAGCCGAGGACGGGCAGGTGAAGTGGAGACTTCAACGAAGCACTGATCAGGGTGCAGGTGTAGCCGAGAACGGGCAGGTGAAGTGAAGACTCAACGAAGCGCTGACCAGGGTTGAGACTCGCCAAGTCAGAAGGCGTTGCAGTAGCGGCTCGCAGGATCCCGGGGCAGTGCGACCCCGGGATAAGGCCTTTAGGTGATTCTTCTTGTTCGAGAACTGAAGTGAGACTCTCGAATTTCAGAAATGTTCCGCTCTTATACCCTTTTTGGAGAGTTCTAAAAATTATTTAAATTAAAAGCAATTTTTGTGAGTGGCCAAGAGAGGAAAAGTATTTTTGTAAAAGTATTGAAGCAAACATATCAGACCGCTAACGAGTTTGAATGGACATTGCCATGACAACCAGATAAACAACAACATAATAAATGTCAGATTTTGGTTTCAGGCTCGTAATAGAAAAATGAACAAGTTCACATAGCCAAAATTACATAACAGCTAAAAATAAAAAGGTAGCGCACCAGCGCGCACGAAGCCCGAGATTGCAGAGTTTCGGAGAAAGCCAAATACAAGGTCACCAAAGGTAAACCCCTTCGCTATCGATTTAGAAGTGCTGATAGTGTGAAAATATGAAGCGAAAATTATTTGTTAATGTGTTCTTATGGTTTAAAACGTTACAGGGTCCTATGAAAATAAAGGTGAACAAAATATACGGATATGCAGCTCAGCAAGTATCCAGCTGAACATCCTGAAAAATTACATGTAAGTAGCATAACACTACATTTTCCCCCCGACCCTGGAAAAATTTTTGACTCAGCAAAAATTTTGATATGTACAAAAATAAACCATAAAAACACAGCTTTGCAGAAACAGACATCACCAGGCAAAATCAGATATACCATCTCTTACATACATCATCTTCATTCAGGTAAGGGTGGAGTTCACATTCAATGACTACCACTCTAAAAGTGTGTTTTCAAAAGGACATTCAGGCTTACTTAAGGAGTTGTCATCCGCTCCTGCGTGGAAAAAAAATAAGTGGAGGTAAAGAGAAACAAATTAATCCTAAGGTAGCTTTAGTCGCTTCGACTTAAGACAAGATTAAGAACGGCCAGAGCGGTAGAGCTCGAAGCCAGAGATCAGCCACATCGCCAACGAGATGTGTCTGAAATAAAGATAAAAAAAATAGGTGAAGACTAACTAACGAAAATTCGAGGTCCTAAAGTAAAATGTGTTGAAGAACACTGGATTAAAGGAAGAAATAAAAATAATAAGGTGAAAATGATGGTGATATTTATACATATATACAAATTAACAGTTAATAGAAGTTAAGAAAATTTAAGATTTAATGTCTTTAATGTGCCACTTGCCTCTAACTCCGTTAGGGTCTTCTAGAATGTATACTAATGGTGAAAGTTTGGTTATTATTTTACACTTAATAAATTTAGGGGCAAGTTTAGCATTAAAGTATGCGCCAGCATTGCTTAAAACATGGTTTTTACGCCAAACAGTATCTCCCACATTAAATTCTTTAAAAGACCGGCGAAGATCATAGCGAGCGCTATTTTTAGCGTGAGCTATTTGAAGTTTAGTTTGAACTCTGTGAAAGATAGATGAGAGGAGACCAGCATTAGACGCGTAAATATCACGAGGCATAAATATAAATTCTTCGAGATTCTGAGTTGGAGTATAGAAGGAACCACAAGGTATTGTTTCCCTACCAAAGACTAAAAAGTTGGGAGTAAAGCCAGTGCGAACTGAATCTTAGTAAGATGGTTGTCCCAGGATCTATGATCGTCTCCTACTAGGGATGCTAGAGCTGTAATAATCGTACTATTAAATTTCTCTGTAGGATTAACCTGAGGACAATATAAAGCTGTGTGAAAAATACAAGGAACGTTATAAGAATTTAAGAATGAGTGGAATTCTCGCGACTGAAATTGAGCAGCGTTGTCCATTATTATAGTTTGGGGAATGCCATGAACAAGAAACACTGAATTTTCTAAGACATTAATGATATTAGCTGAAGTAGCCCGTTTAGGGGGAAAAATCATAGGATATTTAGTAAAATTGCAGTTAATTACCAGAATATACTGATTTTTTCTCCGGGTCATAGGCAATGGACCCATAAGATCCAAGGATATAGTTTGAAAAGGTCTGGAGCAAAGTTTAGGTTTATCCATAAGACCATAGGGAGGATGATTAGGGTGTTTGTAGGTTAAGCAGGTTTCACATGTCGAGATTAAATTGGCAATGTCCTTAAACATACCAGGCCAATAGTATTTTAAAGATATTTTCTTGAATGTTTTGAAGATACCAAGGTGGAGTTCTGAAGGGGAACCATGGCTAACTTCAATAAGTGCATGTCTATCTTGCGGCAGTGGAACTTCTTTCCAAATAAAGTCGTCGTTTAGACAATCGGGAGAATGGATGCAGCGGTAAAGTTTGTTATCCCTGATAGTGTAGTTGTGATATGCGTCTGGGTTGTTGGAGCATCCGAGAAAAATCTTGTTGTAGTGCTCAAGTTCACGATCAGGTGGTTCTTCAATCGTAATAGGATGTACGCCTTGAGGTGAAGTTTCTCGTGTATCAGGACGTTCTTTATTCTTATGTCTTGATAATAAATCAGGAACAACGTTATCCTTTCCTTTTTTATGTTTCAGGACAAAATTAAAACATGATAAGCATAGAGTCCAGCGAGCAAGTCTTCCAGATGGATTCGATAAGTTCTGAAACCATTTAAGTGCAGCGTGGTCAGTATATATTGTTAATTCCTTACCATTGTCTAGGTAACATCTCCAATGTTCTAGCGCAGTTATTACAGCTAATGTTTCTCTTTCAGTAGTTGAGTAGTTTTGTTGATTTTTGTTTAGTGCTTTACTCATGTAAGCAATCACGACTTCTTTGTCATCTTGATGTTGAGTAAGCATTGCTCCTATGCCATAATTTGATGCATCACAATGTACAGAGAAGGGTAGTTCGAAGTTAGGGCAAGCAAGGACAGGAGCAGTTACCAAAGCTTCTTTAAGTTTCTGGAAAGCAGCTGCAGCCCTGGAATTCCATAAAAATTTAGGAGCGTTCTTCCCGGAACAGGTTAGTTGGTTGAGTGGAGAGGCAATAGTGCTAAAGTTTGGAATGAATCTTCTAAACCAGCTGCAGGTGCCTATGAATCTTCGAACTTCTTTTCTGCAAGTAGGTACAGGATATTCTAGAATAGCTTTTATTTTTTCTGGATCAGCACGTAGACCATACTCGTCCACTAGAAAACCAAGGTATTTCAGTTCTTTCCTGAAGAATTGACTCTTTTCAAAGTTAATAGTCAGATTAGCATATGAAAGTTTTTCCAGAACTTTCATGAGAAGCGATATGTGCTCATCAAAAGTCTCGCTAATAATAATGATGTCATCCAGATAGCAAAATACCTTGTTCTCAAATTCAGGAGTAGCGTATCCATTAATCTTTGTTGAGTTGCAGGTGAGTTAGTGAGACCAAAAGGCATTACTTTGAATCTGAACATACCTCTTCCAGGAACATAAAATGCTGTCTTATCTCTATCAGCAGTATTCAAGGGAATCTCCCAAAATGCTTTCGCAATGTCGATTCTTGATAAGTGTTTGGCATTTCTCAGGTTGTCCAAAATTTCGCTTATTAGAGGCAGACTATAAGCATCACGACGTGTAACTGAGTCAAGCTTCCTACTATCTATGCAGAAACGCCATTCCCCATTCTTCTTTGGAGTGATGAGTGATGAGGACTGGGGATAACCAAGGACTTTCGCATTGTTCAATGACGTTCCATCCCAGCATCTTGTCAACTTCATTAATTAAAGCCTTTTGTTTTTTAGGAGACAGTCTGTAACATCTTTGTTTGATCGGAAGAAAATCACCAGTGTCAATCTTGTGGGTGATTAAGTGTGTGTTTCCCAGAACACCTTTTTCTTCAAAAGAGATTGTCTTGAAGCGTTTGATGATGTCATTAGCGATGTTCTTTTGATTAGGAGTTAAATACTCATAAGGTAAAACTTTAATATCTTTAGTGTCGATAGCAAAGCATTTAGGATCTGTAAAGTTAAGAGAAGCTAAAACACTAGGTAGAAGATTAAATTTTCTCCAAAAGTCATTACCTAGTATTAGAGAAGGAAATATTTCAGGGAAAACATAAGCTTTAATCAAGTGAGTTTCGTTATTGAAATGGACAGGTAAGTCAAAATAACCCAAGGAATTAATTTTTTGATTATTAGCAGTAGAGACAGTAATAAGATCTGACTTGAAAAGTTTGCAGCCCAGTTTAAGAATTTCCAAATGAGAATTATTACCCAGAATAGTTACTGAGCTGCCAGAATCTAGTAAACCAGATAAAGTTAAGTCATAAATTTTGACATTAACAAATGGAGGATTAAGATCTTGTTCTTTGGAGTAGAGTGTAGAAGAGATTTTGTAGCAAGCAAAGAAGTTTTGAATTGTTTTGATCCAATTAGTCCACTCGTCCTTATCAAAGTTTGAGTTACTCTTCAAGTCAGCAGTAAGTTTTTTGTACTAGTATTAGGTTTGGGAGAACAAGTAGGGCACTCTGCAGTTTTAAAACCCTTAAGACCACATTTGAAACAAATCACGAATCGTGGTTGAGTGCAACTGTTCAAAGTATGACCTAGTTTACGAAAGCGAACGCAAAAAGAACTTTCTTGGGGAGCTGCAGTTTGAGAGAGACTATTAACTTGTCTAGAAGGGTATTTGTAGGTTGGAGTGAATTTATTCATGAAGGGAGGAGAAGGTCGTGATTTATTAGAAGAGTTTGGAGAGTCAACTGAACTTGAAGTGGAATGCTTGTAGTTGAATTCAGAAACATGAGGACTTTGTTGCAAATTTGGTTCTTTAAATTGTTTGTCTCTGTCTAGGAACTTTTCGTAGTTTTGGCAGGTGGCCAGAAGGGAATCGATAGAGTCAATGTCCTTTAGAGCTACGAAGACTGAATAACATGGGCGAATATTTCTCAAAATAATCTCCAATTGTTCTGTTTCAGAAAGTCTTTTTGAAAGGCGAGCGAAGATTCCAGACATGATGGAAATATAGATGACGATAGGTTCATCACGACCTTGAGCACGATTCCTAATCGCTTCTTAGAAGTTTATGATCATAATCAAAACCACCAAAGTCTTTGATTAGTAAAGAAGAAAGTTCGTTCCAACTTAAGTTTGGATTCTGATTATATTTAAATCTGAACCAATGAAGGGCATTGTCGGTGAAAATTTCGAACGCCTGAGAAATTAACAAGTCCCTGGACAAGCCACGAGCTAAGCTATATTCTTCAAGTTTTTGAAGAAAGGATCTTGGACAGCTTTTACCATTGAAGGTGTGTCTTTTCAGATCTTTGAAGACGTTAGTTGGAGGGAAAGATTGAGGTGGTGGCGGAGGATACGGGGTATGGGTCTGGACAGAAGTTTGAGAAACAAGAGGGGGTTCCATGACAGTCGGGTCAGCAGGAAGGTCCAGTGATGGAGGGTCATTTGCAGTTGAAGGTGGAGTCAAGGATTCGAATTCTTTAGAAATAGCATCAAATTTCATCTACAAAGTATCGAAACTAGCTTTAGAGTCTGGATATAAGTCCGTATCTATTCGCTCCAATCTGTAAAAAATATGATTAATAAAAGTTTCTATTAATCGTAAATATTTGGTTTCACCTTGTAAATTTTTTTCAATTTTACAATCCAGGTAAGTCAGAGTAGAACCAATTTGAGACAAGTCATCCTCAATCGGAACTGGAGAAGTCAGAATATCTTCAGGGTGAGAATTCGCAACTAAACGCAAAACCTGTTTTTAAGAAGCAAAACAGTATTAGCTGGTTCCTCATATCTAATCTTTACTTCGTATTCGAGCTCGGCCTTGTTAAGGAATTCGTACTTAATAACCCTTTCCATTGTTATAGTTAAGTGTAGAGTCAAGTGTTATAGAAGTGAAGTGAAGTGAAGTGAAGTAATGTAAGTTAAATGTATGCCTAAATATAATCCAGATGAGTTGAAAAACTAGATGAATTCTTGTTTTAGAATTTGGAAAATGTGAAAAGGATGAATAGATAAAGATTTAAGAGTGAAAGAGAAAGCAAATCAAAGGGAAAGAGACAAGGCGCAGAAAAGGTGAAGAGTGGAGAAGAACTTTTACGTTGGGCGCCAAGATGTCGTGTAAAGATATTTACCTAACCAGAACCTAACAGAAAACAACCAGGATAAAATTAAGAAATGATAGTTTATCAGGATTATATACAATGAATTAATTTAAAAAAATTAAAGGAAGATGAGGATGAATGAGGTGGGACAGGTTTTATAAAATACAGATGTCTAGATAATAAAAAAAAGGAAGCGGAGGACACGGAGAGTAGGAGACCGATGATGCAGTAGGCGTCTGGTGGACCGGTCAGTGAAGGCACTGGTGGGCGATGTAGGAGTTGCTGTCGGAGAGTGTGGCCGGGGGCCTATCGATCATCAGACCCCGACGAGCAGCAGGAGTAGGGGCCCTGTTAACGTGTCGGCCTGAAGTCACTTGATGAGCAGGTGTAGCCGAGGACGGGCAGGTGAAGTGGAGACTTCAACGAAGCGCTGATCAGGGTGCAGGTGTAGCCGAGAACGGGCAGGTGAAGTGAAGACTCAACGAAGCGCTGACCAGGGTTGAGACTCGCCAAGTCAGAAGGCGTTGCAGTAGCGGCTCGCAGGATCCCGGGGTAGTGCGACCCCGGGATAAGGCCTTTAGGTGATTCTTCTTGTTCGAGAACTGAAGTGAGACTCTTGAATTTCAGAAATGTTCCGCTCTTATACCCTTTTTGGAGAGTTCTAAAAATTATTTAAATTAAAAGCAATTTTTGTGAGTGGCCAAGAGGAAAAAGTATTTTTGTAAAAGTATTGAAGCAAACATATCAGACCGCTAACGAGTTTGAATGGACATTGCCATGACAACCAGATAAACAACAACATAATAAATGTCAGATTTTGGTTTCAGGCTCGTAATAGAAAAATGAACAAGTTCACATAGCCAAAATTACATAACAGCGAAAAATAAAAGGGTAGCGCACCAGCGCGCACGAGGTTTCCCTTCGCTATCGATTTAGAAATGCTGATATTGTGAAAATATGAAGCGAAAATGATTTGTTAATGTGTTTTTATGGTTTAAAACGTTACAGGGTCCTATGAAAATAAAGGTGAACAAAATATACGGCTATGCAGCTCAGCAAGTATCCAGATGAACATCCTGGAAAATGACATGTAAGTAGCATAACACTACACTACTCGCTGGGGCGTCCAAACTTTTTTAGCATCATGTTGGGGTCATTTGATCATCTTCCTGAAAGTTTCAGGGTGTGGAATTTAATAGTTTTTGAGATAAGATTTTTGAAAATCTGAAAATACTTTGTAAAATGATGTATCGCAACGCAAATAATATGTTTAAATCTTGTCTGTGGTCAAAATACATTACCTACATTTCGTTGTACGCATGTTTGAAAAGATGAGAATTCTCTAAAAAAGGAGGAAATGTGGAATCTTTTTTTTATAATACCTATTTTAATAAAAATGTTCATTAAACTTGCAATTTATGTTTGTTTATTTATATTACGTCAATCAAAGTTAATTTAGTATTTCTTTCGTAAAATATCACTTTTGATAATAAAAAAGTTGTAATTTTTGTTTAAAACGGAACGCATTTTGTTGGGGCGTTTTGCCGCGTTTTTGGTTGGGCGCCAAAGTAGTAGTCGCTTTTCTAGTAGTTTCGCGAATGTTCTATTTTCTTGTTCTCTCGATATTTACAAGCAAAAACAACTGGCTAGAGTAGGTTATTGTGGCTACTTTTCAATCGGGTTATAGGGTTATGTTAGATCGTTGAAGTAGCTAAACCGGAGTGGAGCGGAGCATAGCGTATGCAAACAAAAACGCTTGGCTAGAGTAGGTTATTGAGGCTACTTTTCAATCGGGTTATAGGTTATGTTAGAACGTTGAAGAAGCTAAACCGGAGCGTATGCAAACAAAAACGATTGGCTAGAGTAGGTTATTGTGGCTACTTTTCATGTAAATTTTGATGATAGCATTATGGAGCATTTGTGGAGGAGAAAGGTGTCGAGGCAGAAAAATGACCCTTTCGAAGAAAGCAACTAGGCATTTCCGCGCGGGGGGGGAGTAGTGGGGGGGGGGGGGGGGGGGGGCATCAAAATATGTCACCACACTTACATCAAAATAGGAGCAGCTGTGGACGATGACTTTTGTAACTACCAAATTCTTTAAAATTTTGAACTATTCGCCTCAAGACGAATCGAGTTGGTACTTGTCGGTCCCGATATCTCTCTCCGTACCACCGTAAAGCTAAATTGACATCTTGGCGATTTAAAAAAAAAGCTTGTATTAATTAAATCAAATTGTTCTTGATAAGCCATTTTGACGATTAGTAATGCTGCAGCTGACAAACAATTTGACAACAATCAAATGTGAATAGCAAAAGACTATCGCGACGTCGTATTTCCCCTGTTCCATTTTCAAATTAAAATTTTTATTTATGCCACACGCAAAAAAATTAGGTCTCATCCAAAAGAGTCTGCATTACAAACACGCGTAAAGATGATATTGTGAACAACACAAGGTACCTATCCGATGGGTCCTTGAGTAAAAGTGACTTATTCTGTCTTTCATGGTTTTCCTTTTATTATTTATTTATGTTTGTTGGAGAGATGTGATCCTTACTATTGACCCTGTCGATGGAAGCCATAACAGTAGAGGTGATATTTTTTTGAATTTTAGCCGGTTCGATTACTGGTTGTGGCAAGCGTATTTTTCAAAATCTTTGAATGCAGTTTTGTTTGTTTTCAAAAATAAAGGAATGTTTCCTTTGAGGGAAATTTGCTATCTCCATTATTTAGAGTACTTGCCCTCCAGGTGGTGTCACAAAATTACGCCCTGTATACTCTTCAGAACGTCTTTAGTAGTCGGGTTATAGTTTTTACTTTTTCAACATTTCAATCCTATTCCTCTAAAATTAACTTGAAGTTGAAATTTTAAGTTCCTTTGTCGGGGTGCCCAGACTTAACGTAATAACTTTGGAGCGGCGATAATTTGCTGTTTGAATTGAGAATTTTGTTCCCACAGTCCCTCCACATCGAATAATGCTATAAATAAAAATCTACCATCACAGGCTTTTCACTTGACTTGAAATACAAAAAATAAAGTTTAAAACACCCTCGACACAATAAATGAAAATTTAAGTATAAAATTTGATTTTTAATAACTTCCGAACGTTATTGTTAAGCTGATAACTTTCGAGCCACTGAACCGATTTTAATAAAACATGACTCAGAACCATCGCAGGTAAGTCTACCTACTACCTTTTCCTTTTTCTTCGGGGGTTAAAAATTCGAGAGCATAAGTCTGAACGCGGCTCGAATCCGGTTAGTTCGGTATTCAGCGGAGCGGCGCGCGCGAGCGGCTTAGACTATCTACAACATACTCGTAACAAACAACATTTTGCTCTCAACCAACGTTACACAAATATGAATGAACACGAGCACCTGCACACTGAATGTGAAGGTGTTCTTTATGCTACCTATTACGTAACGAATGACAGTATTTTTTAGCAATTAGGGTTATCAGTAGGTATGTAGTATACATGTCACCGTAAGATTGTCATAACCGTAAGTTGATAAAATAACGTTTTTATTCTCGTTAGTTAGTCAACTATAGACAGATAGTAATCTGTGGCGTACTGCTTAATATATGACGCGTTAGTTGATAAATTATCGGTTAAAACCGTTAAATAGTAAACTGGTTCAAACTTGAATTGCAAACAAAATACCAGGGCAAACACTGCGGTAGCTTAGGTGAAGATTAGAAGGGGTGAGCGCAGCGAAGCCCCCGAATACTCTTCGTGTTAGGTTGACATGTAAAATCAAAAGAAACGTAAATTCTCAACCCTGTAGCTGTGGTTTACTATCTGTAAATAGTTGATCAACTAACGCGTTAGTTTATCAACTACGATTTTGAACATCTTACGTTGACATACATATATTACTCGTAGTACTTTTAGAGTTTTATTGTACGTGCAGGTATTTGCCCGCTCAACCATCACGTTTCCTATCTATCATGGTTTGCTGAAAGAAATCTCTTCTTAGATAAGCTCGCCTTTGTACGTGTTTTATTCTACAATAAGTTATCTATTTTGTGTAGTACAATAAAGAAATTACTAATGACTTTATTGTTGTATTTATTATCGTATAAACATTAACATCAGCGTCGGCGTAGTTATAGTTTTTCAATCAGTCACTTGTACATTTTTTATTGAATCTCAGCTAAAAGTTTCATGCCTACAAACAATTAATACTTTTGTGAATAAGTAAACTATTTTAGTTTAAGTACAGACATGTTATTATAAACCAATCTTAATTTTTTATTGTTATTTCATCACATTATATTTGGATTTACTTATTAACCTTGATTTAGTCTGTTTAACAGTTTTGCCAGTGCCTTTATTTAGTGTGGCGCTCGGAAAAAACAAAACCATCGGGCCTGTTCGATCAATATATGTTAACGTTTTCTTTGTGTGGTTGATATGAGTCTAGTAATTTTCTTGCAAGTGTGTTTAAAAACGTCGTATAACATTCCTGCACGCCGGAACATACTTTATCATGAAGGGTAATGTCGTTTTGCTCGAGAGACACTGATGGTGTTACCACAAAAATTGTTGAACATTGTTGTTTTAAGTTAAAAATGTGTAGGATTTGATGTTTGTTTTGAGGTTAAACTATGTTCAACATTTTTTGTTGCAATACGGCAACAGTTTAGCAGATATTATTTTCAATGCACACATTACAATAGTTATATATATATTTCAATTTCATTTGTAAAATTTGGCGATGAGAACAATCAAACTTCATCAAAAACTAATATAAACAAGTAGCAAGTCTAATAAAACTATACAAATCAAAAATTTGGTTCACTTCTTTCCTTATTAGGCTCATTACTTTCGAAATAATTAACCGATTTTAGTATAATAATAATATAATATAATACCTTGGACACTATTGACACACATCGATCTAGCCCCAAATTAGGATTCCCTGTATCTTGGGTACTAGACAACGATACACATACTTATAAAGATAAATATTATACTTAGATAGTTAAACAACCATGACTAGGGTACAAACATCCGTTGTCATCAAACAAATATTTGCCCCCACCGGGACTCGAATCCGGGACCCTTGGCTTCGTAGGCAGGGTCACTGCCGACTCGGCCATTCGGGTCGTATAACAAGGCTTAGAACCTTTGCAGTAAAGTCAATACAAACAAAATAAAACCGTATCAAAAGTCGCGCACGTTTGAATGCTATGATTGCCACAGACTTACGCTTCAAACTTTTAACTCCTTTAAGTCAACGGTTAAAAAAGGTACCGTGTAAAGGGTAAAGATGCAGATGTAACCTGAAAATGCAACCCTACCGTCATCAACCTCGGCACGGTGCCGCCATCCCAAAACGTTTTCTTTCTCCATCAACCCGCACTGAGCCAGCGTGATGGAGAATGGCTTAATCTTACTCGTATCCGGGTGACATTGATGGGCAGATTTATTACTGTAGATATTAACATAAACTTAGCAAATGTAATTTTTGCCTCTTCTCTACATTGGACCACTGTGGGAGGAGAAGGGCGAAAGAACTCCGCCTTTTGGATCGTTTTTTAAAATTGGCTGTGTTTAACTAGTATAAACATTACTACATTAATTGTTTTAAATAATTACAAAATTATTCACAGCGAGCTCTGTTTTGAGTTAGATTAAATCGATGCCCAAATCCAAGACTGCCATTTTAGGTAGTATACTCGTAGTAAGTAACATTATTCCTCTATATGAAAATAACAAACAGATATACATCAATTCACGCTTTTTCCCAAACGGGGTGGCTAGGCACAGTGGTGCCACGTTGGGCCAGTTAATCAATAGGTTTACTGTAAAAACTTACTTACATTAATTTTTAAATTACAGCAAAAGTAGCAGCATGTCAACCTTACCTTACTGCATCGCCACTTGATTAGCACAGTAGCAGCATGTCAACCTTACCCTACTGCATCGCCACTTGATTAGCACAGTAGCAGCATGTCAACCTTACCTTACTGCATCGCCACTTGATTAGCACAGTAGCAGCATGTCAACCTTACCCTACTGCATCGCCACTTGATTAGCACAGTAGCAGCATGTCAACCTTACCTTACTGCATCGCCACTTGATTAGCACAGTAGCAGCATGTCAACCTTACCTTACTGCATCGCCACTTGATTAGCACAGTAGCAGCATGTCAACCTTACCCTACTGCATCGCCACTTGATTAGCACAGTAGCAGCATGTCAACCTTACCTTACTGCATCGCCACTTGATTAGCACAGTAGCAGCATGTCAACCTTACCTTACTGCATCGCCACTTGATTAGCACAGTAGCAGCATGTCAACCTTACCTTACTGCATCGCCACTTGATTAGCACAGTAGCAGCATGTCAACCTTACCTTACTGCATCGCCACTTGATTAGCACAGTAGCAGCATGTCAACCTTACCTTACTGCATCGCCACTTGATTAGCACAGTAGCAGCATGTCAACCTTACCTTACTGCATCGCCACTTGATTAGCACAGTAGCAGCATGTCAACCTTACCTTACTGCATCGCCACTTGATTAGCACAGTAGCAGCATGTCAACCTTACCTTACTGCATCGCCACTTGATTAGCACAGTAGCAGCATGTCAACCTTACCTTACTGCATCGCCACTTGATTAGCACAGTAGCAGCATGTCAACCTTACCTTACTGCATCGCCACTTGATTAGCACAGTAGCAGCATGTCAACCTTACCTTACTGCATCGCCACTTGATTTCCAGTATCTCATTGAGTTCGTCGCTTATTAGTTTTTGGTCCCAGCTTCACAAACCTACAATTTATGTACCATACCTATCAAAACACCCCCTCCTCCTCCCCCCACCCCCTCCTCCTCCCACCCCCCCTCCAACGCACACACACACAATGTATTTATTAAATTATATATTTACAAGTATACAAAAACAAATTACAAAAACACAACCTACACACACATATGATGACATAAGTAAGGCACTCATGCTGTTTTTTTTTGGTTATTTATTTTTATCTTTATCTTCCTTTTCATTTCCTATGTTGTTTATATAATGAAATCCTTAATTGGCCTCATTTAAAGATCACACTATTTAACCTCTTGAACACCACCGGCGCCGGCGCCACTTTCCCGTTATAGGTTTTAAATTTTATAACCATGCCATAAGGTTCAGCATCGTGACCCATCCCAACTGCCCTCGGTTGTTGAGAGGTTAAGATGTGTTCATGTAAGCGCGGCTGTGAATTTTGTTGATATAATAAAATAAAAAATTAAATTATCCACCACTGCTGTTATTGAGATATGAAGGTTTCTTCAAGAAAATATGAAAAAAATAATTGTTTCCATGACAACGCCGATAGCCATTTCGGTAAGAAATGTATGTAGATGTGAAATAGTTGTTAAATATTTGGCGAATTCGAAAACTGAAATAATCAAAACTCACCGAAAGCGAACAAATAAATAGCAAATGATCGCTATAGATCATACGAGTACCTCTGTGGCGTTGCGGTTTAAGGCTCTGCCACCTAAGCGAGGGGTCCCGGGTTCGAAGCCCGGCCGGGGAGGAAAAACAATCCCCATTTCCTGGATGTTTATATTTATGTGACGTCAGTGTTTCTCTTTCCCACGAGACAGGGTATCCTTGCTGGAGCCAGAAGCAATGTATGTAAATGTTTATGTTTATAGTATAGAAGATGAAAGCCAACAGCATCGTGCGCCATCGCCGAATCGTTAAATTTGTTACACTTCCATTTGTTTTTGGTCGTATGTAAAAGAAATAACAAGAAAATATATATTAAAACATCACATTATAATCAAACCTAAAAGTCTAAAATTTGGTTCACTTGTTTCCTTGTAAGGCCACATTCAAAACCTTTCAAAACCACCACCACTTTTAAAACACTGACCCTATTTTAATATAATATAGCTAAGAACCATCGCAGCGAAATCTACTTCCAGTATAAAATACTGCTATTATAATCCGTTTTCCCGTTTGAGCGCACACACACACACAGACACGCAGGCATAGACATACATTTAAAACTTATTACACCCCTATTTTTCGTGGGGGGTTAATCAACGCAATCATAAGTTACGGCCGTTCATTTCACTTTGCTGAATTTGCTTCAACAAGGGAATCAAAATATATAGGTTACTATAAAAATCTTACCCCTCTCGCCTGAGTAAAACCGTCGCGGCTATTTTTTATATACTTTTAAAATTTCGCTCTATGATCTAATGTGTTTTACGCTTGCTTCTCACACAGGAGATGCAGGTTCGAATCCTGACCATAATCAATCTTAAGTTAATTATCGGAAGTTCGTGATTCGGATGACACATTATAAGCTAGAGAGGCTACTATCGCTACTTGGTAATAGTCGTAAAACCCCTACATCAACCTCGCTGAGCCATTGTGGTGGAGTATGGCTTGATATTACTCGTATCCGGGTAAAGGCCTGTGCCTCTCGGTGGGGACATTCTGATGGGCTACATTTATTAATGTAGATATTTACATATAACTTAGCAAATGTATTTGTTTGTCTCCTTTACATTAGACCACTGTGGGAGAAGCAGGGCGAAAGAACACAGATTGATATTAGATCTCTTTTAAAAATTGGTTATAATTACAAAATTATTAATAATATAATAAATAATAATAATCGTTTATTCTCAGCAAATTGTAATTATAAAAATAGTCACAAAGCTAACAATAATTTAGGCTAAACTAAAATAAAAATATGAAACCTTACTTTTGGTTCCCACTGTGATTCACAGATTGCGAAAAAATTGCTTTTCAGGCAGCTGGCAATATTCGTAAAAATTCCATTTTTAGATTCCCATAATCGAGTGCAAAAGGCGGCGATACGAGATCTGAGGATCGCGAAGAAGTCGGGGACTCTGGCCTCCGCGAACATGGTCGATGCGCTACAAAAACGAGGTTTTCTAAGCAATATGCGGAACGCGTCATTATATTGTATACGTAATGTGCTATACGATCGTTTTTTATAGCTTGTCCAAAGATGGCAGGTGTACAAATTTTGACAATAGTCCTTAAATAACGTTATTTTCACTTCATCGTTGCATTTAGAAAACCTGTGCGCGAGCATGTTGCACCGTACGGCCAGAGCCCTTCGCTCCCTCTCAATGTCCTCATCGTCAGTGAGATGTTCTGTCAAAATATGTCCTAGGCCGGTGCATATTGTAAAGAGCTTTAAATGCTCTTTACAATCTGCACCGGGGACCCATTTAAATATAACGAAGGTATCCTCTCCGGACCCCTTCCTGATCGAAACACAACCATTTCTGTCTTTTTGACATTATATTTTAGACCATGTGTTTCGGCATATCGAACACAGATGTCTAAAAGCTGTCTAAGACTACTAATGGAGGGGCTGAGAAGCACCATATCGTCTGCATAACTTAAGTTATTCATACCCGCTTGAGTGAGTTTGGGATAGTGCGCTATCCCAGCACTTTTTACCCGTAGAATGACGCTGGGATACTAGAGTATCCCAGAACGCACTTTGGCTTTTGCGTGACGACACATTGACGAAAACCGTTTATTTCTTTTATACCAATGCATTTGTACGTAAGAAATGAATGCTATCTCGATCCTACTGAATTAGGCTCAATGAAATTAAATACAACAATTGATTCAAACAATCTTAACGTTAAAAAAAATGATGCCGGTGTTTTGTTTTGCGATTTATAAATGGATATTGTGCACGATTTGCTGGTAAATGTTTATTTTCCTATACAATAATAACAGTATTTAGGAAAATACAGAAAGATTAACTTAAAAACTGTTTTTGTGCCATATTTTAGAAATTTCGTCACAATTTTCGAACAAAAGTTTGTTTAACAGGTAAGTCAGAAATGTTTTCTTTTTTTTTTTTGGTGAAAGTGTCGTGTTTTATACTCTTAAGAAGCCAATATGTTGAAGAACCATTCAACACCATTTTTCTGTAGAAACATTACAGAAATACGCTCGATTAAAGTTGTAGGAGACATTGTTTCCAAGGTCAAAATTCCAACGGTCATTTTGTCAAATATTAGCGAAAGTTTAATTCTTTTTAATTAAATATTTGTATCTACTTAATGTAAGTTTTTTTTTTCATGTGTACTATTAATACAGAAATCTTTTAAGTACATAAATCAAGGAGGTTCTCGATTTACTTTTTTAAATATGATTTTTTATATTGACCCAGTCCATTTTAGGCTTGAAGTCTATGTTTACTGCTGTGTGTCACTTAAGAGTCTTTAATACGATCAATGCTTATACCAATATAATGTTTTGTTTACGGGCTGTAACAAAAACAACACTTCAAGCAGTGTTATCATGAACCTAAGTCATAAATAATGATAAAGTAACTCGTACCGCGGGCGGCGGGTTGGCCGGTAGTGACTTGTTTTTTATGACTCACTCAAGTATTTTTTTGCGCGCGCATCTAAGCGTTTGACCGAATACATACGTTACCAATATGGCATCCGATTCTGGGGCTCCTCAGCTCCACAATCAGATCATTTATATACAAGTTGAAAAGCTCCGGAGAGGTCAAACCACCTTGACGTACGCCACAGTCTAACCTGTAGTCGCTAGACAGAGTGTCGCGCCACCTCACATTGTTCGTCTGGTTTTCGTACCAGTATTTCAACATATTCACCACATCCGCGTTAACCTTTGCTAAATTGAGTTTCTCCCAAAGTTAATTGTAATTTACAAGGTCGAAAGCTCGGTTCAGGTCTAGAAAGCATGCATATACTGAGGTTTCTCGTTCTGTATAATATCTGACCGTATGCTTATAGCTGAATATGGTAGAATCTGTCGAAAGACCGGGACGAAAACCAAACTGCGCATCATCATCAGCATAATTATTATTAACAGCGAGTTCTGTGTCGAGTTAGATTAATTAGCTGTCCAAACCCAAGACTGCCGATTTTATTTGAATAGTGTACTCGTAGTGGGTACAATTGTTCCTGTACATGAAAATAACAAACAAATATATTATGGCAATGTCTAAATCTTCAGAGGTATTTTGTTGTATAGAGAATGCATTGACCCTTGAAAAAATAGCTAACTTTCACGAGTCTAAACCAGAGTGAAACTAGTCTTTAATTATTTCTTAGGTTAACATTACAGCTATCGCAAATTTTGGAAAATGTTGAAATGTTCTTGAGTACATACATAAAATATATTATTGAAAATAAATTGACATGCACCGTTATTATGTCAATTGCTTTAAAAAGTTATCTTAGGGAGGCTGTGCGTTTAAAATTATAAATTGCTTGAATAGCTATTTTCTGTCATATAAAAATAGTTTGAATATCCGCTGCTTTCCCCCAAACACGATACCACAGGACATGCCACTATGAAAGTAACTAAAATACTCTAGCCTGGCTGTAGCCACATCCGTGTTTTATCTGATGTTCCGAACAGCATAAGCCGCGTAACTTAACTTAACATGTACCAGCTAATTTATCTGCAATTTGCTATAAGGCTTTATTCCAAGGAACTTAGTGTTATTTACTAATTCTAACGTGTTGCTGTCTAACACCAAAGGTCCAAACATGCCTGACATTTGGATGTGAGAATGTGATACAGTTGGTTTAACCAGCGAGCGTTTAACAATAAAATATTAATTGTTAAACAATTCAAGGTTAAAGAAAATACAAAAGTTACATATAAATCTACCCTAAGCGTATAAAGCCTATATACTTCTGAATTTTAAAAGATGTAATCGCCCTTACAACCTCATTTCCTTTCAGTTTTACATCTCCTATTGGCCAATAAGTTTGTGATCGTCTTGGTAAACCCATCTTATAGAAATAGAAATAAATTTATTCGGACTGTAAATCACACACAACATTACATACAAAAAGAAACAAAATAACATAAACAGGTGAAACATACAATTAAAGGCAATATTGACAGCAACATACAAAATAGAAGATAATAAAAACACGCACAACAAAAGTGTAACATAATTGTGTGTAAAATTTACATTTAATACGCAAAATTAAATTTTGCGGCCACATTGCAGACTCCGCATGTGTCACAGGGCCGAAAGGTCCTGCATTCTTCATGATTTATTAAAGCTCGATTAATAATAATCCTCATTTAAATTAAGGCAACGTTAATTGGCGATGCACTAAAATAATACTATGGACGGTGTGGCAACCGCGCGCACATGACACTCAGAGTAGCGGCTGACAGCGGTGCGACTATCTATATCGTGAAAAACTGACAACCTTGCGGGCCAGCTGACGCTGATTCTTTATTTCAACGATGCTTCGTCGGTGACAACCGATAATGTAAATTACCAACAGCGGCGTTGTTGACCATTTTAAAATAACTCATAACGTAATGCGCTTGTAGCGCACACGATATCGTTGAAGTTGAAACAGTGAGACTCTAACCTGACCAAAAAAGATTGTTGGCAGGCTCAAGATACGTTTAATAATCACAGGGTCGTGAGTTGAATATTGGTGATATAGTTGAAACGCTGGATAGGGACTCGCCGGGAATTTGTAGACTTCAGCTCCTCGGTAGACTCAATCCAACTGATCCACTTCTCCAGACGTCAACAAGTGATATTGCGGTTAGCGCCAGGAGGATATTACTCCTCGGCGTGGAACCCCATGGATTGGGGATAGTAGGGAAGTTTCGTATCAACTACTGCACTTTACAGCAACTAAACATTCAGCTCCATTACAGTACTAAAAGGAATAACAGTACTAAAGGGACTAGCCCATCGCCGCAACTAAAGGCGTGACTTAAAAATTATTGATGCAGAAGATACAACCTCGCGTTTCAGAGCTCAAACAATGTCTCCTCAAAAAAAACAATCAGCTGCCAGACGAGATTCCAGACCCGAATTTCCGAATTTCTATAGTTGTACTTTTTATCTGGCTAATCCGCCAGTAGCCAATATGGTCAAAGAGGTAGTACGTTACAAAGTTAAAAGTCTGAAAAGTATTGATAAAACAAACATTTTACGAAATAATTTACTATAGATAAGATTCCTCCAAGAATTATACTTCAAACTAACAACTTGTGTGTTTTATTTAAATTCACTGACGATGCGAATGGCCGAGTCGGCAGTGACCCTGCCTACGAAGCTAAGGGTCCCGGGTTCGAGTCCCGGTGGGGGCAAATATTTGTTTGATGAGAACGGATGGTTGTACCCTAGTCGTGGTTGTTTATCTGTCTAAGTATAATATTTATCTATATAAGTATGTGTATCGTTGTCTAGTACCCAAGATACAGGGAATCCTAGTTTGGGGCAAGATCAATGTGTGTAAATAGTCTCCAAAGTATTATTATTATTATTTATCTTTTGCTGCAGAAATACATATATCACAAAACTATATCTTGTTTAGCTTAACTATACATGCATTTATGGCTATTTAAACTTTTATCTACGCATATCATAAATGCTCTAAAATCGACCCAGAAACCATAGGGTAATGACCTGCATTATGATGATACATCGATGCGGATATGGCAATTTACAGATAAACAAATTTTACTTTAACGCATCGATTAAGCGTTAAAGTAAAATTTGCAAGTCTGTGATACATTCATATTGTTTACATCAAAGTCGAATTTTGGCAGCTGTCTGTTGTCATTTCTTTGTAATTTTTTTCTGGAAAGAGGTTTTGGAAAGAGATGACATCCTCCTTACGAAGTAGAATTGTGAATTTACCTAGTTCAAGTTCAAGTTCAAAGATTTTTATACATTATAGCACAAAAATTGAGACTTAATGAACGTCATCCCATAATCAAGAAAGCATAATATAACATTAAGTAAGTGCCTAATTATTACATAGAACATAATATATAGGGTGCAATGAACTGTTTTAATGCCAGATGTCGGTGTCTTGTAAAAAAACATTAATTTTGTAGTAGGCCTTAGTGCACAAAGCGTGCTTTATTCATTTTTTGAATCGAGCTTCAGTCAAGTCTTGCGGAATTTTATTGTAGACTTATTACATGATTTGAATAAGTGTGTATTAGAATTAGAAAGTACTAAGTTGATGTATGAAACTGACACACAAAACTTACATTTGAAAATCCAAAGCTTAGAGGATTCATTGAGATCACTAAGCAGTGCATATTTGAACTCTAAGAAAGTTATAAATGAATACTCATTGGCTATGGATGATTTAATTCAAGAAATGAACCATAATTGTGAGCGGTTTGAGTCGCTGACCAACAACCATACTTGTCGCTGTGAGCAGAAAGGTGGTTGTTTGACAGCGGGCAACTCTCCGGGCTTTTGTGACAGTTTACCAACACAAAGTGTTACTGATAATAGTTCTGCCAAGTCTGATATGACCACAACACCTGATATTATAATGTACTGTGATGAGATTGGAAGTGGCATGGGCTCAGCACTCCACTCATACTCTAAGGGACATAGTGTTATTAGTAATTGCTCACCTTTTAGCACTGTAGATAATATTATAAATCAAATTTTGAATGACAGCACTATCACAGCCAGTGCCACACTGATAATTTTCATGGGCAATAGGGGAGATGTGAACAAAAATAATTTAATAAAATTTTATGAAACATTGAATGGTCTTAGTGTGAAAAAAATTATATTGTTCACATTTCCCTACTGCAACCAATTGACACAAAATGAAAATGTATATAGACATAATATGAATATAACTATGTACAATTTATGTACATATAATAATAAGTTTGATATTATTGACACTAACAATTATGTTAGTAATTATTTTACTATGACTAAAGGTACATTTTACCTTTCAAATTATTGTAAACGACAAATAGCTATGTCACTATTATATTTATATGACATTACAGCCAAAAATTTGGCTTCTAACTCTGCTTTTACTGAGCAGCCTAATATGAATCTGGTATCAGACCAGAATAACAGGATGCATTTAAATTAGTTCATAAGACAACTGAGGACCCAGGCTCTGGCAACATATGTTCTAGTATATTAGAAAACCCTAAGAATAAGGGAAGCTCACATGCTAAGTATATAAGCCTGGTTCATCAGAATATTCAATGTATTAGAGGCAAAGATCTACAAATAGAGTTATTTTTAAATTGTAATAAAATTGACATTTTGTGCATTACAGAGCACTGGTTAACTATTAGTGAAATTATGTTTAGCTTTAAAGATCACCAGGTTGGTAGTTCGTTCACCAGACTTAATTCAATACATGGTGGGGCATTAATCATACTAAACAATCATATGAAATTCAAGGAACGTAAGGACATTGTTTCCTTATCTGTTAAACGAACTATAGAACTTGCAGCTGTGGAATTAGAACAGTTCATCGTTATATGTGTCTATAGGCCACCCTTGAGCGACTTTGAAATGTTCGAGAAAATAATGGAATCCGTCCTAACTATTTCATCACACAGTACGAAACGATTAATTATATGTGGTGACTTTAATGTTAATCTGTTAGAAAGAACTACTCTCAGCGTTAGATTGATAAATCTTTTCTCATCATTTAGGCTTAGCCATTTATTTATGGAGCCAACAAGAGTGACTGCTACTAGTGCTACATGCATTGACAACATTTTTACTGATGTTATTCCAATCAGTAAAAGTGTTATCAGTGAATTGGATTCAGATCATTTAGGTCAATTATTTCAATTTGATTCTATTAGAGAACCTGTCATTAAAAAGAAAATTTCGTTTGTGCCAATAACTGCTGACCGGTTAGAAAGAATGAGATACTCTTTAGCCCAGGAACTACCGTTTTTGGCTGCTGAACAGTCTCCTAATATAATGTATAACTTATTCTTTGAAACCTTTATGAAACAGTACAGCGCGATATTCACTTCAAAATCGGTTGTGGTTAGTGGTTCAAACGACTTTAGTACGTGGGCTACTGCAGAGTTGCATAAACGCAGGCAAGCATTGTATGCATTGTATGAGGAACGACGGTTCAACATGAGTGACGAATTTAAAGAACAAGTCAAACAGTTCTCCAAACAATTTAAATTAGACTGTCATACAGCTAAACGTAATTTTCTGAGTAGTAAAATTAAGAATAGTTCCGATGTTATAAAAACGACTTGGAAAATAATTAATGAGGAGGCCGGTCGTAGTAAAAAAGCGAGTCACGATTACGAACTAAAAATCAATGGACAGCTTACGAGTTCTAGCTTCGAAGTTGCAACTTAATTTGAATCGTTTTTTACTAATGCACCGGCTTCCACGACTAAGTATTTAAATTCGTCACCTTTGTCTGCTGTTGCAATATTAAAAGATAATGTCTCAGAGTGTGCTTCATACTTGAATTTTAAGCACGTCACAAGTTCAGATGTCGTAAAGGCATTTAAATTGATAAATGTTAAGAAAACGAATGATCTTTGGGGACTCTCTGTTCACGTCGTTAAATCCCTGATCGAATTAATTGCACCTGACCTAGCGGTCATTTTCAACAATTGTATAGACTGCGGTGAATTTCCTGATTTAATGAAACAAATTAAGATAATTCCCCTCTTCAAAGCAGGTAGTACTCAAGACCCCACCAATTTCAGACCTATATCAAGACTACCAACTTTTAGTAAAATTTTTGAGAAATTAGTCTTATCACAGCTATTACATCATTTTGAATCAAATAAGCTAATGCATAACAAACAGTTTGGATTCACTCGCGGTCGTTCAACAACAGATGCCGGAATTCAGTTCATTGAAAGTATTTTTGATGCCTGGGAAGAGTCACAAGATGCCCTAGGCATTTTTTGTGACTTATCTAAGGCTTTTGATTGCGTTTGTCATAAAACATTGATCAGGAATTGGGACCCTTCCTATTCCTCATCTATATAAACGACTTACCCTATCTAGGAAGAGACTGTCATGATATGGTACTGTTTGCTGATGACACCTCACTTATTTTTAAAACAAAGCGAAACCAACGCTAATGATGATCACGTGAACAATACCATATCAAGAGTGGTAAATTGGTTTAATGTTAATAATTTGCTATTAAATGAGAAAAAGACTAAATGTGTTAAGTTTCTTACTACTAACGTTAAAAATAATCAGACATGTATAACAATTAAAAATGAGGAATTGGAATTGGTAACCAGCACAGTGTTTCTAGGTATAACGTTGGATTCCAAACTCCAATGGGGTCCACATATTGATAAGCTATCGAACAGACTGAGCTCTGCAGCTTTTGCATGCAGGAAAATCCGTCACTTGACAGATTTAAAAACAGCCAGATTAGTTTATTTTAGTTATTTTCATAGTATTATGTCCTACGGTATTCTGCTCTGGGGCAGTGCTGCTGACATAAATACTATTTTTGTGCTGCAGAAGCGGGCTGTTCGTGCGATTTATAAAATGAATAATAGAGATTCTCTTAGAAATAAGTTTAAAGAAGTAAATATATTGACAGTCCATAGTCAATATATTTACGAGAATATGATGTATGTCCATAAAAACATTGTTAACTTTCGAAGAAACTGTGATATACATAACTTTAATACTAGAAATAAGGACAAACTTGCAGTGCCCACTACTCGGCTCCATAAAATAAAAAACTCGTTCAAGGGTAATTGTGTAAAATTTTACAATAAACTCCCAAGCACTTTGACAGATCTATCAATTAATAAGTTCAAGAAATACATCAAGCAAAGGCTTATTTCTAAAGCTTACTACAGTATTAAAGAGTACATAGACGATAAAAATGCTTGGGACTGAATTGTTCTAATTAATTGTAAGCATCCTCACTGCCAGAGTTTCTTTTACTGGACACTTGGAGGCCTTTCACACCTCCAAAGATTAATTTAATTATACAACTCTTGACTGTGGGGACCATTTACATCTCCTATCATCATTGTATTATTCACTAAAGAGACTATACATCTCTGTTATTTATATTTTAATTATTTTATTATGACATTTGAGACTCTTTACATCTCTCAGAAACAATAATTAAGTACTTTTTTTTCTGATAATATGATACAAATAATAATACCAAATGTTCTGTAAAAAATGAAATGAAATGACATGTGAAAGTGCCCTTGTGGCCTATTTACAGAATAAACGTTTTGAGTTTTTTGAGTTTTTTTGAGTAGAAGAAGAATTGTATACAGTGTCCCATAAAAGAACTGCTCAATTTTGTGAGTCTGAACATTGAAAAAGTAAGTTTATGTTTATTTCTAGTTTGCACATCGTGGCGGCTATCAATGGTTTTAAAGCTACTGATATTTTTCCTCACATACATTATGTTCATAGATATATTGACTTGCAACTGTTAGGATGTTGGTTTCTTTGAAGAAATGTCTCCGAGATTCTCTAATTACATAGCTTATAAATTAATCGGATCGCTCTCTTCTGCAAAATGAAGACCTACGGCATCTGAACCCATTTCAGAGCACTTATGCTATGTTTGTAGATAAATTAGCGTATGCAATTGCATATAATTAGGCCTTAAAACACTTGTGTGATCGTATTATGCTACTCGCTGGCGTTCGTCGCATAAAAGCACACTCGTGTGTTAAAGCCCCTCATTATATGACAGTCACATAAACTACTATTATCGAACGCGTCGCTAACAGCGCTGTTGTAATAGTGAGCACCCCTAATTATAAGACAGTGCACATACATTTAAGGAAAATCACATGGTACATAAATAATGTGAACATCAAGAAAATGGATTATATGTAAAATGAAAAATGGACTATTACTAGGTTCGGAAAGTTGGGGATCTTAATGAGTTTTAAAAACAGGCTCCCAACACAACTCAGTCAGTAAGCGTGTCTTCGCCACTTTTCGCTCACTAAGAAGACTCCAGAACTTCTTACCACGTCAAATAAAATTACCTTTGCGCAATCCCTTCTTCTTCCGCTGATTGACTATGCTGATGATTGTTGGGCTAGCTCTAACGAAGAGCAACTGAACAAATTCGAGCGACATCAAAATCTCGGGATTCGGTTCAGCTTCGGACTGCGAAAGTTCGACCATGACTCACAGTATCGCAGGGAGTTAAAATGGCTGCCTATCCGTTTCGTCAGGATACTCATATCCTCACTGTACAGGATGTTAACTAACCCCCGATATCCCAGCTTTGTGTGCATGAACGCTTCGACTTCCCTCCTTCGACTAGACCTCGTAGAACCCACACGGCCTCCATGCTCTCTACTCCGAACATGGGATCAATGAGGGAAATATATCTGTGGAACGCGCTTCCCTGCGCCATCAGGGGCAATCCACCTTTAAGAATCGTCTAAAGGAGCATTATTTCTCTTACGTAAACTTAGGGATTTCAAATGTAGTTTTGTTTATGTATAATACGTATTTTATACACGGTATTAATGTTCTTCTACATGTAGTATATTTGCTAGTTTAGTAAAAAATACTTATTTGAATTATTTACTTGTATTTCTGCACAAAGGTCTACCTATACTGTCCACTTCTATTAAATTTATCAGTTTCATATTGGGTTAGCTGGAAGAAATCTCTTGTTAGAGATAAGCTTGCCTTTGCAAATGTCTTTTCTAAACGCTTGTAATATAAATTGTCATGTGCAATAAAATAAACGATATACGATACGAACTCAATAGATGTTCCTTAGAAAAGGAATCAATCAATCAATCAATCAAATGTCTTTATTACTGTAGATATTTACATATACTTAGCAATCGTTTACCTAAGAAATAGTTACAGACTAGTTTCGCCCCGGTTTAGATTCGCGAAGGTTAGCAATTCGTTCAAGGGTCAGTGCATTGCCTACTACAATAAGATACCTCTGGAGATCTTGACATTGCCATTTGAACAATTTAAAAAGCACGTTAAAGCGACTTTGTCCAAAAAGGGATATTACAATGTACAAGATTACTTAAATGACGGGACTGTACGGTGATAATCTAAATCTACACAGACCTTGCTGTTAATAATTTTGTAATTATTTATTCCTGCTTATTAATTATAATGATTAATTTCTTTGTATTAGTTAAACACAGTCAATTTTTAAAATAGATCTAAAAATCGATCTGTGGGAGTTTATTCCATCCATTCCATTCCATCTCTCCCACAGTGGTCCAATGTAGAGTGAGAAGAGGCAAAAATGACATTTGATAAGTAAATGTATATATCTATAGTAATAAAGACATTTGAACTTGAACTTTGAACCCCATGTATTGTTTATTGCAGTACTTACTTTGCGTTAATACCTTAATAATTAATAATATTAATAGTTAATACGTTACCTAGAATCATGAAATTTGGCACGAAATAAGGTTGCTTGTTAACGTTCGGTCCCTTACTGAAGAAATAATGAAATTTAGCATACATATAGTTTTTATATGGACACATATTCAATTCTCTATTGAAAGAATAACACGTTGAAAATCCCTTACCTCCCTTTACCTAATCGTGGATTTTTCTTTAATGAGGAAGCAGTCAAAGAACAAAATGTACTTCATAAAATGATCTATAAAACAATAATTGGTTTGATATGATATTGGAGTATGTGGGAAATCCATTCAATGATATTCAAAGCCTTCTATGGGTATCGCCGAAAAACTTTTAAAAAATCTACTACACATTTAAGTGACAACCTGTAATGTCTTATTTTTACATTTCTAATTAGAGTTCTGTTCATAAACCGCTGATCGCCATTCAGATAAGCTTATACAAACTTCCCATACAAACTTTAAAGGTCTTGACTCCCTGTTCGATTTGAGTAAATACAGTCGTATTTTTAGTGGGTCCCTAAGTCATAAAAGGAAGCTACCTAACGAATTGCTTTAGCTGTTTGGCCCCTAAGTGATGACGCAGTCAGTTAGGACTTGTTGATTTATAGTATACATGATTATAACCATAAGTCATTCTTGGTAACAGGCGACGTAATACAGAAACAGTGGCTGTAGCAGTAACTTACAATTATTGTCATAAATAATGTTCTTTTATCCTTTGTTAACGAAAAGAAGCTTTGAAGTATTTTCGTTAACATAGCGATAACATAGCTATAAAACTTGCTTACATTAGTTCTAACCAGTTAGATAAGTAAGTATAGGTATATCAGAAACCGGTTTTTAAAATACCTAGGCAGATCAGGCGCCCAATTCCACGGCCACGATGACATAATCATACCCATCAATCAGCTTGAAACGCCGAACGTTGACCGAATTGGCAGAAACACTCCGCAGCCCTTCAAAGCATTAAGTTTAATCCGGGGATCATGAGCGGTTCCCGTTGGAATGATGGATCACTATCACGGAAGCGCCGCAGAATGGTAATGCACGTAACGTCGTAGTGTGTGGACTGTCATGAACATTATGTAAGTATGTATGAAATAAGAGCCAAGTTCTATCAATAAACAAAATTGTAGTGAACTGTCTAGCCCATTCTGCGGGGCTTTCAGCACTGGAACATAATCCGCCAGACCCGGAGCGGGGCAGGGGTGTGCATTCATGTACAGTTCGCGCCAAGTTTATTTGGCTTTGGCTCTGACCCCACCTTACCCTATGCGAGAAAGAGAGGTCACACCTCGCTCAGAGCCAAATAAACTTGCCGCTGCCTGCACCAATCTGTTCGCGTACAAACGCGATGATAACAAGGACGGACTAGTCCCTTGTGACGACAAATGGAATATTGATAGCTAAACGTGGGCGCATCTGTGCATCTGCCGATCCATATGAGAAACGGCGTGTCGCTATGTTAGTTTTTTATGTAAGAAAATAAAGAAAGACTTTCTTTTCCTATCGATTTCCGCAAAATATAAAACTGATGCCGTGATTGCCGCATCCACGGCTTCCGATGGCTCACAGTTAAATCGACTATCGATAACTGTAAATATAAAGGGGTTGTTTTCAGTCCGTATACCACACGAGCTGATAGCCGCTCAATATGTGGGGACCCGGACATAGCAGGGAGGTCTGACTCCTGGGCATGGGTAATTCCATTTTTTTCCCCTCCATCAATAAAATACACGGCTTTGGTGAATCGTCTCTACGATACGCTAAATTTTTATGATAACATATTTAAAGCGCAGAACAAGTTTAATAGGGCAGTGAGCAAACTTGCCCCAACGGATAGCCCAATTATAAACAGCCCCATTATGAAAAGCTTAAACTTTGTCCTGTTTATTTACATATGAAACATGTGAATTTATAAAAAGGGTAATAAAAAAGCAAACGTCATACAAATAAAGTCTTTGCAGAGCAACACAGGACTACCTGCATCGGCAACATGTCGGCCCGAACATTGAATAAGCTTCGGCAGAATTTTATTGACACCGATAATTTATGTAAGTATAAAAACAAATTAAAACATCTGCTAGTTAATGAAACTTTTAACTCCGTCACCGTATATTTGACATACACATATTTTCCATTATTGAATGGAAATAAAATTGTATTGTAATTTGGATTGTATTGCATTATTTAGGTGCAATTTTTCATGTCACTATGTGGCTAGATGTGCAGTGCCGATAATTCTTATGAAAACATGTCTATTTGTATTTGTATTTGCAAAGACATGATTGAGTCCGCGAAATAGTCAACCTCTAAAACGAATTTCGGACGCATCATAAAAAACATAAACGAACATTTACATACAGGCACATACATTGCTTCTGGCCCCACACTAGGATACCCTGTGTCGTGGGAACCAGAAACAGCGACGTCACACACATATAAACATCCAAGACCCGTTTTTTTTTTCTTAATCACCAGCCGGGGATCGAACCCGGGACCTCTCGCATGGTAAGCAGAGCCACACAAGCAGCGCCAGGTCGTCAACATCAGCTTTGTTCCGTAAAACTGAATCCATTAACACGCTCGCACTGAACGATACTCGATCAAATAACTCGATACACGAGTCGCTAGCCCACGTGGGGTGATAAGTGAATATGTGACGTCATACTCCACATTCGAAGTAACGGCGGCCTCGATAGTGATGCCGCTGAGTATCGGTGCACATCAGTGTTGGGCAGACACGGGCGATTCTGTTGTCCATGTCACTTTTTATTTCAAAACTCAAGATCTTTAATTTTGCGTCATTGAATCAGACATTTGACTTGTATTTAATGTTCACTGAATTATAATTACGACGTTTAATTTTGTTTATAATTGTTGATCTACACACGTATGATAATCCCTCTTTACTGCGTCCAAAAACAGCACGTTACGATCATAATGTTAAACTATTTTGTAAAAACTCATTTCTTATCTGAATATTGAACATTATGACCATAATGTGTAAATTTTCTACATATTATGACATTCAAATTTCGCACGCCGACGCCCGCCTGCGTGTTGCCCCTACTTTGTCGGTCAAACATGCGGTTCCTGAACACATCAAAGAGAGCTTATGATATGTGTGTAGATAAACTAGTGTATTACTCGTTTCATAAACCCACTCTCGAGTTTTAATGCCCTCCATTATGTATCAGTCACATAAGCTACTATTTTGGACTAATCTTTCATCGAACGTATCGTTCCGTTTATTTATGTATTTATGGTAATCAACAGCGTTAGTAATAATAGATAAAAGATCCTTTTATAGATATACTACTTACAAGTGCAATGAAGTATTCGTTGCAGGTAATTTATAATGTTTAAGCTTCCAGTCTATTAATATGTGTGTATATTTGTTTAAACAGGTATTTAGTAACAAGGTATATAATAATAAATTAATAAATCATAATAATATATTATAAATATATATACTTATTTATGCTTGTTAGCCGAAAAACGAGTGATAAGTCACAAACGCGGGACCGCCTCTCCTGCCGCAGCGGGTATTATTTTGACTAACAATTATTTATAATAATATGAATTAAGCTGAAGGTAGGTAAGTGCTATAGGGGGCGAGCGCACTCCCCCCCCCCCCTGCGTTTAGGTTAGAACGTACATGATCAATCAACCAGCGGCGGAGCCACCTTGCGACTGAAAGTAATGAAAAGCCAAATTTGGCTAGAGTAGGTTATTGTGGCTTTACAGGTTAGATTAGAACTAGAAGAAGCAAAACCGGAGCGGAGCGTATGCAAATAAAAACAAATTTTAATTATAAGAATGTAGCTGAAATACGAATTTAGTGAGAAATTGAAGTTATCGGCATTTGAGTATTTAATCCTTTTTATGTCGTTATATACACACGTATCATAAACCCTCTTTACTGCGTTCAAAAACCGCACGTTACAACCAGCATAATGTTATACTTGGTAAAAACTCATTTTTTATCTGAATATTGAAACATTATGACCATAATGTATCAACGTTGTGTTCAAATTTCGAACGCCAAAGCCCCCCTGCGTGGCGCCGCCCCTAGTTTGTCTGTGAAGTTGATACTACTGAACAAGCTTAACAAGTGCAGAGCAATAATCAATGCCACCATGCCGGTCGAACATGCGGTTCCTGAACACATCAAAGAGAGCTTATGATATGTGTGTAGATAAACTAGTGTATGGAATGGAGCCTACGGCTCGTTTTATAAACCCACTCTCGAGTTTTAATCCCCTCCATTATGTAGCAGTCACATAAACTATTATTCTCTTCGGTGCGAAATGATTGTTATACCTATTTATGTTTATGCTCAATTATAATTTAAGTCTTTATACTGCTTATTTTCCTCTGTATTATTTCAATGCGATTGTTATACGTTAGAGAGAATCCTCAGGTATTGTCAATAGTCAATAGTCAATAGTCAAAGTACTTTATTACTGTAGATATTTACGTATACTTAGCAAACGTCATTTTTTTGCCTCTTCTCTACATTGGACCACTGTGGGAGAAGAAGGGCGTAGAAACTCCCAAAGATTTATTTTTAGATCTCTTTTAAAAATAGGTTGTGCTTAACTAATACAAATATGAAAAATTTAATTGTTATGATTAATAAGCAGGTATAAATAATTTCAAAATTATTAACAGCAAGGTCTGTGTTGAGCCAGATTAACCCCATACAGTCCTGTCATTTAAGTAATCTTGAACATTGTAATATCCCATTTTCGACAAAGTCGCTTTAACATGCTTTTTAAATTGCTCAAATGGCAATTTCAAAATCTCCAGAGGTATCTTATTGTAGTAGAGAATGCACTGACCCTTGAAAGAATTGCTAACCTTCGCGAGTCTAAAACGGGGCGCATATAGTCTGTGATTATTTCTTAGGTTAACATTACAGCTGTCGCTACGTTTGGAAAATGTTGTAAGGTACATACATTATATTTTCGAAAATAAATTGACTAGCTACTGTCAGTATGTCAATTTCTTTAAAAAGCTCTCTTAAGGAGTCTGTTCATTTTAAATTATAAATTGCTCGAATAGCTCTTTTCTGTAAAATAAAAATAGTTTGAATATCCGCTACTTTCCCCCACAACAAGATACCATAGGACATCACACTATGAAAGTAACTAAAATATACTAGCCTAGATGTAGCCACATCCGTGCTTTGTCTGATGTTCCTAACAGCGTAAGCCGCAGAAATTAATTTACCAGCCAATTTATTTATGTGGGGTCCCCACTGCAATTTGCTATCAATGGTTATTCCAAGAAACTTCGTATCATTTACCAATTCTAACGTGCTGTTGTCTAACACCAAACTGGTCTCAACTTGCCTGACATTTGGAAGTGAGAATTTGATACACTTGGTTTTACCAGCGTTTAACAATAAATTATTAACTGTGAACTAATTCAAGGTTAAAGACAATACACCATTAACATCATCAAAATCTCCTTTTTGTCTTTCAATTTTGAAGACCATTGAAGTATCATCAGCAAACAACACTATGTCAGTTAATTTCTCCACCATGAAAGGCAGATCATTAATATATACCAGGAATAAGAAAGGGCCTAATATGGAACCTTGTGGAACGCCAATTTTAACACCCGATCCATCAGATTTTATGCCGTTAACTTCTGCCTTTTGAATTCTATTGCTTAGGTATGATCTTAGTAGATCCAACGCTTTATTTCTAACTCCGTAATGATTTAATTTAATTAATAGCGTATTATGATCAACACAATCAAACGCCTTCGACAGGTCGCAAAAAACTCCGATAGAATCCTGTGCGGCCTCCCATGCAGAATAAATATGAGATACAAGGGTAATACCTGCATCCGTAGTCGATTTACCCCTAGTGAAACCATATTGTTTAGCGTGGAGTTGTTTTGTACGGTTGAAGTGTGAGAGCATTTGATTGAGTATAATCTTTTCAAATATTTTACTTAGTGTTGGAAGAACAGATATTGGTCTGAAATTTGAAGGATCGCCCTTATCTCCCGATTTGAACAGCGGTATAAGTTTACTGTGTTTCATGAGGTCTGGAAAAGCCCCATCGTCAACACATTTATTGAATATATAAGCTAAGTGTGGGGCTATAACTAGAATTACTGAACCAATGACTTTGACTGATATACCCCACAGGTCTTCCGTATTTTTTAAGTTCAGTAATTTAAACGTTTTTACAATGTCCTGGGGATATACATGATGAAATTTTAAATATACATTACTGACGCTAGTGTTAATTTTTAATAAAGTCTCTGCTTCAAATGGAGATGAATTTAGACGGTCCGTTGTGAGTACGGGTACATTGGTGAAGAATGTTTCAAAAGCTCGAGTAACATCAGCGTTGGATTTAACAACATCATCACCTATCTTTAGGCAGAAATCACTGTCCCTTGGTATAACTTTGCCAGTTTCGCGGTTTATTATTTGCCAAACTGTTTTCATTCTATTATTTGAATTTTGAATTTTTCTATTAATGTGTAAAGTTTTTGCAGTTCTAAAAACCAACTTGAAGGTTTTGGAATATTTTTTAACATAGTCATGAAATTTTCGATCAAAGTTATAGGTTTTTTGATCATAAAGGTCATACAAGATAACTCTACTTTTACGAATTCCAAACGTTGCCCAGTCATTAAATTTAGATTTACCGTTGTAGTCACTGACTTTCTTTAATTTGAAAACTTTATTGAATTCTGTCAGAATAATGTTGAAGAAGTCTGAGTAGATTTTGTTTGGGTTCTGTTCATTAAAAGCCGGTACTGGCAAATTTATATCTAAGTTTTTCGTATATGTCTCTAGTCTATGGGATGTAATAGGCCTATAAAATGATGGACCAGTCTTATCCTTAATAGTTATTGGGAATGAAACTGTTTGACCACTGTGATCGGAGGGTAAGCAGTTAATTACACTTTTACTTGTGAATGCACAGTCACAAAAAACTTTATATAAGCAAGTTTGGCTGGTAAGTGTAATTCTAGTCGGCTCTAGAAACACATGACATAAATTAAATGATTTGAACAGAGTTATTAATCGTCGCTTCAGTGTTGTATCTACAAGCAGATCTACATTAAGATCGCCACAAATAATTAACTTTTTTCTGTTATTACAAAGTTTAATGAGGGCTTCCTCCATAATTTTCTCAAATATTTCGAAATTACCATGGCCTTTTTCATCCCTCGGTGGCCTGTAGACACAAACAATAATATGGCTATCTAACTCAACACAGGATACCTCTATTTGTCTTTCAACAGTAAGTGCAAGAATATCTTTCCGTTGTTTCACCTTAATATTATTTTTCACTAAGATTAAAGAACCACCTCTATCAGCAGTCTTTCTATTGTAACAACTGACAATTTTGTAATTATTGTTCAGTAACACAAATAATGTCGATGTCAGAATTTTTTAGAAATAATTCTAATACAAGTTCTTTGTACGCATTCGAACGTTGTCAAGCACACAAGCCTTCTACTGCAGCTGGCGCAAGAGTCTGGATCGCTGAAGTTGAAGTATAATGCACAGAACATGTAGATATTATTCTCTGACTATGATGAGGTGGACTCTGCTAAAGACAGCCAGGACCTTCAACCCAAAGATAAAAATGAAGAAGGAATGGAAACGGAATCATCATAGAAAATATATTTGTTGTTTACGTACCTAAACTGTGTAGTTATTTTTTTCTAAACATTTATGTATACGCACATGCATTGCCTCTGGCCCCACACTAGGATACCCTGTGTCATGAAAACCTGAAACAGCGAAGTTACACATATAAAATATAAACATCCAAGATCTGGTGTTTTTTTTTACATATATAAACTCAAACTCACTCAATATACATAATATATAAACATCCAAGATCTGGTGATTTTTTTCCTCCCCAGCCTTATTATTTTTGTTCAAATATACGCATTATTTAAATAAAAATGTAAGTACTGGCTGACTACCAGCAAGATCGTCCTAGCGTGGCGGCCGCCGTGGGCTGCAACCGGGATGCATTTAAATAGCTCATTTGAATATCGGAAAGCGATCGCCGCCCGCCCCTCAAGCCCGCCCATGGGCACAGATAATGCCGGTCTGTACGGACGGGCCTTAATTGCCGACGGCTAACTAGGCGGATTGTTTTCGTCTGATTGGTTTCATTGTAGATGCATTTTTTGCAGTCTGCTGGCGGCGTCATTTTCAATGGAAGACTATTTTTTGTTTCTAGTTTGCATTCGGAAATGATGTGAGGTTTATCAGGATATCCAACGCGATTTACGCTTAGACTTTACTTTGAGTTTATAACACTGAAAGGGACAAGCTACTGAAAATAGTTTCGTAGCACTTGAATCTCATCAGGATCAGTTATTGAAACAGTAGTTGCTGTAACTTTAACAAAGGCAAGGTTTCTACGTAACCAACACAGAATATGCCACCCGGCTAACACCCACGTGACCCATGTCAGGCGGGTCAACCATTGTAAGGGTCAACTGTACTGTAAACACTTTAATTAAAATTTGTGAAACGATGGTATTGGTGATATTGTCTTTTCGTTGAATTGGGCAAATATTGATTTTCCTCCTAAAATATCACCCCTAGATGACATTGGAAGAACCTTTCTTGACGGGATCGCTAGATAAAGCATAACTTGTAGTGTATCATAGTATATTTCTTTAAAAACAAATTAAATTGAACTTCTTTGATATTGGTGAATTGATCTCTTCGTCTTATTATAATTTATTTTCATTCCACTGACTTCACAATTTGTTGTGCAAAAGAAAGCGAAGTCAAACTTTTCATGTATATTATTTACTGAATCAAAGCGTATAATTACCGAACCGAAATTCACATCGGTGTTGTGAACAATCGTCATGATGTTACTGCGATATTACTACCTGACCAAAGCCTAAGTGCTACAGGAGAAGAAAAAGCTGTCAGTCAGCGAAGCGGAGTGTCAGGAGACACATAAATAAGCGGAGTCTTGAGGCTTCGATGTCTTGGGTTACAAGAGCTGCAGCTGGCTGCGCTTTTATTTGGTGTCATTAAGAGCTGAATTTCTTATCGAAAATCTCGTCTGGAAAGTCTCAAGTCACCACACGAACCGCAGCACGACAAGCAGTCTCTCCTTTCCGCGTCTCAGGACCGTCGCTTTTAGGGGCAGCTTTAGTTATCTGGCTACGAGATGCTGGACTTATCTCCCACCACCGGGTCACAAAATTGATTATAGCCAGCTTTAAATTCTAAGACAGCGATTATTTATTAGCATTTCAAAGGATAGATGTCTGAAGCTGTTTCCACTGATTTCCTTCTACGCTTTCTCTCGAAACCATCTGTACCTACAAATGTTATATGATTATTATTATTTATAATTTTATGTATCTCAATTATTTATAGGCCTACATACAGATAGTTACTATCATCCAATTAAAGATGCAAAGTTGTAATTCGGTCTGAGATGTACACCAGATACTCTTTCTTAGAGCTGTTTCACAAGCCGATTCTTGGTCGCGAATCCCACACATGACCGTCGCAGTTCGGAGGAAGCGTGACCTTTCCAAAAGAAGGTATATCCGACACCGTGTTTCCACCATATCCCCTTCAACAGCAAGATGTGCTTCGCTGATAGCAGCCACATTCAAAATATTATATAGTGAGAAAGTTCACGAGTTACAATGGCGGTCTTCCATTCAGGACAGGTGTTATCTTTGCGGTCAAGGAAGGTTCTTACGTTCTTACATTCCATGCGCCAAATGTCATTTCCAGTTTTTCTGGTGTTCTAATAGTATTTTTTTTGTTGCTTCGACCACGAATTAGAAAATGCGGAGGCAGCCGCGGTTACTGATATCCCTATAGGTTGGAGCAAGCAATTTTTAGTTTTAATTTATATTTTATTACGTATTATCTAGAATTCAGTAGTACCAGTAAGACTAACGATTTGATGTTGAGTGTTCATGGTTTAAAAGGCAAGTTGGATCTACCTATTTATTTGGTAGGAATTAATCTGTCCATCTGTATACATGAAATATGGACGTAATGTTTGAATTGTTTTTGTAGGTAATGATTCGTTGAATTATTATTAGATAGGTACCTATCATATTCTGTGATTCCATTTGGAGAAGGGTAATGCGATGTTTTAATTTGGTATAATAGGAAAGTACTTTAATTTAATACCTACATATGTGAAATATTTCCGTTAGTAGGTAGATATATAAATTTAAATATTAAACATCTTTTCTAGCCCCCTCCAAGGCTGAGCAAGGAAGGCAGTGTAGTCCCTCAATAGGGCTGCTCTGTTGCTCCAGGTACTGCCGAACCCTTTTTGTCACACCCAGTGCAGAGCGAAAGCGACCACAGCATTCTGGGATCACCCCCGGAGCCGCCGCCCACGTGCAAGCCTCAGACAAAGCCCGGTTTGCATCAATCCGAACCTCTCTGCTTTAGCCCATCGCCACGGGACTTTACGTCATCGGAGTCCAATGTTTGAAGCAGTCAACTTCGCAGGAGAATTTTTTAGCGCATAAGTGGTTGCGTAGTCGCAGATGCCCTCTCTCGACCCAGGGTGCAGTAGAGTAAGTACAGGATTTGCTAGCTGACCCTATGAATCGTAAGCTGATGAATCATACTGGTAGGCAGTCTACAAACTCTCACTTCCTCATAGAAAGCCACCAAATCAATAGACACGTGACAAACAATGTTGGAACCTAGCCACCAATTATTTAATGACGACATCTGTGGCGCTGCAGTTTTTGCTCTGCCTACCATGCGAGTGGTCCCGGGTCCGATCCCCGGCTAGGGATAGAGAAAAAAAACCAGGTCTTGGTGTGTGAGAAGCAATATTTGTACCTGAATATAAATGTTTATGTTTAATGTTTAAATATATCTATCTACTGGTAAGAATTCATATTCTTAAAACTAAATATTGCTCCAGTCAGTTCGATCGAATCGATTGTTTCACCACATCGATAGTCCGTTAGACAAATGTTACATCCTTGGCTGTCAA
Source organism: Argyresthia goedartella (assembly GCA_949825045.1). Taxonomy (NCBI): domain Eukaryota; kingdom Metazoa; phylum Arthropoda; class Insecta; order Lepidoptera; family Argyresthiidae; genus Argyresthia; species Argyresthia goedartella. The sequence goes on along the minus strand of OX463827.1, from coordinate 1,106,039 downwards.
ACGTGAAGTTGTCATCGCCTTACAGCCGGAGTGGGCGCGTAGCTTGCACAATATTGTATATTCATTGTTTTCTGTTCTATAGTATGGAAATATATTCCTTTGATCTTAAACAGTGCATTTGTTTCTTACTTACTAACGAGAATATTTTACATATGTAGGTATTAGGTATAGGAGTCTAAGGAAACCTAAAAAACTTACCCTTGATGTGATCCCAAAAAGTGCAAGATTTACAAAAAACTGCTACGCTATGTGCACAACAATTTGGAACAAATTACCAAGTCACCACCAAATTATAAGTAACAAACAGAAATTTTAAAAAGTTATAAGATATTGGTTAATGCAACATGTTTTCTACTCGATTAAGGAATTCCTAGTACATAATGTTAAAATTTGTGTCAATTGTAAACTTTGACTAATTTGTTACCTACTATTTAAAATTGTGTGGCTCTATGTCATAATTATTTTGCATGCTATAATTTAATTAGCTGGATGTGTGTATCTGACTGAAACTATATAGTACCACCTTTGTATAACCATATCTATCGCAAATAAAAGTCTTTATCTTTATCTTTATCTTTATCTTTATTAAATTAAACTACTTTTCTATTATACCTAATTAAAACATGCATTACCCTTCTTCATACAGAATCACAGATCATGGTAGGTAACTATCTAATAATAATTCAACGAATCATCTACCACCTACAAAATCAATTCACACATTACGTCAATATTTCATGCATACGGAAGGACATATTAGTTCCTACCAAATAAATAAGTAACTCCGACTTGCCTTTTGAACCATGAACACTCAGCATCAAATAGATAGTCATACTGGTACTACTGAATTTTAGATAATAATACTGTGTTAAGTCAGCCAGTAATAAGGGAAATAATAATAAACATTAAAAAGTACTAAAAGTGGGCACAATTGTACCTAAAACAGCAAAGGAAAGACAGAAACAGAAAGGATAATTAAACAATTTTAATGTTACAGAAAAGAGCTATAACAGACTCCCTGAGAGAACTATTTAATGAAATTGACATACTAACTGCAGCAAGTCAATGTATTTTTGAAAATGTAAAGTAAGTATGTGCGCAAATATCGTTCAAATTATTCTAGAATTAGCGAGAGCTGTAATGTCAACCTAAGAAATGATTATTGACTTTTTACTACGGTTTAGACTCGCAAAAGTTAGCAATTATTTCAAGGGTCAATGCATTCCCTATTCCAACAGGATACCTTTGGAGGTTTTGAAATTGCCATTAGTGCAATTTAAAAACTATGTAAAACTACTTTATCTAAAAAGGGACATCGCAATATTACACGACTGGACTATATGGGGTTAATATAACTCAATACAGAACTTGTTGTTAATAATTTTGTAATTATTTATTCCTGCCTATTCATTATAATTATTAATATGTAATATTTGTTATTTGTTAAACTTATTTTTAAAAGAGATCTTAAAATCTATCTGTAGTTCGTCCTACTTCTCCCACAGTGTTCCTACATTAGAACACTGTGGGAGCGGAGAGAGGAGGAGAAGGGGCAAATAATGATGTTCTATAAATATTTATTTAGAGAAAATAAAGAAATTTTGATTTTGATATTTTATAAATTTATGCATTTATTCTTTTTGTTTTTATTCTTTAATGTTTCCATTTTATGACTTCTTGTAGTATTTTTTGTGTTCTGTTTTATCTTGTGTCTCTATCTATTTATATATTAATTATTAGGGTCAAATAATCGATTCTCTGGTAATGGAATCACCAGTTTAGCAAAATCTCTGTCCAAAATAAGCGACGACAAAAGCTTCATGTGTAGAGTTATCCAGCCCTCATTACTTAAAACTTCTACCTAGACACATCAAGTAGTGGCATATTTCCCGAGAGTACGACAAAACGTGGGCAAGTTGTAGATGTGTGTGAATGTGTGGCCGATCTTCCACCCTCGTGTGTTTGACGTGACGCTACTAAGTGTAAGACGGGTAATCATTGTTGGTAATAGATGTTGGTACTTAACTTAATTACGGTCATAGGAAAATAGAGTATTGTGGATTACCTATAAATACTCCTACACAGGCTCTATGCAAAGTACTATAATATGTTTTTGTTTTTTAGCTGTTAGGTTCCCATTGCTAGGCAAAGGTCTCCACATGTTGCAACCACAATTATCTATCCTGCGCCACATATGTTATTTATTAGATATTCCTAATGAAGTGTAGACTTATTTATGTTCTCACTTATAAGAAAATTAATGTACGTATTTAAATTTATTCGCCACGTTGTTGGATCATTTTATTGCTTTACATCACCAGTAACTCATTACTGCTTAGAACATGACACCACCTAACCACTGTCTACGATCCTCGTAAGAGGCACGGGCCTACTTACCATAAATACAGGCTACCTGTGAGCCTAGTTATGGTAGTAGTCACATATAATTACGTCTTTTGTTATGTTTTACTATGAGTATAATACAAGTCCCATAATGCAAGTACTCCAACCAATACTTAAATAAATAAAATTAATTATTATTAGTATACTTTTAGAAACAATTACAATTATTTTCGGGAAACAACTTGTATTGTTTTACCCATTTAAAAAAAACCTGCACACTCCTGTTTTTCGGCAGTGTCTTTTAAAATGAAATGAGCACTTATCGGGTGTCCCCAATGAATGTGATCTTACAATTTAATCCGCGCTTATTCATTAAAATTCTTTGTATGGTCCAATTATTTCTATCATCAAGTCGACAGTATCGTATTGGCGGATTTACGATGTAGGGATAAGTCCTTTGCCCCGTGGTGGGTCAATGTGAGTTGATCGTTTTGTATACATTAAAAAAAACTCAATTATCAGTACTTTTATTTTTTTATTTTCAGGAATGACAATTCCTAATTTTATAAAACTTTGCGAGTATGAATGAGACAGCATTTAGCTTACAGCTAATTTTATTTTATTTTTGAAAAGCGTCCGCTGTGAAAAAATAGTACGAATTTTATCATGAAAAGGGATAAAATTTAGAAAGAACTGATTTTGAATATTAAATTTTAGTTATCAACCTGAATATAAAAATAAAATTTTATATTAATATGTACAACTTTGAAATTAACTTCTAAACAATAGAAAAAGGGAAATAGCTATTAAATACCACGAATTATATTATATTATACTCCTGACTCTGTAAGAAAGTTTCTCCAATTTCATAAGTAAGCACCAATATTTATGTCTTTGAATCTTAAATGCTTTTGCATGCATTTATTGTATCAAATAGCGGCAAAATTTACGAATATTCCTGTACATTACAACCAAGCAACCTAATTGTCCAATTAAGTAACATTCCCAGTAGACTATTTCATTTAAGGAGTACCTAGAGTTTTGAGGATGGAATGGAAGGAAATATTTCCTTCCATCCGTAGTCGATTCTCCTGAGAAGCGTTGTAAATAAATCTGTCTAAAATTTGCTTAACAGAAGACTAATACGAATACTAAGGTGCGTAGAAAAATCCAAAAAGCTTCAACAATCTCAGAATACTTAACAAGACTTAGATATACTTAAATAAGTAGGAGATGGATTTGTTTCGAGATAAAATGAGGAAAGGCCTCATAAAACATATGTCAGAAGAAATAATCGGTAATATTGTTTTAGGCAACAAATAACTTTAATAATACTTTGCGCATTTGTTTACTGACTACTGTTTATGTAATAACTAGCAAGAGCCTCTAAGTATATTATATAAAACGGTAGCTAAGATACTTTACTTTAAACTTTCTAAAGGAAACATCGAAGTCTCCGATTTATTTATGAAATTCAGGGCGAGCTTTCAGAAACACGCTAATGGGAATCAAAAGCCGAAGCAGTGGAGATTAAAACTCCGCAAGTGACCAGCTTTAGCCGACTCCCGAGCCAAAGACTCGCGACCTCCGATCCAAACCGGAGATGACCTCTCGAAGCAGCGCTCGCTCATCATTCCGCGACGCTGATTTCACAGTGAATAAATAAATCGTGAAAGATACTCCGTCTGTTCCTCCCCCCCCCCCCCACATCCCGCTCTCCCACCCCGTCTCCCTCTCGCGGCACCGAGCCGGGTTACTCGCGTGGAAGTTTTCTTTTAATTACGCAACCTCTTGCCTCCCGCCCGGTGCCCGGTGCCCGTGAGCCGCGCCGAGAGACTGTCCATTCGGAGAGGGTTAATAAAAGGGCATTGAGAATTAAGGGTTGGGCACATTGAAATTTGAAGATTGGAGTACTTAGGTGGTTAGGTGGGGTCCTTAGCTATCCTCTGATACCATTTTCTGATTTAGGAAACATCATTATAAAATCATCACTTTAATTATAAAATATGTTTACGCGATTTTTACAACTTGGCCAATCTCGGAACGACAAATGTCAAACACAAAAGCTCCTACATTGGATATTGGTACATGATTTTAGTACAAATTACAAGATTTTGTTGTAATGGTAGAAATTTGCGTCAGCCATTTTGTATTTTCTGACATAATGACTTGCTTATTTCATTCCGTTTCCTACCGTGTTTCGTGAATTTTCTGTTGCGCTCTCGTTTTATCCGTGATTCTCTTGACGACTTTGGCTTTGTTTACTTACTAACTATTTTATGGAGTTTATCAGAACCAAATTGGTTGCTTTAGGTCACTTCCTGTTTAAAAACTAAAGATAGGTTTGTTAGGTTCCCACGTTACAGCAGACCCGGGAGCCAGAGCGAAGCGGAGCGGAGCGAGGCGTCCCCTACTCTTGGTAACCCCTCCTCCAACTCCCTCGAAATCCAAAAAATGTAGGCATTTTCTTCAATCTTTGGACCTCCATAACATAAAAACTAATAGTTTCCTAAAAGGGGGGGTAGGTGGGGGGAACTCCCATCCCCCACCCTCCCCCCCTACATGCCCCCCTTCCCAAAATTCAATGTGTCATACAAGTACTTACCCCGAATTAAAGTTGGACTACTCGGCACGCGTCGCGTCGAATTTACAGTCACTATGCATAACTTGTCGGCTGATTTAGTAGTTGTAAATGAAACCTGGCTGCGGGATCATCGAGATGAGTGAGCTCTAAAAATTGCAGGCTACACATTATCCCATGTACCGAGACCCGCTAGTATGCGTACGCGCAGCGGAGGTGTCGGTTTTTATGGGAGGCACACAAGGTATTACCGCCCGCAGCTGCCCTCACCCCCCCCGGGCCTTCCGTGGAACAGATGTGGTTTCTCGTGAATATCGGTGGAAAAGAAAACATCGTAGGTACTGCGTACCGTCCGCAGTATGTCCGCAGTCTTGGCGACTTTAATGTTAACTTTGCGGACAGAAAGGGCACAATCTACAAATGCTTGACACAATGTTTAAGTACATTCAAAACTCAAATCATTTATTGAAAGTAGGCAAAATAATGCACTTTTACAATTCAAGCACTTATTTAAGTCAATATACATGAAAAAAAAACAAATATGATCAACTAAACTAATGAGTACACAACTGATTATGGTTTGAGTTTGAAAAAGGAAATTTCTCCTTCAAGTAGTGATTCATGGCTGAATCTCGCACAGGAAAAAGAAACTCCACTAACTCTACCAGTGCCAGATATCACTATATAAATTGCTTGAATGGATTGACTTTATAAATTGACGAGCCGACACATTTTACCGACAACAGCGAGACTTCTATTGACCTTGTTTGCACTCACGCCCGTGTCATGGCAGTGAAGTTCATCACACAACGGACTTCGGTGAGCACGCTTTCATAGCTGTTGAATTTGACCTAAAAAAAAAAACCTGAACCCGCCAGAATAATAACGTACAGACCATTAAAAGACATTGACTACAGTAATTTGCAACTAGACTTATACTAGACAATAATGGACTGTGATAGCATTTTATCACTAGACAATGTGAACGAGATGTTAAGACTTTTTAAAGAACTTGTTAACGGGGCTTTTTGACCGGCATGCACCGCTGAGGACTATTGCTCTGAGGGAGTCTTCAAAACCGTGGTTGACAAATACCGTGCGCTTGTTGATGAGACTCCGAGACAATGCACATAAAAAGTATAAGAAATCACGACAAGATTCCCATAAACATCTTACTTTAATTTAGGAACTTTAATATCTGGTGGTTTCAAAGAGAAAAACGGGCTTATTTTGAAAAAATATATATTCTTGTTCGTCTGGCTACAAAAGTTTGTGGAAAGATCTCAAGCGTACGATACTGACAGACAAACGTGATGTTGAACTTCCCTCATACTTTACTGATACAGAGGAAATTAACAACCATTTTTTGAATATTCCAGGACGGATAAATGTGACAATTTCAGACTTAACTTAACAAAAAAATCTCCATTTAATATATTTAAAAATAAATTACACAGCTGGCTAATGCAGCATTGCTTATACTCTATTAAAGAGTTCCTTGACTATTTTGAAAATGTGAAATGGCAGTGACGACAGAAATATAATTTTATAAATAAGAACGACAGGTACATAATTTTAAAAATATGTGTTTATCTTTGTATGTGTTCAATAATGCGGACACATTAAATTTGTAAACAAATTATTTTATTTGCTTGTGACATTTAATTCTAATTTCAATCACTTATGTATATAGTTTCTTAATATTTGTTCATACATGGCAGATTTTTGCGACACAGCATTAAGATAGCATAACATCTACCTATACATATAGTGACCAAAAATCGAACATATACATATCTTTATCTTTATATTTGAACATCACAGACATGACAGAGCAAATGTTTCTCACTCCAGACTATAACTTCTGACAAGATACTGAAAATACTGACAAAAATTAGGACTTCGGCAAAATGTATGGACGAAATTGACATAGACATGATTATATTGACATTACCTAGGACTTTAGATGTTACGACTGCTATTGTTAACCAAAGTATTTTGACTAACATATTCCCGACCCATTGGAAGACTGCAAAAGTTACCCCACTCCCCAAAACACCTACACCTTCCCTGGTTTCAGATCTTCACCCTATTAGTATTCTTCCGTGCATGTCGTAAGTGATCGAGAGGATGGTTTGCAACCAGCTGTCGGGCTATCTGGGGGAGAATAGTTAGTTTACTACCGGAATTGCAATCCGGATAGTCAATAGTCAAAGTACTTTATTACTGTAGATATTTACATATACTTAGCAAACGTCATATTTTGCCTCTTCTCTACATTGGACCACTGTAGGAGAAGAAGGGCGTAGAAACTCCCACAGATTTATTTTTAGATCTCTTTTAAAAATAGGTTGTGCTTATCTAATACAAATATGAAAAATTTAATTGTTATGATTAATAAGCAGGAATAAATAATTACAAAATTATTATCAGCAAGGTCTGTGTTGAGCCAGATTAACCCCATATAGTCCTGTCATTTAAGTAATCTTGAACATTGTAATATCCCTTTTTCGACAAAGTCGCTTTAACATGCTTTTTAAATTGCTCAAATGGCAATTTCAAAATCTCCAGAGGTATCTTATTGTAGTAGAGAATGCACTGACCCTTGAAAGAATTGCTAACCTTCGCGAGTCTAAAACGGGGCGCACATAGTCTGTGATTATTTCTTAGGTTAACATTACAGCTGTCGCTAAGTTTGGAAAATGTTGTAAGGTTCTTGCGTACATACATTATATTTTCGAAAATAAATTGACTAGCTACTGTTAGTATGTCAATTTCTTTAAAAAGCTCTCTTAAGGAGTCTGTTCGTTTTAAATTATAAATTGCTCGAATAGCTCTTTTCTGTAAAATAAAAATAGTTTGAATATCCGCTGCTTTCCCCCACAACAAGATACCATAGGACATCCCACTATGAAAGTAACTAAAATATACTAGCCTAGATGTAGCCACATCCGTGCTTTGTCTGATGTTCCTAACAGCGTAAGCCGCAGAACTTAATTTACCAGCCAATTTATCTATGTGGGGTCCCCACATAGATAAATTGGCTGGTTATCAATGGTTATCAATGGCAATTTGCTGGTTATCAATGGTTATCAATGGCAATTTGCTATCAATGGTTATTCCAAGAAACTTCGTATCATTTACCAATTCTAACGTGCTGTTGTCTAACACCAAACTGGTCTCAACTTGCCTGACATTTGGAAGTGAGAATTTGATACACTTGGTTTTACCAGCGTTTAACAATAAATTATTAACTGTGAACCAATTCAAGGTTAAAGACAATACACCATTAACATCATCAAAATCTCCTTTTTGTCTTTCAATTTTGAAGACCATTGAAGTATCATCAGCAAACAACACTACGTCAGTTAATTTCTCCACCATGAAAGGCAGATCATTAATATATACCAGGAATAAGAAAGGGCCCAATATGGAACCTTGTGGAACGCCAATTTTAACACCCGATCCATCAGATTTTACGCCGTTAACTTCTGCATTTTGAATTCTATTGCTTAGGTATGATCTTAGTAGATCCAACGCTTTATTTCTAACTCCGTAATGATTTAATTTAATTAATAGCGTATTATGATCAACACAATCAAACGCCTTCGACAGGTCGCAAAAAACTCCGATAGCATCCTGTGCGGCCTCCCATGCAGAATAAATATGAGATACAAGGGTAATACCTGCATCCGTAGTCGATTTACCCCTAGTGAAACCATATTGTTTAGCGTGGAGTTGTTTTGTACGGTTGAAGTGTGAGAGCATTTGATTGAGTATGATCTTTTCAAATATTTTACTTAGTGTTGGAAGAACAGATATTGGTCTGAAATTTGAAGGATCGCCCTTATCTCCCGATTTGAACAACGGTATAAGTTTACTGTGTTTCATGAGGTCTGGAAAAGCCCCATCGTCAACACATTTATTGAATATATAAGCTAAGTGTGGGGCTATAACTAGAATTACTGAATCAATGACTTTGACTGATATACCCCACAGGTCTTCCGTATTTTTTAAGTTAAGTAATTTAAACGTTTTGACAATGTCCTGGGGATATACATAATGAAATTTTAAATATACATTACTGACGCTAGTGTTATTTTTTAATAAAGTCTCTGCTTCAAATGGAGATGAATTTAGACGGTCCGTTGTGAGTACGGGTACATTGGTGAAGAATGTTTCAAAAGCTCGAGCAACATCAGCGTTGGATTTAACAACATCATCACCTATCTTTAGGCAGAAATCACTGTCTCTTGGTATAACTTTGCCAGTTTCGCGGTTTATTATTTGCCAAACTGTTTTCATTCTATTATTTGAATTTTGTATTTTTCTATTTATGTGTAAAGTTTTTGCAGTTCTACAAACCAACTTGAAGGTTTTGGAATATTTTTTAACATAGTCATGAAATTTTCGATCAAAGTTATAGGTTTTTTGATCATAAAGGTCATACAAGATAACTCTACTTTTACGAATTCCAAACGTTGCCCAGTCATTAAATTTAGATTTACCGTTGTGGTCACTGACTTTTTGTCACTGACTGATTTCGTAAACGCCATGGTACTAATACTGCACTGCTAGACTCGATGATGGTAAGAGAACAATTCTGGTATTTCTAGACTTCTCCAGAGCCCTCGATTGTTTCAACATCTCTTTTGCTTTCGAAAATGTCGTATTATGGATTTGACAGTTCCGCAGTTCGCTGGTTTGGTAACTACCTAACATGCCGAACACAGACGGTAGTTTTGCGATGGCTGAATGGTACTCAGAGTTTTTCAACCACGAAGTCATTGATGAGAGGCGTACCACAGGGTCCTATTCATTTATATTGATTTTGTACAGTGCAGACATTGTTATAAGTATAGAGAAATGCCAGTATAATCTGTCTGCAGTCGAAGTAAAACTTTATTCATCAACCAGGCCCACTGATGCAGCTGCAGCAGAATGTGCTTTTAATATAGAGTTGGACGAAATTGCTTCTTGGTCTGACAAAAATTGCCTCGTACTGAATTCAGCCAAATCCAAGTACATGGTAATGGGTACAAAGCATCAAATCCAAAATACGTCACAAGCCATATACTCCAAGAATTAAGCCATCATGGGCGAACCAGTGGAACGGGTGGTGGAAGCCAAAAACTTTGGACTACCGATGATTGGGGAATTACATTTCGAAAACCACATAGTTAGGATCGTGACCAATTCATGACCAAAGTTCTTTATAATATGCGCGATTACCTTAGTACTGATTTGGGAATCAGTCTTTATGAATCTCTGATATTATCGAGAATTAACTACTATGATGTCATTTATGGTGGCTGTATACTTGGATGGACGAAGAAGCCGATACATTATGAATCTCTGATATTATCGAGAATTAACTACTATGATGTCATTTATGGTGGCTGTATACTTGGATGGACGAAGAAGCCGATACAACGTGTCCAAAAAGCGTGTGCATATTTTTGCTTCAAAATACCTCCTAGATCTCACATCACCCCGTTATTGAGCGAACGTTATGATGCGAGGTGACAACTTCACCTCGCAACGTTGCTGTTTGGTGTTGTCGGCTATGAATCACCTACCTACCTATTTAAAAGGCTGGCAGTGGTCGGCGAGACAGCGTAGAATGCATATGAAGGGTCGGATTCTTACACCTGCATATAGAACGGTAGCGTTCCGCGGGAGATTCAGTTTTGCGGCATCAAGCTACTGGAATGATATCTCTGCCCCAGTCCGTGATGCAACAAGTAGGTGCATCTTTCGGCGTGAGCTAAGGGTATTGTTAAGGCTTCTCAGCACCTAATGACCTCGTAGGGGCCCATGAGCTACGAGGTAGCGTGACGATCAGGTGCCAAGAAGTGATGAACGTCGGCGATTCACCGAGCTGAAGTTATGTGGGGTAGATCTAACCTGGTCTGTGCTTCGGTCCCGTCAACCTCCTGTCTCTCTGCAAGGCCCGGGTGCACCCTAGGCTCTTCTTGGTAGACAGGTTCTTCAGCCAACCAGGTATGACTGGCGGGCTAGCGTGGTGAGCACAGTGTCCAGCACAGGTTATGTTTCTACTGGTAAATACAAATCGGGCACGAAAATCCGAACTTTATCTGGTTCGAGAGACAACGGCACACTCAGCTATATTAATAATCCTGAGGGAATCCCGAATACATTCCAGATGCCCTGCGATTTAATTTCAACACCCTAATCAAAACGCGTTTACATTGCGAGGGCTTTCGTCCGTCAGTTGTCAAAACTGCCAGATTGACAGCTAACGTCAAATTAAAAATGACCGTTCAGAAACCATCGATCGAATATCGATTTGGAATCGAACAATCACCCGCCCGGACAGGCACCCACCTGTCCTCTAATCTACGGGCAGCCGAGACAACGTTGCTACCGCTCGTTTTAGAACCGAGCCTCCTACTAGAACCTCTGCAGACCGGGGGGTCCCGTCCTTGCCAGGGAACAAGTTAACAATACGCCCCCTGCGCCAACGTAGTGGCGGTAGGTTAGCATCCTTAACCAGAACGAGGTCACCAACACTAGGGGGGCTAGTTTTGTCAGTCCACTTAAGGCGCTGTTGTAAGATATGCAGATACTCGAGCGACCAACGCTTCCAGAAATTCTGAGTAAACTGCAGCAACATCTGATACCTTGACAACCGATACAATTTCACTCCCTCGAAGGGGTGCTCGGGCAACGCGTTAAGTGGCTCTCCTATCAAGAAATGGCCTGGGGTCAGAGCCTCCAGGTCATTTGGAACCGAGCTGAGCGGACACAACGGTCGCGAATTGAGAACGGCCTCGATCTTACAAAACAATGTCGCGAGCTCCTCAAAAGTCAGCGCGGTCTGACCTACTATACGCCCTAAGTGCGTCTTAGCTGACTTAACTACGGCCTCAAAAATCCCACCCCAGTGGGGCAAATTGGTGGGCTGAAGGTCCACTGTATACCCCGACGGGAGAGGGCCGTTCCAATATCCACTTTATTTACATTCAAAAAGTTGACTATCTCTCGTAAGTATCGTTCCGCATCTATGTAGTTAGTGCCGTTATCAGAGCGGATCAAAGTTGGAAGTCCCCTTCGAGAAACAAACCTATCCAAACAAGCAATGAAAGCCTCTGTCGAGAGATCAGCAACGAGCTCGAGATGTACCGCCTTGGTGGATAAACAAACAAACACACATAGGTACGCCTTGTATTGCTTAGCGGTACGCAATCGTGAACTCTTCACCATAAACGGTCCTGCAAAATCCGTACCAACACCTGAAAACGGTCTGACCTCATTCACACGATCAGGGGGAAAGTCCCCCATGAGAGGTTGCATCGTGGCAGCCTTAAGTCGATACCAAGGCATGCACCGAAACACGATGTTCCGTATGGCACGGCGGGCAGATAAGATCCAAAACTCCCGCTGGAGCGTGGCCAACAACGCGTTACAGCCGGCATGCGCATTTTTAATATGACGATCAGTCACCAGCAATTCAACTAACTGTCCCCCCTTGGGGAGCAGAAGTGGGTGACGAGCCGAATACGACAGATTCGCATTGCGCAATCTTCCTCCTACCCGAAGTAACCCGGTCGAATCAACAAAGGGGTTGAGACGCGCGACGGCTCCCTTCAATTTCGAACGTCCACTTCGTATAATCTCCAATTCTGCCCCAAACTTCGAGGACTGTACCAACCGGACCAAATTCAACAGCGACTCGTTTCGCTCTGCCGGAGTCAGAATAGGGTTCAACGTTCGCTGATCGCGAGGAGTACGACAATTTCGAGCGAATCTCCTAATCCAAATGGACACGTTTATCAACTTGTCAAGTGAGCTATACCGGTCCAGCAGAAACCCGGCGTCAGGGTCCTCAGCCTTCTGGGTAACATGCACGGCCGCTCTGAGGCCATGATCCGAAGATACTACTACATGGCTGTGGGGCCAGTCCGATTCTCTCTTGGCAAGCCAGGGTGGTCCCCACCACAAATGGTGTCTAACGAGTTCAGGAGCCTGACATCCCCTGGATGCACAATCAGACGGGTTCAATTCTCCTGGTACATGTCTCCAGGTCAGTGGGACCTCAGACGACACAATCTTGGAGACACGGTTCGCAACAAAAACCTCTAAGTTATGGACCGAAGCCTTCAGCCAGCACAAAACAATCTGGCTGTCCGTCCAAGCGTACACCGTATCCTCCAAAACCACTGATCCACGCAACACTGTTAGAGTGTGATTCAAAAGTTTGGTCAAAAGAGCAGCCCCGGACAGTTCCAGTTTTGGAATCGTCATCCTTCTCCGAATAGGCGCTACCTTGTTTTTTGCCAAAACCAAACGCACGTCGACCTCCCCGGTGGAGGTGACGGTTCGCAAATAAACCGCTGCCGCAAACCCTCGTTCAGAGGCATCACAAAACCCGTGAAGGGTTGCTCTGTAATCCCCAGCAGGGACCAATTTCCTCGGCAGCGATACATTATTTATGTCCGATAGCGAGGTGAACATTCGCGTCCAATCAGTCAACAAATCACCTGAGAGGTGGGTGTCCCAGGTCAACTGAGCCGCCCATAGCCTTTGCATAAAACATTTGAGAGCAAAGGTGACTGGAGAAATCCATCCATTCGGGTCGAACGTTCTCGCAATCGTTGACAGTACTGACCGCTTCGTCCAGGCCTTCGGTGTTTCTAAAACCACCCGATAGGTAAACTCATCATGGACGGGCCGGTACTGAATTCCAAGCACTGACAACATGTTAGGGTTGTCAGGATTATCAAAAACGTGCGGGTCTTGTTGAAACTCATCTGGGAGACCAGCCATCAACTCAGGGGAGTTGGACATCCACTTGCGTAGTTCATAGCCGCCTCGTTCCAGCAATTGAATGAGCTCGTCACGTCGGTCCAGAGCTTCCTCTACACTGGCTGACCCTGTGCAGACGTCATCGACGTACAAATCTTGCTCCAGGATAGCGGCGGCTCTAGGATAGCTCACACGGTCACGCGACGCCAACTCCCGCAGGGTACGCATCGCCAAATACGGGCTAGACCGTAACCCATGCGTGTTCGTGTTTAACTCATAGACCTTGACTGGCTCGGCCGTGGACTCACGCCAAAGTATCAACTGATACATTCTGTCAGCAGGATGAATTACCGTTTGCCTAAACATCATCCGAATGTCTGCGACAAATACAATCTGGTGTCTCCGAAAGCTCGTGAGAATATCCGAAATATCACGACTCAACTTGGGTCCCGAATGTAGACACTGATTCAGGGACATCCCGTTCGAGGTAGGTGCTGACCCATCAAAAACAACTTGAATCTTGCCGGTAGGGGTTCGCAGGACGGCATGGTGTGGAAGGAAACAATGATCCTCAGATCTCCAGTCCACACCCGATACCGACATGTGTCCTAACGACTCATACTCCCTCATGAAATCGACGTATTTTTGTTTAAATACGGCGTCCTTTGACATCCTACGCTCCATCGACATCAATCTCGTCTCAGCCATCTTCCCAGATTCTCCTAGTGGCGGTCGATCGGCCCTGAAAGGCAGTCGAGTTACAAAACGACCAGAACGAAGGCGACCAGTACTATTCTGGTAAAACAACTCGCACTCTTCTTCGTCTGCGTCGACTCGACGAACGGTGGGAGCTTCCTCTATCTCCCAGAAACGTTGGATAGCGTCTGACAACGCTGAGCCAATAAGTATGCCATCTGACTCGGCAGGCCTAACCATTGGCAATGCCGGACCCATGATCACGTGACCAAACTTAGTATCCACAGCAATCAACCCGTCCGGCTGAAGAACTCGCCGATCCGACAACAGAAACCTACCCAGAACGTCTGCTCCCAGTAGCAGGTCGACCGGGGCTGGAGTGTCAAAATCGGGATCCGCCAACTTGAGTCCTGTTGTCAGGAATCGAACGGCCGGATTCAACTTCACCAAGGGGTGTCTGCCCATGACATGCGTCATTACTAAAGCTTGCACGGATGTTTTTGTCAAAATGTCATAACGTGGAGAGAACGTGATCACCGATTGACCAACTACATTCGTAACCGTAACATTCCCCACGCCCCGTATTGATTTATTATACCTATTTACCTTGAGGCCCAACCATTTTGCTAAATCATTCGATACAATGCAGCCCTGAGCTCCAGAATCTAATAGGGCGCGAACGTATGTTGGGTTGCCCGCCAAACCCCAAACAAGCACAGAGGCGATCGGTAACACCACCGTCTCCGGTTGGGGGGCAACAAATTGTTGGGCCGTAAATTCCTAGCGAGGGCCCCCGGGGCCCCAATCTGCCTGTAACCGCTCAGGTATGCAGCTATACGCCAGAGGGTTCCATTGTACAAATGGCCCACGCGCCGGTTCCATTGCCACCCTACGACGCCCCGTAAAGGGGGGTGGGCGTGAATTCAACCGTGGCCGCTCCATGAGCGGGGGGGACATCACATGTGACCGACGAGGACGAGGCGACGAGCGGGGCGACAACTGAGGCGGCGTCCGAACCGCACCCGCATAGCTCGAAGGTGTCCCATGCCACCCGCCCGTTACGGCCTGCTCAACACACCCAATGTCCCGCTGAGTCGGATGCTGAGTCGCAACCGAAAACTCAGGGCCCCCCATGTAATGATCCTGAGTGCGGCCCTGCACCCTAGTACTGCCCTGTGCATGTGGGGACGTTGGCCCCTGAGTTGCGCTCCGAGTCGCAAACGAATTCTCAGGGCCCCATGCCGTGTCACCCTGGGTACGGCCCTGTGGTGGCTGTTGGCCGGACCGGTTCATGCAAAACAGATTGTTGTGGGCCCCACCACAATATCCGCACATTTTTGTGCGCAGTCCCTAGCCATGTGTGGCCCGAGGCACAGGAAACACCAGCTCCTCTGCTTGGCCATCCATCGCCGTCCCTGAACCCTAAGTTCCCCGAACTTATTGCAATTGGCCACAACATGGCCAATCTGCCTACAACATGGGCAGGTCTCACCATGTGGGGTCAATGCACTCACAGTCCCATATGACTGCCGGTTGGTGCGGTCCTTCCACGTCGGAGGGCCCCTACTCACAGCGCTCCCGGCAGCTCTCTGTGGCTCCGAAGGATGGGTGACCGTCAACCCCAAATTATCTGCCCGTCGAGCCTCCTCTTCCAAAAATCCGACCAAGTCGGAGAAGGCGGGCAGGTCCTCGGCCGACCTCCCGTGAGACTGTTCGAAACGAGTCTGCACGTCAGCGGGTAGGCGGAAAAGTACAATGTACAACAGTAGGTACGACCATTCACCAACCGGAAGTCCAAGATTCTCTAGAGCCCTGGTGACGGACAACAATGGGTTCAAAACCTCCGTCTGTATGGCCCCGACCTTGTTCACAACCGGGATGCTAAACAAACGGTTCAGTTGGGCATCGGCCAACCTCCGTTTGTTGTGGTAACGTCTGACCAACAATTGCCTGGCCGTCTCATAGTTACCCTCGTAACTGTCAAATGAGCGACCAGCTCCCTAGGCTCACCCCTCAATGCTGCCACCAGCTGAGCCATCTTGACAGACTTGGTAATGTCCGATCGCATGTGCACCAAACTGTCGAACAGATTGATGAAGCTCATCCATTCACCGGACACGCCGTCAAAGGTAGGCATAGTTATGGCAGGTAACCTGGACCCCGATCCCTGATGCGGCAGAGGTGCTTCAATGTCACCATCATGGCTGGACTCGCGCTGTCTACGTATGTCCGCAGCCTTCTGCGTGATAGCAGCTGCCATCTCCATGCATTGGTCGACATCCCCTATCAACCGTGACAGCCTGTCAGGTGCACAACCATCAACTGATTCCGCCTGCGCGGACAATTCGAGCACCCTATTGTAACGTTCCTTAACGTCCATAGACCGCTCCAATACCACATCATGCCTATCTAAACGGTCTATCAGACCGTGTGCGGAGGAAAACCATCTGAGTTCCTTAGAAACACCCTTCTGGATTTCAGATAACGACATGATCGGAACGATACTTACTCACAATTCGCAGTAACTCAATTTGATTGGACCCTCCAGTTTATAACCCAAACGAGGGAACCCTAAACTATAACTTAAACAATGTTGTTTTCCTTAAACAATAGGAACCGAGTTTTATATCTATATAAATTCTGTAAATAACAATTTAGTTTACCTTTATCATAATAACACACACAGATAGTCAATATTAGTTCAAGTTATAAATTGCTATAAACTGAAAACAATGTAATAGCCTGCTATCAATAGATGTAACTACCTATGTTAACCAAAACATTCATTCAATAGCATTACTTGACCACTAATAGATTGACTAACTGGTAATTCAATGCAAATTTCAATTCAATATCTGTCTGTCTACTACCAGCAATAGACTTATAGCTTACAATACTACCAATCTATGTGGATACAGGAACAACCAAGTTACCTAACCGCCTATACCTACAGATTGATAGTCCCAAATCGTGCCTTCCTGGAGCCCTTGACGGCTGCAAATCTCAGGAAACCACGCTCTGCTACCAAAATGTTCAGGCTTCTCAGCACCTAATGACCTCGTAGGGGCTCATGAGCTACGAGGTAGCGTGACGATCAGGTGCCAAGAAGTGATGAACGTCGGCGATTCACCGAGCTGAAGTTATGTGGGGTAGATCTAACCTGGTCTGTGCTTCGGTCCCGTCAACCTCCTGTCTCTCTGCAAGGCCCGGGTGCACCCTAGGCTCTTCTTGGTAGACAGGTTCTTCAGCCAACCAGGTATGACTGGCGGGCTAGCGTGGTGAGCACAGTGTCCAGCACAGGTTATGTTTCTACTGGTAAATATAAATCGGGCACGAAAATCCGAACTTTATCTGGTTCGAGAGACAACGGCACACTAAGCTATATTAACAATCCTGAGGGAATCCCGAATACATTCCAGATGCCCTGCGATTTAATTTCAACACCCTAATCAAAACGCGTTTACATTGCGAGGGCTTTCGTCCGTCAGTTGCAAATTTCGTCCGTCATTTTTAATTTGACGTTAGCTGTCAAAACTGCCAGATTGACAGCTAACGTCAAATTAAAAATGACCGTTCAGAAACCATCGATCGATAATCGATTTGGAATCGAACAGGTATACCTGCTTGAACAGCAGATACTACCATATTCCTATTAACTCTTCCGTTACCTTATGACTTTCCGATTGAACTGGTAATCAATTTTCATAATTTTTCTAAATATTCTTTTTGTTCTTTTTTGTGTCTCGTCTTCCTCTCTGGTGTCTTGTTAAGTTCCGCTCTGCTGTGTCGTCCTGTCACATGCTTGTGTGTTTTGGTTTTTTGGCTGTGGCGGGCTGTGCTTATGTTTTAGTTTTTAAAATTGTTAATTTTTATTAAACTGAACAATATCATTGATAAGTACTTTAATATATTTTATCTACACACGTATTATAAACCCTCTTTACTGCGTCTAAAAACCGCACGTTAAGACCAGCTTAAAGTAAAACTATTTGGTAAAAACTCATTTCTTATCTGAAAATTTGTACATTATGTACCATAATGTACAAAAATTTGTCAAATTGTGACGTTCAAATTTCGAACGCCGACGCCCGCCTGCGCCGCCCCTAGTTTGTCTGTGAAGTTGGTGCTACAGAACAAGCTAAACAACTGCAGAGCAATGATCAATGCCACAATGCCGGTCAAACATGCGGTTCCTAAACACATCAAAGAGAGCTTGTTATATGTGTGTAGATAAACTAGTGCATGTAACTGTACATAATTAGGCATTAAAACCCGCACTCGAGTATTGATTCCCTCCATTATGTAGCAGTCACATAAACTACTATATTGTATTGACAGCATTTATACAAGTATTATATCATATGACTATTTATTAATATATCTATACACCACGATAACACGCTTGCCGACATTTGTGGGTCACCGCTGGCTCTGACTGAAAATCAGCGCTTAGGTGTTTTCTTACCTTACCTTAGCATTATGCGCGCGGCCGTGACTCTACAAAGATATATACGCCCACTGTCCGTACGGCATTTGCTCAGAGATTCAGTTCCTTCTCCTTCCCCTTTACATACAACGTAGTCTGTACGAACACTGACATTAAACACTCCAGCATCCCAGAGGCTAAGGTTACAATAACTAACTCGACTCTAGATTATGACAAAACCGAAGCCCTCCTATCCGTTTGTACCTAAGTAATAATAATAATAACACACACATATTTATTTATATTCCTACATAATCACTAATTTAAACACACATACACATTATATTTATTTTACATTATTTATATCCACATTACATCCCTCATAAAATTAAACTGATTATGAATTATCTTTATTTATCCTTAACATTCTCTGCATACATACACAATACCACTCTTATTTGTAATATATACATATTTATATAACTGTTGGTCTATAACTGGTTCATTTTGATTGACCCGAGGCTACACGTCAAAAACAGCTGTGCTGTATTTTAACTAAATTAATTTGTTTTAATTCGTCTATTTGTGAATATAGTGTTAATTTAAGTGTTTGTTTAGTCAACTAAAGTGTGCCAGTGCTAAATGTGGACAGAATTGTAATTGTGATAAAATAATCGATCACGGACCGAAAGACAAAGGAAATTTCAAACTGCCAACGGAAAAACCCCGGGGGAGTATTGTTTTCATATTTGCTTATTCATATTTTACAAGTATATGACTTGAACTTAACTATATACTTATACACTACATACTGCTCAACTCTCACTATTGTGAGAAACGTCCATCCTCACACCGCAGCGTCTTTGTTTTGTCTCTTAGCACTTGACAATCTGTGGAAGTACTTTTGACGATAAAACTAGCTGTTCACTCATAATTATTACACGATATACACAAGTGCACTGGTAGGTTAGACCTTGGCAATTAGTGCGAATATAATGTAAGCTTGTAGGTGATTCTAGAGACATATTAGGTACTCACTTCACAGCTGATCATCACAACACTTGCAAAACGACTAAAATTGTTAGATAATAAGTATAACTTTCATTAGTTCAGGACATTTATACTGTTAACCTATATTGACTTGTAATAGTTTAATTGAAACTTGTTGACTTTGACGTAGAATAGCTATATAGGGAATTAGGAACTATCATATCCGTACTACAGCTACTAACTGCAAGTCTTTATTCCTTCTGTTTTATTTTAATTTTGTTCGGAGCACCCATTCTTTTTTATTTTATTTCCAGGCATGGCATCCAACATTACTACGCGGAGAATGCACGCACTACAGCAACAACTAAATGACGCAGAGGAGTTAAACCAAAGGCTATTGGAAGAGCGCAATGAAAATGACTTTGAGATAAAAAGCTTGAGAGCCAAGAACTCACAGCTTAGAGATAGTGTGTCTACTTTGCGAGAAACACACGAGGAGTCGCAAAATGAGATTCAAAGATTGGAAAAACTTGTGGAATCTTTTGACACCCTGCGCACTGACCTTGCTTCTGCTTGTGATCGCAGTAAATTCCTCCAATACCAACTCAATGAGGCAAACTTGAAGTTGACTGATATGTGCATAGAAAAAGACTACAATGAATCTCGCCACATTACCTCTATCCAACAAGAACTAGAAGTAGCCAACCTAAGCACTATTGTTCAAGCCATGCAGACAAGCAGCAGAAAAATTAAAAAATATTTTAAATTAAATAAATTCATGAAGAAAACTAGAGGTAATATAAAAGTACTGAAATTAGCCTTGAAACGGCAATCAAACAGAATATTAAGAATCTCCTTAATGCAAGAGCTCCGGGGAAAAAATGTAGGTTTACAGTCGGACCTTCAACATGCCCGAGTAGAAATCCAGCATCTACATGACCTGCTAGCAAATACATTACAATGTTATGCCAAAGAGCAAAGTGAGTTAGCAGAACTCAGAGCCGCGACGTCTGAGTTAGTACAGCTACAACGCCAGAATGCGGAATTGGTGGGCGTTCTAATTGAGAATGAGGAGAATGAGACCAGCAAGGAGGACGAGCCCACATCACTAACTTTGGTCTCAACCCCCCTCAACGAGAGTGTTGCAGCGTCCACCGCTGCCCGAACCAAAAAACAGCGTCGCTGTCGTCGACGAGGAGACACCTCGCAGCTCAACAGCGCGAGCACCGCGCCGCTCGCTGTCCCTGCTGAGGCGTGTGTCATGCCGCAAGCTGCTCCGACGGCCGCGCCGTTCGCCGTTGCGCACGTTGCGACGCTCGCTGCCGCGAATGCCGCGCCAACCGCCGCCACGTGCATCAAACCGCACTCCAATACGTGTGTCCCGCCACTCACCTCCACTCGTGTACCGCCAGCTACCAAAATATGTGCTCAGAGAAAAACTCTGTTGTTCTCCGACAAAGTAGGTGCAGGATTTGGGACTCTATTACATAACCGGCTTAACCAAAAAGTAACGAACATTTGCTGTCCAAATAGTTCATTTGTAGATCTAGTGAAGATGATTAGTCGCGGTATCTATGATGAGTACAGCACAATTGTAATTATGGTAGGAAATCATTCAAACATTAGTCGGAATGATTTGAATAAAAGTGTTGAAACACTTCTAGACTTACATAGTAGGATGAAATGCAAATTTATACTATGCAATTTTCCATATGCCTGTAATTTGACAGAACTACAGAACAAATCTGTGCATAGAATGAATATTCATTTATTTAATTTAACATGTCATCACAGTGATGCTATTTTATATTTCGACATGAATAATTTTATTCATAACTTTACTCTGACACGGGATACATTGTACCTGTCTAATAAATATAGAAAATTAGTAGCTACATTGTTAGCTTATAATATATGCGACGCAGCTATAGTTGGTTTAACTAAGTTCAACTTGACATCAGCTTATTTTAAGAGTAATATAACATGCACCCCTATTGGGAATTCACCTGTTAATTATACTTTGCATGCAACATTGGAATCTGTTCCAAGTAATTTAAATTAGTTCATAAGACAATAGAGGAAATCTCTAGCATACAAGAGCCACTAAATATGTCAAAATGTAAGCCCCAGTTAAATATTGCCCATCAAAACATCCAGGGGCTACCTGGCAAAGAACTTGTATTAGAATTATTTCTAAAAAATTCTGACATTGATATTATTTGTGTTACTGAACACTGGTTGAAGGAAAATATGATGTTTTTTAACATAAATAATTACAAAATTGTCAGTTGTTACAATAGAAAGACTGCTGATAGAGGTGGTTCTTTAATCTTAGTGAAAAATAATATTAAGGTGAAACAACGGAAAGATATTCTTGCACTTACTGTTGAAAGACAAATAGAGGTATCCTGTGTTGAGTTAGATAGCCATATTATTGTTTGTGTCTACAGACCACCGAGGGATGAAAAAGGCCATGGCAATTTCGAATTATTTGAGAAAATTATGGAGGAAGCCCTCATTAAACTTTGTAATAACAGAAAAAAGTTAATTATTTGTGGCGATCTTAATGTAGATCTGCTTGTAGATACAACACTGAAGCGACGATTAATAACTCTGTTCAAATCATTTAATTTATGTCATGTATTTCTAGAGCCGACTAGAATTACACTTACCAGCCAAACTTGCTTAGATAACGTTTTTTGTGACTGTGCATTCACAAGTAAAAGTGTAATTAACTGCTTACCCTCCGATCACAGTGGTCAAACAGTTTCATTCCCAATAACTATTAAGGATAAGACTGGTCCATCATTTTATAGGCCTATTACATCCCATAGACTAGAGACATATACGAAAAACTTAGATATAAATTTGCCAGTACCGGATTTTAATGAACAGAACCCAAACAAAATCTACTCAGACTTCTTCAACATTATTCAGACAGAATTCAATAAAGTTTTCAAATTAAAGAAAGTCAGTGACTACAACGGTAAATCTAAATTTAATGACTGGGCAACGTTTGGAATTCGTAAAAGTAGAGTTATCTTGTATGACCTTTATGATCAAAAAACCTATAACTTTGATCGAAAATTTCATGACTATGTTAAAAAATATTCCAAAACTTTCAAGTTGGTTTGTAGAACTGCAAAAACTTTACACATTAATAGAAAAATTCAAAATTCAAATAATAGAATGAAAACAGTTTGGCAAATAATAAACCGCGAAACTGGCAAAGTTATACCAAGGGACAGTGATTTCTGCCTAAAGATAGGTGATGATGTTGTTAAATCTAACGCTGATGTTGCTCGAGCTTTTGAAACATTCTTCACCAATGTACCCGTACTCACAACGGACCGTCTAAATTCATCTCCATTTGAAGCAGAGACTTTATTAAAAAATAACACTAGCGTCAGTAATGTATATTTAAAATTTCATCATGTATATCCCCAGGACATTGTCAAAACGTTTAAATTACTTAACTTAAAAAATACGGAAGACTTGTGGGGTATATCAGTCAAAGTCATTGGTTCAGTAATTCTAGTTATAGCCCCACACTTAGCTTATATATTCAATAAATGTGTTGACGATGGGGCTTTTCCAGACCTCATGAAACACAGTAAACTTATACCGCTGTTCAAATCGGGAGATAAGGGCGATCCTTCAAATTTCAGACCAATATCTGTTCTTCCAACACTAAGTAAAATATTTGAAAAGATTATACTCAATCAAATGCTCTCACACTTCAACCGTACAAAACAACTCCACGCTAAACAATATGGTTTCACTAGGGGTAAATCGACTACGGATGCAGGTATTACCCTTGTATCTCATATTTATTCTGCATGGGAGGCCGCACAGGATGCTATCGGAGTTTTTTGCGACCTGTCGAAGGCGTTTGATTGTGTTGATCATAATACGCTATTAATTAAATTAAATCATTACGGAGTTAGAAATAAAGCGTTGGATCTACTAAGATCATACCTAAGCAATAGAATTCAAAAGGCAGAAGTTAACGGCGTAAAATCTGATGGATCGAGTGTTAAAATTGGCGTTCCACAAGGTTCCATATTAGGCCCTTTCTTATTCCTGGTATATATTAATGATCTGCCTTTCATGGTGGAGAAATTAACTGACATAGTGTTGTTTGCTGATGATACTTCACTGGTCTTCAAAATTGAAAGACAAAAAGGAGAATTTGATGATGTTAATGGTGTATTGTCTTTAACCTTGAATTGGTTCACAGTTAATAATTTATTGTTAAACGCTGGTAAAACCAAGTGTATCAAATTCTCACTTCCAAATGTCAGGCAAGTTGAGACCAGTTTAGTGCTAGACAACAACACGTTAGAATTAGTAAATGATACGAAGTTTCTTGGAATAACCATTGATAGCAAATTGCAGTGGGGACCCCACATAGATAAATTGGCTGGTAAATTAAGTTCTGCGGCTTACGCTGTTAGGAACATCAGACAAAGCACGGATGTGGCTACATCTAGGCTAGTATATTTTAGTTACTTTCATAGTGTGATGTCCTATGGTATCTTGTTGTGGGGGAAAGCAGCGGATATTCAAACTATTTTTATTTTACAGAAAAGAGCTATTCGAGCAATTTATAATTTAAAACGAACAGACTCCTTAAGAGAGCTTTTTAAAGAAATTGACATACTAACAGTAGCTAGTCAATTTATTTTCGAAAATATAATGTATGTACGCAAGAACCTTACAACATTTTCCAAACTTAGCGATAGCTGTAATGTTAACCTAAGAAATAATCACAGACTATGTGCGCCCCGTTTTAGACTCGCGAAGGTTAGCAATTCTTTCAAGGGTCAGTGCATTCTCTACTACAATAAGATACCTCTGGAGATTTTGAAATTGCCACTTGAGCAATTTAAAAAGCATGTTAAAGCGACTTTGTCGAAAAAGGGATATTACAATGTTCAAGATTACTTAAATGACAGGACTGTATGGGGTTAATCTGGCTCAACACAGACCTTGCTGTTAATAATTTTGTAATTATTTATTCCTGCTTATTAATCATAACAATTTTTTTTTTCATATTTGTATTAGTTAAGCACAACCTATTTTTAAAAGAGATCTAAAAATAAATCTGTGGGAGTTTCTACGCCCTTCTTCTCCCACAGTGGTCCAATGTAGAGAAGAGGCAAAAAATGACGTTTGCTAAGTATATGTAAATATCTACAGTAATAAAGTACTTTGACTATTGACTATTGACTATTTTCCTTTTTTTCACTAAAACTTAAATAAAACCATTTTCATCTTTACGAATAAACTAACTTATGTAGTTAGCAACTAATTAAGTATTTGTTAACTAGTGATTTGGCCAGGACTCCTCGTGGCAGGTTAAACCTAGTGTGGGGTCCACAAGCAACTTGTATATTTCAACCCAATCTGGTAAATAAACATTTTGTATTGTATTTGTATTTTATGTAAGCATTTATTTTGTAACTCGAATAGAGGTCAGCCAAAATATGGCGCACGTAAATCAAAATTCGGTTTTATGATGAATACGCTTGGCCTAAGTTCTGAGGTTCAAATGCACGGTTATGTTAGCCAACTCTATTGGTCGTTAGTTTAGGCTTATGTTTAACTGGAAAAGTGCCATGTGAGGTAACTCATAATAATTTAATAGTTTTAACGTAGAATACATATCGGCTAACAAGAAACCAGAGGTTATTGTCATGCTAACTAAAATATCTTTGCTTGCGGCGGCTCTGTGTAGCGGGTTGCTCCCCTCCCTCAAATATGGCGAGGGGGGTGATGACTGGTGCACAAGTCATACTCGTGAACGGGTGCTGCTTGGGCGGACTGGTTGCAGTCTGGTTTCTCATAAGTTATCTTCATTGCAGCTTTTGTTTGTTCTTATTTATTTCTTTTGTTTTTTTTTTTTTAATTTGAGACATCTTATAGGTACGATGTTATAATATTAGCTTTAGATTAGATTATTTTCATATAGTACACTGTGGCATAAAAAAATAAATTAAAAAAATTACATCTCCGTAGAGTTTCTTGGTGCTACCTTCTCTGACTGGCGTATTTCCGAAGAACTGGTAGAGTTAATAGGGGGTACTCCAGAGACCTAGGATCTTCGCCACGAGTTTCCCCGTGCGGAATTTGTCCCCGAACGAGCGAGGCAACCTCGGCATCATTGCGAGGCTGTTGTGTGGCAAGGCTGAGCCATGTTCGGTCGTTCAGTCGTAAGCTAAGATATCATAGCACCAGACGTACGCGTTGCAGCGACAGCTTTGGCTTTTATTCTTATAAATAAAATCATTAGAATGAGAAGACAAAAATATATAAACGGAGGCAATATTGGATCCAGTCTAATGACTGCCGGTTCCTGATTGTATAATTACAATCAGGAACCGGCAGATTCATCTCGCGGGCCTCGCGGCTAATATTTAACCAAGCATCTTCTCTAAGCCCTCTATTTGTGCAATTAGGATCATTTGCGTTCCATATCCAGGTGTTTGCACTACAGAGAGATATTAATTTCAAACACGGATCTTTATCCATTATGATCAAGCGAGGCACAAAACAAAAACACGTGCATCCAGAGTGCGCGCAGAAAACGACTGAGGCTCATTTGAGTAAAACAAAAAACCGACACACTTGGCTCGGCCGCTCGGTCGCTCGACCGACGTGAGCACGCACGTCTATACAGGCCGAGCTGCTTCACGTGGAAAATGCCTCGCGGGGCTGCTCGCTCTGTGGAGACTCGTCTGATGGAGTTTTCTTTTCTTGTGCTATATTTAGCCATAAACCACTTGAAAGGGAAATTTCCTTTTTAATACTCAAATCATTAACTAATCATAATACATAATCAGTTACTCATTAGTCTAGTTGATCAAATTTGTTTTTTTTTTCAATTTTTAAGAGTCTGACTTGTAAAAGTGCAATATTTTGTCTACTTCTTTGAGTTTGGTCACTAAATCAGGTAAAAAATTCATGAAAAAAAAATCACCCTTAATTAACTAAATGTTCATTAAAATTATACACCATTATTTATACTAAACTACATGGGGTTGCGTCGCTCCGCTCCGCTTCGCTTCGGCCCCAGGGTTATGTTAAAAAGTTGTGACCTAAAACATAAATTTACAATTATTCAGACAGAAAAAGATATATCAACCTACATGGTTCTACACAATACTACAAATTTGGTGAACATTTAACATGTTTGGGAGTCAAAACATAATATACAAAGGCTGTGTTTAAACGATTATCAAAAACCATTTTACTACCTAATACATTCGAAATAACTGCCAGATTAGATTAATGATCACCAAATTGTGTTTGGATGAATGATCACCAAACTTCTTTTTATGTTTTGTGTACGTTTATGTTTTAAGTATTTTTTGTTGTTCTTACATGTTCCACCTAACACGAAGGATAAACTTTACCCTTCACCTAAGGTACCGCAGTATTTTGCCCTGATATTTTCTGCAAATTTTGATGATCATTTATCCATTTTGGTAAGAAAATAATATTTTGGTGATCATTTTAATTGCTCTCATATACAAATAATATAAAGAATAAGACATTTAAACAATAAGGTTAACAATATATTTGTTGCCGTTAGTTTCTTCTCGATTTTAGGTTCATTTCACGACATCTTTAGGTTTTTATATACAAAACCGTTAGGTAGAGTTATTACTACGAAACAATAAAAATAATCATACATATAGTGGATAATTGTATCCAAGTCATTATTTTTTTCTGAAAATTCAACAGACTAGAAATCATTGTAGATTTAAAAAGGCAGTCATACACAAAAACCTTTGTGGATCAACTGACTAGCTGTCTGAACCTAGATCAAACTTGGATGAGTTGTGCAAACAGGACCGACGACGTATGAAAATAAATGAACCGTTTGGGATGGACAACCTTTTTTACCTATGGTTACCGCAGATGAATAGGACAGGAAGTACCATTCAATTGAAACAACATAAAGAAATTGACTGCCTTTATTGCGAAGTTGCGTGGGATGAGGCACTGACACATAAAAAACAACTACAGATGCAAACTACAGCCTTGTTCTCGCAATCGACCAATGCTGCGGATTGTCAAGTCGGAAATTCGGGTAGTGAACCAGAACTGACGTCACGCGTGATTTAAAAAAACACTCCTCATAAGAAATTTAATGAATTTGATGTTCATAGTCAGAATGATAGGCTGTGAGATCATACACTAAATTATATATGAGGCCATCGAAAGGACATATTGAATTCACGTGTGACGTCACTTCTTTGCTCATCTGCTCTCTGCACACCTACAATTTTACCCAGTCGGATTGCAGTATGCATCGTCGCACATACGGGTACTTGGGCCATCTGGCTGGTCATTTATTTTTTTATTATTTGGGTAATTTTTGATTTTTATTATCTATGTGATACATGAAAACGGCATAGAACGTTTGTATCATAGATTCATAGCCCCCTTGTTTTTTTTAAGTATAATATTTATCTATATACGTATGTGTATCGTTGTCTAGTACCCAAGATACAGGGAACAAAATGTTCAAGGTATTATTATTATTATCTTTCCAAATATGGCGACTCTATTCAATAACCTCCCTAATACCTACCCATCATTAAATAACATGTATATTGACTAATGAGAAACTCAATTCTCATCAGTCAAGCCTTGTTCAAATCTCCACAATTTGAGTGTTTCGTTTGAACCACCATCTCGTAGTGAACGTCGACTCTTCGCGGAAAGATGCAAAATAAATACGAGCGCTGGAAGATAAAGAGGTCGCATTTCCGGCACGAAGCAAGAACGGAAGGGAACCACCACACTGCGCATTTCGTTAGCAGTTCAAGGACGTGGTTTCATGTTATCAAGAACGCTTTGTTATATTAAGTGGGTTATAAAAGGTTCCTAGTCCATATTTCCACGTATTAAATACTACTCTCGAGGTCTAAGAATTTTACAACTCGTTATTTTTCAATCCAATTAAGTATATTTACTGACACGCAATCACACGATAGCCAACAAATCGCAAGCTAAGTTGGTCCCTGTAGACGTATAAATAAGATTTTTTCGGGTTCGTCTTAAAATGATGAGTTTGACTTTCAATATTATGAGTACGATTTTTTCGGGTTCGTCATAAATAAGGAGTTTGAGTTTAAATATATATGATTTGGAAATGTTTTAAATGTCTACCATAAAATATTAATATGACGAGCATCCATTAGGCCCAACGCAGGCAGAAGACGGCGTAAGGCATAAGGCGCAAGGTAAGTTTGATATTCGCCGCATTCGCAAACAGAACGCGGCGAAGATCGTTTGATCTTCGCCGCGTTTATACCTTACGCCTTACACCACACTCTCATGGGGAGCCGCTTAGGGTGTGGCCACACGATGCGGTGAGGCAGTGCCGGTACAATTCCCACGCCGCAGCGGCGCCGCACCGCATCGTGTGGCCTTACCCCAACTCTCACTTGCGTCGCGTCTCGCTCTCGATAGTACAGAGTTAGCACGAGTACACCCTCCACCTTGATCACACTTCTCTTGTACATAATAGTACCGTACTCTGCTGTCCCTTTCACTCTTAGTGAGGTAGAAAAGGAACGATGGGAAGTCTGTCTCAGGAGCAGTAGTCCAACGGTTCAGTGTGGGGTGCTGAAAGTTTTTGATCAAAAATGAGGTATGATTTATGAGGCGGTATCTCCCGGGATTGCGGAGCTCTCAATAAGGCCGCAATTTGCTGAAACTAAGTACCTACCTACGTGGAGCTTCGACGTTGTATTCGATGAAATTTAAAAATTCACGAGAAATATAGAAATTATGTAGTTCCCGGGGGATTTTCACAAATGCGTTTGAAATATAGAAAATTCTTGTTTATTAATGTAATTCAAATGAGGAGAAATTCTTTGGAGGATGCATAATTTAGATGTTGAAATATATCAACTAACACACTAGTGGAAATAGCAGCTTATATTGTAACTTTTGGTTGTACATCAGTGATATAAGGGTTCTCACAGCAGTAAAAAGTTATATAACAGCATCCACAGGCGTCTGAAACTACAGAAATCACCAAAAGTGCTAAACGTTGAACCTCGTACTACCCTGGGCTTTTCAATAGTTCGGCCTAAATCTTCTTTAATAGTAAAACCTTTAAGAAGAAACTAAGTATAACATTTTGTCACTTAAAGCTGCGAATGAGTTCCTACTAGAGTTGTTATATGCCATTGAACTATATAAAGGAATTTATTGAAGACTCTATAAATCAACTGCTTAGAGGTAATAATAACCACTATTATTTTTTGTAAGTTTCATAATTTTACCACCTATGTTCACTTAAGTGCGAAGATAGCAAATACTATAACCTAAAACTTATTAAAAGCTCTATAAAAGAAGCAATGGCTGGCATAAGTGATGCAACAGAATTATCGTGTTCCTTTAGACAGCCTAAATTTAATCGACATTTACTTATAATCGTCACGCATCCTTGTAATTAAATAAAAAAATGGATTCTAAACAATGGAAATTGCTAAATAGAAGCGGCGGTTATCGTAGAAAAGTACGTAAAGTTTATGAAAATATAAAAAAGATTTAAATCATAACAAAACAATCCGATAAAACTTCTGATCAACACATTTTCAGGTAATTTATTTATTTTGAAGTGAAACTTCTTTATCGGCGTTGGAAAAAAATTTAGCGTCACATTTTTCGGTTACGCGTCACATTTTTCCGTTACGCGCCATCTTTTTCTTGCCCCTACCACGGTTGGTTCAGGCGAAGAGTACTTTCACTTTCTCTTGATGCTGTTCATTGCCTGTTGTCGAACTCAGTGTTGATTGTTGTAGTACTTTAGGGTTCTTGTGACGAATAAAGGGTCCATTTCACATTTCAAGATGGCCGCCGCGCCAATTTTCTATTTTGCAATATGGGTATGGTTTTCGAGGTACTTTAGGGATCTTGTGACGAATAAAGGGTCCATTTCACATTTCAAGATGGCCACCGCGCCAATTTTCTATTTTGCAATGTGGGTATGGTTTTCGAGGTACTTTAGGGTTCTAGTGACGAATAAAGGGTCCATTTCGCATTTCAAGATGGCCGCCGCGCCAATTTTCTGTTTTGCAATATGGGTATGGTATGGGTATGGTTTTCGAGGTACTTTAGGGTTCTAGTGATGAATAAAGGGTCCATTTCGCATTTCAAGATGGCCGCCGCGCCAATTTTCTATTTTGCAATATGGGTATGGTTTTCCAGGTACTTTAGGGTTCTAGTGACGAATAAAGGGTCCATTTTGCATTTCAAGATGGCCGCCGCGCCAATTTTCTATTTTGCAATATGGGTATGGTTTTCGAGGTACTTTAGGGTTCTAGTAACGGATAAAGGGTCCATTTCGCATTTCAAGATGGCCGCCGCGCCAATTTTCTATTTTGCAATATGGGTATGGTTTTCGAGGTACTTTAGGGTTCTAGTGACGAATAAAGGGTCCATTTCGCATTTCAAGATGGCCGCCGCGCCAATTTTCTGTTTTACAATATGGGTATGGTATGGGTATGGTTTTCGAGGTACTTTAGGGTTCTAGTGATGAATAAAGGGTCCATTTCGCATTTCAAGATGGCCGCTGCGCCAATTTTCTATTTTGCAATATGGGTATGGTTTTCGAGGTACTTTAGGGTTCTAGTGACGAATAAAGGGTCCATTTGACATTTCAAGATGGCCGCCGCGCCAATTTTCTATTTTGCAATATGGGTATGGTTTTCGAGGTACTTTAGGGTTTCTTGTGACGAATAAAGGGTCCATTTCGCATTTCAAGATGGCCGCCTCACCAATTTTCTGTTTTGCAATATTGGTATGGTATGGGTATGGTTTTCGAGGTACTTTAGGGTTCTAGTGACGAATAAAGGGTCCATTTCGCATTTCAAGATGGCCGCCGCGCCAATTTTCTATTTTGCAATATGGGTATGGTTTTCCAGGTACTTTAGGGTTCTAGTGACGAATAAAGGGTCCATTTTGCATTTCAAGATGGCCGCCGCGCCAATTTTCTATTTTGCAATATGGGTATGGTTTTCGAGGTACTTTAGGGTTCTAGTAACGGATAAAGGGTCCATTTCGCATTTCAAGATGGCCGCCGCGCCAATTTTCTATTTTGAAATATGGGTATGGTTTTCGAGGTACTTTAGGGTTCTAGTGACGAATAAAGGGTCCATTTCGCATTTCAAGATGGCCGCCGCGCCAATTTTGTGTTTTGAATATGGTTATGGTTTTCGAGGTACGGGTTCTAGTGACGAATAAAGGGTCCATTTTGCATTTCAAGATGGCCGCTGCGCCAATTTTCTATTTTGCAATATGGGTATGGTTTTCGAGGTACTTTAGGGTTCTAGTGACGAATAAAGGGTCCATTTGACATTTCAAGATGGCCGCCGCGCCAATTTTCTATTTTGCAATATGGGTATGGTTTTCGAGGTACTTTAGGGTTTCTTGTGACGAATAAAGGGTCCATTTCACATTTCAAGATGGCCACCGAGCCAATTTTCTATTTTGCAATATGGGTATGGTTTTTGAGGTACTTAAGGGGTTCTAGTGACGAATAAAGGGTCCATTTCCCATTTCAAGATGGCCGCCGCGCCAATTTTCTATTTTGCAATATGGGTATGGTTTTCGAGGTACTTTAGGGTCTAGTGACGAATAAAGGGTCCATTGCGCATTTCAAGCTTTACTTATGAAGTGTGAAACCCTTTAGTTGGTTAGACTATGGAGTCAAACTAACTAAAGGGTTTCACACTTGCTTCTCACGTAGGGGATGCAGTTTCGATTGTCGGCGCTGATATGTACCAATAAGAATAGTTTATTCCTATTCAGAAGATGGATGCATACCTTCTGATCATGAGTCCAATTCCGAGTGCTCATTTCACACAAGCGATGAAGAAGCACATGATACCTCTGTCATTGCTGTATGAGACCGGTATGTTTGGCGAGTACAAAAAAACAGTGTTCGGTGTGTAGCTTAAGATAGGGAGTAAGCACTGCAGGTTTTTGTTTTTGTATGAACATGTGCCATTTATTATGAAATGGAAAGCCTTACCTAACAACATTTGTAATATTACTACAAACATTGATGTATCTGACGGATTAGCAAATGGTGCTGTTGGGAAGTTAGTTCATGCAGAAACCGATATCGATGGAGTAGTTAAAATAGCATGGCTTGAATTTCCAGCATTACCTCGAATTGGTGAAAAATTGAGACGTAAAGCAGCGGGTCACGCAGCAGAAAATAATATCAGTCGAATGGCTGTACCAATTGTACAAAGATCTTCTACAATTCCGCTCAATAATAACAAAACTATACTTGTTAAACGTACTCATATTCCGTTGGTTTGTGCTTGTGCTACTACCATTCATAAATCACAAGGCAGCACATTTCCGGAAATTGTTTATGAATATGAGAAACATCACAGCCAATCGTTGTTATATGTTGCTTTATCCCGTGTTACGAGTATTGAAGGATTGTATATAACGACTCCAAATAATGACAAAACATTTTATCATGGTCGAAGAACGTCAACGTCCACCATCGATTTACAAGCGGAATTTAAACGATTGTCTCTGAATAAAGTAGAAACTATAAATGAACATTTGATTAAGTTCATGAACAAAAGAAGAGGTTTGTCACTTTTTACTTTCAATTGCCAAAGTCTTAGAGCTCATTTAGATGACCTG
Source organism: Argyresthia goedartella (assembly GCA_949825045.1). Taxonomy (NCBI): domain Eukaryota; kingdom Metazoa; phylum Arthropoda; class Insecta; order Lepidoptera; family Argyresthiidae; genus Argyresthia; species Argyresthia goedartella. The sequence goes on along the minus strand of OX463827.1, from coordinate 1,072,539 downwards.
GATGATTCAATTGTGAAAAATTCAAATGTTTTAGTTCTATCTGAAACATGGCTGAACAATGACAGTGAAGTAAACATCACTAATTTCAAATGCATCGCAAAATTTAAACGGCTGAGCACGAGAGCAGGAGGTGTAGGAATATATCATAATTCTAATGATGTTGTTAACGTTGTGACTTCATCGATAGATTTTTCTGTTTTTTCTCCTGACTTTCATGGGTCACTAGCATCAGCAGTTGGTGATTTATGTATGGCTCAATGCCAAATGGAAAATGGGATGAAAATTTTGATTGTTGCACTGTATATATCTCCTAATCAGAAGTTGGACGATATTATTAATTTTCTTCACCATTCATTGTTGCCGTACACAAGTGGAGGTGCCTCTTTACTCGGTAACAATAATGATAAAATACCGATGATTTTAAGTGGAGATTTTAATGTCAATTTTGCATCGGAAAAATCTTTGAAGCTAGTTGAATTTCTGAAAGATAAATTGAATTTATCCATTAAAAACAGTCCTCAAACGTCAACAACAAGATCTGGCACTACAATTGATGGAGTTTTTACTCGGTCACTAAATTTCGTGGAATGTAAACCATATATTTCATATTTCATTTACCACAAGCCATTAATTACAAAAATATATAACAACGATGACAATGATAGTAATAATTATATTACAATTAATGAAATGCTGTAATAATCTTAGTAGCAAAAAGTTAAAGTGAAATAATTGTATTATTTGTATTCATGTCTATGATAATAAAATCCTTTTGTTTAAACTTTATCTAATTTAACTTTATTTAACCAATTTCTGGAAAGTTGCATGTAGATCATTTTGCGAAAAATAAGGCCATAAAGAAGTTTCACTTCTTACGTGTGTACACTAGTACACGCACACATTTTCTTAATTAATAATTACTCCGTTTTCATCAATATGTATATATCATTAATCATTAATACTAAAATAATGTCTTATTTAAGGAATACAATAGAAGAAACTCATATTGATGAATCAAGTCCACGTTCAATAAATACGAGGGTTCCGTAGGCGTAATAAATTCGCCTGTAAAATCGGTTTTTGAAGACAGGTCAGTTAGTTATGGTTACTACAATCATAATTTGCATTAAGATTATCTCTTAATAACATATTTCCGTGGTTTTTTTTAATGTACATTGCAGATAAAATTTTCTGACTCCGACACTGACAATGAGCAAATTTCTGAATACATTGAGAAGCATGGAAAGAAATGTGATTTTCGTGACGAGTTTCACAATACACAATTATTTATTGCACAGAACATTAGAACAAAACATTTCACAAGAAATTTAAACGCAAAGGCTAGCTTATCTCTCAACAGAGATTTCTTCCAGCAAACCCATCAGGTTATACATATAAACTGAAAATTTCGAAGAATCAGTTCGAGGATTAGATTGTCTAAGTCACTGGAAAGGGTCTGAGTTTAGAACATCCTTTCACTATTTGAGTATAGTGATTTTGCCAAAGGTTTTAAAACAAGAAGCTATGCAACATTTCCCCACGTTGTATTGTGCAATAACAATATACTCGGCAGAGGTACATTTTAATTTATTTAAGAATTTGCTTAGACAAGGAAACAAACTACTTGTTCAGGTAGCCAGCCAGGTAGGCGAGTTCGAGACTATTGATTATGAACGGAATTCCATCCTATCCAATGCAGATTATTCATATGTAAAGAAAGTCTATAAAAACCATAGGATCGATTTGCATTCCCAGGATTTCATGCTATCAACAAAAAAAAAAGATAAATATTTTTTAAAACAAAAAAGAAATAATGGAGATTAGCAGTTCTAATATTCAAGAAAAACAGATAAGAATTGATTGCCAAAGAATTTTAACATGTGCAAAATGTTTTTGATCTTCCTATTTATTCCTCATAACTTAATATTTTTAAGACCTCAGATAATTTAGGATTAATAACAGAATTGGTTTGTTCTCCTTGTGACGTCAAATTAGGAATCCAGGTCCAGAATTATATTGTGTTCCCTTTTGTTACCTATCTATTGTATAATAAAACATTATTATCTATTAACCATTCTTTTATTGGGCAAAACGAGCTGTTTTGTATCTTATGTTTACTAATAGGTTCTATATTTCACAAGTAGAAACTAACTTTATAAATCTTAGTTATATAATCTAAATAAACATTGATGTAGGAACCAATACGCGATAAAAATTTAATAAAAATTAGCAAGGAAGAAACACTAACCAAATAAAAACTAATACATAATTTAAGTGAAAGGTATCTTTTGAAAAAGCAATTAGGCAATAAGCATCAAAGTATAGGTTTATACCTAACTACGCAATTTAAACATAATGTTATGTTGTATTTACTATTAGGTACTATCTTTTACTAGTAGAAAATATCTTTATGAAATCTTGATGCACGAACCAATACACGATAAAAATCTAATAAAAATAAACAAAGGAGTAGCTCAAAATGCCCAAAAAACACCCAGGCCCGGCGCAAACGAAACTGAACTCAAATAATAGTTATAATTAAGTTTTAAATAATCTATGGTATACATGATCGAAATCGATGGCTAAGTGCGTAAAATTGCTATTCGAGTTTTTACAGGCATCATGTGGACTAATATTTTAATAGAACTAACAATAATTTTACTAGAAATTTCGCGCACTTAGCCATCGATTTCGATTATGTCTCCCATGGATAATTTTATCACTCAACTTGGTGATACGGGTCAACTTAAAATTAATTTCTGTAGAATGTCGTCGTTATATGGCTTCATTGATCATTAGTTTTCGTAGTATTGTTGCTTGATATATTTTCTTTATTTTTGTCACTGGTCTCGTTATGCAGATTTCGACGACCCGAATGGCCGAGTCGGCAGTGTCCCTGCCTACGAAGCCAAGGGTCCCGGGTTCGAGTCCCGGTGGGGGCAAATGTTTGTTTGATGAGAATGGATGTTTGTACCCTAGTCATGGCTGTTTATCTATCTAAGTATAATATTTCTCTATATAAGTATGTGTATCGTTGTCTAGTACCCAAGATACAGGGAATCCTAGTTTAGGGCTAGATCAATGTGTGTAAATAGTGTCCAAGGTATTATTATTTTTATTATTATAGATTAGTGCTATTTTTAGCTTCCAACGAATTATTATTTTAATTTTCTTTTGAATCCACGTTCCGTTTTGGTCTCTTATGACTGTTTCTAGATGATGATCCCCTTTGCAGTTATGAGCTCTTCCGTTTTGTTGCATTTTTCAGAATCGATTTGAAGAATGTCTCATTAGCGGCAATAGTACAACTTCTGTCACATTCATAAATGAGTACAAAAAATAGACCCAAAACATTTTTAAACAGATTTAGGCTTATTTTTGTGCCTTCGCCTCTCGCACTTCCCGACCAAGAGCATTGTGTTAAAAAATATCTGTTGAAGAAAACGTCCACAAGTAGATATGCGCAATTTGAGGCCTTTCCTGGTTGACAAACGATGCTGTATTTTGCCTTTAATTCTGCTTTCATGTCGTCGACAGTAAGCAGATCTTCAAAATTAGAAAGTTCGGCTAAATTGGTTTAAAGCAGAATGCTTTATTTTCCAAATTTAACGTCACAACCGCTGAGGATTGTTTCATTATCATGTGTTCAAATTTCACAGAAAATTCAGTGTTTTGGTTTTCTATGATTATATTTTGATTTTTCTTGTTGATTTTTGTATATCTCCATTTGATTCGTTGTAATATTTATGAGTTCCGAAGTTTCGATAACTTGTCCTTGCGTTACTTCACCTTCAATATCTAATGTAGCAGGTTCATTGCCATCGTTTGAAAACGCGGGTGGAATATTTTGTTCTGATAAAACAGATAGCTCTTGGCTTGTTACCTGAAATAAATAAAATTTGAATGTAAGAAACTACTTAAATTGTTCATTGAAACAGGCAAAACCTTTAAAAGGCGTCATTTTGTATATAGTAGAATAAGTAAAAGGTAGAAATAAAGTTTTGGAAAAAAAAGAACAACCTACCATTATTACGATATTTAGAATACAAATAATAATGAATTTATCGCTGTTTTGAGACTAAAAGAAACAGTCGCACACTCGCGCGCAACATGTTCACAGGCTTTGGTGTAGGGATGCCCTACACTGAATCAAACTACAGTATAATATTTTAATGGTGAAATGTAAGTTCTTTTACTATCCTCGTTTAGAGATCATAAACGATTTAGAGTTATTTTGTGTAAAATATCTCCAAAAAATAAAAAGGTAAAAAGTGTGAACCTGGTTTAGCATTGTTTAAAATTCATGGATTTGTCGCACTGGCACTGCCCCTCCCACTGTTGGTAAGGCCGCCGGCGTCGCCGCCGCTGCCGAGTCCTCATCAAGTTCTGTTGTGGAACGACCTAGCATTTCTCCAAGTATTTGTTCGGCTATTGTGTGTATTTTCTCTTTTGACAACGCATCCAATTACATACCATTCGGGTTCTGGGATAGAGTCTTCAATTTTAGTTTTTTTTTGTTTTTTTTTTGTTTAGCTAACGATTTAAGGGGGATTTTTAAGGGTTTAACAAAGATCACGGATCTCTAAAACATTGATTCAAAGAAGAGGTAAAAAGACACATAATAACACCTGAAGTAACAATACATCAGAAATAGCAGCTCTTTTGACAATATAAGCTGCATTAGAGAAATAAAATTTACTTACAGATTTAAAAAGGTTAAAATTATCACTATTACTCACATAAGAGAATTATTAAAGCTTAATCTACGGGTTAAGGCTGCACTTTAAAAGACGCCATTTATTATTTTGAAATAAAATGTTAATATCCTAAAAAAAAGGTGATTATAATATAATAATTCTTTTCTGATAATTAAGGACCACTATTAACATTTTCGTGGGCCAATTAGCATATACAATCGTATGGTTTATATAAACAACATGAAACTGATATTATTTTGTTTAGTCAATAAATAATATTTTTGTTTTTATTTGGAATACTGATTAATTTATGGAGGCCTGACAAAACTACTTAAAAATATCCTAAACATACACAGTAAACGTAAATGCGTTTAGAAGTTACGTGTACATAAGAACTATAAAAGGCATAATCACATTACTTACTTTAGAATATTGTTTACTGATGGCTGAATTTATCCGCCATAACATCCAGAGTGCAGGGAAATGTCTGCTTGTCACAAACACAACCCAATAAAATCACTTGATGGCAAACCATTCATTCAATGAATATTTAGTTCGTTCAAAGGGAAGCGCCAGAGGGGCTTTATAATGGCGCTAATAGTTACATGCAGTTTTTGTAGCAGCTCTGTGCCACCATTAAATAGTTGATATAGAACTAAGGGTTGCATAAAATTGTGCCCAAATTGCCGCATAGCTGCTGCAGAAAGTATGTAGTAGATTCTCTAGCGCTTAAGTCTATCACCTTGAGTTACAAAAAGATAGGCTCCAATGCTGTTAAGCAGCTAAGTGAGTTAGCTGGGATGTAAATCCAGGTTCTCGCCCACATAATTGAGAATCGCACGACCCGGGATCATAAAAAAGTGTAAATGTAATTGTAGAAGAAGAAATTAATTAAATATGGTCAAAATGATCTACAAAATACCTAGTCTTGTAAATTCAGCTAAACGCCGCAGCTAGCACCAGATGGCGCTGCCCTACTTTGCCAAATTGTAGTACATTTGTAATTACAAACACTGCGATTCCGCATAGGTCGTCTTTATCAACAAGCGCTAAGGTATATTATCCTCTGCTGTGCATTAGTGTTGTTTCTCAGGTATTTTGCATGGAGAAATTTTAATCGTGAACATTTAGAGAAAGAGCTAAATGGTTATTGGATGCAGCTTCTGCAGGACGTCTGCATATTGCGTCGGGGACATTGTTCTACTGTTCCACTAGTTCCACAATTCTATAGTTGCACAGTTACACAGTATTTGTTGTAGGAAGACAGTCGAGTAATAACTGTGAATTATAGCTTCAGGTGGCACGGCCGTTGCTTTTGGGGGATTACTTTAGTTCATATTTTAGACTGAATGTCTTTACCTAGAACTAGAGTTTACAATTTATTCTTTTACTATGAGCAGTAGGTATCTGCAGTTAGTTATGATAATATAAAAATATAAAAGGTTAGGACGCCGGTCTATAAAATTTATTAGGTCATTAACTAGTGACGTTAAAATGATACAGCTGTCGCCGTATCTGCAACGGACATAATTTCTCATTATCAATACAAAGCAAATTTGGAGGTGCCGTAAGTCCCGCGGCGGCTCAAGCAAAAGTACCCGTAACTAACTAAGGAAGTTCGCGAGACGAACTGAGAGCGACCGGTTCAGTTCATACTACCGCTGCGGTTGCGTCACACTTTGCATATCTAATGGAGATAAACAGCAATATTGTAAGATCGTAATTTATAGGGAGTACGAAATAAACACTATAAATAGTTCATAAGATGTATTTGGACGAAATAACACTTAACTTACTCGAAATACATGTGTATTTCTATTTCCCACTTGTTTTGTATATTTATTTGTTTTTCTGTACCATGTTGTGACAGTTGAATAAATGTGCTTTTCACCTCAGCAGCTCGAACAAGAGGCTTTTGCGAGTAAGCAGTGTGCAAAGTTGCATTTTGATTTCTGAGTGAGAAAAAGTACCTTTTTACTTTTGAATGCCGCGGACATAGACAAAATCGCAAACAGCCAACGGGAATCGAGTTATAATTCGATGTTGTTTGCAACTTCGCCATGTCACAGATACTTCTATCGATTTTCAAATCGATTACAGTGCTATTAAATTCCAAATAATCGAGCTTAGTTATTCTATCTCCTAGCTATTCTAATTGATAAATAATACAATTAGAGAAATATTCCTTAGTGTAAATTAGTCGAAGTTTATCATGAAAAATAATTCACCATGTTCAAAAGTTCAAAAAAACTGACACCAAGTTCAAGCCCTATATCTTCCTCCTGGGTCGGTACCTATGTGAATGAAGTCTGTGTGATGAAAAGTCCTCAAAACGTTCGCTGCTCGGAACCACAAACCAAAACGTCATCTGTGTATATATATTTTGTATTTGTTGATTTTTTCAAAAAACGCTTAATCAAATCTAATAAAATTTGTATGAGGCCTCTGAAATATGACCTAGCAACCAAAACAAGAATCATCAAAATCGGTTCATAATTGACGGAGTTGTCGGGTAATAAATATACAAAAAAAAAAACTTGGGGAATTCAGAACCCTCCTTTTTGAAGTCGGTTGATTATAATAATTGTTATTTGATTTTTCAACGTAGTATTTTTTGATTCCCTTATTTTGTATGTTCTCAGAGCTGAGATGAAAAGTTGTATGTGCAACAAAAGACCAAAGTTATTTGCATCTCGTGCCTTTGAGTCCCTCGGGATTCTAACGTATGCTCGTGATTCAAATATAGAATCCTTCTCTCACTCGGGACTCAAACAAGCACTCGCAGCAAAAATAAACTTAGCTCTCTTGTTACACAAATAACTATTGTATTCTATTTTTTTCTATATTGTGTGTCTGGATTGGCAATATTTTCGATGTCCGGGGCAAAACTACCCGTAGTAACGAAAGAAGAATTCAGTAGTTATTTGTTTCAAAAGGGAGAAAAATGATGTATTTACGGCGAGGACGGTACATTGAATCCAGAGTGGAGCGAAGGATTCTACAATCAGCATAGCGAGGGATTCTAAGTTAGAATCCTAAGCGTAACGAAGGATTCAAGCTTTCACGCCCATGACGAAAATATTTTTGCTCCTGAGTGACACATACAACTTTTCACACCGACTATGAGGAAAATTGAAATAAAATGCTCTAAAAATAATAAATTAACTACATATACTTTAAATTATACTTTCACCACTTTTACAGTAATTGAACAACGAAAACAAAACGTTATTTTTTATAATGGAGGATTGTGAAGGATTATGGAATGGCCACGACAAATAAATATTCCTGTGCTACTTTTGCTTGTGCTACCAAAGTGTATAAATAATCGAATCGAATATTACAATGGTATCGGATATCAATATTCATTACATCACAATAACAGCCATCGATAGTTTTGATTTCAGTAAAACATATTATTAATTGTGATTATTATTTTTTAATATTACGAAAAATTCATCATTTTTATGTAACGTTGTTAAAGTTAAAACTTGAAACATGTTTGTTTTTAATCGACTATGATAAAATTACAATCGATTATTTTATTAAGATCTGTTTTCAATTGGCACATTGGGAAAATGCTACATACCAATGAATATATTAAAAAAGTAGTTTAAACAGAAAAGTAGCATTTGGCTCCCTCTCGTCGTGGAGCAAAATTTACTTTTCCGAATGAAAGGTGTGAAAACGTTTTTTTTTCTAAACTTCTTGTACACGATATTGGTTGTGTTTAATATTATAGTGTACGACAGTGGTTGTGTTATATTAAAGCCCACTTTTCTAACATTGTCCAACAGTAATGAAACTCCTGTCTTATGAAAGCTCTTGAGGTGCACTAATTTTCATATTGCGGCCGCTAAGTTCAAATCTAGCGCCAACATGGTGTTTTGGTTCATTTGATTTAATTACTTGGACAATGTTGGAAAAGTGGGGCCAAAATGACGCATGTTGGTGAAATTTGATACATAATAATATAGCCGTATATATAAATAATATAGTAGGTAGGTACTTTAGTATTGTTATAATATCTTATGTTCCTTGTTGTATAAATGTCATACCTAACCTAATTTAGTGTTGTGTTACAAAGATTTTGCAAACTGGTCATGACTCCTATTGTTAGGGTGCCACCTGGGTCATGTGCGGGGTCGCTCACGATGTCAGGATGGTCGATTGTTAGGGTTACACATTTTTAAAGATGAAAATTATTTCCGAGGTTATTCTTTTAGCATTTTTAGTAAATTTTTGAAGTTAAAGATGGCAATACTAATGTGTCATTTCCTATAACATCAGTAGACGTGGACCAATCAGAGAGCTTCCCGCCAAAGATGTTCGGTTGAAGTTGAAGATGGCGCGAGCCAATGAGAACGCTGGGTTTTTTCCGCTAACATGGCAGGATTTTGCGGCCTTCTCCGTTTGGAGGTAAAAAGTGTGCGACCTAAAAGTTGTGGTGAATTATCAGTTAAATAATGAAATGAATTATTTGTTAAATAATTAAATGAATAGTTAATTTGAGTTGTACCTAGTAATAATTTTAATTCACTTTCGGCGACATCCAGTTTTCAATATTTTGGATTGACTATTGTGAGAATTTCTCATGTATAAAATTACTAAAATTCAATAATTTATGTCTAAAATCCGGGTTTGGGTTTCATTATCTAAGACAAAATCTAAAATTTGGTTTATTTTATTTCGTTACTTATGCCGCATGTATAATAATAATAATGTCACTAAATATTGGTAAATACATAATTAAAAGGTCGTTTTAGTTCAGGCTTTCAGATTTCAGGATATAATGCCATTGTATACAAAAATTAAATATCACTTAACCACAAATCAAATCAAATCAAATCAAAAATCATTTATTTCCATAGGATGTTGTTACATCACTTAGATCCGTCATTACATTTTTTTGGGTGAGTTCACTAACACAATGGCGGAATCTGTGGAGAAGAGCTCACCGAAGAAACTCCACAGTCTTCGCATCTTTTGCGTTTCCTTTTTTAAATAAAATATTGTCAAATTACAAAATTAATGCTAATTATATATCGAAACAGCCTGTTACTCAAACAATCTATTCCCATGGACATCTGTCCTCTAAGTAATCAGATATCCTATAGTAACCTTTTTTATACAATTTCTGTTTTATTATTATTTTAAACTTGTCTAAAGTTAAGTTTTTAATATCAGTAGGGACCTTATTGTAAAGTAAATTCTTTTAAAGGCAATTGTATACAATTGCCTTTAAAAGAATTACTAATTTTATGTAGTCGGCTTACATAAGCAACCAACTTGTCTTTATTTCTAGTATTAAAATTGTGTATATCACTGTACTTCTGAAAATTAGTTATATTTCTTTTTACATACACAAGATTGTCATAGATATATTGAGACACAAATGTCAGAATATTGATTTCTTTAAACTTTTCCCTCAGTGACACTCTAGGCCCTAATCTATAAATTGCACGAACAGCCCGTTTCTGCAGAATAAATATACTATTAGCATTCGCAGCGTGACCCCACAATAAAATACCGTAGGTCATTAGACTATGAAAGTAACTAAAGTAGACTAGTCTAGCGGTGTCTACGTCGGTAAGAGCTCTAATTTTTTTAACTGCGAACGCTGCCGAACTCCGACTATTCGACAATTTATTTATATGAGGATCCCATTGTAGTTTGGCGTCTAATCTAGTCTAAAAAGCTGTTAACTGCAGTGAACTTTAAGGTAAGGTTATAATAAAACTAATCAATGCCTGACTATATGGGCGTTAAGTGACTAAGAGCCTTTTTAGTGTAGGAATTGAGAATAATTTTAAACATAAAAATAAGACACGTTTACTTAAAAATCCTAGACTATATAGTCGCTTAGGTATACTTATTCTAAGTGACCTTTTAGTAAAGTATTTATGGTATAAGAACCAAATTTTACATAGCTAGAAGCAAGAAGCTATCTTGGTTTTACATTTGTCAGGTAACCTTGTGTCGATTCCAATATTCCTGGTTCAAACATGATTTTGAATTTGACGTTTTATATGTTAAAGAATTGTCTGTAAATAAATTTAAAAATGTTGTTAAAAATCACTTATGTAAAAAAGGTTACTACAAAATATCAGATTATGTAGAAGACAAGAAAGCTTGGGAAGGTGTTTGCTCCAATTTATATAATTTTCAAGTTATATAATTTTTTACACGAATATGTCTATTTGGTTTGCCATCACCGTATTTTACTTATTTCGAGCCGTATACGTACTGCGGTGTGTGTACGCGGCGGCGAATGAGGTGATTTCTCGCATGAAACTGGTTTCTGGGAGCGAACCGATACACTTCATTCACTATTCTCGCCGCATTCCTTTGCTTACGCACTACCGTTTTACTATTGTACGTATTATATCCTTTCTTCCGACGACTTATACCGACTCACATTATATCCATACTGCTATTTACAACAGAGCTTAGCAATAAACTAATTAAAATTTCACTCTGAAACGCGGGCTCGCTGAATACTGGGCATGATGAGTTCACGGTAGCTATGTTGCAAAGATCGCCCGATATTGTAGCCATTAACGAAACTTGGCTCAGGGACGGGAAGGTGGGGCGCGCGCCGACAGTGCCCGGATACAGACTGCGCCATGTAGCTCGCTCAATGGAGGTTAGACGCGCGCGAAGTGGAGGTATTGCTTTTTACATTAAGTTAGGTATGAAAGCAAAAATCTAACTTCATCCGCTATCTGAGTTCAAAGTCGAGCAAATGTGGCTTTCTTTGAATATTAAATCAATAAAAATCATAGTCGGAACTGCCTATCGTCCTCAGTGGATGGCTGTGGATGACTTTTTGGATGCACTGACTGACTCAATATCTACGTTTTCAAAGTTCGACCGCATTGTATTAACTGGTGACTTTAATATTGATTTGCATGGTCCGGGGAATGCTATGACACATAAGTTGCAGCAATTCCTTGACTATACTAAATTAACAAATTATGTAGCCGAGCCAACACATTTCACTGATACCAGCGCAACGCTTATAGACCTTTTCTGCACTAATGCCGGTGTAACTCAAGTCTGTGTGGACCATATTCCTGACCTCGGTGCACACGCGTTTGTAACTGTTACAATAAAGGTTAAAAGGGAGAAATATATACCACGTAAAGTTCTGTACAGGCCGATCAAAAATATAAACCTGCAGTCGTTTGACATTGACCTGCATAAAATTAACTGGGATTCTGCTCTGGAGCACGAAAACGTTGATGACATACTTAGAGCGTTCGAAGTAACAGTCCTGGAATTATTTGATAAACATGCACCCATAAAAATTACCACCATTAAAGAGAAAACTATGCCTTGGCTGACAAGTAATTTACGGCACATAATGCACCTCCGGGATAATGCTCACAAGACCTACAAAGTGTCAAAATTGCCTGCTCATCGCCAAGTGTACAAATCTTTGAAGCATTTTGCGAATGCCAGTTTGTACGCAGAAAAAAAAGCTTATTACACCACATAAACAAAAACATAAATAAACCTAAACTGTTGTGGAAAAATCTAAGAGAAACTGCAATACATAACGTTAAGAAATCCATAGATATCCCTGATAACTTCGCTAAATCCGATGAAATGAATGCACACTTTATTAATGTTCCTGGGGACAACTCTGTAACAATATCGGATCTTTCTTTCTTCGAATTTCATAGACACAGTCCGGCTGTTTTCCAGCTTCGTTCTATTAGCGAGTACGACATCGGAAAGATCATTTGTGGAATGGGATCTGACTCCTGTGGATCGGATAACATTACCATGAGCATGATAACTCTGACGCTACCACACACTCTTAAAATAATCACTGAAATAATTAACAGATCGATTTCTACCAGCACCTTTCCGACCCCTTGGAAAAATGCCATTATACGACCTTTTCCAAAAACTAGTGATCCTCAAACCGTATCGGATTTACGTCCAATTAGCATACTTCCCTTTTTGTCTAAGATTTTGGAGAAAGTCGTTTACAAGCAGGTCGTCTTGTATGCTGAAAAAATATCTATTCTGCCCAAATTTTTAGAAAGAAAAGGAGCACAACATCAGCCCTTCTTGATGTTGTTGACAACATACTCGCGGCGCAGGACTCCGGAAATGGAACAATCCTTACACTCCTGGATTATTCTAGAGCCTTCGACTCGATCAATGTTAGTCTGTTGCTGTCCAAGCTGAGCTACTACGGCTTTGATGTTGCCGCGGTGCGATGGTTTCAAACCTATCTTAGGGCTCGTAGTCAGCAGGTGGTACTAAGGAAGGCCGATGGTAGCTGCGATCAATCACAACTGTTAGTACCGACAGGGGTGTCCCCCAAGGTTCAATCTTAGGGCCACTATTATTTATCATCTACAGCGCCGATTTCATAAAGTACATTAATCATTGTCATTACCACATTTATGCAGATGACCTGCAGATTTATACTAGTCTAAATAAAAACAACTTTCTCGACTGCGTTAGACGTATTAACGATGACTTGGATAGAGTGAACAACTGGTCTACGAGGAACGCCTTGGTCTTAAATCCTATTAAGTCCAAATACATGATATAAGGGTCAAAAAATCAGATAGAGACATTTACTAACCTAAATCCACAAGTAACTATTGCAGGTGTCCCTATTGAACGTGTATGTGAGGCCCGAAATCTTGGTATTATCATGGATAACCAATTACGTTTCGAGAAGCATGTTCTTGACGTAGTCAAAAACTGTTTCTATAGACTAAATATATTGTATAGGATCCGAAATTATCTGAGCGAACAAATGCGCATACTACTGTGTGAGTCATTGGTTCTCTCAAAATTAAATTATGGCATTACAGTATACGGGCCCTGTTTGCTCAAACGCACTCACCGGTTGCTGCAAAGAGTTCAGAACGCATGCGCCAGGTTCTGCTTTACCATCCCTTCTCGTAGTCACATTACTCCTTACCTGAACAAGGCCAACATGCTCAATATCAATGGTAGGCTGCAACTACATCTTGCCTCCCTCTTATTTGGTGTGATAAGGCAACAAACACCAGAGTATTTATTTGAAAAGCTTAAATGGCGGGTATCTCGTCACTACATCAACAGGACTACAACCAGTATTTTAACAATCCCTCGACATCGATCAGCTGCTTTTCGGGGCAGTTTCAGGTATCTGGCGACGAAGTGTTGGAACAACCTGCCACCACCAATCCGAGTTCACAATTCTATTGCCAGTTTCAAACTTGCATGTAGAAAACACCTTCTGCACCTGCAGAAGTCAGATGCCTGATTCTGCCCCAGTGAATCCCCGCGTTTGCTAGTTATATTATCATAAAGCTAAGTCTTTTTAATGTACGTATGTGAATCGGTTAAGTCACTGAACAATCTATAGTATACAATATTTAATATCCCTTATACTCTCAACTATTTATGCAATTAGTGTTTTTTAATGTATTATTTATTAATTATAATTATATTTCTGATGTCAATTCGTCTCCTACTTAGCTTATCCATCCACAAAATTTTCCTAATTTTCTCCTATAGTTTATTTATTTTCATATCAATTACATATGCAGTTTTAATAAAAAGTAGTTTATTAACACCCACCCTTTATCTTCTCCTCCTTGATAAGGTGCCGACAGAATACCAGCGTTGCAGGACCTCTTGCAGGTTCTGTGGCACATGCTGAGTCGGAACCTATTCGCCGCCTAGGCACACACTTCACGACGTTACTGTCTACTCGTCGCTACAAAATTGTATTTTGCTTTTATTTATTTCTTGTTGTCTTGTGTATGTACTATACATATAAGTTACTGTGTGGTATGTACTATTACTTTTGAGACGCGTTTGTATATTATTGTCTGCGATATTAGTTGTTATTACTTTCTCCTTCAATTGTATGTTTCACTTTTTTCTTGTCCTCTCATAATTATCGTGTATTTTATGTTGTGTGTGTTATGGCGTAGTCCGAATAAATTGATATTCTTTCTTTCTTTCTTTCTTTCTTTCTTTCAATTCTGTAAAAAATAACGTATAAAGCTGGAGGTTTCTAGTCGCCTCTTTGCCTCCAGCATCTAAAACATTGAGGTGACGGAATTCAAATTGAGTTCTATATTTCCCTGTACCTTATACATGTGTTAGTTTAAGATTTGACATTCTCCAAATGTTACCTATGTGTTTCTTATGGAAATAAACTCATTTTGAATTTTTATATCCCAAGGGGCCAGAAAAACCATAGCTAAGGACTATATGGAGCATATAATGATCATATATCGGATAGAATGTTGTCAAAAACCAAATTAAAAAAAAGATAGCATTTGTCAGAAAATGTGATCAAACAATTTTAGTAGTTTTTCCTGTAAGTAAAATTGGAAATCAAGTCCAATACATAAGCCGTTTGCAAGGCTGGACTATCTATTAGACGATATTGCTTGAGTGCAATTTTAGTTCCTTTAAAACGTGAGATGGATGTCATTTGAGTCACTGACTTTATTGAGTCATTTTAGGGTACAGCGGCTAGTGTAGAGAAAATCCTTCTGTTTCCATTTGTAAACACTTGTTGTAGTTGTTTAATGGGTTCTTATTTGTACTAATAAATATGTGTATATTTACAATCCCAGTGTACATAGATAATCCTAGGTGTAAAATATCTTTATCTTCACACGTATCATAAACCCTCTTTACTGCGTACAAAAACCGCACGTTACGATCAGCATAATGTTAAACTACTTGGTAAAAACCCATTTCTTATCTGAAAAATTACACGTTATGACCATAATGTGTAATTTTTCTACACATTATGACATTCAAATTTCGAACGCCGACGCCCACCCGCGTGCCGTCCCTAGTTTGTCTGTGAAGTTGGTACTGACATTCAAATTTCGAACGCTGACGCCCGTCTGCGTGAAGTTGGTACTAAAGAACAAGCTTAACAATTGCAGAACCACAATGCCGGTCAAACATGCGGTTCCTGAACACATCAAAGAGAGCTTATGATATGTGTGTAGATAAACTAGTGTATGTAACTGTACATAATTAGGCATTAAAACTCTCGAGTGATATTATTATGAAAATCGCCTTCGAGTATTAATGCCCTCCATTATGTAGCAGTCACATAAACTACTATAAAATGACTTATTTGTCAGGCTAATGGCGCCTATTTAAATATAACAACATTGTTGAGGAGTGGTGATAGATAACATAATTATTACCAAAAACGGTTACCCACGCCTATCAACCGAGATCCAAACCGAATCTTTAGCCATTGTCCCACAACAAATAGTGTTGGCGCAACCGATATGGTTTGTATTTGTCGATGTATGGTAAGGTGTTTGCGTGTGAGCGTCCTAATGTGGAAATTAAAAAAAGCGAGTATTTTTTTATATAAATTTGGCAATCGGCGGAAAGTTTATTCGTATGAGTCGTTTATTTTTTCAAGTAAGTCGAAAAGGCTGTGTTAAAGGATATTTTTAGAGTTTGTTTTGAAGTATCTGTAGTTTGTCGTAATTAGATTGACATTTACTTCTCTAGACGGAACAAGCGTATGTGATGGTTGGCCTAATAAGAATATGCTAAGCTTAGTTTGGGGG
Organism: Argyresthia goedartella; assembly: GCA_949825045.1. NCBI lineage: Eukaryota > Metazoa > Arthropoda > Insecta > Lepidoptera > Argyresthiidae > Argyresthia > Argyresthia goedartella. The sequence continues at coordinate 1,056,263 of OX463827.1, read as the reverse complement.
CTTGGTGCTGATTTTATTTATAGCAGCGGGCTTAGTGCATTTAGTGCCTTTGTGCCTATTTAAACTAAACTTGTAATTGGCTATCAACTGTACATTTTTAGTGTTAAACTGTAAAATTTTAGCTGTAAGTTTTCCATACAAGAAAAATAAATAAATAAATAAATAAAAATTAATTTTAGGTGCGCAATGGGTTCCGACCAGTTCAGTTTATTGTCAAGGGTAATGCGAAGATACTTGACAGATTTATTCCAGCTAATTTGGTAAATATTTATAATTAACTTTTGAGATGGTAGCTTACGCTTTCTATAGAACATGATGGCTCCAGTTTTAGGAACGTTTAATTTAAGCCTCCACTTTGTGAAATACTCACAAAAAACCTTAATAGTGAATTGTAACCGGCCAACAGTGAGGTCAATTTCTTCGGAAGATAAGAAACAGGCAGTGTCGTCGGCTAAGCAAGCCAGGTTTGTTTATGGTTGCTTCGGGATGTCGATAGACAATGAACAGAAATGGTCCCAATACTGAGCCTCTCAAACCCGCCACCGGCCGAAATGTGGACTAGAATTTGATGTGCCAACGTACACCCGAAAGCTATGCCCGGTTAAGTATGATCTGATCAGTTTGACGAGAGCAATGGGTACATCGCGATTGATTAATTTGTGGTGTGTGTGTGTGAAGTTTCTTTCCTTATACCTATATACCATTGGAACCTGGTGCTAGTATGAGGGTCAAAGAAAAATACCCAAAACCAAAAAAGGTAAATTTTGATTTAAAAGGAGAGAGAGACGAAGCAAATTGATGTTCTGTAGTACTCGTATCACGGCATCATTATGAAAGGATTCACAAAATTATAACAATACCATAATAAAATAGTTCTCTTAAGTGAGAGGGTCAATACGGATATGAAAACTTTTTTCACAAACCTAATAATTAAAACTTACTTTATATTTTTTGGAACCTTTGAAACTTGAGTCCGTGCAATATTTTTTATACCTATATGGTGGAATGACCTTAGCGACCGATATTTATGTCCTAATAGAATATAATGGTACCTAGAGAGAGACTTTGACGAACTAATGTAACACTGACTTTTATTTTCGTTTCTTATTAGCACAAAAATAACTGAATAATTATGTACTTAAACTATTTGTTTCCACACGTAGGTAATCTATATATATATGTCTAGATGCAAGTAATTTAACGCAATATAGTGAAACAGGTGATAATACGTACATACACGTGGAAATTGTTCAAATTGCAGTTTCGACCGCAGTAAGATAACTTTGAATTACGCAGTATAAATAGTTTAACCACATACTTAAAATTGCACCCATCTAAATACCTACCTTTAAAACATAAAACATATGATTTTACGAATACTCTTTCCCCGGTTTCCTAAGTATAAGCACAAGTGACTGTTTACACTCATCATGAAGACAGTTCAATTATTTTGCGTTTTGTTTTCACTTGTTTTGTTACAAGTAGCATCAGTGCCTCTGAACTTGAACAGAGATGAAAATTTTGTGGATCAAGATTTTTGGAACGGCCTTGATTTGAATGGCACTGTGAAAAATATATTTGGATACGCGGAATCTAATGAGGACAGTGAGAATGGGATGAAAAAATCTGGGGATCCTGAGGAGAATTTTGAGGAGTCGTTGAAAACATTTTGGGAATCTTTCAAGTGGGAGGAAATATTTAGAGATTTTGCTAAGGATCTAGCAGAGGAGAGGAAAAAAATATGCGATTCCGAAAAATCAAAAAACAATGGGAACATGGAATCTAAGGAGTGGGATGAGGGATCTGACGAAAATCTTTTCGGGTGGTCCTACTATGATGATAGTTATCCGTCTTTTAATACAACTTTTATTTGAACAACTTATATTACAATAACTTTTAAATATTATTTTTGTGTAAATTAAATTTGTGTAAAAATAATTTCAATGGTCATATCTTCATGATCTTAAAATCAATCTGTGAGGCAATCACGTTTTATATCTAAAATAATAAAGATATGTTGACTTTTGACCTTATACATATGGGTTAATGGTTAAGATAAAATATATACCATTCTAAAGTCGTTTCATTGGTGGTACTAGTAATATTATGGTACTATAATGAGTATCCAAAAATGTACAAACTCTTTGATAGGTAAGGCTACATCATTCTGTAAAAAAAAAAAAATTGTTGATGTTCCAAAGGTATTCAGTTTGGTTGCACAATATCACTTTGATAATGAAGCCATCGCCGTGACCGAAATCGGTCGGAACACTTATTATTATTATTATTATCACTTTGATCTACCCTATGGCCTTTAACAAACTTCCATAGAAAAAAAAAGAAAAAAATACAGACTAGTGAATAGATGCAAGCACAGTTACCGGCTCTTGCTTCCTAGGAGGCTACATAGGGACAGGAGGGGACAACTTCGTAAAAAAGAATGTAACCGAATGGATATCTAGTTAAGTCTCACGGCTCTTCACATACCGATTACGCCATATTTGGCTGAGCCCTGGAAGTGCGATATGATGAGGAGCTGACAAAGCGTGAGCCGGGAGACCTCTCTGCTTTCTGCCCTCAGTCTTGAGGCAGTAATTAAGTAAAATAGTCGTATTAAGAGCTCTAAGACATTGTTATATCTTATCTCAATTAAATCTTCATTTTTTAAAACGTCGTTTACGTGCGCTAAAACTTATCTGGCGCAGCCGGTAGGATTTCCGCGTTGGGGAAACTAAAAACCAACGGACGTTTTCACGCGTTACAACGGGAATCCTCGAACCAAATAAATTTGATAGAGTCAGTGCAGTGGACGACGGGACCTCAAGGCTCAAGGAGGGACGATGGCAGAAGTGTGAGTACATCTCATCGTGACGAAATCGCTTTCCAATTCTCCTCTCCCATTCCACATATTTTATAGTGAAGGATTGCGCAAAATTGTGTACTGTGGATTCGCATCGCCACCGCAGTTTTCGCTTCCTATTCAACCATTAAAGATAGTGAGGGACAGTGCAGGATTGTGTCTGGACAGCATCGCCGGCGCAATTTTCACGTCCTTTTCAACAAGTACCTTTAAGTAGTATTAAGGAGGGACAGTGCTAACAGACAGACAAAACATCGCTGTCAGTTATTGCTGCCTATTCCAATAGTGATTTACAAATAAAATAGTAATAAGTGGTTATAGTATTAAATTAAATATCGTTGCAAAATAAACAAAAATGGAAAATCTAGTTCAAATACCGAAAGAAATAGCAAGTGTCATCCCGAAATTCGATGGTGATGAACATTTGTTAAATCTTTTCATTCGAAAATGTGAATATGTTATCTCTATGTGCCGTGTTTGAGGTAACCAGGCTCAGGATCTATACATATTTCAAATCATAACATCAAAATTAACTGGAAAGGCCGCCACTTTGATAAGTGAGCGCCAAGACTTAAACACCTGGAATGCGTTAAAGTTAGCGTTAGAACAACATTTCGGAGATCCGCGTTCTGAAGAATGCATTGCCATTGAATTAGAGACCCTAAAGATAAACACTGGCGAATCATATCTAGATTTCTGTAATAGAATCCAACACATTATATCCACGTTAATCGCAAAAGTAAATAGAATTCAGGACGATGCGCTAAGACAAAGTAAAATCACGATTTATAACAATACAACGAAAGACGTGTTCTTATATAATCTACCCCAAGACATGTTGAGAATAGTAAGACTGAAGGGAGCCGACACACTTGAAAATGCACTCAGTACAGTACTAGAGGAGGTAAATTTCTTATTTCAATACAGTGCAAGAAATAAAATGTATGGTTTGGGTAACAAACCGTTTCAGCAACAAAATACACCCACATCTCTACAACAATTCGGCGTTAAGCCTACGGTAGCTCAGCCTCCACAAAAATTTGACGTTAAGCCTCCCGTAGATCAGCAACAGTTTGGCTACAGACCAAACCTATCCCAACAACAGTTTGGCTACCGACCAAACCTGCCCCAACAACAGTTTGGCTACCGATCAAACTTACCCCAACAACAGTTTGGCTACAGACCAAACTTACCCCAACAACAGTTTGGTTACAAACCAAATTTACCCCAACAGCAGTTTGGTTACAGACCAAACCTTCCACAACAATCAGGATATAAACCCTCATTCCAATTCGGTTATAAGAACATATTTTTGGTACAACATGGAACAAATTATATCCACCTTTATAAATTCATGCAAGCCCTGTAAGAAAATGAAATACGACAGAAATCCTTTAAAACCCGAGCTTCAATTGACACAAACACAAACAAAACCATTGGAAGAAATCTTCATCGATCTATTCACTATAGAAGGACGATACTATCTGACTATAATTGATGCCTTCAGCAAACTTGGACAAGCTTTTCAAATAGAAAACAGATCAACCCCTGAAGTAGTTAGAGCCCTTATCAAGTACTTCTCCTTTTATGGAATACCACTTAAAATCAGTGCCGATGCAGGATCCGAATTTAACAATGCCCTTATGAAAGACCTATTAACTTTGTACAAAATTGATCTACACATTGGAACCCCTAACAACCCTAACTCTATGGGATTAATAGAAAGATTTCACTCCACAATAATCGAAATATACAGATTGGCTAAATACGAACAAAAGTACACCGATGCTGCTACAATTATGACCTACGCAGTAATGGCATACAATCACAGTATACATTCCGCTTCTGGTATGACTCCGTTAGAAGTTCTGTTAGGACACACCGACTCTAGAAACACTTTTGATGCCGATTTTGATAAACTCTACCAACAGAAATTAGTACAGGACCATGCAAAGCGAACAAAATATCTCTATAAGCATTAAGCCGACAAAATAGCAAAAGGAAAAGGAAAGGTAATTAGACAAAGAGGTGGCGAAAACCGATTCCCTATAGAACCCGGAGATAAAGTATTTGCAAAAGGAACAAATAAAAGAAGTAGTAAAGACAAGCCCCGATATGCCGAAGCATTAGTTACAGGCGAAATAGTTAGGAACATTGCCCCAATACAAATAGGTCGTCGTGCCATCCAAGTCCCGGTTAAAAACATTAAACGTATTTCACAGACACCTGCTCGTCCTGATAGTGACCATGGTGGTCAGCTCCCAGGGCCTTCTACTTCAAGAGATACAAAATAACCCGGGAATACTTCCAGTAAAGAATGGAATGGCTGTACTGAGCAAAGACTATTGGATGGTCGCAAAACACGTGGACTTACAGCCCTTCGCAGACTCGTTGTCGAGGAATGTTCTACGAGCATCCGAATTAAACAAGTTAATTAGTAGTTTTGATAAAAGAGATATTACTTTTGATTTTATTGGTGTTAAGGTTTATATAGATTATATTAAGAAAGTAGTTATAGAAAAGTTGCAACAGGTAGCGCCTTCCATTCGTATAAAACGAGGTATACTTAACCCCCTTGGTTCATTAATTAAGGTAATTACAGGAAATCTGGATAACGATGACGCCATCAGATATGACAAAATGATTAATGAAGTAAAGTTAAATCAGAACAATTATAATAAGAAACTGACGTTGATCACCGAAATTGCGCAAAACCTTGCCAACTCTATAATTAAGTTAGATAAGAATATCATTCAAATTGATACGATATTAAGAAAATTAAATAACAATATAACAGAATTACTAAAGATGGAATACAATAATCATATCGAAATCCAAATCACTAACGCGTACCATTTACTGATACATAACTTTCAGTCTATTCGTATCAAATTGAATGAGATAGAGACTAGCCTAGCATTAAGTAGATTAGGTATTTTGCATCAATCTGTAATAGAGTCCGACAACTTAATGAAACTATTGGAAAAGATAAACAAGGTTGAAAAATTAGTTTTTCCACCTACATTAGAAAACTTGGCTAAGATAGAACAAACTGTAACGTTGAAAGTGTTTTTAAAAGGAAATCAAATAACCTGCCTTTTAGAAATACCACTGGTTGAAAGGAATACTTATATCTATTATAAACTCCTGCCCCTGCCTGTGTTATCCCAAAACCACACAGTCATTATAATTCCCAAATACCCCTATATCCTAGCGAAAGGAAGAAAGATCATAATACTCACACGTCCATGCCAAGAAATAGATGAATCCAGCTACTTATGCCTCAGAGATGATATGTCCCAGTATCTACAGGATCACTGCATAACAGAGCTAATGACGTATGCAGAGAATGTGACGTCATGCACTCAAATACCCGTTTCGATTGGAGCACTGAAACTTGACCTCATAAAGATTAATAGATGGATACTCTACAGTGGAGATACTACTTTACTTACCAGAACCTGCACCAACGAGATATTCCGCCAAAAGATTCACGGAACTTACATAATTACCCTAAATGATCCATGTGAAGTTAAGATCGGAAATGTCTCTTTAAAAATGCATACAATAGAATTTCAGAACAGCATTATGGATAAAATGCCAATTGTCGACTTACCTATAGTACATCCTCTATCTGAAACAGCATCAATACCGGAACCTGTGAACCTGGAAGATATTGACCTAACCAACATCAGGTTTTTAACATATGCTCTGAAGAAAATTCCTAGTGATAACAGTGAAAGTGAAAGGCCAATTATAACAGTGAAAAGCATTAGTGTTTGGACAATCGGACTCTACATTATAATTTGTTTAGCTCTATGTATCCTTACTTTTTATTATACTTATAACCGTTTAAAGGTATATTTTCGAAGTTCTGCTTCTACGAAAGAGAACTTCGAACTTAAGGAGGAAGGAGTTAAGTCTCACGGCTCTTCACATACCGATGACGCCATATTTGGCTGAGCCCTGGAAGTGCGATATGATGAGGAGCTGACAAAGCGTGAGCCGGGAGACCTCTCTGCTTTCTGCCCTCAGTCTTGAGGCAGTAATTAAGTAAAATAGTCGTATTAAGAGCTCTAAGACATTGTAACATCTTATCTCAATTAAATCTTCATTTTTTAAACGTCGTTTACGTGCGCTAAAACTTATCTATCTATCATCGAGAAACTCACAACAATCTGCAAAAACTCACCACAAGCCGCTTACACTGCCCTAACTAAAGCAGCTCATTTTAAATGGTCCTTCCTACTACGTGTCTTAAAAAATTCAGAAGAACTTTTTGAACCCTTAACTAACACATTACACGACAAATTCATACCAACACTAATCGGAGGCGAAATCACAAAACTTAAAAACCCAGCTATTTACCCTCCCAGTCCACAAAGGCAGTCTTGCCCTTTCTGACCCCTTCAACACACCAAACCGTGCATACCAAATCTCAAAACAGGGATCTACAATACTTTCAACAGCCCTAACCGAGATGAAAGACATAAACCTGGCTGAACACTACAATTCTTTGCGTGATGCAAGAAAGGAAGGAAACAAGGAAAAAGAAACATACGAGAACGAAACTTTAGAAAGCATTCTAACAAAATTACCATCCAAAAAGAAAAGAGCAATAGAAAGATCAATAGCGACAAAAATGAAAACCAAAACATCAACCTGGCTTTCAGTAATACCGACAAGAAAAGACAACTTCGACTTATCACCCCACGAATTAAGAGATGCCCTGGCCATAAGATACCACCGCACACCAATCTCCATGCCTGCGACTTGCGACGGCTGCGGCAATGACAACTTCAACGTGGACCACGCCTTGTGCTGCAAAACAGGTGGCCTTATCACAAGCAGACATAACGAAATAAGGGATCTTTTCTGTGAACTGTGCCAGCAAGCCTGGGGAAACGTCACGAAAGAGCCAGTCATCTCCGAAGGCGATACTGGGCTCAAATAACAACGACGTAAACGGGGGAAGTATCGTTTTATTTCTGTATTTATATCAATAATCTCACCTTTCACACCCGTAACAAACTAAACAAACCTTCATATAAGTGAAACACTTGCCGTACACTCACTCAGGTACCGTTTTGTCTCTCTTTACTTGGCAAAAGCGGAAGCAAAGTTGAAGACGCAACATTCTGCCACATTCAACAAAAACACACACTTAACACCTTCATTGTGCAATAAACTCCCTAGTGTTCGCTAGTATTCCACCCGGTCATACACTGACACCTATTCGCGGTTTTTTTTCAGGCGAAAAAGGGTGCAATGCTGACCCGAAGCAAGATGAGCACACGCGATGTGGAGTTGAAGCTGAAAGCGACCTTGCTGGAGCTCAAGAAGAGCCAAGAGCTTTGTGAAATACTTCTACGAGAGCGAGATGAGTGTGAAGAGGAGATAGAAAAGCAAATTAAGAAAAATTCGGCGCTAAAAGAAGAGCTCAGTGAGTTGGACATCCAATGCCAGGATCTCAGTGCCCAGAGAGATGAACTACAACACCAAGTCGACTCATTTTACAAGTGTCATGATGTCCACCACGTAGCATTGCAACACATAAAATCACTTGAACAAAAGCTTGCAGAGGCACACCACGAGCTTCAAGTTTTCAGCGAGCGGAAGGAACAGCGAGACAGTGCTACAACCAGGGCCTTCTATAATGAGGTCATGAGCCAAACTGGCATACCAACTATTGACCTAACAGCTTGTGATCTCGCGTGTGATAGTCCTAATAGATCGCCATCAGTAACCACTATGAGCTGTAGTAAAAATAAATTAAAGAAATATGTTAAATTGAATAATTATACAAAAAAAACACAAAAACTAGCTAATAGAAATAAAATATTTTGTAAAAATGTAAATTGTAGCAAGGAACGTGTCGAATTAATTATGGAAATCGATGATTGTAGATTATGTTTGGAAAAAACTACAGAAAAGTACGAATGTGACACACGGCGACTCCAGTCAGATATGCATATTTTAAACTCATCATTACAAAGTATTACACGTAAATATGAGTCAGCACAATACGAAATTAAGGAACATGTGTCGGCTATGAATAGTTTGTTGGAGACGTGTAAGTATAATTATGACACTTTCATATCTTTGACCGACAATCACATCTGTGATTGTAAACAAGCTCCAGCGGACTGTTCCGTGCCGACCGTGTGTCCCGCCGAGCAGCCGGCCGAACAGCTGATACTGACCCAGGCGCCGCCGTCAGTCGACTTGAGTACTAATAGTGTTATCAATAACGCCTCCTTCTCTCGGACAAAGGATAGGTATATAATGTACAGCGATGAACTTGGAAAAAATATGGGTTTACAACTTAGTCAGCGCGTGGGCCACGCAATATTAAATAACTGTATGCCTGGCGCCACATATTCACAAATATTAAACAAAGTGTTATCATCGCAGTTTTTAGAACCAACCACCCTAATTATTTTAATTGGTAGAAGGGAAAATGTATCTAAAAAACTAATTACTAAATACTTTTCCAAATTAAATTCTTTACAAAATGTAGATAGAATAATCTTGTTTGCGTTTCCCTTCAGCCAATCTTTGTCACAACATGAAAATCATATAAGACATGATTATAATACATTTATACACACATTGACATGTCGTCATACTGAAAAATTTCATTTCATAGACACCAATATTTGTATTGGAAAATATTTTTATTTGACTAAGGATAGGTATTACCTATCTAGGTTTTATACAAAACAGATAGCACAGTCACTATCTTATTTTATTTTGAACTCAGTCAAGTTTTTGACTAATGAAACGCCTGCTTCTATTGAGCAGTGTAATAATAATGACATGTACTACTTGGAATCTGTTCCAAGCTCTTTAAATTAACCCATAGGACAACAGAGAGTAACTCTGGCAGTAATATTAATATTTCTATAAATATACCTTCATCTTGCCCATTAAATCTAGTTACTAGTAATAAAAAATGTAAAAGTAAGAATATTTTAAACGTGGTTCATCAAAATATACAGGGCATGTTAAGTAAAGAACTGGAAATTGAGTTATTCATGAACTGTAATAATATTGATATTTTATGTATAACAGAGCACTTTTTAAAGAGTTATCAGTTCATGTTCAACTTTAATAACCACCACGTTGCTAGTTCGTTCAACAGAAAAACAGCTGATCGCGGTGGCTCTTTAATACTTGTAAATAATAGTATTAAATATAAGGAACGAGTTGACATAGTGAGCCTGTCTGTTGAGCGTACCATGGAAATAGCCTGTATTGAACTTGAACAACTTATTGTAATGAGCGTATACAGACCACCAGATTCATCCTTTGATTTATTCGAAAAGAAAATGGATGAAGTGTTGATTAAAATCAGCGATAAAAACAATTTTTTTATAATTTGTGGTGATTTTAATGTTAATCTGTTAGAGGATAATAATATTTGTACTAGATTAAAATCTTTATTTTTATGTCACAACATGAACTATCTGTTTTTGGAGCCTACTAGAATTACTGCAACATCTGCTACCTGCATTGACAATATATTTACTAACATTACGCCCATTTTCAAATCGGTCATCAATAAATTAACCTCTGATCACTCTGGTCAGATAGGTATATTCAATATTAAAATAAAAAAGGACCAAAAAGAGGATATTACATGTGTGCCCGTTAGTGACACTCGGCTTGAACAGTACAGGAATAATATTTTAGATAAACTATGGGAAATACCATACAGTGACGATCCAAATTTGTTGTACAACTCAGTATTTAACCTTGTCAAAAATGAATATGATACGGTATTTAAATCAAAAACTATAAAAGTTAATAACAAAGCTTTGTTTAGTGACTGGGCGACAGTTGGAATTCATAGAAGCAGACGAAGATTATATGAACTCTATGAAGAGAAATCATATAACAAAAATACGGCCTTTCTAGATTATGTTCGTAGTTATTCAAAAATGTTTAAACGCGTTTGTGCCGTAGCTAAATCTAATTTCATTAAAAACAAAATTGAATCTAGTAGCAATGTAATGAAAACGACTTGGCAAATTATAAACAGAGAGACTGGAAAGGCCAAAGCTACACATAATAACTTCAAGCTTAAGATAGATAATCAATTGCTAAGTACAGACCTAGAAGCAGCAAAAGCTTTCGAAAATTTCTTTACGGACATTCCAATTTCAACAACCAAGTCTTTAAATTCATCTCCCGCTGCTGCTGAATCTATACTTAAACAAAACTTTGAGGAATGTAAAACAGATTTTAAATTTAGGCACGTAAATAATGAAGACATTGTAAAAGCATTTAAATCCCTGGAAATGAAAAAGACAGCTGACGCCCATGGTCTATCAGTAAAAATTATTAGTTCCATTGTAGATTGTATTGCACCTCACCTTTGTTGTTTATTTAATCAATGTATAGATAGTGGTGTGTTTCCTGACTTGATGAAACTAAGTAAAGTTATACCTATATTCAAAGCTGGTAGTACATCAGACCCCACCAATTTTAGACCCATATCGATACTACCAACACTTAGCAAAATATTTGAAAAACTCATACTTAATCAATTGCAAAGTCATTTTTATCTCAATAATTTAATTCATATTGCTCAGTTTGGTTTCACAAAGGGTCGTTCAACAGCCGATGCTGGTGTTGAACTAATCGACAATATTTTTGATGCCTGGGAAGACGCAATGGATGCAATAGGTGTCTTCTGCGATCTATCCAAGGCTTTTGATTGCGTCCATCATGACACTCTTGTCAGGAAGTTACGCCATTATGGTGTAAAAGATCAGGCACTTGGCCTTCTGGAGTCATATCTAACAGATAGGGTTCAGATGGTCGATGTTAATGGGAAAAGATCACCTGGGTCTTCAATAAGTATGGGCGTACCGCAAGGTTCAATTCTTGGTCCTTTCTTGTTTTTAGTATATATTAATGATTTACCTTACCTTGTTAAAGCAAAACATGGGTTAGTATTGTTTGCCGATGATACTTCTTTGATATTTAAAGTTAAAAGACAGCAATCAAATTATGACGAGGTAAACAATGCTATCTCTAGTATAGTGAACTGGTTTACTGTTAACAATTTATTACTTAATGAAAAGAAAACTTAATGTATTAAATTCGTGTTACCCAATGTGAACCCGGTAATTTATATACATATTTATAAAAGGACAGAGATTGGACCTTGTGCAGTCGACTGTCTTTTTGGGCATTACTTTAGACGCCAAACTACAACGGGATCCTCATATAAATAAATTGTCGAACAGACTGAGTTCGGCAGCGTTCGCAGTTAAAAAAATTAGAGCTCTTACCGACGTAGACACCGCTAGACTAGTCTACTTTAGTTACTTTCATAGTCTAATGACCTATGGTATTTTATTGTGGGGTCACGCTGCGAATGCTTATAGTATATTTATTCTGCAGAAACGGGCTGTTCGTGCAATTTATAGATTAGGGCCTAGAGTGTCACTGAGGGAAAAGTTTAAAGAAATCAATATTCTGACATTTGTGTCTCAATATATCTATGACAATCTTGTGTATGTAAAAAGAAATATAACTAATTTTCAGAAGTACAGTGATATACACAATTTTAATACTAGAAATAAAGACAAGTTGGTTGCTTATGTAAGTCGACTACATAAAATTAGTAATTCTTTTAAAGGCAATTGTATACGCTATTACAATAAGGTCCCTACTATTATTAAAAACTTACCTTTAGACAAGTTTAAAATAATAATAAAACAGAAATTGTATAAAAAAGGTTACTACAGGATATCTGATTACTTAGAGGACAGATGTCCATGGGAATAGATTATTTGAGTAACAGGCTGTTTCGATATATAATTAGCATTCATTTTGTAATTTGACAATATTTTATTTAAAAAAGGAAACGCAAAAGATGCGACGACTGTGGAGTTTCTTCGGTGAGCTCTTCTCCACAGATTGCGCCATTGGGTTAGTGAACTCACCCAAAAAAATGTAATGACGGATCTAAGTGATGTAACAACATCCTATGGAAATAAATGATTTTTGATTTTGATTTTTGATTTTGGCTGCGCGGAGACTTGGCTTGTCATGGGGTATGGATTGCCCAGAGGGAGGCGTTATTTGATATCCGTGTCATAGACACCGACGCTCCCTCCCACGCATCACGCCCCGTAGCGGCTGTCCTTCGTTCAGCTGAAGATGAAAAGAAAAAGGAGTACTGCGACCCATGCGAGACGCGCCACACCAACTTGCATAACTCTGTTATGTAGAGTGCTGTAATGGTATGAATCTTAAGTTTTTTAAAAGAACAGCGGCATGAATCCATACTGGACTTAAGATCATCAAGAATACGGATTGCCCTTTTTTGTAATGTGAAGATCTTTTTAATTTCAATACAACCCCCCCAGACCGCTAAACCATATATTATCCTAGACTGGAAGAACGCAAAGTAAGCATGTAGAGCAGCTGTTTTTGTCGATATCCTCCTCAAAGACCGCAATGCGTAGCAGAAACCACTGAGTCTACCTTCAAGAACTTCAACGTGTCGTTTCCAATTTAAGTTACAGTCTGTATGGATTCCTAAGAATTTGGCATACGGAACCGATTCTATTTTTTTGCCGTTTACTTGAATGTCAAGGTGTGGCAAATGGGTGTTGTAGTTTTTATAATACATGAGTTTCGTTTTGCTAACATTTGTACTCAGATTTAAAGAATTAAACCAATTTACAACAACGCCGATCGTTGTATTAATTTCTTTGGCTAAATCTTCACACTCGCTACGTTCAAATTTAAAAAACACAGAGACGTCGTCCGCAAAAATTACAATTTTATTGTGTACTAAAAGCGGAAGGTGATTGATATATATTAAAAACAAACTTGGGCCCAATATACTACCCTGTGGCACTCCTATTGTAGTTTCGCGGCAGCTTGACTCTACATTTTTTAAGATCATTTTTTCTCCCATGGTTGGTAACAAGACACTCTGTTTTCGCTCGCTTGGGTATGAAACAAACCAATCATTAACCGGGCCCCGTATGCCGTAAAGGTTTAAAATCTCCACCAGAATTACATGACTTACGTTTTCAAAAGCCTTTGATAGGTCAAGGAGAACTGTCATGACGTTTGAGTTTCTATTTAAGGCTTCAGCAACATAGTCTGTCATGTCGAAAATAGCGTCTATGGTGGAAATGTCTTTTTGAAATCCGAATTGTTCTTTTGCCAATATATTTTCCGCGCACAGATAAAGACTTAACTTTTCTGCCATAACTTTTTCGAACAGTTTTGACAAAACTGGGAGCAACGATATGGGTCTGTAGTTTGTGACATCCAGTAGGTCGTCTTTTTTATGTATCGGTATTGCCTGAGCCTTTTTTAGTCTTGATGGAAAGACGCCTTCTCTTAGCGACAAATTTATGAGGTAGAGGAGTGGGATCGCTATGGCATCATATATATGCTTTATGACGCTAGCCGATATAGCGTCATAGCCACTTGATTTTTTATTTTTAAGGTTTCTCACGTGTTTGTGAAGTTCGCCGATCTCAATTTCATTTACGAACATAGATCTATGGTGGAAATCGGGTAATTTTATTTGAGAATTTCCCCTTGGCATTTCAGACAAATCTGTGAAGTGGTGGTTGAATAAATTTGCTGCTTCATTATTACACTTTGCTGTTTTTTTTCTATCCGTTAGACCCCTGTAATCTCGAATATCTAGATCTTTTCTCCCTTTTATATTCAAGTTTATTAGGTTCCAGGTGGCTTTTACTTTATCGTGAGAGACTAAAATCATTTTTTCGTTTGCAAGTTTCTTTGACATCTCTATAACTCGCCCTAAAATAGTACACCCCTACTAATAAACGTGGAATAAAAGTTATGACGAGGATTATCCTAGGAATAATCAAAATGTTTACTAATAAACTAGGAATAACTTAAACCTAGCATAACCTCGGCGTAACAGTCCTTTGTACCGCTATTCCAACCCCGACCCTTGTTTAAGGTCGGAATAACCTATAAACGTGGTGCGGTGCGCGTGATTTTGTGTTTGATTTATTTCGGTATTTAATAAAAATGGCCAGAGCAGTTGAGGCAGTGGAGGAAATTGATCACCTGGCGAACCTCATCAATGATATGCAAAACGCAAGAAAAGTGAAAACATTCAAAAGTAGAGAGGACCCATTTGAACTGTACAGCGATGAAGAATTTTGTATAAAATATCGATTTTCCAAAAAAGGGTGTTAAGTTTTTGGATCAACTGATAGGTAGTTCTTTGATTATGGATAAACGAGGGAGTGGTTTATCTTCAATTCTCCAAATCTTGATAGCTCTAAGATATTGGGGCCGCAATCAAGTAAGTGATAAAATACATAAGTAATATACATAAGTAACAACACAATTAGGCATGTAAATTGTCCTTTTAATTCGGCGGTACATACCTAAATAAAATGGTTATGAATTGTAATATTTCAGATACAAGATGATGCGGCAGATATTCATGGACTAAGCCAGCAATCAGTCACAACAGTATGTAGACGAGTAGCAAGGGCACTGTTGGAGAAAAGGTTTCATTATATTAAAATGCCCCTTTCTCTCAACGAGCAACTCAAGTGTATGGAAAAATTCGAGGCAATAGCTGGATTTAAAACGGTTGTTGGTGCCATAGATTGTACACACATAAAAATACCTAAAGTTATGGGACCTAGTGGTCAATTTTATATAAATCGAAAAGGATTTAGCTCTTTGAATGTTCAGGTATGTACCTATTGTTTGTAGATTAACTAACTAACAAGTTAGATTACCTAACTTATGAAGGTATTCATAGTTTGTCATTATTTCAGGCTGTTTGTGATGCAACTTTGAAAATTAATAACATTGTTGCACATTGGCGAGGTAGCACGCACGACTCTCGGATTTTCAATGAAAGCCAGCTGAAAGAATGCTTTGAAGAGGGTCAAACATTTCATGGCAGATTGCTAGGGGACTCCGGTTACGCCTGCACCCATTATTTGTTTACACCGGTGCTAAATCCTACAACTCCTAAGGAAGAAGCATATAATTATGCTCATATAAGGACACGAAACACGATTGAGAGATGTTTTGGCGTGTGGAAATCCAGGTTCAGGTGTCTACTAAATGTGTTCCGGACGTCTCTTGAAAATACAAAAATGTATTTGGTGGCCTTGGCAGTGCTACACAATATAGCTATTGAGCTGAAAGAGGAGGCTTTCACAGATGAAGAAGATAATGAGACATCCCAATCCCAACCAGCTGCACCAATCACAAATCAAAATACATTGAGAGGGAATGCAGTTAGAGCCATATTCATACAAGGCCACTTCTAAGGTATGTATTTTAATAAAAAATATAACACTTATTTCATCTAATATTTATTTAATAGTTAGTTAACTAAAACCTTAAGTACTAACTAACTAGAGTAGTTTTAAGATGATAACATTTTTTTAAGATATTCTTCTTGCAGCTTTAGATTTGTCATCACTTGACTGTGTAGCTCAGCCATGCTCTTCATCCGAAGTTCATGCTCTCTTTGTAATCGCTGATTCTCTAGGACCCGGAAATTGTGCATATCGTCAAAAGAAGCCTCTGAAAATTTTAAAGAGTTGCTCTTGTCCGTCTGAAACAATATAAGAGTACATATATACATTTAGTTATGTTTGTTTGTACGAAAAAAGGAAGATACTTAACCAATGAGAGAGAGAGAGAGAGAGAGAGAGTTAAAAAGTTTGGGTTTAATCACAACGCATGCCTTGTATGGAGGAGGCACTATTAAAATACCTGTATACATTAATTTATACACATTATGACATTACACACCTGACCTTCCTTTTTCTTTGCAGATCGCTTAGGTGTCGGCACTAGGTAAGGTGACTGGGTAACTTCTTCCTGAGAATCCTCCGACTGCACAATCTTAAACAAAGATGTTAATGTAAAAATTGTATTTGTAATGTTAATGTAACTTTTAAGAAAAACTGTAACATGTAATTTTAAAAGATTAAAATACTACCTACCGCAATATTTGTAGATTTATTAGTGGAAGTTCCAGTGTGGGCCTGTAAGTCTATTTGCTGGATGATAATCTTTTTTTTGTTATTCTGAAACAAATAATAATATATTTTAATATTATTGCACACAACAAATTACATGCCTAATTACATACCAGATAAATATCGCTATAATCATCCTCTGGCAGGTCTTTTACGTCTAGTATTTCTTTGGTGAGATCCTGCAAAATAAAAGTAAACCCTTCATGTAACAACCCACCATAGCATATAGTATACCTATGCCTACATTTATATAAAACATTAACTTTAATTCCATCAACATCAAATTCATTTGTATCCACTTCAAACTCTTGCGGTATCATGTCAATAACATCCATTGTGTCTGGAGAAGGAGATGGTGGTTTTGGCCCACCTCCAGTTTTAACCGTCTCCTTTCTGTATTGCGAATAATCCTTCTTTGAAGCCAGTTTTGTACTCTTCCATTGATTCATTAGTTGTTTCTTGTCCCTTATCTTTGCATTTACTGTATTAAAGATGAAAGTCAATAATAATTTAGTTGGAGCAATATATATATACTCAAGTGTAATTTACCAAGTTAATCAAAATACCTACTTTTCGGTTATTTCTGTCCAAGCATTAATTTTGGCTTTGTTGGTGTTTGTACTAAGATCCTTGTTTTCTATTATTTTTATAAATTGTTTAATTATTTCCCTTAGTAGTTGCTGTAATGAAAGAATAACGTGTTCAGAATCACTCGATCTGACGCGTGTTATTTTATTTAAAGCTGTGAATGAAATATACGATGCAATCTTGCTGATGTAAATGACAAAATATCTACGTACCTTTTCTTCCGTTTCCCAATTAGTTGCACGGTCTCTTTTAGCTATTTTAGCCATTTTTATATTTAAAAATACAATTTCTTACCGAAAAGTAAACAAGCTCAGACAGACAGTTATTTGACAGATGATAACAACCATAGTTCAAATGTCTTTTTTTTACACTCTTGTCCATGGATTCTGAATGAATGAAGTTATAAGAGTGATGGAACGATGGAATAGATAGGTCGAAGTTATTCCGAGTATATTAGTAAGAAAATATCCTCTCCCTATTCTTACGTTATGCTTAGCATAACTATCCTTAGCATAAGTGTGGTTTAAGGATGATTTAGTAAATTTTTATTAGTAGGGCTGGTAGAGTATAACTTATAATGCTCGAGCTGCTGAATATTTTTGGATTGCTTAGCTTTAACGAAGAGATCTCTTTTAGTCTTGCTTGACTTTCTAATGCCTGGGGTGAGCCAGTCTTTTTTTGTTTTGTTTTTGGAGGCGTCACCTCTTACTTTAATTAAAGGACAACAAAAGTCGAAAGCTTCCAATAAAACATCATGAAAGATGTTGAAGCTCTTTTCTAAGTCAGGCTCAGCAAATACTCTTTCAGTTTTTCAAGGTTAGAGATCATAACATTTCTTACTTGTATGAAGTATTTTGTAGGGCCCTTTTTTTGTGGTAGGTTGAGAGAAGCGTACTGAAGTGTATGGTCTGATAATCCTAATTCTATAACACGTATGTCTCCTAAGTCTATATTGGAAATCATGTTATCAATACAGGTTTGGCTGTTGCTGGTAATGCGGGTTGGCTCTTTTATATAAAGCTTTACATTGTACGACTGTAGTACCCCGATAAACTCCCTAGCCTCAACTGACTCTACAAGGGTGTTGATATTAAAGTCACCACATATTATGATTTTACGTTCCCTATATTTAAATACATAAGTTAAGACGTTTTCAAGATGTTGATGGAAATTATCATCTTTTTCTGTCTTGGGTCTGTAGAAATAGTAGGATAGAAATAAATAAAAACCTATTTCTCTACATAGTATCCATACAAGTCGATCCCACATATTTCAAAGATGTAAGGAATGGAATAGTCTTTTTAGCTTTTTTAAGTCAGTATAGCGATTTCCTACCTTTACATATATGCAACAGCCACCTTTACTGGTTCTATTTTTGCGACAGAAGCTGCATGCTAATTTAAACCCAGCTATAATAATCCTCTCTAAATCTTCCTGGACTCTATGATGCTCAGTTATAAATAAAACTTCAACACTTTTTTCATTGCTGAGCCATATCTCCAGTAAAGACACCTTTGCAGCGTTTAAACTCTGAATATTTAAATGTACAATTTTTCTCAGTTGTTGCTGATCATTGTGACTGTTTACAAAAAAACCTGGCTTTTTACGGGAGAGTTTAGAGTCGAAGTTGGGTTCGAACTCTCTTCTATTTGGCTGTTTACCGGATATGTAGAAGTTACAACATCTACACAAGTTTGAGTCTCTACGCTAATACACACGGGTCTCCCAGACGCTACATCCCGCGTTTGAGAATTTGAAGTTGAATTGGGGTTCGAACTCTCTTCTGTTGGGCAGTTTACAGAGTATGTAGGAGTTACATCTACGCAAGTTTGAATCTCTACGCTAATATACACAGGTCTCACAGGCGCTACATCCCGCATTTGAGTGAATTCAGAATATTTTTGGCTGTAGCAGAGTCTTAGAATATCCCTCAATAGGAATTTACATGCGAGTTCCTTAGAGAGTATAGTACGACTTCTATTTTCAGAGTCCCATATATCAATGTAGGTGCTGTGTGAAAAGCGTGAGCTTAGCAGTCTGAGAGTGCTGTTTACTTTATTTTCATTTAAATACCTGTTTTGGTCAACATTACATAGAATGACATTTGTGTTTGCTAGTTGGTTTAGGTTGTAATATAGTAGAGATTTTAATTTTAAGGGATCTTTATCATTTTTTCCCGCTATTATTATAACAATATCGCAGACTGTAAGGTCTTTACAGAGAGAGTTACATGAGTTTAGCCCTTGATCTAGAGTGGCATTTGGTTTTATGATAGACTCTACTTGAAATTCGCTACCAAGTGTTTTTTTCATATCAAGGTTAGCTTTACGCTGATCCTCGAACTCGCGTACTTGCCTCTTCACAATCCTGCGCCATTCTGGCCGTTGTGATGCCAAACCTTCCCATTGAGAGGGCTCTATGTTGCATCTTCTCATGTTTCGCTTCTGAACATCTTTGTATCGGAGAAGCTGCCCGCCATGTTTTCGCTTGCCCTCCTCCAGTTCAGAATAAAAGATGCGCTTCGCCACTGTCTCCTCTTTCAATTATATTTAAATGATGATGATTTGGTATTTGGCAGGGGCAGGGATATTAAGACACGTCTCTTGTGGACTCACTTTAATTTATAAAATCTCGTGTTCATTGATAAAAGCTTTTGCTTGTTGCTGTAGCGGCAACAGAAATACATTTTCTGTGATAATTTGAACCCTCTACCATTACGGTTCCGCAAATAGAGCCCGGTGACGAACAGACAGACGGACCGCGGATACCTAGTATTAGGGTACGTCCCTTTCAAACATAAATAAGCGACGAAAGAAAGACCCAAAAATATTGTCGCTTAAATCCACAATCATGTCTACACTGCACTGCACATACTTTCTTTCTGGCTAACTGCCAGCTAGTGTCAGCTGTGTGGTCCGCACTGCAATACAAATTTAATTCTGCATTGTGCTCAATACTCATTCATAATTCATATTCAAAACTCTTTATTGCATACAGATATATAAAAAGTCACATTAATGGAAAACATATCTACAAAGGCGGGCTTATCTCTAAAAATAGATTTCTTCCAGCTGACCAAGGCATGACAGAAACATTTACCATGAATGGGTGGGCAGTACACAATTTCTAATAACTCATCTATATTCAATTTCTATAAATTATGGAAAATAAACTAGCTATATACCAAACTACTAAATAAGTACCAATATATACATTAACTTGTACATATAGTTAGAATATACATACTATAACTACTATAATGAAAGTGAGAGGAAGTACTCTTTTACCCGGTTTTTGAAAGAGAAAAGAGTGGGACTGTCTCTTATAGTGCAAGGAAGATAGCTAGATAATTAATTTATTAATTGTTCGGTGCAAACACAAACACATGATTGGTTACTAACAATTTACAAACAATACAAAATAAATTATGACAAAAAAAAACAAAGAAATTAAATAAAACAATGTAAATAATTATAATTAACGCAGCAAAAATATGGAAAGAAAGGATCACTATGTGGCACTGTGACTGTACCGCGACAATGGAATGGCCCTGACTCAGCAATGTCATAGAGGAATCTGTGACGCTGATATTCTGCCAGAGCCAAAGCAGACGAGACAGCAATAGGCTCAAGTACTCAAAATACACAAATTATTACAGCAATTAAATTAAACTCAAACTAAAATAAAATATTAAAATTTACTGATAATTGGAATTGAATTTGAATTTAAATTGAATTAGTAATGTATAGGAATAGTATTGGAATTCAGTGATTAAAATTAGATAAGATTTTAGAATTGTATAATATGACCCCCCCTTGGCATTTGAAATAGAATGAATGAACCCTACGAGTTTCCCGATCGATTCTATGAAAAATAAATTTAAAGATATAACCGACTAACCATTGATATAATCTCAGACGGAATTAAACCCTTACGTAAATTTTTATTGGAATTTTTCTCCTATTGGAAAGATTCTAATACCAACGATTGCGAATATCTTATTTAGATGATTTGGCCAAAGTAGTGGCGGATCGTCTATGGGTAGGACTGTAAACGTTGTGATAGTAATAACCTAAAGTTCTTTTTAGAGTGGTTTTGCTTAAACAGTATCGCCAAGAGGTTCCTCAGTCCGTAATGAATATAAGTGACATAAAAATATTGATAAGCATCGAGTCCGTGCTTATTATTTCTTTATTGTACTACACAAAACAGTCATACAGATAACTTATAATAGAAAAAACATGTACAAAGGCGAGCTTATCTCTCAAAAGAGATTTCTTCCAGCAAACCAAGATGGTAGGAGAGGTGATGGTTGAGCGGGGGAAGACCTGCGCGTACAATAAAACTCTATAAATACTACGACTAATATATACTAGAAACAATATTATACTGATAACCCTAATTGCTAAAAATAGACTGCATACACAATTACTTAAATACAACGTAAAAATATGAATAAACCGTATAATAAACTAATACATACAAATATATATATATCTAACTGGAAAGGGAGACATAGTGCTTCTTTAGCCGGTTTTTGAATATATTTAGAGATCGACTGTCCCTGATAGTGCAAGGAAGCTCATTCCACAGTCGTACGGCTCGGATTCTGAACCCGTGCTCGTAGGCTGCAGTGGAGCGATCTGGAGCTTTGAGCGTAGACGCCATATGAGTTCTCCGAGGCCTGCTTGAAGAAAGAAATTCGAAGCGATCACGTAGGAAGTTAGAGTAACGAGGGTTCCACAAAATATTATAAAGGAAACACAGGATATGAGAGTCCCGTCAAAGCCGAATCGGTAGCCACTTCAGCTCCCTGCGATGCTGAGATACGTGGTCATACTTGCGCAGTCCGAAGATGAACCGAATCCCAAGATTTTGAAGTCGTTCGAGTTTGTTCAGTTGTTCTTCATTTGCGCTAACCCAGCAAACATCAGCATAATCAATGAGGGGGAGAAGAAGGGACTGAGCGAGAGTTATTTTGGTCTGGCGAGGAAGAAAGTTCTGAAGTCTCCTGAGGGAATGAAAAGTTGCGTAAACTCGCCTGCTGACCTCATTAACATGCATTGACCAGGACAATTGATTATCAAAGATGACCCCCAGGTTTTTAGCTTTATCGCTATACATGATTACAGTACCGTTATAAGTTACAGAAGGGACAGACAATTGCTGCAACGTGTTTAAAGAGTGTCTGGTACCTATAATCATGGCCTGGGACTTATTCGGATTAACCAGCAACCCAAATGACGATGCCCATCCACTAATACCAGCCAAGTCAGCGTTTAACGCCTCCACAGCGGAATTTACATCATCAGGAGAGAAGTGACGATAGATCTGAAGGTCATCCGCGTAGAGATAATAGGAAGAAGAAAGGACATCGGATATGGAATTGATAAATATTGAGAACAGAAGAGGAGAGAGAATGCCACCTTGGGGGACACCAGAGGAGAGGTCACACCACTTCGTAAAAGCCTCCTCCGACTTGATACGCTGTTTTCGGTTTCTTAGGTAAGAGTCAAACCAGCTGGTAGAGAGGGAGGAGACGTTAAGAGATTTGAGAAGTTCAACGAGAATGTCGAAGTCAACACAGTTAAAAGCACTGCTGAAGTCCAGCAGAGCCAGCACCGAGAGCTGCCTTTGATCCATGGCGACCTGAATATCATCGGTCACTTTTAATAAAACCGTAACAGTACTATGACCCGTTCTAAAGCCAAACTGAAAAGGATTAAGTAGATTTTTAGAGGATACATAATGGGAGAGCTGAGTATGGACAATGGATTCGAGGACTTTAGAAAGGATCGGCAGGATAGAAATGGGGCGATACTCTTTAAAGGAGGTGGGATTGGATGTTTTAGGGAGAGGGATAACTAATGCTTGTTTCCAAGCAGTAGGGAAAGAACAATTTGAAATGGAGAAATTTAAAATATGTGTTATGGCTGGAAGCAGATCATCAAGGATAGTTAGAATCATTCGTTGGCAGATATTATCATCTCCTACAGCTTTGGAGCTAATTGCTAGAAATGCTTTCTTAACCGTGTCACTTCCAACATTGCTCAGGTTGAAAGGAGTGGTGTTGGGTAATGACCTAGAGCGCAGACTCTGAAGAGTGGCTTCCTTGATAGAAGGGTCCATTACAACTGGTGGAGCAGAGAGGAATTGATTGAGAGCGTTCAGATCAACGTCACCCGAATGCATGTCCTGGGATTTGCCAATACCAAGTGTCCTGAGGAATTTCCACACCTGAGCTGGGGTGTACCTTTCGATACACTCGAAGATGTGGCGGCGCTTGGCGTCTCGACAGAGACGATTGCATCGATTGCGAAGGCATTTGTAGGATAGAAAGTTTACATCTGTCGGATCCTTTTTGTAGTTACACTTAGCGCGATTTTTCTTGGCCATTAGGCGCTTGATAGCATCGCTAAGCCGGGGCGCCTGCAGGTGTTTTACCCTGACTTTCTTAATGGGAGCATGTTTGTCGTAAAGTCCCAAAACAATTGCAATAAAGTTGTGGATTTTGTCGTCAACGTTCTCGCTCAAGATGACAGGGGACCAATCGACCAGTGAGACATCAGACCTAAGAGACTCCACATTTATGCCTTTGAAGCTTCAAATATCTATGAATTTCGTTCTGCTCTTCGGACACCTAATCTTATAGGAGAGGTAGATGAGATCGTGAAAGGAGAAAGGAGAGTTAAGTTGATCATGAGAGGCAACCTTATCCAAGTTGGAGACAATTATGATGTCTAGAAGAGAGGGAGAACAATGCGGCTGGAAATGAGTGGCCTCAAGTGGCAAGATGTGGAGATTGAATGAATCAACTATGGACCTGAGTTTGGCAGAGCGGGAATTCTTTTTGAGGAGACAGGTGTTGAAATCCCCAAGAATGAGAGTGTCGTCGTAAATTGGGGTCAAATCATTAAGAAGGGATTCAAAAGGTGTCGAAGTAGTCAACACGAAGAGAGGGGCTATAGAGGACACCAAGCAGCACCTTATTGTGATGAAGAACAATTTCAAGGACAATTCAAACAATTCAGCAGACTCGGAGTACTGGCTAGGGGATGCATTGATCACCTTACAAGCAATTTCCGCACCGGAGGTAAACAGCGACACCTCCGTCTGCCTTTCCGGTTCTGTCGTTCCTATATAGCCTGAAGCCTGGAAGAGAGTACATGGATGAAGGGAGTGAAGGCTTAAGGAACGACTCAGAGACAAGGATGCCGTCCACACATTGCTCATAAAAAGCCTCGATGAGATCGGGATAGCTAGTGTGAATACTTTGAGCATTGATGTGCACTATGTTCAGATTTTTCCCTGACCCACCAAAGAAAATCTTAAGTTTGACGGAAAGCGGTTCTTCCACAGTGGAAATATCGCTTTCCGCACTAATAAATTCTTCGCTAGAAGCACACGACAAGAAGCTATCGTTATGGATATCCATACTATAAATAGGTAAATAATTTAGATATATGTATAAAAATATATACTACAATAATGTAAATGTTAATAAAACAACAAAAAAAAAACAAGTAAATAACTTAACGGGATGACCTAGACCCATTGCCAGACAACGATTGCTGAAGTAAGCAGAAAACCTACTTCATTCAGTTATAAACAACATACAGGATAAAATAAATTAACAACTGGGCAGCGGACAGTGAAGACACAGAAACATAAAATAGAACATAACATGAAAAATGTTTTTGGAAGTTAGGCCACGGCGAGGTAAACGCAAAAAGGACCGCGACATGGAGCCCGAACGAAACGCAAACATTTTCGCCAACACTTTAAAAATAATTAAGTACAAAGTTTAAGGTTTGCGTTTCGATCCCACTGTTAAAAAGTACACAGACGCAGATGCGTGCACAATGAAAAGTAAAAAAAAAAACAGTGACAGATCTACCATGTAGTAATGTCTAAAGAACCGAAAATTATACTGTAGACTCTTGGACACAAAGAAAAAGTGCTACTACCTCGCAAAAAAAAGTTAACACAGCCAAATGACCACTGCATCGCGAAAATGGAAGGCCGAGAATGACTGGCTTGCGGACAGACGAACCTAACCTTACTTCTTCTTGATCTGCGTCTGAGCCGCCTGTCGCCTGGTAACTGCGCCTTTGGCGGAGCCAGCTGTAGTCCCCGCAGCTAGTTTCTTCCCAATGCCGGTAGGCAAGGGGGCCTCCTTGCTGGGAAACTTATCAGTTAGCGGCCGTAAATCCGCCCAACACTCAAGCTTTTGCCGCGACCCGTCAGGCAGCAACAGGTGTATCTTGCCATCAGAAGTCCAAGTGTTGCTCACTCCGAAGTGCTTGTGTGCTGCAATGAATACACCATGTCTGGATTTGGTCAGAACTCGGACACAGTAATACCCGAGCCCCTGAGCTCCTTCTTCAGACTCCAAACTTCATTGCACGCTGTGTGCGTTGCGAAGCGTACAAGCAGCGGCCGAGATTTTGTCCCCTTGGCACCCAGCCTATGCACCATCTTCAAATCGCGGAGGCACTCTGCAGACACCTTGAGGCGGTCCGTGAGCACACACTTCAAAATGACGTCTGCTTCCTCTTTGGCCGCCTCTTGCACACCGTGCACCAGCAGCACCTTACGCCTCGCAGCGGTCTCGTGCATGTTGAGCCCGAGGGTCAGAAGCTGCAGTGAAGTCTTCAGCATCCCGAGGCTCTTCCACACGAGAGACTTGAAGTCCGAGAACTCACGTGTCAGCTTAGTGATGTCCTGGGGTCCTGGGGTCCTGGGGTCCTCCGCTCACTGAAGGTCTCCGTGATTTCATCCATATTCTTCTGCAGCTCAGCGTATAGGTACATTGTGCTTGTGTGTGAGGTTATAATAGATGATGCAACAATAAGTGAAGTGATCAGTTATGATGAATGGAGGGTCTAGGTCAGTGAATTTATATTAAATTGTACATTAATTGATTATATATAATTAAAATTAAAATAAAATTAGAGAGCTTATTTTTTGTTGGCGTTTCTTAGTTCTACCCCAGAGAAAAAAAAAAGATTAGAATAAATTCCAAGTAAAAACCCATTTAAAAGACATTTCGATTACATGTGTCTATAAAGAAAGTTTTGTGCTAGAGCTCACGGCCAGAAGGGCCACGGGCCCTAGGGATGGGCTCCACAACCCCGCCCAACACCAGTGGAGGGCAACCGAGTTCTTCGGACCCAAGACAGACGAAGTTGATTTAGCTAAGCAAAATAAGCTTAAATTTTATAAAAAAATGCTTACAACCACTCAATATTGTAAACACAATTTATAAGAAAACATAGGGTTAACTATGTGTTCATTAGTACGCTTTTGGCGTTATCTTTCACCTGTTTTGGGGCCATCCTCCTCCAACACATTCCCATATACAATCTACGTGACTGCAATATTTAAGACTGCTGAAGACCTGGAATTAGCCAACTGAATTCACCAGCACCTAGAGACCCTCTGAATCTACTTAAATCCCTCTCGAGTTAGTTTCCCTGCCAATCAACTACATAAAGACTATTAAGGATATATTTTTATATTATTTGATAGTGTGATTTCTCTCATCCATCAGTACATCATGTTTGTTGATCGGTTACGGGATATTTTTATTTGCACATACTCAGTATTGTGGTTATCCTGAGAGACACGGCTCTTAAATTTCATTCCGTAACCATGTGGATGTTCATCCAGATATTTTATATTTAAATTAGTTTTAAGACATGTAAATTCAGCGTAACTACTTAGGTCACTAGATTGATAATATAGCGTGTGTGTAGGTTTGATTCTAACGGATTTCAGGCCATCCACAGGCATTCTACAGCGAAGTAAACTTCACTCTAAACAGGGGCGATGAGCGTCCCTGAATGATGCGACCAGGGTCTGTACTACAATGTCAAATCAATCCGAATTGTACAAATCCATCTTTTAATCGGGGTATGCGAGTAGTTCTCTAGTCCATGAGTAAGAAGAAGTCTAGGTACTATGTGCTTACGACAAAAGGATGAACCAGATAGTACTCAAATCATCAATCAATTCATCCCTACCATTTTACGGTAATATGGAACCCTTCGTGCGCGACTTAAACTCACACTTGACCGTTTTTTTATTTAGCATATTGTTTATTTTGAAATAAATAACCTAAAGCTTTAAAAACGAAGGTACGAAAGGATGTCTGACCTGGGTCTAAGCCTGCGAGTACAATGAACAAGTGCGGGGCGCGCGGGGAGGGCCGGGAGGGTGCACGCTCGCGCCGGTCGCGAGTGACCGAAACAGCTATAACAATTGTGAAAATTCAAATCTCGCGCGCGCAACATTTACTGTCCAACCACAGAGGAAGAAAGGACCAGAGACAAAGGTTCATAGAACCACGCCGTCGTAGGTAACCTACTACAAGTATACTGCGCATTCGTGAGTGAGCATTGGCCGCTGTGTCGCGTACGCGCCGCCACTGGATAAAACCGGTCTACGCTCGTTCGGCCAGTGCCCAAACGGAGGGCTTACACAAACTTCGTCTTATTTGTTGTCATCTACCTTATCTAATTGTTTGATGTAGAATAAACTGTATATAGTTATTAAAGTGTTTAAGTGTACGTTTTGGATTTTCAAAATGGTGTTCTGTACAGTTTGTATGAATAATAATAGAAACAGAAAAGACATTTCATATTTTAACTATACCAAGGAGTCTACTAGGTAAGTAAATTAATACCAGACTAGGTATACCTATTTAAAATGTTAAAGTAGGCAGCACAAACCGTGTTATTTAGTTAGGTAATATTGTTATTAGTATTATTACTCTACAGAATAAGATAATAAAATAGCTCGGTCAATAAAAGCTCGTAACAGTTTGTTCATTTTATTTTTTTCTCTTTCGCCAACCTTACTAATATAGGTATGAATTTTGCAGGCTCCTTAGAACCTTTCTCTCTGTTCCTATTAATTCCTCTGTGGTATAACCTTAATTGTAAACACATTTGATCTTATCACCGATCAGGCTCTAGAGCTCAAAGAACAGTCAGATGGATCAAAGCGTATCTGTTTCGCAGAATTGATTTCAAAGCTAGCGAACCAATATCGTTAAAATACCTCATAGATGCAAACATATCTACAAACATACTGGCTGGTATCTTCAATTTGTAAATATTCAAAGGAAATTCCAGGCTGAAATATTTCAAAGCATTAATTGGACTCGTTCGTTATGCCCGGTAAAGGTAAAATATTGTGTCCAATACTGAGAAATATGGAGATTACCTCCATATTTCTCAGTATTCAGTACCCAGCCTCATACAACAGAGTATCCGACCCTCGTTCACAGTCACATCGGAAAACATCTGAAGGTATTCTCAGTTTCCAAGGATCTGACAGTCCCGCCTTCCCGGAATGTTGGCTAGAATCGTTGTCGCCGCCATGCAGGGCACGCGGTACAAACTTCAAACTTCAAATGGATAATGCAAGACAAACTAGTTTCGGAACGTGTTACGGCAGAGGAGAAGAAGCGGCGCAAGAAACTTGTACACTGCAACATGGCCTTCTTTTCTTTTCTATGTTTCTTTTCCAAAAAATAGGTCTTGTGTTACAAACGTGTGCGTGGTTCTTTTGCTGCACTTGTACCTCAGAGACGCTGCCATTGGTTTTGTTGTTATTGCCTAAAAAGTATGAGGTAACCGTGAAACCAATTAGTAAGTCAGTGTTGGTCGATTTTTGTGTATTGCTGACCCACAGTGAACTCGTGTAAAAAGGCTTTAACTAGAGTTATATTGATATGCCTTGGTCAACGTATGACTGTATGATATAACATGAGATACTTACACCCGTTTGCACTAAACATTAGAATTCTTCCCTAACTTGTTTAGACTGCCCCTAGCAAAAAATAAATATTACACTTATCCTAAGCCATTCCCAAGTCCAATCTGTCAGCGCAATATTTTTTTTTAGCTAGGCCTTTCTTAGGCTTACGTGAATCTTAACTAGGATAAGCCTAACTTACGTTCAGTGCAAATGGGCGTTACTCTCAGGAGATCAAAAATGCAACATTTATAGAAATATTTTACTAAGGTTCCTTTAAGGATCAAACCGGCTTGCGCTTTTCTGTCAGGGGTTGAATAAATACAACAAACATTTTAATAAATATATATATTTATAAGCGGTTATTCCGCTCAAACAATTTGATTTTGATGACTTCGAGCTCTGTAAATGTCTTTTATAAAGTTATCATAAGTTGAGAATTTCGACAGGCCCTTCCCATTCCTTCCCCTCTTCGGATAATACTTTAGGGATCTTCAATTATTGACTTTTCCTCGTTGTTTAATCGGTTGTTTTCTCAGTGATTTGTTAGGTGCTACACGTGGTAAATGATTTTATCGACACACTTATCATAAACCCTCTTTACTGCGTACAAAAACCGCAAGTTACGATCAGCATAATGTTAAACTACTTGGTAAAAACTCATTTCTTATCTGGAAAATTACACATTATGACCATAATGTGTAAAATTTCTACATATTATGACATTCAAATTTCGAACGCCGACGCCCGCCTAACGACAGAACAAGCTAAACAACTGCAGAGCCACAATGCCGGTCAAACATGCGGTTTCTGAACACATCAAAGAGAGCTTATGATATGTGTGTAGATAAACTAGTGTATGTAACTGTACATAATTAGGCATTAAAACTCTCGAGTGATATTATTATGAAACTCGCCTTCGGCTCGTTTCATAAATCCACTCTCGAGTATTAATGCCCTCCATTATGTAGCAGTCACATAAACTACTATTGAAAACCTGTTTTTTTATCCGTAT
This sequence comes from Argyresthia goedartella, assembly GCA_949825045.1. NCBI lineage: Eukaryota > Metazoa > Arthropoda > Insecta > Lepidoptera > Argyresthiidae > Argyresthia > Argyresthia goedartella. The sequence goes on along the minus strand of OX463827.1, from coordinate 1,026,001 downwards.
CAAGCATAATTTATCAAAAATAAAGGTTTGGTTAGAAAAATGATATATATATATATATATATATATATATAAATAATCACTTAATCCACATATTATATTTTTCTCAAACATGCAATGAAATGTCGTCTAACGTGCGTTTTATCAGACTGGGAAGTATCACGTTTCGGGCCCGAGCGGCCCTCAAGAGAACTGTAAAGGAATCTCATACAACATTGCAGGCCTGAGCCGGGAAGTATTATTTTTTTATTTAATGCTCTAAGCAAAAGGCGTCAACGGGCGCACGGAACTTACGATCAGTAGTATTTTTAAATTTGGTTTATGAGTGATATTTTATTTTATTTCATTGCTTAAGTTCGAGAAAAGCACCATATATGCCTCTGGCCGTGTAAAGGACTTTCCGGCTTCGTATCACTATCCGGACTCCCTACGGTCGGCCGTCTATACCTACTCACCCGGCAACCCCTGACTTCCCGGTGACTGTAGTAATGTACTATTAATTGTCAAGTTACGACTTCCGCCGAAAACGCTCATGGCGTCGCTTTTGACGTCACTAATTAGAAAACGATTACCGAAAATCTTTGCTCAAACATGAACTCTTAATTACATGATCTGTGGTTTATGCACACCTGACGTGATTTCCGCCCTGATTGAGTTCAAAATATCATGCGGGATTGCTGTATTTTGTTGTTGTTTTTTAATTTTCTTTATAAATCTAGCTGCTTTATGAAAGTAACTCCTTATTTTGTAGTTTAAGACTCAGGATTGGTCAAATAAATATATATTTTATCTACACACGTATCATAAACTCTCTTTACTGCGTACAAAAACCGCACGTTACGATCAGCATAATGTTAAACTACTTGGTAAAAACTCATTTCTTATCTGAAAAATTACACATTATGACCATAATGTATAATTTTTCTACACATTATGACATTCAAATTTCGAACGCCGACGCCCGCCTGCATGCCGCCCCTAGTTTGTCTGTGAAGTTGGTGACATTCAAATTTCGAACGCCCGAAGTTGGTGCTACAGAACAAGCTAAACAACTGCAGAGCCACAATGCCAGTCAAACATGCGGTTCCTGAACACATCAAAGAGAGCTTATGATATATGTGTAGATAAACTAGTACATATATGAAACTGTACATAATTAGGCATTAAAACTCTCGAGTGATATTATTATGAAAACTCTCGAGTATTAATGCCCTTCATTATGTAGCAGTCACATAAACTACTATATTTGAATATTATTATCATTATTTTTTATAATACCTTGGACACTATTTACACACATTGATCTAGCCCCAAACTAGGATTCTCTGTATCTTGGGTACTAGACAACGATACACATACTTATATAGATAAATATTATACTTAGATAGATAAACAACCATGACTAGGGTACATACATCCGTTCTCATCAAACAAACATTTGCCCCCACCGGGACTCGAACCCGGGACCCTTGGTTTCGTCACCCACGGTCACTGCCGACTCGGCCATTGGGGTTGTCAGGTTGTCTTGTCTGCAATAAGCCTGTGAAGTGCAACTGGCTTATTGCAGAGCTCCGGTCACGAATATTCGACAGGTCCATGCATAAGAGTCACTGACAGTTCCATTCGCTTATTATTCGATGCATGAATAATTCATAATAATAACTCATGATTATTTGCTCTATCAAAGGTACACAAAATGATTACCAATTTTATCTACACACGTATCATAAACCCTCTTTACTGCGTTCAAAAACCGAACGTTACGATCAGCATTATGTTAAACTACTTGGTAAAAACTCGTTTCGTATCTGGAAAACTACACATAATGGTCATTATGTGTAGTTTTTCTATATATAATGACATTCAAATTTCGAACGCCGTCGCCCACCCGCGAGCCGTCCCTAGTTTGTCTGTGAAGTTGGTACTGACATTCAAATTTCGAACGCCTACGCCCGCCTGCGTGAAGTTGGTACTAAAGAACAAGCTAAACAATTGCAGAACCACAATGCCGGTCAAATATGCGGTTCCTGAACACATCAAAGAGAGCTTATGATATGTGTGTAGATAAACTAGTGTATGTAACTGTATATAATTAGGCATTCAAACTCGAGGCTCGTTTCATAATAATATCACTCGAGAGTTCATTTCTCCATTATGCAGCAGTCACATAAACTACTATTAATACAAAACCGCATCGCATTTTCCCAGATAAAGTGACGGCGGGGACTAATGTAGCAAGCCTACGTTTGATAACATTGGATAAATAAACTTTCCCAATAAGGGCCACAGCGGCACGGCGGCCATTATCCTGCACTGTTTGTCGGCTCGGGCGCCGAGAGAACTTTTATCTCTCTCTTAATGGCTTCACTAACTTTATTTAGGCACATTAAACTCTCTTTCTCTGTTCCTTTTCCCGTTGCTCTTCCGCAGAGGTTGAGCCAAATAATAATAACGAGCTCCCAGGGACGCCGCGCCCCGGCGAGCGACGCGATGTGACAATAACTGCGGTACCTACTTTATTAAAGTTCGGGATTTTAATGCATTCAAAAACCATTTGTTTAGGTCTCGAAATACTAATAGATTTTACTTCGTTGAATGTGATAACAATATAATTTTTTAAAACATAACCTAGTATAACAAGGTAGGTAGTAGGTGGCTGTAAATATATTTGAATGAGTATTAAGTTTACTATTATGGTATTTATAAAATTAATTTCATTTATTAATATGTATGTAAGTACTCGTTTATTTCGTTATATTGTTGTACACACAGGTCTACCCCTGCTCAGCAAATAACCTTTCCAAATCTCAACGTGGTTTACTGGAAGAGATCTCTTATTAGATATAAGCTCGCCTTTGTACACAATTTTTATATAAATCTTGTTTTTTATATGATTTGGGTGCAATAAAGATATTATGAAATTATGAATATTATTTTGATTGACCTATAGAAGCTGGGTGAATTTTAACCTCACCGAGTGTAAAGAATAAAGCTCTCTTTAAAGTCCAGTCTCTGTGGCCCAGCAGCGCAGTGAGCCAATCCAGTCGCCGATGGCTCCCTCTAGCGCGTGAACAATACAATAGCCGATAACTCAGCGACAGCGATGTCGCCGGCAGCTTTACCGCCACCGGCAAACTATCCCGTGCACTTCTGTCAGGCAAACATGACCCATCGCTTGCTGGCAAAAAGAGCCTGAATGCTGCGAACGGTGGAGTGTGGTAGTGGTCCATTTTTCTGCCACAACTCGGCACGTCGCAAGCACGCCCGTCGCTGGCGCACGTCCAACTGACAGCGCCGAGGAATTACCAGGTCTGGAGGTGCCTTCCCGTCGTTTTCCCCTTAACGATTTGATAGCTAGTTATTAGTCTATGCGTGCGGTAGTCTGCGCGTGCGTATTGATTATTCTATCGTCTTTTGCGATGTGATTTAAGCGATTGTCACTGGAAATTTTTGTTTGCACATACTGAGTTATCGATCTTCGTAGGCATTATCCATCGCTTATCCATCGCAAATTGGCAGCGTTTTATGAAGACGATATCATTTCCAAGTCGCTTCCAGTGTTATTTATTCCAACGCAAGCGACGACAAAGTGCAGTTTTTTCCCCACCACAAAATTTCGCGAACCGCACGAATTTATCGCGTAAAAAGTTCAACATAAAAACAATGAAATGTAATTTAACTTTGACGACGCGCGCCTGATTCTGCGCGAATGTGATTTTGTTACATCCAATTAACGCTTCTATTACAAATTGAAATCACGCAGATCGTGGAAAATTCAAGTACGGATGAAGCCTGCTTGTGTAGTAGACTACGGGGGAAAGTATTTTCGGGTAATAAGGAAAATTACGTGTTCCACGATTATTTCATAAGTGCAAAATTAAAAAAAGGCAGTTTGTTGTTTAGATACAACAAACATTTAAGACTCATTTACTTGTAATAAATCATTAGCAGTCAAACACAATTAATACAATAAAGAACCGTTCAAGTGCGAGTTGAACTCCCGCCCGAAGGATTCCGTACCACCGTACAATGGTAGGGATGGTGTGGAGTGAATAGTTTGGATTTTATATAGCAAAATGTTGTTTACAAAGTTATTGGTGCGGCTACTTTCAACACACACAGTTTGTATGTGATATGGTAAGAATTATAGTATGGGAGCCTCGTTAAAGATTGCATGCAGACAAAGAGCAAAAAAACTTAAAAATATTTAAATTAAATAAATTCATGAAGAAAACAACAGGGAATGTAAAACTACTAAAATCAGCCTTGAAACGGCAACCAATCAGAATAACAAGAATCTCCTTACTGCAAGAGCTCCGAGGAAAAAGTGTAGGTTTACAGTCAGACCTCCAAGATGCCCTATGATATACTACAATGTTATGCCAAAGAACAGAGTGAGTTAGCCGAACTCAGAGCTGCGACGTGTGAGTAAGTTGACCCCCCTCAGCGTGAGTGCTGCAGCGTCGCCATCGTTGACTAAGAGGCACTTCGCAGCTCAACAGCGCGAGCGCCGCGCCACTCGCTGTCACGCGTATAGCGCTGCCTGCTGAGACGTGTGTCATGCTGCACGCTGCCTTACGCGCGTGATGACGCTCGCTGTCGCGAATGTCGCGCCACCCGCCGGCATTTGCATCGCACCGCACTCCAACACGTGTGTCCCGCCACTCACCTCCACTCGTGTAGCGAAACTACCAAAATAAGTGCTCAGACAAAAACTCTATTGTTCTCCGACAAATTATTTGCAAGATTTGGTTCTCTGCTATATTACCGGCTTAACCAAAAAGTAACAAATATTTACTCAAATAAAGCAAATAATGTGTAATTAGTATTTATTTTTATTTATATATATCATAATTAGTAATTATTTTGACAACCTTCTTAAGCAAAGTCGATATTGCCGAGCTACTTGGAGGAGCAAGAAAAGGTGCCGGCAATTTCCTGTGAAAATCCATTACTGTCGAGTTTAAGCGACCGGCAATTTCCTGTGAAAATCCATGATTGTCGAGCTTTGTTTCAAAAATGGTAAAAAAGGTAGGGCAAAAAGGCTTTTTTCAGAATTTGGTTATGTGTGACAAAACAAGAGCGGGAGATCTTCTTACCACTAAAAAAGGTAAGGTGCAACTTTTTGCTTTATTCAGAATTTGGTTATGTGTGACAAAAAAATAGAGCGGATATATCTTTTCTTTGATAAATAAATAAACCATTGTTGTAGAAAGTACACATTGAATTTTATTGACAGGTAAATCTAAAAGTGACAAGCATAGAAACTCTTTCACAAAGTAGGTCAGTAACTAACAGACCAATAAGATTGAATACATGCTTCACTTAACATCCCGTCTCGTTTTTCTTATTGGTGATGTTGAGTCCAGCTCTTGTGCCAAGCTCTTTAAGTCGTGACCTGGTCGACTCCTTTCACTTTGAGAGTTTCTGCCGTGAAATTCCTGCCGTGACACATTCTCTCACAAAAAAATGCCTCAATCTTATATGCTTTGTCCTTTGATGGCATTCTACTGGAGGATCATGTGCGTGCAAGTCGAATAGCTGACTCACTGTCTAGGTAAAACAGTGTTCTGATATCTTTGAGCGGCAACATGAACTGCAGAATTATTTTTTTAGCCATATTAATTCTCGGGCTGCTTCGCTAGCGCCCACTATTTCCGCTTCGGTAGAGGATATGGCTACTGAAGTTTGCTTCTTACTCTGCCACGCAATAGCTCCTCCTGAGTAGAGACAAATCGTTTGTGTTATCCCCCCCCCCCCATGATCTGCATCGCTGTAGCCTTTCAGGCATTTCGATTTGTCAGATGAATAGTAGGTAGTACCAAAATGTTGTGTGCCTTTGATATAGCGCAGTATTCTTTTGACTTTGGCTATATCTCCTGGCAAGGGGTTATCTAAAGTTCTGGAGACTACGCTCACTGCGAATCTGATATCAGGGCGTGTCCCAACTGCTAGATAAGAGAGTGCGCCAACTGCTTGTCTATATGGAAATGGATCACTTTCCATCTCCTTTTCTGTAGTAACAGAGTCTTTCACAATAGGTGTTTCGGCAGCTTTGCAGTCGTGCATGCCGCATCGCTCCAACAGTTTCTTTGCATATCCTTTCTGGTCTATGGTAATCGATCCACCATCGTATCTGGCAATCTCGATGCCTAAGAAATATGAACCAGATTTTGTCGTGATCTTGAAGTGCTGACGTAGCTCATCAAGAAAAACTTGCGTTTCAGACTCCGATGCTGACGCCTACATTCCGTCATCAACATATAATGCTAGGATTGACTTTTTGTTACTATCCTTGTTTCTTATAAAGAGGATCACTATGGATCACTTTGGCTTTGCTTGAATCCGATTTTTAGTATGTACTCAGTTATACAGTAGTTCCAGCATCTTGGTGCTTGCTTTAGACCGTATAAACTCTTTATGAGTTTACATACTTTTCCTGAATCATCACTAAACCCTTCAGGTGGCTTCATATATGTCTCTTCATTTAATGTACCATAAAGAAAAGCCGTTGAAACGTCAAATTGAGACAACGTCAGATTGAGCAGCAACACTCAGAAGTGCTCTTATAGTGCTGGTCTTTGCTACGGGACTAAATTTTTCGTAGTAATCCACTCCTTCTTTCTGCGAGTAACCCTTCACTACGAGTCGAGCCTTATATTTATCAACCGTACCATCAGGATTGGTTTTAACTTTGTAAATCCATTTGCAAGGGATTGCTTTCCTTCCCTTGGGCAAATCTACCATTTCCCACGTATGGTTCTCGTTGAGAGAGTTGATTTCGCTTTCCATAACTTTTATCCATTTTTCAGATTCAGCACTTTGTATAGCTTGCTTAAGTGTAGTCGGTTCTATTAGATCAGTAGTAGTCTGGGCATGACAAATATTGCAAACATAGTCCCTGTATCGACTTGGCTGTCTAAGGTTCGCACGGCTACGAAGTGTTAGCCCTCTCTCATTTTCTACCTCAATAGCGTTCAGTTGATCAGGTTCAGATTCCATTACATTGTCATCTTCCCTTTCAAGCTCAATGTTCTGTTCCATCTGCTCATCTGTTTGTTCTACACTACTGTCAACCATGTTCTCTCCAACTTCATTATTGTTAGCAAATTCTTCTGATCGCTCATTCTCTGTTTCAGGCTCCTTATCATGTTCAACTGCAGGTGATTTTCACACTGGGATCCGATTGGGTTTGAGGATTCAACGTAAACCCCCGAAATTTAAGTTCAATCTGGCGATATGGCTCTAACTTCTGACTTGAACTATCTTCCTCAGTTCTGGTCTTGTTTTCAAGCTCTTGATCAGTTCTGGTCAGATTTTTGACATCTTCCAATTAGGGAGTTTCATCAAAAACTACGTCTCGAGACCTTATCAGATTGAAATTTTCGCAGTCCCAAATTCGATTACGGTGGTGATATGGTGTTTTTCCTCCAGGACCTGGGCCTGTCCTGTTAAGAATGTACACGCTCGTCATAATCAGCTCAGCCCACAAGCCATTTGGAATTTTCACATGGGCGTGCATCATGGCTCTAGCCATCTCCACAACAGTTCTATTCTCCCTCTCAGTGGGATTTTGTTGTGGGGTATAAAGCATCGTGAACCTCTGTTTGATACCTTCTTTCGCTAGTGTAGCACGAACCCTTTCATTCTCGAACTCTCCACCATTGTCACTTAAAACTTCTTTTATTTTTATACCCGCTGTCTTAGCTTCAGCTATAAAATGTAGTAGTTTTTCGTGGGCATCAGATTTTTGACGCATTACGTATACCCAGCGGTACTTCGTGTATAGGTCCTTGAATAAACAAAGTATTTACTCTTGCCGATCGAGCAGGGGAATGGTTCACATACATCACTGCAGATCAATTCTCTAGGTTGAGTGGCTTTTTCCCTAGTCCCGAACTTCAATCTATGAGATTTCCCATAAACACAGCCTTCACAGAGTTGTGTCTTTGCTTCAGTCTTTATGTTTAAGTCTCTCTCCAATACCTTTTTTACGTGTGTTTTATTTTGTTGACCGAACCGCTCATGGTATAATTGTAATAGATTTACTCCAACAGTTTTATCTGGGGTAGCTGGTTTCACGCATTTCAGTTTCAGACGTTAAAGCCCACCCTCTTTCTCTCTGTTGCCAATTAGCTTGGTCTCGCCATTAATGTTCATTATGCACGTAGTGGGATCCGATTCAAAGGTGCTATTATTAGCGATGTCGTGTGCGGCAAGGACAGAAAAAAGGTTCCTGTTAATGCTAGGCACGTACCAATCATTCTTCAAAAGGATTTGCTCTCTTCGACCATCTACTTCAGCTTCTGCATGAATAGAACCCATCCCTACTGCTGGGATTGTCTGTCCGTTAGCTCCAGTAACCGTGTGTGAACCCTTGAAATAATTAAAGTCCTCAAAGAGATCGCCTCTGTTTGTTATGTGGCTGGTTGCCCCATTGTCCACATACCAGTTCGTCGTGTCTCTGACTTTACCATCAAGGTTTTCGACTGAGAAAACATAGAACATAGAAATATTTATTGGCCTCGAAGTAAAATAATTTACAGGCAAGTCATTTACATTTTACACTTACATACTACTTAAATATTTGAAATTCCTATTCTAACTTAAATATTTCAAATTTTACATTACTTAAATATTTGACATTTAAATTACTGCATTTAACTTTTTACAGTGAAATGATAGTTATTTTATTTATAATTTTTCCAAGAACAAAGATTCTACAAGTTCCATTGACATATATTCTTTGACAGTATAAAATGGATTATTTTCAAAAAATATTTTTAGTTTTTGTTTGAACAAGTTAAATTTTAGAGTGGTCAGACTTTTTGGTAATTTATTATACATCAGGATTTTAAAGTAACGACCTTGTTTCTGTACTTTAGCTAATCTTGTTTTTGGTACTATACGGGTTTCATTATTTTTTATTGTTCGTTTTTTATTATCACGGAAAGTATAGGGTAAAGCAGTATCTTGCTTTTCCGGAATTTCCCTATCTTCGTGAACCTCTAACAAACTATTGTAAATGTAAAGAGAAATAACAGTCATAATTTTATCTTTTTTAAAGTGCTCTCTTGCGTGGCTGCGTTTTTTTAAACCATTGATTGTTCTGATTGATCGTTTTTGATATTTTAGGACTCTGTTAATTTCTGTAGCATTACCCCATACAGTAATAGAATATCTAATAATTGAATGTATATACGCATAATAAACAGATAGAAGTGATTTTTTATCTAATAATGGTTTAAGTTTAAAAAGAGCATAATTGCTGCTAGCTAATTTCATACAAATTTTATCAATATGCCCTTTGTGACTAATCGTATTGTCTATTGTATATCCTAAAAATACATTTTCTTGAGAAGTCGAGTTACCAAAAATGCCTAATCTTGATTGATAATACATTACAATACTTTTATTAGAGTTGAGAATAATGCCGTTAGCATCAAACCATTCTTTAAGCAAACTTATGACGTTGAAACAGCTAGGTTCATATCTACGGTAGTCGACTTCTTTGGTGGTCTGCCATCTGCGATCCATTTCTGACATTTTCTGACAAAATGTCCAGATTCTCCGCAATAGTTGCATTTGTGACTTTGAACGTCTTTCTTCTTTGTCTTATCCTTATTGCCTTTATTTCTTGCTTTCGCATACAATGCCTCTGCACTACTATTGCCTTCTGCGCTGCTTTACGCCTTAATATGATCTTCTCATGTGCACTATGTTGTAAGGTTCTCTATGGTGCGCTCAGTCTTCGTCATTAGATTCCAGCTTGACTTGAATCCCAAAAACTCATTCGGTAAAGTGTCCAATATATTATAGATCAATATTGCTGCTGGCAACTCATTTGTCTCTTCTAATGCTACATTGAGTTCGTGCCAGTGACTCTTTAACGTTAAAATATGTGTAGCCATGTCATGCTTGGTATCCCTCTTTTATCCAAAGAATGTTTGACACATTTCGTAGGATTAGTCTACGATACAACCTCCGTACAGCCGATTTAGTTCATCCCACATATCCTTAGCGTTATCGAAGCGCATCATCTTTGTAACTATGTCGTTTGGCAAATTAGTAGTTATCAAGACAGAAACTATGCTATCTAGTTTATCAAATTCTTGTACTTCCTTTCAATGTTTCGCAATTTGCTCCGATGTTGGCGTACCTTGCAAACTTTCTAGTCTGGATTTTCTACCTTTCAACAAATCTTTAGCACCTGGTACACCCTTCAGCACCATGAAAACTTTGAATTTCCACATCTTGAAGTCATCGGTCCCTGATAAGTTCCCGATTCGAACCTTGGCAGCTTTTACGATAGAATTGTCCATTTTGACGTTTCCCTTGTAGACTAAGTTTTACACGAATCTTGTATCCTGCTGACACAGTCTGGTTTTCTTCACCAAAATAACTTATTGGGATGACTTTGCGATTGGTTTTAAAACTTTTTAAATCTCTCCTACCACTTTAATAAATAAATAAACCATTGTTGTAGAAAGTAGACATTGAATTTTATTGACAGGTAAATCTAAAAGTGACATAGAAACTCTTTCACAATGTAGGTCAGTACCTAACAGACCAATAAGATTGAATACATGCTTCACTTAACACTTCTTGCCACAATTTTATAATAAGCTGGTTTTATTTAATTACTCGCATTATTTGAGTAAAGTACGATACAAGCCTTGGTCCGCAATAACTGCACTGCTGGCCACACTATGAAGGCCTCGAGCTTAGCTTAGCTACGCTCTCAACCTATAAGCTTGTTCACCATTGCAGCCTTTGATGTCCGCGCTATAAAAGCCTCGACCTTCGGTCTCGGCCATTATTCCAGTTTGTCCATCAAAGGCTGCAATGCTGATCACGCTGTGCTGCGCTTTCGGCCACCAACAGTGCGACCAGCAAGGCAGTCATTACAGACCGCGACAGTAATGTACTATTGCGTACAACTTGTGAAGATAATTACTATTGTGAAGATATTAAGTCGTGGTATCTATGATGAGAACAGACAGCCAATAATTATGGTGGGAAATAATTCAAACATTAGTCGGAATAATTTGAATAAAAGTGTTAAAACACTTTTAGACATACAAAGTAGGATGAAATGCAAATTAACACTATGCAATTTTCCATACGCTTGTAATTTGATAGAACTACAGAATAAATCTTTGCACAAATTTATCTAATTTATCTGGTCAGCATAGCGATGCTATTTTATATTTCGACATGAACAATTTTATTCATAACTTTACTATGACCCTGGATACGTTGTACCTCTCTAATAAATATAGAAAATTAGTAGCAAAATTGTTAGCTTATAATATATAGACGCAGTTGCTTTAACCAAGTTCTTTCAAGCAACTTGACATCAGCTGTTTTTGTTGAACAGACTAATCAGAAACCTGCTTATGTTAAGAGTATTATGACATGCACCCCTATTGGGAATTCACCGGTTAATAATACTTTGCATGCAAAATTGGAATCTGCTCCAAATAATTTAAATTTGTTCAAAAGATAATAGAGGAAGTCTCTAGCATACAAGAGCCAATCAAATGTCAAAGGGTAAGCCCCACTTAAATATTACCCATCAAAACATCTAGGGGCTACCTGGCAACTAACTAACTAGAACTTGTATTAGAATTATAAAAAAAAAAACTGACATCGATGTTATTTGTGTTACAGAATACTGGTTAAAGGAAAATATGATGTCTTTCAACATAAATAATTACAAAATTGTCAGTTGTTACGATAAAAAGACTGCTGATAGACGTGGTTCTTTAATCTTAGTAAAAAATAAAATTAAGGTGAAACAACGGAAAGATATTCTTGCACTTACTGTTGAAAGACAAATAGAGGTATCCTGTATTGAGTTAGATAGCCATATTATTGTTTGTGTCTACAGGCTACCTAGAGATAAAAAAGGCCATGACAATTTCGAAATATTTGAGAAAATTATGGAGGACATTAAACTGTGTAATAACAGAAAAAAGTTATTTTTTTGTGGCGATCTTAATGTAGATTTTATTGCAGGAACAACAATGCAAAAACGATAAATAACTCTCAAATCTCAAATCATTTAATTTATGTCATGTTTTTCTAGAGCCGACTAGATTTACGCTTTACATCCAAACTTGCTTAGATAACGTTTTTGCGACTTTGCATTTACAGTAAAAAATTAATTTACTGCTTACCGTCCGATCACAGTGGTCAAACAGTATCTTTCCCAATTGCTAGTAAGGATAAGACTGATCCATCATTTTATAGGCCTATTACATCCCATAGACTAAGGACATTTGCGAAAAGTTTAGATATAAATTTGCCAGAACCGAATTTTAATGAACATAACCCTAACAAAATCTACTCAGACTTCTTCAACATTATTCAAACAGTATTAAATAAAGTTTTTAAATTAAAGAAAGTCAGTGGCTACAACGGTAAATCTAAATTTAATGACTGGGCAACGTTTCATAAAAGTAGAGTTATCTTGTATGATCTTTATGAACAAAAAACCTATAACTTTGATCGGAAATTTCATAACTATGTTAACAAATATTCCAAAACTTTCAAGTTAGTTTGTAGAACTGCAAAAACTTTAGACATTAATAGAAAAATACAAAATTCAAAACCACAACGCTATCGTCAGTATATTTAAATTTCATCATGTATATCCCCAGACATTGTCAAAATGTTTAGATTACTCAACTTTAAAAATTCTGAAGACCTGTGGGGTATATGAGTCAAAGTCATTGGTTCAGGAATTCTAATTACAGCCCCACACTTAGCTTATATATATAACAATGTTTTTGACGGTGGAGCTTTCCCAGACCTCATGAAACACAGTAATTTGATACCTCTGTTGAAGTCGGGAGATAAGGGTGATCCTTCAAATTTCAGACCAATGTCTCTTCTTCCAGCACAAAGTAAAATATTTTAAACATTATACTAAATCAAATGCTTTTACACTTCAACCCTATAAAGCAACTCCATGCCACCAAATCGTAAATCGGTAAATCGACTACGGATGCAGGTATTACCCTTATATCTCATATTTATTTGTCAGGGGAGGCCGCACATGGTGCTGTCGGAGTTTTTTCGATCTATCGAAGGCATTCGATTGTGTTGATCATAATACGCTATTAATGAAATTAAATCATTACGGAGTTATTAATAAAGCGTTGGATGTACTATGATCATACCTAAGCAATAAAATTCGAAAGGCAGAAGTCAACGGCATTAAATCTGATGGATCTGATGTAAAAATTGGCGTTCCACAAGGTGCCATAGCAGGCCCTTTCCTATTCCTGGGATATTAATGATCTACCTTTTATGGTGGAGAAATTGACGGAAATAGTGTTGTTTGTTGATGATACTTCATTGGTCTTCAAAATTGAAAGACAAAAAAAAGATTTTGATGATGTTAATAATGTATTGTCTTAAACCTTGATTTCGTTTACAGTTAATAATTCAATATTTAACGCTGGTAAAAGTGCAAAAGTGCAAGTGTATCAAATTCTCACTTCCAAATATCAGGGCAAGTTGAGACCAGTTTAGTATCAGACAGTAACACGTTAGAATTAGTAAATGATAGGATGTTCCTTGGAATAACCATTGATAGCAAATTGCAGTGGGGTACCGACATAGATCAATTAGCTGGTAAATTAAATACTGTGGCTTACGCTTTGAGAAACATCAGGCATCTACATCTAGGCTAGTTTATTTTAGTTACTATCAGAGTGTTATGTCCTATGGTATCTTGTTGTGGGGGAAAGCAGCGGATATTCAATCTTTTTTATTTAAGGCGATGATGGAATAAAAATGCGCTGTCGAGTGGAAGTGAGATGCAATAATTACTCGCGAATAAGAAAAAGCGGGATGCCAATAATGCACTCGCGACTAATCTGAAACAACGTAAGCGCCAAAACGTAAAAAAAAATCATAAAAAATAAACTATTTCAGGGAATTAACTTTCAAATTGAAAATCGTTAGAAATAACAATTGTTCATACATTGCAATTATCACACAGTCATATTCACTTACTACTGCGGTGTAATAGGATAAAACCATAAAAAAAGGGTTGACTTTGTATTTATTTTCTATCGAGAAATTTTTATCCAAACATGTTTTCCAATTAAGAATCTCTAGATTATATAGTCAAATTACATATACCAGAAATTAACTACGATTTGCCCAGTATTTCCTGAAAAACACATGAAAACAGCACCCCATATTTATTTAATCAGCGTCTTAACAGAAAAGAGCTATTCGAGCAATTAATTATTTAAAACGAACAGACTCCGTAACCTCTCAACAACTGAGGGTAGTTGGGACGGGTCGCAATGTTGAACCTAATGACATGGTAATGAAATTTAAAACCTATAACGGAAATAGTGTCGTTATCTAATGCCTGTATTATTCAAGAGGTTGAGAGATTTTTTAAAGATTGACATACAAACTGTAGCTAGTCAAGCGCGCAAGAACCTTACAAAAGTTAGTAATGTAAACCTAAGAAATAATCACAAACTAGTTGCGCCCCGGTTGAGACTTGCGAATTTTAGCAATTCTTTCAAGGGTCAGTGCATTCTAACTACATTAAAATATCTCTGGAGATTTTGAAATTTCCATTTGAGCAATTTAAAAAGCATGTTAAAGCGACTTTGTCGAAAAAATTATATCACAATGTTCAAGATTATTTAAATGATGGGTCTGTATAGGTTTAATCTAGCTTAAAATAATCCTTGCTGTTCATAATTTTGTTATTATTTATTGCTGCTTATTATTTATAATAATTAATATTGTAAAATTGGTATTAGTTAAACACAAGCAATTTTTAAAAGAGATTTAAAAATCAAGCTGTGAGAGTATCTACGCCCTAATTAAGTAATAACAAAATTAAATAATTATTATAACATTATTTCATAAATTAAATAATTAAATTAAAAGCAATAAATACTTGCACAATTATTAACAGAAAGATCTGTGTTGAGCCAGATTAACCCCATACAGTCCCGTCTTTTAAGTAATCTTGAACATTGTAATATCCCTTTTTCGACAAAATCGCTTTCACATGGTTTTTAAATTGCTCAAAAGGCAATTTCAAGATCTCCAGACCCCGACCTTACTCATCAATCAATTGCTCCAGAAAGCTGCGAATCAATAAAATTTCCAGAAATTAAATTACCATCATTTAGCGGGGGTATTACCTGCTGGATCTTATTCAGAGACACATTTGATGCCCTTATCCACCAGGGTAGCCTTAAATATATTCAAAAGTATAAAAACCAACGTAGCTGACATAAGGGAAATGCACTTGAGGTTATTGGCTCACTGGAGTATTCTGAAGAGAGCTACAAACTTGCATGGCAACTATTATGTGAACGATTTAACAACTCCAAAGTTCTAGTAAATAATCACCTACGCGGCTTATTCCTTATCGACCAGGTTTCCTCAACTCCCATGGCGTAAGAGGGTTAATTGACAACATTTCTAAAAATCTCAGGACATTAAAAAATCTTGATATACCTTTCGCAGATTGGATATTCTTGTAATATTTTTTATTAAACCGAAACTCGACAAAACCCTCCTGAGAAAATGGGAGGAAAAAATCAGCTCAAGAGAATTACTTTCCTTAAAGGACTTTAGAATTTTCTTACGATCGCAGGCTGACTTATAAGAGGCTCTAGCGTATAGTATCAACCGAACTGTACACCACAGCCGACCTAGCCAGGAACACCCTGATTACGACGTCTTCGTCTAGAGCTCATTCGAACTCAGCGGTGATGAAGGCAACTTTACCTATTAATCAGTGCCCATACCGCTAGGAAAGGCATTATATTAACCGTGCTAGGTTTTTGGCCCTGAATTCAACAGCAAGGATAAGAGCTGTAAGGAATTGTAAGTTATGCCTTAATTGCCTCCGAGCAGGCCATGCATTGCCTAACTGCTGAGCCAGTCAGTGCAGAGAGTGTAAGGGTAAGCATCACTTTTACATATCACATACACAAATAAATCACATTTCCTAGGTGAATCAAGCTCACACCAACCTAACACCTTTAATTCACAATCAATGAGTGAAAATCGAGCCCATGGTGAACCGAGTTCAAACACTAACCGACATGTTAGCCTCCCTGTAGCAGAAAGCCTACCTACCAATTTGCCAACGCAAACTTACGCAAACGGAATATCCTAAAGCTTGCCAGGACGGTCCCAAATGTTACGAGGGGGATCTTATACAAGATAGTTAGATAGATAGATAAACGTTTAGTAAATCAAATTAAAAGTGATACGGAGGTGCAACTATGAAAGAACTTATATGATAGCAAAGTAATAAAACAAAAATACATAAGATTATTACATAAAACAAAAAGAAGAATATAGGTAGGTATAAAGGCGCGCTGCATTGACGCGAAAAGGTCAAAGCTCAGTGTTTATTGCTCATGAAGAGCAGCACTGGTTTTCAGCCCTCACCTAGGAGACGCGGTGACTCAGCGGTTACATCCGAATGTGAATGAATCAGCGCAAGCATCGGCGAATGCCATAGTGGTGGCTAATATTTTTTGGAAACATTAAGTTGAGAATTTTTTCCTTTCAAATTACTGTTTAACGCTTCCACACGAAAAAAAGAAGCTCCTTCCTACCTTCCAGATTTTTCCAAACGACAGATAGCTGTATTGCTATCTTATTTTTTTAGTATTACAGCCAAGAATTTGGTTAACCAGACTGCTTCTATTGAGCCCAGACAAGGGGTATTGGAAGACAAACCAAGTAAATTAAATTTGTTCATAAGGCAAATCAGGAAATCTCTAGCATACATGAGCCACTAAATATATCAAGCAAGCATAGGAGATCTAAAATGTGTAATATCTAGTCCGAATTACAAAGTCAAAATTTTATAATAATATCCGACCGATTTCGGTCACGGCGACCGCTTCATGAGCTTTGAACTCGCTCGTGTGCTCGCATGTGGCTTGTGAAGCCAATCTTCCTTGTGAAGATCCTCGCGCATTGCGGGCATGTGAGCATACCATTAATATAATTATAATGAGTTAGCGCAGGTCGCTCGGAGTCGGGCTCGGCGCGCCGGTGAATTTCAAAGTCAAGGACTTTGGTTTTAACCAAAGCCCTCCACTGGGAAGGCTCTATGCCGCTCCTCTTCATGTGCCGCTTCAGCATATATTCGTACCTGAGGAGTTGTCCGCCACGCGGTTTAATAATAATATTCCAATATTAAATAATATTCAGCCAAATTATTTCTTAATAATTCTGACACCGATGTTATTTGT
This sequence comes from Argyresthia goedartella, assembly GCA_949825045.1. Taxonomy (NCBI): domain Eukaryota; kingdom Metazoa; phylum Arthropoda; class Insecta; order Lepidoptera; family Argyresthiidae; genus Argyresthia; species Argyresthia goedartella. The sequence continues at coordinate 1,008,734 of OX463827.1, read as the reverse complement.
ATCTATTACAGAACACTGGTTAAAGGAAAATATGTGTTCTTTTTGTTTCTCAATGTTTTTTTATTATAAAAAAAATAAGTTGGGGTGTACATTTCATTTCATTTCATTTATTCATCGCTTACATGTGGTATACATATGTACAAGTACAAGATGTCAATATTAAATTTAGTCCCAGAACATGCGCCCTGCAAGGGCATTGCAATATTATTCTTTTTTACTTAGGTCTAAGGTATCAAGGCATGGCTATTATATTCTATTATATATATATATATATATCAGTTATAGGTAAACATTTTCTAATTTTCTGAGATTTCACTTAATAAAATTATATAATACGAATAAATATAGGTAAGTAATCAATGATTGTAAAATTTTATTTTATTTTATTTCAAATTAAATTATTAAGGGCATAGGTCATAATCATAATCATAAAACTCCTGAAGGCTGTAAAAGGCATTTTCTATCAAGAATTTCTTTAAAATATTCTGAAACCTTTTAAAATTTTCTGTTTCTTTTATAGTAGGTGGTAGGTGATTATATATTTTGACACACATATTATAAGGGCCTGTGTCTACTAATACTAGGTTAGAATCAGTTGCAGCTAATCTTGGGCGGGGTCTGAGATTTACAGGGCGCTCTCGAATAGGGAACATATGTCGGTTTTTCCTAACAAATAATGATAATTCCAAAATATATATTGAAGTTAAGGTGAGAATTTTGAAGATCTTGAAATAAGGTCGACAGCTGGTCATTTGGTCTATATGAGCCAATATTCTTATGCATTTTTTTTGTAAGATAAAGATTTTTTGTATGTCAACACACTTGCCCCATAGTATGATGCCATATTGAAGCCGGGAATGTGCGTAGGCATAGTAAACCTTCTTGGCGGTTTCTAAATCGGTAGCCTTTTTTATTTCATATAGGGCGTAGGTAAAGCCAGATAATTTAGAGCTCAATTTGCTGATGTGTTGTTTCCAGTTTAGGTACGAGTCTATGTGAATTCCTAAGAGGCAGTAGGTATTGACACATTCAATTGGCTTATTTTTAAATGAAAAGTTTATCTCTAAAGGTGTTCTTTGATATGGATGAAACTGAATTAGTTTAGTTTTATTTAGGTTTATGTCTAGATTATGGTCCTCAAGCCAATTTTCTATTGTATTGAATGTGGAGTGTAGATGGTTGTTTAGGATGTGGGCGTCATTGCCTGGGATTAAAACTGAGGTGTCATCAGCGAACAGAGTGCATAAGTTATCTATTACTTTAGGAAGGTCGTTTATATATATCAGAAACAGCAAGCACCCTAGAGAACTGCCTTGTGGAATTGATTTGTGTACATTCACTGTTTCAGACTTGACTTTGGCGATCTCACCTGTGAGGTGGTTGTGATGGTCTATTTCTACATGTTGTGTACGATTGTCTAAGTAAGATTCGAACCATTTGAGGGCTATGCCACGTACGCCGATACCTGATAGTTTTTGTAGCAAGATATTGTATAGCACCCGGTCATAAGCTTTGCTCATGTCTAGTAAAATGCCTATTCCGTTTTTTCCATCGTTTAATGCGTGTAAGACGTTATTTATGTATTTGAAAACGGTTAGTGTTGTCGACCTCGATTTCCTAAAGCCGTATTGATTATCGTCAAAAACATTAAATTTTTCGCAAAAAGCATAGAGCTTGTTATACATAGCGGTTTCGAAAATCTTAGCAAGTGAGGACAGAAGGGCGATTGGGCGATAGTTATCGGTATTTCGTTTAGAATATTTTTTGTGTAATGGTCGAATTATTGACTTTTTTAGCAAATCAGGAAAGCAGCCGGAATTAAACGATTGATTAATCTGGTATGTAAGTGGAGCGGCTAGGAATTGAGCGCACTTTTTTAATAGTGATGTAGGAATGTCGTCGAAACCTGCGCTGTTTTTATTCTTTAATTTTTTTATAATTAGGTAGGTACTTCTTTTTCGGTTACAGGATAAATATAAAAAGAGTTTTTGAGCGGTGATAATACAGGTCGCCCAGGCGGTGGTGTCGAGGGATGTGTGAGATTTGAGTTTTCGCCTATAGACCGGAAATAATTGTTAAAAGTGTTTGCAATTTTTTGTGGGTTGTTTATCAGGTTGTTGCCGTCCAGAAGTTCGATGTTAGCCCTGTTCATTTTCCGATGTTTGTTCGCAGTATCTTTTGCTACTTGCCACACAGTTTTAGTTAAGTTTTTAGAGTTTTTAAGTATTGTTATGTAGTGTAGTTTTCTAGATATAATGATTGCCTTTTTTAAAGTATTCGAATATTCTCTATAGTGATTTTTAAGAATTGCATTTTTTGTTTGTGATGTTAGGATTCTTAATAGGCGTTTATGCTGGCATGATTTTCTGATGCCCTTGGTTATCCATGTTTTAGTGTTTTCCTTTTTCAGTTTTACTTTAACTTTTGGGATGCATTGGTCTAATTTTTGTTTTATTATGATGTGAAAATTGTTGAAGTTTTCGTTAACGTCTGCTGAGTCTACCAGAATATTACCCCAATTTATCTTACCTAGCTCTGAGATAAATAGTTGAGTATTTAACTCGCTAAAAGTTCTCTTATATGTATGCCATGTTTTTGGCTCTTGATGTGTGTTTGTGATAGCTATGGGTATGGAAATTGTAACACCTCTATGGTCAGATAACCCGAATTCTGTAGTGGTTACTGTTGTATTGATTTGGCTGAAATTGGTGAAAACAAGGTCTATGCAAGTGCTTGTTTCTGATGTAATTCTAGTTGGTTCGTGATTTTTCAGGTGGAAATCGAAACTTCTGAAGAGGTCTATTAGTCTTAAGCGGGCTGGGGTCGCTACTAATATATTTACGTTGAAGTCACCACCTACTATAATGGTTTTCTTTTTGTATTTTTGTTGTACAGCCTGCAAGAGCTTTCCTAACGAATTATGAAAGAGATCTTTCTTTCTGGAGCTATTAGGCCAGTATATTATGATAATTATTATATTACACGAAGGGACTTCAATGCCACAGACTTCGAAAACCATTTCGGTAGACATTTTAGGTATATCGAGCAGTTCAACAAAATCTAGGTTTTCCCTAACATATATACCCACACCTTCACGAATATGGTGCTTTCTGCAAAAATAGGAAGCTGGTTTGTAACCTGTAATTTTCACAAGATCTATCTCCTTTTCGGACAACCACGTTTCACTAACACATAAAATAGTATTTTTCTTAATGAAAGAGTCTGTCTCTATCAGAGGTATGTTGTGTTTTAAGCCTCCTACATTTTGATATAGTATACATGAGCTAGTTACGAAAGTTATGGCTATTATCAATGGATGAGTTTGTATCTTGGAAGGTTGTCCTTTCATTGACGTGATTTGCTGCTGAAGTTTTGTCGTCGGCGGGCATGGCTCTATTTGTGAGTGGTATTGTGTTTGATGTTGTGTCCAGATATGGCTTCCCGTTGATCAGGAGACGGTTGTTGCGGATGATTGCGTGTTTGCCTTCTTTCCGTGCCTCGCAGAGAGTTCTGACTAGGTTTTTCCTTTGTTTAAGCGACTCCTCATCTAAAAAAGTAGAGAGGCTCAAACCTGCAGTCCTAAAGTACTGCTTGTTGTCAATGATGTACTTAGCCATTCTCTTGCTTATCAGTTCAATAGCTACTGGTCTTCTGTTTCCTCTGCGACCCAATCTACGTAGATCTTCAATGTATCCGTCTATATTAACATCCAGGATGTCCCTAAATATATAGGTGATTCTTCTGAAGAGTTCGTTTTCATCATCCCAATAAGGTTGATCTAAACCGTATAGGATTATTGTCTTTGTCCGGTCACTTTTGGGAGCAGTTTCCGATCTGGGCATTGTTGATGATGTACTGTTTCTTATTTCTTCTTTCAGGGTAGACAGTTGTTCCTCTATTAAACTGATTCGACCTATTAGTTTTCCAATTTGCTGGTTTGATTCATCTTGGTCTAATTTTAAAGTGCCAATGTTATTGTCTATTTCTATTTTTAAGTTTTTTAATGCAATTTGTATCTCTTGCTGTAACAGTGACTTAATTTCAGACTTAATTTCCTCGACTATTTTTGAGTTGTTTTTCAATAGCTTGGTGTCGAGAAGCACACTTATTTTGCCGATTATCCCGGAATTTTCCATTTGTGAATCGAGTATGGTATCTCCAAATAAATTCTCGTCTATTATTCTTTCACATGATGATTCGTCGGTATCATTCAGAAAGCCTGGGAAACTCATGTTTTCCAACTTTTTCTTTGGTTGTCTGCGCTGAGTAATATTTGCATTCGCGTCATCTAACTGTTTTTCAGGAATCGGTGCATAGGTGTGTCTAATGGGTGTATTGTCGTTGTTATTCCTGGGTTGTTTGCAGATACAACTTGGGCATTTCCATTCTCTTGGTTGTTGGTTGACAGGGTGGAAAGAAAGGTAATATATTTTTTCACTAACATTAGCACAGGTAAGGTCGTATTCTCTTTTGCAGATATGGCATTTCATTAGTTGTTTGTTGCCTATTTCTTGATTGCAGCTTGCACATATAGCCATTTTTGAGTTTTTAGTTCGTTCGAGGTTCATGTAGTTGTGGTTCATCTCTATAATCCCTAACTAGGCCTCAAAACAGCACAACGACTGTAGCGCCCTCTGTTGAGTTTTTTGTGAAAGGTTGTTAACTATGTAGATCTTAGGGCAGACGTTGTTCTTCAATTTTCTGCTAGATGTCGTTATGATCTTTGTCACTTATTGGCGTTGGTGATTAGTTTTCGGTGTTTATTTTAGGTTATTATTGTAACTTTCTTTTTATTCCATATAATGACATGACGATTGCACTTGGTATAATTTTCCTTCCTATGCGTAATGTGCTCGTTCACCAAAAAAAAAAAAAAGATTTATAAACCTGGGGATAGGTATCGAACCATAGGTCCTCCACTGTGTTGCGAAGACAGCCTCTTTAACCGTTTCGGCTATCAAGTATTGAATAACACTTGATGAAAAATGGGTATGTAAGTATGGCGGTGTAGATGCAGCGTGGAAGATGAGTGTGCTATGTCGTTAATGGACTTTGCACTGACGCGATTTATCACTTATGTCCAGATTTTGCGTGTTTATTCACTGAGTTTTATGTTTGTTTGAGTTTAATTTACATATTGGTAATTATATTTGAATAATTTTAGCTTGTTTGACACCTTGGTTTTGTTCACTGCTGCACTGTCTATAACGTTGATTTAAAGTGTAAATTTTCACATTTATATCACATTTATTATCATATTTTTATAGTATATGTATAGCATTACACAAATGTTTACTATATATTCGTCTTGTTATTATTTTTTATTTAATTATTTTCACGGAGTTACATTTTGTACGATGTTTACGTTGCAGCGCCCTCTAGCGCAGTCGCTTATCTCATATTAATTTCATATACACGTTGTATATGAAATTAATATGAGATAAGCGTTTAAGAAGAGCTCCGTGGTCTAAAATCTAATATAGATTCCAGGACTTATGAGGTATTTCTTGGACGACCGGTTCTGATATAGAACCTTGTCAATGGAGAAACCGGAAATAAATGAGAATAAACTTTCAACCAGATTTTAGTACATTAACGTGGTAGTGTTTGCGAATGAGGCAAATACATACAATATCTTTGTAGTGGAACTTTCAAATTTTGAATGGTCCTTTAAATATAGGAAATAAGGCTTTTCGGCGCCTGTGATGATGTTTGTTGATATATACTAAATCTCCAGGTTTGAATTTAATGTCTTTGGATGTACTATTATAATTAATTTATACTTTTTTGCAAGTTTTCGAGGGCCCGTTGTCTCCTACATTTTATCATATATTGTAGAGCCCTCATGTATTCTTGATAAGCTGTGCCATTATGAGAGTTATAGACGGTTGGTAACCGTAAAGTAACTCGAGAGGAGTGAACTGGTCAGGTATTATATGCTAATATAGCCGTAGCTATAAATATCAATGCCATTCATTGTGGTTTTCGTTTAAATTTAAGGGCGGAAGCCAAATTAGGCATGGAAAATTCAGTTCAGTCATTGGAAAAGTCCAGGGAAAAGTATACAAAAGCTTACAACAATCCGATGTCCTGGAGAATTGAAAAGGTTTTTATACAATTTTCACTTATTTTCTTGCATTTTTTTGAGAAAAGCTCCATAACAAGTCTCGGCGGAAATCGCAATTGCCTGACCCGTGTTAACGTCCTGCAATTGCAGACCTTCCCCGCCACACGGCAATCATATACTATTTCTGTATATATACGGGACTTGCTTTGCCTGTTAACCAATAATATAACGATAACCTATTATCTGTGCAACAAAGTTCCTGAAACAATAGAGAAATTTTACTTGTGTACGGAAAATGAGGGTACTCAGTAAATAAACCATTGTGTTTATTGGTATCATTGACATAGTATACATTGATAGGTTAATAGGTATAAACTATATATACATTACATATACTATATATACTATATACATTATCAATGGTTCAGCAGCTAACCCTTTACTGCATAGCAACCCATATATGGTTTCATATGTTTTGAACTCTATTACCAAGAAATAAGGTTTCGGGTCAGGCCATGCTTTAATTGGTTAAATAGCTACATTCGGATTTCATAGCTTATTATTACAGCAACCTCTATGGCTTTGGCCTTTTTGACACAATCAATAGCCGGTATCGTCATTAGAATCGTGATAGCATTATACACTGCGTTGCAAAGAATACGAAATAATTCCATGTAAAGTTCTGTTATAATATAACCACCGGTTTACCAGGGGGTAGACTCATATAAAGATGTACAGACAGTTTCAAGAAATATTAAAAACGAAGGCGAGCTTATCTCTAAAGAGAGATTTCTTCCAGCAAACCTAGGTAAGACAGGAGTTTATGAAACAGGACAGTCCTAGTGCATAATAAAACTGTATGCATACGTACGAAAATTACTTTCAAAATTTAAATAATATATACCTCAACTATATAGAATACAATAGATAGCATGCATATTTATAAACTATAATATATTATACATATACCAACATAGAATGATACTTTACAGAAGAGAAAGGAAAAGCACTTTCAATCTTTTCTTAAAAGTGAGAAGGGACCATCCCTAATAACGCAGGGAAGTAATCAGCAGGAAGTAATCAGTAATCTAACAGAAATGCTGAACACAAATATAGAGGTATGAATTTACAGGCGCGCGCTTCGAGTTCTCATGTTTAGTTTATACTTTATTATCTGCCTGCGCGCGGCGGGCGGAGGAGCGCTGGAGTTCACCAACGTTATTCACGAGACATTTAAGTTTTTATCGTCGGAGCACAAACAGCCGTTACGGAAGTTTGTTTGACCTACTGTCCTCCTACTATTTCTACTTTATTCATGCTGTAGCGAGGTCCCTGTACGTGGGTTTATCTAGCATTGTATAAATATGTACTTGTTTATGCAGTTCAATTACTGGAGTAGAATAGAAGGAAGGGTAAATAACGATTACATCCGATCGATTTAGCACGAAGTCGTTTTAGAGCCCGGGCCGCGCCGGTACTAACATAAATGATTACAGATTTTTTCCGTCGATAAATATATCGACTTCTGCCACAAATTAATCAAATGACCACCTTCCTGCTCGATAACACCCAGCTCCATTAACCCGTATTACCGACACTAGAGGGTATGGTTTTTAGGTTTAGCCCAAAGTAGTAAAAATGGGACCCTATTACTACGACTCCGCTGTCCCTCTGTCTGTCTGTCTGTCCGTCTGTCACCAGGCTGTATCTCATGAAGCGTGTTAGTTAGACGGTTGAAATTTTCACACGTGATGTAGGTATTTCTATTGCCGCTATAAATATAAAAAATACTAAACACAATTAAATCAATATTTAAGAGTGTCACATACAACAACTCTTTCGATACCACATACAAACTTATGAATGAACCTGGTTACGTGTGAAAGTAGGTGTGTGTAGTAGGCTCTGTGTAGCGGGTTGCTCCCCTCCCTCAAATATGGCGAGGGGGGTGATGGCTGGTGCACAAGTCATACTCGTGAACGGGTGCTGCTTGGGGGGACTGGTTGCAGTCTGGTTTCTCATAAGTTATGTTCATTACAGCTTGTCTTTGTTCCTATTTATTTATTTTTTTAGATTGTTATTTTGAGACATCTTATGTTTATATCGATGTTATAAATATTGTCATTAGATTAGATAATTATTATGTCGTACATTGTATGACGAAAATTTAAAAAATGACATCCCCGTAGAGTTTCTTGGTGCTATCTTCCCTGACGGGCGTATTTCCGAAGCACTGGTAGAGTTCATGAAGTTTCTTTTCCTGTGCGAGATTCAGCCATGAATCACCACTTGAAGGAGAAATTTCCTTTTTCAAACTCACACCATAATCAGTTATGTACTCATTAGTTTAGGTGATCATATTTTTTTTCCATGTATATGACTTAAGTAATTGTTTGACTTGTAAAAGTGCATTTTGCCTACTTGCAAATAAATGATTTGAGTTTTTGAGTTTATTTTTTGAGCCGCACCAATAACTTTAAAAACAACATTTTGCTATGTAAATCCAAACTATTCATTCCACACCAAAAAATCAAAATCAAAAATCATTTATTTCCATAGGATGTTGTTACATCACTTAGATCCGTTATTACATTTTTTTGGGTGAGTTCACTAACCCAATGGCGGAATCTGTGGAGAAGAGCTCACCGAAGAAACTCCACAGTCGTCGCATCTTTTGCGTTTCCTTTTTTAAATAAAATATTGTCAAATTACAAAATGAATGCTAATTATATATCGAAACAGCCTGTTACTCAAACAATCTATTCCCATGGACATCTGTCCTCTAAGTAATCAGATATCCTGTAGTAACCTTTTTTATACAATTTCTGTTTTATTATTATTTTAAACTTGTCTAAAGGTAAGTTTTTAATATCAGTAGGGACCTTATTGTAATAGCGTATACAATTGCCTTTAAAAGAATTACTAATTTTATGTAGTCGGCTTACATAAGCAACCAACTTGTCTTTATTTCTAGTATTAAAATTGTGTATATCACTGTTCTTCTGAAAATTAGTTATATTTCTTTTTACATACACAAGATTGTCATAGATATATTGAGACACAAATGTCAGAATATTGATTTCTTTAAACTTTTCCCTCAGTGACACTCTAGGCCCTAATCTATAAATTGCACGAACAGCCCGTTTCTGCAGAATAAATATACTATTAGCATTCGCAGCGTGACCCCACAATAAAATACCATAGGTCATTAGACTATGAAAGTAACTAAAGTAGACTAGTCTAGCGGTGTCTACGTCGGTAAGAGCTCTAATTTTTTTAACTGCGAACGCTGCCGAACTCAGTCTGTTCGACAATTTATTTATATGAGGATCCCATTGTAGTTTGGCGTCTAAAGTAATGCCCAAAAATACAGTCCCTACCATTGTACCGTGGTACGGAACCCTTCGTGTGCGAGTTCGACTCGCACTTGACCGGTTTTTCTTAATGATAGAGTTTGAGTAAAACATACAAAAATGCCCAAATTAAGTATTTATACCTGATAGGGAACTATTTGGAAACTGAGATTTTTTTCGCTTTGTGTTCGCAAGTTTTTGTGATGTAACAATGCAGCGGTTGTCAGTAACAAATACAACTATGTGTAATAGGTAATAATTTTCTGGGAAATCGAATAGAATTCTTTCAAACATAATGGCATGTTTGTGGGAAATACTTCGCGAGGGAAGCTTCGCGAAGTTATTAGTGTCGCGTTATTTCTACATGAAAGTAAATTATTCAGTGTTAGCTTTGTATTTACTTCAATCGTATGAAGGTCCAGTTTAATTGAAACGGTCGGGATATTTTATTATAAAACAAACAAAATATAAACATTTATATACAGGCATAAATTGCTTCTGGCCCTATACTAGGATACCCTGTGTCGTGGGAACCAGCAACAGCGACATCACACACATATAAACATGGGGGATGTCTGGTCAAAATCAACTGGATATTAGTGATGAAGGACATTCGGTGCTGCCGGTATCAAATAGTCACTGAAAGTGTTATTTTTAATTACGCATTGCTTAAGAATAAAACCCATGTGTATGAGTACTTTTTTTAAGTAATAGCATTTTTTCACTAGATTATATCGTCCCTCCTCATCACCATTCAGTTAATTTGAACTCGACAAACTCTTTCATTTAGAAGTTATGTATATGTTTTTTAGAGTTGGTCCATGATAATAAGTAGTCACAAACACTGCGGCGCTGCGGCTGTGGTTTTGCCTAACATGCGAGAGGTCCCGGGTTCAATCCCCGGCTGGGGATATGGAAAAAAAATCCCCAGTTCTTGGATGTTTGTATATGTATTGATGTCGCTGTTTCTGGTTCCCATGACACAGGATATCCTAGCCAGAAGCAATGTATGTACCTGTATGTAAATGTTTATGTTTATGCTAGGACATAGTACAAAATAAGCTCGATTATTTGGAATTTACTAGCACCAGATACTGCAATCGAGTTAAAATTCGATAGAAATATCTGTGACATTGGCGAAATCGCAAACAGCCAAAGAACATCGAATTATAACTGGATGCCCGTTGGCTGTTTGCGATTTCGCCTATGTCCGCGGCATTCAAAATTAAAAAGCTCACTCGATGAGCAAAATGCAACTTTACACTCTGTTCAGCTACTGAGGTGAAATAGTTATTTGTGGAACAAGAGAGCAAAGTTGATTTTTGCTGCGAGTGCTTGTTTGAGTCCCGAGTGAGTGTAAGATTCTATATTTGAAACACGAGCACAGCGAGTTATTCTACGTTAGAACCCTGAGTGAGCGAGGTACTAAAAAGGTACGAGATGCAAATTACTTTGTTCTCGTGTTGCACCTACAACTTTTCATCTCAGCAATGACAACAAACCAAATAAGAAAATGAAAAAATTACAACATTGAAAAATCAAATCACATTTATTGTAAATTTTCATGACAAACTTCGACTAATTTATGCTACGGAATATTTCTCGAATTATTTATCAATTAGAATGGCTAGGAGATAGAATAAAATAAGCTCGATTATTTAGAAATGAATAGCACATATATTGCAATAGAGTTAAAAATTGATTGCAGTATCTGTGACATTGGCAAAATCTGTTTGCGATTTCACCTACGTCCGCGGCATTCAAAATGAAAAAGCCACTTTGTCTCAATCAGTGAGCAAAATGCAACATTGCACACTGTTCACTCGCAGCAAAAGCCTGCTGCCAGTTCGAGCTGCTGAGGTGAAAATAAAATAAACTGCTAGGTATATGATAAATGTTTACTGCAGCGCCCTCTGGTAAGTTGTAACCGTACCACCTATCTAAGAACATGCACCAATCAAACCCGAACCCATCACTGAAAACCGCATCAAAATCGGAAACATCGGTTTGCACAAACATCCTCTCACCCCAAACGCATATACCATCTCCGTTCCGTCGTGGGTAAAAATAGGGTGGGAGGGATTTTCTTGATAAAATATGAGCCTCAGAAACCCTGTTCGATTTGTGCACTTTGTGAAGACTCACCCTGTTTGAACAGTTTTATTCAGGGATAGATCTTTTCAATTCGATATCTGTTCATTTCCTGCAGCCTCGTAATAGATGCAGCATATGAATGCATCGCTATAACTCTTACAGAACGAAGTATCAAGATCACTTTTGAACAAACGAGTTCGAATAATTGGATAAAGTTTTAAAGCTATTCGCAGACGAACCCGATTCACGAGGTCGTGGGCAAGAGGCCTAAGACGCTGCTTCATGTTTGTGCCAGTGAAATTGAATTTGAGCAAACAGAGTGAAGTTACATCGGCGGAAAGTGCTAAAACTTGAATATTCGCAGCCGTAAAGTGGGAGCTTCCGTATGAAACAAAATTGGATTCCCGTGAGAGCGGGCCCATTCACGATCATCAGCTTACCGTTGGAGTGAAACTGCTCTACATTCTTCGGTACCACGTAAGACAATCAAATTAAGTGCTTGTTTTATGTACTCTTGATTAATTTAGCCCAGTCTTACATAGGTAACTACACTACCTGCTTGCATTACATACGGTTAGTCAAATATCTTATCCAAAACTCATCCAATTATTTATTTATGCTAGTTGTTCTGTGAGAACAGTAGACCTCGCTTGTTTATATTTTCAAGTTTGAATTTTGATCATAGCTGATGAGTCAGTCAGCGACAATGTGACGGAACTTTGAAAGGCTGTCGTTTCCAATTTATTAATTCAAATTTACTAAATTTTGGGAATTTGCCTATTTAAATTGTGGCCTATTAGTCTTAAAAATCACATGTCTTGTTTCATCTACAACATAGTTACAGAGGGGTGGAAATACCCGAAGTGTTTCACGTCTACTCCCCCGTTTTTTTTCTTCGCAACATCTTGAATAGAATAAAGTCCTTAGTGTGCCTCTTAAATTTGATTAAAATCCGTCGATAAATAACGCTACACCAAACTTTTCCCCTATTTTTATGTGCCAATTTTCGTCAACATCGTTTGAAAAATGCGACCAGATGAGAACAGACAGACGAGCAAGGACATTTTAGCTAATCTCGAAACTCGGCGCTTTGCTCGCTCGATCAATAATATAAATGTAATTTCGCACAGCATAACCTAGACTAAAGTTCATCATACATAGCATAAAAATATAGCCCATTAATATGCCCACCGAAGGGCACAGGCCTTGACCCGGATACAAGTAAGATAAAGCCATACTCCACCACGCTAGCTCAGTGGAGGGGTCTCACGACCACTGCCACGTAGCGATAGTACCGGTTAAAGGGTGCTAATTGGAATTGAGGTGCTCATTGGAACTAATACAAAATGCAGAGATTTGGCTGCATTTTCTATTAGTTCCAATTAGCCCCATTTATCGGTAGCCGGGACCTACAGCTCATCGTGTCATCCAAAAAACTGAACGTCCGATAATCTACTAAAGACAAATTAATTATCTCACCGGTACATGGTCTGGTTTCGAACCTGCATCTCTCTTGTGAGAAGAAAGCCTGAAACCCGTTAGGCCACGGAGCTCTTCACATTACATTAAACAATATTATGCTATTCATGAAATTCAATTCAATTAATTAATGCACATTCAAAATACAAATCAATAACAGTTAATGGCTTAGGAATGTGTTACTGTATGGCCAGATGACCGTCAATCGTCTATATGCATCACTTCACCTTCATCCAGCCTCCTTGGCGCTATTGATCGTGTCGTGTAGGGCTGCCCTTCGTTTGTTTAAGTGTTTTTCGGACAAATCGTTCCGTCGGCGATAGATCACGCCCGCCGAGTTATCGCCGGCCATCGCGCGTCCCGCGTAAATCACTAACCACTGCCAAACACAATCCACAACACACAGGCGGGTACAGGAGTACGATAATTATAATATTCGGACTAAATTATAGGGTCCGGAACTTAGAAGACACTTTCCGAATTTCGCTACTTTCCCTAAATCGACACGTTCCCTCTTTCGACACTTTCCTTAATTCGCTACTTTTCCTACTTCGACACACTCTATGACTTAGCACATACATGTCGTATTGGACAATCGCTTCTCTTGACACTTTGGTACAGTAATGAACAAAGCCAATTAATAGTGTGAAATATGTAAGAAATATTTGAATTCAGAAGACATTTCTGGAATGGGTTAACACATGAAAGTCGTTCTATGATGTTGGCTGGTCGGGGCTTTGAACTATGAAGTATGCCCAAAGCATCAAGCTCATAAAAATCGTACATTATCTGAAGGGAGATAATTTACTCAAATGTAATTTTTGATTCATGTCACCATTTCTTCAGGGACCTTTTCGAATTATGCAGATGTGATTTGACGAAATAAGACATGTTTCTTTAGAAGGTCGCTCAAGGTAGATAATAAAGTGAGTTATTGGACTGGAGAAGGGTAGTAAGGGGAGGGTAGCGGGGGGGGGGGGAGAACTCAATCAATAACAGTCAACCAGATGGAAGGAAGGAGCTGTTTATCTTCGGTCGGGGCCTGAAGTCCACTGACAACATAGCGGCTACGGAACAATGACGCGACAACATTGGTCAACTTTAGGCATTAATTAACAGGTATTTAAGGCACTTCATAAAAATAGTCAAAATACAACCACATACATTGCTTCTAGCCGCACACTAGGATACCCTGGGTCGTGGAAACCAGAAACCTGGGGATTTTTTTCGGTATCCCCAGCCGGGGATCGAACCCGGGACCTTTCGCATGGTAGGCAGAGCCACAACCGCAGCGCCACAGAGGTCGTCCCACACCTTTTCTCATAAGGGGTGGCAGAGGTACAGTTCTGCCCATGTTAAGCCAGTAATGTGGGTAACAGGGGGCTAGCTCATCGCCGCAACAATATTGCTTTATTATTGGATGCAGGTGGCTACGGACCGGTCACGCTGGAGTGCGATTGGAGAGGCCTATGTTCAGCAGTGGACGTTAACAGGCTGAAATGATGATGATGATGATAAAATCATATATGTAAGTGTACGGCACTTGTCGCGTCGCTGTCATTAACTGGTCATTCTGTTAGCAGAGACGACGCCAGGATAGCTCGGCTGCTCGCTCGCTCGCGGACGATTGAGTTGAGATATCTATTCAGACGCACCAAATGTTGCAAACAATTAGCATAACGATTGCTTGAAGAAAACAGCTATTTCTTTTAGTTTCTTCAGAAAATCAACTTCATTATACGTTGATTACAGGATGATATAGAAATATATAAAATCTTGCCGAGAGCAGAAAGTCTTCCGCGACCGCATAACCCTGTTGTACAGCTATTTCTGTGGAGTTTTGCAGCAAATGTGAATATTATTCAAGACAGAAAGCAACTAATTAGTGTACAACGCAGCGGAACGCTCTTCCACTGCGGCAGCGCCTCTAGACCTGCCGTGCACCTCTAGACCTGCCGTGCACCTCTAGACCTGCCGTGCACCTCTAGACCTGCCGTGCACCGTGCCAAGTATCAAATGTAAGAAACGACACAGACAGTCCACACTGTGTTGTTGCCGACAAGTATTAGCGTTGTATTAGGGCTGAAATACCTTTCGATGCAATTTGCGACAAATTGCGTTTCTGGCATTTGGCTGTTCATGTTTTCTGTGTGTCTAGCTTTCTTAATATCTGTAATTTTGCGTTACATACGTTGGTACCCTGAAGCATTATCGAAATTTAAACTACGTAAATAACTTACAATTGTTATCTTTTGTTTATGTCATATCGCTATACTTATAAGTATAGTTTTCTTGTAGAACTGGGGACGGACAATGCTATTGTTAATCTGTTACAATTTATCTCATTGTTATGAGGCGATGTCGCTTGAAGACGTTGGTGACCCCAGCGGCTCCACATCTACCCAGATGGAGGATGTGGAGGGGCCGCGGCGGGCCACGGGTAGGGCATCAGTGTGGGATGCAGGGCGGGTCGATGGTTGAGGGGCCGTGCGGGCCGCAGGTTAAGGGGCCGTTCGGGCCGCGGGTTGGGCAGCCGGGCGGGCCGTGGGGCGGGCCGCAGGCTGGGTCTTGGAGCGCGTAGTCTTGGGTAGTAATATAAATTATTAAATATGGATTATTTTCTTTCTTTTTTTTCCTATGTACTCTGCATAGGTATACCTCCGCAGTTTCAATAGAGAGGCAGTTCTGTTCAGGACTTCAGTTACTCTGTGCCTACTTCCTCGATCGAAGCTGCAATAAAGCTGCAAGGAAGATTCATCCGCTCCGCAACATCAATTTCAATTTGAAACAATTTAATTTGCCTCCGCTATTTAAACTTTGACCTGTTTATGTTTGTCGCGAGCTAATTTGAATTTCGCGTGCATTTAAATTAAGTGGGTCACGCTCTTTGTTAATTGGCTGCTCAAAATATACAACAGTACTGCCGTTAGTGTGGTCTTGCACACAGACACAAAGCAGCACTCAACTTTCTTTCACCACATAAAAGAAACAGCTAGAGAGACATGTGACTACAGTTGCTTGTAATTCTGGATTAATGTCGGTCTCACAATATTTATATTTATTTATTTATTCATGTTTCCCAGCAATTAAATAACAATAATTATTAATAAGGAAAATAAAATTTGTCAATCTATAGGAATAATAAAGTGAGTTCAACCTGGTCTAAGTTAGATTAAAAAGATTACAATAAAAAAACCGGTCCAGTAGGAGTCGGACTCGCCCATGAAAGGTTCCGTTGTAGCATGTAAATATGTGACTGGATGTTTGTAATGTAACTTTGTTTTTCATGGTATTTGTATGAATGACAAAGTTATATTTGCGGTTTTTAATAAATGTTTTACATCTTAAAAACTGCTTATTTTATTTTTTTCAAACCAATTTTTGTTGAAATTGTATATTGAAATATACAGCATATATATTTTTTGTAGATTTTTTACTCTCTTACTTTAAAAGTGAGAGGGGGGGGGGGCATTTTTCCACTTTGGAAGGGTCTGCCTCTTTAACAGTTTACTTTGAGGAAAAAAGGTTTCAGAAACCTCAACATCATTTTTAAAGACCTATCTATAAACAGCCCACACACACATGTAGGTTTGATGAAAAAAATATATTTTGGTTTACTTACTAAGTTTCAACTGCTGTGACATACGGACGGACGGACGGACGGACGGACAGACAGACTTTACGAAACTATAAGGGTTCATTACGAAACCCTAAAAACCGGTCAAGTGGGGGTCTGACTCGCGCACGAAGGGTTCCGTACCAACGGTAGGGATGGTGTGGAGTGAATAGTTTGGATTTAATATAGCAAAATAATGTTTACAAAGTTATTGGTGCGGCTAAATTCACACTCTGTGTACGTAATAAATGTTGTATGGGAGTCTTAACCCCTTAGCGCATGTCCTGACTTGAAATGGGTCGCGATTTTCAACCTTGTTGCTTGGCAATAAAGTTCAAAACCTATGAAAACATATATGGTTTAGTATGCAATTAAGGGTTAAATATTTATTAGTATTTGTTGTTATAGCAATGGAAATACATCATCTGTGGAAATTTCAATTGTCTAACTATCACTGTTCATGAGATACAACCTCATGACAGACGGATGGACGGACGGACGGACAGACAACGGAGGCTTATTATATATGGGGTCCCGTTTGGAACCCTTCTTGTACGGAACCCTAATAAAAAGGCAATTAAAAGCAGCGTGATAAATGAGTATGCTTAACAATAATTTTAATTATAGTTACTAAAGGCATCACAAGCTCCTCTTATCTTCGCTAACGAAGCAGAACATAAAAATGTTCCTAACACAAGAAGGTTGAAACAACAAAGTGTGAAACTTTACACCTAAAGGTACAAAGAGATGCGCAACGTGGGCATGAGAAGTATTTAGATCTTAGTCAGGTTTAGGTGGACACCTCCATTATACTCGTCAACAAAAACAAAACCTTCGGTATTTTTATGGTGTTTGCGAGCCTTTACCGCCGAGTTAGCGCAAGCGACACTTTTATCGAAATTACTTTTTTTAATGTAAATGACATTTTCAATTGGAACACATGGCACCATCTTGTCGTTTCCCGCCAAAGTACATCCAATAGAATGTTTTAGCAATTGCTTGATTATAGTAAGTACAGTTATTCTTAATTTTTTAACGTAACCGACGTTATCATTCTTATCGTAAGTTACAATGGTCTTAGAATAATGCAGCGGAAGCGACCCTACTTGTTATCGCAAGCGACATACATAACGCATAAAGATTTGGTCATTCACTACATACAAATTAGCAAAACACGTGTTGCAACTAGTTCATTCCGACGAAAGCTATGATTGAAATACCTAATATCTCTCTGCAATGTTTTGTAATTAATTAGTTAAATACTTGTAAACCAGTTGTCTACTTGTAGAAATATTAGTTATAGGTAACGGACATTCAAGTGGTGTTGGGAGTCTTCATGAACGTGGTATTCTGGATCATCATCTACGAAAACTCATTATCGCAAGCTTTGCAGTCAGCGAAAATCACAATAGCTTTTATTTATTAAAAGTGGTTCGTTTTCAAAAGGATGATGCTGGGTTCCCGACCGTTTTCGGTCTCGGCGACTATTTCGGCTATTGAGAGCTTCGCTGGTGTGCCCTCATATGGCTCCAGTAGCCTATCTTGGCTTTGAACGGTCGCTGACAAAAGGGGCAGATCCTCCAACGTAGTTGTAGACGTGTCTGGCCGTAGGTTGTCTGGCCTTGATTTCGTCGCGCTTAGCATCTGTGTCTGCTCTACGATGTCTATCAAACTGGAACACCTTCTGCTGAACAGTCAGTCTCCATTCTGGCCTGTTGTCTGTCTGCTCTTCCTATCTGGTTGGATCGATTCCGTATTTTTTCATGTGTCGTTTGATGATATCCTTGAATATAATATTAGGAACTGGCCGCCTTCTTTTCGCTTCCCGTCCTCCAACTCAGAGTATAAAATAAGCTTAGCCAATCTATTTTCTGGCATCCGTCGTAGGTGTCCGCACCATCGCAGCTACCTTTTCATTAGGTACGCCTCTATCGCAACCACATTGCAGCGATTGAGCATCTCCGTATTCCGGACTCTGTCAGACTTCCTAAATGCCGCGGAGGCTGCACCGATTTGACAGTTGATTTCTGGTTCCAGATCGCATGTAGGGGAAATCGTGCTACTCAGATACCGAAATTTGGACACTTCCTTAAGGTAGTTGTCGGCCAGAATGGTGCTACATGCTCCTCTGCCTTCTTGCAAGCCCGAGGCCATGGCTTCTGTCTTGTTAGCACTTATTTTCAGGCCATAACGCTGACAGGAATAATTCGGTTTGGCTCCAAATATAATAATCAGCAAAATATTTTTTTCCTACCCAAAATGGATAAATGAACACCAAAAGTTGCAAAAAATATCAGGGCAAAATACTGCGGTAGCTTAGGTGAAGGGTAAAGGGGGTGAGCGAAGCGAAGCCCTCTTTATCCTTCGTGTTGGGTTGAACATGTAAGAACAACAAAAAATACTTAAAACATAAACTTAAGTACACAAAACATAAAAAGAAGTTTGGTGATCATTTATCCAAACACAATTTGGTGGACATTTATCCATTCTGACAGTCATTTCGAATTTATTGGTAGTAAAATAGGTGCATTTTTGGTAATCGTTTAAACATAAGCCATTGAGTTTGCTGAGCAGCAGTTGTGGGCCGTCTGCTATTGCTGACAAGTATGGCAATGTCAAGCGAGACTTTGTTCCGGGATTTCAGCCCCGGCCTAAAGCCAAACTGTGCATCATTTGACTGTAGATGAGCGCTGAGCTGTGCATCAAGCAAACTATCAAATACTTTCGCGATAATAGTTGCAAGCGAAATAGGCCTGTAGTTAGTTTTGTCGGAAATGTCACCTGTCCTATTATTTGTTATAGGTACTACTATTGTCTTCATCATATCTCTCGGAAGATACCCATGTCCTACACACACTATTATGAAACACAGACAGCACTCTCGATACATGATCCCTTCCATATTTTGAGATGTTCAATGCTGAGCCCATCACGTCCCGGTGATTTCCCTTTCTTCATGTATCTAGTGATTGTTGCCACATCCTTAGCGGTGAATTTAATGTTTAGAAGACCACCGGCACCATGTGGCTCATCGTCAAGCACCCGATATATCGAATCAAGTGGCGACTGTACTTTAAAATTCTGCCGAAATAAATCAGCAATAGCCCTCGGCTCGGTTATTTCATCCACCGAGATGGGCAAGCTAGGCTTTGTTATAAGCTTGTCAATAGCCTTCAGAACTTGCTAAACCCTTTCACTTTATGGTGCGAAGCTAGTATGTCCATGGCTATCTGTTGTTGGTTATTCTGGCACCACTGAAGTTAAGATTTAAACACTTTTCTACTATGGCACATTTCCACGTAATAATGACCTGACCACTGCTGAAACTTAACCCGATCTATCGCGCGAGCCTCCCTTACATGGTTATTCCAGCCTATCACTCGTTGTTTTTTATTGTCACAGCTATTACGAGCACTACTAAGTAAAGCTGCTTCAATTAACGCTACAACTATTTGGCTGTACATTTTATCTAGCAACTTCCTATGGTCTACATTACGACATATGGTATTACAACATTCTTCGAGCTCCGATGGCAAAAAAATAAAACGTAGATTACGGTGGCAACGGCATATATTTGTATTTCCGCAATTAATGACTGTATGATCAAGTGCTTAGTAGACGGCACTTTCCACACAGTTGTATAAAGTTCTAGTAGTGAGTTGTTACGAATGAAGTAGTAAAGTAGTGGTAGTAATGAAACACGTCATTTTGTCTTCACTGTAAGTGGTCAACTAAATTTATTACGGTAGAAATATGCGGGCTGAGTAAACTGCCACGTTAACAAAACTTTATATGCACGGTGTAACCGTACATGCTCCGAAACCCCAAAGATAGTAGGGGTAGTAAACTGTATTCTAATAACACAAAGTAATCAGTAAAATAAAATCATTCAAAGCAACATAATACAAGCATAATACAAACTTGAAGTATATCTTATAAAATTCAACTTAATAACTAAACACAGTACTTAAGAATTTTGGGTTGAAATTAAGTTAGTCAAAATTAAAGGCGATATTATCACCATCAGCTGAAGTGGGATGCGCCTTCTGCGCTTGTTGCTGTTTCGCTTTGGATAGCGTCTGTAGCTCGATGATTTCCATGCGAGCTTGCGTGCGTCTCATTTTTGTGCAGATGTGAGGACAGCATCTTCTTATAATCCATATGACTAGGACCGTAAATGCTGCTGCTAGGAGGATGTAGCTGATCGCGTATTGATGGACGTCGTGGATTGTGACCGATGATGGGAGATAGTTGCGGTCTTTCTGCGAGTTAATTTTCTTGTCAATCTCATCTAATTCGGCAGTGTTATATTGAAACGCTTGGTTCTGATTGTGATATGTGATATTCACAATGTTATTTATCGACGAGTTTAGTAGCGGTATGTTGAAGTTGTATTCCAGCTTAGCGTCGCTGCTGTATTGGTTGTGCGAGAAGATAGTTAGCTCATTCGATTGTAGGATACATCCTTGAGCAAGAGTTACTATCCCGGATGATGTCAAAGTTTCCATTGTCACGTCGCTATCGCATATGGTTCGAAAGGCGCAAGTCGCGCAGCACTTAGCTAACCATGTGTTTGGTGCATGTAATTCGATCCATTCGTCTTCGCACGGCGCACGGGTGACTGCGCACGGCAAATTAGAGTGATGACCCAGTAGTTTTGCTTCACATGGGATCTTATAGTTATTTAAGTTGTAGACAGGAAGATTTTTGTAGCACAAAAAGTTGTCTGTTTTTTGTTGAACGCAGTGCTTCAAGTCGTCTTCCATCAATGTTATATACGTATTTTTCCGAAAGTTTACGGCGATGTAGGTTGATGATAGTTTCATGGTAAAAGTTTCCTTGTTTACTTTAATAGGTAACGGTATAGCTTGATAAAATGTGTAGATTTCGTCCGAGATTAATGGTATGTGGATTTCGAATAGGAAGTAAGTCTCTGTTACTCTTGCCTTCACATAGAGGTGTTTGTACAAGTCCTTCATACCCTCTTTTGTATTTTTTGTCGGCAGAGATAATGTTCTCGGCAGTTTTGCTGATATAGCGTCTAGTTGCTTGATAAGGTTGACTGGGGACAGAAGCCGGACTTCCATGTGACCTTTGTAGACTTCAGTCAGGGTTTCAAAAAGCATTTCTTGTACTCCTTTCAAATTGTTTATCAGGAAATGTAGGGAAAGTGACGCTGAGTTAAAGTAATTTGAGGCCATCACTGCTTCCATTTCTGATTCGATCTTGGCGAAGTTTTTGTTTGTTTGGTTCATAAATCCATCAATCATCAAAAATTGCTTCTGGATGTTGGTTTCACTTTTCTTGAGTACGTTATTTTCTAGTTCCACTATGGATGTTTGATTCCGAATTAGTTCGAGCAAGTAGTTTTCATTGTTCTGTACTGCCTCTATGTCTTTTTGGTACTTATCCGCAAAGTGTTGGTCTAGAATGCCGAATAAGCTGTTGGCTATGTAGCCTCCTGCGTTTAATAGTCCACGTTTCTTTCTACTTGATAGATGCGTGTGCGGTGCAAGTAGTATGGTGTTGTAGTAGCTGAGTATTTCGACCTCGTGATAAAGCTGTTGCAGCGTAGATTTTCAGTATCTTGGATCGGTTTTTTTACAAAGATCCTTCACATCAGCGAGATATGCTTCAATACGATGAACTCCATCCCAGTAGTTAGTCAAGTTATAGTACATTAGGAGTGTCCATTCGTCATTGATTGTTTGTATTTTGCCTCTCGTGTCGTAGTAGATAGGGCGCGCGGCTTCCAATGGTGTAATATGAGCCCTCGTTGCTATGTTGCCGCCGCTTCCGTGTGTCTGAGTTGTAAACACACAGAGCGTTATCAGTAAGGTTAATGCCAATTAATACCATTGAAAAGCCTTTCTTCGCATTTGTTTTGCGCTTGGGTGCATTCTTGTCGGGATCGTTTTGTGCAGCGTCATCTTTTGCATTGGTCGGCAACGGTAATGGTGATCGTTTTACGATGGGCCTTTTCAAAGTAGTAGTTTGAGTTTTTATCGTGGCCACTCGCACGTATCCGTCTGGACCGGGATGAGTCTTGATTACCCGGCCAAGTGCCCATTTCCCGGGAGGCAGGTTATCCTCCTTTACCAGCACGACGTCATCTATTTGAACATTTTCAGTTGGTTTGTTCCATTTGCTCCGAATTTGCAGCTGTGTCAGGTACTCATTCGACCAGCCCTTCCAGAACTGCTGCAGCATATGTTCGGTTAGACGCCACCTTCGTCTCAAGTCGATGTTTCTGACGTCAGCATCGCTAGCTTGCGGGATTGTCATTACCGGACTGCCTGTGAGAAAATGGCCCGGCGTCAAGTAGTTGAAGTATTCATCTGGATCTTCCGTCAGTGGGCACAGCGGTCTCGAGTTCATACAGCCTTCTATCTGTGCCAGTAGTGTAGTAAACTCTTCGTAAGTAAGTTTTTGGTCTCCAAGTACTCGCCGTAGATGATGTTTCATCCCTTTCACTGCAGCCTCCCAGAGACCGCCAGCGCTGGGCCACGCGGGGGCGTTGAAATGCCAGGTGACCTGGAGAGTATTTATTTTGTCAAAGAATTGCGGTGTAAGTATCGTCTTGTAGAAGTAGAATTCTTTGCGTAGTGCCTTTGACACCCCGACCAGGTTAGTTCCGTTATCACTGTATACGTGGGTCGGCGTCCCCCTTCTTGCGCACATTCGTTGAAAGGCGGCAATGAATGTCTCAGTGCTGAGGTCCGATGCTAGTTCAATGTGCACTGCCTTTGTGCACATGCACACAAAGATCACGATGTAGGCTTTGGATGTTGATATGCCACGGCCCTTGTTGAGTTTTACGTCCACATGACCAGTCAAGTCCACGCCCGTATGAGTAAAGGGACGCGAAGGCGTTATTCTTTGTTTTGGCAGTTCTCCCATGAGTTGATTGTTGTCAGCCGTCTTGTACCTATGACATCTCACGCACCGTCGCAGATATGTTTTCACCGCTCTGTTTCCTCCGATTATCCAGTATTGCTGTCGGATATGAGCCAGGGTCAGTCGCGCTCCGCCGTGCAATGTGTTGGCGTGAGCTTGATCGATGACCAGTTGAGTGAGTCTTCCATTATTCGGCAGTATCACAGGATGCTTCATGTTTGGTGGTAGGTCTGAGTTTTTGAGCCGTCCACCAACGCGTAGTATGCCCTTTATGGACGACCCGAATGGCCGAGTCGGCAGTGACCCTGCCTACGAAACCAAGGGTCCCGGGTTCGAGTCCCGGTGGGGGCAAATATTTGTTTGATGATAACGGATACTTGTACCCTAGTCATGGTTGTTTATCTATGTAAGTATAATATTTATCTATATAAGTATGTGTATCGTTGTCTAGCACCCAAGATACAGGGAATCCTAGTTTGGGGCTAGATCAATGTGTGTAAATAGTGTCCAAGGTATTATTATTTATTTATTTATTTATTTATTTTTGTCCAGAAACGGGCTCAGCTTGTGAATTTTGCTTTTATTTGAAGTAATTACGTCTTGCTTCAACAGTGCTAGTTCAGTGACAAATTCCATTTTTTGTACGTATTCTATCACAAGCTCAGCGGATTTTGTCAGTTCCACGGTAGTTAGGTAGCTCGCGTCCGGTTGCTTCCTTTGTCGCAACTTGCTAATGAAACGTAACACCCATGCAATAACTCGGGTAATTCGTGTTAAAGTACTGCACTTCTCTAGCAAAGTTTTTATAAAGTTTTCTGTTTGTTCTGTAGCTTGTACTGTACAGGAAAGCGCGTCAAGTTCCAGGCTGGTAGTATACAGGCAGGTTGCGCATTCCTGTGCTTCCTCAGTCGTCATAGTTTTTATGAATTCTGGGCCTTGCCACCACAAGTTGTGTTCCAATAGTTTGATAGGTAACATTCCTCTAGTTGCGCAATCGGCTGGGTTTTGATCCGATTTCACATAGTGCCATCGTTCGGCTGGGATGATTTTGAGTATTTTTGTGACCCGATTTGCTACATATCGTTCCCATCGTCGCCTTTAAGCCAGGCTAGTACAACCTTCGAATCACTCCAGGCGAACACAGTCAGGTTGTTTTCCTTCAGAGTTTTCTTGATTTTCTCCATCAGTTGGGACAGTAACATAGCTGCGCACAGTTCCAGTCTGGGAAGTGTGGTTTTTTGACCCATAGGGACCACTCTTGTTTTGGCGGCAATTAAGGTGATTTTTGTCTGGCCGTTATCGTCAATAAGTCGTGTATAAATCACACACGCTAACGCCTTCTCACTGCTATCAGAGAACCCATGTGATTCTAGATCCCTTTGAGTTCCGCCGATCCATCTTTTTATTTTTATGTTCTTTACTGCTGGTAGTTCATTTCGTAGTTTTAGCCATTCTTTTTCAATATCGTCGGGCAATAGTTCATCCCAACTCATCTTTTCCACCCACACCCGTTGAAATATAAGTTTTGCTGACACAGTAATGGGTGAGAGCCAGCCAAGCGGGTCGTAGAGTTTTGATATCTCAGATAAAATACTCCTTTTTGTAGCCTTTTTTGGAGGTTCTTCCATGTCCCAGTTGAGTATGAACACGTCAGAGTTTGGACTCCAGCCGAGACCCAAAGTTTTCGTAGTATTTCCTTGTTTAAAATTGAACAGATTCTTCGTTGATATTTGATCCTCTGATAAAGTTTGCAGTAATTCTGTGCAGTTACTTGTCCATTTACGTAAGTTCATTCCACCGCCTTGCAATAGTACAATCAGCGTGCGTTGCATTTCTTTGGCGGCTTCGAGTGAGTTATTCCCGCTTATCAAGTCGTCGACATAAAATTCGTTTTCCAGTGTTTTTGCAGCCGCGGTGTATTTTTGGCGATCGTCCGAGGCTAACTGTTTTAGGGTTCTCATGGCTAACCACGGTGCGCTTTTGGTTCCGTATGTAACGGTACAGAGGTTCATTTCTTGTAATGATTCGTCAGTCGAAAATCTCCAAATGATCTTTTGCAGATGTTGCTGTTCTTCAGCGATCCGGATGCAGCGGTACATTTTCTCGATGTCTGCTGTATAGACGTATTTGTAGCTTCTCCATTTTATTAGTAACTCCTGTATGTCTTTTTGTAAGTTAGGTCCCTTTTTCATTAAGTCATTCAAGCTATAGTTCGAGCTTGTTTTTTGGGACGCGTTGAAAACGACTCTTAGTTTGGTCGTCGTGGACTGCTCCCGTAGTACCCCATGGTGAGGCAAGTAGTATACAGGGCTTGAGTTAGAAACAGTAGTTGCGGGCTGCATGTGGTCCAGATGTATTCCTGGATGAAGTCTTTGTACATAGCCGAAAGTTTCGCCAGTCTGTCGAGTCTTTTTTCTAGTTGCGAAAATTGGGCAGTTGCCGCAGATTTAGAGTTTCCCAGTTTTTCTTCGTAATTCGGGTATAATGGCATCTTGACAACATAAGTTCCATCGCAGTTTCTTTTCGTAGTTTGTTGGTAATATATCTCGCACTCATCATCGGATGGTAAATCTTCGTTCCCCTCAGTGATGTCATCTGTTTCCCAGAATTTAGTCAGGTCTTCCAGATTGACCAAGGTTGCGTGACAGTTGAAAGAAGTCTTGACATTGCCGCACAGGATCCAACCTAGCTGAGTTTGTTGCGCAATGGGGGATTCATTGGTGCCTCTCAGTACTCCTTCCATGATGATGGTAGAGTAAACCTCCGCCTCAAACAGTAGATCAATGCCGCGGGACACGTTGAACTCAGGGTCGGCCAGTTTCAGATTGTTCAAGTTTTCCCATTCTGCTGATTGAAAAGATTTGCTCGGCAAGTTATTTATGAGCTTTTTCATTACCAGTGCTTCTGATTTGAAGGTGAAGACAGAGTTGATGGACTGACATTCAATTCCAATTCGTCCCTTGCAGTCCCCAGTGACGGTCCCAACGCCTGACACCGTCGCAGTCATATGTTTTCTTGGCAGCCTTAAAAGTTGCGCTGCATTTTCAGTTATTAGATTTACTTGCGAGCCTTGGTCAAGTAGTGCTCGCAAATGAACATAAGTTCCAATGAGGCCTTTTACTTTGATTTGTACTGAGTGAGTAGTACCTCCGTTGCGTTACTGGATAAGTGATTCGACACTTTTTGAGTATAAGTAGGTTGCCGTTGAGTAGAGTAGTTTCTTCCAGAACCCGGAGTTGAGGGTGGTTTCTTCATCTTATTGTGCAACAGCGTGTGATGTGGCTTAGCACACTCTTTGCATTTCTTAGTCGATGAGCACTGCATGTCGCCGTGGTCGTACAGACAGTTTTTGCAGAGTTGCATGCGGGCGACGTTAGAGTTTCTGGTTTCAGTGTTCATGTCTAGAAACTTGCGGCATTTCATGAGTACGTGGTTTTCGTTACAAAGTGGGCAATTTCCTTGGTAAGACGTGAAAAATGACTTCTTATATTCCCGCTTGAATCCAAAAGTCGGTTTATATGTACCGTAGTGCTGCTTTTCAGTAGGTTGAGGCGGTTCTGTACCTTAGGGACTTCTTTTTGACGAGTATTTATTTCTGACGCCATAAATTGGCTTTCCAAGAAGTTTGTGAACTCATGAAGGTCTGGTACTTCCCTCGGTACACGTAGTTCTTTGCAGTATTCGTTGTAGGTATCAGAGTCAAGTTTTTGCGACATAAGGTGCACAATTAGCGGATCCCAATTTTATGTTTCCACGCCGATGTTAGTTAAGCCATTCATGCATTCATTTATGACGTCATGCATTCTTTTGACAGTAAATGCGCTCGCCTGGTGTATTACTGGTAAATTCGACATAGTATTTATGTAGGATGTAAATTGCAGTCTGCGATTGTCGTAGCGCTGCATAAGGATGTTCCAGCATGACTCATGATTTTCAGCACTGATGTTCAAATGCTGCACTAGTTTTTCAGCCTCCCCTCTCAGCTTTGCTTTTAAGTGTTGAAGTTTTTGTGCCTTGGAAATAGATGGATTGTTGTGTATTGTTTCCAAGAACAAATCTTTAAAAGACACCCATTGTTCATAGTTTCCGGTGAATATGGGGATGTCAATCTTTGGTGCGGATTGCTTGTAGTGTACATTGATCCACAGCTTTTTATGCAGTGATTTTTTAAGTCGGTCGTATTCGCCTTCCAAAGTCATGGATAAGTCGTAGTACTTTTCCTCCGAACCTTGCAGTAGGGCGTCCAGTTCCCAGTGTAGTTTATCTATTGCTTCCCATTTTGATCCCATTATCTTGAGGTGATCTTCAATCTCCCATTTCTCCATAGTATCTTCAATGTTCACTTTCGACATGGCCCTGTCAATGGCCTTGCAGTTTCCTTCCTGTCTAGTAAGTAGCTCTCTGACCTTGGTACTTGTGTCATCTACCTTCTTGGTCAGTTCTTCTCCAGTAAGACCATCATTTGTAGTTGAAGTTTTGTCAAAGTCGTCTTCTTGCAGGCTCTGAGACATGAGTTGTAGTATATTTTCTTTAGTGTTTGTATATATCTCCTTAGTTCTTTCGTAGACACATTCCTTAAAATATTCAATATCTTTTTCCTCATATTCCAATAATAATGCATATCTTTGCTCAAAATCCTTCCATTGAGTTTCAAGTGATACAAGTCTCTTCGTGAGATAGTCTGGCCTTTTCTTCCTTTCTGCTCCGTCCTTTTTGTAGTTAGCGCAGAGACTTTTTATGTTTTCAAAGACTTTGCTCTGAGTTTGTAGTTCAGCCATAGTTATGTTTAGTTGGTACCTTTTAGTTTCAGTAAGTATGAGTAGTATGTAGTTGATGAGTTCGACACGTAGTAGACGGTGTCCCTTGCTTGTTTCATCAGTAGTAAGTAGTCGCGATGCTTGATTTTGTCAGCGCACGCTAAGTTTTCTTCGTAGCTCGACCCGTAGAGTCGTAGGTCGCACACAGTTCTTCTCAATGCTCCCACAGTCCAAAAACCACAGAACACACTGAGTTTTCTCGAATGACCATAATGTATGATCAAGTGCTTAGTAGACGGCACTTTCCACACAGTTGTATAAAGTTCTAGTAGTGAGTTGTTACGAATGAAGTAGTAAAGTAGTGGTAGTAATGAAACACGTCATTTTGTCTTCACTGTAAGTGGTCAACTAAATTTATTACGGTAGAAATATGCGGGCTGAGTAAACTGCCACGTTAACAAAACATTATATGCACGGTGTAACCGTACAATGACAAATAAATATTTTTTAATAACAGTAGTGAGTTTCTTATTAAATAAAAAATATATAAAATTAGATCAAAAACTAAATAAATTATGAATGAAAACGGGATATATTGTCGCTTACGATACTCCTTTTACATAACAATTTTAATCACTTACCTTATATCAAACGCTATTACTACTACAAAGCCATGAAGGAAATGACGGCAAAATTATTGTAAGCGCCATAAAAGTCATAAAATCCACTATTTTCATTTTTTTTACGATTGTCACGCAAAATTTCCAACAAAAACCGCCAAAATGCGAGTCTAACTCGCGCACGAAGTGTTCCGTACCACCGTACAATGCTAGGCATGGTGTAGAGTGAATAGTTGGGATTTAATATAGCAAAATAATGTTTACAAAGATATTGTTGGGGCTACTTTCACACTCCATGTACGTAACCAGGTGCATCCATAAGTGTGTATGTGTTATTGAAAGAAATGTTGTATTTATATTTAATAATAATGGCATTTAATGACGTCAGACGTGACTGCGACACTTTGAATAAACTGAACGAAAATTTACAAAAACGTGCTCGCTTGTGTATCGCAATGGTTGGCGGACACTTCGTTTCAGAACAACAACTTCAATTTCAATAATCTACCTACTACATTAGGTACATTACCTACCAGACTTTTACCCTATTACAAGAGCGTACAACTAAACACCTACAATGTTGTTAAATTAGATACCTACCTACTTATCATTGTTTAATCTTTGTTAATTGTGTGTCCTTATTGCTTTAATTTATCATTAAACTTAACTTGAATAAAAGTCATGAGTGGAATTTACTTTTATCCATTTAACTCTTAAGCTAATAACACGTCAAGCTTTACAGTTTGCACTTTGAACTCTAACCTACTTTTTTATTGAAGAGTAAGCTTGATGTGCTGCTGTGTGTTGTACAGTAAGGATATTTTTAACGACACCGCAGTGTAGGTAGAGGTAGGGGTCGTCGTAGGCTTTGATAGCGGGTTATTTTGTAGCTAAACGTGTGTGTACTAATAATTGAGCCGAGTAGATTAGAAAAACACCACTCACTTGCGCACTGTACTCGACCGTAATGCGAACGACTTTTGGGCAGTAGCGCACGTTTTAGCTATAAAATTACTCGCTACTAGACCAAAATACTAGTCTAATGACTACAACAAGTTTGGACTCGCAAGCTTGCGCTCTCGCGCAGCTCAGCTGATGTGACGTCGGATCGGTGACCTCGCTTGCTTGAAGGGTGCGCTGCGCCGCCATCGCCACTGCGCGCGCGGCTGTGATTCTCGCAGATTGGAGCAACTAAAAGATAACTCAATTTTCGAGTTTTTTTTCACCCGAATTGGAAATTTTTGCCACCACTCAATAGTGTCGACTGTCTATACCAACCAGGCTTCAGCTTTAAAGTGTCTTAAAAGTCACGGTGTATAAGCTGAGTGTGGGGCTATAACTAGAATTACTGAACCAATAACTTTGACTGATATACCCCACAGGTCTTCAGTATTTTTTAAGTTAAGTAATCTAAACGTTTTCACAATGTCCTGGGGATGTACATGATGAAATTTTAAATATACCTAACTGACGCTAGTGTAATTTTTTAATAAAGTCTCTGCTTCATATGGAGATGAATTTAGACGATCTGTTGTGAGTACGGGTCCATTGGTGAAGAATGTTTCAAAATCTCGAGCAACATCAGCGCTGGATTTAACAACATCATCACCTATCTTTAGGCAGAAATCATTCTCCCTTGGTATAACTTTGCCAGTTTCACGGTTTATTATTTGCCAAACTGTTTTCATTCTATTATTAGAATTTTGTATTTTTCTATTAATGTGTAAAATTTTTGCAGTTCTACAGACCAACTTGAAAGTTTTGGAATATTTTTTAAAATTTAGTCATGAAATTTTCGATCAAAGTTATAGGTTTTTTGTTCGTAAATGTCATACAAGATAACTACTTTTTCGAATTCCAAACGTTGCCCAGTCATTAAATTTAGATTTACCGTTGTAGTCACTGACTTTCTTTAATTTAAAAACTTTATTGAATTCTGTCTGAATATTGTTGAAGAAGTCTGAGTAGATTTTGTTTGGCTTCTGTTCATTAAAATCCGGTACTGGCAGATACACCCTGGTGACAGACGGACAGACAGACAGTGGGGTCTTAGTTATAGGGTCCCGTTTTTACCCTTTGGGTACGGAACCCTAAAAACGCTCTCCTGTAAAATGTGATTTCTGTCGCTTACATTAAGTCGGCGCGGCGCTAAGGGCTCGGAATTGTTGTGATGATTCCAAGTATGACATCAGTTGTTAGCTCGAGGTATAGAGAGTTGAAATTTTCACTGAATGTTTATTTCTGTTGCCGCTACAGCAAAAAACAATGAACTACATGACGACCCGAATGGCCGAGTCGGCAGTGACCCTGCTTACGAAGCCAAGGGTCCCAGGTTCGAGTCCCGGTGGGGGAAAATTTTTTGTTTGATGAGAACGGATGTTTGTATCCTAGTCATGGTTGTTTATCTATCTAAGTATAATATTTATCTATATAAGTATGTGTATCGTTGTCTAGTACCCAAGATACAGGGAATCCTAGTTTGGGGCTAGATCAATGCGTGTAAATAGTGTCCAAGGTATTATGATTATTACATGAGATTTTATAAATTAAAGATACTCAATCAAATATAATCGATAATTTCGCGTGTTCTTGAATCGTTTCGTGGCGCAGTTGGTTTGACCTCGGATCCGCCCTCTGTAAGGTTCAACATCACCATTTAGAAACATAAACATTTATATACATGCCAATATATTCCTTCTGGCCTCACACTAGGATACCCTGTGTCGCCGGAACCATAAACAGCGAAATCACATTTATTTTTATTTATTTATTTATTTATTTATTAACATAATTTATCTATGCCTTGACAGCCGAGGCCAAATCGACATAAATTACAGATATATACCAATAAAATAAAATATTTACAATCCAAATTAAAATTCACAATATGTCATCAATCATAAATCAATTAAATCAATTAATAAAAAACCAAATTCAATGTTATAATTTGACATTACTGTCATTCCATCATCTCGCAGAACCTGCCACACATTCGCACAATGTCCCTCCATGCATCACCAAACAGATCGTTCAGTGGTGCTACCGCCAACAGAGCATTCAGGCTGTCCCGCGCCCGGACAAGCGGAGACTGCCGGCGCGCCACCGTGCGGTGCGAGCCGCCCGCTAGCAGCTGGTGCCTGCGCCCGCGTACGTAATTGTCAGGCACAAATAACGCGCATACCGCACTGACAAGCGTCGCGCAGTCACTGTCGCCTCGCAACAATCGACACACAGTCAGAAGTTGTTCAGTGTTACGTCTCACCTCTAGTGAGTTATATCCAAGCATACCCAATATAAAAGCGGTTGGATAGAGATAAGGGTAGTACCCAAATTTCCTCTTATATAGGTATCGTAAAAAAGCTTTTTGTACCTTCTCGAGCATAAGGACGTATGAGCTTTCGTGTGGATTCCAAACAACCGAGCTAGATTCCAGTTTGGTTCTCACTAGGGCAGTGTAATGAAGCTGTACCACACCCAGATTACGGAATCCCTTACTATTCCGAATCACAAACACCAATCTTTTAAAGCATTCCTTGGCTAAAGTGCTCATGTGCTCGTGAAATGTAAGTTTAGGGTCAAACGTAACACCGAGATCGTTCATCGAATACACTCGAGACAAGGACTCCGCGCCGAGTGTATACGTCACGCTAATAGGCCGAGGAGAGCGCGTGAAAGACATTATGCAACATTTTTCACTATTGAATAGGAGTTTGTTGCTCACACTCCATCTATAGACCGCATCTAGATCTTCCTGTAGTAGCCTACAGTCATTTTCTGACATTATGGGAAGTACTAGTTTGAGGTCGTCCGCGTACAGTAGGCATTTAGAATATTTTAGCACAGATTCTAGGTCATTTATCATGATGATAAATAAAAACGGACCAAGAATAGAGCCTTGGCTAACACCCGACCGCGTGTGGTACGACTGGGACTCAAAGCAGCCATGTCGCACAAACTGTTGGCGGTTTTTCAAGTAGTCAGCAAAGAAGACTAACAGCCTTGGGGCAAATCCTATGGCGCACAATTTCTTCATTAGGGCATCGTTATCAACTCTATCGAACGCCTTACGGAAGTCCAGATAGGCGACGTCCACCTGACATCCCCGATCCATGCTCTCTGAGACCAAATCGACTAACGTTAGTAAGTTGGTGGTTACTGAGCGACGACTCCTAAATCCGTGTTGCGAGTCGCACAAATATGGCGCTATCTGTGGATAGATTTTACCGTATATGACTGACTCGAACAATTTTGCCAATGAACTCAGGATCGCAATCGGTCGATATTGATTTACAGAGGCAGTATCACTAGTCTTGGGTACAGGACTGACTCGAGAGAGCTTCCAGCTGGTGGGGTACTTCCCTTGCTCAAAAGCTAGGTTGAAGATACAACCTAAAGGCAGTACCAGCTGATCACTATAGGCCTTTAAGAAGTAAGGAGGGACGTTGTCCGGTCCAACTGCGCTCCTTGGCCTTAGTTGCCTCAGTCCTTTCTCTATATCCCTACGGGAAACATGTGTAATTTGGACGTAGTTAGCAGTACGCGAGTCATCGGATCTGTTTACCAGATCCGGTGCCAGCGCCGGCTTGTCACTGAGGAAAACGTCGGAGAAGTAGTCTGCAAATGCGGCTGCTGCTTCTTCTCCGGCACACTCTTGCCCCTGATGCATGACCCGAGGTTCGAAACCACCCTTCGATCTGAGGCCGCTCACAAGTTTCCAAAACGCGCGTGGGTTATATCTGATATTACCTTCTAAACTCACCATGTGGTTCATGTAAGCTGTAGCTATGCGGCACTTAATACTGGCTCTCAGCTCACTGAATGCGGCGTAGTCAGCTGGTCTCTCACACGACTTCCACTTACAATGTTATTTAGCCTTGGCGGCCAGGTCGTCTATTATATCCCTAGTATACCACACTGGGTAGAGTCTAGTAGGTACACATTTCGTGGTTTTTTTCGGCACTGTCGCATTGAAAATATCGTATATGGTGTCGTAAAAACGACCAACTGCCGTGTCCACATCCGGAGCTTCAGCAATATCGTCCCAAGTGACGCTAGACATGTGTTCGTACAGGACTGTGTGATTGCCCTTGGCAAAATTCCAGACATTGTGACCGTCAATGTTGCTGGGATCCAAGCGGCCGGATCGCTGGACTGCGCCTTGCATTGACGACAGTGGCACAATGATGTCGAGAGGCGGGTGGTAGGCGTCAGCGTGTGGCACCAGACTGCCTGACACGGAGTTGCGCACGGTTACACCACGGACGCTCTCCGGCAGTAATACCACATCAAGCACGCCCCCGTGAGCATTCATCACATCATTCGTCTCATACATACAACAAACACTCAGAAAATAGCAATAATAATTAACAATAGACACTGATGCACTATTCATGTTGAGGTCACCGAGAATAATAAGGTTTCCGTTTAAGGTTGACCTATTTCCTTCCGTTTTGGTGAACCAGCTTAGATATTGGGCATCTTTTTCCGCCTGTGAGATTGGTTTCCCGTTCTTCTTTTTACTGGGGTCCACATAGACCACACAGACTGTGAAGTGGACACCATCCAATGTGAAATTGGCCCAAAGATCTTATACACATACATTTGATGCATAACATCCAAGACCTGTTTTTTTATTTATTTATCCCCAGCCGGGGATTGAACCCGGGGCCTCTCGCATGGTAGGCAGGGCCACCACCGCAGCGCCACAGAGGTGGTCCGTATGATTTTTTGTCTTGTACCATGGTAAGGAACCCTTCGTGTGCGAGTCCAACCCACACTTGACCTATTTTCTTTAATTGCTTTATTCTGAACTACCCTCGTGTTCTACGAGTATATGTTTGTGAGTCGGCCCGGAAAAACTCAGAATAACTCATCTTGAAGAAGGCCATTATCGAATAATATTGACGATTGGTACATTTTTTTATTAATATCCCTAGTAAATTGAGATTAATTATCGAGATTGAATATGCTACAATTACATATTAATATGTAATTGTAGCATGTTCATGATATGATATAATATTATAGTATCTTTGGTGTGATAAAACAGTTCTCTACAAAAAGCTAAGCTTTACCGTCCGCTCGCGTGCCAGCCTAACTCGCGCACGAAGGGAGAGTTCTTTACCACCGTACAATGTTAGGGATGGTGTGGAGTGAATAGTTTTAATTTGACATAACAAAATTAAAAATGTTATTGGTGCGGCTACTTTCACACTCCATGTACGTAACCAGGTGCATCCATAAGTTTGAATGTGTTATTGAAAGAAATATTGAACGCCCCCATTAAATGGTAATTGTTAAGTTTTTAGTATTTTTTGTTATAGCGGCAACAGAAATATATCATCTGTGAAATTTTCAACTGTCTAACTATCACGGTAACATGAGATACACCCTGGTGACAGACGGGCAGACAGACAGTATCCATGATTAAGCATAGAAAAACTGAAAGCAGATATTTTAGATGGCACAAAACTTCAACGACTAGTAGAAGATTCATTTTTTAAATCCCTTAAAACCTTGGTGATTTTAGTGAAAAGCAGGGTGAACGATTTTACCAATATATACGTACAATGGAAGAGCGATCAAAATCTAATGAAATCAAATAAATATTTCTTTACTTTCTGTAAATATCGACATATGTTTAGAAATTTTAATTTTTGCCTCTACCCTACGTTGGACCACTGGAGGAGGAGAAGGGTTAAGAAACTCCTATAGATTGAATTTTCGAGTTCTTTTAAAAATAGGTTTTAACTAGTACAAATATTACATACCTATTGAGTGCTATAAATAAAATTCAGGAATTCATTATTACAAAATTATTAAGCGAGTTCCGTATTGGTCATGCTCTCTTATAATTTATTTAATCTTGAATATTATAATATACTTTTTTAGATTAAGAAGCTATAATAAGGTTTTAACACTGCTCAAATAGCAATTTCAAAATATCTAGAGGTATTCTGTTGTAGTAGGGAAAGCATTGACCCTTGAAAGAATGGCTAAATTTCGTGAGTGTATTATTTCCGGTCCGGCCCACCAGGTCTGAATGTCAAATTACCATCTGTCTGTAACACCTGAAACTCATATTGCCTCTTTCCCAAAATGCCTGAAATCTATAACGACACCTTCCACTAATGACTGAATGTCTGAATACCTTTGGCGTTTTGTACAGTCGATGAAAAATTGTTTAGGTTGCTTTTCCAGTTAAATATCATCTAGTGTAGACACCTTTAGCCAGTTATTTAATGCTTCATCTTGCTTAATATTTATTTGGGAACTAAGTCCACAGTACGGTTTAAAATGCATATAGTTTAAAAAATAACATTAAATTGGGTGAACAAAGCCGCAATTGATAAATTAATAATTACGTGACAGGGGTTAGCCCGTCGCCGCAGCTATGCAGTAAGGTAGGTTTCCTCACGATGTTTTCCATCAATATTAGAACGTCCGTCCATATAACCGTCTAGTACGTGGTTTGATCAGCACCGGGATTTGAACCTGCATTTCATGTGTGAGAAGCAAATAGAGCTTTTTTATAATGTGGCAGCTCATGTCAAATAGCTTATAGCTATATTTTTTTTGTCTGGTCCCATTTCAACAATCATACTCCTAAAGGAGTTTCAACAAAGAGTTTCATTGACCTGAGATCATTCTGGCATGGCCACTTCAAAGACAACTGCTTATTAACATATATATTTTTTAAACAAATGACGCTGTTTACATACATCAAAATAGTAGATTTCATCAATTTGCAAAATGGAAATAAGAAAGGACATCCACTGAAAATCAGAAGGGGATGCCTTGCCTTCTATATGATCGACACAAATATAACTTTGGTAATTCCAATAAAAGTGGCAACTCTATGTGGAGATGTACTAATCGCCCCGATTGCAACGCATCTCTGACCATCAATGTTCTAAGAAACGCCATAGTGAGGCCCAGCACCTCACATGTGTGCGAGGTAAACCATTCTCAAAATATTCGAGATAAAGTAATTGACGACTGCAAAAAAAAAATACGCGATAAAATGACACCAATAAAAAAAAAAAAGCGCGTGGTAAACTATAAGCGCCGCCGCAGAAATAATGATTTAGAAGGCTGGAACAGGCGGCTTAATATAAGAATGCCACACAAACCAACACTAATTCGCTTCATTTATTTATGAGCTAAAGAAAGAAGCACAATACCAGGACACACGTACGAGAAACGCGATATTATCAGGTGCGCGTCGAAGGCGCAACGAAATAGCCTTCGACCTTAACTTCAAAAATCAGCTGCAGGAGCTAAATGATGATAAAAAAACCTCTTTTGATTTCTTAGAAAGTGTAGCAACATTACGGAAACGTTACAACTAAATTATATTTACGTATGTCTACTGTACGAATTGAAACGTTTTCTTATATATTTATCTATACCACACTGTCCCACATTTTTTATTGAATTAAGAATATGCCTATTTTTTTAACAAGAATTAAACTTAAGTTAGTTTTACTCTGATACGTCTTTTTCTTATAAAAATCATATAAGGTCAAAAGTCAGTAGATACCTACGAAGTATATATTTGTAACGACTGTACATCGATTGTCATATTCTTTTTTCAGGCATATGGAAGTTAGATTATTATAAATTTCAGTCATTTTGGGAAAGAGACAGTAAAAGTTTCGGGTGTTACAGACAGATGGTAATTTGACATTCAGCCCTGGTGGACCGCCAAAAAAAACATGGTTGATGCATTATGTAAGATTTGCAGAAAATCATAATAAAAGCGTTGTGCTGGGTGGAGATTTCAATGTTGATTCACGTGTGAACTGTTATCATACTAGTAGAATAAATTCCTTATTTCAGTGCTATAATCTCCTCGAGCCGACTGGATAATACTGCAACCACCCCCACGTGTCTTGAACTCGAACTTGACTCCAAGTAATAAATCCATAAGCTGGATGCCAATCACTGTGGCCTTTCCATTTCAAATGAGTTAAATATCGTAAAGCCTCAAAGGAAAGAAATCCACTTTATTCCTTAATTATTCGAACTTGTCTTGGCTTCAGTTAGTCTATGATTTTTTAAAAAAAGTTCTCTTATGGAGTCTGAGCGCTTTAAATTATAAATTTCTTGAATGTCTCTTTTCTGTATTTTTTTTTAAATATTCGCTGGTTACCCACACAATAATATACCATATAGGACATGACACTATGAAAGCATCTAAAATAGACTAGTCTAGCTGTAGCCACATCAGTGTTTTCTCTGATGTTTCTAACGACGCAAACCGCACAACTTAATCTACCAGCAAATTCAACTATGTGGGGTCCACACTGCAATTTTCTATCAATGATTATTCCAAGAAACTTCGTGTCATTTACACATCTTAACACGTTACTCTCTAACACTAACCTGGTCTCAACTTGCCTGACATTTTTAAGTGAAAATTTTATGCACTTGGTTTTACTAGCTTTTAACAATAAATTATTGACCGTGAACCAATTCAAGGTGAAAGATATACTCACATACACTTAATAAATTATTACCATCATCAAAATTTTTTGATATTCAATATTAATGAACAGTCATGTATTATCAGCAAACAACACTATTTTAGTCAATTTCTCCACCATAAATGGCAGATCGTTAATATATATCAGGAATAAGAAAGGTCTTATACAGAACATTGTAGAACGCCAATTTTTACACCCGATTCATCAAATTTAACGCCGTTCACTTCCGCCTATTGAATTATTTTACTTAAGTATGATCTTAGTAGATTCAACGCTTTATTTCTTACTTCGTAATAATTTAATTTGTAACGTATCATGATCAACACAATCGAATATGTTTCGACAGATCGCAAAAAACGCCTATAGCATTCTAATATCATGAAAGGTGGGATACACCCTTAAAATATCCGACTACTTCTGGTACTTATACAGAGGCCAGTCTCCGACCCCTGATTTAATAAAATGATACAGCTTTAAATATATTAAAACGCTCCTTTTAAAAGAAAAAGTAATCAGTGCACTAGAATACTCTGAATCTAACATAACATCTTAAAACGAGTGTGAGCCGCTCGCAAAGTTCATTGTGCTTAATTTTATTTATTTACCTATTATTTTTTTCCTAACGAAGCTGTGCTGAGTATCAAGAAGACGTTATGCTTATCAGCATTGTTACTTTTCCTTAGTAAACAAGATAACTTTGACACTCACAAAAAATATTTAGAAAATCTGCAAGAAAACTTCTGAGTATCTAACTATTCATAATCTCCTACAAATAATTGTATCAGGCAGTGAATGTACGAATTTATGCCATTGTTACGAGTAAGTCCTTGCAAAGAATATTAATACCATGATATTCGGCAGCTTGGTTCCAGCGCTCAGTCATTAGGCGTCAGATCATTCAAACTTTTTGCAAGAATTAAAAGCCTTTTGATGAAATTTCGGAGCTCTATGTTTATACGCAGTTCCGTTATGATTGCCCGCGGGCGGGCCCGGGTGGGGGGGAGGCGGGGACAGGTAGGAGCGGGAGGGGGTAAATTATGGTTGCATAGTTTCCTTTGTCCATGCTGCAGCGTATGGTAAAGTGAAATTATGAATTGTCGAAGAAGTCAAACTCATACAAGAGTTTGTCTTCTTTGACATCGGCATCGACTGTCGCTGAGCAAAAGCCTCTCCTATAAAGTCCCAGATATTTCGTCGATTTGATGATATCGTTGGTCTATCGGCCAGCTGGTAGTGGTTTACATCGATGTGGTATAAAATTATCGTGGTTAGGTGTTTTCTATTTAATTAAAATGTAGGAACTTTTCATTAGTTTTTCTGCCTAACCGCTCAAGTGATCTTTGGCACAATAGCGGCCATTTGCCAAATGCTTGATTGACCGAAGCCTCGAAAGTGGTCCTGAAACAACGCTTCGCCGGTGGGCTATTGTTGGCTAATTACTAAGGCAGTTGTCAATTTTATTTACACCGTTGGAGAGCTACATAAACAAAGCGTTGGATTAATGAAACATTCGCCGACATACGCCATTGTATTTGATTGTATCATGACTCAGATTTTTTCATAACCGTGGTTTGTGGTTCGCGCGAGTTCCTGTTAGAAAATTATACGTAAGTATGATATTTTCTGTCTTTCTGTGATAATAGTACGCCAAATTTATGCTACAAAGTATGCTTAATTAATTTGCAGCAGTTTATTTGCAACAGGCGAGTGAATTGTGAAATTAATTGGATTCATTCAAAACCCTCAACAAAAATTTTGTTCGGTTTTGTTGATAAAGTTTACAGAAACGGATTAAAATTTATATCTATTCAAATAATACTATTGATTGGGTCTTCACGGACAGTTTGATACCAATTTTGTAATGTTTTCCTACTTATTTTTCATAGTATTGACCTCCGCTAGATAATTGAAGGGAAATCTAAAATGCTTGATTGACCAAGATCACGAAAGTGGCCCGAAAATAAGGCTAACCACAAACACCAAAAATCTCTCAACTTTTTTGTCTCTACTTGGTAATTTGGTTTTTAGATATGGGTTTCACGCTTGCCTCTCTCGCAGGAGGTACAGGTTCGAATCCCGGTGCTGACCATGTACCAATGAGATAAGTCATTTATCTTAAGTACGTTATACGGAAAACCCCGTATGGGAAAAGGAGTGACGCTATGTATGTATGTATGTTCCTCCTATGAGGGGCTACTTTATGCACTATTACAAGCATTATATTTTAAATAAACTTTGTTCTCACGTACCTATTTTCGACTTTATTGTCATTTATAGCATATATAGTGCTGACACTTAGAAAAAAAAAACTACTCAATTACTTTTTCGTTTTATTGTTTATTATATATATTATTATCAAATCAATATTTAAGACGTAATCGTTTATTATCAAATCAATATTTAAGACGTAATGATAGATTCTTTCTCCAGAGATTTCATTAATAGTAATTGTAC
Source organism: Argyresthia goedartella (assembly GCA_949825045.1). NCBI lineage: Eukaryota > Metazoa > Arthropoda > Insecta > Lepidoptera > Argyresthiidae > Argyresthia > Argyresthia goedartella. The sequence continues at coordinate 967,909 of OX463827.1, read as the reverse complement.
TTAGTATTTTTTTTTCTAAAATGTATTTTTATGTTTATACTTATATTGGTATACACCGTGACTTTTAAGACACTCTAAAGCTGAAACCTGGTTGGTGTAGACAGTCGACACTATCAAGTGGTGGCACAAATTTCCAAATCGGATGAAAAAAAACTCGAAAAATGAGTCATCTTTTAATTGCGAGATTGCGAGAAAACACAGACGCGCGCGCGGTGGCGGGCGGCGCGGCGGGCAGCGCGGCATATACATAGGTAAGCCGGAATCACATTTGTCTGACGTGTCGTGTTGTGACGCATCAGAATGGTATCGGTTTCATACATTTAGTATGGCGAGATTCACATTTGTCTGTCGCGATCTGTTGTGATGGCTTCTGATGCGGCGCATCAGAAGAGATTCCCATCGCATCATAACGGTGAGGGTGGGGGGCGGGGGAATCTGACGACTGAAGACGCATGACAAGTGTGCACGCGCCAGTCTTGCGTTGTCTTGCGCCAGAGCCACGTGCGTTTTTTGCATCATAGATAATCGAAAGCGAGCGACTGCGGCGGATGTCAAAGAAAGGGGGCGGGGTTTGCGCGTAGGCACTAGGTTCGTACGGTGTGTGATTGGTGCGGCATCTTTTATTATTGCCGACACAGTAGACTCTACTCTACGATGGCTCATCATCATGGTTTCGTCTTTTGTATTGTATTAATGTCTTAAAAGTCACGGTGTATATAGATTTGGTAGACTAATGGGTTGCAGGTATAGCAAATGGTTTGCAGTAAGCGGGACTTATAAAAGTAATCGGAAAATAATAAACCGGATTTATTTTGTATTCAGTAATGGACACTAAACGTGGAGGTCGTGGTCGTGGCCGAGGCCGTGGCCGTAGCCTAAGCCAAGGGCAAAGCAGAGCGAAGCGGGAACTTTTTGAGAACAGGTAAGTGAAAAATAACTATCTACCTACCTATTTTATTAATTTACTGCTAAGTAGTTGAAATATTCATAATTTCATAATTTCTTTATTGCACATAGACATTTAATAAAAACAGTAATACTAAAAATAGTGTACAAAGGCGAGCTTATCTATATTGAGAGATCTCTTCCAGCGAACCAATTTGGGTTAAGAAGGGTGGATTGCTGAGTAGGGGTAGACCCATGTGTACAACAAAAATATACTAACATTTACTAACAAATAAACTACACATATAAATTAACAAAAATAAAATATACTAATATAATATAAATATATATATATATTATAAGTACACTAATATATGCATAACGAAATTTTGGTTTCAGATCAGTACCTTCGCCAGTGCTGAGCACAAGTCGGTCATCTGCAATAATGTATGACTAATTTTATTTTATGCATTTAATGACATGTTCCAAATTATTTATATTTATTTCTAAATTTTATTTTAGTGATGCTGAAGATGCCGAACGGGCCGTCTTTCAGCCACCTTCACCAATTGATATCGCGTACGTTACGTCTATACATATTTTATTATTAAGCCTCTAAAAAGTAAATAAGTGTATCTAAGCTGATTTTTTGTTGTTTTTATAGATTAGAGAGAAAAAAGATCAAGGCGAATATAGCCTTGACGCGGAAACGCGTCAACGCTCTGCCTGCAAAATTGCAGTCAGAGTACAAGAGGCTCAAAGCGGCAAAGGAGCTGCAACTATTCACGTTGCCTGGGGGCTCGTCAGACAGTGGCCGCAAAAGGGCAGCCAGTGCTAGGTAAATGGATGTTTTAGTAGTTTTATGTCCGTTTTAGCGGTTTAATGGTTTATTCCGTTTTCCCATTTTTTTCTTTTCTAAATTATTTCGTAATATTTTAGCTTCCTGCCGCTGGACAATGTAAGCAGTTTGCCCTTATCTGAGGGTACTCCTGCTGTACTGCCGGCAGATTCACCCGGATGGAAAAAGAGGTGAATAGTTTGATACTAAATAATAAAATGTTTTTATTTTTTATTTTTCGCATTATTCCTGTAGGAACGTCTCCTGTAAAATAAAATATACATTCTCTTATTCTCAGTCTTGTAGCTTTGTTGAGTAGTTTAAAATTAAGTCTATGTTTTATTTTAGGGCGATCATCGTGGCGGATCACTCTGAGCCTCTTGTTAAGACTCCCACGACTGCAGCATGCATGGCGCAAGAGATTCCAAGTCCAGGTAAAACTAGTCGTAGTTCAGATACAAAGTAAGTTTCTATGATAAAAATAATAATAATGGATTGTTTTGTTTCAGCTTACTACATGGAAATTTCGCCTGCGCCAAGCCCGATACCGCCTTCACCTTGTCCACTTTCGCCAAGCCCGGCACCGTCATCATCAGGTAACTTACACCTACTGTGTTGTAAACGATTTCAAACTTCTAGTTAAAAACCGTGATTAAAATTTTAATAGTCCCGGTGTATCTAACTAGATAGAATGATATATGATATGATAGAATTATTGTTTTAGAAGTTCGCACAGTCGCAGATACTGAAGAGGCTATGGTGGAAGGGGCGGAGGAGAAAGAGGCTATGGTGCAAGAGGCGGTGGAGGAAGAGGCTTTGGTGCAAGAGGCGGAAGAGGTAGAGGCTTTGGTGCAAGAGGCGGAAGAGGATGTGGAAGGTATCGATCTGGGCAGTGACTTCGGCGACGACGTCCCCTACGCCAACGCACCTGATAATGTCCTAACCAGAACAGCAATAAACAATCCAGCTGTCTTGGCAGATGATGTCGAACCCCACTTGGTTGCTGCCATTACCCGAGCTGATGAGCTTAACGACAGAGTTATGAGGAATACTTTGCCCGAAGATAGTTTAACGTTCGATTGAGTTAGCGACATCAGTGCATTTCATGGTGAAAGGGAGGTATTTACAGGGACACCGGGACCAACATTTCCCATAAGTGATCTAACATGCCCAGTAGATGCCTTCCTGAAGTACCGGGATGCAGATCTCATGGAGAAAATTGTTCATGAAACTAATCGTTATGCCGCAGAATATCTCCAAAAAGTCGATATTCCTCATAAGTCTCGAGTTAAGCGGTGGCGTCCTACCGACATAAATGAGATGTATGTATTTTTCGCAGTTCTAATGCATCAACCCATCTCACCTCTGACGGTAGAAAGGGATTATTATTATCCGAACTCAGACTACACCGTAATGCCAAACTTTAAAGCAATGATGCCATATGCCAGATTGGTACTACTGAAAAAGTTTGTGCATTTCACCAAAAATGATGACATTCCTACCGTCATGACAGTAGAAGAGAGAAGACTACGAAAAATACAGCTAGTCATCGATAATCTGGATGCGAAGTTCCAGGCGCTCTTTCTGCCTGGTCGTGAAATTGCTATCGACGAATCGTTGCTCAAGTGGGATGGCCACTTGAGTTTCATTCAAAAGATAGCGACGAAAGCGGCCCAGGCAGGCATAAAGTCGTACGAACTCTGTGACTCCAAGACAGGTTATTTGTGGGCGTTTAAAATTTATGCTGGAAAGGAACCAGTTGAGACTGACAGGGCGCAAGAAGCAGTGGATAACGCCATTGACCCTCCTGAAGCGACTGCTTCAGGAGAATCAATGGCATTTGCTCAGTCAGTGGCACAGCTCCAAGGGTCAGAACCAGTGGGCTCGACACCCAAAATCGTGTATGACCTGGCCAGTCCTTTATTTTTTAAGGGCTACACACTGATAATGGATAATTTCTACAATAGTCCGTACCTCGCCAGGTCACTTAAATTGCGAAATACTGATTGCTACGGCACACTCCGGCTCAATCGCGAAAATGTACCGGAGAGTCTGAAAACCGTCTCCAAGCACCACATGAAAACTCGCCAGGTTCTGGTATCCACTTCGGGTGATTTAAATATCATGGTATGGAAGGACGTCAACCTCGTCAGTTTGATATCGACCTACCACGCGCATGAGGCTGGGGCGGCAGAAAAGTATGGCCATTGGCAACACAAGCCACAAGTAGTGTTAGACTATAATATGAGCATGGGGGGCGTGGACAAAAAAGATCAGCTTTTGTCCAGCTATCCGGTAGAGCGTAAGCGAAACAAGATATGGTATAAAAAGGTCTTCAGGAGGTTAATGAATGTATCGATTCTCAATGCTTTTATTCTGTATCAATACAAGAATAAAAGCATTGCGCATCGAAAATTCAGGGTCGAAGTGGCTGAAGGTCTCCTGAAGACTTTTTTAATCTACCGCCCTCGTCATGTCATAACCTCCTACACCAGGTGCATGTTGCCAAGCACCCAGAGACGGCAACCCAGACCGATCCTAGTGAATAATCACTTCTCGGTCAAAATCACCCGGGAGCCGTACAAGAGGCGATGCGATTGGTGCACACTGAAAAAAAAACGGAGTAGGACCAACCGATGGTGCAATATCTGTGAAGTGCCATTGTGCAACGACGACTGCATGATAGCGTACCATACGGATGTACAGCCCTAAATAGTGTGGTGTGGAGTGGTGGGTTTGTAGTTACTATGTAACGAGTTGAGACTAAACTGTTCAAAATATCTTTATTTCTGTTAATATAAATGTGTGTTTTTATTTCTTTATATTTTATGTTATGTGAATGTGCGAAGAAACGCCCTAAGATTTTTTTGGTCTCATTTGATCTCAATATAATAAGCAAGAACAAAATCTCAACTTGTAAACAGCCCTAAATAGTGTGGTGTGGAGTGGTGGGTTTGTAGTTACTATGTAACGAGTTTAGACTAAACTGTTCAAAATATCTTTATTTCTGTTAATATAAATGTGTGTTTTATTTCTTTATATTATAAGTTATGTGAATGTGCGAAGAAACGCCCTAAGATTGTTTTGGTCTCATTTGATCTCAATATAATAAGCAAGAACAAAATCTCAACTTGTTAAAATAAATACTTACATTAAAGCATTTTTTTATTTTTTATAAAAATAAGTAGGTATTTTTTATTAGTAATTTATGCACTCATCAGTGTGTAATGTATTATTATTTATACATATATATCTTTCCATTGCTGGGAGAAGGCCTCTCTTCCCCTCCTCCAATTTATAACACTTAATTTAAATTGTTATTGGCAGATTCCGCCAATTTATTAATACTATTAAATTTTATTTTATATAAATAATATAATTGCTGGTATAACTGTGATGCAATGCCTATAACGTATTTATTTCATACAACATAAAAAACTGCCACTTTTGCAAAGTTTAACGAAGAAGAAATTCTGTGTGTGGCGAGCCTTACGCTTTGGTTTTCAGGCCACTTTCGTGTTCTCGGTCAATCAAGCATATTTTCACGGCGCGTGTTACATTTCGCTAGATTGTACAATATTTTATCTCTACATGTTAAGATGTTTAGATGCCTTCAAAATAACGATAAGATAGGCAATACAATGAACTAAAATAAAACATAGGTCGCCGCTTTACTTTTTACGTAAATTCAACTTTTAATTTTCAAACGCCCATAAAATCTAAACAAAGGCAGCTAACAAAATACGTTCGTTATTAATATTGTACCTCTATCTTTCCTGTAAACCATGTTTACTTTTACGATAACATTTATGCGTGTCTTTTGTAACTATTTATAGTAGGTGCGCGCGGCGCGGCGCTTAACCAGCGGGACAATCAAGCTTTACCCGGTTTCAGCGCGATCACTTGAGCGGCTAACCTGCCGTCAAACTGCCTAGCAGTAAGGCTTTAGGATTGTATAATTTAAAGTGCATCATATATAAATGAACGTTATAATAACATAACATAGCGTCCCGCCTTTTCCTATACGGAATGGCAGAGGAAATATTGTGCCCACTTTGAGCCAGTTATTCAATCAATTTTGCGTGACAGGGGGCTAGCTCATCGCCGCCGCCGTTAACGATATTATTTTTTGAATTACTGTTTTCGCAAATGAAGCCCAGGACATTGCTTATGTTGTCACAAAAAGGTGTTATAAATAATTTTGCTAGTTTCATGGTTTATTAGTTGCTAAACTGTTTTTATTCTATTATTTGAATTTTACAAACCAACTTGATAGTTTTGGAATCGTTGTTAACATAGTCATGAAATTTTTGATCAATGATATTGGTTTTTTTTTTCATAAAGGTCGTACAAGATAAAACTACTTTTAAGAGTTCCAAACGTTGATCAGTCATTAAATTTAGATTTACTATTTTAGTCACTGACTTTCTTTAATTTAAAAACTATATTGAATTCTGTTAGAAAATGTTGATAAAGTCTGAGTAGATTTTATTTGGGTTCTGTTTTAAAATTGCATTAAAATCAGATACTGGCAAATATATATCTAAATTTTTCGTATGATTCTCTAGTCTATGGGAGTAATAGGCCTATAAAATGATGGATCAGTTTTATCCATACTAGCAATTGAAACTGTTTGACCACTATGATCGGAGGGTAAGCAGTTAATTACATTTTTACTTGAGAATGAACAGTCAATAAAAACGATATCTAAGCAAGTTTGGCTGGTAAGTGTAAATCTAGTCGGCTCTAGAAATACGTGATATAAATTAAATGATTTGAATAAAGTTATTTATCGTTGTTTCTTGGTTTTTCCTACAAGCTAATCTACATTAAGATCGCCACAAATAATTAACTTTTTTTGTTATTACATAGTTTAGTGAGGGCTTCCTCCATAATTTTATCAAATATTTCTAAATTACCATGGCCTTTTTCATCCCTCAGTGGCCTATAGACAAGCAATATGGCTATATTGAGAAAGTCAAAGTCAAAGTCAAAGTACTTTATTACTGTAGATATTTACATATACTTAGCAAACGTCATTTTTTGCCTCTTCTCTACATTGGACCACTGTGGGAGACGAAGGGCATAGAAACTCCCACAGATTGATTTTTACATCTCTTTTAAAAATAGGTTTTGCTTAACTAATACAAATATGAAAAATTTAATTTAGGCAATAATAAATAATTACAAAATTATTAACAGCGAGGTCTGTGTTGAGCTAGATTAACCCTATACAGTCCTGTCATTTAAGTAATCTCAAACATTGTAATATCCCTTTTTCGACAAAGACGCTTTAACATGCTTTTTAAATTGCTCAAATGGCAATTTCAAAATCTCCAGAGGTATCTTATTATAGTAGAGAATGCACTGACCCTTGAAAGAATTGCTAACCCTCGCGAGTCTAAATCGGGGCGCACACAGTCTTAACATTGCAGCTATCGCTCGGTTTGGTAAATGTTGTAAGGTTCTTGCGTACATACATTATATTTTCGAAAATAATTTGACTAGCTACAGTTAGTATGTCAATTTCTTTAAAAAGCTCTCTTAAGGAGTCTGTTCGTTTTAAATTATAAATTGCTCGAATAGCTCTTTTCTGTAAAATAAAAATAGTTTGAATATCCGCTGCTTTCCCCCACAACAAGATACCATAGGACATCACACTATGAAAGTCACTAAAATATACTAGCCTAGATGTAGCCACATCCATGCTTTGTCTGATGTTCCTAACAGCATAAGCCGCAGAACTTAATTTACCAGCTAATTTATCTATGTGGGGTCCCCACTGCAATTTGCTATCAATGGTTATTCCAAGAAACTTCGTATCATTTACTAATTCTAACGTGCTGTTGTCTAACACTAAAGTGGTCTCAACTTGCCTGACATTTGGAAGTGAGAATTTGATACACTTGGTTTTACCAGCGTTTAACAATAAATTATTAACTGTCAACCAATTCAAGGTTAATGACAATACACCATTAACATCATCAAATTCTCCTTTTTGTCTTTCAATTTTGAAGACCATTGAAGTATCATCAGCAAACAACACTATGTCAGTTGATTTCTCCACCATGAAAGGCAGATCGTTAATATATACCAGGAATAAGAAAGGGCCTAATATAGAACCTTGTGGAACGCCAATTTTTACACCCGATCCATCAGATTTGACGCCGTTTACTTCTGCCTTTTGAATTCTATTGCTTATGATCTTAGTAGATGCAACGCTTTATTTCTAACTCCGTAATGATTTAATTTAATTATAAGCGTAATATGATCAACACAATCAAACGCCTTCGACAGGTCGCAAAAAACTCCGATAGCATCCTGTGCGGCCTCCCATGCAGAATAAATATGAGATATAAGGGTAATACCTGCACCCGTAGTCGATTTACCCCTAGTGAAACCGTATTGTTTGGCGTGGAGTTGTTGTGTACGGTTGAAGTGTGAGAGCATTTGATTGAGTATAATCTTTTCAAATATTTTACTTAGTGTTGGAAGAACAGATATTGGTCTGAAATTAGAAGGATCACCCTTATCTCCCGACTTGAACAGAGGTATCAGTTTACTGTGTTTCATGAGGTCTGGGAAAGCCCCATCGTCAACACATTTATTGAATATATAAGCTAAGTGTGGGGCTATAACTAGAATTACTGAACCAATAACTTTGACTGATATACCCCTATAGGTGGTGTAGTGGGTACCTGATAGTTTTTCGTCCAAGGCACAATGAATGAATACACTCACACTACTTTCACAATGTTTATAGTTTATTAAAGCAGAAGGGAGTAGGAGAAAGCACAGTAATAGATCACAAGCAATATAGCACAGAGGATAGCGAGAAGTAACAGTTTGAGCAAGCGAAAGGAAGAAAACGTCACACGAAAGCGAGGGAAACTCAAGCAAGCGAGCGTAGCTTCGCCGTGAGAGATAGATCACGACTGGTGAGGGCGGTCGCCACGAGGCTAGGTGTCGGGCGGCGGCGCAGGAGCCGGTTTTGTAGTTGTTTCCATAACGCGCGTTTCACACGGTCACGCGGTGTATCGTGGCACGGCACTCATCCGTCATTATGTATTATGTGGGTATCAATGTTATTTGTATGTTTTGAGTATGTGTAATATTATGTTGTTATGTAAATTTATACTTAGTAGGAATATATTTGTTTTGTGTAAATATATATAATTGTTGTATATTTTATTTGTGTGACTGTGAATATAATAATTGTGTAATTGTAAATGTATTATATATATGTATAAGTGTAATATAAATAATTATGTATGGGTGAGGAGCCCACATCACTCCCCCCCAGAGACCGTCACTACGGGCGATAAAAATTCGGGAATCGTACCTGGCGACCTGAACGTGTTGTTCTCGGCTCGGTGAAGTTGTCGACCGGTGGTTCGGGTTCAGTATGGTCGGTTTGGTCTGACAGTATGTAGGCCGGCTTAAGGCGGTCTACCGTTACCGTATTTTCCTTTCCCTTTACGAGGACTTTAAAATATTTGTCCCCCCTGTCAATCACCTCGTGTGGTCCAGTGTAAGGTGGATTTAATGCACCTCGCACCGCGTCTTCTCTTATAAAGACGTGACTAGAGGAAGCGAGATCCTTGTAAATGAATATTTTACCTTTGGTATGGCGTGAAGCTGGAGCAGGCTGTAATTTATGGGCGAAAGAACGCAGGCGTGTGGTGAATTCGGTTACGTCGGTAGAACCCGTATCGCCATGTTCGAAAAACTCACCTGGAAGTCTTAGTGGTTCGCCATAAAGAAGTTCTGCGGAAGAGGCTTGTAGATCCTCTTTAAAAGCGCTGCGTATGCCAAGCATGACTAGGGGTAGGGCTTCTACCCAATTTTCATGAGCGTGACACATGATAGCGGCTTTTAGCTGTCGGTGGAACCTCTCGATAAGTCCGTTGCACGCCGGATGGTAAGCGGTTGTCCTTCTGTGTTTGAAACCAGCAATTTTAGCCAGTGATGCAAAAAGAGCGGATTCAAATTGTCGGCCACGGTCCGTAACGATATCGGTCATACAACCAAAACGGGCTACCCATCCGAATAGCAAAGCTTTGGCCACCGTCTCTGCCGTTATATCGACTATTGGGATTACTTCTGGCCAGCGCGAGAAGCGATCAATAGCTGTCAGACAATAGCGAAAACCCTGTGAATGTGGCAGTGGTCCGATAAGGTCTATATGGACAAATTTGAAGCGTGCGCGTGGTAAATCGAATGTGCCCAGTGGTGATGACACATGGCGATTTACTTTGGCACGTTGACAAGCCAAGCAAGTTCGAGCCCACTCACGACAGTCTTTACGTACCCCTGGCCAGACGTAACGCTCTGCTACTAATTTGGCAGTGGCATTGGCTCCAGGGTGGCTAAAAGAATGTAGGCTGTCAAATACTTGCTTGCGTAGTGGTTTGGTGATAAATGGTCTGGCGGTCGGTGTGCTGACATCACAGTACAATTCTGCGCGACTGCCGGGGATGACCATCTTTTTGATGCGAAGTGAAGAATTTTCACCGAGGAGTTTGGACAGTTCTTGATCGGAGGCCTGAGACTTGGCTAGCACGTCAAAGTCAACTGGTACCTGCAGTTCATCAACGCGGGAAAGTGTGTCTGCAACAACGTTATCCTTCCCTGCGATATGGCGAATGTCAGTAGTGAACTGAGATATATAGTCCAAATGCCTATATTGACGAGGCGAACAGTTGCCTTTCCGCTCGTGGAAAGCGAAACAAATAGGCTTGTGGTCAGTATAGACTATAAAGTGCCTAGCCTCTAGCATGTGCCGAAAATACTTAATGGCTTCGTAAATTGCAAGGAGCTCGCGATCATAAGGAGAGTATTTCTGCTGCGTTGGGCTCAACTTACGTGAGAAGAATGCTAGGGGCTGCCATGTGTCGTCCTTGTACTGCTGCAAAACTGCCCCTAGGGCCACGTCCGATGCATCTGTGACCAGCGCGAGTTTGGCTTGGCAGTCTGGGTGTGCTAACATCGCAGCATTGCAGAGACTGTCTTTGGTATCCTCAAAGGCTTTCAGCGTATCACCTGATAATTGTACTGGATGTGAAGCTTTCACTGATCCAGCTAATAAACCGTTCAGGGGGGCTTGAATTTTGGCAGCGCGGGGTAGAAATCGCCTGTAAAAATTAAGCATGCCCAAATACCTCCTGAGCTCCCTGATGGTTTTGGGTGCGGGGAAGTCGCGGATGGCCTGTACTTTAGTGTCCAGGGGTTTTGTGCCTGCTTCGGAGATACTATAACCTAGGAAAGTTACCTCCTTGGCGCCAAAAACGCACTTTGAAGTGTTGACCAGTATGCCGTACTCCTTCATCCTGGCAAACAGTTGCCTTAGGTGCAACTCATGCTGCGTCTCATCCTTGGAAAACACGAGAAAATCATCGAGGTAACAATAACAAAAGTCGAGGCCTCGCGTCATCTCGTCCACAAACCTTTGAAAAGTTTGGCCTGCGTTCCTCAACCCGAAGGTCATAAAGGGGAACTCATACAGGCCAAACGGTGTTGTTATCGCCGTTTTTGGAATATCCGCCTTGCAGACAGGGATCTGGTTATAGGCTTTAACTAGGTCTATGGTTGAAAAGACTCTACATCCGGCAATACTATGTGCAAAGTCATGTATGTGCCTAATAGGATACCTATCTGGTATGGTGCGCGCGTTGAGCATCCGGTAGTCGCCACAGGGGCGCCAGTCATTGTCCTTTTTAGGGGCTAAATGCAGCGGCGAAGACCATGGGCTCTCGGAGGGTCGCGCAGTACCACAGCTCAACATCGCGTCGAACTCCTTCTTGGCAATCTGGAGTTTGTCCGGAGCTAACCTACGAGGAGCGCAAGATACGGGTGGTCCTGCTGTAGTACGGATGTGGTGTTCAGTGTTGTGTGTGGGGATGAGTGGAGTGCCAGATGGTCGCGTTATTTCTGGAAATTTACTAAGTACATTGTGAAATTTTGTATCACCAGTCGAGACCTTTACAGAAGAAATTATATCTGAAGGACCAGCTATGGCGGCAATGGATGACAAAGTTGTTGTATTATCAATTATGCGTTGATTACGACAATCTACAACCAAATTATACCATGACAAGAAATCTACACCAATGATTGCCTTTGTTACATCAGCAACGATGAAGCGCCATGAAAAGTCTCGGCGCAGGCCGAGATCTAGGTTGAACTGGACGTATCCGAAAGTGTCAATTGTAGTCCCGTTGGCCGCACACAGTTGATAGGTGGTCTTCGTACGCCGTTCGCGAAGTGCAGATCGAGGGAAGACGCATAAGTCGCTTCCGGTGTCTACCAGGAACTGGGTTTTAGATCTACGGTCAGTGACGAACAGGCGACCGGTGGAGACAGGGCAATCGTCAGTCGCCATTATCGACTGCCCGGGGAGTTTTCCGCCTTGAAGTCGCATGGGCGGATGCATTTCGACGCTTTGCTGCCGAACTTGGAGTGGTACCAGCACGTGGGGTACTGCCGGTAACTGGACTGCGATCTGGTTGACGTTGAACCGCTGCGCTTTCGGCGTGGTGCGCGGTGTCTATCCGCTGGTCGCGATTGGTGTTCGACCTTGGCAGTTAGTGCGCTGACCTGCTTGGTCAATTCGGAAATCTGTCTGGCCATGGTCTCCAGCGTCGTTTCGGTCTTCGATGTAGAAGCTGCTGCCACTTGTGGCGATGAAGGCGCTATGTCGTGTACCTTGTCGGCCATTTCCGATAAAAAGTCCAACTTGGCGGAAGAAGGTTGGCATGCGAGGATGGTCTGGGTCGCATTTGGCAGACGGCTTGTCCAGATCGTTTTGATGAAATCATCTGGAACATTGTTGCCTGCCAAACTCTGGAGGTGACGCAAAAACTGTGATGGTCTGCGATCCCCTAACTCTTCGTGCATGAGAAGTTGCTTGACCTTCTTTTCTTGTGATACCGATAGGCGCTTGATCAATTCGGTCTTGAGTTTGATGTATTTGTCGACCGCCGGTGGGTTTACGATTATATCCTTCACCTCTGCTGAGTATTTCGGTTCCAGTTGTCCCAGGACATGATAAAATTTGGTGCTGTCACTGGTAATTTTGGATATCTCGAATTGGCCTTCTATCTGCGCAAACCATATTTCGGGTTCTTCAGGCCAAAAAGGTGGTATTCGGATGCCTACTCGATATACGGAATTTGACGTACCGGACGGGTCAATGGAAACGCGAGATCTTCTTTGTCGTTGACCATTGTTCACGAAGTCTTCGTTACCGACGTTCCTGTTGACCGTTTTTGTCGAGTCATCGCTGCTACTGCCTCCAGCATCATTGCTCATCTTCTCCAATAAGGTGTTTGAAGGGGTCACCAGTATAGGTGGTGTAGTGGGTACCTGATAGTTTTTCGTCCAAGGCACAATGAATGAATACACTCACACTACTTTCACAATGTTTATAGTTTATTAAAGCAGAAGGGAGTAGGAGAAAGCACAGTAATAGATCACAAGCAATATAGCACAGAGGATAGCGAGAAGTAACAGTTTGAGCAAGCGAAAGGAAGAAAACGTCACACGAAAGCGAGGGAAACTCAAGCAAGCGAGCGTAGCTTCGCCGTGAGAGATAGATCACGACTGGTGAGGGCGGTCGCCACGAGGCTAGGTGTCGGGCGGCGGCGCAGGAGCCGGTTTTGTAGTTGTTTCCATAACGCGCGTTTCACACGGTCACGCGGTGTATCGTGGCACGGCACTCATCCGTCATTATGTATTATGTGGGTATCAATGTTATTTGTATGTTTTGAGTATGTGTAATATTATGTTGTTATGTAAATTTATACTTAGTAGGAATATATTTGTTTTGTGTAAATATATATAATTGTTGTATATTTTATTTGTGTGACTGTGAATATAATAATTGTGTAATTGTAAATGTATTATATATATGTATAAGTGTAATATAAATAATTATGTATGGGTGAGGAGCCCACACCCCACAGGTCTTCCGTATTTTTTAAGTTAAGTAATTTAAACGTTTTGACAATGTCCTGGGGATATACATGATGAAATTTTAAATATACATTACTGACGCTAGTTTTTTTTTTTAATAAAGTCTCTGCTGCATATGGAGATGAATTTATACGGTCTGTTGTGAGTAAGGGTACATTGGTGAAGAATGTTTCAAAAGCTCGAGCAACATCAGCGTTGGATTTAACAATATCATCACCTATCTTTAGGCAGAAATCATTGTCCCTTGGTATAACTTTGCCAGTTTCGCGGTTTATTATTTGCCAAACTGTTTTCATTCTATTATTTGATTTTTGAATTTTTCTATTAATGTGTAAAGTTTTTACAGTTCTACAAACCAACTTGAAAGTTTTGGAATATTTTTTAACATAGTCATGAAATTTTCGAACAAAGTTATAGGTTTTTTGTTCATAAAGGTCATATAAGATAACTCTACTTTTACGAATTCCAAACGTTGCCCAGTCATTAAATTTAGATTTACCGTTGTATTCACTGACTTTCTTTAATTTAAAAACTATATTGAATTCTGTCTGTATAATGTTGAAGAAGTCTGAGTAGATTTTGTTTGGGTTCTGTTCATCAAAATCCGGTACTGACAAATTCATATCTAACTTTTTCATATACGTCTCTAATCTATGGGATGTAATAGGCCTATAAAATGATGGATCAGTCCTATTTTTACTGGCAATTGGGAATGAAACTGTTTGACCACTGTGATCGGAGGGTAAGCAGTTAATTACATTTTTACATGTGAATGCACAGTCACAAAAAACGTTATCTAAGCAAGTTTGGCTGGTAGGTGTAATTCTAGTCGGCTCTAGAAATATATAACATAAATGAAATGATTTGAACAGAGTTATTTATCGTTGTTTTAATGTTGTATCTACAAGCAAATCTACATTAAAATCGCCACAAATCATTTACTTTTTTCTGCTATTACAAAGTTTAATGAGGGCTTCCTCCATAATTTTCTCGAAAATTTCAAAATTGCCATGGCCGTTTTCATCTCTCGGAGGTCTGTAGACACAAACAATAATATGGCTATCCAACTCAACACAGGATACCTCTATTTGTCTTTCTACAGTAAGTGCAAGAATATCTTTCCGTTGTTTCACCTTAATATTATTTTTTACTAAGATTAAAGAACCACCTCTATCAGCAGTCTTTCTATTGTAACAACTGACAATTTTGTAATTATTTATGTTAAAAGACATCACACACACACACAGGATACCTTTATTTGTCTTTCAACAGTAAGTGTATAAATAACCACCTCTATCAGCAGTCTTTCTTTTGTAACAATTGACAATTTTGTAAATATTTATGTTAAAATATATCATATTTTCCTTTAACCAGTGTTCAGTAATACAAATAAGATCGATGTCAGATATTTTTGAAAATGATTCTTATACAAGTTCTTTGCCAGGAAGCCTCTGGTAATATTTAAGTGGGACTTACCCTTTGACATATTTAGTGGCTCTTGTATGCTAGAGATTTCAGCTTTTGTCTTATGAACTTATTTAAATTACTTGGAACAGATACTAATGTTGCATACAAGGTATTATTAACTGGTGAATTACCAATAGGGGTGCATGTCATCTTACTCTTAACATAAGCAGGTTTCTGATTAGTCTTTTTAACAAAAACAGCTGATGTCAAGTAGAACTTGATTAAACTAACTTAGCTGCGTCGCATATACGATAAGCTAACAATGTAGCTACTAATTTTCTATATTTATTAGTCAGGTACAACGTATACTGAGTCAGAGTAAAGTATAATATATAATGAAATAAAAAATGGCATCGTTGTGATGACACGTTAAATTAATTAAGTTAATTATATGCATTGATTTGCTCTGCAGTTTTGTCAATCACAAGCGTATGGAAAATTGCATAGTACAAATTTGCATTTAATTCTACTATTCGAGCCTAGAAGTCTTTCAACATTTTACTCATCATAGATACCACGACTAATTATCTTCTCAAGATTTACAAATGAACTATTTGGACATCAAATTTTTGTTACAAAAGGTTAAGCCGGTAATGTAGTAGAGGTCCAAATCCTGCGCCTTGTTTGTCGTAGAACAATAGAGTTTTTCTCTGACCACTTATTTCGGTACACGAGTGGAGGTGAGTGGCGGGAAACACGTGTTGGAGTGCGGTGCGATGACCGTTTCGGCGGGGGGCGCGGCATTCGCGGCAGCGTACAGCATGACCTTGTAGAAGCAGAAAGGTAAGGAAGTAGGTTTCATTCATTCTATGGATACGGACTTCAATATGAATATTCTTGGCAACCGGAAACGTCAAACCGGAAACGGAACCTGACATGATGGAAATGATGCCTATCTCTGGACTTCATTTCCAGAGCTGTTACATGGTCGGCCCCTGTTTTGTACCGACTTTAATTCTCTCTCAACTTTGACACAACCCGCGTCGTCAAGGGTAGCGACGGGTGTGCCATCTCACACGATGTGTAATTTTGACCCACGTCTCACTAAATAAAACTGTGTTTATTGATGAAGATTGATGATTTGGAATACGCTTCGGTATTTCAGCCGACGAATACAAATTGTGACCGCAGTCCACTGGCAAGCAGCGCCGGTCACCAGACGTACGACAAGTTGATGTGTGGTGGAAGTAACACAGGGGATTACAATGTATAGAATTGGAACAGACCTGCGAACAATACCTCCGGCTCAAAAGTCTGTCATTTGATGTGGGCGACACGTGCACACGAAGAAATACAACTACTGTTTCAAACAATCATGTTCGCCGCAACAAACTTAGTATCGTGCACATTACAAGACAATAGACAAGATAAGACAATTTGACGACCCGAATGGCCGAGTCGGCAGTAACCCTGCCTTCGAAGCCATGAAGGGTCCCGGGTTCGAGTCCCGGTGGGGGCAAATATTTGTTTGATGAGAACGGATGTCTGTACCTTAGTCATGGTTGTTTATCTATCTAAGTATAGTATTTATCTATCTAAGTATAGTATTTATCTATCTAAGTATAGAATTTATCTATATAAGTATGTGTATCGTTGTCTAGTACCCAAGATACAGGGAATCCTAGTTTGGGGCTAGATAAATGTGTGTAAATAGTTTCCAAGGTATTATTATTATTATTATAGATAATACATAAAAAATCAGTTATACTTCTAGGCACACAAGCAAATGAATAGTTAGCATGCTTAAAAATATCATACTTCGGCACAGGGATAAACGGGCGGAATTTGCTTTTACCCGTAGTACCAATTTGTTATATAATATGAGTACACAGTGTGAATTCAAAACCCCTAGCTATACATGCCTTCTGCCTGATTCAGAATCTCCAGTAGAACAAAACCCCTAGCTATACATGCCTTCTGCCTGATTCAGAATCTCCAGTAGAACAAAACCCCTAGCTATATATGCCTTCTGCCTGATTCAGAATCTCCAGTAGAACAAAACCCCTAGCTATACATGCCTTCTGCCTGATTCAGAATCTCCAGTAGAACAAAACCCCTAGCTATACATGCCTTCTGCCTGATTCAGAATCTCCAGTAGAACAATACAACGCAATAAGAAATAAAACTAACTTTTTAGCAGCAAATATACCACCCATTCTTTGAAACCAAATGCCAAACAACTTATGAATAGTTGAGTCAGGGCGGGGGCGGGAGGCGATCGATCAGGACCCTGCCGATACATACCAAACACATACATTACTTCTGACGCCACACTAAGATACCTCGTGTAACATGGTAACATGGGCTTTGTGCTTCAATCATAGAGTTGGCTCCTTTGTCATAGCTAGAGGTTTAAAATAATCCTGTAGAGGACTTCATTCTTCCTCACTGAATATGTGGAGCACCCTGTGTGCCGCCCTGCCGCCGAACATTTGCAGCTGCGAGCGAGTGCTAATGTTTACACATTTGAGTTTCGAGCTGCAACGCGAAATGTGTGTAAAATGTGTTTGCAGCGCCAGCGAAATCGTTTTCCCAATCCTGATGAGGGTGCTGAAACGAAACATCATATAACAAGTTTTATGTTTATTTAGCACTATTGTGATAATCATACACTTTTCTATGCAACATGACGCAAATCTCAGTTTTAAATACAATACAAAGTAAAATAAACTCATTCTAGACTTAATACCATGATCGGTTGAAAATTCTAGTTTCAACCGATATAAATAATATTTACAAAGAAGCACATTCCTTTCCTTTTGATATTTCGCAAAACTTATTCCCTCGAGAGGTAGATAATTAATTAGAGAGCAACATGCGAGTACTCAAAACTCGCCGCTGGCGCCGCCGCCGGCAGCGAGTCGGGAAATGTTCGCAACTCCTTAACACAATTTTTAATCAGGTTACAAAGTTTCTCCAACAAAACGGATGCAACGGAAAATTGGAAAAATAATAAGCTGGTCGCGGGAGTCGACGTCACACGGGTTATATCGCAGCGGAGCGGAGAGAAAGGAAAGTAAAAAGCGGTGTAATTGGATCGCCAGAGGAGGCACCGCGTCGCGCGCCGCTTATTGCCACCAACGCTGCTGCGGGGGCGGAGTGTTCGAGGCTCCACCATCCAACGCGTCCACAGCGTCGCTACATGTACACATGATATAGTGGGTAAAAACCTTGAAAGAAACTCTCTTTCGGGGCCGTCCACCATGTGGTTGTGGTCTTCCGTCCGACTGACAGTTGTTGTTAATGTAACGAGCACTACATAACGCGGATCACTATCTATATATCGCACTATAGTGTTTTTAATCTACAAATTAAAGTGTTCGAAGTTCAGTTAGCTACTTAATAGAACGCTGTTTGGGCAACTAACAGTCAATGCACAGCCTAAACCAGTGGACCTAGAGACATTGTACAAGAGCTCCATATGTAGCTTAGAGTTGCACTAAAAAGGGATGGGGGGGTAAATAAAATCAAATACAACGGAGGGGGGGAGGGATAGAATAGATATCATATATATAGATTGATAGATTATCAGCCCAAACCCTGTGGAACTAGAGTCAGGAAACTCTGTATAGGGGTCCAAGTGTAGCTTAGGGTTGCACTAAAAAGGGATGGGGGGGTAAATAAACTCAAATACAACGGGGGGGGGGATAACATAGATATCATATATATAGATTGATAGATTATCAGCCCAAACCCTGTGGAACTAGAGTCAGGAAACTCTGTATAGGGGTCCAAGTGTAGCATAGGGTTGCACTAAAAAAGTACAAATACGGGGGGGCAGGGTTATTTAAGTGACTAACGGACAACACACAGCCTGAAGCGGTGGACCTAGAACCCTTCGACTGCTTCCGCCGCTACAAATCAGCCAGTTATGGCACCAAGCTGCACACTTGTGACTGCGCTTTAAATATAGCTATATAGCTATATAGCTGCAATGGCAAATGGGACTGTAGCTGCAAATTAATAAAAAAAAACAGTACCAATGACACAAATATTACAAATGATACAATGATATGTGTCTTGTTAGAAATGGTTTGAATTTGAATGTGACAGCTGTTCAAAATAATTAGATTGTCCATTAAGGAAAAAATTTAAGAGACGATGGAAACGTACGCAGTTTCTTTGTCACCGTGCCTCTCTACCAAGAGCGAATCACAGTCACCGTGCCTCTCTGCCAAGAGCGCAACGCCCCGTTACCGTGTCTCTCTTTGTGGGCAGATGTGATAATTTTATAGTATTTTTTGTCGTCGCAGTTTTTTTAATAGCAGAGATATGGAATTACAATGTTATTGGGGTGGCTACTTTCATACTCCATATACGTAACCAGATGCATTCATAAGTTTGTTTGTAGTATTGAAAGAAAATGCAGTTGGGATATTTATTTTTAAAATAATTCCACTTGTTCATACAATAAAATTCAAGGGCTCGGGGATGTGAGGGGTAGATAATAATGAAAAAAAAAACGCAAATTTTCTGTGCCGCCCGCAAGTTTTGCAGCTCACAGAGTCACTGGTTAAGTAGATTAAAAAATAATTTACCTTGCTAGGTAAACTTAAACAGATTTCCGTAGTCTCATCTTTCTCATCCTATCGAAGGCTGTTGTTAACGACATCTGCTCTCAGATGCTGACCAGCATCCTTGATGAGTTGCTATCTTCCATCGTGGACATAATTATTTTTTACTTGCCGAATGCTGCTTCCCAAGTCAGTGGTTAAATGTGCTAGTGATACCCCTGCCTAAATTACCTAATCCCGCATCTTACAAAGAGTACCGACCCTCTAAATATTCTGCCTATCCTTTCCAAAGTCCTTGTATCGATAGTTAACTCTCAGCTCTGCCTCTACCTCTACTCAATGAACTTATTAAATCCCTTCCTTTCGGGTTTTAGGCCGGGCCACAGCATTACCTTGGCGTTATTCAAAGTTACTAATGACATTCAATCGGCCATGGAACGAAAGCAGCTCACGGCCCTCATTATGCTTGATTTTTACAGCTCCTTCAACTGCGTCGATTTCGATATCTTGGGTGAAATCCTAAAGTCGCTTTATGTTTCCTCAAACTCGGCTCGTTGGTTTGACTCCTATCTAAGAGACCGCCTGCAGTGTATTAAGTCTGAGAAGGTCTCAAGGGACTGTTGTGATCTCTCTGCAGGTGTTCCGCAGGGCATCCTTTCACTTCTTCTCTTCTCAGTATATATCAATTCCATCTCTGTTACTTCTGCCGTTACTTCTTCTTATCATCTTTCCGCAGATGACCTCCAATTATATCGGCACTTCTCAACGTGTGATGTGACTGACTGTAGAGGCACTGAATGCTGACCTTGATAATATCAGACAATGGGCTCTTTTATATGGATTACTTGTCAACCAGGGTAAATCCCAAGCTATGATTATAGGAACACAGCACACTCTTAACCTATCACAGAAAACGCCCGTCACTCCTGTAATGTATGATGGTACCATAATCTCGAATAGCGAGAAAGTGGGGTAGTTTTTGACAACTTGCTGTCCTGGTTGCCCCTTGTCTGCGAGATAAGCAGGCAGGACTCTGCTGCTTTTCACTCCCTCCGGAGATTGCAGTACTTCCTGTCACGGAAGACTGAAATCACCCTAACTCAGTCCCTTCTACTACTATTAATCGACATCGCGGATGTTTGCTCGCTAAGTGCGAACGAAGAACAACTGAATAAACTCGAACGACTTCAGAATCTCGGGATTCGGTTTATCTTCGGGCTGAACAAGTTTGACCATGTCTCCCAGTATCGTAAGGAGCTAAGGTGGCTTCCGATTCGTCTTCGCCGTGATGTGCACATTCTCTCCTACCTTTTTAATATCTTCGTGAACGTTTCGAGTTCATTTTCTCCAGGGGCAAGAATCGCAGATTCCACACGGTGTATCTACTCTCAACTCCTCAGCACTACACTGTTGCTTACTAAGACTCGTTCAGGTTGAACGCATTCCAACTATGGAACGCACTTTCCTGCGCTATTTGGGATAGTCCATCTATTTTCATTTTCAAGAAAAGATTGACTGTTTTAGAGATAAGCTCGCCTTTGCGCATAAGTTTTGGGTTGGCTTATTCACAGAGTTTCAGGGTTCAGTGCAAGGTTAATGACTGTTTTGAACGGTCTTTAGAAGATGAGGAGGAAAGAGATCTCGAGGAGAATTATCTCGAATTTATTTACAGGCAAAGAAATATAAGTATTTGTATAGTTGATTTTGATAATTCAATATTACGTAGGTAGGAATTGTTATATCCTGCCTTTGGCGCACCTGTAAATATGACAATTCCGCGGCCGCGGTAAGTGGTGGTTTACTGTTGTTAGGCGGCGAGTGGTGCTGAGAGAAATAAAGTAAGAGGTAGCTAATCACTATCAATGATGTCCTAATCGGAATCATCTCAGCAGGTTGGTGTGTTTAGCGGCGGTGGTGGTGGAGCCAGTAGCGCTGAGGGTGTTGCCGGCTGTGTTGCAGTAGCTGTCGCTGCATGGATCGGACGTGCACCTGGCCTAGACTTCTAGGGCACAGATGGGTTGCCTAAGCGTATCGCGCATTTCCCTGGGCATTCACTACACTTGACTGTACTGATATCACCACAATCACCGAAACGCGCGGTATTGACCTAGACTTCTAGGGCTTGCACAGATGGGGTGCCTTGATGGGTCGCGCACATTCCCTGGGTATCCGCTACAGTTGACCGCGCTGATATCACCACAATCACCGAAACGCGCGATATTGACCTAGACTTCTAGGGCTTGCACAGATGGGGTGCCTAGATGTATCGTGCAAATTCCCTGGGTATACGCTACAGTTGACCGCGCTGATATCACGTCAATCACAGAAACACGCGGTATTGCGCCTATAAGCCAAGCTCGTTTCGCGGCTGGGTTGAAAAATATTGTTTCTTTAAATGCGTTTGCGAGATCTCGGGGGTGGATGGGCACTAAAGACACGTCCGTTCGGTCCGGCAACACAAACGCCACTTAAGCACTTCACGTGGAATCACAGTCTTTTTGAGAGGAAGAGTACTTATTCATTCTTCAGCGTTACCCGGGTAATTTAAGCCCGGGTAACTGGCTTCTTAGTTATTCTTACTTTCGAGGTTTACAAATGAAAGAACACATTCTCTGTTTTTTTTCAGTTTTCAGGAAGGCCGCCGTTATAGAGAGCTATTCGTGGCTGCTGTACGAGGTCGGTCTCGTATATCCATGATACTGTGATGGAAGCCGAAGTGAAGTTTGTAATGTCTTTATGTAACAATATTTATGTAACAGTTGTGTATGTACCTTCAATTACCAATGCCAACATTTTGGTTTATACTGTGAACCAGCCTTTTTTTAATATAATACATAAATAAATAAACAAGTTGCTAGTTTACCCATACATATTCTCTCTTGTTCCTAAGCGTCGATACCCCCTCTAGGCGGCATTAAAGGGACAAGAAACTTGGCATCAGGTATAATCTGGAGATCAAGGATAGATAGGTTATTGAAAACGGACGTTAAACTGTACATTTTAAACAACCAGTTCCACATTGACGCTGATGACCCATTTTTAGCCTTTGCCACCGCCGCAAAGTAAACAGCAATAAATATTAATTTGAGATGAACTTGCATTGTTTATGGGCCGCGGCTCTGTTCTGATGTGCGCGTGATTAATAGTTCCGTTGCGGGCTTGCTTCAGCTTGTTTTATTCGTTGAGCTGAGTTACGAGCATGCCGCTGCAATATTAAGATTATATTTAGTAGCGCCTAGTCTAATAGATATAAGGGATTGCAAAATTATAGAAACACTATTGCAAAGTGCATTATTCCTTAACACAATAGTCATATTCTTGAAAATATTATAGAAGAACCGGACTGCACGGAATGCACCTTATATTAGAAAAGGAAGAAAACCGAACGAGTAAGTGCAATCTAAAATAAACTTTTCAGGCTATAAAAATCGTCTTAAAGCTCATGTATCGATAAATACAGCAATTCAATTCGTGGTGAAAGAAATAGTCGACAAAACTTTATTAAAATATAGTTCATCACAGGTAACACTGCAACACGGGGCGTTACGTTAGTATCTCCGACAGAAAAGTGCGAAAGTTGTGTTTTTTTATATATACATATTTTCCAAACAATATGATTTTAAAATATATGAGTACCTAGTTTTTGACGCAACAACCATAGCAATATTAGATCCCAAGAATTATTACGTTTTAGGTGAAAAACATCTTTATAGTATTTCTTACTTCATATATGATGTTTTCTAACCCTAGGTATAAATAATAGGGATGTCTTCATAATTTTCTTTTTCTGGATGAGAAAAGTGTCTCCTTTATGAGGAATAATGCTTCAAAGACGCATTCGACAATACCAGCGTCTTAAACAGCTAACATAAAAACAAATTACAGAAGTATTGCAGCTTTTCTTGCGGCGGATAAATTACGAGTCGTACGCTCTTTCTATTTGCATTCGACGAGCCAACGCCGTCCATTTACCATCCTGGCTTGACCACCGGCATGCACTCTCGTGAGCCTTATTACCAAAGGGGTAGGGGCTGTTTTGCAAACAGTCAGAAGGATGAACAAATTGGGAGCTCTTTGCATCAATTTAAGCAGTACACAAGTTTGCGTCAGCGCCGCACTTTATATACTCACTTATTTTGGAGTTCGTTAACGTACGACCTTTGATATTCGTACGTCGTCGCTTTCAATTTAATTAATAAACGGGTGCTGCTGGTGAAATTGTGGTTAAGAGATTAGCTTTAAAAATTGGAGCGCGCAATAAAATTGTGCACACTAAATTTTCGTTCCAGCGCACGACATTTTCATGATACGATGTGTATATCATGAATACGTTGTGGATCGGAAAAGAAATTAGAAAATATTTTTATCGCTTTTGTAGTCTCCAATTTTAAAATTCGTCCTTGGAAATTCGGAAATTCTGCTATTATCACAAAAGAGCTGCACATGACGGAAACATGCGTCACACAGCACAGGATGAAAGGTGGAAAAAATCCTTTGAATATGATGTGACGGCTGTGACGGGAAACTGTTCACACGACATGGCTGCCGTGCCAGAGTGGGGCTCATAAAATCAAAAGTGTTGATTGAAAATAAATTCAAAAGGAAAGGGAAATATTAAAATACACAACAAAAATACTGATATGCACATCAAATATAAGGGCAAAATACTGCGGTAGCTTAGGTGAAGGGTAAAGGGGGTGAGCGAAGCGAAGCCCCCTTTTAACCTTCGTGTTAGGTTCAACAGGTAAGAACAACAAAAAATACTTAAAACATAAACTTAAATACTCATTAAATATTTGATACATAAAAAAGTGTTTTTGTTGATCCTTTTTTGCTGTGTAAATCAGTATTTTTGATATGCGATTAAATACCAGCCAAATTAAAATACTTACTACATGTGTCTCTGTCAAACTTCTACTTTTCCCCTCCTGTCACATAGTGGGCAAATGTATTGAATTTTGAACTGCAGGTTTCTTTAGCGTAATGACGTTGGTAGGTTTTTAGGGTCCGATCGATAGATAAGTGTTTATTCAGGGTTGTTTAAGACAAATCCATAGCATAGCTCTAGTGATATGGTTAAGTATTTTTGTCAAAATATACCGATAAGTGAAGTCCCACGTTGACGAGAAACTATGTAAATTACTAAAAGTTAACTCATTGACGAGTTAACTATCTGTCCCAATTACTAATAGGGTGCACACACACCAACACAAGTTTCTCGATTTAACTGCTTCTGTTTTTAGAAAAGAGGTTAAGCTTGAATTTGTGAAAAACTTGCAAAGTACACATTTACACAAAGACGTTTATAAAAATATGCAATGCCCTCTCCCCCGGGATAACATGGAGCCGATCCTGGTAATATTGATTGACAGCAAGGCTTTTGACCCTGAGTTGGCTCCCAATATTGGTTCAACGTGAATGTGGGATCATTGTGTATTTGCTGTTTTGAGAACGCAAGTTCAAAACGTGGCGTAGACTGCGAGCTGAACCGCCATGGGTCGCATGCTGTCATTTTCCTTTGTGGATATTAGCGGAGACGTAACAACATCAGCAGAATTGTTGGCAAAACTCGTTCGCGGTGTATTATTCGCTCGTTCAATATTCATGAGCAACTTTATGAACTCTATTGTGAAATTTCAATCAGACCGCAGTAATTGTATACTTCTGATAAAAGATTGTTGTTGGAAAATGTTTACCGCGAATATAATGTTGGGCTCCGATATAAAAGCCGTACAAATATTTGCATTATAATTGCTTCTAGTGAAACCAAATAACTTCGTTTTTCACTGTCGAGGTTTTAGTTAAAATAAATTTGAATAGTATTTTATTTTTCACAAAAAGTTCATAGTTGACTTATGAATAGAATAAAATAACCAACGAAGAACTTTTCTTTCCACTGCTAATCCGAAACGGATCTCAGTTTCGCTACTGGATTTCAGCCGGGCTAAGGCAATTTGAGAAATAATAAAAATTATATAAGGAAAATTGGCGTGAAAAAGCCGAGACTAATGACTTTGTTTGATTGGAAAAAGTAAGTGAGTACTGCCGAACATAGCTGCGTTGTTTCACTTATTATAAGCTTTTATTGAGTTTCACCTGTCCAAGGCCCTGCCCGTCTGTAACAAATCTTGCAAATTCAATTTGACATATGTAGTTCTGATTGAGCTGAAATTTTGCATGTTTATGTAAATAGGATGACAATGAAATATTTTTATTGACATGGAGCTGAGCGGGAATGTAGCTATTGGAACTCTCTAATAAAACGACACAACTCCATTGAGTTTTGGCTCGTCGGATTGTCTTGAAATGTACTCTGGTCCTAGATGATACCCAGGGTTTGATGATGGAGCCAGAAGGTGGCCATGGGAACTCTTTAATAAAACGACACAACCTTACCGAGTTTGGGCTCGTCGGATTGTCTGACAAGCACTCTGGGGCTCAATTATCTTATGGGAAACGCATAGCGATAGCATTTAGATTTCTCCCAAGGGAGCAAAATGCTGTATTTGGCAGTCAGTCTACAAAAAATAGGCGCCGCCGCCAAGCCAAATGCGGCATTTTGCGCCATAAGATTTTTACATAACAGAATAGCGCACCTGGTCCTGGGCCAATTTCTTACTTACTGGTTCTATTAGGCAGTAGGAAACTATATGGGGCGTCGCAGAGGCACAACTTTTAGCCAGTTATTCGATACTTCAATTTTCACCATGCAATAATATTATACTACTATACTGCCGTAATACGGTAGATATTTTCAAATATGCTTAGTAAAATACATTTTTTGGCTTCTTCTTTACATTGGACCACTGTGGGATACGTTTAACGATTACAAAATTCACATACTACTGCATTATTATATATATTATTATCAATTATCAATAAATATCCAGGAATAAATATGATTAAAACAGCGTGTTATATGTTGGGTATGTGTATTCATTAGCAACGCTAAAATCTTTGTAAACAAATAAATTGGGAAGATCTTACATTGGCTAATGGCAGTTTCAAGCGATCGGTAATCCTTTGTAATTGATTCCACTGTAATGAGCTCGATACCTCACCGGCTCTAGACGCTATTAGACAATGATACAGAATGAATGCCGAGCCGCAGAACACTACCAAATACGTATTTATCTTTGAAGCGAACAACGGGTACTGTAGACAATGCCTGTAGTATACAGGGTGTAACAATAACTTGTAGACATATTTTAGAAAGCTATTAAAGTCAAAGTCAAAGTCATTGTCAAAGTTCTTTATTACTGTAGATATTAACATATACTTAGCAAACGTAATTTTTTGCCTCTTCTCTAAATTGGACTACTGTAGGAGGGAAAGGCGTAGAAACTCCCACAAATAAATTTTTAAAACTCCTTTAAAAATTTGTTGTGCTTAACTAATACAAATATTACAATTTTATTTATTATGAATAATAAGCAGGAATAAATAATAACATAACTTATAAGAGCAAGCTCTGTGTTGAGCTAGATTACCCCCATACAGTCCCAACATTTAAGTAATCTTGAACATTGTAATATCCCTTTTTCGACAAAGTCCGTTTGACATGGTTTTTAAATTGCGAGTCTGTGATTTTTTCTTAGGTTAACATTACAGCTATCGCTACGTTTGGAAAATGTTATAAGATTCTTGCGTATACATTATATTTTCGAAAATAAATTAACTAGCTACAGTTTGTATGTCAATTTCTTTAAAATGCTCTCTTAAGAAGTCTTTTCGTTTTAAATTATAAATTGCACTCTTTTCTGTAATATAAAAATAGTTTGAATATCCGCTGCTTTCCCCCACAACAAGATACCATAGGACATCCGTGTTTTGTCTTATGTTCCTAACAGCGTAAATTCCAAAATTCCAAATGTCTTTATTACTGTAGATATTTACATATACTTAGCAATCGTCATTTTTTGCCACTTCTCTATATTGGACTACTGTGGGAGAAGAAAGGCGTAGAAACTACCACAGATTGATTTTAGTTCTCTTTTTAAAAATTGCTTATGCTTAACTAATACAAAATATAATATTTAGTCATTTTAAAATATAATATATATTTTCAAAATATAATATTTAATATTTATCATTATTAATAAGCAGGAATAAATAATTACAAAACTATTAACAGCAAGGTCTGTGTTGAGCCAGATTAACCCCATACAGTCCCATCATTTAAATAATCTTAAACTAGTAGTAGGCCGCAGAACTCAATTTACCAGCCATATTATCTATGTGGGGTCCCCACTGCAATTTGCTATGAATAGTTATTCCAAGAAACTTTGTATTACTACTTTTAACATGTTGCTGTCTAACACTAAGCGGATCCCAACTTGCCTGTCATTTGGAAGTGAGAATTTGTTACACTTGGTTTTATCAGCGTTTAACAATTAAGTATGTGAACTGTGAACCAATTCAAGTTTAAAGACAATACACCATTAACATCTTCAAAATCTTCTTTTTATCATTAAATTTTGAAGATCATTGTAGTATCATCAGTAAACAACAATATGTCAGTCAATTTCTCCACCATGAAATGCAGATCGTTAATATACACCAAGAATAAGAAAAGGCCTGATATGGAAACTTGTGGAATGCTATATTTTACACCCGATCTATTAGATTTAAAGCCGTTGACTTCTCCTTTTGAATTACACAATTATATTGCTTAAATATCTTAGTAGATTCAACGCTTTTTTTTTACTCCGTAATGATTTAATTTCATTAATAAAGTATTATGATCAACACACTCAAATGCCTTCGACAATTTGCAAAAAACTCCGATAGCATCCTGTGCGGCCTCTCATGCAAAATAAATATAAGATTTACCCTTCGTGAAACCGTATTGCTTAGAGTGGAGTTGGTTTTAACGGTTGAAGTGTGGGAGCATTTGATTGAATATAATATATTCAAATATTTTACTTAGTGCTGGAAGAACATATATATTCTACAACCAACTTAAAATATTTGGAATATTTTTTAACAAAGTCATGAATTTTTTTATCAAAGTTATAGGTTTTTTGTTCATAAAGGTCATACAAGATAACTCTAATTTTACGAATGCCAAACGTTGCCCAGTCATTACATTTAGATTTACTGTTGTAGTCACTGACTTTATTTTTTTTAAATAACTTTATTGAATTCTGTTTGAATAATGGTGAAAAAGTCTGACTAGAATTTATTTGGGTTCTGTACATTAAACTAGCGAACTCATATCTATGTTTATGGTTTACGTCTCTAGTTTATGGGATGTACTAGTCCTATAAAATGATGGATCAGTCCTATTCTTACTATCAATTGGGAATGAAACTGTTTGACCGCTGTGATCGGAGGGTAAGCAGATAATAAGGTTTTTTTTTGTGAATGCACAGTCACAAAAAACGTCATCTAAGCAAGTTTGACTGGTAAGTGAAAATCTAGTCAGCTCTAGGAATACATGACATAAATTAAATGATTTGATTAAAGTTATTACTCGTTGTTTCATTGTAGTTCCAACAAGCAAATCTACATTAAGATCGCCGCAAATAATTAACTTTTTTCTATTATGACATAGTTTAGTGTTTTTAATTTATACTCCATAATTTTCTCAAATATTTCGAAATTGACTTGGCCTTTTTCATCCCTCGGTGGCCTGAAGACACAAACAATAATATGGCTATCTTACTCAACACAGGATACATCTATTTGTCTTTCAACAGTAAATGCAGGAATGTCTTTCCGTTGTTTCACCTTAGTATATTTTTTTAGGCTCAAGTATCACTTCTTTCAGCAACAACTGACAATTTTGTTATTATTTATGTTAAAAAACATCATATTTTCCTTTAACTAGTGTTCTGTAACACAAATAACATCAGTTTCAGAATTTTTTAGAAATAATTCTGATACAATTTCTTTGCCCTGGATGTGTTGATGGGTAATATTTAAAGTGGGGCTTACCCCTTAACATATTTAGTGCCTTTTGTATGCTAGAATTTTCATCTTTTGTATTATGAACTAATTTAAATTAATTTTAAGAGATTCCATTGTTGCAACCGGTGAATTCCCGATAGGGGTGCATGTCATCTTACTCTTAACATAAGCAGGTTTCTGATTAGTCTGTGCAACAAAAACAGCTGATGTCAAGTTGAACTTGCTTCAACATACATTACATTACGTTACATATATTGTCGGGACAGCGGTTGCCGCTGCAACACTCTTGTTGAGGGGGGTCAAGACTAGAGTTAATAATGTGGGCTCGTCCTCCTTGCTGGTCTCATTCTCCTCGTCCTCAATTAGAAAGCCTACGCTCCGCGTTCCTCAAATTCCGCGAATTCCGCGTTTTGGCGTTTTAGCTAAACTAACTCAGACGTCGCGGCTCTGAGTTCGGCTAACTCACTCTGTTCTTCGGCGTAACATTGTAGTGCATTTGCCAGGAGGTCACGCAGATGCTGGATTTCTACTCGTGCATCTTGGAGGTGTGACTGTTAATCTATATTTTTTCCTTGGGGCTCTTGCAGTAAGGAGATTCTCGTTATTCTTTTTGGTTCCCGTATCATTGCTAATTTTAGTTTTTTTACATTCCCATTAGTTTTCTTCTTGAATTTATTTAATTTCAAATATTTTAAATTTTTCTGCTGCTTTTCTGCATGGTTCGAAGGATGGTGCTTAGGTTGGCTACTTCTGGTTCTTGTCGGATAGAGGTAATATGGCAAGATTAGTTGTATTCTTTTTCTATGCACATATCAGTCAACTTCAAGTTTGCCTCATTGAGTTGGTATTGGAGGAATTTACTGCGGTCACAAGCAAAAACAAGGTTAGTGCGCAGGGTGTCAAAAGATTCCTCTAGTTTTTGTAATCGTTAAATCTCATTTTGCGACTACTCGTGTGTTTCTCGCAAACTAGATATACTATTCCTTAGCTGTGAGTTCTTGGCTTTCAAGCTTTTTATTTCAAAATAATTTTCATTGCGCTCTTCCGGTAGCTTTTGGTTTAATTCTGCTGCCTCGATTAGTTGTTGCTGCAATTTTGAATTTATCTGCTCTGCATGCGTTCTCCGCGTAGTAACGTTGGAGAATGCCATGTCTGGAAATAAAATATAAAAGAATGGATGCTTTAAACAAAAAATAAATAAAATAAAAAAGAATAAATACTTGCAGTTAGTAGCTGTAGCACTAATATGTTAGTTCCTAATTCCCAATTTAGCTTTTCTAAGTCAAAGTTAGTCAAGTTTCAATTAAATTCTTACTTAAGTAAGTACAGGTTAACAATATTAACGTCCTGAACTGAAAGTGATACTTAATTATGCCTTTTCCATGTACCTATATACTCGAGTATAAACACAAGCAAGACACTGAGTTCCCAGCTTACTATGTAAGTACTGGCCTAATGTAGACTTACAATTTACCTAAACCTATACTACTGAACATTTACATAAATAATAAACCTATACTTTAGTACAACTTGTTATTTATTGGAAGAAAATAGATTCTGGACTTGTTTTTCTGTTTAAGCGGTTACCTTCCAGTTATGCCCCGGAGACCTGTCTCATCACCAGTGGTCGGCGTTAGGTGTGCTATTTGGGGTGAATGACCTCAAACGTTATGAATAATATGGATATACCCCGGGATTCCGGGATTCGAAAATTCTATTGATTACCTATTAATTCATAGGAAGCAATATTTCCCTTTCTTTGTTAATTGTTAGTTTTTTTTCTTTCTCCCCCCATCCCGCACCGACCCGCTGACACCAACTTTGCGATCTGCGCATCGGATTGCACTTATTTCAGGGGAAGCCAAAAATATTGGTGTTCCTCAACCTATAATCCTCACATTTGAAAAATGCATGAAAATGAAATCTGACAATGAAAAAATATTCCATAAATAGTCCAAAATAGTCCACAAAGAAAGAAAAATAGTCCACTTAAAGTTTGGAAGTTATAGCAATAAGTTGGTGAGGATTATGGCTTGAGGTTCAAGCTGTAATCCTCATCTCTAGTGCAAACAAACGGAGGGGCCTATCGACTTGGTTTAGGTTTCAAAAAATAGTCCAGAAATAGTCCACACGACATAATTTGAGAAATAGTCCTTCAACGATTCCAGAGTTATAAAGGCGTCTTGGTGAGGATTAAAGCTTGAGGGTTTGATATCATCAAATATCTCCGGATCGCCAACGACTTTCAGTTTAAGATTCGTGCCAAAAAATAGTCCAGAAATAGTCCACCGAAACACCAATAACTTCGACCTGGTTAACTTTGAAGAAGAGCATTAAAAATGCACTGTATTGCGAGATTTTTGGAAAAATGAGGTTTCCAAAAATCTCGCTAGATGGCGTATGTTGAACGGTATTGTAAAATGGTGCTTATGTCTAGCGATGGCAAAGGTCACGTAAGCATAAAAAAGAAACTAACAACTATTAAATATTTAATTATTTCCTACAAGTTCTACAAAGAAACTAAAGACGCAGTAACTTATAAATTAATATTTAAATGCTATTGGCTTGTGAGAAGTCTTTGTACATTGCTGGGGCAGTCCTTTAGCCAACTCCTTTCGTAAATCGTCATGTAAATTTTGTAATTTTTAAGCAACAAATTGAAATGAGTTCAAACAATCAATCTGTGGAAGTTTCTTAGCACTTCTTCTCCCACAGTGGTCCAACGTAGAGAAGTGGCAAAAAATTACATGATCTATGTATATTTTATAATATTTACTGAATAAACAAATTTTGAATTCGATATAACTTTCATGTATAGCTCCCATACTAAACAAACAGAGACATTTTAATTTAAACGGGCCGTTCCTGTGTGGCAGCCGCCGGCATAGACACGTGACATTTACCGCCATTTTGTATTGACAGCTGTGGCCGTCATTCTGTTTTAAAGCCATGGACACCTATAGATTTTGTTTGTATAATTATTTTGTTAATATTGGGTTTTGGCTCTGTCAACATCACCAACTCAGAGGAATTGCCACCATTATTTAGCTAAAACACTATGCAAGCACACAGTAAACATGCAAAAGTACTAATTAATAAACTTACCCAATTAGTGGTATCCAGACCAACTGAAGCAATTCGGAGTCCGTAGATCACAGCCAAAGTAGTAGTTTTAAGAAAAATACAGAAACTAGTAAACAAGCGTAGTTCAAAATGTGTCAATAAGTATACTCTCTCAGCACTGCAAACACGACAAACGCACCGAACCGAAGCATAAGACTGACTGACTGAGCCACATACTCAATTCACGGAGGCGAGAGGCCTTTGTTATAGCTTTATGGGGCGCTGGTTGGCGCGTGGTTATACGTGGCGCTCGCTGATTGGTGCGCATTGCTTTGAGATGCGCGCGATTGGTTCCTCATTCAACACGTGCGTTTTGCGATTGTTTCACACAGTATGCCTGCGCAAGCTGTTTCAAATTTTACATTTCTGATGACAATATTTTACGTTTAACCCTTGGGGTGCCTGACCTGAGGGTTAAATACCAAGTTATAAATTTGTTTCCTCTTGAATTAATAATTAAATGCGAATCCCGGAAAATAAGATCTAATCCCGGAATAAGGGCATGTCCACATTATGCTAGCATTCATGAATCCCGCGCAATAGCACACCTAACGCCGACCACTGCTCATCACACCAACATATCCTGGGTAAGAAAAATGGGAGAGGAACTTGGCCTTTGAGTGGGATGTTATTGGCTCGTTCTACTGATAATAATTAATCTAAATTGTATCAAATTGTTAACTAGTCAAAAAGCGGATTGTAAGATGATAATATAGTTTTTTTTTCTCTAGAATGCGAGCCTCAGTTCAATTGTTGCTAAAAACTGTGCTACTGGTAGGTAATTATATGGTAGTGTTAGTCTATTAGTTACATAAAATAAAGAACTCAGCTGGATATGTAGTATTCCGTTGCGGCATTCAAATTCATCGGCAGTTGACAGTTAGAGTGGCTTCAGTCGCAGGAACAATCTTCTGGTTGTAGTGTGCTGCTCAAAACACTTTTCACAGTTTTTACACGATGTCCCTAACAATCCCTAAAAATATAACAACATTTTACTCCTACTCCTATTGTTTTCCAAATTGTTCTTAGTCGCGATTTTCCAACGAATGAACAGAGGTCTGTTGGTTCGTTTACGGACGGACGGTTAGATAGAATAGAGGACGATTAAACTCAATTATTCAATTTGACTATCATTAAGGTATACATAAAAGGGGAGAGAGATACAGCCTACAGTGCAAGCAAAAAGGGCACGTAACTCGGATCCGGGAAGAGTAGGCTTAATTTACTAACAAAATCACAACTATACCCCTCAGCGATCAACCGTGGTTCCTGCGGTAGTGAAGCAATGCGAAAGTCTATGCCGACCCACGCCTACTCAGATAATCGGTCTAACAACAGATTGCGTGGTAGCTACATATCATACCTACGAATATTTGGAGTAGATCCTCTAGTCTACACTACATCGAGGGGGTGCGACGCGTGCTTCGACCGTGAACCAATGTATCGCATTAAGCCCGCCGCCGGATCTCTAGCACCTTTTGCGCTTAATTTCGCCCATTTTACTGAAATATCGCTTTATTACAAAAATTAATTTGCCGGTTGCGGCCGCGTATAAACGCGGGGCTTGTTCAAGCTGATCTGGCCCTCTTTTTATTTATTTATACCAAACAGCACAACGAGAACGTCGGTAAGCGGCCATGGTTTGAGGTCTTTATGATTCGCGTTTATTTAACAATAGATTATTCACGACGAATACAGAGCTCCGGGGTTCCGTGAATACAAATCTGCAACACTCGTAATCTTTCGTTCTGCGCAGAACGTATTATAATTATGCGCCAAATACCCGACTGCGAACAGGATTGCATTTCTCGGATTATCCACATATTGGATATTGATGAGAATATTATCCCTTTGTGATTCCTTATCTTAGCTCAAACAGAAGGCGCGCGGTGTCCCCATTCTGTTCTATACTTTATATAATTAGAGTTTACATTGTGACATAACTCTAGGTTTACCAGACTCTAGTCCTTCCTCGTGTCTGCAATTAAACACGGTGACGATGACGTCATCCATCACCGCCGCTGTCCGCACGCGGATAACCCAGGGATTAGAAGGGCGCCTATAGGTAGCGTCTTGTGGGAGTCTTGTATGTTTGCGCAAAGCTATCTTAATAAATGACTAACTATATATAGTAAATAGGTTGATTTAGAATTACTTAAGTATATACGAGAAGTAGTCATCTTTCCTCGAAACTTGTGATTTGTGACTACATTCTTAATTGTCTTAATTGAGGAATGTGATAATATTGACCTGTTTGTGGTCATGTGTTGACTATTTATCCCGAGCAAATGTCTTCTTGCAATACAAACGCCGGTCAATGGGTCACCGGCGCTCGCGGGATAAAGCGTAAGACCTGCCGCGGCCATAAATCACTTCCGCGGGTCCCACCGCCGCCGCCGCGCCGTTGGAGGGGAGAGGAGTAGTGGGGAGTAGTGCGGGGGGGGGGGATATAACTCATGGCTCGGGTACTCGACGGCTAATGTGGACGCAGCCGGCGGCTGCATTATTCATTCTCAATACGGCGCGTATAAATTGAACTCTCCGTTACAATTTGTTCAGCAGTTCGCAGCTCCCGGCAGTTCCAGCGACTGCAGCGCGCGTAATTGCAATATCATTACATATTCAAACTTCTGCGAGCTTCTTACGTTATGTCCTACAGCCCGCGCTGGTTAAACTGGGGACGGAATGTGCAACATTATGTGACTTCTTGGCCTGGCAAATGAATCCATAATATATATTATTATGGATTCAGTCGCCAGGATATTAATATACAAGGTGACATTAAATTAGCTGACCATATTTTGGGGAATGATAGTACCCATAATTATGAACAACTTTCCCCAAAAAATATATGGTCGCAAACAAAAAAAATAAAGGGTCTGCCATAGTAACTTGTAATCAGCTGATCGGGTCAATGTACTGAGGGGCGAAATATTTTTTTCATTTGCGACCATGTGTTTCTTTGGAAAAGTTATTCACATTGACGGGTACTATCATTCCCCAAAATGTGGTCAGCTAATTAAATGTCACCCTGTATATATGTTTCATAAACCCTGTTTACTGGATCCAAAAACCGCTCGTTACGACCAGCATAATGTTATTCTACTTGGTAAAAACTCATTTCTTATCTTAATATTGATACATTATGACCATAATCTATCAACTTTCGACAAATTATGACATTCTAATTTCGAAAGTCAACGCCCGCCTGCGTACTGCACCTAGTTTGTTTGTGAAGTTAGTACTATTGACTGAACAAGCTAAACAAGTGCAGAGCAACTATCAATGCCACCATGCCGGTCGAACATGCGGTTCCTGAAAACATCAAAGAGAGCTTATGATATGTGTGTAGATAAATAGTGTATGTAACTGCACATAATTAGACATTAAAACTCTCGAGTGATATTATTATAAAAAAGCCGACTCGAGTTTTAATGCCCTCCATTATGTATCAGTCACATAAACTACTATTACGTAGCCTGGCTTGAGCCCCACTGCTGGGCAAAGACTTCCCCTATCTCAGACCACTCTTCCCTATCCAGGGCCGCCCCAACTCAATCCGGCAAAAAACCTGTCCAGCTGGTCCCGCCTTCGACGTCTCGGTCCGCCTCTCCGCCGGTGTCCATCGGTGTGCAGCCATTCGGTTGTGTGTAAGTCTGGCCCACTTGTTGTGGTGCATGCTGCAAATGGGACCGGCCAAGTCCAACTTCAGCATATAGAGGTCTTTGGGCCAACGTCATCAATCCTATCGATGGAACGCAGTGCCGTATTCCTAACTCGGTCGGTCAGTCTAACACCGGTTATACTGCGCTCCATTGCTCTTTGGCAAAACTTGAGTTTGGAGTTCTGGTTCTCCGTTAGCGACCAAGTTTCAGCACCGTAGGTTAGGATGTGATATTATAATATATTGAGATATATATTGAGATATACCAAATAATTCAATTAATCGGCAGGAGGATGAGATGCATTAGGTTTTGACGTTGCAATGCATCATGCTGTGCATCTACTCGCTGATAAAATCACTGTGTGACGTCACCCACATTCAATTATGAGAACAATTTAAATTACCACCAAAATATATTTTTCTTACCAAAATGGGGCAAAATATTGCTGTAAAGGGGGTAAGCGAAGCGAAACAACAAAAAATACTTAAAACATAAACTTAAGAACAGAAAACATACAATGAAGTTTTGTTGATCATTTACCCATTCTGGATGTCATTTCGAATTTATTGGAAATGAAATAGGTGCGTTTTTGTTAATCGTTTAAACAATTGTTTAAACAAGCCTTTAATTATTGAGTAAGTAGTCGTTGTCCTTCATTTATAAATGCTTAGATGGATATTTGTATCTCTTTCTCGCTTAAACTACAAAATCGATTTTACAGACATTTGGAAAACAGGCAGATCAGGAATACATTTTTTTTATTAGGTTCCAAGGTCTTCCCACTGCTGGGAAAAGGTCTCTCTTCCCCTCTTCCAAGCTCCTCGCTCCTGAGCTCTTTCGCACCAATTATTGTCGTGGTTTCTCAGCTCGTCACTCCAGCGTTTCCTGGGGCGACCACGTCCTGGTTTTGCATTTGGAATCCGTAGAGTTGTTAATTTGGCCCTTCAGTTGCATATGAGCGACGTGGCCGGCCCCGTCCCACTTCAATTCGGCCGTTTTTTCCGCTACGGGTTTTATTTTAGTTTTGGAGCGTAACTCGGTATTCCGGCCTCGGTTCTGAAATACAAATAGGAATTTTCCCTAAAATGCATTTCCCGTGCGATACACGGAAAGGTGGATTTCACGAGCCTACTACCGCAGGGTATAGCTATTTTGTTCTTGGACTAATTACGATATAACTAGTTTGATCCCCATCTACGTCTGCGCGGGGAGTACCCGCGTCATTATTATTATTTCATGCGCTCGGCAGTTCTGTGTCGCTGGAGTGAACTAAGTAGTTTCGTGCGCTATCTAAATTCAAATTGAATAACACTGCCTAACTCACTATGAGCAGCTATAACGATTCGAGAAACCTCGCCTTCAGCGGGCTGAAAAAACCGCTTAGTGTCATTTCATCCAATTCCCATTTTCGTCAAAGTTCTAAATTAATCCAATTCCAATTTCATCCGTTTACAATTCTATCCAACGCTGTTATCTCATACGTAGTATATCAATGATATACCAAAATTGGAGCCATATTTTGGGAGTAGATACAAAGCTTAATTTCAATGTTCACAATTTCTTTATTTTCTGTAAATAATAACACAGTTTCATACGAGCATCTTACATACGAACCTTTGCAACGTCCTCTAATTATTGTTTTTTCTATGGTTAAAAAGTGTTTGGACATAGACATCAATTAAAAAACTCGTTATAACGGTAGTAGGATAATCACATATGTAGAGAAAGAACTTGATATAGGTGTTTGGCTCATGAATAAAAACATTTCCAATATTCTCGTTTATCAAGGTGGCGGGTACCGGCACGACTATGCATGAGCCCCCCACTCCGCTTCACGTAGTCGCACGTTGTGTTACACACACACACTACGAGTCACAGGTACCTACCTGTGACTCGCAGAACCTACTTTATATTTGCCGCCTTCACTTTTCCTCCGTTTTACGCAACCGGTCTACCTTTTTCCAGCTTAGCGCCTAACAGCATCCGATGAAAGTAAGTCGCTTTTGCCAGCGGTTTAAAACTCAAGCGACAAACAAATGAAACGGTCGTCACGTGGAAACATAAATAAACAGAGTAACACAAATTCCGAGCGAAACTCTCGGTTTTTTCAGTGGAAAAAAATACAGACGTGAATAATTCTGTGCGAAAAATGCGCGCGATTTTTTGTTCGGCTACAATGTTTCGGAAGGGTTGCTCCGTGACGGATCATCCTTCAAGCATCACCGGGTCCGTGCCGCACCGTGCCGTGATGTGCTGCTCCGTGCCGTGCCTTAGAAGCGACGCCGAGGCAGGCCGATAATGAGTTTGAAGGCAACAAATAGTTGAAAACAGATGCTATTCGGCTGATGACAATTTAATTGGTGAAGAGAGGCTACTACTCAAATACCCACAGATAACGGAGAAGCCACATATTTAATCAACGAATCAATACATTTAATCAACGAAGCCTTAATACAACAGTCGAAGTCATTAGGACTGTTATATACATTAATCAAATGTATGTCTTGACATTCAAATAGGTAATTGATCACAGCTAGGTTGAATCGA
Organism: Argyresthia goedartella; assembly: GCA_949825045.1. Lineage (NCBI taxonomy): Eukaryota > Metazoa > Arthropoda > Insecta > Lepidoptera > Argyresthiidae > Argyresthia > Argyresthia goedartella. Next base: position 928,985 of record OX463827.1, on the reverse strand, counting down.
GAACGTACATTAAATCCCTGAAAGCATTCCAACCCTCCACTACTATACACAGGGTTAGGTACTCTAGCAGACCCACGTCACTCACAAACGGATAATCCTACATTACGTCCCATTATGCCGCCTGCTGCCTACCTCTACCGCTATCGACCCTTAGGGCTTCGGCACACCACAAGCAGGACAGGAGCAGGACGGTAACGGGGTGGTTGTAAGATGTAAGAAACTCTATGAAGCATGTCACAACAAATTCGAAAGCCGACCCGCGCTGCTGTGTCCGTTTGACCACATTGGCGCCCGCATCGCCACGCCACCGCCCTGCCCCTGTCCCGCCTGCGGTGTGCCGAAGCTGTAAGCTCCCCAACTCCCCAGTACTTACACAATCATAGAATACACATGATTAAAGAAGACATAGTCAGAAAGGGAGGCAATAATCCTCAAAGACTCAGGTAACGTAGTTCCCTAACAGTGCTGATGTCTCGTCGCCACCACGACGTTAGTTAATACAGCATTATCGCTTACCGGCAATCTCGTTACCCTGGTAAACCTATACATAAATATGTGTTTAGTAGGTATATGTTCGTGTTTTTTCTGGTGAACGATATTTTGTCAGTGAAATAAATAAGAAATGAGAAACTTTATCTGCGAATCTTGGTTTAACTAAATATGTAATTTCAGTTTCACTTGATATAACCTTAAATATGTATGAAATTGATATATACAACATAAATATATATATTAAACATGATATTTTATATCAACAACACCTCTAAGGATACAAATGATCTACATGACATGCCTAAACATGAAACTCTTGGTATCACGAATTATCTTAATAAATTGTAGTTACACTGGTTAGAGTTTTTGATAATCTGCTCTTCGTAACTTATTACAATGCTAGAATAACAAAATTATCATAAAAATACAAAACTGACTAATCATATCTAACTTTATATAAAAACTGCAAGTTATAAAATTACAAATGTTATCTTTCTTCGACCGCTCCGTGGTCAAGTTGGTTTCACGTGTGATTCTCTTGCAGGAGTTGCAGGTTCGACCCCGTACCATCGTTATTTGTGATGACACGCTAAGCTATAATGTAGGTCCCGGCTACTATCGTTATTTGGTAGCAGTAGGCGTAAAGCTGTGTCGGAGGCCAGAGGACAGTCGGGTTTGATTACTAGCCTTACACTACTCCACCAAGCCGCACTGAGCCAGCGTGCTGGAATAAGGCTCAATCTTACTTGTATCCGGATAAAGTCCTATGCTTGTCAGTGAGGCTATTAATGGGCTACATTTATTTATTATTCATACACGTTATTCTTTAATTACGGCATTAAAGAAAATACCTCTGTGGCGCGGCGGTTGTGGCTCCGCCTATCATGCGAGCGTTCCCGGTTTCGATCCCCGGCGGTGGGTAAAGACAAGAAATAAAAACAAACATTTCTTGGATGTGTATATGTGTGGGACGTCACTGTTTCTGGTTCCCACAACACAGGGTATCCTAGTGTGGGGCCAGAAGCAATGTATTCGCTTTATGTCAATGTAAATGTTCAAATCGAAGAGGAACTCAAAGAGTTGTTGCGGAGATAGCAGCGGCTATATAGGATCGCGGTTATTAGGACTGGAAGCACCTTTTGAAGGAATACCCCTACAGAAAAAGACCCCTGCCACTTGTTATTCCGGGGGCGAAGCAGGGCTGGATTTAAACTTCTCTTGACGACCCGAATGGCTGAGTCGCCAGTGACACTGCCTACGAAGCCAAGGGTCCCGGGTTCGAGTCCCAGTGGGGGCAAATGTTTGTTTGATGAGAACGGATGTTTGTACCCTAGTCATGGTTGTTTATCTATCTAAGTGTAGTATTTATCTATATGAGTACATGTGTATCGTTGTCTACTACCCAAGATACAGAGAATCCTAGTTTGGGGCTAGATCAATGTGTGTAAATAGTGTCCAAGGTATATTACTATTACAAGGTATTTACCAATAGGCTAAGTAGGCTGGAGACTTGGGCGCCAGGTTGCAGGGGCGGAAAATTTCGGGACATTTTTTTTTATTATAGTCTTCACTGGTAACAAGTATGTATTAACATAACATAACATGGCGTCACGCCTTGTCCCATATGGTGTGGCAGAGGCACAATTGTGCCCACTATGAGCCAGTTATTCAATACTCCATTTTGCGTGACAGGGGGCTAGCCCATCGCCGCAGCTATGGAGTAATGAAGGTTTCGTCACGATGTTGTCCATCACCGTTAGAACGACCGTATAATGTTCTTAAGATAAATGAATTATCTAATTGGTACATCGTCAGGAATCGAACCTGCATCTCCTGTGTGAGAAGCAAGCGTGAAACCCATTAGACCACGGAGCTCATGAGTATGAAAAATCAATATCAATATACTTTAATGCATAAAATCAATGAATACAATAATAATATAAAGGAAAAAATACGTACAAAGGCAGCGCATCTCTAACAAGAGATTTCTTCCAGCAAACCTAGAATGGAGCGAAAATAAAAACTACAGGAATACAGGAAGTCCTATCTTATCTTAATAAAATTTCAGGGCAGATTGCTTGCGCCACCAGTCTCAATACCTTTTGGTTGGAGTGACAAGTTAAACGACTATAAAGCCATGCGAATGATAGAGTATTTTAGCAAATAAAGACCCGAAATCACGTTGTAGCCAGGCATTTGGTAGTTTTGCCTGGATCCGTGTTACCACAAAAAATGTTAAACAGCGTTTAACCTCGAAACAAACGTCAAATCCCATACATTGTTGTTTGAAATTTGGATCACCTTACAGGCGGCAAATGTTTCTTGCAGCAAGTCCTTTCAAGGGTCAATGCATTCTTTACTACAACAAGATACCTCTGGAGATCTTGAAATTGCCATTTGTGCAATTTAAAAACCATGTTAAAGCGACTTTGTCGAAAAAGGGATATTACAATGTTCAAGATTACTTAAATGATGGGACTGTATGGGGTTAATCTGGCTCAACACAGACCTTGCTGTTAATAATTTTGTAATTATTTATTCCCGCTTATTAATTATGATAATGACATATATATATATATATATATATATATATATATATATCTAGTCTGTGTTTAGCTAGATTAACCCAATACCAACCAATAAACAAATAAACCAATATATGACATATATATATATATATATACAGTGGTCCAATGTAGAGAAGTGGCACAAAATGACGATTGCTTAGTATATGTAAATATCTTCAGTAATAAAGACATTTGGAATTTTGGAATTTTCGGAATTTTCAGTAAACATGTCAGTTGGAAAAAGTTATTTTAAAATTTTCTGATTTGCCCCCAATTGTGCCGTTTTTTATTATTTTCTGTAATATTTAGGTCTTAAGGATCAGTAGTTTTGGAGACAAGGGGCGTGGATGTGTTCTTTTTGGCTATTTTCTTAAATATTTTTTATTTACGCGTTTAGGTTTGTAAAGTTAGGTAGAAAACCTCGCAATAAGTCTTTCATTAAACATATCACATGAGACAGTCTGAGAAACGTAAATTTTCAATTCCCTGATATATCTCCTCAAAATTTCCCCTCCAACATTGTTGGGTCACAAATTTAGATAAGTGTAATAAATTTCAACTTGATCGGTTCATAATTCGGTCTTTCAATATTGCTTTATCTACACACATATCATAAATCCTCTATAATGCGCTCAAAAACCGCATATTATGACCAGCTTAAAGATTTTATTAGAACACATTTCTTATCTGTGAAAATTTTATTATCGCTTCATAATAACATCGAAATCAATGTTCGTATTACAATCAAATTTCGAAAATATTCGAAAAATAAAGCAAGCTTCATAATTACATCAAATTAGATGTCCTTATTAAACATAAACATAAACATTTACATAGGTACATGACTGTACACATACATACATATCGTGGGTACCAGAAACAGCGACGTCAGACTCATATAAAAATCCAAGACCTGCATTTTTTTTCTTTACCCCAGCCGGGGATCGAACCCGTTGTCTCTCGCATAGTAAGCAGAGCCACAACCGCTGCGTCACAGAGGTCGTCTTCATAATTATTACATTCAAATTTCGAGCATCACTGAAAAACAAAGGAGTTTGATTTGACCTCAATTCTAATATCAGTCGAGAAGACGTTATATTCGACATTAAATATCAATGCCGCCGGTCATGTTATGCGGTTCCTGGTCACATAATAGAGAGCTTATAATATGTGTGTACATAAAGTAGGGTATGTAACTGTACGTAATTAGGCAATAAGTAACAGTCACATAAACTACAATTTACACACCTAGGACACTCATAAAAGTGATCCTTCAATGGATCCGTTTTTCCTTTTTAAGGTTACGAAACCCTAAAAACACAACAACAAATACTTCGTCACCACAGGGCACACTGGTAAACCATAGGCGCAACCCATGGTTTACCAGTTATTCAATAATACACACTAGCTTTCGTCGCAACCAATGCATTAAGTACTTGGCTGAGAAATACAATGATAGGTAAATACTTGCCCACACGGAGTATAACACTGGCTAAAAACATGCACGTCATCAGTAGGGTAAGCAATGGCATGTACGTTCTAAATACTCCTCGGTGGAAGTGCAGTAGCATCCTAGAATATTCCTCACTGGGCGGATATTAAATTCAAGGAAGGATCTAAGGCTGCGCGTTTACTTACGACCAACCGCACATGGGACTACGTGACGACGACGACGTGACTGCGATTAAACTCATATGCACATGTAAAACAGTCAAAGTATCCAAAATTATTGATAAAATGAGTTGTGAAAAGGCACTAGGCTTAGATAAAATTAGGGTCCGAGATCTAAAATATATTAAGACTGAGATTTGCCAAGTGTTAGCTAATTTCATAAACATGTGCTTGGTAAAAGGTAGATATCCTGAAGACCTCAAAAAATCTATAATCAGACCAATTCACAAGCAAGGCAATCATCTGGACTATACTAATTATAGGCCCATTGCTATACTATCTGCCATAAACAAAATAGTTGAAAAAGCTGTCGTTGAGCAAATTAGTGCCTTTTTAGTGAATAACAAGGTTATATCTGTGTCCCAATATGGTTTCAGAAAGGGCCGTAGGACCTCGTCCGCTCTGGCAAAATTCAGTGACTATGTAAACAGCCATCTGAACAAAGGAAGACAGGTACTTGCGCTATTCGTTGATTTAAAAAAAGCGTTCGACACGCTCGAACATAATCAGCTGTTACAGGCGATGGATGAGTGTGGGATAAGTGCTCCAACCAACCAGTGGCTACGCAGTTACCTTAACAATAGGACGTTACGCACAGTCATCAGTGGAACAGCCGGGTCTGAAGCCAAGGTCGGTGATGGCGTCCCGACTGGCTCAGTGTATGGGCCAGTCGGGTACATCATGCACGTAAACAGTGTCGCGAACGTAGTACATAACTCCCGACTATACATGTACGCTGATGACATGTGCCTACTTTCCGCTGGAAAATGCCTGGTTCCCGTCTCTTTCGCATTAAGAAATAGTTTAAACTACCTACATAATGAATGTAAACTACCAGACCGACACAAATAAACCTTTTAGGTTTCGTGTCACAAATTTGACAATTAGTACTTAAGATTTTTTATGTTAATAAATAAATAAAAATAAAAAAAAAGACATTGCGAGCATGATGGACAATATACAGGAAGATTTTGAGAGTATAACTAACCATGGGCACATGGTAACGGGATAATACTAAACCTAAATAAAACAAAATGTATGCATATTCATTCACCATACAATAAAATCGCTAAAATCATTAACCCATCTACAATAAAAATAATTGGCCATACTTACGATTGTCTACATCTAAATAAAGTAAAATGTGAATATAAAAGTTTAGAATTTGTAAATAAATTTAAATATTTGGGCCTATTAATATACAAATTTTTATTGGAAATCACACATAATGTTAGTTTAAGATAAGCTAAGATCAATACTGGGTAAATTCTATCATTTAAATAAAGTTCTAAATAAGCGCACCCTGTATATTGTTTATCATGCACTCGCTGACTCATTATTGAGCTATGGATTAAATTGTTATGGGCTGACTTTTAAAACTTATTTACATTCAATACATCAGCTGCAGATAAGGATCATTAAATATTTAGTAGATAATAAAACCGAAGAAAACTGTAAACAGGATTGTTATAAACTATTTAGTATGTGTAAAATATTGCCGGCCAGTAGCAAGGTTAGGTATTGTATCATAAACCCTCTTTACTGCGTACAAAAACCGCACGTTACAATCAGCATAATGTTAAACTACTTGTTAAAACTCATTTCTTATCTGAAAAATTATACATTATGACCATAATATGTTATTTGTCTACATATTATGACATTCAAATTTCGAACGCCGACGCCCGCCTGCGTCCTGCCCCTAGTTTGTCTGTGAAATTGGTACTGACATTCAAATTTCGAAGGCCGACGCCCGCCTGCCTGAAGTTGATATTACAGAACAAGCTAAACAACTGCAGAGCCACAATGCCGGTCAAACATGCGGTTCCTGAACTCATCAAAGAGAGCTTATGATATGTGTGTAGATAAACTAGTGTATGTAACTGTACATAATTAGGCATTAAAACTCTCGAGTGACATTATGTATTATGAAACTCGCCGTCTCGAGTATTAATGCCCTCCATTATGTAGCAGTCACATAAACTACTAATAATAGCCTTAGAAACATATTATAGTGAAGAATATAAAACGAAAATTAATCACCGATACTTAAAAAGATCTGTAAAAAAGGAAAAACTATTACAGCCTACCGCTAAAAATTATTATGGTGAAAGAACCAGAGAGTACATGACACCAAAAATTTGTAATCATAATCACTTTCAATCTATTTATTACTATTACTATTACTTAGTTCTGAAATAAATAACTTACCATATTTAAAATCTAAATTAAAAACAGCATTTTTAAAATTGTAGCTACAGTGAGTAGGTATTTAATCCGTTCACTTGCGGATAGGTACGGGCCGGGCGGGCGCACTAGGTACGACTCATCTCTGTGCACGGTCGGCTCAGGCTTCTCTGCAGGAGATTATTCATGTGGGTACATACTGGCTGTATATATATCTATCTATATTATTAAGCAATTTGTGTTTAAATTTAAGTACGTTTATAAGATATAAGCTAAAACCAATGTTATGAGCGCGTCACGCCAACAAGCTGTAGCACAGTTTGGCGTTTTTGTATTTTATTTCTGTGTGTGTTATTAAAGAATTAAAAAAAAACAGTAAGCGAAAAGGGAGTATTTCAAGAGAGAGAAAATGTCAACGTACATTTGTATTATTTCAGGCCCAACATTTAGTCAACACATTTGTGCGTAACACAATTGTGTTGACCTGGGCCCTATATAACCATGGTACAATTGTGCGTACGCATTTTTGTATTTACTTGGCCCAAGTGGTTTGATAAAGAATTTAAACTAATAATTTGTTTATTTAATGTCTTTATTGTTTTAGTATTAAGTAACAAAATTATATGCTTTTTGGGCATTTAGTCTTAATTATCAGTCTTTAAATCACAATAATCATTCATAATTTGAGTAGAACTAATCAACATTTCAATAAGTATTATTCAGTCAGCATTGTGAAAACGTAAGTAGCAATTTCTGTCCTTATTTAGGCAAAGATAAACTTCACATTTCGTGCAGCGACATCTTGTTCTGCTGTTACAGGATTTTTCACGACAGCAACGAGGTTGATTCAGCTTATCAATTGTAGGCCAATGCTTGAAACAGTCTAGTTTTTTATCAGCACTTGGCAGCGAACTAGGTATATATTTTGAAGTAGTTGGCATTGCAGCGAACTCAAAATCATCTCTGTTGCTAGTTTGATTAGGCATTCCAGCAAGCAGATAGTCACTCACATATAGGCGAAAGTCAAGCAAGTCCATGATCTCAGAAGCTTTCGTACCTAATACCTTACAGGCTTCTCGGTATTCGAACCAAGAGTTGACTATCGCCAGATCAAACATATTTAGTATGACCTTGAGTGTCCATTTCGGGGATTTTATCCACGTTCTGTACTGCTCCATCATCTGGTCGCAGATGTCCACACCACCCATATATGTGTTGTAGTTCTTGACGATGGCTGGACAAGATAAATCTACATACTTCCGCCCCTTTTTCTCCCATCTTGGTACTTTAGTTCGGGCTCTGCTCCATAGACAGTTGAGATCATATGTACGCCTTTGTTGTCCTTCCACTTTAAAACGCACAATTTGTCGTCATCACCAACAACCTCTTCATCCTCACATCTGCTCATTTGACTATCTTTCTTAAACTCGTACTTTGTGTTTTTTTTTGGTGTTGAAGCTATCAAGCATGATGGTGCAGTCCCTTCTTTCTTTCGATTGATCAACTCATGCATCAATTCAAGCGTCGTGAAATAGCGATCAAAGTACAGGAAGCTTCCTTCTGGCAACGTCTCAGCCAATCGAAGCACCACTGCGGCAGCTACTCCAAACTTTTGGGCATCGGGCAAGTTTGTGGTCTGACCTTGATAAATTTCAAAGTCAAGTACAGTTCCTCCGTAGCTGGTGACAACAAAGTTCTTCAATCCTTCGGGGCGTAGTTTGTTTCTCACTACGACTTTCATACCTGGAGCTCGACCACTAAACGGGATCATTTGTTCATCTAATGAATATTGACCGGCGATACGAGGTAACTGACGACAGCAACTTCTAACAGAATCGATTATTGGCTGCAAACGCCACAGTTTGTTGCTGGCCTTCTGTTCTTCGCTTACTGACGCGGGATCAGTCACATGAATGAAGAAATTTTGTCGTTGAAGGGTTTTGGCTATTGGCTCATACTTGATGCGCTGACTCCAGAACAACTTGATTCATGGAAGTTTTAGGATGCCCATCAATGCATGAATGCCAAAAAACTTCTTTATCTCATCTAGTGTACAAATGGGCTTCATTTGTGAGCTGGTCTTGGCCATGAAATACTGATTGTTAGCCAGGGAAAACTGTTCAAAAATTTCTTCGGTAAAATACGCTAGAAAATATTCTGCGGGGGATTTGGGTTCTTCAGAGCTTTCATTAAGGACTTCCGGCTGCTTACCCTGGAACTGGAACGGTTTCTTCTGCCACTTCGATGTGCGTAGTGGGACGACGCCCTCGAGATCACTAACTTCTGAGTCTTCAGATGATGAAGAAGTTGACGAGGAACCTCCCTCCTGGATAGGCAAAAACTCTTCTTCCTCTGCGCTATCGTCATCTCCGGATTCCTCTTACAGGTTGGCGATCTCCGCATCTCTAACTACTCGCGACATGTTTCAGATTCCTTGAAAAACAAGCGGATTTCGTCAATACATTTTGAATAGGTATGTATAACTAGGGAACCCACCCGCACAAACGTGTCAAAAAAAATCTCACTACACTACTGTTTAATATTTATGCTTCGGAACGCACCTCTTTTTGTTGCGCGACTCGGACCGCGAGTGATCGGAAACGGAACTAGCAGCTGTCACTTGTATAGAAACGAGATGACGAGTTAGAGGTTACTTTTTTGATGAGAAAAAATGTCGGCACATGGCGTTCGGGCCTTGGCTGTATTTTGATTGTAATAATTGTCTAACACAGGTGTCGGGCCTGGTCGGAATGTTAATTATAATAAGCGCATACCAAATCGTCGGGAAATAAGTAGATTCACGTCAGCGGAGTGAGTGCTTCGTGTTGTGAAGCTTGAAGTGGTTTGGTCCCCAATTCGTCACGCTCGGCAGCGACGGCGACAGCATCGGGCTGCGACGAGAGTAAGATTCGACTCCTCTCCCCCCACCCCTTGTGCTCCTTATCCCGTATTCCTGCCTCGAATTGAGCTTTCGAGTTCCGGTCCACGGCGTCAAAGGTCAGGACCACTTGTGATACTCCTGGCAAAAAACCAACCCTGAAAAGATTCCACGCCCGTTCGGTTGAGGCGTGGAATTAATCATTTTGGTAGCAGGCGCGGTTTCCTCGTGGGAAATCGATTCACGGACGGTAGTAGGGTTGTTTTTTTGCCACATTGTAGCTGGGAGAGGGTGGATACCTCAGATTGATCGGCAACCATTTTGTGAGTGAGTCGTGTGGTCGGTATACCACAATTTAGGTTCATTTTCGGTTAGTGAGCGTATAATTGACGATTTGGTTAACAATTATTATAAAGTTGTAGTCGGAAACTACTCGGTGTGCATAAGAAACAGTCATTCGGTCGGACTATAGTATTGGAGTCGGGTTCCATAGCATTGCAGTGTTATTTCGGATTACAGAGCAGGGTCGGGCTATTTAAGGGGTATTAAGCTGATTTTGCTGACCTCAGTGGAAGTGTGGGTCATATCGGAGGGGCCACTTCTAGAAGGTTCACAGCTACCTTCATTATATTAAAAATAGCCTTTTTTCTTATAATAAATTTTTGTGTGTCATTTTTTATTGTGCCTTATAGTGCCTTGTCTCTAATTGATTTAGAGTGTATAGTTATAAGGTGTATGTCGACAGGGCGACCATATTAAATATTGTTTAGGATTTAATTGTTTTTAGTGGTTGCCTTAGTTTTGACAACTTAGTTTTAATTTCTGTGCCCAGCGCTGACGGGCAAGTGCTTGTCTCTGGCTATACTTAGTTCGGTAGTGAAGTATAAGACCAGAATCTATTAAATCGGTCAACATGGCACCTTCGCCCTTGACGGTACTGCGACATGGTGTCCGGGAGGAAATGAGGTGGCTCGCCCATACTCATAAGTATGTGGAGCGACCTGACATGGACGATGTCCTGCTCAAGCGTGTGGAGGACGCAATGACACGCGTCGGGAAGGTGTGTCGGCTGGCTGCGGAGGCTGAAGCTCTCGGGCTTACGGGTGAAGCCTCGGTGGCTGCAGTGAAACAGCTCTGCGCGTATGCTGACCAAGCGATGGAATGCTTGGGCGACATCGAGCTTCGCGCGGAGAAAATTAAGCGGTCGCGAAGGAATGACCGTGGGGAGAGAAACGGAGACCCACCCCCGAAGGGTGTTGTTGGACGGCTGCCACACCTGGAGATTCCGGCCTTCAGTGGGGCAATTGGTTAGTGGCCGGCATTCATTAATTTATTTGATAGTTTGGTCCACGGTCGGGACGACCTGGACAACGCCTACAAGTTGGCCCAACTATTGATGGCTCTGCGGGGTGAACCGAAGGAGTTGGTCGGTCACCTAACGGTCACGGCGGGCAATTATGAGATAGCCAGGTCCATATTGTTTGACCGCTACCAACACAAACGGCGGTTGGTTGATGCGCAGCTGGGGAAGCTGTTTAGCATCCAAAAAGTAACCCGGGATGTTGACATCCGAGTACAGGTGCTCAACCCTGTGCTGGTGGCCACTAAGGTCCTTCAGAACCTTGGTCTTCCGGTAGACCAATGGTCATACATTGTTTTGTATATGGTTTTGTCACGGTTGCCTGCAGCTGTTCGGTTTGAACAGCTGCATGGGTGCAGTAGCACGGAACTGCCCACGCTCGTCCAATTGACGGATTTTTTGGAGGGTGAATGCAGGCAATGTGACACACTGGATGCGGAGGCCAGTGTGCAGCGCCAACTCGCGCGGATGTGGGAGGGGCCGCGCCCCCCGCCCCCACAGGGGGGTGGGCGGTCGAAACAATTTGGCGTTTTGAATGCCGCGCCGTCGGGTGACGGCTGTGTGCACTGCGACAGTGCCGGTCATGAAGTGACCAGTTGCGCCAACTTTAAGGCGCTCGGGGTGGCTGCCCGCAGGAAGATAGTCTTCCGCCACCGATTGTGTTTCGGTTGTTTGGGGCCGCACACGCTGAGCGAGTGCTCGCGCGCGTTCCCCTGTGAGTGCTGTGGTGGCAAGCACCACATCGTGTTGTGCCTGCATCGGTCAGGCCCTTCGGACGGTCACCAGGGCCGGACTCAGGTTGGTCGGCCACAGGGCCCAACCAGGGCCGGACCCAGCCCCCCTCCGGGCAACGGGAGTCACCAACGGGGTGACTGGGGTACCCGCGGACGGGACCCCCCCCGAGGGGAAAGGGGCAGCGCGGGGGGTAACATGCGGGATGGCAGGGGTTCGGTCGCCGCTGTCCACGGTCAGCGAGGACTTCGGGCCGCTGGCTCACTGTGTGTTACGGGCGGGTGTCAGACGGCACTCATGAGTAGCGCGAAGGCTGGGAGTCCACCACCTTCTGCGCCACCCATCTGCGCTGCCCATCGCTCTGGGAGGCGAACAGTCGGATGTCGCCCCTATTCCTAGAGCGCCCCAGGTTGGATCCGCTCTCCCCCATTCATCCACGGTGCGCACCGGGCACACCGTACACCGTCCGGTATGATCGGATACCGGGACAGCGAGGGGCCTATTATACGGGTTGGGACCCCTTGATGCACATACGGTCTGATATGCCGGTTGCAAATCAGCAGCCGAGTTACTCCAAGGCCGACGGAGGTCTGAGCGGGTTCGGATCCCGCGGAGGTTCCCGCTAGGGACACGCCGCCCACTTACAGGGTGCCGCCACTCCACAGACGGTCATGCTCCCCACCGCCTCTGTGATAGCGTGGAGTTCGGACGGCAAATCTTGTGTGACACGAGCACTATTGGACTCGGGGGCCCAGGGGTGCTTAGTCTCGTGCAACCTTGTAAGACGGTTGGGCATTTCGGTAAGGGAGTATCCACATTCCATTCGGGGAATTGGGAACACGGAAGTCGGTTCCGTTAAGGGAGTATGTCGGATTACTCTCTCGTCACGGGTGGATTCATCGGTGAATCTGACGGTCACGGCATTAGTCATGCCTAATGTGATGGGCTCACACCCTCACGTACGGTTGTCGCCCTCGGTGCGACAGTTGGTCGCTGGGTTGTCACTGGCTGACCCGGAGTTCGATATTCCGGGCCCAGTAGACATTTTATTGGGTGTCGATGCCTTGGGATACCTGTTAGTGCCAGGTGTCCACGTGTTGCAGGAGACTGGTCTGGTTTCGGTCAACACCAGACTGGGCCATGCGGTAATGGGTCCGGTCATGCCGGCTGCCCCACGCCTAGCGACTCGTAGTCCCTTATTCGGTTCTGTACTCTCGGAGGTTGATTAATTCCACGCCTCAACCGAACGGGCGTGGAATCTGGTAGGGTTGGTTTTCACCAGGGGTACTGACCTTTGACGCCGTGGACCGGAATTCGAAAGCTCAATTCGAGGCAGGAACACGGGATAAGGAGCACACGGGGGGTGAGGGGAGAGGAGTCGAATCTTACTCTCGTCGTAGCCCGATGCTGTCGCCGTCGCTGCCGAACGCGACGAATTGGGGACCAAACCACTTCAAGCTTCACAACACGAAGCACTCACTCCGCTGACGTGAATCTACTTATTTCCCGACGATTGTTCCGTGCTTATTATAATTAACATTCCGACCAGGCCCGACACCTGTGTTAGACAATTATTACTACTAAAATACAGCCAAGGCCCGAACGCCACGTGCCGACATTTTCTCCAAGTCAAAAAAGTAACCTCTAACTCGTCATCTCGTTTCTATGCAAGTGATCCGTTTCCGATCACTCGCGGTCCGAGTCGCGCAACAAAAAAAGGTGCGTTCCGAAGCATAAATATTAAACAGTCACCCGCCCGGACAGGCCCGAACCTGTCCCTAATCAATAGTAAGGCGAGAAAGTGTTGCGACCGCTCTCTTGAGGACCGAGTCCCCCACCTTGACTTCTGCTGATCGAGGCGTGCCATCCCGACCCGTGTATAATTTGACGATCCGTCCTCGTCTCCATCTCAATGATGGCAGGTTCGCATCCTTAATCAGCACCAAATCACCGACTTGAGGGGGGCTCGTCCGGTCAGTCCACTTAAGGCGCTGATGCAAGATGTGCAAGTACTCAAGGGACCACCGTTTCCAAAAATCTTGAGCCATCTGCTGCAACATCTGCCACCTAGTTAACCGACTTAACTTAACATCACCGAATGGGTATTCTGGCAGGGCGTTAAGGGGCTGACCTATCAGGAAGTGACCCGGCGTCAACGCTTCCAAATCATTTGGATCCGAACTGAGCGGGCACAACGGACGCGAGTTCAGTGTCATCTAAATTTTACAGAACAGCGTCGCAAGCTCTTCAAAGCGTAGAGAGGTCTCACCGATGATCCTCGTCAGGTGCGACTTAGCCGATTTAACCGCAGCCTCAAAAATTCCTCCCCAATGAGGACATCCCGGCGGACTGAAAACCCATTCAATCCCTCGTCGGGAGCAAGCCGTACCGATGGCGTCCTGGTTACCGTTCAGGAATTGAGTGACCTCCTGCAGATATCGCCTGGCTCCGACAAAATTTGTGCCGTTGTCCGAACGGATTAATGTCGGGAGGCCCCTTCGTGAGACGAACCGATCCAGACATGCGATAAATGCCTCCGTAGTGAGGTCACTGACCACCTCCAAGTGGACTGCCTTCGTGGCTAAGCACAAATATCCTGTAAAAAAAAACCCTTTCTCCTGGGCCAATCATAGGGTTAAAAAACTGCGATGCGAAATTCGCAAAATTAAATTTGCATTAGCGAACCATAGTGATAAACATGACAATTGCCTACCAACCAGTGACTTTTTGCGGCTCGAAATGCAATATTCAATGGAATTACGTAACTCATGTCGTGACTTCATTAACAAACAAATCGACAACCCAAAGTTGGACATGCGCCGCACCGTGTGGCGAGTAATTGAGGCTGAAACTGGCCGAAGCGAGGCGCGGCGCGGGGGATTCTTCGACCTGCTGGTGAACAAGTCTGCCGGGAACAGCCAGGTGCAGCGCGCGGGTGCAGCCGCCTCCGCCCTCAATCGCTACTACGTAGAGGCCAACAATGACCCCCGTGCACGACCCGACCTCTCAATAGCTATGAACTACCTCAACTCATACCTTGAGGGCACGGCAGAGCTAAAGTTGCAATTTATACCAATAACACTTTCCGAGCTGGTATCCGTGATAAAAAGTATAAAACGTAAAAACTCGACTGATATAAATAACATGCCAACTCATGTATTTGATTATACACCCCCAGTTGTAATTTCTTTATTATGTATGCTTCTTAATAAATGCGTTGAAAGTGGCGTTTACCAGCAGTCTCTTAAACAAATAAAAATTCAACCAGTGTACAAAGGCAAGGGCGAGATGGACGTAGAAAAAAGCTACAGACCGATTGCACAAATACCGATATTCTCTAAAGCGTTTGAACGTATCATTAGCAACAGCTTGGACGAGCACTTTAGATATAATAACTTACTGAACAAACAACAATATGCCTATCAATCAAACCGGTCGACAGTGGACGCCGCTCGTGACGTGGTAGCGCGAGTGATGGGCCGGCTCGAGGATGGGCGACAGGTCGCGGCCATATTCTGCGACCTGTCGCGCGCCTTCGATCTTGTCAACCATGCGCTCATACTGGAGAAGTTAAACAGGTACGGTGTAAAGGATAACTTTCACAAAATCATATCCAGTTTCTTGTCGCACCGCCAGCAGTGCACTTTCGTTCTTGGTGCTAAGTCTGAACTTCAGCAAGTTGGAAACTGTGCTGTGCCTCAAGGCTCAATTATGGGCAACATTTTGTTCCTCATCATAATGAACGACATCTCTGTTGCTTCTGATGAAGCTGAATACGTTCTATTCGCCGATGACACTTAAGTAATTGTAGCTGCTGACGATTTTGAGATGCTAAAATTAAAGTTAAGTCGCGTAACGAGTAAGTTGGCTCATTGGTTTTCTGTCAACGGAATGCTACTGAACCTCGAAAAAACCAAGGTTACGCAATTTCAGTTAAGGAAAACTAGGGGTCATGAGCTGAACGTGAGTTGTGATGGAGTCACGGTACCGCAGGTGGACCAGGTCCGCTACCTGGGCTTCACCATCGACGCCGGCCTCACGTGGGCACCGCACATCGATGCCACGTGCAATAGACTATCCTCAGCTTGCTTCGCTCTGTCTAGGCTGGCCCCAACATTAACCATTGACACTATTATGAAAGCATACTATGGATACTTTATTTCCATACTAGTTTACGGGGTGGACCTATGGTGAGACGCCTCAGACTGCGAAAGGGCTCTAAGGATGCAGAAACGGGCAGTAAGAATCATAACGGGCGTGCCTTGGGACTTTTCTGCAAAAGAGCTCTTTATCAAGTATAAAATTCTAACTCTTCCCTCGCTATACATATTAGAAATAGCTAAGTACGCGAGACGGAACTTGTCACAATTTGCAAAGAACAGTGACACGCATACTATCAACACCCGACGTCGTGATCACCTGTATGTACCATCCAGGGGACTCACCAAAGCCAACAAGTGTTTATTTACTCTTGTGCCCAAGATTTATAACTGTCTTCCTGATCACATCAAAAGCGCGACTAGTGAGAGCATATTAATTTCTAAGTTGAAACAGATACTGGTTGGTATGGCATGCTATACAACTGACGAATTCTTTCAGAATATGAAAGTAATTCCTTGTCCGTTAAGCTAGATTTTCATACAAATTGTATATTGATTTATCATAGTATCATGACATATTAATATTAATTTAATTTACTTGACATTGATATAATACCTATTTGAATGTTATACTATTGTATAATAAGGTGTAGTATAATTGTAAAAGAATAATATCTTTTACTAACTTGACATTTTTTTGTAAAACTCATATGTACCATTTCCTGTCTGACATATAAATTATTATGATTTATGAATAAATGAGTATTTCAGTATTTCAGTATTTCATAAATTTGATCCAGCTTAGTACCGTTTCAGGATTCGATGTAGTGTGTAATAGCGGCGGCTGAACCCGACTTCTGCGAATAGGGTTGCATAGCAGAGTATTACGTAGAATGGTATGGTCGTGTTATCACACGACGAGTGTTTCCAAAGATAGTTGGTCAATT
This sequence comes from Argyresthia goedartella, assembly GCA_949825045.1. Lineage (NCBI taxonomy): Eukaryota > Metazoa > Arthropoda > Insecta > Lepidoptera > Argyresthiidae > Argyresthia > Argyresthia goedartella. Next base: position 912,051 of record OX463827.1, on the reverse strand, counting down.
GCAAAGGGGTTTGAAGCTAGATCTCGTGCTTAGCGTTATGAAGTCCTCTCAGGTTTATAGAGCGTATTATGTGGTACAGGAACGGTTGGCGATGTCATGCCGGCATTAGGTAACTTCATGATTTGCAGCGGTTGTCCTTTGAGTAGGCCATTTTGATTATGTGCTGTGAGTTCTTTAGTGTATAGAAGAAAGGTATGAGGGATAATAGCAAGATAGATTCTGCGTGGGTTGATATGTTGTTCTCAGTCACAGACGAGTTGAGTCGCTGCGGTTAGTTCTGGGAATGAAGTTGAGTAGTGCTAGTCGTCCAGTTTCTCTATAGCTCCTTTTGTTAGTGAGATATTGTAGGTTGGCGGGACTTATCCAGCGACTGCTTGGTTATGAGATGTTGAATGCAGTCGGGATTTTTTCAGGCAGACAAAAACACACAGAAGCTTTCATTGATTCACCGTTTTTACAGAATAATTATTAATTGTTGCAGTCGGCCATGAACGGCGCTTGAGCTGAAGCGTGAGACATGATTAACAGTGATTACATATTGTGTTTGTCCTCAAGATTAGCAATGATACTTGTAGTACCGCGGTAGTGTATGCCTTTCACACACAATATTTTTGGAATTCTTGATTACAATTGTCTTTTTATCTTTATTTTTGGGGTAGTTGTGTATCACCTCACTCGCGCGCTTTTTCCAACCTTTATTCGCGTTTTAGTGCTCCGCCTTTCCGCTCGATGCGCCCGCTTTCTGACCGCACCTCTATTTTGTAACGGGAAATATTAAACTGCACATCAAAAATACTGACTTGTACAGCAAATATAAGGACAAAATACTGCGGTAGCTTAGGTGAAGGGTAAAAGGGGAAGCGAAACAAAGCCCCCTTTATCCTTCGCGTTAGGTTCAACATGTAAGAACAACAAAAATACATAAAACTTAAGTACTCATTAAATATTTAAAATATGAAATGTGTTTATGTTGATCCGATTTTGCAGTGCAAATCAGTATTTTTCGTGTGCGATTAAATACTACCCTTTTGTAACTGTTGTTATGAATTCTGAAATGTTGGTGAACCGTTGGAATGCCGCGCAAAAGAAAACACCGCGAAGAGAATGACGATGCAGTTGAACGAAAAATAAGGAAGCTGCAACGAATACTATCACAAAGACGTAATCGGCGGCGAGACAAGCAAGATTCTAATGATCCGTTGACTTTATACCCGCCAGGTACGACGTCCATAATAGGGACGTGACCTACTTTTTATACAACGCATCTATTGTGCCAACATTGAAATTGCAATTTGAACACTATTAACGTTTCATGAGGTATTGAACTCTAATGAACGATCAAGATAACACCAACGAAATTAATGCATACATAGTAAATAAACACATTCTAAATAAACATTGTGTTTATACTTTGTTGGTGCTGTAAACATGATAAAGTAGATAATGCCGCCAGCATGTTTGGGGCTATTTCATTCTACATACGTAAAGATAAAGATAAAGATAAAGATAAAGATATTTTATTTGTAAATGTGGGTTACAGGGTTGTTAAATAAATATTGTTCTTGCCACATTCTACCTTAAAGGTGTACAAATATTAATTTAAATTAAATTAAATTAAATTAAATTTAGATTAGATTAAATAAAAGTTACATTACATTACATATGTCCGTTTGAATAGTCAATACTGAAAATTACATAGATTCTTAAAACATACACTAAACAATCACTCTTGAAACAATCTTTCAGTCACCGTTGAGGAAATCTTGTACGCTATAGTAGGCTTTATTAAGCAAATGTTCTTTAAGCTTTGATTTAAATAAATTAAAGGATTCTATTTCTCTGATACATTTAGGTATAGTATTATAAATTTTTGGTATCATCCCAAACACACTTTTTTGAAATAGTGCGGTAGAGTGCCGCGTGATGCTTAACTTAATGTTTCTTTTCGACTTTATTTTATTAAAATGATCCCAATTATTTCTTATATAAACAGCCATTTCGTAAATATATAACGATGGTAGAGTTAATATTCTTAATCTTTTGAAATGTGGCTGACATTTTTCTATTTGTTTCAAGTGACATATCGCCCTTATACATCTCTTTTGTGCTTTAAAAGCTCTGTCTTTATCCGTTGAGTTGCCCCAGAATATAACGCCGTATTTGAGAGTCGAAGCCACATAAGCATGATATGTTGATAGCAAGGCAGTGACTCCAACTACCTTAGCGAGCCTAAACAGAGCATATGAAAATTGGCTCAACTTTGTGCAGACATTGTCAATGTGTGTTTTCCATGTCAAGTGGGAGTCGATCGTTAATCCTAAAAATTTTGTGTCATTAATTTCCTCAATTATTTTTGTACCATAGTGGATGTCAATTTTATTTGTTATATTATTGTAATTGTTTTTAAATGTCATTATATTAGTTTTATTCAAATTTATTATAAGATTATTTTGTCCGAGCCATTCAATAATATTTTCTAGGGAATTATTTATGTCAGATTCATAGGAATTAATATTAATATTCTGGCCTTCTGCTATCATTGTACTGTCATCAGCAAACATGACAATTGGGAAACTAACCGCGTCAGGTAAATCGTTTATATAAATAATAAATAAAAGTGGTCCCAAAACGCTACCTTGTGGTACCCCATATTGTACTGTCCTTGAATCTGAAAAATAATGATGTTCTGTCTTACTTGCTTTGTCTATTCTGGACATTTGAGTCAGTTGTTGCCGGTTGCACAGATAGCATTTAATAAGATTATGCACATTACCTCGGACGCCATACATGTAGAGTTTATTTATCAAGATGGAATGATCGACATAATCAAACGCTTTGGTCATGTCCATGTACAATGCTGATACAGGATTTTTATTATCTAGGCTGGTAACTACGCGAAAGAGGAAATCATAAATAGCTTGATCTATTGTTTTATTTTTTCGAAACCCTTTTTGTTCTCTTCTAAATAAATTGTTTCTTTCAAAAAAGGCGTTTATAGCATTATAAATTACTTTTTCGACTACTTTGGAGAATACAGGAATAAGTGCAACTGGTCTATAGAAGGACATATTTTCTCTGTCATCTTTTTTAAACATTGGCTTGATAATTGTTGTTTTGTGCTTTTCAGGGAACACTCCTTGTTCTATGCACAGGTTTATGACGTGACTTAATATTGGAGCTATGATCAACGCTACATGCTTTATCACGCTTGTACATATGTGGTCATACCCCGTACTATTTGTATTTTTCAGTCCTTTTATTATTTGATATACTTCAATAGGTGAGGTGGGATTAAAGAATAGAGATTTAGGAAAGCAAGGCAGTTTTGATCTGCTGCTAGTCACCTCAACCTTTTGGTGTTGCTCTACTTGATCTATGTAAAAATTATTAAAAGCTTGGGCTATTTCCATAGGATCAGTAATTACACAATTATTGAATTTTATTTGTTTGATACTTTCTTTTGGTGCATTGTTTTTATTATTAAAGTTATTATTTATAATTTTCCAGGTAGCTTTACATTTATTGTTTGAGGATTGTATATAATAATCGTTTTGGGATTTTTGTGTCAGTTTTATTATTTTCTTAAGTCTTTTAGTAAAGGTTTTGAAGTTATATTTATTGATATCGTTTGGAGCACGTCTGTATGTCCATAATAGCTCCCTTTTTCTTTTTGAACATACTCGTATGCCCTTAGAGATCCACCGAGGTCGCGCGTTGCTAGAGCATCTTATTTTGATTGCTGGAAAGCACAGGTCATACATAAGCACAAATATATCATGGAATTCATTATATGCAACGTTGGCATCAGAGCTTGTTAAAGTCTCAGAGAAACTCAGATTTGATAGACACTCTTTAAATTTGTCCAGGTTATCTTTATGGAAATCTCTTTTTTCCACAAACCAATATTCAAGCGTACAGTATTTTCTCACCGGGCATTCCAATAACTGTCCAGTATGATCCGAGAGCGCTAACTCTATTATTCGGCCTTTGCATCCTCTAATGTTTTGAATAAAATTGTCAAGACAAGTCCCACTACTCAGACGTGTGGGTTCGTTGAATGTTAGTCTCATGTTGTAATTTAATAGTAATTCTTCAAAATGTGCTGCATTCTTATCTTGACGAAGACGATCTATGTTAAAATCTCCACATATTATAGTCTTACGTCTACCACGGCAAAGTTTTGACAATAGCCTATCTAAGTTTTCGAAAAATTTATCGTAAGACTCTACATCATATTTACATTTCCTATATATACATATCACATTTAAATTATGCTCTGTAAGTATTATACCACAGCACTCTATTGCATTTGTAATATTACAGTCAGCTATGTCAATATTCTGAAATTTCAGTCCATTTTTTACAATTAGAGCTGTACCACCACTCCTTGTACTTCTGGCTGAATAGGTAGCCAGAGTATAATTTACAACATTAAGTGCATTTACATCAGTTTTTAACATGTTATGTTCTGTTATGCCTATGACATCTACTGAAGTTCCGCTATTTCTAAGTTCCTCTAGGTAAATGGATAACATGTCAGATTTACTTATAAGTCCATCAATATTTTGATGGAATAAATGTATAACATTATTCACGAAAAAAATCAGTATTGTTACACTTTTCGTTTCCATTAGTATTGCAATTATCATCACTGTTTTGTTGAGGGTTTGTCACACAGCTTTCTTTTTGTATATAATATGTAGAGTCAGTTTGAGTTTGAGTACATTTATCTTCGCTCTTTCTTGACTCAATCCGGCCTTGCTTTGCTGCGTAAATATGCGCATCAAACTTTATTTTATAGTCTATGCGCAGCATTTCCCTGAGGAGTGATTGAGACAGAAATACTGACCTAAGTATATGCGCATTATTCTTCAGTGGCAGATCAACAAATGTACAGTTTTTAAATGCACTCGCGATGAATTTGATTTCATAATTTAACTTCTTTTCGTTTAAGTAGTGACTATGAGTAACTTTTGGAATGATTATATTTGTGTTCTGTACTTTTTGCAACCAGGCCCTAAGTTCGAATTGGAACTCACAGGGGTTATGATCATTCGTCCCTGACAGCAGCACTACAAAGTCATCCATGGTCAGTGTCGATATTTCATATTTATCTGCGTCAATAATGTTCGTAAGCTTTGCTTGCGGTTTAACAAAACAGGTAACAAGGAAATCCTGTCCAAGTAACTGTTGTAAGGCCTTTTGTAGGTGTCTTCCCTGTTGATCAGCTAAAATAATCACCTTACGCCGCCGTGAAGTCATTTTAGTTTTAATTTTCTCCGCATAGGGCAGCTGATATTTCTGGGATTTTAATGTGTTTTTAGAGTTCAGAGTCTCTACAATCCCTTTTTTACGATGCAGCTCATTGTTAGGTCGATTACTACTCTCTACATATGTCTCTATGATATTAGCCTCTACACTGGTCTCTACATTATCTTCTATTATTATCTCTACATTATCATTTGGTTCTAGATGATCGATCATTTTGGGCTCTACCATAGCTTCAATATTAGTCTCATCATTGATCTCTATATTGACCTCTACATTTTTCTCCTCACTAGTCTGCATACGTGGTCCATTACTTTTAAGAGGATCAGCTTCAGTATTATATTTAAGCAAATTATGTATTGTCTGTTGCGAGCTTACACACTTAGTTTTTGGTTTTTTTCTCCTTCTTGCTGATATGGGAGTCATTACAGTATCTGTAAAATTGAATGCCTTGTATGTAGCTATCAATTTTTGACATTGTTCTAGTTCAATTTTTAAGTGATGGTTTTCGAAATTAAGGTTCTCAATTTCTAGCTCCGCTGCACTAAGACCGTTCTTAAGTTGAAGTATTTCATCGTTCAATGCTGTGTTTGGTTCACTGTTATTGAATGATGTATTTGGCAGACTTAGTTGTGTGCTATTAAATAGTGAAGACTGCGATATATCTTCGGCTGATGCGGATCTATATTTATTACGGATGGTTATGAAGTTTGGATTGTCGTCCATCGTTAACAGAAGAGTTAAGATTTGGAGTGTTTTAAGTCCTGCTATTCAGATCTAGATGGCGTTGGTAAATTTGTCAGTGCTGACATCTGTGGCTGATTAGAAAGACTAGTATTTGGCCTCGTATTTTTCTATTATGATTAATCTGCTACTTGTCGCTAGATGGAGCTTTATCACACGCTCACAACTCACGCCGCCGCCGCCGAGAATAGTGTTTATGAGGTATTACAAGGTGGTACAAGGTGGATCAAGTAAGAAAAATAAGAAAAACTAAAATTAAAATGTTGCCTTTCTTGGGACTTGAACCATGGACCCCTCGCATGTGAGTCGCCTTTACTCGGCTCACGCCACTGGTATAGATATAAGATCGTGCGAAATTTCCGTATTACTTCCGTCCGCTTATCGTGCGCTGCACGAACGACATCTGGTGCTGTATCGTTCGCAACTGTTATAGATTGCACTGATTGGTGTTCTTGAGGCGTCCTCCGTATTTGTATAATAAACGGTTTCCAATTACACAATTTTGCTTGATTAACTTATTAGCACTGGTTATTTTCACACAGAGTAATGTTAGAGTCACTTAACTTTGTGTAATTGCAGTTTTGTTCACTGGGTCTTCTTTGTTTATATGGTAGTTTTGTATTTTAAGCACTGGATTTTTGTTATGTCGATTTTATCCACATTATTCACTTTCTGGTTGAAATAACACTTTTATAGGATTATTGTCACTTGTACTGCACAAATTAATAATATTTATTGTCAAATTAATAAAACTGTATTTTAAATTTAAGTTTAACACGGAGCATCACGAAAAGCTATGTTTATCGTAGCGCGCCCTCTAGCGCCCTCTCTATATATATATATATAGAGAGGGCGTATAGTCTATAGCGGCCAGTGCAATGGGACTGATTCACAGAATTATTACGTACCTTCCTACAAGTTAGGTATTGTGTTGTCAAATTGCAAGATCAATATGCTAGCACAATAGTAGGATCAGTAAACAGTGCTATGGGGACTGTTTCATCTACCTGCTTGCTAACGTCTTTTCGCCTTATTCATAAACGTCTAATAAATCTATTTTAACTATAATGGCGTTATTATTCGTTTGTCTTTCTCTGTCACTTTGAAAATTGTGTTTGTGAGAAAAGGACAAAGCACATTTTAGCTATTAGAGGTTTGATAAGTTTTATGAATCAGGTTAGTCTTAAATGGCCATTAAAAGTGGAATGGTTCAAGTCATGACTGATGCTACCTGAGGACTTACTTCTTGTTTCAACTATATATCTTGATATTCTCAGACTGGCTATAGCGACTAGTACTAGGGACTAGTTTAAGTCAGACTGAATTATTATTGCTTTGGTCTCGTTATTTTCAGACATCGAAATATTACAACCAGCATTCAGCGATTATGATTCTGACGACCTATTAGACCCCGTCAATAAAATAGACACAGTTCTACCAGTAGAAACTAATCAGACAGATGAAACACTTACGACAGACACAGCCGTGACTGTCATCCCAGACGAGACTGATACAATTGATGTTGACATATTACATCTTCTAGGGGATGATCCCACTGTTTTAATGTTTACGGGAAGAACTTACAAAAGGACTTAGCAATTCGGCTTGAACATTTCGCCACAACAGTGCTCATTAAGAAAGTCCGAAAAGCACTGAAAGAGAAGTATCTTAAACTCAGCAACTGAAATTTAATAGAACCACCTTCCCTTAACGGAGAGTTCAAAGGAGCACTCAATAATACAATGGCCAGATGTGATAAATCTATTCAAATCAAATCAAATCAACTCATTTATTGCAAGTAGGTAAAATCAAACATTTACTTAAGTCTCATACACATGGAAAAAAATATATATATATGATCAACTAAACTAATGAGTACATAACAGATTTGAGTTTGAAAAAGGAAATTTCTCCTTCAAGTGGTGATTCATGGCTGAATTTCGTACAGGAAAAATAAACTCCATGAACTCTACCAGTGCTTCGGAAATACGCCTATCAGAGAAGATAGCACCAAGAAACTCTACGGGGATGTCATATTTTCAATTTTCGTATTTTTTTTTACACATTGTACGATATAAAAATTATCTAATCTAATGACAATATTACAACATCGTATCCATAAGTACTAATAAGATGTCTCAAAGTTACAATCTAACAAAATAAATAAATAACAATAATATGACGACCCGAATGGCCGAGTCGGCAGTGACGCTGCCTACGAAACCAAGGGTCCCGGGTTCGAGTCCCAATGGGGGCAAATATTTGTTTGATGAGCACGTAAGTATAATATGTATATCTATATAAGTATGTGTATCGTTGTCTAGTACCCAAGATACAGGGAATCCTAGTTTGGGGCTAGATCAATGTGTGTAAATGGTGTCCAAGGTATTATTATTATATTGATGACTGACGGTAGCTATAACATGTCTGAGTGAAGTTTTATCCAATTTTATTTCAACAAAGGACAAACACATGAATTTTGTTAAAACTCTGAATAATGCGTGCAAAATTTTACATAACTGCTAACATGCACACTCGAAGACACGTATACAAAATATCCTAACGGCTTTGAAATCCGACTTGAAATCATAACTTCAAAACACTAAAATTTACCAGTACCTCTTTAGTGAAAATTTTGCTGATACTTTAAAATCGAAATATATTCTGGTGCCTCAAAAACGGGGTAGGGGATTGCATGTAGAGATGAGACTGCAATTGAACTATGGAGTGATGAGATACGATTACAACATATTAATTATCTTGAGATGTTGGCTGCATATGTTGGTCCTAAAATATTTGCAAAGGGTCTATCAAATTCACAAATCTTCAATCAAGGCGCCTACACCCTGACATAGAATGGGAGCTAAGTGATTTATGCCTATAAAAGGATTAATACAAAGTTTCAACCACCCGATATAGACTTATAAATTTTCCAGCAGAGTAAAAGCGTAATGCACTATTTACGTCTTGTGGCATAAAGATCCGAACGCATTTACAATCAATGCCTTCACAATATCCTGGTCCGGTCTTTATTTAAAATAGTTCCCTCCTTTCACCGTGATAATTAAGTCATTGCAAAAGATAGTCACTGATAATGTGGGCATCATGGTGGTATCTTACTGGCCCACCTAACCACGGTTCCCTCTATTTGAGAATATTTTTTTTTAAAGCGGATGATAACTTAATCGTTTCTTCTCTTTCCAGCGATCGAAATATCCACACCCAGATTACCCTGGTAGCAGGTGTATTATCGAACAGCCGTGGTAAGAATAAATATTCCATCAGCCGCAACGGACATTAGCCCCTTGAGTACACTTGGGTACTGTAGTACCTAAAAATCCGTTAAAGTTTTCAAATTTTATTACCATAACATAAGGTGCAAAATCGCGTCCCCTCAAAAAATATTATTTATCGAGGGGCTATGGCCTCTTCCTTATCGGACAGTACCATGAAACAAAATGAGGTTTATTTTAAGAAATGGTTTCTTATTTTCAATCAAAATAATCTGAATATGAATGGCACACCTATTTACAATGTGATTACCTTCTGTATGCCTATACCTACCAATGGTATTTTAATTACTTGCCGTTCTGCATTATCTAATGTATTAAGCAAGGCAAGCTTATCTCTAAAAAGAGATTTCTTCCAGCAAACCTAGGCAAGACAGGAAAGTTAATTATACAGGAAAGTCCTAGTTCGCAATAACACTCTATACATACGTACTAAAATTACTTTCAAAATATATATGTTAAATCCACGCCTCAACCGAAAGGGTGGAAGTCTGTGAAGGGTTGTTTTACAATGGAATATCACAAAGTAGTACCTACTGACCTTGACGCTGTCGACTGGTATGCGAAAGTTCAGATTCGAGGCAGGAGTACGGGATGAGGAACACAAGGGTGGGGGGTGTTGGGAGTCGAATCTTACTCGTGTCGTGGCCCGCTGCTGGTGCTGTCGTGATGCTGCCGACTACAAGGGTCGCTATCAGAACGCGACGAATTGGTGACCGAATCACTTCAACCTTTCACAGCACGAAGCACTCACTAAGATGACGTGAAATCTACTTATTTCTTGACGATTATTACGAGATTATTATAAATAACATTCAGCCAAAGCCCCGATGCTTGACGCCGAAAATTTTACCACGTGCTGTAACGGCCCCAGGGCTAAGGTCGAGCCGCCGCTATCAGTAGCTATGATCGTCTATTCTATCTATCCCAAAATGAGAGGACCCGATTCAACTGTAAGATTTGTAAGTTAAGAAAGATAAGTCTGAATTTCTCGTTCGTTGAGAAATTCGTTAGGCGTACAATAGTCGAACGAAGTTTGGTTCAGGAAGTTACAGTTTCAAGTTAGACAGAGAAAGCATATATGTCCGCGAGCCGGTAATTCGCATCAGTCAGCGGTGTATTGCGCCAGAACGATCGTTGTTATATTTTATGGATGATGGCACCATCTGGTTTTGTATATATGGGCGATTGGAACTTCTTTTTGTTTTAGTGGTCGACCACAGTTTATAATATTTGTTTGTGATATCGTATAGATATCCGTCGTAGTTTTACGACGTGAGTACTCAATGATATTTCATGTGCTCGCTAGTAGCGGCTTGTGGTGGTTCCAATTATATATTTGGTTCACGGCAGTAACGATCCGAAAAGACCGGTTTACACAATTGCGATTTGATTTTCCGAAATGGGTTCTGAACTAGCGGTTACCTCAAAAGGTCCGTAACGTTTTGAAACCTTCAACTCTGCGCAATTTGAGCTGGATGTCATCGAAACGTAAGCATTATTGTTTTAGGAGATCTAACCCACACCATAGCGAAGTGCATAGTTCGATAAATACCGAACTATGAATTCCACTAGCCACAGCACGTCCTGGGCTGAGCCAAATCATATATACCGACTCAGCCTACACATTAGACCTCCAGCGAAATTTACATTTAATTTAAAGATGCAACTTGAATCCAACCTGACCCAAGGCAATGCAAAACACCTACCCGGATCTAAACAATGAACTTTAGACTGTAAATTGATCTCTTCGCGCGTCCCCGACAACACTCAAATGTCAAAATATCAACAGGATATGTTATCTGTGTTGACACCGGTTTAACTTTGTTCTGAATTTGTTATTTCCATCCGCGGAACCTCATCGATCAAACAGTCTCCCTATGCCCTGCCAACCTAGGTTTAGCCGCAACTAAACTCCTGTCTAGCCTAGTCTAAAACCTAGTGTTATACCACGTCCATTATCGACACCACTCGAAAATGGTTGAGTTTGATTTGAATGTGGTTGAATGTTTAATGACTGTGTGTGTGGGAATTTCAAAACTCGCTACTCGAAAGGAATGAGGAGAGGATTAGCCCGCGAATATCCTAAGAGCCAATCCAGGAACCCTATGGTGAAGGAAAAAGGAATTTAGGGTCGCTCCAAGCCCAGACTCAGACTCAGATAAATTGACTTACAAGTTCTTTTCTAACGACCCAAGGATAGTTTTGGAATTTGGGGTAGGTTGATATAAAGGTAGGAACCGAGGTATATCTCGGCGCTTCAGACACTCACGAAAACCCACTGAAACTTTGCAATCACAAATTCGTATAGTTCTGACGCGTAACACGGCAGACAAAAACTGTTTAGAACTCGTGAAAGACGACTGTCACAGTAGCTAGACGCTGAGACTAAATGCTCTCCCCTCCCACGCTCTCGTATTTATATGCGTCCTTTGCGAACACGCTCTGCCCAAACGAAGCTTCTTATCACTAACTACACAGGGTCTAATTTCAACCATGCCATGCAGATCCGCCGTTCTACAAATTGTGTGTACGCATATTCACTATGATCAACCGTAGGTTATCACTCAAATCATTTGGTACTGCCGATACACAGAATCTGTTGATCGCTGACCAATAAAAGCTTGTTGCGATTAATTAAGCATACCCGACCGCTAGACGCGCGTAGCAAAGACCACTAGAATGCTATCCAAACTAGCGGTGTCAGATGCTCCATATCATACCTCAATCGCAATTGTGTATTTGCAATCAACATAATAGCTTTCTCCGTATCGTTCCATAATAACCTTTCATTATTTAGTTATTCATAATTTTATTCAACGCGCAGCCAAACCGGCTCTGATTCCTACACATCTCGCAGGAATGCGACAAAAAAAACCTGACCTGTAAACTTCAAGGAACCATCCCACGCGTCGGCTCTGGTTTTTTGCTAACTTGCCTCTAAACTACGCAAAACCCCCAAACGTTATCTGAACCGATTCTCGTATTCAAAACAGCGCGGCGTTGGGCTAGTCCTCTATCACGCAGAACGAAGTATCAAATGTACCGACTCTCGTGTACCATTACAGCCCCCTCCCAGACCTTGAGACACTGTTTATCTCAGTTAACATGGCGCAAGGATCTCATTACCACTATGCTACCCATGCTTTGTCCATATCTACTCTATATGTAACGACATCTCAAATCATGTACACAGACCGATGAATCTGTCAATTATGTACATAATATTTACACAACTCGATTGAGCTCTCTCCTGTCTTATCTTATTTATCTATCTAACTATACAACCTCGCTTACCCGCAACTTATCCTAATTCGTATTACTATATATATACAAATTGTTTTTTTTTTGTTTTTTTTTTTTTGTTTTTGTTTCCAAACCATGCAAGATCCTTAAATTTACAAAGTAGTTACTCAAATTTACAGCTTACAGCTTAATTATATAACTTTTATTCACTATCTTATTTATCTACGCCATTATTCGTCCTCACATAATACCTGGCTATATTTATAGCATTGAAGTTACCCAATATCTCATTTGAACCCGGATCTACTAAAGTATAACAGTTAGGATATACCACAGCCGAAATAACATAAGGCCCTTTATACAACAATGAAAATTTCCGCATGATTTTATGTTCTTTATTTGAACGCACAAAAGTCTTAAGTTTCACATAATCACCTATACGATAGACTTCTAACTTACGCCGTTTGTCCGCCTGTCGCTTACGTCGTTCACTAGAACTTTTAGAGTTTTCTATCGCTACATTCCGCACCTGTTCCGTATCTCGCACACTATGGCCTAATAACCATTCATCGCCTAATTCCTTGTCAATAGTTAACGGTTCCCGCCTACCAAACGCTAACTCATTAGGCGCAAAGCCTGTGCTTGTGTGTTCGATGTTATTATAGCAATTTTGAATGTCCGGTAACACGTCGACCCAACTACGATTACTTCCGCCGCAATAAGTTCTAATCAGTCGACCTAGCTCGCGATTCACTCTTTCTACGCTATTAGAATTTGGACAATACACCGACGTATGAGTGACCCGAATCCCCAGCTGTTTGAGTCCAAATTCCCAAACTTTCGATATGAACTGTGGTCCTGAGTCCGTAATTATAGTTTCGATAGGTATTTCCCTATGAAATCTCTTTGTACAAGCGAGCACGCTCCTACCTGTCGCTTTTCGCATTGGATATAATTTTATTACTTTACTGTACACGTCTTGAATCACATATATATATTGATATCCGAATTTACCTACGGGCAATGGCCCATAAAGGTCCGAGAAAACTTTCTCACCCAACTTTTCCGCCAACACCGGTGTACAAGGACCAACGGTATTGTTAGTACTTGGTTTGACCTTTTGACATATGTCACAACTTCTTATCACCGCGCTAATCACCCTACTCATATGAAGAAAATAATATCTGTCCTTCATCAGTGCTAATATTTTATATCTGCCGTAGTGACCTATTTCTTCATGTATGTGTAAAATTAGTTCCTCCTGTAGTGATTTCGGAATTACTAGCAACTGTACGTTCCGCTTCGGCACGTTAATATATAACGTATCACCTACTAGCTTGTAATTTTCAAACCCTCTCGTTCCCATATCTACCACACCACGTCTGATACAACCGCTAATTCGATTTAACCGCTCATCTTCGCTTTGTAATCTCGCAATGTCCCGTAAACTCGAAATAACACTTGCGGTATTCGATGCCTGAAACCAGAATAACCCCGGCTGAACATTTGTACTGTCAATCATACCTCCAGGTCCCGCTATTTGCCTGCTTAGCGTGTCGGCAATTTGATTATCAGTCCTTCGCACAAATTCTATGTCGTAATCGAATTGCTCTAAAAACATAATCCACCTCGTTACGCGTGCCCCTAATAAAGTCCACGACTTAATGAACGTCAAACTTTTATGATCAGTTCTAATAATAACTTTTTCTCCCCGCAAATATATCTCAAATCGCTTTAAAGTGTTTATAACTGCATACATTTCCTGTTCACTGATAGCCCATCTAGTCTGAGCACCCTTAAATGCCTGCGAACAGAACCCTATAATTCGTTCCTGGCCCGAATCATCTAATTGATAAACATAGCCCCCAATTCCTATAGCGCTGGCGTCACATTGAACATAATATGTTTTTCCCGCCAATGGCTGACTCAATATAATACTTTCTGAGAATTGTTTTTTTATCTCGTCAAAAGCACTCTGCACGTGCGCACTCCAGACGAACTTAACTCCAGACCGTAATAAATTGTACAAGGGCTGTGTTAACGTTCCAAAATTTTTTATAAACCTCCTAAAGTAATTTATGAACCCCAAAAACGCCCTCAATTGCCTGACAGTTCTGGGTAACGGATATAATTTAAGTGTTTCAATTTTGTCCGGGTCCATCTGCAAACCTTGTGTAGACAAAATATGCCCCAATAATTTGACCTTTTTTTGTGCGAACTCGCATTTTTTTAGTTTGCATGTGAAGTCTTTCAATTTACTCAGAACCGTGTCCACTTGAGACAAATGCTGTTCGAAGTCACCCTCAGTTAAAATTGCCAAATCGTCAACAAAATTTAAACAATATGACCTAACCTCTGGCCCTAGAATTAAGTCCATCGCCCTCGAAAATGAACCCACACTGGTTTTCAACCCCTGAGGTAAAACGTTGTAAACATAACTTCTGCCTTGATATACAAAACCCGTGTATCGTTTAGATTCGTCTGATAATGGTATAGAAAAATACGCATCTTTGATATCAATAACCCCTATGTAGTTTATCCGGCGCCCGGATTGCAATATCTCACTTATTAAAGGTGTGGTTTCAACCTCACCAACCATTCCCGTGTTTAAATGTCGTGCATCTAGCAAAATACGGACCTCTCCTGATTTCTTTAATGTACAAGTCAATGGACTGCTGAAATCCGTAGATTGCCTCCTAATAATACCTATCACTTCCATTTCTTCCAATCGTTTTGTTACTTTATCGCGATATGCGAACGGTATGGGATAGCTTCGTTTTACGAAAGGCGTTTCATCTCTCATTTTTATCTCATGTATATATTTATTTGTCCGACCTACCCTATCGCTAAACAACTCTGCATGTTTATTTAACACCGGCAATAACTTTGTTTTGTGTTCAACAGGTATTGATGAATTATTCACATATTCCTCTATCATATTTCTACAGGTATCTTGGTTCTGTACTTCCATTGTACAACAGCAAGAGTCCTGATTAGGGCCAATACCTAATGGTATTTCACACATCCGCCCGGCGCTTCGTATAATTAGCCTCTTATTACCCTCACACATTAAACTGGCTCGTGTCTGTTGTTTAAAATCAAACCCCAAAATTAAATCTTTAGGCACCCTTGTTAATACTAGCATTGGAGTATCGATAACGCATTCACCTATTGTTAATGGTAACGTAACTAACTTATCAACCCTTTCCTTACTGACTCCAAACGCACCTGTGATTCTCAAACTTGGAATCGGTATTTCCGTCGGTTTTCCCAATTGTCTGCACACTTCTTCGTACACTCTCCGACTTATTACACTGATTTCGCTCCCCGAATCAATCAAACTCCTTACAACAATATTCCCAATACGCACATCTATCTCAGGTAATGTCAATGTACTACATAACTCGCGGCCACACTCAGTCGAATCGTCGTCTCTGAATATCGTATGTAAACGTCTGTCATTTCGATCTCTACAATTCGATCTAGATTTTTCATCTAAACACACGGCATATCCATGCGCTTTATGCGCTAGTAATGGAATAAATTCATTCACACCCACGTTCGAATCCAAATTACACAAATCATACAGTCTATGCTTTTTTCCCAATTCGATCGGCTGTCCACCCGAACCGTAATAAATATCTGAGCGCGAACGACCCGCGCGAGTCCACTAGTTTTTTGAATTCTGATTTATCGCATTATTCCTGTCACTTGAACTTTGCCCTGCCTCTGTATTATCTGAACCATCATTCCCCCTTTGGAACCCTATTGCCTTGAAACTAGCCTGAGGCTGTCTACCTCTACCGCGAAAATAACCGCGACCGCGCGTCCCAAATTCGTTTCGCCCCTTCGTTCCTGCGTTATAATTATCCCTACGACTCACCGCGTTATAACGTATTGTATTTACTCGCATAGCTCGATATTGCCCACGCATGTAGCTATTCCGCCTTATATTATTCGTATCCATTGTATCCAAACCATGCAACGCACTTAACCTCTGGAATGTCCCTGTACAGCGAATCTCGTGGACCCTAACGCGTCCAAGGTTCTGGCGAAAATAAACTTTCAATCGACTTGCGTTAGGAATTTGATAAGATTGTTAGGTTATTTTATTAGTTTCCTAACATGTTATGTACATAATAAAGTTTATGAAATTACCTATCTTGTGATGTATAGTACTCACATGTGATAATAAAGTTGATAAGGCTTTTCATCGATTGTTTGCAGAATCTATTATTTGACACTGACACCTCTAATTATATTTCGTTCTTACGGGCCAAACACAAAACTTACACTATTTTCCATTTATCACATCACCACTATTAATTTCTCCAGCGATAAGATGTATTATTTTATTACAAAACACAGTAATTTCTTCACAATAAATAAATATTGACAAACATAAAATGTAAGTCTGCGGCCGGTCGCCTGCCCAAAATGGCGACATGGCTTGGTATTTTATTTATTTTGATAAATAGGCTGTCTCAATGTCAGTTCCAATCATATCACACGGTTGCCAACTAAATTACTCATAATCTAAGACTACTTCCGGGAACGTTCTGAAACTTGGTGAATATTCATAAAACGTCGAAGTTTGCAATACTTTCTATGCGCTTATGCAGCGCACAGGACGCTAGCCGCCCAAAAAAGTTATGCGCTTATGTAGCGCATAGGACGTTTGACGGGTTAATCCCCCATCGACATTCCGTTCTAAATGCCGAAGGAAGTCGACCGCATCTCGAATAGTCATTGGTTCCTTTCTAGCAAAAAACGCTACCTGAATATCACGCGGCAACTGTCTGAAAATCGTGTTGATTTTCTCCGTATCAGTAAACGGTATCGTAAGCTCATATATGCTATTCAATTGAGAGGCAAAGAATTCTTCCATACTTTGTCCTTTCTTAGAATCAAACTTCGCAGTTAGGAATCTTTGCTTAATTAATTCCTGTTCATTATCACCCCAGAATACCTCTCTGAAATCTTTTTCAAAATCCGAATAGGTTCGCCATGAGTCTCTGTATATGCTCATTCGAACTTTTGCAATTCCTACCAAACTATCCGTTGCCCATATCAAAGCCCTAGAACTATCTCCCGAGACTTTAATATAAGCCTTTAAATCTCTTAAGAAAATCATCGGATTTTCCGAACTCCGCCCATCGAATGTCGGCAACTTCTGTGTCATTTTCACAATGCATGATTGACGTTTTTCTACCGATTGTTCAAACGTCTCTAGTTCCTGTCTATCAGTCTGTCTGTCCGAAGTCCTACTAGCATTGCTCGTGCTGGAACCCCTTTCCAAACTGTCTAATCTATTCACTATTTCAGATAACAATTGCGTCACCTGCCCTGACGCCATTTCACTTGTATGCGAAAGTGAAACGTCTCGTGCTACCCGACTAACGGTTTTCCTAAGCCGGCCGGCCATTATTCCTGTTCATTAAACCGTCGTAGCTCGTACAAAGAATTGTGAAAACAATGCCCCTTTTTTTTGCTTATTTCTTATTTACAAAACTGAACTGTTTAAAATCGTTTCTACGTTGTGTTATTTTTAAAAGTAACGCGTTAGACCTTGATTCTTTTAAAATATCTAGGTATCAGACTATCTAGAATATCCTTCGGTCTCGGCACCAGAAATCTGTAACGGCCCCAGGGCTAAGGTCGAGCCGCCGCTATCAGTAGCTATGATCGTCTATTCTATCTATCCCAAAATGAGAGGACCCGATTCAACTGTAAGATTTGTAAGTTAAGAAAGATAAGTCTGAATTTCTCGTTCGTTGAGAAATTCGTTAGGCGTACAATAGTCGAACGAAGTTTGGTTCAGGAAGTTACAGTTTCAAGTTAGACAGAGAAAGCATATATGTCCGCGAGCCGGTAATTCGCATCAGTCAGCGGTGTATTGCGCCAGAACGATCGTTGTTATATTTTATGGATGATGGCACCATCTGGTTTTGTATATATGGGCGATTGGAACTTCTTTTTGTTTTAGTGGTCGACCACAGTTTATAATATTTGTTTGTGATATCGTATAGATATCCGTCGTAGTTTTACGACGTGAGTACTCAATGATATTTCATGTGCTCGCTAGTAGCGGCTTGTGGTGGTTCCAATTATATATTTGGTTCACGGCAGTAACGATCCGAAAAGACCGGTTTACACAATTGCGATTTGATTTTCCGAAATGGGTTCTGAACTAGCGGTTACCTCAAAAGGTCCGTAACGTTTTGAAACCTTCAACTCTGCGCAATTTGAGCTGGATGTCATCGAAACGTAAGCATTATTGTTTTAGGAGATCTAACCCACACCATAGCGAAGTGCATAGTTCGATAAATACCGAACTATGAATTCCACTAGCCACAGCACGTCCTGGGCTGAGCCAAATCATATATACCGACTCAGCCTACACATTAGACCTCCAGCGAAATTAACATTTAATTTAAAGATGAAACTTGAATCCAACCTGACCCAAAGCAATGCAAAACACCTACCCGGACCTAAACAATGAACTTTAGACTGTAAATTGATCTCTTCGCGCGTCCCCGACAACACTCAAATGTCAAAATATCAACAGGATATGTTATCTGTGTTGACACCGGTTTAACTTTGTTCTGAATTTGTTATTTCCATCCGCGGAACCTCATCGATCAAACAGTCTCCCTATGCCCTGCCAACCTAGGTTTAGCCGCAACTAAACTCCTGTCTAGCCTAGTCTAAAACCTAGTGTTATACCACGTCCATTATCGACACCACTCGAAAATGGTTGAGTTTGATTTGAATGTGCTTGAATGTTTAATGACTGTGTGTGTGGGAATTTCAAAACTCGCTACTCGAAAGGAATGAGGAGAGGATTAGCCCGCGAATATCCTAAGAGCCAATCCAGAAACCCTATGGTGAAGGAAAAAGGAATTTAGGGTCGCTCCAAGCCCAGACTCAGACTCAGATAAATTGACTTACAAGTTCTTTTCTAACGACCCAAGGATAGTTTTGGAATTTGGGGTAGGTTGATATAAAGGTAGGAACCGAGGTATATCTCGGCGCTTCAGACACTCACAAAAACCCACTGAAACTTCGCAATCACAAATTCGTATAGTTCTGACGCGTAACACGGCAGACAAAAACTGTTTAGAACTCGTGAAAGACGACTGTCACAGTAGCTAGACGCTGAGACTGAATGCTCTCCCCTCCCACGCTCTCGTATTTATATGCGTCCTTTGCGAACACGCTCTGCCCAAGCGAAGCTTCTTATCACTAACTACACAGGGTCTAATTTCAACCATGCCATGCAGATCCGCCGTTCTACAAATTGTGTGTACGCATATTCACTATGATCAACCGTAGGTTATCACTCAAATCATTTGGTACTGCCGATACACAGAATCTGTTGATCGCTGACCAATAAAAGCTTATTGCGATTAATTAAGCATACCCGACCGCTAGACGCGCGTAGCAAAGACCACTAGAATGCTATCCAAACTAGCGGTGTCAGATGCTCCATATCATACCTCAATCGCAATTGTGTATTTGCAATCAACATAATAGCTTTCTCCGTATCGTTCCATAATAACCTTTCATTATTTAGTTATTCATAATTTTATTCAACGCGCAGCCAAACCGGCTCTGATTCCTACACATCTCGCAGGAATGCGACAAAAAAAACCTGACCTGTAAACTTCCAGGAACCATCCCACGCGTCGGCTCTGGTTTTTTGCTAACTTGCCACTAAACTACGCAAAACCCCCAAACGTTATCTGAACCGATTCTCGTATTCAAAACAGCGCGGCGTTGGGCTAGTCCTCTATCACGCAGAATGAAGTATCAAATGTACCGACTCTCATGTACCATTACAGTGCAAAGTGTCAGCGACCTAGTGATGTTCCGATCACTCGCGGTCAATCCGCGCAACGAAAACCGAGGTGCGTTCCGAAGCATAAATATTAAACAGTCACCCGCCCGGACAGGCCCGAACCTGTCCCTAATCAATAGGAAGGCGAGAAAGTGTTGCGACCGCTCTCTTGAGGACCGATTCCCCCACCTTGACTTCTGCTGATCGAGGCGTGCCATCCCGACCCGTGTATAATTTGACGATCCGTCCTCGTCTCCATCTCAATGATGGCAGGTTCGCATCCTTAATCAGCACCAAATCACCGACTTGAGGGGGGCTCGTCCGGTCAGTCCACTTAAGGCGCTGATGCAAGATGTGCAAGTACTCAAGGGACCACCGTTTCCAAAAATCTTGAGCCATCTGCTGCAACATCTGCCACCTAGTTAACCGACTTAACTTACATCACCGAATGGGTATTCTGGCAGGGCGTTAAGGGGCTGACCTATCAGGAAGTGACCCGGCGTCAACGCTTCCAAATCATTTGGATCCGAACTGAGCGGGCACAACGGACGCGAGTTCAGTGTCATTTCAATTTTACAGAACAGCGTCGCAAGCTCTTCAAAGCTTAGAGAGGTCTCACCGATGATCCTCGTCAGGTGCGACTTAGCCGATTTAACCGCAGCCTCAAAAATTCCTCCCCAATGAGGACATCCCGGCGGACTGAAAACCCATTCAATCCCTCGTCGGGAGCAAGCCGTACCTATGGCATCCTTGCCGATGCCGAATTGAGTGACCTCCTGCAGATATCGCCTGGCTCCGACAAAATTTGTGCCGTTGTCCGAATGGATTAATGACGGGAGGCCCCTTCGTGAGACGAATCGATCCAGGCATGCGATAAATGCCTCCGTAGTGAGGTCACTGACCACCTACAAGTGGACTGCCTTCGTGGCCAAGCACACGAAGACGCACAGGTATGCCTTTACTAATCTGGCGTTCCGTAGCTGTGAAGACTTGACCATGAATGGTCCCGCGAAATCCGTTCCGACACCCGCAAAGGGCCGGATTTCGTTAACCCTATCCGAGGGCAAATCGCCCATCTGGGGCTGCATCGTAGCCGCCTTGGCCCGATAACAAGGCAGGCACCGAAATACGACGCTACGCACTAAGCGTCTTCCCGATAGAATTCAGAACTCGCGCTGGAGAAACGCCATCAAGGCGTGGCATCCGACATGCCCATTCCGAATGTGTCGATCCTGTATCAACAGTTCGAACAACTTCCCTTTCCTAGGGAGTAACAACGGGTGGCGAGCCGCATAAGGCAGGTTGGCATTCCGCAGCCGACCTCATACCCTCAGCAATCCTTGAGGGTCAATAAACGGGTTGAGCCGAGCCACAGCTCCCTTCAGTTGGACGCGTCCGCGTCTCAGAATGTCCAGTTCGGACTTAAAGTGCACCGTCTGCACGTTCCGTAACAATGCGAACAACGCATGGTTCCGTTCCCGTGGTGTCAGGACCTGTGTCCGCTCTCGTTGCGCCTCAGAATTGCGACAATTCCGCGCAAATCGGAAGATCCAAGCGGTCACATTGACCAGCTTGTCGAGCGAGCTGTACCGTTCCAGCAGGCTGAACTCCTCTTCCGGCTCTGGTTGCGTCGTACAGACACCGACTGTCAAGGCCAATTGGCCAATCCGATTCGGCTCGAGTCAACCATTTTGGACCCCACCACAAGGGGTGTCCAACTAACTCCGGAGCGTGACACCCACGAGACGCACAGTCTGCTGGGTTCATTTCCCCTGGAACATGTTTCCAGATTAAGGGAACCTCCGAATTCAAAATCTGCGAAACCCGATTCGCCACAAAAATCTCCAGCTTGTGAACTGAAGCCTTCAGCCAGCATAACACGATCTGGCTGTCCGTCCAAGCGTAGACCATATCTTCTAACGTTATTGACCCACGAAGAACCGTCATCGTGTGGTTGAGCAGACGAGTCAGGAGAGCCGCTCCTGAAAGCTCTAATTTGACGACCCGAATGGCCGAGTCGGCAGTGACGCTGCCTACGAAACCAAGGGTCCCGGGTTCGAGTCCCGGTGGGGGCAAATGTTTGTTCGACGAAAACGGATGTTTGTACCCTAGTCATGGTTGTTTATCTATCTAAGTATAATATTTCTCTATATAAGTATGTGTATCGTTGTCTAGGACCCAAGATACAGGGAATCCTAGTTTGGGGCTAGATCAATGTGTGTA
Source organism: Argyresthia goedartella (assembly GCA_949825045.1). Lineage (NCBI taxonomy): Eukaryota > Metazoa > Arthropoda > Insecta > Lepidoptera > Argyresthiidae > Argyresthia > Argyresthia goedartella. Next base: position 889,440 of record OX463827.1, on the reverse strand, counting down.
AATGGTGTCCAAGGTATTATTATTATTATTATTATAGTATTATTAATTTGGGAATGGTCAGGCAAGTGCGCAACGGCGCAACCTTGCTCTTGGCCATGACCAACCGCTCATCAACCTCCCCCGAGGAGTCGACCGTACGCAGATACAACGCATCGCAAAACCCATGCAGGGTGGCGGTGTATCGTTTGGTGGGGACCAACCTCCGTGGCAGTGAAATCCGATTGATGCCAGGGAGGGTCCAAAAGAACGATTCCCACTCTGAGCTCAATGATCCGCCGATCGGGTCATCCCATTTCAGCTCAGCAGACCACAATTGCTGCATAAAACACTTGAGCTGATATGTTACCGGGGTGATCCACCCGTTTGGATCAAATGTCCTAGCCACCGTTGAAAGGACGTTCCGTTTCGTTCAGACCTTCGGGGAGTCCAACTCGACCCGATACGAAAACATGTCTGACACCGGCTGGTACTGGACGCCTAATACCGACAACATATTCGGATTTTCCAGATTTTCGAAAATGTGGGGATCCTGCTGGTAGTCATCCGGAAGACCAGACAGTGACTCTGGAGAGTTCGACATCCATTTCCGGAGCTCGTTACCTCCACCCCATAAGAGCTCAACTGGCTCGTCCCGTCGAGCGAGCGCCTCCTCTACGGAATCTGCACCGGTACAGATATCGTCCACGTAGAGATCCTGCTCCAGGATCGAAGCTCCTCTAGGGAAATTTAACCGTTCTCGATCCGCTAACTCCCGCAGAGTGCAAATCGCCAAATAAGGGCTAGACCGTAGCACGTACGTGTTGGTGTTCAGCTCGTACACCTTGATGGGCTGATCTGGGCTCTCTTGCCACAGTATCAGCTGATACCGTTTATCGTCAGGGTGAATGACCGTCTGCCTAAACATCATCCGGATGTCAGCTACAAACACAACATTGTGTCGACGGAATCGTGTGATAACATCCGCGATGTCATGGTTCAACTTCGGCCCTGAATGCAAACACTGGTTCAGGTTCATGCCGTTAGATGTTGATGCCGATCCATCGAACACTACCCGTATTTTGCCCTCCGGGGTCCTCAAGACCGCGTGATGAGGCATAAAGCAGTGTTCTTCACGCTTCCAGTCGATACCCGAAACCGACATGTGGCCGAGCGACTCGTATTCCCGCATGAAGTCGACGTACTTCTGCCGGAAAATCCCGTCACGCTTCATGCGTCGTTCCATCGACAGAAGCCGCGTCTCGGCTGCATGGTGTGAACTGCCTAGCGGCGGGCGATCACTCCGAAATGCAAGACGTGTGAGAAATCGACCTGACCGAAGGCGACCAGTATTGTTCCGATAAAACTGTTCACACTCTTCTTCAACCGGGTCCAACCGGCGGACCGTAGGTGGTTCCTCCACCTCCCAAAACTTCTGTATCACCTCCGAGAGTACAGAACCGAATAAGGGACTACTAGTCGCTAGGCGTGGGGCAGCCGGCATGACCGGACCCATTACCGCATGGCCCAGTCTGGTGTTGACCGAAACCAGACCAGTCGCCTGCAACACGTGGACACCTGGCACTAACAGGTATCCCAAGGCATCAACACCCAATAAAATGTCTACTGGGCCCGGAATATCAAACTCCGGGTCAGCCAGTGACAACCCAGCGACCAACTGTCGCACCGAGGGCGACAACCGTACGTGAGGGTGTGAGCCCATCACATTAGGCATGACTAATGCCGTGACCGTCAGATTCACCGATGAATCCACCCGTGACGAGAGAGTAATCCGACATACTCCCTTAACGGAACCGACTTCCGTGTTCCCAATTCCACAAATGAAATGTGGATACTCCCTTACCGAAATGCCCAACCGTCTTACAAGGTTGCACGAGACTAAGCACCCCTGGGCCCCCGAGTCCAATAGTGCTCGTGCCACACATGATTTGCCGTCTGAACTCCACGCTATCACAGAGGCGGTGGGAAGCATGACCGTCTGTGTAGTGGCGGCACCCTATAAGTGGGCGGCGTGTCCCTAGCGGGAACCTCCGCGGGATCCGAACCCGCTGAGACCCCCGTCGGCCTCGGAGTAACTCGGCTGCTGATATGCAACCGGCATATCAGACCGTATGTGCATCAAGGGGTCCCAACCCGTATAATAGGCCCCTCGCTGTCCCGGTATCCGACCATACCGGACGGTGTACGGTGTGCCCGGTGCGCACCGTGGATGAATGGGGGAGAGCGGATCCAACCTGGGGCGCTCTAGGAATGGGGGCGACATCCGACTGTTCTCCTCCCAGAGCGACGGGAAGGGTGGCGCAGAAGGTGGTGGACTCCCTGCCTTCACGCTACTCAAAGGTGACTGTCTGACTCCCGCCCGTAACAAACGGTGAGCCAGCGGCCCGAAGCCCTCGCTGACCGTGGACAGCGGCGACCGAACCCCGGCTATAGTCAATAGTCAAAGTACTTTATTACTGTAGATATTTACATATACTTAGCAAACGTCATTTTTTGCCTCTTCTCTACATTGGACCACTGTGGGAGAAGAAGGGCGTAGAAACTCCCACAGATTTATTTTTAGATCTCTTTTAAAAATAGGTTGTGCTTAACTAATACAAATATGAAAAATTTAATTGTTATGATTAATAAGCAGGAATAAATAATTACAAAATTATTAACAGCAAGGTCTGTGTTGAGCCAGATTAACCCCATACAGTCCTGTCATTTAAGTAATCTTGGCTATCCCGCATGTTACCCCCCGCGCTGCCCCCTTCCCCTCGGGGGGGGGGGGTCCCGTCCGTGGGTACCCCAGTCACCCCGTTGGTGACTCCCGTTGCCCGGAGGGGGGCTGGGTTCAGCCCAGGTTGGGCCCGGTGGCCGACCAACCTGAGTCCGGCCCTGGTGACCATCCGAAGGGCCTGACCGATTCAGGCACAACGCTATGTGGTGCTTGCCACCATAGCGCTCACACGGGAACGCGCGCGAGCACTCGCTCAGCGTGTGCGGCCCTAAACAACCGAAGCACAATCGGTGACAGAAGACTATCTTCCTGCGGGCAGCTACCCCGAGCGCCTTAAATTTGGCGCAACTGGTCACGTCATGACCGGCACTGTCGCAGTGCACACAGCCGTCACCCGACGGAGCAGCATTCAAAACGCCAAATTGTTTCGACCTCCCACCCCCCCGTGGCGGCGGGGGGCGCGGCCCCTCCCGCATCCGCGCGGGTTGGCGCTGCACACTGGCCTCCGTGTCCAGTGTGTCACATCGCCTACATTCACCCTCCAAAAAATCTGTCAATTGGACAAGTGTGGGCAGTTCCGTGCTACTGCCCCCATGCAGCTGTTCAAACCGACTTTGAACAGCTGCAGGCAACCGTGACAAAACCATATATAAAATAATGTATGATCATTGTGCTACCGGAAGACCAAGGTTCTGAAGGGCCTTAGTGGCCACCAGCACATGGTTGAGCACCTGTACTCGGATGTCAACATCCCGTGTTACTCTGGGGATGCTAAACAGCTTCCCCAGCTGCGCATCAACCAACCGCCGTTTGTGTTGGTAGCGGTCAAACCATATGGACCTTGCTATCTCAAAATTGCCCGCCGTGACCGTTGTGACCGACCAACTCCTTCGGTTCACCCCGCAGAGCCATCAATAGTTGGGCCAACTTGTAGGCGTTGTCAAGGTCGTCCCGACCAAACTATCAAATAAATTGATGAAGGCTGGCCACTTATCAATTGCCCCACTGAAGGCCGGAATCTCCAGGTGTGGCAGCCGTCTAACAACACTCTTCGGGGGTGGGTCTCCGTTACCCTCCCCACGGTCATTCCTTCGCGACCGCTTAATTTTCTCCGCGCGACGCTCGATGTCACCCAAGCATTCCATCGCTTGGTCAGCATCCGCGCAGAGCTGTTTCACTGTAGCCACCGAAGCTTCATCAGTAAGCCCGAGAGCTTCAGCCTCCGCAGCCAGCCGACACACCTTCCCGACGCATGTCATTGCGTCCTCCACACGCTTGAGCAGGACATCATCCATGTCCGGTCGCTCCACATACTGATGAGTATGGGCGAGCCATCTCATTTCCTCCCGGACACCATTCCGCAGTACCGTCAAGGGTGAAGGTGCCATGTTGACCGATTGAATGGATTCTGGTCCTATACTTCACTACCGAACTAAGTATAACCAGAGACCAGCACTTGCCCGTCAGCGCTGGGCACAGAAATTAAAACTAAGTGGTCAAAACTGAAGCGACTACAAACAAAATTAAGTCCTAAAAATATTTAATATGGTCGCCCTGTGGATAACACCTTATAACTATACACTCTAAATCAATTAGAGAATGCCACCATAAAGCACAATAAAAAATAACACACAAAAATTTATTATATAAAAAAAGAGTGGTGGGCTCCGAGACTATAAACCTAAACAATATAGCAAAATCAGCTTAATACCCTTTAAATAGCCTGACCCTGCTCTGTAAACCGAAATTACACTGCAATACTATAGAACCCGACGTTCTATTACAAGTAATACAATATAGTTACTTCGCGGTCTGACTTTTTAATCCTTATGCACACCACAGTAGTTTCCGACTACAAATTTATAATAATCGTTAACTAAATCGTTAATTATACGTTCACTAACCGAAAATGAACCTAAATTGTGGTATACCGACCACAAAAGACTCACTCACAACAAAGATTGCCGACCAATCTGAGGTACCCTCTCCCACTACAACGCGGCAAAAAAAAACAACCCTACAACCGTCCGTGAATCGATTTCCTACTAGGAAACCACGCCTCTGCTACCAAAATGTTGAATCCACGCCTCAACCGAAAGGGTGGAAGTCTGTGAAGGGTTGTTTTACAATGGAATGTCACAAAGTAGTACTGACCTTGACGCCGTCGGCTGGTATGCGAAATTTCAGATTCGAGGCAGGAGTACGGGATGAGAAACACAAGGGTGGGGGGTGTTGGGAGTCGAATCTTACTCGTCTCGTAGCCCGCTGCTGGTGCTGTCGTGATGCTGCCGACTACAAGGGTCGCTATCAGCACGCGACGAAAAGGTGACCAAATCACTTCAACCTTTCACAGTACGAAGCACTCACTACGATGACGTGAAATCTACTTATTTCTTGACGATTATTACGAGATTATTATAAATAACATTCAGCCAAAGCCCCGATGCTTGACGCCGAAAATTTTACCACGTGCAAAGTGACAGCTAGCTAGTGATGTTCCGACCACTCGCGGTCAATCCGCGCAACGAAAACCGAGGTGCGTTCCGAAGCATAAATATTAAACAATATATAAACTATAACAAATATAAAATAAAAATAAATACTTCAACTACAATAGCTACAACTACAATAAAATACCATATATAGCATGAACATTTATAAACTATAATAAATCATACATATACCTACATAGATATGGTTGGTACCTTTTACGGAAGAGAAAGGAAATGCATTTTCAATCTTTTCTTAAAAGTGAAAATTGAGGCACTATCCCTAATAGCGCAGAGAAGTGCGTTCCACAGTCGGATTGCCTTAACCTAAACGAGTGTTCGTAAGCGGCAGTGTTATGCCGAGGAGTTGAAAGGAGTTGATGGAAGGATTTAATGATGATTCATTTGCTAGAATATTATTAAGTAAATCGAACAATTGAAAGCAATTGTTGCTATTATCAATATCCTAATCTGTTTCTATCCAATAATCATATATTTCATGGTTAGCTTTAAAAGTCTACAAGTATTATTGCTTGAGGACAAAGCACTATGTATAATTAATGGCTTATGTTTAAACGATTACCAAAAACGCACCTATTTTACTACCAATAAATTCGAAATGACTGCCAGAATGATTAAATGTCCACCAAATTGTGTTTGGATAAATGATCACCAAACTTCTTTTTATGTTTTGTGTACTTAAGTTTATGTTTTAAGTATTTTTTGTAGTTCTTACATGTTCAACCTAACACGAAGGATAAAGGGGGCTTCGCTTCGCTCACCCCCTTTACCCTTCACCTAAACTACCGCAAGATTTTGCCCTGCTATTTTTTGCAACTTTTGGTGTTCATTTATCTATTTTGGGTAGGAAAAAAATATTTTGGTGATCATTATATTTATTGCCATAATTAATGATTAAACGAACTTTCCTGGATGTGAAGTTTTATCATAATTATATGAGTGCTTTGTCCGAAGAGATTAGCAAACCCGGGAGGGTAGGAACCCTAGCTTGGTACAAGCTTACCCCCCCCCAATGTAAGATCGTGAAATATATTATAATCGGAATGATAATAATACGTGCCTCTGAACTAAACGAAGGTTGGAAAAAGCGTGCGAGTGAGGTGATCCACAACTAACTCAAAAATAAAGATAAAAAGAAAATTTAAATGAAGGATTCGAAAAATATAGTGTGTGAAAGGCGAACACTACCGCGGTGCTTGACAACTTATAATACTAATCTCTTCGAAAAAAGCACTTATATAATTATGATAGAACCTCCAGTACAGGTAAGTTCGTTTTATTATTAATTAACGACACGTGAAATTTGACAGTAAAATTTGATTGTTTAATATTTATGCTTCGGAACGCACCGGTTTTTTCGTTGCGCGGATCGACCGCGACTGATCGAAACATCACTAGCTGTCACTTGTATAAAAAAAAGTTAGAGGTTACCTTTGCACATGGAAAATGTCGGCGTCAAGCATTCGGGGCCTTGGCTGTATGTTATTTGTAATAATTGTCTAACACAGGTATCGGGCCTGGTCGGAATGTTAATTGTAATACTCATCACGGAACAATCGTCGGGAAATAAGTAGATTTCACGTCATCGGAGTGAGTGCTTCGTAATTTGAAAGGTTGAAGTGATTCGGTGATCAATTCGTCGCATTCGGACAGCGACCCTTTGTGTCGGCAAGCATCACGACGGCGACAGCAGCGGGCTGCGACGAGAGTAAGATTCGACTCCCCTCGCCCCTACCCTGGTGTTCCTCATCCCGTATTCCTGCCTAGAATTGAGCTTTCGAATACCAGTCGACGGCGTCAAGGTCAGTACTGCTTTGTGACATTCCACTGAAAAACAACCCTACCAAGATTCCACGCCCTGTCGGTTAAGGCGTGGAATTTATCATTTTGGTAGCAGAGGCGCGGTTTCCTAGTAGGAAATCGATTCACGGACGGTTGTAGGATTGTTTTTTTGCCACATTGTAGCTGGGAGAGGTTGGATACCTCAGATTGGTCGGCAATCATTTTGTGAGTGAGTCGTGTGGTCGGTATACCACAATATAGGTTCATTTTCGGTTAGTGAACGTATAATTGACGATTTAGTTAACAATTATTATAAATTTGTAGTCGGAAACTACTCGGTGTGCATAAGGAACAGTCATTCGGTCGGACTATAGTATTGCAGTCGGGTTCCATAGTATTGCAGTGTTATTTCGGATTACAGAGCAGGGTCAGGCTATTTAAGGGGTATTAAGCTGATTTTGCTGACCTCAGTAGAAGTGTGGGTCATATCGGAGGGGCCACTTCTAGAAGGTTCACGGCTACCTACATTATATTAAAAATAGCCTTTTTTCTTATAATAAATTTTTGTGTGTTATTTTTTATTGTGCTTTATGGAGGCATTCTCTAATTGATTTAGAGTGTATAGTTATAAGGTGTATGTCCACAGGGCGACCATATTAAATATTCTTTAGGATTTAATTGTTTTAGTGGTTGCCTTAGTTTTGACAACTTAGTTTTAATTTCTGTGCCCAGCGCTGACGGGCAAGTGCTGGTCTCTGGCTATACTTAGTTCGGTAGTGAAGTATAAGACCAGAATCTATTAAATCGGTCAACATGGCACCTTCGCCCTTGACGGTACTGCGGCATGGTGTCCGGGAGGAAATGAGATGGCTCGCCCTTACTTATAAGTATGTGGAGCGACCGCACATGGACGATGTCCTGCTCAAGCGTGTGGAGGACGCAATGACACGCGTCGGGAAGGTGTGTCGGCTGGCTGCGGAGGCTGAAGCTCTCGGGCTTACGGATGAAGCCTCGGTGGCTGCAGTGAAACAGCTCTAAGCGGATGCTGACCAAGCGATGGAATGCTTCGGTGACATCGAGCGTCGCGCGGAGAAAATTAAGCGGTCGCGAAGGAATGACCGTGGGGAGGGTAACGGAGACCCACCCCCGAAGGGTGTTGTTGGACGGCTGCCACACCTGGAGATTCCGGCCTTCAGTGGGGCAATTGATGAGTGGCCGGCCTTCATTAATTTATTTGATAGTTTGGTTCACGGTCGGGACGACCCGGACAACGCCTACAAGTTGGCCCAACTATTGATGGCTCTGCGGGGTGAACCGAAGGAGTTGCTCGGTCACCTAACGGTCACGGCGGGCAATTATGAGATAGCCAGGCCCATATTGTTTGACCGCTACCAACACAAACGGCGGTTGGTTGATGCGCAGCTGGGGAAGCTGTTTAGCATCCCTAGAGTAACCCGGGATGTTGACATCCGAGTACAGGTGCTCAACCCTGTGCTGGTGGCCAATAAGGCCCTTCAGAACCTTGGTCTTCCGGTAGACCAATGGTCATACATTGTTTTATATATGGTTTTGTCACGGTTGCCTGCAGCTGTTCAAAGTCGGTTTGAACAGCTGCATGGGGGCAGTAGCACGGAACTGCCCACGCTTGTCCAACTGACAGATTTCTTGGAGGGTGAATGCAGGCGATGTGACACACCGGACACGGAGGCCAGTGTGCAGCGCCAACCCACGCGGATGTGGGAGGGGCCGCGCCCCCCGCCCCCACGGGGGGTGGGAGTTCGAAACAATTTGGCGTTCTGAATGCCGCGCCGTCGGGTGACGGCTGTGTGCACTGCGACAGTGCCGGTCATGACGTGACCAGTTGCGCCAAACTTAAGGCGCTCGGCGTAGCTGCCCGCAGGAAGATAGTCTTCCGTCACCGATTGTGTTTCGGTTGTTTGGGGCCGCACACGCTGAGCAAGTGCTCGCGCGCGTTCCCCTGTGAGTGCTGTGGTGGCAAGCACCACATAGTGTTGTGCCTGAATCGGTTAGGCCCTTCGGATGGTCACCAGGGCCGGACTCAGGTTGGTCGGCCACAGAGCCCAACCAGGGCCGGACCCAGTCCCCCTCCGGGCAACGGGAGTCACCAACGGGGTGAAACTGAACCAGTGTTTGCATTCAGGTCCGAAGTTGAACCATGACATCGCGGATGTTATCACACGGTTCCGTCGACACAATGTTGTGTTTGTAGCTGACATCCGGATGATGTTTAGACAGACGGTCATTCACCCTGACGATAGACGGTATCAGCTGATACTGTGGCGCCCAGATCAGCCCATCAAGGTGTACGAGCTGAACACCAACACGTATGGGCTACGGTCTAGTCCTTATTTGGCGATTCGCACTCTGCGGGAGTTAGCGGATCGAGAACGGTTAATTTCCCTAGAGGAGCAGCGATCCTGGAGCAGGATCTTTACGTGGACGATATCTGTACCGGTGCAGATTCCGTAGAGGAGGCGCTCGCTCGACGGGACGTGCTAGTTGAGCTCTTACAGGGTGGAGGTTACGAGCTCCGGAAATGGATGTCGAACTCTCCAGAGTTACTGTCTGGTCTTCCGGATGACTACCAGCAGGATCCCCAAATTTTTGAAAATTTGGAAAATCAAATATGTTGTCGGTATTAGGCGTCCAGTACCAGCCGGTGTCAGACATGTTTTCGTATCGGGTCGAGTTGGACTCCCCGAAGGTCTGGACGAAACGGAACGTCCTTTCAACGGTGGCTAGGACATTTGATCCAAACGGGTGGATCACCCCGGTAACATATCAGCTCAAGTGTTTTATGCAGCAATTGTGGTCTGCTGAGCTGAAATGGGACGACCCGATCGGCGGGTCATTGAGCTCAGAGTGGGAATCGTTCTTTTCGACCCTCCCTGGCATCAATCGGATTTCACTGCCACGGAGGTTGGTCCCAACCAAACGATACACCGCCACCCTGCATGGGTTTTGCGATGCCTCGGAGAAGGGCTACGGAGCTGCGGTGTATCTGCGTACGGTCGACTCCTCGGGGGAGGTTGATGTGCGGTTGGTCATGGCCAAGAGCAAGGTTGCGCCGTTGCGCACTCGCCTGACCATTCCCAAATTAGAGCTTTCAGGAGCGGCTCTCCTGACTCGTCTGCTCAACCACACGATGACGGTTCTTCGTGGGTCAATAGCGTTAGAAGATACGGTCTACGCTTGGACGGACAGCCAGATCGTGTTATGCTGGCTGAAGGCTTCAGTTCACAAGCTGGAGATTTTTGTGGCGAATCGGGTTTCGCAGATTTTGAATTCGGAGGTTCCCTTAATCTGGAGACATGTTCCAGGGGAAATGAACCCAGCAGACTGTGCGTCTCGTGGGTGTCACGCTCCGGAGTTAGTTGGACATCCCTTGTGGTGGGGTCCAAAATGGTTTACTCAAGCCGAATCGGATTGGCCAATGAGTCCACGCGTTACCTCGGCGAACGGCGCCTTGACAGTCGGTGTCTGTACGACTCAACCAGAGCCGGAAGAGGAGTTCAGCTTGCTGGAACGGTACAGCTCGCTCGACAAGCTGGTCAATGTGACCGCCTGGATCCTCCGATTTGCGCGAAATTGTCGCAATTCTGAGGCGCAACGGGTGCGGACACAGGTCCTGACACCACGGGAACGGAACCATGCGTTGTTCGCATTGTTACGGAACGTGCAGACGGTGCACTTTAAGTCCGAACTGGACATTCTGAGACGCGGACGCGTCCAACTGAAGGGAGCTGTGGCTCAGCTCAACCCGTTTATTGACCCTCACGGATTGCTGAGGGTAGGAGGTCGGCTACGGAATGCCAACCTGCCTTATGCGGCTCGCCACCCGTTTTTACTCCCTAGGAAGGGGAAGTTGGTCGAACTGTTGATACAGGATCGACACATTCGGAATGGGCATGTCGGATGCCACGCCTTGATGGCGTTTCTCCAGCGCGAGTTCGGGATTCTATCGGGAAGACGCTTAGTGCGTAGCGTCGTATTTCGGTGCCTGCCTTGTTATCGGGCCAAGGCGGCTACGATGCAGCCCCAGATGGGCGATCTGCCCTCGGATAGGGTTAACGAAATCCGGCCCTTTGCGGGTGTCGGAACGGATTTCGCGGGACCATTCATGGTCAAGTCTTCACAGCTACGGAACGCCAGATTAGTGAAGGCATACCTGTGCGTCTTCGTGTGCTTGGCCACGAAGGCAGTCCACTTGGAGGTGGTCAGTGACCTCACTACGGAGGCATTTATCGCATGCCTGGATCGATTTGTCTCACGAAGGGGCCTCCCGTCATTAATCCATTCGGACAACGGCACAAATTTTGTCGGAGCCAGGCGATATCTGCAGGAGGTCACTCAATTCGGCATCGGCAAGGATGCCATAGGTACGGCTTGCTCCCGACGAGGGATTGAATGGGTTTTCAGTCCGCCGGGATGTCCTCATTGGGGAGGAATTTTTGAGGCTGCGGTTAAATCGGCTAAGTCGCACCTGACGAGGATCATCGGTGAAACCTCTCTACGCTTTGAAGAGCTTGCGACGCTGTTCTGTAAAATTGAAATGACACTGAACTCGCGTCCGTTGTGCCCGCTCAGTTCGGATCCAAATGATTTGGAAGCGTTGACGCCGGGTCACTTCCTGATAGGTCAGCCCCTTAACGCCCTGCCAGAATACCCATTCGGTGATGTTAAGTTAAGTCGGTTAACTAGGTGGCAGATGTTGCAGCAGATGGCTCAAGATTTTTGGAAACGGTGGTCCCTTGAGTACTTGCACATCTTGTAGCAACGCTTTAAGTGGACTGACCGGACGAGCCCCCCTCAAGTCGGTGATTTGGTGCTTATTAAGGATGCAATCCTGCCATCATTGAGATGGAGACAAGGACTGATCGTCAATTTATACACGGGTCGGGATGGCACGCCTCGATCAGCAGAAGTCAAGGTGGGGGACTCGGTCCTCAAGAGAGCGGTCGCAACACTTTCTCGACTTCCTATTGATTAGGGACAGGTTCGGGCCTGTCCGGGCGGGTGACTGTTTAATATTTATGCTTCGGAACGCACCTGTTTTTTCGTTGCGCGGATCGACCGCGAGTGATCGGGACATCACTAGCTGTTACTTGTTACAAAAAAAAATGACGAGTTAGAGGTTACCTTTGCACATGGAAAATGTCGGCGTCAAGCATTCGGGGCCTTGGATGTATGGTATTTGTAATAATTGTCTAACACAGGTATCGGGCCTGGTCGGAATGTTAATTGTTATAATCATCACGGAACAATCGTCTGGAAATAAGTAGATTTCACGTCATCGGAGTGATTGCTTCGTGCTTTGAAAGGTTGAAGTGATTCGGTGATCAATTCGTCGCGTTCGGACAGCGACCCTTTGTGTCGGCAAGCATCACGACGGCGACAGCAGCGGGCTGCGACGAGAGTAAGATTCGACTCCCCTCGCCCCCTACCCTGGTGTTCCTCATCCCGTATTCCTGCCTCGAATTGAGCTTTCGAATACGAGTCGACGGCGTCAAGGTCAGTACTGCTTTGTGACATTCCACTGAAAAACAACCCTACCAAGATTCCACGCCCTGTCGGTTAAGGCGTGGAATTTATCATTGTTCATGAATTTCTCCAAAAAGAATTTCATCTAGAATTGCAGAATTCTTTTGATGGGCTATTAGAAGAGAACCTAGATGTTGATACTCTGTGCGATGATCTCTGTAAAACCATTGTTGAAACAACGAAAAAACATATTAGCAAGAAGAAAGAAAGTGAAACGAAGCAGCAGACATACTCTCACTATTGGAACGAAGCTGTGGTGTGGAGGCATTGAACGCTGATCTGGAGGGGGTGAGAAGCTGGGCTTCATCCTTCGGACTCCTGGTTAACCCGAGCAAGTCCCAGGCCATGATTATAGGCACCAGACAATCTCTTAACTTGTTGCAGCAACAGCCCATTCCACCTGTCACTTTTAATGGTACCACAATCGTGTATAGCGATAAAGCTAAAAACCTGGGTCTTATCTTCGACAACCAGCTGTCCTGGTCATCGCATATCAATGAGGTCAGTCGACGAGTATTTGCTACTTTTCACTCTCTCAGGAAACTTCAGTACTTTTTGCCTCGACAGACCAAAATCACTCTCGCTCAGTCTCTCCTTCTACCTCTCATCGATTATGCTGATGTCTGCTGGGTCAGTGCTAACGAAGAATTACTGAACAAACTCGAACGACTTCAAAATCTCGGGATTCGGTTTATCTTTGGGCTGCGCAAATACGACCATGTATCACAGCATCGCAAAGAGCTGAAGTGGCTGCCAATACGTCTTCGTCGGAATTCTCACATCCTCAACATCCTCTACAACATTTTACGCAATCCACGCTATCCAACCTTCTTACGAGACCGTTTTCCATTTCTTTCTTCCAGCAGGCCTCGGAGAACTCACGCGCTTTCGATGCTCACAACCCCACAGCATAACACCGCGTCCTATGAGCATGGGTTTAGATTCCGGGCCATTCAATTGTGGAATGCACTCCCCTGCACTATCAGAGACAGTCCTTCTCTTAATATATTTAAAAGTCGCGTGAAGAAGCATTACCTTTCTCTTTAGAAATATAGGTAGTATGTATGTATTTATTAGTATATTTATTTAAAAATTATATATATTTATATAGTATTTATGTTTAGCATGTACGAGTATATTATATGATATTTATGTAAGCCCTCGTATTTTTAGTTAATATTGTTTTATATTAGTTATTTAGATATAACATATATCTAACCATATGTTAGTTATTTAGATATGTACTAAATTATATTGTTGTACACATTGTCACCCCTGCTCAGCAATCGACCATTCCCATCCTAATTTGGTTTGCTGGAAGAGATCTCTTATTAGAGATAAGCTCGCCTTTGTAAACTATTTTTATGTAAGTCTTGTTGTCCATATATTAGTTGTGTGCAATAAAGAAATTATGAAATAAAGAAATTATGAAGGAGGAAGATGAGAAACGCGATAGCTATAGACCAAAAGGAGCTACAATTATTTAATAAAATAGTGAATAAGGGAATCCGGAAAGATTTTGGAGCATATAATACTAAAGTAATAACTGAAACAATTTAACAAAATAAAGGTCCGAAAGTATTTAGAAGGAAATTGAATAAATCTAAATCTGAAATTTCTAAATTGTATGACAGAAGCGGGAATCTTGTCACACATCGTGACCAAATACAAAAAATGGTTAAAGATTTTTACGACGAGCTTTATGCGTCAAAGTCTCCGGTACCAGAATCTCCAGACGCGTCAGACGCCAGGGCTGAACCTACCGAGCATCTTGAGGAGGATCTCGTAGATGGCTTACCACCCATCATAGAAGATGAAGTGGATTTTGGTCTGAGAAGAATGAAACGTGGAAAGGCATTTGGAGGGGATGGTGTGCACGTGGAGATGCTACAGGCAGGAGGTCCCAGCATACTTAAAGTGTTGACAAAACTCTTCAACAAAGTGCTTAGTGAAGGCATCACTCCGAAATCGTGGAACAATGCCGTAGTCACGATTCTACATAAGAAGGGTGACAAAGCGAAACTGTCCAATTATCACCCCATCAGCCTCCTCTCTCAAGTTTATAACCTGTTCGCGAAAGTCCTCTGCAACAGGCTGGCTCGAATCCTGGACGAGTACCAACCTGTAGAACAAGCTGGCTTCCGGAGTGAATACGCAACCATGGATCACATACATACGGTCAAGAAATTGATGGAGAAATGCAACGAGTACAACCGGCCCCTGTGCTTTGCCTTTGTCGACTATGAAAAGGCTTTCGACAGTGTCGAGCACTGGGCCGTGTTTCATTCTCTCCATTGTTGCGATATTGACAAAAAGTATGTAGATATCCTCCGGGAGCTGTTCAGGGCCGCCACGATGCAGGTGCACATGCACGCTTTGACCGAACCGGTGCCTATTGACCGGGGCGTGCGCCAGGGGGATACTCTTTTGCCCAAACTCTTCACAAACATGTTGGAAGATATAATGGAGAGACTAGATTGGAGCGAAGGAGGTCTCAATAGACGGCGCGCGCTTGTCACATCTGCGTTTCACCGACGATCTGATCCTCCAAGCTGAAGAAGTCTAAAAAATTATTTAAATGAATATAATTTTGTAAAAATAAATTGAAATTGGATTCGCATGCTCGAACAACTTCATGAAGTATCCCTGAAGAGGGTTGACCTTAGAATGGATATTTACAAGACAAAGATCATGTGTAGCGATCGGAAGCACGTACCTAATGTGATCGTAAGTAACTGCCCTATAGGGGCAGTAGATCAATACATATATTTTGGATATAACTTATCCTTTGGCCAAACTGCTCAGGCGAAGGAGATCACAGTCGCACAAAGGGCTGTGGAGCGTGGCATGCTAGGCATCAGCCTCGTTGACCGTGTGCCTTACGTTGAAATCCGCAGACTTACCAAAGTCACAGACGTGGGTACGCGCATCACGGTGCTGAAATGGCAATGGGCGGGACACTTTGTTAGAAGGGAGGACGGAAGGTGGACCAAGGCAGCCACAGAGTGGTTGCAACGAGCAGGACAGAGAACAGCGGGCAGACCACCGGCCCGATGGTCAGATGACATTGTTAAGGTGGCTGGAAAGCAGTGGACGAGACTGGCGGGTGACGAGAATGGGCGTGCTTTGGGCGAGGCCTATGCCCAGCAGTGTAATGACAAGGGCTGATGATGATGATGATGATGATGACGTGAAATTTGACCTCTTATCTAAGGTACCCAGTTTTGTCTTCTGAGAATACCTATAAGTGCGGTTGTCGCAGCGTGACAATACGCCTTATGGTAATGAGTGATCAACAATTGAGTCAACGTATAATCCTTAGGTATAAGATAGGGATGCCTCATTCCGTGTGACAGTTGCTACTTACTTAGTCGGTCACTAACTCGGATAAAGTGTTGGTCGTCAATGCATACGCTTAGCTTCTGAAACGATTAACAGACCAATCAGCTCTTTTAAAAAAAAATAATTCATGCTTGTACGTGTCATACCTTTCTAATCCAATGACTCGTGGCTGCGCAAGTTTCTTCTAGAGTGATCGTGCCTCGTAGATTTCGTTCTGACTTACGCAGGGGGACATTCTTAGAGCTTACTGAATGAGCTGATACGTGACAACAGCTTACGACGGTTTTGTCCTTAACCACAAAATTGGTTATGTTGATGTTATCCAAGTGAATGTGTAAAATTGACCTACGTTGATGTAATCCAGATATGTAGCTTACAAACTAGGTGTGCTGCGCTCGATTCAAGCTTCGGTATTGTTTGCTTGATACCCTTCGGCGCTACGCGAGATTTAGCAGTAATTTGTTGTACATTGATATTGTCAGTGGCATTCTGGGTTTTCAAGTAGATATTCGTTGCAGTATCCAGCAGCCGCCACCACGTAGGCTTAGTCCGGTATCATCGAGCCCTGCTGTCACAGCCTCAAGCCCAACAGCGGCTCATTAAGGTATGGTTTACATTACCATGAGCAACCATGAAGCCAGGAATAAGTTAGCGCACCACAAGGACAGCCAGTCACCATTTGTCCCACAGCCGTCATCATGGTCCGATCAGGTGAAGGAAACTACGTCAAGGTACATGTCTTTCTGGACACTGGAATCAGTGTCTTGACCATCAAGCATTCATTAGCACACAGGTTGCAGTTACGCCAACAGCTATCAACAACTAGAAATAGGTAATCAACGCGTCAATCATCCAGGTGTTCATGTAAAATTAGTAATCACCTACCTATCCGTCATCAGGTTCCCATAATTAGTAAAGTAGCAGTCGCTTTGTACTCACTTACAGGCAGAATGCCTATTATTCATTCACAGCTTAAAAGACGGATTTAATTGCCCAATATAATACTAGCCGATGCAGGATTAGACGAGAGTCAAGACATTGAAGTCATTCTAGGAACATATGTTTTAAATTATGTACTTGACTTATGGCCACCAAAAATGTTCGATGAAAAGGTAGGTCCCACCTGGGAAACCTAAGTGACGATGTTCTAAGATAGGATAGTATCACCTCGGATACCCAAATGCCGAACCACCAAAATTGATGATGCACGTGGCTCCGTCCGCTCCAAAACCACGAATGATGACTGCATCAATAATGTCCAATGTCAGCCAGACATGGTCTTCGGCGGCAATTGCACAAGGTTAATGTGTGCCACCACCTTGTAACGTTGTAAGTTGCCGTTGTCTTCACTCTATCATTAACTGGTCTTATTTTAAATTTAAGTAGTAATTCTCTTAATAAAACTACCAAATGAGGCTAGTAATCACAGTATTAATTTTCACGCGCTGTACTAGCAACATTCCACTGTTGACAACTCACTCGCTCTGCTATGATTGGCCCGTTTTAAACTAACTAGCCGTGACCGCAACTTGACTTTGCGGCGCCGGCGTCATTCCGAAAACTCACTCAGCACTATACGCACGTCCGTCCTACTGGCGCTCTGTAACGGTCCCTTTTTACCGTACGCCGACGAACGACTCTAAACAGTAATTACTTACGTTTAATCATAACGTACTACTAGTAGTTACGTTTTAGTTTTGTCTGTGCTTCATATTAACCCCGATTGAGGTGAGTGGTGAAAGATACTGTTTTAAAATCATCTTACCGTTAGGTACTTTCGGGCTTACTCATTTGTGTCCAGAATCATCTCAATTCATTTATTGCTTGTTGCGTTTTATTCCTTTTAGACTCGCTAATTATTATTTCGCGATATTCACATCGCATTGTAACGCAAATTGCTACCCGCTTTTAGACACGCGTTAGTGTGTCTTGGCTTCTTATAGAATGTCTGGAAAATATGTTCAGCTTACTAAATTATACTAGCTACCTTTTTGTGTGGAAATTGTTGATTGTTACCGGCAGATTTCATATTTGGGCATTTCATAAAATGTCCGGATTGTTTGCATAATGTCCCAAGTGAGGTCTGCCGATAAACAAATAAATATCCTTTTTTTTATATATATAGAAATAATTAATGTTACCGGCAGATTGCACATTTGGACATTTTGTAGAATGTCCGATTATTTGTAAAATGTCCCAAGTGGGGTCTGCCGATAACAAATATGAATGCTTGCTTGTTTTTATTCCTAGCACTGTATTTTCCTTTGTATATGTAACTCCGTTCTGATTGTTACCACCACGACAACACTATTCTTTTCTTGGCGGGTGGAGCATTCGGACGGAGTGCAGTAACAGATGTTAAAGGAGGAACGGTTTCGAATTCCAGTTCGGGGTTCCTGGCACCTCTTCGGGATCACCGCTTTTCCTCGCTACCCTACGGTTTCCCGGTTCCTGACACCGCTTCGGGCTAACCTGCTTCCCTGCTCCGGCTGCATTCGGACCGTTGCTTCTCCAACGTCAGCGGCACTCCGACTACGGCAAAACCCGCAGGGAAGATTCGTTGCTGCGTAACCAGGGTCAGACTACATTTGGAGAACCCACGTTAAATAAAATTTCTTGTTGGCTACCTATTTGGAATCTTTTTATTCCTCTCCAAGTAGGGACGTCACAGTGGCGCCCATAACGTGGTTAGTCTGGCCTTGCTTACGCTGTAAGTAGTTAGTTGTTTGTGTGTGCGTGTTTTTGTAAACGTTTACCTGTGTTGTAATTTTGGTTTTGCTTAGCAACTTCTGTGTACGTGGTTATTATTCAAACTTTTAAATTGTAGTTTTTTTTTTCAAATTCCTACGTTGGTTTTAATTTCTCGTTCTCTTATAAAAAAAATTAACCACCTACCCACTAGTTGCAATATTTTTATTTGCAGTTTTAACATATATATTTTTTTCTACATCGTCATTCACTTCATTCATACCGTCAAAACCTAACGTACATAAATCATTTTGTAACAGAACGGAGACTAATTAGTAGCGTCATTTTCAATTCCTTGATTTCTCTTCCTGTGCTGTCCCGGGAAATCAAAAAAGAATACGGCAGTTGCATTTCCTCCTGTGCATGTCGTAAGAGGCGACTAAAGGAATCAGTACACTTTCACTACTCATCTCTTTGGTATTTATTATTTGAGCTGCATCATGTCTTTTCAAATTAAGTTTCTCTCTCTAAACAAAGCAGAACTGGAGTACGAAGTTGCCATCAGAGGTGAAAACCCAGGCACTACCGTAGAAATTTTACGTAAACAAATAACTAAACTTGTGACAGAATACCCGTCAGAGGACGTTCTGTTATCTCACCTTGAACCTAAGGACGACTTACTTGCAGTCGTCAAAATCTTGGACAAAGTGCAATCTACTATTGACGGACCTGCACCAGATAGATCCTCTCTTCTTAGGACACAAAATCTGATGCACCATGTCTATCACAGATTAAGTCGGGTACCTACGGATGAAAAGTTCGAAACGGGCCATGATCAACTGTCGGAGATTTACCGAAAATATTATTCGAAGATCCTAGCTCTCTTATCACAAGCAAAGGATCCCCTTTCAATATCTTCCTCGTCTAATACTGCGTGTAGGGAATCAACGCCATCTGTTAGTGGCGCGAGCGTGATTTCTGTAACTTGCGAGCGTAGCAATACTTCCGAACTTAGTAAATTGAAGTACGACGGGAAATCATGTGTTCGGGCTTTTATCGAAAGGGTTTCGGAACTGTGTCAGGCCAGAAATATTTCGGACTCCAAACTTCTGTCCTATGCAACGGAAATTTTCACCGATCAAGCATTGCACTGGTTCCGAAGTATAAGAGATAGCGTTAACAACTGGTCGGATCTCAAATCTCTGTTGTTAGAGGATTTCAGCCAAACTGACTATGATTATCGTCTACTTTCTGAAATTAGGGCTCGCACTCAGGGCGAATCAGAAACGATAACCATTTATCTTTCCATAATGGCAGGAATGTTTTCGCGCTTATCGAAACAATTATCCGAAGAGGACAAATTAGAGATACTATTGCACAATATCCGGCCATGTTATGCGAGTACGTTGGCCTCGGCAACTCAGATTGTGGATATTGGGGTATTGAGAACGTTGTGCAAAAATTACGAAAATATACAAACCCGTATGTCACACTTTCGCGAGCCACCAACGATTACCACACACACACTAGCACCCGAATTTGCTTACAAGCCATGTAAGACGAAATCTGACAACCATGTCTCTGCGATCGCTCCTGCAACAACTGTAAAGTCAAATAACTTTTGTCTAAGATGCCGCTCTAACACTCACGATCTTCGTCAGTGTAAGGTTAGTCGTGACGTCATCGTCTGTTTTGGGTGCGGTAATAAAGGTGTAAAGAAACCTGAATGCCCTAAATGTACTCCTACCGTTCAAAAAAACTAATTAGCCAGAATTGGGACGGTTCTAAGGGTCATTTCGATAGAGTAGATTTTGAAAAATGGCTACAAACCCTTAGAAACTTCTTCTCTAGTTTCAGAGTCGCCTCAATTCTGGATAGTAAACCAACAAAGGACAGTAGACCCTATATTTCCGTTAGAATCGGGGACATCCCTGCTTCTGGTCTACTCGATTCTGGATCTGCTGTCACTATTCTCGGCAATGATTCTCATAAATTATTGTCGGACCATGGTCTAAAAGTATTTACCGATGATTGTATCTCCGTGACTGCTGCTGGAGGCCAGTCCCTTCAAAGTATTGGCTACATCAATCTTCCCATTCACTTTG
This sequence comes from Argyresthia goedartella, assembly GCA_949825045.1. Lineage (NCBI taxonomy): Eukaryota > Metazoa > Arthropoda > Insecta > Lepidoptera > Argyresthiidae > Argyresthia > Argyresthia goedartella. The sequence goes on along the minus strand of OX463827.1, from coordinate 868,732 downwards.
AAGAACAATTCCACATTATTAAGGGTTACGTGTTACCAAATGTGGACAGCCCACTTATCCTAGGCATTGACTTTTGGCGGATTTTCAATATTTGTCCCAAATACTTAGGTAGCATCACCTTGTCCAACTCTTCTTTGGCAGAAATAAGTATCGACAAAAATGAGACTTTTATACAGTCTTACGATAATCTCTCTGATTCACAAAAGTCCACAGCCGATTCAATTGTCAGTCAATTCCAGGAAATCTCCACTGACAGTATGGGCCTTGGTAGAACTAGTCTTATAACTCACCATATCGATACTGGTGACTCTCAACCTATAAGACAACGTTACTATCGAATGTCACCTGAGAAGCAGCGAATTTTGGTAGAGCAAGTCGACGAAATGCTAGCGTTAGATGTAGTTGAACCTTGCGAGAGCGCTTGGTCGTCCCCTGTCCTCATTGTCTATAAAAAGAATGGACAACCTCGCTTTTGCCTCGACAGCCGTAAACTGAATTCGGTCACAAAAAAGGACGCATATAACCTACCCTATATAACTGAAATATTAGACAACCTACGCGATGCAAAATTCTTATCTAGCGTAGATTTGTCGAAAGCGTTCTGGCAAATTCCAATAGCTCCAGAAGATCAAGACAAAACTGCATTCTATGTTCCAGGCAGAGGAACTCTCCGTTTTAAGACCACTGCTTTCGGTCTCACCAATGCCCCTGCCACTCAACAAAGGCTTGTCGATCTTCTGTTCGGGAATTTTGATCTAAAGGCGTTCGCATATTTAGATGATATTATTATCATCAGCAGCAGCTTTGAGGAACACGTGTCCTTACTACTAGGCGTGCTGCATAAATTAAAACAAGCGAACTTATCCATCAACCTTGAAAAATGCAAGTTCTTCAGAAATGAGTTGAAGTACTTGGGTTATGTTGTGGATGCGCATGGCCTTCGCACTGATCCTGAAAAAGTCGAGGCTATCCTTAATTTCCCAACACCCACAAAAAAAAAAGATCTTAAACGCTTCCTTGGAACAGCCACGTGGTACCGCCGTTTCGTCCCCAACTTTAGCACTATTGCCGGACCACTCAACCAGCTGACTTCAAGTAAGAAGAACGCACCCAAGTTTCAGTGGACAACTGAAGCTGATGATGCTTTTAATAAGCTAAAAGAGTGTCTTGTATCAGCCCCGGTTCTCTCTTGTCCCAATTACGATTTACCGTTCGAAGTACACACTGATGCGAGCAATTTTGGGATTGGTGCCATGCTCACACAAACGATTGATGGTAAAGAACATCCGATTGCATACATGAGTAGGGCGTTGTCGGGATCTGAGAAGAACTACAGTATAACCGAGAGGGAGACGCTAGCAGTTTTAACCGCTCTAGAACACTGGCGGTGTTACTTGGAAAACGGAAAAACCTTTACCGTTTACACCGACCACTCCGCGCTCAAATGGTTCTTGTCACTGGACAACCCTACCGGAAGACTAGCACGCTGGTGTGTGAGGTTGTCTGCCTTTAATTTCGAACTTAAACATCGTCGTGGGGTCGATAATGTCATTCCAGATGCACTATCTCGTGCTTTCCCATGTGCTTCTATCAGTACGGTCAACTCTAATTTGACTACTACTGACACATGGTACAAAAACATTTATAACGGTTGTTTAGAAAAGCCGAACCTCTATCCTAACTACTTGATCGAAGGTGGTGCTCTCTATCGCCACTCCAAAAATAAGTGCGAAATGATTTCGGAGTTTTCCTGGAAGGAAGTGGTGCCGAAAGAATTGCGTGACAGCGTCATAGAGGAGAATCATGCTGACCCTACTGCTGCTCACTTGGGTATTTTCAAGACCTATCGACGCTTACTTCTTCGATACTACTGGCCGGGCATGCACCAAGACGTCGTACGTTTTGTTGGTTCTTGTTCAAAATGTCTCACTTACAAACCACAAAACCATCCGACGCTGGGTACGATGGGTCGACCTAAACAATGCTCACGGCCGTTTCAAATGATATCCATTGATTTCATAGGTCCACTTCCGGTCAGTCGAAAGCAGAATAGTTATATTTTGGTCGTAACATGTTGCTTCTCAAAATATTGCCTTATTTTTCCCATGCGACGCGCTACTTCGGAAGCTGTCGTCAAGGCTCTGGAGGACTCTGTGTTTCTGGTCCACGGAATCCCACAGACAATATTCCTTGACAATGGTACCCAGTTTATTAGCTCGGTAACAAATACCCTCTTTAAGAAATACAAGATACCTAACGTATTCTTCTCTCCGAGATATACTCCGCAAGTAAACACTGTCGAGCGCTATAACAAAACAATAGTTACATGTATTTCCACCTACGTGGACAATGACCACAGAACCTGGGACACTAATATTCCCAAAATACAGTATGCCATTAACAACTCCGTCAATGAAGCAACTGGCTACACTCCATCGTTCCTCGTGTACGGACGAGAAACGGTTACTTGTGGTTCTCATTATACAGATAACGATCTGGGTGAGGAACTACTATTTCTGCCACGCGACATTTACGCTGAAAATCTGGGTCACCTGTCAAAATATTTTGATAAGGTACAGGCATCTCTTTGGCACGCACATAAAAAAAATACGGCGCACTATAATCTTAGGCGGAAAGAGGCAGAATTCAGCGTAGGCGACATTGTCCTAAAACGTGCTTATGTCTTGAGTGATAAAGACAAGTACTTTAGTAAAAAGTTAGCGCCCAAATATACCAAATGTCGCGTCTCCGCTAAGAAATCACCCTTGGTATACATTTTAGAGGATATGACGGGAAAGGACTTAGGCACCTGGCATGTTAAGGATCTAAAACTAGTTAAGAATATTTAGAATTAGGTTTTGGATTTTCATTACGTATGAAAACCCTTTACTGGGCGAGGGGGTATTGTAACGTTGTAAGTTGCCGTTGTCTTCACTCTATCATTAACTGGTCTTATTTTAAATTTAAGTAGTAATTCTCTTAATAAAACTACCAAATGAGGCTAGTAATCACAGTATTAATTTTCACGCGCTGTACTAGCAACATTCCACTGTTGACAACTCACTCGCTCTGCTATGATTGGCCCGTTTTAAACTAACTAGCCGTGACCGCAACTTGACTTTGCGGCGCCGGCGTCATTCCGAAAACTCACTCAGCACTATACGCACGTCCGTCCTACTGGCGCTCTGTAACGGTCCCTTTTTACCGTACGCCGACGAACGACTCTAAACAGTAATTACTTACGTTTAATCATAACGTACTACTAGTAGTTACGTTTTAGTTTTGTCTGTGCTTCATATTAACCCCGATTGAGGTGAGTGGTGAAAGATACTGTTTTAAAATCATCTTACCGTTAGGTACTTTCGGGCTTACTCATTTGTGTCCAGAATCATCTCAATTCATTTATTGCTTGTTGCGTTTTATTCCTTTTAGACTCGCTAATTATTATTTCGCGATATTCACATCGCATTGTAACGCAAATTGCTACCCGCTTTTAGACACGCGTTAGTGTGTCTTGGCTTCTTATAGAATGTCTGGAAAATATGTTCAGCTTACTAAATTATACTAGCTACCTTTTTGTGTGGAAATTGTTGATTGTTACCGGCAGATTTCATATTTGGGCATTTCATAAAATGTCCGGATTGTTTGCATAATGTCCCAAGTGAGGTCTGCCGATAAACAAATAAATATCCTTTTTTTATATATATAGAAATAATTAATGTTACCGGCAGATTGCACATTTGGACATTTTGTAGAATGTCCGATTATTTGTAAAATGTCCCAAGTGGGGTCTGCCGATAACAAATATGAATGCTTGCTTGTTTTTATTCCTAGCACTGTATTTTCCTTTGTATATGTAACTCCGTTCTGATTGTTACCACCACGACAACACTATTCTTTTCTTGGCGGGTGGAGCATTCGGACGGAGTGCAGTAACAGATGTTAAAGGAGGAACGGTTTCGAATTCCAGTTCGGGGTTCCTGGCACCTCTTCGGGATCACCGCTTTTCCTCGCTACCCTACGGTTTCCCGGTTCCTGACACCGCTTCGGGCTAACCTGCTTCCCTGCTCCGGCTGCATTCGGACCGTTGCTTCTCCAACGTCAGCGGCACTCCGACTACGGCAAAACCCGCAGGGAAGATTCGTTGCTGCGTAACCAGGGTCAGACTACATTTGGAGAACCCACGTTAAATAAAATTTCTTGTTGGCTACCTATTTGGAATCTTTTTATTCCTCTCCAAGTAGGGACGTCACAACCTTCGCAACAGGAAAATTGCCGCGCCACGTGGCGGTCTGCCCTTCCAAAAGGAAGATTGAAGTTTGATCTGGTGAAGGTACAAACGGGAGATAGTATGATGATTTCACTGGCTTATTGATTGTTCTAGGACACTGTACTGTACAGGTACGAAAAATTGAAATAACACAATATAACGACCGATCGCGACGAAAGTTTCTTGGAAGAGAATGAAAGATTTTGTGATGTTTTGGCATGAACAGCATGTTGATGACAATCGATCGGTCGTTTTTAAGTATCGATCTTTTACTAAATGAATTAATCATGATAATATATCATAATCCAATATCGATCTATATATATTATCATAATATCTGTTAATCCAAATAATTTGGATTAACAGATATCTACAAATAAATCTTCACTTTCCAAAATCCTATTAAATCGAATAGTATCTTTTTACGACATTGCCTTAGGGAAAAAAATCGCACCCGATTTACGTACGGAAAATTTTGGATAGGGAAACTACACACAATATTTTTTTTAAAAAGCACCACAAGAGTAATAACAATTCATGGACTTACATGAAATATGCCATCTTCTTAAGTTTTCTATGCGTATCAATGTGTAAATACCTCCTAGGCTGCTCGTCTTCGTTCGTCGAATCTTTGATGAAGGCTTGAAAGCTCAACCAGCGGCTTGTGGAGCCAACAGGAGCAATGATGTCTGGAGTCCTTTAGTTTAAATGCACTGCATTAGAAAGAACAAATGTCTAAAACGTTTAAAGACATAAAAGTTAATATACATACACATACATTGCTTATAGCCCACACTAGGATACCCTGTGTCGTGGGAACCAGAAACAGCAACGTCACAGACATTTAAACATCCTAGACCTGGGTATTATTTTTCTTTATCCCCAGCCGGGGATCGAACCCGGGACCTCTCGCATGGCCGAGCCATAACCGCAGCGCCACAGAGGTCGCCAAATGTAGGTAACTCGGGCTGCTTACGTTGCATGGGAAAATTACATCGAAATAATTAGTTACCACCTAACTCTTTCTCTAAGCAAGTGCAATGTCGTCATCAAAGCGAGGTGCCGGGCGACGGGACCTCGTCAGCAAAATGCGTGAATGCTGGGCTTGTAATATAATATAATAATAACATCTGTCAAGTAAATACGGTCAAGAAGGTATTTCGTCATTTGTTTGGCTGCTTATTCATTCAGTCGCTACAGTTCTACCAACATAATCATAAAAAACCGGCCAAACGCGTTTCGGACTTCGCATATTAAGGTTTCCTTTGGAAATGTAGAATATAAGCCTAAAAATGAGGGAATAATAAAGAAAAAATCAGATTTACTAATATATTTGGTATTTGTTAGTAAAGTATACTTAATAATAAACATAATCATCAAATTTATAGTTAATAGGTCAATGGGAAATTTTACATTTCTTCAGCACAAAATTTTGATAAAAGAGCTGACTTTGGTGGCTTCGCATTCCTTTGTTTCCCAATATTTTGACGAGCTCAAAACAACGATACCCTACTAATGGGCTGGGTTAATTTTTTTTCTGCTCCCCTGAAGCTTTATGGGAGCCTCTCTTGAAAACATTTAAAAATATTTTTTGAAAATTGGTATGGCTTTGGATCTACAAGGTGTTTATGCTGTTAAATCTCGAAGACTGTAGCTTTAACCGTTTGGCTGTAAAAATCTGACTGACGACGGACAAACGGACGGACACGTGAGTGACTAGGGCTTCTCTTGGATCTCCGGGTACGGAGCCCTATAAACTAACGCATGTCACGGTGAATAAACATCAATCGAGTCGTAATACTCGTAGGCGTCGCTCTCTAGCATCTACTCGATTGAAACTTCTCACAGTGAATACTCGATTGACGCGATCGTAAAGTCATTCGATTGGCTGTAAACAACTTCCACTAAGCACACAGGTGTCAAACATTTTGCATGCAACTCTTAAGTGTCGTTGCGTCGTAAAGTCGTGACACCATGTGCGGATGACCTAACACTCTGTTTTTGTTTTCTCGATATCAACACATTGTTATGTTGCGATGCATATTACGTTACTCTGTAACGGTGCAAAAATAAGGCTATGATAAGCTTAAAGCTTCTATGATGACAGACATACCTGTCTGTAGCATCGTAGCTCTCATTGGATGTACCGATTTGAATGCGATTTTTTATAATTGAAAGAACTTTTTGTGGTGGTTTTAGGATCATATTTCATCTTGTTTCAAAGAACTTAATACAAGTTTTATAGTATCGTGGATGGGTGGAAATTCTAAAGGACACCTTCATATCTTAATAACTGTGGCGTTTCGCTAGCCCCTTTATTACGAAAGATGACTATTGAGTAATTATAGCTGTACGTGGACTCAACTGTGCCTCTGCTACTCTGTATGGGAAAAGTCTGATGTTGTGTTTGTTTATTTTATATATAAACATAAACATTGCTTCTGGCCCCACACTAGGATACCCTGTGTCATGGGAACCAGAAACAGCGACCTCACACACTTAACAACATACAAACCCTGTTTTTTTATTAAAGTTTCCGTCCGTGACCTTGCAGACTGGAAAGGCGGAAGTGACGGAGCTCCATCGAGGTCTGAATTCTACTCTTTATTTGAGAAATCTCGGCGCGCTTCAGCCTCCGTTTTTACTAAAACGGGTGTCGGGTGGCTTTCCGTGTTCAACTACTTACGGGGTGTGGGGAATAGGAGAGGGGCGGAGGGGGGCTGTGGAAAGGACGGAGTGTTTGTTTTGAAATGTTATGAAGGGTTTATATTATAATAGGTATGCGTTTGGCTAACATTTTAGTGACCGTTATTTCGGTCCAGCCTCTGTTTATGGAATCACACATAACCCTCCGTTTGGCTTCGATGCGTGGTTGGGAAACCTATTGAAATTATGAGTTTTGACAATACCTAATGTGTTTACATATGTCTGTCATCAAAATCGTTAAGCGTAATAGATAATTGGACGTAGTGAAGCTTGATGAAATATGATATGAAGTTACTAGACGATCGGACAACAGACCCAATAACAAACTGATCACAGGGAACGCTATCGGCTGCCGATATGTCAAATCGGTGACAAGGGATCCTTATCGATTACTACCTATACTATATTATATTACGTCCATGACTATACCTGACAGTGATTGATAAAGTGTCATTATTTCTGATGATGGAAATCATTTCGTATAGAGATTAGCTATTTAACCGTTGCTTGATCTAATAAAGGTTTATAGCTGGAATCCCAAGAGATTTGTCAGTTAATTCATGCAGTCGGGAGTGAAATATAAAAATTAAAGAATGTACTATTTTTTACACTAAAAGCTACATATAATATACCTGATAGGGGTATTATGGTTTATGTTATACATAAGTCGGCCCCTGCTCCTCACCGTCAACCATTCTTATCGTTTGTTTGTTTAGTTTGCTGGAAGATATCTCTTGTTGGAGCTGAGCTATACAAATACAAATACAAATACAAAAAAGTTTATTTTGTTCTCTCACATAGTTTTATATGGTGTAACATTGTTTAACTTAGGTGCTATGCGTTTTGTCTTATCTATGTGAGAGACTGGTATCCGTACTAGGAGGTCCTGTTTGACAGATTACCAGCCTCTCCCGACGCTGAACCGGAGTAATCAAGGTACCCAAGGTAGGTGCAATTTAATTATCAGAGAGGTAAGAGAGTGTAATGGTGTGGAGTGTCAGAGATTGGAAGTGTGTGTAAGTGAGATGTGTGTGGGGTGTGTGTGTGTGGGGTGTGTGTGTGGGGTGTGTGTGTGTGTGTGTGTGAGTAGGTATGTGGGTGTGTGGGTGTGTGTGAGGGTGTGTGGGTGTGTGTGTGGAAGGACAGGGGGAGATCATCAGGAGATGATTGACAGAAGTCTTTCAGTGTCCTCATAGCTTAGTGATTTTAGCCACGCTGTTAGTACTCTTTTACATTCGTATTTTGTAAGAGAGTATATTTCAATTTTTTTATTTATCCTATTGTAGAGATACTCTCCTAAAAAGCCAAAAAATCTATGAGAGAAGTCGGTAGACCAAGTGGTGCGCGAATTACAGACCTTGTAATTGCGTCGTTTGGAGGCAAAGAGTGCTGGATCGTAGCTTATTAAAGAGTGTTGCTTCAGTATGGTGTTCAGAATAAATAGTTGTCTCACCTTTGTTCTTTATTTATATGTTATCACTTTAATGTGTGTTGTTTGTGTGCAATAAAGAAATTGTGGAAATTAAGAAATCTAAATCTGCCTAGAGAGCCCTTGACTCATGCTAAGTAAGTATACGTGATGATGATGATGTTAAAAAACTATATCTGATACAGATCAATATTGTTCTTTCAATTATGATTCAGATTTTGATAGAATGCTATATTCTATCTGGCGAGTATTGATTAGTTGAACAGTTTCTTTCAAATTTCAGGAAACTAACGAATGGAGGCATGGCACTGCGCCGGCAGGCAGAGCCCGCGCAGCTCCTCAGTTAATAGCAATAGCACTGTCGCCTATATATACGAATCCGATGTTAGCCTTTACTAGTTATCTCACCTTTCGCCCTTTTAAAACATCTATAACTGAGTCCACTTTCTCTTAAGGACCATAGATAGACCAGCTATCTATGGCCCTTCTCTCCATCAAAGAGTTATCAAGTTAAAGACTACAAAAGGTCGCGCACGCCACGCATGAGAAATTTCATCACATCACACGGGAGCCCCGAATTCAGTTCACGCACACATCGATCAGAGCAACATCGAAGACATCAGCGCGACCAGCATCCGGCAGCAAAAAAACCTCCTTGAAACATATTATTAGAAAAAGCCTAAAAAATCAGACTTTGATCGATGAGATTGTTGGCATTTCAAAAGAGCAGATAAGAGAGCTGAAATGAAAATTGAAATGGATTACCAAACACAGCTCGCACTTGCCATGCAGCTGATACCAGACAATGAATCTACCAGCGTCGGCGGGTCTGTACAAACAACTTCAGATGCAAGTGGAACAAAATATTTTATTGAACTTCCAACGATTGACCTGCCACGATTACCAGGTGAATATCTTAATTAGCTTGAATTCATAGAAGGCTAAAATATAAAAATTTGTAATCAGGAATAAATAAATATAAAATTATTAACAGCGAGTTTTGTGTTGAGTTAGATTAACCCCATATAGTCTCATCATTTAAGTTATTTTGAACATTGTATAGCCGTTTTAGACAAATTCGTTTTTACATGGTTTTATATTGCTCATAGATATATGCTCATTTCAAAATCTCCAGAGATATCCTGTTGTAGAAGAGAATGCATTGACCCTTGGAGGAATTGCTATTTTTTGTGAGTCTCAGACAAGTAAGACTTATCTATAAAAAGGGTAACCACAGAGTCTGTGGAAATTGATGGCCTGTAACTATATTGTCTAGTATTGATGAGTTTGTTGAACAGTTGACCAGCAAAACAAGTTGCTCCTAAAATATGGTTTATATGGCTTTCAAAAAGGCCTAAATACTTCCACCCAACTTACAAAATTTACAGATGAAAGGTCATGAAAAAATCTTAACATTGACATTAACATAATATTTACATACAGGCTCATAAATTGCTTCTGGCCCCACAATAAGATACCCTGTATCGTGGGAACCAGAAACAGCGACGTCACACACATATAAACAATGACAAAAAAATACGGTTAATGTATTTTTTTAATTTTAAAGAGGCTTTTGATACTATTCGGCACGATACGCTTCTAAGGGCGATGGCGGAGTGCGGAATCGGCGGGCCTCTCAACTTCTTATACCGAGGCTACCTCACGGACCGCTCCTACCGAGTGAAGGTACGTGAGGAGTAAGCTCGCCACCCACGATGACAGTGGTCTGGCAGTGGTCCCTTGTGATGTTTGAAGTATGTAGATAGCCTATTCATCGTACTCCTTATTCATGTATCCCTAAGGCGTCATGCAGATTGGTTGCACATGAATTCTCTTGTATCTATAATATTTTTCAAACTGCAATTGACAAACTATTAAAAAAGTACCATAAGTAAAATACCTTGGCATGTGTATCGATGAAAATATGGATTGGATAAAATATGTAAATTACATTAAAAGCAAACTTTTTACATTTGAATGTAAATTTAATCAACTGGGCGATAAAGTTCCTAAATTTATGATAAAACGAGCTATCTTTCATTAGTTGATTCTTTTGTCAGCTATGGTATTGATTGCTATGGTTCGACTTTCAAAACTTATATAGACAAAATTTTACCTTTGCAAATAAGATTCTTAAAACTAAAAAAAAAAAAAAGCCAAACTAAATCATGATTATAGGAGCTATTAAAGATATGCAATATTTTTCTGGCATCGTGAAAATATAAATGCGCTGTAGCCGTAAGAAGCCGTGGCAGTCGGAACCTCGAAATTCCCAAATTGCACGCTCTCAATACAAGATCCGTAGCTCAAGGGAAATTCTAAATGACAAAAGTAAAAACTACTTCGGTGGTAGAATGCTAAAAAGACAGTTTCCTAGAGTAATGAATGAAACGCAATCTCATATTAGACGTGAGGAGAATAAAAACAAACTGTCAGTCATGTATACAACATACCTTCTAGATAGTATCCAAAGTACCTAATTGCCTACCTAAATCATCAATATATTATTATTATTATAAAAACATCAAAATAAAAAAAAATACTTAGCTACTTACCTACATGCCTAGATATATGTCACCATAAATTATATTCGAACATTTCTATCCCGACCACTAATATACAATTATTGTTCCTATTTAGCTTATGTTAAGGTAACCTTAATTTGAAGTGCTAATCCCGACCCACAGACAAACCATACGCACATTTCTTTTTGTGGGATGTGTAGCTCAAGGTTTTTTTTAAATAAAGTTTTATTTATTCATTCATAACCGGGGCGCAACTATTCGGTGATTATTTAGTATGTTAACATTATAGCAATTTTTTAACCAATTAGTTCTTGATTGATAGACTGGTGTGCTTAATATCATATCGGTAAAGGAAACATTTAACGAGGGCTCTTGTAAGTCGAGGTAATATCAGTAGCAGTAGAGCAGATCCCTGATCAATGGCCGAAGGGAGGTAGAGGGGTCGAGAAACAGCCAGCTGGGTTGACGATACTACTGATATCCATTGCCTATATTCTTTCAGTGTGTAGTCGCAAGTATCATGAGCCAGCAAGTGAGGACGGCCAAGCTCGGCGCATTCTGATCTCGCCCTCAACTAGAGTATCGCCATGCATATTACATCACGAGGACTTAAACCTCCTGTGAGATACTTTCACACACTTGTATTATCACCGGAATTGTTGCACTCACACGTACGTCGTGGCAGTAGAGAGGGTGACGTTTTCGTTAACGGTACTCTCCTATACTTGCTAGGGGGGTAATACGACTTAAGAGGAATCTGTGGTCCTCTAGCCACCGTGGGTGACTAAGTGATATACCATCATTGTGTATAGTGGATAAAAACGGCAATAACTCTAATAAATAACAAATGCTAAGGGACAAACCTGATGTGTATGATTTGTGTAACTTTAAACCTGAGGTTATTTAATTTTGTTCTCAAATTTTGTTAATAGTGTCATGAAAACTTTTGTGACTATTTACGAAATTTGAGAACAAAGGCTCCTGTCAACCAACAAAATTATGTTACCTTTCAGCAAAACCACTTTCCTTAATTACGTTATTAGAATTATAGAATTATCATAAGTAACTAACACGTTAAAAATTGCGCGACCCTACCATAGCTGAGGTCAAAATATGCAAATTTCATAACGTGACGTTAAGATGGGAAGCTATTTACGTACAAACAAAGTGTTGACAAATACCGTGTTTAAGGAGTCCTGCAAATACAAATAATAAGGTTCAATATTTTGCCCATTTATTTGATAGTAAACAAGAGTTTGCCTCTGACAGAATCAAATATTTAGGGAAATAAAGTCGAAGAGCCATTTAAAAAAACTTCGCGCTACTTACTAGCAGCCAGTGTCTGCACAAAGCTGCGAAAGTGCTACGGCAGTCAAGCTCGCTAAGAAAATTGCTGCGTTTAGTTTGGGTGACGCGACAATTTGTATTTCTCTCTTTCTTGAATTGCTTTTGTGTTCATTGTTTGTGAACGTGAAAAGGTTTGGAACGAAACAAATAAGAAAATTTCAATTGTTTCTTTGAAAATAATCAACAAAGTTTCCAACAACTCATATATATATATATATATATATATATATATGTCACCGGAAAATAATACGATGCGCAAGTTTATAAATTTCCTAATATTTTTTCCACAAGTTTATAAATATACTAACCTTACCTAACCTAACCTAACATAACCTAACCTAACCTAACCTAGCCTAATATAATCTAGAAGGAAGTTTATAAATTTCCTAGGAAATTTATAAACTTGCGGATCGTATTATTTTCCGGTGACATATATATATATTTCACTAACTAATAGTCATGGGTTAGGTTTGGATAGAGGAGATAGTGTGAAGACGGTTAGTGCAACATTGATTTAACTATGGTTCCACACTAGGCGAACCTATATCGTGGGTGCCAAAAATTTGGGTGTTATTTTGAGAATATGCCTGGATTCGGCAGTGGCACGTACAATAGAGTGTAATATTTATTTATGTTTTAGTAATATATTAACCTCTTAAATACCACCGGCGTTAGATAACGCCACTTTTCCGTTAAAAGTTTTTAATTGTATTACCATGGCATAGGGTTAAAAATCACGACCAGTCCCAACCACCCTCGGTTTTGAGAGGTTAATAGTAGTTTATGTGACTGCTGCATAATGGAGGGCATTAAAACTCGAGAGTGGGTTACTAATAGTAATATCACTCGAGAGTTTTAATGCCTAATTATATACAGTTACATACACTGGTTTATCTACACACATATCATAAGCTCTCTTTGATGTGTTCAGGAACGGCATGTTTGACCGGCATTGTGGTTCTGCAATTGTTAAGCTTGTTCTTTAGTACCAACTTCACGCAGACGGGCGTCGGCGTTTGAAATTTGAATGTCAGTACCAACGTCACAGACAAACTAGGGACGGCACGCGGGTGGGCGTCGGCGTTCGAAATTTGAATGTCATTATATGTAGAAAAACTACACATAATGACCATTATGTGTAGTTTTCCAGATACGAAACGAGTTTTTACCAAGTAGTTTAACATAATGCTGATCGTAACGTGCGGTTTTTGAACTCAGTAAAGAGGGTTTGTGATACGTGTGTAGATAAAATATATAAAAAAAAAAATATTTTTAAAATTTAGTCCATGCGTAATGTTTATATTATAATAATTATAAATTGTTTGTGTAGTACTTTATAAATAAAATACATAGAAGTACCTATTCATATTTATTAAAGGTAATGAATTGAAAAGTATTGAAATGCTTAATCACCCAGTAACTTCGATAATGTTTTCTATAGATATGTAGTCGAGTTTCAGGAGGTAATCGTTAAATTTTTATTTTGCCTCTCATATTGTTAGGCTGACTAGGTCTGTGATTTCTTTAATCAGTTTGTTTTAGAGAAACGGGTGTAGAAATTCTGGGAATCTCTGTGCAAAAGATGTCTTTACCCATTTAACAGGAATTCTAGGGACCCGCCGTTCTAGCTGTATAGATTGGAGATATACTTTATGTTTAAGAAGGGCTGACCTATAGATGAAGAGACCGCGCACGCTTAAAAGCTTGGCATCTTTGTGCAGTTTGTCTGTAGGGTATTTCATTTCTTTCTTAAGCACAACTTTAATGACGGATCTCTGTGCCCTTTCCAATTCAATCAGGGGTGTTTTTGCGGCTCCACCCCAAATGGGAAGGCAGTTACAAATTAGGGACTGGCATATGGCTAGATAGATTTCTCTCAGTAATTCCTTTTCTGCGGAGTTATGCAGCTGCTTTATAATGCTGCTTTTCTGACACGACCAGACATTATGTGGATGTGCTCTTTGAAGGACATAAATTGGTCCAATGTGATACCTAGGTATTTAATGGCGCTCGTTATGAAAAGTTTGGGGCATTGACACGTTACGTTGTTTACTGGGTTTTCTTCATCACTAATTTCAGTTCTCCATTTGCCACAAAAGTGAGCCCTGACACTGAGTGACTAAGGCGGCTCAGATGCCCGGGTCTTGTGGAACGTTACAAATTTCGTTTTATCAGTATTGAGCGTGAGTAGATTTGCGCCCAGCCAGTCCGCAATCATGGCCATACCTTTTTCTGTTCTTCCGGCTGCTTCTTCCCACGAAGAACCACGAAAAACCACTGCAGTATCATCGGCGTAGCAAAATAGTTGGCCGTCGCAGTTTTGACTGAAGAAATATCATTAAGATATATGATGAACAAGGTAGGGCCCAGGATGCTTCCCTGGGAAACATTTATCTTATTTATCTTAACCCTTTGCCTCCTTAGTGTCAGATAGCTCCGAAATCAATCAAAAATAACAACTTTGATTCCCAAACTCTCTAATTTATTTAGAAGGAGAGGTACCGAGACGATATCGAAAGCCTTTGCAAAAACTAAAAATAACTCCGATACAGGCTTCGCTTACATCCAGCACCGATGTAATGAGGTTTACCAGTTCACCTACTACATCCTCTGTTGATATTCAACGCCTAAAACCATACTGTCTATTATAAAACAAGTTGTGACTCTCTATAAAGTTTACTAGTCGTTTTTTTACAACTTTCTCTAGTATTTTTGAGAAGGTGGCTAGAAGAGATACAGGTCGGTAATTGGCAGGTTCATTTTTAGGACCGCTTTTATGGATAGGCGTTACCGCAGCAGTTTTCCATATCTCCGGAAATTTCCCGTTTGACATGCAGATGTTGCATACGTGAGCTAGGGGGGTTGCCAGTGATTCGTTTAATCTTTTAATAAGCTTATTGGTTATCCCATCAAGACCCGGGGCACTCTGCGTGGGTAGATTTTTTATGACGGTTTTCATTTCTAATGCGTCTGTAGGGTTTAGGAATAAAGACGGTACGGATTCAGCTGCGATATTCTTTTTTGAAGCCAAGGAGTCCTCTGTTTCACCCAGGGTACTGAGAGTATTGTTGGCTAGTTTTTGGCCTATGGTTGAAAAATATTCATCACATTAATTTACTGATGCTAGTTCATCCTTTTCTATCGTTAGTAAACTTGTAGAGGAGCTTTTAAGGGGTTTTTTTAGGCTTTTGTAGGCAGATGTCTTTTATTGTAGACCATAGTTTTTTAGGGCTGTAACGGTTTTGTTCTAGCATTTATTTTTCGTGTTCGTGTTTGAGTGTATGCAGCAAGTTCGTAAAGGAGTTTCTGTATCTAAGGTAAGTCGTTTTCTTTGTTAGGTTGTCCGGATCTTTCCTGTATTTGGTGTGTAACGCATCCCGATTCTTCATACACTTTACGATGCCGGGAGTGATCCACGGTTTAATATTATACTTTGATCTACTTACAGTGAAGGTTTTTGTGTTCTTAGTTATAATAGATGTTATCGTTTCCATAAAAATGTTTGTTCCTTCCTCGACATTGTCTAGTTCTATAAACTTGGTCCAGTCGATGGCTTTTATTTCTGATTCCACACTTGTATGGTCGATTTTGGTAATGATACGTTTTTTATTAGGGTTTATTGCGGAATAATTTACACCAACGATAGGCACGTCATGGTCTGTTATATCTGTTTTACAAACAATAGCCTCTGCTTTAATTTTTTGAGAAATAAAGATTTGTTTCAAGGATAATTTTTTTCTTGTTGGTTGTGTTATAGCTGGAATCAGGCCGTGTTCTGCTGTTATACATAGGTAGTCAAACTTCTTTTTCTTATTTGTTTTTGCAAGGATATCTATATTTATATCGCCTGCAAGCAATATTTGTTTGCATTGACTTGCCATGGAGCTAAGTAAGTCTTTCAGGGATTCCAAGAAGTTGGCAGGGTTCTCAAAAGAAGGAGAGCGATAGACATCCAGTAGAGTGATAGCATCAGGGATTTCAATGACCATACAATTGGCCTATCTCATGTTGGGTTCATGCATGGTAGCATTTAAGTTAGATTTTACATAAGTGACCACGCCTCCAGCTTTGTAGTGTAACCTTCAATAGTCCCAACCAAAGTATTTTCGTTTAACCAGCACTCGGTGAGAACGATAATGTCGAAATCTACATTTATTCTTTTAAGTAGAATCAGTAGTGGTTCCCAATGCTCCTAATATTAAAGGTGAGAAGTCTTAACTGGAAATTCGATTTTAGTATATTCTCGCACTCTTCGGCTGTATTTAATTTATGACATGTAATTAAAAATGCACTATCCAATTCATCCGCCGCGATGGGTGGAACTGGGGGTGGTAATTCATTAGGGTTGTTGAGTTCGTAGTTAATGTACAGAAGTTGCGAGAGTAATGATTTCCGCTATGCCTTTCAGATATTATAGGGTGACTTGATAATTTAGGTTCATGTTGTGCATATGGTTTATTCGTATAGTGTGTGATATATAGATAGTATATTTGTATAATAGGTGGTGATAGGTCCTGTAAATAAATATTTTGATTTATGATTGTTATCGTTATCAGCGATGAAAGAGAATTAACAATTAGTGTGCCCGTTTGACTGCGCGTTTTACACAGTTTACAAAAACTACACTGTCTACAGAAGAGGGTTAAGCCGAGCATCCAGTTCTTTAGTTGATTTGATGTGGATAGCCATCTCTCCTTCAGCACGTCGTATGAAGATTTTACCATTGATGACTCAGAGGTGCTTGTAATTGTGCAGCTGTGCGCGTGATTTCGTCTCTCGAAATAACAATCGATTGTCTCTTGTAAGCCTTTCGTTCACGTTTATTTTACTGGTAGGGCCGGGGAACTCTAAGTCCGAGGTTTTGAGATTACGTCGAGATTTTGCTTTTTCAGGAAGTGGTCACGGTGTACCTTTCTCAGTAATCGAATTATCACCGGTCTGTGAGATGGTTTGGCATTGTCGATGTTGTCGCCTTGCTTACCTGCCCCCGCGACTATCTTTGCCACTGTTAGATGTGGGCCGACTCTTGTGATATCATCAATATCTCCTTCTTTTATATCGACACCAAGTTTTGTGGCCACAACCAGAGTGGTATGGTACAGGTTTCCATTAGGCCACTCTGGAATGCCAACCAATTCTAATCTTAGGGAATTCTGCCGTTCTTCATTCACCTCTTCTTGAAGCTCTGCAATTTTGCAATGGAGGTTGTTTAATTCCAGTTGTTTGTCTTCAACTACTTTAATTCTGCATTCAGTAGAGCCAACTCTTTCTGAGATATCATCAAGGCGTGTCTCGCATCTCAACATAGACTCTAAGGCCATATTTATGCGTGTGGCAAGTTTAGAAGTCTCTTCCCTCAGGAGTCGCAGCTCAGTTACAAATCCTCCAATCTCGGTGGAGCTCACGGGGGATGCTGAGTGGGTTGCTTCGTTGGTCCTCGGTCTGGTACGAAGGGTTATGTTAGCACTATCGGAGGTATAGCGTACTGGTGTCGAACTGTTGTCGCCTCCCTTCTTTATGGAACACTCCGGACATATCGAGTCTTTTCCCTCATCCTCGGTAATTTTGGGATTCGCTCTTATGCATAACAAATGGTAGTTTTTGCTAGTTAGTTTGCTAGGTAGTTTGGTAGTTGGAACTTTCAACAGTGCATTTCAAGAGTTGCGATTCAGCCACTTCATTAAAACACGCTGCACAAATCATTTCGCTGGCACACAGGCAGGACGATGCAATGTAGTTTGATGAGAGTGATAAGGGGAGATATGGTTAGGAAAAGTTATGATTCACAATCACACGGAGACTTGTAGACAGGCACTCGCAATCATCTCACGATAGAACCGGTTCTGGCAGCAAGTGGCCGGCTGGTCGCCGCGAGCGCGTCACACACACCACACAAGGTTATTATATACCGTTCAATCACAGGTGATTTTGCTTTTTATTAAGCAATCTTTTAGTATTATGGGATAGGTTTTTGCTGAATGTTGATTTCACTTATTTAATTTGAATGTAGATAGAAGTTTATGCTTTGCTGTAGAATTTTAACTAGAGAAATAGAATAAAAACTACGGAGTGACGTGTAGCGTGTTCTGCCGTAACCAATGCGCGCGCGAGACTCCCTATATATATGCTAGCCAGGATTTTTTATGAGAATAATGCTTGGATATAAATTTAAAATTTAGTTGTTTCTGTGATGTGTTAATCTTCTAGCGAGGCAATCCCATGTTGTTTCACAGAATCGAACTGGTTGCTGAAGGTCACTTTCTGTCTATTTGACATTTTAGAACACTTCCTACAAGATAAAAAGCAGCTCACTATAATATGCTAAATTTTGAATAAAGAGTAGTACGATATGTTGACATCCATATATGGTTACTAAAATATTAAAGTGTTTCTCGTTTTATACAGGATGATGTTATGTAAAGTTACGTCCGACTCAGGGACGATAGTTTACGAATCCCATGTAACAAAAAAATAGTTTTGTGTTACCCTCGCAAAGTTTTGATTCACAAATTGCCGTGTTAAATTTGTCCTGAAATAACCATTAACGGGCGGACATGCCCGGCCTGATCACAAATCCCACATGCCGAAGTCCGATACTGCGAACGCGGTAGCCTGCAATAGAAATAAGGTCACAATTTTTTTGATTTTTGGGTTTTTACACTCAAAACTATTTTTTTTTATTCAGTTTCAGTTCTGGGTTCTGCTTCAGTGTCGTTTGCATAACACCCTGAATCAGGCGTTACTTTACAAAACAGCACAATATAAATTTAGGTTTCATGTTTGCCTTATTAATACACAGTCAGGTCATAAGTTCTGTCACGCAATAAAAACTTTTGAATTTAGAACGCTGGCCACAAAAAAGTTTATTGAATTCGAATTTCGTATTTTTCATGAAAATAAAAATGTGTACTTTTTAGAATTTTCCTCATTTTTAAATATGGAGTGGACACTTAAAGAAGACCGTGTCGCAGTTATTGCGTTGCATCGTTGCGGTTACGCGCCAATTCAGATTTTCGACTTACTGAAAAATTTGAATATAACCAAAAGATTCGTTTATCGTAACATAAAACGATACAATGAAGACTCTAGTGTAGATGACAGGTCAAGAAGTGGTCGCCCTCGGTCTGTTAGGTCTCCAGCAGTGATAAAAGCTGTGAAGGCGCGAATTTAAAGAAATCCCATACGTAAGCAGAAACTGTTGGCCCTTCAGATGGTGTTAAGCAGGACCACAGTGAAAAGGGTGTTAAATGAAGACTTAGGGCTTAGGGCATATCGAAGAAAAACAGGACATCGTTTGGACGCTCGTTTAATAGACCTGAGACTGAAGAGATCTCTTATTGGGGCTTAATTGAGGTACATTTTTGTGAGAAAGGCGTAAAAACGAATGCAGTTGTGTATCAAAATACAGTCCTCAAGAACCTTGTGGAACCTGTTTCTCATACCATGTTTAATAACAGGCACTGGGTATTCCAACAAGATTCTGCGCCAGTTCATAGAGCGAAAAGCACACAAGACTGGCTGGCGGCGCGTGAAATCGACTTCATCCGGCTCGAAGACTGGCCTTCCTCCAGTCCAGATTTGAGTCCGTTAGATTACAAGATATGGCAACACTTGGAGGAAAAGGCCTGCTCAAAGCCTCATCCTGATTTGGAGTCACTCAAGGCATCCTTGATTAAGGCAGCCGCCGATATTGACATGGACCTCGTTCGTGCTGCGATAGACGACTGGCCGCGCAGAATAAAGGCCTGTATTCAAAATCGCGGGGGTCATTTTGAATAAACTTTATTACCATAAGAATCTATGTTTTATTAAGTTAATTTTGCTATATAAATGTTTACATAAATAATAAACATGTCTAAATTATTTCATATTGCACAAGTGACAGAACTTATGACCTGACTATGTATTTTGCTAATTTTTCAGATAAAACCAATATTTATGTTCATCAAAAACACCAGCCTTAACGTGTTATTAGATATCTAAGAATTTGAATTACCTGTGAAAAATTGACCATTACTCAAATCTTTTATTGCAAATAGGCAAAAAAAAACATAACATCTGTCTTTTATTGCGAGTTTGCTTGTTGAAGCGATGTTCCCATTGGTAAATAAAAAAAAAGGGATTTAAAGACAAAGACAAAGACAAAGACTTTTATTTGCGATAGATATGGTTATACAAAGGTGGTACTATATAGTTTCAGTCAGATACCCACATCCAGCTAATTAAATTATAGCATGCCAAACAATTATGCCACATAATTTTAAATAGTAGGTAACAAATTAGTCAAGGTTTACAATTGACACAAATTTTAACATTATGTGCTAGGAATTCCTTAATCGAGTAGAAAACATATTGCATTAACCAATATCTTATAACTTTTTTAAATTTCTGTTTGTTACTTATAATTTGGTGGTGACTTGGTAATTTGTTCCAAATTGTTGTGCACATAGCGTAGCAGTTTTTTGTAAATCTTGCACTTTTTGGGATCACATCAAGGGTAAGTTTGTTAGGTTTCCTTAGACTCCTAGATGTTAGGTTTTTCGCTTCTGTAAACATTTTTTTATTTTGCATCACAAATGTAGCTACTTCTAGTATATAAAGGCAGGATAGAGGCAATACATATAGAGCTTTAAATAATCGTTTACATGATACGTCTGGGGCAACTCCTACGATTGATCTAATACATTTATTTTGAGCCACAAACGCCTTGTTTACGTCTGTGCTGTTTCCCCAAACAAGCAACCCGTATCTCAGTACTGACTCTACGTATGCAAACAACAAACAAAAACAAAAAACTGTTTAATTTCATAGAAACTGTTAACATAGCATATAGCAAGACTTCCCAGTAAGTAATAATAATACTTGTGTTGGGAATGACTCGCAACTTCTCCTAAGATTCTAGCGTACAGTTAAAGGTAAGCATTTTTACTTTTCTTAAATATTAACAGATAACGGTATATGTGTTTTGTGTATGTGTGTGTGTTGTGTGTGTGTGTGTTGTGTTTGTGTGTGTGTGTGTGTGTTTGAGTGAGGGTGTATATGTGTGTGTGTTTTGTGTACCTATACGTGATAGTAACTGTTCCTATGCCCTACGGTTGCATTATAATGAACCTTGGGATCGGGTTTGTAAACATCCACATATGGTAACAGTTAAACCTACCAACGAACAGGTTGTACAAACCTTGGGGTCTATTATTATACTGGTAGGTAGTGCCTGTGAGAATGCAGTATAAAAAGGGGTTTGGTGAGAACTTATATTAGTTAATCATCGTTTAAGAAGGTCTTTCAAGAAGGTTTTCAACTTCCTCATAGTTAAGTGTATTTAGCCATTTAGTTACAGTCTCTTTACAAGTATCCCGTCAATTGCCCCTGGTAACTTTAGTTACCAGATTTTTTCTTCCGTAGATTGCCCCTGGTAACTCTAGTTACCAAAAGTTTTGAGTGACGTCTAAGTGACAAGATCGTCTTGTTTCTTTTACACTAATCACTTTATCTGTATGAACCGTTTTCTATTTCGTTCTACTTGAACTAATCTTTAGTTTTTTCATATGACATCACTATATTGAACGAATGGAATCACTGAAAAAAAAAACAAATCGCAGTCGTTTGAATTCGTTCTACGGGCGGTTTCGCCGAGCAATTAAACTAACTAGCTTTTAACTAAATATTTTTTATCTACAACATGGATGTTTTTTTTTTATCGTGTGCTAATGTAATACAGAAATCTTTTAAATATAGAAAAAAAGTAGGTTGTCGCTTTACTTTTTTAATTAAAAAACAATATATGGACCCATATCCACTTAAAGCTCAAAGTCTGTGTTTACTTCTACGTATGACTGCACAAAGAGTCGTAACAAAAATCAACGCCTGTCCAATAACATTGTTAGTTTACGATCTCTTAAAAAAAAAAAAACTTGAAGCCGAAGTCTCGAGAAACCAAGTCATAAAAAATGTTTATGTAAGACGATCCGACGCCCACTTATCGACCGAGTAGGTAGGTGTCAAGTGACGGGCAGATGACAGATGTTTACGCGGCAAGCGGTAGGTCACTTGAGCAGGTATGTAGCTGAAGGTGGTATATGCATAAAATTCTGTTTACTTTGTTTGTCGTTCAGCGAAGACTGTGCGAACTGTCTGCGGTGGGGCAACTTTGTCGTTTCGTCTTTTGGTATTTATGGATTGGTCATACACCAGAGATTTGTGGCAAGACAGGATTAAGTTAAGAATGTATAGTTTTCTAACTGATAGGAGGTGACTAGTCTCATATAGGGATTGTGTAGTAAACCTGCGAGGTAGACTGTACATAACCTTTACGATAGACCTCTGGGCTCTTTTCACATCCATAAATTTGGTTTTTGCTGTCCCCCCCCCAGACTGGTATGCAGTAGGTAATCACTGATTGAATCAATGCTATGTATGTTTTATTTAGGAGTTCCTTATTCATAACGAATCTGAGTGATTTAAAGGTCCATATCAGCTTACGTACTCTGTTCATAATCAGCTCAATATGGCCGTACCAGCTTAACCGTTGGTCTACTATGACTCCCAGGTACCTGATATTCTCAACCTTCTGTATATGTGGGCAGTCACAACCTAGGTTTCCAGGATCCGCGCAGCTATGTATCTTTAAAAAGAAATTGTCGTTAGGCTGGGAATTTATGTAGGGCTCAAAACAAATGTACTTTGTTTTTTGAACATTTAATGACAAAAGATTTTCATTTAACCAGTTGGCAACCCTAACCAGTCCTAGTTCAGCAACTTTATGTACCGTATCCCATGATTCCCCCGAGAAAACTATTGCAGTATCATCTGCATAGGAGAAGATCCTCCCCCCGATGCCCCCAAGGTTACATAGATCGTTTATGTATATTAGGAAGAGCGTCGGGCCGAGGACACTCCCCTGCGGGACACCAAAGGTGACAGATTCTTCCTCACTAATAAGTTTTTCAATTTTTACCTTTTGTGTTCGGTCGTGTAGGTAGCTTTCAAATAAGGACAGAGCAGTACCACGAATACCAATATTATCTAGTTTGTTAATGAGAATGGGGACAGACACGGTGTCAAAGGCCTTCTTAAGGTCTAAAAAGACTGTCAGACACTTCTGGCTCCTGTCTACCTCTCTTGCTATGGTATTTACTAGTATTGTAATAGCGTCTTGCATTGAGAGTCCCTTTCTGAAGCCGTATTGGGAATTTGAGATAATATCATATTTATTGAGGTAGCTGACCAGCCTCTTGTTGGTCAGTTTCTCGATAATTTTAGATATCGAGGTTAAAACAGAGATTGGTCTATAATTATTGACATCTGAGCGGTTACCACTTTTAAAAACAGGCGTCACTACAGACCGTTTTAGTGCTATCGGGAAGACTCCCGCATTGAAACAGAGGTTGGTCAGGTTACTGATCAATGGAGCTAGAAAGTCCATCGAGAGCTTTACAAATTTTGTGGGAATACCGTCA
Organism: Argyresthia goedartella; assembly: GCA_949825045.1. Lineage (NCBI taxonomy): Eukaryota > Metazoa > Arthropoda > Insecta > Lepidoptera > Argyresthiidae > Argyresthia > Argyresthia goedartella. Next base: position 844,996 of record OX463827.1, on the reverse strand, counting down.
CAACCCTCGGCGCTGTCCGAGTCAAGGCTCATTATAAAATTGCTCACCTCTTGTGGGTCAGTATCCAACAGAACAAAAGAGGATAAGTTTGTATTACGGGAAAATGTACTAGTTATTACTGTGCTAGATGTATTGATGATGGACTTTGCGAGGTCCTGTCCAATATTAACAAAAAAATGGTTAATACTGTTCACAGAGGCCAAGGGTGTTGGTGCAATGTTTAATAGGTCACCGTTGGTTGATTTTGGGGGTTTGAATTGGGCTATTTCATTTATGGCTGTCCAGAGTTTTCTTGGTTGTTTTATTGAGTCATTTATTTTATTTCTTTTTATTGTATTGTCTTTTTACTTTTTGAATTTGATTGATACAGAAGTTGCGGAAGCGCTTAAAAGTTATTTTTAGAGTTATATTCGATGTATCATTTCTAAGTTTCAGTTGCATTAGGTTTCTGAGTCTAATACATCTCAAAATACCTGTTGTCATCCAGGGCTTTAAGATTCTATGTTTACAGGGATTTACAGTAGTTTTAGAGTTATTGAGAATAGCCATTTTTATCATACCTACAAGAGCGTTAGCATAGGTATTAGGATCATAGTAGATGTTAAGAAAAGAGACATCAATAGTTGTTAGTATTTTTGAGGGATTACTAGTTTGTGAGTGCGTGTGACATTCAGAGTAACCATGTAGTGATCCGTAACTGTGGTGTTTAGGACAGCGACAAAAGGCAAGTTATGTCTTGCATCTAGTTTGAGATTAACATGATCAAGGCAGCTATCCTCTCTTGTAGGCAGAGTGTGGCCAGGCAATAGGCCGTGAATACAAAGGGTGTTCAGGTAGCTAAGTCTATTTCTACGCTCTTGCGGTTTCTCATTGGGGGTTGCTATTAGGTCGATATTTATGTCTCCCAGAATTATGATATTTTTACACTCCCCAAGGGTTTGAAGGTAAGTGTCAAGGGAGTTAATAAAGTTGTCTGCATTTAAATGAGACGGCGAGCGGTAGATACCTATTATGGTGTAATTAGAGGTTGTAATTTGAATGCCAGTGGCTTCCACAAGATGTAGCTCAACGACTTTAGTTTGGAAGCAATTTTTATTTATGTAAGTTATTACCCCATCATCATTACCATGCAAAGTATGCTGTTAATGCTGTGTCTCTGCTAGCCACTCTAGTCTTACCAAGTGCATACGAAAACCTATTTAATTTATTGCAAACGCGATCTATTTGAAATTTCCAATGTAATTTATTATCAATGTCAATACCCAAAAATCTAACACATTCAGCATTTTTAACAATTATATTATTATGTGATGCATTAAGATTATTTATATTATTGAAATTGATATAACAGGTTTTATTAATATTTATATTTAAATTATTTTTATTTAAAATCCCTGATGTTAGAATTACATGATAAGGCTTTTGAATTTACGGTCATGCTTTTCTATAACTACCCTTTAGGATATTATTGCTTTGGTAGTACACCGGCTGACATTTAATCAGCCGAACCATATTTCAGGGAATGATAGTTACCATCATTATGAACTACTTTTCCCAAGAAACATATGGTCGGAAACCAAAAAATGTTTTGGGTCCCCCATAATAACTTGTAATCAGCTGATCAAGTCAATGTACTGAGTTACAAAATTTTTTTTTCATTAAATTTTTAAAATTTACCACCTTATCAGAAAAATCTTCAAATTGAAGGACGTGAGCATACAAACTAACAATAATTGTTGAACTAAATAGATACATGTTTGATATGTGCGGAACCCTTGGTGCGTGAGGCCGGCACTTACCGGGGTTTTTCTTTTTTATTAACGGCTATAGAAATAGCAAGTCCGAATTCTGTATAAGATTGTGTGCTGGCTTTAGCACCGGCACTCATCACCAATTCCCAAACATTTGAAAAAGGACCACCCGAGTATATACACTATCTCGCCCCGATACGCTCTCTAGGAACGAGATGGGACTAGCTGGACCTGTAGCCCAATTACAAGCAAAGTATTCGATACATGCACTATCGAAAAGCAAATGTCAGTGATTCTTATCGTTTATGTCATAAAATATAATTTCCTGCGTTCTCGAAAAACGTTTACGCGCTGTCGTCCGTTTGTGCTTGAGGCTCTGATGCTGATTATCTACAGCTTGCCGAGAGGAGCTGTCGAATGAGCATTTGTTCAGCGAGTGGGAGAACGCCGAGAATGCAATATCCAAGACAGGTGCAAACGGCTGAAAGGTAAAAAATAATCTAATTGGAAATTCTTCGTTCGGCAAGTTGCCGCCGCCGCCCGCCGCCGCCCGCCGCCGCCTAATTATACGAGTACGAGCTCGTACGAGCTGTGCGACCAATGCTTCCTGGCGCAAAGCTTCAAGCAATATTCCAACTTCGCGTACAATTACCAAGGTACACGAGGAAGGTATCGTGTAAAGCTTTGGCGGCAAATCGGCGCTATTTTTGACAGACTTCATATAAGGAAATGGTTCTCTATTCGTTTTTTAAAGAAGGCGCTCCATTGGTCCTTTTAAAAAGAAACACTTGTATTACTGTTGCTAAATAAATGTATTTCACTGTACTAAACACAGACTTTTTAGACAAAAATAACGAGAGGTTACAATGAATGTATCGGACAAAGGTTGTAGGGTGATTGCCTGGTAGTCGGAAACGAAAACAGTTTTATACAAAGTGAATAAGCTTCAGTAAGCGTTTACTGCAAACTACGTTCGGGTATTATAAATATCATCTCCCCCCATAATACTGAGCTTTATCTATCTAAGATAAGCGAAAGAGTAAGCAAAAAGAGTCAGGTGTAATCATAATAAGTCATAGTGAGATACAACGACTAAATACTACGTTGAACGTCAACTTAACTATCATTTAACCTCTCAAAGCCGAGGGTGGTTGAGATGGATCACGATTTTGAACCTTATGATGGCATAAGGTTCAAAGGGTACTATGGAGTAACAAAATGTAAAACCTATAACGGGAAAGTGGCGTTATCTAATGGCGGTGGTAATCAAGATTCAATGACCCGAATGGACGAGTCGGCAGTGACCCTGCCTACGAAGCCAAGAGTCCCGGGTTCGAGTCCCGGTGGGGGCAAATATTCGTTTGATGAGAACGGATGTTTGTACCCTAGTCATGGTTGTTTATCTATCAGAGTATACTATTTTTGTTTATAAGTATGTGTATCGTTGTCTAGTACCCAAGATACAGGGAATCTTAGTTTGGGGCTAGATCAATGTGTGTAAATAGTGTCCAAGGTATTATTATTATAAGAGGTTAAGCAGTATAGCTATGAACTTAAAATATAATAGTAAAATCATAATTCCGAAGTAGAAACCAATAATATTTAATAGACATTATATCTTTTTTGTGAGTTTCTTAAAATCAGATTTGCGGATGCCTTTTCAAAATTCCTAAACATAACTTTACTTTTGTTTTAACTCGTTTCTATTTTAGGCAGGCTTTTAACATTCTTCTTGTCGCACTCAATGGTATCCATTGAATTCGATATATTTATTAGTTCAATAGATGTACTCATATTATACTATATTTAATTTCTACTAGAGTTCTTATCATGACAACAAGTGGTTTTACAGCAGGATGGAAGCCATTTCTTATAAGCTTTATTTACTTAGTAAATTATACAAGCTACTGCATAAGTAGTTCCAGAATAATAATGGCAACAAATATAATGGTCACTAAAATATTTTTTTTCCTACCCAAAATGGATAAATGAACACCAAAAGTTGCAAAAAATATCAGAGCAAAATACTGCGGTAGCTTAGGTAAAGGGGGTGAGCGAAGCGAATCCCCCTTTATCCTTCGTGTTAGGTTGAACATGTAAGAACAACAAAAAATACTTAAAACATAAACTAAAGTATACAAAACATAAAAAGAAGTTTAGTGATCATATATCCAAACACAATTTGGTGGACATTTATCCATTCTGGCAGTCATTTCGAATTTATTGGTAGTAAAATAGGTACGTTTTTGGTAATTGTTTAAACATAAGCCAATAATAATGTCCGTGCTTAAACATATGGGACTGATCCGTTTTCAAGATTATCGAGTTTATGAGAAGCTAGTTTCAATGATTCTAAATCAACATCAGTTATAGAAATACCGAAAATTATACCTCGCGCCACGAGTTATGAGCGGTGGCCTTGAATGCGCAGTAGTCACTTTTCAATACCTATACTGTACATATGCGCAGTAACTCCCGCCAACGTCACCCAGCGCTCTTAGTTCGTGGCGCGAGCTATACCTGTGCACTATTATTAACTCTTTTGCGGATGGTAACTGAAGGGCGGGTATTACGTTTTTACGTTTTGGACACTATAATTTTCCATGATAACATTTAATTTTTAGAGAAGTCGTGTCTATTTTTAGGTACTTTATTCATTGCAATGTGACAAGGAATGCTATAGAAATCTTCTCGCGCCTCTTCTGTCTCGCTCGCTCTTTGCTATTTTTTCTATGTCTTGAAAAATGCTCTAATAGGAAACTATCCGTCCTGTGGAAGTACTTACATTGACACAAAGAGTAGTTTTTTTTTTTGTTGGAGGGGAAAAAAATGAAATTACCCATGCCCAGGAGTCAGACCTCCATGCTATGTCCGGGTCCCGACACATTGAGGGGGCATCAGCTCGTGTGCTATACGGACTAAAAACAACCCCTTTGTGTTTACAGTTGTCTTAGTAAGAATTAACTGTGAGCCATGGCCTCGATATATGCTGAAGGCTTTCTACCTGCAATTTGCCCTTTTGGGCGATATATATGTGTATATGATATATATGGGAGGAGTTTGCCTGCTTACCCGATTTTATGAGCGGACATCAGCTCATAGTCAACGGGCATGATAGCGGCATGTTAGGGGGGCAGATAGCCCCCGCTACTAAGAGGTGGTTATAAATAATTTTGAGACCAATCCTAATCCTAAACTACTTTATTATTGGGTCATTAAGGGGGGCTCTGTCCTCAGTCCGGGAGGTTTAAAGGGGCAGGAGGAGATTGTGTGTTTGTCAAATCAAGACAGCGATCTCTTTCAATCCAAATTTGGCATCTGAGACGCTGTAGTGCTTCGGGAACATAGCCTTCGTTAAGTTGACGTGCCTGAGGACCGGGGGGTGGTTGGTCTTTAAGAGCTTTCGTGATATTGTCCTCCGATTCTAGGAGGACTTCTTTGGGGCGCCTTTTGAAAAAGTGTTTCTTATTTATATCTGGGGTCGGATCATAAAGGGATGCTTATACTATAAGAGGGGTTTGGGTGGCTAAATGCATTAATGAAGAGGCGTTCGGACGCTTCTTTCATATATTGCTTTACTGTGGGGAGTCTAAAGTCACTATGGAGGTCTACGTTGCGCATGTACCACGGGGCACCTACGGCTTTTCGCATGAACCGATTTTGTAAAACCTGAAGGGGCTTAAGGGAGTGGGAGCAGTGTGCAAAGACTGGACTTGCATACGTGAAGACCGGACGGATGCAAGTTTTAAATAGAGTTATTTTGCAGCGCAATGGGAGATTGCTTTTACTTCTCATGAGCGGCTGAAGCCTACTCATGTAGAAGGCTCAAAGAGTAGGGCTACCTGCAACTGCATTTTACATGCGAATTGTATTGAAGTTCCGTCTAAAACAGCCGCTCCAAGAACGAATTCTATAGCATTCGCGTCACTAAGAGTTTCTCATTGAGGACTTCTGATAGAATTATGACCGAGATAGTTCTGACAAAATTATACTTGCTACAATCTTCTTCGATTACTTTGAAATTAATTAACAATTGGTTTGGCAAAGTAAGTTCATAAGTTTGAGATGAGCGAAACTTTAAGTTTGAAAGTATGCTGTACAACCATCTTTTACAACCATCTTGTTGGGTATAATCTATTATATTGTCTGTACATTTCATTCATAATTTGTTAGGCTTTGACTGTACGTAGATAAATCTGCAATCGTTAAGTTTTTGCCATATATCAACATTACCATATATTATCTTAAAGTCACTGATGTCGGGAAGAGCCAAAGTTACTTCTGTTAAGAGTTTTATAGCACTTATAGGATTGTGTTATGTAGACAAAACAGGATGTAATGGACAGATCATATACTCAATTAACCTTATAACAATCATTTAAGCTATCTAATAATGCATAAATTTATCTAGCATCCGTAAGGACTACATACATCTTAAATAAATGAATTAAAACATAAGTTTGGAAGTTGTATCCATCTTTCGTTGTAGGGAAAATCTTATAAACTCTAAAATTACTACTAGTCGGTTTGAAAAGTACCAAAATGTTCTACTTGATAAATTGCCTGTTCACAATTATAATTTTAACGACCCGAATATTCGTAAGCGAAGAATTTGAGTTTATATTCTAAGTTGATAAGAAATAAACTAATACTAGATTTAAGTTCAGTGATTGGGCGATCACTAGTTTGCGGATTAGCAGAGATAGACATTTTGAACTTTATGAACAAAGAAATATAACAAATAGTGACATGTTTAAAAAATATCTCAAAGATTACTCCAAAAATTTCAAAATAGTGTGTCTTAAAGCGAAAGCAAATTTCATAAGTAGTAAAATTAAATCTGCCGACGATAAAATGAAAACAGTATGGAAAGTTATAAATAGCGAAACATTTTTTCACTTAAGACAGATCGCGGTCTTATTAGTGCAAATTCAGAAGTAGCTCAGGAATTCGAGACCTTTTTTACTGATATACCCTTGAAAACTAATAAACCACTAAAATCTTTACCATCCCTTTCAGCAACATTGCTTAAGGAAAACGTGGACGCACTAAATTTAAATTTAGTCATGATGATCCCTAATATATTATTAAGACTTAAGATAATGAGCACTGAAGACTTATGGGGATTTCAGTCAGAGTGTGTAGCTCAAATGTAGATATATAACATATTTAATTAATGTGTTGATCACGGTATCTTTTCCGATTTAATGAAAAATAGCAAAGTAGTTCTAATAATGAAGCTAGTGACAAAAAAGATCCCAGTAATTATAGGCCTGTATCAGTTTTATCGGTGTTTAGAAAATATTATGCTCAAATAAATGCTTTCCCATTTTAATCACAATAATTTATTACATACCAACCAACCAGCAATTCGGGTCTACAATAGGACGTTGTACCACAGATGCCGGTGTTGAACTATTAAAACATATTTTTAGTGCATGGGAAGAATTAAAAGATGCCATTGGTGTCTTCTGTGACCTTTCCGAAGCATTTGATTGCGTAGATCATGAAATTTTACTGTTAAAACTCGAACACTGCGGTATTAAAAATAAATTTCTAGAACCTTTAAGTCCTTATTTGGATAATATAATTCAGAAGGTAGAGTAACAGAACCAAATCTTGCCTGAAAATAAACATGCCTCAAGGTTCCATATTAGGTCCTTTCTTATTTTTGGTCTATATTCATGATTTGCCCTTCATGGTTCAGAATTTGTTTGAAAGATTGTGTTATTTGCTGATGATACATCTCTTATATTTAAAGTAGGTCGACATGTACAGAACCATGACGAAGTAAATAACGCTCTTGGATAACTTCATAATAGGTTTACTGTTAAAAATCTAGTGCTAAATATGGTATCCTAGTGTGGGCCCAGAAGCAATGTAAGTGCATATGTGTAATATTTATGATATTTTATGATATCTTGGATTTTTAATTGGATGTTTGGAATCCCATATTAAAGATCGACTCAAAATCAAGTAAATATTGATAGCGTAATAATTAGATACCGACAGGAGAACCGTATTCCTGAAATATTATATCCTACAAAATTTCTAAATTCCTTGTCCATTCGACTTTCACCTCTAATCTTGCCCCCGTAAAAGCGAGCGACTCCTCATCTGTCGCCCATTTCACAAAAAGGAACAGGTTACAATTCTACAAGTCCAAGACCCGGAGGCAAGCTGTCAACTCAATTTTTAACTCAACTCAAGTTAAAAATCTAGTGCTTAATGCGAAAAAAACTAAATGTAAAAAATTCACTTTGCCTCATTTTAATTAATGTTATATTAAATATTGATACACTGCATTAGTGGGCTACATTTTTATTTGATTTATTAAGAACCTAAGACTTCAAAAAAGTTTATCTTATTCGGTCCAGCCGTTTGCGAGTTTTGCGTATACGAACACATTTATGGGTTCATGTTAATCTAAATAGAAAACTGAACAGTTTTGTAAAATCTCTTAATAAACCCATCCAAAATCGTATTAGTAACAGTGAAACACACGAAATATAATCTAAAAGTTGTGATGTAGGCGGTCGGCGCTTATCATTATAACAGAAGTTTGGCGTTTCTGTTGTTTATGAGTATGGGCAACGTTGTACTCGGGATGTTTGATAAATTACTATTTGAAAACTTGTCAGCCCCCAGCACCCACAAGGGCTTCTTTTTAGTAAGTCTACTTTTTAGAGAGTATCATTTATTTTAGAAATTACAAATACAAAATCAACAACAACATAGTGTCACACTTTTTCCCGTACGTGGTGGCAGTAGCACAATTTAGAAGTTATGATCAATGTAATCCTACAAGATTTTAAAATGCAATGGTACAGTAAGGACGAGTATGTAATAAGCTAGACCCTTACCCAACCTCTGGAGTATTTTTATGACAATATTTTCAGGCAGCGAAACTGCCCAGATACAAGCAGAAGCCTGCCTGTTCACTTCTCCAAGCAATAATGACGTCTATTGTGTTGTCGCAGGGCTCGGTATCAGACATCACTGGCAAATGATGGTCGTGTAATGTCACTAGCTCGCAAGGAGTCTGCCAAACTCTGAAAACAACCATTTGTGAACAAAGAGACGTAAAGTTAGTTAGTACTTCTTTTGTGACTTAAGTTATTTACACAGTTCTCTCAGTCTCATGGAAACAGAATGTATAACATAATAATTAATAAAACTCTGTTCTGGTATAGTGACTGACAGACAAGGCACAGCCTAAACCGGTAGACCTAGAGTCAATAAAAATTGTACTAGGGTCCAATATATAGCGTAGGGTAGCACTAAGAAGGGATTAAGCGATATTAATCCCTTTGGAAGATAAAGGGGTTACAGTTTGTATGAAATGGGAGGGGGGAGGAGTAAGGTTGTATGAACATCAAAATCTTCTTGACCTATGAAGCTGAACGGCAGAGGTAGTATATAGGTAGCAAGATTTATGTGTAAACGGCTATAAACATATTTAACAACGGGGCCATAACAAGGGTTTCCCTAGCCCAAAATCCTGTTTCACATTAGCTTGCAGCTAATTATCAGATTCAGATTCAGATTTAGATTCGTTTATTTATATAAATGTGGTTACAGTGGTTGTTAAATTAATATAAGCACAGTACATTTAACCAAATATGTTATAAAGTTATATTTACAAAAAATAAAAAAGGACTAGCTAAGGCTGCAAACTCACAAAATTTTAAAATAATACTTAATTAAATTACATAATATCAAACAAAATCTGATTAAAAATAATAATAACACAATATCAAATAAAAACGAATTAAAAAAATAATAAGAACTAACTACAAATCACAAAAATAATACCAAACTCAATTTACATAATATCATAAAAAAATATTCAAAATAATAAAGCACATACAATGTCAGATAAAATTTTATTCAAAATAATAAAAATAAAGCTTACTTTCATTTAACAAAGAATTCATCTAAAGAGTAGAATGCTTTTGTAGCGAGTCAAGTAAATAATTTCGCAGTTAAGGATTGTGATGGTTCAGCCTGCATAATTTTAGGTACATTATTGTATATATTTGTTGCCATACAAACACAGGTTCTCCTAAATTATTCTAAGAGAGGTCCGGGAAGTTCAAATGGTCTTTGAAAAGCTGTTCGTCTATAGGTGTTATCCCGTTGTTTAGACAGCTCTAAATGTTTCCTGACAAACTTGCATGTTACCAATATGAATAAGCAAGAAAATGTGAGTATTTTATGTTTTTTGAAAAGTGGCTTACAAGACTCCCTCTAACATGAGCCTGATATGGCTCTAATGCATTTCTTTTGTGAAATAAATACCTTATTTATTCTGGCAGAATTTCCCCATAAAGTTACGCAATATTTCAGGACTGAGCATACATGACTATGGTAGACTATTTATTTATTTATTTATTTAATTAGGCACATCAACAGCACACATATATAAAATTAGACAATAGAAATATGGCGGTATTGTTCTTATATGAGTGCCTATTATAGATGTGCACAGCATTCACCATTTAAGTACTAAAATTTAACATTTTATTTTGTAAATAGGTAATTTAACTTAGAATGTAAGTATTACAATAATAAATAACAATTAATTAGAATTTGGAATTAATGTAGCTATATAATATTAATAATAATATTTAGGAATTATAAAGATCATTTTAGGTGCAAGTTAGTTTGCTCTTTCAGGATTTTATTCCTGAAGACAGGCAAGCGATCACGAAATATGTCTATGTCGGTTTCACTACAGGTGTTGTTATATTTGTCACACATTCTGGGTATCGGCGAGTGCTTGTAAATATTTGTCCTGTATAGAGGCGTATGGAAGGTGTTGGAGATACGTTTGCGTGGATAGTTATAAGGGACTGTCAGTCCAATCTGGCTCAGGATGTTGCTGACATCTAATTGATTATTACAGACCTTATGCAGAAATAGAAGGTCCTGTAGGTTTCGTCGGAAGTTCAAAGTGTCCATGCCGAAGTGGTCTAATCGTCGTTCGTAGGTTTCCCTGTGTGAGATTCCCGATTGGCTGTACGCTAGGTGTTTGGTAAATGCGTGCTGGATACGTTCTATTCTATCAGAGTGGACCGCGTACACGGGATTCCAGACAACGGAAGCGTACTCGAGGTGGCTTCGAACCAGAGCATTGTATAGGAGGATCTTGGTGGAGGCGAAACGGAAACCTTTGGAATTGCGCTTTATGAAGCCTAGCATTTTCGCGGCTTTTCGCACGGCGGTGCTGATGTGCGATGCAAATTTGAGGTTGGAATCCATCAGAACACCGAGGTCACGCATTTCTTTCACGGTTTGAAGTACGATGTCGTTGAGAGTGTACGAGGAAGCTATTGGCATTTTCTTGTTGGTGAAAGTGATGTGATAGCATTTTGTTGCGTTGAGAACCATACCATTATCACGACACCAGATCGCTATCTCGTTTAGGTCCTTTTGCAACAATTCCACGTCAGCCTCCGACACAATGGTCTTGTACAGTTTTAGATCGTCCGCAAACAAGGAATATTTACAGTGTGCGATACGGGACGTCAAGTCATTGATGAAAATCAGAAAAAGTACGGGACCAAGATGAGAGCCCTGTGGGACTCCCGACTTCGCGTGGTATAGCTGCGACTCGTGTCCACTCACCGTCACTGTCTGAGGTCTCTGTGACAGATACGACCCAAACCAGTCCAGCAGTGACCCGTGAACACCAAGTGCTGCCAGCTTTCTTATGAGCAGCGAGTGGTTAACCTTGTCGAAAGCGCTGCTGAAGTCGGTATACACTGCGTCCACTTGGTGACTATAACGGCAGTATCCACACTTGTAATAAGTCTTAATAGTTTCAACGCAAATACGAACCTGTTTATTTTTTGACAAGTTACATCTAGCTGAGCTTCCCAATCACAATGCTCATCCACTAAAAGTCCAAGAAAATTGATCTGACTGACTTATTCTATTTTGATATTATTATGTTTTTTGTCTAAATTAATTTTAGTACCTAATTTAGTTGAAAATTGCATTAATTAGTCTTAGATGTATTTATTTTTAATTTATTATGTGTAAGTCATTCAATAATTGGACTTAGCGTTATGTTAATTTCGTGTTCAAAAGTAGCAATGTTTCACACTCAATTATGATAGCGGTATCGTCTGCAAAAAGGATGCACTCGTGTGTGACGGCTTGTTGTAGGTCGTTGATATACATCTCACACTTAACTCAGATAAAACTTGATATACATGTTGCCTTACCACAAAAAAAAACTACTGTTCAATAGTTGTTTAAAAACAAAAACGTATGGGATTTGACGTTTATTTTGAGGTTAAACACTGTTTAATATGTTTTGTGGTAACATGGGATGTTCTAAATGATCAATCAGACTTCAAGCATAAAATTCGCCAGTGAGCCCTTCGCGTTCTTTACATACGCACGTATGTCAGACTCCTTTAGTGAAACCCGTATAAAACTCGCGCATCTTTAAAGCGCTGTTCAATACGCTGCCGAACTTTAGTGAAGGGACAAGAGCTGCCGCTGTCCGCATTTTATAATATCGATAAAATGCCCTTTTAACCAACCATGGACAAATATCTAACAAGATCCTCGTCCATCCCTAATTATTGGTAGTGGTCTAAGTGAAACGAAAGTTTACACTCCTTGATAGGTCTTTATTGGACGGTGGTCGCAATAATACTAAAATTTCGCTTAAAAACTAGCTTATATTTATACTCCGGCTAGGGGACCGTCCATTGTTCTCCGCGCACCGGTTGCAGCGATTGCAGCAGGTACTCGCGGTCCTTGTCGGTCGCTGCACTTGTCTCGCTCGCACCTTCCGTCGGTCAGTCGACCGGTGTTCGTTGTGCCGGCCGAAGCTCGCTGTCACTTATCGCCCAGCAGTCTTTGAGATTGACTAATGGCGCTACCCCGCTAGCGTACCACTTGGAAGGCGTTCCGAAGAACTGATGTCCCTCCAAAACCAGCCACCTCAAATAGATTTCAAGGGCTTTCTAACAATATCGTTTCTGTGGATGCTGACCCTAAATCTGCAAAACTTTGTGAAGCGTCAAGGAAAAGAAACAGTCGAATACAACCGATTATACTTGAAATAAACGACGGCTAGACCCAAATAATACCAACACACCATAATACCAATACAATATCGAGGGAAAAACAAATTCGCTGCTATGTTACTCGCCAGAAGGGCATCAATGAATCAAATAAGGATCGATTTGCGAAAAAATCTTGTACCTGACCTACGCCCGAAAAGAAAGGAAAATACCAAAAGCTGGACGCCGATAGACGGGTGCTCAATAGCAAAAGGACAATAGCCTCAGCAGCCACGGGTTGGCCTGACCGCCAAGGGAAGAAGAGGAGAACCGGGGCGATGCATCCTGATGCATCAATGGGTAACGAAGGCCCTGGCCTTCGTTACCCATTGACACAACAAGTTCAAGATGTGTCTGATCTATTACTATTTTTAACCTTTGTGTGTGTTGTTGGAATGTATTATGTATTAAATCGAAGATTACACAAGGACTACACATATGTAAAAAATGTAACAAAAATTACTCGTCTGTAAAAATCAATATCACCTTGGCCTTTGGTGCGGTGCGGTCGCTTTGATCATCGACTGGGGAGCAGTGTCAGCGTTCATGAATAGACCTCTCCATGTGCTGTTTACCGTTCTCTATCATAGCGAGGTACTCAATGTGATGACTGATGATGATGATTGCTTCTGGCTGTGGACATTTTGCCTGTTCTTGCACTTTGGAAGTTAATTTAGCGTTGCTGTTAGGTTTGGCTTGTTATTGACTCTTCTTTCTTCTTGGTTATCGACGTGATTTGGGTCTATTATAGTGGTTTGTCTTCATAATTAGCTATCAACCGTTTATTGACCTGCGGTCCACTGTTGAGGTTATGAGAACCACCAGCAAGGTGTGCTGCGTATTTGTCACTGCTGCTTCGTTGGCTTGGGATATGCGACCGAAGGCAGGAACTATTTCACTGATATCTCGGCAACTTGATGATGCAGACTTCTGGGTGCCTAAGTCTCCAATGCGGAAACTTTTTTGAAGGCGAATCCAGCTTATTTCTTCATTTCGACGAAGATTTTACCGAAGGTTGTCGATGTTTATAAGATAGTTTAATAGGTAAAATGTGTAATGTATAATTATTTGGTAGACTACTCTATCGCATTAGGGTCACTCCTGTAAAGATAGATGTTAAGTGGAAAAATAAATAAAATAAATAAATGTTCACTGCAGGGTTCACTACTTTGCCGGCAGGGTGGCAGCCTTCGGGAGACGGAATAAAATATTTTGATTTTGATTAGAATGCAATCCTAGCTTATATACTAAGTTGGTTGTCACGTCTTTGAAAGTGGCGTTCGCCGTGGGTTCGAACCGCGGGTTCGGCTACTATATCTAGGGTCGTGGGTTCGAATCTCGGCGTCCGCTTCGGCTACTCTATCTCGGGTCGTGGGTTCAAATCTCTGTGTTCCTACCTGCCTAGAGGGTGACTACCTATAGGTACGACTGGCAAGAAAAGAAGGTTTACGCTCAAGAGTTATATTCAAGAAATCCTACCGGTACAAAATAGCTAAGGGTGCGTTATAGCCTAACCTACATAACCTTGATACCTAGATCCCAGCTTCGCTCTTCCACGGCTGGGTCTCTTTCCGGCGAAAGGGCGAAGGTATACGACCTGAACGCTGGCAGCGCGATGCAGCTCCAATGGGCAGTCCTGGCGACGTGGGTCCTCCACTCGGGCAGCAGCTACTGATGAGGCGGTCCTCGGCTCCAAAATGCAGGGCTTTAACTGGTACCGGGGGCGATGACAATGCGCGATGTCCGGCTTGTCTCAAGGCTCGCGTGGAAATGTCTCGACTCTATGCTCGACTCCCTCCATGCCGCGCGCGCTTCGCTTGCAAAAACATGGCCCCCAAGCATCGCGTGATTTTTCTCAGCCATTCGTCGAGCTTGATATCAACTCGGGAGGGCGACTGCCCCTCTCGCCCCGCCGATGCATGAAGCCAACTGCACAGCCAATACGAAGCTTGTGAAGACGCAGTTTGAATATTCGCGGGGAATTCTCGCCTCCGACCGACCAACACAGGGTACTAAATGGTACATGTTATAAATGACGTCAATAAGGCATAAGTACGTGGTGAGATATTTCCATACCGGTGGCGGCCGAATTGTTATCGCTACAGTCATTGAGGCCTGGCACATTGGCTGGCTATGATGCATTACACAGGGGTTCTCTTGCCATTTTCTGTTGCACCCTGTATCTTGAAGTTAGGCCCTATCCTTAAAAATTGATAAAAAAACGCGTTCTGATTGCATCGTATTTTTGAATTTCTGAATGGGTGGACATCTTAGACGTCAAATCACTGGTAGTGGCTTGTCTGCCTCCTGCCTTGTTCTTTGCACTTGCGCTAAGCACTTACTGCTCGAGTATTCCATGACGCTGGTGATTTAATATCACATACTTATAGGTGAGTTTCTTTGGTTAGCAACCTGACCCGCCCTGAAATTGCAGTCACCCGTCGGTAAGATTGCCAGACTAACCAGCGGGGAGTTGTTTCTGCTCAGGGAAATGTCAAAAATCACCTAACCTGACCAACTTTACCGACCAGTTAACTGTCTCTGTCCGATACACACGTACACTTTTGCACCAAGTCACAGGTATCACTAAGGTTAAGGCGCTTTATATTTTCCTTACATTTAGATCACGTCTGCTTCTGATTTTTTCAAACTTCAATCACGTGAGATGGTCGCACATGTAACGGGTACTCTAGTTGGTGTGTAAAATATAGAGTCTGTATAGAGATATGATATATTTATTTTGAAGTAGATTAGTACAAGTTAGGACACAAGTTATATGGACTGTTTTCCGGAGACGACTGACGAGTCTCCTCAGCTAGTGTTCGCGCGCAGGCGAAAATGTTGCATATATTGCCATTTGCTATTGTCTTTCTATTGATGTGCTGTGGTATGGCTAGAAATTCTTGGCAAATTAAATTCCATGCGCATCGCTTTGAAAAATTGCGCGTTGCTTTCCGAAAATTCATTCAGTTTTAGGAGCTTTCTTGGTTGGCTCAATGACCATGTAATCATTATGTGTTACCATGTCCAGTTTTTGTATTAGAATATGCACTAGTAACGGGTCCCAAGTATCGACCTTGACGCCTTATTTCTTGATGGCATTTAGTCATTCTCGAGTGTTATCATGGAGATGATTTTTGGTTTTTGGATGGTTTTTTAATCTTAGTGAAAAATAATATTAAGGTGAAACAAGGGAAAGATATTCTTGCACTTACTGTTGAAAGACAAATAGAGGTATCCTGTGTTGAGTTAGATAGCCATATTATTGTTTGTGTCTACAGGCCACCGAGGGATGAAAAAGGCAATGGCAATTTCGAAATATTTGAGAAAATTATGGAGGAAGCCCTCACTAAACTTTGTATTAACAGAAAAAAGGTAATTATTTGTGGCGATCTTAATGTAGATTTGCTTGTAGGAACAACAATGAAACAACGATTAATAACTTTATTCAAATCGTTTAATTTATGTCATGAATTTTTAGAGCCGACTAGATTTACACTTACCAGCCAAACTTGTTTAGATAACGTTTTTTGTGACTGTGCATTCACAAGTAAAAGTGTAATTAACTGCTTACCTTCCAATCACAGTGGTCAAACAGTTTCATTTCCAATTGCTATTAAGGATAAGACTGGTCCATCATTTTATAGGCCTATTACATCCCATAAACTAGAGACAATACGAAAAACTTAGATATAAATTTGCCAGTACCGGATTTTAATGAACAGAACCCAAACAAAATCTATTCAGACTTCTTCAACATTATTCATACAGAATTCCAAAAAGTTTTCAAATTAAAGAAATTCGGTGACTACAACGGTAAATCTAAATTTAATGACTTGGCAACGTTTGGAATTCGTAAAAGTAGAGTTATCTTGTATGACCTTTATGATCAAAAAACTAGTATAACTTTGATCGAAAATTTCATGACTATGTTAAAAAATATTCCAAAACTTTCGAGTTGGTTTGTAGAACTGCAAAAACTTTACATATTAATAGAAAAATTCAAAATTCAAATAATAGAATGAAAACAGTTTGGCAAATAATAAACCGCGAACCTGGCAAAGTTATACCAAGGGACAATGATTTCTGCCTAAAGATAGGTGATGATGTTGTTAAATCCAACGCTGATGTTGCTCGAGCTTTTGAAACATTCTTCACCAATGTACCCGTACTCACAACAGACCGTCTAAATTCATCTCCATATGAAGCAGAGACTTTATTAAAAAATAACACTAGCGTCAGTAATGTATATTTAAAATTTCATCATGTATATCCCCAGGACATTGTCAAAACGTTTAAATTACTTAACTTAAAAAATACGGAAGACCTGTGGGGTATATCAGTCAAAGTCATCGGTTCAGTAATTCTAGTTATAGCCCCACACTTAGCTTATATATTCAATAAATGTGTTGACGATGGGGCTTTTCCAGACCTCATGAAACATAGTAAACTGATACCTCTGTTCAAGTCGGGAGATAAGGGCGATCCTTCAAATTTCAGACCCATATCTGTTCTTCCAGCACTAAGTAAAATATTTGAAAAGATTATACAAAATCAAATGCTCTCACACTTCAACCGTACAAAACAACTCCACGCTAAACAATATGGTTTCACTAGGGGTAAATGGACTACGGATGCAGGTATTACCCTTATATCTCATATTTATTCTGCATCTGAGGCCGCACAAGATGCTATTGGAGTTTTTTGCAACCTGTCGAAGGCGTTTGATTGTGTTGATCATAATACGCTATTAATTAAATTAAATCATTACTGAGTTAGAAATAAAGCGTTGGATCTACTAAGATCATACTTAAGCAATAGAATTCAAAAGACAGAAGTTAACGGCGTGAAATCTGATGGATCGGGTGTTAAAATTGGCGTTCCACAAGGTTCCATATTAGGCCCTTTCTTAGTCCTGATATATATTAATGATCTGCCTTTCATGGTGGAGAATATAACTGACATAGTGTTGTTTGCTGATGATACTTCAATGGTCTTCAAAATTGAAAGACATAAAGGAGATTTTGATGATGTTAATGAAGTATTGTCTTTAACCTTGAATTGGTTCACAGTTAATAATTTATTTTTAAACGCTGGTAAAACCAAGTGTATCAAATTCTCACTTCCAAATGTCAGGCAAGTTGAGACCAGTTTAGTGTTAGACAACAGCACGTTAGAATTAGTAAATGATACGAAGTTTCTTGGAATAACCATTGATAGCAAACTGCAGTGGGGACCCCACATAGATAAATTGGCTGGTAAATTAAGTTCTGCGGCTTACGCTGTTAGGAACATCAGACAAAGCACGGATGTGGCTACATCTAGGCTAGTATATTTTAGTTACTTTCATAGTGCTTAACTAATACAAATATGAAAATTTAATTGTTATGATTAATAAGCAGGAATAAATAATTACAAAACTATTAACAGCAAGGTCTGTGTTGAGCCAGATTAACCCCATACAGTCCTGTCATTTAAGTAATCTTGAACATTGTAATATCCCTTTTACGACAATGTCGCTTTAACATGCTTTTTAAATTGCTCAAATGGCAATTTCAAAATCTCCAGAGGTATCTTATTGTAGTAGAGAATGCACTGACCCTTGAAAGAATTGATAACCTTCGCGAGTCTAAAACGGGTAAGGTTCTTGCGTACATACATTATATTTTCGAAAATAAATTGACTAGCTACAGTTAGTATGTCAATTTCTTTAAAAAGCTCTCTTTAGGAGTCTGCTCGTTTTTAATTATAAATTGCTCGAATAGCTCTTTTCTGTAAAATTAAAATAGTTTGAATATCCGCTGCTTTCCCCCACAATATCCGACGGCCCGACGACGGCATCTCAGCTTTCTCTTGTTGCCTAGACCTTTCTTGACGCGGCGAAGGAACTTGTCAAAGATTCCCCGCTTGTCCTTGTAGACCCTTTGTTTCATGATCAACCTGTTGTACTGGTATTAACTTGCTAGATTCTTACTCGCCGTACCACTTGATAGATCACGAGAGAATTATGGATGCTCGAGATCACTTATGTTGAGAAGCTGAAAATGATTTGCCTTGTAGTCTTCCCAATAATGCTCCAACATAACCAATTTTCTCTTAAAATTGTCTTGCAAAAACTTCCTTTCCGCTCCGTCTTTTAAAACATTTTTTAAATAAAGTAAGCTATGGAGCTACAAACAACTCGGCTGTCCTGAATAGCCTCTACCTTGATAGTTGTTAGCAGGCAAAAAGAAATGGATAGATTTTACTTGATATCTTGATACTCGTAAATTGGTCATTGCTAGTCTTTGCTCTGCGTGGTGGCCTCCGGACAACTGCTGCAGCTGCCAGCACGCTGTTACTTGATCAGACGACGATAGCTCCCGGTCCGCTCTCCGTCGCTGGTATATCGCTATAAATTCGCTGCCATTCTGAGGGTTCCGTACCCGAAGGGTGCCAAATGGGACCCTATTACTAAGCCTCCGCTGTCCGTCTGACTGTCTATTAGTATGTTACCAGGCTGTATCAATAAATGAATCAATTAAATTTATTTATTACTGCAGATATTTACATATACTTAGCAATCGTCATTTTTTGCCATTTCTCTACATTGGACCACTGTGGGAGAAGTAGAGCGTAGAAACTCCCACAGATTGATTTTTAGATCTCTTTTATAAATTGCTTGTGCTTAACTAATACAATTATAATAATATAAATTATTATAATTATAAATAATAAATAATTAAAAAATTATTAACAGCAAGATATGTATTGAGCCAGATTAACCCCATACAGTCCCGTCATTTAACATGTATCTCATGAACAGTAATATTTAGACAGTAGAAATTATCACAGATGCTGTATTTCTGTTTTTTTCTATATCAAAATATTCTAAAAAAAAAACAGAATAAAATTAATATTTGACAATACAACAATTTTTTCAATACCACATACAAACTTATGGATGCACTTGGTTACGTACATAGAGTGTGAAAGTAGCGGCACCAATAACTTTGTAAACAACATTTAGCTATGTAAAATCCAACTGGAGCAAATGCTCCACACCATCCTTACCCTAACCCTTTGTGTGCGAGGTAGACTCGCACTTGACCTTATTTTTTGTATCGCGCTTTTGAACCTTATTCCATGGTATAAGAGTTCACATCCTATGAAAAGCAAAAGTTTCTTTTTAGGTTCTCTGCGCTTCAGCAATGATAAACTTGATGGTTAATGGGGATGAGTACCACCTCGTGGCTTGATAGCAAAATGAATACTGACTCCTCTACGAGTATGTAGAATTTCGGTTAAAACTAATGTGCTGCGTAAGTCAGTACGGTGATACGTAGGGACCGTACACAGATCTTCTGTATAAAATGATCCGGGGTGGTGTCCCGATGTTTACCGTAAAACTCACAAGTTCCCGTGAACTCTTTGTACACATTGGTGATATGCACTCTTTTTCCCAAAAAATACCCAATGGTGTTCAACAAGGCTCCTTTCTTGGGCCCTTCTTATTTCAATTTATATTTGAACGACATTTTCATCCAACCAGATACAAGCCTTGCATTTTTCGTTGACGATACTGCATCCTTAACTTCCTCAGAGGACATGGAACTTGTGGTCAATCGGCTTTAACTATTCGGCGATTTGTTGTTTTAATTTTTCACAAAATGAAAACTCGTATTAAATGAAAATAATACTGAGGCTTTTACGATTACCCTAAAAAGGTCACTACCTCGCAGATTTCTGCAGAGCAATATTCACAATATACCATGGGGTAGCAATGTTAAGTAATAATTATACCTTGTACACTATTTACACATATTGATCTACTCCCAAACTAGAATTCCCTGTAACTTGGGTACTAGACTGCCGACTCGGCCATTCAGGTCGTCAGTACCTTGGTCTTTTACTAGATAAAAATAAAGATCCATTAGAAATCGTTAAGCGTTAAGTCCAATCCTAAATCGCCGCAACAACCTAAGTTCAAAAACTTATATACTTATGTACTCCATACTGGTAAGACCTTATTTGACCTGCTCAGCACCTGTTTGGGGTAACATTTGCGCCACAAATCATCTAGAACTGCAATTTGTTCAAAACAGAGCACTTAAAATTGCTTTTGCAAATTTCTTAAGAAAAAACTTAAACAAATTACATATTAATGTTAACTTGCCCATTTTAACTGAATATATTGGAAAGTTGTCAAAACATTGTATTTAATTAAAAATCCGTATAACCCTAATAGTTTGGTCCCACATCTATGACCAACCCGAGTTCAGATTTACCGTCCATCTATTCGTATAAAACTTAACGTTTACCCCATCCTGCATAGTGGCACAGTCTCTAGAGAAACAAGAACCTTCTGCATCATCGACTTAGTTACTAAGCTTCAAAAATTCGCTTGACATACATTTTAACCCCTGAGCTAGGTTTATCACCTGTATTTCAGGAGTCAAGACTCTTCCAAGGTTAGGTACTATATTAAAACTACTAACTCAACATTTGGGGAGTTGGAGAGGTTAGAACAACTAAAAAGTTTTGATATTATTTTGCGAATTGATTTTGTAAATGTGAATTTGCTTTCTCGAAAACCGAGTTATTTCTATTCACACAGTGAAATAGTAAGGACAGGGTGTTTAAAGTAAAGTATTTTTTAGTTTTAGTAAAAAGTTTTAAGGTTACCTTCAATAAGGATGACAACTTGCAAATGTCCAACAAAAATGACTATATACCTATAAATACGTCGGTATAACCACAGATTGCAATCTGACATACAACCAGGCTATATTCCAATCATTAGTGACGTACCGAATTATATCCTGCAGGGGGTTCCCCATAGATTCACATTCTAGCTGTGGAACTAGCTCAAATACTTATATTAAAAAGCTGTTCCCAACCAGGACACTAAATGAAATTTCAGGCACTCTGACCGTCAGACAACAGTATAACACCACTCTTTCATGCCCTACTCAGATGCACTCAGTAAAAATAGGTGAAATGTTGTGACATGCCCTGTTTTAAGAAGCAAAACTTTATTTTTGAATATATTTCTCGTCTTTCAAGGTTCCAGGCTCTACAACATGATTAACTAATGGCTCTGTGTGCTGTACTGTAGACCTTGCGAACGACATAGGAAATTTGCATTTTTTTGTTCATTATTTTCCAACTGCTCACACCCCCGACCCCTTGAAGTTTATGTATTAATATTACAAAAAAAAAATAATAAAAACCAACAACCGACTGCATTTTCTTTTAATACCTCTATACAAACATATGAATGCACCTGGTTACGTGCATAGAGTATGAGAGCTGCCGCACCACTAAATGTGTAAACTTTATTTTGCGATCTAAATTCCATGAATAATTTCGTACTACAATCGTATTTCGTTATATATCCGCCATTTTAATTTTCTTTCCAAAAACTTAATCTACAAAAAAATTACGTTCAAGTGCGAGTCGGACTCGTGCATGTATTGTTCCATACCACCGCAAAATGGTATTAAAGTTTTTTGCATGAGGATAGGTATCTTTGATTTTCGTTAGCCCTAAACAGGTCGAAATATGAACTCAACGCCTAATCATGTTAGCCTTAAAAAGGGCTGCAATTTTCGCGCAAAATCGAAGGTTTAGGAATATAAAATACTCGATCATGTTACGTTCGATCGTTGTGCAATAAAATTGTGAATAGACAACAATAAAGCGGAAGCGTCGTAATCGTATTTTGTGTCTATGGTACTTATCCACTATTACTACATAATGTGTTTTTTTTCCAATTCGTATTTATGGCGGCTATTGCTTTGGAGTCAGGGTGTCTACTACACAAAAAAAAAACATTGTGACCTTATTTCTCGATAAGAAGAGTGACTGATTAGTGATTATTCACTCTCACTTGTTTTATACCATTCATTTTTAGAACACACTAATATTTTCGACCTCCATCCTAATGCTATACAACCGCAAAAAAAACTCGATACAAACTCCTTGTGCATAAAACTTCTCGAAATTCTAGATAGATAGGTCGATATTTTAGATAAGGAGTTTAGCTTTAGAATAAAATATTTTTTTTTGGTTATTTGATGTCATTAGTAAATTAGCGCTAGTTTGAATACTGTTAGTTGTACTGACCAAACTAATTTCGCCTCACAAGTTGACCATCCTAAAATCATAGTAAGAAAATTACTCTTAATTTTAGTAATTGTTCCAATTTAAATGTGCATTTTAATTGATTTATCCGTCCTTTTTTCTTAATTAAATGTCTATTTTCGCTTAAATATAAAAAAAATCGTAGTCTTCGTATAAACTATGCAACTCTTGAATAAAACGGATTTACGTCGAGGGCCATGAATCACTCGCGTCGGTCAGGATTTCAGTATTCCCTATGGTTGTGATTCAGTCGTTACAATCCTTCGTTTGCTCGTGATTCATGGATAGCCCTCGCTTTGAATCCGTCCTTTATTCACTAATTGCATATTATACTATTCTTCTATTCATCCATCCTCTACCTATGTGATTTTATCTTGTTTTATGCCGAAAGTGAAATTTGAAGTGACAAAATCTACGCCTATTTACGCAAACGCGTGAAATCGGGGTTTCAAAAATGCTCGATTAGATTACGTTTTATCGCTGTACAATAAAACTGTGAATAGAGCACGGTAAAGCGGAAATGTCGTATACGTATTTGTGTCTTTGGTACTTATCAGAACTATCATTACTCTGTCATGATTTTTTTTTAATTGGTATTTATGGCGGCCATTATTTCGGTTTCGACGTCAACACATACAACTATGCTCAAGGAAAATAATTCATTGTGACCGTATTTCTCTCGATAAGCTGAGTGACAAAAAGTTTTCTTCTATTCATCTATCATCTATCATTTGATCTTGTTTTTGCCGAAAGTGAAATATGAAGTGGCAATAATGTGCCCAACAAAGCTTTGTTCTGGAAGTACCCGTAAACTTTTGGTGTTTTGGATTACAGTTCACAAGTAATCGCGTTTGTAGTTTGCATGCATTGCATATGGGAAGTAATTATTGCAATAAAAAACCCAGTCCTTAGATTCTTCCACGGCGGAGGCTGCTTCCATACTATTAACACTTCGGACAGAGGACGCTATAGCATCAGTTGTTGAGTTCCTGTATAGACACGGATGTTCATCCATCACGGATAACATCCACAGAAAGTTCGACTTTTTCGGGCAAAGATGCCTGAGCATCTGTTTGCTGATAGTGAAATGTAGTAGCGGCATCCTTGGTGTCATTGTTATCACTTTCACAGGTTGATTACTGTCCTCTAGGACGGAATTCGACGCTTAATAAATATAAAATCATACCTCCCACCCCGTACCTCCCTCACACGCACACAAATGTAATAGCATCCATTTTTACACGCAATTTTTTGTCAGTGACGGACGCGGCGCGGTGCGCCCGGAGTCAGATGTAGGACTGGTGGGTTTTTCGACGCGGTTGGAAAGATTTTACCGTCGTAAGCAATGTTTTTTACGCATGATTATTTTATCATTTATGGTTCTTTTGTAGTATTTGTTTCAGAAGGGCAGTTGCTACTAGTAAAAACCTAGTTTTTGTCACTAGAAACATGAACTAATCTAAAAATTGTTTCTTGCAGAAGATGCCGCCTAAAAAGTACCCAATGAAACCGGAGACGCTGCAAAATAACATCAGTAGGCTGTTTTACGAGGTATCTGATTCAGACAACCTTTCTGCCGTAGAAGATTTGGAGGAATGTGAAAGGTCAGGTGAAAATTAAAAAATAAAACAAACCAGCTATCGATGCAAAAGATGTTTGGAAAAACCAGCCCTCTGTCCAGGATGCTTTGAAACGTGACATTAAGAAACTGCACAGAGAACCTAATTCGTAAAATAAATTCACAGTAGTTTTAAAGCTTATATTTATAGTAAGTTCCTCAAGATTCCTTCATGTTCCACAAGTAATGAGAATTTTATGTTATCAACTGGATCTCTCAAATCGGTGTCCCTCAAGTTTCAATGTAGGGCCCGTTTTTGTTTTTGATGTACATGAACGATCTTGCCTTTTTTGTAAAAAACTTATATGATATTGTTTTGTTTGCTGATGATCATTATACTTCACTTATTTTTAAGATTGACAGAACCCAGAACAATTATGACGATGTTAACAAAACAATCACGCTTCTTAAGTGGTTTACCACCAATAATTTTGTGTTAAATTCAAAAAAACAAATTGTGTTAACTTACCGCAACCCAATCAATGTACGGACCCCACTTTAAGTATTTTAATGAATGACGAGCCTTAAGACCTGGGTCAGTCGACTAAATTCTTGGGTATTAATCTAGAATCACAATTGCAGTGGGGTTCTCATACATCGTCTATAGCTGGAAGATTGAGCTCTGCAACTTTTGTTGTACGAAAAATTAGACCGTTTTTTGATGTAGCTCAAAAAACCTCAAAACTCAAATAATTTATTGCACTCCCATTTTGAATATTGGTGTTGACAATTTGGACATCCCTTTTGCAGCCGAGGCTTTGCGGCTGTGGCGGGTCTGTTGCCCGGGGAAAGATGTGCCGGAGCAGCCTGGCGTACAGCGTGCCTGGGATGAGGAGTTTTGTAAGTTGTTCCTTGATGGGTTCGTGGCGCAGAACACGGGAGCTGATCTTGCTCGCCTGCGTGCAGTCTTCCAGCCAGAGTCTGGCGCCTGGCTGCATGTGCTGCCATCTCCGGCGGCTCACCACAAATGCAACAAATAAGCGCAGCTATTGGGTAGTTATCTGTTTATTCCTTTGGCCGTCTAGACCACGGGGATTTGGGGTTCGCAGGGTAGGATCTTTATCAAGGACTTTGGGCCTCGTTTGAGGAACCGAGGATTTGACAAACGCTCTGGGGCTTTCCTGGTCCAGATGATCTCACTCGCCGTGCAGCGCGGTAATGCTGCTAGTGTAATGGGTACCTTTGGGCCGGGCAATTCTTGAGGCGGTTTGTTTGTGTAATTTGTATTATTTATTATTTTGTGACGAAGCTTTGTGTGGTATTTTGTAATTTTTTATTTATTGGTATTAAAATATCTTAGTTTTTTAGATTATGTTTAATATAATGAATTTATAATTTATTGCAAGCAAAATAATGCACCTTTTCAAGTCAAATACTAACTAAAGTCTCATATACAAGGGAAAAAATAAAAAACAATAAAATATGATCAACTAAACTAATGAGTACTCTTCTTTTCTTGCGGTAGCACTGTGTAGCGGGTTGCTTCTCTCCCTCAAATATGGTGAGGGGGGTGATGGCTGGTCTGGAAGTTATGTTCATTACAGCTTGTCTTTGTTCTTATTCATTTATTTTGTTAGATTGTTATTTTTAGACATCTTATTGGCACTTATGGATACGGTGTTATAATATTGTCATTAGATTAGATAATTTTGATATCGTACATTGTGTAACAAAATAACTGTAACGAAAATAGAATAAAATGATATGGAGTTGTTGGTGGCCACAATGGTAGAGTTTCTTGGTGCTATCTTCTTTATTTTGACGGGCGTATTTCCGAAGCACTGGAGGATTCTATTAATGGAGTCTATTTTTCCTGTGCGAGATTCAGTGGTGAATCACCACTTGAAAGGGATATTTCCTTTTTCAAACTCAAACCTTAATCAGTCATATACTCATTAATTTAGTAATTCATGTATATTTTTCTTTATGTATATGAGACTTAAGTAAGTGTTTACCTTGTAAAAAAGCATTATTATTGCCAAATTGCATTAATGTTTTTGAGTTTGAGCTTGAGTTTAAAAACTATGGAAAATTGAGTTTGCGCATATATTTAGTCATATTTTATGATAAAGTTATAATATGAAATTCAATTCCTCCGCGAAAATAATGGTGCATTCGCAATTTCGCATTTTCCAAAAGCTTTGACTCCGTTTTTGTTGATGATGATGGGATGTAAAGTAGAAGAATATAAGATTGATAAGGTATATATTGGGTGCTTACCTATGAAAGTGGCGAAATTTTCGTACAGATTCAGGAGTTCATAATTCGTGTAATTTAATAGCTATTTCCATTTTTTTTTGTTTAAACGTTAATTTTAAACTTTTACATCTACATATTAAATTTTCTATTAATTTTTAGATTGAACACTAAAATTTAATACGACACAGATTAAAAATAATTTTATTATTATTTCTGATTTGACCTTCTAAAATTGCACTCCAAATTCAAAATACTGTACTTGCTCATGTAACACGTTCGTGTTTGGGTCACATATATACATAAGTGTATCAAATTGTAACTTGATCGGTTCAGAATTCTGTTGTATAATATTGCTATTACACACCTACGAAATTCCCTTGTAGTTTTTTTTGTGCTCCTGACGTAGCTTTATGGTAGAGAGTTTCGGTAAACTTACACTCCTCAACAGAGTATTTATTGTCGAACGTCTTTTTGACAATGTTCTGTCATTGTGTCAAGAATCCGTGAACGCAGTGCATACGTAATGTTAAGTATATTTTTGCTTTATTCACTATGACATAGAAAAGTTAACAAAACAACAATGGAATTTTCTGCAATTGTGGAAATGACAACGTGACAAAAATTTCAGTAGACTCAGTGACAAAGCTTTTATCTGCCCTTTGACGTCGAGACTTACTGCAAGGTTTTGTTAAAAGGTCATGACAAAGGACATCCATACTATTTGTCAACAGACAAAGGACAACATTTTCAGATTATTGTTTTGTATGTTGTTATCTTTATAAGTAAAAGCTTCGACAATGTCAGTAGATATAGTGACCTAGTTAATATATGCCTTTTGATGCCGAGACTTGTGCCTTAAATTTTTCGTAAAACGTAATGACAGAGGACATCCGTACTCTTTGTTAACTGAAAAAGATCTAAATTTCCCTTTTTTATTGGGTATGTTGTTATTTTTACAAGTAAATACTTCGAAAAAGTGCGCATCTGCCTTTTGACGATGGGAGATAAGGTAACTTTTTTGTACGAGTTCAGATAAAATTTACCAATGTATGTAATATTCACTCTCGTCATTCATATTCATTTTATTTGTTCTATGTGGTATTACAAGGTGGTCACCACATGAACCCCGATGGGGCACAATAAAAATAGGACGGAAGACAGATGGATGTAATTCAAGTTTATCATTGAAAAAATCTTGAAGTTAATAATTCATAACATTTCATAATTAAGAGTTGTTTTAACCAGTTTATATAAGTATTTTATTTAATTATATATTTATATTAACATTTTATAAGGTACGGAACTATGTAGCTTTAATTTGGAAGGCGGTAACCGCAAGTGATTTCTATGTCTAATTGGATAGTGGAGAGGCAGGTGTTCTATCTTATTATAAAAGTGTTTTTAGGGTGTATAAAAGGGGAACAAGTGTTTGTGGCCAGTTTTTCTCCGTCACAAAGAAGATCATCCACTGAGCCGTTACTCGAATGTAAATTCGAATAATACAAAGGAATTTACCAGCTGTCACTTTATTACATAATCTAATCACGCTCAACACATATTTAACACAGAACTAATCAGAACCACACGCATTCCACATCACACATACCTCAAAATCAGTGCAGTATCACTGCAAATTGATTACCAACCAACCTATTGTCAATGTAAATTGTGTAAAGGTCGATGCGCTGAGGAAGTTCTATGATTATACAGATATCTAAACTTGCATACAACATGGCGTCTTCCCAACAGTGTGGAAAAGAGCGCTAGTCATCCCATTAACAAAAACTTCCTGTCGTGCCTCTTTCAAAGAGTATTGTCCCATTTCAATCCTGCCCATTCTCTCCAAAGTCGTTGAGACCATTTTCAATAACCAGCTCTCCTATCACCTTTTCTCCAACAATTTTCTAAACACGTTCCAGTCAGGATTCAGAACGGGGTATAGCACTGTCACGGGTATGCTGAAAGTCACAGATCACATCCAGCTAGCCATGGACTGCAAACAGCTTTCCGTCTTAGCTTTACTTGACTTCAGTAGTGTCTTTAACTGCGTAGATTTTGACATTCTCATTGAGGTTCTTAGATCCCTAAACGTCTCCTCCTCCTCTGCTAAGGTTTAATGAAATTTATTATCACTAAAGACATAGGTCACTTACGTGATAACATAAATAAAAATACATTTAAATGTCCGTAGTCGACATAGTTCTAATAAGTACAATACGAGGTGACAGCCAGTACAGTTCGGGTAGGTATGTCAAAAAAAAATTATGAAGTAACTATGTAAGTATCGAAGGACTTATGGTTACATTCCCACTTGTCGATAAAATATGTTGAGTTAATAGTCTTTTGAATGCATACATTGTTTGAGCGTTTCTTATAGATGAGGGTAGTTGGTTATAAAGTCGCGCTCCGCCAGTAGTTATCATCGTTTTGCCGTAACCATAGAAGTAAGAGCAACTGCACCGAACCTAGGAATAGAGGAATATTGTTGAAGTGTCAATACACCTTATGTATAGGAACAATGTACCTTTGCGATAAGGACATAATAACTTAAAAGTTAAAACAACTGTACCAAACGTAAAGACAGAGGAATATTGTCGAAGTGGCAATACATTTTATACATAGGGACAATATCCTTTGTGGTAGGAACGTATTAAGTCAGACGTTAGGACAAAGGTACAACTTCACCAAACCAAAGACTAAACGCAGGAACAAAGGAACATTGTCAAAGTGGCAATATAGCTTAAACATGGAAACAGTTCACCTCAGCGATAGGACCATATTACCTTACACCTAAGAAGAACTGCACCAAACATAAACACATAGTAACACTGTCGAAGGGGCAGTACATCTTAAACATAGGGACAATATACCTTTGTGATAGGAACGTATCAAGTCGGACGTAAGGACAAAGGCACAACTGAACCGAACCAAAGACCACAAGTAGGGGCAGAGGAACATTGTCGAAGTGGCAATACACCTGAAACATAAGGACAATGTAATTTTGGGATAGAAACGTATCAAGTCGAACGTTAGGACAATGGCACAACTGCAATAAACCAAAGACTAAACGTAGGGGTAGAGGAACATTGTCGAAATAGCAATCCTTTGCCCATCATATTGCTTTGTCATGTCAACAATATCTGTCAAAGCTAGCACTATTACGAGGTGACAATATCGCCGAATTTTCAAGCGTTCAAATTTGCTCTGACGCGGGCTTCAATTCCTTTAGACGGCTCCTATTTTTAAAGAGGTTTTTGTCACTCCGTTTAGATTTTATTTTGAGTGTAGGACAGACACACGAGTAATCCTTTAACGCTAAAATAAAAACCATATAAGAAATACTACCTGTAGATGATAACAGCTGGAAATCCGGACAGACGGACACGATAAAGTTAAGTTATACATATATACATACATATGCTCACGCCTATTTCCCGGAAGAGGGGTAGGCAGAGACCAAAGACCTCCACCTGCCACGATCCTGGCATACATCTCTCGCTTCAAGCTCGCAAGTCTCTCATGCATCATGCAAGCTCGCCGGTTACGGGTACTTCGTAGTTGCCCCTTCACTAACAAATCGCCAATTTGGTCTTTATAGGACCTTCTTGGGCGTCCCCGCCCGACGGCTTTTTCACACCCGCGTTGTTTAATTCTGTTTCGTCAATCTAATTTCATTCATCCTTTAATTAAATTATAATAAATAAATAAATGTGTATATTTCGACATTTTTGGAGATGATGTGGTCACCAGATAAATAGATAAATATTGTAAAATTTTGGCATGCAATTATTTTTATTGAACTCATACTTGACTATCTTCGGGTAATAAATAATAATGTCCTTGTATTTCTTTTTCCGCAAGTTACCGGCCTGCTGTTGACACGGCCCACTTCTCTCAATAGCCATGAAACAGAGCGTGACTGTACTCACAACATATAGGTCATATTTCATCGTAAAAGGCCATTCATCTCTAGCAGAACACTTGTCCGAGCAGCGTGAGCGATTCAGATTTATGACAAGTGCTGCTCACACGCGCTAAGCCGCGGTTATATTCGAAGGGGTACTTTTCGTGAACTCTTCATGAATGTTTGATGAATCTGCAAACTTGGCTACACATTTTTCTGCACGACGGAACTTTTTCATGAGTTTATCACTCCTAGAGGAAGAGACCGGATGAAAGCAAAGTCAATAGTCAATAGTCAATAGTCAATAGTCAAAGTACTTTATTACTGTAGATATTTACATATACTTAGCAAACGTCATTTTTTGCCTCTTCTCTACATTGGACCACTGTGGGAGAAGAAGGGCGTAGAAACTCCCACAGATTTATTTTTAGATCTCTTTTAAAAATAGGTTGTGCTTAACTAATACAAATATGAAAAATTTAATTGTTATGATTAATAAGCAGGAATAAATAATTACAAAATTATTAACAGCAAGGTCTGTTAATAATTTTGTAATTATTTATTCCTGCTTATTAATCATAACAATTAAAAGTTATAGTTCGTTCATTATTATTGTGATTAATTTACCCTGTTCTAATATTTATAAAACTGAAAACCTGAAGAGTTTCTTTTTGTAACTATGAACAACCACGGGGAATGGAAACACTTTTTTTTTTGTTATTTTCATTGTTCGTTCGACTTATCAGATGAAAGCAACTTGTCTCATTAGCACCGAGATCATATTTTCGAGTATCTTGCCTGTCGTGCCGGCTTCTCACATGAGTGACATGATGTTAATGCTATCTCATGCATAATTTTCACTTTGCGTCATCATTTTCACTACATCACCGCAACTACGCAAAATTCACAATTTCGTTCGTACATATTTCCAGCCCGGTGGCCGTGGTGCACTCGTAACGTAGCACTAATACATCAGCATGCCCCAGTAAGCACTGCTCCGTTGCGACACCCGACGCTGCGAATCATAATATTATCGTTCATGTGTCATGTCCCGGCAGGACACGCAACATGGATTATACAATAAAACTTACTCTGAGGTGGCGAGGACGCGGGAATCCGCAATGTGGGCGGGTTCTGACTGATCTCGCTTAGCAGTTTGTAGGGTTCGTTCCGTACCCGAAGGGTGCCAAACGGGACCCTGTTACTAAGCCTCAGCTGTCCGTCCGTCTGTCTGTCACCAGGCTGTATCTTTTAAAACGTGACAGTGAGATAGATGACATTTTCACAGCTGATGTATTTCTGTAGCCGCTATAACAAAAAATACTAAAAAACAGAATAAAATAACTAATTAATTCGGCTCCCATATAACAATTCGTTCAATGCCACATACAAACTTATGAATGCACCTGGTTACGTACATGGAGTGTGAAAGTAGCCGCACCAATTACTTTGTAACAATATTTTGCTATGTAAAATCCAAAATATTCACTCCACACCATCCCTACCATTGTACGGTGGTACGGAACCCTTCGTGCGCGAGTCCGAATCGCACTTAACTGGTTTTTAAGAATTAATTTGTAGTTTTATTTTTTTCAGGCACTTACCTACATTGCTTCTGGCCCCACACCCAAATACCCTGTGTCGTGGGAATCAGAAACAGCGATATTACACACATATAAACATACAAGACCTGGGGTATATATATGTAACAGCAACATCTGGCTGAGACGGGCACTGGATGGGTGTCCGTGTCTATGCAGCATTTTCTTCGGACGCTGCCGTGTTTCGGATGACGCGTTAAGCTGCAGGTCCCGGTTACTAGGTATCGCTACTCCGTGGTATAGTAGTCGTAAAGCTGTGCCAGAGGCCCTAATAGGGCAGCTTGATAACTTCTGACAGTCAGGTTGGCCACTAGCCCGACTCCCCTCCGTCAACCCGCACTGAGATGGAGTATGGCTCAATCTTACTCGTACCCGGGTAAAGGCCCGTGCCCCTCGGTAGGGGCATTAATTGGCTACATTGACTTTCTCACTTACTAAAGTTATTAAATTCTTTGTTGCACCAGTAGCTTTATTGTCTGAAATATTAATAAAAAAGGGTATTACACAAAATATCTAGGTGTTATACTTGATCAAACTTTACCCTGAAAGTTACACATTGATCTAATAATAAGCAGAATACGTAAGCTAACCTGTGTATTTTAAATATTAGGACACGTAGCAACAAAAATAACCTTAAATCAAATATATATTTCTTTAGCTCAATTACTGATAATTTACTGTATTTCTGTCTGGGGAGGTACCATTAAAATCAAATTTATTGAAAAATAAGAGCTCAGAGATCACTATTAAAAATCATATACCTCGAACCCCGTATGTTTCCTACAAACAAACTCTATCAATCCTGCAAAGGACTGACAGGTAGGAAGCTGCAAATATATTCTTAACATTATAACTACAAACAGAAAGCTGCAGTACGATCCTAACTCAACAAATGAAGAAGAAAACGCAATGAAGCCCCTGTACTTTCAGAATGCATAGAGTACGCTTGAAGACAATCTAAAAACCAATCTCAAAATGATATAATTTGGCAAACAAAGAATTAAACATATTCCCATGAAGTAAGACTGAAAAAAAATACCGACTGGCTTATGGAGGAAATCTATAATGTTTCATCTTATCTTAAATAAATCAGAATAAGTGAGGTACTCACACTCACCCTTATCAAAATACTCACTGAAACTCATACATACAGACACACACACAAATACATACACACATACACCCTACACACACAACCTCAAATACACTCACACACACACACACACACACACACACACACACACACACACAGACTGACACGCAAATAGAACACACTCACCCCATATTAGGATGGGTAAGGTTGGTTCGCCTAAGATCGGATATGACATAAGATCGGATGCATGGAATAACTCACAAACTAGGCAATATTATCTACTGCTGGCAACACTACTAGAACCGCCATTTTATTCTGCCCCTCTCCTCAAACTGTGGCCGGCCAGCGACCAGACGAGACGTGCACACAAGTGATTCGGCAGAAAAGTAGTATTTTGTGGGAAAAATCGTCGATCCGGTCTTACCTACAAAACTTTGATGGCTCATTGTGGTGAGTACTTTCATTGAATTAATGTAATTACTGATTTTATTGCAGAATTAGCGAATAATCTTTCGAACTGTATATTTTGATTACGCCTAGGACGTTCACAGCCCAAGATCCGGTCTTCCCTCGTCATGCCG
This sequence comes from Argyresthia goedartella, assembly GCA_949825045.1. Taxonomy (NCBI): domain Eukaryota; kingdom Metazoa; phylum Arthropoda; class Insecta; order Lepidoptera; family Argyresthiidae; genus Argyresthia; species Argyresthia goedartella. The sequence goes on along the minus strand of OX463827.1, from coordinate 811,040 downwards.
AAGATCGGACTATATCCGAAATAATCAGTGGTTCTCAAGTGCTCAAGCTTGGGGCAAATTTCGTTTTAATGCAATTCATTTGATTTAAAAATCAAGCCTTTAGACTTATTTCACGCTTTTTTCATCTTATGATATATTTGAATTAAACATTAAAAGTATTATTTACAGATAAAAGATGCCTACGAAATATGAGAGGACTTCGCTTCGGGCGACCTTATACACTGAAGAAGCCTTAAAAGAAGCAGTTGAGAGAGTAAGAAACAAAGATCTGACAAACTATGCAGCATCTAAAATGAATGGCATACCTTCCTCAACTCTTAATGATCGAGTTCTGAGCAAATCAGGATTAAAGAGTAAAACTCTAGGAAAATCACAAGCGATTCCCCCAGAAATGGAAGCTCGTTTGGCTGTAGGTCTACGCACGATGGAAAAATGGGGTTGGGGCTTGTCTAAAGAGTAAGTACTGGATACAGTGGCAGAATTTGTAAGGGTAAATAAATTAAAAACTCCTTTTAAGGATGGCAGACCAGGCGACAAGTGGTTCATATCTTTTAGAGAACGACACAAATTATCTGTGAAGAAGCCACAAGCTGTGGAAAGTCTTCGGAAAAGAATGACGGATCCATTCGTCGTTCACGAGTAGTTTACTCTTTTGAAAGAAGTACTCACAGATTTAAATATCGATGATCCACGACGAATCTGGAACCTTGATGAAACATCTGTTGCACTGGACCCATCAAAAACCAAAGTGGTAGGTGCAATTGGCCAACCAAGTACAAGGACTACTGCTCAGGTAAAGAAAATATCACAGTATTAGCGACTGTTAATGCGGCAGGAGAGAAATTAAATCCTTTGATTGTTTTCAAAGGGAAAAACGTATATGAAGAATGGATGTTGAAAGAAAAAACTAATTTTGATTTCGAGATTGCATACGCTGCTAGTAATCGCGGATGGATGGAGGCGGATATTTTTTTGAACTACATGGCAAATCAAGTGTTACCGGGCATGGGTACGGAAAGGCCTCAACTTATGGTGTATGATGGCCATGTGACTCATGTCGATGAGAGAGTAATAGCGTTATACTAGCGCTGACTATATTAAAATTACCAGCACATACTTCTCATCTGCTACAACCACTAGATTTAGCGGTTTTTAAATCGTTCAAAAGTATATGGGACAAAAAACTTGTGTTCTGGCAGCGAGAGAATATTGGTAGGAAAGTACGCAAGCAAGCCTTTGCCCAACTATTTGCAGAAGCTTGGCAGCAAACAAGCCCAGAAGTAATAAGAAACGGCTTCAAAAAGGGAGGGATCCACCCATATAATCCCAACGTCATACCAATAGACAAATATGACCAAGCTGCTTACAAAAGGTGGAAAAAACATGTTGGCTCTGTGTCTAAAGAGATTTGCGTCAAATCGCTTATGCAATCATGTTTGGATGTAATAAACAAATCGTCCAACTACAGCACCTCTCCTTGCACCGTGAATCAGAGACCTAGTACTGCAGAAGTAACTGGATCAAACGAAGCAACGAGTTTTGAAGACTTACTAATTCAAAAAATAAAACAACAAACAACAAATGGCAAGACTGTTAATAAATTAACTCGCGTAGCCAAAGGGTCAGAGGTTATTACACGGACATATCTAGAAAAACAAAAAGAGGCAAACGAAGAAAGATTACGTAGTAGTCAATCTGCTGTTGACAATGAGGAACCTGGATCGTCTGGAATACAGAACATAACTAAAAATTCCAAGACAAAAAATAGCTCCACAAAAGGAAAAGGTGTTGGTAAAAAAACGAAGACTACAAAGCAATCAAATAACTCAAAACACTGGATCATCTAAAATAGAGAACATAAATAAAAAGGCAAAAAACTCAGTTCAAAACCAGAACACCTCCACAGAAAAAGGAAAAGGTGTTGGTAAAGAAACAAAGACTACAAAGCAAATAAGTAATTTAAACACAGATAAGGATTTAGATGATGTATAACAAAACACTGGATCATCTAAAATAGAGAACATAAATAAAAAGGCAAAAAACTCAGTTCAAAACCAGAACACCTCCACAGAAAAAGGAAAAGGTGTTGGTAAAAAAACAAAGACTACAAAGCAAACAAGTAACTTAAACACAAATAAGGATTTAGATGATATAGAACAAAACAAACTGATAAAAACATCAAAAATAAAAAAGGGAACAAAAGAGAGTAAAAGAATAACAAAGGCCAATCCGTCCAAGAAAATGAAAAGATCACCAAGTATCGCTTCGACATTTGTTGACAGCGATGTAATGAGTATACACAGTGATTCAGATATGCAAGATTTACCAAGTGACTTTTTTAGTTCCCAAGAACTCATTATGTCCACTATCCCGAAAGACGAAGAAGAATTGTTACTACGAGAAAAAGAGATTGAAAGAATAGTAAAAGAGATTCGTGCAGAAGAAAAGAAAATCGAGAGTAAAAAGAACAACCCAAAAAACTATACAGTAATGGATAAGGAAATTATGAAAAGGAAAGAAAATGAAGAAAAAGAAAATATACTGATACAAACAAACATTATGACACAAGAAAAAACTCAAGATAGGGATGACACAAAATATCCAAACAAGAAAGACTCACAACAGTCAAAAAAGAAAATTAATATAATTTCATCGGTTTCAGTGACTCCCAATGAATCAGTTATCGCTAAATATTCAATCCGAAACCTAAAAATGATCGATCTCAATAGTGACCTACACGATCCAAATCCAAACAAACCCTTTGTAGGCATCCAAGTGAAAGAAGATGAACCGGAAAACACAACTGAACATCTGCAACAGCCAACCCTCTACGATGTTGGTGACACAGTACTTGCCAGATATTTAAAAAATTCCTGGAAGTATTATGTAGGTACAATTAAAAGAGTGGACGCAAATTAGAAAAAATACACTATCTCATTTCATAGAGCTGTTGGAAAGAATGAAAATGTGATGTTTGTTGTCCCTAAGTGAATAGATGAAGACTATGTGCCTGAAGAAAACATAGTAAAAACGATCGAGTTAATGCAGATAAATGAAAATCCTCTTCAGTATGTACTGCTGAATGATGAAGATAGCGTTTATTTTTAATTTAAGTAAACTATGTGTGTAAACTACGTACCAAAAATTGCAATAATACGTAAAATATTATGATAAGAATTTTTCTATTTAGATTTTATTTTTGTTAACACTTATTTTGTGCCAAAGTTGATAACGTAGGCTGAATCTGTAGGCTAGGTACATTTTGTCAGTTATCTGAGGGTATAATAAAAATGCTGTTAATTTGTTGAGACTGATTGTTTTTCCTGACTGATTGTTTTGTTCTGTACGCTAAAAAGACGTAGTCAATATAGGTACCTGTGCACTGTTGAGACTCTAGTATTTTACTCCATTATATGTTAAGACTGATAGTTAAAAGGTAAGTGTAATAATTACTTGTTTTCTTTTTGTGAAAATTTTCCGAATTAAATTGATTAGCCGATCAGGTAGTTTTTATTTGTATTGTAGGTCCTATGCCCACAACTAATTAAAGTAAATTATTAAGTCAATCCTGAACTCCTGACGGGTACTTATCTCAGATTGAAACAAAAAAAAAAAAACTAATGTTCTCTCCATATTTCAACTAAGTCTATTTAAATATAAATAAATTACTAACGATATATGCGTAAATAATTTTTATTTTTTTTATATATTTTTTATACTATCCAATGACGCTATGACTATCCAATCTAAGGAATGTACCTTTTCATTATTTATTCCTAGGACCCGAAGAATAAAAGTTTGAGAAACTTAATTAGGATGAGGAGGGAAGACCGGACTATAAAAACGCAAAAAAAAATTAAAAAGAATCGTATGTGTCAAATCTTTTGAGGAATTTCCTGACCGGATCATTGATAAATGTATGGACGTAAGTCCGGATGTTTTCCTAAAGTGTGCTTTATTATTAAACGTATAGAAGTAAAGATACTACATAGTCCGATCTTCGGCTGAAAGGTTATTTGCTTCACTATGGTAAGTTGAAAAAAGTCTGCTTTTTAAACGCCTCATTTGCTAAGAAAGATAGCATCTAGCGCAAATAAAAAATTAGGGGTTAAACATTATTTCATTGTCATCAATCTTCAGTAGACTGCAATAGAAAAACGACATCTAATCAAGAGAAATAAAATAAAAATGCAGTACTTCTAAAATTTTCGGCTAATGCGTCCGATCTTAGGCGAACCAACCTTATAGTAGTACCTGCAAATATTCACGGATTTTTCTTTGTTTGGCACATACTGATTGTGCGAGGTATATCTCGGCGCTTCAGACACTCACGAAAATCCACTGAAACTCGCAATCACAATTCGTCCAGTTCTGACGCGTAACACGGCAGACCAAAACTGTTTAGAACTGCTGAAAGACGACTGTCACAGTAGTTAACGCCGAGACTGAATGCTCTCCCTTCCCCCGCAATCGTATTTATAGTCCCCACATGTCTGAAAAAAAAATGGCGTCCTTTGCGAACAGGCTCTGCCCAAGCGAAGCTTCTTATCACTAACTACACAGGGTCTAATTTCAACCATGCCATGCAGATCCGCCGTTCTACAAATTGTGTGTACGCATATTCACTATGATCAACCGTAGGTTATCACTCAAGTCATTCGGTACTGCCGATACACAGAATCTGTTGATCGCTGACCATAAAAGCTTTTTGCGATTAATTAAGCCTTCCCGACCGCTAGCGCGCTATACAAAGATCACTAGAATGATATTCAGACTAGTCATATTAAACTCGCCATCTCATACCAAACAAACGCAATTGTATATTTGCAATCAACATAATAGCTTTCTCCGTATCGTTCCATAATAACCTTCCATTATTTAGTTATTCATAATTTATTCAGCGCGCAGCCAAATCGGCTCTGATCCCTACACATTTCGCAGGAATGCGACAAAAAACCTGACCTGTAACCTTCCTCGAACCATCCCACGCGTCGGCTAATTGTTTTTTGCTAACTTACCCCTGAGCTACTCAAAACCCCAAACGTTATATGAACTGATTCTCGTATTCAAAACAGCGCGGCGATGGGCTAGCCCTCTGTCACGCAAAATGAAGTATCAAATGTACTGACTCTCGTGTACCATTACAGCCCCCTCCCAGACCTTGAGACACTGTTTATCTCAGTTAAACATGGCGCAAGGATCTCATTACCACTATGCTACCCATGCTTTGTCCATATCTACTCTATATGTACGGATATCTCAAATCATGTACACAGACCGATGAATCTGTCAATTATGTATATAATATTTACACAACTCGATTGAGCTCTCTCCTGTCTTATCTTATTTATCTATCTAACTATACAACCTCGCTTACCTGCAACTTATCCTAATTCGTATTACTATATATATACATTTTTTTTTTGTTTTTTTTTTTTTGTTTTTGTTCCTTTCTAAACCATGCAAGATCCTTAAATCTACAAAGTAGTTACTCAAATTTACAGCTTACAGCTTAATTATATAACTTTTATACACTATCTTATTTATTTACGCCCTTATTCGTCCTCACATAATACCTGGCTATATTTATAGTATTGAAATTACCCAATATCTCATTTGAAACCGGATCTACTAAAGTATAACAGTTCGGATATACCACTGCCGAAATAACATAAGGCCCTTTATACAACAATGAAAATTTCCGCATGATTTTATGTTCTTTATTTGAACGCACAAAAGTCTTAAGTTTCACATAATCACCTATACGATAGACTTCTAACTTACGCCGTTTGTCTGCCTGTCGCTTACGTCGTTCACTAGAACTTTTAGAGTTTTCTATCGCTACATTCCGCACCTGTTCCGTATCTCGCGCACTATGACCTAATAACCATTAATCACCTAATTCCTTGTCAATAGTTAATGGTTCCCGCCTACCAAACGCTAACTCATTAGGCGCAAAGCCTGTGCTTGTGTGTTCGATATTATTATAGCAATTCTGAATGTCCGGTAACACGTCGACCCAACTACGATTACTTCTGCCGCAATAAGTTCTAATTAGTCGACCTAGCTCGCGATTCACTCTTTCTACGCTATTAGAATTTGGACAATACACCGACGTATGAGTGACCCGAATCCCTAGCTGTTTGAGACCAAATTCCCAAACTTTCGATATGAACTGTGGTCCTGAGTCCGTAATTATAGTTTCGATAGGTATTTCCCTATGAAATCTCTTTGTACAAGCGAGCACGCTCCTACCTGTCGCTTTTCGCATTGGATATAATTTTATTACTTTACTGTACACGTCTTGAATCACATATATATATTGATATCTGAATTTACCTACGGGCAATGGCCCATAAAGTTCCGAGAAAACTTTCTCACCCAACCTTTCCGCCAACACCGGTGTACAAGGACCAATGGTATTTTTAGTACTTGGTTTGACCTTTTGACATATGTCACAACTTCTTATCACCGTGCTAATCACCCTACTCATATGAAGAAAATAATATCTGTTCTTCATCAGTGCTAATATTTTATATCTGCCGTAGTGACCTATTTCTTCAAGTATGTGTAAAATTAGTTCCTCCTGTAGTGATTTCGACATTACTAGCAACTGTACGTTCCGCTTCGGCACGTGAAAATATAACGTATCACCTACTAGCTTGTAATTATCAAACCCTCTCGTTTCCGTATCTACCACCCTACGTCTGATTCGATTTAATCGCTCATCTTCGCTTTGTAATCTCGCAATGTCCCGTAAACTCGAAATAACACTTGCGGTATTCGATGTCTGAAACCAGAATATTCCCGGCTGGACATTCTTACTGTCATCCATGCCTCCAGGTCCTGCTATTTGCCTGCTTAGCGTGTCGGCAATTTGATTATCAGTCCCTCGCACAAATTCTATGTCGTAATCGAATTGCTCTAAAAACATAACCCACCTAGTTACGCGTGCTCCCAGTAAAGTCCACGACTTAATGAACGTCAAACTTTTATGATCAGTTCTAATAATAACTTTTTCTCCCCGCAAATATATCTCAAATCGCTTTAAAGTGTATATAACTGCATACATTTCCTGTTCGCTGACAGACCATCTAGTTTGAGCTCCCTTAAATGCCTACGAACAAATCCTATAATTCGTTCCTGGCCCGAATCATCTAATTGATAAACATAGCCCCCAATTCCTATAGCGCTGGCGTCGCATTGGACATAATACGTTTTTCCCGCCAATGGCTGACTCAAAATTATACTTTCTGAGAATAGGTTTTTTATCTCGTCAAAAGCACTCTGCACCTGCGCACTCCAGACGAACTTGACTCCAGACCGTAATAAATTGTACAAGGGCTGTGTTAACGTTCCAAATTTTTTTATAAACCTTCGAAAGTAATTTATGAACCCCAAAAACGCCCTCAATTGCCTGACAGTTCTGGGTGATGGATATAATTTAAGTGTTTCAATTTTGTCCGGGTCCATTTGCAAACCTTGTGTAGACAAAATATGCCCCAATAACTTGACCTTTTTTTGTGCGAACTCGCATTTTTTTAGTTTGCTTGTGAAGCCCGCGTCTTTCAATTTACTCAGAACCGTGTCCACTTGAGACAAATGCTGATCGAAGTCACCCTCAGTTAAAATCGCCAAATCGTCAACAAAATTTAAACAATATGACCTAACCTCTGGCCCTTAAATTAAGTCCATCGCCCTCGAAAATGAACCCACACTGGTTTTCAACCCCTGAGGTAAAACGTTGTAAACATAACTTCTGCCTTGATATACAAAACCCGTGTATCTTTTAGATTCGTCTGATAATGGTATAGAAAAATACGCATCTTTGATATCAATAACCCCTATGTAATTTAACCGGCGACCCGATTGCAATATCTCACTCATTAAAGGTGTAGTTTCAACTTCCCCAACCATTCCCGTGTTTAATTGTCGTGCATCTAGCAATATACGGACCTCCCCTGACTTCTTTAGTGCACAAGTCAATGGACTGCTGAAATCCGTAGACTGCCTGCTAATAATACCTATCTGTTCCATTTCTTCCAATCGTTTTGTTACTTTATCGCGATAAGCGAACGGTATGGGATAGCTTCGTTTTACGAAAGGCGTTTCATCTCTCATTTTTATCTCATGTATATATTTATTTGTCCGACCCACCCTATCGCTAAACAACTCTGCATGTTTATTTAACACCGGCAATAACTTTGTTTTGTGTTCAACAGGTATTGATGAATTATTCACATATTCCTCTATCATATTTCTACTGGTATCTTGGTTCTGTACCTCCATTTTACAACAGCAAGAATCCTGATTAGGACAAGTACCTAATGGTATTTCACACATCCGCCCGGCGCTTCGTATAATTAGCCTCTTATTACCCTCAAACATTAAACTGGCTCGCGTCTGTTGTATAAAATCAAACCCTAAAATTAAATCTTTAGGCACCCTTGTTAATACTAGCATTGGAGTATCGATAACGCATTCACCTATTGTTAATGGCAACGTAACTAACTCATCAACCTTTTCCTTACTGACCCCAAATCACCTGTGATTCTCAAACTTGGAATCGGTATTTCCGTCGGTTTTCCCAATTGCCTGCATACTTCATCGTACACTCTCCGACTAATTACACTGATTTCGCTCCCCGAATCAATCAAACTCCTTACAACAATATTCCCAATACGCACATCTATCTCAGGTAATGTCAATGTACTACATAAATCGCGCCCACACTCAGTCGAATCGTCGTCTCTGAATATCGTATGTAAACGTCTGTCATCGCGGCCTATACAATTCAATCTCAATTTTTCATCTAAACACATGGCATATCCGTGCGCTTTATGCGCTAATAATTGAATAAATTCATTCACACCCACGTTCGAATCCAATTTACACAAATCATACAGTCTATGCTTTTTTTCAATTTGATCGGCTGTCCACCCGAAGCGTAATAAATATCTGAGCGCGAACGACCCGCGCGAGTCCACTAGTTTTTTGAATTCGAACTTATCGCATTATTCCTGTCACTTGAACTTTGCCCTGCCTCTGAATTATCTGAAACATCATTGCCCCTTTGGAACCCTATTGCTTTTAAACTAGCCTGAGGCTGTCTACCTCTACCGCGAAAATAACCGCGAGCACGCGTCCCAAATTCGTTTCTCGCCTTTGTTCCCGCGTTATAATTATCCCTACGACTCACCGCGTTATATCGTAACGTATTTACCCGCATAGCACGATAATGCCCACGCATGTAGCTATTCCGCCTTACGTTATTCGTATTCATTGTCTCCGAACTCTGCAACGCACTTAATTCCCCATCGACATTCCGTTCTAAATGCCGAAGGAACTCGACCGCATCTCGTATAGTCATCGGTTCCTTTCTAGCAAAAAACGCTACCTGAATATCACGCGGCAACTGTCTGAAAATCGTGTTGATTTTCTCCGTATCAGTAAACGGTATCGTAAGCTCATATATGCTATTCAATTGAGAGGCAAAGTATTCTTCCATACTTTGACCTTTCTTGGAATCGAACTTCGCAGTTAGAAATCTTTGTTTAATTAATTCCTGTTCATTATCACCCCAGAATACCTCTCTGAAATCTTTTTCAAAATCCGAATAGGTTCGCCATGAGTCTCTGTATATGGTCATTCGAACTTTTGCAATTCCTACCAAACTATCCGTTGCCCATATCAAAGCACTAGAACTATCTCCCGAGACTTTAATATAAGCCTTTAAATCTCTTAAGAAAATCATCGGATTTTCCGAACTCCGCCCATCGAATGTCGGCAACTTCTGTGTCATTTTCACAATGCATGATTGACGTTTTTCTACCGATTGTTCAAACGTCTCTAGTTCTGTATTCTTTCTTTATTCTTTATTGCATAGATAGTATAAAGTTACAGACAATTAAAAGTAATGTAATAAGCAAAGGCGAGCTTATCTCTAAAAAGAGATTTCTTCCAGCAAACCTAGGCAGGACAGGAGAGTTAATTATACAGGAAAGTCCTAGTTCGCAATAACACTATACATACGGACGCAAATTACTTTCAAAATATATATAAACTATACCAAATATAATATATATATATATATATATATATATATATATATATATATATATATATATATATATATACTTCCACTACATAAAATAAAATGTATAGCATGAACATACATAAACTATAATAAATCATACATATACCTACATAAATATGGTACCATTTACGGAAGAGAAAGGAAATGCACTTTCAATCTTTTCTTAAAAGTGAAAATTGAGGGACTTTCCCTAATAGCGCAGGGAAGTGCGTTCCACAGTCGGATTGCCCTTAACCTAAACGAGAGTTCGTAAGCGGCAGTGTTATGCCGAGGAGTTGAAAGGAGAGACACCATGTGGGATCTCGGATTGCTATCCCTGGGGAAAAGAAAGTCAAAACGTTGGCGTAGATATGTGGGGTATCGGGGATTTCGCAAAATATTGAACAGATAGGAGAGAATGTGCATGTCACGGCGAAGACGGATCGGAAGCCACTCCAGCTCCTTACGATACTGGGAGACATGGTCATACTTGCGCAACCCGTAGATAAACCGAATCCCGAGATTTTGAAGTCGTTCGAGTTTGTTCAGTTGTTCTTCGTTCGCGCTGGCCCAACAAACATCCGCATAACCTATTAAAGGTAGTAGAAGGGACTGAGCAAGAGTGATTTTAGTCTGCCGTGGCAGGAAGTACTGCAATCTTCGGAGGGAGTGAAATGACGCAAAGACTCGTCTGCTGACCTCACAAACATGGGGCGACCAGGACAGCAAGTTGTCAAATATAACCCCAAGATTCTTAGCTTTCTCACTGTAATTAATTATGGTACCATCATACAATACAGGATCGACGGGCGAATTCTGTAGCAAGTTAAGCGAATGCCGTGTACCCATAATCATGGCTTGAGATTTTCCCGGGTTGACTTGCAGCCCATATGAAATAGCCCATTTCCTGATGTTGTCGAGGTCAGCATTCAACGCCTCTACAGTCAGTTTCACATCACACGGAGAGAAGTGCCGATATATTTGGAGGTCATCTGCGTAGAGATGATAAGAAGAACTAAGAACGTCAGATATGGAGTTTATGAATACTGAGAAGAGGAGAGGAGAAAGGATACCACCCTGCGGGACACCCGTGGAGAGCTCACACCAGTCCGTGGAGATCTCCTCAGACTTAATGCGCTGCTGGCGGTCTCTCAGGTAGGAGTCAAACCAGCGAGCCGAGTGCGAGGAGACTGCGACTTTAGAATTTCAACCAGGATATCGAAATCGACGCAGTTGAAGGCGCTACTGAAATCAAGCAGTGTAAGGACCGTAAGCTGCTTGTGATCCATAGCCGATTGAATATCGTGAGTGACTTTAAGCAGAGCCGTGGTAGTGCTGTGACCCGGCCTGAAACCTGATTGATGGGGTTTAATAAGTTATTTGAGGAAAGGTAAGAGGAGAGCTGGATGTGAACAATTGATTCCAGGACTTTGGAGAGGATAGGCAGAATAGATATGGGACGGAATTCTTTAAAGGCGACGGGATTGGACGTTTTAGGTAGGGGAATCACAAGTGCCTGTTTCCACTGAGTGGGGAAGCAAGATTGTTCAAGCGACACATTCATTATGTGGGTGATGATAGGTAATAGCTCATCGATGATGGTGGTTATCATCTGATAACAGATCTTGTCCTCACCTATGGCCTTTGAAGAGATCGCTAATATTGCCCTCCTTACTGCGCTGATTCCGACATGGTTAAAGTTGAAGGGTGAACTGTGGGCTGTGGTCTTGGACCGTAGGTTACGAAGGGTGGCTTCCTTAACGAGGGGGTCCATCACGACAGGGGGGATGGCAAAGAAATAGTTGAGACCGTTAAAGTCGACATTTCCAGCAGCCAAGTCCTGAGACTTACCTACACCAAGAGTATTCAGGAATTTCCAAACCTGTGCTGGAGTATAGCTCTCAATACACTCGTAGATGTGACGACGTTTGGCATTACGACACAGACGAGTGCAAAAATTACGGAGGCGTTTGAAAATTAAAATGTTCTCATCAGTCGGAACCAACTTATATCTCCTCTTGGCACGGTTTCTCTTGGCCATCAGACCCTTGATGGTGTCAGTAAGCCACGGCGCAGGTAGGTGCTTAACCTTAACCCTCTTGACCGGAGCGTGCTTATCAAACAAGCTCAGGACAATAGAGTTAAAGTTCCGGACTTTGTCTTCAACGGCCTCGCTATCAACGACAGGGGACCAGTCAACAGAGGCGGCATCTGATTTAAGGGAGTTAAGATCCATGCCCTTGAAGCTACGTATGTCAAGGAATTTAGCTGCGCGCTTGGGAGGCCTTAACTTGAATGAAAGGTAAATCAAATCATGATAGGAGAAGGGGGCATTAAGTTGGCCATGCACAGCAACCTTGGATATGTTAGAAGTAATCATCAGATCAAGAAGAGAAGGGGTGCAGTGTGGTTGAAAGTGGGTGGCACCCAGGGGAAGGATGTGTAAGTTTAAAGAACTAACAAGAGATTTCAGCTTTGCTGAGCGACCGTTATTTTTGAGAAGGCAAGTGTTAAAGTCTCCGAGAATTAGGGTGTCGCTATAAAGAGGAGTCAGATCATTGAGGAGGGTTTCAAATGAGCTAAAATAGTCAATGCGAAGAGAGGGGCTATAATAGACACCCAGGAGGACTTTATTGTGACGCAAGCAAATCTCCAAGAACAGGTGTTCAGCGGTACCAGAGTACAGGCTTGGCGACTGGCTGATGACTTTGCATGGAATGTCGGCACGTAGGTATATGGCTACACCGCCATCAGCCTTGCCCGTCCTATCGTTCCGATAGAGACTGAACCCTGGCAGAGCATACATGGCAGTTCAGACAGTACAGAGCTAGTTCCTGTCTGTCAGTCTGTCTGTCCGAAATATTACTTGTACTTGAACCCCGTTCCAAAATGTCTAATCTATTTACTATTTCAGATAACAATTGAGTCACCTGTCCTGACGCCATTTCACTTGTCTGCGAAAGTGAATCGTCTTGTACAACACGCCTAGGCCGGCCCATTATTTCCTGAACACTAAACCGTCGGCTCGTTCGAAGAATTGTGAAAACAATGCCCCTTTTATTTTGCTTATTTCTTACTTACAAAACTGAACTGTTTAAAATCGTTTCTACGTTGTGTTATTTTTAAAAGTAACGCGTTAGACCTTGATTCTTTTAGAATATTTAGGTATCAGACTATCTAGGATATCCTTCGGTCTCGGCACCAGAAAATCTGTAACGGCATAACGGCTAAGGTCGAGCCACCGCTATCAGTAGCTATGATCGTCTATTCTAACTACCCCAAAAAGAGATGTCCCGATTCAGCTGTAAAATTTGTAAGTTAAGAATGATAAGTCCGAATTTCTCTTTCGTTGAGAAGTTCGTTAGGCGTACAATAGTCGAACGATGTTTGGTTCATGAAGTTAAAGTTTCAAGTTAGATAGAGAAAGCATATATGTCCGCAAGCCGGTATTTCGCATCAGTTAGCGGTGTATTGCGCCAGATAGATCGTTGTTGTATTTTGTGTGATGGTACCATTTATTTTTTGTATATATGGGCGCTTGGAACTTCTTTTAGTGGTCGACCACGATTTGTAATATGACGTGAGTACTCAATGATATTTCATGTGCTCGCTAGTAGCGGCTTGTGGTGGTTCCAATTATATATTTAGTTCACGGCAATAACGATCCGAAAAGACCGGTTTACACAATTGCGATTTGATTTTCCGAAATGGGTTTGAACTAGCGGTTACCTCAAAAGGTCCGTAACGTTTTGAAACCTTCAACTCTGCGCAATTTGAGCTGGATGTTATCGAAACGTTGTCATTAGCGCTTTAGAAGATCTAACCCTCACCATAGCGAAGTGCATAGTTCGATAAATACCGAACTATGAATTCCACTAACCTCAGCACGTCCTCGACTGAGCCTAATCATATATATTTGACTCAGCCTACACATTAGACCTCCAGCGAAATTTACATTTAATTTAAAGATGCAACTTGAATCCAAACTGACCCAAGGCAAAGCAAAACAAACTACCCGGTCCTAAACAATGAACTTTATACTGTAATTTGATCTCTTCGCGCGTCCCCGACCACACTCAAATGTCAAAATATCAACAGGATAGGTTATCTGTGTTGACACCGGTTTAACTTTGTTCTGAATTTGTTATTTCCATCCGCGGAACCTCATCGATCAAACAGTCTCCCTATGCCCTGCCAACCTAGGTTTAGCCGCAACTAAACTCCTGTCTAGCCTAGTCTAAAATCCTAGTGTTATACCACGTCCATTATCGACACCACTCGAAAATGGTTGAGTTTGATTTGAATGTGCTTGTATGTTTAATGACTGTGTGTGTGGGAATTTCAAAACTCGCTACTCGAAAGGAATGAGGAAAGGATTAGCCCGCGAATATCCTAAGAGCCAATCCAGGAATTCCTATGGTGAAGGAAAAGGGAATTTAGGGTCGCTCCAAGCCCAGACTCAGACTCAGATCAGTTACCTACATGTTCTTATCTAACGACCCAAGGATAGTTTTGGAATTTGGGGTAGGTTGATTTAAAGGATAGGAACCGAGGTATATCTCGGCGCTTCAGACACTCACGAAAATCCACTGAAACTCGCAATCACAATTCGTCCAGTTCTGACGCGTAACACGGCAGACCAAAACTGTTTAGAACTGCTGAAAGACGACTGTTACAGTAGCTTAACGCCGAGACAGAATGCTCTCCCTTCCCCCGCAATCGTATTTATAGTCCCCACATGTCTGAAAAAAAATGGCGTCCTTTGCGAACAGGCTCTGCCCAAGCGAAGCTTCTTATCACTAACTACACAGGGTCTAATTTCAACCATGCCATGCAGATCCGCCGTTCTACAAATTGTGTGTACGGATATTCACTATGATCAACCGTAGGTTATCACTCAAGTCATTCGGTACTGCCGATACACAGAATCTGTTGATCGCTGACCATAAAAGCTTGTTGCGATTAATTAAGCCTTCCCGACCGCTAGCGCGCTAGACAAAGATCACTAGAATGATATTCAGACTAGTCATGTCAAACTCGCCATCTCATACCAAACAAACGCAATTGTATATTTGCAATCAACATTTGCTTTCTCCGTATCGTTCCATAATAACCCATTATTTAGTTATTCATAATTTATTCAGCGCGCAGCCAAATCGGCTCTGATCCCTACACATTCCGCAGGAATGCGACAAAAAACCTGACCTGTAACCTTCCTCGAACCATCCCACGCGTCGGCTCATTGTTTTTTGCTAACTTACCCCTGAGCTACTCAAAACCCCAAACGTTATATGAACCGATTCTCGTATTCAAAACAGCGCGGCGATGGGCTAGCCCTCTGTCACGCAAAATGAAGTATCAAATGTACTGACTCTCGTGTACCATTACATTGTGACCAACCTGCAGTCCGTCGGATCACATCGACGCTAGCGCCAGCCCGATGCGCGGCTGAGGTGGCAGCGTGTCGCGTGCTATGGGCGCTGAACACATTTGTGTCGATGCCACTGTCTGCCAGCGTCTGTTTAATCCATCGGCCTATAGTTTGCGATGAAGCAGCTCGGTAAGGCTTCTTAGAAGTCAAAATCAAACTTTCAGTATCGCTAGGCCTGATAGAGGAACTTTTACTTAGATAAGTAACTAAAGTTTCAGCGGGACAAACTGCAGGTCGGTCACGGTAAAAGGGTAAATCTAAAACTGGTTGCGGTTTACCAATAGCCGAGGTTTTTATAAGATCTATTATTTGTATGCAGATCTGTTGTTCATTGACCTTAATGTTGGTGGTCTTAATCAGTGATAAAGTTTGGCAACGTTGTCCTGTCACTAACGCTAAGAGTACAACTATTTTTTTGCTAATAACATCAAAGGATAGAGGTTCATTGTGGTAGAATTGCGCCAGATACTGTAATACAATACTGGGGTCCCAAGTGGTATTGTACTTAGGGAATGACGGTTTCAACCGAAATATTCCGCGAAAAAATCTTTTTAAACTATCGTCTTCTGTCCGTTTATTTCGAGTAATAAGTGACAAAGCTGATCTGTGATTATTGAGGGTTCCATAGGAAGAACCCTGTTCAAAACATTGAGAAAGAAAGCCTAGGGCGTTATATGTATTAACATCTATAGGATCAATATCCTTCTTACCACAGTATTGCCACCACAGTTTATAGCTAGATGAGTACTGCGACTTTGTGTTATCAGATAGTGATGCAAGCATTACGTCAATTGCTGAAGGTGGGACTTGTCTTCTAGAGAAGGCTTCGCGGATAACACGCTCGCCGACAGGGAAAGCTGGGAGTGAAGCGGATGTGACTCACTGAAATTAGAAAATAGCAAATGCTTTTGTGTTCTAAAGATAATGATTTCACCAACGGAAAGGGACTTAAAAAGTGGGAACCACGCTTGAGTCGTCCAGTATGGTACTACAACAATACTAATGGCTCCGTCATTTATGATTTTTTGTAGCACCTTCAGAATTAACGCAAAAGAAGGGAAAGCATAAAAAAAATAGTTACTCCAATTTACTGTGAATGCGTCAATGTTGTAAGCAGACGGATCGGGCTTCCGAGAAACGTATCTTGGACATTTCGCATTAATCCGAGATGCAAAGAGGTCAATATCTGGCTTGCCAAATGTATTAACAATCTTATGAAAGGCATGAGAGTTTAATTCCCACTCTATATCAATATTTCTAGACCCACCATCAGCCTCTATATTATGTGATGACTTAATGTAGGAGGCAAAAATATTAATATTGCGCTCTTCACACCATTTCCATATATTTTGTGTAATTTCATTTAAATGGGGGTACTGTACATCACCCATCTTATTTACGTAGGAAACCGCTGTGGTATTATCAACCCTAAGCAAGATTTCACAGTTTGTTTGCAATCTTGCAAAGGATTTCAGACCGAAGAACACTGCGACTAATTCTAGATAGTTAATGTGATTGGCTCTTTCAGAGTCGTTCCAAGAGCCTCCTGTCACATTACCCTCGCAAGCAACGCCCCAGCCGACCAAAGAAGCGTCAGTAATCCAGAGTGTAATTACCTGATAAAATTGGATTAAACGATTTCATAATATTATTTTTCCACCACAGCAAGTCATCACGTAAATTAGAATCTATTGTCATATTAGTATAGTAACTGTCGGTTTTTGTCAATGCCAAATATTTAGCTCTTTCAATTTTTTTTGTTTATAGACGTCCGTAGGCAACGCCTGGGCACGCTGCAGACAACGTACCTAGGTATTGTACAAACTTGCGAATAGAAATTATTGCAGTGCGAAGCATTACTTCTGTCCGTTCCAAAATACTTATTTTCTTTTCTTCGGGTAAATTAATAGTCATGTCCTTGGAATTCAATATAAATCCTAGAAATCTACAAGATATGCTAGGAATCAATGAGCTTTTTGTGTAATTTATAACAAAACCTAATTTTTGTAACAAACTTATGGTTTCATCAACGTTTTTACAACACTCGTCGTAATTGTCTGCAGCGTACCAGCTATCGTCTAAATAATGGACTGATTTATAACCCTTTGATCTCAAAGTACCGGCCACAGGCTTTATTATCTTAGTGAAGATATAAGGCGCACTACATAAGCCGAAGGGTAACACTAAGAATTCATAAAGACGGTCTTTAAAGGAAAATCTTAGATATTTAGTATGTTCATTGCATATAGGTAAAGAAAAATAGGCTTTTTTGAGATCTATATTAGCCATGAGACAGTCACGGGTCATTAACCTCAGAGCCGTTCGAACATCCTCCATCTTAAAATGTGGGGCATACACATACTTATTGAGGTTCTTAAGGTTCAAAATCAGTCTCTTGTCTCCGTTACTCTTAGGGACTAAAAATATACTAGAGACAAATTGACCTTTTGTTGGGTTACATTTGCGTATAGCCTTAATCTTCAATAGCCTATCAATTTCTTTTTCAATGTAAATATGTTCATCTTTAGGTAGACATATCGTCGGATATTCAGTTAAGTTTTGGTACGGTATTTTGATCCTTGAATGGCGCTGAGAACATGTTCATCAGCAGTTATTGCTTCCCATGAATGTAAAAAATACTTTAGGGAACCAGTGTTTACCTCTATTGCCTGTGTCTCTGTGTTTTTTGCGGCCGATTGGGCGCATGTGACGTCACAGGTGGCCGCCTGGCTTGGTACGTCGTTGGCGGTGGCGGCGGCGGCGGCGGCGGCGCGCCCGCGCGGCGCCTGAAAGCTCCGCTCGTCGGCTGATACGGCCCGCCGCCGGCGCTCCGGTAAGTTCGCGCACCGCGCGATGGAACTCGTGCTGGCGGTGGCGGTGGCGGGCCCCGCCCGTTTAAATTTGATGTCGCAGCAGATGTGGACTGAATCATTTGGCCAGACTTTTTTGTGCCTCTGGAGGTCTTTATAAAATCGCCTAATTTATCACCAAACAAGTGGTTGTCTCGCTTACGATCTCTCAATGAGTCAAGAATGCTATTATCAAGCAATGGAGTAGCCAATGACCGTCTTGTCTCTGTTTCGGCGTAGTGAGAATCCGATATTACTTTACCTACTTCGTTGAGAAGGTGCAGGATTTGCGAGTTATCTAGGGTTTTTTCCAGAATACCCGACATCGCTCGGCCAAGAATTGATAAAGCACAGCCTAGTTGGGTATGCTTTTTAACTAAACAGGGTTCAGATTTGGTGCCTTGGTGGATGGGCAGTTTTTAGGCAATAGATTGGCTTTTATTATCTCCTCTCGTACCTCTTTCTTCAATCCATCCTTCAATATGGGTTCCCATCGTTTCACCAGATTTTCGTTGATATCATCTCCCCATTCTAAAGTCTCACCATCGAAGTTTCCTAGTGCTTGGAGGAGTTCCGGGTCTGTCGCATCCTCAGTCGGCGCAGGGGCGGACTCGGTTGTTACTTGTTCTGGTTCCGGCTGCGTTACTACTATTTCCACAGGTACTGCACTCGTCGATTCAGACGGCCTGGGGTCCGGAATAGGAGTGTAACACTCAATTTCGTCTGTAGGTAGAAAGGAAGGAAAATAAAATAAATTTTCGTAGGTAAGTACCTTCTTGAAGACTTTCATTTCTGGTGACCCGTTTAGCTAGTTACAAAAAGAAAAAAAGGACCATTTAGGTCTAATAATAAGGTCAAATACTGATTAATATCTCGTATTAATTCTTTTGAATACAAATTGCTGCTGGTCAACGTCTCGCGTTGCCTCGGAGCTATAAAATTTACTGCTGTCTAACATCAGGTGTTAGATCGGAGGGAAATAGAATACTCAAAGTAAATTTGTAGGTAATCAGAGAATATTAGTGAATTTAATACCTTCTGAATTATCGTCTGAGGACGGGTATCTTCGGATACGTTGTAACTTTTCCTCGTATTTTTTCATCTGTTTCCGCCAACGGTCTTCTTTACTGTCATATCGTCGCTTAGACATATTGTTGCGAAAAAAGACGACAGGTAGGTTAGAAACCGCGTGCGATTGAAGCGCGCGCAACAACACGAATGAAGACTCGGACACCGGGACAACTTCATGGCGATAGATAGTTGTATGAAAAGGGAGTCAATCAGTGTTTCTCCTTTTTTCATATGACTTTGAGACTGAGTGCGAGTAGGTATAAGAGTGTCAACACACTACTACACGTAAATTAAATCTAAGAAACAAAGGCAAGATAATTATCTAACTATATAGGGCGATCAATCTAAATAAGTCACTATGGAGAAGTCAGAAACTATAAGAGATGGCGAAATCTGTTCTTTGGAACCATGGCGTCGATTTAAGATTTAATAAAAATTAAATTCATATCAACCTTGGGTTTGCTGGAAGAGATCTCTATTTAGAGATACGCATGCCTTTTTAGATGTCCTTTCTTTCTTATTATATCTTATGTCGTTTTATGTGTAATAAATATATACAAAATACGAAATATACGAAATTCAAACTTTTTTTTAACTCGAACCTGGTATTTTTTTTATGTAATCGCGTGTGGTATTTGTTGGTATAATTAATTCTGAAAGTATAACGACCAAATTTTGCTATGATATCTTATGTAAACATTAGATTGAAATGCCCACAATTTAAATATTTTGCAAAATGTCGATGCATTAATATGAATCGGTCATCATTATGAATCACATCACTCAATCACATTACTGAAATAAAATAATTATCTTTTTGTTGGGTTTTTCTTTGAATTAATAAAACAATATCAAAAATGTTTTCCTTGTGATTTGTGATTGGCACCATCAACAATAACAACAAAAAAATTGCAGAATTTGTACCTAACATTGTTTACAGAGACTTCGACCAGGTTCAAGTCCCGGTTATGTATGAGAGATTAAAAAAATATATAATGCCATTATTAGTAAATATAAAATCGGAGCCATGGTCCCTAAGAACAGATGTCGCTATCTCTCATAGTTTTTGACTTCTCCCTACTGACCCATTTGGATTAATCATTCTGTATACTATAGTAAAATCCTTAACTGGCCTAATTGTGCAATCTTTATTTTTAGTGTAACCTTACGGATGCACTTGAGTGTGTTTCAGCTTTAAATTCCTTTCACCTTTAAGTTGGCTGTAGTGCACAACCGTCAAATGTCATGAAAAAATGGGCAAATAAAATATCCGGTTGCTAGATTTACATTACGATACCCCGCTTTCACAAAACGGGTAGCAGAGGTATGTAGATTACCTACAATCTCGTCACACCAGGAAATACGTAAATTATAATAAGATGATACCTACGAGAATCGGCATCAAGAACATCTAGTTCGTTATGATGTGTTCCATGTTTTTTCCCCCTAACTTTTGGCTTTGGATTGTGTTCAAATTAATAAAATTATGATGTTTTGAAGGATGTTTGCTCAGTTCATATTGATGTTTGACCAAGGGGGGGATTATTTCACATGAGCAGTCATCTAAAGTGAATGTTACTAAAGCTGAAAGCGAATTCGGTTACGTCAAAAGATACAGAATAGGGCTAATCATTAAACGAAAGCGTTATCAACACATCTAGTGTACAAAGTGTGGGGTGGGATAAGGCAAGCGGACACAGGAAACTATTAAAGCCCCGGCGGCTTCCCGCCCCGCCGCGCCGCCTCGAATGCTGGAGTCCTTTAGCTTTACGTAAGTCGCAGTATGCCGACGCCGTCATGGAGGTTTAGGATGGAGACCTACATATTCGTGCGGCTCAATCATCTTATAACTTTGTCGCAGTACAAGTTTTTGCGTTTGCTGCCACGAAAAATATTGGGCATCTGTAGCTGTTTTTTTATTAGCCAACTTACCTCGTGCGTAGCAATGAATAAATGACAGGCTTTTTGCAGGTGATTTTATTCGAAAGGCGTTTCTAGTACTTGAAATTCCGCTGCTTCTGCCGCCGGCTCATAATAGCAGGCCTCTGAGGTCGGTGCACAAAGGCCAACAACGCCCAACAACGGCACATTCACGGAGCTTCCATGACACTCGTAAAGAGGAACTTACTGACTGGCATTGAGTATCGAGTATCCGCTTCAATTATGCCTGCTTCACCGATGTTACATCGAAAATTGATTCCATCCTGAGGTAAACTTTGCCCCTCTACAGCTGCGGCGATGGGCTAGCACTCTGTCACAGAGATTTGATTAATGAATTAAACGTGAGCATAACTGAGCCTCTGCCAGCCCGTTTGGGAAATATAGTTAAAGAGTTAAATTTATCAAAGTTCAAATGTCTTTATTACTGTAGATAATTATATGTACTTAAACAAACGTAATTTTTGCTGTTTCTCTACATTGGACCACTGTGGGAGAAGAAGGGAGTAGAAAATCCCACAGATTGATTTTTTATAGATATTATAAGTTTTGTGTTATGTTATATTGACCCCATACAATCCCGTCACTTAAAGAATCATAAACATTGTAATATCCCTTTTTTGACAAAGTCGCTTTTAAATGGCTTTTAAATTGCTCTAATGGTAATTTCAAATGGAGGTATTTTGTTGTAGTAGAGAATACATGATCCTTGAAAGAATTGCTAACCTTCGCGAGTCTGAACCGGGGAGCAACTAGTCTGTGATTATTTCTCAGGTAAACATTACAGCGATCGCTAAGTTTAAATTTTGAAAATATTGGAAGGTTTTACGTAAATACATTATATTTTCGAAAATAAATTGAATAGCTACAATTAGTATGTAAATTTCTTTAAAAAGTTCTCTTAGGGAGCCTGTGCGTTTTAAGTAATAATGTGCTCGAATAGCTTTTTTCTGTTAATCATAAATAATTTGAATATCTTAAAAAATAATTTGCTAATTCTTCAAATGCCGTTTAAAACCTCGGAGTTCATTATAGAAGACAACGATTGGGAACTAGTAAAAGTGTATAGAAAGGGTGTTCTGAGCGACTACCTCCTAGTGTGGGGGAGCTGAAGTGATGCAGAAGGATACGTCCGACTGCATAACTTCTGCTTCCTCCTGGTGCACCCTGGTAACAGCGGCTAGTGACTGGTCCCCGGACCTCTTACTAGCTGATGGCTAAAAGTCCCTCCGGTTCTGTCGGTTAAGGTGGGTGTACCCGGCAGACTATCTACACTCACCTGCGTCTTGTGGTCTGCGCAGTTGATCACCATAGGCCAGGATGAAGGGGTCCTGGGGGGTTGAGCCGAGCGTTGCTGTGGATTTAGCTTCGTAAGGCAACACGCCCTCTTTGGCCTGGATTTCAGGCAAAACGGTAGCCTCGCCCGTAGCCGCGGGTTGGGGTAACGGCCAAGTGTCCCGTCAGAGGGCCACGGCTAGGGGTGTAGGGTCCGCTAAGGCGTCAGTCAAAGCGGTGGGATGGGCCATGCTGACGGGGTAAGCTTCGGTGACTACGGCGGTGGGACCATGTCGCTGACACCTTGGTTCCCATCGTCCACAGAAGCGAGCTCCCGATGTCGCGCCAAGTACCAGCCCTATGCTCCTATATCTACTCGGTACTCCTAGCGACTGAAAGCTGTTCCAAGCGAGTAGGCGGTCCCAATTGTGCGGGCTCCGTGGAGGGTGGAAAATCGAGTAGACGAATCTCTATACATTTGATTATGGATCGTGTCAGGTCAAAAAACCCATCTGGAACGCTTCCAGCGGTGAAAACCGCAAGCGTCTCCAAACAGGTGCGAGAATCTGCCTCGGCAGATCCTCAAGCCTTAACTGGGCGCACTGCCACCATCAGTGACCTACCGGTGCAAACCGGTAGTGCTTCCACTGTGGAGGTTAGCTGCACAAAGCCCGAAAGCGAGTCGAGAGGCAGGGCCACGGGGCAACCCGGTGCGCAAAGCCATTCGACAAACATCGCCGAGCATTTTGCCAGCGCCTGGACGACGGTTGGTCGAAAGGGTAAACCACCCAAGCAATCCTTGCAAGGGGGCCCATCGACTAAACGTCCAGATACGGTGCAAACCGGACCAGGGCGTAAGGCGAATCGTCGGTGGAAGAAAAAAATGGGCGATGAACACCAGTGCTGATGAAGATTGGGACATCTACAAAGATGCCAAATCCAAGTACAAGAAACGACTACGGTTCAAAAGCAGCAACTCATGGAGGAAATTCTGCAGCGACATTGAAACCGTTGATCAAGCAAATCGGGTAAGGCAAATACTAGCTCAACAAGGCGCCTCCAGGCTGGG
This sequence comes from Argyresthia goedartella, assembly GCA_949825045.1. Classification (NCBI taxonomy): domain Eukaryota; kingdom Metazoa; phylum Arthropoda; class Insecta; order Lepidoptera; family Argyresthiidae; genus Argyresthia; species Argyresthia goedartella. The sequence goes on along the minus strand of OX463827.1, from coordinate 787,332 downwards.
GTCGCTTAAAAAACCCGATGGAACATATACCTTTTCCACCACAGAAACACACAGTCTCTTGTTGGAAACTCACTTCCCCGGAAGTAGAACTTTTCAAGAGATTGTGTGGCCGGAAGAGGTTCACCATGAAGCTGTCGACCACTTAGACATAACTAATAATATTATCACTGCTGACAAGGTGAGATGGGCCATTAATAGCTTTAAACCTTTTAAATCAGCAGGACCAGATGGAATCTTCCCAGCACTTCTACAGTGGGAAGGGGAATCTGTCATCAATATAATGGTCCGAACCATGAAAGCATGTCTTAGATTCGGATACGTTCCCAAAAGGTGGAGAGTAGTAAACGTAATTTTCATACCGAAGTCAGAAAGGAGCGACTACACTAACGCTAAATCTTTCAGGCTGATTAGTCTCACCTCGTTCTTGCTTAAGACTCTCGAACGTTTGTGCGAGAGGCATCTGAGAGATGGAGCGTTAAAACATATACCCTAACACAAGAATCAGCATGCATATAGTTTGGGTAAGTCTACTGAATCGGCTTTCCATGCAGTTGTATCAACAATTGAAGAGGCGATTCAAAACAAATGCATCTGTCTTGGAACTTTTTTTGATATAGAAGGTGCCTTTGACAAGACGCAGCATAGCAGTATAAGTGCATCTCTAACAAGGCATGGACTGTCAACAGCTGTAAACAACTGGGTCACAAACATGCTTAATAAACGTATCGTGCGTCTAGCTGGTGAGTCCCTGTCGGCGGAGGTAGTGCGGGGATGCCCGCAGGGAGGAGTGCTCTCCCCGCTTCTGTGGAATCTGGTCATTAACGACCTGATTACCAAGCTTAACGCTAATGGATACTACACCGTAGGATACGCCGATGATTTGGTAATCCTCATCACAGGTAAATTTGCGAGCACAGTGTGCAACCTTAAACAAACAGCTCTTCGCATCGTGGAGCGCTGGTGTCTAGAATATGACCTGGCGGTTAACCCAACAATAACGGAAATGGTCATGTTCACTAACAATAGGGCTCTTGGTAGGTATACCCTACCTAAGCTCTTTGGAAAGGAACTCCTGCTAGCAACTGAGGTGAAGTACCTGGGCATAACCTTGGACAGCAAGCTCAACTGGAGTAGCCACATTGACAACAAACTAAAGAAGGCGAGTATTGCTTTCTGGCAGTGTCGGAGAATGGTGGGGAAAAAGTGGGGACTTTCTCCCAACATCATTCTTTGGCTGTACGTGACGGTGATCCGTCCTCTCGTCTGCTACGGAGCTGTGGTGTGGTGGACCAGGACCAAACTAACCACAATGGTAAGCAAACTCCAAAGCTTCCAAAGGCTGGCCTGCATGGCTATCACATGTAGTATGAGAACTACTCCAACAGCAGCAATGGAGGCCATGCTGTGTCTTCCGCCACTCCAGCTGTATATTAAGCAGGAGGCCGCGTCATCTGCGGTAAGACTCAACACCTTAGGACTTTGGAGGAAAAACAGGACCTCACACACCGCCATCCTAGGGGAAGTTTACAAAAAAATTCCCATCTCTATGGCTTGCAGTGACAGAATCCCTAAACAATTTGTTTTTGACAAAAATACAATATACAGTTACATGACGACCATCGGGTTGAGGGGCTCGACGTTAAAGAGCTCAGAATTTTTACCGATGGTTCAAAAACTGAAGCAGGCACTGGTTCAGGCACCTTCTCGGAGGACCTAAACATCAAGATAGCCATTCCTCTGGGTGCCCATAATACTGTCTTTCAAGCTGAATGCATGGGCATCATCTCGGCCGCTAATGCCATAGCATCGAGAAAGGTAAGAGATTCCTCTATTCGAATACTCTCGGATAGCATGGCCGTCTTACAAGCCCTAAATAGCAGCACTATTAACTCAGGGCTAATCTACGAGTGTCACCAACGACTAATGGAGGTATGTCAACATAACCGCGTAATCTTTCAATGGATAAAAGGACACAGCGGGTCAAGAGGTAACGATGCAGCGGATGAGTTGGCGCGTAAAGGATCTAGCTTGACAGCGTATGGTCCCGAACCTATCATCCCTCTTCCCTTCAAGATGGTACGCACATTTATGAGAGAGTCGACCAGGAATGATTATGCCACTCTTTGGACAAACCATGAGGAGTGCAGGCAGGCTAAGCTGGCCTTGCCGTCCCCTAGCGCTAGGCTGGCTAAGACCTTGCTTCGACTTAGTAGGCCGCGCATGTGACTGGTGACTGCAGCACTTACTGGCCATGGTTTCTTTAATAAACATCTATATGTCCTAGGTGTTACCGACAGCCCCCTTTGCAGAGCCTGCTTGGAGGCAGAAGAAATGGCTGCTCACGTCCTCATGGAGTGCACAGGAGTAGCGGACTACAGGGCTAAACACCTCGGTCAATCGAGGGACCTTCCAGGGATAGTCAGTAACGTAAAGGGCCTGCTGGCGTTTCTGGAGGAGTTGGGTTGGCTCGAATGATATCGCATTCCCACTTACACGCAAAATAGGTGCTTTCGTCGTCGAGTTGCGGAAACCAGCCCGTCTTACAATTGACAATTGACAAAGTGTATAGAATTAAAGTTGTAGAACATTTTATCAGTTTTTATTATAAAATACAACAAATTTCCTATGACGCTTCGTTTATCGGATGTAAGCAAATAAAACCGGTCAAGTGCAAGTAGGACATTGGACCCACACACGAAGGGTTCCATTCCATTATACACGGGATAACGTAAAACTACAGTTTTTTGTACCTTTTTAATAATTAAAAAAAATACTAGGGGACTACATTCAAGGCCGTACATCGAAACATTGAAGAAAGATATTTGTGTTTGTAGGTAAGTTAGTATTGAACTGTGTACTCAATTTAACAAATCTCTTTGGTCATTGAAACTGGAAGTGGATAGAAATCGAGTAACTTAATAACAGAAATAAAATATGATGAAATAATTTTTATATTTTTTATATAGGTTATTTGAATAACAATTATTAATCGTATAATGACAAAAAATAAGCACAAAACTCAATACCTGCTATTAAAGATCTTATCCGATAAGATCGGGAGAGTCCAGTTTTCATCGATAAACAAATAAATCAAAATGGCTAAAAAAACGTCATACGGTTGTATGGGTACTTATTATAATTCTTAAAAAACAGCATGATCCATTATATGTTATTTTTAACGGCAATAAAAAAAAGCCTGTGTGAACATTTCAGTTGCTCCGGTAGAGACCGGTGACAGATGGACAAACGGATGGATGGACGGAGCGGAGGCTTCGGAGGCTTAGAAATATTTCCCGTTCTCCGGTTACGGAACCCTAAAAATAAAAAACGAGACCTTATTTCCTCCCTCCCCTCTAGGGCTCATCTCAAAATGGTCAAGACTTCTGATCAAGCTCTGTATCTCTGTGTCTTAACTAGTCCAAACTAAGTTCCGGAGTCAAACTTTCTGCTGTCGATTTTTCCACCTACAATCAATCGTTGACTAGTCTATAAGTCAAACATTAAATTAAACTTCTTCCGGGAATAACTTACGCTTCATTAACCCGGAAGCGATGGAATGCCATCTTCAACCGACCTCGAGATGGGTTCCAGTGTTTCAGTTTCGTTTGATCAAATTATATCAAGGTTCGTTGACTTTGAGCTTCCACCAAATACGACAATGTGACGTGTGGAAGCCGTCTATTGTTTCTTGATTCGTTTGGGGATTCTTACTTTGATTTGATACTCGTACTCGAATTTGAGACCACGATCGCAAATAAATTAAATAAGTTAACTCTCCGTTAACAAGACCGGTCGGGCCTTTTGTGAGTTGAACAATAACAATTTGATGAATAGTGGAAACATTCTGTGTTGAGAGAAACTGACGATTTTTGTTTTTGATGCATGGTTAGCTTGATAACGATTACTTTTTTTGATGCGTTGTTTTTTAACGATGAAATGTACACAAGTGACATAATGAAACAAGTCTCCGCAAATGAGGCACAGACTGGAACTGGAAACGTCAAAATTCAGCCAACAAAACAGCCAATTCGTTCCATCCTAAAAACTGCGGAAATTTTGATAATTGGCGATAAACAAGTAAAAGGACTAGCAGCCAAGATGATCAACACGCGGAAAGAAAATCTATTGAATAATACCTATAAAGTATCGGCACTAATTAAGCCGAAGACCACAGGATCCCAGATTCTCCATGATTTGGAGGACAGAAGTAATCAGAATCGTGAAAATATATATGTTTTAGCTGTAGGTAAACATGACCAAAACTTTCACAGTCTACTATCAGAACTAAGCATTGCGCTATACAAACTAAGACGTAAAAAGGTCTTTGTTATTAATGTGCAGGAAACCTGTCATTTGAATGAGAAACTTCTAAACTTTAAGATAAAATCAATTGTAAGAGGCATCCAGAATTGTGATTTCATCCAACTAACACTGAAATAAAATAATGTCAATGATAATTCCTACCAGGAATTTTACTTGGATATACTGTGCGCTAAACTTAACACGGAAATTGATTACATAAAATATAAAAAACAGTTTATAGATAGTGTCATGTCAAAGTCACAATCCAACATTGTTGCCACAAAAAAACCTGAGACAAAAGACTTATGCACAGTCCTTGCAGCAAAAAAGTCCTTACTATTTTGCTAAAAAAGGAACAAAAGTAAATGAAATTGGAGCGGCTACGAACCTGGTCTCAAAAAAAGGTACTCTGCCATACCTGTTTGACAAAATTAAATTAGGACTAATTGGAAAAAGACCAAACTGGAGTTTTTTCGTGCCTCTTAAAGAAATATCAAGTAACATCAACATTACAGTCTCCATTTTTCATCAAAATTTGTTTGGCATTTCGAACAAAAACGATGAGTTGGAATTATATCTTGAAAGCCTAGGAAGTAACCAAAAATATGTATGTATTACCGAACATTTCCTTAATAAGGGTTCAATATCGCTATTAAGTATTCAAAATTATAATTTAGCAGCATATAATTATAGAGATTCTAATTCAAGGGGGGGTTCTCTTATACTGGCACAGAATGTTTGAGAAAGTTTGAGGAAATAGAAATCTGTAAAAAGTTGTATTAAGAAGACAGTTTTGAATTATGCGGAATTAGAGACAAAGAAACCAACCTAAATATTTGATGTTGTTATCGAGCTTCAAAAAATAAAAACCAAAGAGCATTATTAGAATCTTTTATGGAGCGATTGGAATTACTATTGAAACATTTTTTTGACAAGAAGTGCATAATAAGTGGAGACTTCAATATATATATGTTGACGGAAAGTGACCAAAAAAAAAGAATTTTTAAACTTGCTGGAGAGCTATGGTTTTAGGCATTTGATTTGTTCAGCTACATATGTTGAGGAAGGATATGAGTCATGTCTAGATAATTTCCTAACGAATATACCTGAATATTATATTTTGCATAACACTGTGGATCAAAACAATATAGGAGATGGGCGTGCAGGAGTATTTTGTATTGTACAACTAGAAAATCCAATAGCAGCTGTAAAAAAGGAACAACATATAATTGTACAGCGTAGGGTTTTTAATGAAAGAAATAACATAATGTTCAGAAATAACATTTTAAAACAAGACTGGACAAATATTGGTATAAATATTTTTCTGAAAAGATTTCAAGAAGCGTTTAAAAATAGTTTTAAAATAGTCAGTCAGCAAATAAAATAGCAAGAATTTGTAAAACTTAAATGGGTCACTAAAGGAATTAGGGTTTCTAGTCAAATAAAACGTGTTTATTGCCGTTAAAAGGAGTGAAGGATGCAGATTATAACCATATTTACACTAAAAATTACTTACAAATATACAGAAGAGTATTGAGGAATGCTAGAAAAATTGCCAATCGAAATGAAATAGGAAAAGCTAGAAATTGTACCAAAACTATTTGGAATATTATAAACAGACAAAGAAACAAACTTAAAAATTGTAAAGTAGATTCTATTCAGCTGAAAGTTAATGACATCAGATTACAAAAACCAAGTGAGGTGGTTGAACATTTCTCTTGTGAATTTTACAAAAAGGGCTCCACATCAGATAGGAATGACATAGCAATACACTTACTAGAAACTAGTGCGGACAGAGTACAATGCAGCAAAATGTGTGAGTTAACAACTTCGATCGAAATCGCAAAAATTGTAAAAAATATGGAACCAAAAAAGTCATGTGGCCATGATGGTATACCAATAACTGTCATACAAAAAAACATAGACATCCTAGCTGTCCCTCTGACTTACTTTTTTAATAGCTGCCTAAATGAGAGTGTATTTCCTGAGCAACTTGAGCTGGCCAAAGTTGTACCAACATTCAAGAAGGGGTCAAAAACTGATCCCAGTAAATATAGACCAATTTCTCTTTTGCCAATACTTTCAAAAGTTTTTGAAAAAATCATTAAAATTAGACTTTTAAGACACCTTGAGCAGAATCAAGTGATAAGTGAGAGACGATTTGGTTACCAGATAAACATAAGCACCACAGATGCAGTGGAAACACTCATTGATGATGTTGTTTCTAAACTTAATGTTAAGATGAAGGTTCTAGGCATATTTTTGGATCTCAGTTCTGCTTTTGATTTGGTTGACCATACTATACTAATAAGAAAACTAGAACATTATGGCACCCGTGGTGAGTTTTTGGAGCTACTAAGATCATATTTAAAACACAGAAAGCAATATGTTGAATTAACATCGTGAGAAAATGGTAAGGAAGCGAAACATCGGACAAAAATTACCAACGTTGAGAGAGGTGTACCACAGGGTTCGATTTGGGTCCAATACTGTTTATTGTCTTTACAAATGACTTGGCAGAATATATTTCACGAAATCTGTTAGACACTCAGCTAGTTGTGTTTACTGATGATACAAATGCTGTTATTCACGCAGAGCACCTCAGCACTCTTGAGAAAAAAGCTAATGCAGCGCTATTTTCATTCCACCAATGGTTTGATCAAATAATCTAAAGTTGAACAGCAATAATACTGTTTAAAACAACAGCGGCTAATAATGATAGGGTTGATCCGAAAATGCTTGGAGAGGGTATTGATTTGACAGACACAGTAAATTTCTTGGGCGTTCAAATAGATGCTAAATTAAACTGGAAAACTGAACTGCAAGCCATCGAAAGTACTCTAAGCTCAGCTTGTTATGCGTTGCGAAGTCTACGAGATGAGCTAAAATTGACAATTTAAAAGCAGTATATTATGCCCTGGTAGAGTTAAAACTGAGATTCAGTATAAAGTTTTGGCAAAATAGTTACGATTATAATGTCAAAAAAGCGTTCATCCTCCAAAAGAGAGCCATAAGAGTAATGGTACGAATACCACAGGTTATATCGTGTCGTGAATTTTTTATCAAATTAGCTATCCTCACAGTTCCTAGTCTGTTCATATTAATTCAGTCTGTAGATTCACTTAAGCGATTAAATAAAGTAGAGTCTGAGGAAGAACGGGAAAGACGATTGAACACAAGAAGGAAACACCTAGAGAGTTTCACTGTACCAAGACTGAATGTAGTTCAACACTCATCTAGGTATCAGGCGATAAAAAATTATAATATGCTACCAATAGAATTTAGACAAATTACGAGCCCAAATATACTTAAAAATAAGCTTAAAACATTCCTTTTGAACAAGTGTTACTACAGGGTTGATGAGTTTTTTGAGGACAAAAGTTGACTGAATTGATATTATTTATTGTTTTTATTTTTGACAAAATTCTTATATTAGGTAGTAGGTATTATTTTACAATTTTACAATTTTGACATTATATGAGTAATTAATTTGATAAATGTATTTGTTGACATTGTTTTTTTTTTTAAGAAATTTATATTGTATTGTTTTAATTGCATGTTAATTAATTATTTTATGTTTTAGTCTGTAAGCAATTTCAAATACAATTTTATATTGTTCATGAATAAATAAACTGAAACTGAAACTACCCAACATTACATTATCTTACAATACGATTTTAATACTTCCAACTAATCATTGCTCAAGCTTTCTCACACAGACTTGATTGCTGCAAGAGATCTCTTTCGCTCGCCTTTGTAAACCATTTCAATGTTAATTTTGTCATTTGAATTATTTATCTACAATAAAAAAAAAATATGCTCAAGTTTTGGTGCGAGTGCAGCTATATCACTCAACTTGAGCAGTTAGTAATATGATGTTGATGAAACTCAGTAAGTTGTTCACGTTACTCACTGAGGTTTTGCATCGCCCTCCGTCTTTCCCTCTCCCCGCCGCACCCCATGTAATGTAGACAAAGAGACACAGACTAGACTGGACTCAATTGGTCGACCTTCCGCCCCGTGGTCCAACGCAGAATAACAACGTGGTTCACCAAACTTAGTATTTTCTTAGCTAAGTGCTATATTTGATCTTCAATTTATTTCTTCTTTGTTCATTTTCCCTACGGTACGGTACGGTTGCCTCGGCTACATGTCTGAATTTCAATATTCTAAGTCGGTTCTAAGAAATATGTACAGAAATAGCTAAGAACAGACAATTCAATTAATTTTGTAAGCTGAAGAAGAACAATTAATTATCTCTCCATCAAGTGCTGAGTGAAACTTTATGGGCTAAGCAATTTGTATATCTTTTACTGTGGTTCCTAAGCTTCCTGGGCGCTGCCTATCTGTAGGTGCAACGATAGTTGTATGTGATAATATACAATAAGGACAGGCAAATCAAATTTGCGAAATACATCAAAATCGGTCGAAACAGGTTGTGACGTCAGATGCCACGGCCGCGGCCGGGGCGCGGCCTGACATGAATGAAACTCTTTGCAGGTACTACTGACTAACTCCTTTCTTTACCGAAGTGTTACTTTTCCCCGAGTTCTTTCACTAAGTGCATTGAACATAATTTTCTGTATCCTCCTTGACTTGAACTAAATTCAATTATACTTATGTAAACGATGATAAAACAGTTACAGTTTTCCTCTATAAATTATGGGTATTCTTTTACAGACATTTTAGTCGTATCAAATCGAAAGTTTTGTTTTTAAACTAGGTTTAAGCCATATGCTAAATTTACTTTAGACCATATGACGAATTCGTACCATGCTAATTGTAGTTAACATAAAGATACTTACACTAAAGTGACCTTCACAACAATTCTCATTATTTAATACTGTTGTGTTCGTAGTTTCTGAACTCTTGGAACTTGAATAAACACTTCATCTGATGCACTTCTAATTATATTATCGCACTTTGGCACGATGCAATACCTATAAAAAGATCTTTTAGCATTTCATTCTATTGTCTCACCAAAATAAAACTGATTTGTATAACTAATCGGCCCCGGTAATAAATAAAACAAACATGGAGCGTGGCGGGTGGCATGGCATGTGACGTCATCCGCCGCCACCGCTGCGACACATGGCAGCGTTTGAGCCGCTAAAATTTACTTCGTGATTATAAAAGTAATTGTTATAGTTTAAATGATTCTCCATAACAGTATTTTAATTGTTTTCTATGAGACGGCACGCAAACAGTTCTAGTGTATGTAAAAGCACTACGGTTTCCATTTTCTGTAGATTGATCTATCGCGAAAATAGCAATTAAATTATTTCGCTAAATACATATGTAAATTTGTAGTGTACGAACGAGATGTTTTCCTGGCATACAAAAAAATAACTTGTCACGTAACGAAGAGTTGGTGTGAACAACCCCCCGTAACGGAAGTTTAATAAAGATAATGTTGAGAGTTGGTCCTAAAAGAAATAAAAGAGAAAAGTTACACAAGTTTTACTAACCTAGCCTAACCTAACACTATATATAAAACATTTATACAAATAAATATCCTGACCCTGGGAGTCAAAGTCAAAGTTAAAGTTCTTTATTACTATAGATATTTTACATATACTTAGCAAACGTCATTTTTGCCTCTTCTCTACATTGGACCACTGCGGGAGAAGCCGGGCGTAGAAACTCCCACAGATTGATTTTAAGATCTCTTTTAAAAATTCCTTGTGCTTAACTAATACAAATATTACAATATCAATGATTCTAAATTCAAAATTCAAAAAGAGTTTATTTCCATAAGAAACACATAGGTAACATTTGGAGAATGTCAAATCTTAAACTAACACATGTATAAGGTACAGGGAAATATAGAACTCAATTTGAATTCCGTCACCTCAATGTTTTAGATGCTGGAGGCAAAGAGGCGACTAGAAACCTCCAGCTTTATACGTTATTTTTTACAGAATTGGAGCAAACACCTTCCTAAGCTTTCTTGTCTTCTACATAATCTGATATTTTGTAGTAACCTTTTTTACATAAGTGATTTTTAACAACATTTTTAAATTTATTTACAGAAAATTCTTGTAACTCAGTCGGTATTTTGTTGTAAAAGCGAATACATTGCCCTTTAAAAGATACATTAACCTTATGGAGCCTAGTAGTAGGTATAGCTAGTTTATTCCTATTTCTAGTGTTGACATTGTGCCTGTCGATATCAATATTTTTGTGGACGTACATTAGGTTTTCATAAATATACTGACACGGCACTGTCATAATGTTAATTTCCTTAAATTTACAACGCAGTGACTCTCTGGGACCCACATTGTAGATTGCACGAACAGCCCTCTTTTGCAGCACAAATATTATGTTAATTTCTGCAGCGTTCCCCCAGAGCAGTATGCCGTAAGACATAATGCTATGAAAGTAGCTGAAGTAAACTAGTCTAGCTGTTTCCACGTCTGATTATGATTAATAAGCAGGAATAAATAATTTCAAAATTAATGACAGGAAGGTCTGTGCTGAGCAAGATTAACTCCATACAGTCCCGTCATTTAAGTAATCTTGAACATTGTAATTTCCATTTTTCGACAAAGTCGCTTTAACATGCTTTTTAAATTGCTCAAATGGCAATTTCAAAACTACCCCTCCTTTTTTGAATTCTGTTAAAAATGGGGGAATCTAAAGGACCGATTTGTTATTCAAGTTATGAAAGTATATTTTCGTAGAAACCCGAGAGCTTCTTCAGTTAGGTAAGTAATCTGGCATCTTGAGGGGCTCTATGGGTATTATTTTGAAATGTTAGTAATCATTTCCAATAGGATAAGATAAGAAATCCTTCAGTGGATCCCGAAGATTTGAGCATTAATAGAACGAACATACTGCGTTGGAATAGCATTGAATACGTAATAGCGAAGGCCAGCGGGGGCGGGCGGCGGGTTATATGGACCGGGAGCGCCTTGGGAGGGAAATATGAAAATTTCACGTTTTTCACCAATAATTCTAACGGAATAACTGTTTTACACAATTGTGCCGGTCGACTATGTTAGTCATATTTTCACGTAATGTTAAGATAAGTTGACGACCGTCACAGATAAGGTATATTTATATTCATCACGCACTATGTCTTATGCACGTCATTAAGGCGATACCTCGTCCGTGCAAAGGTCCCCGTTACTCCAGGCGGAAAGACCCGCAGTGTGAGAGGGACGGAATCGGAAAAAAATTAAAAACCGTAGCGCTAGACAACAGAATAATTGTTTAAAAATAAACTACTCTATTTTGTTAAAAAGTTTTTTCAGGAGATTTTGCGAATACATAATATCTACATTTTTAACGCAGTTCCACAATGAAATTAGTTAGGATTTCAGAATTATAGGAAAAAATAATATAATTTAGAGGTGTTTTCGTAATTAAATTCTATCGAGAAAATTTCATCCAATCGCGTTTTTGTTTTGGTGAAAATCTTAATCAAATACTCAATAAACGTTAACCCAAAAATCAAATCTGTAGATGATTTCATAAATGGATTCGAAAAAAACCCCATTTTATTTTCGTAGCACCTTAATAACATGTACCAACCTAGTATATAAGCTAGGATTTCCTATAATAAAGTAGTCTAGTATAGTCTCGTATTTGCGCGCATCTCAAGCCTTTTACTTTACTCCCGAAGATGTTACTCCCCTCATAATTGTCGTCTGGCAAAACAATAATATCCCTTGATCAGTCCACAGAACATCTCATCAGACATTTGGTCCGCTTCAACTATTCACGTACACCGCTGGATGATACTCTTCACAGTTGCCGTTGTTTAATCAGTGGTCATACGGTACCCGGGCTAGCGTTCCCGCGGGCCTACTCCGGCCGCGCCACCGACCTCACAAAATTAAACCCTGGACTGACGCATATACCTATCCGAGCTCTTGTAGTTAGTAAATATTTGGAAAATACTAATTACTACATGATATGATACTAATTTAGCGTGGATTTTAATAAAGTTAAGATAATATCAAAGTGTTGGCAGCTTATTTTTATCGAATGGGCTTCATCTGGTCATTAGTTTTTGCTATTGTTTGCCAATATTTGTTTGTATTATAGTATGTAACAAACGAGTATTTTTTTTTTTTTTTTTTTTTTTTTTTTTTTTTCTTCGAGGGTAGTTGGAAGAAGCGCATACAAATATTTAGCTCTCTGTAATTTTATTGAAATTTAATTAATTAATACAATTTTATGTACAATTTAATCTAAAAGAACTGACCTGGACTAACTCAAAATCAAACAGATAACCTCACTGATTTTCACAATTAAATAAATTCACCAAGCACAACACAATGACCTCTAAGGACCTCTACGCCAAGCTGCAGGAGAACATGGAGGCCATCTCGGAGTCACTCAGTGAGCGCATCGGGAAGTTTGAGCAGGAGCTGCAAGCGGCCACACCTGCCCCCGGACCCCTGAACATCACAAAGCTGGCGAGTGAGTTCCGTGACTTCAAGTTGCTGGTCTGGAAGAGCCTGGGAGCACTCAAGAATCAACTTGAGTACTTGACCCTCGGCCTCGACCGGCACGAGACTGCGGCGCGGCGTAAAGTGCTGCTAGTTCACGGCATCAAGGAGACCGACAAGGAGCAGCCAGACGAAGTGTTAAGGGCAGTGTTCGCAGACCGCCTTAAATTGCCCGACATGTGCCTCGATGACATCAGGGTGGTGCACAGACTGGGAGCCAAGAGCACGAAGACACGCCCACTGCTGGTTCGCTTCGCCACACACTCAGCACGCTGTGAAGTCTGGGATCGCAAGAAGGAGCTCAAGGGCTCAGGCATTTTGGTGTCTGAGTTTTTGACAAAATCCCGGCACGACGTTTTCTTGGCGGCGCGGAAGCACTTCGGCATCAGCAGCAGTTGGACGTCGGACGGCAAGATACACGTGTTGCTGCCTGACAAGTCGCGGCAGAGGCTGGAGTGCTGGGCAGATTTGCGGCCACTCATGGCGAAGTACCCGAGCAAGGAGACCCCCTCGCCAGCCGGCAAAGGGAATAAACCTGCTGAGGGCGCCGCCGCATCTGCCTCCGGCGTAGTGACCAGGAAACAGGCCACTCAGTCGCAGGGCAAGAAGAAGCAAGGTTAGACCCTCTTCGTCTGTCTCTAAACCAATCAGATTCAGCGTTCCGATCCCCCGGTGGGACAGTGCTCATGTCATGTCGTGATCCTTTTCTCTACTAGTAAGGTTTTGCGAGGTAGTAGCAACTATTTTTATTTTAAATTTCAAGTCCACTCGATTTATTTGCAACTATTGACAGCATATTGACACATTTTTTTTTTTTTTTTTTTGGTTCATTTGCCTTGTCAGGCAGGCAAAGGTTTCTAGACCATACAGCCTTGCATATTGACACAGTATGATATTTTTTTTTTTTTTAAGTGCCATTGTGCGGCTTTTGAAGTCGCGGTCCCTCTTGCGCTTACCTTTTTGCTGTGGATTTTATTCTATTGTTAGCGCTATAGTTTATTGCTTTCTTATTGTGTAAAGTGTGTGTGTGTGTGTGTGTGATGTTTATTTACAATGTAATAGTAGGTTTTCTGATTTCTTACAACAATCCATGCCTGGTGAGGGTTTAGGTCACCCCATTGGTTTATATTAGTCTTTTTTTTTTTTTTCTTTTGATTCCTTAATAATTATTTATTTTCTGCTAGGTATATTCCTATACCTAGTTATATATTTATATTATATTATAGTATATTATTTTATCTACATATTATGAATCTCAATAACGATAGCTTCTTGTCGTGTGCGTCTAGCGATGAATTTGTAAGTGCAGAAAGTGACATTTCCAGTGTGGAAGAACCACTTTCTGGCAAACTCAGAACTGTCTTTGGTGGGTCTGGGAAGAATCTGAACATTGTGCACATCAATGCTCAGAGCATTCACACGAGCTACACCGATCTTATCGAGGCTTTTAGTGACCAACATGTGGACGCTATCCTTGTCTCCGAGTCATTCCTGAAGCCTTCACTCTCCTCATCTATGTACTCTCTTCCAGGCTTCAGGCTCTACAGGAATGACAGAGTCGGGAAAGCGGATGGAGGTGTTGCTGTTTACCTGCGTGCAGATATTCCGTGCAAGGTGATCAGCGCATCCCCTAGCCAGTACTCCGAGTCTGCCGAATATCTCTTCCTCGAAATTCTTCTTTATCACAATAAGGTGCTTCTTGGTGTTGTTTATAGCCCCTCTCTCCGTGTTGATTATTTTGACACCTTTGAATCTATTCTTAATGATTTGACCCCACTTTACGATGACACTCTCATTCTTGGGGATTTCAACACTTGTCTCCTCAAAAATGATTCTCGTTCAGCCAAGCTTAGGTCAATAGTAGATTCATACAATCTGCACATTTTGCCGCTTGCGGCCACCCATTCCCAGCCACATTGCTCGCCCTCTCTTCTTGACATCATAATCATTTCCAACCTAGATAAGGTGGCCACTCATGGTCAACTTAACTCACCTTTTTCTTTTCACGACCTCATTTACGTCTCATATAAAATTAGGTCCCCTAAGTGCAGAACCAAATTTATTGAAACTCGCAGCTTCAAAGCCATCAACCTGGATTCCCTCAAGTCTGATGTTTCACTGGTCGATTGGTCCCCTGTCATCTTGAGCGAGAGCGTTGATGACAAAATTCACAGCTTCAATACAATTGTCCTGGGACTTTATGACAAACATTCTCCCATTAAAAAAGTTAGAGTGAAGCACCTGCCTGCTCCCTGGCTAAACGATGATATCAAGCGACTTATGACCAAGAGAGATCGGGCTAAGTGCAGGTACAAAAAGGATCCGACAGATGACAATTTTCTCACCTACAAATCGCTTCGAAATCGTTGCAATCGTCTTTGTCGCGACGCCAAACGCCGCCACATCTTTGAGTGTATCGAAAGGTACACTCCTGCTCAGGTGTGGAAATTTCTCAGGACACTTGGTATTGGCAAGTCCCAGGCCCAGGACACGCATTCAGGTAATGTCGATCTCAACGCTCTTAATCAATTTCTCTCCGCACCGCCCGTTGTGATGGACTCTACCGTCAAGCAAGCCACTCTTCGGAGCCTGCGTTCTAGTTCACTTCCCAACACCACTCCCTTCAACATGAGATATGTCGGAGTTGACACAGTTAAAAGGGCATTGTTGGCGATTAGCTCCAAAGCAGTCGGACATGACAACATCTGCCTAAAAATGATCTTCACTATCCTAGATGACCTGCTTCCGCCCATAACGCACATTTTAAATTTTTCCCTTTCAAACTGCTCCTTCCCTACTGCTTGGAAACATGCACTAGTTATCCCTCTCCCTAAATCATCCAATCCCACCTGCTTCAAAGAATATCGCCCGATTTCCATCTTGCCGATCCTATCAAAAGTCCTCGAATCCATTGTCCATACCCAGTTCTCCCAATATCTATCCTCTAACAACCTATTAAATCCTTTTCAATCAGGCTTCAGACCGGGTCACAGCACAGTTACGGCTCTACTTAAAGTGACGGATGATATTCAGGTTGCCATGGATCAGAAGCAGCTTTCGTTGCTTACCCTGCTCGACTTCAGCAGTGCCTTTAACTGTGTTGACTTTGACATTCTCGTTGAACTTCTCAAATCTCTTAATCTCTCTTCCCATTCTATCAGCTGGTTCGACTCATACCTTCGTGACCGTAAACAGCGTATCAAATCGGAGACGACTTGCACAGATCGGTGTGACCTCACCTCCGGTGTCCCCCAAGGTGGCATTCTCTCTCCTCTTCTATTTTCTATATTTATTAACTCCATCTCCGATGCCCTCTCATCTTCTTATCATCTTTACGCGGATGACTTACAAATCTATCGCCACTTCTTTCCCGATGATGTAAACTCCGCTGTGGAGGCGTTAAACGCTGACTTAGAGGGTATTAGAGGATGGGCCTCGTCATTTGGGCTACTGGTTAACCCAAACAAGTCCCAGGCCATGATTATAGGTACCAGACACTCACTATGTTTGTTGAAGCAACAGTCTGTCCCTCCTGTATCTTATAACGGTACCGTAATCATGTATAGCGACACAGCGAAAAACCTGGGTGTTGTTTTCGATAACCAGTTAAACTGGTCAACGCATATCAGCGAGGTCAGCAGGCGAGTTTACGCTACCTTTCACTCTCTCAGGAGACTTCAGAACTTTCTTCCTCGTCAGACCAAAATTATTCTCGCCCAGTCTCTTTTACTTCCCCTCATTGACTATGCTGATGTTTGCTGGGTAAGCGCAAATGAAGAGCAACTGAACAAACTCGAACGACTTCAAAACCTCGGGATTCGGTTCATCTTCGGACTGCGAAAATATGATCACGTTTCTCAACATCGCAGGGAGTTGAATTGGCTTCCGATTCGTCTTCGACGGGACTCTCATATCCTATGCCTGCTCTACAATATTTTGTGGAACCCTCGGTACCCTAACTTCCTGCGTGATCGCTTCGAATTTCTTTCTTCATGCAGGCCTCGGAGAACTCACATGGCTACTATGCTTAAAGCCCCACAACGCTCCACTGCAACCTTCGAGCACGGGTTTAGAATCCGCGCTATACGGCTGTGGAATGAACTTCCCTGCACCATCAGGGACAGTCCATCACTGAATATCTTTAAGAACCGACTAAAGAAGCACTATCTTTCACTTTCTATTTAGCTATATAATGTATTAGTATTAGTATATTTGTAAGATATTTATTGATATGCTGTATTTATGTAACTGTGTATGTAGTCTATATTTCTTATCAATAGGGTTTTATGTATGTGTAATATGTATTATATTAGAATATAGTCTTAATTGTACGCGCAATTCTTTCCCTTACCTATCATCTCCGTCTCCCATCCAACATGGTTTGCTGGAAGAAATCTCTTTTTAGAGATAAGCTCGCCTTTGTACATGTTTTTTCTATCATAAGTTATCTGTATGTCTGTTTTGTTTAGTACAATAAAGAAATTACGAAATTACGAGTATACGCATGTTTTTTTTTTATGATTTCCAGCTTTCTATACTTGTTGTGCCTCGCCAATAAAGCTTTATTTTTGCTATAATATCGAAGTTCTGTGATTTTTTCTTAAGGCGCTACCTCGTCCGTGCAAAGGTCCCCGTTACTCCAGGCGGAAAGACCCGCAGTGTGAGAGGGACGGAATCGGGAAAAATTAAAAAACGTAGCGCTAAACCACAGAAGAATTGTTTAAAAATAAACTACGCTATTTTGTTAAAAAAAAAATTAAGGAGATTTTGCGAATACATAATATCTACATTTTAAACGCAGTTCCACAATTGAATTAGTTAGGATTTCAGAATTACAGAAAAAACTATAACAATTTAGAGGTGTTTTCGTAATTAAATTCTATCGAGAAAATTTCATACAATCGCGTTTTCCTTTAGTGAAAATCTTAATCAAATACTCAATAAACGTTAACCTAAAAATCAAATCTGTAGATGACTTCATGGATGGATGGATGGAAATGGATTCGAAAAAAGCCCAATTTTTTTTCGTAGCACCTTAATAATCATATTCGCGTTTTGAAGAGTTCCGTACCATAAAACTCGTGCCGCCCTTTTTAAACCATACAGTTCTCATTATTATTCCTGTAATAGTAAAGTTAATTTTTTTATAAATTGCAGGATCAGTAGATTTGGTGATATGTGAGGAAATGGTATTTTTTGCCTTTTTTCTTACCTTACTTTCTAACTAATTAAATCGTTGTATTTAAAATTTATGAAAAATTTATATTTGGGAATATCGCAACAAGCCCTTTATTTGACTATTTTATTTATTTCCTAACAATACCTATCATTACAGACTATCCTAATGCGGTAGGTATAAGAGATCTTACAACAAACACAATACTTTATTTTCGCCTATTTACTCTGTAACACAGCACAAATAGACACATCTATGGGAATTCAGCCAGAGGAGCTCCGAACACATTAATTTCATACATTAATAATGCGGATGGCTCTGGTGAGCGGTGCGCGCGCAAGCAAATACGTGCTCGCGCGCGGCACCTGCAGCAGCGGCGGCGGCCAGCGACGACTTACATACGTCGATGTAAGTCGTCGCGTCGATGATATCACACGATACATTTTGAAAAGGTTTTTTTGTTATTTCTGATGGCTCCCCAATTAAACCCCCTCATTTAAACGATACATGTCTCCATATTGTTCCTGTAGTATTAAATAAAAAACCTATACAGAGTTTTTTTTTCAAAATGTTACAATTAGATGTTTCGGAGATATTTTGGTCATATTTCTTAAATAATTTTATGACTAAGTGTTTCAGAATTATAAAAAAGAAATTGAAGTCCTCGCCCTTTTATTTGACATGACAACATCATTTTTTTATAATTGACTGAGCGGCAAAGCGTCCAGTTTCGAATTGGCCAAAAATGCATTTGTCCTTCTGTCTGTCTGTCTGTTCTCGCCTACAGGTCGCATTTCTCAATAGATTCTCATGTAATTATGTGAGCAGGTTCGATATTTATATAGACTTTTTTGTCAATTCAGTTATTATTTTTTTTAAATGGCGGACTTATGGCATTACAAAGTTATTGGTGCGGCTACTTTCATACTGCATGTTCGCAACCAGTTGCATTCATAAGTTTTTATGAGGTATTGAATGAAAATGCAGTCAGGTATTTTTTTTTATGTAGAATAATTCCAATTGTTCATCCGATAAACTTCAAGGTTTCGGGGGTGTGATGGGGGGAGAAATGGGGAAAATAATAATAATAATAATAATCTTTATTTCAGGTTACCAAAAACCCATATCTATAAATATCTTACAACTAGAGAGATACATAATTTATTATGAAAAACACACAAAATATTATCTAACCTGGCTAGGGATTTTATTCTTCGTTCTCGCTTCCCTGTAGCGTCGGTAAACGATGCCTTCCGGCCAGTAATCTTTCGCCGGAAACATCGTTTTGAAATCCGTAGGCACCCGAAGTTTGAAGGACAGGAACTCCTTGGGTCTTTTTGACTCCAAAACCTCTATCTCACCTTCGCCTCCTTGAGACCAGACGGGGAAGTTTGCTGTAGCGTTATTTATTGATGGATATCAATAAATTTTAAGAGGCACTCAAAGGACCTTATTCTACTCAAGGTTTTTTAGAAAAAAAACCAAAAGGGAGGAGTGGAGGGGAGAAATGGGGGGGGGGGGGGGGGAAGTTTGCTGTAGCGTAATATAGGGACGGATTTTGTTTTTTTTAATTGACTCTCCGGTTCTCACTGGACCACTAGTCTTATTTGTCCCCCAATTATGCCCGCTCCCCCCTATTTAAACTATTGGGCTCACTTTTAAGGGCATACTTATGCTGGATTTAGTTCGAAATAGCTTCTATAGGTTGATAGTCTTATACGGTATCAGAGCCTTCCTAAGCACTGATATGCGACTAAAACTATGCGAAGCTCTCCTGCTCTCTAAACTTAACTACTGCATCTCGGATTTCGGACTGTGTGTACCCCAACGATCGCAAGTCTGATCCAACATTCAAATAAAGCCTACGCTCGCTACAGTTTTCGTATCCTCCACGTTTTTACATCACACCCTATCTTAATGATGCCAATATCCATAAATCGAGCAAAGGCAAAGATCTTGCTAGTTTTAATTTAGCATCATTAAATTTAAGACCCCCGACTATACCTCGCGCCACGAATTAAGAGCGCTGGGCAACGTTGTCGGGAATTACTGCGCTTATGTACAGGTATTGAAAAGTGACTACTCGCAATCGAGGCCACCGCTCATAACTCGTGGCGCGAGGTATACCTATAAGAAAAATTGTCATGATGCGGGGCCCATCACCAGAACTTAATTATACCGTATTTCTGTCACGCGTCACAAAACGTTTCTTTATCTGATTTTTTCTTTCTTTTTATCTGATTTGAGATTAGAAAACATTTTTATTAATAACTCGATAAATGAAATACCGTGTAATAAGAGTGGTGTCGTTATAATCAGGGACCCAGCCTCTACCAGATTTTAACAGAAATCCCTTTTACCCCCCTTCTTCTGCCGAACGATTCTAGACCCAAGCCATTTTATAGGTAGTTTACATTCATACGTATATTTTATATTATGTAGTATAACACGTAAGCTACCTACATACCTCCATCAATTCTTAATGAGCCAACACGAAGGAGTTTGGCTTAATTTTACTCGTATCCAGATAAATGCCTGTGCCCCTTTGGTGGGGACATTAATAGTCTACATTTAGCTTGCTAGAGGGACGAGTCTCGTTCGCGTCCGCAGGAGCGCATCCACCGAAACCCTGCACGTGGCATCCGGATGTTGCCAAACAAACTAGGAACTATAGGCAAATAGGCAAATAATAATAATAATAATAATACCTTGGACACTATTTACACACATTGATCAAGCCCCAAACTAGGATTCCCTGTATCTTGGGTACTAGACAACGATACACATACTTATATAGATAAATATTATACTTAGATAGATAAACAACCATGACTAGGGTACAAACATTCGTTCTCATCAAACAAATATTTGCCCCCACCGGGACTCGAACCCGGGACCCTTGGATTCGTAGGCAGGGTCACTGCCGACTCGGCCATTCGGGTCGTCATATCAACTTAATCAAAAGGCAACTTAATTAATATTCCTATTCTTATAAGCCGTACGACTAAATAAATAAACTTTACTATTATCCCTACCATTGTTTTACACCTCTAAATGTTACTACAACTACTGAATTGTAATAAAGAAGCAATATATATTTGAAATTAACTTTAAATTTGCTTTCTACTGATGTTATAAAAGCCAACATCGGTACAGTAGCATAGGCGGTGTCAAAGAATGTATTCCTAGAATAGGGAAATTTACCGTACAAGTTAAGACCATTGATATTATTACAAAACCAGCACGCAAAGTTTTATATTCCGTTTGGAATGCTGGCTTGTCGAGCAATCGTTCTATCCGTATAATGAATTTCCGAATTCCAAATTATTTATTGCAACATTGAGGTTTTACAGTTCTTAAAATTAGGAGATCCCGACAATGAACCTTGTAAGGGCACTGCAATTTCTTACTGACTAACTTATATCTAACACCGAGTTTCATAGAAACGTACCTGGTACGATAACATTATACAGAATTTTTATTTGTAACAAGAAAATGAGATCAAAAATTACGTATGACTTTCATAAATTATATCTATATGTCGCAGAAGGGTCAGACCGATGGCTGAAGGCGTGCCGAGGATGGGTACTCGAGCATTGGAGGCAACAGTTTTGATATAACACAGTTTATTAACTTTAGGGCACGAATCATGTACACATGATAGACACAGAATAATGACACTTGACACTGGGAGCACTAGTTACAGTCACACTAAATACGGGGGGTACTAGATACATAATAACTACACTATACACGGGGACTGGCTAGTCCAATAATGTGGGAGGAGGTGCGCTACGTACAACTGCTCGATGCAGACTAACCCGCTGACTGGCACGCACGCCCTTTTTATAGCATGCACACCTAACCTCCCCATTATTGGCCCAAACTAAGCGAATGCCCATATCGCTTGTGTCACCGTACTTATCTCTACTGCCTTACGCTTTAGCTATAGCTCAATTCGTACACGACGACATATAATACTATTTATTGTTAAATCTTTATGTGTGAGTGTATGTGAGTGGTAGGGGGTATGTGTGCATGTGTTTGCGGGTAGGGGTGTGTGTGTGTAAAGGTGTATGAGGGAGGGTGTGTGCGAACGTGTATTTTATTATTGTTGGTATTTTAGTAAGTTTAATGTGGGAAGTGTATTTCATTTAAATATTCTTCAACAGTATAGTAGGCTTTTTGTAATAGGAGAGTTTTCAGTTTTCGTAGAAATGCACAATCGTTGGACAATGCACAATATTTTTATATCTGTCTGGGAGTTTATTGTAGATTTCAATGGACATAATATGTGTGTTGGTAGATCGAGTGTCATTTGGATCTTTGGATTTCTTACGCCTGGAGTATAATGACATAGGAATTGACTACAATTAGTAATTTATTTTATTTTATTATTATTCTTTTGTTTTATTATCACTTTGACATTTTATTGCCAAATTGATAGTTTTATTTTTGACATTTTTTTTTACTTTACTATTTATTGATTTAATTAATTAATGATAATTTTATTGTAGACATCGAACATGGAAATGACATGTAATTGCAATGCAAACAACATACAGGTGTAATTATAAATGCAAATTACTTACAAATATATCGTTTTAACACGTGCACAAAACACTTTTGACCAAAAAACACTAAACAGTGGAGCATCAACGAGCGAAGCTGCAAGTGCAACTTGCAAGTGCCGCTTAAGACGTATTTAATCCTAGGTAAAATTCATTGAATTTGGTCTGATTTTTTTAATACTTATCTCGTATCTTTATCTAACGAATTAATATTAACATCCTTGTCACACTTCTCCCTATTGTAAGAAACGAACTCCTAAGTACGCGACTTACCTGCCGTTACGTCAAGACCGGAAGAAATGCGATGTTTTGAATACAGGGCTTAGAATACCGGAAGGCAATTGAAGCGTTATTTATACAAGTGATGGGTTAATCGATACATATATTTGTATCGATTAACCCATCAGGCTAAGGTTAACCCCTAAGGCTCTACTTTAACCCCTTACTATATATAGTGAGGGCTTAAAGTAGAGCCTTTTTCTAGTAAATTTAACCCTTAACTACCCTATCCCACTTTAAAAGGGTTTCGAGTCATCTCGTTTTTTAACTTTTTTTTTTTCCAAAAATTTTCAAATTAAGAAAATAGAAAATTACTTTGGGGAACTCTTTTAATATCGTTTAAGTTAATAAATCACTTTTAATTTAATTGCAGTGAGCCAATCCACTCACCTGATGAGAAACTTTAAACAGATTTCGATGTTTTGAATACAGGTCTTAGAATACCGGAAGGCAATTGAAGGGTTATTTATACAAGTGATGGGTTAATCGATACATATATGTATCGATTAACTCAGGCTAAGGTTAACCCCTAAAGCTCTACTTTAACCCCTTACTATATATAGTGAGGGCTTAAAGTAGAGTCTTTTTCTAGTAAGTTTAACCCTTAACTACCCTATCCCACTTTTAAAGGGTTTCGAGTAATTTCGTTTTTTAACTTTTATTTATTTTTCCAAAAATTTTCAAATTACGAAAATAGAAAATTACTTTGGGGAACTCTTTTAATATCGTTTAAGTTAATAAATCACTTTTAATTTAATTGCAGTGAGCCAATCCACTCACCTGATGAGAAACTTTAAACAGATTTCGATGTTTTGAATACAGGTCTTAGAATACCGGAAGGCAATTGAAGGGTTATTTATACAAGTGATGGGTTAATCGATACTCGATCGATGTATCGATTAACTCATGCTAAGGTTAACCCCTGGCTCTACTTTAACCCCTTTCTATATATAGTGAGGGCTTAAAGTAGAGTTTTTTTCTAGTAAATTTAACCCTTAACTACCCTATCCCACTTTTAAAGGGTTTCGAGTAATTTCGTTTTTTAACTTTAATTTTTTTTTTCAAAAATTTTCAAATTACGAAAATAGAAAATTACTTTGGGGAACTCTTGTAATATCGTTTAAGTTAATAAATCACTTTTAATTTAATTGCAGTGAGCCAATCCACTCACCTAATGAGAAACTTTAAACAGATTTAAAATTTTATAACATTGATTTTGTAAAAATATGTATGTAACTGAGAGAACAAATTAATTGAAAAACATCCTTGTTTTATCAGCTAAGCAACATAATGAAAATATACTCATACACTTTAATGCAAACAAATTTATTACAATAATTGTAAAGCATAAAGTAAGCGGAGAGTGCCCTAGAAGAAACAAGAATCACTTGAAGGGCAGGGTTCAATGCACTGGAAATGGGCTCTACCTTAACCCCTCACAATGGGCTCTACCTTAACCCCTCACAATGGGCTCTACCTTAACCCCTCACAATGGGCTCTGCCTTAACCCCTCACAATGGGCTCTATCTTAACCCCTCACAATGGGCTCTACCTTAACCCCTCACAATGGGCTCTACCTTAACCCCTCACATGGTGACATTTAATTAGTTAAAAATATTTTGGGAAATGATAGTACCCATTCGGAAGAACGTTCCCCAAGAAACATATGGTCGCAAACAAAAAAAATATTGGGTCTCTTAACGTACTTGTAATCAGCTGATAGGGTCAACATATCGTGTTTTTTTTTCATTTGCGACCATATGATTCTTAAGGAAAGTTATTCATATTGATGGGTACTATCATTCTACAAAATATGGTCAGGTAATTAAATGTTACCTTTGATGTACCGAATAACCAATTAAAATAGTAGTTTATATGACTGCTACATAATGCCTAATTATGTACAGTTACATACACTAGTTTATCTACACACATATCATAAGCTCTCTTTGATGTGTTCAGGAACCGCATGTTTGACCGGCATTGTGGCTCTGCAATTGTTTAACTTGTTCTGTAGTACCAACTTCACGCAGGCGGGCGTCGGCGTTCGAAATTTGAATGTCAGTACCAACTTCACAAACAAACTAGGGACGGCACGCGGGTGGGCGTCGGCGTTCGAAATTTGAATGTCATTATATGTAGAAAAACTACACATAATGACCATAATGTGTAGTTTTCCAGATAAGAAATGAGTTTTTACCAAGTAGTTTAACATTATGTTGATCGTAACGTGCGGTTTTTGTACGCAGTAAAGAGGGTTTATGATACGTGTGTACATAAAATAAATAATTGATGGGTATAATGTAGTAAATACCATACCTATACACAATAAATAGATACCTAACAATAATATGATTTTAGCTCAGGTTAGGTTAGCTAAGATTTGCGACGTTTCCGTGTCGTCACAAATCATTGTTTTATCCCCTTTGTTACTGAATGTTTGCATTCATGTGATTTGATGTGACAGAGTCCGAGTAGGTAGCCTGTTGTAAATATGGGAGGCAGCCGGAAGCCGGAAGCCGGAAACGGTTTGCGGAACAGGTGTTGACGTGGGTGCTGGAGATCAGAGGGTTCTACTCTAGTGGAAGGAATAAAACCGGTCAAGTGCGTAGGACGTCGGACCCGCACATGAAGGATTCCATACCATTTGTATAAGCAAAAATGTAAAATGAGTCTTTTCTAGGAGTATACCTTTATATTTTTTAATATTAAAATATTAAATACTTGGTGGGACTACTACATTCAAGGCCGTACATTAAAGCGATTTATGTGTATAGTATGTAAGTATTAAAGATACTCATTGCTCGTTGAAATCGAAAGTTCATAGAAATTGAGTAACTTATTTACAGAAATAAAGTCAAATATGATAAAGAACTTATTATTATTTAATATAATTCAAATGATCAATTATTAATCGTATAATGGCAAATAACTTAGCAGAAAAATCAATACCCGCAATTAAAGATCTTTTCCGATAAGATCGGGAGAGCCCTCAGTTCACCGATAAACAAATAAATCAAAATAGCTGAGAAAATGGTCATACAAATAATCTTTTGTATGGGTACCACTATTAAATCTTAAAAATGTTTCATTATTTGTCAAAATTGTGAAATTGTATATAATAAAACTGTGAAAATTTCAGTCCTGCCTATTTTGATTGATCCGGTAAAGCCCGGTGACAGGCGGACCGACAGACGGACAGAATAGGATTAGTAATGGGGTCCCCTTTGGCTTCGTGTATGGAGCCTTAAAAAGTAGATAATTACAAAGATAAATATTTATTTTCACGTTTTTAACATGACTTACCCCCTTATTCATAAAACTTATCAAACCTCTGATAGCTACAATGTGCTTTGTCCTTTTCTCACATACACAAATTGCAAAGTGACAGACAAAGACAAATTAATTATAACGGCATAATGGTTAAAATAGGTTTATTAGACGTTTATGAATAAGACAGTTAATTTATAGCTGGAGAAGCAGCATATCATTGTAATGTAGGGAGGACTACAATATTTTCACAAATAATTAAATCGAGCATGTTGGTTGAGGACGACATATGTACATACAGTTTTTGCGATACCATGTTGTAAAATAGAAATACGGTTTACGGCTCTGCACCCCATACTAACTTAACTATGGTTTCCTTTGACTTGATGACCATACAATCATAAAGTTCAGTCTGATGAATTGCGTAATGAATATTTATAATATCATAACAAGTAACTAATCCTGCCGTCAGAGACCTAAACTCGCTCAAAACTTGAAAATTTACATAGTTGTTGTGGACTTGTGGAGTCTTCATCTTGGGCACAGTCTGAATAGAAGCTAATATTATTATGAAGTCTAGAAAACAACAAGCAACAGCTGGGTGAGGTTGTCATGTTTCTACTTGCTTGCGATCTGCGCTATATTTTTCAAATTACATGATTACTTTGGATCCTTTACTTTGAGCGAACCACACCATCTAAGTGAATCAGAACATCTATCTTATTAATAAGTTCTATCTTTCTTATAAATTTATTGTTACCAAGTGGCAGGTATGTATACGTCAATTTTGTGCAATTTATAGTTCCGTGTGACACAATTATTAGAAGTGGTGTGTCTCCTCTTGACGCTAGTTGGCTCGCTCTTCGCTCCTCTTAACCGTTTAGGTCCATTACGACCAATTCCCTCTATGACAAGGTACTTAATGACAAGAACCCATTTTGAGCACTTCACAATTCGACTACTTCACAACTTCACCCAGCGAAAACATAATTAGTTATCTACTGTCGATATGTATTTACACATAGTAAATATACATAAAAAATGTGATATTATATGTTATTTTGTAATTAAACTATTGCTATAATATAGGGTCACGCCTTTTACCATACAGGGTGGTCAAGGCTCAGTCGTGTCCACATTAAGACAGAAATAGTGTGTTGAAATATTTAATAAAATCTAGGTATCTCCATTTTTGAAAATACACGTAATAGTAGTTTATGTGACTGCTACATAATGCCTAATTATGTACAGTTACATACACTAGTTTATCTACACACATATCATAAGCTCTCTTTGATGTATTCAGGAACCGCATGCTCGACCGGCATTGTGGCATTGATCATTGCTCTGCAGTTGTTTAGCTTGTACAGTAGTATCAACTTCAAAGACAAACTAGGGGCGGCACGTAAGTGGGCGTCGGCATTTGAAATTGGAATGTCATAATTAGACAAACTTTGGTACATTATGGTCATAATGTATCAATATTCAGACAAGAAATAAGTTTTTACCAAGAAGTTTATCATTACGTGTGGTTTTTGGACGCAGTAAAGAGGGTTTTGATACGTGTGTAGATAACATTATTAAAGAGATACCAGTCAAGACCATCATGCATTGATAATTTCATGATGTAGCCAACCATTTGGTGATATGGCCAACCATTTCATTAAAGGGTCAGAAAAGGTTGAATTTTATGAAAACATGTCTTTTTTAAAGCATTTGTTTTCAGCACTACGTAATGTTTTTTGTAAGACTTTTCGCCGCGCTCACCGCCTTCAGTGTTCACCAAAGCTACCGCAGTATTTTGCCCTAAAATATTTCTTTCGTTCAATGAAACTTCTAATCCAACCCTGGTTGGCCACAACTCAAATGATAAATTTTAGGATCTGGCCACGAGACTTATATATTTTAATTTCTGCTCCGGATCAAATCAAAAAATCGGGAATCGAGTGTCAACCAATATTTCGAATTGGGAGTCGTATATTTACAGGAACTCTTAGTTCGATCATTGCCGAACTGTCCGCGAGCGCGGCTGCGGCGGCGCTTTATTCCCGTTACATGGAATAATCTGATTTGCAAATGAACCCGTATTTCAGCGGCATTGTGTTGCGGGCAATTAACCAGATAAATTGTATGTAATGCGGCGTGCACACTCGTGGTTTTTGTTATGTCTCTTTAATGGAAATCAGGCCATTGTTTCGGGTGAAAAATGGACACATTATCTTATTATGAAGACGCGTAATTTTCTGCACCGCTCCAGAGTAATCCTAGCTGTATCTGGGCCACGCGATTAGTGCGACGTCGCGTCGGTGTGTGCGTGAGGGCTTAAAACAGGCAGTCGGCTACGGCTCGACGGCTACCGCTGCATATTGCAAAGTGGACGTTGTAAGAGGCGTTCTTATTTCAGCAAATTGCGCATTCCGAGCAAAATGGCTGCACGGGCTCTCGTCGCGAGGCGAGGCGGGGGGCGGCGAGGGGTGGGGGAGGACTAGAGCCGAGTTTTTGTTCTAACTGAGAGTGCAGTCTAGTAATAGTAATAGTCAGCGAGCTGCGGAGAATTGACATTCTCATTTTACATTCACAACGAGCTCATGAGGAAAACCGCTAGGTATGTATGAGGATAAAAATATACGCTCCTTTTGTGTTTTGCAACAATTAAATACGTTCATTGTGTGTATGAATATAACGACAACACCTCTACTAGATACTACCGCTAAAGATACGACATGACCGAATAATTAATAACGTACTTAAGAATCCATTAAGTCATTGCTGTCTCTATCGCTTACATTTCCATGGTATACATATTAATTAATAGAGTCGGAGAGTTAATTTGTGTTTATTCGCAACGGTGCGGAAGGGTGGAGGGCTCCACGCTCGCTGGTGAAGGGCGGGTGGCCCGAGAAGGCAGAAATCCAAATCTAAGATAATCAAGCCCCAGAACTATGAATTTATTGAATAAACTACAAATATTGTTATGAAACCTTTTAAATCCTTACCATATCTATGAAAAGTCTTGTGTAGGTAAACGATATTATAGTAGAGACTACACATGTCTCACCCCCGTGTGAATAAACCGTTGTCAACTCTGAGAGCTATCTCAAGTGCGTGAAAATTATAGATTTACATTACACCAGTTGGAAGAGTAATTCTATGTGACAGAAGGTGCTGCATTTTTTTTTGGTATTTTGTGGCATGGGTGCAAATGAGTCATTTCAAAAATGCTAATCTAATAGCTATCTACTCGCGATAACGGTTGGCAACTACACATCTCGAAATATTGGGACTTTTTTTGGTTACTCGCTCATAAATTATTTATGTTGTATCCTAGTGAAAAGTTTTTTTCAACAAATTAAAGAGCATACAATTCGCGTCTAATTAGTTCTAATTAAGCCATCTACTAGAAAATTATGGTCAAAAACGAATTTTCCCAACTTTGTAAATAACTAGAATATAGTCGTCCGTGAAGCGCTTCATGATCTAGTGAGTTTCACTTTTGTTTCTCACGTAGGAGATGCAGGTTCGAAACCCGTTGCTGACCACGTACCGATGTGATGGAAACCATCGTGGGGATTGCTTCCTTATCAGCTATGGGGCTGTGGCGATGGGCTAGCCCCTTGTCACGCATAATGGAGTTATAAAACACTTGGTAACGTGCGCACATTGCACCTATGGCACTCCTGGTTTTAAGCATCTGCAGCTTGGAAATGGACACTCTTAGTGAAATTCTTATAATGAAGTAGTAGAAAAAGATAGAAGAAAAAGTATAAAAGAGTGCGTGTCTTGGCTGAGAACCTCATTTATTGAATCTGGTCGAATACACTCCTCGCAATTGGCAATCTCTCAATTTACTGCATTTGGCGGCTGAATTCAACCATAATTTGTGTGCCCACGTTGGGGTTATTTCCACATCCATGGGATGGTGAAGGTTTCCTCGCGATATTTTCCATCACCGTTACTACATTCGTGTAATTTACTTATGGTAAAATACTTTTCTTATTAGAGCATGGTCAGCACCGTTACTCGAACCTGCATCTACTGCGTGAGAAGCAAGCGTGAAACTTAATAGACCACGAAGCCCTTCACGGACAACTATATTCCAGATAATTCCAAAGTGGGGGAAAAAACTTTGATTTTGTCCATGGTTTTCTAGCAGATGGCTTGACCAAATTATTAATTTATTCGGTGTTGGTACTCCTTAGACGCAAAATGAATGCCCATTAATTTGTCGGAAAAAACCTTTTCACTAGATTGCACCGTAAAGGATATAAGAGCAAAAAAAAAACAAAAAGGTCCCAACATTTGAGCCCTTAAGCTTCGAACTTCTATCGTCTGGTGTATATGGCGAAACTGTCACTGTGACATAGTTGAGGCAACTCTCAGAGCAGATAGCTGTTTATTATTACGGGCCTTAGTAACTAAGGAGGCCCGGCGAAGGACGTTGGATATGGAAGGTCATGTCGTGCCACAACCAGGCATTCAGCTCCACGGTTCTGAAAAGTCGTTGTCCTGTTAGAACGCACAACGGAACACTAAAGAAAAAAACAAGCGACGAAGTATGAATTATTCATCTGCAGAGTGCGAACTGGAACTCGCTTACTTTTAAACGGAACACGAGGAGAGTTAGCCTACATAATCCTTTTGTCGCTTTTAAACCTTTATTTCTCTTTTTAGTCTTGTTCATTGCCAAGTTCTGGCACTTAATCTGAGAGTTACACGATTTATTCTTGCCAATTATTTTAATGGGTCGGAGTACAAAGTGCGCGATATAGCACCACTTGAGATGCTTCATTCTTTACAGTCGCTGTGAATGATGACGTCATCAAGAGAGACATAGTGGTATCAACTGTCTGCGACGACCGACGGGATTGAGCAAGATCTCACATCTACACCGCACCGCGCCGCTAATCCAAGTAATTTGGAACTTGTTATTACACCGAGTCTCCTTTAACTCGAGATAAGGTAGGAGTATGACTTGAAAAACCTGTCTAACTAAGCCAGTCTTTTAATAAAATCGCTAAATACACAAAGGAACAGAGAAAATCTTTGAAAGTGTAATTAGGTTTTACGGTTTTTTTCTACCAAAAAATTCAGTTACGAATGAATTAATCTAAAATAATATAGCAGTACAGACAAACATTACAACACAATAATAAATGCAAAAATTTCCGCCAGCAACGCCAAAGGCTTGTGAATACAGGTGACTGACAAATCGTACAAAAAATAATTGTATACAAGTACTAAAATTTAGCTGTTATTTTTAAGTACACTACACTTTAATTAAGTAGGCACTTATGTGCCAGCAAAGCGAGTGAGACAAACTTACTTGTACCAGTACTAGCATATTACAGAAAAAAATATATATATATATATATATATATATTATTCTTCTCGAAGGATGTCAATGCTGATACTTGAACGAGTGCGGGCCAATTGATACTTGTTTTGTTTGCCAGGCTGACAGGCTACCCGCCGGGGGCCGTTGTTTTGAGAGTTAATGATAGGATACCACGGCAGTGGCTTTAAAGGTGTTGAATTTAAAGTGATCTGAACTACCAACCCGGCTGCAGCCGTTCCATTTACGTAGCATGTAAAGGAGGAATATGATATTGTTAACATCAGTCTAAAACATGATTTTGTGGTGTCATAATAAAAAGCTTTAACAGCCCAGTTTTGGAAGTCCTCACACACATATTGAAGATGTGTGTGGTATGATGCGGCTACATTAACTGAGGCGGCAAGTTTTGTAGTGTCATCGCGCGCATTGCCTCGTATATTCTTGTGAGTGCGAGTGCCTTCAAGTTCTGGCGAGTTGTCTAAGTTTATTAGTTGGCTAATATTCATCAATTAGTTGAGTTACATTAGACGACCCGAATGACCGAGTCGGCAGTGACCCTGCCTACGAAGCCAAGGGTCCCGGGTTCGAGTCCCGGCGGGGGCAACAGATGTTTGTACCCTAGTCATGGTTGTTTATCTAACTATGTATAATATTTATCTATTTAAGTATGTGTATCGTTCTCTAGTACCCAAGATACAGGGAATCCTAGTTTGGGGCTTGATCAATGTGTGTAAATAGTGTCCAAGGTATTAATATAATATTAATATTATAATACGAGGGTCATGCCAAAATAAATAAGAGATTCAACAAAGTTTATTCTTTATTATTGTTATTTTTTTTTAAGTATTCACCGTGAGCACGTATACACTTTTTCATCCGGCTGAACCATTTGGAAAAAGTCAATGCCCATTCTTCTTTGGGTCCCTCCGAAATTTCATAATTACAGGCAGCCAAGGCATCTTCTTTGGTTTCAAAT
Organism: Argyresthia goedartella; assembly: GCA_949825045.1. Classification (NCBI taxonomy): domain Eukaryota; kingdom Metazoa; phylum Arthropoda; class Insecta; order Lepidoptera; family Argyresthiidae; genus Argyresthia; species Argyresthia goedartella. Next base: position 754,964 of record OX463827.1, on the reverse strand, counting down.
CTATTTTCTTTTAATTTTTCTTTAATTTTTGGAAATAGGTAAACATCACAGGGTGCCAGGTCAGGAAAATATGGCGGGTGAGGGAGTATTGTGACATTTTTCAAACTAAAATAGTCGAGTGTTCTGGCAGAAGTGTGCGGGGCGGCGTTGTCGTGGTGCCAGAGCAGGTCAAAGTCAAAGTCAAAGTACTTTATTATTGTAGATATTTAGCAAACGTCATTTTTTACCTCTTCTCTACATTGGACCACTGTGGGAGAAGTAGGGCGTAGAAACTCCCACAGATTGATTTTCAGATCTCTTTTGAAAAAAAAAGCTTATAATAGGTTGTGTTTAACTAATACAAATATGAAAAATTTAATTGTTATGATTAATAAGCAGGAATAAATAATTACAAAATTATTAACAGCAAGGTCTGTGTTGAGCCAGATTAACCCCATACAGTCCTGTCACTTAAATAATCTTGAACATTGTAAGATCCTTTTTTCGACAAAGTCGCTTTAACATGCTTTTTAAATTGCTCAAATGGCAATTTCAAAATCTCCAGAGGTATCTTATTGTAGTAGAGAATGCACTGACCCTTGAAAGAATTGCTAACCTTCGCGAGTCTAAATCGGGGCGCACATAGTCTGTGATTATTTATTAGGTTAACATTACAGCTATCACTAAGTTTGGAAAATGTTGTAAATATAATGTATGTACGCAAGAAGTACATACATTATATTTTCGAAAATAAATTGACTAGCTACAGTTACTGGTGCTGGGTTCCTTCCTGACTTTGGCCGCTTGTGACACCAAACTGACAACACTTGTGGAGTACACACTGTCACATACTATTCTGAGTTGACAGTTCTTTGACGCTCTAGCACCACAGTCGCAATTTGCCTCGTCTTGCAGAAAAATGAGGCAACCATTTGTTTCGGTGCGCTTCGTACTCGGAGACATTTTGTTGGAGTCAGTTCATCTTCAAAGCACCATACCGTTGACTAGCTATATATGTATCGCGCGCGAGCTTCCGAAGTGAACGGTCGTATATGGACTCCATGCACCATCGTAGTCACAAATGATATCTCATTAATTCGTGATTGGTTACTCACGAACAAGTGTGACTTTGATCCACCCAAAGGAGTGTCTAGAGCAAGACAGTGAGAGTTCTACAAGCTCGACTGTTCTAATTTCTTCAAGAAATCAGAAGATTCGCTGGAGATCTTTAAGGGCGTCACACAAACGCGGCGCGGGGTTTGAACCTGCAAGTGTCAGCGTGTGGTGCGAGCTGGTTCCCGCGGAGCTACGCGAGTAAGTGACGTCAGTGCTCAAAATAGCGCTTTACCTACTAGGCTATGGTTGCCACGCTACGTTTGTTTACTGCGCTACGCCTGCTTACTGTGCTACGCTGCGTCACATTGCATGCGTTACGAGATCTCCGGTGCTGCGTGCGGATTTACTTGATATATCGTAAGTTATAAAGGTGGATTTTGCCTAGCGATTATAACCACAATGACTAGCTTGGAACATAATACAGGCAACTGCTAAGCCTGCCAAGTTTTGCTAATGGGTACGGAAGAAATAATTCAGTGCATGGTAGAAGGTTGCAGAAATTTACTGTGCATCGCTGGCGCTAATAAATTGACATCCACTGCTAAGCTGAATTGGGCCTGTACAGAGTACGGCTCCACCTTTAGAAGAGTCGGCGATAATACCTAAAAGTAGGGGTTGCAAAAGTGAAGGCGATATTAATTAATGTCAGGAAAAAGGGGTATCATGAATCAGAAGAAGATGAAAATGTTTTCAAGAGCACTGAGTTCCTTGAGGGAAAGGCAGAGATAAAAGAAATCAGAAGGGATATCTCAGATATTGCGCCGAACCTGGCTCTGTTGACCTCGAAAATGACAAAACACCAAGTGGTCATCGAAAACTGCTCGACGGTAACCGGAGCTGTGTCAGCCAAGCTGGAAAACCTGGAAGAGCGCGCAAGGGCAGAGCAAGAAAAAAGAAAGAGCTTTGTGCACCCCCAGGCCAAGAAATCCTACGCAGATATGGCCACAAATAAAAAAATAAAGAGCAGCCAGGACACGGCCAAACCATCAGTGAAATGCAAAACAACACCGATGCTAGCAACACCAGTATAGCTGGAAGGCGTCCCGAAGTCATCTGAGAAGCCCGGGGATGATGACGGCTGGACAGAGGTATCGAAGAAAGTTCACCGGTAAAAAAGTATCCAACCAATATGTAGGTTTACATTGAAACACAACGTCGTATATTTATATATTAAAATATTGCAGAAGTAGTGCGGAATGCTCCTTTGCATTTGGTTCGCCAATCGATACAACGCCATTTCGTAGATAAATTATTGTTTTCGCGATTTTCGCAGTATACATATCGAGCTCTGAGTAAGACTTTTACACCTTTTTGGGTTATAATCGTTAACGCTACCTTTCTTCTGCATGAAAAAAGTAACAAAAAACCTTTCGCGAGTATAAACCGGGGAGCTGTTTAGACTCGCGAAAGGTAGTAATTATTTCAAGGGTCATTCACCTTTGGAGATTATGAAATTAACTTTTGAGCAATTTAAAAACCATGTTAAAGCGACTTTGTCAAAAAGTAGTTAATACAATGTCCAAGACTTCTTACATGATGAGACTGTATAGGGTAAATCTAGCTCAACGCAGTCCTTGGGGTTAATAATTTTGTAATTATGTATTCCTGCTTTTTAATTATAGTTATTAATATTTGTTATATTTGTGTTAGTAAAGCATAAGCAATTTTTAAAAGAGATCTAGAAATCAACCTGTGGGCGTTTCTATGACCTCCTTCTCCCACAGTGGTCGATGTAGAGAAACGGCAAAAAATGACGTTTGCTAAGCATATGTAAATATCTACAGTAATAAAGACATTTGATTTGTTTATTAGCAAACGTTGCTAATAAACAAGTTAAATATTTATAGTGATTTCTGTGATGATTCATGACACTGTTTATTTTTTATTTTATCTATCCAATACAGAACTTATTCATTATTTGTTTACAATTAAACTATCCACGGAAACCATATACGGTTTATATACGAAAAATGAGGTCGTTTGATGAGTCTTTACAATTTACCTACAAATTCATACGAAAGGTTTAAAAACTCTCATATATAATTCGATATATATATATATTTGTAATTCAATAAATTCCATATAATCATAGAACCTGCTCACAAAATTTCACGAGAAGTTGAGAGGAGAACAGCCGGACATCCATCTATACATATATAAATACGAAACCATTTTTGCCCAAGCTGAAACGGAGGCGATTATCTCGCTTCGCTCGCTCGGTCAATTAGTACCTAGGTAGGTTATTTATATGTGACAAAGACAAAGACAAAGACAAAGATAATTTATTTGCTCAAACATGTGTAGAACATAAACATGCATTTAGGTATAGATGGTGGTGTAGAGTGGGTCTTTGCCGAGATTGACATGCAAATACACATTCATCGTCGTCATTACAATTTACCTACTACTTAACACAAAAAGTTTAAAATCCCTTACATTGTTATGCAAAAGCATTACACAGTTTTGTAATGCTTCTGCAGAATATATTTTCTTTTTTTTCGTACTCTTCCTACGTCTCTTCACAATATCTGAGGGCAGTTCGTTTAGCAACATCGGAAGCATGTATTCACATTTACGTTGATCATAGTAGTTGTTATATCTAGGCAAGTTCTACATAGGAAGATATGATAGATCATGTTAGTATTTCGATCTGGTTCGAACAGATAGCGGAGGGAAATTGTGAAACTCCATATTTTTTTTTTATTTATTTATTTATTTATTTATTTATTTATTCATGTTTCACAGCAATTAAAAATACAATATTAATCAATAAGAAAAAGAAAATTTGAAATGCCAATAACGAAACAATACAAAAATAAAATAGAAATATAAGAACCTATCTATAGGAAAATAAAGTGAGTAAAGTAATAAACTTAGTTCAAACTGGTATGACTATATGGTGAACAGCTGATTAAATGGTGTATGAGGCTGCGTGAGTGTGTGTGTGTGTGTTTATGTGTGGTATCGAGTTCCGATGGGAAATAGTAAAAGTAATTCTAAGATAATGTCATGAGAAAATCAATATAATAACTAAGTTAGGAGGGGTGACGAAGTCGAATATTTCCTAACTTCCGACAGAAAGTCAGGGCAGCGATTAAATAAAAATATATCCAGCTCTGGGAAACGCTCCTCATAAATATTGATGCTCCTATTCAAGGGTGAGTAAGAGGCGTATTTGGTGCGCGTGCGCGCATGGTGCAGCACTGCAGGCACACGTCCGTGCCAGCGTGCGCGCACAGGGGCGACGCGCAGCAGCACTCTGCTCACCAGTTCGCTGCTGTCGATGCCCGCGTGAATCACGCCGTGAAGTAATGTCAGATCCGCGAATAATCTTCTGTCCGCCAACGACACCAAGCTATGGTCGGGTAAACTGTCTCTGCCACTGGGGTTGCGGTAACCAAGCTGCCTGATAAATCTATTCTGAAATCTATTCTGCACCGACTCCAGTCGATCACTGTGCGTCGGGTATACTGGAGACCAGACAAGTGAGGCGTAATCTAACACACTGCGGATGTAGGCGAAGTAAAGCTGTTTAAAGGCTGGGGAAGACCGCAGTGGATTGGAAGCACGATAAACAAATCCTAGCATTTTGGTAGCCTTTAAAATAATGTGTTCGTAATGGGGTACGAAAGTAAGTTTGCTATCCAAAATAACGCCAAGGTCTCTGATTTGTGCGACCCTCCCTATCTGCTGATTGTTTAAAACATAATTAAATTATAGGTCAGATCGCTTTCTGGAGAAAGTGAGGGACTGGCATTTCAGAGGGTTAAGATCCAGGCTGTTTCGCTGGCAATAATCACCGAGCCTGTGCAGATCTTCCTGAAGATTGAGACAATCTGTCACGTCCCCGACAGGCATGAAAACTTTGGTGTCGTCGGCATACATGAGAAATCGGGAAAATCTAAAGCATGTCGCGAAAGGATGGGTGCGAAGCGGGAATGATGAGGGCCAATACGGACAGCCTGACTACGATTCCTGAGATAGGACTCAAACCATCTGAGGAGATCGCCGTGCACACCGATTTCAGAAAGTTTAAACAGAATTATATCATGTCTTAGCCTGTCGAAGCATTTAGAGTAGTCGGTGTACACGGCATCCACCTGATAACCATTGTCCATATGACCCGCCACCGAGTTAACAAACTCGACAAGGTTAAACACAGTCGAACGTTTCCGCATGAACCCGTGCTGTTCCGGTGGAATGCTGCGAGCTACAATTGGGTAGATTTGGTCGTGGACAATAAGTTCGAAAAGCTTGCTGAATACTGGCAACACAGACACAGGACGATAGTGTTCGGCGCTTAACTTAGAATCCCCCTTGTGGATCGGGACAATAAATGCTTTTTTCCATTGGACAGGGAAAATGTTTTCTTTAAGTGATCTTTGGAATATAATGTAAAGTGGAAAAGCAAGTTGGTCTGCGCAAAGACGCGTAAAAATTGATGGAATTTCATCGTGACCCGCACCCTTATTCGTATTAATCTTTTTTAAATATGTGTGGACCAAGTTCGTGGATAATTCGATACTACCTACATTGCTGACAGAGTCTCGATCCGAGGATGGTGGCACTGGGCGGTTGCTTAAATCACTGTAAACAGATAAGAAATATTCCAGGAATACATCGCAGGCTTCCTCTCCGTTGTTAGAGATACGTGAGCGAAACGATATACGCTCCGGTAGCCCGTTATCACGCCTCATGTCCTTAGCGCAACGCCAGAACCTTTTAGGATCGTGCGTTATGGCAGCGCTGCATTGCACAATGTAATTATTCCAGCACCGTCTTTGCATATTTTTGTGTCGCCTTCGGAGTATAGAAAAAGACTCATAATCCCGAGGATTACCTTTCTTCTTCCACAAGGTATGGAATTTATTTTTTTCTTTGATTAATTTTTAAAAGTGGTCTGGAATACCAAATTGGGTAATTATCGGGGGTACTATAGACGAAGGGCACATAATTATCAATAACAGAATTGAGCGTCGAATAGAAAGAGTCGACCGCTTGGTCTAGGTGTTTATTTTCAAAAAGGGCAAACCAATCCACGCTAGAGAGCTCCCGTAGTATCTCACCATGGTTTCCTTTTTTTGAACCTAAACATTTTCCTAGGAGGATGGCGCGTATAATTGATGCCGAAGTTCACCAACTCAAGTTCCAATGCAGGGTGATGCGGCATGTCCTCACGTGTGAGAGGATCGGGCGCGCGGACTACATCTACTTCAGTATCGCTAAAGACAAGATCAAGCTGCCTATTATTACCGTTGAGTATGCTGCTATACTGAGTCCAGCCAGCAAGGTAGAGGCTGTCGAGCAGTTTCTGCTGGTAAGGATTGGCAGCACCGCAAGGATCCATACCGAAGCCAGATGACTTTGGGCTCCAGGTCACATCCGGGAGATTAAAATCCCCAACCAATAAATAATGGTCGTCAGAAATAGAATTGTATATATAATGTGACAACTTATTTAGTAATGTGTCATGCTTGGTGCCAGCTCCGGGAAGATACGTGCAAATAATATGCAGGTCCCGAAAGGCTCGCAGGGCCCGTGCTTCTATAGTGACGTGAACAACCTCGAATGCCTCATGTGCGGGCGGCGCCGGTACACGGTGAGCGGCGAGCTCTCGCCGCGTGAGCAGCATCACCCCTCCGCCCACCATACCCCCCGCGTGCCGTGACTCCACACACGGACTCCGGTCAAGACGGTGGACATCGTAACGAGGATCACTAACTTCACCATCAAAAACTCCGTCAACAAGATTGGTTTCGCAGATAGCTACTATGTCATAATTGTGGTTCAATAGTCCCTGGATGAATTGAGTAGTTTTGCCCCTAATGCTTCGGGAGTTTTGTGAATAAACCTTTAGAGGGCTCATTTCGAGTAACAATTAACTTCGAAATAAATAAGTTGATTGAACGCAAATACCAAATACCAAATATCTTTATTACTGTAGATATTTACATATACTTAGCAATCTTAATTTTTTGCCACTTCTCTACATTGGACCACTGTGGGAGAAGAAGGGCGTAGAAACTCCCACAGATTGATTTTTAGATCTCTTTTAAAAAATTGCTTATGCTTAACTAATACAAAAAATAATATTTTGTCATTATCATAATTAATAAGCAGGAATAAGTTTTTACAAAATTATTAACAGCAAGGTCTGTGTTGAGCCAGATTAACCCCATACAGACCCATCATTTAAGTAATCTTGAACATTGTAATATCCCTTTTTCGACAAAGTCGCTTTAACATGGATTTTAAATTGTTCAAATGGCAATGTCAAGATCTCCAGAGGTATCTTGTTGTAGTAGAGAATGCATTGACCCTTGAAAGAATTGAATATTCGAGATATATACTTGAGATATTCGACTTCGTCAAACAAATAAACGTGAATCGGACCTAGTGTGGTCTGTTGTGAGTGTGGTGTGATAATTTTAATTGAGGGTACATGCAAGAAACATAGGAGATTAAAATTGCAATACGCCGACATTGAAAGTGATGGCAAGAAACATTTTTTACATCTGGGCAGTGATACGGAGAATGGTAATCGAACAGTGGTTCTCAACCTTAAGAATTTAGGTTTTGGCGAGTTCTCAATGCGGCTAGTGACTGTAAGCCGTCTATTCTGATAGCCGGGTAGTTGTCGCCCTGTCGTACGAAGATCTTGGCATTTCGCGTCCAATAATGCATAAACCCCAGTTCTTTGGTTTTTTCTCGCGTGTTCTTCAGTAGGAACTTGTTCTCAGCGGTGAGATGCTCATTCACGTGGATTCGGTGAACCTCTCCGGCGACACCGATCTCCTGGGTGTTGACTCCACGATGCTTGCGGACGGCGGTCAGGAACTCATCCTTACGCTGAATTGAGGTCAGCTTGACTATGATCGGTCGTGGAAGGCCGCTGGTGTTCCTAGTGGCGATCCGAACAGCGGACTGGATGTCAGCATTCGCCAGGGTAAGGCCCACTGCCTTCGCAATCGACGTCACGATGTTAATGGTAGCTTCGGATTTCCGTTCAGGTACGCCAAGTATTTCGAGATTGCACATCCGACTTCTTTGTTCCACGTTGTTGACTGTCGACTTTAGTTCCTTTACGGATTCACTCAGGACGGAAACCTCCCTTCTGCATGTGTCCAGATCGTTCTTAAGTAATTCCAGTTTTGCAAAGTGGGTCTCTAATTTGTCCAGTCTATCAGATGTGAAGTCCGAAGTAACTGCTAGCTCTTGCACTCTGTTAGAAACAATGTCGACGTTCGCAGTAAGGTTGGAAATGAGCTTCAAAGCGTTATCGACCTTGTTCTCCAAAGCAGTTTGGTAACCTTTTAGCTGTTCCGAGATCTCCTTTTTGAATTTTTCTAGGTTCTGCATAAAAGCAAATTTTACCTTATTAATATACTTAAATATACTTAGGGTACCACAGTATTTAAACAGATCTGTTTCACTATCTCTGAATTGGTTTCTTATCTTATTTAATACATGAGCTTAAGATTTGTTTTATACGTACGGCTGTAGCGGCTAATACTTTAAGCAATTACAGAATGTGCTATAGACTTATAAATCATACTGATAATTTTTTACGGTAACTGATGTTTTAGGACGGATAGCTTTGAAGTAATAATTCTAAGTTTCCCACAGATATAGTCTATAAGAGGTTCCCAGTTAAGGCTGCTATCTATAATCAGACCTAGATACATGTGATGTGTTAGAGGACTAGTTCATGTAGTTTCTCAATGACAGTTATTTGTTTATAGTTTGGTACACAAAACCGTTCTACAAGATGAATTAAAGACCCTTCCATTAATTAAAGTCAAACTTTATTACCGTAAATATTTACATTGGACCACATTGGACGAAGGGGGGGGCGTAGATAATCCCACAGATTAATTTTAAGATCTCTTTTATAAATTTCTTGTGCTTACTAATACTTAAATTACAATATTAATATCCAGTGGCCCTGTGGGCAGTAGACCTCGCTAACAGGGGGACTGTGAACTAATTTATAGGTAAGTATTATAGATTCAACCAAAATCAAGTAGTAAAGTAGCCGCACCAATAATTTTGTTAACTACATTTTGCGATTTTAAATTCAATCTTTTGACTTTTCACGAAAATAGTCTATGTCACTCACTCTCATATTCTGTATAGATCCTCTTTACTAATCCGTCTCCTACTTCGAGGAGTTCAAACGTGGTATGTTTTGAAAATATTTCTTGGATTTTTAGAACCGGATCGTGAAGCCCTTTAATTTTATACCCCACACGATAGGTTTCAGAAAAAAGAAAAATAAAGAAATCCCATACAAAAAATTAATGACATCATAACTCCCCCCCCCCCCCCCCAGGTGAAAATCAAGAAAAGCTCTCGACAAAAAAAACTTTTGATGCAAGGAACACGTGTGTCAAGTTTTGTGAGGATTGCTTAAAAACTGTGGCCCCCAGACCGGAACTGACAGACACACAGACATAAAGACAGACGTAAGCAAAATCGGCCTCCTATCTTACCGATATGGAGCCCTTCGCTCGCTCGGTCAATTATGATTAATATGCAGAAATAAATAAATCCAAAACTATTAACAGCAAGGTATGAGCTAGATTAACCTTACATAGACCCGTCATTTAAGTAATTTTGAACATTGTAAAATCCCTTTTTCGACAAAGCTGCTTTAGCATGCTTTTTAAATTGCTCAAATGGCAATTTCGCAATCTCCAGAGGTATTTTATTGTAGTAGAGAATGTACTGACCCTTGAAAGAATTGCTAACCTTCGGAAGTCTTAACTGGGGCGCAACTAGTCTGAGATTATTTCTTAGTTAAACATTACATCTATCGCTAAGTTTGGAAAAGTTTGTAAGGTTTTTGTGGACATACATTTCTTTTTTTAAATAAATTGACTAGCAACAGTTAGTATGTACATTTCTTTAAAAAGCTCTCTTAAGGATTCTTTTCGTTTTAAATATATAATTTAATAAAATTGCTCTTTTCTGTAAAATAAAAATAGTTGAATATCCGCTGCTTTCCCCCACAACAAAATACCATAGGACATGACACTTTGAAAGTAACTAAAATATAGAAGCCTAGATGTGGCCACATCCGTGTTTTGTCGGATGTTCCTGATAGCGTAATCCGCAGAACTTAATTTACCAGCTTATTTATTTATGTGGCGTCCCCACTACAATTTCCTATCAATGGTTGTTCGTGCTGCTGTCTAACACTAAACTGGTCTCAACTTGCCTGACATTTAGAAGTGAGAATTTGATACACTGATTTTATAAGCGTTTAACAATACTGAAAATGGGTGCCCCAAATAATAGGTGTTTAGTTTTATCTGAAGATATTTAATTCGGTTTGTACAAGGTATTCGCAGCTCGGGCTCTAATGCGAGAATGGTGGTTAAATCGAGTTGAACGGAATTTATAAGATATGGTTAATTAGCGCCATCTAGCCTTTATTAGTCGAACCACCTCTAAAGGTATTGATTTAGGGTATAGTTGTGGGTGAGGTGGTTCGTACTATGGAAGACTAGATGGCGCTGTACATTGATGCTATGATGTCATTTTGACATACTCCAGAGCGCCTAAACTCTACTAGGTATACAAATATAACTGTAATTTATGAATGTGACTAGCTAATTTATTAATAGATTTATGTATACTCCTAGCGTTCTGTTTTAGTTACCTACCTAGAAAGATTCTAGATCTTATGAAGAAAACACAAGAGAAGTATTTTTTTATTAAGTAGGCAGTAGTTAATTAGGTTACATTTCACTTGTTTGTGTAATAAAGTGATTAATTAATTATATAGTCCCTGTCTACCTACACTGATTACTTAGAACTAATAGTCGGTATCTGACAGAGAAATAGGTAAGGGGCAAATATTATTGAAGGCTCGTTTGATAAGGCCTTTTGTTTTTTGGATGACGGCGACCCTCGTTTCGCCATCTTGACCGTCTTGTGTCTTCGCGATGCGTCCCAACTTCCACTGGCAGGGTGGTAAGCGATCGTCCTTCACCAGCACGATTGAGCCGACGGTGAGGTTAGGTCCCTTTGTGCTCCTCCACTTGCACCTCTGCTGTAGGAGACCCAGGTACTCTCGAGACCACCGCTTCCAGAAGTCCTGTTGTATCTGTTGGAGTTGTTGGAAGTGATTTAACTTATTCCTTGATACATCTTGGTATTCGTAGTCCGCCAGAGACGTGTACGATCTACCGATCAGAAAGTGAGCTGGCGTAAGAATGGGAAAATCATCATTATTAGCATTAGGTATGGGACACAATGGGCGCGAGTTTAATATTGCCTCAATTTGAGTAAGAACCGTAGAGAATTCTTCAAATGTTAATAAGGCTTGACTTAATACCCTCTTAAGATGAAGCTTACAGCTGCCAATTGCAGCTTCATGTAGGCCGCCTAGATGCGGGCTGTAGGGGGTAAGAATTTCCAGGAAATACCTTCGTTTGCAAGGAAGTTGGTAAGTTCGCTAAAATTTTCGTTTAGGTATCTGTATAGTTCTACTAAATCATTATTTGCTCCACGGAATGTGGTCGAGTTGTCACTTACCATTTGACTTGGTTTACCTCTTCTGCATATGAATCGCCGGAAGGCGGCAATAAAGGCTTGTGATTCTAAACCTGAAACCAACTCAATGTGAACTGCCCTTGTCGATGAGCAAACAAACATAGCTATCCAACATTTGTAAGACTTGAAACCACGCCCCCTTCTATCTCGAATTGAATAGGGCCCAGCATAATCACAAAATGTTGTGTGGAATGGCGGTGAAGGAGTAGTTCTTATTGTAGGTAGTTGACCCATAATGGGTACGTGTATGAGTGGTTTTGCTTTGAAACATGTAACGCATTTGTGTACAATTTTGTTAGCCAGACCTTTTCCACTTAATGGCCAGTACTGCTCTCTCATGCATGCTAGCAGTAGCTGTGGACCACAATGGAAGAGTTTGATATGCATGTTTCTCATTATAGTTTCAGTGAGTATGTGTTTTGGATGCAAAATTATAGGATGTTTTTTAGTTTCGGGAATGTTTGATAGGTTTAACCTTCCTCCAACTTTCAACAGGCCATCTTCAAAAAACGGGTTAAGGCATTTAATATTTGATGACGTTGGTATTGATTTATTCTGACTTAAAAGTTTGTATTCAATAGGTAGTGATGTTATTTGTGCGCGCATAATTAGTTTATGCATCGAATCATTTAATTCTTGAACGGACAGCGGTCCGCTTATTTTATTACAAGGATTTTGTAGGTTATTGATGAATCGCAGAGTATAGGCAAACACTCGCGATAAATTTTTGTCGTTTGAATATTTATGAAACAATTTATCTATGAAATTATTCTCGATGTTTGTTGGGTTAACTAAGGATATAGTTTGTTCTGTGTCCTTTGTTTGTATTTGTGTGTTAGTTTGATTGTGCAGAGGCCACTGCGCCGTTTGACCAGATAGCCAGGCGGGACCCGACCACCACAGATTGCCTTTTCTTAATATATGAGGTTGAATTCCTCTCGATATAATGTCAGCTGGATTTTCAGCCGAACACACCCAATGCCAGTCTTCGATCTTGGTTAATCTCTGAATTTCCGCTACTCTGTTACTGATGAAAGTACCTAGTTTAGGTGGCGGTGTTTTTATCCACGCCAATACCACCTGTGAGTCAGACCATAGGTATATTTTACTGACTCGTTTGGCAAGGTTATTGCCTTGTGATTCCATTACTTGTGATAACAATACCGCTGCGCGTAATTCTAAGCGGGGTATTGTTTCCTCTCTAGCAATTCTAGACTTTGTGCATAACAAATGCACCTGTATATTACCTAAATTATCAATGGAACGTAAATAAATTGCAATTCCGTAACATGTTTTTGAACTATCTGCAAACCCATGCAGTTCTAGTGTTACGTAATTGTTTATGATTGTGCGTCTCGGTATGGATAGATTGTTTAAAGAAAATAGACTCCTATAGTAAGATATCCATTCTCTTGTTAAAGCGGGCGATAGGGTTTCGTCCCATGAAGTTTTATCCTGCCATAGTTTTTTAATAAAACATTTAGCTGTCACTAAAACGGGACTAATTAAGCCCGTAGGATCATAGATAGCTGAAATTATAGACAGGACCTTTCTTTTCGTAAGTCGATCTGGCATTGGTTGTTCTTTGAATGAGAATTGTAAACAATCTGTGTGGCTGCACCATGTGATACCTAATAGTTTGTGTGTGTTATTTCCGCTCTCGGTCGGATTTGTTGAGTCGGTGTTACATACCTTTTTTAATATGGTTTTTGAGTTCGACTTCCATTTTCGTAGATTGAAGCAGGCTGTACGCAGGATGGCCGCTACTTGCGTTGCTGTCTCGATTAGCGCTGCTTCGTCGTCGCCTCCATAGATCCAGTCATCGTAGTAGAATGAACCTTTTATTGCTTCGGCTGCTGTAGGGTATTTACCTTCGAATTCGGTTGCTAGCTGCAGTAGGCATCTCGTGGCTATGTAGGGGGCCGCCTTCAAGCCAAAACTGAGAGTAGTTAATGTGTAGGTACGTAGAGGATCGGTTGAGTTTTCCCTCCATAGTATATTTTGTAGGTTTTGTTGTGATTGATCAATATTGACCTGGCAAAACATTTTCTGTATATCTGCATTTACTACAAATTTGTAAGTTCTAAATCTTACTAGTATATTGATTAGGCTATCTTGAAATATCGTACCCTTATATTGAATATCGTTAAGCGATTTTCCAGTGTCTGTTGGACATGATGCGTCAAAGACAACCCTCACTGGGGTTGATAATTTTTCGATATTAATTACCGCGTGATGCGGTAAGTAGACTTGGGGTCCTACATTGGAGTATTCCATCTCTTTCATGCGGCCCGCTTGTTGGAAATCTCTCATGAATTGGACGTATTGTTTTTTATATTCTGAATTTTTACTAAATTTGTTTTCTAATGACAGAAATCTCTTATAGGCAATGTGTCTTGATCTACCTAAACTTGAAGCAGGTTCTTTTAGAGGTATTTTTACGACAAACTTTCCCTCAGAATCTCGATTATGCGTCATAAAGACACTTTCGCACTCCGTGATATCATCATTGGAAAGTGTGGAATTTTCCTCAGTTTCGAAAATGCTTCTCATTTGTTGTTGAATGAAATGACATCTAGTTTGCTGGCGTACTGGCCCCGTCGTCGAGCCAGTCACGATCCAGCCCAATTTGGTTTTTTGCAAAGTCGGTAAGTTAGTTCCTAATTCGTGTCGGTTTACGCACAATAGGTCATAGAATTTTTCGGCGCCCAGTATCATGTCGATTTCGCCGGCTGAATTGAATCCATCATCAGCCAGTCGGAATCGTTTAGGTATGATAAGATTTCCTATATCATAGTTAGGTAGGTTGCAGATTGTAGGTACAATATAGCAAGATAGATCCACAGAAAATGGTTCGGTTCTAGAGTGAATAATAACGTTACAATAGTGTTTAACGTTTATTATTGTGTTGCTGATACCCATGACATCGGTATCTGTGTTGTGTACAGGTAGGTTTAGTTTTTTGTGTGCCCTTTCTGTTATGTAGCACGATTGCGAGCCGGAATCCAATAGGATTCTCATGCTTTGTTGTTTGTTTTCGTGATCGGTTATGTTTACTACAGCTGTAGATAAGAAAACATGCTTGTTTTGCATCGGCTGTGAGCAAGCATTGTCATTTGACGTGTTGATTTGCTTAATATGCAAGTTTATAGATTGATTTTCGGATGTAGATTGTTGTTGTGGGGTGTATAGCGTCATAGGACGAGATACGCTCGGTTGTGTAGGTAATCGCTCGGGATTATAGGTAGGACGAGATGTGTTCGGTTGTGTAGGTAATCGCTCGGGATTATAAATAGATTGCTCGTTCGCTGGAGTAGGTATAGTAGGTATGTGTAACAAAGTATGATGTTTACCTGAACACTTGGTACACTTGCTGGCTCGGCAGTTCGGCACCGCGTGATTCGATCTCAGGCAGTTAGTGCAGAGTCGTAACCTCTTCGCAGCTCGGCTGCGAGCTATAGGGCTAAGGGCTAGGAACTGTGTACACTGATTTAGGTAGTGGGTGCCCTTGCAAAAAGGGCAGTGATTATGCTGGGTAGTAGGTGGTTTTGTTACCTTGTTAGCTTCCGGATTGTTGCGGGACGTGGTTATCATCGCCTTTTCAGTTGTATTACTCGAATTCCGGTTTGTATTTTCAACAGCTTGGTTGTTGTTCATCGACTCCAAAAGGTCAGCTCGGGACCTCAAAAAAGTCTTGAAATCCTGTAATGTAGGAAGTTCACGTGAGTTGGATTTTTCTTCCCATTTTAGTTGTAGTGACTTTTCTAGCTTGCTAGATAAAAAGAAAATTATCAATATATCCCAGTTTTCGGTTGCTATATTTAAGCTTCTTAGGGTTCTAAGGTGTTTCGATATGTTATCACCCATGCCCCTTAGTGCCATTGGATTCGATTGTACGCTATCGATGCCGAAAAGCGCTCGCAAATGATTGTAGACCAATACTTTTGGGTTATTATAGCGTTCGCAAAGTAATTGCCATGCTATGCTGTACCCTTCCTCCGAATATTCTAGCGCTCCTATAACTTCCAAAGCACTGCCCTTTAGACAACTTTTCAAATATTTATATTTTTGTATGGGCTTCAGGTTACCCTGATTTATAAGTGCGTCGAAAGTATCTCGGAATTCGATCCACTGTGTAATGTCTCCATTAAATGAGGGTAGGCTAATATCTGGGTACCTAATGGAATCGCTAGTATCTGAGCTATGTTTGCAATGATGTGTAGGTTCTTGTAAGTCGGTCTGGTCTGTCGCTTTTTGATTTAAAGTGCCTTTGGCTTTAGCTATGTATTGATAATACTGAGATTCGAAGGAGTCTCTTTCGAGTAACTGCTTGTCAATATCTGAGCAGAGGGTTTCGATATTACTTTGTATTTTATCAAACTGTAAAAACTCGAGTTGCATTTTGTCTGTGCGCAGCCCAAGCTCAATTATTTGTTCGGCAGTTATCGTTTCGGGTTTTATGGATGCTATAAATTTGACAAATAGGGTCATTTTCCCTTTTATAATCCCTCGCTTTCTTATTAGTTCTGATATGCTCTCAGGTTTAGATTTCTCTACGGTTGCCACGTCGTTATTGGGCATTTTAGCTAATGGGAATATTTAGATAGATAGATATAGATAGATATTGTTTGATAGGTAGATTAACGACGAATTTCCTCAGAGTCTCGTTTGTGCGTCATACAGACACTATCGCGTTCCTTGATATCATCATATGGAAATGTCGAAATTTACCAATAATTTACCTACTAATAACGGTGTATAGATAAAATAAATGGGGGGGAAATTTTGTGCCAACTCACGTGATCGGTAGATACTTATGTTTTTATGTCTCTCGTCTCTGGCGCGCCTTTCGTCCAACAGCAGGGGCGGCTCCTCGGCTTCCGACGGGTCTCGAGTCCAGTCTCGGCTGGACGCTCCACCGGGCTTCGGATATGCTGCTCCTTGTACGTCCGTTGGGTTTCGGCTGCTCGGTGATTTGATTCTCGGCTGATGGTCTTCAGATGTTGGGGGGCACACGCGGGACGCACGTGGTGATGTCTTAGTGTGTTTTCCTGGGGTTTCGCCTTGCAGGATCACTTTCTTCGACGCCTCGTGGTCGCTTTTACTTGTTCTAATGCAGGAACGAATTTCAGACGGCTGTTGAAACGAATACGCGGCAATAACGCGGCAATACGCAAGATGGCTGCGACCATGTGCTCGCGCCTTTGTCCTTGTCGCGGGCGGCGCGGCGGCGTATTTGCAGGTTTCTTCCGTCCAATTTCTTCACTGCGTTATTTCGAACGTCGGGGTCACCATGAAAATGGGTGCCCCAAATAATAGGTGTTTAGTTTTATCTGAAGATATTTAATTCGGTTTGTACAAGGTATTCGCAGCTCGGGCTCTAATGCGAGAATGGTGGTTAAATCGAGTTGAACGGAATTTATAAGATATGGTTAATTAGCGCCATCTAGCCTTTATTAGTCGAACCACCTCTAAAGGTATTGATTTAGGGTATAGTTGTGGGTGAGGTGGTTCGTACTATGGAAGACTAGATGGCGCTGTACATTGATGCTATGATGTCATTTTGACAAATACATTATTGACTGTGAAGCAATTGAAGGTAAAAGTCAATACACCATTAACATCACCAAAATCTTATTTTTATCTTTCAATGTTAAAGACCATTGAAATATCATCAGCAAACAACACTATGTCAGTCAATTTCTGCACCATGAACGGCAGATCGTTAATATATACCAGGAATAAGAAAGGGCCTAATATGGAACCTTGTGGAAACCAAATTTTTATACCCGATTCATCAGATTTGACGCCGTTGACTTCTGCCTTTTGAATTCCATTGCTTAGGTATGATCTTAATAGATAAAACGCTTTATTTCTAACTCCGTAATGATTTCTTTCAATAATAGCATATTATGATCAACACAATCAAATGCCTTCGACAAATCGCAAAAATCTCCGATATCATCCTGTGCAGGCCACACAGGATGCTATCGGAGTTTTTTGCGAGTGAGTTTTTAGTGAAACCGTATTGTTTGGCGTGGAGTTGTTTTGTACGATTGAATTTTGAGAGCATTTGATTGAGCACAATCTTTTCAAATATTTTACTCAGTGCTGGAAGAACAGTTATTTGTCTGTAGGATCACCCGTTAAGTTATAAGCTAAGTGTGGGACAAGAATTACTAAACCGATGACTTTGACTAATATACCCTGCAGGTCTTCGGTATTTTTTAAGTTAGGTAATCTAAATGTTTTGACAATGTCCTAGGGATATACATGATGAAATTTTAAATATTCACTACTGACGCTATAGTGTTATTTTTTAATGAAGTCTCTGCTCCATATTGAGATGAATTAAGACGATCTGTTGTGAGTAAGGGTAATTGGTGAAGAAAGTCTAAAAAGTTCAAGCAATCTCTGCGTTGGATTTTCACCTATCTTTAGGAAAAAATCATTGTCCCTTGATATAACTTTGCCAGTTTCACGGTTTCTCAAATCGGCGGGATCAGTTTCTACTTTGATCTGATCGCAGGATCAGTGTACACGAATCTTTTTTTTTGCCTTAAACTTGTCTAAATCTTGCTTTTTCTTGGGATCTCAAAATAATTTTGATATGGTTCTTTCTTCAAAATTTAAATTAAGGTTATAAGACATAAACCGAACTGTCCCAATGACGTATTGTATTCGTTCGGGTTGTACGACCATCTTTGTTTATTCGTTTTACCATGTTCTGCGTGATTAATCTCTTTCACCAAATAAAATCTATAACTATCAAATTAATCTTGGTAGAGATAAATCTTAATCTACACAGTCAGGTCATAAGTTTTGTCACACAATAAAAACTTTTGAATTTAGAACGCTGGCCACAAAAAAGTTTATTGAATTCGATTTCGAATTTTTCGTGAAAATAAAAATGTGTACTTTTTAGAATTTCCCTCATTTTTAAATATGGAGTGGACACTTAAAGAAGACCGTGTCGCAGTTATTGCGTTGCATTGTTGCGGTTACGCGCCAATTCAGATTTTCGACTTACTGAAAAATTTGAATATAACCAAAAGATTCGTTTATCGTACCATAAAACGATACAATGAAGACTCTAGTGTAGATGACAGGTCAAGAAGTGGTCGCCCTCGCTCTGTTAGGACTCCAGCAGTGATAAAAGCTGTGAAGGCGCGAATTCAAAGAAATCCCATACGTAAGCAGAAACTGTTGGCCCTTCAGATGGGGTTAAGCAGGACCACGGTGAAAAGGGTGTTAAATGGAGACTTAGGGCTTAGGGCATATCGAAAAAAAACAGGACATCGTTTGGACGCTCGTTTAATGGACCTGAGACTGAAGAGATGCCGCGCTTTGTTGAAGCGGTACGCGGGAAAAAAGCATCGGGAAATTCCTTTTTCAGATGAAAAATTTTTCACCATGGAAGAGAGCTACAACAAACAAAATGATAAGGTGTACGCACACAGCAGTGAAGAAGCGAGCAACCGTATTCCGCGTGTCCAACGAGGTCATTTTCCATCCTCGCTCATGGTTTGGTTGGGAGTCTCTTATTGGGGCTTAACTGGGGTACATTTTTGTGAGAAAGGCGTAAAAACGAATGCAGTTGTGTATCAAAATACAGTCCTCAAGAACCTTGTGGAACCTGTTTCTCATACCATGTTTAATAACAGGCACTGGGTATTCCAACAAGATTTTGCGCCAGCTCATAGAGCGAAAAGCACACAAGACTGGCTGGCGGCGCGTGAAATCGACTTCATCCGGCACAAAGACTGGCCCTCCTCCAGTCCAGATTTGAGTCCGTTAGATTACAAGATATGGCAACACTTGGAGGAAAAGGCCTGCTCAAAGCCTCATCCTGATTTGGAGTCACTCAAGGCATACTTGATTAAGGCAGCCGCCGATATTGACATGGACCTCGTTCGTGCTGCGATAGACGACTGGCCGCGCAGAATAAAGGCCTGTATTCAAAATCGCGGGGGTCATTTTGAATAAAATTTATTACCATAAGAATCTACGTTTTAGTAAGTTCATTTTGCTATATAAATTTTTACATAAATAATAAACATGTCTAAATTATTTCATATTGCACATGTGACAGAACTTATGACCTGACTATGTATAACTATCAAATTAATTAATCTTAGAAGAAGTGGAAGAAGAAACATTTTTATAAAAAAACAGTGAACATACATACAAATACATTACTGTACGGTTACGTACATTAGTACCTAGTCGCAATTAAAATGCATTGTAAGCATATCGGCGCTTCAGTTGCCAGTTAGCCATTAGCCACGGGCTGTGACATACATTTACATAAAATTGAGAATTAATAAATCGTTTAAAGTGAAATTAACGGTTTATCTTCTGGCTTCTCAACCAACAACATCAACAGTAACAACAAGACATGTACGGGCAGAGAACAACAGTCTCCTCCGTACATTTTGGTCCTTCGAACCGGATATTCTGTTGTTTGTGTCTTGTATGAATTGTTCAGTTTTGTTTAAATGATCCTGTATCAGTTGAAACTATGCCTTCATGGCCTTTCCGTTTCTCTTCAAAATGTTGTTGTCTCTCTACTATCGAACTTTGATTTTTATGGGACTCAAAAGATGTTTTTCGTTGTTATTCACTGCCTCTATATCAGAGCTGTACTTCTGTGCGAAGCTGTCATTGAGTATCCCGAATAAACTGTTTGCTAAATATCCGACTCCGTTGATTAGTTCTCTTGTTACAATTCGCGGTTTCATACCGTGTCCGGTTTTCAATAATCCGTTGTTATGTTCCAGATTCTCAATTTCTTGTTTCAGGTGTTACGTAATACTATCACACATAATTCTGTATACAAAATGTTTACATCAGTTATCGACGTGAGTCGTTAAGCCTTGGGCACTCTCGTTTCCTTCCCAATAGGTCGTCATGTTATAGTATGTCATTATTTTCCAAGTGTCGTGAATAGTTTGCATTTTTCCTATGTTGTCAAAGTAGACGAGTTTATTTTCCTGGAATGCAGTAATGTTGATGAGGTCCTCAGTGTGTGTGGTTGGATGGAAGATGGTCAGCAGCACTCCAAGTAGGCCAATAAGGTCGATCGTCCTGTTCTCCCGCTGCGCTTTTTTGTAGGTATATTAATCGTTTGACTCGTGTTACTAGAATTGGGTGCAGTCGGTCCGGTGTACTCGTCGCTGTTTGTTACTAGGAGTAATACGAGCTTTGTTATCGGTCTTTTGTATACGCTGTTTTGCGTTTTTACGGTAACCACTCGAACTAAATGGTCCTTGCCAGGATTTATATCGAGTACCCTTCCAAGGGCCCATTTCATCGGCGGCAGGTTATCCTCCTTGACTAATACGATATCCCCCTGCTTGATGTCTCGTGTTTTGGTGTTTCATTTTCCTCGTTGTTGCATTAAGTGTAGGTATTCTAGTGACCACTGTTTCCAGAAAACTTGAAACATTTTTCTGTAAGTTGCCATGTTTGGCGTGTGTTTATGTTGTTGTCATGTTTTTCTTGCGGGACTGATATGATTGGGCGCCCGATTAGGAAATTTCCGGGTGTTAGACAGCTTCCTGCGTCGTCAGCGTCCTCTGTTAAGGGGCAGAGAGGCCTCTAATTCATGCAGGCTTCTATTTGTGTTAATAATATTTGAAACTCTTCATAAGTTAGTTTCTGTATGCCCAAAACTCGCTTGAGATGATATTTCATAGATTTTACCGCAGCCTCCCAAATACCTCCTGCCGACGGCCAGCTCGGGGCGTTGAAATGCCCATTGGATGTGTTGCTCTGCGAGTGTTTGTGAGACCAAGTCGTTGTTGAATGTTGTTGTTTGTAATTATCTCTGCAGTTCTCGATCAGCCCCCAAAAAGTTGGTGGCGTTATCACTGTACAGATGCGCTGGGCAGCGTCGTCTTGCTGCCATCCGCTTCAGGGCTAGTATAAAAGTTTCAGTTGTTAGGTCTGTTACTAGCTCTAAGTGGACGGCCTTTGTTGCCATGCAGATAAACACGGCGACGTAACCCTTAGATGTTCGTACTCCTCGTCCCTTGTTTAGCTTGATGTCTGCCCAGCCCGTGAAATCCACTCCTGTGTGATAAAACAGTGGCGATGGCGCGACTCTCGGCTGCGGTAGTTCTCCCATAAGTTGTTGTTGTTTGGTGGTAGTATAGCGAGTGCACGTTACGCATTTTCTAAGCGACTTTTTCACAACCGTTGTTCTTGGCACTATACTGTACGCGACGCAAGCTATTGCTTTTTCAAAAGCGTCACAGAACCCGAATAGTTGTGTTTTATGTGTTGTTTCTGGCGTAAATCCGAGCCAGCGTTTTATTTTAAACTGTTCCATTGTTATTAGCTCCAAACTTAGCGTTCTCCATTCTTTTTGTATGTTTTCAGACACAGCTTCGTCCCACCCTAGGCTAGTCTTCCACACCTGTTGAAACATGATTTTTGATTTGACTGTAATCGGTGCGAGCCAGCCAAGGGGATCGAATAACGATGACACATCGCTCAGTATTTGTCGTTTGGTGATTGATCTTGTTTCTTTATGTTTTAGTACCGGTGAAAAAACGAAGTGGTCGTATTTCGGATTCCATCCCAGTCCTAATGTTTTTGACGAATCTGTTTCAGTGAAGTTGAAATTGAGCGGGTTTCTCATCTCTTTGGGTAGGTCTTCTACAAGTTGGGGTGCGTTACTCGCCCATTTTCGCAGATTAAATCCACCATGACTTAATAGATGCATCAGTTGGTCTCGTATTTCCTTTGCCTCATCGATAGTGTTACTCCCAAACATGGCGTCGTCCATGATATTTTTTTATGTAGAACTGGCTTGGCTTTTGGGAGGTTTTCGCCTTCGTCCTCTGCCAGCTGTTTTAGTGTTCGGAGAGCCAAAAAATGAACTGCCTTTGTGCCATAAGTTACCGTGCACAACTGGTACTCTTCTAGAGGTTGTTGAGCATTCTGCCTCCATATGATTTTTTGGAGCGTTTGGTCATCTGGATGCACTGCTATGTATCGATACATCTTTTCGATGTCGGCTGTTAGCACGTATTGATGTTGTCGCCATTGTAATATGATGCCCTGTAGATCTGCTTGCAGGTTTGGCCCAATCTCTATCAGGCTATTGAGACTGTACTTGGTGCTGGTCTTGGCAGAGGCGTTGAAGACCACCCGCAGTTTTGTTGTTATCGCACTTTCACGCACTACTCCGTGGTGCGGCATAAAATACTTTTATGTTTGCCACAAATGATCCACCCCAGATGTGTCTGTTGAGCTGTCATTGTTGAGTCGTTAATTTTGATGAGGCCTTCAAGCAATACCTTTGCGAAGATATCGGCTCCCAACAAAATACCGATGTTGCCTGAGATGTTGAATTGTGGATCAGCAAGTGGTATGTGATCCAACTATGTTTTTTTTTGTTGTTATGTCAATGTTTTTGTTCGCTAGTTTGCTTGTTATCGCGTCCATTACCAACGCTCCGGTCGTAAATTCATCATTGGAGTTAGTTGCCTTGAGCGTCAGTTGGATTATTCCTTTACATCTGTTAGTGGGGATACGAACAGCCCCTACTCCGGATACGACTCCATTTATTTTTCTGCGTTTCTGCTGTAGTCGTTGAGCAGCATCTTCCGTAATCAAGGATACTTGGGAACCCTGATCTGGTAGTGCTCGCAATGTTATAAATTTTCCCGATGATGTTTCTACGTCAATCATCGCTGTTGCCAACAGTACTTCGGTGTCATTTTCATTCCATAAATGGTTGCTCACGCGGTTGTTTTTGATCCGTGGTTCATGTGACACCGCCTCGTGCAGCAATGTATATATCTCTGTTTGCATTCTTTGCACTTTTGTGTGGAAGTAAACTGGTTGCCATGATGACTGAAAAGGCAGTTTTTGCACACACCAAGTTTGTTCGCAGTTGAAAGTCGATCGCATGACGTCATATCGAGGAATTATTTACACTTGTAAAGCCCGTGTTGTTGATTACATTTGGGACACTTGATTTCCAACTTGTTGTAGAACGATTTCGGTAGAAATAAATGGCTTGTTGATTCGTTCTTCCTGTGTGTTCAAAATTGGTTGGAATCATTTTTGGGGCATGTTTTTGTTGTTGTTATTGTTGTTTTGGTGTTTATCATGTATGTTGCGCCCTGCCGATGCTGGTTTGGTATTTGTTGATTCCAAAGCCATAAACTTATTCTCCAAGAATGTTAAAAAATCTGCCAATTTGGGTATTTCTCGGGGACTTTCGAGAGATTCTATGTATGCTTGTTTTGTATCCGAGTCGAGCTTTTGTATGAGTATATGCACGAGTAATGGATCCCAGTTTTTTGTTTCAATTTGCAGGTTTGTTATAGCGTTCAGATTTTCTAATATTGCGTCGTGCATTAGTTTTATCTGAAAGGCTGTGGCTTGTTGGATTATCGGCTGGTTTAATAGCTCATTTGCGTGGTAAGTAAAGAGCAGCCGAATGTTGTCATATCGCTGCTGCAGGATACTCCAACAGGTGTCATAATTGTCGGCGCTTATTGTGAGATGTTGCACTAAGCGCTCCGCCTCTCCTTTCAACTTTGCCTTTAAATGCTGCATTTTTTGCACCTTTGAGATGAATGAATTGTTGTGCACTGTTTCTTTAAATAAGTCTTTCAATGTTGTCCAATGGGAGTAATTGCCATGAAATGCAGGTATTTCGATCTTGGGTGCAGATTTTTCTTGGTGATTTCGGTCCCAAATTTTTTCGTTGATCAAAGTTTTCGCCGTCTCGTACATTTGTTCCAGCTTATCGAATTGTTCTTCACTTGACCTGTTATCCTTGATCATGTTATCTAATTTCCAATAAAGCTTATCATAGCTTTCCCAGCGCAAAGATATTGTTTTAAGTTTATCTTCGAATTGCCACTTTTCTGTTATGTTGTCGATGTTTAAGTTGCAAATCGCTCTTTCGAATGCTTTGACATGGGACTTCTGTTCGTTAAGAAGCTCTATGGTTTTTCCATCCAGTGAAGTTTCATGGAATTCGTCACCTGAGTCAGCGCCCGATGCCGTGGTAGATTGTTGATAGGATGTTGATGCTCCCGTCTCGAAAGTGACTCCCCTCGTGACTCCCTTCTTCTCCAACTCTGCTCTAAGCTTTGCTTCTTCCTTTTGTATGTTTTCTTCCAGCTGTATTTTCGACCGTTCGATCATATCTCGTATTTCTTTGTATGTAATTTCAAGTTTTTCTTTCACTCTTTTCTGATAGTATTCACCTGTACGTTCTACTGTTAATAGAGAAGGACGTTGGTCGTTCCAGTCAAACTTATTCCAGAAGTTGTCCAGTCACTGTAGTCGCTCGTTGTGTTAGCCCAGATCCATTTTCCTGGAGGCTGCATCTTTTTTAAAGTTGGATCCGATGGATTTAATTGCCTCCAGCAGCTCCGATTGCTGTTGTAGCAAGTCTTCTGCTTTAGTCTGTAGCACAGATTGTTAAATGTTTGTACACTTGTTACTTCGATGTTAGTGTCGTATTACCAATCATCGTTCTTGTTGTTTGGACACAAATGGAAGAATTTAGAATAGGAATTAAACAAAATAATACGTTCAGTCATTCATACAATCGATCAATCATTCTGAATCATCACAATCACTGTCATTACAAATAGCACGTGACTCAGCAGTATGCTGAAGGCCACGCCTTCAGCGCTGATGATTAAAGGTCTTTAAAAATTAAGAAAAAGCACAAAATTTTCGTACGGTTCTGCCGCAGCGACTGAATTAACCGCTAAAACCACCACGAATCAAGTTAGTAATTTTTCCGATACACTACCCTTAAAAGCTAAGATAAAGTTTTTGTCGATATTTATCTGGTATTTATACTGGCAGAATGTCGGTATGTATTCATTCTGGCAGAATGTCATAAGGTTGCAGGCGAACAATAGTATATCTATACTTATATCGCTGTAGTCTTACTAAATCTCGAAAATGGTTCTCGATCTCGATCTCGATCGGTTTGTATAATTCCTATTTGGTTTTATTCTCCTCAGTCCAGTGGATGTTTAGTTAAAAACAAAATTACGATATATGCAAAGAAACAGCCAAAAATCTAAAATGATAAACGAATAGTTTCATGACGGGGCACTATGAGAATACGCAAAAAGCATTGTGAAGCTGCGGCACAGTCAGCTAGTAATATTATAAAATTTTGAGGTATTCGGCCATTCAGCTGCTTCGTCACTTAAAGTGACCTGAAAATTGAATATTTCAGGCAGAAATAACTCGACGACTTCGGCCTTACGAATAAATGAATTTTGATATTATAGGCTTCCTGCACTAATTGGCACGGCTCGGTATATGGAGCCAGCGGCAGTGTACGCCGGTCTCGGCTCGGTAGCCCGCGCTCATAATTGATCGTCAGATATTCACTCGCTGCGGTTGGGCGAAAATTGCCAATATCTACGATTTGCTTCATTATTATTTGAACTGCTGCAGCTATTTGTTATTATTTATTTTGGTTTGTTGGCTTCGGAATCATATTAAAAATTTATTTAATTTTGATACGACATTTAACATACTAAACGTGAAACATTAACCATTTACATAAAGGCACCTATATTGCTTCTGGCCCCACACTAGGATAACCTGTGTCGTGGGAACCAGAAACATCGACGTCACACGTATATAAAAATCCAAGACCTGGTATTTTTTTCTCTATACCCACCTGGGGATCGAAACCAGGACCTCTCGCATGGTAGGCAGAGCCACGAGCGCAACGCCACAGAGGTCGTCAGTGATCGGAAGTTAATTCTTAAAACTCAAACAAACAAATTTCACAAATACAAACATCTACCTCAGCCAAGTCTGCAATTTAAGCTCACAAAAAGCTTACATGCTATGAATGTACACAAGAGAATCTTCAAAGAAGGATTACTGTCAAAGGAGGTTTTAGATTAACGAAAACCAATTACAGCCTATCTGAGGACGCAACATGCAAATTACACACAACTTGAGCGCAGGGCCGTCTCTAACCAGCACGTACAACATGATAACATTATATGTGCACCTCGCTTTAATGCAATAACCATAAAGCGCCAATCGAAATGCTTAGATAATATGACCATGTTGTATTTCAAATTCATTCGAAGCATTGAACTGCGATCCGCTGAAACTAATCTATTTGCTAGAGAGAATTAAAGGTTAACGTCTCCGTAGGAGAGTAGAGTATCCTTTGAAAATACATGTTTATTTGAACCCAATTAATCTGTGGCTTGTCTCGGTGCGGTATTGAGTCGCACTTCGGTCGCGTGACTGATTCTGTGTTTCTGCTGCGGTAAGATCGACACAAGACTAATGGCGTCCAAAAACAGCAACATTACACACCTAAAAATATCCAAGACCTGGGATTTTTTTCTTTATCCCTAGCCGGGATTCGAACCCGGGACCTCCAGCATGGGACGCACAGCCTCAACCTCAACACCACAACGTCTATGCCACACAGTTTATTTTATATCAGTTTATAGTATTTTAGTTACTTTTTATAATTATTTCGTTGTCACTTTTGATTGGCTCCTACCTAAAGATTTTCCCTTTTAACTATTTTGAATTTTCACTCAGATTCTACATAAAGGTGACGTCTAGTTATTTTTGTTTTCAATCTATTCATGGGCAATGAATGACTTCAGTGAATGAATAGCTTCAACGTACTGTAAGGATCGGCCTATTACGTGTGGAATGAGACAGTCACATGTTCGAAAGACAGTTGTATATTGAGTCATGAATCATAATAAAGAGGCTATTTATAGATGTAAGTAGGGTTCAGGTGTGCATACACTACACCTTCCCCCTTTTTTGAAAGTAAAAAATATGCATATAATTTTTATGACATTTAACAATTTAGATCTAATAACATCAAAACAACAATCTAATAAGTAACTAATTTCTGTAAAAATAACAATAAAATAAATCACCTGTGTAAAATATCAATTGAAAATTTAAAATCTGTAAAAAATATAACAAATGAAAACCTTTTATATTTTTGTTTGCTGGATACAATTTTTTCAATACTATCAAAATCAACTATAACCATTTATTACTATTTCTCACCCCTTTTTAACACCTATTTTTAAACAACTTCATTAAAGTACATTGATAATGATTACATAAGAACATCAGGTTATGTATTTTCTAAAACTAATTTTGAATACACGAAATAAACGAATAAGTACATACACAAGTAAATACACGAAACTAAAATATCTATCTGTTTTAGGGGTAGGGTTGGCGACAATAACATTTATTTATTTTTGCTTTCTCTTTCAGCAATATTTAAACTCATTCATTTTCTTACTTGCATACCAGACAACAAAAACAGACTTTAATCTCTACTTAAGTACATGCTCTCAATAACAAAAACAATACTTCTAATTTACTATCATACTCTCAAAATTACTAACTACAACACTAACAAATAACTCTTTGTCTATGTTTTATTCAAACTTCTTTTTTTCATATATCTAGTAAATACCATTTTTATATTTGTCATAAATCTCATTATTACTTTCTTATCCAAAAAACACTCTACATAAACATAATATAATAACCATCTTTTCAAAACCCATCAAAATGTACTTTTCTTTTCATAAACAATCTCTTTCAAACAAAGTCTTTATTATAATCTCCTTATCACTTCATATAGGTACTTTAATTATCGGGATCCGGACCCTTAATATTCACATGTAGTGAGTGCAC
Source organism: Argyresthia goedartella (assembly GCA_949825045.1). Lineage (NCBI taxonomy): Eukaryota > Metazoa > Arthropoda > Insecta > Lepidoptera > Argyresthiidae > Argyresthia > Argyresthia goedartella. Next base: position 726,599 of record OX463827.1, on the reverse strand, counting down.
ATTTATAGGTACTTTTTATACACACAGGTATTTACTTTATAAGGTACTTTTTATAATAATACTTAAATACATAGACTACTAGTACCTGGCTCGCGAGCTTATTAGGTCATCGATATCCAACTTTCTCACGAAGGAAACTCGTCCACATCATGATCGAAAAGGAAGGATTCGTGCCTTGTACCTTGTACCTTTTGACTTTGATGATTGTAAAACCACACTAAAACCATAACTTAAACTCAATCCATACGAATCCTTCGAGTTTTAAGATATTCTGTAAAGATTGGATGATCAGTCCAACTTTTCTCGAAAACTTAACAAACGAAGTGTTCCCAACTAACTTACTCTGTGGCCTAGAGTAACCTATCCTGCACATTCCATACCTTCTCTCAAATTCATACTTTTTATTCCTAACGACAACAATAATCTACATTCCCAAATCCAAACAAAAATATAACTTTCTTAGGTAATACGTACTCACATAACATAACTTAAAACTTGCAAATATTAAATAAATCTTCACATCAGTGGTTAACTTTTCGTTCCATTTCATTTTCATACTTTTCAACTCTCACTATCAACCAATATTTTCTCACTTTTATGAAGTATCCGAATCCGAAGTGACCATATCCGCTGGTCAGACTATAATTCTATTAATAAACTCGAATGCAATCTGTAAAATAAATGCAAGTACAATTTCTAAACAAACTTTTATGATAAACTAACGTTAGTGGTTCCGTCGTACGTTTTTTTTTTAAGTATATCTGTGATTAAAGCTGAACTTCTTTTGCATACTAAATATTTTGTACATACATACACAATATGAAATTTATACATCCCATACTATTCAAATTCATTCCGTATTATAACTTGAAAATGGTTTCATACTTAATCTCTCTGCGGTACCCTAAACTCGCTATCAATCATCCATCACCTTTTATGTATCTTCCATATTAGTCGCATGAAACTAAAATCTTTCGCTCTATACAAGTCGCACTGCGGTAACATGAACTACTAATTATTATAATAACAATTCTGTTTCTCTGTAATCAAAACATGTGTTATGTTCTAATCTAATTTGGTTTCTTCTGCAGTGTAGCATGTCCATATTTGGTTCGCCTGCGAACACTGGATTGAATTTCTATACTTAACTTTTGAATAACTTTGACTGTTACCAAGTCAAATGAACAACTGAATCATTTATGTACTTGATTGTACATTTGGAGTAAATCAGAATTATGATGCAATATAAAAAAAATACTAGCGGTTATAAAACAAAAAAATAACAAAACTTTCAACTTCATACTTCACACTTTTTATCACATTATTCCCAGATTTTTCAAAATCTCCTCAAAAATAAAAAAATACTGTCAAATCATCTCATCCCAAATAACTCGTGTCTAACTTATTTACTTTTCGGCTTTCAAAAATATCTCCATTCCTAAAAAATAATATCAATCGTTCATTCACACTTCTCTTGCTGACTATACTGTACTACTAACTTTTCGTTCTATGCCATTCATCATAATACTATTTTAGTTACTTCATGCAATCTTCATTTGGAAAAATAATTATATTAATATTGATCGTATCGTCAACCCTTTGACAATACAAAATCTAGCCAAAACTTAAATATACTAATCGACAAATAATTTAATTTACTTACATGTCATACGTATAATAAAACCCATTGTCCAAAAAACACATTGACGCCACGACGTCATCGCCCGTGTCGCACGCAGCTCGCTCGGAGTCAGCACATCCTGGGAACCGTACATCTCCCAGCTGCGCCTTACTTGACCCGTACGGTTACGCCCAGCGCCCTGCTTCCACATCATCAGGCTTAGGAAATCGCCCGGCACCCGGCAGCACAAATCTTCTGTAATATTTTCTTTTCTCTTCTTGTGTAAATATATTCTTTCTTCTATAATTATCTTCTTTCTTCTATTTATCCGTCTTCTTCTGGCTGCAATCCGCTAATCTCTTCATAGGTCATCCCGTTCTTTTTCTCTATATATTTATCTTCGTTATATTTCTCGTTTCCAAGTTCTTCAAGTATTATTTAAATATTATTGGAATTTATTTAATCGCCATTCGGCACAGCACTACCTCGCGAGAGGTAGGCTGGCCTGGCAAGGTCGCCATGTAAGGATCGGCCTATTACGTGTGGAATGAGACAGTCACATGTTCGAAAGACAGTTGTATATTGAGTCATGAATCATAATAAAGAGGCTATTTATAGATGTAAGTAGGGTTCAGGTGTGCATACACTACAGTACAATAGAGGAGTTTTTTCTCGCCTTTCGTAAGTTATCAAATCATTTTCCCTTAGTTGTCGAATAAACTGTAGAATATGGCAGGAAACATAAATCTAGAGGATTTGTTTTTCAATAATATCGCTGAGGGTGAATAAAAATTGTCTTCCAAGTGCTGGATCTGGTAGAGCCAGAGTTTGCTTTAACTGAAAACAGTAGAGAGAAGGGATATATTAAGCTGGGTGCTGACCGCACTTCGTTGTGAATGTTGGCGTAGTTTACGAGAAAGGGCACTGACCGACTAGTGATTACAAGTAGGTATGTATTATCTGCTGGCTACTCGAGTATTTGCGATGTAGACTCCTTAAATACTTTGGTTTTATCACTTGTACCTAATTTTATTAGTGCTAAAAGGCACACCGACATTTACTTACGGTATTCTTTAAAAAACATATTTTAAGCAATTGAAAGACTTTTCGTTATAGTTTTCAATATTCCAAGTACCTTGATATTATTCTATCATCCCCCTGACTCATTCTGATTCGATTGGCAGCTGCAAATTGCTTTCGGAACTCCATGCTCGTATAAATGAAAAAATAACACAAATAAATTACATATTTAACATAATTTACAAATTCACTAAATAGTCTTTTACAAAAGATTACAACAGGTGGTAGACGTCGTGAAAAATAATTATTTCAAAGTGCCGAACAAAAGTTTTTCTCAAGTAAACGACGCTAAATTTACATAGTTTGTGGGTTCAAGTGAATTCTGCTCCGAGCTGAATATCTTAGCGGCAAGTGTTTACTGTTCGAGCGAACCCATTAGTAACCAATCCACGTTACATCGTTTTACACTCCTCGTAAACTTCGCCACGCAGAAAACATAGTTTCAGAAATCCGAATATAAGTTTTATACGGCCATATACGAGTGTGTCGATCGTTCAAACTGTAGGACTACTTTATAATATTAAGGTAAGTGCTTGGATTACTGCTGTATTCAAAATCCGAGACTATTAGCGTTGAACTTTTGTTTTAGTGTTTTGTGCACGTTTGAGTAAGTTTAAGTACACTCAAATTCAATATAATCATTATGAATTTCATAGTTCATCACATAGCGAATGTCGAAAACATAAAACTATTGCAACATTCGAAAATCAGGAACACGACATTTTCTATTTCACACCCACGGTATTAGAATACGAAATTTGTGGTAATTGGCTCAAACCTTTTTATTACCACAGTAATACAGCAAATCGATATGGCCTTTTAAATATATAATGTCTATTCTTACCAAGAAAAAATATTCAGCCTAGTATAATGCGTACAAATGCTTATTTTCGTCTCTTTCAATTTTTCAATATTTGCAAGACCCTCGGTTATAGCTTTACTTGCCTTAGTTCACTCCACTGCATCGTCAAGCCCATGTGATCTAGCGTCCACCAGGGTCGTATTCAGACTAGGGCCCATAGCTAGTAGAAACACTTGTCCGACCGTGATAGAGGTCAGATGTGTCGGCGATTCGTCAAGCCACAAACTTATTATCTAAAGATACCTTGGGTGTATGCCCAGCTGTGGTGATGACTTCATTCCCAGCAAGGTACCGGGCGCGCGCCAGTTCCAGCTCTTCATTGAAAGAGGTTCTCTGCGTCTCCTAGCCGACAGCAAGTAACACACTGTTCCACTTAGTTCTAAAAGCATACACCTTTCGAAAGGATTCAAACGCACGTGCGACACTTATACCCTTATTCTAATTAGCGTGGTTTTTACGAAATTCAATGTTCTCACGATACTGGCATCGGGCCAGCGCGGCGTCTCCCAACGAGATCGTCCTTCACACGCAATAATTCGATCTGGTCAAAATATATCACCGAATGCACTGGAAATGACACGGAGTCACAATATTGACTATTAAACAAGTGTTTTAGGAATGGATTGATATAATATTACTTGATTTCTATTACAATTCTCTTGGATCTACACGGCAATCATTCTACCAAGGTATCTATACGGATCAATTGTATGGTGGAAAAGAACAGAACTAGCAACGATGAAAAAATAGCTTGGCAAGGAACAAATATTGTCATGTCTTATGAGTAAAGTTAAACGACAGTCTAAAATTCATTAAACGAACAAGAAGATTTGGGAAGGGACATCTGTTGATCCAACAGTAACTAGGTGCCAAACACTGGGAATTGGGTGAAATAGTCACGATAGAGGACAGATGATCTACCCGCCTGTGATTCAGCGGGCGTCCCACCTCATAATCATAATTATTAAAATTCTCCAAATTCACGTGACATTATCGCGGGGCCACCCGATTGAGACGAAAATGCGATGACAGTGACAGTTAATCTCAAAACATCATTTTGACATAACGAGAGAAAAAGGTGATTTCCGAATTGCACTTACGAGTACGTATGTATAAATGCGTTCGGTTCCGAACAGTTACCCGCCCGGACAGGTCCCCAACCTGAATCCTAATCTACGGGCAGGTGAGATAACATTGCTACCGCTCGCTTGAGAACTGAGTCCTCGACTAGAACCTCTGCATACCGGGGGGTCCCATCCTTTCCAGAGAACAAGTTTACAATGCGCTCCCTGCGCCAATGCAGTGGCGCTAGGTTAGCATATTTAACCAGCACGAGGTTACCAATACTTTGGACTAGTTTATCAGTCCAGTCAAGGCGCTGTGGCAAGATCTGCAGATACTCAAGCGACCGACGCTCCCACAAATACTGAGTAAAAAGCAGCGACATCATCTTAACAACCGATACAATTTTACTCCTTCTAAGGAGGGCTCGGGCAGCGCGTTAAGTGGCTGTCCTATTGTAACAACCCTCCCTTCGGCATTTTAAAATTAAAATGAACCCTACGAGGTAACCTAACGATTTAATGAATAAGTAAATTAAAAGATATAACCAACTAACCATTGCTTTAATGTCAGACGGAATTAAACCCTTACGTATTTTTTTATTGGAATATTTCTCCAATTGGAAAGATTCTAATACCAGCGATTGCGAATATCTTATTAAGATAATTTGGCCAAAGTAGTGGGTGATCGTCTATGGGTAGGAATGAAGACGTTATGATAGTAATAACCTAAAGTTCTTTTTAGAGTGGTTTTGGTTAAACAATATCGTCAAGAGGTTCCTCAGTCAGTAATGAATATAAGTGGCATAAAAATATTGATAAGCATCGAGTCCGTGCTTATTAGAATAAATTCCAAGTAAATAACCATTTAAAAGACATTTCGATTACATGTGTTTATGAAGGAAGGTTTGTGCTAGAGCTCATGGCCAGAAGGGCCACGGGCCCTAGGGTAGGCCCCACAACCCCGCCCATCACCAGTGGAGGTCAACCGAGTTTTACTGAATCAAGACAGATGAAGTTAGATTTAGCTAAGCAAAATAAGCTTAAATTTTATAAAAAGTGTTTACAATCACTCAGTATTATAAGCACAATTTATAAGAAAGCATAGGGTTAACTATGTGTTCATTAGTACGCTTTTGGCGTTATCTTTCATCGGTTTTGAGTCGTCCTCCTCCAACACATTCCCATATACAATCTACGTGACTGCAATATTTAAGACTGCTGAAGACCTGGAATTAGCCAACTGAATACACCAGCACCTAGAGACTGTCTGAATCTACTCAAATCCCTCTCGAGTTAGTTTCCCTGCCAATCAACAACATGAAGACTATTTAGGATATATTTTTATATTATTTGATATTGTGATTTCTCTCATCCATCAGTCCAACATGTTTGATCAACAAACATGTTGGACATGTTGGTTACGGGATATTTTTATTTGCACATACTCGATATTGAGGTTATCTTGAGAGACACGTCTCTTAAGTTATATTTCGTAACCATGTGGATTATCATCCAGATATTTTATATATAAATTAGTTTTAAGACATGTAAATTCAGCGTAACTACTTAGGTCACTAGATTGATAATGTAACGTGTGTGTAGGTTTGATTCTAATGGATTTCAAGCCATCCACAGGCATTCTACAGCGAAGTAAACTACACTCTAAACAGGGGCGATGAGCGTCCCTGAATGATGCGACCAGGGTCTGTACTACAATGTCAAATCAATCCGAATTGTACAAATCCATCTTTTAATCGGGGTATGCGAGTAGTTCTCTAGTCCATGAGTAAGAAGAAGTCTAGGCACTATGTGCTTACAATAAAGGTATGAACCAGATAGTACTCAAAGCAGCGACAGCCTTTGGAAAATGGAAAGCACAAGTTCGTTCGAATTCCAATGCAGTAAGAATGATCGAACTTCTGAATCGGAGGCGTTTCAGATGGGGAGAATGACTGCTAATAAACCTTAGGCCATGTAGAATCAAGTAGAGTGTTCTTATAGTAATGTCAGCTTCTTGTAGAGTAAATTTGTATGTGTGTGTTTTGTGAATGACCAAGTAACCACCACGTCAATCTACATGCTATATGGAATTAGAATATGTTTGTCATTTAATGTTAAGTTAGGAAGGCCAACCAACATGATAGAACGTCAAGAAAAGAAAGATCAAAACAGCCACAATCAAAAGATATTTAGTTTGTTAGATATTTTTATAAGTATTTAGGTATTTCAAGAGTGAGAAGGAAATAACGTAATTATTTGTAGTCATACGAATTTCAGATACTTGTTTTGTTACATAAACCCAAATAATGTGTATAGTCTCCCTACCTACATAACCTCAATTACGTAATTTAATCATTTAGCTAAAAGACAAACAAGAATAAGATCAGAAAAAGAAAGCCTGGTAATTTAAAAGTCTGCGCAAAATGCATTTAAAGTAAATCATGAGGACGAATTAATTGAAAACTCATTAAATTGAGGAATTTGAATACCGTAAAATAAAACCCGCGGCATGAACGCAAAATAAATCTTAAAATTACAAGCCTTAGAACTATAAATAATCTTTCTTGTCGATGACTTGCGCATGATCGCTTCGGTAGCCGGAAGTCTAGGACCTAGGTCGCTTAGGTCCATCTCTATCTATTCTTGGGATATCAGAGGTTATAGCAGGAAATAACACGTAGTATCGTTACATTTCAGTCTTTATTTCCTTGCTTACAATAGGGGTAATATCGATATTACCCAACTCAGGCAAGTTACTATTAGAAAACATCTAACACAAAAGAATAATTAACACACTTCTGAAAATATAATTTTAGTTTTAACTTACATTTCACTCGACGACCAGTAACCAAAAGCGCCCCTTTCATCTCGACCCATCACTTTTATATTTTCTATTCCCACCAAAATGTCCTTCTCAAGGCATGCTTGCCAAACCACAATGTAAAACTCAGCGAGCCATTCTGATTGGTTCGTTTCATTTCCTTTCGAAAATCAGTGCTTTGATTGGTTACTGGTCTACACAGTATACACATTATATTTTAGATCACACAGTTCAACTAGAAATAGACTTTATATCATCATAAAATTATCTAAATAAAATAATACTCATTTGTTTTCTATATAAAACAACGTATTGCAATTATAGTGAACGAATTCTAATTTGAGTTAAAACCATCTTGAATTTAAAGGCGATCGACCGCCATCTGTATTTCCAATATTGAACTAACTACGCATTTCTACAATATTATATAACAAACTCTTGATAGATGGCGCTAGTTTTTTCAAAAACTTTACTATACACAATGACGCCTCAGTGTTTCTCTAAAATTCTATAAAAGTTTCAGTCCGAGACAACTCTTTATTTGTACGTAATTGTTCATCGACACGAATGACGTGAGAAATACAAATACTGTTATACTCGCACTTGTAATACTAACAACACGAAATATAATCGAAAGACTATTCAATGATCCTAGAATGAACGCGTGACTCTAATTCTAGTATTTACACTCCCGGATTGGTCTTGAACCTGTCTAAATTCTCACGTCAGTTCCCGCGTATCGACCGATATTGACTGCCCTCACAACCCTCTGTCAAACAGTTTTATTACAAACCCCAAGCCGCGAACCCGAGCCAATTCCAGCATTCCATTCCCACACTTTCAGACTAACGCTGAAAAAATCTAGGCGACAATTTACGGTTTGTTTACTCAAAATAAGAACAAAAACTAGCCACTTAACCAAACGTTTCCTAAACCTAATCAGTTATCAAATAACTGTCGACTAATAAACGAGAATACAAATTGCCTTTATTATTCAAAATCAACACAAAATATACTGTTTGACCTACCATATTATATCGTAACTAAACGCTGGCTGATAGGGTCGACAGCCCTATGATGAAGCACTGGGTGGATGTGCACTTAAACAGGAATAAGAAGTAAGTGAATGTGTTGTGTGATGGATGTGTAATAGACATAATTATGACAGAATGACGAATGAGTGTGTGGACTTAACTTACATACTTTTATCTTGTTTTCTGTGTTACCAATTAAATTATTTTTTGTTTTGTGTCATTATTTCAATTTATTTTTCATTTTACCGTCTTTAATTATGGATGTATATCTGAAATAAATAATAATAATTATTATTATTATTATTAAACACCCTTATGTATGAGTTTCGCTTGAATGAGCCATAGTCAATGCGTCACTTTAAAACAACAAGACATATGTGTGAAATGGTCATAATTCAATATCCACTGAAAGCTACGGTATAGTTAAACCATGTTCATTTTAAATTTATGATTCATAATTTATTTCATAGCTCTTAAAGCTTATCCGCATTTTGGAGAATGTTTAAACAAATATATTTATACCTACTGAGAAATAAACCAAATGTTTGTTTCGTCACACTATCAATAAATGATCACGAGTTGAGATCGGCTTCGATCTTACAAACCAACGTCACGAATTATTCAAAATTCAGCGCAGTCTGCCCTACTATCCGCCCTAAATGCGTCCTAGCTGAAGTAACTACGTTAAAAAACCCACACCGCTAAGGGTGACCAGAAGGACTGTAAGTCCACTGTATACCCCACGGGAGAGGGCCGTTCCAATATCCAACAATATTAACATTCAAAAAAAATCTTTACTCTCATTAGTATCGTTCTGCACCTACAAACTGGCAGTCCCCTTCGGGAAACAAATCTGTCCAAGAAAGCAACAAAGGACTCAGTCGAGGGGTGAGCAACGAGCTCGAGATCAACAGCCTTGGTAGATAGACGGACAAATACACAGAAATAAGGTGCTCCATAAGGCCAGAAAACATCTTAAACTCCCACTGGAGTGTGGCCAACAGGGCGTTGCAGCCCGCATGAGCATTCCCATATGCCGATCAATCACCTGCAACTCATCTAACTGCCGCCTGCCTGGTCCCTTTGAGTAGGCCGTTCGCTATATGCGAGTGGGTCCCAAATCGCTTCATACGGCCCGCACGCCTCCAGACCTGATTCTACCCACGATTCTCCCTGTAGGGGGGAGGGAGAAAGTGCAGCCGCGTACGCTTCATGAGCGGGGGCGATAACCGATATGAACAGGCAAGACAAGGCAGTGACAAGCGGGGTGACAACCGAGGCGGTGTCCGAACCGCCCGTTCAAAGCTCGAGCAATGTTCATCCGAACGAAATCTCCGACGTTACCCTGAAAATACCCCTGTACTGGTGACCCTACCCGATCCTGCGCCTGAGTCCAAACCTGCGCGTGGGACCACACGCCCCATAAATCGGATACTGAGTCACAACCTCAGGACGAAACATCCGTGTGATGATCCTGAGTACTGCTCTGTACCCTCGTATTCCGCTGCGCACGTGGGGACATTGGATCCTAAGTTGCGTACCGATTCGCAAACGAATACTCAGGGCCCCTTGTCGCCCTTAATACGGCCGTGTGCGTGCTGTTAGCCAGACGGGTTAATACGCAACAGCTCGTGGGCACCACTACATAATCCACACGAACGCGTGCGCGTACAGTCTTTGGCCAAGTGCGGACCTAGGCACAGGAAACACCAGCCTCGTTGCTTGGTCATCTGACGCCGTTCCTATACTCTAAGGTCCCTAAACTTATCGCTGTTGGCCACGACATGCTCACTATTCCTACAACATGGACAATTCTCATTATCATGGGTGATCTGAAATCCAACCTATTAAATACATTACATTACATTTACATAGCGTCACGCCTCTTCCCATACGGGGTGGCAGAGGCACAATTGTGCTTACTTTGAACCAGTTATTCAATACTCCATTTTGCGTACCAGAGGGCTAGCCCATCGCCGCAGCTCTGGAGTAATGAAGGTTTCTTCACGATGTTTTCCATCACCGTGAAAAAGTCTGTATAACGTACTTAAGATAAATTTAATTATCTCATTGATACATGGTCAGGAATCGAATTTGCACCTCCTGTATGAGAAGCAAGCGTGAAACCCATTAGATCACGGATTTTTTTAATATTCACTAACATTATATAACCTATGTCAATATTACGGTCGCCAGAAATCTAAAAACACCTAATTTGTTAAAATCTGTCGAGCCGTTTGGGCTGTAGCGGTTTTTTACATTGTAAACCCAATATCTCCGCCATTTTGAATAAAAACCATAAACTGAGTCGGTAAAAAAAGGTCTGGGGACTGTTAGAGCCGAGTCAACTCGATTGAAATAATAATACCAGAAACTTTGTCTAAAAAGTGGTTTGTACCTTCATGCATGAAAAGTATCGTCCTCTTAAATTATGGAAGATTGTTTTAATTTATCGATATATTATATCTTTTTTATTTTTATGAATGAATGAAATGAGTATATATATTATTTGAAATCAATTTGAGCGTACAATGCACAAAAATTTGCAAATATGTAGTAGCGTAAGAGAAAGAGAGAGACAAAATAATAACAAAAACATCGTTATCGGATTCAGTGCACCAGTTAATGCTATCCAAGGGCAGGGTATTTTTTTGTAAAACGTCCTTGTCTTTTTTATTCTAGACTATTGATAATTTAACTTCTATATTTTTTAGTCCAGACAATTTTTTTAATGTCATTAGGCTTATAATGAGTTGATACAGCTCATGTTGGTATTTTAATTGATAAAAGTATTTGAGATCATATGTTTTCCTGATAGTATGGAAATAAAATAAAAAAGTATTAATTTAATGCAAATTATCGCTTTTCTACCTGACCGTACAAATCTTTGTATTCAGAAGTGAAATATCTGGTATTATTTTTCGGGCCGAGATGACTCGGGTCGAGCTGTCCCATACCCAAAAACAACATATTTCTGGATCAGAAGCAGTTTATTACTTAAAAAAACACATTTATTTTAACCTAAAAAGAACATCTCGTCATTTAATTAATTATGAAAACAATTTGACAAACAAACTAACAAAGGAACACAATCGACACATAAACCAAAGAAAAACACTAGAAAGGATTCACCAAAACGATAACAGATCACATCGGCGTCTCGTAGTATGTCCGCGCGCAGCGACGGTTGGCGAAGGAAAAGAGACCCGGGTAGGCTCCGCGCTGGCTTTTATTCTCGCGGTGGCACCTCATCCCTTACACGGCCTCTCTTGACTATGCGTCGCCCCCGACGGCATCTGACAGATCTGGCAGGCTGTCTCTCGTAACACCAGAAGGTCCAGCTGCTTGATGTAGCTCTGCATTCCCGTCATGGGCGGGCGGCGAGCTCACTGTGAGATTATCTTGATGGCAAGGGTATCGTCCACCGTAGAATCGTCATCTGTAATTCGAGGGACACATGAGAACATTGTTTACAATTTATTAGGCTCTGCCTATTTCTTACATTCATCTATCTCTCAAGGCCTCCTTTCAGCAACCAAACACAACGGTCTATTGATTCATAAAACACCAAGATACTTTCTTAGTATTTCATGAATTATTGTTCCTATCACTTAGCTAGCACATATCTCAATCTCATTCATCAACACACATTTTATTTATCTTTCTCATGGATCCATGTCATTCATCACGCCGATTCACGCTATCATGTAGGGCAAACATCCCGCAGTTTGTTTGCCGGTAGGTACGTCCCGCAGTCCGTCCTCTACATGAACAATGGACACATGTGTAGGGCGAGCTTCCCGCAGTACTACTCGCGTACAGGTACGTCCCGCAGTCCGTCCTCTACACGTGGGTGGCAAGGCCACTCTTCGTGGGGCTGGTCAGGCACCCCGCAGTTTTCCTGACGTAGAACGTCCCGCAGTCCGTCTACTGCCGCACTCGTTAGAAACCCCGCAGTTTGTCTAACATAGAACATCCTGCAGTCTGTTCTATCAACAGAGTACCAGTGCATTCACGCTCAAAAAATGCAGCGCAGGTCTCGGGACTCCACTCTCCTTGCCACGGCACCATGTATTGAGCCGCAGCCTGAGTAGTCTTCCCGTAGGAACCACTCATGAGATGCAGCTGGTAGCGTCCACTCGAAAGCGCAAGTATGACCTTGTAGGGGCCACGCATGCCAGGATCCAGCTTGCCGGTCGACTGTGAATACTTTATAACAAACGCCATGTCATCAACATTAAACACACGTGGTGGGCGCCTGTTCCCATTAACGTACTGATCTTACCGAGTTTGGTTGCGTTTCCGTAAGTAAGTGGCCCGACTTCTACGTAGCTCCCGTTGCGCCTCACGGTTTGGTTCTGAGTCCTCTAGAGCCACATCACGTATGAGCGATCGAATCACAAGGGGTTGTGGCGTCTGTTCCAATCATCAGGTTCAGAGCGGAAGCTTGAGTCGTCTTTTGCTTGGTGATATTGAGGGTTAACTGGAGCTTCCAAAGTGTTCCCGACCAGTCGCTCCATTTATGGTTTGTTTCGATACGGTTCATGTTCAGGACCGTCCGAGCTTAACGCTCCACCTGACTATTTGCGTGGTGCATTTCCGCGTTTATGTAATGGATGTCAGACCCCATTTCTTTAACAAATTCTACAAACCTAGACGATTCGAACATGCGGCCTTTATCAGTAACAAATAGTTTTGGTGAACCGAATAAAGATACAGAGTTAGTGGCTACTCTCAACAGCTCGTCTACATCCTGACGGTATATGGGATAGAGGAGTGTGAACTTTGTAAAAGCGTCTACCACTATGAGTACGAACTTGTAGCCATTAGACTCCGGGAGAGGACCCAATGCATCAAGGTGAATTACTGAGAAAGGTGTATCTGGCTTTTCCCATGAGGTTATAAACTGGTGTGGAGCCCTAGGTACCCGTTTTTTTGAGAGGCATACGAGACAGTGATCGAGGTACCTCCTAACGAACTGTCATAATCCTGGGAACCAAAAGTGACGTAATCTGAGGTCAACAGTTTTTTCATATCCTACGTGATCATGTTCATCGTGAAAAACGCGTAACAGGCTAAGTCAATGGCCTCGAGGGATGTAACATAAAAGTCTAGGTTTTTGCTTGCCCACAACAGTATACTTGTAGTATAGGAGGTCGTTTGAATGTAACGATTTGGGTCTAAGTTGCCGTCATTTAATCGTTGAATAAGGGTGTTAGTCTCCCCGTCTGCCGCCTGAGCGATTTGAGCCCAATTGCGTGGCCTAGTGATATTGTTGACTTCGCGTGGGGGATAACGGCTAAGAAAGTCTGCATGCGATATCATAACATTCTTACGATACTCTATGTTAAAGGTAAAGTCTTGGGTAAACCCACCAACGCGCTATCCTCGGGAGAAAATCCTTTTTACGCTCAGTGGATTTAAGGGCATTACAATCTGTTATAACTTTGAACTGAATTCCGATTAAGTAGTAGTAGATGTAATGCCTTCACAACCGCTAACGTCTCTAACTCGTTTGAGTGATAGCGACTTTCTGCTCCTTGCGTCACTTTACTGAAGTACGCAACCACTCTTTTATTACCGTTATCATGAGTTTGCAAGAGGACTGCCCCGTACCATATACTACTTGCATCTGTGTGCACTTCAGTCGGGAGTTTAGGGTCAAAGATCGATAATATCGGTTCGTTTGTTAGCAAAGCAATTATTTATTTGCGGACCTTTTCTTGTTTGGGACCCCATTTCAATGCGACGTCCTTTTTGGTGAGACGGGAAATGTCCTAGTGTCCTAGATGCGTATCCCTCTATGTATTTACGGAAATATCCGGCTAAACCTAGAAACTGCCTGACTTGCTTGACACCGGCTGGTATAGGTGAGTCTACTTATGGCTTGATTTTATGTGGGCTTGGCTTGACCTGACCCTTACTGATGATACGGCCTAGGTATTCAACCTCGGTGGTTAAGGACACGCACTTTCGTAGGTTTATCGAAAATCCCGCCTCGGTTAGAGTTGTCAGTACTTCAAGCAGCAAATGAATGCCCTCCTCCTCTACCGTACTACTCATGATTAGGACTTCGTCTATGTAGACCAGGACCTTCCCGACGTCAATGGACTTCTTAAGGGTCTTATTTATGATTCTTTGATAGACAATTGGCGAGTTAGATAGGCCATAGGGCATTTTTAAGTATTCGTAGTGACCTTCCGCGGTCACAAATGCCATACGGTGGATTGACGCTGGATCGATCCTGATCTGATGAAATCCGGTTGCCATATCGAGCGATGAGTACCGTGTTATGTTCGTGCCACCTAACCGGTCGATATGATTGTCTATAAGGGGGAACGGGTACCTGTATTTAACGGTTATTCGGTTAAGTGCACGGTAATCGACGCACATTCGGTCGGAGCCGTCTTTTTTCTTAACTAAAATTATTGGGCTGGAGTATTCCGATTCCGATTCCCTAATGATACCTTTCTCAAAAAGATCGTTGACAATTTCGCGGACTTTAAGTTTCTCCGCTGGTGAAAGTTTGTAGGGTCGGTAGGCTACAGGTTCGTTACTAGTAAGATTAATATTCATCTCGCCAGTGGTGACAGTAGAAGTGGCGGTTCCAGTTATAAAAAAGTCAGCAAAACCGTCAATGACCTGTAAAACGGATTCTCTTTCTACACCCTGAAGAGGCGTTACGATGTCGTCAAGTTTATTTGGAGTACACTTTGAAAACATTGGCCACTTTTGTCATTGAATGAGTGAGGTATTGTTGATCTTTGGTACGGACATATGTTATGCCATCCCTATTTAGGATGTCCGTACCAACTATTATTGGGGTAGACATGTAAATTCCTGGTACAACGACAAAATCGGCTTCAACATAAATGTTGCTAAATTCCACTGTAAGGGTCACGTACGACTGTCCTATAATTTCATGGTTACCGAGTCCCTTCAACGTACAATTGGTAGGTCTTGTCAAACAGGTGAAATATTAAAGTACATCAGACGATACCAACGATACGTTGAGAGCCCCGCTATCAATTAATACGTCGACAGGAATGCCCTGTACTACGGCCGTTGTTATGTCCTTACGGCGTTCAGACCCCGTGTGGTCACGGCAAAGGTTAACGCTGCGCGAATCTAGTCATGTCCTCCGCTTGGCAAAACACAATCCGTGTGGCCGGGCTTCTTGCAGAACGCGCAGATTACTTGCAATTGTGGGACACTCGTAGACGGTGAGGGTTTTGGTATTTTTGAGCAGTTATATGCTTTATGGCCGCTTTGACCACAATTATAACATTTGAGAGAGGGACCTGCGTATTCTGCCGGGCGTTTTCTGGATGGTGGGTAGTTTGATATTTTTGCGGCGGGTTTATCGGGTTTTGGTTTAACCTCTCCTTTCCCGGGAGTTCGAGACGTCAAAAACGACAAATACCGGAGTGTTTTTGAGCGTGCGGGCTGCGCGGCACTTGACTAATATATCAAGTGATTCTGTTGGAATGGTAACACTTAGAATTATGGGAGTTGTATATCTGAGTAGCTAATGAAACCCTCTTTTACACAATGTGTAGAAAATGTCACTGTGACCTTAGTTTATTTTTGTACTGGCATGAGAAACACAGACTTCTATGAAAATGCTCCCTCTCGACACAAATCTAGCCGACATCAGAAAATTATCAACAACATGTACATGTTGTTTGATACCTACGTAATCTACACAAAATAACCTTTTCAAAACAATAAAAACATTAGGGTGTTCTTATAGAAACTTTCGAATATTTCAGCGTTTCAATCAGCGTTACGTTGGGAGCGTCCGGAAGAAAGTGATTTTCAAAACGCGGTTGAATTATTTTTTTCTACGGAAAAGCATAAACTAGCACACAGACCATAAAGTTTGTCTAATTGGGTGTCCACACATGATCGAACCGTAAAAATTGGTCCAACCGTTGGATAAAAAATACCGGTTTCAAAAATATTAGTCATCCCGCTGCTTATGCTGACAGCGGTACAGGGAGTGACCGGGGCCGCGCTGCTTATGCTGACGGCGGAAAAGGAGAGGTTAACATGTATAGACAAGAACGACACTTAGTTCTCACTCGTGAGATCGGCATTCGCGGCTACGGCCCTAACTTGCGCGTCATCGATACCGCGAATTACGATTTGCGTCATAAGTTCGTCACTTAGCCCTTTGACTATGCGTAGGCGGAGGAGGGTACGTCGTGCGTATTCCGCGTATGTCTTATATTTATTCGAGGTTGAGTTCATTGCATCGAACAATATATTTGCGTAGTCTAGTTTCCGCGGGCAGAGAGGTTGGAATTCGCGTTTGAAACTAGTCCAGCACCGATCAGCTGTAACCCAGTCGTTTAGCCAGATTTTGGCATCCCCTTTTAAGCAATTCGCCTCACGAGACAAACACTCTTTGTCCTCCCACCGGTTGGCTTTTCGGGCGCGATCCAGCTCACCGCACCATGCGTCAATATCATGAATCGCGGGAACAAAGTTTGAGACGTAATAGTTGTGTATGGATTGATGGAGAGGATTGCGTCCACAATTGCCTGCGTGGCAGATGAGGCGGATGGTTCGCGTCAAAATAGTGTCCAAAATTCTGTAGGGACAGAAATGAAAACCCCGTCGCTAGGGAGCGACGGGGTTTTCATGGCATGTTCGCGGTGCGGCAGGCGTACGTGTCATCGAAAAACGCGGCGGTGTTACTAGGGATCGCGTTCGAGATCGCGATTGAACGACAGTGCTTCGTGATTTTGCGCGCGATCGTTCGCGAGACCTATAACGCGTACGATGACGTCGATGAAATCTGTCGCACGATCTACTACGCGTTCTCTCTCGTGAATTATGCGTGTGCATAATTAGGCCGGCTTGCTATCGTATACCTCGCAGGAAATACTTTGAGAAATCAGTAAGATTTGAACACAGGTATGGTTATTAGGTCCGATTGCGTTCCTTTGTTTTTATGAGTTTTGGCTGATTATGATTATGAGCGGTCAAGGCAATTGCGTGGTTACTATCCCATTTCTGATTTTGAATCAGAAGCAGTTTATTTTATTTGATTGATTGATTGATTACTTAAAAAAAAACATTTATTTTAACCTAAAAAGAACATCTCGTCATTTAATTAATTATGAAAACAATTTGACAAACAAACTAACAAAGGAACACAATCGACACATAAACCAAAGAAAAACACTAGAAAGGGTTCACCAAAACGATAACAGATCACATCGGCGTCTCGTAGTTTGTCCGCGCGCAGCGACGGTTGACGAAAGAAAAGAGACCCGGATAGGCTCCGCGCTGGCTTTTATACCCGGTGGCACCTCATCCCTTACAATATATTAATAATTATCTAACCTGCTCACAAATTTTCACGAGAATCGGTTGAGAAAGAGCTGAAGAGGAGAACAGCTAGGTAGACAGAAATCCAGCTATATGAAAGCATTTTCGGTCAATGATATTGGAATGCCTTCAATTGTCAATTTATCTGAGTTAATGAACGTTTAGTCGTAAATGTCATCGGCTTATTACTATACTATATGTCACATAAACTAAACTTTGTTCCCAGTGAATATAGTTAGTTAGCATATAACAATGCAATCCATAAATATAAATCATGCAATTAATCAGATGTTTCACTTTACTTTGCCACAATGTTTCTTTATAAGAAACGTTCTGTCAACTCCAATTTGCATCCAAAGAATGCAGATTCTCCGAGAAGATTTAGTGTTTCTCTGTACAGATGAACGTAGTGGCGTCGGAGTCAACGATATGTCACTGTCCACTGTATTTAGTGCTTTGGGACTAAAGGGGGGTGGGCGGTGCGGGGAGAGGGGGTGTGCGGGTCTGCAGAGTGCAGGAATGTGAGCTATTCCAGAGCAGCACAAGGTCTTCGTGAATGTCTGGTCTTATGAAACACTACACATACACACCTGCATACATATTACCTACTGATTACTGTGGAGTCTCAGACACTCACTGTTCGAACTAAGATAGGAGATTGGACTATAAATCATATGAAAATATGGCTCCTAAATAAGCAGTACCACTCTTGTAGTAATAAATAAAAATATCTTTTTATTTCTTAAAGAGGTAAGCAGAATACTACTTACTTTACACTACAAGCTTAGTCCGGCGCTGCGCACACCTTAACATCCATTTGTAACGATCAAGACTCTTGAATAGTTCACTTACCGCGTTTGAAGTTAGTCAATGAAGAGACACAAAGTTGTTCATTTAGTTACTGCTGCGCGGTTTGTTGTAATTTGCGGACAAGTTCACTGCAAACACTCGGCACTCGAAGACTTGAAATTGTGAATTATTTGTTGTTCGTAAGACGAAGGAGCGCCTTTCATTTATGTGTAACTTTCCAACAGTAGCTAGAGTTTCCATGAAATTCACGTTTTATTACTTGTTTATGGAGGAATTTATAGAAAGGTCTCTCACTGCTCTTATTATGTCTATTTATGTGTTTTACTGAACTTCCAAGCAATCAAGGCGACAATGTGTTATATTTTATACATAGCGTATAGGTATTCAACTTCTGCAGCACTGCGCAGGTTTTAGGTTTCTCGGCAGCAATTCCGCGACTGGCATTGCAGCGGCAGCAATGCTGCCCAGCTATGCTTGCTTATCGCCGCGATGGGAGTGAGTCGCGTATAAGAGTTAAATTTCCCGCTCAACCATCACCTTTCCTACCCATCAAAGTTTGCTGGAAGAAATCTCTTTTTAGAGATAAGCTTGCCTTTGTACATGTTGTTTTTATTATAAGGTATCTGTATGTCTGTTTTGAGTAGTACAATAAATAAATTACGAATTTACGAAATAACGAGTGCCCCAACACCTAAAATGGCGTAATAGGTCACCAAATAAAAATGGGCGCCAATAGCCGTTATATGTAAGCGATCGTACAACACCCAAGTCTGCTATCGTCAATCTGCCAGTAGCAATACGATAGCATGATTTTTCCATAGTCTACTAACATTTTGACGTTTATGCCGCGATTTCTTTATTATAGCTAATCTGTCAAGAACTGCCAGGACGAAGCAATTTTGCAACAACACCTTTCTTGTTGCAATTTTGATTGGTGGAGTAGTGGAATGTTTTATCATCGAGATGCCACGTATTCATGTTCGCTATCATGTAAGAGGTAGACAGGCAACGGGACGTGAGGGAAGCCGCGTTATTAGTCAAGTCCGCCTCAGCAAGGTCACCGTTTTGGATTTGGTCGAAAAGTTGCCGTTGGTTATTCCCCAGGAGCGGTGACGTGACAGGGCATATCCGTCGGCATGAAGGTAAATTAGGTGATCAATCTAACCTTACAAACATTAACCAAATCATTCTTTTATCCTTCGTTTTCATAAAGCAAAGTCTATAGAAAATATTATGTTACAGATTCTTATGGCACAAACTTTCTGCATAACCTGGTCGAATTGAGCTTTGATTAGTCAGAATGCTTGTCAAGCAGTTGACAGGAAACTCGAAAAACCTACCATCTTTGCATAGTATTATTAGAATAGTCAATGCAGCTGCATTTAGCCCGCCAGCTGGCTGTAGTGTGAGTAATTTGCCATTTATAAATAAGTCATTCAAAACACCCCAGGCAGATTGATATTATTATATTGTTATTAGATGGGGTGGTACCGCTCATAGCACATACTTTCAATATTTATTTTGTATTCGGTATCTTCCCTTAAGCACGGAAGCAGGTTCATGTTATCCCTTTACCCAAAATATCAAACCCTACTTCTTTCTCACAATATCGCCCAATCTCTATTATTGCAGTGTTGTCTAAGGTTTTGGAATCGGCCGTTCATAAGCAGTTGTATGAGTATGTCAGCTCAAATAGCCTTCTCAAATCATTTCAGTCCGGATTCAGACCCTTTAACAGTACTACAAGTGCTTTGCTCAACGAGACCAAAGACATCCGTCTAGCGTTGGATGCCGGGTGGCTAACTCTGATCACAGTAGTTGACTTCAGCAATGCTTTTATTTCTGTTGATTTTGAGATTCTTCTTGGCATCCTTCGTTTGATAGGTGTATCCGCTGCTTTAATCCCGTGGTTCAATTCTTATCACTTTGACCGTCACCAAAGCATAAGACTGAATGATAAATTATCTGGTTGGAAGAGCTGGTCTGCTGGTGTCCCGCAGGGTCCCCTCTTTTATTTTTATTAACCAGCTCACAAAAGTTATTTCATCCCGTATTCATCTTTATGCTGATGACATTCAACTTGATACGCATTTCTCAGTTGACGAGATTGCAGACGCTGTGGCGAGAGTAAATATTGATCTTGAGGCCGTTGAAGTGTGGGTCAAGCCATTTGGCTTACTGGTCAACCCCACTAAGTCGCAGTCTATCATTGTAGGGAGTCGCCATATGACCTCCAGGCTGGGTTTGGTAGTGCCTCCGGTTATATACGGTAATATATCTATGCCATCCATCGACAAAACTAAAAACTTGGATGTGATCTTCGACAAGAACATGTCCTGGAGGGCACACATCAATGAATTAAGCAGGCGTATTCACTTCTCCTACCACTCTTCGAGACGGTTGCAGCTTTCCTTATCGTATCAAACAAAAATTATGCTTGCTCAAACGTTGCTGCTTCCATTATTGGATAACGCCGACGTGTGCTTGCTGGACGTGGAGCGGCTACAGAACTTAGCCATTCACTTAATTTTTGGTTTGCGAAGAAAGTACGACCTTGTGTCAGATTTTCGCAAACAATTGAAATGACTCCCGATTCGGCTGCGTAGAAACCTCCACATACTTACTTTTACTTTTAAAATATTTCGCGATCCAGGTGCCCCGGAGTATCTGCGCAGCCGTTTTCACTTTCTATCTCCGTCGTCAAGACTTCGTCGTGCGTTTGTTACTGCAAGGGAATTGGAATGTCCTGTAGCTAAAAGTAAATTTCTTCTGAATTATTTTCCGTTCGTGTGGCTCAAATATGAAACGACTTGCCAGCTTCCAAAAGGGATAGTGAATCCCCAAACCCGTTCTGTGCAAGATTGACGCAACACTACTTTTCTCAATTATAATATGTATTTTTATAGTTGTAGGAATTGTTTATGTAGTTTATTGTTCTGATTATAGTGCATGATATATAATGTATTTATGTAACTATTCATGTGTGTTGTATATTTTTTTGATTTTCTATGCTTTATTAGTGGATTTATGATGATTTCAAAATACTCGAAAAGTCGGAAATAATTAGTTTTCGAGTTACAATTTTTTTTTATCGCCATTTCAAGCATTCGTGGGGATGTGGGAGTATTAAGGTGGGTTTCGACGACGACGATGAATTTCCCATTTTTTAACGTTAGATGTCGTTCAAAGTTCAATGACTGCGTGGTCATTGTGCTTGACCTTGATCTCGACCTTTCGAGCATATTTCGCAGAAAATTCTCAGTTTTGAGATTTATTACGTACGTTAATTGACCTTGACCTTGACCTTTCGTGCTTATTTTGCAGAGAATTTTCAGTTTTTCCGTTTTTTGATGCTTAAAGTTCGCAGTTCATTTACCTTGACCTTGAAATTGAACTATTGTGCATTTTTCGGGAAAAATTCGGGAGGGTACCCCTTTATCTTGACACTACTCCCATAAAAAGGTAAAGCACCTTTCTTAAGAGAAAATACTTTTTATTACCTTATTTTTAGGTTATGGTTATAATATAGTTATAATTTTCGCTAATATTGTTATAATTTTCGTTAATATAGTTATAATTTTCGCTAGGAAAGTGACATATATCGCATTATTATTTCGAAATCACCTTAGCTCCGGCTGCAACGGGGCTGCGGCGATGCCCACGCACTGCAGCGCACCCACGCTCGCCTTGGCTTGCTGGTCCAACCTCGGCCGCTCCGTCTCCCTCGGTGCGAATCAGTGTATAATCAGTGTATCACGTGTACAAATTGCACCCCATAGTACAATGTCTCCCAGTAGCATACCACAAATTTCATCATTAGATGATATATAGGTTTATGATTTTTCGATACGGGGTGGCAGAGGCACAGATGTGGCCACTTTTAGATAATCAAGTCCATTTTGCGTGACAGGGGGATAGCCCATCGCAGCCACTTTGGAGTTTTCCCCACCAAGTCCTATGGAGATATGAAGGTGTCCTCATGATAAAACTTGGACTTTATTTTTTTTTCTTCGAGGGTACTTAAAGCAACACGTATCATTATGTTCTCTTGCATTGAATTAATCAAATAATTTAATTAATACAGTCAAATAACACTGCATTATTGCATATTATATCCATTAACCAAGGATAACACAGTGACACCAAAATACCTGCGTTACATCTTCGGGCTTTCCTGATACACCGTGTGCAAGTGACTAACGGTCACTACACCAAGGCACTTCAGACACAGGATCACTTCCACTCATCACATCACATCACCAGGTACGAGGCACACTCGGAATTAAATTCTTATAAATTAAATTGACCGGTATTATCGGTAGCTGAAATGCAGTGCTCAAAGTGTCAATCGCCTATCTACGACAATGAAGGCATCAGTTGTTCGTCGTGCAAGTTGCTGTTTCACTTCAACTGTGCAGCTATCAACGAGAACGTATTTAGGAAGATGAGGGCTGCCAAGAAGAATAGCTGGGTCGGAAAATGTTGCAGTGAGACGGGGCCCAACGCGATTGCGAGTTGCTCGCCGTCGGCGGCGGTGGCAATGAGCACTGGGGCCGGACCAGCCCAAGGTCAAGACAAAGGCACATCAGCTGACATTGGCAGCCGCGCTCAACCTGTGGCCGTGGCGAGGGCCTTTCCCACTATCGTAAACACCACCTCCACTACCTCACCTTCAAATGATTTATTACTGGAACAGATGCACATACTCGTCGAAAAAGCGTTAACCGACTTCACACAGAAACAGGCTGAACAATGGGACAAATTCAAAGATGACCTATTGGTCCAACTCAAGAGTCATCGCACAATAATAGAAAGTAAAGTAGATAAGTCTATGAAGCTTATCTCGAATCTAACGGACAACGTGGATATACTGGCCAAAAAAGTCCAAGGCTTGGTCGAATCAGCTGACTTCACATCCGACCGTGTTTATAAACTTGAGGCCCGAATTTGTAAACTCGAGGGCTTGCTGAACGAAGTGGAAAAGGTAAAGAGCGACGTCACCGAAATTATCTGCTCGACGACCGACCTAAAATCGACAATAAATCGATTGGAACAAAGGGGCCGTCTCAACAACTTGGAGATTTTCGGTGTACCAGAGCGCAAATCCGAGGTTACTTCAAGCATCGTCGTGTCGATCGCGAAGGCCGTTGGCTTGGAGCTGAGGACGGAAGATATAGTCTCAGCTGTTCGAATAGCCACGCGCAATAACAACGGCCACCCTAGGCCAATAATTGCCAAACTACATTCGTCTCTCAAAAAGGACGAGATTATCAGTGCAGTCTGTAAGCAGCGCGGCATCACCACCCTGGACATCGGGTTTACTGGAGAGAGTCAGAAGATAAACGTGAATGAACACCTGACCGCCGAGAACAAGAACTTGCTGAAACAGGCTAAAGCGAAAGGCAAAGAAGCGGGGTTTCGTTACTCATGGACTCGCAATGCGAAGATATTTTTACGTCAAGACGACAACTACCCGGCCATACGCATCGAAAACCTCTCCCAACTGTCACACATAAAACCCTCAAGCAAAGCACCAACTCAGCGCACAAATCCAGCGGCATCGGCCTCGACGCTTACTGTTACATGAGTCCTCAATCAGTCTGTATCTACAAATCTATCATCCCATCACCCGGTACCTATGAACCTAAATCACATTTAACAACACACCTACCTACATATTATGTGCTATTCACAACATACACACATGCACATTACCAACACACCCGAGTTCCTATGCTTACGTTCATCAAATTGGACCAATCTTCGTACTATCTCATTATATCACATATCTTGCGCTTACATTGTTGCCTAATAGGCAAGCAGAATATAGCTCTGATTGTATCTCATGTTGAAAAGGCCTAAGGATATATTTTCAGAATTCTCGCGGTATCAGGGGTAAGACGTCGGCTTTCGTTCAGGGTTTACTCAGAAACGATTATCATGTGGTCGGCATCTGCGAAACTAATCTGATAGATGGAGTGTTAGACTCTGAGGTGAGCGAGCCTCGTTATGACGTCCACCGTGCTGACCGCCCGACGAGTGAGGTGTTTCGTCAGCGGGGAGGTGGTGTCGGGGCGCGTCTGGCGAGTTACACGGGCGGCGGGGTAATGCTACTCACGCGGCGTGAGTTATCCGCCGCCCGTGTACTGCCGCCACCCACACATGCGCATGAGTATGCTCAACTGGAAATTGTTCATGTCGTGGTGCCCAAGTCGTGGGTTCGTGCTAATAAAGATCTACATATTATTTGTATCTATTAACCAGGCTCTGGGGCTAAACATGACGCACTTTTGGTCAACCTTTCCGCATACATTCGCCACTGCTGTCCGGATAATGACTACCTACTGCTGGGTGATTTTAAATTACCAGACATATCATGGAGACCGCGTACCGCTGGTTATGGTCTCACTCCGTATGGTACCATTAGAGAAAGTCAGCAGCGGTTTATTGACGATATTTGTCTGTCTGACCTGACCCAATATAGTAATGTGCTGAATGGAAATAACAGGCTCTTGGACTTAATTTTTAGTAACACTGATGCTTCTGTGGTGCGTGCGAGTGACCCTTTCACTCGCGAAGATATGCCTCATCATCCCGCCCTCGATATCGAGCTCCCAAACGTTGGCATACCATTGTTACGCTCTCACCCCATTAAAATGTATAGATTTAAAAAGGCTGATTACACAGCGATCCGCAACGAACTTGCCACTAAAGATTGGTCTACTATTTTAAACAAATGTACACTTACTGAAGCCATGGATACTTTTTACAAAATTTTGAATACGCTTATAGATAAATATGTTCCATATACTTATGGAAATCCCGAGTTCTATCCGGTCTGGTATTCCAAATCGCTTATTAATATAGTTGCAGAAAAAGACAAATTTCACAATAAATGGAAAAGATTTGGTAACCCTCTCGACTACGACTCTTTTTCGTTGCTGAGGAAGCGGCACAAGAAGCTTCAGCGACAATGTTGGAATAATTTTGTACTAAAAACCAATGAGGCTTTAGTCCGCAACCCCAAACTGTTTTGGCGCTTCGCTAAGGACATGCGCCGTGATCATAGTTTCCCGGCGCAGATCTCGTATGGCGCCAAAATGGCTTACAGTGCTCAGGAGGCTTGTGAGATCTTTCTAGAATATTTTTTGTCTGTGTATGTGGACTCCAACCACCGCTCTTCACCACCTTCTGGCGGCACAAATGATCTGAGCTGTGTGGGCGCCATTTAATGAACTAGCAATCTTGTCCTTAAGTACCTCAAAAACATTGACACTAATAAGGGCGCAGAGCACGACCGGATCCCACCGATTTTCATTAGAAATTGTGCCGATCAACTCGCCGTCCCTTTGTGTATGCTGTTCCGGAGGTCACTAGACGAGAGGTGTTTCCCCACACGTTGGAAAATGGCTTATATTGTACCCATACACAAAGGTGGTCCAAAAACCAAAGCAGAACAATATCGCCCGGTCTCAATACTGCCAGTTTTTAGTAAACTGCTGGAACTTATAGTCCATGATCAGGTGTATCCCATTTTAGCGCGTAGTATTCCTCCAGCCCAGCATGGCTTTATGCGTAAAAGATCTACTACATCAAATTTGGCAGAATTCGTAGGATCAGTAACCGGTTTTATGGATAAGGGCTACCAGGTCGATACTATATACACCGATTACTCTAAGTGTTTCGATCGGCTGAGGCATGACATCATCCTTTTTAAGCTGGAACAAGTCGGTGTACATGGAGATCTGCTCAGATGGTTTGAGTCTTACCTCCGTAACCGTAGTCAAGCTGTCCGAATTGGCTGCCATTGCTCGCGATTTGCTCCAATCCCCTCAGGCGTTCCTCAAGGATCCCATCTGGGGCCACTTCTATTCAATGTCTGTCTGTATGATATAGCATCTTGTTTTAGATCCGCCAGTTACCTTATGTATGCCGACGACACCAAGATATTTATGCCCGTATCAAGTTCTTCAGATTGCCACAGATTGCAGGAAAATCTGGACCGACTTTGCGAGTACTGTTGTCTCAACAGCTTAGATCTAAATCCCAAAAAGTGTCAACTAATCACCTTTTACTAGAAAAACATCTAATCTAACACACCAATATATTCTAAATGACCACCCCATTGAACGTGTCTCCAAGGTTAGGGACCTTGGGGTTATAATGGACTCTAAACTTTTATTCATACCTCATTACGAACATATTATAGCGAAAGCTTTTAAAATGCTTGGATTCGTAAATTGTTTGACGAGGCCGCTGCGTTCACCACTTGCTTTTAAATTACTTTATTTCGCCTACGTTCGCAGTGTGCTGGAATACGCGTCGCCGGTATGGTCACCATCCTACCAGTCGCATAAAATCAGAATTGAGTCGGTTCAGAAAGCGTTCATGAGGCAACTCCAGATTAGATATGACGGGTCTTCGGTGGACTATGATGAGGGCCTTACTCGACACTCTATGGCTTCCCTGGAGAGCAGGAGGATGCTGGCAGATCAGAAACTTCTTCATGACGTCATCAACAACAGACTGGACAATGAGTGGCTGGTGAGGTCAGTGCTGCTGCGCATCGCCCCAGCGCGGTCGCGTCGCCACACACCGGCGCTGCTTGGGTACGAGCGCGCGCGCACCAACTATGCCTCCAATTCACCGCTAAATTGATATGTACGAGAAACACTTTGCGGGGGCCGATGTCTTTTACCTGAACCGGACTCAATTTATATCACAGGTTTGTGCGAAGATACGGTCAATCAAATTAGATAATTGATCATCAAAAATAAACAACAATCAATAACATTTATTCAAGGAAATTGAACTCTCTCATTTGACATAGAAATACCTCATATCCACACACATATTACATACCCTCTCTCTCTCTCTCTCTCTCTCTCTCACACACACACACACACACACACACACACATACACACACACATACATAGATACAAACACATACCTTATTATATATAATGTAAAATTACCTTTTATACATATGTTTTATGATCTAAAAATCCTCATCATAATTTATAAAGGATGTGTTTCGTAATTGGCATTATCCATTTATATCAGAGTTATTTTTATCGAATAAATTACTTATGCTGTGAAACATCAACAAATAAATAAATAAATAAATAAATAAATAAATAAATAAATAATGGAGTAACCGCTTTTTTATGCGTAAAACCAACACAACAGAATCAATAATTACGCCATCTTGACAAACAAGACACTCACTAAACAAGCTTTCTCGTTTGCCTAATTTGATTTCATATATAAGCCATGCCTATCCCTAATGCGTTGCCATAAAGAGACACTTTACAAGCAAGTATGTTAAAAATAATATTATTATGATGAAATAATGCATTTTCGGAGTAAAATAGGTACTAAGATAGAGTATAATCCCATTTTTTATCTAGTGAAAGACCGTATTTACAAGCTGTATTAACATAACATGTACAGTCACCATACCAGCACAGCATAGCTAGTTGAGTTTAATATTTACGAGGACGTCACTATTTAATATGTAGGCACTTAATATCGTTGGAGTTAATATTGCATGCACTACATTTTTCTATCCACTTCCACTATCCACGCGAAGGCACATGGCAACGTAATAATGTCGCAGTTTAACATCACTTTAATGTAACGGCGGAATTTATTCCGTTGACCCGCACCCCGCTACGTCATCCTGCCTTCACAACATACTCGTTCCAACGAGTAGTGTTCATCACAAAGAAAGATTTTTATTTGATCAACAGCTTTGTGAATAAATGATACTTGAATAAAATATATTTATATTAATTCCTTTATCTACACACGTATCATAAACCCTCTATACTGCATACAAAAATCACACGTTACGATCAGCATAATGTTAAACTACTAGGTAAAAACTCATTTCTTATCTGAAAAATTACACATTATGACCATTATGTGTAATTTTCTACACATTATGACATTCAAATTTCGAACGCCGACGCCCGCCTCGGCCGCCCCTAGTTTGCCTGTGAAGTTGGTACTGACATTCAAATTTCGAACGCCGACGCCCGAAGTTGGTCCTACAGAACAAGCTAAACAACTGCAGAGTCACAATGCCGGTCAAACATGCGGTTCCTGAACACATAGAGCTTATGATATGTGTGTAGATAAACTAGTGTATGTAACTGTACATAATTAGTCATTAAAACTCTCGAGTATTAATGCCCTCCATTATGTAGCACTCACATAAACTACTATTAAAGAAATTTAACAAAAACATTTCAGTTCTATAAAGTTGTAAAGCAAAGGTATAGTCATATTTAACGTAATTGGGATAACTATTGTGAAACCAATTCAATCAGGGCAAGTTTTTTGATATCAACATTCCTTTTTGTCTAGACTACATTTATTATTACTAATAATAATAAATGTAGTCTTTTTATCTGGATACGAGTAAGCGAAAGGGTTGATGGAGGGGTTTTATGACCACTACCACCTAAAGCTATATCTTCAGCCATGACGCGAAGAAAAAATTGCATCTTTGCAAATGTTGGATAAATATATGTTAGAAAAAGTTTCTTAGCGAAGAATATTCATGTCAAATATGTGTAAAGGAAAGAAGGTGAGACCTGAGAATTGTGATTGCGTGCGTACATAGGGCCGGCCATTGGGCTACCTGACAAGACTACACAAATATTTTTTTTATTATGTGTTATATATGTGTTTATCTGTTATATATGACACGGTTAGATAGTCAAAACCGTTATTTGATAAACTAACGCGTTAGTTGATCAACTATCGATAGATAGTAAACCAGACCGACAGTGTTCAGAATTTACATTTATTTTGTTCTTACCTGTCAACCTAACACGAAGACTATTGGGGGGCTTCGCTGAGCTCGCCCCCTCTAGTCTTCACCTAAGCTACTGCAGTGTTTGCCCTGGTATTTCGTTTGCAATTTAAGTTAAACCAGATTACTATTTAACGGTTTTAACCACAGATATCTTAACATAGTTTTAACCGTTAGTTTATCAACTACCGCGTCTTATAGTAAGCAATTCGCTATAGTTTACTATCTGTCGATAACTGACCAACTAACGGGAAAAAAACGATAGTTTATCAACTAACGGTTTAGGCAATCTTACGGTGACATATATAAGGTACTTAATCAGTCATGATTAAGTATCTTATAGTCATTTTGGACAAGAAGAGCAAACCTTTTGCAAACATGTCGTTTTAATAGCAATTATGTGATTTCTTTTTGTTTAATCATTTGATGATAAAGATAATAATATAATTGTGAACGGTGATTTTATTGCAATTATTTTTATATAGATTATCTGTGGGACCATAAAAAATGTTAGTTGAACTGACTAATTAGGGTATTCTTAACTATCTCATGTTTTTATATTAGTTTATTTTTATTTCAGTAACAGTTAATAATAAAGATAACTTTAGTTTGTTTTCAAAATGTTGTCAAATTTGAAACTTTTACTATAATTTCATCATCACTTATCAGTTATC
This sequence comes from Argyresthia goedartella, assembly GCA_949825045.1. Classification (NCBI taxonomy): domain Eukaryota; kingdom Metazoa; phylum Arthropoda; class Insecta; order Lepidoptera; family Argyresthiidae; genus Argyresthia; species Argyresthia goedartella. The sequence continues at coordinate 696,470 of OX463827.1, read as the reverse complement.
ACATTTACGATTTTCTTATTATAAAAAATAAAAAGATATGTTTTATACGAGTATAACAATTATTGCTACACTATCAAAGTCTTTTCAAGTAGCCCAATGGCCAGCCCTGTGTTAGCACACAATCGCAATTCCCGGGACTTACCTTCTTGAACACAAAAAATCATGTAAACCAAAATTGTAGGGTATATTTTGTTAAATTATTATTGTTTTTCTTTCGTCGATTATTTGATATTTTATTGGCTTATTAGTAGACGTAAATGATTGACTTTATGTCAAATAAACTTTAGACTGTATACTGAATCTAAATTTTCAAAGACTTGTAATTTTTTAATTAGGTATTTCAAATAACTTTGTTGCTATTGGCCACTTTCTATCCAAATACAAAATTCAGGTTGTGTTGGGTCACAACTTTATGTACAACCTGTGGCATATAAAAGTAGAGCGAAGTAAGGCGAACATATCCTCAAAACCCATTACTTCCCACTGACCAATACATTGGCAAAAGTTAAGCTCTTCTCATATTGCGACTGTTCTTGTACTTCGGAAATATTCGGCATATTAAAATTTACCACTATCTATTTACAGTGTTACCCAAGGTATACTGCATTTTTTTAACATCAATGCAAAATATGTCAAAAATTACGTAGATAACAATACTCTAATTAGTCAGTTCAACTTATATTTGTTAGCACCACAGATAATTGGTTATCAAATAAAAATAATTCCATTAAAATCACCGTTCACTATAATACTATCTTTAATCTTTATCATTAAATGATTAAAACAAAAAGATTCGCAGAATTGTTATTAAAACGATATGTTTGCAAAAGGTAACCCCTCAAAAAACAGCATGTAGTTCTTCTGATTGCGTATTTTAACAAGTTCCTTGCTCTCGGCTTTGTTGAGTTCTTAATCTAGTTGACATTGTGTTACTTCACTACTTTGTTTTACTGCTAGAGGTTCATCTTCTTGTTCTTAATCTTGGTGAGACTGTGTACATTGGTGTGTTGGTGGGGCGCCTTACAAGAGATACTACTCGTATATTGCTACTTCGACGGGATAATACTGAGATATCTGCAATATACATTGAAGTATTTTTCGGGGTTTTGCAAATAGCTTTAAGTTGGTGCTACTTTCAATAGGCGCTGTTATTTACAGTTGTCAATAGTTTTTCGCTTATATAATTCTAAATTCCAAATTATTTATTACAAAATTGAGGTTTTACAGTTCTTAAAGTTAGGAGGTCCCGACAATGATTGAATGATGATGATACCAATATTAGATAATTTTCTTAGGTCATACTTCATGACTACATCTGCTGTCAACAATGTAGCGTCTCAATGACAAAAAGTCTCTAATACTCAAAGTCAAAGTCAAAGTCAAAGTTCTTTATTACTGTAGATATTATTTACTTATACTTAGAAAACGTAATTTTTTGCCTATTCTCTACATTGGACCACTGTGGGAGAAGAAGGGCTTAGAAACTCCGTGTTATGGAATCACAAAATAATGATAGTTGTTTTTGAAAGCATGTAACTATATATTTCTGCAGAACATCATCATTTATGGACATCACATTTTTTATTTTAAAAATTAAATTTCTTTTGCTGAATTGTCGGCTTGACAGTTCCGGGCGTGTTGCATCATTGGACAAAAAAGTGGCGCCATCTGCATCGTCATCAGAGCCGTAGTTATAAATAATGTGCTCTCTGTTTTCTTGTTGTGTATGCCTCCTAGCTATTTCTGGCAAGGATTTGTCGTCGTCATCTTCTTATTCTTCTGCGATAGTAGAAACTTCTTATTCTTCATCAACATGTAACTCTTCGTAGAAAAAGTCCACAAGCCATTGCAAGCTGGAGGGCATGCACTACAAATGTTTGGTGGTTCGATGACAGAAATTTGCCAAATGTCGCAATCATGCTGCAACCATCTGTTGTCCCAGAAATAAATTATTTTTCTAGGGAAACCCCAAAACTAATTTACCTGCGTGTTGATTTCATTGTTGCCGCAGAAAAAGTGCTGTGAGTGCAAATTCAAGCTCGTATTACGATAATTTCTAATTGACGTCCAATCGTCACAACATATGAAAAATGTGTGGCCATCTTTCAACGGGCTCGGTATTTTTTCCACTATATTTTTTCTTATGTCTTTTATGACAATACTCTTAATTGTTACATCAGTTTTCGGTTATTCGTGTCCTACTTACCTATTAAGGGTTCCGTAGAGAAACAAGGAACCCTTACAGCATAGTATAAGTAAGAAACTTTAAAGTACGTTCAAGAGACAGACCCTTCCAAAGTGGAAAAATGGGAGTTTGTTGTTCACACTCCACCTATAAACCGCGTCTAGATCTTCCTGCAGCAAACTACAATCATCCTTTGAACTCACGGGAAGTATCAGTTTCAGATCGTCCGCATACAGAAGGCAAATGGCGTATTGTAGCTCTAATTCCAGGTCATTTATCATAATGATAAATAACAACGGACCTAAAATAGACCCTTGGCTAACGCCCGACCGTGTATGGTACGGCTGGGACTCAAAACAGCCGTGTCGCACATATTGCTGGCGGTTTTTCAGGTAGTCAGCGAAGAAAACCAACAGCCGTGGGGCAAATCCAATGGCACATAACTTCTTCATTAGGACGTCGTTATCGACTCTGTCGAATGCCTTACGGAAGTCCATATAGGCGACGTCCACCTGACATCCCTTGTCCATGCACTCAGACACAATCTGCACTAACGTCAGTAAGTTGGTGTTGACTGAGCGGCGACTCCTGAATCCGTGTTGCGAGTCGCTCAGATACGGCGCAATCTGCGAACTGATTTTGCCATGTATGATCGACTCGAACAGTTTTGCCAATGAACTCAGGATCGCAATAGGCCGATATTGATCAACTCAGGCAGTGTCACTTGTCTTGGGCATAGTATACGGACTAATATAACCTGTATGAATATTGTAATAGTATTCAATGTAATGATTGTCTTTTAACAATATGCAATATCTGTGTCTTAATGTTAATTCTTTATACACATAAGCAATATCTGCAATATGCAATTATTATTTTTTTACATGATACCTTTATCTGTTTATATTTCCTTACACTAAAAATCGTTTAACTATTGTATTATCTTTGCCTGCAACAAAATTACTATCTTCTCAAATATAACCAATTTATTTTTTACTTGCCTCAGGCTACTTTCTTAACACGTTAACATTTAAATTAAAAAACATCCTTAATCTAAACATCAATTAAATCATCACTCAATGAAATTAAATACATCGAAAATATCAAAAATCAAAAACACATTAATAAAATCAAGAATGAAACCATCAAATAATCATATAAATGAACATAGAGAAATACTTTTTCATGTTAGTTGGTATGACAAAGATAATGAATACCTGTTTTTAATTCATTATAAAAAATTACACAGATAAATAATACATTTTATTTTTGTTAGTACCTAGTGTCACGTAAATTAATATGTTTAAGTGTCTTTACAAAAATATTAAATAACATTTATAAAATGTGAAATTACAGTTAGTCACAGTTAGTTACAGTTAGTAACAGTTAGTTACAGTTAGTTACAGTTAGTGGTCACATCATGGTATCAGTGTATTTGTACATTTTCCTAAAGCTTACTCAGTTTTACCTAAACATTTTACACTTTCGATTTTTAACCCATAACGAGCATCCTGTAGCTCTCAGTTTATCACTTACTGACATAATGAACTCTGGGAAGTTAGACTTATCGTAACATTCGGGTGATAAATCCATTCGTTAGTCAAAACTCCTCAATCTCGGTGTCCTTTCACTTTCATTCTGAACCTGTCAAACTAATGAAACTATACTAATGCCATACTGCTGTAATGGTACACGAGAGTCAGTACATTTGATACTTCATTTTGCGTGACAGAGGGCTAGACCATCGCCGCGCTGTTTTGAATACGAGAATCGGTTCATATAACGTTTGGGGTTTTACGTAGCTCAGGGTAAGTTAGCAAAAAACAATGAGCCGAGCGCGTGGGTTGGTTCCAGGAACAGAGTTCAGTTCAGGTTTTTTGTCGCATTCCTGCGAGATGTGTAGGGATCAGAGCCGATTTGGCTGCGCGCTGAATAAATTATGAATAACTAAATAATGGAAGGTTATAACGGAACGATACGGAGAAAGCTATTATGTTGACTGCAAATATACAATTGCGTTTGTTTGGTATGAGATGACGAGTTTGACATCAGTAGTCTGAATATCATTCTAGTGATCTTTGTCTAGCGCGCTAGCGGTCGGGAAGGCTTAATTAATCGCAACAAGCTTTTATGGTCAGCGATCAACAGATTCTGTGTATCGGCAGTACCGAATGACTTGAGTGATAACCTACGGTTGATCATAGTGAATATGCGTACACACAATTTGTAGAACGGCGGATCTGCATGGCATGGTTGAAATTCGACCCTGTGTAGTTAGTGATAAGAAGCTTCGCTTGGGCAGAGCCTGTTCGCAAAGGACGCCATTTTTTTTTCAGACATGTGGGGACTATAAATACGATTGCGGGGGAAGGGAGAGCATTCAGTCTCAGCGTCTAGTTACTGTGACAGTCGTCTTTCACGATTCTAAACAGTTTTGGTCTGCCGTCTTACGCGTCTGTACTATACGAATTGTGATTGCGAAGTTACAGTGGATTTTCGTGAGTGTCTGAAGCGCCGAGATATACCTCGGTTCCTATCCTTTATATCAACCTACCCCAAATTCCAAAACTATCCTTGGGTCGTTAGATAAGAACTTGTAGGTAACTGATCTGAGTCTGAGTCTGGGCTTGGAGCGACCCTAAATTCCTTTTTCCTTCACCATAGGGTTCCTGGATTGGCTCTTAGGATATTCGCGGGCTAATCCTCTCCTCATTCCTTTCGAGTAGCGAGTTTTGAAATTCCCACACACACAGTCATTAAACATACAAGCACATTCAAATCAAACTCAACCATTTTCGAGTGGTGTCGATAATGGTTATATAGTACAGCAGCGCCCTCTGTGGGAAACCCATAGCTTTTCGTGATGCTCCGTGTTAAACTTAAATTTAAAATACAGTTTTATTAATTTGACAATAAATATTATTAATTTGTGCAGTACAAGTGACAATAATCCTATAATAGTGTTATTTCAACCAGAAAGTGAATAATGTGGATAAAATCGACATAACAAAAATCCAGTGCTTAAAATACAAAACTACCATATAAACAAAGAAGACCCAGTGAACAAAACTGCAATTACACAAAGTTAAGTGACTCAAACATTACTCTGTGTGAAAATAACCAGTGCTAATAAGTTAATCAAGCAAAATTGTGTAATTGGAAACCGTTTATTATACAAATACGGAGGACGCCTCAAGAACACCAATCAGTGCAATCTATAACAGTTGCGAACGATACAGCACCAGATGTCGTTCGTGCAGCGCACGATAAGCGGACGGAAGTAATACGGAAATTTCGCACGATCTTATATCTATACCAGTGGCGTGAGCCGAGTAAAGGCGACTCACATGCGAGGGGTCCATGGTTCAAGTCCCAAGAAAGGCAACATTTTAATTTTAGTTTTTCTTATTTTTCTTACTTGTACCACCTTGTACCACCTTGTAATACCTCATAAACACTATTCTCGGCGGCGGCGGCGTGAGTTGTGAGCGTGTGATAAAGCTCCATCTAGCGACAAGTAGCAGATTAATCATAATAGAAAAATACGAGGCCAAATACTAGTCTTTCTAATCAGCCACAGATGTCAGCACTGACAAATTTACCAACGCCATCTAGATCTGAATATCAGGACTTAAAACACTCCAAATCTCAACTGTTAACGATGGACGACAATCCAAACTTCATAACCATCCGTAATAAATATAGATCCGCATCAGCCGAAGATATATCGCAGTCTTCACTATTTAATAGCACACAACTAAGTCTGCCAAATACATCATTCAATAACAGTGAACCAAACACAGCATTGAACGATGAAATACTTCAACTTAAGAACGGTCTTAGTGCAGCGGAGCTAGAAATTGAGAACCTTAATTTCGAAAACCATCACTTAAAAATTGAACTAGAACAATGTCAAAAATTGATAGCTACATACAAGGCATTCAATTTTACAGATACTGTAATGACTCCCATATCAGCAAGAAGGAGAAAAAAACCAAAAACTAAGTGTGTAAGCTCGCAACAGACAATACATAATTTGCTTAAATATAATACTGAAGCTGATCCTCTTAAAAGTAATGGACCACGTATGCAGACTAGTGAGGAGAAAAATGTAGAGGTCAATATAGAGATCAATGATGAGACTAATATTGAAGCTATGGTAGAGCCCAAAATGATCGATCATCTAGAACCAAATGATAATGTAGAGATAATAATAGAAGATAATGTAGAGACCAGTGTAGAGGCTAATATCATAGAGACATATGTAGAGAGTAGTAATCGACCTAACAATGAGCTGCATCGTAAAAAAGGGATTGTAGAGACTCTGAACTCTAAAAACACATTAAAATCCCAGAAATATCAGCTGCCCTATGCGGAGAAAATTAAAACTAAAATGACTTCACGGCGGCGTAAGGTGATTATTTTAGCTGATCAACAGGGAAGACACCTACAAAAGGCCTTACAACAGTTACTTGGACAGGATTTCCTTGTTACCTGTTTTGTTAAACCGCAAGCAAAGCTTACGAACATTATTGACGCAGATAAATATGAAATATCGACACTGACCATGGATGACTTTGTAGTGCTGCTGTCAGGGACGAATGATCATAACCCCTGTGAGTTCCAATTCGAACTTAGGGCCTGGTTGCAAAAAGTACAGAACACAAATATAATCATTCCAAAAGTTACTCATAGTCACTACTTAAACGAAAAGAAGTTAAATTATGAAATCAAATTCATCGCGAGTGCATTTAAAAACTGTACATTTGTTGATCTGCCACTGAAGAATAATGCGCATATACTTAGGTCAGTATTTCTGTCTCAATCACTCCTCAGGGAAATGCTGCGCATAGACTATAAAATAAAGTTTGATGCGCATATTTACGCAGCAAAGCAAGGCCGGATTGAGTCAAGAAAGAGCGAAGATAAATGTACTCAAACTCAAACTGACTCTACATATTATATACAAAAAGAAAGCTGTGTGACAAACCCTCAACAAAACAGTGATGATAATTGCAATACTAATGGAAACGAAAAGTGTAACAATACTGATTTTTTTCGTGAATAATGTTATACATTTATTCCATCAAAATATTGATGGACTTATAAGTAAATCTGACATGTTATCCATTTACCTAGAGGAACTTAGAAATAGCGGAACTTCAGTAGATGTCATAGGCATAACAGAACATAACATGTTAAAAACTGATGTAAATGCACTTAATGTTGTAAAGTATACACTGGCTACCTATTCAGCCAGAAGTACAAGGAGTGGTGGTACAGCTCTAATTGTAAAAAATGGACTGAAATTTCAGAATATTGACATAGCTGACTGTAATATTACAAATGCAATAGAGTGCTGTGGTATAATACTTACAGAGCATAATTTAAATGTGATATGTATATATAGGAAATGTAAATATGATGTAGAGTCTTACGATAAATTTTTCGAAAACTTAGATAGGCTATTGTCAAAACTTTGCCGTGGTAGACGTAAGACTATAATATGTGGAGATTTTAACATAGATCGTCTTCGTCAAGATAAGAATGCAGCACATTTTGAAGAATTACTATTAAATTACAACATGAGACTAACATTCAACGAACCCACACGTCTGAGTAGTGGGACTTGTCTTGACAATTTTATTCAAAACATTAGAGGATGCAAAGGCCGAATAATAGAGTTAGCGCTCTCGGATCATACTGTACAGTTATTGGAATGCCCGGTGAGAAAATACTGTACGCTTGAATATTGGTTTGTGGAAAAAAGAGATTTCCATAAAGATAACCTGGACAAATTTAAAGAGTGTCTATCAAATCTGAGTTTCTCTGAGACTTTAACAAGCTCTGATGCCAACGTTGCATATAATGAATTCCATGATATATTTGTGCTTATGTATGACCTGTGCTTTCCAGCAATCAAAATAAGATGCTCTAGCAACGCGCGACCTCGGTGGATCTCTAAGGGCATACGAGTATGTTCAAAAAGAAAAAGGGAGCTATTATGGACATACAGACGTGCTCCAAACGATATCAATAAATATAACTTCAAAACCTATACTAAAAGACTTAAGAAAATAATAAAACTGACACAAAAATCCCAAAACGATTATTATATACAATCCTCAAACAATAAATGTAAAGCTACCTGGAAAATTATAAATAATAACTTTAATAATAAAAACAATGCACCAAAAGAAAGTATCAAACAAATAAAATTCAATAATTGTGTAATTACTGATCCTATGGAAATAGCCCAAGCTTTTAATAATTTTTACATATATCAAGTAGAGCAACACCAAAAGGTTGAGGTGACTAGCAGCAGATCAAAACTGCCTTGCTTTCCTAAATCTCTATTCTTTAATCCCACCTCACCTATTGAAGTATATCAAATAATAAAAGGACTGAAAAATACAAATAGTACGGGGTATGACCACATATGTACAAGCGTGATAAAGCATGTAGCGTTGATCATAGCTCCAATATTAAGTCACGTCATAAACCTGTGCATAGAACAAGGAGTGTTCCCTGAAAAGCTCAAAACAACAATTATCAAGCCAATGTTTAAAAAAGATGACAGAGAAAATATGTCCTTCTATAGACCAGTTGCACTTATTCCTGTATTCTCCAAAGTAGTCGAAAAAGTAATTTATAATGCTATAAACGCCTTTTTTGAAAGAAACAATTTATTTAGAAGAGAACAAAAAGGGTTTCGAAAAAATAAAACAATAGATCAAGCTATTTATGATTTCCTCTTTCGCGTAGTCACCAGCCTAGATAATAAAAATCCTGTATCAGCATTGTACATGGACATGACCAAAGCGTTTGATTATGTCGATCATTCCATCTTGATAAATAAACTCTACATGTATGTCGTCCGAGGTAATGTGCTTAATCTTATTAAATGCTATCTGTGCAACCGGCAACAACTGACTCAAATGTCCAGAATAGACAAAGCAAGTAAGACAGAACATCATTATTTTTCAGATTCAAGGACAGTACAATATGGGGTACCACAAGGTAGCGTTTTGGGACCACTTTTATTTATTATTTATATAAACGATTTACCTGACGCGGTTAGTTTCCCAATTGTCATGTTTGCTGATGACAGTACAATGATAGCAGAAGGCCAGAATATTAATATTAATTCCTATGAATCTGACATAAATAATTCCCTAGAAAATATTATTGAATGGCTCGGACAAAATAATCTTATAATAAATTTGAATAAAACTAATATAATGACATTTAAAAACAATTACAATAATATAACAAATAAAATTGACATCCACTATGGTACAAAAATAATTGAGGAAATTAATGACACAAAATTTTTAGGATTAACGATCGACTCCCACTTAACATGGAAAACACACATTGACAATGTCTGCACAAAGTTGAGCCAATTTTCATATGCTCTGTTTATGCTCGCTAAGGTAGTTGGAGTCACTGCCTTGCTATCAACATATCATGCTTATGTGGCTTCGACTCTCAAATACGGCGTTATATTCTGGGGCAACTCAACGGATAAAGACAGAGCTTTTAAAGCACAAAAGAGATGTATAAGGGCGATATGTCACTTGAAACAAATAGAAACATGTCAGCCACATTTCAAAAGATTAAGAATATTAACTCTACCATCGTTATATATTTACGAAATGGCTGTTTATATAAGAAATAATTGGGATCATTTTAATAAAATAAAGTCGAAAAGAAACATTAAGTTAAGCATCACGCGGCACTCTACCGCACTATTTCAAAAAAGTGTGTTTGGGATGATACCAAAAATTTATAATACTATACCTAAATGTATCAGAGAAATAGAATCCTTTAATTTATTTAAATCAAAGCTTAAAGAACATTTGCTTAATAAAGCCTACTATAGCGTACAAGATTTCCTCAACGGTGACTGAAAGATTGTTTCAAGAGTGATTGTTTAGTGTATGTTTTAAGAATCTATGTAATTTTCAGTATTGACTATTCAAACGGACATATGTAATGTAATGTAACTTTTATTTAATCTAATCTAAATTTAATTTAATTTAATTTAAATTAATATTTGTACACCTTTAAGGTAGAATGTGGCAAGAACAATATTTATTTAAGAACCCTGTAACCCACATTTACAAATAAAATATCTTTATCTTTATCTTTATCTTTATAACACTAGGTTTTTAGACTAGGCTAGACAGGAGTTTAGTTGCGGCTAAACCTAGGTTGGCAGGGCATAGGGAGACTGTTTGATCGATGAGGTTCCGCGGATGGAAATAACAAATTCAGAACAAAGTTAAACCGGTGTCAACACAGATAACCTATCCTGTTGATATTTTGACATTTGAGTGTTGTCGGGGACGCGCGAAGAGATCAAATTACAGTCTAAAGTTCATTGTTTAGGACCGGGTAGGTTGTTTTGCTTTGCCTTGGGTCAGGTTGGATTCAAGTTGCATCTTTAAATTAAATGTAAATTTCGCTGGAGGTCTAATGTGTAGGCTGAGTCAAATATATATGATTAGGCTCAGTCGAGGACGTGCTGAGGCTAGTGGAATTCATAGATCGGAATTTACCGAAGTATGCATTTCGCTATGGTGTGGGTTAGATCTCCTAAAGCGCTAATGACTACGTTTCGATAACATCCAGCTCAAATTGCGCAGAGTTGAAGGTTTCAAAACGTTACGGACCTTTTGAGGTAACCGCTAGTTCAAACCCATTTCGGAAAATCAAATCGCAATTGTGTAAACCGGTCTTTTCGGATCGTTATTGCCGTGAACTAATTATATAATTGGAACCACCACAAGCCGCTACTAGCGAGCACATGAAATATCATTGAGTACTCACGTCGTAAAACTACGACGGATATCTATACGATATCCCAAACAAATATTACAAATCGTGGTCGACCACTAAAAGAAGTTCCAAGCGCCCATATATTTAAAAAATAAATGGTACCATCACACAAAATACAACAACGATCGATCTGGCGCAAAACACCGCTAACTGATGCGAAATACCGGCTTGCGGACATATATGCTTTCTCTATCTAACTTGAAACTGTAACTTCCTGAACCAAACTTCGTTCGACTATTGTACGCCTAACGAACTTCTCAACGAAAGAGAAATTCGGACTTATCTTTCTTAACTTACAAATTTTACAGCTGAATCGGGGCATCCCCTTTTGGGGTAGGTAGAATAGACGATCATAGCTACTGATAGCGGTGGCTCGACCTTAGCCGTTATGCCGTTACAGAGTTTCTGGTGCCGAGACCGAAGGATATCCTAGATAGTCTGATACCTAGATATTCTAAAAGAATCAAGGTCTAACGCGTTACTTTTAAAAATAACACAACGTAGAAACGTTTTTAAACAGTTCAGTTTTGTAAATAAGAAATAAGCAAAAAAAAAGGGGCATTGTTTTCACAATTCTTCGTACGAGCTACGACGGTTTAGTGTTCAGGAATAATGGCCGGCCGGCTTAGAAAAAACGTTAGTCGGGTAGTACAAGACGATTCACTTTCGCAGACAAGTGAAATGGCGTCAGGACAGGTGACGCAATTGTTATCTGAAATAGTGAATAGATTAGACAGTTTGGAAAGGGGTTCAAGTACAAGTAATACTTCGGACAGACAGACTGACAGACAGGAACTAGAGACGTTTGAACAATCGGTAGGAAAACGTCAAACATGCATAGTGAAAATGACACAGAAGTTGCCGACATTCGATGGGCGGAGTTCGGAAAATCCGATGATTTTCTTAAGAGATTTAAAGGCTTATATTAAAGTCTCGGGAGATACTTCGAGGGATTTGATATGGGCAACGGATAGTTTGGTAGGAATTGCAAAAGTTCGAATAAGCATATACAGAGACTCATGGCGAACCTATTCGGATTTTGAAAAAGATTTCAGAGAGGTATTCTGGGGTGATAATGAACAGGAATTAATTAAACAAAGATTTCTAACTGCGAAGTTTGATTCCAAGAAAGGTCAAAGTATGGAAGAATTCTTTGCCTCTCAATTGAATAGCATATATGAGCTTACGATACCGTTTACTGATACGGAGAAAATCAACACGATTTTCAGACAGTTGCCGCGTGATATTCAGGTAGCGTTTTTTGCTAGAAAGGAACCAATAACTTTACGAGATGCGGTCGAGTTCCTTCGGCATTTAGAACGGAATGTCGATGGGGGATTAAGTGCGTTGCAGAGTTCGGAGACAATGAATACGAATAACGTAAGGCGGAATAGCTACATGCGTGGGCAATATCGAGCTATGCGGGTAAATACGATGCAATATAACGCGGTGAGTCGTAGGAATAATTATAACGCGGGAACAAAGTCACGAAACGGATTTGGGACGCGCGCTCGCGGTTATTTTCGCGGTAGAAGTAGGCAGCCTTAGGCTAGTTTCAAGGCAATAGGGTTCCAAAGGGGCAATGACGGTTCAGATAATACAGAGGCAGGGCAAAGTTCAAGTGACAGAAATAATGCGATAAGTTCGAATTCAAAAAACTAGTGGACTCGCGCGGGTCGTTCGCGCTCAGATATTTATTACGCTTCGGGTAAACAGCCGATCAAATTGAAAAAAAGCATAGACTGTATAAATTGTGTAATTTGGATTCGAACGTGGATGTGAATGAATTTATTCAATTATTAGCGCATAAAGCGCACGGATATGCCGTGTGTTTAGATGAAAAATCGAGATTGAATTGTAGAGGCCGCAATGACAGACATACGATATTCAGAGACGACGATTCGACTGAGTGTGGGCGCGATTTATGTAGTACATTGACATTACCTGAGATAGATGTGCGTATTGGGAATATTGTTGTAAGGAGTTTGATTGATTCGGGCAGCGAAATCAGTGTAATTAGTCGGAGAGTGTACGATGAAGTATGCAGGCAATTGGGAAAACCGACGGAAATACCGATTCCAAGTTTGAGAATCACAGGTGCATTTGGGGTCAGTAAGGAAAAGGTTGATAAGTTAGTTACGTTACCATTAACAATAGGTGAATGCGTTATCGATACTCCAATGCTAGTATTAACAAGGATGCCTAAAGATTAAATTTTGGGGTTTGATTTTATACAACAGACGCGAGCCAGTTTAATGTGTGAGGGTAATAAGAGGCTAATTATATGAAGCGCCGGGCGGATGTGTGAAATACCATTAGGTACTGGTCCTAATCAGGATTCTTGCTGTTGTACACTGGAAGTACAGAACCAAGATACCAGTAGAAATATGATAGAGGAATATGTGAATAATTCATCAATACCTGTTGAACACAAAACAAAGTTATTGCCGGTGTTAAATAAACATGCAGAGTTGTTTAGCGATAGGGTAGGTCGGACAAATAAATATATACATGAGATAAAAATGAGAGATGAAACGCCTTTCGTAAAACGAAACTATCCTATACCGTTCGCATATCGCGATAAAGTAACAAAACGATTGGAAGAAATGGAACAGATAGGTATTATTAGCAGGCAATCTACGGATTTCAGCAGTCCATTGACTTGTGCACTAAAGAAGTCAGGGGAGGTCCGTATATTGCTAGATGCACGCCAATTAAACACGGGAATGGTGTAGGAAGTTGAAACTACACCTTTGATGAGTGAGATATTGCAATCGGGGCGCCGAATAAACTACATAGGGGTTATTGATATCAAAGATGCGTATTTTTCTATACCATTATCAGACGAATCTAAACGATACACGGGTTTTGTATATCAAGGCAGAAGTAATGTTTACAACGTTTTACCTCAGGGGTTGAAAACCAGTGTGGGTTCATTTTCGAGGGCGATGGACTTAATTTTAGGGCCAGAGGTTAGGTCATATTGTTTAAATTTTGTTGACGATTTGGCGATTTTAACTGAGGGTGACTTTGATCAACATTTGTCTCAAGTGGACACGGTTCTGAATAAATTGAAAGACGCGGGCTTCACATGCAAACTAAAAAAATGCGAGTTCGCACAAAAAAAGGTCAAGTTATTGGGGCATATTTTGTCTATACAAGGTTTGCAAATGGACCCGGACAAAATTGAAACACTTAAATTATATCCGTCACCCAGAACTGTCAGGCAATTGAGGGCATTTTTGGGGTTCAAAAATTACTTTAGGAGGTTTATAAAAAAAATTGGAACGTTAACACAGCCCTTGTACAATTTATTACGGTCTGGAGTCAAGTTCGTCTGGAGTGCGCAGGTGCAGAGTGCTTTTGACGAGATAAAAAAACAATTCTTAGAAAGTATAATATTGAGTCAGCCATTGGCGGGAAAAACGTATTATGTCCAATGCGACGCCAGCGCTATAGGAATTGGGGGCTATGTTTATCAATTAGATGATTCGGGCCAGGAACGAATTATAGGGTTTTGTTCGCAGGCATTTAAGGGAGCTCAAACTAGATGGTCTGTTAGCGAACAGGAAATGTATGCAGTTATATACACTTTAAAGCGATTTGAGATATATTTGCGGGGAGAAAAAGTTATTATTAGAACTGATCATAAAAGTTTGACGTTCATTAAGTCGTGGACTTTATTGGGGGCACGCGTAACTAGGTGGGTTATGTTTTTAAAGCAATTCGATTACGACATAGAATTTGTGCGAGGGACTGATAATCAAATTGCCGACACGCTAAGCAGGCAAGTAACGGGACCCGGAGGTATGATTGACAGTATGAATGTTCAGCCGGGAATATTCTGGTTTCAGGCATCGAATACCGCAAGTGTTATTTCGAGTTTACGGGACATTGCGAGATTACAGAGCGAAGATGAACGGTTAAATCGAATTAGCGGTTGTATCAGACGTAGGGTGGTAGATACGGAGACGAGAGGGTTTGATAATTACAAGCTAGTAGGTGATACGTTATATTTTCTCGTGCCGAAGCGGAACGTCCAGTTGATAGTAATTCCGAAATCACTACAGGAGGAACTAATTTTACACATACATGAAGAAATAGGTCACTACGGCAGATATAAAATATTAGCACTGATGAAGGACAGATATTATTTTCTTCATATGAGTAGGGTGATTAGCACGGTGATAAGAAGTTGTGACATATGTCAAAAGGTCAAACCAAGTACTAACAATACCGTTGGTCCTTGTACACCGGTGTTGGCGGAAAAGTTGGGTGAGAAAGTTTTCTCGGACCTTTATGGGCCATTGCCCGTAGGTAAATTCGGATATCAATATATATATATGTGATTCAAGACGTGTACAGTAAGGTGATAAAATTGTATCCAATGCGAAAAGCTACAGGTAGGAGCGTGCTCGCTTGTACAAAGAGATTTCATAGGGAAATACCTATCGAAACTATAATTACGGACTCAGGACCACAGTTCATATCGAAAGTTTGGGAATTTGGTCTCAAACAGCTAGGGATTCGGGTCACTCATACGTCGGTGTATTGTCCAAATTCTAATAGCGTAGAAAGAGTGGATCGCGAGCTAGGTCGACTAATTAGAACTTATTGCGGCGGAAGTAATCGTAGTTGGGTCGACGTGTTACCGGACATTCAGAATTGCTATAATAATATCGAACACACAAGCACAGGCTTTGCGCCTAATGAGTTAGCGTTTGGTAGGCGGGAACCGTTAATTATTGACAAGGAATTAGGCGATGAATGGTTATTAGGTCATAGTGTGCGAGATACGGAACAGGTGCGGAATGTAGCGATAGAAAACTCTAAAAGTTCTAGTAAACGACGTAAGCGACAGGCAGACAAACGGCGTAAGTTAGAAGTCTATCGTATAGGTGATTATGTGAAACTTAAGACCTTTGTGCGTTCAAATAAAGAACATAAAATCATGCGGAAATTTTCATTGTTGTATAAAGGGCCTTATGTTATTTCGGCAGTGGTATATCCGAACTGTTATACTTTAGTAGATACGGGTTCGAATGAGATATTGGGTAACTTCAATACTATAAATATAGCCAGGTATTATGTGAGGACGAATAAGGGCATAGATTAATAAGATAACGTATAAAAGTTATATAATTAAGCTGTAAGCTGTAAATTTGAGTAACTACTTGTAGATTTAAGGATCTTGCATGGTTTAGAAAGGAAAAAAAAATAAAAAAAAAAAAACAAAAAAAAAATGTATATATATATATAGTAATACGAATTAGGATAAGTTGCGTAGTTGTATATATAGTTGTATAAGGTTGTATAGTTAGAAAGATAAATAAGATAAGACAGGAGAGAGCTCAATCGAGTTGTGTAAATATTATATACATAATTGACAGATTCATCGGTCTGTTTACATGATTTGAGATATCCGTACATATAGAGTAGATATGGACAAAGCATGGGTAGCATAGTGGTAATGAGATCCTTGCGCCATGTTAACTGAGATAAACAGTGTCTCAAGGTCTGGGAGGGGGCTGTAATGGTACACGAAAGTCAGTACATTTGATACTTCATTTTGCGTGACAGAGGGCTAGCCCATCGCC
Organism: Argyresthia goedartella; assembly: GCA_949825045.1. Taxonomy (NCBI): domain Eukaryota; kingdom Metazoa; phylum Arthropoda; class Insecta; order Lepidoptera; family Argyresthiidae; genus Argyresthia; species Argyresthia goedartella. Next base: position 679,844 of record OX463827.1, on the reverse strand, counting down.
GCGCTGTTTTGAATACGAGAATCGGTTCATATAACGTTTGGGGTTTTGCGTAGCTCAGGGTAAGTTAGCAAAAAACAATGAGCCGAGCGCGTGGGTTGGTTCCAGGAACAGAGTTCAGTTCAGGTTTTTTGTCGCATTCCTGCGAGATGTGTAGGGATCAGAGCCGATTTGGCTGCGCGCTGAATAAATTATGAATAACTAAATAATGGAAGGTTATTACGGAACGATACGGAGAAAGCTATATTATGTTGACTGCAAATATACAATTGCGTTTGTTTGGTATGAGATGGCGAGTTTGACATGACTAGTCTGAATATCATTCTAGTGATCTTTGTCTAGCGCGCTAGCGGTCGGGAAGGCTTAATTAATCGCAACAAGCTTTTATGGTCAGCGATCAACAGATTCTGTGTATCGGCAGTACCGAATGACTTGAGTGATAACCTACGGTTGATCATAGTGAATATGCGTACACACAATTTGTAGAACGGCGGATCTGCATGGCATGGTTGAAATTAGACCCTGTGTAGTTAGTGATAAGAAGCTTCGCTTGGGCAGAGCCTGTTCGCAAAGGACGCCATTTTTTTTGCAGACATGTGGGACTATAAATACGATTGCGGGGGAAGGGAGAGCATTCAGTCTCAGCGTCTAGCTACTGTGACAGTCGTCTTTCACGATTCTAAACAGTTTTGGTCTGCCGTCTTACGCGTCTGAACTATACGAATTGTGATTGCGAAGTTACAGTGGATTTTCGTGAGTGTCTGAAGCGCCGAGATATACCTCGGTTCCTATCCTTTATATCAACCTACCCCAAATTCCAAAACTATCCTTGGGTCGTTAGATAAGAACTTGTAGGTAACTGATCTGAGTCTGAGTCTGGGCTTGGAGCGACCCTAAATTCCTTTTTCCTTCACCATAGGGTTCCTGGATTGGCTCTTAGGATATTCGCGGGCTAATCCTCTCCTCATTCCTTTCGAGTAGCGAGTTTTGAAATTCCCACACACACAGTCATTAAACATACAAGCACATTCAAATCAAACTCAACCATTTTCGAGTGGTGTCGATAATGGACGTGGTATAACACTAGGTTTTTAGACTAGGCTAGACAGGAGTTTAGTTGCGGCTAAACCTAGGTTGGCAGGGAATAGGGAGACTGTTTGATCGATGAGGTTCCGCGGATGGAAATAACAAATTCAGAACAAAGTTAAACCGGTGTCAACACAGATAACCTATCCTGTTGATATTTTGACATTTGAGTGTTGTCGGGGACGCGCGAAGAGATCAAATTACAGTCTAAAGTTCATTGTTTAGGACCGGGTAGGTTGTTTTGCTTTGCCTTGGGTCAGGTTGGATTCAAGTTGCATCTTTAAATTAAATGTAAATTTCGCTGGAGGTCTAATGTGTAGGCTGAGTCAAATATATATGATTAGGCTCAGTCGAGGACGTGCTGAGGCTAGTGGAATTCATAGCTCGGAATTTACCGAAGTATGCATTTCGCTATGGTGTGGGTTAGATCTCCTAAAGCGCTAATGACTACGTTTCGATAACATCCAGCTCAAATTGCGCAGAGTTGAAGGTTTAAAAACGTTACGGACCTTTTGAGGTAACCGCTAGTTCAAACCCATTTCGGAAAATCAAATCGCAATTGTGTAAATCGGTCTTTTCGGATCGTTATTGCCGTGAACTAATTATATAATTGGAACCACCACAAGCCGCTACTAGCGAGCACATGAAATATCATTGAGTACTCACGTCGTAAAACTACGATGGATATCTATACGATATCCCAAACAAATATTACAAATCGTGGTCGACCACTAAAAGAAGTTCCGAGCGCCCATATATACAAAAAATAAATGGTACCATCACACAAAATACAACAACGATCGATCTGGTGCAAAACACCGCTAACTGATGCGAAATACCGGCTTGCGGACATATATGCTTTCTCGATCTAACTTGAAACTGTAACTTCCTGAACCAAACTTCGTTCGACTATTGTACGCCTAACGAACTTCTCAACGAAAGAGAAATTCGGACTTATCATTCTTAACTTACAAATTTTACAGCTGAATCGGGACATCTCCTTTTGGGGTAGGTAGAATAGACGATCATAGCTACTGATAGCGGTGGCTCGACCTTAGCCGTTATGCCGTTACACTACGCCAAGGAGTTATCTGCTCCTGGCGTAGTATGGCACACAATAAAGTTAAGGCTTCCACGGAGGACACGGTAGTGCACACTATGGGCGAGGACAATAATACAGGCTGTATATACAACCATTATCTCTACGTAGAAACACGGAGATACATTGGCATGGTCACCTAGTCTATTGGCATATCAGGTCACCTCTCTCCGTACACGTGTACTAAGCTAAAATTGCTATTGTATTTTCTATTCCTATTCATATCTTTTGTTGATATACCGTACCCCAAACCTTTCTTTGCATATATAAATAATGCTAGTTTTCAAACTCAATTATCAATTGATCCACAATGTAATAATGTACTTTTAATTTTAAATTATTGCAAGATCGTAGGAATAACAGCTTGACCTAGTAATTATTCCGCAGTATTTCAACTTGGAATGCGCGTGTTGACACTAAATATTATATTATGCGTGAAATTATTACGAAATTTACTACTTGAATTAAAATGTTTACTTGTGACACTTTGACACACTGTGACTCACTGTGACACACGTGACACTACAATTACACATACGAGAGAGATAATTGAAAAATTTATTTGAGGGCAGGAATTTCGAACCAACGACATCTTTTCTGTATCCAACCAAAAAAAAATGCAACTTCTCTCTGTAATACATAATAACATCAACAACAATCAATAACTCAACACTTAACTTGCAAATAAAATATTAACATATTCAATAACTTTACGAATCCTCAATAATTCAAACTCTCTATCCTCATACTATATCTCTCTATTTATTATCACCTTTCATGCCACTTAATTTAAAACTATGTTCTCACAACCGTAATGTTATTTGGAAAACATACGTAACCCTTAACCTTTAATTAGTTACATAATGTACCTACTTCTTTATTCACACATTTCTCATAATTTATTATTATTATCTGTCACGCATATCATAACCACTAACATATTATACTCTTACTCGGTTCTTGCTATTATTAATCACCATTCATACCCACAAACTAATCTGTCATATCCTCTCAATTAATTTAATTCCATCCGCATATATTGGGGAGGGGTAATTCCAATATCTTAACGTATTATAAAAATTTTAAAAATCAAAGTCTCAGAAAACACTTTATAATGAATTTTGTTATTTTAACTTTATAAACATATTTTATAACAACGTTGCTACGTCTTTTAAACTAAATTAATCATAAACTTATCCATCAAATTATGTATTTATTCTTAGGTTATTTGCGTAAAATGGAACTGATTCACGAACGTATCGCAGTGTGGTCATAGAAGAAATGAAGTGGATAATTTATCTGTTATTTAGAAAGACACTAAAAATTTTTGTGCTAACAATATTTAGAAGCTTGTTAAAAAATATTTACTGAATAATCATGGTTAAGATAAACAAATGTTAATACTGTATTTTTATTATTTTTTTAGTAAGACGGTAAGGGTTCAATGAACTATGTAGTGGCCGCCTCGCTGTGTCTCGACCACCAATTACGCCTTAATGTCTCCATAAATGAAGGCTTTAAATTGGCTCCTGAAACAGCTTGTTTGTGGTTTTTCTGTCGTGCATAATGGAGAACACTCCTTGTGAGTCCTCCTCGTATACGTTTCTGTAGTACTTGTTCTACTTCACTACTGGACATTCTATGTTGATTAAATGTTTACTTAATTACTGTCATCAAGTTCAAGTACATTCTCTAAATCCTTTGATCCAGCGCTGTAGGTGTACATATATATATGTGTATGTGGCTACTTGTACCAACATCCATTTACACTGTAGTACCACGTTATCGCAAATTTCAACGATAAATCAAACAATTCAAATATCCTACATTCAAATGCTCTCGCACGCATTCAAATAACGAGCTTCTTGTGTGTTATAAATTGTTTTTATCATCCAAATATATTGGGAGTCGATAAATTATAGCCATTTGCTTACAAAGTACCTAGTCTTAACTTCAGCTATCTTTTTAGTAAGCTCGCTACGTTACGAGTATAGCCACGCTCAACGATTCATGTAATGGTGTGTCGGGACTCGGGCCGCTTCGCTACTTACTACAAAAGCTCCGTTTGGTGCAGAGAAGCTTGCCGGCAGCGCTGTCGCTTGTAAGAGATGTTTACTCGTTGGTAAAAGGAAGCTAACAAAAGGAGGCGCTGCTACGCCACTATGCCGCTACGCCGCTAGGCCGTTACGACGCTACGCGCGGTGTTGACAATATATCTACATATTTGGTACTTTACCTCGTTATATCACTTACCTGTCACCTATATCACTAAGAATTATGTAACATAAAACCTAGTTAGCCGACAAAAACCCATAATGACAAGAAATATATTGTTAACCAATATTGGTTTTGACTCCCTAAACACTTCCTTCCTAAAAATGTGTACCATAAAGCGAATGTATAAAATATCAGTAGCGTGCTTCTCATAAAGGCACAAAAGCACTAGCCCAGCCATAAATCTTTTATCAGTGTAATAAAATATAAAACGTTTCATCTTCCACCTATTAAAAGGCAACAGCATCAATACATTAAACCTATGTCTCTGTGAGCTGTAGACCTCGCGAGTGACAGTTTCTTTTAATACCACATACAAATTTATAAATGCACCTGGTTATGTACATGGAGTTTGAAAGCAGCCGCAAACAATAACTTTGTAAACGTTTTGCGGTCACCCAACCGATTGACTTTTCACTAAAATTATATAGCCTGTTACTCTCACGGTCTCTACAAATACAACGACACCGCATTTGTAAAAATCCGTCAAAATTTTTGGACGCTAGCTTTTTTATTTTATTAAAAAAGAAATTCAAAAAGAGTTTATTTCCATAAGAAACACATAACATTTGGAGAATGTCAAATCTTAAACTAACACATGTATAAGGTACAGGGAAATATAGAACTCAATTTGAATTCCGTCACCTGAATGTTTTAGATGCTGGAGGCAAAGAGGCGACTGGAAACCTCCAGCTTTTTAAGTATTTTTTTACAGAATTGGAGCAAACACCTTCTCAAGCTTTCTTGTCTTCTACATAATCTGATATTTTGAAGTAAGCTTTTTTACATAAGTGATTTTTAACATCATTTTTAAATTTATTTACAGACAATTCTTGTAACTCAGTCGGTATTTTGTTGTAAAAGCGAATACATTGCCCTTTAAAAGATACATTAACCTTATGGAGCCTAGTAGTAGGTATAGCTAGTTTTATCCTATTTCTAGTGTTGACATTGTGCCTGTCGCTATTCTTAGGAAATTTAACAATATTTTTGTGGACGTACATTAGGTTTTCATAAATATACTGACACGGCACTAATGTTAATTTCCTTAAATTTACAACGCAGTGACTCTCTGGGACCCACATTGTAGATTGCACGAACAGCCCTCTTTTGCAGCACAAATATTATGTTAATGTCTGCAGCGTTCCCCCACAGCAGTATGCCGTAAGACATAATGCTATGGAAGTAGCTGAAGTAAACTAATCTAGCTGTTTCCACGTCCTTAAAAAGACGGATTTTTTTGACTGCATAAACTGCGGAACTGAGTTTTTTCGATAGCCCATCTATGTGTGGGCCCCACTGAAGCTTATTATCTAAGGTAATTCCTAGGAATACCGTGCTATCTACAATTTCAAAATTTTCACCTTTAACATTAACATTAGCCGAGACTTGTTTAACATTGGGGAGTATAAACCGAATACATTTAGTTTTGTTATTGTTCAGTAAAAGATTATTGACACTAAACCAATTGACTACCTTTGAGATTGCATTATTCACATCGTCAAAGTTCAAACTGCGTCGTTTCTTTTTAAACAAAAGTGAAGTGCCATCTGCAAACAGTACAATCTCATGATTATCTCTGACAAGATGTGGCAGGTCAATAATATAAACCAAATAAATGTTTCTAACTTCTATAAAGTGACTGAAGTAACCATATTTGTTGGTCATACTGTAATTCTTAAGATAAACTCTGTTGCACATTAGACATAGACATAGACATCATTTATTGATAATATTCATTACACGTCATGACATGAATCATAATTCAATGTTATGTACCTAGTATGAATTGGTACATAGGGATGTTTATATTACTTATGTCTATACAATAATAAGCATTTTCTAACAATTTTAAAATAACTTACACGCAGAAAATTAAATAAGTCAGTATATGTCACAAAAAATTAAATAATCAAACTGTAAATAATAATTTCAATGGTAATTGTAAATTATAATGTCAAATTATGTGACTAGTTCACTAGTTATATACCTAATGCTAAAAACTCATCATAGCTGTACAGGGACTTCTCAATAAACCATGTTCTTAATTTACATTTAAAGATGGACACACTCGGAGCATCAGTGATAGCCCTAGGAAGCTAGTTGTACACTACCGGACCCATAGCGTGGATTTTTTTTCTTGTTTTTTCCAGTTTGTGCGCGATTTTAGCTAATTTGTTGGAGTTGAGAGTTTCGTACCTATGCCCTTCTCCAAGTCATTTGTATAGGTGAATATTCTCCCGCACATACGTGGCCACTTGGAAAATGAGTAGGCTAGGCAGTGTGAGAATCATAAGTTCTTTAAAGTGCGGTCTGGCTGACTCGTCAGTCGGTACCCGCGCCAGCAACCGCACGGCTCGCTTCTGCAGGACAAACACGCGGTGCCACTGCGCCGCGCGCCCCCACAGCTCCACGCCCGCCGTACTGCAGTAGCGAGTGCACCGACGCGAAGTAGCACGTCCGCAGCGACTCTGCAGGGAGTGTTGATGAGAGCCGACTTAAGGCGAAACATGCGTTCGCCAGTCTGCTGCATAACTTATCTATGTGCGCGTCCCAGGTTAACGCCTGATCCACCTGAAAGCCCAGAAACGCTGCAGTGTGGGCTTGCTCAATTTGAGATCCATCCACGACGACTGCTAATTTAGGTATTCTACGCCCAGATAGATCAAACTGAACGAATTGTGTCATTGTTGTATTCAATAGCAGACCATTATGGCGGAACCAAGGCACATGCGGTAGGCGGTTGCATTAAGCTTCATCTCCAGTAATGCCAGTGTCGGAGCAGTTACTACTGCAGCTACGTCATCGGCAAATAAGAAAATCTCCCCCTCCCTAAGCACACTTGGAAGATCGCTTAGCGGTAAAGAAAAAGCAATATTTGATAATGAAGAGCCCTGTGGTACGCCCATGTCTGCCGAGAGTCCGTCTGACTTTGCAGCGTCTGCTGCACCAACTACGAACTGCATTCTTTCTTGCATGAAAGTCGTAAGTAGCGACAATGCTGGCCCAGTGATGCCATAGTGCTGAAGCTTCATATGTAGTACGTTATGATCTGCGACATCGAATGCCTTCGAGAGGTCGCAGAAGAGAACGGCAACAGCCTGTTGTCGCTCCCGAGCATCAAGCACTCGGCGCACTACCTCCCGTGCCAGCTGGGTGGTGGAGCGGCCCTCGCGGTCAGTGAGAGCGGAGGTGCTATCGAGGAAGCTAGTTAAACGGGAACTGATACCTTTCTCCAGTATTTTTGCTATCGCCGGTATGATTGAGATAGGGCGGTAGTTGCTGGAGTCGTCTTTACTTCCTTTGCCTTTATACAGTGGACTAACTTTAATTTGTTTTAGACATCTAGGATATATGCCACCTTTAAAACATTAATTGAACATAACGCAGAGTGGCATGCATATGTTGCGTGCTATACTGTGGACGAGATTGATGGAAATGTCATAGATGTTTTTTGTAGGCATATTTGCCACTCGCTTTATAATAATAGTGTAGACTTCCGCTGGTGTGGACGGGCGGAGTCGCAGCAATGAGTCACTCGGCGCGCGCGCAGCTGCTAGCGCGGCGCGCGCGGCGCTCAGGTTGGCTGGCGGAGCTCCGCACAGGCGAGCTGCATTCACAAACTGTGAGTTGAGATGGTCGACAACTTCTTTTTTAAATGGAAAGACTATCCCAGTCGGGTGTTTGATGAGTTCCGTATAGTCAACACTCGATTTCTTGCTTTTACAAGTTTCGGTGCCCACTATCTTCCACATTGTTTTGATAGGATTGTCACTATTATTGATTAAAGAGGAAAAATGCTGAAGTCTGTGCGAGTAAAGTTTGCTATTGAGGTTCTCAGTCATCTGTTTAACTTAGTCACTAATAATTGTATCGTTTGGATGTAAAGTTTGTAACTCAATTAGATCGAATACCAAGGGACTTGAGACAGAGTGTTTCCTCAGGGAGCCATGAGTTTTCTTTGTTGACATTTGGCTTGCGTTTTAAAGGAAAGCATATTTGTGCTTTACACACAATAACATTTATTATAGCTTGGGCAATCTCCTCTGTAGTTGTTTTGCTACAAAACAGATCCTCCCAATCCACACTATCTATAGCTAGCGAAAATTGTGTTCTTGATTGTCGTGTGTTGTGTAGTCTCGAACGAGGCGGGGGGCGGGCGGCAGCCGGGGGCGCTCCCCGCATACCAGCTCCGCGCGGACGCCGAGGTGGTCACTCAGGTTGGTGGTTGGTGAGCGGTCTCGCGGCCGGCCTGAACCGGTCCCCAGTGTTTGTGTACGCGTGATCGAGTGATGTCGCCGATGTTGATATTATTCGCGTAGGGAAGTCTACCAAGTTCCTGAAACTATGTGATGCGAGTGTGTCACTGAGCTCTTTATTTACAGAACTAGTACTACATTGTAGTTGTCTTTAAGGTTAATTTCCGAAAGAACCTTTTGAATTAAATTAAGTAACGTGACTAAGTTGTCCATATAATTTTAAAATAAATGAATTAAACCGGAACCTATAACACAATCTTTCTATAACTTCAAATTTGTTTTTGGGTACTTTTTCTTCTTAAACATAACTGAAACTACATCCAGCTGAAACCTGAAATATCATAAGTACATACTTTTCAATTAAAGTTTATTTTATAATTTGAATTTGGTTTGATAATCTACTTCTCTGCGGTACCATAAACTCGCGTACATTCATTTATCGCCTTTCACTTATCAACCAGTCATCAATAAATTAAAATGCTGAATTTGAATATTTAATATATAAATTTTATTTCATTAATTTTACTTCCATTCGGAGGGGGGCTTTTAATGCCTAACCTAATCACACCAATTACTTTTCTGAGTTCTCTGATCGCCTCATTCAAAATATATCCTTCATGCAAACCTCATCGATTATACTCATTTAACTAAGTTTTACTTTCACTCAAATCATACTACATTTTGATTTACATTACTCACAGAAAAAAAAGTACATTTCACGTTCATTAAATACGAACATAATATACACCGTGACATTTAATTGGTTTTACAGCCGCAGAGATTTGCAATTAACAGTACTATTGATTTCGACAATTTATACAGGCCCTAGTCGTAAAATAAAAATAAATGATAAATCTCGTTTCCAAAAAATTTCGAACTAATACTAGCGCGTCGCCTCACCATTCCGTATGTAAAATCATGATGTGTTATTATTAGATTAGATAGGTACCTAGTTAAAGCGGTAAAGGCGTTTGGTAGGTAATTACCAACATGGCAGATTTGTCACACAGCTAACGAAGTTTACACTCACTTTTTTATTTTGTTAATACACTCACTGATAACTGAGCAACTTTTCGAAGTGCAGGCCATTTCGTTCAATACAAAGTCGTGCCCGTTTCACGCAATTACGTTTTAACTTTAATAAAGTATCTCTGTCATGTCTCACTACATTAAACGCGTCTGTTATCGCAGTCTTTAATTCATCTCAAGTTACGTATTCCCGAGTGTACACCAGGCGCTTCAGCTCCGACCACAAAAAAAATCTCATGGTGTGAGGTCCGGACTCCTTGCTGGCTACGACACTGGCCCCCCGCGTCCTAACCAACGCTGCCCGAACACTGTGTTTAAATGCTCTTGCACGACGCGTTGGTAGTGTGCTGGGCACCCATCATGCTGGTAATACAAATCCACCAGCACTGCTAACGGCACATCTTCGAGTAGCACGGGTATGACGCGTTGTAGCATGTCCAGGTACATACCTCCGGTCAAATGTCCTGAACAACAACAAAGGAACCTGAGGGTTTGGAATGCCCTGCATTCTGAGATGGTTCAGGTGGTACGGTTGTGCGTAGAGCCGTCGAGCTTCTGCTGCGTTGTAATTCGCAATAACGTATTGTTGCACCATACCAAGATACTCCAAATTTGAGTATGCGTAATGCCGATCCATTTTCGCGGGTTTTTTGAGTAGCCTCACGTATCACACGAGTGACGTGCTGTGGGTAAATAAAGACGCGCGCGCGAAAAATCAAAGGGTTGGGGGCGGGGGCAGATAGCATGGGTTGCGACGTGCAAGTGCGATGATTGGCTACCGGCATGCGCTTGCACTAGGCGGCTAGCTTCTTTGAAGGCTTTTGACATTGCTGACCCGCCGTGCGTAGTAAAAGAGGGCTACTAATGTTTCTCACTGTTTCGAGATTGTGTCGAGATTTTTTCGTAAAAAAAAAAATGCCTCGATAAAAAAAAAAGACAATATGATACCTACTGCTCAAGGAGATTCACCTAGCCTCCGCTTTAAAACCACTAAAATGTCACGGGGTGTTTACTATTTCCCCTTTTTTATTAACTTTTGATAATTTGAATAAAATACCTCGTTATAGTGTGGTATCGTTAACCCTTTTATAAATTTAAACTATCTTATAATGTTCATGAACCACAGCATCATACCAATTACCTTAATTGTTAGCGGAAACACTCGACAGGTAATGCGATTCTTCGAGCTTGTTCATACCTAACTGCCTCTTGGTTATCTGACCTAGATAATGTAATTAGAAACTCAATACAAAATCATTCTGCTTTTTATTTATTTATTTTTATTTATTTTTTTATTTTATTTATTCAGAAAACCAACAGCGTTACAGTTTAAATCTCTTAAATTAAATTACTTATTTACTACAGCCAATTATAGGTTTCCATAAATTACTTAATTCAAGACTCCTTAAATTATGGGGTTAGTAAAATAGATAGGTTATTAATTCGGAACTATGTTTTGTGTATTATTGAGAGGGGGTTGGTGTGAATGCAATGTGAGTGTGTGTGTATGTGAAGGGTGGTCTATAGCTATGATTGAAACTGTATTGTTATATTTTGTTATCCGCAGAGAGTGTCAAGAATTTTATGTTTAAAAATACTTTTGGAATGATGGTATACGTCAATGTCGGAGAAAGTTTTATTGTAGGTTCTAGCTATTCGAGTGAGGATAGAATTGTTGGCGTAATTGGTACGATGTGCCGGATGGTGGAATAGTGAGTTAGCTGTATGTCTGGTGCGGCGGCGCGGCGTGCGCAGCGGCAGCTGGCTCACTAGCGCGGGGCAGTCCACGTGTGCGTGCGCCAAGTCGTACAGCAGAGACATGTCGGCGAGTGTGCGGCGCGCCGTAAGACTCGGTATCCTGTGTCGCGAGCAGCTCTCCTCATAGCCATCGATATATGCGTTGCTCTTACAGGTAAGGTGTTTGAGGAATTTGGATTGAATTTTTTCAAGATTTTGCTGGTGTGTGATGTAGTGGGGATTCCAAATACTTGAAGCATATTCAAGTATACTATGCACATATGCGAAGAACACCTTTTTTATGCAAGATATATCCCTAAAAGGTTGGCAGGTGCGCAGTACAAACCCTAAGTTTTTGTAGGCTTTCCTGGTGATGATATCTACATGCTCGTTCATATTTAATTGGTGATCCAGGTGTACGCCAAGATCACGCACTAGTTGAACTCGTTCAATACGCTGATCCTGGATTGTGTATGAGAAGTGCAAGGGACTGGTTTTCCGTGAAAAGGATATTAATTGGCATTTCATGGTATTAACTTTAATTCTATTAGTGATGTAGTATTTTGATAATGTGTTTAGGTCATTTTGAAGGTAAGCACAGTCCGTCGGTCCCTTGATATCCATAAATATTTTTGTATCGTCTGCGTACATAAGAAAGGACGCACTACTAAAGCAGGTGTAAAAGTCGTATAGATAAGAGTTGTACAAGAGGGGCCCCAAGTGGGATCCTTGTGGGACACCAGATGATATATCCACGAAGTTTGATCTGAACCCACCAACCACAACCACCTGTGACCTTTTGGTGAGGTATGATTGTATCCAGCGCAGTAGGTCCCCGTGAATTCCTAGGTGTTCCAATTTGCGCAGCAGGATGGTGTGATCCACACGATCAAAGGCCTTTTCGAAGTCAGTGTAGATCACATCAACCTGCCGACGTTTTTCCATTGAATTAAGGCAGAAGTTCGTGAACAGAGCGAGATTCGTGGTAGTAGACCGGCCTCAGAGGAAGCCGTGCTGTTCGGCGGGTATTCCTTTTGATAAACAAAGATAGAAAGTATCGTATACTAATTTTTCTAATATTTTGGCAAATATATTCAGGATAGATATGGGCCGGTAGTTTTCGACCTTTAATTTAGAGTTCTTTTTATGTATAGGCACGATAAGTGCGGTTTTCCAGGCGCTCGGGAAAAATCCTTCCTTTAATGATCGGTTATATAGAATAGTCAGAGGCCGGTGTAGCGCTTGGCGGCTACGAGAGATAAACGACGGAGGTAGGTTGTCACTCCCTGAACCTTTGTTGCAATCAAGTTGTTTAAGAGCTTCTAGGACTTGATTGTCAGTGAGCGTGATTGAGTGAACATCGAAAGTGACACCAGACTGTGATGGTGGTAACGCTATGTTAGGATATTCATCGGCCGGCGGGATAAAAATACTCTGGAAGAAGCTATTGAAGGCCTCGCAAATACTTCCTCCCTCGGTGTACTTTTTTTCTCCGTGAGTGATAAACTTTGGGTAAGAGGAGCCTGAACGTTTAGATTTTATGTATGACCAGAAATGTCTTGGCGATTCTTTAATTTTTAATTCCATTTGTCGTATGTAGTCAACGAAACATTCCGAGTGTATCTTATGCTGCCTCTTTCTAAGTAGGGAAAACTCAGCGTAGTCAAGAGGGTTCCGGAACCGCTTCCAGCGAGCGTGTACTTTAAGCTTTTCGCGGGAGATCTTGATCAGAGGTCGACTGTACCATATTGGATAGGTATTGCGTTTGTGTTTTAGAACTTTAGGGACGTATTGGTTTATGCTACTCCGCAGGTGTTCGTAGAAAACTTTGACGGCTTCGTCTACCGTGTTCCCGCTTAGTGCTGACTCCTAGTCTACCAGATTAAGAGCTTCAAGTATGCCGTCGTAATTAGCTCTGTTGAATTGAAGTTTAAGGAATGGTCTAGCTTTCAGTGGTTTAACGGTAATATCGGAAGCGTCTATGCTAAATACAGGGTGGAAAGTATCCGGTTTAGATAGTGGATATTCTACTTCCGCCAAATCCACCGGAAAGCTTGAAAAGGCTAGATCCAACACGTTATTGCTAGTGTTTTTAAGATAATTGAATTGTGTAAGACCTAACAGACCAAACTCATCCAGTAGATCTGTAGCTAAGTTCTGTATTTCCACCGGTCCTTTTTTTTGTACTAGGGGGCCGTTGCTACTCCATTGTATACACGGAAGATTGAAATCACCTAACAAAAGGAAAGAGCTGTCCGTATTATTAGTGACTGCCAACGTTGCTTTGGATAAAAATGAGTTTATGTCTTGGGCTTGAATCTGTAGGTTCGTACAGTCACTTCGTATGTATGCTACCGCTATATGAAGATCAGAAGTGGAACTAAGGTTCTTACCCGGTATTGTGATCCAGATAGTGTCAGTGGGAGAGCATCCCCATTCCTCCCTAACGTAAGCGCATAGATCGCGTTTTTGAACAAAATTGTTATGCAGTTTTCCCATAATGTGTGGCAAATGCACAACGACGAGATATAATTCATAATTCATAATTCTTTATTGAACACAGTTACTTAAAAAAGTTACATTAAGAGAAAACATATGTACAAAGGCGAGCTTATCTCTAAACAGAGATTTCTTCCAGCAAACCAAGACATGACAGGAAATTTTATCAATAAAGGGTAGGCAGTGCACAATATCTAAACAATAATAAAATACATACCTATAAGTAAATTACATACCTATAAAATACGGTAAATAAAATACATACTCGTATATATAAAACTACCAAATACATACATAAATCTGTACATATAGTTTACATATAATAATAATATACATACTACAACTATCACAAAAGAGAGAGGAAGTGCTCTTTTGCCCGGTTTTTTAAAGCGAAAAGAGTGGGGCTGTCTCTTATCGTACAAGGAAGTGCGTTCCACAGTCGGACCGCCTGCAACCTGAAGGAGTGCTCATATGCGGAAGTGGCTGAGAGTGAGACCGTGTTAGATCTTCGTTGCCGATCTCCTGAAAAGAGATACTCAAAGCGGTCTCGAAGGTAGCTGGGGTAGCGCGGATTTTGCAATATATTAAAAAGATAAAAAATAATATGGGAGTCTCGGCGACGACGAATCGGAAGCCACCCCAACTCTTTGCGAAATTGAGAGACATGGTCGAATTTGCGCAGCCCGAAAATAAACCGGATCCCGAGATTCTTAAGTCGTTCGAGTTTGTTCAGAAGATCTTCGTTCTCACTCGCCCAACAGACATCGGCGTAGTCGATTAGCGGCAGGAGAAGGGACTGAGCAAGGGTGATTTTGGTCTGCCGCGGCAAGAAGTACTGCAGACGTCTGAGGGAGTGAAAAGACGCAAAGACCCGTCTGCTGACCTCGCTGACATGTGTAGACCAAGACAGCTGGTTGTCAAAAATAACCCCAAGGTTTTACGCCTTATCTGTGTACTCTATTGTGATGCCATTATATAATACGGGAACAATGGGTTTTTGTAACAAGGAAAGAGTGTGCCTGGTTCCTAAAATCATGGCTTGTGATTTATTCGGGTTTATTAACAGCCCGTATGATGAGGCCCAGTCTTTCACATTCTTGAGGTCAGCATTCAGTGCCTCCACGGATGAAACTAAATCGCAGGGGGAAAAGTGGCGATAAATTTGTAGATCATCTGCGTACAGATGATATGAAGAAGAGAGGACGTCGGAGATGGAGTTTATAAAGACTGAAAAAAGAAGAGGAGAGAGAATTCTACCTTGAGGCACTCCTGAGGAAAGATCACACCATTGAGTTTCGGTCTCTTCAGACTTAATGCGCTGCTGACGACCTCTCAGGTATGAGTCAAACCAGCCAGCAGCGTGGGAGGAGACATTCAGCGATGTTAATATGCCAAAATCGACGCAGTTAAAGGCATTGCTGAAGTCAAGCAGGGCCAGCACCGTAACCAACCTCTGATCCATGGCTAGCTGTATATCATCGCTGACTTTTAAGAGTGCTGTGGTAGTACTATGCCCTGATCTGAACCCAGATTGGAAAGGATTGAGAAGTTTGTTTGATGAAAGGTAGGAGGTGAGTTGGGATCAGCTTGTGGCAAATTTGTAAATCCTTTGTAAAATTAAAATATAAATTGTTTTCTTGTGTAATTAAACTACAATTCTAGTTGTATTTAATAGGATAATCATAAATATACGTGTGACTATAAATATTTTATGTGAGTGACTTGTATTTGATTCAAACTGGCCAATTGTTTTTCGGTTACAGAAATTTGTATTTGTCATTGTTATTCCCGGTTCGGAGTGATTTAGTTCTACTTTCTGTGTAATCTAAGCGAAAACATATCATCTGGAATCTAATTTCAACCAAATAAATCACGTAAGTGGCAATCATTTCGAACTCGGCTCAGCTGACATAACTTCAATTGGCTGACAATTATTCTGGTATTTTGTTGACACTGATACATACTATTTTCCTTTTATATCTATAATGGACAGTCGCATGCAGACCCGTAAAGCACGCCAAGTAGAATCCCAACTTAACCTGGCTTTAGAAGAATTAAAACTATCTAGGGAATTGTGTGCCAGTTGACTTGTGAACGGGAGGACAATTAAAAGATATTGCTAGAAGCATTAGGTAATAATAATAAACTAAAAACCGAGCTGTCTACTTTACACTCACAATATGAAAATGTACTTGAACAACAAAATAGGTCAAAAATGATAATTCATGGTTTTGATCAGTGCGCTGCTGAATATGAGTTTGCTTTGAAGAGAATTTCTACCCTGGAAAAGGACCTGTCTGATGCCCACAACCAAATCACACAATTAGAAGAGGAGTCTCATGGTTCAGCAGCACAAAAATCCCAAAATTTCAGGAATTGATATTAGCGGATAAGTCGACCGGCCAAGTTACTGTTGCATGTAGTGATGTGTCCAGTGCAGTGATTGATTTCACTCATGAAGACTCAGTGGTGGGCACTGGTTCAACATGCAGCAAAACCGCATCCAAAAGATATGTTAAAATTAAAAAACACATCATCAAAAAATTTAAAATCTCATAAAATTCTCAATAAAAGTTTATATAATAACAGTAAAATAGAAATTTTGGAAAAGTTTAAAATGTGTATGGCAGAGTTAGAAATTAATAAAACAAAATATGAGAAAGACTTACAAAATCTTGAGTCTGAACTTGCCACTGTCAATGGCTGCTTGAGATATATTACTGCCCGCTATGAAAAATCTCAAGAGGCCATTGAGGAGTACTCCCTGGCCATGGATGAGCTGCTTAAACTGTCTCATAGTAATCAGGAACGCTATAACTCTTTGGTGGCCAATCATTTGTGTAACTGCCAACGTTCCTTGCAACAGCCGGAGAGACCAGCTTCAACCACAAGCCTTGAAATAAGTATCCGACCCAGGATTTCAGGGTCGCACAAAAGCATCACAAGCAAAACTGTCATGGTTTGTGATGAAATTGGAAGAAACTTAGGCATATTATTGAATAAGTTGGGACACTCAGTCATAAATAACTGTTTACCAAACTCCAGTTTTCATGATGTTATGATGCAAAAAATAACAAAGACACTTGATCTGACACCTGAATCAAACTTAATACTCATGTTTGGAAATAGGGGTGAGGTAAACAAATGGGATCTAATTAAATATTTTGAAACACTTTGCTCACTGAATGTTAATAAAATTGTTATGTTTACATTCCCATACAGTAAAAGATTGCCACAAGCTGTAAATGATCTTAGATATAAGCTAAATATGACATTACATACAATGTCATATAATAATAGTTTGATTCATTTGATTGACTCTAACAATTATGTTAGTAATAATGTTTATTTGACCAAAGGTAGTTACTACCTTTCAGATTTTTACAAACGACAGGTAGCTGTGTCGCTATCTTATTTTTTTAGTATTACAGCCAAGAATTTGACTAACCTGACTGCTTCTATTGAGCACAGACAAGGTATATTGGAAGACATTCCAAGTAATTTAAATTAGTTTTTAAGACAATAGAGGAAATCTCTAGCATACATAAGCCAATAAATATATCAAGCAAGCATAGGAGATCAAAAATGTGTAATATCTTGCCCGAATTAAATAAGTCAAAAAAGTCTTATAATATCCCAATATTAAATAATATTCAGACAAAGGGTAAGCCCCACTTAAATATTACCCATCAAAACATGCAGGGGCTACCTGGCAAAGAACTTGTATTAGAATTATTTCTTAATAATTCGGACACTGATGTTATTTGTATTACAGAACATTGGTTAAAGGAAAATATGATGTCTTTTAACATAAATAATTACAAAATTGTCAGTCTTTTACAATAGTAAGACTGCTGATAGAGGTGGTTCTTTAATCTTAGTAAAAAATAATATTAAGGTGAAACAACGGAAAGATATCCTTACACTTACTGTGGAAAGACAAATAGAGCTATCTTGTGTTGAGTTGGATAGCCATATTATTGTTTGTGTCTACAGACCTCCGAGAGATGAAAAAGGCCATGGCAATTTTGAAATATTCGAGAAAATTATGGAGGAAGCCCTCATTTAACTTTATAATAACAGAAAAAAGTTAATTATTTGTGGCGATCTTAATGTAGATCTGCTTGTAGATACAACACTGAAGCGACGATTAAAAACTCTGTTCAAATCATTTTATTTATGTCATGTATTTCTAGAGCCGACTTGAATTACACTTACCAGCCAAACTTGCTTAGATATTGTTTTTTGTGACTGTGCATTCACAAGTAAAAATGTAATTAACTGTTTACCATCCGATCACAGTGGTCAAACAGTTTCATTCCAAATTACTAGTGAAAATAAGACTGATCCATCATTTTATAGGCCTATTACATCCCATAGACTAGAGATGTAAATGAAAAACTTAGATATGGGTTTGCCAGTACCGGATTTTGATGAACAGAACCCGAACAAAATCTATTCTGACTCCTTAAACATTATTAAATCAGAATTCAATACAGTTTTTAAATTAAAGAAAGTCAGTGCCAACAACGGTAAATCTAAATTTAATGACTGGGCAACATTTGGAATTCGTAAAAGTAGAGCTGTCTTGTATGATCTTAATGAACAAAAAACCTATAACGTTGATATATATATGATGTAATTAAATACGAGTACGCATATTTGATTGACTCAAACCGCAATCTGAAATACGATGAAACGACGTTCCATCCACGTAGGGGTACTATTAAAAACTTTGGCATGCGTGTTATGTTTGAGGACATCTTTAAAAAGATTGTAGAAATTAAGGACTGGAACTACAATATAGATACAGACATTGATAATTATGTAAACAATAATAGTCAGTCATTTTTTCGTCCCTCAACTATTAGTGTTCGATTCCAAATCGATATTCGATCGATGGTTTCGGAACGGCCATTTTGAATTTGATGTTGCTGCCAACCTTGCAGTTTTTGACAACTGACAGACGAAAGCCCTCGCAATGTAAACGCGTTTTGGATAGGGTATTGAAATTAAATCGCAGTCCATCTGGAATGTATTCGAGGTTCCCTCAGGATTGTCTATATAGCTGAGTGTGTTGTGGTTCCCCGAACCAGATAAAGTTCGCATTTACGTGGCCGATTGGTTTTTTACCACGTAACATAACCTGTGTTGGAACACTGTGCTGATCGAGGCTGGCCCTCCAGTCACACAGGAGGTTGGCTGAAGAACCTGTCTACCAAGAAGAGCCTAGGGTGCACCCGGGCCTTGCAGAGAGACAGGAGGTTGACGGGACCGAAGCACAGACCAGGTTAGATCGAACCCAATCATTTTAGCTCGGTGAATCGCCGACGTTCACACTTCTTGGCAACTGATCGCTACGCTACCTCGTAGCTGATGGGCCCCTACGAGGTCATTAGGTGCCGAGAAGCCTGAACATTTTGGTAGCTAGAGCGTGGCTTCCTGAGATTTGCAGCCGTCAAGGGCTCCAGGAAGGCACGATTTGGGACTATCAATCTGTAGGTATAGGCGGTTATTAGATAACTTGGTTGTGTTCCTATATCCACATAGATTGGTAGTATTGTAAGCTATAGGTCTATTGCTGGTAGTAGACAGACAGATATTGAGTTGAAATTTGCATTGAAGTACCAGTTAGTCAATCTATTAGTGGTCTAGTAATGCTAATGAATGTTTTGGTTAATATAGGTAGTTACATCTATTGATAGCAGGCTATTACATTGTTTTCAGTTATAGCAATTTATAACTTGAACTAATATTGACTATCTGTGTGTGTTGTAGTGATAAAGGGAAACTAAATTGTTATTTACAGAATTTATATAGATATAAAACTCGGTTCCTATTGTTTAAGGAAAATCACATTGTTTAAGTTGTGGTTTAGGGTTCCCTCGTTTGGGTTGTAGACTGGAGGGTCCAATATAATTGAGTTACTGCAAATTGTGAGTAAGTATCGTTCCGATCATGTTGTTATCTGAAATCCAGAAGGGTGTTTCTAAGGAACTCAGATGGTTTTTCTCCGCACACGGTCTGATAGACCGTTTAGATAGGCATGATGTGGTATTGGAGCGGTCTATGGACGTTAAGGAACGTTACAATAGGGTGCTCGAATTGTCCGCGCAGGCGGAATCAGTTGATGGTTGCGCACCTGACAGGCTGTCACGGTTGCTAGGGGATGTCGACCAATGTATGGAGATGGCAGCTGCTATCACGCAGAAGGCTGCGGACATACGTAGACAGCGCGAGTCCAGCCATGGTGGTGACATTGAAGCACCTCTGCCGCTTCAGGGTTCAGGGTCCCGGTTACCGGCCATAACTATGCCTACTTTTGACGGAGTGTCCGGTGAATGGATGAGCTTCATCAATCTGTTCGACAGTTTGGTGCACATGCGATCGGACATTACCAAGTCTGTCAAGATGGCTCAGCTGGTGGCAGCATTGAGGGGTGAGCCTAGGGAGCTGGTCGCTCATTTGACAGTTACGGAGGGTAACTATGAAACGGCCAGACAATTGTTGGTCAGACGTTACCATAACAAACGGAGGTTGGCCGATGCCCAACTGAACCGTTTGTTTAGTAGTGAACAAGGTCGGGGCCATACAGACGGAGGTTTTGAACCCGTTGTTGTCCGTCACCAAGGCTCTAGAGAATCTTGGACTTCCGGTTGGTGAATGGTCGTACCTACTGCTGTACATTGTACTTTCCCGCCTACCCGCTGACGTGCAGACTCGTTTCGAACAGTCTCACGGGAGGTCGGCCGAGGACCTGCCCGCCTTCTCCGACATGGTCGGATTCTTGGAAGAGGAGGCTCGACGGGCAGAGAATTTGGGGTTGACGGTCACCCATCCTTCGGAGCCACAGAGAGCTGCCGGGAGCGCTGTGAGTAGGGGCCCTCCGACGAGGAAGGACCGCACCAACCGGCAGTCATATGGGACTGTGAGTGCATTGACCCCACATAGTGAGACCTGCCCATGTTGTAGGCAGATTGGCCATGCTGTGGCCAATTGCAATAAGTTCGGGGAACTTAGGGTTCAGGGACGGCGCCGGATGGCCAAGCAGCGGAGCTGGTGTTTCCTGTGCCTCGGGCCACACATGGCTAGGGACTGCACGCGCACAAAAATGTGCGGATATTGTGGTGGGGCTCACAACAATCTGTTGTGCATGAACCGGTCCGGCCAACAGCCACCACAGGGCCGTACCCGGGGTGACACGGCATGGGGCCCTGAGAATTCGTTTGCGACTCGGAGCACAACTCAGGGGCCAACGTCCCCACGTCCACAGGGCCGTACCCAGGGTGACACGGCATGGGGCCCTGAGAATTCGTTTGCGACTCGGAGCGCAACTCAGGGGCCAACGTCCCCACGTCCAAAGGGCCGTACCCAGGGTGACACGGCATGGGGCCCTGAGAATTCGTTTGCGACTCGGAGCGCAACTCAGGGGCCAACGTCCCCACGTGCACAGGGCAGTACTAGGGTGCAGGGCCGCACTCAGGGTCATCACATGGGGGGCCCTGAGTTTTCGGTTGCGACTCAGCATCTGACTCAGCGGGACATTGGGTGTGTTGAGCAGGCCGTAACGGGCGGGTGGCATGGGACACCTTCGAGCTATGCGGGTGCGGTTCGGACGCCGCCTCAGTTGTCGCCCCGCTCGTCGCCTCGTCCTCATCGGTCACATGTGATGTCCCCCACGCTCATGGAGCGGCCACGGTTGAATTCACGCCCACCCCCCTTTAAGGGGAATCGTAGGTTGGGAATGGAACCGGCGCGTGGGCCATTTGTACAATGGGACCCTCTGGCATATAGCTGCATACCTGATCGGTTACAGGCAGAGTGGGGCCCCGGGGGCCCTCGCTAGGAATCTGCGGCCCAACAATTTGTTGCCCCCCAACCGGAGACGGTGGTGTTACCGATCGCCTCTGTGCTTGTTTGGGATTTGGCGGGCAACCCAACATACATTCGCGCCCTATTAGATTCTGGAGCTCAGGGCTGCATTGTATCGAATGATTTAGCAAAATGGTTGGGCCTCAATATAAATAATGTATCGCTGCCGAGGAAATTGGTCCCTGCTGGGGATTACAGGGCAACCCTTCACGGGTTTTGTGATGCCTCTGAACGAGGGTTTGCGGCAGCGGTTTATTTGCGAACCGTCACCTCCACCGGGGAGGTCGACGTGCGTTTGGTTTTGGCAAAAAGCAAGGTAGCGCCTATTCGGACAAGGAAGACGATTCCAAAACTGGAACTGTCCGGGGCTGCTCTTTTGACCAAACTTTTGAATCACACTCTAACAGTGTTGCGTGGGTCAGTGGTTTTGGAGGATACGGTGTACGCGTGGACGTACAGCCAGATTGTTTTGTGCTGGATGATGGCTTCGGTCCATAACTTAGAGGTTTTTGTTGCGAACCGTGTCTCCCAGATTGTGTCGTCTGAGGTCCCACTGACCTGGAGACATGTACCAGGAGAATTGAACCCGTCTGATTGTGCATCCAGGGGATGTCGGGCTCCTGAACTCGTTAGACACCATTTGTGGTGGGGACCACCCTGGCTTGCCAGGAGAGAATCGGACTGGCCCCACAGCCATGTAGTAGTATCTTCGGATCATGGCCCCAGAGCGGCCGTGCATGTTACCCAGAAGGCTGAGGACCCTGACGCCGGGTTTCTGCTGGACCGGTATAGCTCATGTGTGTTTGTTTGTTTATCCACCAAGGCGGTACATCTCGAGCTCGTTGCTGATCTCTCGACAGAGGCTTTCATTGCTTGTTTGGATAGGTTTGTTTCTCAAAGGGGACTTCCAACTTTGATCCGCTCTGATAACGGCACTAACTACGTCGGTGCGGAACGATACTTACGAGAGATAGACAACTTTTTGAATGTAAATAAAGTGGATATTGGAACGGCCCTCTCCCGTCGGGGTATACAGTGGACCTTCAGCCCACCGAGTTGCCCCCACTGGGGTGGGATTTTTGAGGCCGTAGTTAAGTCAGCTAAGACGCACTTGGGGCGTATAGTAGGTCAGACCGCGCTGACTTTTGAGGAGCTCGCGACATTGTTTTGTAAGATCGAGGCCGTTCTCAATTCGCGACCATTGTGTCCGCTCAGCTCGGATCCAAATGACCTGGAGGCTCTGACCCCAGGCAATTTCTTGATAGGACAGCCACTTAACGCGTTGCCAGAGCACCCCTTCGAGGGAGTGAAATTGTATCGGTTGTCAAGGTACCAGATCTTGCAGCAGTTTACTCAGAATTTCTGGAGTTTCTTGCAGTTTTTGACAACTGACAGACGAAAGCCCTCGCAATGTAAACGCGTTTTGGATAGGGTATTGAAATTAAATCGCAGTCCATCTGGAATGTATTCGAGGTTCCCTCAGGATTGTCTATATAGCTGAGTGTGTTGTGGTTCCCCGAACCAGATAAAGTTCGCATTTACGTGGCCGATTGGTTTTTTACCACGTAACATAACCTGTGTTGGAACACTGTGCTGATCGAGGCTGGCCCGCCAGTCACACAGAAGTTTGGTTGAATAACCTGTCTACCAAGAAGAGCCTAGGGTGCACCCGGGCCTTGCAGAGAGACAGGAGGTTGACGGGACCGAAGAACAGACCAGGTTAGATCGAACCCAATCATTTTAGCTCGGTGAATCGCCGACGTTCACACTTCTTGGCAACTGATCGCTACGCTACCTCGTAGCTGATGGGCCCCTACGAGGTCATTAGGTGCCGAGAAGCCTGAACAATTAGATAACCATGTAAATCCAATACCATCCTCAAACACCATACCCAATGGCGAAACTAACCTTAATGTATTGTTCCAAAATATTCAAAGTATTTCTAACAAAATACATCTTCTTGTGCACTTATCGAGGAAAAACCTAACCTACATGTCTTGTGCATATCTGAAACTTGGATAAGTAGCGAAAAGAAGAAATTACTAAAAATTCATAACTATAATTTAGGCGCGACATTCTGTCGTGAACAACATACAGGTGGGGGTGTTTGTATATTAATAAAAAATACATTTGAATATTTAGAACGTATAGACATCTCATCTATGTCAATAGAAATGGTTTTCGAAATATGTGCAATTGAAATTCCCATAATTAATTTATTAATTGTAAATCTGTATTGGCCTAGTAGTAGTCGAGAAGTTAACACATTTTACAGTTCTTTGGAAAAACTTTTAAGATATATCTATACCAAAGAAAATTCTAAAAACATCATGATAGCTGGTGACATGAATATAGATTTTTTAAATAAACACGAAAAAGTTAGGCTTTCAAATTTCATGTTAAGTTATAATTTTCATCAAAAAGTCACAAAGCCGACGAGAGTTACACCAACCAGTTCAAAATGCATAGACTTAATCTTTACAAACTTTAATAAAAAAGACTACCATGTCGATGTCCAAGAATTAGGTCTTTCGGACCATAGAAGTGTCTTGTTCTCTACTCCTCTTAATATTCAAAACCCTAACCACTTTACATTGATCAAGCGTAATTTTAACGATTTCAATATAAATAGATTTAAAAACGAAATCTCAACAGTAGACTGGGAAAGTATATTAGTACCTGATAAAAATGTGAATGATAATCTTAATACATTTGATAATATTATACATACAGCCCTAAATAAATGTATTCCTAAAATATTAATAAAATATAAGCCAAACCAGAAAAATACTTACCTAACTAAGGGTATAAAAATATCATGTCGCAATAAAAGACAATTAAAACTACTAATATCACAGACTAATAATAAAGTTCTACGAAACTACTATAAAATGTACTGCAAATCTCTAAAAAGGATAGTTTATAAATCTAAGAAACTTATCAACATATATAAATTTAATAGTTCAGTTCATAAAACCCAATGTATGTGGAAAATAATACACAATGTAACAAACAAATATAAAATTATACAAAATATAAAACTCAAATTTTCAAACAATACTTTATCTAACCCCAAAATAGTTGTAAATGAATTCAATAATCTATTTGCATCTATAGGAAAGTCACATAAATCTAGATCAGAGAAAAACAATCTTCCCGCAAGTAAAATAACAAATTCTTTTTTCCTCACACCTGTTGAACCAAAAGAAACATTTAATATAATAAAAGGCCTTAAGAGTAAGAAGTCTTTTGGTATAGATGAAATTCCTCCGTTGCTGGTAAAACATTGCGCGGATATTTTGGCAGTACCCCTTTGTCAACTTATCAATCAATCTTTTACAGAAGGAATATTTCCCGAAGCCTTAAAAACATCTCTTATAAAACCTAAACATAAAAAAGGAAACGCCACTGACATTCATAATTATCGACCTATTGCTTTACTGCCTACTTCAGCAAAAATTTTTGAAACTGCTATGGCCATACGACTGAATAAATTCTATGAAAAATATAACATACTACATGATAACCAATACGGGTTCCGTAAAAATAGGTCTACTATATTGGCAATATATAACTATGTGCAAAAAATTTTTGAATCAATAGACAATAAACGGTATGCTGTGGGTTTACTGCTCGATATGAGCAAAGCGTATGATCTATCATACGCTTTGCATAAAGCATACTCTAGTATGCTTTGAAACTCTATTAGAAAGACTATACGACTCTGGGATTAGAGGCTTAGCATACAAGTGGTTCAAGTCGTACCTGCATAACCGTGTCCAATACGTAGAGATTGAAAATACCAATTTTATCACAGGTAAAGTAGAATGCGTTAGATCAGATAGAGTCCTTTCTACTGGATCTATTCCCCAAGGTAGCGTCTTGGGAAGTTTATTATTTCTTATTTATATAAATAATCTACCTAATCTAATTGATGACCCTTGCACCCTTTTCGCAGATGACATTTCCATATTATTTTCCTGCTCGAATACCACCGAATTAAACCAAAGCTTAGATATGACCCTAGATAAGATCACCGACTGGCTAGATGAATCAAATTTAGAACTCAACCTTAAAAAAACTAATATAATTCAATTCAAACTCTCACAAAAAGTCCCATTACAAATTTCATATTGCTATAAACAAATACCACTGGAGACTACAAAGACAGCAACCTTGTTGGGGATCGATCTAGACACAAACTTGAGCTGGAAACCTTACATACAGAGATTGCAAAACAAACTTTCATCTTTTACTTATGCCCTCCATCAACTAAAAAGGGTAACTGATGTCAAAACTGCGCTCACAGCCTACTATGCATACGCACATTCCAGACTATCGTATGGTATTATATTATGGGGGAATTGTTGTGAAATAAAGGATATTTTTATTCTACAAAAGAAATGTATTAGAATACTTACAAATATTGACTAAATGGTATCTTGTAGATCTTATTTTGTAAAACTCCAAATACTTAACTTAACTTCTATATATATATTAGAATCTTGCAAATTTGTAAGAAAACATGGTAACTTATACTCCCCTCTAGAAAATAAAAATAAAAGGAATAATCGAGACCAAAATAAATTAAAGAAACCATTTTCAAAGTTAGAACTCGTGTCTTCTAGTCCCCATCATATGGCCATCAAAATATATAATCACATACCAAATTACTTAAAAAACATAGAGAAAGAAACACTATTCATTACCTATTTAAAGAAGTTCCTCATTGAAAAATGCTATTATGATGTGAAAGAATTTTTCAATGATAAAATTAGGTAAATATTTCTAGTCGCTAATTACTTGTTCATTACATGTTATTACTAATTTAATGTTTATATAATTTACTCTTAATTTATTTATTTATTGTTAATAATAATAATCTCTACAATATTTTGTTAATTGTCTCTATACAATTTTGAACATAAATGTAATCATTTTTCAATTTTTTTAAATTTTTCGTAAAATGGACAACTGGCTGTCCTTCGCATGTTGCTGTGCCCTAGCAGGGCGTCACAATGTACTAACTTTTATTTTACCACCATGTGAAATTTTGTGACTTTGCAATAAACTATTATGAATTATGAATTATGAATTATAAAATTTCATGACTATGTTAAAAAATATTACAAAACTTTCAAGTTGGTTTGTAGAACTGCAAAAACTTTACACATAAATAGAAAAATACAAAATTCAAATAATAGAATGAAAACGGTTTGGCAAATCATAAACCGTGAAACTGGCAAAGTTATACCAAGGGATAATGATTTCTGCTTAAAGATAGGTGATGGTGTTGTTAAATCCAACGCTGAGGTAGCTCGAGCATTCTTCACCAATGCACCCTTACTCACAACAGAGCGTCTAAATTCATCTCCATATGAAGCAGAGGTTTTGTTAAAAAAAAAGCACTAGCAACAGTAATGTAGATTTTAAATTTTATCATGTATGTCCCCAGGTTACTGAAGACCTGTGGGGTATGTCAGTCAAAGTCATTGGTTCAATAATACTTGTTATAGCCCCACACCTAGCTTATATATTTAATAAATGTGTTGATGATGGAGCTTTCCCAGACCTCATGAAACACAGTAAACTTATACCTCTGTTCAAGTCGGGAGACAAGGGTGATCCGTCAAATTTCAGACCAATATCGGTTCTTCCAGCACTAAGTAAATTTTTTTATAAGATTATACTCAATCAAATGCTCTCACACTTCAACCGTACAAAAAAACTCCACGAGAAGCCATACGGTTTCACTAGGGGTAAATCGACTACGGATGCAGGTATTACCCTTATATCTCATATTTATTCTGCATGGGAAGCCGCAAAGGATGCTATCGGTGTTTTTTGCGATCTGTCGAAGGCATTTGATTGTGTTGATCATGACACGTTACTCATGAAATTAAATCATTACGGAGTTAGAAATAAAGCGTTGGATCTACTAAGCTCATACCTAAGCAATATAATTCAAAAGGCAGAAGTCAACGGCGTTAAATCTGATGGATCGGGGGTAAAAAATGGCGTTCCACAAGGTACCATATTAGGCCCTTTCTTATTCCTGGTATATATTAACGATCTACCTTTTATGGTGGAGAAATTGACTAACATAGTGTTGTTTGCTGATGATACTTCACTGGTCTTCAAAATTGAAAGACAAAAAGAAGATTTTGATGATGTCAATAGAGATTTATCTTTAACCTTGAATTGGTTCACAGTTAACAATTTATTGTTAAATGCTGGTAAAACCAAATGTATCAAATTCTTACTTCCAAATGTGAGGCAAGTTGGAACCAGTTTAGTGTTGGACACTAATACGTTAGAATTAGTAAATGACACGAAGTTTCTTGGAATAACCATTGATAACAAATTGCAGCGGGGACCCCACATAGAAAAATTGGCTGGTAAATTAAGTTCTGCGGCTTACGCTGTTAGGAACATCAGACAAAATACTGATGTGGCTACATCTAGGCTAGTATATTTTAGTTACTTTCATAGTGTCATGTCCTATGGTATATTGTTGTGGGGGAAAGCAGCGGATATTCAAACTATTTTTATTTTACAGAAAAGAGCTATTCGAGCAATTTATAATTTAAAACGCACAGACTCCTTAAGACAGCTTTTTAAATAAATTGACATACTAACTGTAGCTAGTCAATTTATTTTCGAAAATATAATGTACGTACGCAAGAACCTTACAAAATTTCCCAAACTTAGCGATAGCTGTAATGTTAACCTAAGAAATGATCACAGACTACTTGCGCCCCGGTTTAGACTCGCGAAGGTTAGCAATTCTTTCAAGGGTCAATGCATTCTCTACTACAACAAGATACCTCTGGAGATCTTGAAATTTCCATTTGAGCAATTTAAAATCCATGTTAAAGCGACTTTGTCGAAAAAGGGATATTACAATGTTCAAGATTACCTAAATGATGGGTCTGTATGGGGTTAATCTGGCTCAACACAGACCTTGCTGTTAATAATTTTGTAATTATTTATTCCTGCTTATTAATTATGATAATGACTAAATATTATATTTTGTATTAGTTAAGCATTAGCAATTTTTAAAAAGAGATCTAAAAATCAATCTGTGGGAGTTTCTACGCCCTTCTTCTCCCACAGTGGTCCAATGTAGAGAAGTGGCAAAAAATGACGATTGCTATGTATATGTAAATATCTACAGTAATAAAGACATTTGGAATTTGGAATTTGGAAGTGGACAATGGATTCAAGGACTTTTGAGAGAATAGGTAAGATAGATATGGGCCTGTTATCTTTGAAGGAGGAGGGATTGGAATTTTCGGGCAGTGGGATGACAAGGGCTTTTTTCCACAGACTAGGACAAGATCTAGCTGATAGAGAGAAGTTTATGATGTGGGTAATTGGAGGGAGCAACTCTTCAAGGACGCTCTGGATCATCTGATTGCTGACGTTGTCGCCACCAGCAGCTTTGGATGTGATAGCTAGCACTGCTTTTCTAACTGCGCCGATTCCAACGAGACTAAAGTTAAACGGTGAGGTACAGACTGCAGCCTTCAACCGTAGATGACGAAGGGTTGCCTCCTTTGTGGCGGGGTCTATCACGAGGGGGGGAGAAGAAAAGAACTGGTTAAGACCGTTGAGATCGACATCACCTGAAGAAAATTCCTGAGAATTGCCAACACCAAGGGTTTTAAGAAATTTCCAGACCTGAGCTGGGGTGTACATTTCTATACGCTCATAGATGTTGCGTCGCTTGGCGTCACGGCACATGCGGTTGCATAGGTTTCAAAGGCGTTTAAATGTTAGGAGATTGTTATCGGTTGGGTCTCTCTTATGACGCCCGAGCGCACACTGGTTAAGCGGTCGGCGCGCGCACTTTAATATTAAATTCCCAGAAGGATACACATGAAGCTTATCGTAAATGCAATTATTGTGTATGTCACAAGAAGAATAGAGTCACAATAGTGTCGAATAATGTGTTTTGTTAGCTGCCTTACTTTAGATTCTATGGGCGTTTGAATAACAAAATTTCAATTTAAAGAAAATCTAAAGCGACAACCTATGTTTTATTTTAGTTCATTGTATAGCCTATCTCAACGTTATTTTGATAACATCAAAACATCGTTAGGTGCTGGAGCTGATATTTGAACTAACAAGCCAAATGTAACGCACGCCGTGAAAAAGAGCACATCTACGCAACAGATCGCGTATGTAAGGCTCCCGGCAGACAGATTTTATTCTTCGTCAAAATTACCAAAGTGCAATTTTTGTATGATGAATGAAATAGATAGGTAGGTTTTAATAAAGTAGTAACAGTTACATTGAATATAAATAAATATTAGGTAAATAATAATGTTATTTTTATAAAAAATATGCTTTCATGTAAGTAGGTAGGTATTTATTTTTAATTAGAATAGGACTCTGTCATCATATCAAGTATAAAAAAAGTGATATCTATAGATGTGCCGTTGCCGGCAATATTGCCATTTAATTCCCACAAATGGCAATAATGCCCATCAATAGGAATACCATATTGGGTTCAAATCGTACCTATCCAATAAAAAACATATATAAACTCACAAAACGACGAAAGTAAAAAATAATTATAATTCAAAAAATAAATCTTAATACATTAATTTTAAAATTATTTATTTGCGTAATTTTTCAAAAAGTAACGTAACAAAACAATATTTAAACATATTCTTGGTACCTATATAACAAAACTCGGACCCATCCTGATGAATGACCCCTTCTATGGCTGTGCATTTGAATGGTAAAATATCATGCAGTAGTCGATACACAATGCTACCTTACACTTATCACACCATCGATTTGTCCTCTTTCTTTTTTTCTGCATGGTGCACCATACGCACCGCCTCAGGTACGGTTCATTGGTGATTTTTACCGAGCAGTGTTTATTCAACAGTACCGGTCTAAGTTGCCTTCTCTGGGTGCTTGGCAGCATGCAGCTCGCGTATGAATTTATTACTTGACGAGGGGGGTGGACCAAAAAAGTCTTCAGAAGACCTTCAGCCACTTCGACTCTGAATGCTCGATGCGAAATGCTTTTATTCTTGCACTGATACAGTATGAAAGCTTTAAGAATCGAAACATTCATCAACCTTCCGAACACTTTTTTGTACCAGATCAAGTTTCTCTTGCGCTCCAGTGGATAATTGGCTAAAAGCTGATCTTTTTTATCAACGCCTCCCATACTGTGATTATAGTCCAATATTATTTCTGGCTTATGTTGCCAATGGCTGTGTTTTTGTACAGCCCCAGCCTCATGCGAGTGATAGGTTAAGATCATGCTGACGAGGTTGATGTCTTTCCAGACCATGAAATTTAAGTCACCTGAAGTGGATACTAGAACCTCTCCAGTTTTCATATGGGACTTATTGACGGCCTTTAGACTCTCCGGTACATGTTCACGACTAAGCCTGAGTGTGCCGTAGCAATCAGTTTTTCGTAGCTTAAGTGACCTGGCCAGGGTCGGACTATTATAGAAATTATCCATAATAAGTGTGTATCCTTTAAAAAACAATCCACTGGCCAGGTCGTACACGATTTTTGCGGTCGTCCCCACGGTTTCTGTCCCAGCGAGCTCTGCCGCTGACTCAGCATCTGCCATTGATGCTCCGGAAGTAGTTGCTTCAGGTGGTGTAATGGCGTCGTCCACTGCGTCTTCAGGTCTGTCAGTCTTATCTGGCTGGCAACCTGGCTCTGAGGCAACCTTACCGGCATAAATTTTAAAACGCCACAAATATCCTGTCTTCGAATCACATAATTCGTATGACTTTATGCCTGCCTGGGCCGCTTTCGTTGCTATCTTCTGAATGAAGCTTAAATGGCCGTCCCACTTGAGCAACGATTCATCTATAGCAATATCACGGCCAGGCAGAAATAAAGCTTGGAACTTCTGATCAAGATGATCAAGTACTGGCTGAATTTTTCGCAGTCTTTTCTCTTCCAACGTCATAACCGATGGAATGTCGTTGTTGTTACTGAAATGAAGAAACTTTTTGAGAAGTGCCAAACGGGAAAACGACATCATATTTTTGAAATTGGCCATGGCGGTGTATTCGGAGGCAGGATAATAATAATCCTTTTCGACGGTCAGAGGCGTGAGCAATTGATGCATGCAGACTGCGAAAAACACGTACAACTCGTTTACGTTGGTAGGGTGCCATCGCTTTACTCGAGAGTGACTGGGAATATCGGATCTGTTCATATACTCCGTGGCATAAGCATTTGTTTCACGTACAATGGGTTCCATGAAATCTGTATCCCAATATTTCAGGAAAGCATCTACAGGGCATGTCAATTCATTTATCGCAAATGTTGGCCCTGGGGTCCCTGTAAATGTTTCTCTTTCACTGTGGAATTCACCAATGTCGCTCAGCCAATTGAACGTGAGACAATCTTCGGGCAAAGAAGTCCTCATAACTCTGTCGTTTTCTTCGTCTAATCGGTTAAGGGCAGCGATCAGGCGGGGTTCTACAATAGTTGGCAGCACAGCTGGACTGTCTGTGGCTATCCTGCCCTCTAAATATTCCGAGTCTTTGTTTATAATATTCTCCTCGACGTCACTCCCGGGATCGATTCCTATTATAGCCTCATCCCCCTCTATCTCTCTATCCTCTTCAGCGGTGACTGTTTGAACCGCTAAAACAATAATATTTTTGTCATTACTTTTACAAACGAGTTTTGATAACATTGACAAAGCTTTTAGCATGTTAAGTTACCTGGCGATGACGGTACCGAGCTTGGCGCAGGTGATATTTCCATGAAGTAACCTGTAACAACACAACCCATTATTTATAATTTCATTATAGAAATAGACTATTTAGTTTTTCAAATACTTTATTACCTGGACTTGGTACATCATGCGCCATCGCTTGAGAAGTTGTTGGAGTCTTAAAAAGAAGTCTCTCAGACTCATCCTCCAAGGACTTAGAGATGGTTACCCTAAGAAATGGACTTAATTTTAAATAACTTATTAAAGCTACAACCATGATTGAAAATAAGGGAATATATGTGAAATTTTAAAGGACACGTACAGAAGTAAAGCACAATAATAAAATAAATGAATGAGTTACCAAAACAACCATTTATGCCTGCTTATTAAGTCAAATGTCAGTCAGTTGTAACATCACACAATAATTGAGTAGATCATCAAAAACTGAATTATAATTTAAGTGCCAACATTTTCACTAGCCTCCTCTTTTTCCATGACTGGGGTGAGTCTGCCGGCAATACAGCAGGAGTACCCTCAGACAAAGGCAATTTCTTCACTGTATCTAGCGGCAGGAAGCTAAAATGATTAAAAAAACATCACCTGAAACATAGCGTAGGCATTTTACAATTGTGTTCCTATTTTTATACTAGTAATAATTTAGAATAAACCATGAACTCGCTAAAAGGGACATTAAAAATACAAAATATAAAAAGTGGGAAAAAACATA
Source organism: Argyresthia goedartella (assembly GCA_949825045.1). Classification (NCBI taxonomy): domain Eukaryota; kingdom Metazoa; phylum Arthropoda; class Insecta; order Lepidoptera; family Argyresthiidae; genus Argyresthia; species Argyresthia goedartella. The sequence goes on along the minus strand of OX463827.1, from coordinate 646,551 downwards.
AAGCTGCTAAAACGGACATAGTAGTATTATACTAAAATGGAATAAAATCCTTTTACCTGGCACTGGCTGGCCTTTTGCGGCCACTGTCTGCTGAGACCCCAGGCAACGTTAGCAGTTGCAACTCTTTTTGAGCTTTGCGCTTCTTGTACTCAGCCTGCACATTTGCAGGCAGAGCTTTGACGCGTTTCCGCGTCAAGGCCATGTTGACCTTGACCTGTTTTCTCTGTAAGCTAAAATATCGGTATATTATTTGTGGCTGTAGCGGCTACAGACATACATATTCTGTGAATATTTCAACTCTCTATCTATAACAGTTCGGGTAACACAGTCCGCTGACGGACAGACGGACGGACTAGTGGAGGCTTAGTGATAGGGTCTCGTTTGGCACCCTTTGGGTACCGAACTCTAGAATGCAATAAAACAGCTTTGATATTTAGTTATTTTTGGAGGCTCAATAATAAAATATGTACAGTGCCACAAGGATCTTATGGTACGCGGCTGCAATCAGAACTAGCTCCGCCATCTTGTAAATCGTGTTAGAGAGAGGAAGAGAGGATGCTAGCTAAATGTGGCCCCCCTTATTTCAATATCATCCTTCTACCATCTTAAGATCCTAGAGGAACTGTAAAAACGTACGTGATGTCAATTGTTTGCGGAGAAAAAGTCCTTTCGGCATCTTCATATTCACTAAAAAAAATAGAATTAAATATATGTAAGTAATTAGGAAATTGTCATTAAGTGCTTAAAATAAAATAAAATTTGTCATACGTTATTGCAGATGGCCGGCTTGTACTCGGCACTGGCGAAGTAACTGATCTAAAACCAAAATGTCGTTACACAAATATTTTAGAAAAAGTACTTAGCAGTTATTAATAAAATATTTATTATAATATATATTTTACTAAGGACACCTAACTGACTTCAAAAAGTTCACGCTTTGCTGTGCTTTTTCCTCGGCCACGACCACGACCACGACCACGATCCTGACCTTGACGCTTATTTTCCATTCCTGAATACAAAAATATATTTTTATGTTTGTTATTTTCCGATTACTTTTTTAAGTCCCACTCACTTTGTATACCATTTTCTACATACAACACCTAGATCTACCAGATTTTATATCACAGTAAAGAACAATAAAGGACGAGAAATTCGTGTTTGCAAATAGCCTTATTTCGGGCCACTTTCATGACTTCGCGCAATCGAGGAATTCATAATTCTTTATTGCACACAAATATTCAATTTAAAATGTTACATTAGGAGAAATCATATGTACAAAGGCGAGCATATCTCTAAAAAGATATTTCTTCCAGCAAACCAAGGCATGAAAGGGAAATGTATCATGAAAGGGTAGGCAGTGTACAATATCTAGTATCTAATTTATACTAAAATACATATAATATAAAATACGGAAAATAAAATACTTTATTTATTTTTATTTTATTTTATTTTTCTTGTATGGAAAACTTACAGCTAAAATTTTACAGTTTAACACTAAAAATGTACAGTTGATAGCCAATTACAAGTTTTCACTAATTGACGACAGAGTATAATAACAAATTGATTCCTATGAATGCAGACATACCTAACTGGAAACACGAAACCAGATAAAATACAATATTATTAATACCTACATTTTTATGAATGTTACATGAGTGAGTACCTAACTATGCATATTACGTTAATTATTACAAAGAAACAACACAAGCCTATATTGAGACATATATACCTACGTCTACTTGTAAATTACAACATTAAGAGAGATACGCGAGACGTATAAACAGTTAATACAAGGATATAGTTTAATATTGCTTAGCAATAAACTTAAATAGTTGAGCTAAACTTACTGGTCAGATAATAGCTGACAGACCGAGCACTACTACAAACCATGTCTATGTCCATATAGTCAAAACTAAGTGAATTGAAAGAGCGCGAAGCTCTCAAAAGAAACGAGTTCTGCCTGTAATTGGTATGAACGAGTGGAACATGCAACAGTTATTTGAGACGTAATTGACGTGCGGGGACTAACAGGTGGATTTTATTCAGAAAATCTGGACAATCAATACTATTCTGAGCCAGCCTAATGAGGAATATTATATCTGCAGCTTCACGCCTGATTTGAAGAGGGAGAAGGTGGAATTGATTGCAATGAAACTCATAGCTCCGTCTTGGAATTCTAAATTTGTAACATAGATAACGAATAAACTTTTTTTGGATGGACTCAATTTTTGAAATATAGACGTCATAACGTGGGTTCCACACCTGAGATGCGTACTCCAAGTTGCTTCTTACAAGAGTGCAGTAAATTATCTTAATAGACTTCATCAACTTGAAATTTTTACAGGAGCGTATAAGGAATCCTAGTAATTTATATGCTTTCATTACTATTGTATCAATATGTTTATCAAAAAGTAATTTTGAGTCCATTATTATACACAAATCCCTTATCTCATTACAGCTGGAAATAGATTTATCGCTGAGACTATAAGAACTCCGATACATGTTTCTTTTACGCCCAAATGAAATGGAGAAGCACTTTGAGACATTTATATCCAAACTGTTCAGTCTGCAAAACGTATCAAGTCTATTAAGATCGTCCTGTAGTAAATCAGAGTCCTCCGGACTATTGACCACTTTAAACACCTTTATATCATCAACAAATAGGAGGAATTCGGAATGATTAAAGCAAATGTCAATATCATTAATAAAAATAATAAATAGGAGGGGTCCTAATAGAGATCCCTGTGGTACCCCAGAAGGAATTTTTTTCCATGTTGACATATAACCATTCAATACCACCGATTGCGTCCTGTTGGATATGTAAGACTTGAACCAGCAAAATAAATCGCCACGTATTCCGGCTAGTAGAAGCTTTTTGAGCAGCATTTCGTGGTCAATTCGGTCGAATGCTTTAATGTTATCAGTATAAACGGCATCAATTTGATTATGTTTATCCATTTGTTCTGTGATAAACTCATTGAAAACTAGAAGGTTTGAGATTGTAGATCTTTTCTTTAGAAAACCATGTTGAAATGCGTTAAAAGTTAGCTTCAGTGATGCATAAACCTGATCATAAACGATGCGCTCAAATATCTTAGCAATAAGGCATAGTTTAGAAATTGGTCGATAGTTGCTGACGATGTTTTTTGGACCTTTCTTGTGGATCGGACTAATAAAGGCAGACTTCCACAATAATGGCAGTACGCCCTCGCTTAATGATCGTTGGAATAAAATGACAAGAAATACTGCTGGTAATTTATCTGGGCCAGCTGACTTTTTAAGATCTAAAGTTCCAAGGAGCTTACAAATGATGTCGACAGATATTTCAATAGACGCAATATCAGCTAGCGGAGTTGGGATGCCATCGTTCATGTTTTCGTCCACTTGTACGGGCCCAGAGTTTGATTGTAAAAATGTAGAATGAAAAAATTCAGAAAACAAATTACTTATTTCAGGTCCTAACGTTGACGAAACATTTAAGTGTTTCATGCACGATGGAAATGAAAATCCCTTCCGTTTGCTTTTAATGAAAGACCAAAATGCCCGAGGGTTTGATGATAATGAATGATACTTATATACCAGACTACTAAATACAATACATACATATACCTGCAAATATAGTTTATATATTATAATGATATACATAATATAACTCTCACGAAAGAGAGAGGAAGTGCTCTTTTACCTGGTTTTTGAAAGAGAAAATAGTGGGACTGTCACTTATAGTGCAAGGTAGTGCGTTCCACAGTCGAACCGCCTGCAGCCTGAATGAGTGCTCATATGCCGAGGTGTTATACCTTGGAGTGGCTAAGAGTGAGACCGTGTGAGAGATACTCAAAGCGGTGTCGAAGGTAGCTGGGGTAGCGCGGGTTTTTCAATATATTGAAAAGATAAGAGAGAATATGAGTGTCTCGGCGATGACGAATTGGAAGCCACCCCAACTCTTTGCGATATTGAGAAACATGGTCGAATTTGCGCAACCCGAAGATAAACCAAATCCCAAGATTCTGAAGTCGTTCGAGTTTGTTCAGTAGATCTTCGATTGAGTTTCAGTCTCTTCAGACTTAATGCGTTGCTAACGACCTCTCAGGTATGAGTGGAACCAGTTAACAGCATGGACGGAGATATTCAGTGAGCTCAATATAGCGACCAGAATGTCAAAATCGATGGAATATAGATTTTCCATCAATAATCTATCGGGAAGTAAATACTATGAGAATTAAGTAGTAAAACATTACACAATTGGTATTAAACTGTATGTAAAGACTCAATCAATACTTTTATTTGAACAGATATTAATTTAAATCTGTTTCTGTAAGATATAACAACCAAATTGAACAAAAAAATTGTATAGGCTTTTGAATTAATCCAATTTATTTCATGAATCACTCGTCTAATTCAAAGAAACTGCTACATATCAATAAAACATACTTTGTAGCATAAAGTAAGCTAAATATAATCACACAAATCCAGAAAAAAAACATACTTACTTATTATTTAGTATCGGGCGCCCGAGTACACCTTCAAACACTTTTTCTATTATTATCATAGTCAAGTTAGAATGCCGAAAACATCGAATGTTTCCCTTATCCAACGCTTTCTTTCATTACCTTTCCAACAGTGTACTTAAAATTGACAACTGCTATAGTAAAAATGCCAACAATAGCCAACCTACGAAACTATGAATTTGGTCCACGAATATGGCTTCGTTACATCGAGCATTTCAAGAATGAGCCAGTTTCGTGGACATGTTCACCGGAGCGGTTATATCGCCCCTTCGCACGGTTTTTTTCCCCATTAAACGCTTGATAGCGTCTGTCAGCCACGGAGCAGGAAAATGTTTTACCCTGACCTTTTTCATTGGTGCGTACTTGTCGAACAGCCTCAGAACAATTGAGTTGAACTTCAGGATTTTGTCATCAACGGTCTCACCAGTTACAACGGGGGTCCAATCGACAGATGAGGCATCTGATTTCAGGGAATCGAGGTTCACACCTTTGAAGCTTCGAATATCAAGGAATTTGACTTTTCGCTTAGGGGGCCTTATTTTGTATTAAAGATACACCAGATCGTGATAGGAGAGTGGGGCATTAAGCTGGCCATGAGCAGCCGCCTTGGCTATGTTGGAGATAATCATGAGATCGAGAAGAGAGGGAATACAGTGCGGTTGAAAGTGAGTAGCTTCAAGGGGAAGAATATGTAGTTTAGAGGAATTTACAATAGATTTAAGTTTGGCAGAGCGGGCGTTATTTTTCAGAAGACAGGTGTTAAAATCACCGAGGATGAGAGTGTCACTATAAAGAGGAGTCAATTCACTGAGTAGAGATTCAAAAGAATCAAAGTAATCGATACGAAGTGAGGGGCTGTAATATACACCCAGAAGAATTTTGTGTGGTGCAAGCTGATCTCAAGGAAGAGATACTCAGCCGAACCAGAGTACAGGCTTGTGGCCAAAGTCATCTGCAGAGTGGCAGATGACTTTGCACGGAATGTCAGAACGTAAGTAAGTAAGTAAGATAGCAACCCCGCCATCTGATTTGTCTGTCCTATCGTTGCGATACAGCCTGAACTGAGATATCAAACTGTAAGAAAATATAGGTTTGATTGAAACATGTCATAAATATCAAAATTAGAAATCAATTATTTTTAGGCTGCTAGAAATGTGTCTCGCTAAATTATCCACTTTAACATAATTTGATTGTCATTTTGTATGGCGAATTATATCCTTAATGCAATAATTAAATTGACTTGCGCACGCTAAATATCGCTGTTTGGATAAAATTTAATAGATATAATGATAACAATTTCTTCAATTACTTGGTCATAAAATAATACAACAATAAAACAATTAAGACATTATCTACCTGATACATTTATTAAATAGACTCACAGTAGAAACATAGAAAATTTTCGCCGAAGTATGTCACGCATGTCGCATGTCATTATCGTGTGGAACTCAACGTGGGTGGCAGCCCGTTCCCGAGTCGGCTTGTCCTGGAACTCCTACTTCTCCCAGCTGCTACTCACTTTTTTTCGTTCAAATTTACACCCAGCGCCCTGCATTCCACATTAAAGGCTTGACAATACGCCCGGTACCCAGCAGCAAACCTCTTCGCTCTATTGACATTTTGAGCATCTTCTGTAGATCTCTTCTCTCTTCTATAAGTTTGATCTTCCTTCTATCCTGAACATCTTTTTCTGGCTGCATTTAGGTCACGGACGTTATTGGGTATGTGTAGAATTTTGCAATTGTTCAAGCAGGTGGTCATCTTAATTTTGATGTTTTTTTATTTTTATTTTATATCTTTCTTCTTGGGCTCTTCACTTAATTGCCATTTGGCACGGCACTACCTCGAGAAAGGTAGGCTGGCTTTGCAAGGTCGCCATGTGAGGATGGGCCTTGATGGAGGGGTTGTTGTAGTAAAAGAGTTGTTGAATGTTCAGTGTCTCTGTTTAATAATGTCTCATATATCAGTACATGTGTTCATATACTACACCACCACCAAGAAATAAAAAGTTACCACATCTGTGGACTCGTACCAAAAAAAAAAGAAGTTTGACGCTTGCGTTTCATTGCCACTACTGCACTACTACAAACTACGTACAGAATCAAGTTTGGTGAAGAAAGAAAATATATATCTAGGGGGATAATACAACGTAATTTGAGTTTTTTTTTTGTTAAAATATCGTTACTTACCTTTGTACTAGTAACACTTCGTTAAAAGTGACAGTCAGAGGACAGATTAAGTTGACGAGCGAGAGGTTAGAACGATGAGCTGAAGACTCGTTTTTATGTGTTAAAAATTAAAGTTTTATGAAGAAATCACGATTATTTCAATCAAGCAGGTCCCACAACTTTTGGTGGAGCTCTACCAGAGCTCTAGAGTACTAATAGTGTTATCAATAACGCCTCCTTCTCTCGGACAAAGGATAGGTATATAATGTACAGCGATGAACTTGGAAAAAATATGGGTCTACAACTTAGTCAGCGCGTGGGCCAGGCAATATTAAATAACTGTATGCCTGGCGCCACATATTCACAAATATTAAACAAAGTGTTGTCATCGCAGTTTTTAGAACCAACCACCCTAATTATTTTAATTGGTAGAAGGGAAAATGTATCTAAAAAACTAATTACTAAATACTTTTCCAAATTCAATTCTTTACAAAATATAGATAGAATAATCTTGTTTGCGTTTCCCTTCAGCCAATCTTTGTCACAACATGAAAATCATATAAGACATGATTATAATACATTTATACACACATTGACATGTCGTCATACTGAAAAATTTCATTTCATAGACACCAATATTTGTATTGGAAAATATTTTTATTTGACTAAGGATAGGTATTACCTATCTAGGTTTTATAGAAAACAGATAGCACAGTCACTATCTTATTTTATTTTGAACTCAGTCAAGTTTTTGACTAATGAAACGCCTGCTTCTATTGAGCAGTGTAATAATAATGACATGTACTCCTTGGAATCTGTTCCAAGCTCTTTAAATTAACCCATAGGACAACAGAGAGTAACTCTGGCAGTAATATTAATATTTGTATAAATATACCTTCATCTTGCCCATTAAATCAAGTTATTAGTAATGAAAAATGTAAAAGTAAGAATATTTTAAACGTGGTTCATCAAAATATACAGGGCATGTTAAGTAAAGAACTGGAAATTGAGTTATTCATGAACTGTAATAATATTGATATTTTATGTATAACAGAGCATTTTTTAAAGAGTTATCAGTTCATGTTCAACTTTAATAACCACCACGTTGCTAGTTCGTTCAACAGAAAAACAGCTGATCGCGGTGGCTCCTTAATACTTGTAAATAATAGTTTTAAATATAAGGAACGAGTTGACATAGTGAGCCTGTCTGTTGAGCGTACCATGGAAATAGCCTGTATTGAACTTGAACAACTTATTGTAATGAGCGTATACAGACCACCAGATTCATCCTTTGATTTATTCGAAAAGAAAATGGATGAAGTGTTGATTAAAATCAGCGATAAAAACATTTTTTTTATAATTTGTGGTGATTTTAATGTTAATCTGTTAGAGGATAATAATATTTGTACTAGATTAAAATCTTTATTTTTATGTCACAACATGAACTATCTCTTTTTGGAGCCTACTTGAATTACTGCAACATCTGCTACCTGCATTGACAATATATTTACTAACATTACGCCCATTTTCAAATCGGTCATCAATAAATTAACCTCTGATCACTCTGGTCAGATAGGTATATTCAATATTAAAATAAAAAAGGACCAAAAAGAGGATATTACATGTGTGCCCGTTAGTGACACTCGGCTTGAACACTACAGGAATAATATTTTAGATAAACTATGGGAAATACCATACAGTGACGATCCAAATTTGTTGTACAACTCAGTATTTAACCTTGTCAAAAATGAATATTACGGTATTTAAATCAAAAACTATAAAAGTTAATAACAAAGCTTTGTTTAGTGATTGGGCGACAGTTGGAATTCATAGGAGCAGACGAAGATTATATGAACTCTATGAAGAGAAATCATATAACAAAAATACGGCCTTTCTAGATTATGTTCGTAGTTATTCAAAAATGTTTAAACGCGTTTGTGCCGTAGCTAAATCTAATTTCATTAAAAACAAAATTGAATCTAGTAGCAATGTAATGAAAACGACTTGGCAAATTATAAACAGAGAGACTGGAAAGGCCAAAGCTACACATAATAACTTCAAGCTTAAGATAGATCAGCGGTTCCCGAATGGTGTTCCGCGGAACCCTGGGGTTCCGTAGAAGGCTCTCAGGGTTCCGCAAAAATTCAAGATTTCGATGTTTTTTTTTCTAGTCTAGCTAGCTATTTTTAATTTTACTCGTACCTTTGATATATTTAGATATAGATATGGGATTTTTTTTAAATGGACGTAATTATTATCTTAATTTAAAAAATTATATTCCGAAATTACGTTTAGGTACCTATCTATGTAGGTTGGTACCGCTCGCGAGTGTAAATACGAGTTCGCGACGAGTAGCAAGGTCTGGCGGCCGGACGGGGAGCTGCGGCGGCTGGAGCGGGGGTCACAGCGTCCGCCCGCGCCGCCCGCCAGTCACCAAATCAGTCGAGTCAGCACGATAAGTGAGACTGCACGTGATTACGTTTTTGATGACACATGCTCAAAACTCGACAGTAACGATAAAAAGCAACATTAAAGATAGTAATTGCAGTGATTGTTTTCAGTTTTATGCGCATTGTTATGATAAACAGGTATGTTTTAATATTTTTACTTATTATAAAACGATAAGAAGTAGATTTTTCCTAAAATATTTCTGTTTCTTACTTACAGTTAACTATGGATAAATGGCTAAAACCTGGGCTTGCTAAGGGGAAACGTGGTCCAAGCTTTTCGAACACTAATGCTAATACTAACCAACCTAACCAAGCTTTTGACCAAGTCTCACCATCACCAGAAGGAGAGTTAATTGAAAACATTTCGGAAGATACCAGTGGTGCTAGTTGTTTAGTAAGAAAATAATCATTTAATTTAATGTACCTACTCATAATAACCTGTGTGTCGCCGCACACGGGTGTTTGTGGCGGCGTTTTGAAGCGTATGGCGACCACAAGAAGCGAGCAGCGCGTGGCCACCTCACGCTTCAAAACGCCGCCACACGTCATCCACCTCACCTTATATCTATTATGATACGGCGCGCATGTCCATAAACGTGGCTGCCGCGCGCTTCAGCTTCCTTAGTGGCCGCTTCTAGTTTCTTGCAGCGGCGTTTGTGGCTGTCGTGTACGGGGACACTCACACAAACTAAGCTGCGATTTTATAACTTAATTCTATTTTTTTTTAAAGTCACATGTGTGTGCCAGCCAGGGTGATTGGTACTAAATAGGGTGCCAGCACTTTTATAAGAACTTTTTTTTTATTACATAATTTTTTCAGAGAATAGGTACGGAAGACTCTTTTGTTGTACAAAATCAGCAAAATGCAGAGACACCAACTACCGACCGGACTGAACGTCAAGAGGGAACTTCTTCAAAAAAGAGGAAATATGATGAGTCCTATCTGAGCTATGGATTTATACCGGTAAGGAATGCTGAAAATCCTGATGGGAAATGTGTTGTTTGTAACAGGATTTTGTTTAATAGCTCTCTGGCACCTGCAAAACTTAAGCGTCACCTTGACACTAATCATCCTCACCTCAAAGATAAAAACATTAGTTTTTTTTAAAGACATAGAGATGTACATCAAGCAGGTGTGACGGCTTTACAAAAATATGCAAAAACCGATAATGAAAACGCAACGAAAGCCTCATTTATGCTAAGTTATAGGATTGCACGAGCTGGAAAACTTCATACAATCGCCGAGGATTTATTAAACCCATGCATATCAGAAGTTGTCACCTGCGTGCTTGGAGAGGATTCAGCCAAGAAAGTCGCAGCAGTTCATTGTTCGAACAACATCGTATCTGACCTTATTCATAAGATTTCAGACCACATCGAAGATGAATTGATAGGTAGGTTGAAAGAGAGCAATGCATTTGCAATGCAACTGGACGAAAGTACGGATGTTGCTGGACTAGCGATACTGCTCGTTTTTGTTAGATATCCATTCGGAGGATCTATCGAAGAAGATTTGTTTCTCTGTGCTCCTTTGGAGACCAATACGACTGGAGAAGAAATTTTTAAAGTCATTGATGACTACATGAAAAAACACAATATTGATTGGAACAAATGTAGAGATGTATGCAGCGATGGAGCTGCAGCCATGATTGGAAAAGTAAAAGGAACAGTGTCAAGAATTAAGACTGTTGCGCCAAATTGTACTAGCAGTCATTGCATTTTACATCGACATGCTCTTGCCGTGAAAAGAATGCCATCTGATTTAAAACAAGTCCTTGATCAAGCCGTACAAATCGTCAATTTTGTGAAAATGCGTCCACTGCAGTCAAGGCTATTCAAAAAGACGTGTGAAGACATGGAAAGTCAGCACCAATCACTCCTTCTACACACGGAAGTAAGATGGCTTTCCAGAGGAAGGGTTTTAACCAGATTTTACGAATTGCGCGATGAACTGAAGCTTTTCTTACAGACCCTCCCTTCGCCTGCAAGTGCTAGACGAGCGGTGGTCAATGAGATTGGCTTATCTGGCCGACATATTTGATAAATTGAACATAGTGAGCAGCTCTCTGCAGGGAAGACAGATAACCATGTTTACAGTGAGCGGCAAAATATCTTCATTGAAAGAGAAAATCGCCTTCTGGATTGAATGTCTTGGACAAAAAAGTTATGACTGCTTTCCGCTACTCCAGCAATTTCTCGAAAAATATCATCTTCAAATCGCTCCAGACATGGAAAAAAGTATATGTTAACATTTGACAAACCTGAAAAAGTCTTTGGACGAATATTTTCCAGAAGAAAAGTTACAGTTACAGGAAATCAAATGGGTCCGAAGTCCATTTAGGATTCATACCAAACCTTCAACATTGACTGTGTCGGAGTATGAAAATTTAATTGATATTAAAAAATCATCCACACTCAAACAACTTTTTGAATCAAAAGCTACCACGAACTAGAGCCAATTTTGGTTTGGCCTGAAAAACGAATACCCGGGCATCGTCGAAAAGGCTATCATGGCGTTACTTCCATTTTTGTCAACTTATAGATGCCAGGCTGGGTTTTCAGCTTACGCCTACACGAAAAATAAGTTTAGGAGTAGGCTAAGTGCTGCACCAGACCTCCGAATCCAATTGTCAGACATAAAACCTGACTTCAATGTTATTTTGTCAAAAACTATGAAAAGATTTCATTCTTCGCATTAAGTTTATCTAAATTAAATATCTTTTTGTTATAACTAAATAAATATTTTTATCTTAAAAAGTCTTTCTTTTAAAGTTAAACTATACTTACAAGATGCGAACACCAAGCCGAAAAGCCTCAGTATGGTGTGATCTCACGTAAAAAAACAATGTTACAGTAAGTTTACTTCTTACTTGACCTAGGGTTCCGCACAAAAATGGTGAGCCAAATAGGGTTCCGTAGCCAAAAGAATTCGGGAACCGCTGAGATAGATAATCAATTGTTAAGTACAGACCTAGAAGTAGCAAAAGCTTTCGAAAATTTCTTTACGGACATTCCAGTTTCAACAACCAAGTCTTTAAATTCAACTCCCGCTGCTGCTGAATCTATACTTAAACAAAACTTTGAGGATTGTAAAACAGATTTTAAATTTGGGCACGTAAATAATGAAGACATTGTAAAAGCGTTTAAATCCCTGGAAATGAAAAAGACAGCTGACGCCCATGGTCTATCAGTAAAAATTATTAGTTAAATTGTAGATTGTATTGCACCTCACCTTTGTTGTATATTTAATCAATGTATAGATAATGGTGTGTTTCCTGACTTGATGAAACTAAGTAAAGTTATACCTTTATTCAAAGCTGGTAGTACATCAGACCCCACCAATTTTAGACCCATATCGATACTACCAACGCTTAGCAAAATATTTGAAAAACTCATACTTAATCAATTGCAAAGTCATTTTTATCTCAATAATTTAATTCATATTGCTCAGTTTGGTTTCACAAAGGGTCGTTCAACAGCCGATGCTGGTGTTGAACTAATCGACAATATTTTTGATGCCTGGGAAGACGCAATGGATGCAATAGGTGTCTTCTGCGATCTATCCAAGGCTTTTGATTGCGTCCATCATGACACTCTTGTCAGGAAGTTACGCCATTATGGCGTAAAAGATCAGGCACTTGGCTTTCTGGAGTCATATCTAACAGATAGGTTTCAGATGGTCGATGTTAATGGGAAAAGATCACCTGGGTCTTCAACAAGTATGGGCGTACCGCAAGGTTCAATTCTTGCTCCTTTCTTGTTTTTAGTATATATTAATGATTTACCTTATCTTGTTAAAGCAAAACATGGGTTAGTATTGTTTGCCGATGATACTTCTTTGATATTTAAAGTTAAAAGACAGCAATCAAATTATGACGAGGTAAACAATGCTATCTCTAGTATAGTGAACTGGTTTACTGTTAACAATTTATTACTTAATGAAAAGAAAACTAAATGTATTAAATTCGTTTTACCCAATGTGAACCCGGTAACTACAGACATATTTATAAAAGGACAGAGATTGGACCTTGTGCAGTCGACTGTCTTTTTGGGCATTACTTTAGACGCCAAACTACAATGGGATCCTCATATAAATAAATTGTCGAACAGACTGAGTTCGGCAGCGTTCGCAGTTAAAAAAATTAGAGCTCTTACCGACGTAGACACCGCTAGACTAGTCTACTTTAGTTACTTTCATAGTCTAATGACCTATGGTATTTTATTGTGGGGTCACGCTGCGAACGCTAATAGTATATTTATTCTGCAGAAACGGGCTGTTCGTGCAATTTATAGATTAGGGCCTAGAGTGTCACTGAGGGAAAAGTTTAAAGAAATCAATATTCTGACATTTGTATCTCAATATATCTATGACAATCTTGTGTATGTAAAAATAAATATAACTAATTTTTAGAAGTACAGTGATATACACAATTTTAATACTAGAAATAAAGACAAGTTGGTTGCTTCTGTAAGCCGACTACATAAAATTTGTAATTCTTTTAAAGGCAATTGTATACGCTATTACAATAAGGTCCCTACTGATATTAAAAACTTACCTTTAGACAAGTTTAAAATAATAATAAAACAGAAATTGTACAAAAAAGGTTACTATAGGATATCTGATTATTTAGAGGACAGATGTCCATGGGAATAGATTGTTTGAGTAACAGGCTGTTTCGATATATAATTAGCATTCATTTTGTAATTTGACAATATTTTATTTAAAAAAGGAAACGCAAAAGATGCGACGACTGTGGAGTTTCTTCGGTGAGCTCTTCTCCACAGATTCCGCCATTGTGTTAGTGAACTCACCCAAAAAAATGTAATGACGGATCTAAGTGATGTAACAACATCCTATGGAAATAAATGATTTTTGATTTTGATTTTTGATTTTGCTCGTTCGGGAACGCGATAAATATTGGAATATAGTGAATCAAGGCGACAGTTCTCATCAAATATTATTGTTAAATCGTTAATTATCGTTATACAACGTTATCGACAGTGCGATTTTAGAAAAATTACGAATATTATTTTGAATGCTAGCAAAAACTTCAAGGAGGAACCTTTTGCTTTCCGAAATGACGCCTTTCTTTGAAAACGAAAACTAAGATGCCACCTAAGAAGAAGGACCCAAGTGAAGAAGACGAGAATGACGATGTTGATGTTCATATATCGTTTCAAGATTTGGAGAAATCGATGTATATTTTTACCGGAGATGACACGTTCCTTGTAATAACTGATTTTTTGGAAGAGTTTTAAAGATGTTGCAGAATCAATGAGGTGGATTAGTGTCGAAAAAATATTTTACTTAACAAGATTACTGGGAGGTACAGCCAAGATATCTTCGAGATCCATTTGAAGGGTTAAGGACTAATTTAAAGAAGGCTCTCAAAAATAATTTTATGAAAGCTGAATGGTTCAGAAGGAATTAACGTTATGACAAATTAAGAATGAAGAAACATACCAACAGTACTTTTTGGCGATGAAAGAGAGGAAAAGTTGAAAACAAAGCACTGATAGAGTACGTTACCGATGGAATCAGAGAATAATGCTTTATTTTGTTCGTCTCCGATTATTGACATCACAGACTTCAGAAAAAAATGGATGTATAGTGAGTTTAAGAAGAAAGTGTAAACAAAACCGACTCTTTCGATGTCGAACTAAGGAAACCGAAATCCACCTAATCCTGAAATGCCAAAGAAAAGATGCTTAAGCTGTGGTGAATTGGATCATCAATCGTCTACATGCTCCTAAGGTATAAAGTGCTTCAAATGCAATGAATTTGGGCATAAAGTAACCGACTGTCCCAATCAAATCAAATCTTATCATTTATTTCTCTGAAAATAAATGTACATGAATTAACGTAGGAACAAATGTATAATAGTACAGAATTAGGAATGCGTCTACATTTAGGTAGGGAGATGAGCTGACTAGCTAGATTAGTAGGTAATCTGTGTTAAAGAATGTCAGGCCCGGAACGCCGTCTAATCTTATCTTGACGTGGATTCAATGATACTCGATCAAGGATCAAGGATCACTATTCAAAAGATATCATTCAAATTCCGCAAACCTATAATAACTTATTTAACCCTTACCGTGTGTATGGGTGTAAGCGTGTGTGGGGGTACGTTTGAGGGTGTATGTGTGTTTGTGTGAGAGAGTGTGAGGGTGTGTGTTAGGGTGTGTGTGTTTGTGTGTGGGTCTGTGCGTGTGTGTATTAAAAGAGATTTATCATTACAGAATCATCCATGGACCAACTCTTCAGTATCTTCATGGGATAGGTTGACAAGATAGGCAGTAATTTTACGGGTGCATTCTACAAGGGAACGCAAAAGCATTGGGATAGTTGCACTGATTTTATTATAGAGAAATGGACTGAGATAGGGAAAGAATCTTTTGATAAAAGTTAAATTGTGTTTGGTATTAGGCAGACGCGGTCTTGGCGTCGTTTTGTTATGTTTATGAATTTATGAAGATACCCTTCGGCGTGTATACTGCACCTTCCATCTTTCAACGATTTATCAATTAAATTCACAAGATTTTATCAATTATGTTACAGTTTCAACATCCCTTTCCGATAAAAGTATTACTGCGAGAATAGAAGAAGAAGAATTGTGCTACGTATAGAACGTAGTTCGATTCTGTTATCGATGAACTAGTTATGGTGAATTCGGAACGTACCTTTTTGTCTATGATAAATTAAAAATGTAACTTGACTTCCGACAGTCGGATATACCTGTGATGATTAGTGAAATGATGAGGATGAGTGGGTGATCAATGAAGTGTGATTATATGGAGGGTCCAAGTCAGTATTTTTATAACGATAGTACATAAATTGATTGTAAATAATTAAAATTACGGAGCTAAATATTTCTATACATTTTTAGGAATACCCCCGACAAAAAAGAAATCAGTACTTAAAATAAGGTTGTCCTATAAGCCGGCCGACAATATATTTATAAATATTTTACTTATTTACTTTAATATTATATTATTATCTTCCATTATAGCATAAAATATGAAAAATATTAAATAGTGCCAATAAATAAGTTTTTATTCACTAAAAGTTCATAGTTTGTATGAACGCCTGAAAGATTTGGGGTTACTGCTCCATTCTGGTTTCTCCATTCTTCCATCTCCGTTATGTCCATTACTCTTTCTTCCATTGATCTCATTTGTTTATTTTTTTAGATTGTTAATTTGAGATATCTTATTGGCACTTATAGTTACGATGTTATAATATTGTCATTACTTACTGTAGAAAGACAAATAGAGGTATCCTGTGTTGAGTTGAATAGCCATATTATTGTTTGTGTCTACAGACCTCCGAGAGATGAAAACGGACATGGCAATTTTGAAATGTTCGAGAAAATTATGGAGGATGCCCTTATTAAACTTTGTAATAGCAGAAAAAAGTTAATTATTTGTGGCGATTTTAATGTAGATTTGCTTGTAGATACAACATTGAAACAACGATTAATAACTCTGTTCAAATCATTTAATATGTGTCATATATTTCTAGAGCCGACAAGAATTATACTTACCAGCCAAACTTGCTTAGATAACGTTTTTTGTGACTGTGCATTCACAACTAAAATGTAATTAACTGCTAACCCTCCGATCACAGTGGTCAAACTGTTTCATTCCCAATTGCCAGTAAAAAAAGAACTGATCCATCATTTTATAGGCCTATTACATCCCATAGACTAGAGACGTATATGAAAAAGTTAGATATAAATTTGCCAGTACCGGATTTTGATGAACAGAAACAAAATCTACTCAGACTTCTTCAACATTATTCAGACAGAATTCAATAAAGTTTTTAAATTAAAGAAAGTCAGTGACTACAACGGTAAATCTAAATTTAATGACTGGGCGACGTTTGTAATTCGTAAAAGTAGAGTTATCTTATATGACCTTTATGAACAAAAAACCTATTACTTTGATCGAAAATTTCATGACTATGTTAAAATATATTCCAAAACTTTCAAATTAGTTTGTAGAACTGCAAAAACTTTACACATTGATAGAAAAATTCAAAATTCAAATAATAGAATGAAAACAGTTTGGCAAATAATAAACCGCGAAACTGGCAAACTCATACTAAGGGACAATGATTTCTGCCTAAAGATAGGTGATGATGTTGTAAATCCAGCGCTGATGTTGCTAGAGCTTTTGAAACATTCTTCACCCAATGTACCCTTACTCACAACAGACCGTCTAAATTCATCTCCATATGAAGCAGAGACTTTATTAAAAAATAACACTAGCGTCAGTAATGTATATTTAAAATTTCATCATGTATATCCCCAGGACATTGTCAAAACGTTTAAATTACTTAACTTTCTTGAGTAAGAATTGTCTATAATAGTAGTTTATGTGACTGCTACATAATGAAGGGCATTAATACTCGAGAGTGGGTTTATGAAACGAGCTGAAGGCGAGTTTCATAATAATGTCACTCGAGAGTTTTAATGCCTAATTATGTACAGTTACATACACTAGTTTATCTACACATATGTCATAAGCTCTCTTTGATGTGTTCAGGAACCGCATGTTTGACCGGCATTTTGGCTCTGCAGTTGTTTCTAACTTGTTCTGTAGCACCAACTTCGGGCGTTCGAAATTTGAATGTCAGTACCAACTTTACAGACAAACTAGGGGCGGCATGCAGGCGGGCGTCGGCGTTCAAAATTTGAATGTCATAATGTGTAGAAAAATTACACATTATGGTCATAATGTGTAATTTTTCAGATAAGAAATGAGTTTTTACCAAGTAGTTCAACATTATGCTGATCGTAACGTGCGGTTTTTGTACGCAGTAAAGAGGGTTTATGATACGTGTGTAGATAATAGTAGTTTATGTGACTGCTACATAATGGAGGGCATTAATACTCGAGAGTGGGTTTATCAAACGAGCCGAAGCCGAGTTTCATAATAATATCACTCGAGAGTTTTATTGCCTAATTATATACAGTTACATACACTAGTTTATCTACACACAGATCATAAGCTCTCTTTGATGTGTTCAGGAACCGCATGTTTGACCGGCATTGAGGCTCTGCAGTTGTTTAGCTTGTTCTGTAGTACCAACTTCACAGACAAACTAGAGGCGGCACGCGGGCGGGCGTCGGCGTTCGAAATTTGAATGTCAGTACCAACTTCACAGACAAACTAGGGGCGGCACGCAGACGGGCGTCGGCGTTCAAATATGGTCATAATGTGTAATTTTTCCGATAAGAAATAAGTTTTTACCAAATAGTTTAAAATTATGCTAATCGTAACGTGCGGTTTTTTTACGCAGTAAAGAGGGTTTATGATACGTGTGTAGATAAAAAAACATAAAAACCTCTTCTACGCTAACAAATAACTTTTCAGTCTTGATTTCTGGAGTAAGTACCATCAATTAAATCACATACACATCTCTTCTAGGCATATTGAACAATTTTAAGGCATGATTGTGTACTCTCAAAAAATATATACAGTACGAATCAACATAGTCAGGTACTTTCAGTAAAACCTATTTAATATATTCATATTTTATAAATTATATTATTATAATATGTAAAAAAGGCTCTGTTATTTGGTTTGCATTATTGCTAACAATGTTTAATACTTAGCTGTAGTGAAGTACTGCGATATAAATAAGGTTACTCCTGCTTTAAAGTGTGATCTTATAACATTACACGATACACTTAAGAAAATATTAAATAACTATCACAAACACTTATTTTTAGTACAACAATTTAGTTAAAATAATCAGATCAAAATATTACTTCTGAGATCGGAAATAGCGTCTACCTAGGAAATTAAACCTTTTCCTTTGTATCCAGAAACTAGCTATTATAGTAGTAAATGTGACTGCTACATATTGGAGGGCATTAATACTCGAGAGTGGGTTTATGAAACGAGCCGAAGGCGAGTTTTATAATAATATCACTCGAGAGTTTTAATGCCTAAGTATGTACAGTTACATACACTAGTTTATCTACACACATATCATAAGCTCTCTTTGATGTGTTCAGGAACCGCATGTTTGACCGGCATTGTGGCTCTGCAGTTGTTTAGCTTGTTCCATAGTAGGTACCAACGTGCCGCCGGCGGGCGTCGGCGTTCGGAATTTGAATTTCAGTACCAACTTCACAGACAAACTAGGGGCGCACACAGGCGGGCGTCGGCGTTCGAAATTTGAATGTCATAATATGCAGAAAAATTACACATTATGGTCATAATGTGTAATTTTTCAGATAAGAAATGAGTTTTTATAAAGTAGTTTAACATTATGCTGATCGTAACATGCGGTTTTTGTAAGCAGTAAAGAGGGTTTATGATACTTGTGTAGATAAAAGTATTAAAGTATATTAATTAATATTCTTGAGCCAGATTTACGGCTGATTTATTTATTCACAGGCGATTTTTTTGTGAAATATGACTTCGTTCATCAGATGCGCCTCCATTTTTCGATTCCGATGGAATATATATCTCATTTTTGCAAAAATGGAAGTTACAACCTTTTTACTTACGGCGGCGGCAGAACAGCTGTTTGAATGTATCAACTCGAATAGTCTCCTTACCCCTTTTCAGTCTGGGTTCAGACCATTTGACAACACCACAAGTGCATTATTCAACGTGACCGAGGACATGCGTCTTGCGATGGATAGCAGGAAGCTAACTCTGACCACTTAACTTGATTTTAGCAACGCATTTAATTCTGTCGATTTTGATATCCTTCGCTCGATTGGTCTCTCGGTGGCTGTGATTTCCAATGCATAAGGGTGGATGATAAACTTTCTGACTGTTTAAGTTTGTCTGCTGGTGAACCGCAAGGTGGGGTACTCTCTCCCTTGTTATTTTCGATTTTTTTCAATCAACTTACGAAAGTTTGTCATTCATCCTCTCTTCACCTTTATGCTGACGACCATCAGTTGTATAGGCATTTTTCAATCGCCGAGATTTCGGATGCCGTTTTGAATATGAACGCAGATCTTACAGCTGTTGAAGTCTGGGCTAAATCATTTGGCTCGCTAGTCAATCCTCCAAAATCGCAGGCCTTCATCGTAGCCAGTATTCGCATGACCTCTAAACTGGGCTCGAACGTGCCGTCTGATCTGTATGATAATGTTTGTATTCCCTACACCGACAAAAACAAAAACGATAAGAATTTAATTTGGGTACTTGTCCTTATCCTGGATAAGAATTAAGGTCTTGGGTAGCGCACATCAACGATTTAAGCCGACGCATACACTTTTCTTTTTATTCTCTGAGGCCCTTGTAGTTCTTCTTGCCGTTCAAAACAAAAGTGTTGCTAGCATAATCATTATTGCTGCCCATTTTAGATAACGCTGATTTGTGCTTTCTCTATATTACAGAAGAACAGCTTAACAAGTTAGAGAGGTTTCAGAACCTGGCTTTGCGCTTCATTTTTAGCTTGCGAAAGTACCACCATGTGTCGGATTTTCGCAACCAATTGAAGTGGCTCCCAATCCGGCAACGAAGGAACGTTCATATTTAGTATTTCTTTTTAAAATCCTGCGCAATAGTGGTGCTCCAGAGTACCTGGTTAACCATTTCGCGTATTTACCGCCGCCCTCAAGACCTCGTCGTGCATGTGTCGCATCAAGGTAACTAGCCTGTCCGATGGCCGATACCAGTTTCCAGATGAATTCTTACACAGTCCGTACTGCGCAGATGTGGAACCTGCTGCCAGACTCTATCCGTGATAATTTATCGCCTAGCTCATTTAGATCAAGACTGAAAAAATACTACCTATCTCAATTATCGTAGGTTTTATTTATTTGAGTATTAAGTGTTAATATAGTATAATCTTAATAATATGTAATTAAGTATTTTTGTAGTTATTTTTATTTATTTTAT
The DNA here is from genome assembly GCA_949825045.1 of Argyresthia goedartella. Classification (NCBI taxonomy): domain Eukaryota; kingdom Metazoa; phylum Arthropoda; class Insecta; order Lepidoptera; family Argyresthiidae; genus Argyresthia; species Argyresthia goedartella. The sequence goes on along the minus strand of OX463827.1, from coordinate 625,551 downwards.
TTATTTGTCTAAAACAAAACTTATTACTAATTTTTCCACATATGAGCTCTCCGCGGAAACCTTAACGGGTTTATATGCGGAAAGTGAGATCGCTATTGATGCGTCTTTACAAACTTACTCAATTATTTATAGTTATATCTCCCTAACTAACACGAAAAAAAAACAATTTGCTCACTGCTGAGCCTTGTAATGCTTTTGCAAAACATATTTTCTTTTTTTGTCGCACTCTAGGCTCTTCACAATATCTGGAGGCAGTTCGTTTAAAAGCATAGGAAGCATGTATTCCCATTTACGTTGGCCACAGTAGTTATTATATTTAGGCAAAGTATACATAGGAAGATAGGATAGGTCACGTACGCCTTCTAATCTGGTTCGAATGAAAAGCGAAGATAGTTTATGAAACTCCTCACATATTACAGCAATTTTTACCTTATTTAATATACTTAGGGTACCACAGTATTTAAAAAGTTCGGTTTAATTATTTCTGAATTGGTTCCTTATGTTGCTTGGTACAATGAGTTTCAGTAATCTAACTTGTAATCCATAAAGAGCCTCCAGATTTGTTTTGTGCGTGCGGCCGTAGCTGCTTATGCTGTAAGTAATTATAGAATCTGCCAAAGACATAAATATCAGTTATTTGTATATACCTATGTATTTTGTAATCTATTTTTTAATTTAGTTGATGTTTTCTTGTTTGTATAAATATTTTGTTATTATCTGAACCCGCATTGTTTCTCTGCACATACTAACTGGGTTGGCTGGAAGAGATTTCTTTTGGCAATATGACCGCCTTTGTACATTTAATTTCCCACTGCGTTAATTATTTTACTGTGTTTTATGCAATTAAGGATATAACAATAATATATATATATATATATATATATATAAAATATAAAAATATAATTACTATGGAAGCGACTACCGTTGTTAAGAATGATGTCTCTAAAAACCTTTTGAAAAAAGTCACCATTCTGTTTCACTCTGTATTTAAATTGTGAGCTGTCTTGTGTGACATAACTATGCTGCTAAGTTCATATATATACCTCGCGCAGCAATGTGCAGCATTCATGGCCACATACCCACCTCGTTATGAAGTCACGCGGTTTACTCTCCATTCCGCACTATAATAAAGACGAGTGACTTGGCAGCATAATACCATTGTTTACGACACAATTTCAGTGAAGTTCGCGCGACGTGAAACGTTAGCTCAAAACGATACTAAGCACGAAGGAAACTACATTTCAATAAAGTACCTAAAGGTAAATAATTCAATGAAATTATCAGGTAATTTTATAAAAACTTCTTTTTATATTTCTTCAAATAAACAAAAAAGAACAAATTCGTACCAAGAAAATATCTCTCGTTTTATCTTTGTATGGAGTTACATGATAATTTATATACTTTTAACAGTCACTCGTTTTGACCTAATAACATAATATTGTTCCTAAATAAATTTCGCTCTGTCAGGAAAAATCGGCTTCCCCTTCACGGCGCCCCCTCGTGACTCTATCCAGACCAGAGTATAAACATCAAGTATGATTGTTATAAACATGAATTTGAGTTAATAAATTGTCCCACATTGAGTCCAAATATAACACAACTTTTACATATATATACAACGAGGTTAATCATGAAAAAATTATAACGTGAAAGCCGTTTGAGTGACTCTTCAATTTGACTTTTCGTTACTTTAAATCAGTGATTCAAAGATAATCCCTTCTCTTTATTTCATGAAAGTTTTGATAAAAAGAATTTTCAGAGATTGTTTCAACCAGAAATCTTCAACCTGGACTTAAGTCATATATATGACTTAAGTCCAGGATGAATGAAAGTTTTGATAAAAAGAATTTTCAGAGATTGTTTCAACCAGAAATCTTCATCCTGGACTTAAGTCATATGACTTAAGTCCAGGATGAAGATTTCTGAAAATTTCTGAAATCTTCATCCTGGACTTAAGTCATATATATGACTTAAGTCCAGGATGAAGATTTCTGGTTGAAACAATCTCTGAAAATTCTTTTTATCAAAACTTTCATGAAATAAAGAGAAGGGATTATCTTTGAATCACTGATTTAAAGTAACGAAAAGTCAAACTGAAGAGTCACTCAAACGGCTTTCACGTTATAATTTTTTCATGATTAACTGATATGTAAAAGTTGTGTTATATTTGGACTCAATTTGGGACAATTTATTAACTCAAATTCATGTTTATAACAATATATATATATATATATATATATATGACTTAAGTCCAGGATGAAGATTTCTGGTTGAAACAATCTCTGAAAATTCTTTTTATCAAAACTTTCATGAAATAAAGAGAAGGGATTATCTTTGAATCACTGATTTAAAGTAACGAAAAGTCAAACTGAAGAGTCACTCAAACGGCTTTCACGTTATAATTTTTTCATGATTAACCTCGTTGTTTTTTAGCAAACCGTATTTTATTAAAGCATGCTTCGGACGTTGAGTCTAACGAGACGAGAAAACAAGGATAATCTCTGCCATAAATTGTTCCGCGCTGATAACCTCCTCGACGGAAACCTCCTCGACGAAGGATCTATTGACAAGTTTTGTGATATTGCTATTGACAAGCTACACGTGCCCGTCCGCATTCGACCATGACGGAAACATACACTTTACTTGGCTGACTCCACATCTTATTTATGGACATCACGAGGCATGTTTTGCCTTGAAATTTATGGGTTACTAGTAGATGAAACTATTTTGTTTGATTATATTGTATTCCAATCTAATTTATATTAAATTGCGTCTTTGTAACTGAGCTCGCAAAATAATGTAACCGAATGGAAGCGTTGCGCCATCCCAGTGTCAACAAATATAAATACTAGCACTTCCGAAACTTTGAACGAACGAAGTAACAGCCATCATAAATTTTCAACATGCATAAATTCAGAGATACTGAAATTCAATAACGTTAAAGTTTATCTGAAATAGCGTGGAGTTGCGACAAAGATGCATCCTCGCACCTCTCGCCATAATCGAGCAAGTTGGAGCCATCAGCACGCTCGCTCACTCTCTGATCGCAGTGTGAACGGGGCTCATAGCTCGTACGATGTGCGTGCGCCGGTTTATTTCCTGTCGTCTCTACTTAAAGTACTACTAAAGTTGAATTATTTGGATGTCTTTCAATTTAAAAGTGTAAAATGGCAATGACAAAAACAAATTGGACTTATGACGCCAAAATAACAAATTATTAAGGTACATTGAATGCATGCCTAATTGCTGTTTACAACATGGTTGAAAACCCATCGCTATATCACAATTCAGTTGTACACTTATTCATCAAAACTGGATACGTCATGAAGAGGTATACTCGTAGATAGGAAATACATCCTGTAGACAATTTGAGACTTACTTTCCTTTACTTATTTATTGTATTCACTGTTTTGCTACAAACGTAGTTATTTTTTTAATCATTACAGATAAACTTGCTTGTAAAGTTTCGACGCGACGCCCGGGGCTTGCCGATGAATATTCGAACTACGTACACCTCACATACAGACATACGACAAACATATACACGACAAATGTGAATTGTTGTGTCACAAGGGAAACGACGGAATGTGACTGAATTGAACTCAAATGTATTTATAAGGGAAATAGAGCTAATATGTTCATTAGTTGTTATCTTAGAGTTAATAATTTGTGACATTTGTCTATGTATACCTATAATGTAATATACTGACTGAGCAACTGCTGCTGGTCTTTGATGTTTAATTATTTGATAAATATTAATTTGGTATGGAATTTTGTATTAAGCTATCATTACATAATACGCGGATAGAACAACACACGTTCAGGATATTACACATAGAATCAGAAATTAAATGAACTAAAACTGTACCTTTAGGTTTATTGAACTGTATCCTCATAAGAAATTATTTTTCACTTATAATGAGATATGCTTATGGAGTATATATTTAGATTAATGTATGGTACTCGCTGCGATATGTAACTTAATATTTATGTTATGTACTCTTTCTTAAAGATTCTAAAGATTCAATAGAGTATGCGAAAATAGGTTAACTTTTTGGCAGTAAACATTGATCATATAAAAATAAGACACTACGTACATACCTAAATCATAAACAAATAAATAGAGATACCTCGTAGAATAGAATAGAATAGAATAGGCATTTATTCGCTGTATCAGCACAAACACAAGAATATAACATAAACATAAACATTTCTTTATTGCAACACAAAAAGTATAAATTATTGTAGCCCTGGTTCCTAAACTAGGGTAACCTGTGTGTCAGGAACCAGTTCCTTCCATTTGGTTAACAATTCACATTGAGTTACATCAAGTACAAGGGTAGGTATACATATTAAAATGAACGATATTAAATTACTTATTAAAAATCTATAAAGATGTATGTAGGTGAACTAAAAGTTACATATCACTTATTTATAAGTAATACTAATGGTAGGTAGTTGTAAAATAAAATGATGCAGTTTTTAAACAGTATGTGGTACAGTCAAGGCAAAAGTTGCAATAGTTAAATTTAACTGCTAATAGTAACTAGATGCACAAATAAATTAATTTGGTTAGTAAGTATGAAAGTGAAAGTGAATATTCAAATTAATAGTGCACTGAATATTGTAAGTAGATATGCATTTTGATTAAAATAGATATGCATTTTGATTAAAATACGAGCCATGTAGGTATTGTGTATAAATATCTGTTTAGATGATTTTAAACTTAGTTATAGAATTTGAGCCCAATAATGCCTTTTGTTAATTTTTTGATTTATTTTATTACTTTTAGGAGATCTTCTGTAGTGTCGTAGTCGAACTTATTTAGCCATTCAATGATTTTGCTTTTAATTTGATAATTACTTAATGTCTTGGTTTTATATTTTAAATTTAGTTTGTTATAAATACGAGGAGAGGTATAGGTATAGTGTCGCCTAGCAAAGACACTCTTGCAGTTTGGTACGGGGCAGTTATCTATTCGTTTATTGTTCAAGGGTAGTGAAGGTACGGTTACGCGATGGTATCTCCTTAAACTCTGATATATAAATAGTTTACGCACGCTGAGTACCTTGCACTCTTCATATACCTTGGTAGTAGGATGTCTAAATGGTAAGAATAATAGGACCTTCAGGACTACTCTCTGTGCTCTTTCCACCTACAATAAGTGAGTTTTGCACGTCCCCCCCCAAGAACAAATACAATATGTAATAATGGACTGACCGAGAGCCTTGTAAGTCTCTAGGAGTAACTTGTTTGATGCAACAAAGCGAAGTGTCTTAAAAATAAAAATAAGCTTTCGTAATCTTTTCGCAACGGCTTTTATATGTGGAACCCATTGGAGCCTATCATCAATAAGTACGCCCAGGTATTTGATCACATTAACGCGGCTAAGCTTAGAGCATTGGCACTGATTGGAATCGATTAGGTTAGTCGAGTTACAAGGGTAAGAGTGAATTGTTAAGCTGAAGTTATTGGGTGGCTTAGATGCGTTGGTTTTGCTGAAACATAAGTATTTTGTCTTAGAAGTGGTTAGAGAAAGAAGACTGTCTTCTAAACACGATGTTACCCTAAGTAAACCATTTTCAGTTGTTAGTTGAAGACTTTCCCAGGATGTGTCATTAAATAATAGCACTGTATCATCCGCAAACATAGTAATTTCAGCACCTGAGATGTCCAGTTCAGCCAGCTGATTGATATAAGCTAAAAAGAGAGTCGGTCCTAACGTGCTACCTTGTGGTACTACGTAGGTACATGTTTCTTCATCACTCGAAATGCCACCTAGGTGGACAAATTGTCTACGTTGATTGAGATAACTCCTGAACCAATCTTGTACTGGGCCCCTTAAACCAAGAATTTCCAAACGTTTGAGCAAAATCGGTATTGATACAGTATCAAAAGCTTTTTGAAGATCCAAGATTGAATAAATTTCATTAGATTTATTTTTCTTTATTTTTAAGTGTAATTTATCTCTTCTACGAATAGATTTTATAATCCCTATAGTTATCCATGGTTTTATAGGTTTTTTTCTGTTTGACACTTTTGTACAGGTGGTATTGGAGTTTATGCTATTTTGAATATTTGATATCAGGGAATGTGCTACTTCATCCACAGAAGTATTATTATAGTAGTCATCCCAGTTAATAGCCTTAAGTGATTCATCGATATTTTTTAGGTTAAATGTTATTTTTTCATGTCTAATGTCCGGTTTTTTATAGTTACTACTGTTTAAATGAAGAAGTACAGGACAATGGTCTGTAATTTCATCAAAAAGTACAGTTATAACTTGTTTATTGGTTCGAAGCATAAAGTGATCGAGGCAGGTTTTGAGCCTGGTGGGAAGATTTATACCTTGTCTTAATCCATGGGAAGCTAACATAGTCACATAATCTTCAGCGTGCCCTGACAAATTTTCCGGTAAAATGTCGAAGTTAAGATCCCCTGTTAAAATTATATTAGACGTTTTTATTTTATGAAGCAGAGAATCTAGGTAATCAATGAATTGTGATTTACATGCAAAATTTTTAAACTCAGAAGGTCTGTATAGACCAACAACTGTTGTATCATTATTTATGTTAACTGTTAAACAGTTACCATTAGAAACAACTGGCTCATGGACATTATAATTACTAATTCTATCATTGATATAAATAATGACACCATCATTTTGATTATAAGATTTGGTAGTACTAAACGATTTAAAGTTATTTATATTAGGGATTACTGAATCTTGGTCGACCCAACATTCAGTTAGAACTACAACATCTAAAACTAAGTCCAACTTTGACATAAAAACAAGAAATGAATCAAGGTTTTGATTGATACTGCGTATATTGGCACATAGAACATGCATTGAGGAAGCCAAAGATGCAGAATCTGTTGTAGGGATGGGCCTATGGGATGTAGTGAGAGACGTGTTTGTTGGTTCAAAGACGGGCGTTTATTGATCCTAGAGTGATACATACATACTGATTATATAGGTATAGGGTAAATGTGTGTTCGCACACTACACCTTCCCCCTTTTTTTTCAAAGAAAATATATAGTATCATATTTTTTTTAAATAAAATTTCATGAAAACAATTGATATTAGACATAAGATAACATCAGAATAATGATATAACAGTCATATTTACTTTCAAAATCTGTGTAACTCATATCATAATAATAAGAATTAACATTTTACAAATAAACATTTCAATTTAGCACTAGCTCAGTTATTTTTTTTTTTGTCAATTTAATGTTTAGAAATTTTATCTCCTAATTTTTTACACATTCGGAATATCTATTAGAAAATTTTCAGCAAGTGAATAATAGACATATGTCATATGCACTTCTCATTTAAGTATAAACCTGAGTATACAGATATTTGTTGTATGTATACAAAACACTTTTATTTTATTTTATGTAAATTTTCAACAATTTCTATTTCGATAAAGCATACACTGTCATTGATATAAAATGTATAAAGAAAACGATATATTGTTTCTAACACCATTAAAATAAACATGATTATATAGAAATATTATCTCCTCAGTCTTATTAAACTAAATTAAAACTCATATAATATTATAAAATCTTATCACATAAAACATAAAATAAATGTTTGAATATGTAGAGCAATACAATATCAACTAAATTTACGGTTGTACAATAACATAAAAATATAGGTTAAAAAAAAAACAACTAAATGTTACTAGGGTTGTACTAAAATCAGTAAATGTACCAAGGGTTGACGACATGAATCATTATTTTGTTTAACCACATTAAATAAAATATTACTAAATCAAAACTTTGTAATTGCCATGTTTAAAATCTCTCATTATTTTCTGGATCGCCCTTTTATTTCTTCCTTTGTTGATTTATTCAACTCTTATTTCTTCAATCACAAACTTACTTTATTTACGTATTTTATTTGAGTTTATCATATCATGCCTACATTCTCGAAACCATTAAATTTACTTTGTGTATAAAATATATCATATGTCATAATAACCCTTCATTCCTGAAACCAACAAAATATACTTTCTTTTCATAAACAATCTCAATCAATCAGTCTTTTATTTTTATTCTGCTTCAACTTCATATAGGTACTTTTTAAGGGTATCCGGATCCCATATTATTTCACATTATAGTGAGTGCACTTGTATAGGTACTTTCATTTTTTATTTATTTATAGACGTCTTATGGTACTTTTATTATAACAATATTTAAATACATAGACTATTAGTACCTGGCTCCAGGTCTACCTGCCTGAGCCTGCTCGCGAGCTTATTAGGTCATCGAGATCCCACCTTCTCACAAAGGAAACTCGTTCCCGTCATGATCGAAGAGGAAGGATTCGTGCCTTGTACCTTGTACCTTTGAGACTGATGAAAATACAATAACATATTAGACTCGCCAATAATCACGTATCTTACTCAAAACATAACTTAAACTCATTCCAAATGAATCCTTCGAATTTTAATTATCTCTCTAACATGTCAGATGATCAGTCCAACTGTTAATAGAAACCTTACCAAACGAAGTATTCCTAGCTAACTTACCCATTGCAATTGAGTACTTATCAACATTCCATACGGTATTCTTTTTGTCACAATTAACAAATCAAACTTATTTACCTTTCCTTCAAAATAACACTATCTTTCTTGTCCATACAAAATACAACTTTCCTTTGTAGTTTGTAATTAAATATCTCGTCTCCTTCGCCTTAAACACTGCCATAAAAAATCAACATTCTGAGATATCTAAAAACTTACATAATCACTCTTCTACTTAACTCATCTCTAGACAACAAAATGTCATAGTCATACATAAATAAACAAATCAATCTTTCCTTAAACATCACTTACTGTTCCGATCAAACATCTTTCAATATACTAAATATTATCAGCATCCTGTAATAATAATAAAAAAATATCATACATTCATTATACATCATCATTTTCATAAACTTTCAATGTAATCCCACCCCCACCAATGCAATTTTAACCTTGGTATCTATTTAACATCCATACGGTTCCATACTTAATTTCTCTGCTGAACTCTAAACAAACATCCATCACCACATACGGTTTCTAATGAATTCATTATCATTACTGTTGCTCATCTGCACCTGTAATAAGAGCTGGTAGGTATCGTCACGATCCATTTTTGTCAGAACTAAAACAAATTCTCGGTGGTCCCCTAATTTGGTACTCTGTTGTTAACTGTATTTTATTGCATCGCGTTACATGCAAATATGGTTTGAATACGTACTAACTGGATATGTTACTAAGACAATTATTGTAAATACTTTACAATTTAAAATTATAAATTCACTGGAAAAAATACACACAAACATACGCCACACAATCAATGTCATCCTTTAACTCATTCATCATCAAACTAAATTATTTAAAAAAATGTAGTTCTTGTCGTCAACCCTTTACAAATTAATCTGAATTATTTATTAAGTACACCATATTCAGGGGTGTAAAGTAAATACTACAAATCATTTATAAAATACTTACTTAAATATTCAATTTCTATTCCATCATTATTTTTCTTTTATATCCAAATTAACAATTTCCGTCATTATTATTTAACACACAAAACAACATCTGATAAAATAAATCAAATTAACTCGCATAAAATGTATAATTCATTGACATGGAATTGGAAAAAATTGGTCACGACTCACTCATGAAGACTTCACGTGGTGCCTATCATTCCTACTGCGTGGTGCTGCAGCTCATCACTCCGGGACAACATCTCCCAGCTGCTCCTCATCGGACCCGTACATTGTGCAGCGTACAATTCGCCCTGCGCCCTGCATCGCACATCATTTAGGCTTGCACAGATCACCCGGCACCCAGCAGGAATCCTCTTTATAATTTGGGTTTTTAGGTTATTTTGTTTTTTAATTTGGTCACTGGTTCTGCTTTTGGTTCTAGTTTTATTTTGCGGTCTTCTTAATTTTGTAGGTATATAATTTTTATGTAATTTTAATCTTCATTTAAATGTCCATTATTTTATCTATTTAAGTAGTTCCTGATATATTGAATCTATTAACAGTTTATTTATATGTATAAAGGTATAATTTTCTTACAGTAGTTATTTAGGTATAATTTTAGCACTTTTTGTCCTTTTCACATTTTATTTCACATTTAGTCCAAAATATCATTTCACTTTACACGAAATATGCCATTCGGCGCAGCACTGCCTTTTAGGGCAGGCTGGCCTGGCAAGGTCGCCATGTAGGGATGGGCCTATGGGATGTAGTGAGAGACGTGTTTGTTGGTTCAAAGACGGGCGTTTATTGATCCTAGAGTGATACATACATACTGATTATATAGGTATAGGGTAAATGTGTGTTCGCACACTACACTGTAGTAAGTAGTGATTTGATTGAATATGGGTCATCACAACGCATACACTCTACGTTGCCAATACATTCAATCTCGGTAGAAATATTTATTGTAAGAGGATTGAATTTTAATAAATTTTATAAACCGTGTTCAGCATTTGGAACCTTGAAAAAACATGGACCGGTACAGAAGCTGGGTGTCAATGGATATCTACGAAATTGATTTGAATAAGAATTGTAAGGCATTATGTTATAACTACATACATTACTCGTACTGTTTGATTTGGTTTTGAGTTTGCAATTGTTAGTGATTAATGTTAGTGTGTAAGGGGGTAAGTGCGTGAAGATATAGGTATCAAATGTGTGTATAAGAACATTTAACCTATGCGATAGACAACTATGATTTAAGACTAGTCACTTTTCCTTTGTGCTTAAATTTTCAAGATCAATCTCATTGTTCAGCCGAAGTGCAGCCTGGCCGTCAGTCTTACGGATGTAGATATTACCATTGCTTGTCCAGCAGTATTTGTATTCATTTGTTCGATCAAACTCTCTAGCCAGGAAGTGTAACCGTTTCATTTTGAATGATAAGTTTTCTGAGATGTGTATCGGTACTGCAGGTCCATCGATACTTATTTGTGTCGTTTTAATTAAGTCTCTTTTTTCTTGCTTATATTTCTTGACAGAGCTGATTATCTTTTCTTTTTTGAGAACTGTAGTTAGTTCAACAATAATCGGTGAGTTTGTCGAGTTTCTTTTCTTAGTGCGAAACAGTTCCTTGATTTCTGAGGTTTCAATTGGAGTATTTAAAACTGATCCAATATTTTGTACTATTTTGATCAAGTCATCTTTGCTTTCGGTATCTTTCTGAGGGATGTTTCTCACTTCAAAGCTAGATGTTCTCATTCCACGCTCAACATTGTCAAGTCGGTCCTCTAGCGCCTTTATATACAGACCTTCCTTCCAGGTCCTTCTTTTGTTGCTGTTCACAATTTTCTAATTTTATCCTCATTTCCTCATACATATTGGATATGAATTCAATTGACGCCTTTATATCCTTATTCTGGTTACTTATTTCCTTGACACTATCCTTGAATGTTGTCTCAAAACATTTTAGTTTTTTTTCCTGATTTGCCATCATAGTTCCCATTTCTTCCATAAATGTTTTCATTTCCACTTCTTGCACATCGCCCCGTGTCCGTTTAATTGGTCCAGTATTGCCAGTACGAGATGATTCCTCACCAACCCGCAGTGACAGGTCAGGCGTGGAGTCGGACATAGCCGGTGGCGTGCGATTTAGCGGCATGCGGAACAGTTGTCGCGCTGACTGTACTTTGAATCAATCCGGAATCCTCTCACAGTCAAAAATTACTTGGTGAGTACACAGGTAGAAAGTAAATGAGACAGGGGTCACAATATTCTGGCAGCGATCGACGATTGTGAACAAATCCGCTTTCCGTCCACTGTATCGTGACCTCTGAGTCAGAAGACGGCTAAATAGTGTGTAGTAATAAGTTAGAACTCACACTAATACAGATTAGATGTTGTAGCTACTGGGTCGCGCGCTTGTAGTGACTTCTGGTTGTATGCACTCCTGGTAGTTTGAACGATTTTAACTGAGTTTAATTTAGATTGTTTATTTAATTTGAGTAAGTATTTAATATTAATTTGTAACAGAGAAACACGTCTGTACTCCTCAGAGATCCGAGGGGAAGGGAAGGAATATAAAAGTATTACATGGAATGAAGTAGGTACTATTTAAAAATAAAATAAAATTCAGCAATAAAACTACCCACTATTAGTACCCATAAACATTTGTGAGGGGTTTCGCTGCCATGTGCACATGCTGCGACAGCAAAAGGGTTCAGACTCAGCATAATGTCACAGGAAATCCTGTGACTCTGGTTTTCAGTCTGGGGCCCAGAAGATATAATATGATTTAAAATATTGATTTGTCCAGGTGGCAAGTGTAATAAATAAAATAAACTAAACTTAATATTGGTGGGAAGTGTGAGAATAACCTAGGCTAAGTACCTATTCTCAGAATAAATAAAAATTAAAAACAAATGAAATGTGCGGAATTAAGTTGTGAAACAGAATTGTAAATTGCATGGTTGTTGCATGCAAATGTTTGGTGTGTTGAATTGTATTGTAAGTAATAATGTCAAATCATAGATACACAAGAAAATATAAAATTTAAATTAAATCACTACATATACACATTAAGGATTTGAATAAATCTTAAGAATAAAATAAAATAAGCTGGAAAACGCGGCACGCAGCACCACGTCCGCGGTCGTGGCAGCATCAGGTACTCTGCTTTTGTTGCTCCAATAACTGTGCTCGAATTCGTCTTTTGAATATTGTTTTTGTTTTGAGCTCTCTCAGCGGAGGGGGTATGTTATTCCAGCATTTTGTGGCAAGGTACCTGAAGCCGCCACGAAACGCCGCAGTTCCGTGGCGAGGAACCGATAGAACGCAGGTATTATTTCTGTTTGTGTGGTGGCGCGAAAACCTCCAGGTCAGTTTTTCAAATAAGTATTCAGGTTTACCTGTTTTAATAACACCAAACAAAAGTGTTGAAAAATATAAATCTCGTCTCGCCCTTAATTTCAGCATATCGGCACTATTGAAATATGGTGTGACATGCGTGCGCGGAGGAATCTTGAAGCAATACCGAGCACAGGCGTTTTGTACCCTTTGTATCAACTTCTCTGTTCGTTTGTATACACATGGACCGTAAACCAACAAGCCATAGTTTATTTTAGAGAGCACCAGTGATTCACAAAGCCTGACACGCATATCAACACTTAGAAATCTTCTAACCTTGTACAAAACTTTTAGCCGATAAAAGTAGCAAATGCTGCTACAAAATCGCCTCGCATCCGATCATAATGAGAGATTGTTCGCTTCACTGGTCATTCGTACATCCTGGACAAACGTAGCATGGGAGGGGGGAGGGAAGGTTACTTGTTTGCTAGATGCATAGGTATATATATATATATATATATATATATATATATATATATACCTCACACGTGTATAAAGAATTTTATCTTAAAACTGTATACTTTTTGAACACTCGTAGAATTCTGAAGGCCTTGACCAACTAATGATGAACAAAACTGACAACTTGAAATCCGGCAGTTCTTTTGGGTGGCCATGTTTTCTTTCTAAAGTCACTTGTATAATTTTTTTACTTAGTTGAAAAAATTCACCTAATTGAATGTAATCAATCTGTATCTTCATGTTCATCACATATCTATATATAAAAATATAACACAAAAACACGCTCGAAAATATAACACGCAGCAACATACTGAAATTAATTAATCAGTGCCGATGCGGAAGGACGCCACCTACATGCGTGGGGGAAGCCGTCTGTGTAATTTGTAATTTTAATGTAAAATTTTTATATGTAGATACCGTTGATATATCGTTATACATACCGTTGAGATAAGCTTGTGAAAGTGATTTTAATAGCGTTTTTACGTTATCATACTTGCTTTTTATAAAGGTTTGTCCTATTTGTGACTGATATTCGACCAAAAACAAAAAACAAAACTCCCGTTGATAGGACATGCATTTCAGAGGTTCTACTTAAGTCGTGTTACCATCGGTATTAGCAAAATTCAATATTATATTTATTTGCCTACAACTTACAGTATAATAATATATTAAGTTTCAAGTTTGGTTTAATGTTGAATCTTAGATTATAAAAATAACTTCCGTGTTATGTTTTATGGTCTAGAAAACTAATTTTATCATAAAAAACCTATAACCGAGGAATTTTCTGTTCCAAGATAATGGGTTCCTATTGCCTTGATAAAAGGCGCTTCATAGAAACTTTTAACGAAGTATGTCATTCCAGATTTAGGGTTCCGTTACGTAAAGTTTCGTAGAATATAATTTACTCTACGGAACCACAAAATGTTCATTTTCTCACACTCTGTATAAGGACACGACTTTCGCGATAATAGCTCAAACCTTTTTCATACCCCGCTAATAGGTTACTATTTTTTTTCCAAATATTGAATCTCGCAAAAAGAAACATAGGACCTATGGAGATAAATCAAATATAACGTCTATTCTTTCCAAAAAAAATATTTACATCCTGGCACGATGCGTAAAAATGCTAAACCTTTTCTCTTACTTTCCAATGCAATGAAAATCCACAGTAAAATCCACGGTCCATTTAACTTATGTGCTTATCTATTCGAAGAGGAGCACGTTGCAAAAAAACACCTTCCTTCCCCTCTTTTGTGTCCCCAATCGCAGTCATTTTCGAAAAATTTAAACGGCTTAAGCCAAGAGAAAATTGGCTGCGGATAATGTGTACTTTATCCAGTCAGCAGTGCGGCCATAAAAATAACCCGCAATTTTAAACTCAATTGCTGGCCAATAAACATCAAAACTTATGAAAAATTAAAAATTTGATTTGTCCGGCTCCATGGTGTTCAAAACAATCTTTGTATGTATGTTGATAGGACCTATAGTTTTAAAAATGTGTTAAAAGTCACTGGTGTACCTCTTGCCTAGTCGAGGGTCATCTCAAACACGGGCAGCCCCAAAAGCTGCAACCATGATAGCTCCCTCAGTAGCCACGTGCGTGAGCTCCTTCTACTTACTGTTGGGCAGTTGCCCAGTTGCATTACACTAAAAGAGCTGTATGTTTAAACACATGATGATGATGATGATGTTAATGGTGTATTGTCTTTAACCTTGAATTGGTTCACAGTTAATAATTTATTATTAAACGCTGGTAAAACCAAGTGTATCAAATTCTCACTTCCAAATGTCAGGCAAGTTGAGACCAGTTTGGTGTTAGACAACAGCACGTTAGAATTGGTAAATGATACGAAGTTTCTTGGAATAACCATTGATACCAAATTGCAGTGGGGACCCCACATAGATAAATTGGCTGGTAAATTAAGTTCTGCGGCTTACGCTGTTAGGAACATCAGACAAAGCACGGATGTGGCTACATCTAGGCTAGTATATTTTAGTTACTTTCATAGTGTGATGTCCTATGGTATCTTGTTGTGGGGGAAAGCAGCGGATATTCAAACTATTTTTATTTTACAGAAAAGAGCTATTCGAGCAATTTATAATTTAAAACGAACAGACTCATTAAGAGAGCTTTTTAAAGAAATTGACATACTAACAGTAGCAAGTCAATTTATTTTCGAAAATATAATGTATGTACGCAAGAACCTTACAACATTTTCCAAACTTAGCGACAGCTGTAATGTTAACCTAAGAAATAATCACAGACTATGTGCGCCCCGTTTTAGACTCGCGAAGGTTAGCAATTCTTTCAAGGGTCAGTGCATTCTCTACTACAATAAGATACCTCTGGAGATTTTGAAATTGCCATTTGAGCAATTTAAAAAGCATGTTAAAGCGACTTTGTCGAAAAAGGGATATTACAATGTTCAAGATTACTTAAATGACAGGACTGTATGGGGTTAATCTGGCTCAACACAGACCTTGCTGTTAATAATTTTGTAATTATTTATTCCTGCTTATTAATCATAACAATTAAATTTTTCATATTTGTATTAGTTAAGCACAACCTATTTTTAAAAGAGATCTAAAAATAAATCTGTGGTAGTTTCTATGCCCTTCTTCTCCCACAGTGGTCCAATGTAGAGAAGAGGCTAAAAATTACGTTTGCTAAGTATATGTAAATATCTACAGTAATAAAGTACTTTGACTATTGACTATTGACTATTGTCACTAAAATTTGTATCATATTACAATACACAACACAAAAGGCTTTGTTTTATTTCTTGAGCGACTGCAGAGTTAGCGGCAATACACAAAGGAATTAAACTTTCGGCCAAGTTTGAATCGCCACAGTTTATTTTCTCCCCAGTTCGGAACTAAGCTAAGCACCACCTAGCACAGGAACTACATCTAGCGCCATATGTCCTGCTGCTGAATCTTAGCTCCACGTGCTCATACATTTTACATTATTTAAATCAAAAAATTTGGCATTGACAAAAAAAATATCTGCATTTATGTAGACTCAATTTAATTTCTTTTGAATTTCTCTGCCAAAAAAGCAAATTTTTTACTATCATAGAGTAATAATATAAAGAAGAGTGTACATCGCCATGCAAACCACCTTAAATCAAAAACTATTTTATTTTTAACAACTTAGATGTTTTTTATCACTAAATTATAATTTCAATCTTCGTCACTGCCATCTAGAAGCTTTCATTGGCGAACGAAACAACCTATTTGTAATATTCGCCACTCTTATCAGCTTTCTTTTAAGCTGATTTTCAAGTCGTTGATCGTGGTGCGATCCTCATTGCGGACAAGTAGCCCTTTTTATGTTTTTTTATATGGTTTAATTCCTGAGCCGAAGTTTGTTTTTTATTTTTAAATGTATTTAATGTACAACAAATAATATTGCGGTCAACTTTGGTAATTAACTTTCTACCCAGTGTACGGTTCTTCATGCGTATTTTAGGCTTACCTTAAAAAAAAACTGAACTACTATAGGATCACTCGTGTGTCTGTCCTAAGGTAAACTGCTCTAATTGATTTAGAATACCCCGGTATTCTAAATCACGCTCTAATTTCAGGGTATTTAATGTTTTCATGTTTTATCTGAGATTGAATAGGTATAGGTGCACACATAAAATATGTATTAGTGCGAAATCTAATACCATACCACATAACTGGCACTGTGAATTCAAAATCAAGGATAACACAACCAAACAAAATAGTCAGTGTGGCGAGGGCTACGCGACAGGAAGTCCCCACAGAAAAAAAGAGCGAGTCAGGTAAAAGCGCGCATAAATATAATCCATGTTTAATGTGACTTTTCCCGCTCCAATTAGTAAAAAATTAAATTTGTAACTTTTTCATTTTAATACATGCCCTATAAATTGAAGCTGTTTGCAATTTTTTATTGATTTAGGGCTTAAAAAGGGAAAACAAAATACCCCGAGAATAGAGCATTAGATTTAAGAGATCAGCCTAATTTCGCGGGTTACACCGAAATTAAAGGAATCATGCATCGTGCTATTTGCTAATAACGTAAAGAGAAATAACTTATTAAATGAATGTTATGGTTTGATTGTAATTATTTTTAGTCTAACAATATGGAAACCTACTTTTGTGGTATGTTTTATCCACAAGAAATCTTATTTTATTACGAAAACTCTTGATAAAAAGTGTTGGTCTATTAGAAAGCCTCAAAAGTTACTGTCTATTTTAATTGAAAAAAGTACTCCTAATGTATTACTGTTTACTTTAATCTTGTATATCGTACAAGAAATGTCATCGTTAATCGATTAAGTTAACTGCATTTAGTTCGCGATGCAATTTTTAAATGTCGAAATTAGGATTAAAAAACACTATCAAATCTCCCAATTTCGGAGTACGAATTTTAGATACCTTATAAATTAGGTTCTATGAGACCCTTATTTCATATGTATACCTCGAAAAAAGGAAATTCATACAACCTTATTTCGATTTATATTATCATTTTAGGGGAATGTTTTAGGGTTCCATCGATGTTCAAGTGGTACATAATATAAATAAATCGAATTTATTGGGCGTTTCTTAAATTGGTCAGACGGTCGTCTTTGTACATATTGCTACTTTGTAAAATTTTTGTTTTTCGTGTTTTTATGTGCAATAAAGTGGGTATATTTGATTTTATTTGATATGACTGAATTAGCTAAACGATTATTAATCTTCAGCTTTATGAGTTTTTAGAATTCATTTATTTTTAATAATTTGCTAAGTTGTACCCGCCAAAGTCATTACAAAACATGGACTTTGGCCATTTTCATCTTCCAAAATTTAATTAATTGATAAACTTTATATCTCCTTATTTTGGAATCCACTTAAATGAGTTAAGTTTGAACTAAACTGCTGCAAAACTGATTTCGTAAATAGAACTGGAGTTGTCAATAAAATTTAATTGGAGTACGCGTTAGTTTCGCTCACACTGTCAAATAGTAAGAGAACCGGTACCAGGGAAATAAAAAAGAAATGTTGTTAAGGATGTTGTTAAGTCTTACTAGAGTTACATCAATAATACCTTGGACTTGGATTTATCTAGCTCCAAACTACGATTCCCTGTATCTTGGGTACTAGACAACGATACACATACTTATATAGATAAATATTATACTTAGATTGCTAAACAACCATGACTAGGGTACAAACATCCGTTCTCATCAAAAAAATAGTTGCTCCCACCGGGACTCGAACCCGGGACCCTTGGCTTCGTAGGCAGGGTCACTGCCGAATCGGCCATTCGGCCATTTAACAGCTAAACTTGCTTGGATAAGGTTTTTTGTGACTGTGCATTCACAAGTAAACATGAAATTAACTACTTACCTTCCGATCACAGTGGTCAAACATTTCTTGGATTTAACAACATCATCACCTATCTTTAGGCAGAAATCATCATCGCTTGGTATAAGTTTGTCAGTTTCACTGTTTATTATTTGCCAAACTGTTTTCATTATATTAATAGAATTTTGTATTTCCCTATTAATGTATAAAGTTGATGCAGTTCTACAAACCAACTTAAAAGTTTTGAAATATTTTTTTAACATAGTCATGAATTTTTCTATCAAAGTTATAGATTTTTCGTTCATAAAGGTCATATTCAATAAATGTGTTGTCGATGGAGCTCTCTCAGGCCTCACAGTAAACTGGTAGCTCTGTTCAAGTCGGCAGACAAGGGGGATCTTTCAAATTTCAGACGAATATCTGTTGTTCCAGCTCTAATTTAAATATTTGTAAAGATTATACTCAATCAAAGGCTCACACTTCAACCGTACAAAACAACTCCACGCCAAACGATATGGTTTCACTAGGGGTAAATTGACGGGGGATGCAGGTATAACCCTTATATCTCCTATTTATAATGAATGAGAGGCCGCACAGGATGCTATCGGATTTTTTTGATTGTATTGATCATAATTCGCTATTCATAAAATTAAATCATTACGGAGTTAGAAATAAAGCGTTGTATCTACTAAGATCTTACTTAAGCAACATAATTAATAAGGCAGAAGTCACCGGCGAAAAATCTTATAGATCGGGTGTCAAAATTGGCATTCCACAAGGTTCCATATTAGGCCCTTTCTTATTCCTGGTATTTATTAACGATCTCCCTTTTATGGTAGAGAAATTCACCGACATAGTGGTTTAAAGATGATACTTCAATGGTCTTCAAAATTGAAAGACAAAAAGAAGATTTTGATGATGTTAATGGTATATCGTGTTTAACCTTGAATTGGTTCATAGTTAATAATTTATTTTTAAACGCTGTCAGGCAAGTTGATAACATTTTAGTGTTAGACAACAGCACATTGGAATTAGTAAATGACACAACGTTTCTTGGAATAACCATTGATAGAAAATTGCAGTAGGGACCCAAATAGATAAACTAGCTGGTAAATTAAGTTCTGCGGCAGTGTCATGTCCTATGGTATCTTGTTGAGGAGGAAAGCAGCGGATAATTAAAACTATTTTCATTTTATAGCATATAATAATTTAAAACGCACAGACTCCTTAAGATAGCTTTTTAAAGAAGTTGACATACTAACTGTAGCAAAACAATTTATTTTCGAAAATATAATGTATGTCCGCAAGCACCTTACAACATTTTCCAAACTTAGCAATAGCTGTAAGGTTAAGCTAATAAATTTTCACAGACTAGTTGCTCCTCTGTTAAGACGCGCGTAGGCCAGCAATTCTTTCAAGGGTCAGTGCATTTTTTATTACAATAAGATACCTCTGGAGATTTTGGAATTGCCTTTTGAGCAATTTAAAAAGCATGTTAAGGCGACTTTGTCGAAAAAGGAATGTTACAATGTTCAAGACTACTTAAATGATGGGACTGTATGGCGTTAATCTAGCTCATCACAGTCCTTGGGGTTAATAATTTTGTAATTATGTATTCCTGCTTATTAATTATAGTAATTGATATTGTAATATTTGTATTCATTAAGCACAACCAATTTTTAAAAGAGATTTAAAATTCAATCTATGGAAGTGTCTACGCCCTTCTTCCCCTACAGTAATCTAATGTAGAGAAGAGGCCAATATGATGTTTGCTTAGTGTATGTAAATATCTAACAGTAATAAAGAATGTTGACTTTGACTTTGACTTTGACCTGTCCTCCAGGTACATAGTCTTAGGTATACCTGATTTACCTGTACCGTTTTTATTTAAAAGGTAAGCTGTGGGAAAGTATGGTAAGAAATTTACTGTATGGACAGCAATAAGTCGCCTAAAGAGTAAAAGATTTAAAGGCAATAAAAGACTAAAGTAGCCATTTATTAGCGAAATTTGTTAACTTATGTGTTACTCAAGGTACCTACCCTGATGACTTAAAACTGTCAATAATAAGACCAATTTATAAACAGTTAAGCCACTATGAATATACAAATTATAGGCGAATTGCCATATTTTCAGCCATTAATAAAAAAAATAAAAAAATATTGTAGCAAAGATTTCATTATTTATGTATAAAAATCAGATCATCAGCACAACACAGCATGCATTTCAGCGCGATAAAGGCACCAACACAGTTGTATTTCAATTAAAAAATTACATATATACAAAACTCAATACTAAACAACATGTGGTGGCACTGTTTATTGATTTAAAAAAAAGCGTTTGACACCCTGGACCAATACGCCGTTAAAAGTAATGGAGGAATGTGGTATAAGAGGCCTAATGCTTATGTGGTTCCAGAAGTATCTGGAATCACGTACAATTAAAGTTAGTGTCAATGGACACATTTCAAATGTCTTTATTACTGTAGATATTTATATATACTTAGCAATCGTCATTTTTTGCCTCTTCTCTACATTGGACAACTATGGGAGAAGTAGGGCGTAGAAACTCCCACAGATTGATTTTTAGTTCTCTTTTAAAATTGATTGTGCTAAACTAATGCAAATATAACAATATTAATTATAAAGATAAATAGGCAGGAATATATAATTACAAAATTAATAACAGCAAGCTCTGTGTAGCACAACATTTATCCCATACAGTCCCGCCATTTAAGTAATCTTGAACATCGTAATATCACTTTTTCGACAAAGTAGCTTTAACATGCTTTTTGAATTGCTCAAATAACAATTTTAAAATCTCCAGGGGTATCTTATTGTAGTAGAGAATGCACTGACCCTTAAAATAATTGCTAACCTTCGCGCGTCTAAACCGGGACGCAACTAGTCTATGATTATTTCGTAGGTAAATATTACAGCTATAGCTAAGTTTGGAAAATGTTTGTAAGGTTCTTGCGTACATAAATTATATTTTCTAAAATAATTGACTAGCTACAGTTAGAATGTCAAAATATTTAAAAAGCTCTCTTAAGGAGACTGTTCATTTTAAATTATTAATTACTCGAATAGCTCTTTTCTGTAAAATAAAAATAGTTTGAATATCCGCTGCTTTCCCCCACAACAAGATACCATAGGACTTGACACTCAAAGTCAAAGTCAAAGTACTTCATTACTGTAGATATTTACATATATGTACTTAGCAAACGTCATTTTTTGTCTCTTCTCTACATTGGACCACTGTGGGAGAAGAAGGGCGTAGAAACTCCCATAGATTGATTTTTAGATCGGAGATAGGAGATGATAATATCTGCCAATGAATGATTCTAACCATCCTTGTTGATCTGCTTTCGGCCATAACACATATTTCAAATTTCTCCATTTCAAATTGTTCTTTCCCTACTGCTTGGAAACAAGCAGTAGTTATCCCTCTCCCTAAAACATCCAATCCCACCTCCTTTAAAGAGTATCGCCCCATTTCTATCCTGCCAATCCTTTCTAAAGTCCTTAAATCCGTTGTCCATACTCAGCTCTACCATTATCTATCCTCTAAAAATCTACTGAATCCTTTTCAGTCTGGCTTTAGAACGGGTCATAGTACTGTTACGGCTTTATTAAAAGTGACCGATGATATTCAGGTCAATATATCCGGAGGTCAGGATATCATGGATCAAAGACAGCTCTCGGTGCTGACTCTGCTGGACTTCAGCAGTGCTTTTAACTGTGTTGACTTCGACGTTCTCGTTGAACTTCTCAAATCTCTTAACGTCTCCTCCCTCTCTGCCAGCTGGTTTGACTCTTACCTAAGAAACTGAAAACAGCGTATCAAGTTGGAGGAGGCTTGTACGGAGTGGTGTGACCTCTCCTCCGGTGTCCCCCAAGGTGGCATTCTCTCTCCTCTTCTGTTCTCAATATTTATCTTTTCCATATCCGATGTCCTTTCTTCTTCCTATTATCTCTACACGGATGACCTGCAGATCTATCGTCACTTCTCTCCTGATGATGTAAATTCCGCTGTGGAGGCGTTAAACGCTGACTTGGCTGGTATAAGAGGATGGGCATCGTCATTTGGGTTGCTGGTTAATCCGAATAAGTCCCAGGCCATGATTATAGGTACCAGACACTCTTTAAACACGTTGCAGCAATTGTCTGACCCTTCTGTAACTTATAACGGTACTGTTATCATGTATAGCGATAAAGCTAAAAACCTGGGTGTCATCTTTGATAATCAATTTTCCTGGTCAATGCATGTTAATGAGGTCAGCAGGCGAGTTTACGCCAGACCAAAATAACTCTCCCCTCCCCTCTCTCAGTCCCTTCTTCTCCTCCTCATTGATTATGCTGATGTTTGCTGGGTCAGCGCAAATGAAGAACAACTGAAAAAACTCGAACGATTTCATAATCTCGGGATTAGGTTCATCTTCGGAGTGCGCAAGTATGACCACGTATCTCAGCATCGCAGGGAGCTGAAGTGGCTACTGATTCGGCTTCGACGGGACTCTCATATCCTGTGTTTCCTATATAATATTTTGTGGAACCCTCCTTACCCTAACTTCCTAGGTGATCGCTTCGAATTTCTTTCTTTAAGCAGGCTTCGGAGAACTCATATGGCGTCTACGCTCAAAGCTCCAGATCGCTCCACTGCAGCCTACGAGCACGGGTTCAGAATCCGAGCCGTACGACTGTGGAATGAGCTTCCTTGCACTATCAGGGACAGTCGATCTCTAAATATATTCAATAACCGGCTCAAGAAGCACTATCTCTCCCTTTCCAGTTTGATATATATATACATATATTTGTATGTATTAGTTTATTATACGGTTTATTCATATTTTGTATTTAAGTAATTGTGTATGCAGTCTATTTTTAGCAATTAGGGTTATCAGTATAATATTGTTTGTATTATACATAAGTCGTAGTATTTATAGAGTTTTATTGTACGCGCAGGTCTTCCTCCACTCAACCATCATCTCTCCTACCATCTTGGTTTGCTGGAAGAAATCTCTTTTGAGAGATAAGCTCGCCTTTGTACATGTTTTTTCTATTATAAGTTATCTGTATGACTGTTTTGTGTAGTACAATAAAGAAATTACGAAAATCTCTTTTAAAAATAGATTGTGCGATTTGATTATTATCATTAATAAGCAGGAATAAATAATTACAAAATTATTAACAGCAAGGTCTGTGTTGAGCTAGATTAACCCCATACAGTCCTGTCATTTAAGTAATCTTGAACATTATAATATCCCTTTTACGACAAAAGTCGCTTTAACATGCTTTTTAAATTGCTCAAATGGCAATTTCAAAATCTCCAGAGGTATCTTATTATAGTAGAGAATGCACTGACCCTTGAAAGAATTGCTACCCTTCGTGAGTCTAAATCGGGGCGCACATAGTCTATGATTATTTCTTAGGTTAACATTACAGCTATCGCTAAGTTCATAATTCATTCATAATTCATAATAGTTTATTGCAAAGTCACAAAATTTCACAAGGTGGTAGAATAAAAGTTAGTATATTGTGACGCCCTGCTAGGGCACAGCAACATGCGAAGGACAGCCAGTTGTCCATTTTACGAAAAATAGGATGATTACATTTATGTTCAAAATTGTATAGAGACAATTAGAAAAATATTGTAGAGATTATTATTATTAACAATAAAGAAATAAATTAAGAGTAAATTATATAAACATTAAATTAGTAATAACATGTAATGAGCAAGTAATTAGCAACTAGCAACGTTTACCTAATTTTATCATTGAAAAATTCTTTCACATCATAAAAGCATTTTTCAATGAGGAATTTCTTTAAATAAGTAATGAATAGTGTTTCTTGTAGTGTTATGTTACTTACATGCTATTTTCCAGTCTGTTCAGCTGGATACTTGCTGAGCTGTACAGCTTGATATTTGGTATCACCTTTATTTTCATAGGACCCTGTAACGTTTTAAACCATAAGAACACAATAACAAATCATTTTCACTTCGTATTTTCACACTATCAGCACTTCTAAATCGATAGCGAAGGGGTTTACCTTTGGTGACCTTGTATTTGGCTTTCTCCGAAACTCTGCCATCTCGGGCTTTGTGCGCGCTGGTGCGCTACCCTTTTATCTATCGCTGTTATGTAATTTTGGCTATGTGAACTTGTTGATTTTTCTATTATGAGCCTGAAACCAAAATCTGACATTTACTTTGTTGTTGTTTATCTGGTTGTCATGGCAATGTCCATTCAAACTCGTTAGCGGTCTGATATGTTTGCTTCAATACTTTTACAAAAATATTTTTTCTCTCTTGGCCACTCACAAAAATTGCTTTTAATTTAAATAATTTTTAGAACTCTCCAAAAAGGGTATAAGAGCGGAACATTTCTGAAATTCTGGAGTCTCACTTCAGCTTTCAAGCAAGAAGCATCACCTAAAGGCCTTATCCCGGGGCCGCACTGCCCCGGGATCCTGCGAGCCTCTACTACTACGCCTCCTGTCTTGGCGAGCCTCTACCCTGGCCGGCGCTTCGTGGGTCTCCACTTCACCTGCCGTTCTCTGCTTCACCTGCCCGTCGGTGACTTCAGGCCGACAAGTTACGGGCCTCTACCCTGGCCGGCGCTTCGCTACCAGGGCCACTACTTCTGCTGCCCGTCGGTGTCTCCAGGGCACTGATGACCGATTGGCCGCCGGCCACGCTCTCCAACTGCAACTGCTACGTCGCCCACCAGTGCTTCCACTGACCGGTTCGCCAGACCGGTTCCACTGCTCCTTCTGCTCCTACTCTCCGTGTCCTCCGCTTCCTTTTTTTATCTGATATCTGTATTTTTTTCAAAACCTGTCTCACCTCATTCATCCTCATCTTCCTTTCATTTTTTATAAAAAAAGTCACTGTAAATAAGCATAATAAACTATCATCTCTAAATTTTATCCTGGTTGTTGTTTCTTGTTAGGTTCTGTTCAGGTTCTTGTCGCTACACGACATTTTGGCGCCCAAAGTAAAAGTTCTTCTTCAACCTTCACCTTTTCTGCGCATTGTCTCTTTCCCTTTGATTTGCTTTCTCTTTCGCCCTTAAATCTTTATCTATTCATCCTTTTCATATTTTCCAAATTCTAAAACAAAACTTCATCTAGTTTTTCAACTCATCTGGATTATATTTAGGCCTACATTCAACTTACATTACTTCACTTCACTTCACTTCACTTCTATAACACTTGACTCTACACTTAACTATAACAATGGAAAGAGTTATTAAGTACGAATTCCTTAACAAGGCCGAGCTCGAATACGAAGTAAAGATTAGATATGAGGAACCAGCTAATACTGTTTTGCTTCTTAAAAAAAACGGTTTTGCGTTTAGTTACGAATTCTCACCCTGAAGATATTCTGACTTCTCCAGTTCCGATTGAGGATGACTTGTCTCAAATTGGTTCTACTCTGACTTACCTGGATTGTAAAATTGAAAAATTTTTACAAGGTGAAACCAAATACTTACGATTAATAGAAACTTTTATGAATCATGTTTTTTACAGATTGGAGCGAATAATACGGACTTATATCCAGACTCTAAAGCTAGTTTCGATACTTTGAAGATGAAATTTGACGCAATTTCTAAACAATTCGAATCCTTGGCTCCACCTTCAACTGCAAATGACTCTCCATCACTGGACCTTCCTGCTGACCCGACTGTCATGGAACCCCCTCTTGTTTCTCAAACTTCTGTCCAGACCCATACCCCGTATCCTCCACCACCACCTCAATCTTTTCCTCCAACTAACGTCTTCAAAGATCTGAAAAGACACACCTTCAATGGTAAAAGCTGTCCAAGATCCTTTCTTCAAAAACTTGAAGAATATAGCTTAGCTCGTGGCTTGTCCAGGGACTTGTTGATTTCTCAGGCGTTCGAAATTTTCACCGACAATGCCCTTCATTGGTTCAGATTTAAATATAATCAGAATCCAAACTTAACTTGGAACGAACTTTCTTCTTTACTAATCAAAGACTTTGGTGGTTTTGATTATGATTATAAACTTCTAGAAGCGATTAGGAATCGTACTCAAGGTCGTGATGAACCTATCGTCATCTATATTTCCATCATGTCTGGAATGTTCGCTCGCCTTTCAAAAAGACTTTCTGAAACAGAACAATTGGAGATTATTTTGAGAAATATTCGCCCATGTTATTCAGTCCTCGTAGCTCTAAAGGATATTGACTCTATCGATTCCCTTCTGGCCACTTGCCAAAACTACGAAAAGTTCCTAGACAGAGACAAACAATTTAAAGAACCAAATTTGCAACAAAGTCCTCATGTTTCTGAATTCAACTACAAGCATTCCACTTCAAGTTCAGTTGACTCTCCAAACTCTTCTAATAACTCACGACCTTCTCCTCCCTTCATGAATAAATTCACTCCACCCTACAAATACCCTTCTAGACAAGTTAATAGTCTCTCTCAAACTGCAGCTCCCCAAGAAAGTTCTTTTTGCGTTCGCTGTCGTAAACTAGGTCATACTTTGAACAGTTGCACTCAACCACGATTCGTGATTTGTTTCAAATGTGGTCTTAAGGGTTTTAAAACTGCAGAATGCCCTACTTGTTCTCCCAAACCTAATACTAGTACAAAAAACTAACTGCTGACTTGAAAAGTAACTCAAACTTTGATAAGAACGAGTGGACTAATTGGATCAAAACAATTCAAAATTTCTTTGCTTGCTACCAAATCTCTTCTACACTCTACTCCAAAGAACAAGATCTTAATCGTCCATTCGTTAATGTCAAAATTTACGACCTTACTTTATCTGGTTTACTAGATTCTGGCAGCTCAGTAACTATTCTGGGTAATAATTCTCATTTGGAAATTCTTAAACTGGGCTGCAAACTTTTCAAGTCAGATCTTATTACTGTCTCTACTGCTAATAATCAAAAAAATAATTCCTTGGGTTATTTTGACTTACCTGTTCATTTCAATAACGAAACTTACTTGATTAAATCTTATGTTTTCCCTGAAATATTTCCTTCTCTAATACTAGGTATTGACTTTTGGAGAAAATTTAATCTTCTACCTAGTGTTTTAGCTTCTCTTAACTTTACAGATCCAAAATGCTTTGCTATCGATACTAAAGATATTAAAGTTTTACCTTATGAGCATTCAACTCCTAATCAAAAGAACATCGCTAATGACATCATCCAACGCTTCAAGACAATCTCTTTTGAAGAAAAAGGTGTTCTGCAAAACACACACTTAATCACCCACAAGATTGACACTGGTGATTCTCTTCCGATCAAACAAAGATGTTACAGACAGTCTCCTGAAAAACAAAAGGCTTTAATTAATGAAGTTGACAAGATGCTGGGATGGAACGTCACTGAACAATGCGAAAGTCCTTGGTTATCTCCAGTCCTCATCACTCCAAAGAAGAATGGGGAATGGCGTTTCTGCGTAGATAGCAGGAAGCTTAACTCAGTTACACGTCGTGATGCTTATAGTCTGCCTCTAATAAGCGAAATTTTGGACAACCTGAGAAATTCCAAACACTTATCAAGCATCGACATTGCGAAAGCATTTTGGGAGATTCCCTTGAATCCTGCTGATAGAGATAAGACAGCATTTTATGTTCCTGGAAGAGGTATGTTCAGATTTAAAGTAATGCCTTTTGGTCTCACTAACTCACTTGCAACTCAACAAAGATTAATGGATACGCTATCCACTCCTGAATTTGAGAACAAGGTATTTTGCTATCTGGATGACATCGTTATTATTAGCGAGACTTTTGATGAGCACATATTGCTTCTCATGAAAGTTCTTGAAAAACTTTCATATGCTAATCTGACTATTAACTTTGAAAAGAGAATTCTTTAGGAAAGAACTGAAATACCTTGGTTTTCTAGTGGACGAGTATGGTTTACGTGCTGATCCAGATAAAATAAAAGCTATTCTAGAATATCCTGTACCTACTTGCAGAAAAGAAGTTCGAAGATTCATAGGCACCTGCAGCTGGTTTAGAAGATTCATTCCAAACTTCAGCACTATAGCCATCCGCTCAACCAACTAACCTGTTCCGGGAAGAACGCTCCTAAATTTTTATGGAATTCCAAGGCTGCAGCTGCTTTCGAGAAACTTAAAGAAGCTTTGGTAACTGCTCCTGTCCTTGCTTGCCCTAACTTCGAACTACCCTTCTCTGTACATTGTGATGCATCAAATTATAGCATAGGAGCAATGCTTACTCAACATCAAAATGACAAAGAAGTCGTGATTGCTTACATGAGTAAAGCACTAAACAAAAATCAACAAAACTACTCAACTACTGAAAGAGAAACATTGGCTGTAATAACTGCGCTAGAACATTGGCGATGTTACCTAGACAATGGTAAGGAATTTACAATATATACTGACCACGCTGCACTTAAATGGTTTCAGAACTTATCGAATCCGTCTGGAAGACTTGCTCGCTGGACTCTACGCTTATCATGCTTTAATTTTGTCCTGAAACATAAAAAAGGAAAGGATAACGTTGTTCCTGATTTATTATCAAGATATAAGAATAAAGAACGTCCTGATACACGAGAAACTTCACCTCAAGGCGTACATCCTATTACGATTGAAGAACCACCTGATCGTGAACTTGAGCACTACAACAAGATTTTTCTCGGATGCTCCAACAACCCAGACGCATATCCCAACTACACTATCAGGGATAACAAACTTTACCGCTGCATCCATTCTCCCGATCGTCTAAACGATGACTTTATTTGGAAAGAAGTTCCACTGTCGCAAGGTAGACATGCACTTATTGAAGTTAGCCATGGTTCCCCTTCAGAACTCCACCTTGGTATCTTCAAGACATTCAAGAAAATATCTTTAAAATACTATTGGCCTGGTATGTTTAAGGACATTGCCAATTTAATCTCGACTTGTGAAACCTGCTTAACCTACAAACACCCTAATCATTATGGTCTTATGGGTAAACCTAAACTTTGCTCCAGACCTTTTCAAACTATATCCTTAGATCTTATGGGTCCATTGCCTATAACCCGGAGAAGAAATCAGTATATTCTGGTAATTAACTAAATATACTATGATTTTTCCCCTTAAACGTGCTACTTCAGCTAATATCATTAATGTCTTAGAAAATTCAGTGTTTCTAGTTCATGGCATTCCCCAAACTATTATTATGGACAACGCTGTTCAATTTCAGTCGCGAGAATTCCACTCATTCTTAAATTCTTATAACGTTCCTTGTATTTTTCACACAGCTTTATATTGTCCTCAGGTTAATCCTACAGAGAAATTTAATGGTACGATTATTACAGCTCTAGCATCCCTAGTAGGAGACGATCATAGATCCTGGGACAACCATCTTGCTAAGATTCAGTTCGCAATGAACAGCGCTACAAACGTTACTACTGGCTTTACTCCAAACTTTTTAGTCTTTGGTAGGAAGACAATACCTTGTGGTTCCTTCTATACTCCAACTCAGAATCTCGAGGAATTGATATTTATGCCTCGTGATATTTACGCATCTAATGCTGGTCTCCTCTCATCTATCTTTCACAGAGTTCAAACTAAACTTCACATAGCTCACGCTAAAAATAGCGCTCGCTATGATCTACGCCGGTCTTTTAAAGAATTTAATGTGGGAGATACTGTTTGACGTAAAAACCATGTTTTAAGCAATGCTGGCGCATACTTTAATGCTAAACTTGCCCCTAAATTCATTAAGTGTAAAATAATAACCAAACTTTCACCATTAGTATACATTCTAGAAGACCCTAACGGAGTTAGAGGCAAGTGGCACATTAAAGACATTAAATCTTAAATTTTCTAATCCTCTATTAACTGTTTATTTGTATATATGTATAAAGATCATCATCATTTTCACCTTATTATTTTTATTTCTTCCTTTAATCCAGTGTTCTTCAACACATTTTACTTGAGGACCTCGAATCTTCGTTGGTTAGTCTTCACCTTTTTTTTTATCTTTATTTCAGACACATCTCGTTGGCGATGTGGCTGATCTCTGGCTTCGAGCTCTACCACTCTGGCCGTTCTTAATCTTAAGTCAAGCGACTAAAGCTACCTTAGGATTAATTTGTTTCTCTTTACCTCCACTAATTTTTTTTTTCCACGCAGTAGTGGATGACAACTCCTTAAGTAAGCCTGAATGTCCTTTTGAAAACACACTTTTAGAGTGGTGGTCATTGAATGTGAACTCCACCCTTACCTGAATGAAGATAATGAATGTAAGAGATGGTATATCTGATTTTGCCTGGTGATGTCTGTTTCTGCAAAGCTGTGTTTTTATGGTTTATTTTAATATGTACATATCAAAATTTTTGCTGAGTCAAAAAAATTTCCGGGGTTGGGGGGAAAATGTAGTGTTATGTTACTTACATGCTATTTTCCAGTCTGTTCAGCTAGATACTTGCTGAGCTGTACAGCTTGATATTTGGTATCACCTTTATTTTCATATGACCCTGTAACGTTTTAAACCATAAGAACACAATAACAAATCATTTTCACTTCGTATTTTCACACTATCAGCACTTCTAAATCGATAGCGAAGGGGTTTACCTTTGGTGACCTTGTATTTGGCTTTCTCCGAAACTCTGCAATCTCGGGCTTCGTTCGCGCTGGTGCGCTACCCTTTTATCTATCGCTTTTATGTAATTTTGGCTATGTGAACTTGTTGATTTTTCTATTACGAGCCTGAAACCAAAATCTGACATTTACTTTGTTGTTGTTTATCTGGTTGTCATAGCAATGTCCATTCAAACTCGTTAGCGGTCTGATATGGTTGCTTCAATACTTTTACAAAAATACTTTTTCTCTCTTGGCCACTCACAAAAATTGCTTTTAATTTAAATAATTTTTAGAACTCTCCAAAAAGGGTATAAGAGCGGAACATTTCTGAAATTCTGGAGTCTCACTTCAGCTTTCAAGCAAGAAGCATCACCTAAATGCCTTATCCCGGGGCCGCACTGCCCCGGGATCCTGCGAGCCTCTACTACTACGCCTCCTGTCTTGGCGAGCCTCTACCCTGGCCGGCGCTTCGTGGGTCTCCACTTCACCTGCCGTTCTCTGCTTCACCTGCCCGTCGGTGACTTCAGGCCGACAAGTTACGGGCCTCTACCCTGGCCGGCGCTTCGCTACCAGGGCCACTACTTCTGCTGCCCGTCGGTGTCTCCAGGGCACTGATGACCGATTGGCCGCCGGCCACGCTCTCCAACTGCAACTGCTACGTCGCCCACCAGTGCTTCCACTGACCGGTTCGCCAGACCGGTTCCACTGCTCCTTCTGCTCCTACTCTCCGTGTCCTCCGCTTCCTTTTTTTATCTGATATCTGTATTTTTTTTTTAAAACCTGTCTCACCTCATTCATCCTCATCTTCCTTTCATTTTTTATAAAAAAAGTCACTGTAAATAAGCATAATAAACTATCATCTCTAAATTTTATCCTGGTTGTTGTTTCTTGTTAGGTTCTGTTTAGGTTCTTGTCGCTACACGACATTCTTTCTCTATGTTTTTTAAGTAATTTGGTATGTGATTGTATATTTTGATGGCCATATGATGGGGACTAGAAGACACGAGTTCTAACTTTGAAAATGGTTTCTTTAATTTATTTTGGTCTCGATTATTCTTTTTATGTTAATTTTCTAGAGGGGAGTATAAGTTACCATGTTTTCTTACAAATTTGCAAGATTCTAATATATAAATAGAAGTTAAAGTAAGTATTTGGAGTTTTACAAAATAAGATCTACAAGATACCATTTGGTCAATATTTGTAAGTATTCTAATACATTTCTTTTGTAGAATAAAAATATCCTTTATTTCACAACAATTCCCCCATAATATAATACCATACGATAGTCTGGAATGTGCGTATGCATAGTAGGCTGTGAGTGCAGTTTTGACATCAGTTACCCGCTTTAGTTGATGGAGGGCATAAGTAAAAGATGATAATTTGTTTTGCAATCTCTATATTTAAGGTTTCCAGCTCAAGTTTGTGTCTAGATCGATCCTCAACAAGGTTGCTGTCTTTGTAGTCTCCAGTGGTATTTGTTTATAGCAATATGAGATTTGTAATGGGACTTTTTGTGAGGTTTTGAATTGAATTATATTAGTATTTTTAAGGTTGAGTTCTAAATTTGATTCATCTAGCTAGTCGGTGATCTTATCTAAAGTCATATCTAAGCTTTGGTTTAATTCGGTGGTATTCGAGCAGAAAAATAATATGGAAATGTCATCTGCGAAAAGGGTGCAAGGGTCATCAATTAGATTAAGTAGATTATTTATATAAATAAGAAATAATAAACATCCCAAGACGCTATCTTGGGGAATAGATCCAGTAGAAAGGACTCTATCTGATCTAACGCATTCTACTTTACCTGTGATAAAATTGGTATTTTCAACCTCTACGTATTGGACACGGTTATGCAGGTACGACTTGAACCACCTGTATTCTAAGCCTCTAATCCCAGTGTCGTATAGTCTTTCTAATAGAGTGTCAAAGCATACTCTATCAAACGCTTTGCTCATATTTGGTATAAGTTAGGAAAATATTATAAGGTTTTTGCGTACATACATTATATTTTCGAAAATAAATTGACTAGCTACAGTTAGTATGTCAATTTTTTTAAAAAAGCTCTCTTAACAAGTCTTTTTGTTATAAATTATAAATTGCCCTCTTTTCTGTTATATAAAAATAGTTTGAATATCCGCTGCTTTCCCCCACAACAAGATACCATAGGACATGACACTATGAAAGTAACTAAAATATACTAGCCTAGATGTAGCCATATCCATGCTTTGTCTGATGTTCCCAACAGCGTAAGCCGCAGAACTTAATTTACCAGCTAATTTATCTATGTGTGGTCCCCACTGCAATTTGCTATTCATAGTTATTCCAAGAAACTTCGTGTCATTTACTAATTCTAACGTGCTGATGTCTAAGACTAAACTGGTCTCAACTTGCCTGACATTTGGAAGTGAGAATTGACAAGGACAGTGTAGCAATGTGTATGGTGCGCCGACCGGCCCTGTGTATGGAACAACAGGGTACATAATGCATGTTGACAGCATCACAAATCTAGTTAAACATTGTAAATCCTATATGTATGCAGGTTGTAAGTCCTATACTCAACAGTGGGTGCGGGAGGCTGAATAGATATGAATGCGGATGACATACGTCTAATCTAATCTGGAATAGATAAAAGAAATATTGTTTTTTTTTTACAGGAAGTCTTTGATAACATAATGAAATGGTCACATGATAATGGAATAATAATTAACACACAAAAAACAAAACTCCTACATATCAGATTATATCAGGTCATAACTATGATTGTTTACATTCTGTTCAAGTTAATTGCCAGTGCGACTTTATAGAAAAATTTGATACAATTAAAATCTTAGGATTGACAATAGACAACATACATACATAAACTGGAAGTATCATATATAAAACCTATGTAATAAATTAAGAATTTTACTAGCTAAGTTTCAAAGTCTAAAATATTATGTAAAATGATCAGCATTATATAGCATATATCATGCCTTGGTAGAATCCTTGATAGGGTACAAGTTGAGTAGCTATGGCCGCAGCTTTCTAACTTATCTCAACGAAGTTAAAAAAATACAGATTAGATTTTTGAAATGTTAAATTAGCAAAAAGGACAGATAATAATGTAATAGAAATAATGAGAAATAAATTAAAAAATAATATTTTGCAAAATCATACAGCTGACAAGAAAGTATAATATCAAATTGCTTTACATCCATTTGAAATGCAGAACCACCTGAAAAGTAGAGGCCATGGCTACCTCAACCGTAGAACTAAAAGTAATAAGAGCAAATACATTATCCCAAAGCATAATAATATAAACTATAATGGGTCTAGAACTGTGTTTAGAATGTTGCCTACGATATTAAATAGTATGTATGCCAGACGAGTTCCATATGGAAACAATGTATAAAAGAAAGTTTAAAGGTATGTTTAAAATTATTAAGTATGTAAAAAAATTGTAAATATCAATAAACAAGGGACGAGGGATGGGGTTTGTATTCCAAATTAAATAAAGTACTGTTAAATTTAAGAGCCTTTAATCATCAGACATCTGACGGCGAGCGACGGTGGTAAAACTATTAGTTGGAGACCTACACCAGCACATTTCTGGACGCGAATGTTTCCACGATTTGTGCGCACGTAAGTAGAAGGTAGAAGGCAGGGTCAAAACTAAGAAATGAAGTCTCATTATCTTATACAAAATAAATGACCAGGGTCATTGTTTCCACCCTGGTATTTCTTGGTTTTGACCCTGCCTTCTACCTTCTACTAAAGAGGCAAACATTACATTCAATTAAAAGACGTAGTCACGTCTTTTAATTGAATGTAATGTTTGCCTCTTTATTATTAATTTAGGAATAGTACTATTTGGAATATATTAGTAGAGTCCTATAAAAAATATCAGTAAAAATACGCACACACACGCATACACTCTAACACACACCACTTAACCCCACCTACATAAACACACCTGCACAAAACTGTGGCATGTCTTCGCAGTAAATTGTTAACTGTTTTTTGTTATCTTTTGTCATTATATCAGGGTTACATAGTTAAATCTATGAATGGCCTCACTCTTAAAATTTATATCACGGCTTCCTGTATAAGAATGGCTGTGTATTGAATAAATAAAATAAAATTAAATCTGCTTTAAAACTGTTATGTTAGGTATGTATTTAATGTTATTAACTTCATTCATGTTGTTCTCCACACGGCATGGCCCAGCGCGGCGGCTCGGCGGGCGGTAGTAGGCAATTGGGTTATTTGTTTAGTTAGTCTCGTTATTTAAGTTCACTTTCTCACATAATATGTTTTACAGCATGGTGTCTGCAGCCAACCAGTAAGATGCTAGTAATGCAGGCAGACTTTCGATATCCCTTCTTAGATTACATCTAGAAACCAAGACGAATATGCTACAAGTGCAGGTATTTCATTTAACCGCTGGAGACCTGGACCTGGTTATGACGCATTAAGATTTTGAACCTCATGCCATACCATGGCATATAATTCAAAACCTATAACGGGAAAATGTCTTTGAGATGCCCGAAACCGAGAGGTTAAAAATAATGAGGCGAGGATCAATGCCGCGAATGTTTTGATGGGTAATATGTGTATTTATGTTGGGCTTACCCTTTGACATATTTAGTGGCTCTTGTATGCTAGAGATTTCCTCTATTATCTCATGAACTTATTTTATTTACTTGGAACAGATTCCAATATTGCATGCACAGTCTTTTAGTAACCGATGAATTCCCGATACGGGTGCATGTCATCTTACCCTAAACATAAGCAGTTTTCTAATTTGTCTGTTCAATAAAAACAGCTGATGTCAAGTTGAACTTGGTTAAAACAACTATAAGTTGCGTCGCATATATTATTATATAGTATTATGCTAACAATTGAGCTACTAATTTTCTATATTTATTAGATAGGTATAACGTATACTGAGTCAGCGTAAAATTATGAATAAAATTATGATGTCGAAATATAAAATTGCATCGCTTTGATGACCCGTTAAATGAAATAAATGAATATTCATTCTATGCAAACACTTGTTTTGTGGTCGGTCAAATTACAGGCATATCGTAAATTGCATAGCATAAATTTGTATTTCATCCTACTATGTATAAGTCTAGTTACGATTTGAATAAAAGGGTTACGATACTTTTATTCAAATCGTTCCGACTAATGTTTGAATGATTTCCTATTATAAAACAATGAAGCTGTACTCATCATAGATACCGCGACTAATTATATTTACAAGATCTATAAATGAACTATTTCGACTGAAAATTTTCGTTAGTTTTTGGTTAAGCCGATAATGTAGTAGAATTATATAATGCTTTGGTGAGGAGTCAGTTAGAATGTAATTCAGTCATCTGGGCTCCACATGAGGCTAAGTATAATCTCATGCTGGAGCGTATTCAAAATAAGTTCGTAAGATTTCAGTACCTCAGGCAGTATGGAGTATATCCCCTATACCCTGCGATGTATCCCACCCTATTTGTTTTAGGTATGGTGGGGTACAACGAATTAAGCGTAAGGAGGGATCTCACAATGGTAGTATATATTTATAGGTTGCTAAATACCAAAGTCCAAGAGTATGGATAATAGTTCTGTCTTTGTTTACCCTTGTTTCAAACCACCAGTGTCGTTTTATCTTCAGACGGATACTTGCCAACGATTTAATTAACTGTGGTGTGAGGTTGAAATTGGAATGATATTACCTTCGCGAGAGTTAACGATCAACGTTTGCTTCATTTAATAAATAATGTTTGGGGGTAAGTAAATAAAGTTTTCGAAACTACGTGCTAAGCCGTGTGTGATTATCTCGATTGCTTATCAGTTTTCTTTAATTTATCTTGAAAAGTATTTATCATGGTTCGTTTGACGACCTTTTTAAAAACCAAAATAGTTGTTCTCTGGGAACAAAACCAGAACATAAAAAAATAGCTCGAGAGATGAATATAACGGTGAGATAATGAAACAATCGATCTGTTACTAATTTATTTTATAATACTGATTTAGTACTAATGGCGTTCTTGTGGTTGTGGTATTCTTCTCATAAACTGCTTACATTTATAGCCACAGAGGAAAACGGTTCGTAAGTGGATACGGAGATACCATGAAATAGGTGATGTGAAATGTGATCGTCAGGGACCTCGTCCTCGAGTTTATAAGGATGACTTTGAGAGACACCGTTACATTGTGCAAATTCACACCGAGGATACCTTCAGAACCATTCGTTCCAGTGCTAAAACATTTGGGATTTCGCTCAGCACGGTTCGGCGACATTAACATGCTGCAAACATCCATAATTATAAACCAGCAAAAAAATACCTCTTTCTGATGCACATCGAACCGCCAGAGTAAGGTTTGCTGAAGATCACCTTGACTTTGATTGGGAAAATGAAATAGTAATTTTCACTGATGAAAAATGTTTCAAATCCAATAAAGATGGCAGGAAACTATTGTGGAGAAGAAGTGGGGAGCGGTATAACCCTAAAAACTTGTTTGATATGAGAACAAGTGGGAGGATAACATTAGGTAAGCAAATCCCATTACCATATTTAAGCTTATAAAGAATATGTAAAAAAATCATTCTTGCCTTACATGTATTGCATGTGATTTGTAAATAAATTGGAATTATAATTTACTGTATTTTTTAGCGTATTGTGGATGGATGTCATCCATGGGCCCTGGAGAGCTTGTGGAAGTAGGTGACCGTATGAAGTCCCAGCGATACTTGGAAGTGTTGAGGGACGTGATGCTGCCGTCGGTGCGTGTCGCATACCCTGAAGGCCAAATTCATCTCGTCCAAGACAACAGTGCGGTGCACCGCGCCGGACTCGTCCAAGAATGGCTGTCATCCCAAGATGACATGACTGTGTTCAATTGGCCGTCTAAAAGTCCTGACTTAAATCCAATAGAGAACTTGTGGGGTCAAATGGTTCTGAACTGGGACTCTAGTGAAGTTAAGTCTAAACAGCAATTAGATGAAGAGGTCAACAGAACATGGGAGATAATGCGATACAGCAGTGCATGTTCCAACATGGTCATGCACATGAACAGTCGGCTGCGACAAATAATAGATAGTGATGGTCACCCTCTCCGATATTAAACATGATAAAAGTTCACGCTGGTGAAGCATCATTTGACTCTACTGTTTATTTACTTACTGTATTGCAATTTAATAAATTTTTAGTCTTCAGTATTGTCATCAAAAATTGTGATAAATATGAGAGATGTAAATTGTTAGACTACATCGTAGTTTAACATGTTTTTCTCTCAAAAACATCATAAGATTCCTAGCTACAGACACAGGCTACAGATAGTGAAATATTTGAATATTTGCCAGCAATATTTTGTTTTTTTGTTTGTTTCTATTACTAAACTTAAGAAAATTAAATAATATAGCTTGAAATATAATATGGTTTATCATAAAAGAAATAAAAATAATTGAATAAAGAAACAAGTATTATTTCATCAACATGCCTATTTTGTATTGCGTAACTTCCGCATTTATTTATTTTAATATTCTATGCTAGGAAGATAATAAAAAATAAACATGAACTGCTACAAAAAAATAAACAAAAAGAAGCTACGCTGGCGCGGAATCGAACCCGCGACCTATGCTTCACTAGTCCGACTTGTTAACCACCAGACCAACTTGCAAGTTTCTCGGTATAGCAAAAATTTTATACTGTTGTCTATGCCAATACGGAGGGGATACTTTTCTCTGAAGCTGACTGTACGAAACGTAAAAATTGACTTAACGAAATGACAATATTATGACATATTGTCCATGTTATGTTATTGTCATTATTGTACGTTTGTGGGTGAAAAATGTCCAACCAAAAGGCCACGCTCATGACGCCATTCCGTTTTCTTGTAGTTTCGCGAATGTTCTCTTTTCTTGTTCTCTAGATGTATACAAACAAAAACAAGTGGCTAGAGTAGGTTATTGTGGCTACTTTTCAATCGGGTTATATGTCCTCCGCTCCGTTTTAGCTTCTTCAACGTTCTCACCTAACGTTGAAGAAGCTAAAGCGGAGCGGAGCGAAGCGAAGCATATGCAAACAATAACGATTGGCTAGAGTAGGTTATTGTGGCTTTTTTCAATCGGGTTATAGCTTAGGTTAGAACGTTAAAGAAGCTAAACCGGAGCAAAGCGTATGCAACTGAGCCCTCAATCTCAGATCTTTTATCTATAGGTGCGATTAGTAGGTGTTCCCCCTGCGCCAGTCAATTTTCATCAAGCTTATTTCTGATGCCGAAACCAAATGGTAAAAGGCATTTCATCGTAAATTTTAAAACATTAAACTAGTTTGTGTAAACTCATCATTTTAAGCTGAAAATTTTCAGAACTGCATTAAAAATTTATTTCGCGCAATGTCTACTTAGCAAATACTGACCTTAAAGATCCCTGTTTCTTCATTAGTATCTATCTACAACATAGAAAGTACCTACGATTTCAATGGCTAGAAAAAACTATAGATTCTATTTTATTGTATGAGTTTAACTAAGCTGTATTTATTAAGCTCCTATTCAAGACCGTAGCTAAACTCCTACGCTCCGCTGGTTACATTTCCACCCTGTACTTATACGATTGGTTCCTGATAGGAAATTAACATAATCAGTGCCTAGTCAATGTTAAAAAAACCAACGCTTTGATTCGATAAATCCCGACTTGCTTTGATGGAAAAACGCCGTAAGAAAATCGGTTTGTAAAATTAAAGATGATATGAAAGATATATAATGCCTGGACATTTTAACAGATGTTTCAACTACGGGGTGGATGGTGGCCTTTGGGGAGCAGAGAGTAACCCAAGTAACAATTTAACGTCGTATAAAGGTTAAGTAAACGTTATCTGAATATCATACATCGCAATAGCTAAGTCATACTAACGTTTACTAAACGCGAAAATGGCCCCAGTTATACGACCTAAATAGTCGTACAATGGTCATACAGAAGTCTTGAGCCAACTTCTTTAACGTCATTCAAAAGTCGTACAAATGTTATGGGATAACCACTTTCGTCGCGCAGTAGTCGCATCCTAACTTTACAACGACTCGTTTGTAGTATTGTGGTCGTACATGTGTTATTGAATGACTAAAACGTATTTTATTTGAGTTAAGAGACAACACCTGTAGGACTTATTCATATTATTGTTCGTGGCAACGTGTTTGTGGTTTTGTTTCAAGATTTTAGTGTAAAATAAATAATTACAAGGAAATAAAAAGGTGAGTGTTATTTAATTTTCATATCTTACTTGCCTTATCTGTCTCACATGCTATTTAGTTCGACTGGGAACTGAAGTTTTATGATAATATACCTATGTGAATACTATTCAGATTTTCATGCCCCCTCGTAATTTTGTGTTAAAATCATTATAATCATTATAAT
Source organism: Argyresthia goedartella (assembly GCA_949825045.1). Lineage (NCBI taxonomy): Eukaryota > Metazoa > Arthropoda > Insecta > Lepidoptera > Argyresthiidae > Argyresthia > Argyresthia goedartella. Next base: position 584,917 of record OX463827.1, on the reverse strand, counting down.
TTTATTAAAAAAAATAGGTTTTTTTCTATAAATGTCTGACATGTTGCTTTTGTCGCACACTTATCTCTGTTCGTAATGATGATGAAGATGGTCGCCATGACAGCTAGCTATTAGAGTTCCTCAAAAACATAAAAAACCCTTTTCATATTGTCAATATTCACCAAAATTTATTATTTGTAAATCAATTTCAGGAAAGAACTCTTTATAGTAAATGTGGAGTGCGGATTTCAAAACATTTAAACATTCCTGAAAATATGGTTCAATACTTAGATGTAGATAAATTTCTAATGAGAGCAGATTTTAGACTTCTTAATAGATTGATTTGGCCATGGGAAGAAACTCATTTTATATTATCGGACGAGTGCTATGGTTGCCACAGTATCGTTGACTTACACACACTGCGGCCATCTCATTTCATCGAATCAAATAAAAATGTAATTGGAGCTTTATTGCATTTTAAGCATTTTTGGTGCCAGAACTGTTTAAATTTTACCGTGTACAATCATTTTTTGCTAGATGAATGTGATTATTGTTTCTACTCAGTTCCTGATAACGCTGAAAAATAGTAGTATCATACTTACAATTTCAAAATTTATTACTTATCTTTGTTTTCTTATGTACCATCCCATTGTGAGTTAATTCGCGTGTATTAGAATATAAATTTCATTAAGTAACCTATACATAGGTCGGTACACATCTCACATCCAAGTACAATTTAAAGTAAACAAGATAGGTATAGCATAACACAAACATCCACCTCCCACCCGCCCCGCAATACGCCATTAGTATTTTTATTTTATTTTATTTTATTTTCTTAGGGAAGCTTACAGCTGTAATTTTTACATAACATTAGAAATGGCATACTAAAAGCTAATTACAAGCATCCACATATGGTCGTCTAAATAATAACAGCACGTAACTTAGTTCTTAAAATAGATTAAATCAAATCACACAGAAGGGAAGATTTTAAGGATTATACTGTTCACGCACTCCTCCATCTACGTTACCACGACTCGCTTCAAACCTCCTAATGATAATATTACCTAGTGATTGAACGCTGCTGTTAAAAATATCAATGTCCTGATCATCATCGATATTCGTTTTGAAGAGACGATTAAATGTCGAGCAGGCTCTGACGAGAAATGAATTTTCCCTGTAGTTGCTATGAACCAAGGGTAGCTGAAATAGTGGACGTCTACGAGTACTACGACTGGGGACCTTAAAATTTAATTTGTTGAGAAGATTTGGACAGTCTACGGTACCCCTAGCAATTTTCATGAGGAATGCTACGTCGGAAATATCCCTGCGCAAATTCAGAGGAAGAAGATGGAGCCGTGAACAACGGTCTTCATATTCTAATTTAGGCAGCTTGAATTTAAATCCGAGATACCGAGTAAACTTTCTCTGAATTTGCTCAAGTCTACCGCTATAATTGTCATAACAAGGGTTCCATACCTGAGATGCGTATTCAAGGTGACTACGTACATAAGTACAATAAAGAACTTTGACAGTTTTCATATGTTTGAACGACTTCGACAATCTCATAACAAATCCCATAGCCTTCGAGGCTTTACTAACGATGCTGTTAATATGCTGGTCAAACATCAGTCTACTATCGTGAATAACCCCGAGGTCCTTACTTTCAGACAGCCTAGTCAATGGTATGATTTTCATATGATAGTTTGATATATATGGTTTAAGCTTGCGAGTAAAGGTCACAAAGAAACACTTTGCAACATTAAGGTCAAGTTTGTTTGTCAAACAGTAGTTGTCAAGCCTGATTAAATCCTGTTGCAAAAGAACGGCATCCGAAGCCTTGTTAACTACTCTAAAAATTTTCATATCATCGGCAAATAGTAATACAATTGAATTAACAAAGCTTGAGTCGATGTCCTGTACAAATATAATGAATAGTAGTGGGCCAAGCAAGGATCCCTGGGGAACACCGGATGGTATACTTGCCCAGGAAGATCTAAAACCATTAAGTACAACAGCTTGACAACGGTTTGATACATAACAGTTTAACCACGCAAACAAACAACAGGCAGTCGCCTCTGACACCAACACCCCTGAGCTTTTTCAGCAGTAAACTGTGGTCAATGCGATCAAAAGCCTTACTGTAGTCTGTATAAATGACATCCACCTGGTCAACATCATCCATACGCTCGGTAACATAGTCATTTAGAAGTACCAAGTTTGATACAGTTGATCTACCCTTTAAAAATCCATGTTGCAAAGGACTAAAACTCGCTTTGAGACTATAATAGAGCTGGGCATAAACGATTCGTTCGAGAACCTTAGCGATTAGACATAATTTGGAAATAGGTCTATAATGATCGACACAATCCCGGGAGCCCTTTTTATGAATTGGTGAGATATAAGCGGTTTTCCAACGAGCTGGCATTACACCCTCCTCCAGCGAGCGTTTGAGCAGGATAGTTACGGGACCGGAAAGTTCTTTGGAACATGAAACCAGAAATTTAGCAGGGATTGTATCGGGACCCGCGGACTTAGTGAGATCAATAGCTTGCAATTGTATTTGAACAAGCGATGCGTTAACCTCGATGCTGGCGATGTCACACAGACTGGCATTCTCGTCGGTATGTGAGGCAGTACTGCTGTCAGTACTTTGAGTAGCTGGACTAGATGGCGCTAGGAAGGAGGAGTGGAAGTATTTAGAGAAAAATTCGCATATCGATTGGCCACAGTTTGATGACAGACCATCATGGGACATATTCGTTCGTCGCTTACAAAAGACCAAAATGCTTTTGGGTTGTCAACGATAGATTTTTCAATATTAGAAATATATTTTCTGTGACAATCCCGTTCCATTCTGCTCACTCTATCACGGAGGATTGAGAAGGATATTTTTTCAGACAAATTTCCATAAGTTTTAAACTTTTTGTGATATTTGAATTTCTCTTTAATCATCTTAATCAAAGCTGGACTGTACCAAGATGGGTATTTACTTTTAGACGATTTGCGGATTGGCACATAGGTGTCACGGATTTTAAAAAGTAATTGGTAGAATAGCTCGACCACATCATTCACACTACCCTCATATAAAATATTAGACCAGTCGATTTTATTTATCTCCTCTCTTATCAATTTGTAGTCTGCTTTAAAATAATTAAATGATTTGTGAAATACTGTTTTGAGGGGGGTGAAGTGTGCTACAGGAATTTCTATAACAAGAGATTTGTGATATGGGTCCTCGCAAACCAGCGGATCGAGGCAAGGCATTGTTATTGTATTTTCATTAGATAACACAAGGTCAAGAATGCGGCCATAACTATTCTCGAATGCATTATATTGGCGGAGACCACAAACATGCAAGGCATCAACAAAATTCTTAACCTGGGAACTGACTAAGTTAGATGGCTGAAGTTGACCGTTCCGTAGTGTCCATTGTATGCAACTCATATTAAAATCGCCTACAATAACAAATCTATTCTGATTATTATGAGTCATAAGATTAATTAAATTACTACAAAAAAATCCAGTTGAGTTTTAAAACTGTTACCGTGGTTTTCATCGCAAAGATATAGTGAACACAGATGCAGTGTAGTTAAATGTTTGTTATTACGTTTTAAGGGGATAGATACCCAGATGTCCTCGGCCGAGGATTGCCAGCCAACATTCATGCTCGAGCATAATTCCCGCTTCACCGCTATCAGTACACCACCTCCCTTTGTCTGCTAAGTCGAAACATAGTCGCGATCACGCCGCCACACAAGGTACCTGTTATCAAATAACTCATTGTCAGCGATAGAATCGAGAAGCCAGGTTTCCGTCAGAGCAATTATGTCGTAGTCGTTCAACGTAATATTCCGTACAATAGTGTCAGTCTTAGTTCGTAGCCCCCTTACATTCTGGTAGTATACAATAAGATTATCCGACGGTTACGTTACAATGAAATAATCGCAGATAGTAAGAAATTTGAAGACACTTTAAAGAATTAGGCAATGATAATGACACAAGCTATTCCCACATCATTATTAAGTTAAATATAATTATACGGCAGCGCCAGAACAGAGTCCGTAATTGTAATCGGTACCAGCTAAACAGTATGGAAATATTAAACAATACTGCCAGACGAAGGCAGCAAAAAGCGGGTTGCAAGCCTGCGCGACTCATATTCAAAGCATATAGGGACAAATTAGCAGCGAGATGATCGGCAATAATAAGCGGTGATAAGATACGGTCACATAGCAAATTAGTTACTAATAACCGTGCAGCAGAGTTCAAAATATGCAGTAGGAAAAATAGGTAAGCGCGAGAGTGGTTTGAGTGATCAACAAAGCAATGGCAGAATGTATGTATTCAAAGTATAAAAACATATTTAGCAAAGTGTTCAAAACATAACAAGCACCAAAGGTAATTAATTCTAAATGTAGCATATTATTTAATTTTTGATAGGTCACTGGTGGATTGAATATGGAGAAAGGGCGATGTTTCGTTCCGCCGCACCACGATTTTGCCGTTTTTTACCCATATGAATTCATATTGCTTTTCCTTGACCAATTTCTTCGCCGACGTGAGAAGCTGCTTTTGGCTGACGGTGAGATGGTCATTAATGAACACCCTGTCGGCCCCTTGCATGCCGATGTCGGATGCTGAGAGTTAGTAGCTCGGCCAGCTGCGACAAAATTCTCCTTGTCGAAACGGTGCGTGAAACAAACGATTATAGACTTGCCTTTTCCTTCCTCGCGAGAGGGAATTCTAGTAATAAAATTTAATTTTTCGCGCACTATGGCAAATCCGATAGCTTTTCCAACGTTGGATAGAATACCCAGAAGATTTTCGTTGGTCTTAAGGGGGACTCCCTTTATCTCCACATTGCACGAACGTAGCCACTGGTCTCTAGCCTCAGACGACTTCTCCAGCGCCTCCACTCTCACCTGTAGCTCCGTGGTGACGACCTGCTGCCGCTCGACTTGAGCAACGCGACGCTCGATGTCGTCGATCCTGCCTACAATGGACTCGGTCACGGTCTTTAGATCGGAAATGTCACTACTTATGCTTGCCAGACTCTTGAGAGGTTGCAGCTGCATGGCCATTGCATCCAGACGCTGCATGATGAGCTCCAGGGTTGGCACAGAAGGAGATTCAGAAGTCGTTGCAGCCAACGGCAGTGAAGTCGCAGGCGTGCTAGTACCCACCAGTGGTACCACCTTGATCAGACACGAAGGACAGTTCCACTCTCTTTTCTTCTTTTCCGATAATCTCCGGTACTTCGCCTCGGTGATGCCGGCACATATGAAATCATAATATAGTCCGCACACTGCACAAGGAATGGTATCCGAGGCTTCTTGGTTGCAACCGCCGCACTCAACCATTGTAGCGATAACGAACGAGATAACGCACTTTGAGAATCTTTGGTAAGCGTAACCGGGTAGCGAAAATACATGTGATTGCTAGTAGATCTCAGAGAGGACTGAACAGTAGCGGAACATCTTTCATCTTGAGTGAACGCAGGTGACTGGAGCTCCCGTCGCGCCGGCGACCGAGATTATTGGTTAGTTTTAACTTTTATTAAACAACAGTTTTAAAGTAGGTCGCAAACATAATACTTGTCACAAAAATATGTAGATATTGTAGGTAATATGCATTTTGAAATATTTATCCATACTTCAGTATTATTAATATTAGAAATGAGAAAGTGCGTTTGTTTGTAGTTTCTTCACGTCGTTGCAACGATTTTATATTATGATTTTATGTTATGAGTTTAGAGGCTCAAGAGTGACATAGCTAGCATGAAATATTTGCCGCGTACCTATTATTTGCGGCGATACCTACATGGCCATAATTCATACATTTTGGAGTTAGTTAGTATTAACCTCTGTGATATCCAGATACTATCTCACAACGATATGATTATGAGTTGTTGTTGTTATTTTTATTAACATAGTCACGTGAGGCGATAGATAGAGCAATTACCTAGGTATTTTTGATACACCCTATAGTTTGTGTTTTTTATTTTATATTTTGCTTTTTTGCAGCATCAACAAGCCATTTAAAATCATACAAACAAAGGAGCGCGGAAAATTTACACTATCGATTATCCCTGACAAATGGGAACAAAATAGAATATTACATTGGCCAAAATGGAGAGTGGAGGAGTTGTTAGAACAAGAATCATCTTGTCCTGACGATTATTGGCTCACGATGAAATGCCAGGTCAAGAGGACCGGATTACTTTCTAAACAAAGTGCAGAAGCAGGGCTAGCTTATATGTTACAAGAAAGTGACACAGAAATTGAAGGAAGTACACCACTAACGCCAAAGGAAAAACCTAAAAATGTTATTCAACAATACTTTGATGAAATTGCAAGCGGAAGTGTGACAGTAAGTACCAATATTATTATTACTGGGATCTAATATTTAGCGGAAATCGATCATTGTTAACAATTAGGTTTAACTTTTGACCCTAATCCAGCTCAAGAGCAGAGAGAGTTCATTTGAGCCGGCTTCATTACAGGCTAAGCGAGGAGAAGTCTATTAACTCTCATTAAATTAGGTCTGGGTCGTATACACTCAGAAATACACACTACATTATTTAAGAATGCGGTGTTTACTTCAATAAACATAAATAAGTGCTTGTCTACTTGATTATAATAAAATTAAGACACATTGGAGTCCATAAACATTCGTACTTCAAACGATCTGTATAAGTACCTCATAACACTTTTTCTTTTATCTCCAGGACCAAACTTCAGCGGCGCCGATCGAAGAAGAGTCAAGCAATGATAAATAGGCTAATAGTGTCGTCTACGAATATATTGCTGATATTCCTCAAACATCAGAAGAGGGCGTTACCTTGCAGGTGCAAAATGAAAACTCTCCGAACTCTGAAGCAATTTCGAGCATTTTAGCAATAACCGAAGCATTACAGCAGAACCAACAAATCATTTTAGATTATTTAAAATGCTCGGAGGACAAAATATTGCGCAAGTTATCATTTTTAAGTGCACAGGTAGACACAATTGCAGAGCGTAATGTGATGCCGGGCGAAAAAGCAGAAAATGTTGAATTTAAGATTATATCTAACAAGGAAGATTTAAACAAATTTGAAAAACTGTTAGAAAATCCCAGGTTATACCTATTAAGGATCCAATATTAAGGATCCAATATTAACTACAAACAACGTCGTTGCATCAAATCAGCCATCTCCCACAGTAGAAAATAATGGTTCATTGACAGAAAACACTAATAGCATTGCTGCTCCAACCCAACCAGCATCAACCACTGACAACGATGGTTCATTTACTAAAAACATTAATAGCATTGCTACTCCAACTCAGCCGGCATCAACCACGGACAATAATCGTTCTTGAACTGACCCCACTGTTGCTCTAATGCAGCCAGCATTAAAAACTAACTGTTCAGGCTTCTCGGCACCCAATGACCTCGCAGGGGCCCATAGCTACGAGGTAGCGTAGCGATCAGATGCCAAGAAGTGTGAACGTCGGCGATTCACCGAGCTAATACTTATGAATCTATCTGACCTGGTCTGTGCTTCGTTCCCGTCAAACTCCTGTCTCTCTGCAAGGCCTGGGTGCACCCTAGGCTCTTCTTGGTAGACAGGTTCTTCAGCCAACCAGGTATGGCTGGCAGGCCAGCTTCGACGAGCACAGTGTTCCAACACAGGTTATGTTACGTGGGAAAAAACCAATCGGCCACGTAAATGCGAACTTTATCTGGTTCGGGGAACCACAAAACACTCAGCTATATAGACAATCCTGAGGGGAACCCGAATACATTCCAGATGGACTGCGATTTAATTTCAATGCCCTAATCAATACGCGTCACATTGCGAGGGCTTTTGTCTGTCAGTTGTCAAAAAACTGCAAGGTTGGCAGCAACGTCAAATTCAAAATGGCCGTTCCGAAACCATCGATCGAATATCGATTTGGAATCGAACAATCACCCGCCCGGACAGGCACCCACCTGTCCCCTAATCTACGGGCAGCCGAGACAACGTTGCTACCGCTCGTTTTAGAACCGAGCCTCCTACTAGAACCTCTGCAGACCGGTGTTCCCGACCTTGCCAGGGAACAAGTTAACAATGCGCCCCCTGCGCCAACGTAGTGGCGGTAGGTTAGCATCCTTAACCGGAACGAGGTCACCAACACTAGGGGGGCTGGTTTTGTCAGTCCACTTAAGGCGCTGTTGTAAGATATGCAGATACTCGAGCGACCAACGCTTCCAGAAATTCTGAGTAAACTGCTGCAACATCTGGTACCTTGACAACCGATACAATTTCACTCCCTCGAAAGGGTGCTCGGGCAACGCGTTAAGTGGCTGTCCTATCAAGAAATGGCCTGGGGTCAGAGCCTCCAGGTCATTTGGATCCGAGCTGAGCGGACACAACGGTCGCGAATTGAGAACGGCCTCGATCTTACAAAACAATGTCGCGAGCTCCTCAAAAGTCAGCGCGGTCTGACCTACTATACGCCCCAAGTGCGTCTTAGCTGACTTAACTACGGCCTCAAAAATCCCACCCCAGTGGGGGCAACTCGGTGGGCTGAAGGTCCACTGTATACCCCGACGGGAGAGGGCCGTTCCAATATCCACTTTATTTACATTCAAAAATTTGACTATCTCTCGTAAGTATCGTTCCGCACCGACGTAGTTAGTGCCGTTATCAGAGCGGATCAAAGTTGGAAGTCCCCTTCGAGAAACAAACCTATCCAAACAAGCAATGAAAGCCTCTGTCGAGAGATCAGCAACGAGCTCGAGATGTACCGCCTTGGTGGATAAACAAACAAACACACATGAGCTATACCGGTCCAGCAGAAACCCGGCGTCAGGGTCCTCAGCCTTCTGGGTAACATGCACGGCCGCTCTGGGGCCATGATCCGAATATACTACTACATGGCTGTGGGGCCAGTCCGATTCTCTCCTGGCAAGCCAGGGTGGTCCCCACCACAAATGGTGTCTAACGAGTTCAGGAGCCCGACATCCCCTGGATGCACAATCAGACGGGTTCAATTCTCCTGGTACATGTCTCCAGGTCAGTGGGACCTCAGACGACACAATCTGGGAGACACGGTTCGCAACAAAAACCTCTAAGTTATGGACCGAAGCCTTCATCCAGCACAAAAAAATCTGGCTGTACGTCCACGCGTACACCGTATCCTCCAAAACCACTGACCCACGCAACACTGTTAGAGTGTGATTCAAAAGTTTGGTCAAAAGAGCAGCCCCGGACAGTTCTAGTTTTGGAATCGTCATCCTTGTCCGAATAGGCGCTACCTTGCTTTTTGCCAAAACCAAACGCACGTCGACCTCCCCGGTGGAGGTGACGGTTCGCAAATAAACCGCTGCCGCAAACCCTCTTTCAGAGGCATCACAAAACCCGTGAAGGGTTGCTCTGTAATCCCCAGCAGGGACCAATTTCCTCGGCAGCGATACATTATTTATATTGAGGCCCAACCATTTCGCTAAATCGTTCGATACAATGCAGCCCTGAGCTCCAGAATCTAATAGGGCGCGAACGTATGTTGGGTTGCCCGTTAAATCCCAAACAAGCACAGAGGCGATCGGTAACACCACCGTCTCCGGTTGGGGGGCAACAAATTGTTGGGCCGTAAATTCCTAGCGAGGGCCCCCGGGGCTCCACTGTGCCTGTAACCGATCAGGTAGGCAGCTATACGCCAGAGGGTCCCATTGTACAAATGGCCCACGCGCCGGTTCCATTGCCACCCTACGACGCCCCCCGAAGGGGGTTGGGCGTGAATTCAACCGTGGCCGCTCCATGAGCGGGGGGGACATCACATGCGACCGACGAGGACGAGGCGACGAGCGGGGCGACAACTGAGGCGGCGTCCGAACCGCATCCGCATAGCTCGAAGGTGTCCCATGCCACCCGCCCGTTACGGCCTGCTCAACATACCCAATGTCCCGCTGAGTCGGATGCTGAGTCGCAACCGAAAACTCAGGGCCCCCCATGTGATGACCCTGAGTGCGGCCCTGCACCCCTGGGTGGCTGCGTGCTTGTGGCCCCATTGCCCGCTGAGTCGGATGCTGAGTCGCAACCGAAAACTCAGGGCCCCCCATGTGATGACCCTGAATGCGGCCCTGCACCCCTGGGTGGCTGCGCGCTTGTGGCCCCATTGCCCGCTGAGTTGGATGCTGAGTCGCAACCGAAAACTCAGGGCCCCCCATGTGATGACCCTGAGTGCGGCCCTGCACCCCTAGGTGGCCACGTGCTTGTGGCCCCATTGCCCGCTGAGTTGGATGCTGAGTCGCAACCGAAAACTCAGGGCCCCCCATGTGATGACCCTGAGTGCGGCCCTGCACCCTAGTACCGCCCTGTGCACGTGGGGACATTGGCCCCTGAGTTGCGCTCCTAGTCGCAAACGAATTCTCAGGGCCCCATGCCGTGTCACCCTGGGTACGGCCCTGTGGACGTGGGGACGTTGGCCCCTGAGTTGCGCTCCGAGTCGCAAACGAATTCTCAGGGCCCCATGCCGTGTCACCCTGGATACGGCCCTGTGGAGGCTGTTGGCCGGACCGGTTCATGCACAACAGATTGTTGTGGGCCCCACCACAATATCCGCACATTTTGGTACGCGTGCAGTCCCTAGCCATGTGTGGCCCGAGGCACAGGAAACACCAGCTCCGCTGCTTGGCCATCCGGCGCCGTCCCTCAACCCTAAGTTCCCCGAACTTATTGCAATTGGCCACAGCATGGCCAATCTGCCTACAACATGGGCAGGTCTCACTATGTGGGGTCAATGCACTCACAGTCCCATACGACTGCCGGTTGGTGCGGTCCTTCCTCGTCGGAGGGCCCCTACTCACAGCGCTCCCGGCAGCTCTCTGTGGCTCCGAAGGATGGGTGACCGTCAACCCCAAATTCTCTGCCCGTCGAGCCTCCTCTTCCAAGAATCCGACCAAGTCGGAGAAGGCGGGCAGGTCCTCGGCCGACCTCCCGTGAGACTGTTCGAAACGAGTCTGCACGTCAGCGGGTAGGCGGGAAAGTACAATGTACAACAGTAGGTACGACCATTCACCAACCGGAAGTCCAAGATTCTCTAGGGCCTTGGTGACGGACAACAACGGGTTCAAAACCTCCGTCTGTATGGCCCCGACCTTGTTCACAACCGGGATACTAAACAAACGGTTCAGTTGGGCATCGGCCAACCTCCGTTTGTTATGGTAACGTCTGACCAACAATTGTCTGGCCGTTTCATAGTTACCCTCCGTAACTGTCAAATGAGCGACCAGCTCCCTAGGCTCACCCCTCAATGCTGCCACCAGCTGAGCCATCTTGACAGACTTGGTAATGTCCGATCGCATGTGCACCAAACTGTCGAACAGATTGATGAAGCTCATCCATTCACCGGACACTCCGTCAAAAGTAGGCATAGTTATGGCCGGTAACCTGGACCCTGAACCCTGAAGCGGCAGAGGTGCTTCAATGTCACCACCATGGCTGGACTCGCGCTGTCTACGTATGTCCGCAGCCTTCTGCGTGATAGCAGCTGCCATCTCCATACATTGGTCGACATCCCCTAGCAACCGTGACAGCCTGTCAGGTGCGCAACCATCAACTGATTCCGCCTGCGCGGACAATTCGAGCACCCTATTGTAACGTTCCTTAACGTCCATAGACCGCTCCAATACCACATCATGCCTATCTAAACGGTCTATCAGACCGTGTGCGGAGGAAAACCATCTGAGTTCCTTAGAAACACCCTTCTGGATTTCAGATAACGACATGATCGGAACGATACTTACTCACAATTTGCAGTAACTCAATTATATTGGACCCTCCAGTCTACAACCCAAACGAGGGAACCCTAAACCACAACTTAAACAATGCTGTTTTCCTTAAACAATAGGAACCGAGTTTTATATCTATATAAATTCTGTAATACAATTTAGTTTCCCTATATCATTATAACACACACAGATAGTCAATATTAGTTCAAGTTATAAATTGCTATAAACTGAAAACAATGTAATAGCCTGCTATCAATAGATGTAACTACCTATGTTAACCAAACATTCATTAGCATTACTAGACCACTAATAGATTGACTAACTGGTACTTCAATGCAAATTTCAACTCAATATCTTTCTGTCTACTACCAGCAATAGACCTATAGCTTACAATACTACCAATCTATGTGGATACAGGAACAACCGCAAGTTAGCTAATAACCGCCTATACCTACAGATTGATAGTCCCAAATCGTGTCTTCCTGGAGCCCTTGACGGCTGCAAATCTCAAGAAGCCACGCTCTAGCTACCAAATTGTTCAGGCTTCTCGGCACCCAATGACCTCGCAGGGGCCCATCAGCTACGAGGTAGCGTAGCGATCAGATGCCAAGAAGTTTGAACGTCGGCGATTCACCGAGCTAATACTTATGAATCTATCTGACCTGGTCTGTGCTTCGTTCCCGTCAAACTCCTGTCTCTCTGCAAGGCCTGGGTGCACCCTAGGCTCTTCTTGGTAGACAGGTTCTTCAGCCAACCAGGTATGGCTGGCAGGCCAGCTTCGACGAGCACAGTGTTCCAACACAGGTTATGTTACGTGGGAAAAAACCAATCGGCCACGTAAATGCGAACTTTATCTGGTTCGGGGAACCACAAAACACTCAGCTATATAGACAATTCTGAGGGGAACCCGAATACATTCCAGATGGACTGCGATTTAATTTCAATGCCCTAATCAATACGCGTCACATTGCGAGGGCTTTTGTCTGTCAGTTGTAAAAAAACTGCAAGGTTGGCAGCAACGTCAAATTCAAAATGGCCGTTCCGAAACCATCGATCGAATATCGATTTGGAATCGAACACTAACAATAATGGTTTTTCGATAACTTCTTCAATCCAGCCAGCAGCACCATCAGCAGATAATGAAAGTAGTATTACCACCAACAACAATACAAGCAGCACTGTTCAGCCAAGTTCTTCAGCAGTGCCAGCAATAACTACATTAGCAGCTGCTATTGGTGACTAGCACACTGCGACTGATAACACTACCTATACTTATATTATAGTTTAAAGTGAACAGTTTGTCAAATAGTTTTAATTTACTTCATATTATTCCTTGATTGTTACATTTTTAGACAGATTTATTTGATTTTAGTTTAACTTGATTTACTGAACTCAGAGAGTTTTTTGGTATTAATACGCGAGTGGATTTAAAGAAAATTTATATATTTTAATTGCCAGCAACGGCTGCAAAACATCCTACAGATTTGTAGTTAGATTATTTTTTTATTGATGTTTGAAAAAAATACGAGGTTATTTTTGATTTATTGTTTATGTTCCACGTCCCATTTCATACTAACAATTGTATTTTATGTTTGTAAGGTAGATTAAAAAGTTTCTTGGGGATAGCCATATAACGAAATAATTAAAATTTGAGCACTGACTAAAAATAACCACGTATTTTTAAAAGATAAGTTGGTACTATGTTCAATGATTAATACTCTTGATATGTGATTTTGAATTCTTTAAAATATAATTAAAGACTTAGATACTTATGCACGAAAGTAGTGAATATTTTTTGTTATTGTAATTTTAAACAAATTATTTAAGACTGAATAGTTGTACAAACATCTTGTTTAAGTATGTTCTGTTTGTTTAAATAATTTGATTTTGAGAAAGATATTATTTGTTTTTTGTTCAACTTGTTTGAGTCTAACTCAGATAACCTTTTCTTGTATAAGGTAGAAAATCATAATTGTATTACTAATTATTAGTTTTAGGGTACAACAAATTTATAATTGTACAATCATAATTTATGCTTCTATTACAAGTAATTACCTCTGTGATTTTAAATACCTGAAAATATAATTTAAGACGTTACTAAGAAGTTACATACATATTATATATAAAAGTAATTCATACTTTTTGTTAGGTTTGTGATTATAAAGACCCAAACTAATGATTCATGACTGAATAGGTAGTACAAAATTATTTTATAACTAGGTAGGGCACTTGGGAATGGGTAGGGAAATGTAATTGCAATAAAAATATAATTATCAAAGACAGTGGTTTTTGTTAATTCTATTTTTAATGCAATTTCATAGCCAAGTTACTGTGTCAGTATGCATATAATTTTATCTTGATGATTTTGCATGTTAATAAAAAAATCTACTCAAGTACATACATTTGTTTTATTTAAAAAATATCCTTCACAAAGTATGGATAAGAGGTACAAAATATACACGCTCATTATAATGAATGCCAACAATTTTACATTTAATATTCTCTATGAGATATGTAGACTCCGACTTAATGGTGTTATTCACATCACACATATAAATATCAAGTAATGAAGATTTCATTGGAGCTTCAAATGCATCAGTATAATTCTCCAAGGTTTTCCCATGGATCTGTATATTTCCATCATCATTATTGATAGATATAATTTCAATGACTTTATTGTCTGTGCTTACAAACCATTTATTATGACTTTCAGTTGACAATATAATTTTTTTTAAATGTATAATTGACACAACACCGTTCTTATTTCTTTTAGTACTATAAAAAGGATATTGTGTATTTTGGTGTTTACAGTTTTGTAATTCTAAATGTCTTAGCTCTGATAGCCTTTTTGCAATTTGGCTTAAAGGTTTGTTTCCTTGTCTTACCATTTTTTTAATGCTGAAAAGTTTATTTTCAAACGGGTAAGCGTTAAAGTTTTGCAAAATACCAAATCTTTTTACTTCGTCTATCAAATGACAAAGATTATGTACATTACTAGTCAAACATCCATTTCCATAAATCTTCGCGTATGCTGTAATGAAGTACTTTAACATTTCTTCTGCAAGTCTAAGGTATCTAAAATGTTTTTCATTAGAACATACGGTAACTGCGCAAAATAAAGTTAAAAAGTGGTAGTATACTTCTGAACACAACACATCCTTGAGAATAATGATGCTAAGGTACATTAGAAATGTGTGGAATTCAGAAGCTTTCCAATATGCCAGGACTTCCAAAGATCTAATCGACCTATGAATTTCTGTCGGCAATTTGCAAGAAAGCAAGAATTCAGATATTTTACATATATCTCTTGAGCACAATTTTGTTAAGTTTTTGTTCCCAAAATTACCATATCGCCAACCAATCAGCAGCCGTTTTGTTATACCTAAGTCTATTAAATGTAAAGAATCACCGACAGGTATATCTTCAACCATATCCATTGATTCCAGCTGCAGTAGAGGAGAATCATACTTATGATGATTGCCATATTTTTTTAATCTAAAATCAGCATCATTTCGTTTTGAACAATCAATTTTAGAAAAAACAACAGTGTGGGATGTTTGCGAGTACTCTCCAACTACTGTACATTTTAAACACCCGTGCTTCCCATTAAAGTTGCACACTCCTGAAACAAAAGAAAATATTGCAAAATAACAATTTAAATGAATGTCGCATTAAACTTATTTCACATGAGCTGCTTACCTTTGATTAAAGCTCGAGCTGGAGAATCGCAAATGAAAGCTTTAATTTGAAAAGTGCAGATTTTTTAAGGCCTTCCTTTGTATTAATTTCCATAGGATTTTGAAGAAGAATCTTCAACTCCGTCACAAGATGTGATAAGTAAGGTTCTAGGTCGGTGGGTTTTCCTGTTCCTTCATATATACCAACAACAATTGGCGAAAGATGTCTTTTTTCATAAATTTGACAAAGAATAGGCCATACTTGATGTCGTGAGCTTTTATAAAGAGGAAGGCCATCTATGTTAAAAATCAATGAAATTGTATTTGGAACGTCATCAATACGTTCTTATGTTTCTTTTAGTTGCAACATTAAGCCATTATGCCAATGTTTACCAGTTCCTACTGAGAAAAATGATAATTTGATGTCATTTGTTCTAAGAAGAGTTCTAGGATCGTTAGGAACAATGTTAGGAAGTATTTTGTTCACAATTCCGCTTAAACTTTTGAGGGCATGATGAGAAATATTAAAGTCAAGAGCCCATTTTTTCAAATCCTCTCGAAACGTATCGTCTTTGTCTTCATCTGTATCAGAAGATTCAGTAGTTGATTCTTTTGTACTTGTAAGCTCTGAATGATCACTACTATAGTCATCTGAAAATCAAACACTCTATATTAAATTTTTAAAGATAATTTTGATAAATAAAATACCAAAACAAATTAACTTTACAAATATTAAGAAACTGCACGCGCTGAAAATGCACGATCTGTCAATGTACGAAATCAAAACACATATTTTTTTCCAACAACCATGGGTCAAAATATAAAAAAAAATTGGCCTTGCCACCAATCTGTGATCGCATTAAGTAGGAATTTCAATATTTTTTTTACATGCCCATATTTCCAAGGAAAAAAATATTATTTTAATAAGTACCTATGATCTTCACGGGAATAAAAATACACCTTATATATTTGAAACTTAATGTTGGAAGGTAGGTTATACGTTATGAAAAAAGCATACCATGCATTCCCACAGCTGACCCACAAGGAACAGATTGAACAACGTCAACTGTAAACAAATTTAAATACATTTTCATAGTTCTAAACATTAATTATTTCAAAATTTAGTGATTATAAACGAATCAGTCAACACTACATTTATGAATAAACAAAAAATTCGAAAAAAAATACACACATGATGTTTTATTGTAATTTTTATGTTTTATTGATGGTCAGAGCAAGAACGTACATATCAATATTTTATATCAATATCAAATATTTTCAAAAAAAAACAAGGATGAATACACATTTAACACAAGATATCCAGATAAAATTGTAACACCACTATGCAGGACCAAATTTTGCAATAGAAGTTGTTACAGAATGTTAATAAAAATATACAATAAGGTCCCACAGTCAATTAAAACATTGCCATTGACACTATTTAAGTCCACACTACAAAGATGGCTCTTGAACGAATGTTTCTATAATGTAGATGAATACCTTAATCTTAAAATTATTGATATCTAAGGAAATACATATTAATATAATGTAAATAGACTTGAAATGACATATTTTAGATTTAGGTAAAAAAAAATGCATACCTGGACAGGTGAAATGTGCTGAGCATTTTTACATTTTTTACATTTACCACCATATATTGTACTACATTTCAAGCAAATAAACATCATTTTATTTCAATTTAATTACCTGGAAATACTGGCAGCCTTCCTACTATGCAAAGGTATTTACGAAGAACTTATCAAACTGCAAAGTGTTATTAAGAGTGGATAATACCACTGCGCTATCTCGTATGAACCGGATGGGGGGTATCCAATTCCCACACCTCACTAAAAGAACTAAGTAGGTATGGCAGTGGTGCAAATCTAAGTAATTATTTGTTCTCGCATCTTACGTGAGCTCCAATAGTCTTGCCGACAAAGAATCTCGGAAAGTACAGTCTGCAACAGAGACATCTGACCCCCCAACTTTTAAAACGTAATTCCATTCAAACTGCTGAGAAGCGCCACCTACCACGATTCTTGGCACCTAAACTTGTTTCTGGAAAGTGTGCATCCGCAGATTTTGTATTTCTATTTCAAATTGAAGGAAACCGGCTACATCAATAATAACCAGGAAGAAACAAAAACAATTGCTTTACAGAGCGGGGTTCGAACCATGGCCCTTCGATTTATGAAGCAAGCGCTCGTCCCATTGCACTAACCAACGATCTGTATATCATGGCGAAAATTAATATCATATGTTCTACTTCTATGACGCAGCGCTCTAACTTCATCGTCAACCGCACGCAATGCATTTACAAATAAATTGAAGGTAGGATATCAGAATTATAACCACAGAACAAGAATACGTTCAGTTCGTGTCACAATATCACATAAGTTACTGCGGATCTTGTGATTTTGAAAGTTTGGACTAGTCATCATGTCTCATTTTTTAAATGATTTTGTTAAAGCCAAAATAATAGTGTATTGGGAAGACAACCACAGTATTAAAAGTATATCTAGAGAATTAGGTATCGCGGTAAGTAAAAAATAATTATATATTATACTAATTTGTAACAATTTTTTGTTTCGTGTAACATAGGTTTAGTGTTAAAATTACTAATATAAGATGCCTATATTCTCTTACAGAGAAACACGGTTCGTCTTTGGATTCGGAGATACCAAGATAGTGGTGACGTAAAGCGTAACCGCCCCGGCCCGCAAGCAATGACCTACACAGATGCATCAAACCGACATCGTGAAATCGTTAATCTCCACACAGAAGACCCATTTAAGACAACACGATCAACTGCCATAGATTATAATATTTCACTGCAAACAGTAAGGAGACATTTACATGCAGGGGGTATCCATAACTACAAGCCGGCCAAAAAAATTAAATTAACCGAAGCCCATCGCCAAGCAAGAATGAGATTCGCATCTGAATATCTAAACTTTGATTGGGAGAACGAAATCGTAATTTTTACCGACAAAAAAAGTTTTAAGTCCGATGATGATGGCAGAAAAATATTATGGAGAAGAGCTGGCGAGCGTTATAACCATCAAAATATTTTGCCTTTGAGAACAAGTGGCAGAATAACTTTAGGTAAGAATATTTATAAACATATATGTTATATGTTGTGTTTATAAACAACATTAACATCATACAGACAGGCACATACATTGCTTTTACTTCTGGCCCCACACTTAACCTTTCACGTCCCGTCGTCGTCGCGATATCCGGTCGGCCGAAATTTTCATAGGATTGGAACTCTATAAGTCTATGGCGTTAAGTTGAAAATCGCGATGTATTTTTGCTTATATTTTTATAGGACGTATCTTGAGAGGTTAAATAGCCTGTGTCATAGAACCAAACACGGCAACATCAGAAACATGCAACTTCTAACACCTTTTGTCTTCGTGCCCAGCCGGGATTAGAAATATTATTATTTTAAATTGTATTACGCAGTGTGGATTATTTGTTATTTAACCAAATTATTGTTTTGCAGGCTATTGGGGTTGGATGTCCTCCATGGGCCCAGGGGAGTTGATCGAATTCGGCGGCCGAATGAACAAAGATAAATACTTGGAAATTTTACAAGATGTGATGATTCCAACAGTGCGCAACGTGTATCCAGAGGGGCAAATAT
Organism: Argyresthia goedartella; assembly: GCA_949825045.1. Lineage (NCBI taxonomy): Eukaryota > Metazoa > Arthropoda > Insecta > Lepidoptera > Argyresthiidae > Argyresthia > Argyresthia goedartella. The sequence continues at coordinate 565,858 of OX463827.1, read as the reverse complement.
ACTTTATACAAGATAATTGTTCCGTGCACCGTTCGTGTTTGGTTAGAGAGTGGTTTGCCGCTCGTAATGATATAACTGTCATTGAGTGGCCATCTAAAAGCCCAGATTTGAACTTAATTGAAAACTTGTGGGGTCAAATGGTTCTTAACTGGGATACGAGTGATGTTAGAACAAAAAGTTATTTAGACCAAGAGGTGATGAGATCTTGGGACCTTTTCCGCCTTAGTAATATGTGTTCCAACATGGTTACAGGAATGAAGTCCAGGCTTGAACAAGTGCTTCAAAATGAGGGGCACCCTCTCCGATATTAAAAATAATTTGCTGCCACTACTTATATCGAAGCAATGTTTCAATAAATTGCTATCCAGGTATAGCACTATTCGACCCTATATGCTATTTAAATATCATGCTATGATAAAGAAAGTTGAGAGATGTAAATTGTTACTTAGACTTAGTAGCATGTTGATTCTCCCTACGGAAGATTTATCATAGTTTGAGTTTATATCTTTATTTCGTTTCTTTGTTGAAAAAGTCTTAAATATTGATATCGAAGCAAAGTTTCTATAAATTGCTATCCAGGTAGCACTATTTGACCCTACGTGTTATTTAAATATCATGCTACGATTATGAAAGTTGAGAGATGTAAATTGTTACAAATATACTTACATAGTAGCATGATAATTCCCTCTACGGAAGATTAATCATAGTTTGAGTTTAAATGTTTGTCTAAGATACACATTTCTTTGTTGAAAAATTGAAATTAAATAAATAACTTTCAAAATCATTTTTATTTTATTTATAATAACAATAAGTTATAAAATAAGCTAGGTAAGTTATCTAACAATATAACAACCCATCGTTTCTATGAATCACCATATTATATTCCAAAATTATTACACCAACATTACCAATATTTTGCTTAGCAAAAACTGAGCCTTTGTGGATTCGAACATGCTACCTCTAACTTATCTTGACATGTAGCTATTTGCGCCACGTAACACTCATGATTTGTGACGAAATAAGCGTATCCTACGCTTCGACCCTGTGGTGCCTGACCTGGTGGTTTATCGAATATCGAATAGATGGCATTGATGGTAATGAAGGTCATGAAGGATTTAACCACGAGAGAGGGCGCTTTTGTAGCACTTTTATGGGGGGTCATATGTCTCTGTTGCAGACTGTACATCCTGACATCGAATGGCAATTATCCGAAGCAGGGTTCCAACAAATTGTCACAAAACTGGAAGCTCCGGATATATATTTCTTCACCAGAAACTAATTAAAAATGTGAACTGTCATATCTTGGACTCAAGACCCAGACGCCATAGCCGTAAATGCCTTTACCGTCACATGTTCACATTATTTCTTCTACGCATTCCATCCTTTTTTGATTATATTAAAACTTTGAGAAAGATTATTTCTGACCACGCCACCGGTATTATGGTGGTCCCCTTGTGGCCTACACAGCCGTGGTTTTCAATGTTCAAGAAACTTCTAGTCTCGGAGTTAACTATTCTCACACCTGATAGATATAACAGCTATTTTATTTCTCCTTCTTTCAGCAGTCGTCAAGAACATACGAAAGTTTTGCTGGCGGTCGGGGTCTATTAAAGTTTAAACCAGTTTACTATTTAACGGTTTTAACCGTTAGCTTATCAACAAACGCGTCATATAGTACGCTACAGTTTACTATCTGTCGATAGTTGACCAACTAACGAGGAAAAAACCGTTAGTTTATCAACTAACGGTTTTGACAATCTCTATCTTCACCATTAAGAGGACTGCATGCTCAAATACCTTTTTTAAATTCTATAATAGACCTATTTGTGATCACACAAACAATGACGAGTAGTATTCCCAGAAGTAGATAAAATATTTTGAAGGGTTCCGTACCCGAAGGGTGCCAAACGGGACCCTATAACTAAGCCTCCGCAGTCCGTTCGTCCATCGGCCCGTCCGTCGGCTGTATCTAATGATCATGAACCATGATAGTTAGACATTTTTTTTTTACAAATGATGTATTTATGTTGCCGCTGTAACAAAAAATACTATAAAATAGAAAAAAAAATATGGGACTCCCATACAACAATTCTTTCAATATCACATAAAAACTTATGAATTCACCTGGTTACGTGCATGGAGTGTGAAAGTAGCCGCCAATAACTTTTTGTTAACTAAAATAAGCAAAGAATTTAAAATTACCAAATAAAAAATAAACTGAATACAATAAAAAACAAAATACTAAACAAATAAACCGCCCTAGGACATGCCCGACCCAAAGGTACCCATCACACTGGCAGCATTACCGCGCTGCACGGCGAGTGAGATCCTTTGGATCAGGAACGCTCCGGAACGATTGTCAAAACCTCGGTCCCTCAGGCGTCGTCCAATGTCCTTGACAAACGTCCTGCCCTGAGCACCCCAAATACCCGTGGTCTCGAATTCCAAGGGAATAAACAGGTAGCTACTCATCAACTGCGCGTATTTTAGGCATTTATGCCGCGCCGCCGACTCCGCTGCAGCCCCAGGTGGAGCTAATGTGGGATGCCGCGAACTTGTACACACAAGTAGCATCCCACAAAAGGCAACGACCTCTCTCTAACGGTATCAAGGTGAGACCTTCCGGACGCTTCCCGTCGCTGCGACTCAAACCCGGTGGTTCAAAAACTGATGGAATGTCAGCAGAGACGAGAGCCCTCCGGACGATGTCCTTGATCGAGTGGTGGCGAGAGAGTCTCCCTGCACTTCTAGCACAGGGTAGCTCATGACGTCCCCGCGAATCTACCGATGCAACGCTAACACAGTGGTGAGGTTCACAGATATCGCAACCCAGACGAAGTGCCACGGCTACACGCAGGGAGTTGTCGTCCAGAAGGGTTCCTAAATGCGGAGACGGCAATGCATGCAGCCAAGCACCTGACTCCGGCTAGGAGACTGCTCGCAGACGAGCAAGTTCCGCTCCCGAGCTCTGCGCTAACAGCCCGTCAAGGGACAGCTTGCACAGCTCCTCATCCCAGGGGCGCTGCACGCCGGGCTTCTCCGGAACATCTCCCCTTGGACAACGGGCCCGCCACCGCTGAAGAGCCTCTTCCGTAAAAGGAATGCCAAAACCATCACCGTTAAACGTTAAAATGCGAGTGACTAGTTCAAGCACCCTATGCGAAGAAGTCAAGAAAGCTGGGAGCTCCGTGTCCTGTAGGCGACGAACGCCGAGACCACCAAACCGTATTGGAAGGGCCGCTTGATCCCATTGGGAGGGAGACATTTTCATGTTTAAAATCATCTCCAACAGACTCATTAACTCGTTATCATATGAATCTGCCTCCCTCCTACACAACCAAACCGGAGCGGTTCGCAAAGTGTATGTTAGCCTTGGTGGGGACAGACAACTCCGTAGAATTGTTAGAGCCACATGAGCGGAAAGCTCCTTAAAGTGTGGTATTGCCCCAGCCAAGGACTTTAACTTATCCCCTAAAACCCCCGGTACACCTTCCGGAAAAATGGACGCGCCCAATAAAGTAAAACTTGTTTTAGTTAGGACCTACACCCCTGGCATCAAAAGATCCAACTCTGCTCTGGAATCTTGGGCCAGATTCCCAGAGCAAGCGAATAGCTCGCATTTTTCTGAGTTGAGGTGAAGGCCCAATTCCCCCAGACTACTGATAATAGCCTTCAACGCATCCACGACCACCTCGGGAGGTCCCCCGATGGTGATATCATCAAGGTACCAAATATTCAATGGGGTGTTTACTGATTTTACAACGTCGTGGATCGCTAAGCTAAACAATAGTGGCCCTAAGGGGTAACTCTGTTGCGCGCCCACCCGAGACTCCACAAGGTTTTGGCCAAAAAACAAGTTACTTACAGCCGAGTAACATTGGTGGAGAAACGGATATAGGGTCGGAACCAATTCGTTGACCTTACACAACATGACGTCACGCTCAACCTTATTGAAAGCGTTCTGTAGGTCAACCTTCACAATGATGTCAGAGTTTTCCCGGTCGAACGAAAATGACCGGGTGGCGTGAATTGCGGCCTCGCAACCCAAGGGAACTCCGAACCCCAACTGCTGCAGCTGAAGAATGGAGGATGCAACGCCACTAACTGCTCTACAACCGAGTTTAGCCACCAAGCAACGGAGGACGCTCCCCACTGCTATAGGACGGATACCCCCGTCCTTCTTACGTAGAGCACACAGGGAAGAGGAACGGGCAAACCCAGGGAGGTTGACCAAACCCTTCAGCATAAAATTTGCTAGGTGAACTAGCGATCGTAAAAGGGTTGCCCCATTATCTCCAGCCGCAGCAGAAGTTAACTCCTTAATAACACCGGGGTGGATACTATCCAGGCCGGCTGCGGACCCGCTATTGAATGACATAATAGCGTCCAATACATCAGCCGCTTCAACCACCGATGACTCACTTGAGAGGACTGGTTCCGGAGGGAAGTGGAGATCGCGCGACGGCGGCGGGTGCTTGCGATGTAGTGAATGCAAAGTCTCCGCACTGTCATCTGCCATTGAGCAGTCAGAGAGGAGGATCCGCACCGCACCGCCAACGTTGCCATCGTGAACCTTGGATTCGACGTATTTATAAAAAGCACGCCGGTTTGAACCACCACTCCCACTCCTCAGACGAACATCCGATGACATCCTTTACCTTAGACCTTAGAGGTAAGAGATCGGCTTCTGTCATCAGAAGATGGAACCCTGAGGCTGGTAAACGCAAAGCTTAGAAGATCGTACCAATCGTTGGTCTCATTGTCCTGAACCCACCTCTCAATGAGCTCTGACAACCTCCCAGCGGCCCCCTTCTGGCCCCCTAGGGGCATGCTTCAAGACTCTGACATTTCTTCTTAAATAAGGCAAGTCATTGAGCGATGGCGATGGTGAGCTAATCCCACATCAATCGGCGCCTCCCCCCGCCCCTGTGACTGCTGAGTCGGTAAAATCTGTACATATTTGTGCACACGTTCAATGTAGGTGCTCAAACCATGCGGATAAACAAAATCTCTCGAGGAACCGGGGCAGTGGGGACACTTTGCCCTATTAACATTCATTACATCACAAAATAAACATCATTTAACAATGTCAACAAATAAATTACAAACATGTTATTAAAAAAAAGTATACAATACAATAAAAAAAAATACACAAGATTAAAAAAGTGTCAACTAAACATTATTCCAAAATAAAATGTCATCTAATAATATTCCGGATTCAACGTAAATGATTGTTATTGAGAATATATGATAGTGATTCTTACTCCTTATTAAATTAGCTATACATAAATTCACACAGCCTGTCACTGTCATATATTCTCAATAATATTCCTAATTACAAAAGTCAATATATGTCAATAATACAAAAATTAATAGATAAACAAAATGAGATCAAAACTTAATGTCAATAATAAAAAAAAAAAAAAACTTAATTACAATATGTCAAGATTAAACTGTCCGAAAATAAAAACAAAAATATTAATTAAACTGTCCGAGTCTCGAACCACGAGCCATTTTCACAGACGTGGTGTTTGGTGTTCCGACACGGCTAACCACTTCGCTACGGACGCTTGTTGGCGACGATGTGAAAAACCCGAACTATTGGTGAGAGTACACCAGGGTGTAGGCTGGCGGTTCTCAAACAAAAAGAACAGAAGTTCTTCAACTACTCGCTCCACTTCAACTGCCCTCTGCAACTTGCAATTTCACACAGTTTTATGAGATTAAAACATTGTACTGCGCCAAACCAAATGGCCACGTGAACTGCGAATTTGTTTAGGCGCCTGCCAACCAAAATTTTTCAACACAAGATAACTTAAAATAGTCTATGTTATTTTTCAAGTCGGAGCGATGTGAAACACACCCCCTCAGATCGAATGCTGACGGATGTCCTCTTTTTGTTTACAAAGTTATTGGTGCGGCTGTGACAAATCGAAACTAGTCACTCCACACCATCCCTACCATTGTACGGTGGTACGGAACCCTTCGTGCGCGAGTTAGACTCGCATTTGACCGGTTTTTCATGAGTATATTAGAGGTAGATCCTATTGTTTTGTTATCATATTTGTTATGTTCATTAAAATATGGGAGGAAGAATTTAATTAACTTACCATAAAATAAATATAATTTTTTGGAAAACACTTTTCTCCAGATATATACAAGTATTATAAGTTAATCCGAGGACAAGATAAGTACAGTTAGTGATTTAAATAACTAACCTGTACGTGAAGTTGTATCCTATTTATACGAAGTCTTCGTCTGAATAGATTTTGTTTGGGTTCTGTTCATTAAAATCCGGTACTGGTAAATTTATATCTAAGTTTTTTGTATACGTCTCTAGTCTATGGCATGTAATAAGCCTATAAAATGATGGATCAGTCTTATTCTTACAGCAATTGGGAATGATCGGAAGATAAGCAGTTGTTTAATACCAACACAGATATTTAGGTTATCGGAACGTAATAGTATTGAGTTGGTAGTAGTCTATGGACGAAAGGAGTGGAAGAAAGATGGCGCCAACATAAGGTGTCTGTAAAAATACTAAAATTAAAATAAACGTGTAAAAATTGCACCAAAGCCTTTTCTTCTGTCTCGTACAGATGAAAATGGTCCTTCGAACCTAAAATAATAAAAAAGTCCGTTTGGTGAAGAGAGGGTGAAGTATATTCTTCGTGTGGCGTGCCAAGCTGCTGCATTACTTCCTTCCCGGCGTGGCGTCTTCTTCGTAAAGCACCATAATTTGGCGGCGGCGAAGAAGAACTAACTAGCGAGCTCCATACCCCGACTTCGGAAGAGAGTTACCTACAAAATTGTAATCGTGAGTTTTAATTTCTTGGAAGTGCATTGCGAAGAAATATTACTGCGGTGGCGTTGCGGACTTCCCACGTACGCAGTACTTCGGACTTACACAGTGTTACTACCCAGGTGCGATCATGGTCATAAGAAGCCAAGAAGAAAAGTAAAGAAAGTAAACTCCCAACTTTCCAAAAAGGTATTTTACCATTAACAAAGTCATACCAGCGAGTCATCATTCATCAAATTCGCAAACTCATCATCGACGCATCATCGTGGTGGTGCGAGCGAGACGGCAGCAAAGGTTCATCGCGTTTTTTCGCAAAGGAAAAGAGAAGAGGGCATCACGCACGGTCCGGTGTTCGCCTGCTAGCAACTTCGTGGTAAACTCTGCGTAAGAAATTGTGTAACTGAGTGTAACGGAACGCGAGCGGCATAGACCATCTTCTACATTCTGCAACAACCAATCACGAAGCGGTATTGCGCTTCCGGGTTAGCGAATCTGCGTTCCTATTGGACTAATAAGTTATCGACCTGAAGTTGATTTTATCGAAAATTCAATTCCTGTGTATTGTATGCTTGCCGTATTGCATTTTTTCATATCCGCCATTTTCTATGTTTGTTTTTTCTCGTTGTGGGACTTTGTAAAAGATTTGTCGTATAGTTTATGACAAAATAAGAACTACACCATACACTGTAGACGTATTACGTGTTATAAGAATAGTGTGTGCAGTTTTATTACGGTTTTGACTGATAAAACAAAGGTAAGGGAAAATTATTAAAGCAAACCACATTTGTTTGTTGCATTTGAGTAACTGGTTGCCTCGGTACTATTCTCCATTTGTAATCTTTTTCAGCATTTGTCTTTAAACCCTCATTCCTCATAATGGCCGAATTAAAGTCATTGATGGCCAACCGCGGCTATGAAAAGGGCGCCATAACGCGCATCTCAAAGTTTTGCGACACCGGGGAAGTGAAATCATGTGCGTCAGAGTTGCTGCAAGAAAAGCGAAATCGACTTGTTGCGGCTTTTAACGATTATGAGACGCAGAATCGGGCCATTCTCATGCTCAATCCGAGTGATGAGGAGGACTATGCAGAATACGAGGATATGTACTATAAAAGTATCGCCGTGTTGGATTACCAGCTGAAAATACGTCGATCTGAGGCACCGAGATACCAAGAAAATCCCTCGAGTACTACTGGTGAGTTCAATAAATTACCCAGAATTACCATTCAAGGTTTTGATGGAAAAAATGTAGTGGATTATTATCCATTCATAAACTTATTTCGGTCTGTGATTCATACTGACAAAAAAATAAGCTGTTGTGAGAAGTTATACTACCTTCGCTCATTGCTGAGTGGGGAGGCCTTGGATATTATCAAAAATCTACCCCTAAATGATCTAAGCTATGATGAAGCACTCCAGCTCTTAGAAAATAGGTATGCCAATACCTCCAAAATGGTTAATCATCATGTAAATAGCATGCTTGACTTACCCACTTTCACAAAATGCACAGCACAGAACTTACGCTTAATTATAAACACGGTCAACATGCATTTAGCCGCACTTAAAAATCTGGAACAGCCTGTGCAGTATTGGGACAGCTTGCTTATTAACATTTTGGCAAAAAAGGTGGATAATTATACTAATAGAGGCTTTCATCTTGATAGAAATCCTAAAGAGGTGCCTACATTATCTGAATTCCTTGCTTTCTTAGAAAAGAGAGCTATTTCTCAAGAGAACACCGGAGAAGAAGAACAAGCTTCATCATATGCAGTAAAACCTCAAAAATCTACAAGGGCAGTGAGCGGAGTGGTGACTTCCAAAGCATCATGTCTTGCAGCGCGAGTCCCTGCCAGCCACGCCGTCCGGCCCATATCTTATTAACACCACCTTCGGATACATTGTCGCGGGAAGTCTGCCCGTATCAGCTGGCAAGGTATACGCTACCAACTTGTGCGTTCATGTAAAAGGTAACACAATTAATAAATTAATAGATAAAATTCCACACAATATAAAAGAACAAGATCCCCAGGTGCGCGAAATAAGCAAAAACATTTCCAAACTATGGGAATGTGAAAAGGTACCCACTGTCTACAAAGAGGGCAGTAGTGAGCATCAATTAGCTGAACAATGTTTTCAGGAATCTGTTCAGTTACGGAATAGAAAGTTCTCTGTGGGCTTACCTCTAAAGCTTGATATAGAAAAGGTGCAGCTGGGGGATTCCATCTCCTGTGCATTGCAAAGGTTTTACAACCTTGAAAGGCGTTTCGACAGAGATAAAAAATTGGCCAAGCAATACAAAGAATTTATTCATGATTATATTGATCAAGGACATGCAAGGCTTTATGATATCCAAAAATATAATTTAGATGACGGTAAAGTATACTTTATTCCGCATCATCCGGTTTTTAACCTAAATAGTAAAACTACACCGGTACGCGCGGTGTTTGATGCGAGCATGAAAACCAAAAATGGTTTATGCTTGAATGACGTGTTACTGAACGGCCCGGTCGTACAAAGCGACCTGTTTGATATATTAACGTCGTTTCGAACATATAAATTTGTCTTGTTATGTGACATCAAGGCTATGTATCGCGGAATACTCTTGCAGGAGGAATTTTGTTGCTTACAAAATATATTATGGCGTGATTCAACCCATGATCCAGTAAAATGTTTGCAATTGAGAACAGTCACATATGGAGTCAAAAGTTCGGCATTCCTTGCTACTCGTTGTTTAATAGAGCTTGCTCAGATATACAGGGATAAGTATCCACTAGCTGCATCAGTTTTAAAGTATTCGACGTACGTAGATGATATTCAATGCGGCAGCAATCAATTATCTGAATTGAAGGCAATAAAGTTGGAATTAATAGCAATAATGCAGGAAGCCAGTTTTGTACTACATAAATGGTGTTCAAATGAAAAGGATATTTTGAAGGATATTCCTTCCAACTTACAATGCTTTGGTAGCATCGATTTTGATAAAAATAGTATGTGCATAAAAACATTAGGGCTTACCTATGATGTAGCTTGCGACACACTGAATATGAAATGTCCTGAAACGGAAGTGTTAAAGGTGTATACTAAAAGACAAATGCTGAGCTTTATAAGCAAATTCTTTGATCCTCTAGGTCTTGTTGGTCCCTTGTTGGTTCAGGCAAAGTACTTAATGCAACAGGTGTGGTTTGCGGATATTAAATGGGATGATAATCTTCCAGATGATCTCAATAAGCAGTGGGTTGAATTTGCCAATGAGTTGGTAAAAATGGCTTGTGTATCGGTTCCTCGAAACATCAATGATCAATCATCCAACTTATTAGAACTTGTCGGTTATGCGGATGCCTCAAATATGGCGTACGGTTGCTGCCTATATTTGAGGACTATCAGCTCAGACAATGTAGTTAAGGTGAACCTCTTGTGCTCCAGATCACGTATTAATCCGAAAAACAAAGAACTGACTACACCGCGTCTTGAACTTAATAGCGCATTACTATTGGCCATGTTATCAAAAAAGGTACATGACACGCTGTCCGTAAAATATGTTGTAAAAACATTTTTATACCTGGATTCACAAATTGTCCTGGCTTGGTTGGATATTGCTCCAGTTAGGCTGAGTGTTTATGTAGCCAATAGAGTAGAGAAGATTAATCAATTGGCAGGACAATTCCAATGGAATTATGTAAGGTCTAATGAGAATCCAGCGGATGTTTTGTCGCGCGGACTGTCCCCAAAACTGTTGGAGACAGATGTAGGAAAACTGTGGTTTCACGGACCTGAGTATTTGCAAAGTGCTGAATATGCACATTGCAAGTACTCCGGTAAAAATGTAGAAAAAATAAAAACAAGCAATGTTCCTGAATTAAAGATTGTAACACAAGCATGTAATACCAATATTAAGGTAAATGATCTGACTACTGTGCTGGATAAATATTCCAATATTGAAAAACTGGTACGAATAATTTCGTACGTCAAAAGATTTATTAATAATTGCAAAAAGGAAAATACTAAAATTCAAGGGAAATTGTGCCCAAAAGAATTGACGTCTGCTTTGCATGCCATTATTAGAATTGACCAAGAGAGACATTTTCAAGCTGAGATCAAGCAATTAAAAGAACATAGTAATTTGTGTAATATAAAAACAAGCTTGAACAACTTAAACCCATTTCTTGATTCCAGTTGTTTGCTACGAACAGGAGGGCGACTACAGAATGCCAATCTGTTGTTCTCTCAGCGACACCCAATTATACTAGCGAAGGGTTCTAACATCACAAAGCGAATTATTCACAATGAGCATTTGCGGCTCCAGCATGCAGGGCAGAAGTTGGTATTTTGCAGTCTAAATGAACAATATTGGATTATTAATGCCAGCAGAGAAATAAAGTCAGTCATACACAAATGTATAATTTGTTTTAAACTTAAAGCAAAGGCTACAACTCAACTTATGGGTTCTCTACCATCTGATCGTGTGAATGTAACACGACCATTTCAAATAATTGGTACTGATTATGGAGGGCCTTTCAATGTAAAACAAACTAGAATACGAAAACCTGTTATCACAAAGGCATACATAGTGATTTTCGTGTGTTTTGTTACTAAAGCCATACACATTGAATTGGCATCTGATATGACAACCAACACTTTCTTAGGCTGTTTAAAAAGATTTATAGCTCGTAGAAATAAACCATCAAAAATTTATTGTGATAATGCTGCCTACTACAAAGGGGCAAGTAACGTGTTAAATGAGTTGTATGAATTGCAGAATTCCACGAGCCACCAAGATATGGTGCATGACTTTTGCAATGCAGAAAGAATATCATTTCACTTTATTCCAGCTTATTCACCAGTGTTTGGTGGTTTGTGGGAGGCGGGAATAAAGAGTGTTAAATATCACATCAAGCGTGTGATTGGCCAGACTGTCCTTACCTATGAAGAACTCTATACCGTCTTGGTGCAAATAGAAGGAATTCTAAATTCCAGGCCACTGACCCCTATGTCAGCGGATCACGAGGACATGTCTTATCTATCACCCGCTCACTTCTTGACCGGTTCTACACTAACTGCCTATCCAGAGTTAAATCTCATCGGTGAAAATGTTGGAAAACTTTCCTTTTGGAAGCAATGTGTGAAAATGCAGCAAACATTTTGGCATCAATGGCACAAACAATATTTAGTTATGTTGCAAAGCAGACCCAAATGGAAAGGTGTCCAACCAAACCTTCAAATAGGAACCATGGTGTTAATAAAAAGTGATAATGTGTCCCCATTGCACTGGCCTATAGGGCGAATTCTTGCTGTTATGCCAGGCAAGGACGGTAAAGTACGTGCCTTAGATGTAAAAACCTCTAAAGGTACTATAATAACTACAAGTATAATGAAGGTGTGCCCTCTACCACTTGATAATTAATATAATTGTCATATTTTTTAGTTATTAAGGTTAAATATATTATGTTAAGTTAGCTACCTGTTTAAAATAGTAAGCACTTAAAAAACAACAGAAAATGTTTCTCCATCTTTATTAAAAGGAAAGTTAGATAACGTGTCACATTTTCATAAATAATGTTAAGATAAAAATAAGTTCATAAACCTAGGAGAAAAGATCTCATTAGTTAAAAATCCATGAGGATTTATGCATTTACATTGTTAAAATCGTATTAGAGTTTAGATAAGTAAATTATGAGGACCAAAAATGTATATTTTAGTCTGGGCCCCAATATGTTTAATACCAACACAGATATTTAGGTTATCGGAACGTAATAGTATTGAGTTGGTAGTAGTCTATGGACGAAAGGAGTGGAAGAAAGATGGCGCCAACATAAGGTGTCTGTAAAAATACTAAAATTAAAATAAACGTGTAAAAATTGCACCAAAGCCTTTTCTTCTGTCTCGTACAGCAGTGAATGCACAGTCACAAAACGTGACTGTGCATTCTAGTCGGTTCAAGAAATAAATGACATAAATTTAATGATTTTAATAAAGTTATTAATCGTTGTTTCATTGTTGTATCTACAAGCAAATCTACAATAAGATCGCCACAAATAATTGACTTTTTTCGGTCATTACATAGTTTAGTGAGGGCTTCCTTGTGAGGCAACATTTGATATTCTTTAAGCAGGATCTTTCCCGCGGGAGCGCGTGTAAGTGACCCTTTTAGTTGTATTAGTTGGGACCCGCACCAGCACATTTTGCACGCAAGTTTTTCTACGATATGTGCGCATGTAAGTAGAAGGCAGGGTCAAAACCAAGAAACTCCAGGGTAGAAACAATGGCCCTGGTCAGTTATTTTCCATAAGATAATGAGACGAAGTCTTTTAATTGAATGTGATGTTTGCCTCTTCCTTATTAACTTAGGCAAAGTACTATTTGGAATTTATTAGGAGAATCTTATAAAAATTATTCAGTAAAATCTACTTTAAAACTGTTATGTTAGGTATGTTTTTAATGTTATTAACTTTATTAATTTTGTTCTCCACACGGCATGGTCCTGCGCGGCAGCTCGGCGGGCGGTAGTAGGTAATTGTGTAATTTGTTTAGTTAGTCTCGTTAGGTAAGTTCATATTCTCGTATATGTTTCACAGCATGGCGTCTACAGCCAACCAGTAAGATGCTAGTAATGGAGGCAGACTTTCGATAACCCTTCTTAGAGTACATCTAGAAACCAAGACGAATATGCTACAAGTGCAGGTGTTTCATTTAACCGCTGGAGACCTGGACCTGGTTATGACACATTATGATTTTGAACCTCATGCCATGTTAATATAATTCAAAACCTATAACAGGAAAATGTCTGCTCCATAAGATCCCGGAACCCAGAGGTTAAAGTTAATGATCCACGGATTCTCTACCGCGGCAAATAGTCGAGTTTTTTGTTCGACCGCGCGCGCGAGGAACGTTTACGTAGTTTTAATTAAAATTGCACGTGCATCTGGGGGAGGGGGGCGCTGGGCTCGGTTCTACTAGCAAAATGACAGTTTAATGATAATGATATAATAATGGCGGACCAATTTTAGTGGCCTTGGTAGAATCCTTTTTTTGCAGGCATTGATCCAATGGAAAAGGATTTAACAAACATCAGATAATGGGCCGAATGAAATGCTTTTTTGAAGTTCGCTCTTAACAATCATGATAATTTTCCTTCAAATTAATTATTCATTTTTTTTTTTTGGAGATCAAAAATGTTTAATATCTTGCCCTAATTAAAAAGTCATGGAAAAAAAGTACGCAAAATAGTGAACAAAGACGAGCTTAGATCTCTTCCAGCAAATTGAATTCCGATAAGAAAGTTTGATTATTTACCTTTGTGTACAGTTCAACAATAAATTAAATTTAGGAATGCCTAAATACATAGAATATACAACCTAAACTTAAATTAATCATACTACTTCTGAATACATACTAATAAATACATACAAACTACCTTAATTCTAAAGAGAAATCTGATACTTCTTCGCGCGACTTTTAAATGTTAGTTATAGAGTTATTCTGTCCCTGAGGATGCAGGGGAGTGCATCACACAACCGAAAGGTCCAGTATCTTTCCCTGTGCTCATAGGATTCAAACTGTGGGGTTGCGAGCATGAAAACTGCGTGAATTCTCCATGGCCAGCTGGAAGATATTATAAATAGGAACGGCCTTACAGGAAGGTTGCATAGCGTCGATTCCGTAAAATGTTGTAGAATAAATGAGGATGTGAGAATCCCGATGAAGACGGATAGGCAACCACTTCAACTATTTGCTATGCTGTGATACATAGTCGTATTTTTACAAAACTTGTAATGACCTCCGCGATAACCATATTCCATCAAAAACGTTAACTCACAGCTTATTTCCCAAATGTTATTTATTCCCAGTCATTAATTAAAGCTATAAAAGAGAAACGAAAGTTTGAACGAAAATATAAAATTTATAAAAATTGATGTGATTTAGAATCACACAACATACTGCGTAAGAGAATTATAAAAATAGAATCACTCTGTCACCATAAATATATTTCGTCGGTAAAAGATTCCATTCAAAAAAGCCCTAAAACATTTTGGACTCATATTAAATCAACGCACAACTCAAATGGCATACCCAGTGTAATGCATTATGGATCTGATGTTGTTAACTCGGGCGAGAGTACTTGTAAAGCCTTTTCAAATTACTTCAAATCCACATTCTTACATCCTGACTCACCTTCTGCAAACAGTCAACCAACATTGCTGCCCTCTTCTGTAAATTTGCCTGATCCCGCTTCTGAAATTTCTTCTGTTGAGATTGACATAACTGTGGTGCGCGAATTACTACTTAAGTTGGATCCTTCTAAATCCGCGGGCCCTGATCATATTCCCGCGCGCTTTCTTACTAACTGTGCTAAAACCATATCATTACCGATTATCCTTCTTTTTAAAAAATCATTATCCGTCTGTACTGTCCCATAGATCTAGAAATTAGCTTATATCACCCCAGTTCACAAAAAAGGACAAAAATCAGACATTTTGAATTAAAGACCCATTTTCAAACTCTCTTTAATTTCAAAAGTATTTGAGAAAATAGTTTACATTCAAATTTACGCTACACTTAAAAATTCGTTTAGTGATTTTCAGCATGTTTTTTTGAGGGGGCGCTCGATAGTATCCGACTTGGTTTTGTTAAACGATAGCCTTACTGCTACTATGGACAAAGGGAAACAGGTTGACGTTATATATACCGTTTGTAAGGCATTTGACAGAATTAATTATAAGCTCTTTCTAATCAAACTACAAAATATAGGTATAAGAGGTGATCTGCTCAGGTGGTTGTCGTCGTACATAAGTAATCGTTCACAGGCTGTGGTAATTAGCAACTACATGGGTATCAATCCCTAGCGGTGTTCCCCAGGGTTCACTGCTTGGACCTTTACTTTTTGTTATCTTCGTGAACGAAATTAATTCATTTCTTCTCTCATCTAGTCTTCTCTGCTTTGCAGATGAGATGAAAGTTTTTTCGGCCATCTCTTCACAGGAAGACATCGACGTCCTTCAGCCAGTCTGTCTCGTCTTGACCACTATTGTTGTCTTAACCAACTGGACCTCAATCCATCTAAATGTTTTTCTGTAACTTTTAGCCGTAAGAGGGACTTTGTACAGTCTTCATATTATTATACCCTAAAAGGTCATGCACTTGAAAGGAAAACTCACGTCAAAGATCTTGGAGTCATGCATGACACTAAACTACTATTTTACTGTCATGTTGACATTGTTGCAGCCAAAGCCTATAGGGCCCTGGGATTTGTAATGCGTAGTTCGGTGGGATTTTCCAGAGCTAAAACATTGAAAATATTATATTGCACTTATGTTAGAAGTCACCTGGAGTACGCGTCTCAAGTCTGGAACCCGAATTACCAGGTATACATTACTCGTCTTAAGAACATACAAAATAATTTTTTGAAATTCCTGAGCTACCGTTTAAAGGATACTTTTAACTCCTCGAAATACCTAAATGTCTGTAAGAAATACCACCTTTTACCTCTTTAACCAAGACGTGAGATAGCTGATATTACGTATCTGCTTAAAATTGCCTCGGCTAAGATAGACTGTCCCCAACTTTTAGCTAAGCTCTGGTTAAAAGTTCCTCAAAGGAATTTCAGGAGTAACCCTAAAATCTATTTAACGAAAGCGAATACCAATTACAGACAGAATAGTTTTTATGGCGTGCGTGTAACAAATATAACCTACTTAGCAAGCAGATTGAGCTGGACCTTTTCTGTGTACCATCAGCGAGGCAGATGTTGAGCGAGCGGTTATTTGAGCCCACATAATATTCTTAGTTAGATATTCTATTGCGGTAATTAATACCAATTCATCAATAGTTTAAGCGAGGTTAATAATGCGTTGCTTAGTGCTTCTAGTTTTAATTAATATGTAACTTCTATCGGTGAGAACCTATTAGAGGTTTTTATGTGTAATAGGTTGTAACCCTACTAAAAAAATTGTAAACCTTGGTTTTTCTAAGATAATAAAATAAAATATTTGCGCCATGACTTAAGTCGTTCGAGTTTGTTCACTAATTCTTCGTTAGCTAGATATGACCAAATAATAGAAGTAAAAGGTTCTACTATTCTAATTTATTCGGCTCAATGGATACCTCATATTCTTATACACAGCTTCGCGAACATAGTGATACGAGAACATAGTGATTTTCTGATACGAGAATCGATCCCTACGTTAAGTGAACTTTCAAAAGCAGCGAGAAGAATTACCGAACAGGGTAGGTACTAAGACGCAGCCCTGGCAGACACCTTGTGATGGTACACCGTGCTAAGATCGTCTAGTTATTAAATTAAGGAGTGTATCGAATGTGTTTGATTACTTCAGAACCCTGCAGTGTCGAAAAACATTGAATGTGCGAGATATATGACTCTAGTATTTAAATCCGCGTATTTGCTACCAGTATATTGGCCGAATGGATCAAGAACTAACACAAAGCCATTCCCCCGAGCTTACTAATCATGGCACAGGATGCCATGATTACACCTTCCTGAAAGTCCAAGAAGCGTTGGTGACTGAAATAGTGTAATAAACACCCTATTTGATTTACTTCAGGTAGCCATAGTAAGTGATCGGTTCGCGTGGAAAAGTGTATGGAACTCGTGTGAGTATATCTCACCAGTCAGCGACCGCCTCACTCTGACACGGGGGAACCCTACGCCCGACTTCAGGCTCTGAATTCAGATTATAGGGGGGCGATGGACCACCTTCGCTGCGAAGCGTTTACATCGACACGTCCAGAGACGTGGATAATTACAAGGTGCTCTAGGCTACCTTCCCCCATAGTACAGTCTGCAACAGAGACATATGACCCCCCATAAAAGTGCTACAAAAGCGCCCTCTCTCGTGGTTAAATCCTTCATGACCTTCATTACCATCAATGCCATCTATTCGATATTCGATAAACCACCAGGTCAGGCACCACAGGGTCGAAGCGTAGGATACGCTTATTTCGTCACAAATCATGAGTGTTACGTGGCGCAAATAGCTACATGTCAAGATAAGTTAGAGGTAGCATGTTCGAATCCACAAAGGCTCAGTTTTTGCTAAGCAAAATATTGGTAATGTTGGTGTAATAATTTTGGAATATAATATGGTGATTCATAGAAACGATGGGTTGTTATATTGTTAGATAACTTACCTAGCTTATTTTATAACTTATTGTTATTATAAATAAAATAAAAATAATTTTGAAAGTTATTTATTTAATTTCAATTTTTCAACAAAGAAATGTGTATCTTAGACAAACATTTAAACTCAAACTATGATTAATCTTCCGTAGAGGGAATTATCATGCTACTATGTAAGTATATTTGTAACAATTTACATCTCTCAACTTTCATAATCATAGCATGATATTTAAATAACATGTAGGGTCAAATAGTGCTACCTGGATAGCAATTTATAGAAACTTTGCTTCGATATCAATATTTAAGACTTTTTCAACAAAGAAACGAAATAAAGATATAAACTCAAACTATGATAAATCTTCCGTAGGGAGAATCAACATGCTACTAAGTCTAAGTAACAATTTACATCTCTCAACTTTCTTTATCATAGCATGATATTTAAATAGCATATAGGGTCGAATAGTGCTATACCTGGATAGCAATTTATTGAAACATTGCTTCGATATAAGTAGTGGCAGCAAATTATTTTTAATATCGGAGAGGGTGCCCCTCATTTTGAAGCACTTGTTCAAGCCTGGACTTCATTCCTGTAACCATGTTGGAACACATATTACTAAGGCGGAAAAGGTCCCAAGATCTCATCACCTCTTGGTCTAAATAACTTTTTGTTCTAACATCACTCGTATCCCAGTTAAGAACCATTTGACCCCACAAGTTTTCAATTAAGTTCAAATCTGGGCTTTTAGATGGCCACTCAATGACAGTTATATCATTACGAGCGGCAAACCACTCTCTAACCAAACACGAACGGTGCACGGAACAATTATCTTGTATAAAGTATATTTGCCCCTCTGGATACACGTTGCGCACTGTTGGAATCATCACATCTTGTAAAATTTCCAAGTATTTATCTTTGTTCATTCGGCCGCCGAATTCGATCAACTCCCCTGGGCCCATGGAGGACATCCAACCCCAATAGCCTGCAAAACAATAATTTGGTTAAATAACAAATAATCCACACTGCGTAATACAATTTAAAATAATAATATTTCGAATCCCGGCTGGGCACGAAGACAAAAGGTGTTAGAAGTTGCATGTTTCTGATGTTGCCGTGTTTGGTTCTATGACACAGGCTATTTAACCTCTCAAGATACGTCCTATAAAAATATAAGCAAAAATACATCGCGATTTTCAACTTAACGCCATAGACTTATAGAGTTCCAATCCTATGAAAATTTCGGCCGACCGGATATCGCGACGACGACGGGACGTGAAAGGTTAAGTGTGGGGCCAGAAGTAAAAGCAATGTATGTGCCTGTCTGTACGATGTTAATGTTGTTTATAAACACAACATATAACATATATGTTTATAAATATTCTTACCTAAAGTTATTCTGCCACTTGTTCTCAAAGGCAAAATATTTTGATGGTTATAACGCTCGCCAGCTCTTCTCCATAATATTTTTCTGCCATCATCATCGGACTTAAAACTTTTTTCGTCGGTAAAAATTACGATTTCGTTCTCCCAATCAAAGTTTAGATATTCAGATGCGAATCTCATTCTTGCTTGGCGATGGGCTTCGGTTAATTTAATTTTTTTGGCCGGCTTGTAGTTATGGATACCCCCTGCATGTAAATGTCTCCTTACTGTTTGCAGTGAAATATTATAATCTATGGCAGTTGATCGTGTTGTCTTAAATGGGTCTTCTGTGTGGAGATTAACGATTTCACGATGTCGGTTTGATGCATCTGTGTAGGTCATTGCTTGCGGGCCGGGGCGGTTACGCTTTACGTCACCACTATCTTGGTATCTCCGAATCCAAAGACGAACCGTGTTTCTCTGTAAGAGAATATAGGCATCTTATATTAGTAATTTTAACACTAAACCTATGTTACACGAAACAAAAAATTGTTACAAATTAGTATAATATATAATTATTTTTTACTTACCGCGATACCTAATTCTCTAGATATACTTTTAATACTGTGGTTGTCTTCCCAATACACTATTATTTTGGCTTTAACAAAATCAGTTAAAAAATGAGACATGATGACTAGTCCAAACTTTCAAAATCACAAGATCCGCAGTAACTTATGTGATATTGTGACACGAACTGAACGTATTCTTGTTCTGTGGTTATAATTCTGATATCCTACCTTCAATTTATTTGTAAATGCATTGCGTGCGGTTGACGATGAAGTTAGAGCGCTGCGTCATAGAAGTAGAACATATGATATTAATTTTCGCCATGATATACAGATCGTTGGTTAGTGCAATGGGACGAGCGCTTGCTTCATAAATCGAAGGGCCATGGTTCGAACCCCGCTCTGTAAAGCAATTGTTTTTGTTTCTTCCTGGTTATTATTGATGTAGCCGGTTTCCTTCAATTTGAAATAGAAATACAAAATCTGCGGCTGCACACTTTCCAGAAACAAGTTTAGGTGCCAAGAATCGTGGTAGGTGGCGCTTCTCAGCAGTTTGAATGGAATTACGTTTTAAAAGTTGGGGGGTCAGATGTCTCTGTTGCAGACTGTACCATGGATTTATTTATATTGCAAAGTTCAAGTGTTTAGTTTGGCCAAACTAAGGTCGGTGGTCCGTCGCAAAAGACATGGCGTGATATATGTGTGCCCAAAGTCGCTACCGCCCCGCCACGGAGATACACTGGATTGACCTCTAGGGTCTCGTGAACCGTCCTCTTTCTCTGTTCACTTCTACCATCGATACAAAATAACAACAATGAGTGTACTTGGCACTATAATCATCTAATCTTTATCCAATTATGTAGTTAGAACAAGCACTCAATCTCATCAACACCGCAAGGATCTGTCCAATGAGGCCTAGGTAGTGCCTAATTATACCTATCAAATGCATACTTCTACGATACTTTCCCTCTTGTACTTTCACTGCTGTCACACCGGCACGGCGAATCCACGTAACTCGGAGATGTAGAATTGGCCTACTTCATAGTTTATCGTAATCCCTTAGCTCAGCAAGAAGGTATTGTGACTACGTCACTTATGCTTGTTTCTAGATGCGGTAAAGCTCTGCTCACCTCTTCTAATATGCTGATGCTGGCCTAGACTTTAAGTTGACCTTCGTGAAAATTCTATCAAGTGTAAACTGGGAGGTTCGTGTATCGAGTGGAACTTAGTTAAGAACAGTGGAGATTGCATTTATATAGTAAAACCCGTTAATTATTTATTTCTGTGATACCGGCGTGAAATGCGAAATACGGAGAATGACAATACTATCCCCACTGACCTAAAACTTTAACAATGGACCTTATAAATATATTAGACATAATAAAACCAGAGACATAGTAGATTGCTTCGTTTATTTAAGAGTTTAAGATCTACTTCAATTTAAAATGATTAGAAAAACTGGTTTATTATTTAGATTGCTTTTGACGAATCTTTGTCAAAAGCGACCGGACATTTAGTTCCTAAGGGGAAAACTTTAATGTCCAAACAAAAAACCCACTTAGACCATTGTCTACTGTATAGTAGAGCCATATGTACAGCATTTTGATTCATTTATATAAACTTACTCTAACATTATAATGAAATGAGATTCTCCTCTCTTGCTACAATTACAACTTAATTATGACAATTTCTCTCTCTGTTCATAACGAATTCACGTAAATAATATAGCCATAATTTGCGTCCTTAGATCCATACATACATAGCGTCACGTCTTTCCCCATACTAGGCGGCAGAGGCCCCATGGTGTCCACTTTGAGCCAGTTATTCAATACTCCATTTTGCATGCCCACCTTACGTAAAAATGAGTTTATTCCTCAACTTTTAACCTGATGTGATTACTATTGATTGCACTCACTATATTACACTTTAAATTACTCAATGTCTTTGTTTAATTTAGATACTCAACTACTGACATGAGGATAACTCTGCCTGAATTTACGATTGGTACAAGTTATAACGTTACCAGGTAATGCGACACGCAAAATAGTATCATCGCCACTGGATATTAATTATTACAGTGAACTACCCCATTGAGCTGTATGTTATAATGGGTTTCACGCTTGTTTCTCACACAGGAGATTGTAGTGTTATGCTACTTACATGCCATTTTCCAGTCTGTTCAGCTGGATACTTGCTGAGCTGTACAGCTGGATATTTTGTATCACCTTTATTTTCATAGGACCCTGTAACGTTTTAAACCATAAGAACACAATAAAAAATCATTTTCACTTCGTATTTTCATACTATCAGCACTGTTAAATCGATGTCGGAGGGGTCTACCTTTGGTGACCTTGTATTTGGCTTTCTCCGAAACTCTGCAATCTCGGGCTTCGTGCGCGCTGGTGCGCTACCTTTTTATCTATCGCTGTTATGTAATTTTGGCTAGTATATCCTGTTGTTTTCTCTATTACGAGCCTGAAACCAAAATCTGACATATTGCTATGTCGTTGTTTATCTGGTTGTCATGGCAATGTCCATTCAAACTCGTTAGCGGTCGGATATGTTTACTTCAATACTTTCACAAAAATACTTTTTCCCTCTTGGACATTCACAAAAATTGCTTTTAATTTAAATATTTTTTAGAACTCTCCAAAAAGGGTATAAGAGCGGAACATTTCTGAAATTCGATAGTCTCACTTCAGCTTTTGAACAAGAAGCATCACTTAAAGGCCTTATCCCGGGGCCGCACTGCCCCGGGATCCTGCGAGCCTCTGCTGCTACGCCTCCTGCCTACTGCTGCCTACTTATTGTGTGGTCTGCCTCGACTGAACGGCTCGCCAGGCGGTTGCTACGCCTCCTGCCTACTGTTGCCTACCGTGTTGCCTGCCTCCACTGACCGGCTCGCCAGACGGCTGGTACTTCACCTGCCTACTGCCTCCACGGGAGTAAGGCTGCTACGCCTCCTGCCTACTGCAGCTACTTACCGTGTTGCCTGCCTCCACTGACCGGTTCGCCAGACGTCTGCTGCTTCTTCTGCTCCTACTCTCCGTGTCCTCCGCTTCCTTTTTTATCTGGATACCTGTATTTTTTAAAAAAGCCTGTCTCACCTCATTCATCCTCATCTGCCTTTCATTTTTATATAAATACTCACTGTAAATACGCATAATAAACTATCATTTCTAAATTTTATCCTGGTTATTGTTTCTTGTTAGGTTCTGGTTAGGTTCTTGTCGCTACACGACAAGATGCAGGTTCGAATCCTGACCGTGTACCAATGAGATAATTAATTTATGTTAAGAACATTATCGGACGTACATAGTTTCGGATGAAACTTTAAACAATATGTTGTAGTGGTCGTAAAACCCCTCCACTAACGCGCACTAAACCAGCGTGTTAGAGTATGGCTTAATCTTACTCTTATCCGGGTAAAGGCCTGTACCCCTCGGTGAGGACATTAATGGGCTGCTACAAACACCCCATTCAACATTTACAATTAAACACAATTGACGACCGGTTAGCCTAACGGGTAGTGACCCTCTCTACAAAACTAATAGTCCCGGGTTCGAATCTCGGTAAGACCAAATATTTGTAAATGAAGATGAATATTTGCTTCTTAGCCTTGGATATATTATATTAGTATTTATCTCTATTAATATGTCGTCGTCTAGTACACATAACTCAAGCCTTGTTTGGCTTACTAAGGGAAGACCATCTTACATAATATTTATTACATACATCAGTGCATTAAACATTAGTTAATTAGTTTTGGCTATTTCATGAGGCTAGGCCACATCGAAATGGTCTATGGTTCAGGTAACTTCACACGTCACCTTCTTGTTCAATAGTAGCTTAGCTCACCGCTAAGTAGTGAAAATAAATAATTTATCAATCAATAAAATCAATAAAGGTACATTACCGAATGTAGCTGAGTTCAGGAACTTATCACTATTATTGCACTTTACTTTTACACATATTTCTAGTTGAGAGGTATGGATAATTTTATAATATTATCTCAAAAATATGAAAATGCGTAATTCTACTTTAACTCTAACGATGATGTAGGTACGTGATCGATCGGCTGATAGATCCCGAATGCTCTTCCACAAGTCCAGGGTTACTTCCCCGCACAGCCAGCAACCCTCCCCTCTCCTCGTTGGTCCTCGCTCCTTCAACAGATAAAAAAGAAAGCGGCCAGTACATTACTTAATTTATGACTACAACCCCGTCATCGTATGTTCCAGGGCTGTCACTGATTATGCCTATGTCTTAAAGTGATCGATAAATTGGTTGGTTGTCGGATGGTACGCTATTTGGAAAATTACACTTCATTTTAAGATTCAAAATCGCGATGCATTAATAAAAATATGCCAGTGAAATGGTTAAGTGTATATACCGTACGCAAGTACGATTATTGTATTTCATAAGTATTTACCCTTTACTAACCAGAGTCATTCCCATTGGTTCTTTATAGAGTGTGTTCTCTCAGCTGATTATTAAAGTACAGCAATGTCAGATTAAATATTTACTAGATTGTCGTACGTAACGAATTTTACTTTCTACGGAATAAGATTGCCAACCAACCAATTACGACTCCATTCACTCCACTTAGCAAAGTCAACATGTTAAATTTGCGCATAGCATAATTGACAACCCTACGTGGTTTTACACCGAAACTTCGAGAAGTGCATGCGATATTTCCTTGTCAAGCCACCCGTTGCGTATGTCATCTCAACTATCCCTCCCTATACAAGCGATAGTTCAGCACTAAAACAACAAAACAAAAAATGTTTGTCCAATGCCAGTACAATGTCATACAGGAAGTCTAATTTCTCAAGTTCATGGCAGCAGTAATTTACGTCAAGGATATCGTTTTACAACGCAATTTATGTTGTTTTAAAGATAAATTTTATGGTTGCCAAAGTGTCGTCTGGACAGAGATTGAATAATAGTCTTTACCAAGAAAGAATGCTGTTCTTTAAATTATAATGTTTCCTGTCCCACGCTTAATATTGGCAGATGTCGGAGTGTCTCTCAAAATGGAACTTTGGTTATTAAAAAACAATAGCGTGAATGTCTTGTCCATCTCAACCTCTGCGGACCTCAAACGAAGCAGATGTGTCGCCGTCGAACAGCGCCTTTCATGTCCTCGTGGAATGACTTTATGAGACTCAAGAGCTTAGGCGGACATCCAACAGATAAGTAACAATGGTGCTATTTAAATGTAGGCTAGACTATATGCCACAAGAAAAAAACATTGTAGAATCTGTTGCTGAGCTACGCGTAAGACCTACAATTCAGCAAAACAGCGTCCAAATTTTCAGTAATTCAAATGTACCGTCTGCCTTAATATTATTCATGAGGTAGGTCCTCATGACTAAGATTATATTAAATCACCGGAAATATTAATTGACTTCCTTCATACTTTATTAATTAAATCTTTGAATTTCCTTCGTTACGTCATTGATGTCGTAAGTTTATACCGTCTGTAGGGTATTTGAAATCCAAAGGTTTGCAAATAGGTCTTTGTAAATTCCCAATGGGATCCCGTTGACATTCCGGCTCGGCGGGTGTGGGAGGAAAGTGGCGGTGAGGGGACTCAGGGAGGGGTAATACTAATGTATGTTTTATTTACGATACCTATCCATTATCATTGTGGAGTAAATAGAAGACAAATACTACGCCACAACGCTAAAAATACCAGTTCACATTTTAATGGATTTATTATAAACTAACGCGTCATATCGTAAAGAGTATGGTACAGTTTACAATTTATCGATAGTTTGTAAACTAACGAGAGAGAAAACGTTAGATTATTAACTATAGGTTTTAACAATCTTACGGTGACATTTAATCATTATGTTAATATCTCCTGTGTCGACAAACTGCTACGAAATTACGGAGCTGTTACGGCGTAGCAGGCGTTGGTATTGTTATTCATTATCTTGACCGAAGACAGATTTTACTTCGCTTAGTAATAACAAAACAATAACTGTATTTAAGTAATAAGTTGTAAATAAACCTAAATAAATAAAATACTACCGTTGCCTTACAGCATCCATGTTCATACATGGACATACTTACTTTCCCTCTGGAAAAAACATGCATTTTGATTTTTCAATAACGTTGCATTGCATAGTGTTAAACGAAAGTAAAAATATTATAATCTATATAATACCTTGGACACTATTTACCCACATTAATCTAGCCCCAAATTAGGATTCCCTGATATCTTGGGTATTAGAGAACGATACATATATTTATAAAGATAAATATTATACTTAGATAGATAAACAACCATGACTAGGGTACAAACATCCGTTCTCATCACACAAATATTTGCCCCCACCGGGACTCGAACCCGGGATCCTTGGCTTCGTAGGCAGGGTCGCCATTCGGGTCTTCAATATATATACCAATAGCGTAAAAGCAACAACTTATCGGAAAATGCATTCTTGTACATACATAGCGATTCTCAAGTATGTGACCCTCGGCCAGTTGACATAATAAAACAAATTTAAATATTTATAGCCCCGAGTGACCTCGCAATGCAGATTTATACAAGGAATATAAATATTCTATACTCGTTTTGATTTACTTCAGAAATTTTCGAAACTAGTAGGTTTTGTTCGGGGAAGCTTACAGGTTGAGTGGAACTAACTCAATTAACCGCGTTGACTGCAGATGTAAGCTCACATGCACCCATGCACACACACACACACACACACACAAATGTAGCTCACATGTTTTATATATGCGAGGAAATAACCGTACTTTACGAGGGACAACACCACCGCACTACGCCAGGAGGGCAGGGGCCAGGGCCGGCTGTGCTACTCGTTAAATGTTAAAAGCATTCGGATGTGTGCAATCCCGTAACATTCACAGTAGGTATATTATTAAATTTCACAGCAGTTGTTTACCCGCATCCCTGAGGCCCCGAGGAGATATTCCTTCGAGAAATAACTCCATTACTAGTACCGCGCAGACACATAGCACGTAACAAAATCATAATGAAATAACGGAAAGTTTCCTATTCGTGCGGAGATTGAATCTGCTGGAGATGTTTGGTATTCAGCTCGAGTCGCCTGCAGGCAACTTTGCACGAGCAAAAAGCGTGTGACACACTTCCAATACTACTGATACACTAAACCAAACGAACCATTATTCCAGTTGTGTGTCTCCTAACTTGCCGGCTGAATCTGATGTTGGACGGTTGGATGGCGGATGTCAGAGAACCACGTCGACGGATCTCTTTACGTTTATGTTTCCATCGACTCACTTGCACGTTCTCCATCAACGCGAGGCCATTTCGAGTTCACGAAGGAAGACTCGATAGATTGAGCTATACAATTCTGACTTCGCAGTCGAAAGCGAAACTTCCTAAAGCGGGATTACTTCGGAGATATAAACTCTGAATTGCAGTTTACGACTGAACGTATATAGTTATATACTTACCGTACCGTTTCCTTTTGTAAAGTTATAAAACTGTAGTGTTTATTGCGGGGCGTAAAGGTTATAGGTTGACGGATGCTGGATGGTGGATCTGTATTTCGTTAATGCCATGATTTATAGAAATGTGAATGTATACATTGAAAATTTTGAGCGCAATCTTTTGTCAAGTACATGCGATATTTGTTTCACGAATATTTCGTTCGCATTTTTTATTGGCATTGGAATGGATAATAGATATGTAATTGCTTCAATGTTTCTTCAATTCTGTCAGTGTTCTCCTTCCCTCCACCAACACCTGGCTTCATGGTGGACCGCCCGCCCTCTTTGTTTCCAGAAAACCTGGAACCTGCTTTTATGAAAGCAGCTGCTTCTAGCATTCTCATCTACGACTATATGATATTAGTTTAGCTTAAAAGCCCACTCTGAGAAGCAAATTGCTGAACATGATAGAGAAATTAAGTCATGTTATATGTGAATTTAATCCAAATGTATGTGTAACAACCACACGCATACATTTTGAAATCTGCCAATATGACTACGAAGACCCCAATATCTCTTTTGCAATAAAGTGCAAGAGCTCGAAAAACACAAAATTTTACATCGCTATGCTTAGTAAGTTTATTGTTTAAACCATAGATTTAGAGACAATCAAGTAACTCCTTCGTGTTCGAACTGTAAATTATAATATATAAGGAAGCATTTACGTGTCCCTTATCGGAGTGTGTTGTGCATATCGATATTATTAACTCCACGTGTAATATGTCACTATATAGTTAAATTTTCCACGCAGTCTTCGGTACGGCAAATCTGGTAGAATAGGCGGCGGATCTAGAATACCGTTAGGCGCAAGTAATGTTTAACTTGAAAATCGGCAGTTCCTGGAAATCCACGTATCGACTTGCTCGTTCCTGGGGGGCAAGCTGGGGATGTCTGAGAGAGGGATGTAGATGCTGGGCAACTCTTCGTTTCTTAACTGTATCCCATTCCCAGGTGATACAGCGTTTGTGGAGAAGTCACTTCACCCGTGCCAGGCACGGACAATGTGGCTCCGAGAATGCACAGCAATGAAAAGAAAGATGATGTTGATGAGATAATTTTTTCAAAATATAATTTTCCCAGTATGTTTGCTTCCATTCGCGTTTTTCCCACTCTTTTTATGTTACACGCACACACGTACACCCACACACTCACAAATACACAAACACACCGTGACAGCAGAGCTTATACTTCGCTTATTTTTTTGGGAAAAATAAATAATAAAAAATAAAACAAGCAATTAAAAAATTATTGAGAGAATATACAAAAACAGCGGGATTGCCAAAAAATACTTAATGGCGCAACAAAATGGAATTTCCAAAAAAAACTTAATGGCGCGAAAAAATTAGTGAAATTAGTGAATTAAGGAAATGTTCACTGGTCCCATTTATCCTAAGGTTTGAACATGAAAAAACAACAAAACTCTACGCTTGTTTTGTATTTAAGTTAACACCATTAATATTTTCATGTTGCAGTTTTTCAGATTTTTAGTCGCGCAATTCAGTAATAGTCGCGCGCACTCATATCCCCGCACAATTCAGTATTTATACTAGATTTTTATTTGTCAATCAAAAACTGGTCTAACGGTCGCATTTTTACATACTACCTATTTTGGTCGGAGAAAAAGGCTCTGCTATCAAATTTCAGATCTCGTAAAAAATGTATGAGTCTTTTTAGAGTGCACATTCGAACAAGGTTGAAGAGGATCAAATTTTTTATAAAAAATATAGCCATTTTAATATTATTTTTCGCAAAAAATATATAACTTTATTCGAGATGGAACAACCGCCAGTTATACTCGTAAATACTTATTCACAATTATAAGTGTCAACCGTAAACTAAAATCACGCTTTGTTTATGAATAGAACATAGAAAATTAATTTATTTTAACAATCTTAACACATAAACAATAACAAGCGTTGCGATACGAGAAAAGGCCCTAACCCAGCAAGATATTGCAGATGATCTGCGACGCTGATATTCTGACAGAAACTTCGCAAAAATGACAAGTAAAAGTATTTCGCCGATAAAACAGTGGCAATATAATGTTCGAAGACATTTTTGCTATCATAGGTATAGAAAAAAAAAAGTGAGAAAGGTCGCTGAAAGGTCACGTAAAAGAGATAGTATCAAATCTATCATAAATAAATAATGTATATTTTGGAATCATATAAATAATGCGAAACGTCTAGCAAAACTATAAAATAATCGAGAATGTGTTAATCAGCACAATTAAATTGGTAAATATAATTTAATTTGAAGACAAGTACCTTCCTAAACTTCCTTGAAAACCAGCAGCTTCTTGAATCGGAAAGAAGTTAAAGTGCAGCTTGAGTCAAAAGTTTTTCGTATGGGTATTCTTAAATTTAATGATGCCGCATTTGAATTTAATTTACATTAGCTACAATCGAAATTGAATCTAGATGATTAGCATATTATGGTAGACTCCCTGAGAGAAAGGAACATTATCCTAATACATACAAACTAATAATTCTACAAATATTTTGAAATTTGTAAAGGGTGTCCTCGAAAAATGTGGCAACTAATTAATCAATTACAACTACAACTACACTTTTCATCCAAACAAACAGTACTTACATATGTAGGAAAACTCATCAATTATCTTAAGTCCAACACTAGCACAGGCATGGCAAAATAGCTCCAAAATAATTAAATGTTTAAACTCCGTAATAACTGATCCATTAACTCGAAGTATAAATATCTGTCTGCTACCTCTCAGTATCCGAACGCATCAATAGTTGCAAAGTCAAAATACCGTTGGTTACCACGCGCAGATATTGATGCGCTGATGACGCTGTGTTTACAAACCGGTATTTCGGTACCATTTTAGTGCATAATGTTGGCATGCTTGGCCATGAACATATTTGTCTGTGGTCTTGCGTTGAAAAAAATATTCAGACTGGAAAAAACAAAATCATTTTTTCTCGCGCGCGAATTTTGACTGATCTTTTCTGAGCTTTTATGGTGAATAGTGAATTGTTTCTATAAGAACACACTAATGTTTTTATTGTTTTGAAAAGGTTATGTTGTGTAGATTACGTAGGTATCGAACAACATGTATATTTGTTGATGTTTTTCTCATGTCGCCTAGATTTGTGTCGAGAGGGAACATTTTCATAGAAGTCGGTGATTCTCATGTCAGTACAAAAATAAACTAAGGTAACAGTGAATTTTTTTTCACATAAACTAAGAGAGGGTTTCATTAGCTACTCAGATCTACAATTTGTATAGTTCTAAGAGTTACCATTCCAACAGAATCACTTGATACGTCAGTCAAGTGCCTCGCGCGGGTGGGCTTAAAATATGCCGCGGATCCTAGCTGTTTCGCGTCGGGGCGGCCCGGATTCGCGGAGGTTAAGGGAAGGTTTCCTGATTCACTAAAAATGCAAATCGACCAATTAAAAAATAGAAAAAGGCTGATCCAATGACTACCAACCTTTTTACGTACTACCGATAATCTCGAAAATCTTCTTTATATCCACCTTAAAAAGCATCTACTTTCTATAAATTTTCTCTTTCTCAAACATTATAATGATAATAATAATAATAAGTTTATTTCCCAGAATCATTTACAATAATTCTAAAAATATTATTCTACTTAAATTAAAAATATCTGCTTAACCTAATTACAATTAATTACCAATAAAACATGATCATTAAAGTTATTTATTAAGTACAGTGTGTATATAATTGAATAGCATCTAAAATACTTAATTATATTTTTATTATTACTTTTTCTTTTCAAAATTCAATAATTAATATTCTTAAATATAACATTTCAATAATACAGTAATAATTGATGTCAGCTAATAATAATCAACATAAAATTAAAATTTAACACATGACCAGAAAGAACGGTGGTAGTCCATCCATTTAGGATGGATAGGACTGTCATAGCACTCACGCACTGCACCAATAACCTTATTGTCCGAGTTGAAGACCCTGGCGCGCTGGGAGGCGCCGCATCAGCGCGTGCCAGCCTGGCGCTCCCCCCTCGCAGAATATCTCGCTCGCGCTGCAGGAGCTGGGCAGGCGGAACATGGCGCGCCACGCGTTGTTGTATTGCACACTTGCATATTTGCTTGGTTGGTTCCACAACTCAATAGTATACACGCTTGTGCAGTAGGCTATAAATAGCTGTTGCTTCACTTCTTTGCTGCATCTAGTGAATCGCCTAGCCAGCATATTCGCCCTCATCGCGATAGCTCTGCGTTGTCTTTCTATATCATCGTCATCTGAGAGTGAACTCGTGATGATAAGGCCAAGGTACTTCACTTGGCTGACTCGAAGATCATGTACACCGACTTCTCTGCGTTGTACAGCATGTTATGTGAGGATGCCTATGCTTCGCATACATGCACAACGCTACCCAGCGTTTGGCTAGCCCCTTGTAATATAAATAATGGAGTGTTGAATAAATGGCTAAACGTAGTCACAACTGTGTCTCTGCTACCCCGTACGGGAAAAGGAGTGCGTACGCTTTATTATTTAATTATGTTATAAGACTTCATTTTGTTATTAAAAGATATTTTATCTATACACGTTTCATAAACCCTCGTTTCATAAACCCTCGTGCGGTTTTTGGACGCAGTAGCGTCCAAAAACCGCACGTTACGATCAGCATAATGTTAAACTACTTTGTAAAAACTCATTTCTTATCTGAATATTGAACATTATGACCATAATGTGTAAATTTTCTACATATTCATACATATTCTACATATACATTCAAATTTCAAACACCGACGCCCGCCTGCGTGCCGCCACTACTTTGTCTGTGAAGTTGGTACTAAAGGACAAGCTAAACAACTGCAGAGCAATGATCAATGCCACAATGCCGGTCAATCACATAAATTAATATTAACTGTTTTAAAATATAGGTAACTATTTTTTCATCTCTCATACTCTGAAAGTAGGTCATTGTTTATCTGAATAGCTGGTTGAAAGTGAGCCATGTCGCCGCTAGGGTTGAAAAGTATTAAAACAACAATGACCAATGGCAATAACCTAAACAGCCACACTTCGTTAAACTGAATTGTTTTTTGAAGTTTATTAGTAGTTATTACGATAACTTTGTCTAAAAAGTAGTAATTTAAGTCAATTAAAGTTATTAAAGCCATTTAGAAAATAAATATAAATGTTTTTTTTTAATAAATTTTGTTGATGTTGTATTTGGTGTTTGTTGTTTAATTTCCTATTATTCTAAATGAAAAGTAGAGTGTTTAACTCGGTCGGGTGCAAGCCACCCACCCACTTCAGTCTCGAACTGTTGGCGCTCCCACTTCAGTCTCGAACTGTTGGCGCTCCCACTTCAGTCTCGAACTGTTGGCGCTCCCACTTCAGTCTCGAACTGTTGGCGCTCCCACTTCAGTCTCGAACTGTTGGCGCTCCCACTTCAGTCTCGAACTGTTGGCGCTCTCACTTCGTTCGATATCTCGATATCTCGAAATATCTCGACTGAAATGGGTGGCTTTCAACCCTCGGCTAACAATCTACTATTTAAATCGCCTTTATTAACCGGGATTCGAATCGCCAAATGTAAAAAAAACCTCCAATTTTACATTACCGATCAAAAGGCTCCGATCATAAGAATCATTTAATTCTAAGATTTATAAAAAATACTAAAATCGTGAAAAAATATATTGCATTAGCCATACCTTAAATCAGTCAATTGCTAAAAAACACGGCAAAGTCCGTGTAAAAGCTATACATTTTTAATTAAATGTTAAACGTGAATGAAGAATTTTTTCAATAAAGTGCTCTATCTTTATCTCTACATCTCTTCATCTACATACATACATCTACATTCTTTTAGAGAGGAAATCTATATCGACATCTACACTATTATAAAACGGAGTTGTATTTTTTAATGTTTGTAACGAATAAACTAAAAAACGAATAGGCGGATTTCAAAAATTCTTTCACCATTTCTTTGCTAAATTATCCCTGAATATAATGGCTATATCAATTTCTAGAAAAAATAGGGATCCCTACTAAAACTTCAATAATGTAACCCAAGGTGTAAAAAAATAGCCATGAAATGTGTTTCATCGCATGCGCTGCGGAAACGAATAATGATAGAACAAACAAATATTTAACAATATTATAGGACATATCAATATCTACAAAAAACTTTGAGATACCGATAATGTCCAACTATTGTAGTGTAACTTCTTGTTTACATTTTAAAAATGACTAGAAATGCCGACCAAAATGAGACCATGTTTTTCATAGCTTTATATGAATTATAAATCCTTATCAAATAAGTCATTTTGTATTCAAGAATGTTGACTAACTTGTAGGTCACTTTTATAATTCTTGAAATCGGACATTCCATTCAAAACATATTACGAATTTAAAAATGTATGCCGCGCCGTGGACAGTATGTGTGTGTGTCATAAGCCGCAATATATGTATGGATCAGCCCCGAACAGTTCGTGTCAATTTAACATGAACAAAATTTATGTCTCTCTCAGCCTGCGGAAGATATTGACTCAATGATTTCATGCGTACTCGTCAACTCTACGTGTTTAAATATTAGCAACCAATTTGGTTCTGTGAAACTACACGGGGTTGCCTAGCTCCGCTCCGCTTCGCTCGGCTCCAGGTTGTATAATAAAGTTGTGAACTAACCAACCTAACTTTGTATTCTGAAAGAAAGTGACCTCCAGCGACCAATAAAATAAAAGGCCCGGTGGCCCAATCTAAATCCAACCTTATTACGTCAGTGACACGGACGCTGTCACCGGGTTGGATGTAGGCTGCATAAATTCGAATTTTATGCACTAATGCATAAAGTGTTGTCGTCGTCTAGACTAAGACAATTGAGCCAGCCAGCCTGACAGACGAGGTGACTGCATTAAATAAACTTGTTGTATTAAAATATACATATATATTTACATATATTTACTTTAACTTATTTGCATTCTACGTTGCATACAAAAAACAAGTATTATAAAAAATAAAATAAAAGCCAAGCTAAAAATGACATACAGAAAATAAAAATAAAAAACAAAAAAATACAGTGGCAGGAACGTGACTGTTTTGTTTTTTACTTTTATTTAGATGTTTTCTTTGCAAATGTTATATTGTCACTATCGCATTTCCTCGCAATCGAAGTGAAAAGCACTCGGTCTTAAAATCCATTTTATCCTCGACCCATTTTATCCAACCTCGCCTGATAAAATGAGAGTATTTCTTCGTTCCTTGTCACTTCATCTTCCTCATTCAAGAGGCGGCGGCGGCGGGCGCCTCTCACCTGGTGAACGCCGTCGCCGCTGCCTTATGACGTCACAAACTTGGTCACGTCACACCGACTCAATACAGCCGGCTACGCGGAGCTACCGGCTCTTTTTACCGACTACTACGGCAAAGCCAAAAGGAGGGATATGATTTTGACCAGTATGTGTGCACTTGTGTCACCCTTGTTCCACCAGAAAATCTGAACTACTTATCAGAATGTGACAAATGAGGTATCGCAAGAACTTATTACATTGTGATTGACATTTGTAAAGTTATGTACCTGAGCCGATCGTGCACGAGAGAGCAAACATGTCGTGCCTCTCAACTACCGGACGGCAGGAGCCGCCAGCACGACAACAAATATCTGATAATCTAGCCACTACAGTCTCAACTCAGATTGACGACGCGCATAATACGGCGCCCCGGGAAGAACTTATCCACCAACCACAGAGGATACCTACGATGGCAGATGTCCTTAAAGAGGGTGGCGGTAATTGGACGGTAGTTCAACGGCGTAAGTCAAGGTTTTCGGGAAAGATAGGCAAGACCAAAACCGATGAGAATGACAAGTTTAGAGCGGCGGAGTTATGCACGCCACTGTTTATTATGAATGTTGTCAAGAAGGCAACGGTAGTGGATGTATCGGAGTATATACATCGAAAAACGCAACTTGTCATCAAGCCACAGAATATACATAAAATAAAAATGAAAAAGGAAAAGACATATAATGCCTACAAAGTCCTTGTACCAAAGCACAAAGTACCGTTGTTCCTGGATGACGAGTACATGTGGCCTGACGGCATCACGTTTAGGAGATTTATTCGCTTTAAGAAGCCTAGCAGCCAGCCTGCTGCGGGTGACGAGGTGAAAAAGATCTCAAGGAACGGCGCTATTACGCAAACCCTAACGCCTAATGAATAATAAAACCAATAGTGACATAAATACCTGCTCACTGGTGAGCTTCAACTGTAAAAATGTGCAACGTTCGATTGCGGACATAAGAAAGTTGTGTGAAACATCTGATGTGCTAGCACTGCAGGTACCGTGGCTACTGCCGCATGATCTTCCATACCTCAGCAGCATCAGTCAGGACTTCGCCTGTACGGGAACATCGGCCGTGGATACATCTAGGGAAATGCTACGCGGTCGTGCTCACGGTGGCACGGCACTGCTGTGGAGGAAAAGTGCTTTTCCGTCGGTATCTGTGGTGCAGTGTAACAATCCTCGCATTAGTGCTATTAAAATAGTGACAACCGATAAACCGGTCCTGATATTTTGTGTTTACATGCCTACGGATTGTTCTAAGCATCTACCTGAGTTCACCGAGTGTGTAAGTACTATGCACGCAATAATATGTTATAACGACGTTCAATCGGTCTATATATTAGGTGACTTTAATGCGCATCCGCATCAACCGTTTTGTGACGAACTATTGGAGTTTTGTACGGAGCAACACTGGGTGTGTGCGGACATATCGAAGCTAGGTATAGACTCTAATGCATACACATATGTGAGCGAGGCACACGGGTGTAAGCGCTGGTTGGATCATTGTGTGGTTACCGAAGCCGCGTTGCCCTCCGTTGTTAACGTATCTGTTAATTATGACGTTTACTGGTCGGATCATTATCCGCTAATAATAAAATGTAATTTAGCCCTAAATAATACGTCTAAGACTAATTATAACCTAGTTCAAACTAACCGAATTGTTTGGGGTGAAAGAAAACCTGAGGAAATTGAACTATATGCTAATTTCAGTAACGAAAAATTAAGACTAATTGATTTCCCTAATGAACTGAGTCAAAATTGTGACAATATGTGTAATATTGTAGAACATAGATATATAATAGACCGGTTATATTTAGAAATTACCTCTGCTTTATCTACAGCGTCTATTGCAAGTCGTGCCTCTGTTGCTACAAATAAAAGGAGGAAGCCGGTGGTAGGATGGAACAGACACGTTAGCGAGGCTCACAGAGAGGCGAAGCTAAAATTTCAGTCTTGAATAGTACATGGGAGTCCCGCAGTAGGTTTTGTTGTCCGCGAGTAAATCTCGATTGAAGTGGTGTCAACAAAACGAAAATCAGATTAGAATGGATATAATTGCGGCACATTATTCTAAAAAAGACTTTCGTAAATTTT
Source organism: Argyresthia goedartella (assembly GCA_949825045.1). Lineage (NCBI taxonomy): Eukaryota > Metazoa > Arthropoda > Insecta > Lepidoptera > Argyresthiidae > Argyresthia > Argyresthia goedartella. Next base: position 529,109 of record OX463827.1, on the reverse strand, counting down.
GGAAAGGTACAAATAAGCTAAATACTAGACCTAGCCTGCCTGTGAGCATAGAGGGCGTGACTGATCCTAAAGATATTGCAGATCTATTTAAGAACCAGTTTGCAGTTAAGTCCCCACTGTAGCCAGGGTCGGTGCGCAGCACTGAGATTTCGAGCGAAAGACGTGCGAACCGCACAAAAAAATATGAAAAGAGGGAAGTCACCGGGGCACGACGGTCTCAGTGTTGAGCATCTTCATCACGCTGGGCCCCATCTGCCGAGGCTGCTTGCAATGTTATACACACTATGCTTGCGTCACTCATACTTACCTGCCGATCTCATGAGAACAATAGTTGTACCGATAGTCAAAAATAAAACCAGTGATATAGCTAGTAAGTCCAATTATAGACCGATCTCACTTGTAACAGTGGTTGCAAAAGTGCTTGACAGTTTACTAAACACTCAACTAGACAAGTACATACAGTTACATGATGCGCAGTTCGGGTTTAGACCTGGGCTGTCCACTGAGAGCGCTATCTTGAGTCTGAAGTATACTGTGGGATATTATACAGACAGAAAGACTCCTGTCTATGGTTGTTTCTAGAATTTGTCTAAGGCTTTCGACTTAGTACAATATGAAAAGCTGTGGAAGAAATTAGAACAGGCCAACCTACCAGACGTGGTCACATATCTTTTTAAATATTGGTATGCAAATCAAGTGAATACTGTAAGATGGGCAGACGTTCAATCTGATGCATATCGGCTGGCGTGCGGTGTGAGGTAGGGGGGGCTCACTTCTCCAAAGTTGTTCAATCTTTATATGAACCAGCTGATCGAGGGGCTTAGCAGCATGCCGGTCGGTTGTACTATTGATAACACGATGGTCAACAACATCAGCTACGCCGACGACATGGCGTTGCTGGCCCCCTCGGTCAGCGCCATCAGAAAGATGCTAGCCAAATGTGAAGCCTATGCCGTCGATCACGGTCTTAAATATAAAAGTGAAATGCTTGTCTTCAAGGCGGGCAATAAATGCCCTTCCTATGTACCACCGGTAATTTTAAACGGTATAGCGTTGAAGAGAGTATCGGCTTGCAAGTATCTCGGTCACATTTTGACCGATAGCCTATGTGACAATGCAGATATGGAGAGGGAGCGAAGGGCGCTGGCGGTCAGGTCGAATATGATAGCCCATAGGTTCTCGCGGTGTACAGTCGGGGTGAATTGCTGATGCCGGATTGATAAAACGAGTTTATATGGCACTCTGTCAATCCGTGCTCACCTACTGCATCACCTCGTGGGGAGGTGCACCGAAAACATCTATCTTGCCTCTCGAACTTGCTCAAAGAGCTGTACTCAAGGTCTCTACTTTCCGTCCCCTCCTCTTCCCTACCTGTTTCCTTTATAATTCCTGCAATGTCCTAACGGTGAGGCAACTATTTGTGTATCACATTATATTAAAACAACACTCATCTTTAATATATAGCCCTTCTTTACTGACCAGACGGCGTAAAGATAGGGTTTGTTTAGACAATATATTGTTTCGAACCTCTTTTGCTCATAAATTTCCCTGCTTCCTTGGTCCCTTCCTATACAATAGAATAAATAGAACAGCTGAAATTTATACTCTCTCAACATTTGATTTAAAAAAAACGGTATATAAAATATTACACTCACTCGACTATGACAAAACTGAGGAATTACTCAAAATTACTAGCTAACCAAATAATATTTCTAAGTACTTACAAAAATATTTACTATTTTAATAATTATAAATAAGTCTGACATATGTGTTAATCTCACACACCCTCTCACACACACTCATTCACAATCACTCCACACACAGAGAGGATCACAAACAAACTCACAAACAAACTCACTAACCCACTCTCTTATTATTATTTTTTCATGTTAATTGTATAAGTATAACTACTAATTTAGGTACAACAAGTTTTTAATTTTAAATGTTACTATTTTTGTTGTTGGTTTCTTTCTGTGTACCATAAACTAGCTTTACATATTTTAAGGGAAGAGCGCTGTAGCCTGAAATACAGGTTTAGACCTAGCTCAGGCTCAGATGTTCACATTATCTTTGTATCAATCTATTTAGCTAAGTACCTTTAATTGTAACTTTTTACTGTTCAAGTTTTTGATGAATAAATATTTTTATTATTATTATTATAATTAACACTTTTCAGGGCATACTGCACATCGCTTTACACCTGAAGCCTGTGGACTGATTATTCGAAAAAAGCTTTCAGCGCCCTTCGCGTCCAATTCAACAACGCATTCAGGGTGCTGCTGCGGCTGCCGCGGTGGTGTAGTGCGTCGGGGATGTTCGCGGAGGCGCGCGTCGACTGTTTCTATGCAACGTTACGCAAGCGCTGCACCTCGACGCTCGCCAGACTCCGCGCCAGCCGTAAAAACATACTGGCAGTGATCGCAGACAGATGTGATGGCCGCCTACTGAAGCACTGGTGTAATATTCATGTAAATAATAATAAGTCCTACTAACACAATTTATTAAAAATATGAATTAACTACTAACAATAATGGATTGTATTATCTGAGAATTAAATAAATTATTATTATCATTATAGCGCAAAGGAGCTCGGAATTTGAATAGCAGACTTAACCTCACTTCCTGCGTCAAAAGGTATTAGGGTGAAGGTAAAGCTATGTACTTGGTAAACTGAGTTTAAGTTGATGTTGTGGTTTTATTTAGGGATGGGGAATAAAAAATAACGTTCAACTGTGGTGGGACTCAGACACGGTAGGCTCCGTACCATCGTGCAAAATAAATAAGAAAAAACCGGTCAAGTGCGAGTCTAAATCGCGCACGAAGGGTTCCGTACCACCGTTCAATGGAAGCGATGGTGTGGAGTGAATAGTTTGGATTTTACACAGCAAAATATTGTTTACAAAGTTATTGGTGCGGTTACTTTCACACTCCATGTACGTAATCAGGTGCATCCATAAGTTTGTATGTGGTATTGTTGTATGGGAGCCCCCTTAAATATTTATTTTATCCTATTTTTTGTTATATATATTCCTATATTTGTTGTTATAGCGGCAACAGAAATACATAATCTGTGAAAATTTCAACTCTCTAGCTAGCTAGGTTCTTGAGATACAGCCTGGTGACAGACGGACGGACGGACGGACGGACGGACGGACGGACAGCGAAGTCTTAGTAATAGGGTTCCGTTCTTACCCGTTGGGTACGGAACCCTAAAAAAGATCATGGGAACCACCTTTATTTTTTTAATTGCGTACAGTTCATTTCATTAACCACAATTAAAAAAAATCAGATGCCTAGTGACAGACAGACGGACCAATAAACAGACAACAGCCGTTTATTACCCTTCGGGTACGCGGCCTGGCAAGCTTCGGGTACGGGGCAAAAAAACTCAAAACTCAAAACGTTTATTCTGTAAATAGGCCACAAGGGCACTTTCACATGTCATTTCATTTCATTTTTTACAGAACATTTGGTATTATTATCATATTATCAGAAAAAAAAAAGTACTTAATTATTGTTTCTGAGAGATGTAAAGAGTCTCATGTCATAATAAAATAATTAAAATATAAATAACAGAGATGTATAGTCTCTTTAGTCAATAATACAATGATAATAGGAGATGTAAATGGTCCCCACAGTCAAGAGTTGTATAATTAAATTAATCTTTGGAGGTGTAAAAGGCCTCCAAGTGTCCAGTAAAAGAAACTCTGGCAGTGAGGATGCTCACAATTAATTAGAACAATTCAGTCCCAAGCATTTTTATCGTCTATGTACTCTTTAATACTGTAGTAAGCTTTAGAAATAAGCCTTTGCTTGATGTATTTCTTGAACTTATTAATTGATAGATCTGTCAAAGTGCTTGGGAGTTTATTGTAAAATCTTACACAATTACCCTTGAACAAGTTTTTTATTTTATGGAGCCGAGTAGTGGGCACTGCAAGTTTGTCCTTGTTTCTAGTATTAAAGTTATGTATATCACAGTTCCTTCGAAAGTTAACAATGTTCTTATGGACATACATAATATTCTCGTAAATATATTGACTATGGACTGTCAATATATTTACTTCTTTAAACTTATTTCTAAGAGAATCTCTATTATTCATTTTATAAATTTTATAAATTGCACGAACAGCCCGCTTCTGCAGCACAAAAATAGTATTTATGTCAGCAGCACTGCCCCAGAGCAGAATACCGTAGGACATAATACTATGAAAATAACTAAAATAAACTAATCTGGCTGTTTTTAAATCTGTCAAGTGACGGATTTTCCTGCATGCAAAAGCTGCAGAGCTCAGTCTGTTCGATAGCTTATCAATATGTGGACCCCATTGGAGTTTGGAATCCAACGTTATACCTAGAAACACTGTGCTGGTTACCAATTCCAATTCCTCATTTTTAATTGTTATACATGTCTGATTATTTTTAACGTTAGTAGTAAGAAACTTAACACATTTAGTCTTTTTCTCATTTAATAGCAAATTATTAACATTAAACCAATTTACCACTCTTGATATGGTATTGTTCACGTGATCATCAGTAGCGTGTTGGTTTCGCTTTGTTTTAAAAATAAGTGAGGTGTCATCAGCAAACAGTACCATATCATGACAGTCCCTTCCTAGATAGGGTAAGTCGTTTATATAGATGAGGAATAGGAAGGGTCCCAATATTGAGCCCTGTGGCACGCCCAAAGAAACCAATGATCCTGGTGATCGTTCTCCGTTTACGTCTACCCTTTGTATTCTTCCGTTCAGATAAGATTTTAACAAATTCAATGACGTGTCTCTAACTCCATAATGATGTAATTTCCTGATCAATGTTTCATGACAAACGCAATCAAAAGCCTTAGATAAGTCACAAAAAATGCCTAGGGCATCTTGTGACTCTTCCCAGGCATCAAAAATACTTTCAATGAACTGAATTCCGGCATCTGTTGTTGAACGACCGCGAGTGAATCCAAACTGTTTGTTGCATTAGCTTATTTGATTCAAAATGATGTAATAGCTGTGATAAGATTAATTTCTCAAAAATTTTACTAAAAGTTGGTAGTATTGATATAGGTCTGAAATTGGTGGGGTCTTGAGTACTACCTGCTTTGAAGAGGGGAATTATCTTACTTTGTTTCATTAAATCAGGAAATTCACCGCAGTCTATACAATTGTTGAAAATGACCGCTAGGTCAGGTGCAATTAATTCGATCAGGGATTTAACGACGTGAACAGAGAGTCCCCAAAGATCATTCGTTTTCTTAACATTTATCAATTTAAATGCCTTTACGACATCTGAACTTGTGACGTGCTTAAAATTCAAGTATGAAGCACACTCTGAGACATTATCTTTTAATATTGCAACAGCAGACAAAGGTGACGCATTTAAATACTTAGTCGTGGAAGCCGGTGCATTAGTAAAAAACGATTCAAATTCAGTTGCAACTTCTAAGCTAGAACTCGTAAGCTGTCCATTGATTTTTAGTTCGTAATCGTGACTCGCTTTTTTACTACGACCGGCCTCCTCATTAATTATTTTCCAAGTCGTTTTTATAACATCGGAACTATTCTTAATTTTACTACTCAGAAAATTACGTTTAGCTGTATGACAGTCTAATTTAAATTGTTTGGAGAACTGTTTGACTTGTTCTTTAAATTCGTCACTCATGTTGAACCGTCGTTCCTCATACAATGCATACAATGCTTGCCTGCGTTTATGCAACTCTGCAGTAGTCCACGTACTAAAGTCGTTTGAACCACTAACCACAACCGATTTTGAAGTGAATATCGCGCTGTACTGTTTCATAAAGGTTTCAAAGAATAAGTTATACATTATATTAGGAGACTGTTCAGCAGCCAAAAACGGTAGTTCCTGGGCTAAAGAGTATCTCATTCTTTCTAACCGGTCAGCAGTTATTGGCACAAACGAAATTTTATTTTTAATGACAGGTTCTCTAATAGAATCAAATTGAAATAATTGACCTAAATGATCTGAATCCAATTCACTGATAACACTTTTACTGATTGGAATAACATCAGTAAAAATGTTGTCAATGCATGTAGCACTAGTAGTGGTCACTCTTGTTGGCTCCATAAATAAATGGCTAAGCCTAAATGATGAGAAAAGATTTATTAATCTAACGCTGAGAGTAGTTCTTTCTAACAGATTAACATTAAAGTCACCACATATAATTAATCGTTTCGTACTGTGTGATGAAATAGTTAGGACGGATTCCATTATTTTCTCGAACATTTCAAAGTCGCTCAAGGGTGGCCTATAGACACATATAACGATGAACTGTTATAATTCCACAGCTGCAAGTTCTATAGTTCGTTCAACAGATAAGGAAACAATGTCCTTACGTTCCTTGAATTTCATATGATTGTTTAGTATGATTAATACCCCACCATGTATTGAATTAAGTCTGGTGAACGAACTACCAACCTGGTGATCTTTAAAGCTAAACATAATTTCATTAATAGTTAACCAGTGCTCTGTTATGCACAAAATGTCAATTTTATTACAATTTAAAAATAACTCTATTTGTAGATCTTTGCCTCTAATACATTGAATATTCTGATGAACCAGGCTTATATACTTAGCATGTGAGCTTCCCTTATTCTTAGGGTTTTCTAATATACTAGAACATATGTTGCCAGAGCCTGGGTCCTCTGTTGTCCTATGAACTAATTTAAATGCATCCTGTTATTCTGGTCTGATACCAGATTCATATTAGGCTGCTCAGTAAAAGCAGAGTTAGAAGCCAAATTTTTGGCTGTAATGTCATATAAATATAATAGTGACATAGCTATTTGTCGTTTACAATAATTTGAAAGGTAAAATATACCTTTAGTCATAGTAAAATAATTACTAACATAATTGTTAGTGTCAATAATATCAAACTTATTATTATATGTACATAAATTGTACATAGTTATATTCATATTATGTCTATATACATTTTCATTTTGTGTCAATTGGTTGCAGTAGGGAAATGTGAACAATATAATTTTTTTCACACTAAGACCATTCAATGTTTCATAAAATTTTATTAAATTATTTTTGTTCACATCTCCCCTATTGCCCATGAAAATTATCAGTGTGGCACTGGCTGTGATAGTGCTGTCATTCAAAATTTGATTTATAATATTATCTACAGTGCTAAAAGGTGAGCAATTACTAATAACACTATGTCCCTTAGAGTATGAGTGGAGTGCTGAGCCCATGCCACTTCCAATCTCATCACAGTACATTATAATATCAGGTGTTGTGGTCATATCAGACTTGGCAGAACTATTATCAGTAACACCTTGTGTTGGTAAACTGTCACACAAGTCCGGAGAGTTGCCCGCTGTCAAACAACCACCTTTCTGCTCACAGCGACAAGTATGGTTGTTGGTCAGCGACTCAAACCGCTCACAATTATGGTTCATTTCTTGAATTAAATCATCCATAGCCAATGAGTATTCATTTATAACTTTCTCAGAGTTCAAATATGCACTGTTTAGTGATCTCAATGAATCCTCCAAGCTTTGGATTTTCAAATGTAAGTTTTGTGTGTCAGTTTCATACATCAACTTAGTACTTTCTAATTCTAATACACACATATTCAAATCATGTAATAAGTTTACATTTTTCTTGCTTACTTTTAAGTTTTTAGTACACAATTTATTATGTTTTATTAATTTCTGAGTTTTCCGTATATACCTATTTATTTTACCTAGTTTGTTATTGCTGCAACTTAATAACCTTGATGTGGGCAATGTGTCATTAGTTAAATCAATGACATCATCAAGGCTTCCAGTTGCAACAGTAACCAGCTGCGGGCTGATCCCTACGACTTCACTGTATAGGCTCTGGGTCTGCAACGCTGCGGTGTTTTCCTTCTCCTCCTGGAGTGCATGTATTTGTTCATGGGCATCGAACAATGCTTTCTCCAGGGAATCAATCGATTTCAGGGCTTGCTCGTACTCTGCACTACATACAGTGAAGCTATCTACGGTGACCTGCAGCTTGTCCCGCTCAACAATTACATCACTACATTCTTGTTCTAATACACATAATTGTTTCTTTAGCTTATCTCTACTTTCAAGTACTGATAATAGCTCTTTCTCATTTTCCTCCCTTTCACAGAGTAATTCGGTGACCATTTCCTTTGATTTTTTTAATTCTAGTAAGGTAACTTTGAGCTTGTCATTTTCCTGCTGTCGGGAGGCGACAGCAGCAGCTCTGCGGGTCATCATGGTTACAGTTGAGATAAGAATCAAGGAATTGCACACCAAAACAATGCGAAATTACTTACGTGGAATAGTAACGTTTTTCAGCGTTTGCACATCACTAATTGCTATGAAATATATTTTAAACGTTGTTAAATATAATAATTTAACAATAAGGTAACAAAAAGCGCCGAAAGTGTACGGAAATAACAAATACTTTTAAATTTATAACCTGCAACGGTCACAAATTTAACATGTTTCGAGACACTAGTAAACGTCACTAAAACACACTGCAAACAATAGAAATACTTAACATTACACTATAATCCTAAAATAACACTAAATTGGGCTCAGAATTACACTAATGATTTAGTTATGATTTAGTAGAAAAAATTATATTTTAATATGATTATTAAAATATAATTTTTTCTAGGGACGTAGTGAAATCAGCTGTTTGCCGTTTGACAGCCAGTGTTACCCTGGGGGAGGGCCTGGCGAGAGAAGGCAGTAAAGATATTAAGATAAAATACACGGGGCATATATCCCATGTAGCCCTTCGCCGCAGTGCTCCGGGTTTAATGCACTCATAAATTATGCGTATTACCCTCATTGTTTGACGAAATTGTAATATTTCAATTGTCTCAACCGCCGCCCGCGTGTCAGTTTACTGATTACATATAATTATCTCGGCTCGGGCGAGCGAGAGTGTTTAGTGTATTTGCAACGTTCGAGCGTGGCGCGGCCGGCGGGGTGAGAGGGCGGGGGGGGGGGGGGGTCACGGGGGGGGGGGGGGGGGGTCACGGGGGGGGGGGGGGGGGCACGAGCTTGAACACTCATTACAATTAATTGAGCCCACAAAGGGCGCTAAGCATCCGTGAACCGGGACACACGAGGATAATGTGGTGCACTGTACACTTATAAAGGAAAGAACATGTCGCAAGGCGAGCTTATCTCTAAAAAGATATTTCCTCCAGCAAACAGCAGAATGGGGAGGAAAAAAAGAAACTAAAGGTGCACAACAATATAAATGTTAATAAAAATAATAAACTACTTACCAATGTTTACATAATACTAATAATAATACTATATATAAATATGTAACATATACATAAATAGTAGATACAAATAAATACTAATACTTATCATGGAAGAGAAAGATAGTGTTCTTTCAAACGACTTTTATAAGTGTGAATTGACGGACTGTCTCTGATGGCGCTGGGGAGTTTGTTCCAGAGACTGATAGCTCGTAGTCTGAACCCATTCTGATAAGCGGCAGTGTTATGTTGCGGAGTTGTAAGTAGTGACCGAGTGTGAGATCTCCGTTGCCTATCCGAAGACAGAAAAATGAAACGATCCCATAAGAAGCCAGGATAGCGAGGATTACATAAAAATTGAAAAGGCAAATGGGGATATGAGCATCCCGTCGAAGGCGAATTGGGAGCCATTTCAACTCCCTAATCTACTATCTAATATTTACTTAGGGCTTATGTTTATCAACTGAAGTAAAAAGTTACGTAAATTAAGTAAATTTACGCCCATTTTATTCTTATACGTAACCCATGTATTTAAGTTTAAGTCGGTCAAATAAAATATTTGACTCCATACATAATATCGGTTTCACATAATATCTGACTTACAGAGACCAATACGGTTCTGTGAACATACATGGGGTCGCTTCTCTCCGCTCCGCTTTGCTCGGCTCCAAGTTGTAATAATGTTGTGACCTAACACAACCTAACTTTAGTATTCGGACAGAAACCGACCTATAGCGACGAATACGGTTCTGTGAAACTATATGGGTGCCCCCATAATAATTCACATTAATTTGGTGAATATTCAACTTATTTCGTATTCGATTGATTTCGACATTTTAAAATTCAGGCATCCCTTTATCATAATCAGATACAAAATACTTTGTTCTGTTTTGAGTCACACATATCTCGTTAGCTGCGGCGATGGGCTAGCCACTGTCACTTAAAATGGACGTGTATGGATGTAAGTTAAATGAAGCATTAAGTGTATGAGGAAATAAAATCCTGGAAAATGGTAAAACATTTAACATTTAATTAATAAAAAAATAAAAAAATAAACTTGGTTTGCTGGAAGAAATGACTTTTTTAGAGATAAGCTCGCCTTTGTACACATGTTTTCCACTAATGTAACTTTTTATATATCTGTGTGCAAAAAGAATTATGAATAATGCTTAGCAAAATTTATGTCTGGAAAATAATATAAATAAATAGAAAGAAAAAATGTCGTGGGGAAAAACGCGAATGGAAAAAAAATTACAAGGAAAATATTATTTCGGAAAATTCATCTATACACTCTTTAATGCGACGACGAAAATTATCTGCAGGAACTAAACTTTTTCCCCAAAACTATATGCGCTAACTAGTTAAACGTTTAGTTTCGTTTACATATTTATATTCTCCGATAGCAACAACAATAGTGATTCGTGCGACGAAGTGAAGCCGGTCCCGGACTCTTTAGAGCGGCCGATTCCTTCGGGACATAGTGTTGTGTGCGACGAAGTGCACTGGGCTTACTCTTCGAGCAGTCAGTTCCTTCGGGACATGGTAAAAATCCCCTCCATCAACCTGCACTGAGCCAACGTGGTGGAGAATGGCTTTATCTTACTCGTATCCGGGTAAAGGCCCGGAGTTAAATTCCAAATTACAAATATATTAATTACAGTAGATATTTACATATACTTAGCAATCGTTAGTGATGTGGTGACATCCGTGTTGGACTCTATAAAGCCATACTCTTGCAGTACCAAGCACAAGCAGTGGCTGCAGGTGGGAAATTTAGTAGTTTCACAAAACCGATACAAAATTTGACTCCCCCACTTCCTAGGCTGTCCTTCCAGTCTTGGTGGCTAGACTCTAGAGATTTTTTATGAGCCGGAGCTATAGTAATTTCCAAATAATAATGCTTATCTTGTATCTAAAACAAATGACTGACCATCATGTTATGGTTAGAGTAGGTGGCTATCCCTCCACTGATGAAAGGTTAAGGCAAAGCTAATGAAATTCACGGAAAACATTGTATTAGAATATTCATCAACAAGTTTGATTACACACTGACAGGTCAATGTAACTCATTCAACCTTTAAGCAAAGTCGATGACCTCGAGTCCAATTATTATTCAAACTCATATTGAACATCGATAAACTTTGTAAGATAATATTACTTGAAAATTACACACACGGTCTGAACGGTTTATGAACCTCCTTTGACTTTAACGAATGTTAATGAATGACCTCGAGGTTAACGAACCTTGAAACATCGAACATCGAAAATCAGTCAATTCCGTCGATCCCCACCCTAATACTCCCACATCTCAGCAGTTCCAAATGTTAGATATTGCGTTTAAAAATCTCGAAATCTAATGATTTCCGACATTTTGCGTTGTTTTAAATCGTGTCTGAATGCAATCATAGTGCATTGGAAAAATCAGTAAAAGCATCTGAAATGGCCTTGATCTAAATTCTTTCCGTGAAAATGATAATACCTAACCGGGACGAACCAACTAGGAGATATATTTTATATTTGATAAATATGGAAACGTCGGAGATATTTTCTCATTTTCTGTCGTGTTTCCCTTCCTTCTCACATCCAGAGCAGTTTCGCAGGGTTTATCTTTCGTTGCAAAGGAACAGTTAAACCTACCTAATTTTCCAAACACAGTCAACCTCTTTTTACACATTTCACTTAAACACAAAGATAAACTCTGTTAAATGATATTTCCACTCACACTCGCAGATTCAATAAGTTCAATTATAAACAAAAACAAATCACGCGCAATGATGCGCCGCGCGCCAGCCGGTGAATAAAACAAAAATTTTAACGCAAAGATGGCCCGACCCACTGGCGACCCGCGCTCCTCCTAGTACGATATGCCATCACATGGAGCCATAGTCTGAATATTGATAAATTATGACCATAATGTACCAAAATTTGTCAAATTATGACATTCAAATTTCGAACGCTGACGCCCGCCTGCGTGCCGCCCCTAGTTTGTCTGTGAAGTTATTACTACAGAACAAGCTAAACAACTGCAGAGCAGTGATCAATGCCACAATGCCGGTCGAACATGTGGTTCCTGAACACATCAAAGAGAACTTATGATATGTGTGTAGATAAACTAGTGTATGTAACTGTACATAATTAGGCATTAAAACTCTCGAATGATATTATCATGAAACTCGCCTTCGGCTCGTTTCATAAACCCACTATTACTTAATAATTAATGTATTGTAATTAATTAATGTATTAATGCCCTCCATTATGTACTACTATTATTACACTTATAAAGGATTTATGGCTGGGCTAGTGCTTTTGTGCCTTTATGAGAAGCACGCTACTGATATATTATACATTCGCTTTATGGTACACATTTTTAGGAAGGAAGTGTTTAGGGAGTCAAATCAATATTGGTAAACAATATATTTCTTGTCATTATGGGGTTTTGTCGGCTAACTTTGGTGAAACCTACCCGTTGTTATGGATTACTTTTTTACTTAATTTAACTAGGTTTTATGTTATATAATTCTTAGTCAGATCTATAGTGATATAGGTGACAGAGGTAAAATACCAAGTATGTACATAGATTGTCACCACCGCGCGTAGCTTCGTAACGGCCTAGCGGCGTAGCGGCGTAGCGGCATAGTGGCGTAGCAGCGCCTCCTTTTGTTGACTTCCTTTTACCAACAAGTAAACATCTCTTACAAGCGACAGCGCTGCCGGCAAGCTTCTCAGCACCAAGCGACAGCGCTGCCGGCAAGCTTCTCAGCACCAAGCGACAGCGCTGCCGGCAAGCTTCTCAGCACCAAGCGACAGCGCTGCCGGCAAGCTTCTCTGCACCAAACGGAGCTTTTGTAGTAAGTAGCGAAGCGGCCCGAGTCGCGACACACCATTACATGAATCGTTGCGCGTGGCTATACTCGTAACGTAGCGAGCTTACTAAAAAGATAGCTGAAGTTAAGACTAGGTACTTTGTAAGCAAAAGGCTGTAATTTATCGACTCCCAATACATTTGGATGTTAAAAACAATTTATTACACGCAAGAAGCTCGTTATTTGAATGCGTGCGAGAGCATTTGAATGTAGGATATTTGAACTGTTTGATTTATTATTGAAATTTGCGATAACGGGGTACTACAGTGTAAATGTATGTTGGTACAAGTAGATATAGGTACACATACACATATATATATAGGTACACCTACAGCGCTGGATCAAAGGATACAGAGAATGTACTTGAACTTGATGACAGTAATTAAGTAAACATTTAATCAACATAGAATGTCCAGTAGTGAAGTAGAACAAGTACTACAGAAACGTATACGAGGAGGACTCACAAGGAGTGTTCTCCATCATGCACGACAGAAAAACCACAAATAAGCTGTTTCAGCGAAGGAGCCAATTTAAAGCCTTCAATCATGGAGACATTAAGGCGTAATAGGTAATCGAGACACAGCGAGGCGGCTACTACATAGTTCATTGAACCCTTACCGTCTTACTACAAAAATAATAAAAACACAGTATTTGTTTATCTTAACCATTATTATTCAGTTAATATTTTTTTACAAGCTTCTAAATTTTGTTAGCACTAAAAATTGTAGTGTCTTTCATATTAACAGATAAATTATCCACTTCATTTCTTCTCAGATCCACACTACGATACATTCGTGAATCAGTTCCATTTTACGCAAATAACTTAAGAATAAATACATAATTTGATGGATAAGTTTATGATAAATTTAGTTTAAAAGACGTAGCAACGTTGTTATAAAATATGGCTAGGTAAGGTATTATAATATTATATGTTTTTTAAAGAAAACACGTTAATTTTGGTACTTTTATCAAAAATGTCTAAAAAATAAGCGGTGAAACGCAACGAAACTTTCAGTTTGAAAGTTCGTCAGACAGAAGTTAGTTTTCGTTTGAGTTTTGGATGGGGGTAGCTAATAGTTGCTTCGCACCCGTAGCATGCCACGCGCGGGAGGGGGGGGGGTGTTTTCTCGAAAGATGAGGGAAAGAATGTTCAACGGCTAAGTCACACAACATTAACTATAATATTAAAGAAATCGCAGTAAGGAACCTTAGACTTGGCACGACTTTGTCTAGATTTCATTATTTTTTAGAGATAAACAAACAGCTCCATCGAGACTTGGCTAGTTTTTTACAGAATGTACTTGGTGGGATTTCACTTCTTTTTGTAGAAACGTGGGCATATTGATTTATTTTTATTAGACTTTCGGGAGATAATAATAATAATAATAATAATTATGGACACTATTTAGACACATTGATCTAGCCCCAAACTAGGATTCCCTGTATCTTGGGTACTAGACAACGATACACATACTTATAAAGATAAATATTATACTTAGATAAACAACCATGACTAGGGTACAAACATCCGTCCTCATCAAACAAATATTTGCCCCCACCGGGACTCGAACCCGAGACCCTTGGGTTTGTAGGCTGGGTTACTGCCGACTCGGCCATTCGGGTCGTCAAATTCGGGAGATATGAAAACGGTATACTCCGAATCTATACCAAGAGAAAAACAAGCTCTTGTGTTTTCTAATCAGGGTCACCAGGTACTCCAGAACTTTGATTATCCTAGTTTTTATAGTTTTCCTTTTATGTGGCCCTTAAATAAAAAGAGGTTCCCCCCAGGCTCTTATAAAAAGACTGGCAAGTGATATTTATTTCATAACTTGAGATGCGAGAGATAAGACCAGTCTCACTGGCTGGGTATTGGCCTCTTATAAATAGTATTTCAAGCCAAGGCAGCGCTGGCTGCCAGTGCTGACGCGAATAGAGCGCCCGTCTAGCTAGATTCACCCGAGGCCAGTACTGGCCACAGAGGAATTATTAGGAACAGAGAGAAAGATTCTAAGGAGCCTGCAAAATTCATACCTATATTAGTAGGGTTGGCAAAAGAGAAAAAAATAACAAACAAACATACTGTTACGAGCTTTTATTTACCGAGCGATTTTATTATCTTTTTATTAGGGCGGTATGCCTTTGAAATACTTAGGTATCTAATACAGTTCTTCACATGAGGTCACCCACTTATAATCTCAACTACTCATCATGGAACATAAATATTTGTAGTGTAATAACACTGATAACAATTACCTAACTAAGTAACACGGTTTGTGCTACCTACTTTAACATTTTAAAATAGGTCTACCTAGTCTGGTATTCATTAACTTACCTAGTAGACACCTAGGGATAGTGAAAATATGAAATGTCTTTTCTGTTTCTATTATTATTCATACAAACAGTACAGTACACCATTTTGAATGTCCAAAACGTACACTTAAACACTCTAATAGCTATTTACAGTTTATTCTACATAAAACAATTAGTTAAGGTAGGTAACAACAAATAAGACGTGGTTTGTGCAGGCCCTCCGTTTGGACACTGGCCGTATGAGCGTAAACCGGTTTTATCCAGTGGCGGCGCGTACGCGACACAGCGGCCAGTGCTCACTCACACATGCGCAGTATGCTTGTATTAGGTTTCCTACGACGGCGTGGTGCTATGAACCTTTGTCTCTGGTCCTTTCTTCCTCTGTGGTACTGGCTGCCAGTCTTACAGGCGCCAACGCCACTGGCTTCGTGTATCTGCAACTTAATTGTTAAAATGCAATGTAATATTTAGTTAATACTGTGTGTAATTTCAAACATCATCATTAATGCATATAACATTATATCCCATAGTGAATAGCCGGCTTATCTCCTGCACTAACTCGACACTTTCAGCCATCCTATCTCCTGCGTCAGGTAGAGTTGGTTGACTGATCGGCGTGGATGATTCAGTTGCGCTGAGACAGGTGAAACTCCTTCCAAGATTGCTGCGGCTTGCGGCTAGTCTGGTTTCTATGGTGGATGGGCACACCGGTAGTGCATGTACAAATTGCACCCCATGGTATAGTGTATCCTAGTAGTCTACCATAAATTTCATCATTGGGCCATACAAAGCATGACGCTTCTTCCGATATGGGGTGGCAGAGGCACAGTTATACCGACTATGGCGCTGTGGTTGTGGCTCTGCCTACCATGCGAGAGGTCACGGGTTCGCTCCCTGGCTGGAGATAAAGAAAAGGAAAATCACCAGGTCTTCTGTATATGTTTATGTCACTTTTAGATTTTCAAAAGTCTATTTTGCATGACAGGGGGCTAGCCCATCGCCGCAATTTTATTGTTTTCCTCACGATGTTCTCACGACGAAAATTGGACGATAATGGGGAATACCCCTTTTCGCAAATACAACGATAACAGCTGAACGGCTGATTAATAATTCCGCTATATTCACAGACAAAACACTCAATAAACAAGATTTTCGCTTATCTTAATTAAAAAAATAGTGTACATACCCTGTCTATCCCTAATACAACGTAAAACGTAGTTTTGTGGTAACGGTTTTTTGTAATCATGTGGTTATACAATGGTTATTTTTTTTTGTGGTAAGACGGATAATGCTGGCTGGGGCTATATCCTACCACTCACCTATTAAGCTACAGCTGCTGCAAATGTTTTATACCAGTTTTTTTGTTTTGGTAGTTAGGTAGGTTTATAATATACGTCTGAAAGATTGATGCTTTCTTAAAAAAAAACTGAATTCACTTCTCTTATGCCAATAATATTTTAAGTCTCATCCGTATATTTCCTTTTTTTGCGTTACGGAAGAACGGAACGTAGCGAGGCGTGTTCCACTCATAGTATGAAATTGTCCTGTGTGTTTACCGTCCGTCTCGTTCCTGTTCCTTCCTTGCATGATAAGATAAGAGACAGTCCTACTCTTTTATCTTTATAAAACCGGGTAAAAGAGCTCTTCCTCTCTCTTTCGTGATAGTTTTAGTATTTATTATTATTATATGTAAACTATATGTAGGTTTTTTGTAAGTATTGCTATTTATTTCGTGGTTTGGTATAAATGTTTTTTATATTCCGTATTTTATAGATATTTAATAAACTGATATGTATTTTATTATAGATTATATATATTGTGCACTGCCTACCCTTTCATGATAATTTTTCCTATCATGCCTTTATTTTCTGGAAGAAATCCCTTGTCCATATGTTTTCTCTGATTTTATTTCTTTAATTATCTGTGTTCAACAAAGAGTTATGAATTATAAATGTTTCTAAAACGCGTTGCGCTACCCTCTCGCTCGTGTAACAATCACGGCAGATGTTCGTGAGTCGCTCGCTTACTTCTCGCAGGTAACTCGCGACCTTTTCCATCTCCGAAAGCCAAAGTACCTAAGGAACCTTTTGTAGAAGGCTTTTGTTGTATTTGCCTTTGTCTACAACGTTGCTTTCAATTTAAAATCATCCATTTCATCTATTATCGTCGATAAAATATCCTTAGATCACATAATGATTGTGTCTTTGTGATGTTGTAAGGTAGATTTTTACTGCTATTATGACGTATAGCCTGAGAGGTAGAGCGTGGGCAGAGCTCATACAAAATCAAATCAAAAAATGTTTATGTGATAAGATAAATTAAATACGTTGTTTACGATACAGATTACTGGTGGGTTCTATCCTGTATTGTATCGTGGATCCCAGTTTGGTGATTGACTGACAGGTCCGTTGGTAGTTTGTTCATAAGAGTACGAAATATCAAACAGTCCCCAATAACCTCTGATCTTCAAGAATATTAGATCATCTCACGGAGAGAACTTCTGACTAAACTTATTTTAGCGTATACTACTGGTATAAAAGTAAAGGCATGATCGAGTTGTACCAGCACCATACTAAATGGTATTTTACACATAAAAGCCGTGCAGATGTTACACGAGTTAATGCAATCTCTACAAATAGTTCGCATAATCAAATTGAATTTTATCTCATAACAAGTTTCCGTCCTAAACTTATTCAATTTGCAAGAACGTGAGAGCTAACTCATACTTTACCGACGACATAACACTATTACCGGAGTGACAACTTCTAGTTTTTAGTTTGTTTTTGCATAACGTTAAGGTTTCAAATTTGAATAACATTAATTACGTTAGAAAACGTAATAATCGCTTTTGAACATTTCGCTGTAGGATACTTGATGATTAACACGTTACATTCCTCTTGGCGTAGTTTTGTTTGACGGGTTTATTCGTTGTAGCAGTTTTCACGGCTAGGGAGGGCGTGGCTTCTTGCTTATAATTTAGGTGACAAAACTGAGAGTAGAAGCTTTGCTGGCTTGGGTTTCCGACGGGATTTATAACTTCCAAATATATTAATACGTTTCTTATGTCTGACCAAAATGTATCCGTAACGCGACTCCAAGTAAGTATTTGTTCAGTTCATTACGACAAGCGATAAAGAAATCCTTCACCTACCGTAACAAAGGGCCCTTTGAATTGTGTGTAAAATTATAGCAGAATATTTTTCAAATTGAACAAAGCCACAAAAAATGAATATAGAAATAATTTTAACAATTTTCTGTTCGACCTTCAGCCGAGATTTCCAAGTAAATATAATTACTGAATAAGAGCCGCAGTCTGTGAACGGCCGAGCTGGGAGCTGGATCGCAACCACGTTTATTATGAGGCAGCCCACTCAATAATGACCGAACTCCGGGTTGTACGTAGAGTATATACAAAGATACACGTGCACGTTATGATGAACCTGCCTATGATGACATTAACAGAGGCCTTGTTAGTGTCTCGTCGTAGTCAGTCTAGCAGTAAGTCGGTGAGTGGTGACTTTAATGGAAGGAGAGTTTCTTATTTTGGTTCAGTTGGCGCGTCCTAAACAAACAGACCCGCAGCCGCCGAGATTGTTCCGCAGAGCCGGTCGTCACCGCCGCTGCTGCCGGCGCTCGATAATCGAGGGGTTGATTCGTTATCATTACGTTAACATTAAGAATTATTTTATCATACTGTTGCAAAGGAGAAGCCAGTCAAGCGTCCAATTTCCCGAATGCTCCAAAATAACCGCCGCCGAACGTGTTTTTTGATTGTAATCAATGAAAAGGAGCGAAATTTACATACTACGTCTACTCATTCTCTTTGACAATTATAGTGGCACTCATAAAAGAGTCATGTTCTTTCAAATCCAGTCAAATAGTAAAGGTCCCGGCGGCTGCCTACTCGACATAAAAGTTTATTGCTTGCCAAGTACTCATGCCAGTAAAAATAAAATACATTGTAATTTTCGTAAAATCATAATTCATAATTTCTTTATTGCACACAACTAATATATGGACAACAAGACTTACATAAAAATAGTGTACAAAGGCGAGCTTATCTCTAATAAGAGATCTCTTCCAGCAAACCAAATTAGGATGGTATATATACAAATATATACAAATAGGTCAATTGCTGAGCAGGGGTGACAATGTGTACAACAATATAATTTAGTACATATCTAAATAACTAACATATGGTTAGATATATGTTATATCTAAATAACTAATATAAAACAATATTAACTTAATATACGAGGGCTTACATAAATATCATATAATATACTCGTACATGCTAAACATAAATACTATATAAATATATATAATTTTTAAATAAATATACTAATAAATACATACATACTACCTATATTTCTAAAGAGAAAGGTAATGCTTCTTCACGCGACTTTTAAATATATTAAGAGAAGGACTGTCTCTGATAGTGCAGGGGAGTGCATTCCACAAAATCTTTATTGTACAACACAAAACAGACATACAGATAGCCTATAATAGAAAAAACAAGTATAAAAAGCGAGGTTATCTCTAATAAGAGATTTCTTCCAGCAAAACATGATAAGTAGGAAAGGTGATGGTTGAGCGGGGGAAGACCTGGGGAGAAAACTCTTTAAGTACTACGAGTGTATACTACAAACAATACATACTGATAAACCTCATTGCCAAAAATAGACTGCATACACATTCATTAAATACAACGTATCAATATACATATATAAAACTAAAACTAAACTAAACATTTACATACAGGCACATACATTGCTTTTGGCCCCACACTAGGATACCCTGTGTCGTGGGAACCAGAAACAGCAGCGTCACACATATAACCATCCAAGACCTGGTTTTTTTTTTTTGCGCCACAGAGGTCGTCAAATATGTATCACTATACGTTGTATTTAAATAAAGAGGTTTTTTAATATATTTAGTGATGGACTGTCCCATACAGTGCAGGGAAGCTCATTCCACAGTCGTATTGCTCGGATTCTGAACCCGTGCTCGTAGGCTGCACTGGAGCGTTCTGGGGCTCTCACGTGAGTTCTCCGAGGCCTGCTCGAAGAAAGAAATTCCAAGCGATCACGCAGGAAGTTAGGGTACCGAGGGTTCCACAAATTATTATGAAGGAAACACAGGATATGAGAGCCACGTCGAAGCCGACTCGGCAGCCACTTCAACTCCCTGCGATGCTGAGATATGTGGTCATACTTGCGCAGGCCGAATATGAACCGAATCCCGAGATTTTGAATTCGTTCGAATTTTTTCAGTTCTTCTTCATTTGGGCTGACCGAAATGCAGAATTTGTATTGTTAATAGTTAATTAACTGTTTGATGAACAATTCGCCAAGCATAATTCAAAGTGGGTGATTCCGGTATTTTCCTCGTAATTATAAGGATTACGTCCCCAAAGGGTAAAAACGGGACTAAAACTCCGCTGCCGTCTATCTGTCTGTCTGTCCGTCTGTCACCAGGCGTCTGTCTCATGAAACGTGGGGGTAAGACAGTTAAATTTTCATAGATGATGTATTTCTATTGCTGTAATAATAAAAAACTGAATAAAATAAATATTTTTGGGGGCTCCCATACAACAATTCTTTTAATACCACATACAAACTTATGAATGCACCTGGTTACGTACATGGAGTGTAAAAGTAGCCGCACAAATTACTTTGTGAACAACATTTTGCAATGTAAAATCCAAACTGTTAACTCCCACACCATCCCTATCATTGTACGATGCGCGATACGATCCCACTTTATCGGTTTTCTTCTTTCCATTTCCAGGCAAAATATTAGTTGAAATCTGAGAAAATTATACTGGAATCTTCAGTAGTAAATCTCACTTCAAATATAATTTATTTCTCGAAAACTCGGTCACAAAATTCCACAATAACAAATCACTAACTCACTAACTTTGACATCCGTATTTTTAAATACTGTTGCAACAGATTGACAAACTTATCTGTAGAATGAAGGGATGACGCCACCATCGAAAAGGGTTGCTACATATTACATATTATAAATTGCTGCAATCGGTGCAAATAGTGGATGTAACACACGATTATTTTTAGCGATTTATTAATTTAGGATTGATACATAAATATAGCCGTTTTGTTAGCCAAATAAAAAATATACATATTTACATAACATTTATTAATAACTAAAATCCACAATATAAAGCACTTGGCACTTATCACAACTTTTAACATCTAAATACATATTTTACAAGAGGTCTACTCGACCAGACCGTACGATCGACAAATGATTAAGTGTAAATATTGCATTTGCACATTGCATTTAAAATTTTCGTTTTATTGAAAACATATCCGTCGTTTTGTCGATAATCCTCTTCAATTTTATGCACGTGGGCACAATATTTTTGATATTCTAAGGCATCAATAGAACTGAAAGCTTCGGTTACTAGTTTCGACATATTTTCATTTTTGTGCTCTATATTTACTTCTGCTACTCTCCTTTTCATTGAACTCCATACCATCTCAATAGGATTTAGGTCACAGTGATAGGTTGACAGCCGCAAACATTTGTGACCATGTTGTGCTAATAAATTATCAACTTCATATACAGGGTCAGGTTTGTATCGTTTGACAATCTCCAGCAACTGTGGTGCAGCAAATTTCTGATGAGAATTCAAAACGATTTTGAATTTCGGGTTTATTTGTGTTTGTACTTGGAGCCTTATTAACTCGAATGCTATGGTATGGAGCGTTGTCCATTACTACCAAACTTCAAGATTGGGTAGTAATTTTTCGGTTAACCACTTTTTGAAGTTTGTGTTATTCAATTCGTCGTATTCACTTTCGGTATTTAATTTAAATACAAGGTCTGCGTTTTGGACAAACCCCGTTTCTCCTCCGGCATGAACAATAATAAAACTTTGCCCTTTAGATACAGGTTCTAGAACTCCATCTGTTTCTTGACCTTGCTAGAATTTTTTAGTGGTATATGAGGAATGTATATTTAGGTATTTAATTTAAATACAAGGTCTGCGTTTTGGACAAACCTCGTTTCTCCTCCGGCATGAACAATAATAAAACTTTGCCCTTTAGATACAGGTTCTAGAACTCCATCTGTTTCTTGACCTTGCTAGAATTTTTAGTGGTATATGAGGAATGTATATAAGTCTCGTCTAAGTATACAATTGGTTGACGATTAGCTGATAAAGCGTTTTTATTTAATTCTTGCAAATATTTAGCTCTCCACGCAGAAATATAATTGCGCTCGGTTAAAACCTTGCGATTGCTGTGTGTTTTTTGGAAACGAAAGCCAATTGTTCGTAACAATTTACGAAGTGTTTCTCTGCTACCTTGGAAATTTATGTCGTGATTTAGAGCAGTAAGCAGTTTATTAATCGTTGGTAATTCCCTTTTAATCGCATAAAATTCATGCACTTGCTCGCTTAATCGCTTGATCAAACCTAGATCGAAACTGTCAACTTCTATTTTGCCACGTGTCTTTTTTCTCGATTTTCCTGGTGTGGTTATTTTCGTACCCATTTCTGCAGCGGTTTAACCTTCTGCAACAATTTTATAAATTGTTGATATACCAATACCTAAAAGAAAAATAAACTCATCATTAGAGTAATAAAATTTGAGAAAATGTAACCGAATTCTAGGCGGCCGAAGTCGCGGGCACCAGGTTATATATTATCTAAATCTTTGACTTTTATTTAGTTCTAAATTATAATGAAAATAAATCAATGTACAGAATCAGTCAACTGCTTTGTACAAAACTTAAACATGCAAAAACACACACACAAACACGCTAAGAAAATAAAGCGGCCCGGACCATATCAGATGCAAAGGTCCCCATCACGCTGGCGGCGTTTCCGCGCTGCACTGCGAGGGAGATCCTCTGCATAAGATAGGATCCGGAGCGGCGGTCATAGCCACGGTCCCTCAGGCGGCGCCCTATTTCCCTAATGAATGCCTTGCCCTGCACTCCCCAGACCCCGGTGGTTTCTATGGCAAGCGGGACGAATATATACTGGCCCAAAAGCACAGAGTACTTTTGGGTCTTCATCCTCGCTGCCTCTTCCGCTGCGGCCCCCGGGGTGGACACGGTCGATGCCAGGTGGGAGGGAGCAAATGTGCAGACACACGTCGCATCCCAAAGCAATGACCGTCCCCTTTCCCACGGGATCATGGTCAGGCCATCCGGGCGTTTCCCATCGGTACTTCACAGCCCCGCGGGCTCCAATACACAAGGTATATTGGCTGTTACAAGAGCCCGCTTGACGATGTCATTGATAGAGGACTGCTGGGAAAGCCTGCCCGCGCTTCGAACGCAGTGAAGACCGTGCCGACCCCGAGCGTCCACACCCGCACCACACACACAGGAATGAGACTGGCAGATGTCACAGCCAAGGCACAAGGCGACAGCCACGCGCAACGTGTCATTGTCCAGAAATGTTCCTAGTTGAGGAGAAGGCAAGGCGTGGAGCCAGAGCCCTGACTCTGGCTGCGAAACTGCGCGCAGTCGTGCCAGCTCGACCCCCGAACTCCGGTCCAATAACTCGTTAAGCGTGACTCCGCACGATAACTCATCCCAATCATGTTGTGAGTGCGGGTGCTGGGGCGGAGTCTACCAGGACACCAATCATGCTATAACCCTAATGCCTCCTCCGCGAAGGGGATACGAAAACCATCACCATGGATATTTAAAATAAGAGTGACAAGGTCTCGCACCCCATGCGACGAAGACAAGAAGGCCGGCAGCTCAGTGTCGCGCAACCGTCGAATGCCTAAACCACCGTGCCTGATGGGCAAAGCTGCTTGGCACCACTGAGTGGAAGTCATTTCGATATTGATAATCGATTCTAATGAGGTCTTCAGTACGTTATCATACTCAGTGGATTCTTTATTCTTTATTGCATAGATAGTATAAAGTTACAGACAATTAAAAGTAATGTAATAAGCAAAGGCGAGCTTATCTCTAAAAAGAGATTTGTTCCAGCAAACCTAGGCAGGACAGGAGAGTTAATTATACAGGAAAGTCCTAGTTCGCAATAACACTATACGTACGGACGCAAATTACTTTCAAAATATATATAAACTATACCAAATATAAAATAAATATATATATATATATATATATATACTTCCACTTCATAAAATAAAATGTATAGCATGAACATACATAAACTATCATAAATCATACATATACCTACATAAATATGGTACCATTTACGGAAGAGAAAGGAAATGCACTTTCAATCTTTTCTTAAAAGTGAAAATTGAGGGACTTTCTTGATGTGGTCTTGATTGGGACTTGATGTGAAATGGAAATGGGTGTCCCTCAAGGATCAGTATTAGGACCATTTTTATTTCTTATTTATATTAATGACTTGCCATACCTTATGGAAAAATCTGCCGATATTGTATTGTTCGCTGATGATACTTCTATAATATTTAATATACAGAGACAATCTACATCTCTTGACAAGGCGAACTCTGCTCTATCGGTGCTACTAGATTGGTTTAATAAAAATAATTTAAATCTTAACACTAAGAAAACTAATTGTATAAAATTTGTTCTACCAAATGTAAGGCAAGTAGAAGCACCATTAAACCTGGGCAAGGAGACACTGGGCTTTGTCGAGAAGGCAGTGTTTCTTGGCTTAACACTGGATAGTAAACTGCAATGGGGTCCACATATTGAAACACTGGGCTCTAAATTAAGTTCTGCGGCTTTTGCTGTTAAAAGAATCCGGCAACTAGCTGATGAAAAAACAGCAAAGCTTGTATATTATGCCTATTTTCACAGTGTAATGTCATATGGAGTACTCCTTTGGGGCGGCGCTGCCAATGTTGAACGTATTTTTATCTTACAGAAACGTGCCATTAGGGCCATTTATAACTTGAAGGCTAGATCATCGTTGAGAGATAAATTTAAGGATATTAATATTTTGACTCTTCCCTCTCAATATGTTTATGAAAATATTATGTATGTCCGCAAAAATATCAGTAGCTTTAATAGAAAATGTGATCTTCACTCAGTTAATACTAGAAACAAATTAAAATTATCTTATACTCATTTTCGTTTAAGCAAAGTTTCCTCTAGCTTCAAGGGGCTTTCTGTTAGGTGTTACAATAAGTTGCCCTCCAATGTTATTAATTTATCAGAAAAACAATTCAAGAAAACTGTTAAGAATGTATTAATTAAAAAGGCATACTATAAAGTTGAGGATTATTTAAATGATAGTAAATTATGGCAGTAAATTAGCTCCATTTGACAGCTTCTTTTCATGTAAATTGACCAAACAATTATTGTTTAGACATAAGTACTTGAATTTTGAAAAGAGTATGCAATGTGTTTCTTGTGCATTCCTCACATTGAGGACAACATTTCGAATGCACCTAGGCAGGTAATTATTTTTAATTTTAATGACTATTTTTAAGAGGTTTTATATTAGATTCTCTATGTAAAATCCAATGAAAATAAACTATTTAAAACTGAACTGAAACTAGGTTGTCGCGCAGTAAGAGAGGAGATGGCTTCATTTCTGCAGCCCCGCCAATTGGGTTTTGGCGTACCCTTGGGTTGCGAGGCGGCTATACATGCTACTCGGGCCTTTGCCCTGTATGTAGCTGATACAAATAATATTGTAGTAAAGGTCGATCTCCGCAACGCTTTTAAGGCAGTCGAGCGCGACTCAATTTTGTTCATGATAAAGAAGAAAATTCCTGCATTGTACCCGTTTCTACACCAATGTTATTACAGATCGAGTAACTTATTTTTAGGAGACAAGTTGGTGGAGTCTCAGGTGGGGGCGCAGCAAGGTGATCCTTTGGGACCTTTAATATTTAGCCTCGCAATTCAGAATGTAGTGTCCTCTTTGCGGTCACCTCTAAACGTATCGTATTTGGATGACGGTACCATCGGAGGCAGCCCGGAAGTAGTGATCGAGGATCTGAGAGCACTTGTCGAGGGGTTAGCGAGGATGGGGCTGGAAGTGAATCCACAGAAATGCGAATTATACCCCTGTTCCAGCCAGGTCTCCCCGGAAGTGCTATCAGAAGTCTATTCCGTAGCCCCAGGGTTAAGATTACTGGACAATCCAACTTTACTTTATTGGGTGCACCAGTCTTCAACGAGGGTATCCCGGGTGTCTTATCGGCCAAAACAAGAGCTCTCTTGGCATCCAAGGATCACTTACAACAACTCCCACCCCACGTCGCACTAACAATCCTGAGGAGATGTCTGTCAATTCCCAGGCTTACATACACGTTGCGTACAGCTACGATGTGGCTTTGTAGGGAGGAATCCTGCCTATTCTCTCCAAAGTCCTGGAATCAATTGTTCACATCCAGCTCTCCTCCTACCTTTCCTCAAATAACTTATTAAATCCCCATCAATCAGGTTTCAGGCCGGGTCACAGCACTACCACGGCTCTGCTTAAAGTCACTGACGATATTCAATCGGCTATGGATCAGAAGCAGCTTACGGTTCTTACACTGCTTGATTTCAGTAGCGCCTTCAACTGCGTCGATTTCGATATCCTGGTTGAAATTCTAAAGTCGCTTAAAGTCTCCTCGCACTCGGCTCGCTGGTTTGACTCCTACCTGAGAGACCGCCAGCAGCGCATTAAGTCTGAGGAGATCTCCACGGACTGGTGTGAGCTCTCCACGGGTGTCCCGCAGGGTGGTATCCTTTCTCCTCTCCTCTTCTCAGTATTCATAAACTCCATATCTGACGTTCTTAGTTCTTCTTATCATCTCTACGCAGATGACCTCCAAATATATCGGCACTTCTCTCCGTGTGATGTGAAACTGACTGTAGAGGCGTTGAATGCTGACCTCGACAACATCAGGAAATGGGCTATTTCATATGGGCTGCAAGTCAACCCGGGAAAATCTCAAGCCATGATTATGGGTACACGGCATTCGCTTAACTTGCTACAGAATTCGCCCGTCGATCCTGTATTATATGATGGTACCATAATTAATTACAGTGAGAAAGCTAAGAATCTTGGGGTTATATTTGACAACTTGCTGTCCTGGTCGCCCCATGTTTGTGAGGTCAGCAGACGAGTCTTTGCGTCATTTCACTCCCTCCGAAGATTGCAGTACTTCCTGCCACGGCAGACTAAAATCACTCTTGCTCAGTCCCTTCTACTACCTTTAATAGACTATGCGGATGTTTGTTGGGCCAGCGCGAACGAAGAACAACTGAACAAACTCGAACGACTTCAAAATCTCGGGATTCGGTTTATCTACGGGTTACGCAAGTATGACCATGTCTCCCAGTATCGCAAGGAGCTGGAGTGGCTTCCGATCCGTCTTCGCCGTGACATGCACATTCTCTCCTATCTGTTCAATATTTTGCGAAATCCCCGATACCCCACATATCTACGCCAACGTTTTGACTTTCTTTTCCCCAGGGATAGCAATCCGAGATCCCACACGGTGTCTCTCCTTTCAACTCCTCTGCATAACACTGCCGCTTACGAACACTCGTTTAGGTTAAGGGCAATCCGAGTGTGGAACGCACTTCCCTGCGCTATTAGGGAAAGTCCCTCAATTTTCACTTTTAAGAAAAGATTGAAAGTGCATTTCCTTTCTCTTCCGTAAATGGTACCATATTTATGTAGGTATATGTATGATTTATGATAGTTTATGTATGTTCATGCTATACATTTTATTTACTTCATAACTTCATAAAATAAAATGTATAGCATGAACATACATAAACTATCATAAATCATACATATACCTACATAAATATGGTACCATTTACGGAAGAGAAAGGAAATGCACTTTCAATCTTTTCTTAAAAGTGAAAATTGAGGGACTTTCCCTAATAGCGCAGGGAAGTGCGTTCCACAGTCGGATTGCCCTTAACCTAAACGAGTGTTCGTAAGCGGCAGTGTTATGCAGAGGAGTTGAAAGGAGAGACACCGTGTGGGATCTCGGATTGCTGTTGTACCATAATTATGTAGGTATATGTATGATTTATGATAGTTTATGTATGTTCATGCTATACATTTTATTTACTTCATAAAATAAAATGTATAGCATGAACATACATAAACTATCATAAATCATACATATACCTACATAAATATGGTACCATTTACGGAAGAGAAAGGAAATGCACTTTCAATCTTTTCTTAAAAGTGAAAATTGAGGGACTTTCCCTAATAGCGCAGGGAAGTGCGTTCCACAGTCGGATTGCCCTTAACCTAAACGAGTGTTCGTAAGCGGCAGTGTTATGCAGAGGAGTTGAAAGGAGAGACACCGTGTGGGATCTCGGATTGCTGTTGTACCATAATTATGTAGGTATATGTATGATTTATGATAGTTTATGTATGTTCATGCTATACATTTTATTTACTTCATAAAATAAAATGTATAGCATGAACATACATAAACTATCATAAATCATACATATACCTACATAAATATGGTACCATTTACGGAAGAGAAAGGAAATGCACTTTCAATCTTTTCTTAAAAGTGAAAATTGAGGGACTTTCCCTAATAGCGCAGGGAAGTGCGTTCCACAGTCGGATTGCCCTTAACCTAAACGAGTGTTCGTAAGCGGCAGTGTTATGCAGAGGAGTTGAAAGGAGAGACACCGTGTGGGATCTCGGATTGCTGTTGTACCATAATTATGTAGGTATATGTATGATTTATGATAGTTTATGTATGTTCATGCTATACATTTTATTTACTTCATAAAATAAAATGTATAGCATGAACATACATAAACTATCATAAATCATACATATACCTACATAAATATGGTACCATTTACGGAAGAGAAAGGAAATGCACTTTCAATCTTTTCTTAAAAGTGAAAATTGAGGGACTTTCCCTAATAGCGCAGGGAAGTGCGTTCCACAGTCGGATTGCCCTTAACCTAAACGAGTGTTCGTAAGCGGCAGTGTTATGCAGAGGAGTTGAAAGGAGAGACACCGTGTGGGATCTCGGATTGCTATCCCTGGGGAAAAGAAAGTCAAAACGTTGGCGTAGATATGTGGGGTATCGGGGATTTCGCAAAATATTGAACAGATAGGAGAGAATGTGCATGTCACGGCGAAGACGGATCGGAAGCCACTCCAGCTCCTTGCGATACTGGGAGACATGGTCATACTTGCGTAACCCGTAGATAAACCGAATCCCGAGATTTTGAAGTCGTTCGAGTTTGTTCAGTTGTTCTTCGTTCGCGCTGGCCCAACAAACATCCGCATAGTCTATTAAAGGTAGTAGAAGGGACTGAGCAAGAGTGATTTTAGTCTGCCGTGGCAGGAAGTACTGCAATCTTCGGAGGGAGTGAAATGACGCAAAGACTCGTCTGCTGACCTCACAAACATGGGGCGACCAGGACAGCAAGTTGTCAAATATAACCCCAAGATTCTTAGCTTTCTCACTGTAATTAATTATGGTACCATCATATAATACAGGATCGACGGGCGAATTCTGTAGCAAGTTAAGCGAATGCCGTGTACCCATAATCATGGCTTGAGATTTTCCCGGGTTGACTTGCAGCCCATATGAAATAGCCCATTTCCTGATGTTGTCGAGGTCAGCATTCAACGCCTCTACAGTCAGTTTCACATCACACGGAGAGAAGTGCCGATATATTTGGAGGTCATCTGCGTAGAGATGATAAGAAGAACTAAGAACGTCAGATATGGAGTTTATGAATACTGAGAAGAGGAGAGGAGAAAGGATACCACCCTGCGGGACACCCGTGGAGAGCTCACACCAGTCCGTGGAGATCTCCTCAGACTTAATGCGCTGCTGGCGGTCTCTCAGGTAGGAGTCAAACCAGCGAGCCGAGTGCGAGGAGACTTTAAGCGACTTTAGAATTTCAACCAGGATATCGAAATCGACGCAGTTGAAGGCGCTACTGAAATCAAGCAGTGTAAGAACCGTAAGCTGCTTCTGATCCATAGCCGATTGAATATCGTCAGTGACTTTAAGCAGAGCCGTGGTAGTGCTGTGACCCGGCCTGAAACCTGATTGATGGGGATTTAATAAGTTATTTGAGGAAAGGTAGGAGGAGAGCTGGATGTGAACAATTGATTCCAGGACTTTGGAGAGAATAGGCAGGATTCCTCCCTACAAAGCCACATCGTAGCTGTACGCAACGTGTATGTAAGCCTGGGAATTGACAGACATCTCCTCAGGATTGTTAGTGCGACGTGGGGTGGGAGTTGTTGTAAGTGATCCTTGGATGCCAAGAGAGCTCTTGTTTTGGCCGATAAGACACCCGGGATACCCTCGTTGAAGACTGGTGCACCCAATAAAGTAAAGTTGGATTGTCCAGTAATCTTAACCCTGGGGCTACGGAATAGACTTCTGATAGCACTTCCGGGGAGACCTGGCTGGAACAGGGGTATAATTCGCATTTCTGTGGATTCACTTCCAGCCCCATCCTCGCTAACCCCTCGACAAGTGCTCTCAGATCCTCGATCACTACTTCCGGGCTGCCTCCGATGGTACCGTCATCCAAATACGATACGTTTAGAGGTGACCGCAAAGAGGACACTACATTCTGAATTGCGAGGCTAAATATTAAAGGTCCCAAAGGATCACCTTGCTGCGCCCCCACCTGAGACTCCACCAACTTGTCTCCTAAAAATAAGTTACTCGATCTGTAATAACATTGGTGTAGAAACGGGTACAATGCAGGAATTTTCTTCTTTATCATGAACAAAATTGAGTCGCGCTCGACTGCCTTAAAAGCGTTGCGGAGATCGACCTTTACTACAATATTATTTGTATCAGCTACATACAGGGCAAAGGCCCGAGTAGCATGTATAGCCGCCTCGCAACCCAAGGGTACGCCAAAACCCAATTGGCGGGGCTGCAGAAATGAAGCCATCTCCTCTCTTACTGCGCGACAACCTAGTTTCAGTTCAGTTTTAAATAGTTTATTTTCATTGGATTTTACATAGAGAATCTAATATAAAACCTCTTAAAAATAGTCATTAAAATTAAAAATAGTTACCTGCCTAGGTGCATTCGAAATGTTGTCCTCAATGTGAGGAATGCACAAGAAACACATTGCATACTCTTTTCAAAATTCAAGTACTTATGTCTAAACAATAATTGTTTGGTCAATTTACATGAAAAGAAGCTGTCAAATGGAGCTAATTTACTGCCAGACCAGTTTATCATTTAAATAATCCTCAACTTTATAGTATGCCTTTTTAATTAATACATTCTTAACAGTTTTCTTGAATTGTTTTTCTGATAAATTAATAACATTGGAGGGCAACTTATTGTAACACCTAACAGAAAGCCCCTTGAAGCTAGAGGAAACTTTGCTTAAACGAAAATGAGTATAAGATAATTTTAATTTGTTTCTAGTATTAACTGAGTGAAGATCACATTTTCTATTAAAGCTACTGATATTTTTGCGGACATACATAATATTTTCATAAACATATTGAGAGGGAAGAGTCAAAATATTAATATCCTTAAATTTATCTCTCAACGATGATCTAGCCTTCAAGTTATAAATGGCCCTAATGGCACGTTTCTGTAAGATAAAAATACGTTCAACATTGGCAGCGCCGCCCCAAAGGAGTACTCCATATGACATTACACTGTGAAAATAGGCATAATATACAAGCTTTGCTGTTTTTTCATCAGCTAGTTGCCGGATTCTTTTAACAGCAAAAGCCGCAGAACTTAATTTAGAGCCCAGTGTTTCAATATGTGGACCCCATTGCAGTTTACTATCCAGTGTTAAGCCAAGAAACACTGCCTTCTCGACAAAGCCCAGTGTCTCCTTGCCCAGGTTTAATGGTGCTTCTACTTGCCTTACATTTGGTAGAACAAATTTTATACAATTAGTTTTCTTAGTGTTAAGATTTAAATTATTTTTATTAAACCAATCTAGTAGCACCGATAGAGCAGAGTTCGCCTTGTCAAGAGATGTAGATTGTCTCTGTATATTAAATATTATAGAAGTATCATCAGCGAACAATACAATATCGGCAGATTTTTCCATAAGGTATGGCAAGTCATTAATATAAATAAGAAATAAAAATGGTCCTAATACTGATCCTTGAGGGACACCCATTTCCATTTCACATCCGTTTGAAGCAATACCATTAACATTGATTTTTTGGGTTCTGTTCGACAAATAAGAATGAATTAATTCATTTGACTTATCTCTTATTCCATAATGTTTAAGTTTATTGAGCAAGGTCTCATGATTTACGCAATCAAAGGCTTTAGAAAGATCACAGAATACTCCAAGAGCATCCTCTGAATTTTCCCAAGAATCATAAATATGGGATATAAGAGCTATGCCTGCGTCAATAGTTGATCTACCTTTCGTAAACCCAAACTGTTTCGCGTGGAAAAGCCCATTAGAACTAAAGTGATAAAGCATTTGCTTGAGCATAATCTTTTCAAAGAGTTTACTTAACACTGGTAATATCGCAACTGGCCTATAGTTATTAGGATCACATTTTTCTCCTGTTTTAAATAATGGTATAACCTTAGCTAATTTCATGAGATCTGGGAACATTCCATTTTTGATGCAAACATTAAAGATGTGTGCCAATAATGGAGCTATACTTGTTATAATGGATTTAATAACCTTAACTGATAGTCCCCAGTGGTCCTCAGTTGATTTTAACTTAAGTTGACCAAATGTTTTAATAATAGTATAATCGCTAATTTTCTTAAATGAAAAACCTTCATTACATCTGCTAACATTTTCTATCAGCAGTTTGGTTGCTGCTTCTGGTGATGAATTAAGCCCATAGGTTAGTTGGGATGGAATTTCCTTAAAAAACCTTTCGAAAATGTTTGCAACTTCAGCTGGTGAGTCTACTTTTTTATCATCTACGATGAAACAAATATTTCTATCTTGATTGACTTGACTTTTTTATTTATTCCCCACTTACCGCCTTTTCCCTTCCGCTGCCAAAACTGTTACCCTCGCTCAAGCACGAAATTACACAATTTTGTGTTACACCGTATTTTGTGTTTTATTAGAATTACGAACAAAATAAGTGTACATATTGTACATTGTCCGGTAACTCATTTGACAGAAAAGTTATGCTAACTGTCTGTAGTGGAACACGTTCTTGACCTACGTTATTTGTAAAGCGTCTAATTGCTATGATTTCATAGATGGACGTCAGCTTCGTGTAAAGTTCTTTGTTTGATATATTTGTTGGTACAAATCGGATGATCCCTGTTCTTTCTATTTGAGTAGTCGGTATTGTACGCTTTCATATTATACTTCTCTAGAAAAGTAGTATTATTCAGGAAATTATTCGCCGTGTTATATTGCTTGAACAGTACTGCGATTTTATTGGAATTCAGTCGCTGTATAGCCATCACACCCTTAACTTCATTTGTGAATATATGATTCAGATATATGGGGCTTTTGTTTCCTAATCTGTCCTTGCGGTCCAAGTGCTCAATGAACACTTTGAATTCGGTTTTGGAGGAATTCTCTGGATATAGTCTTTTATAATTAGGCTTAAAGTATGGTTTGTACATGGCATTAGAGTTAATACGCTCACCGCCGCCGCTACCGCTGCAGTCCTCGTCCGTACCGACAACGACGTCGTCGCCCTCAACCCGAGGGCACTTCGAGTGGGGCGGGTTATCCCCGTTAGGTGTTTTAGTACAGTTTCAAGCTAAACAACTTGTATTATAAACGAGAATAAATGATTTAGAAAAAATTTCAACCGCGCTTTTTCAAGTTCGCGCTTTTTAAAGTTCCCGCCAAGAATACCTGACGTGCGTGAGCGACGGTTGCGGGGATGCCAGCGGGAGGAAATGGGCGGAAAGTGGGGAATAAATATAAAAGTATTGATTCATTTTTTGATTATGTGTTTTTATACTGTGACAGCACAGCAATACCTCGTGTACTGCTGCATGAAATAATAATCATTCTCGTTCAAGATAATCGCATAATTAGACATCAAACATCACAAGGTAAGTTCGTTTGATTCTTAATTATTAATGCTTAAGAGGCCGAATTCCCAAAATTACTTGTCGTAGAACAACTATCACGTTACTAATTCAAGTACAACATATTTTTATAAAATATATTGACAACAATTGAAAAGTAGTAAAATTTCCTCGATAAAATATCATCACAAAGTTGCTTCTTCATTTAAGAGTATCGTATAGTATATATTTTTCTAATTAGGCGATTACTATTAACCCAGTTGTAACGGGACTTTTAAAACTTGTATCGCGATTTTGAACTGAAAAACTTTATGTTAAGGTTAAAATTCTATATTTTGTTCGTGTTGTTTTTTAATGACAGTAGGAAAAAGTGGGTTAAGTCTTGAAAGTCGCAGATAAAAAAATTCAAAATTATATTCAAAGGGTATGTCAAAACTATTTTCGAAAATTTATTAATTTATGAAAGTTATGTCCATACAGTGCATTTGGCAAAAATGTTATATGATTCCGTGGAACAGTGTAACTCCCCTCTCATGTCACACTCACACACGCTTTGCAGCATTTTTTGTTTCAAAGGTCAGTCTTGAAAGCTCCATTGAGATCAGATGTCTGTGTGTCTGTTCGCTGCACCGATCCGAACAAAAATAATTATGCAAATTAATAAGTTTTAAAGTTATTGGGGATTATTTTTCGCCAGGGAATATAAACACGTGAAGATCATACTCAAATCAACTTATATAAATAAGACAAATGAAGATCAAAGCCCGGTGCGACAATTTTATTTAAAGTATTGGTAAGCAAAATTAATAAATATGTTTATTTGCCAGCGGATGAAGGCACAAATATGCAAAAACGAGACCGCGTGGTTCGACTCCTACAAGGCTAATCATAAGCCGTGTTACCACAAAAAATATTAAACAGCGTTTTACCTCAAAACAAACGTCAAATCCCATACGTTTTTGTTTTTAAACAAGTGTTGAACAGTAGTTTATTTTTTTGTGGTAAGGCACAAGGTGTTTGCACGGGTGACTAAGGTAATTCGAAGGACGATTTTCGCCGTTCGGTTTCGGTTCGTCTAAATGGCAATAGGCCGCAGGTGACTTAAGTTGAAAACCCCACAGTAGACTAGCATTCGTCTTTTGCCTCGCGGCGTGGCGGCGGCCAGCCGCAAGTGGCTGGGGAGTAAAGTCAACCGTTAAAAAGGTCAGTCGTAGGCGATTACTTGCTTGAGTTGTTTGGTTGGATCTGTGCTCGCTTGCTCTCTCCAGAAGTTCTTGTCGACATTTTGAAGAAAAAATACTTGAAGTCATGCTATTTTCTAGATGGAGTGGAGTACAGCATTATAATGACAACAGGATATGTAACTACATCACGCCTTTTCTCAGATGGGGTAGAACAGGCACATCGTATCCTTGCAAGTCGCAATGTATTTCTCAGAGGAGATTAATTTGCAAATGGGAAAAACCTAATTAAACGAAACATCATCGACATGAACTTAAAAGCTTATATGGAAACGCTTTTAATAAGGTTTTATTTATATGTTTCAATATAATAAATTATAACCCGCGCTGTAGCGTCACTCAAGTGAAAATATACCTATGTAGCTCTGCAGTTGACCATCTCATCGTCACCTTTTTGGCAGACGTTAATTACTGGTTGTTTGAATTATATATGATACAAACACATACATCGATCTCTTTTCAGGAGATCTGCCACGGAGATCTCACACGGTCTCACTCTTAGCCACTCCAAGGCATACCACTTCCGCATATGAGCACTCCTTCAGGTTGCAGGCGGTCCGACCGTGGAATGCACTTCCTTGTACGATAAGAGACAGCCCCACTCTTTTCGCTTTCAAAAACCGGGTAAAAGAGCACTTCCTCTCTCTTTTGTGATAGTTGTAGTATGTATATTATTATTATATGTAAACTATATGTAAAGGTTTATGTATGTATTGATACGTATTTAGTAGTTTGGTATATACGAGTATGTATTTTATTTACCGCATTTTATAGATATTTAATTTAGTTATATGTATTTTATTATTGTTTAGATATTGTGAACTGCCTACCCTTTATTGATAAAATTTCCTGTCATGCCTTGGTTCGCTGGAAGAAATCTCTTTTTAGAGATAAGCTCGCTTTTGTACATATGTTTTCTCTTAATGTATCTTTTTTAAATAACTGTGTGCAATAAAGAACTATGAATTATGAATAAATATTAAAAGTAAAGTCATATGTCAATCAATTAAATTGTATGTCTCGTTGGAAAGATAAAACACTCAACATTTTTTTTTGTTTCACCATACGAAATATAGTCTTCATTTGACCATCTTTAACGTTCTCCGTTTTAACTTTTCGGCAAGACCAGTGGGTTAAATAGATTCTTCAAGTTTTTTTTGTATCTTCAAGTATCACATTGAGGGCATGAGGGCAAACATTCCCTGTTTCTAGAATCACAACAAAGACTCTTAAAGACACTCTGTTTTATTTTCAGAGTGTCTTTAAGAGTTTTTTATATTAAAATGGTGTAATGATTATTTCCAGATCCATATTGGCATCTGCTCTACACTGACAAGTTTCTCTATTTTTCTGGTTTGGTGTCAGCATATAAAAATGTCCCAACCTACAGAAATCAGAGTACACAATGTCATGGTGAGGAAACACTTCAAGATATTTTTTGCGCAAATTAAGAATAGTGTCTGTCAGAAGTTTTCTTTTTATTTTTTCTTAAGCTTTGTATTATATTCTTCCTTTCCCGCACACATGATCCTCATGGCAGTAAAAAATGCATACATCTTGGCACAATTGACTTTCTTCTATTATATTTTGTTTAGAGTTTACCGAATCATCTCTTTCCTCATTATAACTTGGCACATCAGTGGTTTCTTTAAGTTTATTTTTTCTTGGTCTCCAAAATATTTCTTTTCAATCTTGACAAATGTTTCCTGTACTAGGATCACTTGTAGGGTTTTCTTTACACTGACCGCTGTACCTTAAAATGACTCAACAAATTCAGAAAAGGTTTCAAAATTCAAGTGCTATCCTTTTCACGTTTAAAGGCTCTGACTTTGCAATAAAGTAATGTCTTCTGTTAAATAATCCAGCCTTGCAGACGACTTATCTATTGGACTTGATTTCCAACTTTGTTTGTAGGAATAACTACGTTTTTTTTGTTTATATCCTTGACAGCATTATTTTTTGACAACTTTCTATTTGATTTATGTTTTTGATACGCGCTTCATATAGTATTATGGTTCTTGCTGGCCCATTTGGATGAATGACGTCAAATTTTAAATCGTAAATCATGTTTAAATTTTGGAATATTTGGATGACAGTCTTCTTTAGACTTTAGAAACCGAAAAAGTGGTATATTCGCCACATCTCCCTGAGTTGTGAAGAACTAAAAGGCCAGAAGGCGTTTGAAAGAAGAAGTTATTCCTTATCCCCAATTGTGCCCACTTTTAGCCATATTTTAAATACTCCATTTTGCGTGATAGGGGGCTAACCCATCGCCGCAGCTGTGGAGTAATGAAGGTTTCCTCACGATGTTTTCAATCACCGTTGGAACGTCCGTATAATGTACTTAAGATAAATTAATTATCTCATTGGTGCATGGTCAGGAATCGAACCTGCATCTCCTGTGTGAGAAGCAAGCGTGAAACCCATTAGACCACGGAGCTTTTTAACTAAACTTACTACTTAGTAGGTATTACCGCATAGGTAGATATTACTTCATAGACGAGCTCTCACTTCAACAAAGCCGAACTCGAATATGAGGTGCGAATGCGTTTGGAAACCCCTGCTGATTCAATCTTAAACCTCAAAAAGCAGTTTTGAACCCGTAATTAGAGACAATCCTGCCTCTAAAATTGTAACTTCAGTCCTACCTGCTATTGAAGCCCTTCCTCTTTTTTCTATATTTTTTGTATTTTTTTTCGGAATTATGTAGCCGTTTGTGGCATTAAGAAGATCTTGAAGAAAAAAAACATACAACTATACTGCAAAGTTGGCTTACTTAGGTGTAGGTGTAGTGTGCGAACACACCTTTACCCTATCCCTATATAATCAGTATGTATGTATAACTCTAGGATCATTAAACGCCTGTCTATTGAACAAATGACTCGTCTCATTCACCACCTATAGGCCGATCCTTACATGGCGACCTTGCCAGGCCAGCCTGCCCTAAAAGGCAGTGCTGCGCCGAATGGCATATTTTTGTGTGAAGTGAAATGAAATTTGGACTATGTAATGTGTAATAAAAAGTGAAGAGACACAGTGCTAAAATTATACCTAAATAACTACAGTGAAGAAAATTATACCTGTCAACTTATATTAAACTACTAAATGATGAATAATGATTGATTTAAAAAAAAATAATAATTAAGAAGACCGCCAAATAAAACCAAAATGACTAAATAAACTAACAAACAACTACCAGACGTCTAGATCCAGATACAGTATGCAGAACAAAAAACCAGGTTACCTTAAAACCCAAACTATAAAGATGATTCCTGCCGGGTGCCGGGTAATCTGTGCAAGCCGAGATGATGTGTGACGCAGGGCGCAGGGCGAAGTGTACGCTGTACAATGTACGGGTCCGATGAGGAGCAGCTGGGAGATGTTTCCCGGAGCGAGCTGCAGCACTAAGGCAATAGAAACGATAGGTGCCACGCGAAGTCTTCGTGATCGTGAGTCGTAACCAGTAATGTTTTTTTTTTAATTGGTTAGTGATTTTCGTGAGATATTTTATTTGAGACAATTGATTAGTAAACAATTACCGGCATAATTGTTCATTTGTAAATGTAAAAGACATATTGAACGATTGAAATTGAATATTTAAGAAATAAAAATTGTTTTGTATGTGTATGCTTTAGTTCCCCGAATATGGTGTAATAAATAATTCAGATTAATTTGTAAGGGGTTGACGTCAAGAACTTTATTAGTTTTTTTAACGAATTAATTGACGTATGAGAGTAAGAACATCATGTATGAATAAATATAGGTATAAACAAAAAAAGAGAAGAAAGTTGTTTGTGAAAGTTGATGAAATATTATTTGGCAAGTGTTAATGGATGATGGACTAAATTTACGAAGGCGATGAGAATCGATATAGCAAGTGATATTAATTTTAAATGATGAATAAAAATAAGTATTGTGATGATGTATGTAAAACGGTGATGATGATGATGATGATGATTTCATAGAATGTGGCATGAATTAGTAAAAGAGATGTGACGTGTGATGATTTGTGTGATATACCTACTTATACTGTACAAAAGATACGTTAAAATTTTGTTATTGTTTTTCATAGTAAATTACCTATTTTACTTAATTTAAGTAATTAAAATGCACATATTCAAAGTAAATTTTAGAATTCAAATTGTACCTAATAGTGTAGGATAGAAAAATATTCAGTCCCAGTTATAACCAAAGGTGTAGAATTCAAACCAATAATGCATGTGACGCGATGCAGTACAATACAGATAACAACAGAAAACCAAATTAGGAGACCACCTAGAAATTGTTTAGCAGTTGCCAAATTAAGATAATACCGATAATTCGCTTAGAAGTTCTGACGAGAATGGATCGTAACAATACCTAGCAGCTCTTATTGCAGCTGCACTACTATAAAAGTAATGATGAAGTTTTAATATAATGAATAAATGACTCAGAGAACTTTATTAGAAACCGTATTTGGTGATGGATGTTGTTAGAGATTATAGGGTTCAGTGGAGGAATGAAGTATTGCGCCGTATGTTAAAATAGAGCATGCTAGTGAGTGAAAGTAATACGCAGTTGAATAAGTAGAGTTGGTGAAGTATACATTAAATTGACTTTTATTTGTTTTGATTGTGAATAGAGAGATGTATATTATCGGAAAGTAAATTGTGTTGTAGTTACGTTTTGAAAATATGCGTGATTATTATTGTTATATAGAGTAAATGACTGAGTGTGAGGTCAAATTAAAAGAAATATTCACGGTTTAGATTAGAAGTTATCACAAAATGAAATATATATTTTTTTTAAGGAAGTAGAAAGTGTGTTTGTTTTTTTTTAAGTGTCTTTTTGTTTGTGTATTTTGAATGTGTGATCTAATGAGAATATTCTTTGTATGGAAGGTATGTGATATAAAGTGTAAAGTGTGAAGAAAAAAGTATTAATGCCTCGCAACCGATCATGTATTCAGTAAAAATACAAAGCTATTTTTATTATAAAATTGTAATTATGATTTACACCTAGTGCACAAAGCAAGAACCAAAATGTTTCAGTTCACTTAGTAACAGTTCCAGTTAATCCAAAAGGTATAGTAAAATAATACAGTGTTTACAAATATGTACATGCAAGCAACCTTAGCACATGTTTTGATTGCAGAGTAAAAGAATTGTTCTTATGAGAAATAACAGTTCATGTTACTGCTACTTCTAAATAAAGATAAAGATATTAGTTTCTGCTGACTGATATGAGAGATACATAAGTGGTGATGGATGTTTGTGGCCTAAATTAGGGTACCGCAGCGAAGTATATTAGAACCATTATAACAAGTAGTTAATTTGAAAAAAGTATGTATTTATTTCAGTTTTAGTTAATTATAGACATATAAATACATTAGAGTATTTATTACGTGTATATTGCGATATATATACGAATATATTTGATTTATGAAAAAAAAAAAAACAGATTATAAAAATAAGGTATGTATATTTTTTTCAGGTTCTGGCTTAAACTTGCATTCATTTATAAGTTTTTCAGATAAATTTTCAGTTTAGGACATACCGTATATCCTCAAATAACAAAAATATGTGAGCAACGGAACCAAGTCAGTTAGATGAATTAAAAGGTTGTTTCAGTAATTAACTTTCGTGCAATGCAATGTGCAACTAAGTTTTTTTATAGAATTATGGTCTGATCAGCGAATAAAGTCTCTTCATAGAAGTAAGACAATTTTGTTTTATATGGTTTTAAAAAAAATTACATGACAAAGAAAACTCATGTTCAGAATAGTATTACTGTAAAATACTTGAAAATTTTATGTTATTTTTTAAACTGTCGTTATGATGATTCAGTAAGATTATAAAATGAAAGGATAACACTTTGGTAATTACTTAGATCTTGTGAAATCTTCAGTTAGTAAATAGATATTACATATAACTTTTAAATTATTTTGTTCGTTTGGGAATAACAATCAGTTTATTTTGTCGAAAGTCGATAGGTTATATATTTTTTTTAGTTACAAGAGTTGTAGTGAAGCCGACATAGTACAATATGTATTGTGGTTGTTACTTAAGTACTTGTCGATGTAATATGTTTAGTATGCTTAATTGCTTATGTTACTTACATCATTATCATTTGCGTGAAGTGTATGATGGAAAGAGTATAAATAAATTATGAAAGGAAGTAAAAGTAATATGTGCCTAGTGTTTGAAATGGAAATAAGTTAGTGTTGTGAGAAGTTGAATGACAGAAGATACATGAAGGGATACGTTATGTTGATGATTGAGATAAAATATGTTTTGTTTATGGCTACGTATACCTAGGTTTGTTTGATCTGATCAGGAAGATTTAAAAGGATAACAATTATGTTGATATGAGATATTTTATTATATGTGTGGTATGAGATGCAAATTGTTTTAAGAAGTGGGGATTAGTAAAGTTTTAAGATCGCTATATATTTTATTTGCCAGTAAAGTTATGTAATTTCGCATTACATAGGAAAGTTATATTTTTGTTTGATTTTAGAATGTTGGTGTTGTGAGTTATATAGAGAGTATAGTGAATTAGGTATGGATTTGTTTCTAGAACGAAACAAAAAGAGAATGTTTAGAATGTTGAGATAGGAACTCATGTGCACTGAGTAAGACAGCTGGGAACACTTCATTTAGTAAGCTTTCGAAAAAATTTGGACTGATCATCCAAGATTTGCAGAATGTCTTAAAATTCGAAGGATTCGTATTGATTGAGTATAAGTTATGTTTTTAGTATGGTACTTAACTATTGGCGAGTCCGATATGTTATTGTATTTTCATCAGTCTCAAAGGTACAAGGTACAAGGCACGAATCCTTCCTCTTCGATCATGACGGGAACGAGTTTCCTTTGTGAGAAGGTGGGATATCGATGACCTAATAAGCTCGCGAGCAGGCTCAGGCAGGTAGACCTGGAGCCAGGTACTAATAGTCTATGTATTTAAATAATATTATAATAAAAGAACCAGAAGACGTGTGGAGGGTAATTGAAGGGTAGGTGGAGGGTAGTTGTAAGGTAGGAGTAGAGTAGGCGTAAGGTAGGCGTAAAGTAGGTGTAGGGTATTCAGGTACACGTAGGTCGGTAGTCGGATATGCGTAGGGTAGGTTTTAGGTGGGAGTAGGATAGGTGTAGGGTAGATGTAGGGTCTAGTGGTAGGTCTTGTAGGTGTGTATGTGTAGGGTATGTTTTAATTAATTAATATAACTGTATTTTTCTATAGAATACAGCAACCAAAACATTAACGACGATACAATATAGTTCACGAATACAAAGGTAGAAGACGTATTCTTATTTGATGTAATAGAAGTCCTGAAAATGATGAAAAATCTGAAGAAGAAGAAGGTGGCAACCTTTATACCAAATTTCAAACCAATTCGGTTCAGCCAATTCACTACATAAAACTTTTTTTTAAGGTGGTTAAAATCACTTTCGTGCCATAAAATCACCTTCGTGGATAAAACGCCACGAAGGTGATGCCACGAAGGTGGCGAAAATATCCCTTTTTAATTCTGGCAAAGTTAAGAAGTAACGTTATATATAGGTATCAAATTTTACAAAATCTCAATCAGTTTAGTGTTTTGATAAACCAGTATAAACCAGTAAACCGAGTAGAAATCCAGCATCTACATGACCTGCTAGCAAATACACTACAATGTTATGCCAAAGAGCAAAGTGAGTTAGCAGAACTCAGAGCCGCGACGTCTGAGTTAGTACAGCTACAACGCCAGAATGCGGAATTGGTGGGCGTTCTAATTGAGAATGAGGAGAATGAGACCAGCAAGGAGGACGAGCCCACATCACTAACTTTGGTCTCGACCCCCCTCAACGAGAGTGTTGCAGCGTCCACCGCTGCCCCAACCAAAAAACAGCGTCGCCGTCGTCGACGAGGAGACACCTCGCAGCTCAACAGCGCGAGCACCGCGCCGCTCGCTGTCCCTGCTGAGGCGTGTGTCATGCCGCAAGCTGCTCCGACGGCCGCGCCGTTCGCCGTTGCGCACGTTGCGACGCTCGCTGCCGCGAATGCCGCGCCGTGTGGTCTGCGGAGTGTGTTCTCGCGCGGAGCGCGAGGACCACTACGGTTGCGGGGTCGAGGACTTATGGTTGCCTCATGCCCGCGGCGTCAACTCGGGGGGTAACGTCCCCCCCGGTCTTGGGTGGCCCCTACTTGTCAG
Source organism: Argyresthia goedartella (assembly GCA_949825045.1). NCBI lineage: Eukaryota > Metazoa > Arthropoda > Insecta > Lepidoptera > Argyresthiidae > Argyresthia > Argyresthia goedartella. The sequence continues at coordinate 485,362 of OX463827.1, read as the reverse complement.
GGGCCTCGCGTGGTCTTCGTTGCGCTGTGCTTTCGCCGTCTATTGGCATACACTGGCGACAACGGTGCGGGAGCTTCTTCTTCTCCACTGTGCCGTGCTTTCGCCCTCTTCTGCGGGCTTACACTGGCGACAGTGGGATGAGCAGCAACTCTCTTGGGAGTGGTCTGCCTTCAGGCGGACGTGCGTGGTGCGGAGCAATGTCGTGGAGATGTGCGTGGCGGCTGTTGTCGGCGCAGTCGTACATGCGCCGTGCGAGCCGCGCGACGAATTTCTCCACGGTGGGCATCCGGGTATCCCTCATGATTGTGGTGTTTCGCACGTACCGCCCGGCTCCTGTGATCACCCGCAGGGAGATGTTCTGGAACCGCTGCAGCCGTGCCTTCTGGGTCTTCGACAGCAGGGCGTACCATGCTGGAGCCGCGTAGGTGAGCCGCGAGCGCACATAGGCCTTGTACACCCGCAGCTTGGCTCTCAGAGGCAGGCTGGACGACAGGACAGGCCGGAGCATTGCCCGCGCGGCTTTGGCCCGGTTGATGCAGTGTTGCACCATCGGGACCATGCGCAGCGAGCAGTCGATGTTGCAACCGAGGTATTTCACCGTCGATTGCCATTCGATGTCCCGGCCCCTCAGCTGTAGCGGGGTCGGACGGCGGGAGCGGGTGGTCAACAGGGCTGTTGTCTTCCCGACGTTCACCGCGGTCCGCCACTTGTCCAGCCAGGGCGGCAGCAGGTCCAGGAGTCGCTGCATCTTCCTGCAGGCGAGCTCGATTTTGCGCGACGACGCGAAGTATGCGCTGTCGTCCGCGTAGAGGGCGAGCACGACGTCTTCCACCCCCTCCTCGAGATGGCCCTCGAGTGTGGGGATGTCATTGGTGTAGAGCGCGTAGAGCACCGGCGAAAGGCAGCTGCCTTGCGGGACTCCTGCGCTGATGGCCTTCGTCTGGGAGTGTGCATTCTCGACCGAGACGAAGAACCGCCGGTCTTCCAGGAATGAGGCCACGATCTGCCCGATCATTGGGGGCACACCTGCGTCCAGGAGCTTGTAGAGGAGCCCCTCGTGCCACACTCGGTCAAAGGCCTTCTCGATGTCAAGAAAGACCCCGACGGTGTATCGGCCCCTGTTCAGCTCCGACGCCAGGTAGTGCAGGACTCTCGCCAGCTGGAGCGTCGTGCTGTGGCTGTCACGGAAGCCATGTTGCTCTGCCCTCAGCTGGATGTGGGGCAGGATTCTCCGTAACAGCAGGCGCTCAAACAGCTTGGCGATATGAGGCAGCAGGGTGATCGGGCGGTAGCCTCCCGGGTGTCTTCTGTCCTTCCCCGGCTTGGGGATGACGATCACCTTGCCCTCCTTCCAGAGGGCGGGGAAGTGTCCGGTGCGCAGGATGCCGTTGAACAGCCGCGTCAGCGAGACGACGGCTCTCCTTGGCAGCTGTACTAGGGCCCCCGCGACGACTCCGTCCGGGCCCGGGGCCTTCCGCTGGTTCAGCTTCAGGGCCACCTTCCGGACTTCGTGGGGCGACATGAAGTAGTCGCCGGCGAGGGGAGGCGCGGGGGCCGCCAGGAAGCGCTCTACGCGCTCCACAACAGCGGCGTTGTGCTCGTAGTCGGCAATGGGGTTGGGCTGGAACTGCCCAGCGAAGTGGTCGGCCAGGATGGCGGCTCGATCTCGTGCGGCGTAGCGGCGCCTGCCCGTGTGATCGAACATGGGGCAGACCGGCTCGGGAGTTGATGTCAGGCTGCGGTTCAGGCGGTGAAGGGCGGTGTCATCTTGGGAGGCCTGGTCAATGGTGTGTTCCCAGGACTGTCCCCTCAGCTCGATGATGCCCGCGCGCAGTTCTTCTCCGAGCCGGTTGATCTCCGCCTTGATCACGGGGCAGCGCGTGTGGTGCCAGGTTCGACGAAGACGGCGCTTGAGGTCCAACTTCTTGCGGAGGTGTGGAGGGAGCCTCTCCTTCCGCAAGACCGGCGGTGGCTTGGTGGTGGTGGCTGCGGCTTGAGCGGTGGTGATGGCTGTGGTGATAGCCACTGCCGCGGCTTCTACCTCTTCCTTGGTAGAAACACCGCCGGGGAGCTGCGTTGTGTTCAACTCCAGCTGGTATTTGTGCCAGTCCGTCTTCGTTCTTGGACGCGGTGCCGACGTGAGATCGGCCTCCACCCCGAGGACCAGCAAGATAGGCAGGTGGGGGGTGTCGATGTCGTACAGCTCCCCAATGGCGATGGGGAACTGTACGTTCTTGACCAGGGCGACGTCTAGTACATCCGGGCGATGCATGGGGTTCGTCGGGTAGTGTGTCGGGGCCCCCGGGCTGAGAACTTCGTAGTTGGAGTTCTCAGCATCTTCCTGTAGGGCCCTTCCGGCGGGGTTGATGCTGTGGGACCCCCACTGGTGGTGCTTGGCGTTGAGATCGCCTGCGACCAGTGTGGGGGTCGCTCCTTCCATCATCGTTCGGATGTCTTCCGGGTGGAAATGGTGGACGTCGCCGGGAGGCTTGTAGGCTGCGAAGACTTTGAGCTCCGTGTCGGCCGTCTTCAGACGGACGCCTATGGACCGTGTCGTCTTGAAGGCGGGCAGCTCCAACTCTTCGTGGACGAGGTCCCGTCTCACGAGGACCGCCGTGCCTCTGTACGGCACGTTTCTCGGAGATAACTCGTCGCGGCGGTACACGAAGAAGTTGGGCAGTCGGAGCTCTCGGCTGGGGTGCAGCTTCGTCTCGCACAGAAGTACGACATGCACATCATGCTCCTGCACGAGTAGCCTCAGGTCTATGGTCTTGTTGGTGATCCCGTCCGGGTTCCAGTACACAAGCCTTAGGTCTTTAGGCATTGTGTCCGGACGAGATTGTGGCCTTCAAATTGGATAGCCCCCGCAGTAGGGGCAGCAATGGATCGCGTCTATCCACGATCGCCTGTATGGCCGCGCTGATAAGGTCGATGGCGTCGAGCAGCGCGGCCATGAGTGGAGCTTCCTGGTGCTCCGTGGATAGGACTGCGGGTGCTGCCGGCTCCCGTGGGCGGGGGCGGGCTGGCAGTGGGGGGCGGCTCGCAGGTTGGGCGGGCTCAAGTGGCGGCTTGGCGGCGGGCTCTTCCGGCCGCCAAGCCGCATGCCGCGCCAACCGCCGCCACGTGCATCAAACCGCACTCCAACACGTGTGTCCCGCCACTCACCTCCACTCGTGTACCGCCAGCTACCAAAATATGTGCTCAGAGAAAAACTCTGTTGTTCTCCGACAAAGTAGGTGCAGGATTTGGGACTCTATTACATAACCGGCTTAACCAAAAAGTAACGAACATTTGCTGTCCAAATAGCTCATTTGTAGATCTAGTGAAGATGATTAGTCGCGGTATCTATGATGAGTACAGCACAATTGTAATTATGGTAGGAAATCATTCAAACATTAGTCGGAATGATTTGAATAAAAGTGTTGAAACACTTATAGACTTACATAGTAGGATGAAATGCAAATTTATACTATGCAATTTTCCATATGCCTGTAATTTGACAGAACTACAGAACAAATCTGTGCATAGAATGAATATTCATTTATTTAATTTAACATGTCATCACAGCGATGCTATTTTATATTTCGACATGAATAATTTTATTCATAACTTTACTCTGACACGGGATACATTGTACCTGTCTAATAAATATAGGAAATTAGTAGCTACATTGTTAGCTTATAATATATGCGACGCAGCTATAGTTGGTTTAACTAAGTTCAACTTGACATCAGCTTATTTTAAGAGTAATATAACATGCACCCCTATTGGGAATTCACCTGTTAATTATACTTAGCATGCAACATTGGAATCTGTTCCAAGTAATTTAAATTAGTTCATAAGACAATAGAGGAAATCTCTAGCATACAAGAGCCACTAAATATGTCAAAATGTAAGCCCCAGTTAAATATTGTCCATCAAAACATCCAGGGGCTACCTGGCAAAGAACTTGTATTAGAATTATTTCTAAAAAATTCTGACATTGATATTATTTGTGTTACTGAACACTGGTTGAAGGAAAATATGATGTCTTTTAACATAAATAATTACAAAATTGTCAGTTATTACAATAGAAAGACTGCTGATAGAGGTGGTTCTTTAATCTTAGTGAAAAATAATATTAAGGTGAAACAACGGAAAGATATTCTTGCACTTACTGTTGAAAGACAAATAGAGGTATCCTGTGTTGGGTTAGATAGCCATATTATTGTTTGTGTCTACAGACCAACGAGGGATGAAAAAGGCGATGGCAATTTCGAAATATTTGAGAAAATTATGGAGGAAGCCCTCATTAAACTTTGTAATAACAGAAAAAAGTTAATTATTTGTGGCGATCTTAATGTAGATCTGCTTGTAGATACAACACTGAAGCGACGATTAATAACTCTGTTCAAATCATTTAATTTATGTCATGTATTTCTAGAGCCGACTAGAATTACACTTACCAGCCAAACTTGCTTAGATAACGTTTTCTGTGACTGTGCATTCACAAGTAAAAGTGTAATTAACTGCTTACCCTCCGATCACAGTGGTCAAACAGTTTCATTCCCAATAACTATTAAGGATAAGACTGGTCCATCATTTTATAGGCCTATTACATCCCATAGACTAGAGACATATACGAAAAACTTAGATATAAATTTGCCAGTACCGGACTTTAATGAACAGAACCCAAACAAAATCTACTCAGACTTCTTCAACATTATTCAGACAGAATTCAATAAAGTTTTCAAATTAAAGAAAGTCAGTGACTACAACGGTAAATCTAAATTTAATGACTGGGCAACGTTTGGAATTTGTAAAAGTAGAGTTATCTTGTATGACCTTTATGATCAAAAAACCTATAACTTTGATCGAAAATTTCATGACTATGTTAAAAAATATTCCAAAACTTTCAAGTTGGTTTGTAGAACTGCAAAAACTTTACACATTAATAGAAAAATTCAAAATTCAAATAATAGAATGAAAACAGTTTGGCAAATAATAAACCGCGAAACTGGCAAAGTTATACCAAGGGACAGTGATTTCTGCCTAAAGATAGGTGATGATGTTGTTAAATCTAACGCTGATGTTGCTCGAGCTTTTGAAACATTCTTCACCAATGTACCCGTACTCACAACGGACCGTCTAAATTCACCTCCATTTGAAGCAGAGACTTTATTAAAAAATAACACTAGCGTCAGTAATGTATATTTAAAATTTCATCATGTATATCCCCAGGACATTGTAAAAACGTTTAAATTACTTAACTTAAAAAATACGGAAGACCTGTGGGGTATATCAGTCAAAGTCATTGGTTCAGTAATTCTAGTTATAGCCCCACACTTAGCTTATATATTCAATAAATGTGTTGACGATGGGCCTTTTCCAGACCTCATGAAACACTGTTAACTTATACCGCTATTCAAATCGGGAGATAAGGGCGATCCTTCAAATTTCAGACCAATATCTGTTCTTCCAACACTAAGTAAAATATTTGAAAAGATTTTACTCAATCAAATGCTCTCACACTTCAACCGTACAAAACAACTCCACGCTAAACAATATGGTTTCACTAGGGGTAAATCGACTACGGATGCAGGTATTACCCTTGTATCTCATATTTATTCTGCATGGGAGGCCGCACAGGATGCTATCGGAGTTTTTTGCGACCTGTCGAAGGCGTTTGATTGTGTTGATCATAATACGCTATTAATTAAATTAAATCATTACGGAGTTAGAAATAAAGCGTTGGATCTACTAAGATCATACATAGCCGCTTGATTGTTCTGGCCGCGGCAAGAAAACCCGTCGATATGCCTTTGCGCGCCAACAAAATGGTACCTATTTTGCCACCATCGACGGACCGCTCCCATCGCGTTGGGCCGCCTCACATAAACATTATTTCTGACTCCAGTTCTCGAGTTATCCTTGAGAGTTATTTATTGTCAACAGCTGATAAATTAGGCATTTTACTGGAATAAGTGTTGATTGTATTAACGACTTTCGTAGCTGTAAACATATACTTCAGGCGTAAAATGTACCAGGGTCAATATAAAAATTCTTATCTGAAAAAGTAAATCGTGAACCTACTAATTATATGTATATAACAGAATTCTATATTAATATTACATATGAAAAAAAAAACTCACTTATCTCAAACAAAAATATATTTTTTATTTATATTTAAACTTTCGCTCACATTTGCTAGCGCGCCGTAATTAATATGACAGATAAAAAAATAACTGTTGCTCATACAATTTCTCTAATATTTTTACTGATAACTCGTGTAAGATAATTGTTTTTCAAGATAATAACTTCATATTGACATAAAACCCTTTATTTTACTCTAAAATAAAGCAAAACATTTCCAACTTACCTGTTGGCAACATGGAATAAAAACTGCAAGAGAACAACAACAAGCAAAAGAAATATGGCATAAAATCGGGGTTTTAGCTAAATCCTTTTCATCAAGCATTAGTGGAAGGAACTAATCTCTACGAAAATAATTAGTCCAGAACAATTATCAGCTAAAACTTCACATTTTATAGTATTTATCCCAGCACAATAAACAAACACAAATCACTGACGCGGCTGTTGAACGGCGGAATGAAATTGCATTCAAACTAGATCTAGCGCTATGATTGGTTGGTGGTATTGTATGTCTAAATGTTGGTAATCCCACTGGGAAGGAGTGAGTGAGAACACCTTACGAAGTATTTCATTGGTGTAATAGAGATAAAAGGTTTCTGGCAGAAAGTCGTTGCATTTGCCTCTGGATACTAAAGTATCCAGAGGCAATCTACGGAGAAAAAAGTCGTGGATACAAAAGTCGCCCGAGACAATCTACTGCAAAAAATCTATATTTACCATTATTGTTACCTATTTTTTATATATTTGTTATATTTATGTATTTATGGATTGTACCACGCCGCGGTCTGGGGCGCTCGCGAGCTAACACTTGGCGCTGACTGAAAATCAGCATTGAAGGCCTGGCCTTCAACATAATGCTGAGTCAGACGCCATTTATAATGACAGTGACACACCACGACTGTCATTTCATTTTATAACATGTGTCAATGCAACTATTTATCTCTGTGTTTTGTTTCTTTGTTGTAATTGTAGTGTGTTCACTGTCTTTATAATAAATGATTCTTTCTTTCTTATTTACATTCTCAAGTTGGGTGATTTTGTGCTGATGACCTACCCTAATAATAAGTCAGCTGCCAAAGCGTACAGTACAGTTGATCTGATTGAAATCGGTTTCATACTGAATTTTTCTCCGAATTGTTTGATGCGGCTAAAGATGAAAGCAATTGTCTTGTACCGAGCGGACACTTTTTTATATTCTTATGGTTTGGTGGATTAGCTTCGAAAATTATAGTTGCTTAGAATTTTACTCCCATATTTATGTATAGTTAACCTGACATTTTCAAGTTAGTTTATAGAATAGGTCGACAATTTTTTGGATGAATTTTTTAGTATATCTGTAAACTCTTCATTAGTATAATTGGGAGCTTTTTTCGAATAAGTCGTCGAGATCACTACTTCGTATTTTATTACTTACTGAAGAAGTACCTACCATATCTCCTTCCCTTCGACTAGCAGCAGCCTGCAACGCCTTTGTTGAATACCAGCGGAGTGCGCTGAGGAGGGTTCCTCAGCGCACTCCGATCCATAGTGCATAAGGGATCACGGATCTTTCGGCGTCCCGAAGTCCACATTGATTACAGCAGACTGTAAGTAAGGCCATTGTGATCCAGAAGAAGAAGGGGTTTTGTACGGGCCTAGCCATAGCCAGCGCCCGTTCATCCGGCGGGGTATCAACGTGCGAGCGTAGCCGCTCGCCCCTGGCAGCTCTGCTCGACCACACCCGCAGCTAAGTTCTCTCTAAATTTACTGTTCAGCTAAGAATAAGCACTACTCTAGCGTTATCGACCAAACCACAATCCGAACCTAAATTGAAATAGTTTTTAACTTTAGTTTTAATAAAGGGTACAAGTAACTTTGGAGTTCAATTTCTTTAAAATTACTAAACAGCGTTTTTTTATAAAAAAAAAACTAAAATATGTAACCTGTAATATGTGTGTTAAAACGGATACTCCAAGCTTGTGGGAAATACTATCCGTGTATGGAGTGGAGAGCCAAATGATTCGTGCACTGAAGTCTTTGTATGACCACTCCAGTGCATGCGTCAGGTTAAACGGTGCTTACACGGACTGGTTTAACATCGAACGTGATGTGAGACAGGGCTGTGTAGCATCGCCATGGCTGTTCAATCTGTTCATGGAATAGTTGTTTGAATGATTTGAAGGAGCGTGATTGTAGATGGGAGAGTTACTTATCAAGTGCTGCAGGAGATGGTAACACTCATGAAAGGATGAATGAAAGGAGATTGTCGAAATGGATTTTTAAGGTCGTATGAATACCAAATTGGCGATTTGTTAGTGAAGGGGCAAATTCGAAGTACCCGTAACCGGCGTGAAGAAACTTATGAATGTTGAGGAAGCGCGGGAGATATATGCCAGGATCGTAGCAGGTGGAGGTCTTTAGTCTCTGCCTACCCTTCTTCCAGGAAATAGGCGTGAGCATACGTATGTATGTATGTATGTATGCAATGTAGATTTAGCAAGACCTGGATCCCTCATCTTGAACAAAATGGAAATCATCTGAAAAAAGACTATATATACATAGTCAGGTCATAAGTTCTGTCACATGTGCAATATGAAATAATTTAGACATGTTTATTATTTATGTAAACATTTATATAGCAAAATGAACTAAATAAAACATAGATTCTTATGGTAATAAAGTTTATTCAAAATAACCCCCGCGATTTTGAATACAGGCCTTTATTCTGCGCGGCCAGTCGTCTATCGCAGCACGAACGAGGTCCATGTCAATATCGGCGGCTGCCTTAATCAAGGATGCCTTGAGTGACTCCAAATCAGGATGAGGCTTTGAGCAGGCTTTTTCCTCCAAGTGTTGCCATATCTTGTAATCTAACGGACTCAAATCTGGACTGGAGGAGGGCCAGTCTTCGTGCCGGATGAAGTCGATTTCACGTGCCGCCAGCCAGTCTTGTGTGCTTTTCGCTCTATGAGCTGGCGCAGAATCTTGTTGGAGTACCCAGTGCCTGTTATTAAACATGGTATGAGAAACAGGTTCCACAACGGTCTTGAGGACTGTATTTTGATACACAACTGCATTCGTTTTTACGCCTTTCTCACAAAAATGTACCTCAGTTAAGCCCCAATAAGAGACTCCCAACCAAACCATGAGCGAGGATGGAAAATGACCTCGTTGGACACGCGGAATACGGTTGCTCGCTTCTTCACTGCTGTGTGCGTACACCTTATCATTTTGTTTGTTGTAGCTCTCTTCCACGGTGAAATTTTTTTTATCCGAAAAAAGAATTTCCCGATGCTTTTTTCCCGCGTACCGCTTCAACAAAGCGCGGCATCTCTTCAGTCTCAGGTCCATTAAACGAGCGTCCCAACGATGTCCTGTTTTTCTTCGATATGCCGTAAGCCCTAATTCTTCATTTAACACCCTTTTCACCGTGGTCCTGCTTAACCCCATCTGAAGGGCCAACAGTTTCTGCTTACGTATGGGATTTCTTTGAATTCGCGCCTTCACAGCTTTTATCACTGCTGGAGTCCTAACAGAGCGAGGGCGACCACTTCTTGACCTGTCATCTACACTAGAGTCTCCATTGTATCGTTTTATGGTACGATAAACGAATCTTTTGGTTATATTCAAATTTTTCAGTAAGTCGAAAATCTGAATTGGCGCGTAACCGCAACGATGCAACGCAATAACTGCGACACGTTCTTCTTTAAGTGTCCACTCCATATTTAAAAATGAGGAAAATTCAAAAAGTACACATTTTTATTTTCATGAAAAATTCGAAATTCGAATTCAATAAACTTTTTTGTGGCCAGCGTTCTAAATTCAAAAGTTTTTATTGTGTGACAGAACTTATGACCTGACTGTGTATATATATATATATATATATATATATATGCTATGTTTATGATATCCTGATATCATAATCATAGCATTAGATTTCTATAGAATACAGCAACCAAAACATTAACGGCCATACAATATAGTTCACGAATACAAAGGTAGAAGACGTAATCTTATTTGATGAAATATAAGTCCTGAAAATGATGAAAAAACTGAAGAAAAACAAATGTTCCGCCCCAGACATTCCGGCATCTCCAACGGCGCACTACAGATAGCACAGACTTTTCTGCTAACACCAATTTGACATCTATTTAACGCAATCTTACAAGAACATGTAGTATAAATTCTTACTATACAAATAAGGGTGATCCTGCTGACATCTTTAACTACAAGCAGGTTTTCCTAAGGGTTTTTATATAATCTAACATATACACAATCTAGAAAAAATAATAGAGAAATACGCAGAATTCAAAAGAGCACTTTACATAGCGTTTTTTAACTACAAGAAAACCATTGATAGAATTTCACATCCAATTGTCAATTGTCAATTGTAAGACGGGCTGGTTTCCGCAACTCGACGACGAAAGCGCCTATTTTGCGTGTAGGTGGGAATGCGACATCATTCGAGCCAACCCAACTCCTCCAGGAACGCCAGTAGGCCCTTTACGTTACCGACTATCCCTGGAAGGTCCCTCGATTGACCGAGGTGTTTAGCCCTGTAGTCCGCTACTCCTGTGCACTCCATGAGGACGTGAGCAGCCGTTTCTTCTGCCTCCAAGCAGGCTCTGCAAAGGGGGCTGTCGGTAACACCTAGGACATATAGATGTTTATTAAAGAAACCATGGCCAGTAAGTGCTGCAGTTACCAGTCGCATGCGCGGCCTACTAAGTCGAAGCAAGGTCTTAGCCAGCCTAGCGCTAGGGGACGGCAAGGCCAGCTTAGCCTGCCTGCACTCCTCATGGTTTGTCCAAAGAGTAGCATGATCATTCCTGGTCGACTCTTTCAGAAATGAGCGTACCATCTTGAAGGGAAGAGGGATGATAGGTTCGGGACCATACGCTGTCAAGCTAGATCCTTTACGCGCCAACTCATCCGCTGCATCGTTACCTCTTGATCCGCTGTGTCCTTTTATCCATTGAAGGATTACGCGGTTGTGTTGACATACCTCCATTAGTCGTTTGTGACACTCGTAGATTAGCCCTGAGTTAATAGTGTTGCTATTTAGGGCTTGTAGGACGACCATGCTATCCGAGAGGATTCGAATGGAGGAATCTCTTACCTTTCTCGATGCTATGGCATTAGCGGCCGAGATGATGCCCATGCATTCAGCTTGAAAGGCAGTATTATGGGCACCCAGTGGAATGGCTATCTTGATGTTTAGGTCCTCCGAAAAGGTGCCTGAACCAGTGCCTGCTTCAGTTTTTGAACCATCGGTAAAAATTCTGAGCTCTTTAACGTCGAGCCCCTCAACCCGATGGTCTTCATGTAACTGTATATTGTATTTTTTGTCAAAAACAAATTGTTTAGGGATTCTGTCACTGCAAGCCATAGAGATGGGAAATTTTTTGTAAACTTCCCCTAGGATGGCGGTGTGTGAGGTCCTGTTTTTCCTCCAAAGTCCTAAGGTGTTGAGTCTCACCGCAGATGACGCGGCCTCCTGCTTAATATACAGCCGGAGTGGCGGAAGACACAGCATGGCCTCCATTGCTGCTGTTGGAGTAGTTCTCATACTACCTGTGATAGCCATGCAGGCCAGCCTTTGGAAGCTTTGGAGTTTGCTTACCATTGTGGTTAGTTTGGTCCTGGTCCACCACACCACAGCTCCGTAGCAGACAAGAGGACGGATCACCGTTACGTACAGCCAAAGAATGATGTTGGGAGAAAGTCCCCAATTTTTTCCCACCATTCTCCGACACTGCCAGAAAGCAATACTCGCCTTCTTTAGTTTGTTGTCGATGTGGCTACTCCAGTTGAGCTTGCTGTCCAAGGTTATGCCCAGGTACTTCACCTCAGTTGCTAGCTGGAGTTCCGTTCCAAAGAGCTTAGGTAGGGTATACCTACCAAGAGCCCTATTGTTAGTGAACATGACCATTACCGTTTTTGTTGGGTTAACCGCCAGGTCATATTCTAAACACCAGCGCTCCACGATGCGAAGAGCTGTTTGTTTAAGGTTGCATACTGTGCTCGCAAATTTACCTGTGATGAGGATTACCAAATCGTCGGCGTATCCTACGGTGTAGTATCCATTAGCGTTAAGCTTGGTAATCAGGTCGTTAATGACCAGATTCCACAGAAGCGGGGAGAGCACTCCTCCCTGCGGGCATCCCCGCACTACCTCCGCCGACAGGGACTCTCCAGCTAGACGCACGATACGTTTGTTAAGCATGTTTGTGACCCAGTTGTTTACAGCTGTTGACACCCCATGCCTTGTTAGAGATGCACTTATACTGCTATACTGCGTCTTGTCAAAGGCACCTTCTATATCAATAAAAGTTCCAAGACAGATGCATTTGTTTTGAATCGCCTCTTCAATTGTGGATACAACTGCATGGAGAGCCAATTCAGTAGACTTACCCAAACTATATGCATGCTGATTCTTGTGTAAGGGTATATGTTTTAACGCTCCATCTCTCAGGTGTCTCTCGCACAAACGTTCGAGAGTTTTAAGCAAGAACGAGGTGAGACTAATCGGCCTGAAAGATTTAGCGTTAGTGTAGTCGCTCCTTCCTGGCTTCGGTATGAAAATTACGTTTACTACTCTCCACCTTTTGGGAACGTATCCGAATCTAAGACATGCTTTCATGATTCGGACCATTGTATTGATGACGGGTTCCCCACCCCACTGTAGAAGTGCTGGGAAGATTCCATCTGGTCCTGCTGATTTAAAAGGTTTAAAGCTATTAATGGCCCATCTCACCTTGTCAGCAGTGATAATATTATTAGTTATGTCTAAGTGGTCGACAGCTTCATGGTGAACCTCTTCCGGCCACACAATCTCTTGAATAGTTCTACTTCCGGGAAAGTGAGTTTCCAACAAGAGACTGTGTGTTTCTGTGGTGGAAGAGGTATATGTTCCATCGGGTTTTTTAAGCGACCCTAGCCTGGAGTTGCCTTGTTGAGCTAGTATTTGCCTTACCCGATTTGCTTGATCAACGGTTTCAATGTCGCTGCAGAATTTCCTCCATGAGTTGCTGCTTTTGAACCGTAGTCGTTTCTTGTACTTGGATTTGGCATCTTTATAGTTGTCCCAATCCTCATCAGCACTGGTGTTCATCGCCCTGTTTAGCAGTCTTCTGATCTTAGCACGCATCCTATCTAGATCAGGACCCCACCAAGGCTGCCCCTTGATGTTGGTAGGCGCTGGTGTGCTAAGCGGGCAAGTTGAATGGTAGCAGTCTATTGAAGTATTTGTAAAATCTGTTACCTGTTGTTCGATTTGTTCGGGTCCCTCCGGATCTGGTAGAGTCTCAGCCCAAGCAAGTAGAGTCTCAGCCCAAGCAAGTCTTTCACCCAGGATAGCTCTGTACCTGGTTCTGTCAGTCTTGCGTGGGTTTCTCTTAGGGACAGTTGGGGAGAACGCTGCGTTGATCTCGAAGCGTATCCATCGATGATCAGAGCATGACGCCTCGTTGGACACATGCCAGCCCCCAACGTCGTCGGATATGTCCGCCGTTGCCAGGGTAATATCAACGATAGTTCTGCTCCGCTTGGTAACAAAAGTTGGTTCAGAACCTATGTTAAGCACATTAAGGTTTGTAGTAAATAGGTATTCAACAAGTGTCTTACCTCTGCTGTTCATATCTGGCATGCCCCACAGTGGGTGATGCGCGTTCGAGTCGGCCCCAACGATGAGCTGGAGGCCCGACTTCTCGCAGTGGTCCACCAGCCGGCACAGGTCGTGTGGAGGCGGGTTGTCCTCCGCAGGCATGTAGGCGGAGGCCACCACGAGCTCGCGGCACCTAGCTGTGTCGGGCAGTTGCAGCCTTATGGCACACAGGTCCCTGGAACAGAACTCTGTTAATGGCTGTGCTGGGATGTTGTTAGTAGATATGATGCACGTTCTAGGGTTATCGTGATCAGTTGTACCGAAAAGCTTACCTCTCAAATTGGCGAGCCCTCGAATGCTACCGCGGTTGATCCACGGCTCCTGGATCAGAGCCACGGCAGTGCTGTTTGCCCCCAACCAGCGTCTTAACTGGGCCGTTGCAGTTTGGCTGTGTTGGAGGTTGGCTTGGAGGATTTTACAATCGCGGGAGAGGGACGCCATTTTTGGTCAACCCCTCCTCCACCTCCAAGACGAGTTCCTCCTCCAGCCGCATGGACAGCTCCTCGCCCTCAGAGGGCACCACTGCTGGTTCTGGCTCATCGCCTTCACCAAGCAGCATGGCCTCCCAGTGCGCGTGCTCGTCCTGCGGTTGAGCAGCAGAACTTTCCCCGACTGCATCGGGGCCTGTTTGCTGCCGCTCTGGAGTGGAACTCTGGGGCTTGGCTGTTCTTGATGAAACCCCAGTGATGACCAGCTTAGAGCTGGTCTGCGCTACCACCGGTGGTTCCTTCACAAATTTCCCACCGGGTCCCTGAAATTTGAGGTAGACCGAACCACTACCAAAAAGGAGCTGTCTGCCCCTTCCCAGCAGGGTCGGCACCACATCTTCAGGGACGTCTGTGATGAGAAACAGGTTGTCCTGCTGCTCATCCACTTTCTGGAGGAGCCATCGGTCAACCTGTGCCCACTTGTTCATAAAGTGGAGGACTACGCCGACGTCGGGCGCAGACTTCCACTTGCCTCGTTCGTTGGGTATGAGCACCCCACATCGAACCCTGCGGACCATCTCCGATTGGCGTTTCACCACCAACTGTACGTTGGATGGTGTAGACACACCGGAGACACACCCCCGCAGCCAGTTCAGGGAGTACTCGTCCTCCACGAACAGTTTAAGGTGGCCGTCCTCGTAACGAGGCTTGCCACCGAATTTGGGGTTTTCCTTGCTCGGATCCGCCAACGCTTCCCTCAAGATTTTGTCATCAATCTCGTTGAGGATGAGCGTTGACAGATCCTGTGAAATATGACCAGTAGCGACGTCAGTTACGGCGATGTACTGGTCAGATTTCACCTTCTGAGCATAGGTGACCCCAGCTCTGCGCGCTTCCGTGCACTGCTTTTTAGGCTCCACTCGAGGAGAAATACTATCCTCTAGTCGAGCCCTCTTAGCAGCCGCGCGCCCGTTTTTGCCGGATCTCTTGGCAGATTTCAACTTCTTGTTAGAAGTTGGACCACCAGAGAACGCTACGGTAGGTTTAGCCCCGTTTGAGTCTAGGGTTGCCCCTTTGACACCACGGGAGCCGGTCACCTTACCCGCAGCTCCGGCTGTATTAACAGCGGGACCGCCATCGGTCGTCACCGTGGCAGATGGAACCCCATCTACGCCGGCAGCGGCCGATGTGGCAGCCAAACGCTGTTTTTTCTTCCACCGACGATTCGCCTTACGCCCTGGTCCGGTTTGCACCGTATCTGGACGTTTAGTCGATGGGCCCTTCCCTTGCAAAGATTGCTTGGGTGGTTTACCCTTTCGACCAACCGTCGTCCAGGCGCTGGCGAAATGCTCGGCGATGTTTGTCGAATGGCTCCGCGCACCGGGTTGCCCCGTGGCCCTGCCTCTCGACTCACTTTCGGGCTTTTTGCAGCTACCCTCCACAGTGGAATCACTACTGGTTTGCACCGGTAGGTCACTGATGGTGGCAGTGCGCCCAGTTGAGGCTTGAGGATCTGCCGAGGCAGATTCTCGCACCTGTTTGGAGACGCTTGCGGTTTTCACCGCTGTAAGCGTTCCAGATGGGTTTTTTGACCTGACACGATCCATGGTCAAATGTATAGAGATTCGTCTACTCGATTTCCCACCCTCCACGGAGCCCGCACAATTGGGAGCGCCTACTCGCTTGGAACAGCTTTCAGTCGCTAGGAGTACCGAGTAGATATAGGAGCATAGGGCTGGTACTTGGCGCGACATCGGGAGCTCGCTTCTGTGGACGATGGGAACCAAGGTGTCAGCGACATGGTCCCACCGCCGTAGTCACTGAAGCTTACCCCGTCGGCATGACCTATCCCTCCGCTGTGACTGACGCCTTAGCGGACCCTACACCCCTAGCCGTGGCCCTCTGATGGGACACTTGGCCGTTACCCCAACCCGCGGCTACGGGCGAGGCTACCGTTTTGCCTGAAATCCAGGCCAAAGAGGGCGTGTTGCCTTACGAAGCTAAATCCACAGCAACGCTCGGCTCAACCCCCCAGGACCCCTTCATCCTGGCCTACGGTGGTCAACTGCGCAGACCACAAGACGCAGGTGAGTGTAGATAGTCTGCCGGGTACACCCTCTTTAACCGACAGAACCGGAGCTACTTTTAGCCATCAGCTAGTAAGAGGTCCAGGGACCAGTCACTAGCCGCTGTTACCAGGGTGCACCAGGAGGGAGCAGAAGTTATGCAGGCGGACGTATCCTTCTGCATCACTTCAGCACCCCCACACTAGGAGGTAGTCGCTCAGAACACCCTAATTTCACATCCATCGATCTGGATCATCTTAAAGGAATAAAATATACACTATTCATACGTCAATATATCTTAATTAATTCTTAATATGTTGATGTATGTAAAGTGTATATTTTGTATATCTTAATATATATCTTTATATGTTAAGATCTTTATATATCTTAATATATGTACTCGAACAGCACAAGCAGAGTAAAACTAGAAACAATGGGCCCTACAATCAAAATAGAGAGAGGTGTTTGTCAAGGTGATCCGATTTCACCTAAACCTTTCATAGCAGTCCTACAAAATATAATATATTAACTGGAATGAAAAATTAAAGGCCTTAACATAGAGGGAATAAAAATTGAGATTTGCAGATGACATAGCCATTCTATCAGAAACATCGCTGCAATCAGTTAGTGGAAAGATAGGTCTAGAGATGAACTTAAAAAAAAAAAAAAAATGACCAACAGTACACCCAAATAAATAAACATAGAAACGACGCGACAAGAATATGTTGACGAGTATGTTATCTTGGAAAGCAACTATCATTCGAACCTATTAACTTCTGTTATCCTAAAGAAAAATATATTTGATATGTGTCTACTCCCATGCTAACATAGGTATGGGCTGTCAATCATGGATAGCAAGCATGGATGTACAAGCAAGCTTAAACACAAAAACGAAGTCTGCCAAAGCATTGAACGAAGCATAGTGTAAGAAAAAGCCAAAGAATAAGAAACGAAGACCTAAGACAGAACAGCAAATTTATTGATGCAGTGCAGAAAAAATGGTACTGGGCAGTTCACATACGGGCAGGCAGGCTACTATAACCTGTCCCGGCCTAACGAGCAACTGCGGACGCGGCATACCACACGCTCGGTGGACTGACGACATTGTGCCAACAGGAGGCGCAGATTAGTTCCTAGTGGCCCAAGACAGAGAACGCTGGATAACTTTAGGGGAGGCCTATACCCAACGTTAGCATTAAGTTATTCTCAGTGTTTTTTTTTTAAGTTTTTTATATGGTGAAGGAAATTAAAGGCTTTTTAATTTACTTCATTTAACATTTCTAGTAAAATATAGCTGTTACAAAACTGAATACATTCTTCAACACTTGTACGTACATAGTTATCATTGTTATATTTATTTAAAGGGCTTTTTACATGTTACAATATATATGACTATGTCGCTCTATTAAAAAATACACCGAATGTAGATTACATTGGTAACATAATATTTAACTAAATGTAATTACTTACGGACGTACGTGGATTTATTTTATGTTAATTGGACGTTGATAACGGACTTACGGATTTTATTTTGATTTTGATTGGACGGTGATTACTGGTAAACTGTATCGATTTTCGTAAAAAATTCTTGACGACTAATTTCCATACAGAATCATGCCAATTTTTGTCTTCATCATCATTGGCAGCTTCTTTCCGCCCACTGCTGCGTGTAAAAAACCCCTTCAACTGTTTTTCCGTCACACGTTCTATCGGTATTTTACAAGGTCGTCGATAAATCTAGAAACTTGTCTTAGACTGGACCTATTTCAACAAAATCATTTGATATAATCAGAATTGTATATTTCCAGCAGTTGTATTTGGATACGTATTCTGAATCATTTTTTAATTGATTTTTCGCTCGGTTTCTCTTGGCCACGAGGCAATTGAAGCATCTGTTTGCCAAGGTGCAAGGTGCTTTACCCTAACTCTCATGATTGGAGCGTGTTTGTCGAACAAACTGAGGATGATCGCGTTGAGGAGTTTGTGAATTTTGTCGTCAACGGTCTCGTTAGACAGCATATATAGATATATATGTATATATATATATATATATATATATATATATATATATATATATGCTATTTTTATGATATCCTGATATCATAATCATAGCATTAGATTTCTATAGAATACAGCAACCAAAACATTAACGGCGATACAATATAGTTCACGAATACAAAGGTAGAAGACGTAATCTTATTTGATGAAATATAAGTCCTGAAAATGATGAAAAAACTGAAGAAAAACAAATGTTCCGCCCCAGACATTCCGGCATCTCCAACGGCGCACTACAGATAGCACAGACTTTTCTGCTAACACCAATTTGACATCTATTTAACGCAATCTTACAAGAACATGTAGTATAAATTCTTACTATACAAATAAGGGTGATCCTGCTGACATCTTTAACTACAAGCAGGTTTTCCTAAGGGTTTTTATATAATCTAACATTTACACAATCTAGAAAAAATAATAGAGAAATACGCAGAATTCAAAAGAGCACTTTACATAGCGTTTTTTAACTACAAGAAAACCTTTGATAGAATTTCACATCCAATTGTCAATTGTCAATTGTAAGACGGGCTGGTTTCCGCAACTCGACGACGAAAGCGCCTATTTTGCGTGTGGGTGGGAATGCGACATCATTCGAGCCAACCCAACTCCTCCAGGAACGCCAGTAGGCCCTTTACGTTACCGACTATCCCTGGAAGGTCCCTCGATTGACCGAGGTGTTTAGCCCTGTAGTCCGCTACTCCTGTGCACTCCATGAGGACGTGAGCAGCCGTTTCTTCTGCCTCCAAGCAGGCTCTGCAAAGGGGGCTGTCGGTAACACCTAGGACATATAGATGTTTATTAAAGAAACCATGGCCAGTAAGTGCTGCAGTTACCAGTCGCATGCGCGGCCTACTAAGTCGAAGCAAGGTCTTAGCCAGCCTAGCGCTAGGGGACGGCAAGGCCAGCTTAGCCTGCCTGCACTCCTCATGGTTTGTCCAAAGAGTAGCATGATCATTCCTGGTCGACTCTCTCAGAAATGAGCGTACCATCTTGAAGGGAAGAGGGATGATAGGTTCGGGACCATACGCTGTCAAGCTAGATCCTTTACGCGCCAACTCATCCGCTGCATCGTTACCTCTTGATCCGCTGTGTCCTTTTATCCATTGAAGGATTACGCGGTTGTGTTGACATACCTCCATTAGTCGTTTGTGACACTCGTAGATTAGCCCTGAGTTAATAGTGTTGCTATTTAGGGCTTGTAGGACGGCCATACTATCCGAGAGGATTCGAATGGAGGAATCTCTTACCTTTCTCGATGCTATGGCATTAGCGGCCGAGATAATGCCCATGCATTCAGCTTGAAAGGCAGTATTATGGGCACCCAGTGGAATGGCTATCTTGATGTTTAGGTCCTCCGAAAAGGTGCCTGAACCAGTGCCTGCTTCATTTTTTGAACCATCGGTAAAAATTCTGAGCTCTTTAACGTCGAGCCCCTCAACCCGATGGTCTTCATGTAACTGTATATTGTATTTTTTGTCAAAAACAAATTGTTTAGGGATTCTGTCACTGCAAGCCATAGAGATGGGAAATTTTTTGTAAACTTCCCCTAGGATGGCGGTGTGTGAGGTCCTGTTTTTCCTCCAAAGTCCTAAGGTGTTGAGTCTCACCGCAGATGACGCGGCCTCCTGCTTAATATACAGCCGGAGTGGCGGAAGACACAGCATGGCCTCCATTGCTGCTGTTGGAGTAGTTCTCATACTACCTGTGATAGCCATGCAGGCCAGCCTTTGGAAGCTTTGGAGTTTGCTTACCATTGTGGTTAGTTTGGTCCTGGTCCACCACACCACAGCTCCGTAGCAGACAAGAGGACGGATCACCGTTACGTACAGCCAAAGAATGATGTTGGGAGAAAGTCCCCAATTTTTCCCCACCATTCTCCGACACTGCCAGAAAGCAATACTCGCCTTCTTTAGTTTGTTGTCCATGTGGCTACTCCAGTTGAGCTTGCTGTCCAAGGTTATGCCCAGGTACTTCACCTCAGTTGCTAGCTGGAGTTCCGTTCCAAAGAGCTTAGGTAGGGTATACCTACCAAGAGCCCTATTGTTAGTGAACATGACCATTACCGTTTTTGTTGGGTTAACCGCCAGGTCATATTCTAAACACCAGCGCTCCACGATGCGAAGAGCTGTTTGTTTAAGGTTGCATACTGTGCTCGCAAATTTACCTGTGATGAGGATTACCAAATCGTCGGCGTATCCTACGGTGTAGTATCCATTAGCGTTAAGCTTGGTAATCAGGTCGTTAATGACCAGATTCCACAGAAGCGGGGAGAGCACTCCTCCCTGCGGGCATCCCCGCACTACCTCCGCCGACAGGGACTCTCCAGCTAGACGCACGATACGTTTGTTAAGCATGTTTGTGACCCAGTTGTTTACAGCTGTTGACACCCCATGCCTTGTTAGAGATGCACTTATACTGCTATACTGCGTCTTGTCAAAGGCACCTTCTATATCAATAAAAGTTCCAAGACAGATGCATTTGTTTTGAATCGCCTCTTCAATTGTGGATACAACTGCATGGAGAGCCGATTCAGTAGACTTACCCAAACTATATGCATGCTGATTCTTGTGTAAGGGTATATGTTTTAACGCTCCATCTCTCAGGTGTCTCTCGCACAAACGTTCGAGAGTTTTAAGCAAGAACGAGGTGAGACTAATCGGCCTGAAAGATTTAGCGTTAGTGTAGTCGCTCCTTCCTGGCTTCGGTATGAAAATTACGTTTACTACTCTCCACCTTTTGGGAACGTATCCGAATCTAAGACATGCTTTCATGATTCGGACCATTATATTGATGACGGGTTCCCCACCCCACTGTAAAAGTGCTGGGAAGATTCCATCTGGTCCTGCTGATTTAAAAGGTTTAAAGCTATTAATGGCCCATCTCACCTTGTCAGCAGTGATAATATTATTAGTTATGTCTAAGTGGTCGACAGCTTCATGGTGAACCTCTTCCGGCCACACAATCTCTTGAATAGTTCTACTTCCGGGAAAGTGAGTTTCCAACAAGAGACTGTGTGTTTCTGTGGTGGAAGAGGTATATGTTCCATCGGGTTTTTTAAGCGACCCTAGCCTGGAGTTGCCTTGTTGAGCTAGTATTTGCCTTATCCGATTTGCTTGATCAACGGTTTCAATGTCGCTGCAGAATTTCCTCCATGAGTTGCTGCTTTTGAACCGTAGTCGTTTCTTGTACTTGGATTTGGCATCTTTATAGTTGTCCCAATCCTCATCAGCACTGGTGTTCATCGCCCTGTCTAGCAGTCTTCTGATCTTAGCACGCATCCTATCTAGATCAGGACCCCACCAAGGCTGCCCCTTGATGTTGGTAGGCGCTGGTGTGCTAAGCGGGCAAGTTGAATGGTAGCAGTCTATTGAAGTATTTGTAAAATCTGTTACCTGTTGTTCGATTTGTTCGGGTCCCTCCGGATTTGGTAGAGTCTCAGCCCAAGCAAGTAGAGTCTCAGCCCAAGCAAGTCTTTCACCTAGGATAGCTCTGTACCTGGTTCTGTCAGTCTTGCGTGGGTTTCTCTTAGGGACAGTTGAGGAGAACGCTGCGTTGATCTCGAAGCGTATCCATCGATGATCAGAGCATGACGCCTCGTTGGACACATGCCAGCCCTCAACGTCGTCGGATATGTCCACCGTTGCCAGGGTAATATCAACGATAGTTCTGCTCCGCTTGGTAACAAAAGTTGGTTCAGAACCTATGTTAAGCACATTGAGGTTTGTAGTAAATAGGTATTCAACAAGTGTCTTACCTCTGCTGTTCATATCTGGCATGCCCCACAGTGGGTGATGCGCGTTCGAGTCGGCCCCAACGATGAGCTGGAGGCCCGACTTCTCGCAGTGGTCCACCAGCCGGCACAGGTCGTGTGGAGGCGGGTTGTCCTCCGCAGGCATGTAGGCGGAGGCCACCACGAGCTCGCGGCACCTAGCTGTGTCGGGCAGTTGCAGCCTTATGGCACACAGGTCCCTGGAACAGAACTCTGTTAATGGCTGTGCTGGGATGTTGTTAGTAGATATGATGCACGTTCTAGGGTTATCGTGATCAGTTGTACCGAAAAGCTTACCTCTCAAATTGGCGAGCCCTCGAATGCTACCGCGGTTGATCCACGGCTCCTGGATCAGAGCCACGGCAGTGCTGTTTGCCCCCAACCAGCGTCTTAACTGGGCCGTTGCAGTTTGGCTGTGTTGGAGGTTGGCTTGGAGGATTTAACAATCGCGGGAGAGGGACGCCATTTTTGGTCAACCCCTCCTCCACCTCCAAGACGAGTTCCTCCTCCAGCCGCATGGACAGCTCCTCACCCTCAGAGGGCACCACTGCTGGTTCTGGCTCATCGCCTTCACCAAGCAGCATGGCCTCCCAGTGCGCGTGCTCGTCCTGCGGTTGAGCAGCAGAACTTTCCCCGACTGCATCGGGGCCTGTTTGCTGCCGCTCTGGAGTGGAACTCTGGGGCTTGGCTGTTCTTGATGAAACCCCAGTGATGACCAGCTTAGAGCTGGTCTGCGCTACCACCGGTGGTTCCTTCACAAATTTCCCACCGGGTCCCTGAAATTTGAGGTAGACCGAACCACTACCAAAAAGGAGCTGTCTGCCCCTTCCCAGCAGGGTCGGCACCACATCTTCAGGGACGTCTGTGATGAGAAACAGGTTGTCCTGCTGCTCATCCACTTTCTGGAGGAGCCATCGGTCAACCTGTGCCCACTTGTTCATAAAGTGGAGAACTACGCCGACGTCGGGCGCAGACTTCCACTTGCCTCGTTCGTTGGGTATGAGCACCCCACATCGAACCCTGCGGACCATCTCCGATTGGCGTTTCACCACCAACTGTACGTTGGATGGTGTAGACATACCGGAGACACACTCCCGCAGCCAGTTCAGGGAGTACTCGTCCTCCACGAACAGTTTAAGGTGGCCGTCCTCGTAACGAGGCTTGCCACCGAATTTGGGGTTTTCCTTGCTCGGATCCGCCAACGCTTCCCTCAAGATTTTGTCATCAATCTCGTTGAGGATGAGCGTTGACAGATCCTGTGAAATATGACCAGTAGCGACGTCAGTTACGGCGATGTACTGGTTAGATTTCACCTTCTGAGCATAGGTGACCCCAGCTCTGCGCGCTTCCGTGCACTGCTTTTTAGGCTCCACTCGAGGAGAAATACTATCCTCTAGTCGAGCCCTCTTAGCAGCCGCGCGCTCGTTTTTGCCGGATCTCTTGGCAGATTTCAACTTCTTGTTAGAAGTTGGACCACCAGAGAACGCTACGGTAGGTTTAGCCCCGTTTGAGTCTAGGGTTGCCCCTTTGACACCACGGGAGCCGGTCACCTTACCCGCAGCTCCGGCTGTATTAACAGCGGGACCGCCATCGGTCGTCACCGTGGCAGATGGAACCCCATCTACGCCGGCAGCGGCCGATGTGGCAGCCAAACGCTGTTTTTTCTTCCACCGACGATTCGCCTTACGCCCTGGTCCGGTTTGCACCGTATCTGGACGTTTAGTCGATGGGCCCTTCCCTTGCAAAGATTGTTTGGGTAGTTTACCCTTTCGACCAACCGTCGTCCAGGCGCTGGCGAAATGCTCGGCGATGTTTGTCGAATGGCTCCGCGCACCGGGTTGCCCCGTGGCTCTGCCTCTCGACTCACTTTCGGGCTTTTTGCAGCTACCCTCCACAGTGGAATCACTACCGGTTTGCACCGGTAGGTCACTGATGGTGGCAGTACGCCCAGTTGAGGCTTGAGGATCTGCCAAGGCAGATTCTCGCACCTGTTTGGAGACGCTTGCGGTTTTCACCGCTGGAAGCGTTCCAGATGGGTTTTTTGACCTGACACGATCCATGGTCAAATGTATAGAGATTCGTCTACTCGATTTCCCACCCTCCACGGAGCCCGCACAATTGGGAGCGCCTACTCGCTTGGAACAGCTTTCAGTCGCTAGGAGTACCGAGTAGATATAGGAGCATAGGGCTGGTACTTGGCGCGACATCGGGAGCTCGCTTCTGTGGACGATGGGAACCAAGGTGTCAGCGACATGGTCCCACCGCCGTAGTCACCGAAGCTTACCCCGTCAGCATGACCTATCCCTCCGCTGTGACTGACGCCTTAGCGGACCCTACACCCCTAGCCGTGGCCCTCTGACGGGACACTTGGCCGTTACCCCAACCCGCGGCTACGGGCGAGGCTACCGTTTTGCCTGAAATCCAGGCCAAAGAGGGCGTGTTGCCTTACGAAGCTAAATCCACAGCAACGCTCGGCTCAACCCCCCAGGACCCCTTCATCCTGGCCTACGGTGGTCAACTGCGCAGACCACAAGACGCAGGTGAGTGTAGATAGTCTGCCGGGTACACCCACTTTAACCGACAGAACCGGAGCTACTTTTAGCCATCGGCTAGTAAGAGGTCCAGGGACCAGTCACTAGCCGCTGTTACCAGGGTGCACCAGGAGGGAGCAGAAGTTATGCAGGCGGACGTATCCTTCTGCATCACTTCAGCACCCCCACACTAGGAGGTAGTCGCTCAGAACACCCTAATTTCACATCCATCGATCTGGATCATCTTTAAGGAATAAAATATACACTATTCATACGTCAATATATCTTAATTAATTCTTAAAATGTTGATGTATGTAAAGTGTATATTTTGTATATCTTAATATATATCTTTATATGTTAAGATCTTTATATATCTTAATATATGTACTCGAACAGCATAAGCAGAGTAAAACTAGAAACAATGGGCCCTACAATCAAAATGGAGAGAGGTGTTTGTCAAGGTGATCCGATTTCACCTAAACCTTTCATAGCAGTCCTACAAAATATAATATATTAACTGGAATGAAAAATTAAAGGCCTTAACATAGAGGGAATAAAAATTGAGATTTGCAGATGACATAGCCATTCTATCAGAAACATCGCTGCAATCAGTTAGTGGAAAGATAGGTCTAGAGATGAACTTAAAAAAAAAAAAGTAATGACCAACAGTACACCCAAATAAATAAACATAGAAACGACGCGACAAGAATATGTTGACGAGTATGTTATCTTGGAAAGCAACTATCATTCGAACCTATTAACTTCTGTTATCCTAAAGAAAAATATATTTGATATGTGTCTACTCCCATGCTAACATAGGTATGGGCTGTCAATCATGGATAGCAAGCATGGATGGACAAGCAAGCTTAAACACAAAAACGAAGTCTGCCAAAGCATTGAACGAAGCATAGTGTAAGAAAAAGCCAAAGAATAAGAAACGAAGACCTAAGACAGAACAGCAAATTTATTGATGCAGTGCAGAAAAACGCGGCATACCACACGCTCGGTGGACTGACGACATTGTGGCAACAGGAGGCGCAGATTAGTTCCTAGTGGCCCAAGACAGAGAACGCTGGATAACTTTAGGGGAGGCCTATACCCAACGTTAGCATTAAGTTATTCTCAGTGTTTTTTTTTTAAGTTTTTTATATGGTGAAGGAAATTAAAGGCTTTTTAATTTACTTCATTTAACATTTCTAGTAAAATATAGCTGTTACAAAACTGAATACATTCTTCAACACTTGTACGTACATAGTTATCATTGTTATATTTATTTAAAGGGCTTTTTACATGTTACAATATATATGACTATGTCGCTCTATTAAAAAATACACCGAATGTAGATTACATTGGTAACATAATATTTAACTAAATGTAATTACTTACGGACGTACGTGGATTTATTTTATGTTAATTGGACGTTGATAACGGACTTACGGATTTTATTTTGATTTTGATTGGACGGTGATTACTGGTAAACTGTATGGATTTTCGTAAAAAATTCTTGACGACTAATTTCCATACAGAATCATGCCAATTTTTGTCTTCATCATCATTGGCAGCTTCTTTCCGCCCACTGCTGCGTGTAAAAAACCCCTTCAACTGTTTTTCTGTCACACATTCTATCGGTATTTTACAAGGTCGTCGATAAATCTAGAAACTTGTCTTAGACTGGACCTATTTCAACAAAATCATTTGATATAATCAGAATTGTATATTTCCAGCAGTTGTATTTGGATACGTATTCTGAATCATTTTTTAATTGATTTTTCGCTCGGTTTCTCTTGGCCACGAGGCAATTGAAGCATCTGTTTGCCAAGGTGCAAGGTGCTTTACCCTAACTCTCTTGATTGGAGCGTGTTTGTCGAACAAACTGAGGATGATCGCGTTGAGTTTGTGAATTTTGTCGTCAACGGTCTCGTTAGACAGGACGGGGAACCAGTCGATCCCGGATTTAAGGGATTCAATGTCCATATCCTTAAAGCTGTAAATATTAAGAAATTTACCTTTTTCTTGGAGTACTTTATCTTATATGTATGGAAAATAAGATCATGGTAGGAGAAAGGAGCGTTCATTTGACCATGAGCCGCTATCTTTTCAAGATCAGAGGTTATCATGAGACCAAGAAGAGAGGGGGTACAGTACGTTTGGAAATGAGTCGCGTCAAGGGGAAGAAGGTGTAGATTGAAGGAGTTAACAATTGACTGGAGTTTATCGGAGCGGGAGTTATTTTTGAGTAGACAGGATAAGAGTATCCTTATACAGGGGAGTCAAATTGTTGAGAAGGGAGTCAAACGAGTCAAAGTAGTCGATCCGAATAGAGGGGCTATAGACGACACCGAAAAGAACATTAATGTGTTGAAAACAAATTTCTAGAAAGATAAATTCTGCAGATTCCGAATATTGACCCGGAGAGGCACTGACCACTTTGCAAGGGATATCCGAGCGCAGATAGACAGCAACCCGTCCGTCTGCTTTACCGACTTGTTATTCCTATAGAGCCTAAAACAAGGGAGTGGGTACAGAGAAGAAGGTATACTAGGCTTGAAAAATGATTCTGACACGAGTTTACCGTCAATATGTTGCTCCTTGAAGGTTTACAATAAGTCAGAGTAACTGGAGTGTATGCTTTGAGCGTTAATGTAAACTATGATGAAATGTTTACCTAGACAACCACCAAAAACAGTCTTCAGTTAATTAGAAAGAGACTCATCATCTAAGGAGTTGTTACTTGCCGCACTTTCAAATGGATCATCAGTGGAGTAGCATGAAAAGAAACTATTATTACATGAGGGGCGGTTCATATTATAACTTATATAAAATAATAATTTATACTCAAATATAGTATAAATATATCTACAACTACATGACAACTACTATAAAAATAACTATTTCCTAATTATTTATGCAACCAACTATACTATCTAGCTGAATAAAATAAAGTTTGGACCCAGACTAAGACCACACTACCACACCTGATAAGTGAGTTAACTTAAAACAATAAAAGAGACACACTACACAACAAATACATCTAAAACCATAGAACATTTCAAACAAAGAAAAAACGGAATGCGGCGCTAACAAAACGCGACGAAAGAAAAAAAAAGGAGAATGTCATGATCAAATCAAAACAAACACGGTTGTCAATACAGGTTGTCAAACTAAGATAAAATGTTATCGAGTGAAGGTTGTTGTGCATTAAAATGAAAAATTGGTTTCGTGGTGAATTGAAGAGAAAAGGGGGTTCTTGGGATTGTTTTAAGATCTCTTCAAAAATTGCTTGTGCTTAAAATAATTACAAAATTATTAATAGCAACGTCATTTAAGTAATCTTGAACATTATTGTATCCCTTTTTCGACAAAGTCGCATTAATATGGTTTTTAAATTGCTCAAATGACAATTTCATGATCTCGAGAGGTATCTTGTTGTAGTAGAGAATGCACTGACCATTGAAAAAATTTCTAACCTTCGCGAGTCTAAACGAGGGCGCAAGTAGTCTGTGATTATGTCTTAGGTTAACATAACAGCTATCGCTAAGTTTGGAAAATGTTGTAAGGTTCTTGCGTACATACATTATATTTTAGAAAAAAAATGACTAGCTACAGTTAGTCATTTTTTTTCAATTTCTTCAAAAATCTTTCTTATGGAGTATATCCTTTTTAAATTATAAATTGCTCGAATAGCTCTTTTCTGTAAAACAAAAATAGTTTGAATATCCGCTGCTGTCCCCACAACAAGATACCATAGGACATGACACTATGAAAGTAACTAAAATATACTAGCCTAGATGTAGCCACCTCCGTGTTTTGTCTGAGGTAAATAGGTTTCGTTGTAGGTACATATATATCCGAGTCTATAATCAGAACAGTACATTTGTCGTTCCCGAAGTTGCGGGATTTTTTCGATAAAAAAGTGCATTCCAAAATAGACAACACCTCAACATTAGGTAAATATGCATCCGAATATCCGATCTCTGACCAACTTTTATATAAAGAACTCGCAGGTAAGTCCTCGGTATAACGTTAACATTGGTTAACATAGGCAAAAGAGTTAAGAATTGGAGAGTAGCTGGGGAGACGACGACGCTATCATTTTGAGAGACTAAAAATTAGAAATCCTCGGAAGACGGACTGGAACATATTCTGCGACATCATGGGCAAATGGAATCCAGCCCGACATACCTTTGGAACCTGACAATAATCAGAAGAGGGGGCGAATGAAATGGAAAAAATCTCTTATACCAGCAGGCATGCCCCCTTAGAAGAATTCCGGAAGGAAAATGTTAAATATGGTGGAACAAAGACCTGAAGAATCAAAGAAAAAGAACTTGGAGAGCTATGAGGCCAGCTCTTTCAAGTGATGATGAGGGTAGACATCTGTGGCGCTGTGGTTGTGGCTCTGCCTGCATGCGAGATCCCCGGCTAGGAAAAACAGAAAAAAAGAACAAAGTCTATGATGTATTTATGTGTCTGTGCTTTGCTGTTTCCGGTTCTCAGGACACAGGGTATCATAGTGTGGGGCCAGAAGCAATGTATTTGTCTGTATGCAAAAGTTTATGTTATGTTTATGTTTTTGATGAGTATAGAAGGAGAAAGTAAGAAAAGCTGGCGCTTGTATTGCAAAGAGATGAGCTCATTCTCAGATGCGGCTCAGCTGGTGAATCTACTAGTAAGCGACAAAACATGCCAACTAAGAAGTTTGAAAGTTTGAGAACACTTTTTTTATTGCAAAGAATATAAAGAAGGCAACATATAGGATCACCAGAAAACAAAGGAGGATCCACCAGATAAAATAAAAGAATAAAACTTACATTGATCCATAAATTAATTTGCACCATTCAAATCTGTGAGGCCTGATAGCACTTTGCGTGTGCTTCTACAAAAGGCCTACAGATTCATAGTAATCATTTTGCAGAACTATTTAGGAGCAACATCAAACTTAAATATATTGCTCCAAATCGAAGGAGAGTAAAAGCAGCTTTCATACCAAAAGTCAAAAAGTCTTACCAGGAAGCAAAATCGTTCCGGTGTATAAGTGTTTCCTCCTTCGTATTGAAATCAGTAGAAAAATACTGGACAGACATTTAAGAATAAAAATAAAGGAAAGTGCCTCTTCCCTCCATAGCAATCAACATGCATATATGGAAGGGAAATCAACAGAAACAACTCTATAACCTAACGCTAAAGGTGGAGAGAGCACTAGAAAACAAACAATTTGCCCTAGGATGTTTCTTTGATTTAGAGGATGGTATCGACAGGGAAAACATCCAAGCAATATAGGAATCCCTGAAACGGGACATTAATAGTTCCCAAATCTTGTGGTAACCATGCTTAAATGCAGGGTGATCACTGCATATCTTGCTGAGACTAGCTTCGAAATCGGAGCAAATAGAGGATTTCCACAAGGAGGATGCTTATATCCATTGATGTGGTATCTACTTAAAGACTCCCTTATAACTCACGTTGACAACATGACTATATACCTACTGGTATATTCACATGATGAGACTATTATTATTATTATAGCAGTGTTCGATTCCAAATCGATATTCGATCGATGGTTTCTGAACGGCCATTTTGAATTTGACGTTGCTGCCAACCTAGCAGTTTTTTGACAACTGACAGACGAAAGCCCTCGCAATGTAAACGCGTTTTGGTTAGGGTATTGAAATTAAATCGCAGGCCATCTGGAATGTATTCGGGTTTCCCTCAGAATTGTCTATATAGCTGAGTGTGTTGTGGTTCCCCGAACCAGATAAAGTTCGCATTTACGTGGCCAATTGGTTTTATACCACGTAACATAACCTGTGTTGGAACACTGTGCTCATCGAAGCTGGCCCGCCAGTCGTACCTGGTTGGCTGAAGAACCTGTCTACCAAGAAGAGCCTAGGGTGCACCCGGGCCTTGCAGAGAGACAGGAGGTTGACGGGACCGAAGCACAGACCAGGTTAGATCGACCCCAATTACTTCAGCTCGGTGAATCGCCGACGTTCACACTTCTTGGCAACTGATCGTTACGCTACCTCGTAGCTGATGGGCCCCTACGAGGTCATTAGGTGCTGAGAAGCCTGAACACTTTGGTAGCAGAGCGTGGTTTCCTGAGATTTGCAGCCGTCAAGGGCTCCAGGAAGGCACGATTTGGGACTATCAATCTGTAGGTATAGGCGGTTATTAGGTAACTTGGTTGTGTTCCTATATCCACATAGATTGGTAGTATTGTAAGCTATAGGTCTGTCGATCTATTAGTGGTCTAGTAGTGCTATTGAATGAATGTTTGGTAAACATAGGTAGTTACATCTATTGATAGCAGGCTATTACATTGTTTTCAGTTTATAGCAATTTATAACTTGAACTAATATTGACTATCTGTGTGTGTTATAATGATAAAGGGAAACTAAATTGTATTTACAGAATTTATATAGATATAAAACTCGGTTCCTATTGTTTAAGGAAAACAACATTGTTTAAGTTGTGGTTTAGGGTTCCCTCGTTTGGGTTGTAGACTGGAGGGTCCAATAAAATTGAGTTACTGCAAATTGTGAGTAAGTATCGTTCCGATCATGTCGTTATCTGAAATCCAGAAGGGTGTTTCTAAGGAACTCAGATGGTTTTCCTCCGCACACGGTCTGATAGACCGTTTAGATAGGCATGATGTGGTATTGGAGCGGTCTATGGACGTTAAGGAACGTTACAATAGGGTGCTCGAATTGTCCGCGCAGGCGGAATCAGTTGATGGTTGCGCACCTGACAGGCTGTCACGGTTGCTAGGGGATGTCGACCAATGTATGGAGATGGCAGCTGCTATCACGCAGAAGGCTGCGGACATACGTAGACAGCGCAAGTCCAGCCATGGTGGTGACATTGAAGCACCTCTGCCGCTTCAGGGTTCGGGGTCCAGGTTACCTGCCATAACTATGCCTACTTTTGACGGAGTGTCCGGTGAATGGATGAGCTTCATCAATCTGTTCGACAGTTTGGTGCACATGCGATCGGACATTACCAAGTCTGTCAAGATGGCTCAGCTGGTGGCAGCATTGAGGGGTGAGCCTAGGGAGCTGGTCGCTCATTTGACAGTTACGGAGGGTAACTATGAAACGGCCAGGCAATTGTTGGTCAGACGTTACCATAACAAACGGAGGTTGGCCGATGCTCAACTGAACCGTTTGTTTAGTATCCCGGTTGTGAACAAGGTCGGGGCCATACAGACGGAGGTTTTGAACCCATTGTTGTCCGTCACCAAGGCTCTAGAGAATCTTGGACTTCCGGTTGGTGAATGGTCGTACCTACTGTTGTACATTGTACTTTCCCGCCTACCCGCTGACGTGCAGACTCGTTTCGAACAGTCTCACGGGAGGTCGGCCGAGGACCTGCCCGCCTTCTCCGACTTGGTCGGATTCTTGGAAGAGGAGGCTCGACGGGCAGAGAATTTGGGGTTGACGGTCACCCATCCTTCGGAGCCACAGAGAGCTGCCGGGAGCGCTGTGAGTAGGGGCCCTCCGACGAG
Source organism: Argyresthia goedartella (assembly GCA_949825045.1). Lineage (NCBI taxonomy): Eukaryota > Metazoa > Arthropoda > Insecta > Lepidoptera > Argyresthiidae > Argyresthia > Argyresthia goedartella. Next base: position 453,232 of record OX463827.1, on the reverse strand, counting down.
GAAGGACCGCACCAACCGGCAGTCGTATGGGACTGTGAGTGAATTGACCCCACATGGTGAGACCTGCCCATGTTGTAGGCAGATTGGCCATGCTGTGGCCAATTGCAATAAGTTCGGGGAACTTAGGGTTCAGGGACGGCGCCGGATGGCCAAGCAGCGGAGCTGGTGTTTCCTGTGCCTCGGGCCACACATGGCTAGGGACTGCACGCGCACAAAAATGTGCGGATATTGTGGTGGGGCCCACAACAATCTGTTGTGCATGAACCGGTCCGGCCAACAGCCTCCATAGGGCCGTATCCAGGGTGACACGGCATGGGGCCCTGAGAATTCGTTTGCGACTCGGAGCGCAACTCAGGGGCCAACGTCCCCACGTCCACAGGGCCGTACCCAGGGTGACACGGCATGGGGCCCTGAGAATTCGTTTGCGACTCGGAGCGCAACTCAGGGGCCCACGTCCCCACGTGCACAGGGCAGTACCAGGGTGCAGGGCCGCACTCAGGACCATTACATGGGGGGCCCTGAGTTTTCGGTTGCGACTCAGCATCCGACCCAGCGGGACATTGGGTGTGTTGAGCAGGCCGTAACGGGTGGGTGGCATGGGACACCTTCGAGCTATGCGGGTGCGGTTCGGACGCCGCCTCAGTTGTCGCCCCGCTCGTCGCCTCGTCCTCGTCGGTCACATGTGATGTCCCCCCCGCTCATGGAGCGGCCACGGTTGAATTCACGCCTACCCCCCTTTACGGGGAATCGTAGGTTGGGAAAGGAACCGGCGCGTGGGCTATTTGTACAATGGGACCCTCTGGCGTATAGCTGCATACCTGATCGGTTACAGGCACAGTGGGGCCCCGGGGGTCCTCGCTAGGAATTTGCGGCCCAACCATTGGTTGCCCCCCAACCGGAGACGGTGGTGTTACCGATCGCCTCTGTGCTTGTTTGGGATTTGGCGGGCAACCCAACATACGTTCGCGCCCTATTAGATTCTGGAGCTCAGGGCTGCATTGTATCGAATGATTTAGCAAAATGGTTGGGCCTCAAGGTAATTAGGTATAATAAATCAATACGGGGCGTGGGGAATGTTACGGTTACGAATGTAGTTGGTCAATCAGTGATCACGTCTCTCCACGTTATGACATTTTGACAAAAACATCCGTGCAAGCTTTAGTAATGACGCATGTCATGGGCAAAGACCCCTTGGTGAAGTTGAATCCGGCCGTTCGATTCCTGACATCAGGACTCAAGTTGGCGGATCCCGATTTTGACACTCCAGCCCCGGTCGACCTGCTACTGGGAGCAGACGTTCTGGGTAGGTTTCTGTTGTCGGATCGGCGAGTTCTTCAGCCGGACGGGTTGATTGCTGTGGATACTAAGTTTGGTCACGTGATCATGGGTCCGGCATTGCCAATGGTTAGGCCTGCCGAGTCAGATGGCATACTTATTGGCTCAGCGTTGTCAGACGTTATCCAACGTTTCTGGGAGATAGAGGAACCTCCCACCGTTCGTCGAGTCGACGCAGACGAAGAAGAGTGCGAGTTGTTTTACCAGAATAGTACTGGTCGCCTTCGTTCTGGTCGTTTTGTAACTCGACTGCCTTTCAGGGCCGATCGACCGCCACTAGGAGAATCTAGGAAGATGGCTGAGACGAGATTGATGTCGATGGAGCGTAGGATGACAAGGGACGCCGTATTTAAACAAAAATATGTTGATTTCATGAGGGAGTATGAGTCGTTAGGATACATGTCGGTATCGGGTGTGGACTGGAGATCTGAGGATCATTGTTTCCTTCCACACCATGCCGTCCTACGAACCCCTACCGGCAAGATTCGAGTTGTTTTTGATGGGTCAGCACCTACCTCGAACGGGATGTCCCTGAATCAGTGTCTACATTCGGGACCCAAGTTGAGTCGTGATATTTCGGATATTCTCACGAGCTTTCGGAGGCACCAGATTGTATTTTTCGCAGACATTCGGATGATGTTTAGGCAAACGGTAATTCATCCGGCTGACAGAAGGTATCAGTTGATACTTTGGCGTGAGTCCACGGCCGAGCCAGTCAAGGTCTATGAGTTAAACACGAACACGTATGGGTTACGGTCTAGCCCGTATTTGGCGATGCGTACCCTGCGGGAGTTGGCGTCGCGTGACCGTGTGAGCTATCCTAGAGCCGCCGCTATCCTGGAGCAAGATTTGTACGTCGATGACGTCTGCACAGGGGCAGCCAGTGTAGAGGAAGCTCTGGACCGACGTGACGAGCTCATTCAATTGCTGGAACGAGGCGGCTATGAACTACGTAAGTGGATGTCCAACTCCCCTGAGTTGATGGCTGGTCTCCCAGATGAGTTTCAACAAGACCCGCACGTTTTTGAGAATCCTGACAACCCTAACATGTTGTCAGTGCTTGGAATTCAGTACCGGCCCGTCCATGATGATTTTACCTATCGGGTGGTTTTAGAAACACCGAAGGCCTGGACGAAGCGGTCAGTACTGTCAACGATTGCGAGAACGTTCGACCCGAATGGATGGATTTCTCCAGTCACCTTTGCTCTCAAATGTTTTATGCAAAGGCTATGGGCGGCTCAGTTGACCTGGGACACCCACCTCTCAGGTGATTTGTTGACTGATTGGACGCGAATGTTCACCTCGCTATCGGACATAAATAATGTATCGCTGCCGAGGAAATTGGTCCCTGCTGGGGATTACAGGGCAACCCTTCACAGGTTTTGTGATGCCTCTGAACGAGGGTTTGCGGCAGCGGTTTATTTGCGAACCGTCACCTCCACCGGGGAGGTCGACGTGCGTTTGGTTTTGGCAAAAAGCAAGGTAGCGCCTATTCGGACAAGGATGACGATTCCAAAACTGGAACTGTCCGGGGCTGCTCTTTTGACCAAACTTTTGAATCACACTCTAACAGTGTTGCGTGGGTCAGTGGTTTTGGAGGATACGGTGTACGCTTGGACGGACAGCCAGATTGTTTTGTGCTGGCTGAAGGCTTCGGTCCATAACTTAGAGGTTTTTGTTGCGAACCGTGTCTCCCAGATTGTGTCGTCTGAGGTCCCACTGACCTGGAGACATGTACCAGGAGAATTGAACCCGTCTGATTGTGCATCCAGGGGATGTCAGGCTCCTGAACTCGTTAGACACAATTTGTGGTGGGGACCACCCTGGCTTGCCAAGAGAGAATCGGACTGGCCCCACAGCCATGTAGTAGTATCTTCGGATCATGGCCCCAGAGCGGCCGTGCATGTTACCCAGAAGGCTGAGGACCCTGACGCCGGGTTTCTGCTGGACCGGTATAGCTCACTTGACAAGTTGATAAACGTGTCCACTTGGATTAGGAGATTCGCTCGAAATTGTCGTACTCCTCGCGATCAGCGAACGTTGAACCCTATTCTGACTCCGGCAGAGCGAAACGAGTCGCTATTGAATTTGGTCCGGTTGGTACAGTCCTCGAAGTTTGGGGCAGAATTGGAGATTATACGAAGTGGACGTTCGAAATTGAAGGGAGCCGTCGCGCGTCTCAACCCCTTTGTTGATTCGACCGGGTTACTTCGGGTAGGAGGAAGATTGCGCAATGCGAATCTGTCGTATTCGGCTCGTCACCCACTTCTGCTCCCCAAGAGGGGACAGTTAGTTGAATTGCTGGTGACTGATCGTCATATTAAAAACGCGCATGCCGGCTGTAACGCGTTGTTGGCCACGCTCCAGCAGGAGTTTTGGATCTTATCTGCCCGCCGTGTCATACGGAACATCGTGTTTCGGTGCATGCCTTGTTATCGACTTAAGGCTGCCACGATGCAACCTCTCATGGGGGACTTGCCCCCTGATCGTGTGAATGAGGTCAGACCGTTTTCAGGTGTTGGTACGGATTTTTCAGGACCGTTTATGGTGAAGAGCTCACGATTGCGTACCGCTAGGCAATACAAGGCGTACCTATGTGTGTTTGTTTGTTTATCCACCAAGGCGGTACATCTCGAGCTCGTTGCTGATCTCTCGACAGAGGCTTTCATTGCTTGTTTGGATAGGTTTGTTTCTCGAAGGGGACTTCCAACTTTGATCCGCTCTGATAACGGCACTAACTACATCGGTGCGGAACGATACTTACGAGAGATAGTCAACTTTTTGAATGTAAATAAAGTGGATATTGGAACGGCCCTCTCCCGTCGGGGTATACAGTGGACCTTCAGCCCACCGATTTGCCCCCACTGGGGTGGGATTTTTGAGGCCGTAGTTAAGTCAGCTAAGACGCACTTGGGGCGTATAGTAGGTCAGACCGCGCTGACTTTTGAGGAGCTCGCGACATTGTTTTGTAAGATCGAGGCCGTTCTCAATTCGCGACCGTTGTGTCCGCTCAGCTCGGATCCAAATGACCTGGAGGCTCTGACCCCAGGCCATTACTTGATAGGACAGCCACTTAACGCGTTGCCCGAGCACCCCTTCGAGGGAGTGAAATTGTATCGGTTGTCAAGGTATCAGATGTTGCAGCAGTTTACTCAGAATTTCTGGAAGCGTTGGTCGCTCGAGTATCTGCATATCTTACAACAGCGCCTTAAGTGGACTGACAAAACCAGCCCCCCTAGTGTTGGTGACCTCGTTCTGGTTAAGGATGCTAACCTACCGCCACTACGTTGGCGCAGGGGGCGCATTGTTAACTTGTTCCCTGGCAAGGACGGGACCCCCCGGTCTGCAGAGGCTCTAGTAGGAGGCTCGGTTCTAAAACGAGCGGTAGCAACGTTGTCTCGGCTGCCCGTAGATTAGGGGACAGGTGGGTGCCTGTCCGGGCGGGTGATTGTTCGATTCCAAATCGATATTCGATCGATGGTTTCTGAACGGCCATTTTGAATTTGACGTTGCTGCCAACCTAGCAGTTTTTTGACAACTGACAGACGAAAGCCCTCGCAATGTAAACGAGTTTTGGTTAGGGTATTGAAATTAAATCGCAGGCCATCTGGAATGTATTCGGGTTTCCCTCAGGATTGTCTATATAGCTGAGTGTGTTGTGGTTCCCCGAACCAGATAAAGTTCGCATTTACGTGGCCGATTGGTTTTTTACCACGTAACATAACCTGTGTTGGAACACTGTGCTCATCGAAGCTGGCCCGCCAGTCGTACCTGGTTGGCTGAAGAACCTGTCTACCAAGAAGAGCCTAGGGTGCACCCGGGCCTTGCAGAGAGACAGGAGGTTGACGGGACCGAAGCACAGACCAGGTTAGATCGACCCCAATTACTTCAGCTCGGTGAATCGCCTACGTTCACACTTCTTGGCAACTGATCGTTACGCTACCTCGTAGCTGATGGGCCCCTACGAGGTCATTAGGTGCTGAGAAGCCTGAACAAGCAGGAAAAGTGCTAAATACGATACGAGATATTATGAAGAGCGCAATAGGAAAGGTTTTACGGTGGTGTCAAGCAAAAGACCTTGACCTAAACCTGGAGGAAATAAAGCTACTACTCTTCACAAATAACCGAAATAACATTGCAATGCTTCCCAATTCTTAGAAGGGCACGAGACTAGAAGTATTTCGTGAGATTACATACCTAGGAGTGACCTTTGACTGGAAAAATAATTTTGGCACTAGGCCACTAGAGCATTATTCTAATGCAAGAGATATGTAGAAAACCGATAGGAATTGAAGCTAGACATTGTTCATTGGATCAACTAGGCAATCATTTTACCAAGAATTCTGTACGGATCAATTGTATGAAGGAAAAGAAAAGAACTAGCAACGACGAGAAAAGAGCTTGGCAAGGTATAAAATTGGCGTGTCTTATGATCACAGGAGCAATGGCGTCTACACCAACAGCATCCTTACTAACAATGCTCAATCTAAACCCATTACAAGTATAAGTAAAAAGGACAGAAATTGAACAATGGTATAGAATGAAAATGAACAAAGAAAGGAAAAGCAATTGTAGAAATGTCAGATAAAAAATGGCAAAGCTATTGACAAATAACGATATCATAAAGAAAGAAATACGATTCGACAAGAAATACCGAATCCATATAGGAACAAGAAAAAACTAGGAAAAATAAACAGACCAACCGGCTGTATTTTGCTTCACGGATGGCTCAAGAAGAGAAAGCACAAAAATAAAAGGAGCTGGCTTTTACATCACGGACAACAATAAACAAGACAAATCAATTACCTTGGGGATATATGTCAGCGTGTTCCAAGCGGAAATATACGCCATAATGGTGTAATGACGCCACATTTCTGGTGTCACCCTTAGTACTGAAGCACTTATCAAATTCTCACTTCCAAATGTCAGGAAAATTGGGACCAGTTTAGTGTTGGACAGCAATACATTAGAATTAGTAAATGACACGAAGTTTCTTGGAATAACCATTGATAACAAATTGCAGTGGGGACCCCACATAGAAAAATTGGCTGGTAAATTAAGTTCTGCGGCTTACGCTGTTAGGAACATCAGACAAAACACGGATGTGGCTACATCTAGGCTAGTATATTTTAGTTACTTTCATAGTGTCATGTCCTATGGTATATTGTTGTGGGGGAAAGCAGCGGATATTCAAACTATTTTTATTTTACAGAAAAGAGCTATTCGAGCAATTTATAATTTAAAACGCACAGACTCCTTAAGACAGCTTTTAAAGAAATTGACATACTAACTGTAGCTAGTCAATTTATTTTCGAAAATATAATGTACGTACGCAAGAACCTTACAAAATTTCCCAAACTTAGCGATAGCTGTAATGTTAACCTAAGAAATGATCACAGACTACTTGCGTCCCGGTTTAGACTCGCGAAGGTTAGCAATTCTTTCAAGGGTCAATGCATTCTCTACTACAACAAGATACCTCTGGAGATCTTGAAATTTCCATTTGAGCAATTTAAAATCCATGTTAAAGCGACTTTGTCGAAAAAGGGATATTACAATGTTCAAGATTACCTAAATGATGGGTCTGTATGGGGTTAATCTGGCTCAACACAGACCTTGCTGTTAATAATTTTGTAATTATTTATTCCTGCTTATTAATTATGATAATGACTAAATATTATATTTTGTATTAGTTAAGCATTAGCAATTTTTAAAAAGAGATCTAAAAATCAATCTGTGGGAGTTTCTACGCACTGCTTCTCCCACAGTGGTCCAATGTAGAGAAGTGGCAAAAAATGACACAGCTTTAAAGGCGCTTAAGCAACCGATGAATAAATCTGCACTAGTGAAAAATTGTAAGGCAAGTAACTTTTTGGAAAAAATCTTAGAAACCGTTATGGCATTGGTCCCCATGGCACATTGACGACCTGAATGGTCGAGTGACGACCCGAATTAGCGAGTCGGCAGTGACCCTGCCTGCGAAGCTAAGGGTCCCGGGTTCGAGTCCCAGTGGGGGCAAATATTTGTTTGATGAGAACGGATGTTTGTACCCTAGTTATGGTTGTTTATCCTATCTAAGTATAATATTTATCTATATAAGTATGTGTATCGTTATCTAGTACCAAGATACAGGGAATCCTAGTTTGGGGCTAGATCAATGTGTGTAAATAGTGTCCAAGGTTATTATATTATTACATGAAGGAACGCAAGGTAATGAAAAAGCAGATGAACTGGCAAGAAACGGTGCTGATGATCATGTTATTGGACCAGAACCAAGGATTCCTATATCAGCGACTGTTACAAAGAACATCTTTAACATGATAGCTATGCGAGATGCAAACCTAGAGTAATAGAACAAAAAATACTGCAGGCAGTCTAATATCTTTATCTTAAGGAAAGACCCCAAAAAAGCTGAGTATTTACTTAAGAGAATCGTGTGGGCGCGAGCCTCCATACAATAAGCGGTAACCTTTTTCACCCCTTAAACCTTGTCCGATTTTCACAATTTTTTCACATGTTTGAGATACTATGAAAAACTATGCTCATGCGTTTTTTTTTTTTAATATTTTGAATTTTAGTAAGTATAAGGACCTAAACATTCACTTTTTTGACCAAAAAAAACCCTCCAGCATTTTATTTATTTTTAACCAATCAAGCCAGATTTTCAAAAAAAGAAAAACTACAAGCATTGTTTATGATGTGTGGAAACGAATGAGACCAAATTTGTCTTATTCTATAAAGGTTTAGGGGTAGAAAAACGTTACCGCCCAAAAGCATAATTCGGCCGAAAATTTAGGCAATTGCGCTCTTATAGCTCTGAGATAGCTTGTATTTTGGTAAATACCTACTCGCGCCGAGTTCTGTCGCCATTCGCTCGTCTTAATCTCATTAGGAAAAACTTAGCAACACTGGTAGGTGTGGTGACGGGCTACTGCAAACTAAATAGACACCTATCATTATTAAAGCTCATACAAGATCCATCATGCCCTAACCGTGGCTTGGAAAAAAGTAGCCAGCACTTCTTGGCAGAATGCTTAATGTATTGAAACATAAGAAGGCGAACACCAGATAGCATCAAAGTAGATGTCTTGTCAAAATTCAAACTCAAAAAAATTCAAATTCAAAAAGAGTTTATTTCCATAAGAAACACATTTGGAGAATGTCAAATCTTAAACTAACACATGTATAAGGGATTTATAGAACTCAATTTGAATTCCGTCAACTCAATGTTTTAGATGCTGGAGGCAAAGAGGCGACTAGAAACCTCCAGCTTTATACGTTATTTTTTACAGAATTGGAGCAAACACCTTCCCAAGCTTTCTTGTCTTCTACATAATCTGATATTTTGTAGTAACCTTTTTTACATAAGTGATTTTTAACAACATTTTTAAATTTATTTACAGACAGTTCTTGTAACTCAGTCGGTATTTTGTTAAAAAAGCGAATACATTGCCCTTTAAAAGAAACATTAACCTTATGGAGCCTAGTAGTAGGTACAGCTAGTTTATTCCTATTTCTAGTGTTGACATTGTGCCTGTCGCTATTCTTAGGAAATTTATCAATATTTTTGTGGACGTACATTAGGTTTTCATAAATATACTGACACGGCATTGTCATAATGTTAATTTCCTTAAATTTACAACGCAGTGACTCTCTGGGACCCACATTGTAGATTGCACGAACAGCCCTCTTTTGCAGCACAAATATTATGTTAATGTCTGCAGCGTTCCCCCACAGCAGTATGCCGTAAGACATAATGCTATGGAAGTAGCTGAAGTAAACTAGTCTAGCTGTTTCCACGTCCGTAAAACGACGGTTTTTTTTAACTGCATAAACTGCGGAATTGTGTTTTTTTGATAGGTTATCTATGTGTGGGCCCCACTGAAGCTTATTATGTAAGGTGATTCCTAGGAATACCGTGCTATCTACAATTTCTAAATTTTCACCTTTAACATTAACATTAGCCGAGACTCGTTTAACATTGGGGAGTATAAACCGAATATATTTAGTTTTGTTATTGTTCAGTAAAAGATTATTAGCACTAAACCAATTGACTACCTTTGAGATTGCATTATTCACATCGTCAAAGTTCAAACTGCGTCGTTTCATTTTAAACAAAAGTGAAGTGTCATCTACAAACAGTACAATCTCATGATTATCTCTGACAAGATGTGGCAGGTCATTAATATAAACCAAAAACAGGAATGGCCCGAGTATGGAACCCTGCGGTACACCCATAGTAACAACAGACCCTGGAGATCGTTTTCCATTAATATCAACTCTCTGTACCCTATTATTTATATAAGAAGAGAGAAGATCTAAAGACTTATCCCTAATTCCATAGGGATGTAATGTCCCATGGTCAACGCAATCAAAAGCTTTAGACAAATCGCAAAATACTCCTAGAGCATCATGCGACTCCTCCCAGGCATCATATATATATGTGATATTAACTCAATACCGGCATCAGTAGTTGATTTGATTTGTGTAAAACCAAATTGTTTACAGTGGAGCATGTTGTTGGTGTTCGATTCCAAATCGATATTCGATCGATGGTTTCTGAACGGTCATTTTAATTTGACGTTAGCTGTCAACCTGGCAGTTTTGACAACTGACAGACGAAAGCCCTCGCAATGTAAACGCGTTTTGACTAGGGTCTTGAAATTAAATCGCAGGGCATCTGGAATGTATTCGGGATTCCCTCAGGATTGTTAATATAGCTGAGTGTGTTGTTGTCTCTCGAACCAGATAAAGTTCGGATTTTCGTGCCCGATTTGTATTTACCAGTAGAAACATAACCTGTGTTGGACACTGTGCTCATTGAAGCTGGCCCGCCAGTCATACCTGGTTGGCTGAAGAACCTGTCTACCAAGAAGAGCCTAGGGTGCACCCGGGCCTTGCAGAGAGACAGGAGGTTGACGGGACCGAAGCACAGACCAGGTTAGATCTACCCCACATAACTTCAGCTCGGTGAATCGCCGACGTTCATCACTTCTTGGCACCTGATCGTCACGCTACCTCGTAGCTCATGGGCCCCTACGAGGTCATTAGGTGCTGAGAAGCCTGAACAGTTGGTGTTGAAATGTGTAAGAAGTTGATTTAAATTTACTTTTTCAAATACTTTACTAAATGTAGGCAATACCGATATCGGTCTGAAGTTAGAAGGGTCAGATGTACTACCCGATTTAAACAAAGGTACTATTTTACTGTGTTTCATTAAATCAGGAAACACGCCAGATTCAATAGATGCATTAAATATGAAAGCTAAATCAAGTGCAATAACATTTATTAGGGGCTTCACAACATGAACAGAAATATCCCAGAGGTCTGCAGTTGTCTTAACATTTATTGATTTAAAGGCTTTAATAATATCTTTATCATCTACATCATTAAACTAGAATTGATTTTCACATCTAGGTACATAGTCTTTTAGCAAAGATTCAGCGACTACTTTGGAAGAGTCTAAAGACTTTGTAGTAGAGATTGGGATGTCAGTAAAAAAAAAATCAAACGCTTTAGCTACATAAATATAATTTTTGAAAGTAATATCATTAATTTTTAATTCATATTCATTGTTTTTAATACTGACTTTTCTAGTCTCACTTTTAATTATATCCCAAGTTGATTTAATTTTGTTATCACTTTGTCTTATTTTAGATCTGATATAATTTGATTTTGCAATGTGACAAACTTTTTAAAGATTCCATTGTTTTTCACGATATAATTCATATAAATTTTGTCTACTTTTAAGTATACCTACTGTGGCCCACTTACTAAAGTTAAGTTTGTCTGAGACCACAATCGATCTGGTAGTAAATACTGCATTGAACGCATTGCTGAATTTGTAAAAAAAATTACAATGTGACTCATTAGGGTTATTATTAGAGTAATTGATAGGTAGTTTGCTATCCCAATTCAATTTAAACCTTTCAAACCGATGTGCAGTCACAGGTATGTATTGTATCTTTCTTGTAGAACTTTTTTTAAGTTTAATTTCTAGTCTAATGTATTGACCTAAATGGTCTGACTTTAAATTACTTATAATTTTTTTAAGTAAAATTTTTTCATTTGGATAAGCAAATATATTGTCTATACAATTTGCTGAGGTTTCAGTTATTCGAGTAGGTTCCATGAAAAGTGGCTTTAAGTTGTAAGAATTAAATAAGTTAGTGAGTCTCGTACTAAGGGAGTAAGTTTCTAATAAATTTACATCGAATTCTCCACATATCATAAGAGTTTTATTAGATTATGATACTTTAAATAATTTGTCATCCATGACTTTTTTCAAAAACATCAAATGAACCTGATGGTGGGCTGTAAACGCTTGTTACAATTATGCGCTCCAATTCAACAAATGCTACTTCAATGTGGCTTTCAACTGATAAACATACTATGTCATTACGATTTTTGAACTTTATGTGTTTATTTAGAAATATTAGAGAGCCTCCACGAACAACATGTGATCTGCAAAAAGAACTACCAACCTGGTGGTTACTGAAATTGATAGCTTTTTAGCCAATGTTCTGTTAGACATAAAATATCAATATTAAAAGAGTTCATGTACAACTCCAACTCTAATAATTTACTGCTAATAACTTGAATATTTTGGTGGACCAGATTAGTAAACTTTGCATTTATTTTACAATATTGAATTTTTCTGTTTTTATTATGTACTTTATTAATATTATTTGACGGGCAAGAGACTTTCTCTATTGTCGTTTTATCTAATTTAAATGACTTGGAAAAGCTTCCAAGGTTTTGTTTGAAACATCAGTATAATGCTCAATAGAGTCTATGTGTAGCCAAATTTTTGGCTGTTATATTAAAATAATAGGACAGCGAATTTGCTACTTGTCTTTTATAATAACTAGGAAGGTAATATTTACCTTTAGTCAAATAATATTTATTTCTACTAACAAAATTGTTAGTATCCATTACATGTATATTAGTATTGCATGATATAGTATGCAAAGTCATATTCAGCTTATTTCTGAGGTTGTTTTCTGATTGTGGCAGGCTGTCACTGTAAGGGAATGTGAACATAACAATTTGTTTTACTTTTAAAGAACAGAGCTTGTCTAAATATTAAATTAAGTCAGACTTGTTCACATTACCCCTATCACCGAGGTATATGATTAAATAACAGTCATCACAGTAGCAATATCTACTTTTTACATAATATCATGCAGATTACAGTTGGGTTAACAATTATTTATTACCGTATGCTCCATATACATATTTAATAATTGGCCCATATTTTTTCCAAGTTCATCACTGTACATAATTGTTTTTATACCTGGATATGAAGTGCTAACATCTAGAAGGGAAGTAGCTGACGGAGCACAGTCCGGCACACAACAGCAGCTCTCCAATATTTTAGTTTCTAGGCTAACCTGGCTACTGAGAACTGCATCCATAGCTAGATTCAGTTCCCTGGTTTTCGCTCTGGTTTTGTCATAGAGGCTAATGTAGTGCCCCAGGGAGCGCTCTGCCTGGTCAAGTTTGCATCTCAGCTCATGCATGTTGTCCTCATAGCTAATCTGATTATAATTAAGCTGAGCAGTACACAGCTCCAGTTTATCTAAAACCCTTCTTTTATTATGAAGCTTTGTTACAACCTTTTTTTGTTTCTTTAGCATATTTTTGTTTTTTTTTATAAACTTATTAATTTTTACATATTTTCTTAACTTATTTTTAATTAGTTTCAATTTGTGTGTGCTGTCCCTGCTGCTGGCTGCCACATTACACACTGAGTCATCCTTATTAAGGTCAATAGTCATAGTGGGCAAGCTACAGCCCGCAACAGAGACATGGCCCAAGGAAGTATTTACTGCTACCAATTCATCAAATAAGCTCTGCGTGGTCACTGTGGCAGAGCTAATAGCCGCTTCTTCCAGCTGTGTGATATGTTGGTGGGCATCACACAGTTCCTTCTCCAGGATTGAAGTTCTGTGCAGGACGGACTCAAACTCAGTGCCACAGTGCTCATCAAACCCATCTATTATTAGTTGCAGCCTATCCCGTTCCTCAGTAATAGAAATATTAATGGAATGTAGCGCGGACAGTTCCCTCTTTAATTTTTAATTGTTTTCTAAGGTTTCCAAGATAGTTTTTTCATTTTCATCTCTTTCTGCTTCTAATTGTTCCACCTGTCCCTTTGCTTGCTTTAATTCCTGCAAAACCAGTTGGAGCCTGGACTCCGCTTGGCGAGACAAAGCATTGCGAGTCATCATTATGATTATTAATGTGAAAACAAAGACAAAAAATACTCGCTATGTAGCAAGGGAAAGGCAAGACAATGTCAGTTGAACACGACAGTTTGAATCGTCCTTTGGTCTGTTGGCCCGTGATCGATTATTTTATCACAATTATAATTCTGACCACGTTTATCACTGGGACACTATTAATTGACTTAACAAACACTAAAAACTAACACTATATTCACAAATAGACGAATTTAAACAAAATTATTTAGTTAAAATACAGCACAGCTGTTTTTGACGTGTAGCCTCGGGTGCGGTCCGATTCCGCCGATTATAACTTAAAGTTTAGCGATATCCTAGAATTCACTAAGCGAACAAGAAGATTTGGGGAGGGACACCTGTTGAACCAACAGTAACCAGTGCCCAAACATTGGAATTTGATGAAATAGTCAAAATAAAGGACCGATCCCTGTGATTCAGCGGGTGTCCCACCTCATCATCATCATCATCATCATCATATAGGTAAACTATGTATGTCGGATCACCCTGTTTTTTTTCATTTGTATGTAACTTCTTGTTGTTTCTATTCTTTGTTATTCTGTGCCTACTTGTTGTATTTTCTGTGATCTGTTTTGCTTTTTTTGACGACTGAATAAACTTTATATCTATCTATCTTTAATACCAATTTTGGTATAAGTCTGATTAGATAGAAAGATATGTATCAAACTTATCCAAAACTGGTATTATACCGATTTTGGTACAAGTAACTCTTAAAGCAAAATCATACATTTACATACTTACATATAAATGCTTAGCACCGCTACGGCATACGCTTCCTCACGATTCATAGGTATTAAATATAAAAAATAAAGATTCAAGAGAATGTCTGGTAATATATATATGTTACGGCTAAAACCCAAAGCGCGGCTGCACCTAGTTTTAGCCGGTTAGAACTAGGTGTAGCCACTTACTCTTGGTTAAACCTAGTACGAGCCGATTATTTTCGGGTAAAACTAGGTCTATCCTTTATCATGCCGGCTACAACTAGGTTCGGCCATTCCCTGTTGGATAAAACTAGGTCTATTCTTCATCATGCCGGCTACAACTAGGTTCGGCCATTCCCTGTTGGATAAAACTAGGTCTATCCGATATTATTCCGGCTAGAACTAGGTCCAGACAATCCCTGTTGGATAAAACTTAGATGCGTGTCCCGCCAAGCCTTCCGCCCCGCGTCACACTCATGACTCACAGCATCTGCAGCAGCGGCGCGGGGTGGAGGGCATAGCGAGGCACGCGCCTCTGCAGGTTGTGAGCGCCAGGTGCTGCTGATCTACTGCAGGTCTACTAGCGAGTGTGACTCACAGCGTCTGCAGCAGCAGCGCGTGTCTTAGTTTTATCTAACAGGGATTGGCTGTACATAGTTGTAGCCGGCATGCTATCGGCAGAGCTTTTTTAGATATTAATAAAAACATCCAATAAAAAGAAACGTAGAGAGTTTTTTTATTCTTATAAATCACATTGTAATAATTAACACAAATTATTAGGAGTACAATTTTTAATATAATAGGAACAATCAGGAACATTTTTTTAACAACAAACAATAGTAGCATATTATAATTTAAATAATGTTATTATAATTATAAATCACACTTTTATACAGTAACATAAACTATTTATTAGAACAACTTAAACTTGAGTGACATTTTGAGTTGCATAAAATACCAGCAGCTTTGCAGAGGCACTTTTTGTTGCCACATTTGGTTTTGCAGTGGCATCTTTTATAGCCTTGCCCACCAGAGGTCGATTGTGTATTGGCTATTTGGCGTAGTGATTTCTTTTCGGGTGAAACCATGTCAAAGTCAAAGTCAAAGTCAAAGATATTTATTTGCAAATATAGGTGCTTATTATGTTAGGTACAATTTGTGAACTTAACTATATTTTATCCTATGAGGATGTGCAAATATTATGAAAAATACAATTATAAAATAGAAATATGAAAAAACCACATCGAGAGATCAGTTATTAGTTACAATTATAATGTCTATTGATGATGTATGTCAATTTAAAATAGGCATAAAATAATGCATTGTGCCAATCTTTTGCAAACGCTGTAAACTTGTTCTTTCCATGAAAGATTATTATCAATTTGCAGACCTAGAAAATTGGTGACTTTTGCTTCGTCTATGGTTTTTCCAGAATGTCTAACATTTTGGTTATACTTCGGGTCGCCTCGAAGAGCAAATGACATCAGCTTTGTTTTACTTAAGTTAATGTTAAGGTTGTTTCTTCCTAACCATTCTATTATAGAAGCTAGTGCGTTATTAATATTTATCTGATGATTTTCGAGATTTTCGTGTCTAAATACAACAGTGGTGTCATCAGCAAATAAGAACATGGGATGTTTTGTTATTTTGGGGAGGTCATTAATGTATATAAGAAAGAGTAGCGGGCCTAGTACACTCCCCTGTGGTACACCAAAAGACACAGTTAGTGCCTTCGAATAGTATTTTATATCCTCTTTAGTGTTAGGGTAAATTTTGTTTATTTGAGTCATTTGTTTCCTACCACTTAAGTAAGATTTTATAAGTTCAAATATATTCCCTCTAACTCCGTATGATTCTAGTTTGTTTAGAAGTGTAGAGTGATCGACAAAATCAAAGGCCTTCGTTAAGTCCATGTACAATGCCGATACTGGTACTCTGTCATCCATGCTTATAGACACTTTAAGAAGAAAGTCATATATGGCCATATCTATTGTTAAGTTCTTTCTAAAACCTTTTTGTTCTGGAGCGAGAATATTATTATTTTCAAGGTAGTTATAAAATTGATTATAGATCACTTTCTCAAATATCTTTGAAAATATAGGAATAAGAGCAATTGGTCTATAGAATGTCATGTTTTCCTTATTTTCCTTTTTAAATACTGGTTTGATTATTGAGGTTTTAAGTCTCTCTGGGAAAGTACCATTTTCAATACAGAGGTTAGTAATGTGGGTGATGACTGGGGCTATTTCAACAGCAACTTCTTTTATAACCTTCGTTGTGATATCATCGTTGCCTACGCTGTTTGTATTCTTCAAACTCTTAATAATTAATAATATATCACGATTAGTTGTTGGAGACAAAAACATTGAATTGCATATTCTCATTTGATTTTTATTTGCGTTGTAAGTGTTGCCATTGTTGGATACTTGGTTAATATAAAATTCATTAAAAGATTCAGCTATTTCCTGGGGGTCTGTTATTTCTCTATTACTATGTATAATTTTATTTATTTCTTCTTTTGGATAATTATTTCTTATAGAATTATTTATTATTTGCCATGTCATTTTGGATTTATTTTGTGATGTCAATATTTGGTAATTATTTTGGGATTTTTGTGTTAAGTTTATTATTTGGTTCAATTTTTTTGAGTATAATTTAAGTGTTTGTTTATTTTCCAGGCATGGATTGGTTCTATATTTCCACAGTAGCATGCGTTTCCGTTTTGAACAAAGTTTGATCCCTCGTGATATCCACTTTGGTTATTTTCACGTTGTATTTTTTATTCTGGTTACTGGAAAACAAAGGTCGTAGAACATTTTAAACAGGTCATGAAATGCGTTGAAAGCTTCATTTGCGTTGCGGCATGAGAGAATATCGTGAAATGTTAAGCTTGATAAGCATTCCTGAAATCTATGAATGTTTTCTTGGCACATATCTCTTCTTATTGTAAACCAGAAGGGGAAAATACAGGTCTTCTTCACTGGAAAACGAAATATTTGTGCCGTATGGTCCGACATGGCTAACTCAACCACTTCATATGTGCATCCTTTTATATTGTGCCCTATATTATCAATACATGTTTGACTTCTAATTCGAGTTGGTTCATTGATAGACAGTTTTAAGTTATATGATGCTAGTAGGTTGTCAAATTGTAATGATGCTCTACTTCTCTTTAGCCTGTCTATATTAAAATCGCCACACAAAATTACATTTTTTGATTTTAATTTTGCAAAGTCAAGAACTGCTTCCACAGTGTTAAAGAATGTATTGTAGCTTGCGGTTGTGTATACGGGGACTCTATACATGCATATTATTATTGTGTCGTGGGCCAATAATTTAATCGCACTGCATTCGACTACATTCGGGATACTTTTCTGGTTAACTTCGTCCACTACTTTGTATTTAAGATGGTTATTGACTAGGATACAGGAACCTCCGGCTCTATTTTTTCTTGAAAATGAAGATGCAAGTATGTAGTTAGGTATGTTTAAACATTGATTATCACTTTCAATCATATTATGTTCCGTAATGCATAAAATGTCAATATTTTCATTTTTATTTTTTAAGTCATCTAAATTAATTGTCAATATATGTTGTTTACTAACTAGTCCGTCTATATTTTGATGTAGAATATTAAGTGTGGTATAGATAAAATTGTTTCCTATATTTTTCATATCATTGGATTTATTCATTGTAGGGGGGTTAGAATCACATTTTTTTTGTAGAGTCTCGAAAAAGTTTATTAGTATTATTATATGCGACCCTTTTGAAGTAAAATGGGATGGTCCCTTTCATACTGACAGGTTCTTTGGTGTTACTGGGATTTAAGTCTTCAGGGGTTTGTCGTGTTTTAGTGACTCTACTAAAATAGAAGGGCATTGTTCCGGGCTTCGGGATTGTGTCCTTGAGGACTCTATGTGTGTGTAAGTCTGCATGTGTAATGTGTGCTTGTTCAATTTTCTTTACCTTATAGCTTAAGTATTTGTGGTCGTAGTCATATTGGTTCAATACTATATTGAGCTCTTGACACAGAATACGTACACGATGAGCTCCTTTATAACTGTTATTAACTTTTACAAATGTACAATTGTCAAATTGTTGACATAATAATTGTAACATCTGGTTTAATTTAAACTCATTAAGGTAGCGGTTAAGTCCTACACTTATTACAAAAATCGGACACTTTGGTAGAGTCTTCAAGGCTGCAGACAGTTTGATATTGATTCTTGTAGGATTTCTATCATTTTCCCCCACTGATAGTACGATCCTATCTTCGCAAGTTATGTCAAAGAGGATGCACGTATTAAGGATCTCTTCGCTTGAAGTATCTGGTTTCAGGAAGGATACAACCTCATAGCTTTCATGCGATTGTCTTTTTTGTCGTCTCATTTCAGATAGTTTAGAGGCAGCTCCGACACATTGTTTACCTCCAAATATAAATATTCTATTTGGTTTTACTCGAGGAAATGCGTTCTTTTTAGGTCCGATGACAGGGCTAGTTTGTGTTTGTGCAATTTTGGTACCTAGTAAAGTTTCTTCGCGTAACTCTACATTCACTTTTACTTTGACATACTCAGATTGTTCTTCAATAGTAGCGTTACCTATATTCACCTCTTTGCTCGGCTCCACATTGAACTCTACCGAAGGTTCACTGGTGCACTGTTCTTGTAGAGTTATATTTTCTTCTGGGTCACCTCTTTCTTTTCTAGTGAATACGAGTGCAGCATGGGACTTCAGATTCATATTCAGATCGTTGTTTAATCGTAAGTGTCTTCTGTTGTTGTCAATAGTTTTGTTTAATGGGGTATTTCCTCTGGTGTTCTTAACCTTTTTTCTTTTTCTGGAAGATATTGGGGTCATAGGGGTGATGTTCGTGAAGTTGAAAGTCTTGTACGTGGTTAGCAATTTGTTGCATTTTTCTAATTCAATCTTAAGAGCTTGATTTTCCAGGTTTAGGTTTTCTATTTCGTGTTCCGCTGTCATAAGATTGCTTTTGAGAGCTTCGACTTCTTCAAAACTTATAACGAATGTTTGTATGTCGTCCACAGAGGTGTTTGGTAAGCTCAGCAGGCTATTATTAAGTACAGGGGAGGAGAGGGATAGATCCTTTAATGAGTTAGATCTATACATACATAGTCAGGTCATAAGTTCTGTCACATGTTCAATATGAAATAATTTAGACATGTTTATTATTTATGTAAACATTTATATAGCAAAATGAACTTAATAAAACATAGATTCTTATGGTAATAAAGTTTATTCAAAATGACCCCCGCGATTTTGAATACAGGCCTTTATTCTGCGCGGCCAGTCGTCTATCGCAGCACGAACGAGGTCCATGTCAATATCGGCGGCTGCCTTAATCAAGGATGCCTTGAGTGACTCCAAATCAGGATGAGGCTTT
Organism: Argyresthia goedartella; assembly: GCA_949825045.1. NCBI lineage: Eukaryota > Metazoa > Arthropoda > Insecta > Lepidoptera > Argyresthiidae > Argyresthia > Argyresthia goedartella. The sequence continues at coordinate 433,526 of OX463827.1, read as the reverse complement.
GAGCAGGCCTTTTCCTGCAAGTGTTGCCATATCTTGTAATCTAACGGACTCAAATCTGGACTGGAGGAGGGCCAGTCTTCGTGCCGGATGAAGTCGATTTCACGCGCCGCCAGCCAGTCCTGTGTGCTTTTCGCTCTATGAGCTGGCGCAGAATCTTGTTGGAATACTCAGTGCCTGTTATTAAACATGGTATGAGAAACAGGTTCCACAAGGTTCTTGAGGACTGTATTTTGATACACAACTGCATTCGTTTTTTCGCCTTTCTCACAAAAATGTACCTCAGTTAAGCCCCAATAAGAGACTCCCAACCAAACCATGAGCGAGGATGGAAAATGACCTCGTTGGACACGCGGAATACGGTTGCTCGCTTCTTCACTGCTGTGTGTGTACACCTTATCATTTTGTTTGTTGTAGCTCTCTTCCACGTTGAAATTTTTTTCATCCGAAAAAAGAATTTCCCGATGCTTTTTTCCCGCGTACCGCTTCAACAAAGCGCGGCATCTCTTCAGTCTCAGGTCCAATAAACGAGCGTCCAAACGATGTCCTGTTTTTCTTCGATATGCCCTAAGCCCTAAATCTTCATTTAACACCCTTTTCACCGTGGTCCTGCTTAACCCCATCTGAAGGGCCAACAGTTTCTGCTTACGTATGGGAATACTTTGAATTCGCGCCTTCACAGCTTTTATCACTGCTGGAGTCCTAACAGAGCGAGGGCGACTACTTCTTGACCTGTCATCTACACTAGAGTCTTCATTGTATCGTTTTATGGTACGATAAATGAATCTTTTGGTTATATTCAAATTTTTCAGTAAGTCGAAAATTTGAATTGGCGCGTAACCGCAGCGATGCAACGCAATAACTGCGACACGGTCTTCTTTAAGTGTCCACTCCATATTTAAAAATGAGGAAAACTCTAAAAAGTACACATTATTATTTTCATGAAAAATTCGAAATCCGAATTCAATAATTTTTTTGTGGCCAGCGTTCTAAATTCAAAAGTTTTTATTGTGTGACAGAACTTATGACCTGACTATGTATTTCTGTGTGTTACATAATCTGGAGTTCTATCCATTGTTATGAGGCTTGATAATGGTATAAATTATGAAGTACCACAATAAGGTGTATATATTTCTTGTCAGACTGGTGGTGCCCTCTGTTGTGGAATCTTAGAGTTTTTAGCAAAGCGCTTTGATAATCTGTGGTTCTCACAGTTTTTGTGACTGGCCACACTGTTAGCTGTCAGTTGAGGAGGTGACAGTTTCAGACAGCTGATTCGTGTTATTGTGTGGGGGTCGACGTTGTCTATTTTCTTTGTTCTATTTTCTTTGTTTCATCACGTGTATAAATGTGTGAGTGCAGTTTGAAGTAACGGAAAACAGCAAGTATACCTGGAAAAGCCCTTTGTTCCCTGGAAAACTCGTGCTTCTCTGTGTTCACAGGTTCAAACACAACTTTGAGGTTACATGTTTAGTATCTGCTTGTTTTGTCCAAGGTAAAGCACTATAAACTGTATTTTAGTATTAATTATGATCGGACGAAGAAAAAAATCATTGTTTACAAGAAAACGGCAGTGTTGCCAATCCAACAAATTCCAAATTTTTAGATGTCAACATCTAAAAATTTTTAGTCACACACAGTGAACTGATTTCTTGAAAATAGTTCTGTTATAGTGCCGTATTTGTTTCCTAATTTGTATAACCCCTTGTTGTTACATTCAAGTACAACCATTAACACATTGGGAAAGTCGCCTCTACCTTTGTCCACGTCAGGAATTTTTTTCTTCTTACATTTTTTCTCCTCATTCTGGTCACAAAGCCCGCAATATGTCATTTCGGTTTCTTTCTGGCAACTTCCTGATGTTGATGGCTCATTCTCTTTTGATGGCTCATTCTCTTTAGTAGCTTCGTCACTCTCATCATCAACTAACTCTCTAAGAATTTTCTCAAGATATTCCTCACTTTCTATATTTGCAAGGACTTCAGGTGGTAGATCAGATGATTTCAGCCCGAGCTTTACACCAGAACCGAATATTGCCTGGTACGGCAATCTTTTAATTACGTGATGGTAAGCTTTTCATTAGCTGAATAAATCGTAAGCCTTCTGTCCATTTTTGGCAGTTCTCGTCAGCCATCCAAGTCATAAGCATTTTTTGGATGTCTTGATTGGCACGTTCAACACTACCTTGTGACTGGCTGTGTCGTGGTTTCCCATGCACAATCTTCAAACCTGGCCACATCTGCGTCAAACTTTCCACAACTCGATTTGCGACCTCTCTGCCATTGTATCAAGTAAATACAATATATCAAGTAATTTCTTTGATACTTCTTCCGCAGTCTTACTTTGTAACGGATGAAGTTGTACAAATTTCGTGAGGTGGTCCTGATAAACTAGTATAAACTTGTAGCCACCATCTGGGTTTGTCTGCATGTCTATCAAATCTACTTGGCAACGGCTGTTTAGCTCGCTGGATAAAATAGGCTTTACAACAAGGCCTTTTTTGGTAGATTTTTGTTTCATTTGACATGGCTTACATAAACGAAGATTCAAAAGAATCGCCTCCTGAGTAATATTTGCATACTTCTTTTTAGCTTCTCCAACCATTCTATTTCTTCCGCCGTGCCCAACACTCAGATGTATTTCATGAAGAACATCAAACAAGTCTTCATTCTTGACGTAATATTTGATATTTTCGGAATTTTCGGTGCTCGACACAGGAGAAATCAACTTTTCGATGTCGCCAATACAACAAACATCGAAGCGCTTCAAACGGCGATATTGTAACTTAGAACGTTTCGTGGATATTTTGGCAGCTTTAACGTCTTCTATAAACTTGGAATACTGCAGATCATTCATATAGCTTTGATTTTCACCATGTTTTGTGGCTAATAAACACTGAAACTGTTCCAAAAAACTTGACTTCATAGTCTGTAGGTCTTCATTCACAGCCATTCTGAATTCGAACGTATGAGTGCGCAAAAACAAGAAAGTACGTCTGTTTTGTACAACGGCACAATGCGTACTAAACTCAAAGCGCAATGGCAAACGCGGCTGTACGGATGGCGGGCGGCAGGGGCGCGACTCGCGTGAGCCAGGCGCCTGTTACTTGTTTCAACTTGTTTGCATCTAGTTTTATCCAACAGGGAATGGCTGGACCTAGTTCTAGCCGGAATGATATCGGATAGACCTAGTTTTATCCAACAGGGAATGGCCGAACCTAGTTGCAGCCGGCATGATGAAGGATAGACCTAGTTTTATCCAACAGGGAATGGCCGAACCTAGTTGTAGCCGGCATGATGAAGGATAGACCTAGTTTTACCCGAAAATAATCGGCTCGTACTAGGTTTAACCAAGAGTAAGTGGCTACACCTAGTTCTAACCGGCTAAAACTAGGTGCAGCCGCGCTTCGGGTTTTAGCCGTAACATATACATATATATATAGTGCCACCCGTATCGCGATATTTGTTTGTTTCTTGTAATGATGTTCAGTCAAAATCGTTTGAATAACTGATCGTTATAATAACGCTGACTACTCACCTCCTCGGCTCGGTACGTGTTCGTACAGTGGGTGCCCACACCGGGCGCCGCGTGCGAAACGACCAAGGCATGCAAGTCATACAATATGTTAGAAATGGTTTCCAGAAAGATATTTAATCAATTTCGTCATTCGTGATTCGTAATTTATGCATTTTTATACCATATGGATCTCAATTCACGGCCTACTTAGTTTGTAACAATTCCATTCGTATTACCAACGCACTGTTATTTTATTTTTGTTATTCATTTGATAAAGTGCCACTTCATAGATCTGGCGTTTCGAACTCCAACTCGTACGATAGTAAATCGATAAAATATGATCATGTTTTGTCGTTTAACATTAGTGCCCAGATCAGATATCGCCTATTACTCGAATGTCAAGAGACAGTTGATTGAAGTTATTCGGGAGCTGGGGGTCAATTCTCAATATCTTTGATAATAACGCAAAATCGATAACATATCACGACACCTTTATCGCACAGAAATATCGAATGTTGCACGTAAACTATATTCTCAGTGACCGGCGATAACAATATGGAAGGTGATACAATATGTCTAACGTCCACAGAACAACAACGATTCATCCGTGTCTATGGAACCAAATAAGGAATCGTTCCGTTTTCTCGAACAATTTAACTTTTCTCGACTATGTTACATTGTAAGATTTATAGAGAAAAATACAAATTTATCATGTTATATTTCTAAATCTCAATGCAATAACTCTTTAAGTAACTAATATGTTCAGAATAGTAACTAAATTATCAAAATCTCACTCTTTTGCAATAAAATAAAATAAAACATTTAGGTGTAACAGACTGCAAGCATAGAGGAGTGATGACGTTGACATTGAATGACATCTATTTTCATTTTTGTCGTTGCGTTTTAAAGTAAAAGCAAAATAAACTCCCAAATTATGGAAAATACAGTTAAAAAACACAGAAAACCGCATCCTACAGTTACCCGAAAAGCTCCCCAAAAGGGAAGTTTTCAGCGTCTTTTACCAGCAGCTAGGTGGGAGTAATTGGCTGCTGAATTAAATTAGATTCCTGGAGCGAATAAGTCTCCAGAAGAGTGGAAAAAAGTAAGCATAAAATATACTAACCCATACAATACTTCCTAGACAATATCAGTCATTAATTGTCAGTTCGGTAATAGTTTAATATTGATTTTAGACATGGCATGATCAGAAGTCGAAGTTCAAAAAAAGAAGGCTTTGGTGAACAGAGCAGCAAATATGACTGGTGATGGCTCTCCTCCAGACCAATTTACCCAAGAAGATGCAATGGTTTTAAAACTTTTAAGTAAATCATCCCTTGCCACCCGGACTGCAGGAGTCAAAGAAGTTCGTCTTTGGTAAGTAAATGTAGCTAACATAACCCATACTCATATTAGTTACTCGGTGAATATCTGACCCTGTGTCACTTAATACTTTTTTATTTCAGGCAGTACGGGTAGCGAGTAAAATGTTGCGGAGTCAGCACAAATAGTTAAGGACATTATTGAGATGGGTGAAGATATTCAGATTGGTGAGTATGAATGTATTTAACATAGTGTGCCCCTATGCATTGTTACCACCCCCAACCCCTGACCTAAATCTTAAGTCCTTTAGTTGACTAAGCGAGGTCCTTTCATTAATCTATTTGTTTTTAATTTCAGAGGATACATCCAGCCCGTCATATATAGCTGTGCCAGAAATAAGAAATGTGATTGAGATTGGTAAGTAAAGTAACTTTATATGTACGGTGAAGGAAATTAATATCCGACCCACCTAGGGTTGAATATCATATGACAAACTAGAACCATAAGAAATTTATTGAAGTTTCATTTACTGGTTTTTCGACCTTATGCATTTTGAGTGTCAGATGATTTTTCAATGAAATGTGTAGGGATTTAGTTTATTTTAAATGTTATGTACCTATCTTATTTCAAAACATTTTTTTTAACAGTTTTGAAAACTATTGCCTACTAATAATAGTGTTCTTTATTTTTTAGAAGTAACAGATGAAGGGATATTACCTCCCCCACAAGAATTTTTGGAATCAACAGAAGCTCCGAAAACTCTAAACTCGGCTTATATAAAACTCTAATTTCTTAGCTTATTGACGACGCACTTTGCGGATTACTGGTTAATAAGCCGAAAATTCTTACAAAAAAGAACAAAGGAATGTTGCATCAAAGAGAATGCAACAATCTTTAGACGCAGAGATTTCTCGGAATAAAAATTTAGAAGAGAAAAATAAATACAAAAAAGAATGTTATCTTGAATTCATCAAAGAATTGCAGATAGTTTGACGGCACGGTTAATACGAGTAATTTTAACCAGAGGCCTTAATAAGTTATATTTAATGATGATAAAGACAATTATGGAAACCAAGAAACCAAATATCACTTGGATTATGTAATATTAGACTAATTTAAGGTAATAGTTAGTAGTTAAATTTTAAATGTTGTGAGTTTTAAGTAATTTAAGGTAATAGTTAGTAGTTAAATTTTAAATGTTGTGAGTTTGATATTTTTAAGACTGATTTCAGGTAGAAGAGATACTTTATAACTCACAGATTCAAGGTCTAGCTCTATCAAAAATGGGTAGCCAGATCTAACTCATACAAATAAAGTTGTCAAAATGACATCATAGCATCAATGTACAGCGCCATCTAGTCTTCCATAGTACGAACCACCTCACCCACAACTATACCCTAAATCAATACCTTTAGAGGTGGTTCGACTAATAAAGGCTAGATGGCGCTAATTAACCATATCTTATAAATTCCGTTCAACTCGATTTAACCACCATTCTCGCATTAGAGCCCGAGCTGCGAATACCTTGTACAAACCGAATTAAATATCTTCAGATAAAACTAAACACCTATTATTTGGGGCACCCATTTTCATGGTGACCCCGACGTTCGAAATAACGCAGTGAAGAAATTGGACGGAAGAAACCTGCAAATACGCCGCCGCGCCGCCCGCGACAAGGACAAAGGCGCGAGCACATGGTCGCAGCCATCTTGCGTATTGCCGCGTTATTGCCGCGTATTCGTTTCAACAGCCGTCTGAAATTCGTTCCTGCATTAGAACAAGTAAAAGCGACCACGAGGCGTCGAAGAAAGTGATCCTGCAAGGCGAAACCCCAGGAAAACACACTAAGACATCACCACGTGCGTCCCGCGTGTGCCCCCCAACATCTGAAGACCATCAGCCGAGAATCAAATCACCGAGCAGCCGAAACCCAACGGACGTACAAGGAGCAGCATATCCGAAGCCCGGTGGAGCGTCCAGCCGAGACTGGACTCGAGACCCGTCGGAAGCCGAGGAGCCGCCCCTGCTGTTGGACGAAAGGCGCGCCAGAGACGAGAGACATAAAAACATAAGTATCTACCGATCACGTGAGTTGGCACAAAATTTCCCCCCCATTTATTTTATCTATACACCGTTATTAGTAGGTAAATTATTGGTAAATTTCGACATTTCCATATGATGATATCAAGGAACGCGATAGTGTCTGTATGACGCACAAACGAGACTCTGAGGAAATTCGTCGTTAATCTACCTATCAAACAATATCTATCTATATCTATCTATCTAAATATCCCCATTAGCTAAAATGCCCAATAACGACGTGGCAACCGTAGAGAAATCTAAACCTGAGAGCATATCAGAACTAATAAGAAAGCGAGGGATTATAAAGGGGAAAATGACCCTATTTGTCAAATTTATAGCATCCATAAAACCCGAAACGATGACTGCCGAACAAATAATCGAGCTTGGGCTGCGCACAGACAAAATGCAACTCGAGTTTTTACAGTTTGATAAAATACAAAGTAATATCGAAACCCTCTGCTCAGATATTGACAAGCAGTTACTCGAAAGAGACTCCTTCGAATCTCAGTATTATCAATACATAGCTAAAGCCAAAGGCACCTTAAATCAAAAAGCGACAGACCAGACCGACTTACAAGAACCTACACATCATTGCAAACATAGCTCAGATGCTAGCGATTCCATTAGGTACCCAGATATTAGCCTACCCTCATTTAATGGAGACATTACACAGTGGATCGAATTCCGAGATACTTTCGACGCACTTATAAATCAGGGTAACCTGAAGCCCATACAAAAATATAAATATTTGAGAAGTTGTCTAAAGGGCAGTGCTTTGGAAGTTATAGGAGCGCTGGAATATTCGGAGGAAGGGTACAGCATAGCATGGCAATTACTTTGCGAACGCTATAATAACCCAAAAGTATTGGTCTACAATCATTTGCGAGCGCTTTTCGGCATCGATAGCGTACAATCGAATCCAATGGCACTAAGGGGCATGGGTGATAACATATCGAAACACCTTAGAACCCTAAGAAGCTTAAATATAGCAACCGAAAACTGGGATATATTGATAATTTTCTTTTTATCTAGCAAGCTAGAAAAGTCACTACAACTAAAATGGGAAGAAAAATCCAACTCACGTGAACTTCCTACATTACAGGATTTCAAGACTTTTTTGAGGTCCCGAGCTGACCTTTTGGAGTCGATGAACAGCAACCAAGCTGTTGAAAATACAAACCGGAATTCGAGTAATACAACTGAAAAGGCGATGATAACCACGTCCCGCAACAATCCGGAAGCTAACAAGGTAACAAAACCACCTACTACCCAGCATAATCACTGCCCTTTTTGCAAGGGCACCCACTACCTAAATCAGTGTACACAGTTCCTAGCCCTTAGCCCTATAGCTCGCAGCCGAGCTGCGAAGAGGTTACGACTCTGCACTAACTGCCTGAGATCGAATCACGCGGTGCCGAACTGCCGAGCCAGCAAGTGTACCAAGTGTTCAGGTAAACATCATACTTTGTTACACATACCTACTATACCTACTCCAGCGAACGAGCAATCTATTTATAATCCCGAGCGATTACCTACACAACCGAACACATCTCGTCCTACCTATAATCCCGAGCGATTACCTACACAACCGAGCGTATCTCGTCCTATGACGCTATACACCCCACAACAACAATCTACATCCGAAAATCAATCTATAAACTTGCATATTAAGCAAATCAACACGTCAAAAGACAATGCTTGTTCACAGCCGATGCAAAACAAGCATGTTTTCTTATCTACAGCTGTAGTAAACATAACCGATCACGAAAACAAACAACAAAGCATGAGAATCCTATTGGATTCCGGCTCGCAATCGTGCTACATAACAGAAAGGGCACACAAAAAACTAAACCTACCTGTACACAACACAGATACCGATGTCATGGGTATCAGCAACACAATAATAAACGTTAAACACTATTGTAACGTTATTATTCACTCTAGAACCGAACCATTTTCTGTGGATCTATCTTGCTATATTGTACCTACAATCTGCAACCTACCTAACTATGATATAGGAAATCTTATCATACCTAAACGATTCCGACTGGCTGATGATGGATTCAATTCAGCCGGCGAAATCGACATGATACTGGGCGCCGAAAAATTCTATGACCTATTGTGCGTAAACCGACACGAATTAGGAACTAACTTACCGACTTTGCAAAAAACCAAATTGGGCTGGATCGTGACTGGCTCGACGACGGGGCCAGTACGCCAGCAAACTAGATGTCATTTCATTCAACAACAAATGAGAAGCATTTTCGAAACTGAGGAAAATTCCACACTTTCCAATGATGATATCACGGAGTGCGAAAGTGTCTTTATGACGCATAATCGAGATTCTGAGGGAAAGTTTGTCGTAAAAATACCTCTAAAAGAACCTGCTTCAAGTTTAGGTAGATCAAGACACATTGCCTATAAGAGATTTCTGTCATTAGAAAACAAATTTAGTAAAAATTCAGAATATAAAAAACAATACGTCCAATTCATGAGAGATTTCCAACAAGCGGGCCGCATGAAAGAGATGGAATACTCCAATGTAGGACCCCAAGTCTACTTACCGCATCACGCGGTAATTAATATCGAAAAATTATCAACCCCAGTGAGGGTTGTCTTTGACGCATCATGTCCAACAGACACTGGAAAATCGCTTAACGATATTCAATATAAGGGTACGATATTTCAAGATAGCCTAATCAATATACTAGTAAGATTTAGAACTTACAAATTTGTAGTAAATGCAGATATACAGAAAATGTTTTGCCAGGTCAATATTGATCAATCACAACAAAACCTACAAAATATACTATGGAGGGAAAACTCAACCGATCCTCTACGTACCTACACATTAACTACTCTCAGTTTTGGCTTGAAGGCGGCCCCCTACATAGCCACGAGATGCCTACTGCAGCTAGCAACCGAATTCGAAGGTAAATACCCTACAGCAGCCGAAGCAATAAAAGGTTCATTCTACTACGATGACTGGATCTATGGAGGCGACGACGAAGCAGCGCTAATCGAGACAGCAACGCAAGTAGCGGCCATCCTGCGTACAGCCTGCTTCAATCTACGAAAATGGAAGTCGAACTCAAAAACCATATTAAAAAAGGTATGTAACACCGACTCAACAAATCCGACCGAGAGCGGAAATAACACACACAAACTATTAGGTATCACATGGTGCAGCCACACAGATTGTTTACAATTCTCATTCAAAGAACAACCAATGCCAGATCGACTTACGAAAAGAAAGGTCCTGTCTATAATTTCAGCTATCTATGATCCTACGGGCTTAATTAGTCCCGTTTTAGTGACAGCTAAATGTTTTATTAAAAAACTATGGCAGGATAAAACTTCATGGGACGAAACCCTATCGCCCGCTTTAACAAGAGAATGGATATCTTACTATAGGAGTCTATTTTCTTTAAACAATCTATCCATACCGAGACGCACAATCATAAACAATTACGTAACACTAGAACTGCATGGGTTTGCAGATAGTTCAAAAACATGTTACGGAATTGCAATTTATTTACGTTCCATTGATAATTTAGGTAATATACAGGTGCATTTGTTATGCACAAAGTCTAGAATTGCTAGAGAGGAAACAATACCCCGCTTAGAATTACGCGCAGCGGTATTGTTATCACAAGTAATGGAATCACAAGGCAATAACCTTGCCAAACGAGTCAGTAAAATATACCTATGGTCTGACTCACAGGTGGTATTGGCGTGGATAAAAACACCGCCACCTAAACTAGGTACTTTCATCAGTAACAGAGTAGCGGAAATTCAGAGATTAACCAAGATCGAAGACTGGCATTGGGTGTGTTCGGCTGAAAATCCAGCTGACATTATATCGAGAGGAATTCAACCTCATATATTAAGAAAAAGCAATCTGTGGTGGTCGGGTCCCGCCTGGCTATCTGGTCAAACGGCGCAGTGGCCTCTGCACAATCAAACTAACACACAAATACAAACAAAGGACACAGAACAAACTATATCCTTAGTTAACCCAACAAACATCGAGAATAATTTCATAGATAAATTGTTTCATAAATATTCAAACGACAAAAAATTATCGCGAGTGTTTGCCTATACTCTGCGATTCATCAATAACCTACAAAATCCTTGTAATAAAATAAGCGGACCGCTGTCCGTTCAAGAATTAAATGATTCGATGCATAAACTAATTATGCGCGCACAAATAACATCACTACCAACGTCATCAAATATTAAATGCCTTAACCCGTTTTTTGAAGATGGCCTGTTGAAAGTTGGAGGAAGGTTAAACCTATCAAACATTCCCGAAACTAAAAAACACATACTCACTGAAACTATAATGAGAAACATGCATATCAAACTCTTCCATTGTGGTCCACAGCTACTGCTAGCATGCATGAGAGAGCAGTACTGGCCATTAAATGGAAAAGGTCTGGCTAACAAAATTGTACACAAATGCGTTACATGTTTCAAAGCAAAACCACTCATACACGTACCCATTATGGGTCAACTACCTACAATAAGAACTACTCCTTCACCGCCATTCCACACAACATTTTGTGATTATGCTGGGCCCTATTCAATTCGAGATAGAAGGGGGCGTGGTTTCAAGTCTTACAAATGTTGGATAGCTATGTTTGTTTGCTCATCGACAAGGGCAGTTCACATTGAGTTGGTTTCAGGTTTAGAATCACAAGCCTTTATTGCCGCCTTCCGGCGATTCATATGCAGAAGAGGTAAACCAAGTCAAATGGTAAGTGACAACTCGACCACATTCCGTGGAGCAAATAATGATTTAGTAGAACTATACAGATACCTAAACGAAAATTTTAGCGAACTTACCAACTTCCTTGCAAACGAAGGTATTTCCTGGAAATTCTTACCCCCCTACAGCCCGCATCTAGGCGGCCTACATGAAGCTGCAATTGGCAGCTGTAAGCTTCATCTTAAGAGGGTATTAAGTCAAGCCTTATTAACATTTGAAGAATTCTCTACGGTTCTTACTCAAATTGAGGCAATATTAAACTCGCGCCCATTGTGTCCCATACCTAATGCTAATAATGATGATTTTCCCATTCTTACGCCAGCTCACTTTCTGATCGGTAGATCGTACACGTCTCTGGCGGACTACGAATACCAAGATGTATCAAGGAATAAGTTAAATCACTTCCAACAACTCCAACAGATACAACAGGACTTCTGGAAGCGGTGGTCTCGAGAGTACCTGGGTCTCCTACAGCAGAGGTGCAAGTGGAGGAGCACAAAGGGACCTAACCTCACCGTCGGCTCAATCGTGCTGGTGAAGGACGATCGCTTACCACCCTGCCAGTGGAAGTTGGGACGCATCGCGAAGACACAAGACGGTCAAGATGGCGAAACGAGGGTCGCCGTCATCCAAACAACAAAAGGCCTTATCAAACGAGCCTTCAATAATATTTGCCCCTTACCTATTTCTCTGTCAGATACCGACTATTAGTTCTAAGTAATCAGTGTAGGTAGACAGGGACTATATAATTAATTAATCACTTTATTACACAAACAAGTGAAATGTAACCTAATTAACTACTGCCTACTTAATAAAAAAAATACTTCTCTTGTGTTTTCTTCATAAGATCTAGAATCTTTCTAGGTAGGTAACTAAAACAGAACGCTAGGAGTATACATAAATCTATTAATAAATTAGCTAGTCACATTCATAAATTACAGTTATATTTGTATACCTAGTAGAGTTTAGGCGCTCTGGAGTATGTCAAAATGACATCATAGCATCAATGTACAGCGCCATCTAGTCTTCCATAGTACGAACCACCTCACCCACAACTATACCCTAAATCAATACCTTTAGAGGTGGTTCGACTAATAAAGGCTAGATGGCGCTAATTAACCATATCTTATAAATTCCGTTCAACTCGATTTAACCACCATTCTCGCATTAGAGCCCGAGCTGCGAATACCTTGTACAAACCGAATTAAATATCTTCAGATAAAACTAAACACCTATTATTTGGGGCACCCATTTTCAAAAGTTTTTGTAACAAACTCATTAAAAAATGTTTTATTACTTAAACTGTTAAGAAAACATATATTTGATTTTGTTGAACACATATGAATAATAAAAAATAAAAGATTTTTATGCACTTAAATTATGTTTTATTATGTGACAATTGTTATACAAGTAATATAGTATAGTATATATAATAATATAGAATAATTTGGTAGGTTTACATAGCTCCTTTCATCATGATCCGTTGAGGCTGGTGTAAAAATTTATAAATGAGTACAGTCTATGCAGCCAGTGATTCCAGGAAACCCATACATGTCATAAAAACTGATAAAGTAACATTGTAAACATTGTCTTACTCTCTGACTACAGAGTTCATTTCTTGAAATGAGTTAGGAAAGTGGACCCACTCGCCAAATATGGTAGGATGATTTAGGGCCTCCACCACCTCCTGAACGCATCTTGACACTGTTGGTTGCGTAATATTAACAATAAAATTGTTTCCCACCGGAGATTGATAGCAGCCAGTGTAAATAAAGTTTAAAGCGCAGAAAACTTGAAACAATCATAAAAACATTGGTTAGCAGTGGGTTCACATAAAACAAAGAATACAAATCCAAGGTCAATGAATCCACATACCACACCAGACATACCACAAAAAGTCCTCTGTTTCACGTGGTTATATTCCAAATGTCTATTACTATAGATATTTACATGTACTTAAAGTAATTTTTTGCCACTTCTCTACACTGGACCACTGTGGGAGAAGATAGGTAGGGCACCTACTAATTTTTCTACGAAGAGGGGTACTTACTTTCGTCTGTAATTTTATTCTTTTTGCTGCATCAGTGGTTCAACCATGTTCATAACGTCCATGGTCAAAGCTTTGGAAAGGCGAAAGTTTTTTACAAAATCTCTCTGCTAATTCCCATGGATCGATCCTCCATTGGACGCGACGACGAGATGTTGCAGCAGCAGTTGTAAATCGTCCACTTAACCTGCTACAAAAGCAGCAACAAAACTGTCCAATGATGACATTTTCAGTTAGGTATTTCTCAGTGTAACAATCTCATCTCAAACAAACTTATGCTTCTTGACAGTTTAACTTTTTTTCATGAGCTCAAAGTCGATATTTTCAATGTCGACTGCCTCAGAGTAGTCGATACGTATCGAACTGATTTGCTCGATAATCGATTGTGACTTTTTGTCATTGCATGAGAATAGGTCAATCGTGATATTTATCGAAATATGTCATATGGATCGATAAATGTCGAATGTGATAAAATATCGCCATTGTGAGAATTGGCCCCCTGAGCTTTCAACTATATCATAAAAATATTTATCTACACACGTATCATAAACCATCTTTACAGCGTCCAAAAACCGCACGTTACGATCAGCATAATGTTAAACTACTTTGTAAAAACTAATTTCTTATCTGAATATTGAACATTATGACCATAATGTGTAAATTTTCTACATATTATGACATTAAAATTTCGAACGCCGACGCCCGCCTGCGTGCCGCCCCTACTTTGTCTGTGAAGTTGGTACTACAGAACAAGCTAAACAACTCAATGCCACAATGCCGGTCAAACATGCGGTTCCTGAACTCATCAAAGAGAGCTTATGATATGTGTGTAGATAAACTAGTGTATGTAACTGTACATAATTAGGCATTATGTATCAGTCACATAAACTACTATTGTTGCTACGTTTCACGCTTGATATCATCTCAAGTAGCTATTGTGTAAGATAATACCTAGAACTACATCGAGCGCGGTTGTCGTCAGGCGAGTGAACTCAGACCGTGTAACTTACTAGTGTAGTCTTGCCATTCAGGTTGACGAGTATTACACGACACATTAAACAATTATGAGATTCACTTAGTCTGCGAGGTCGATGCTGCTAATTGTGAAAATCAATTGGCATTACATTTACTGGCATTACATTTACTGACCTACTATTTTTAAAATAAACATACCTAATTTATATGAATATGGAATAATATTTAAGAAATGAAAACCTTTATTACTAGATGCTTTTTTTACTGATTTTCAACCCCAAACCCCTGAACCCTTGCGGTGTTACCACAAAAAGTATTAAACGGCAATAAACCTCAAAACAAACGTCAAATCCTATACATTTTTGTTTTTAAACAAGTGTTGGACAGGAGTTTATTTTTTTGTGGTAGGGCCCTTGAAAATTATCGGATGAACTAGTGGAATAGTTAAGCGTCTCCGTTTCAGCTTGGGAAAAATGCTTTCGTAATTTGGGATTTAATGTTAAAAGAAACATGACACATTTGGTAACTAACTATTAATTATTCATATTTTTGGAGGGGCTTGATGATTATTCCTAAACACATGGGTAACCCTATCTTGGGACGTAGGGACTCCAACGATATTCTCAATTAATTATGTACATAACCAACCAGCACTTTGTCTTATAACATAATAAACTGTATTCTACACCTAAGCTAAGTTTTTATAACAGGTTTGTACCTTTTGTTCTGCATAAACATTTATTATTTCTTATCATTTCTGTCTGGATTTCTGTCCGGCTGATCTCTTGGTATGTAAAAACCAATAAAAGCTAGTGGTTCTGTGAGAAAAGTAAATAAATAAAAAAAATTGTAACATAACAAAAACTGCAGTGGTTTACAAGTTCCAGACGAATCACTTCGTAGAATTAAAAAATGAATTAGATCTAGCTGACAAATTGAAAATAGAGATTGACTACCTGCATTACGAACACAAATTTATAACAAATTTTGGTAAAATTGTTAAAATCAGAGCAGCTCAGCATACACCCGGCACTTTCAAAATAGGTACAATCCCGTACTATTTTTACAAGCAAGAATCTAAAAATAGACAAAAAATACAGCAAAACATTTGTAAAAAACCAAAAAAAGGAACTATTCCTTATTACTTTACAAAAAATATATCTGATATCAGTGATACGAAAAGGAAGCGTTTTTTTCGTGAAGCGTAAATGTTTGAACTCCGAAATAACAGTAGCTCACATAAACATTCAAAGCCTTAATGATAGGAAGCAGGAACTACTTGAGGCGTGGCTTTGCTCTGAAAAGGGGCGTAGTGTAAAAGTGTTATGCATTACTGAACACCATAGGGTAAATTGCGATCTAAATAGAATGTCACTTAAGGACTTTGTACTGGCTTCATCTTTTTGTAGAGAAAACAGAAAAAGTAGAGGAGGTGTATGTATCTATGTTCATAACAGCTTGAAATTTGACGAGCTTCCCTCCATAAAAAAATTGTCAATTTCCAATGTTTTAGAAGTATGCGGCATAAACTTGTACAACTTCTATATAGTCTGTGCATATAGACCAAAGACCTTGAGAAATGATAACTTTATCGACAACCTGGAAAACATCTTAAGTCATATATTAAGCAAAGTCGACAGAAAGTTCTTGTTATGCGGGGACTTCAATGTAAATTTGCTAGTTGATGGCTTGGAAGCCAGGGATTTTTTGTGTCTTCTAAACTCTTTCGGTGCCGAAGCATTTGTAAAGGAACCCACGCGTATTACCGATCACAGCAGTACTTGCATCGACAATATGATTTCAAACGTGGAGCTACGAAATGTTAAAGTGGTCGAGCTAGGTATTTCAGATCATTGTCTTCAACATGCCACATTGGAAATCAAAATTAAATCAAATTCTGGTGCTACTTTTAAACAAGTAAGAGATTTCAGTAAAACTAACATAGATGAGTTGAAAAATTTCTTAGAGTCCGTTAACTGGGACCCGATTTACAGAAATCCCGATGTGGATGCCTCTTTTAATACATTTCACGACATATTTCTAAGCGCTATCGATAGGTTCTGTCCGCTGAAAAGGGTGAGAATGGAAAATAAATGTTTTACACCAAAATGGATAACACCAGGTATTCGAAAGTCCTGTGAAACCAAACGAGAACTTTTCATTCAACTAAAACAGTCTAAGGATAAAGCTGCACTGTCTAATCATTACAGGAACTATTGTTCAATTTTGCATAAAGTTATATCCTATGCAAAAAAGAAGGATAATGAGTATCTTATTCTAAATTCAAATAATCAGATAAAATCAATTTGGAATTTAGTTAATAAAACTGTTAAAGGACAAAAAAAATCGAAATTTGAGAGTTACAAAGGGCTAACAGATGGCGTAGAAACAATTGAAAATGAATTGGATGCTCCCGATTTATTTAACACCTTTTTCTCAATTGGAAATAATTCAAACATGGGAAACAGTAGATTCGAAAATATTGAGCTTCCTGCTTACATAGAAAACTCAATGTTTGTCACTCCTTTAACAAAAAATGAACTCCTGAAATTAGTCTCAAATTCAAACAATAAAAAAGCATGTGGTTATGACGGTTTGCCAATATTTATAATTAAAAATGTTATCGAGGTTATTGCTGACATGCTTGTTCATCTCATAAACCTGTCAATCAATACTGGAACTTTTCCAACAAGACTTAAAAGAGCGCAAGTCATACCGCTTCATAAAGGTGATAGTACACTCGATGTTTGTAATTATCGACCGATAGCATTATTGCCAACCTTATCAAAGATCTTTGAAAAATATTTTTCTGACCGTTTGGCAGGTTTTTTGGCGCGATATAAAATACTATCTAAGAATCAATTTGGTTTTCAAAAGGGAAGATCGACGTCGGATGCTGTTTTTGATATGATGGACTTCGTTGCAGAGTCATTAAATATAAAATCAAATGTCATGACTGTTCTATTAGATTTGTCTAAAGCATTCGACTCCGTTAATCACCAAATCTTAGCAAACATTCTGGAGAGGTATGGTATCAGAGGAAATTGTTTAGATTGGCTGAAATCGTACCTGAATCAGCGAAATCAAAGTGTACTGCTTCGTAAATTTGACGACAAGACTAAAACCATATCACACATGGAATCTTTGAGGATAGAAACTACTCGTGGGGTACCTCAAGGCAGTGTCCTAGGCCCTTTACTATTTATTCTATACATTAACCACTTACCTGAAATAATAGAAAACAAAATTACGATGTTTGCAGACGACGTTTCCGTATTTTTTAAATTTGAAAGGAAAGATAACACACATTTGTCCAAAGAAATATCTCAAACTGTCACTAATATCGCTAAGTGGTTGCAAGGTTTGGACTTAAGAACAAACGCGAGTAAAAGTAAACTCATTCACTTCCGTAATTACAACACTCCACAATTGGTATTAGATATTGCGGTAGAAAATACAGAGATTGCGCTGGTGAACCATGCTAGGTTTTTAGGTGTTATCGCGGATGAATACATGAACTGGAAAAAACACATTGAAGCCCTGGAAGGAAAACTGAGCAGCTTTTGTTACGCGTTGAGATGCTTGTCAAAGATTACTACTGCCCGCGCATCACTGCAGGCATACTACGCTTTCTTTCACTCAAGAATTCTGTACGGCTTGATTCTGTGGGGAGGCAGTGTAGATGTAAAAAAAATATTCATTTTGCAAAAAAGATGCATCCGTATTTTGTCTGGAATAAAATCGAATAGAGTTTCCTGCCGTGACTTATTTTTAAAATTGAAAATTCACTCAATTACAGCCCTTTACATAATAGAATTGTGCAAATTAGTGAGGCGCCATCCAGACAAATTCCCAATCAGTGATGAATGGAAAAGTAGTAGGTTAAGAGACTATTTTAGGCTAAATCTTAAATCTAAGCCTTGCAGAACTACGTCCTACAGTAAAAGTACTAGTCATATGGCTATTAGTATTTATAACAAACTACCAACAGAAATCAAGGATCTCTCTGGTAATCGGTTCCTAAAGTCTTTAAAGCAGTATTTATTAGTAATGTGCCCATATAATTTAAATGAATATTTTGAAAATAGTAAAAAGATTTTAATAGCATTATAATTGGCTTAATTTTATATCAGATAATAATACATAAATACAATATAATATAATTATAATTTAATTAAATTGTATACTCCATAATAATAAGATAATGTAATTATTATAAATAATTAATGATTATTATAATATTGCCATGCCGCTCCCGGTAAAATTACACGTACTTTTATGTTTAATCATTTCTTAAGACCTAAAATTATACTGTAATTTATCGCAATAAACGAATTGAATTGAATTGAATTGAAAAGTAGACATGATGAGCCTTTCGACATACTTATATACTTAAACATATTCTCACGGCTTAACCTTCGGCATACAATTTAATACACCCCAGACAGTTAAAAACCGTTACAACTTTTTTTAAATGACGTTGTGAGTTAGACACGTTGCCGCTTTGATAACTTTTTAGCCAATGTTCTGTTAGACATAAAATATCAATATTAAAAGAGTTCATGTACAACTCCAACTCTAATAATTTACTGCTAATACCTTGAATATTTTGGTGGACCAGATTAGTAAACTTTGCATTTATTTTACAATATCGAATTTTTCTGTTTTTATTATGTACTTTATTTATATTATTTGACGGGCTAGAGACTTTCTCTATTGTCGTTTTATCTAATTTAAATGACTTGGAAAAACTTCCAAGGTTTTGTTTGAAACATCAGTATAATGCTCAATAGAGGCTATGTGTAGCCAAATTTTTGGCTGTTATATTAAAATAATAGGACAGCGAATTTGCTACTTGTCTTTTATAATAACTAGGAAGGTAATATTTACCTTTAGTCAAATAATATTTATTTCTAGTAACAAAATTGTTAGTATCCATTACATGTATATTATTATTGCATGATATAGTATGCAAGGTCATATTCAGCTTATATCTAAGGTTGTTTTCTGATTGTGGCAGGCTGTCACTGTAAGGAAATGTGAACATAACAATTTGTTTTACTTTTAAAGAACAGAGCTTGTCTAAATATTAAATTAAGTCAGACTTGTTCACATTACCCCTATCACCGAGGCATATGATTAAATAACAGTCATCACTATATGTAGCAATATCTACTTTTTATATAATATCATGCAGATTACAGTTGGGTAAACAATTATTTATTACCGTATGCTCCATATACATATTTAATAATTGGCCCATATTTTTTCCAAGTTCATCACTGTACATAATTGTTTTTATACCTGGATATGAAGTGCTAACATCCAGAAGGGAAGTAGCTGACGGAGCACAGTCCGGCACACAAGAGCAGCTCTCCAATATTTTAGTTTCTAGGCTAACCTGGCTACTGAGAACTGCATCCATAGCTAGATTCAGTTCCCTGGTTTCCGCTTTGGTTTTGTCATAGAGGCTAATGTAGTGCCCCAGGGAGCGCTCTGCCTGGTCAAGTTTGCATCTTAGCTCATGCATGTTGTCCTCATAGCTAATCTGATTATAATTAAGCTGAGCAGTACACAGCTCCAGTTTATCTACAACCCTTCTTTTATTATGAAGCTTTGTTACAACCTTTTTTTGTTTCTTTAGCATATTTTTGGTTTTTTTTATAAACTTATTAATTTTTACATATTTTCTTAACTTATTTTTAATTAGTTTCAATTTGTGTGTGCTGTCCCTGCTGCTGGCTGCCACATTACACACTGAGTCATCCTTATTAAGGTCAATAGTCATAGTGGGCAAGCTACAGCCCGCAACAGAGACATGGCCCAAGGAAGTATTTACTGCTACCAATTCATCAAATAAGCTCTGCGTGGTCACTGTGGCAGAGCTAATAGCCGCTTCTTCCAGCTGTGTGATATGTTGGTGGGCATCACACAGTTCCTTCTCCAGGATTGAAGTTCTGTGCAGGACGGACTCAAACTCAGTGCCACAGTGCTCATCAAACCCATCTATTATTAGTTGCAGCCTATCCCGTTCCTCAGTAATAGAAATATTAATGGAATGTAGCGCGGACAGTTCCCTCTTTAATTTTTGATTGTTTTCTAAGGTTTCCAAGATAGTTTTTTCATTTTCATCTCTTTCTGCTTCTAATTGTTCCACCTGTCCCTTTGCTTGCTTTAATTCCTGCAAAACCAGTTGGAGCCTGGACTCCGCTTGGCGAGACAAAGCATTGCGAGTCATCATTATGATTAGTAATGTGAAAACAAAGACAAAAAATACTCGCTATGTAGCAAGGGAAAGGCAAGACAATGTCAGTTGAACACGACAGTTTGAATCGTCCTTTGGTCTGTTGGCCCGTGATCGATTATTTTATCACAAGTATAATTCTGACCACGTTTATCACTGGGACACTATTAATTGACTTAACAAACACTAAAAACTAACACTATATTCACAAATAGACGAATTTAAACAAAATTATTTAGTTAAAATACAGCACAGCTGTTTTTGACGTGTAGCCTCGGGTGCGGTCCGATTCCGCCGATTATAACTTAAAGTTTAGCGACATCCTAGAATTCACTAAGCGAACAAGAAGATTTGGGGAGGGACACCTGTTGAACCAACAGTAACCAGTGCCCAAACATTGGAATTTGATGAAATAGTCAAAATAAAGGACCGATCCCTGTGATTCAGCGGGTGTCCCACCTCATCATCATCATCATCATCATATAGGTAAACTATGTATGTCGGATCACCCTGTTTTTTTTTAATTTGTATGTAACTTCTTGTTGTTTCTATTCTTTGTTATCCTATTCTGTGCCTACTTGTTGTATTTTCTGTGATCTGTTTTGCTTTTTTTGACGACTGAATAAACTTTATATCTATCTATCTTTAATACCAATTTTGGTCTAAGTCTGATTAGATAGAAAGATATGTATCAAACTTATCCAAAACTGGTATTATACCGATTTTGGTACAAGTAACTCTTAAAGCAAAATCATACATTTACATACTTACATATAAATGCTTAGCACTGCTACGGCATACGCTTCCTCACGATTCATAGGTATTAAATATAAAAAATAAAGATTCAAGAGAATGTCTGGTAATATATATATGTTACGGCTAAAACCCAAAGCGCGGCTGCACCTAGTTTTAGCCGGTTAGAACTAGGTGTAGCCACTTACTCTTGGTTAAACCTAGTACGAGCCGATTATTTTCGGGTAAAACTAGGTCTATCCTTCATCATGCCGGCTACAACTAGGTTCGGCCATTCCCTGTTGGATAAAACTAGGTCTATCCTTCATCATGCCGGCTACAACTAGGTTCGGCCATTCCCTGTTGGATAAAACTAGGTCTATCCGATATTATTCCGGCTAGAACTAGGTCCAGACAATCCCTGTTGGATAAAACTTAGATGCGTGTCCCGGCAAGCCTTCCGCCCCGCGTCACACTCATGACTCACAGCATCTGCAGCAGCGGCGCGGGGTGGAGGGCATAGCGAGGCACGCGCCTCTGCAGGTTGTGAGCGCCAGGTGCTGCTGATCTACTGCAGGTCTACTAGCGAGTGTGACTCACAGCGTCTGCAGCAGCAGCGCGTGTCTTAGTTTTATCTAACAGGGATTGGCTGTACATAGTTGTAGCCGGCATGCTATCGGCAGAGCTTTTTTAGATATTAAAAAAAACATCCAATAAAAAGAAACGTAGAGAGTTTTTTTATTCTTATAAATCACATTGTAATAATTAACACAAATTATCAGGAGTACAATTTTTAATATAATAGGAACAATCAGGAACATTTTTTTAACAACAGACAGTAGTAGCATATTATAATTTAAATAATGTTATTATAATTATAAATCACACTTTTATACAGTAACATAAACTATTCATTAGAACAACTTAAACTTGAGTGACATTTTGAGTTGCATAAAATACCAGCAGCTTTGCAGAGGCACTTTTTGTTGCCACATTTGGTTTTGCAGTGGCATCTTTTATAGCCTTGCCCACCAGAGGTCGATTGTGTATTGGCTATTTAGCGTAGTGATTTCTTTTCGGGTGAAACCATGTCAACATCTAAAAATTTTTAGTCACACACAGTGAGCTGATTTCTTGAAAATAGTTCTGTTATAGTGCCGTATTTGTTTCCTAATTTGTATAACCCCTTGTTGTTACATTCAAGTACAACCATTAACACATTGGGAAAGTCGCCTCTACCTTTTTCCACGTCAGGAATTTTTTTATTCTTACATTTTTTCTCCTCATTCTGGTCACAAAGCCCGCAATATGTTATTTCGATTTCTTTCTGGCAACTTCCTGATGTTGATGGCTCATTCTCTTTTGATGGCTCATTCTCTTTAGTAGCTTCGTCACTCTCATCATCAACTAACTCTCTAAGAATTTTCTCAAGATATTCCTTACTTTCTATATTTGCAAGGACTTCAGGTGGTAGATCAGATGATTTCAGCCCGAGCTTTACACCAGAACCGAATATTGCCTGGTACGGCAATCTTTTAATTACGTGATGGTAAGCTTATCATTAGCTGAATAAATCGTAAGCCTTCTGAACATTTTTGGCAGTTCTCGTCAGCCATCCAAGTCATGAGCATTTTTTGGATGTCTTGATTGGCACGTTCAACACTACCTTGTGACTGGCATTGTCGTGGTTCCCCATGCACAATCTTCAAACCTGGCCACATCTGCGTCAAACTTTCCACAACTCGATTTGCGACCTCTCTGCCATTGTCGGATTGAAGAATTGAGGGTGAACCAAAAATACAAAATATATCAAGTAATTTCTTTGATACTTCTTCCGCAGTCTTACTTTGTAACGGATGAAGTTTTACGAATTTCGTGAGGTGGTCCTTATAAACTAGTATAAACTTGTAGCCACCATCTGGGTTTGTCTGCATGTCTATCAAATCTACTTGGCAACGGCTGTTTAGCTCGCTGGATAAAATAGGCTTTACAACAAGGCCGTTTTTGGTAGATTTTTGTTTCATTTGACATGGCTTACATAAACGAAGATTCAAAAGAATCGCCTCCTGAGTAATATTTGCATGCTTCATTTTAGCTTCTGCAACCATTCTATTTCTTCCGCCGTGCCCAACAAACAAATGTATTTCATGAAGAACATCAAACAAGTCTTCATTCTTGACGTAATATTTGATATTTTCGGAATTTTCGGTGCTCGACACAGGAGAAATCAACTTTTCGATGTCGCCAATACAACAAACATCGAAGCGCTTCCAACGGCAATATTGTAACGTAGAACGTTTCGTGGATATTTTGGCAGCTTTAACGTCTTCTATAAACTTGGAATACTGCAGATCATTCATATAGCTTTGATTTTCACCATGTTTTGTGGCTAATAAACACTGAAACTGTTCCAAAAAACTTGACTTCATAGTCTGTAGGTCTTCATTCACAGCCATTCTGAATTCGAACGTATGAGTGCGCAAAAACAAGAAAGTACGTCTGTTTTGTACAACGGCACAACGCGTACTAAACTCAAAGCGCAATGGCAAACGCGGCTGTACGGATGGCGGGCGGCAGGGGCGCGACTCGCGTGAGCCAGGCGCCTGTTACTTGTTTCAACTTGTTTGCATCTAGTTTTATCCAACAGTATCCAATATGTTAGAAATGGTTTCCAGAAAAGATATTTAATCAATTTCGTCATTCGTGATTCGTAATTTATGCATTTTTATACCATATGGATCTCAATTCACGGCCTACTTAGTTTGTAACAATTCCATTCGTATTACCAACGCACTGTTAATTTATTTTTGTTATTCATTTGATAAAGTGCCACTTCATAGATCTGGCGTTTCGAACTCCAACTCGTACGATAGTAAATCGATAAAATATGATCATGTTTTGTCGTTTAACATTAGTGCCCAGATCAGATATCGCCTAATACTCGAATGTCAAGAGACAGTTGATTGAAGTTATTCGGGAGCTGGGGGTCAATTCTCAATATCTTTGATAATAACGCAAAATCGATAACATATCACGAAACCTTTATCGCACAGAAATATCGAATGTTGCACGTAAACTATATTCTCAGTGACCGGCGATAACAATATGGAAGGTGATACAATATGTCTAACGTCCACAGAACAATAACGATTCATCCGTGTCTATGGAACCAAATAAGGAATCGTTCCGTTTTCTCGAACAATTTAACTTTTTTCGACTGTGTTACATTGTAAGATTTATAGAGAAAAATACAAATTTATCATGTTATATTTCTAAATCTAAATGCAATAACTCTTTGAGTAACTAATATGTTCAGAATAGTAACTAAATTATCAAAATCTCACTCTTTTGCAATAAAATAAAATAAAACATTTAGGTGTAACAGACCGCAAGCATGGAGGAGTGATGACGTTGACATTGAATGACATCTATTTTCATTTTTGTCGTTGCGTTTTAAAGTAAAAGCAAAATAAACTCCCAAATTATGGAAAATACAGTTAAAAAACACAGAAAACCGTATCCTACAGTTACCCGAAAATCTCCCCAAAAGGGAAGTTTTCAGCGTCTTTTACCAGGAGCTAGGTGGGAGTAATTGGCTGCTGAATTAAATTAGATTCCGGGAGCGAATAAGTCTCCAGAAGAGTGGAAAAAAGTAAGCATAAAATATACTAACCCATACAATACTTCCTAGACAATATCAGTCATTCATTGTCAGTTCGGTAATAGTTTCATATTGATTTTAGACATGGCATGATCAGTAGTCGAAGTTCAAAAAAAGAAGGCATTGGTGAACAGAGCAGAAAATATGACTGGTGATGGCTCTCCTCCAGACCAATTTACCCAAGAAGATTCAATGGTTTTAAAACTTTTAAGTAAATCATCCCTTGCCACCCGGACTGCAGGAGTCAAAGAAGTTCGTCTTTGGTAAGTAAATGTAGCTAACATAACCCATACTCATATTAGTTACTCGGTGAATATCTGACCCTCTGTCACTTAATACTTTTTTATTTCAGGCAGTACGGGTAGCGAGTAAAATGTTGCGGAGTCAGCACAAATAGTTAAGGACATTATTGAGATGGGTGAAGATATTCAGATTGGTGAGTATGAATGTATTTGACATAGTGTGCCCCTATGCATTGTTACCACACTCACCCACTGATCTAAATCTTAAGTCCTTTAGTTGACTAAGCGAGGTCCTTTCATTAATCTATTTGTTTTTAATTTCAGAGGATACATCCAGCCCGTCATGTATAGCTGTGCCAGAAATAAGAAATGTGATTGAGATTGGTAAGTAAAGTAACTTTATATGTACGGTGAAGGAAATTAATATCCGACCCACCTAGGGTTGAATATCATATGGCAAACTAGAACCATAAGAAATTTATTGAAGTTTCATTTACTGGTTTTTCGACCTTATGCATTTTGAGTCTCAGATGACTTTTCAATGAAATGTGTAGGGATTTAGTTTATTTTAAATGTTATGTACCTATCTTATTTCAAAACATTTTTTTTAACAGTTTTGAAAACTATTGCCTACTAATAATAGTGTTCTTTATTTTTTAGAAGTAACAGATGAAGGGATATTACCTCCCCCACAAGAATTTTTGGAATCAACAGAAGCTCCGAAAACTCTAAACTCGGCTTATATAAAACTCTAATTTCTTAGCTTATTGACGACGCACTTTGCGGATTACTGGTTAATAAGCCGAAAATTCTTACAAAAAAGAACAAAGGAATGTTGCATCAAAGAGAATGCAACAATCTTTAGACGCAGAGATTTCTCAAGTTTGTTTTCAAGAATTCATCAAAGAATTGCAGATAGTTTGACGGCACGGTTAATACGAGTAATTTTATCCAGAGGCTTTTTAATAAGTTATATTTAATGATGATAAAGAAAATTATGGAAACCAAGAAACCAAATATCACTTGGATTATGTAATATTAGACTAATTTAAGGTAATAGTTAGTAGTTATATTTTAAATGTTGTGAGTTTTGAGTAATTTAAGGTAATAGTTAGTAGTTAAATTTTAAATGTTGTGAGTTTGATATTTTTAAGACTGATTTCAGGTAGAAGAGATACTTTATAACTCACAGATTCAAGGTCTAGCTCTATCAAAAATGGGTAGCCAGATCTAACTCATACAAATAAAGTTTTTGTAACAAACTCATTAAAAAAAGTTTTATTACTTAAACTGTTAAGAAAACATATATTTGATTTTGTTGAACACATATGAATAATAAAAAATAAAAGATTTTTATGCACTTAAATTATGTTTTATTATGTGACAATTGTTATACAAGTAATATAGTATAGTATATATAATAATATAGAATAATTTGGTAGGTTTACATAGCTCCTTTCATCATGATCCGTTGAGGCTGGTGTAAAAATTTATAAATGAGTACAGTATATGCAGCCAGTGATTCCAGGAAACCCATACATGTCATAAAAACTGATAAAGTAACATTGTAAACATTGTCTTACTCTCTGACTACAGAGTTCATTTCTTGAAATGAGTTAGGAAAGTGGACCCACTCGCCAAATATGGTAGGATGATTTAGGGCCTCCACCACCTCCTGAACGTATCTTGACACTGTTGATTGCGTAATATTAACAATAAAATTGTTTCCCACCGGAGATTGATAGCAGCCAGTGGAAAAAAAGTTTAAAGAGCAGAAAACCTGAAACAATCATAAAAGTATTGGTTAGCAGTGGGTTCACATAAAACAAAGAATCCAAATTGGTACATAGGTCAATGAATCCACATACCACACCAGACATACCACAAAAAGTCCTCTGTTTCACGTGGTTATATTCCAAATGTCTATTACTATAGATATTTACATGTACTTAAAGTAATTTTTTGCCACTTCTCTACACTGGACCACTGTGGGAGAAGATAGGTAGGGCACCTACTAATTTTTCTACGAAGAGGGGTACTTACTTTCGTCTGTAATTTTATTCTTTTTGCTGCATCAGTGGTTCAACCATGTTCATAACGTCCATGGTCAAAGCTTTGGAAAGGCGAAAGTTTTTTACAAAATCTCTCTGCTAATTCCCATGGATCGATCCTCCATTAGACGCGACGACGAGATGTTGCAGCAGCAGTTGTAAATCGTCCACTTAACCTGCTACAAAAGCAGCAACAAAACTGTCCAATGATGACATTTTCAGTTAGGTATTTCTCAGTGTAACAATCTCATCTCAAACAAACTCATGCTTCTTGACAGTTTAACTTTTTTCATGAGCTCAAAGTCGATATTTTCAATGTCGACTGCCTCAGAGTAGTCGATACGTATCGAACTGATTTGCTCGATAATCGATTGTGACTTTTTGTCATTGCATGAGAATAGGTCAATCGTGATATTTATCGAAATATGTCATATGGATCGATAAATGTCGAATGTGATAAAATATCGCCATTGTGAGAATTGGCCCCCTGAGCTTTCAACTATATCATAAAAATATTTATCTACACACGTATCATAAACCATCTTTACAGCGTCCAAAAACCGCACGTTACGATCAGCATAATGTTAAACTACTTTGTAAAAACTAATTTCTTATCTGAATATTGAACATTATGACCATAATGTGTAAATTTTCTACATATTATGACATTAAAATTTCGAACGCCGACGCCCGCCTGCGTGCCGCCCCTACTTTGTCTGTGAAGTTGGTACTACAGAACAAGCTAAACAACTCAATGCCACAATGCCGGTCAAACATGCGGTTCCTGAACACATCAAAGAGAGCTTATGATATGTGTGTTGATAAACTAGTGTATCTAACTGTACATAATTAGGCATTATGTATCAGTCACATAAACTACTATTGTTGCTACGTTTCACGCTTGATATCATCTCAAGTAGCTATTGTGTAAGATAATACCTAGAACTACATCGAGCGCGGTTGTCGTCAGGCGAGTGAACTCAGACCGTGTAACTTACTAGTGTAGTCTTGCCATTCAGGTTGACGAGTATTACACGACACATTAAACAATTATGAGATTCACTTAGTCTGCGAGGTCGATGCTGCTAATTGTGAAAATCAATTGGCATTACATTTACTGATATACCTACTATTTTTAAAATAAACATACCTAATTTATATGAATATGGAATAATATTTAAGAAATGAAAACCTTTATTACTAGATGCTTTTTTTACTGATTTTCAACCCCAAACCCCTGAACCCTTGCGGTGTTACCACAAAAAGTATTAAACGGCTTTAAACCTCAAAACAAACGTCAAATCCTATACATTTTTGTTTTTAAACAAGTGTTGGACAGGAGTTTATTTTTTTGTGGTAGGGCCCTTGAAAATTATCGGATGAACTAGTGGAATAGTTAAGCGTCTCCGTTTCAGCTTGGGAAAAATGCTTTCGTAATTTGGGATTTAATGTTAAAAGAAACATGACACATTTGGTAACTAACTATTAATTATTCATATTTTTGGAGGGGCTTGATGATTATTCCTAAACACATGGGTAACCCTATCTTGGGACGTAGGGACTCCAACGATATTCTCAATTAATTATGTACATAACCAACCAGCACTTTGTCTTATAACATAATAAACTGTATTCTACACCTAAGCTAAGTTTTTATAACAGGTTTGTACCTTTTGTTCTGCATAAACATTTATTATTTCTTATCATTTCTGTCTGGATTTCTGTCCGGCTGATCTCTTGGTATGTAAAAACCAATAAAAGCTAGTGGTTCTGTGAGAAAAGTAGACATGATGAGCCTTTCGACATACTTATATACTTAAACATATTCTCACGGCTTAACCTTCGGCATACAATTTAATACACCCCAGACAGTTAAAAACCGTTACAACTTTTTTTAAATGACGTTGTGAGTTAGACACGTTGCCGCTTTGATGGCTTTTTAGCCAATGTTCTGTTAGACATAAAATATCAATATTAAAAGAGTTCATGTACAACTCCAACTCTAATAATTTACTGCTAATACCTTGAATATTTTGGTGGACCAGATTAGTAAACTTTGCATTTATTTTACAATATCGAATTTTTCTGTTTTTATTATGTACTTTATTTATATTATTTGACGGGCTAGAGACTTTCTCTATTGTCGTTTTATCTAATTTAAATGACTTGGAAAAACTTCCAAGGTTTTGTTTGAAACATCAGTATAATGCTCAATAGAGGCTATGTGTAGCCAAATTTTTGGCTGTTATATTAAAATAATAGGACAGCGAATTTGCTACTTGTCTTTTATAATAACTAGGAAGGTAATATTTACCTTTAGTCAAATAATATTTATTTCTACTAACAAAATTGTTAGTATCCATTACATGTATATTATTATTGCATGATATAGTATGCAAGGTCATATTCAGCTTATATCTAAGGTTGTTTTCTGATTGTGGCAGGCTGTCACTGTAAGGAAATGTGAACATAACAATTTGTTTTACTTTTAAAGAACAGAGCTTGTCTAAATATTAAATTAAGTCAGACTTGTTCACATTACCCCTATCACCGAGGCATATGATTAAATAACAGTCATCACTATATGTAGCAATATCTACTTTTTATATAATATCATGCAGATTACAGTTGGGTAAACAATTATTTATTACCGTATGCTCCATATACATATTTAATAATTGGCCCATATTTTTTCCAAGTTCATCACTGTACATAATTGTTTTTATACCTGGATATGAAGTGCTAACATCCAGAAGGGAAGTAGCTGACGGAGCACAGTCCGGCACACAACAGCAGCTCTCCAATATTTTAGTTTCTAGGCTAACCTGGCTACTGAGAACTGCATCCATAGCTAGATTCAGTTCCCTGGTTTCCGCTTTGGTTTTGTCATAGAGGCTAATGTAGTGCCCCAGGGAGCGCTCTGCCTGGTCAAGTTTGCATCTTAGCTCATGCATGTTGTCCTCATAGCTAATCTGATTATAATTAAGCTGAGCAGTACACAGCTCCAGTTTATCTACAACCCTTCTTTTATTATGAAGCTTTGTTACAACCTTTTTTTGTTTCTTTAGCATATTTTTGGTTTTTTTTATAAACTTATTAATTTTTACATATTTTCTTAACTCATTTTTAATTAGTTTCAATTTGTGTGTGCTGTCCCTGCTGCTGGCTGCCACATTACACACTGAGTCATCCTTATTAAGGTCAATAGTCATAGTGGGCAAGCTACAGCCCGCAACAGAGACATGGCCCAAGGAAGTATTTACTGCTACCAATTCATCAAATAAGCTCTGCGTGGTCACTGTGGCAGAGCTAATAGCCGCTTCTTCCAGCTGTGTGATATGTTGGTGGGCATCACACAGTTCCTTCTCCAGGATTGAAGTTCTGTGCAGGACGGACTCAAACTCAGTGCCACAGTGCTCATCAAACCCATCTATTATTAGTTGCAGCCTATCCCGTTCCTCAGTAATAGAAATATCAATGGAATGTAGCGCGGACAGTTCCCTCTTTAATTTTTGATTGTTTTCTAAGGTTTCCAAGATAGTTTTTTCATTTTCATCTCTTTCTGCTTCTAATTGTTCCACCTGTCCCTTTGCTTGCTTTAATTCCTGCAAAACCAGTTGGAGCCTGGACTCCGCTTGGCGAGACAAAGCATTGCGAGTCATCATTATGATTAGTAATGTGAAAACAAAGACAAAAAATACTCGCTATGTAGCAAGGGAAAGGCAAGACAATGTCAGTTGAACACGACAGTTTGAATCGTCCTTTGGTCTGTTGGCCCGTGATCGATTATTTTATCACAAGTATAATTCTGACCACGTTTATCACTGGGACACTATTAATTGACTTAACAAACACTAAAAACTAACACTATATTCACAAATAGACGAATTTAAACAAAATTATTTAGTTAAAATACAGCACAGCTGTTTTTGACGTGTAGCCTCGGGTGCGGTCCGATTCCGCCGATTATAACTTAAAGTTTAGCGACATCCTAGAATTCACTAAGCGAACAAGAAGATTTGGGGAGGGACACCTGTTGAACCAACAGTAACCAGTGCCCAAACATTGGAATTTGATGAAATAGTCAAAATAAAGGACCGATCCCTGTGATTCAGCGGGTGTCCCACCTCATCATCATCATCATCATCATATAGGTAAACTATGTATGTCGGATCACCCTGTTTTTTTTTAATTTGTATGTAACTTCTTGTTGTTTCTATTCTTTGTTATCCTATTCTGTGCCTACTTGTTGTATTTTCTGTGATCTGTTTTGCTTTTTTTGACGACTGAATAAACTTTATATCTATCTATCTTTAATACCAATTTTGGTATAAGTCTGATAAGATAGAAAGATATGTATCAAACTTATCCAAAACTGGTATTATACCGATTTTGGTACAAGTAACTCTTAAAGCAAAATCATACATTTACATACTTACATATAAATGCTTAGCACTGCTACGGCATACGCTTCCTCACGATTCATAGGTATTAAATATAAAAAATAAAGATTCAAGAGAATGTCTGGTAATATATATATGTTACGGCTAAAACCCAAAGCGCGGCTGCACCTAGTTTTAGCCGGTTAGAACTAGGTGTAGCCACTTACTCTTGGTTAAACCTAGTACGAGCCGATTATTTTCGGGTAAAACTAGGTCTATCCTTCATCATGCCGGCTACAACTAGGTTCGGCCATTCCCTGTTGGATAAAACTAGGTCTATCCTTCATCATGCCGGCTACAACTAGGTTCGGCCATTCCCTGTTGGATAAAACTAGGTCTATCCGATATTATTCCGGCTAGAACTAGGTCCAGACAATCCCTGTTGGATAAAACTTAGATGCGTGTCCCGGCAAGCCTTCCGCCCCGCGTCACACTCATGACTCACAGCATCTGCAGCAGCGGCGCGGGGTGGAGGGCATAGCGAGGCACGCGCCTCTGCAGGTTGTGAGCGCCAGGTGCTGCTGATCTACTGCAGGTCTACTAGCGAGTGTGACTCACAGCGTCTGCAGCAGCAGCGCGTGTCTTAGTTTTATCTAACAGGGATTGGCTGTACATAGTTGTAGCCGGCATGCTATCGGCAGAGCTTTTTTAGATATTAAAAAAAACATCCAATAAAAAGAAACGTAGAGAGTTTTTTATTCTTATAAATCACATTGTAATAATTAACACAAATTATTAGGAGTACAATTTTTAATATAATAGGAACAATCAGGAACATTTTTTTAACAACAGACAGTAGTAGCATATTATAATTTAAATAATGTTATTATAATTATAAATCACACTTTTATACAGTAACATAAACTATTTATTAGAACAACTTAAACTTGAGTGACATTTTGAGTTGCATAAAATACCAGCAGCTTTGCAGAGGCACTTTTTGTTGCCACATTTGGTTTTGCAGTGGCATCTTTTATAGCCTTGCCCACCAGAGGTCGATTGTGTATTGGCTATTTAGCGTAGTGATTTCTTTTCGGGTGAAACCATGTCAACATCTAAAAATTTTTAGTCACACACAGTGAGCTGATTTCTTGAAAATAGTTCTGTTATAGTGCCGTATTTGTTTCCTAATTTGTATAACCCCTTGTTGTTACATTCAAGTACAACCATTAACACATTGGGAAAGTCGCCTCTACCTTTTTCCACGTCAGGAATTTTTTTCTTCTTACATTTTTTCTCCTCATTCTGGTCACAAAGCCCGCAATATGTCATTTCGATTTCTTTCTGGCAACTTCCTGATGTTGATGGCTCATTCTCTTTTGATGGCTCATTCTCTTTAGTAGCTTCGTCACTCTCATCATCAACTAACTCTCTAAGAATTTTCTCAAGATATTCCTTACTTTCTATATTTGCAAGGACTTCAGGTGGTAGATCAGATGATTTCAGCCCGAGCTTTACACCAGAACCGAATATTTCCTGGTACGGCAATCTTTTAATTACGTGATGGTAAGCTTATCATTAGCTGAATAAATCGTAAGCCTTCTGAACATTTTTGGCAGTTCTCGTCAGCCATCCAAGTCATGAGCATTTTTTGGATGTCTTGATTGGCACGTTCAACACTACCTTGTGACTGGCATTGTCGTGGTTCCCCATGCACAATCTTCAAACCTGGCCACATCTGCGTCAAACTTTCCACAACTCGATTTGCGACCTCTCTGCCATTGTCGGATTGAAGAATTGAGGGTGAACCAAAAATACAAAATATATCAAGTAATTTCTTTGATACTTCTTCCGCAGTCTTACTTTGTAACGGATGAAGTTTTACGAATTTCGTGAGGTGGTCCTTATAAACTAGTATAAACTTGTAGCCACCATCTGGGTTTGTCTGCATGTCTATCAAATCTACTTGGCAACGGTTGTTTAGCTCGCTGGATAAAATAGGTTTTACAACAAGGCCTTTTTTGGTAGATTTTTGTTTCATTTGACATGGCTTACATAAACGAAGATTCAAAAGAATCGCCTCCTGAGTAATATTTGCATGCTTCATTTTAGCTTCTGCAACCATTCTATTTCTTCCGCCGTGCCCAACAAACAAATGTATTTCATGAAGAACATCAAACAAGTCTTCATTCTTGACGTAATATTTGATATTTTCGGAATTTTCGGTGCTCGACACAGGAGAAATCAACTTTTCGATGTCGCCAATACAACAAACATCGAAGCGCTTCCAACGGCAATATTGTGACGTAGAACGTTTCGTGGATATTTTGGCAGCTTTAACGTCTTCTATAAACTTGGAATACTGCAGATCATTCATATAGCTTTGATTTTCACCATGTTTTGTGGCTAATAAACACTGAAACTGTTCCAAAAAACTTGACTTCATAGTCTGTAGGTCTTCATTCACAGCCATTCTGAATTCGAACGTATGAGTGCGCAAAAACAAGAAAGTACGTCTGTTTTGTACAACGGCACAACGCGTACTAAACTCAAAGCGCAATGGCAAACGCGGCTGTACGGATGGCGGGCGGCAGGGGCGCGACTCGCGTGAGCCAGGCGCCTGTTACTTGTTTCAACTTGTTTGCATCTAGTTTTATCCAACAGTATCCAATATGTTAGAAATGGTTTCCAGAAAAGATATTTAATCAATTTCGTCATTCGTGATTCGTAATTTATGCATTTTTATACCATATGGATCTCAATTCACGGCCTACTTAGTTTGTAACAATTCCATTCGTATTACCAACGCACTGTTAATTTATTTTTGTTATTCATTTGATAAAGTGCCACTTCATAGATCTGGCGTTTCGAACTCCAACTCGTACGATAGTAAATCGATAAAATATGATCATGTTTTGTCGTTTAACATTAGTGCCCAGATCAGATATCGCCTATTACTCGAATGTCAAGAGACAGTTGATTGAAGTTATTCGGGAGCTGGGGGTCAATTCTCAATATCTTTGATAATAACGCAAAATCGATAACATATCACGAAACCTTTATCGCACAGAAATATCGAATGTTGCACGTAAACTATATTCTCAGTGACCGGCGATAACAATATGGAAGGTGATACAATATGTCTAACGTCCACAGAACAATAACGATTCATCCGTGTCTATGGAACCAAATAAGGAATCGTTCCGTTTTCTCGAACAATTTAACTTTTTTCGACTGTGTTACATTGTAAGATTTATTGAGAAAAATACAAATTTATCATGTTATATTTCTAAATCTAAATGCAATAACTCTTTGAGTAACTAATATGTTCAGAATAGTAACTAAATTATCAAAATCTCACTCTTTTGCAATAAAATAAAATAAAACGTTTAGGTGTAACAGACCGCAAGCATGGAGGAGTGATGACGTTGACATTGAATGACATCTATTTTCATTTTTGTCGTTGCGTTTTAAAGTAAAAGCAAAATAAACTCCCAAATTATGGAAAATACAGTTAAAAAACACAGAAAACCGTATCCTACAGTTACCCGAAAAGCTCCCCAAAAGGGAAGTTTTCAGCGTCTTTTACCAGGAGCTAGGTGGGAGTAATTGGCTGCTGAATTAAATTAGATTCCGGGAGCGAATAAGTCTCCAGAAGAGTGGAAAAAAGTAAGCATAAAATATACTAACCCATACAATACTTTCTAGACAATATCAGTCATTCATTGTCAGTTCGGTAATAGTTTCATATTGATTTTAGACATGGCATGATCAGAAGACGAAGTTCAAAAAAAGAAGGCATTGGTGAACAGAGCAGAAAATATGACTGGTGATGGCTCTCCTCCAGACCAATTTACCCAAGAAGATTCAATGGTTTTAAAACTTTTAAGTAAATCATCCCTTGCCACCCGGACTGCAGGAGTCAAAGAAGTTCGTCTTTGGTAAGTAAATGTAGCTAACATAACCCATACTCATATTAGTTACTCGGTGAATATCTGACCCTCTGTCACTTAATACTTTTTTATTTCAGGCAGTACGGGTAGCGAGTAAAATGTTGCGGAGTCAGCACAAATAGTTAAGGACATTATTGAGATGGGTGAAGATATTCAGATTGGTGAGTATGAATGTATTTGACATAGTGTGCCCCTATGCATTGTTACCACACTCACCCACTGATCTAAATCTTAAGTCCTTTAGTTGACTAAGCGAGGTCCTTTCATTAATCTATTTGTTTTTAATTTCAGAGGATACATTCAGCCCGTCATGTATAGCTGTGCCAGAAATAAGAAATGTGATTGAGATTGGTAAGTAAAGTAACTTTATATGTACGGTGAAGGAAATTAATATCCGACCCACCTAGGGTTGAATATCATATGGCAAACTAGAACCATAAGAAATTTATTGAAGTTTCATTTACTGGTTTTTCGACCTTATGCATTTTGAGTGTCAGATGACTTTTCAATGAAATGTGTAGGGATTTAGTTTATTTTAAATGTTATGTACCTATCTTATTTCAAAACATTTTTTTTAACAGTTTTGAAAACTATTGCCTACTAATAATAGTGTTCTTTATTTTTTAGAAGTAACAGATGAAGGGATATTACCTCCCCCACAAGAATTTTTGGAATCAACAGAAGCTCCGAAAACTCTAAACTCGGCTTATATAAAACTCTAATTTCTTAGCTTATTGACGACGCACTTTGCGGATTACTGGTTAATAAGCCGAAAATTCTTACAAAAAAGAACAAAGGAATGTTGCATCAAAGAGAATGCAACAATCTTTAGACGCAGAGATTTCTCAAGTTTGTTTTCAAGAATTCATCAAAGAATTGCAGATAGTTTGACGGCACGGTTAATACGAGTAATTTTATCCAGAGGCTTTTTAATAAGTTATATTTAATGATGATAAAGAAAATTATGGAAACCAAGAAACCAAATATCACTTGGATTATGTAATATTAGACTAATTTAAGGTAATAGTTAGTAGTTATATTTTAAATGTTGTGAGTTTTGAGTAATTTAAGGTAATAGTTAGTAGTTAAATTTTAAATGTTGTGAGTTTGATATTTTTAAGACTGATTTCAGGTAGAAGAGATACTTTATAACTCACAGATTCAAGGTCTAGCTCTATCAAAAATGGGTAGCCAGATCTAACTCATACAAATAAAGTTTTTGTAACAAACTCATTAAAAAAAGTTTTATTACTTAAATTGGTAAGAAAACATATATTTGATTTTGTTGAACACATATGAATAATAAAAAATAAAAGATTTTTATGCACTTAAATTATGTTTTATTATGCGACAATTATTATACAAGCAATATAGTATAGTATATATAATAATATAGAATAATTTGGTAGGTTTACATAGCTCCTTTCATCATGATCCGTTGAGGCTGGTGTAAAAATTTATAAATGAGTACAATATATGCAGCCAGTGATTCCAGGAAACCCATACATGTCATAAAAACTGATAAAGTAACATTGTAAACATTGTCTTACTCTCTGACTACAGAGTTCATTTCTTGAAATGAGTTAGGAAAGTGGACCCACTCGCCAAATATGGTAGGATGATTTAGGGCCTCCACCACCTCCTGAACGCATCTTGACACTGTTGATTGCGTAATATTAACAATAAAATTGTTTCCCACCGGAGATTGATAGCAGCCAGTGGAAAAAAAGTTTAAAGAGCAGAAAACCTGAAACAATCATAAAAATATTGGTTAGCAGTGGGTTCACATAAAACAAAGAATCCAAATTGGTACATAGTTCAATGAATCCACATACCACACCAGACATACCACAAAAAGTCCTCTGTTTCACGTGGTTATATTCCAAATGTCTATTACTATAGATATTTACATGTACTTAAAGTAATTTTTTGCCACTTCTCTACACTGGACCACTGTGGGAGAAGATAGGTAGGGCACCTACTAATTTTTCTACGAAGAGGGGTACTTACTTTCGTCTGTAATTTTATTCTTTTTGCTGCATCAGTGGTTCAACCATGTTCATAACGTCCATGGTCAAAGCTTTGGAAAGGCGAAAGTTTTTTACAAAATCTCTCTGCTAATTCCCATGGATCGATCCTCCATTGGACGCGACGACGAGATGTTGCAGCAGCAGTTGTAAATCGTCCACTTAACCTGCTACAAAAGCAGCAACAAAACTGTCCAATGATGACATTTTCAGTTAGGTATTTCTCAGTGTAACAATCTCATCTCAAACAAACTCATGCTTCTTGACAGTTTAACTTTTTTCATGAGCTCAAAGTCGATATTTTCAATGTCGACTGCCTCAGAGTAGTCGATACGTATCGAACTGATTTGCTCGATAATCGATTGTGACTTTTTGTCATTGCATGAGAATAGGTCAATCGTGATATTTATCGAAATATGTCATATGGATCGATAAATGTCGAATGTGATAAAATATCGCCATTGTGAGAATTGGCCCCCTGAGCTTTCAACTATATCATAAAAATATTTATCTACACACGTATCATAAACCATCTTTACAGCGTCCAAAAACCGCACGTTACGATCAGCATAATGTTAAACTACTTTGTAAAAACTAATTTCTTATCTGAATATTGAACATTATGACCATAATGTGTAAATTTTCTACATATTATGACATTAAAATTTCGAACGCCGACGCCCGCCTGCGTGCCGCCCCTACTTTGTCTGTGAAGTTGGTACTACAGAACAAGCTAAACAACTCAATGCCACAATGCCGGTCAAACATGCGGTTCCTGAACACATCAAAGAGAGCTTATGATATGTGTGTTGATAAACTAGTGTATGTAACTGTACATAATTAGGCATTATGTATCAGTCACATAAACTACTATTGTTGCTACGTTTCACGCTTGATATCATCTCAAGTAGCTATTGTGTAAGATAATACCTAGAACTACATCGAGCGCGGTTGTCGTCAGGCGAGTGAACTCAGACCGTGTAACTTACTAGTGTAGTCTTGCCATTCAGGTTGACGAGTATTACACGACACATTAAACAATTATGAGATTCACTTAGTCTGCGAGGTCGATGCTGCTAATTGTGAAAATCAATTGGCATTACATTTACTGATATACCTACTATTTTTAAAATAAACATACCTAATTTATATGAATATGGAATAATATTTAAGAAATGAAAACCTTTATTACTAGATGCTTTTTTTACTGATTTTCAACCCCAAACCCCTGAACCCTTGCGGTGTTACCACAAAAAGTATTAAACGGCTTTAAACCTCAAAACAAACGTCAAATCCTATACATTTTTGTTTTTAAACAAGTGTTGGACAGGAGTTTATTTTTTTGTGGTAGGGCCCTTGAAAATTATCGGATGAACTAGTGGAATAGTTAAGCGTCTCCGTTTCAGCTTGGGAAAAATGCTTTCGTAATTTGGGATTTAATGTTAAAAGAAACATGACACATTCGGTAACTAACTATTAATTATTCATATTTTTGGAGGGGCTTGATGATTATTCCTAAACACATGGGTAACCCTATCTTGGGACGTAGGGACTCCAACGATATTCTCAATTAATTATGTACATAACCAACCAGCACTTTGTCTTATAACATAATAAACTGTATTCTACACCTAAGCTAAGTTTTTATAACAGGTTTGTACCTTTTGTTCTGCATAAACATTTATTATTTCTTATCATTTCTGTCTGGATTTCTGTCCGGCTGATCTCTTGGTATGTAAAAACCAATAAAAGCTAGTGGTTCTGTGAGAAAAGTAGACATGATGAGCCTTTCGACATACTTATATACTTAAACATATTCTCACGGCTTAACCTTCGGCATACAATTTAATACACCCCAGACAGTTAAAAACCGTTACAACTTTTTTTAAATGACGTTGTGAGTTAGACACGTTGCCGCTTTGATAAC
The DNA here is from genome assembly GCA_949825045.1 of Argyresthia goedartella. NCBI lineage: Eukaryota > Metazoa > Arthropoda > Insecta > Lepidoptera > Argyresthiidae > Argyresthia > Argyresthia goedartella. The sequence goes on along the minus strand of OX463827.1, from coordinate 393,599 downwards.
TTTTTAGCCAATGTTCTGTTAGACATAAAATATCAATATTAAAAGAGTTCATGTACAACTCCAACTCTAATAATTTACTGCTAATACCTTGAATATTTTGGTGGACCAGATTAGTAAACTTTGCATTTATTTTACAATATCGAATTTTTCTGTTTTTATTATGTACTTTATTTATATTATTTGACGGGCTAGAGACTTTCTCTATTGTCGTTTTATCTAATTTAAATGACTTGGAAAAACTTCCAAGGTTTTGTTTGAAACATCAGTATAATGCTCAATAGAGGCTATGTGTAGCCAAATTTTTGGCTGTTATATTAAAATAATAGGACAGCGAATTTGCTACTTGTCTTTTATAATAACTAGGAAGGTAATATTTACCTTTAGTCAAATAATATTTATTTCTACTAACAAAATTGTTAGTATCCATTACATGTATATTATTATTGCATGATATAGTATGCAAGGTCATATTCAGCTTATATCTAAGGTTGTTTTCTGATTGTGGCAGGCTGTCACTGTAAGGAAATGTGAACATAACAATTTGTTTTACTTTTAAAGAACAGAGCTTGTCTAAATATTAAATTAAGTCAGACTTGTTCACATTACCCCTATCACCGAGGCATATGATTAAATAACAGTCATCACTATATGTAGCAATATCTACTTTTTATATAATATCATGCAGATTACAGTTGGGTAAACAATTATTTATTACCGTATGCTCCATATACATATTTAATAATTGGCCCATATTTTTTCCAAGTTCATCACTGTACATAATTGTTTTTATACCTGGATATGAAGTGCTAACATCCAGAAGGGAAGTAGCTGACGGAGCACAGTCCGGCACACAACAGCAGCTCTCCAATATTTTAGTTTCTAGGCTAACCTCGCTACTGAGAACTGCATCCATAGCTAGATTCAGTTCCCTGGTTTCCGCTTTGGTTTTGTCATAGAGGCTAATGTAGTGCCCCAGGGAGCGCTCTGCCTGGTCAAGTTTGCATCTTAGCTCATGCATGTTGTCCTCATAGCTAATCTGATTATAATTAAGCTGAGCAGTACACAGCTCCAGTTTATCTACAACCCTTCTTTTATTATGAAGCTTTGTTACAACCTTTTTTTGTTTCTTTAGCATATTTTTGGTTTTTTTTATAAACTTATTAATTTTTACATATTTTCTTAACTTATTTTTAATTAGTTTCAATTTGTGTGTGCTGTCCCTGCTGCTGGCTGCCACATTACACACTGAGTCATCCTTATTAAGGTCAATAGTCATAGTGGGCAAGCTACAGCCCGCAACAGAGACATGGCCCAAGGAAGTATTTACTGCTACCAATTCATCAAATAAGCTCTGCGTGGTCACTGTGGCAGAGCTAATAGCCGCTTCTTCCAGCTGTGTGATATGTTGGTGGGCATCACACAGTTCCTTCTCCAGGATTGAAGTTCTGTGCAGGACGGACTCAAACTCAGTGCCACAGTGCTCATCAAACCCATCTATTATTAGTTGCAGCCTATCCCGTTCCTCAGTAATAGAAATATCAATGGAATGTAGCGCGGACAGTTCCCTCTTTAATTTTTGATTGTTTTCTAAGGTTTCCAAGATATTTTTTTCATTTTCATCTCTTTCTGCTTCTAATTGTTCCACCTGTCCCTTTGCTTGCTTTAATTCCTGCAAAACCAGTTGGAGCCTGGACTCCGCTTGGCAAGACAAAGCATTGCGAGTCATCATTATGATTAGTAATGTGAAAACAAAGACAAAAAATACTCGCTATGTAGCAAGGGAAAGGCAAGACAATGTCAGTTGAACACGACAGTTTGAATCGTCCTTTGGTCTGTTGGCCCGTGATCGATTATTTTATCACAATTATAATTCTGACCACGTTCATCACTGGGATACTATTAATTGACTTAACAAACACTAAAAACTAACACTATATTCACAAATAGACGAATTTAAACAAAATTATTTAGTTAAAATACAGCACAGCTGTTTTTGCCGTGTAGCCTCGGGTGCGGTCCGATTACGCCGATTATAACTTAAAGTTTAGCGACATCCTAGAATTCACTAAGCGAACAAGAAGATTTGGGGAGGGACACCTGTGTAACCAACAGTAACCAGTGCCCAAACATTGGAATTTGATGAAATAGTCAAAATAAAGGACCGATCCCTGTGATTCAGCGGGTGTCCCACCTCATCATCATCATCATCATCATATAGGTAAACTATGTATGTCGGATCACCCTATTTTTTTTTCATTTGTATGTAACTTCTTGTTGTTTCTATTCTTTGTTATCCTATTCTGTGCCTACTTGTTGTATTTTCTGTGATCTGTTTTGCTTTTTTTGACGACTGAATAAACTTTATATCTATCTATCTTTAATACCAATTTTGGTATAAGTCTGATTAGATAGATAGATATGTATCAAACTTATCCAAAACTGGTATTATACCGATTTTGGTACAAGTAACTCTTAAAGCAAAATCATACATTTACATACTTACATATAAATGCTTAGCACCGCTACGGCATACGCTTCCTCACGATTCATAGGTAATAAATATAAAAAATAAAGATTCAAGAGAATGTCTGGTAATATATATATGTTACGGCTAAAACCCAAAGCGCGGCTGCACCTAGTTTTAGCCGGTTAAAACTAGGTGTAGCCACTTACTCTTGGTTAAACCTAGTACAAGCCGATTATTTTCGGGTAAAACTAGGTCTATCCTTCATCATGCCGGCTACAACTAGGTTCGGCCATTCCCTGTTGGATAAAACTAGGTCTATCCTTCATCATGCCGGCTACAACTAGGTTCGGCCATTCCCTGATGGATAAAACTAGGTCTATCCGATATTATTCCGGCTAGAACTAGGTCCAGACAATCCCTGTTGGATAAAACTTAGATGCGTGTCCCGCCAAGCCTTCCGCCCCACGTCACACTCATGACTCACAGCATCTGCAGCAGCGGCGCGGGGTGGAGGGCATAGCGAGGCACGCGCCTCTGCAGGTTGTGAGCGCCAGGTGCTCCTGATCTACTGCAGGTCTACTAGCGAGTGTGACTCACAGCGTCTGCAGCAGCAGCGCGTGTCTTAGTTTTATCTAACAGGGATTGGCTGTACATAGTTGTAGCCGGCATGCTATCGGCAGAGCTTTTTTAGATATTAAAAAAAACATCCAATAAAAAGAAACGTAGAGAGTTTTTTTATTCTTATAAATCACATTGTAATAATTAACACAAATTATAAGGAGTACAATTTTTAATATAATAGGAACAATCAGGAACATTTTTTTAACAACAGACAATAGTAGCATATTATAATTTAAATAATGTTATTATAATTATAAATCACACTTTTATACAGTAACATAAACTATTTATTAGAACAACTTAAACTTGAGTGACATTTTGAGTTGCATAAAATACCAGCAGCTTTGCAGAGGCACTTTTTGTTGCCAGATTTGGTTTTGCAGTGGCATCTTTTATAGCCTTGCCCACCAGAGGTCGATTGTGTATTGGCTATTTGGCGTAGTGATTTCTTTTCGGGTGAAACCATGTCAACATCTAAAAATTTTTAGTAACACACAGTGAACTGATTTCTTGAAAATAGTTCTGTTATAGTGCCGTATTTGTTTCCTAATTTGTATAACCCCTTGTCGTTACATTCAAGTACAACCATTAACACATTGGGAAAGTCGCCTCTACCTTTGTCCCCGTCAGGAATTTTTTTCTTCTTACATTTTTTTCTCCTCATTCTGGTCACAAAGCCCGCAATATGTCATTTCGATTTCTTTCTGGCAACTTCCTGATGTTGATGGCTCATTCTCTTTTGATGGCTCATTCTCTTTAGTAGCTTCGTCACTCTCATCATCAACTAACTCTCTAAGAATTTCCCAAGATATTCCTCACTTTCTATATTTGCAAGGACTTCAGGTGGTAGATCAGATGATTTCAGCCCGAGCTTTACATCAGAACCGAATATTGCCTGGTACGGCGATCTTTTAATTACGTGATGGTAAGCTTTTCATTATCTGAATAAATCGTAAGCCTTCTGACCATTTTTGGCAGTTCTCGTCAGCCATCCAAGTCATAAGCATTTTTTGGATGTCTTAATTGGCACGTTCAACACTACCTTGTGACTGGCTGTGTCGTGGTTTCCCATGAACAATCTTCAAACCTGGCCACATCTGCGTCAAACTTTCCACAACTCGATTTGCGACCTCTCTGCCATTGTCGGATTGAAGTATTGAGGGTGATCCAAAGATACCAAATATATCAAGTAATTTCTTTGATACTTCTTCCGCAGTCTTTCTTTGTAACGGATGAAGTTGTACGAATTTCGTGAGGTGGTCCTGATAAACTAGTATAAACTTGTAGCCACCATCTGGGTTTGTCTGCATGTCTATCAAATCTACTTGGCAACGGCTGTTTAGCTAGCTGGATAAAATAGGCTTTACAACAAGGCCTTTTTTGGTAGATTTTTGTTTCATTTGACATGGCTTACATAAACGAAGATTCAAAAGAATCGCCTCATGAGTAATATTTGCATACTTCTTTTTAGCTTCTGCAACCATTCTATTTCTTCCGCCGTGCCCAACACACAGATGTATTTCATGAAGAACATCAAACAAGTCTTCATTCTTGACGCAATATTTGATATTTTCGGAATTTTCGGTGCTCGACACAGGAGAAATCAACTTTTCGATGTCGCCAATACAACAAACATCGAAGCGCTTCAAATGGCGATATTGTAACGTAGAACGTTTCGTGGATATTTTGGCAGCTTTAACGTCTTCTATAAACTTGGAATACTGCAGATCATTCATATAGCTTTGATTTCACCATGTTTTGTGGCTAATAAACACTGAAACTGTTCCAAAAAACTTTACTTCATAGTCTGTAGGTCTTCATTCACAGCCATTCTGAATTCGAACGTATGAGTGCGCAAAAACAAGAAAGTACGTCTGTTTTGTACAACGGCACAACGCGTACTAAACTCAAAGCGCAATGACAAACGCGGGTGTACGGGTGGCGGGCGGCAGGGGCGCGACTCGCGTGAGACAGGCGCCTGTTACTTGTTTCAACTTGTTTGCATCTAGTTTTATCCAACAGGGAATGGCTGGACCTAGTTCTAGCCGGAATGATATCGGATAGACCTAGTTTTATCCAACAGGGAATGGCCGAACCTAGTTGTAGCCGGCATGATGAAGGATAGACCTAGTTTTATCTAACAGGGAATGGCCGAACCTAGTTGTAGCCGGCATGATGAAGGATAGACCTAGTTTTACCCGAAAATAATCGGCTCGTACTAGGTTTAACCAAGAGTAAGTGGCTACACCTAGTTCTAACCGGCTAAAACTAGGTGCAGCCGCGCTTCGGGTTTTAGCCGTAACATATACATATATATATATAGTGCCACCCGTATCGCAATATTTGTTTGTTTCTTGTAATGATGTTCAGTCAAAATCGTTTGAATAACTGATCGTTATAATAACGCTGACTACTCACCTCCTCGGCTCGGTACGTGTTCGTACAGTGGGTGCCCACACCGGGCGCCGCGTGCGAAACGACCAAGGCATGCAAGTCATACAATATGTTAGAAATGGTTTCCAGAAAAGATATTTAATCAATTTCGTCATTCGTGATTCGTAATTTATGCATTTTTATACCATATGGATCTCAATTCACGGCCTACTTAGTTTGTAACAATTCCATTCGTATTACCAACGCACTGTTAATTTATTTTTGTTATTCATTTGATAAAGTGCCACTTCATAGATCTGGCGTTTCGAACTCCAACTCGTACGATAGTAAATCGATAAAATATGATCATGTTTTGTCGTTTAACATTAGTGCCCAGATCAGATATCGCCTATTACTCGAATGTCAAGAGACAGTTGATTGAAGTTATTCGGGAGCTGGGGGTCAATTCTCAATATCTTTGATAATATCGCAAAATCGATAACATATCACGACACCTTTATCGCACAGAAATATCGAATGTTGCACGTAAACTATATTCAAAACTCAAAACTCAAAACTCAAAACGTTTATTCTGTAAATAGGCCACAAGGGCACTTTCACATGTCATTTCATTTAATTTTTTACAGAACATTTGGTATTTGTATCATATTATCAGAAAAAAAAAGTACTTAATTATTGTTTCTGAGAGATGTAAAGAGTCTCAAATGTCATAATAAAATAATTAAAATATAAATAACAGAGATGTATAGTCTCTTTAGTGAATAATACAATGATGATAGGAGATGTAAATGGTCCCCACAGTCAAGAGTTGTATAATTAAATTAATCTTTGGAGGTGTAAAAGGCCTCCAAGTGTCCAGTAAAAGAAACTCTGGCAGTGAGGATGCTCACAATTAATTAGAACAATTCAGTCCCAAGCATTTTTATCGTCTATGTACTCTTTAATACTGTAGTAAGCTTTAGAAATAAGCCTTTGCTTGATGTATTTCTTGAACTTATTAATTGATAGATCTGTCAAAGTGCTTGGGAGTTTATTGTAAAATCTTACACAATTACCCTTGAACGAGTTTTTTATTTTATGGAGCCGAGTAGTGGGCACTGCAAGTTTGTCCTTGTTTCTAGTATTAAAGTTATGTATATCACAGTTTCTTCGAAAGTTAACAATGTTCTTATGGACATACATAATATTCTCGTAAATATATTGACTATGGACTGTCAATATATTTACTTCTTTAAACTTATTTCTAAGAGAATCGCTATTATTCATTTTATAAATCGCACGAACAGCCCGCTTCTGCAGTACAAAAATAGTATTTATGTCAGCAGCACTGCCCCAGAGCAGAATACCGTAGGACATAATACTATGAAAATAACTAAAATAAACTAATCTGGCTGTTTTTAAATCTGTCAAGTGACGGATTTTCCTGCATGCAAAAGCTGCAGAGCTCAGTCTGTTCGATAGCTTATCAATATGTGGACCCCATTGGAGTTTGGAATCCAACGTTATACCTAGAAACACTGTGCTGGTTACCAATTCCAATTCCACATTTTTAATTGTTATACATGTCTGATTATTTTTAACGTTAGTAGTAAGAAACTTAACACATTTAGTCTTTTTCTCATTTAATAGCAAATTATTAACATTAAACCAATTTACCACTCTTGATATGTTATTGTTCACGTGATCATCATTAGCGTGTTGGTTTCGCTTTGTTTTAAAAATAAGTGAGGTGTCATCAGCAAACAGTACCATATCATGACAGTCCCTTCCTAGATAGGGTAAGTCGTTTATATAGATGAGGAATAGGAAGGGTCCCAATATTGAGCCCTGTGGCACGCCCAAAGAAACCAATGATCCTGGTGATCGTTCTCCGTTTACGTCTACCCTTTGTATTCTTCCGTTCAGATAAGATTTTAAGAAATTCAATGACGTGTCTCTAACTCCATAATGATGTAATTTCCTGATCAATGTTTCATGACAAACGCAATCAAAAGCCTTAGATAAGTCACAAAAAATGCCTAGGGCATCTTGTGACTCTTCCCAGGCATCAAAAATACTTTCAATGAACTGAATTCCGGCATCTGTTGTTGAACGACCGCGAGTGAATCCAAACTGTTTGTTATGCATTAGCTTATTTGATTCAAAATGATGTAATAGCTGTGATAAGATTAATTTCTCAAAAATTTTACTAAAAGTTGGTAGTATTGATATAGGTCTGAAATTGGTGGGGTCTTGAGTACTACCTGCTTTGAAGAGGGGAATTATCTTACTTTGTTTCATTAAATCAGGAAATTCACCGCAGTCTATACAATTGTTGAAAATGACCGCTAGGTCAGGTACAATTAATTCGATCAGGGATTTAACGACGTGAACAGAGAGTCCCTAAAGATCATTCGTTTTCTTAACATTTATTAATTTAAATGCCTTTACGACATCTGAACTTGTGACGTGCTTAAAATTCAAGTATGAAGCACACTCTGAGACATTATCTTTTAATATTGCAACAGCAGACAAAGGTGACGAATTTAAATACTTAGTCGTGGAAGCCGGTGCATTAGTAAAAAACGATTCAAATTCAGCTGCAACTTCTAAGCTAGAACTCGTAAGCTGTCCATTGATTTTTAGTTCGTAATCGTGACTCGCTTTTTTACTACGACCGGCCTCCTCATTAATTATTTTCCAAGTCGTTTTTATAACATCGGAACTATTCTTAATTTTACTACTCAGAAAATTACGTTTAGCTGTATGACAGTCTAATTTAAATTGTTTGGAGAACTGTTTGACTTGTTCTTTAAATTCGTCACTCATGTTGAACCGTCGTTCCTCATACAATGCATACAATGCTTGCCTGCGTTTATGCAACTCTGCAGTAGCCCACGTACTAAAGTCGTTTAAACCACTAACCACAACCGATTTTGAAGTGAATATCGCGCTGTACTGTTTCATATAGGTTTCAAAGAATAAGTTATACATTATATTAGGAGACTTTTCAGCAGCCAAAAACGGTAGTTCCTGGGCTAAAGAGTATCTCATTCTTTCTAACCGGTCAGCAGTTATTGGCACAAACGAAATTTTCTTTTTAATGACAGGTTCTCTAATAGAATCAAATTGAAATAATTGACCTAAATGATCTGAATCCAATTCACTGATAACACTTTTACTGATTGGAATAACATCAGTAAAAATTTTGTCAATGCATGTAGCATTAGTAGCAGTCACTCTTGTTGGCTCCATAAATAAATGGCTAAGCCTAAATGATGAGAAAAGATTTATCAATCTAACGCTGAGAGTAGTTCTTTCTAACAGATTAACATTAAAGTCACCACATATAATTAATCGTTTCGTACTGTGTGATGAAATAGTTAGGACGGATTCCATTATTTTCTCGAACATTTCAAAGTCGCTCAAGGGTGGCCTATAGACACATATAACGATGAACTGTTCTAATTCCACAGCTGCAAGTTCTATAGTTCGTTCAACAGATAAGGAAACAATGTCCTTACGTTCCTTGAATTTCATATGATTGTTTAGTATGATTAATGCCCCACCATGTATTGAATTAAGTCTGGTGAACGAACTACCAACCTGGTGATCTTTAAAGCTAAACATAATTTCGTTAATAGTTAACCAGTGCTCTGTTATGCACAAAATGTCAATTTTGTTACAATTTAAAAATAACTCTATTTGTAGATGTTTGCCTCTAATACATTGAATATTCTGATGAACCAGGCTTATATACTTAGCATGTGAGCTTCCCTTATTCTTAGGGTTTTCTAATATACTAGAACATATGTTGCCAGAGCCTGGGTCCTCTGTTGTCCTATGAACTAATTTAAATGCATCCTGTTATTCTGGTCTGATACCAGATTCATATTAGGCTGCTCAGTAAAAGCAGAGTTAGAAGCCAAATTTTTGGCTGTAATGTCATATAAATATATATAAATATTCTCAGTGACCGGCGATAACAATATGGAAGGTGATACAATATGTCTAACGTCCACAGAACAACAACGATTCATTCGTGTCTATGGAACCAAATAAGGAATCGTTCCGTTTTCTCGAACAATTTAACTTTTCTCGACTGTGTTACATTGTAAGATTTATAGAGAAAAATACAAATTTATCATGTTATATTTCTAAATCTCAATGCAATAACTCTTTAAGTAACTAATATGTTCAGAATAGTAACTAAATTATCAAAATCTCACTCTTTTGCAATAAAATAAAATAAAAAATTTAGGTGTAACAGACCGCAAGCATGGAGGAGTGATGACGTTGACATTGACTGACATCTATTTTCATTTTTGTCGTTGCGTTTTAAAGTAAAAGCAAAATAAACTCCCAAATTATGGAAAATACAGTTAAAAAACACAGAAAACCGCATCCTACAGTTACCCGAAAAGCTCCCCAAAAGGGAAGTTTTAAAGTAAAGTAAAGTAAAGTATCGTTTATTCATGTACATGGGTAAATAAAATAGATCTTTATATACAGAGTTTCAGTGCATTCCATGTGCTGCCCATCTGGGCGTATGAATATTCCTGCAAGCATGCAATAGTTATGTCAAATCAAATTATAAAATTGTTGTGATTAAATGTCAAATTAAATTAGATTAAATTGTTTTATCCTCTAAAAAGTCAATAATTCTGTAGTAACATTTATCAATTAGTAACTTAAATAAACTACTTTTGAATAAATTTAAATGCATGTCCTTAATATCATTTGGCACCTTATTATATATAATTGGAGCCATAAATAAAACACCTTTTCTCATCAATGCGGTCCTGCATCGTGGTAAAAGCAGCCTGTGGCGATGTTGCGTGCGAAGACCTTTGTCTCGTATTGTGGAGATTGCAACAAAATATTTCGGATTTGTCTTTACAAAGACTGCTATCTCAAAAATATAAAGCGAGGGCAAAGTAAGCAGGTTGAGTTTCTTAAAAAATGGTCTACAACTATCAATTGTTTTAAGTTTACACATTGATCTAATGCAGCGTTTCTGCGCCTTAAAAATAATTTCCTTGTCCGTAGAGTTTCCCCAAAAAATCAACCCAAGCGTTTTCAGCGTCTTTTACCAGCAGCGAGGTGGGAGAAATTGGCTGCTGAATTAAATTAGATTCCTGGAGCGAATAAGTCTCCAGAAGAGTGGAAAAAAGTAAGCATAAAATATACTAACCCATACAATACTTCCTAGACAATATCAGTCATTCATTGTCAGTTCGGTAATAGTTTCATATTGATTTTAGACATGGCATGATCAGAAGTCGAAGTTCAAAAAAAGAAGGCATTGGTGAACAGAGCAGCAAATATGACTGGTGATGGCTCTCCTCCAGACCAATTTACCCAAGAAGATGCAATGGTTTTAAAACTTTTAAGTAAATCATCCCTTGCCACCCGGACTGCAGGAGTCAAAGAAGTTCGTCTTTGGTAAGTAAATGTAGCTAACATAACCCATACTCATATTAGTTCCTCGGTGAATATCTGACCCTCTGTCACTTAATACTTTTTTATTTCAGGCAGTACGGGTAGCGAGTAAAATGTTGCGGAGTCAACACAAATAGTTAAGGACATTATTGAGATGGGTGAAGATATTCAGATTGGTGAGTATGAATGTATTTGACATAGTGTACCCCTATGCATTGTTACCACACCCACCCCCTGATCTAAATCTTAAGTCCTTTAGTTGACTAAGCGAGGTCCTTTCATTAATCTATTTGTTTTTAATTTCAGAGGATACATCCAGCCCGTCATGTATAGCTGTGCCAGAAATAAGAAATGTGATTGAGATTGGTAAGTAAAGTAACTTTATATGTACGGTGAAGGAAATTAATATCCGACCCACCTAGGGTTGAATATCATATGGCAAACTAGAACCATAAGAAATTTATTGAAGTTTCACTTACTGGTTTTTCGACCTTATGCATTTTGAGTGTCAGATGACTTTTCAATGAAATGTGTAGGGATTTAGTTTATTTTAAATGTTATGTACCTATCTTATTTCAAAACATTTTTTTTAACAGTTTTGAAAACTATTGCCTACTAATAATAGTGTTCAGGCTTCTCAGCACCTAATGACCTCGTAGGGGCCCATGAGCTACGAGGTAGCGTGACGATCAGGTGCCAAGAAGTGATGAACGTCGGCGATTCACCGAGCTGAAGTTATGTGGGGTAGATCTAACCTGGTCTGTGCTTCGGTCCCGTCAACTGTCTTTTTGCAAGGCCCGGGTGCACCCTAGGCTCTTCTTGGTAGACAGGTTCTTCAGCCAACTAGGTATAACTGGCGGGCCAGCTTCAATGAGCACAGTGTTCCAACACAGGTTATGTTCTACGTGGTAAATACAAATCGGGCACGAAAATCCGAACTTTATCTGGTTCGAGAGACAACATCACACTCAGCTATATTAACAATCCTGAGGGAATCCCGAATACATTCCAGATGCCCTGCGATTTAATTTCAACCCCTAACCAAAACGCGTTTACATTGCGAGGGCTTTCGTCTGTCAGTTGTCAAAACTGCCTGATTGACAGCTAACGTCAAATTAAAAATGGCCGTTCAGAAACCATCGATCGAATATCGATTTGGAATCGAACAATCACCCGCCCGGACAGGCACCCACCTGTCCCCTAATCTACGGGCAGCCGAGACAACGTTGCTACCGCTCGTTTTAGAACCGAGCCTCCTACTAGAACCTCTGCAGACCGGGGGGTCCCGTCCTTGCCAGGGAACAAGTTAACAATGCGCCCCCTGCGCCAACGTAGTGGCGGTAGGTTAGCATCCTTAACCAGAACGAGGTCACCAACACTAGGGGGGCTAGTTTTGTCAGTCCACTTAAGGCGCTGTTGTAAGATATGCAGATACTCGAGCGACCAACGCTTCCAGAAATTCTGAGTAAACTGCTGCAACATCTGATACCTTGACAACCGACACAATTTCACTCCCTCGAAGGGGTGCTCGGGCAACGCATTAAGTGACTGTCCTATCAAGAAATGGCCTGGGGTCAGAGCCTCCAGGTCATTTGGATCCGAGCTGAGCGGACACAACGGTCGCGAATTGAGAACGGCCTCGATCTTACAAAACAATGTCGCGAGCTCCTCAAAAGTCAGCGCGGTCTGACCTACTATACGCCCTAAGTGCGTCTTAGCTGACTTAATTACGGCTTCAAAAATCCCACCCCAGTGGGGGCAAATCGGTGGTCTGAAGGTCCACTGTATACCCCGACGGGAGAGGGCCGTTCCAATATCCACTTTATTTACATTCAAAAAGTTGACTATCTCTCGTAAGTATCGTTCCGCACCGATGTAGTTAGTGCCGTTATCAGAGCGGATCAAAGTTGGAAGTCCCCTTCGAGAAACAAACCTATCCAAAAAAGCAATGAAAGCCTCTGTCGAGAGATCAGCAACGAGCTCGAGATGTACCGCCTTGGTGGATAAACAAACAAACACACATAGGTACGCCTTGTATTGCTTAGCGGTACGCAATCGTGAACTCTTCACCATAAACGGTCCTGCAAAATCCGTACCAACACCTGAAAGCGGTCTGACCTCATTCACACGATCAGGGGGCAAGTCCCTCATGAGAGGTTGCATTGTGGCAGCCTTAAGTCGATAACAAGGCATGCACCGAAACACGACGTTCCGTATGACACGGCGGGCAGATAAGATCCAAAACTCCCGCTGGAGCGTGGCCAACAACGAGTTACAGCCGGCATGCGCGTTTTTAATATGACGATCAGTCACCAGCAATTCAACTAAGTGTCCCCCCTTGGGAAGCAGAAGTGGGTGACGAGCCGAATACGACAGATTCGCATTGCGCAATCTTCCTCCTACCCGAAGTAACCCGATCGAATCAACAAAGGGGTTGAGACGCGCGACGGCTCCCTTCAATTTCGAACGTCCACTTCGTATAATCTCCAATTCTGCCCCAAACTTCGAGGACTGTACCAACCGGACCAAATTCAACAGCGACTCGTTTCGCTCTGCCGGAGTCAGAATAGGGTTCAACGTTCGCTGATCGCGAGGAGTACGACAATTTCGAGCGAATCTCCTAATCCAAGTGGACACGTTTATCAACTTGTCAAGTGAGCTGTACCGGTCCAGCAGAAACCCGGCGTCAGGGTCCTCAGCCTTCTGGGTAACATGCAAGGCCGCTCTGGGGCCATGATCCGAAGATACTACTAGATGGCTGTGGGGCCAGTCCGATTCTCTCTTGGCAAGCCAGGGTGGTCCCCACCACAAATGGTGTCTAACGAGTTCAGGAGCCCGACATCCCCTGGATGCACAATCAGACGGGTTCAATTCTCCTGGTACATGTCTCCAGGTCAGTGGGACCTCAGACGACACAATCTGGGAGACACGGTTCGCAACAAAAACCTCTAAGTTATGGACCGAAGCCTTCAGCCAGCACAAAACAATCTGGCTGTCCGTCCAAGCGTACACCGTATCCTCCAAAACCACTGACCCACGCAACACTGTTAGAGTGTGATTCAAAAGTTTGGTCAAAAGAGCAGCCCCGGACAGTTCCAGTTTTGGAATCGTCGTCCTTGTCCGAATAGGCGCTACCTTGCTTTTTGCCAAAACCAAACGCACGTCGACCTCCCCGGTGGAGGTGACGGTTCGCAAATAAACCGCTGCCGCAAACCCTCGTTCAGAGGCATCACAAAACCCGTGAAGGGTTGCCCTGTAATCCCCAGCAGGGACAAATTTCCTCGGCAGCGATACATTATTTATGTCCGATAGCGAGGTGAACATTCACGTCCAATCAGTCAACAAATCACCTGAGAGGTGGGTGTCCCAGGTCAACTGAGCCGCCCATAGCCTTTGCATAAAACATTTGAGAGCAAAGGTGACTGGAGAAATCCATCCATTCGGGTCGAACGTTCTCGCAATCGTTGACAGTACTGACCGCTTCGTCCAGGCCTTCGGTGTTTCTAAAACCACCCGATAGGTAATCTCATCATGGACGGGCCGGTACTGAATTCCAAGCACTGACAACATGTTAGGGTTGTCAGGATTCTCAAAAACGTGCGGGTCTTGTTGAAACTCATCTGGGAGACCAGCCATCAACTCAGGGGAGTTGGACATTCACTTGCGTAGTTCAAAGCCGCCTTGTTCCAGCAATTGAATGAGCTCGTCACGTCGGTCCAGAGCTTCCTCTACACTGGCTGCCCCTGTGCAGACGTCATCGACGTACAAATCTTGCTCCAGGATAGCGGTGGCTCTAGGATAGCTCACACGGTCACGCGACGCCAACTCCCGCAGGGTACGCATCGCCAAATACGGGCTAGACCGTAACCCATACGTGTTCGTGTTTAACTCATAGACCTTGACTGGCTCGGCCATGGACTCACGCCAAAGTATCAACTGATACCTTCTGTCAGCCGGATGAATTACCGTTTGCCGAAACATCATCCGAATGTCTGCGACAAATACAATCTGGTGTCTCCGAAAGCTCGTGAGAATATCCGAAATATCACGACTCAACTTGGGTCCCGAATGTAGACACTGATTCAGGGACATCCCGTTCGAGGTAGGTGCTGACCCATCAAAAACAACTCGAATCTTGCCGGTAGGGGTTCGCAGGACGGCATGGTGTGGAAGGAAACAATGATCCTCAGATCTCCAGTCCACACCCGATACCGACATGTGTCCTAACGACTCATACTCCCTCATGAAATCGACGTATTTTTGTTTAAATACGGCGCCCCTTTACATCCTACGCTCCATCGACATCAATCTCGTCTCAGCCATCTTCCTAGATTCTCCTAGTGGCGGTCGATTGGCCCTAAAAGGCAGTCGAGTTACAAAACGACCAGAACGAAGGCGACCAGTACTATTCTGGTAAAACAACTCGCACTCTTCTTCGTCTGCGTCGATTCTGACGAACGGTGGGAGGTTCCTCTATCTCCCAGAAACGTTGGATAGCGTCTGACAACGCTGAGCCAATAAGTATGCCATCTGACTCGGCAGGCCTAACCATTGGCAATGCCGGACCCATGATCACGTGACCAAACATAGTATCCACAGCAATCAACCCGTCCGACTGAAGAACTCGCCGATCCGACAACAGAAACCTACCCAGAACGTCTGCTCCCAGGAGCAGGTCGACCGGGGCTGGAGTGTCAAAATCGGGATCCGCCAACGGAATCGCACGGCCGGATTCAACTTCACCAAGGGGTGACTGCCCATGACATGCGTCATTACTAAAGCTTGCACGGATGTTTTTGTCAAAATGTCATAACGTGGAGAGAACGTGATCACCGATTGACCAACTACATTCGTAACCGTAACATACCCCACGCCTCGTATCGATTTATTATACCTATTTACCTTGAGGCCCAACCATTTTGCTAAATCATTCGATACAATGCAGCCCTGAGCTCCAGAATCTAATAGGGCGCGAACGTATGTTGAGTTGCCCGCCAAATCCCAAACAAGCACAGAGGCGATCGGTAACACCACCGTCTCCGGTTGGGGGGCAACAAATGGTTGGGCCGCAAATTCCTAGCGAGGGCCCCCGGGGCCCCACTCTGCCTGTAACCGATCAGGTATGCAGCTATACGCCAGAGGGTCCCATTGTACAAATGGCCCACGCGCCGGTTCCATTGCCACCCTACGATTCCCCGTAAAGGGGGGTGGGCGTGAATTCAACCGTAGCCGCTCCATGAGCGGGGGGGACATCACATCTGACCGACGAGGACGAGGCGACGAGCGGGGCGACAACTGAGGCGGCGTCCGAACCGCACCCGCATAGCTCGAAGGTGTCCCATGCCACCCGCCTGTTACGGCCTGCTCAACACACCCAATGTCCCGCTGAGTCGGATGCTGAGTCGCAACCGAAAACTCAGGGCTCCCCATGTGATGACCCTGAGTGCGGCCCTGCACCCCTGGGTGGCCGCGTGCTTGTGGCCCCATTGCCCGCTGAGTCGGATGCTGAGTCGCAACCGAAAACTCAGGGCCCCCCATGTGATGACCCTGAGTGCGGCCCTGCACCCTAGTACTGCCCTGTGCACGTGGGGACGTTGGCCCCTGAGTTGCGCTCCGAGTTGCAAACGAATTCTCAGGGCCCCATGCCGTGTCACCCTGGGTACGGCCCTGTGGTGGCTGTTGGCCGGACTGGTTCATGCACAACAGATTGTTGTGGGGCCCACCACAATATCCGCACATTTGTGTGCGTGTGCAGTCCCTAGCCATGTGTGGCCCGAGGCACAGGAAACATCAGCTCCGCTGCTTGGCCATCCGGCGCCGTCCCTGAACCCTAAGTTCCCCGAACTTATTGCAATTGGCCACAGCATGGCCAATCTGCCTACAACATGGGCAGGTCTCACCATGTGGGGTCAATTCACTCACAGTCCCATACGACTGCCGGTTGGTGCGGTCCTTCCTCGTCGGAGGGCCCCTACTCACAGCGCTCCCGGCAGCTCTCTGTGGCTCCGAAGGATGGGTGACCGTCAACCCCAAATTCTCTGCCCGTCGAGCCTCCTGTTCCAAAAATCCGACCAAGTCGGAGAAGGCGGGCAGGTCCTCGGCCGACCTCCCGTGAGACTGTTCGAAACGAGTCTGCACGTCAGCGGGTAGGCGGGAAAGTACAATGTACAACAGTAGGTACGATCATTCACCAACCGGAAGTCCAAGATTCTCTAGAGCCTTGGTGACGGACAACAATGGGTTCAAAACCTCCGTCTGTATGGCCCCGACCTTGTTCACAACCGGGATGCTGAACAAACGGTTCAGTTGGGCATCGGCCAACCTCCGTTTGTTGTTGTAACGTCTGACCAACAATTGCCTGGCCGTCTCATAGTTACCCTCCGTAACTGTCAAATGAGCGACCAGCTCCCTAGGCTCACCCCTCAATGCTGCCACCAGCTGAGCCATCATGACAGACTTGGTAATGTCCGATCGCAAGTGCACCAAACTGTCGAACAGATTGATGAAGCTCATCCATTCACCGGACACGCCGTCAAAAGTAGGCATAGTTATGGCAGGTAACCTGGACCCCGATCCCTGATGCGGCAGAGGTGCTTCAATGTCACCATCATGGCTGGACTCGCGCTGTCTACGTATGTCCGCAGCCTTCTGCGTGATAGCAGCTGCCATCTCCATACATTGGTCGACATCCCCTATCAACCGTGATAGCCTGTCAGGTGCACAACCATCAACTGATTCCGCCTGCGCGGACAATTCGAGCACCCTATTGTAACGTTCCTTAACGTCCATAGACCGCTCCAATACCACATCATGCCTATCTAAACGGTCTATCAGACCGTGTGCGGAGGAAAACCATCTGAGTTCCTTAGAAACACCCTTCTGGATTTCAGATAACGACATGATCGGAACGATACTTACTCACAATTTGCAGTAACTCAATTTTATTGGACTCTCCAGTCTACAACCCAAACGAGGGAACCCTAAACCACAACTTAAACAATGTTGTTTTCCTTAAACAATAGGAACCGAGTTTTATATCTATATAAATTCTGTAAATACAATTTAGTTTCCCTTTATCATTATAACACACACAGATAGTCAATATTAGTTCAAGTTATAAATTGCTATAACCTGAAAACAATGTAATAGCCTGCTATCAATAGATGTAACTACCTATGTTAACCAAAACATTCATTCAATAGCATTACTAGACCACTAATAGATTGACTAACTGGTGTTTCAATGCAAATTTCAATTCAATATCTGTCTGTCTACTACCAGCAATAGACTTATAGCTTACAATACTACCAATCTATGTGGATATAGGAACAACCAGTTACTTAACCGCCTATACCTACAGATTGATAGTCCCAAATCGTGCCTTCCTGGAGCCCTTGACGGCTGCAAATCTCAGGAAACCACGCTCTGCTACCAAAATGTTCAGGCTTCTCAGCACCTAATGACCTCGTAGGGGCCCATGAGCTACGAGGTAGCGTGACGATCAGGTGCCAAGAAGTGATGAACGTCGGCGATTCACCGAGCTGAAGTTATGTTGGGTAGATCTAACCTGGTCTGTGCTTCGGTCCCGTCAACTGTCTCTCTGCAAGGCCCGGGTGCACCCTAGGCTCTTCTTGGTAGACAGGTTCTTCAGCCAACCAGGTATGACTGGCGGGCCAGCTTCAATGAGCACAGTGTTCCAACACAGATTTTGTTCTACGTGGTAAATACAAATCGGGCACGAAAATCTGAACTTTATCTGGTTCGAGAGACAACAACACACTCAGCTATATTAACAATCCTGAGGGAATCCCGAATACATTCCAGATGCCCTGCGATTTAATTTCAACCCCTAACCAAACCGCGTTTACATTGCGAGGGCTTTCGTCTGTCAGTTGTCAAAACTGCCTGATTGACAGCTAACGTCAAATTAAAAATGGCCGTTCAGAAACCATCGATCGAATATCGATTTGGAATCGAACAAATAGTGTTCTTTATTTTTTAGAAGTAACAGATGAAGGGATATTACCTCCCCCACAAGAATTTTTCGAATCAACAGAAGCTCCGAAAACTCTAAACTCGGCTTATATAAAACTCTAATTTCTTAGCTTATTGACGACGCACCTTGCGGATTACTGGTTAATAAGCCGAAAATTCTTACAAAAAAGAACAAAGGAATGTTGCATCAAAGAGAATGCAACAATCGTTAGACGCAGAGATTTCTCGGAATAAAAATTTAGAAGAGAAAAATAAATACAAAAAAAATGTAATCAAGAATTCATCAAAGAATTGCAGATAGTTTGACGGCACGGTTAATACGAGTAATTTTAACCAGAGGCTTTAATAAGTTATATTTAATGATGATAAAGAAAATTATGGAAACCAAGAAACCAAATATCACTGTGATTATGTAATATTAGACTAATTTAAGGTAATAGTTAGTAGTTAAATTTTAAATGTTGTGAGTTTTGAGTAATTGAAGGTAATAGTTAGTAGTTAAATTTTAAATGTTGTGAGTTTGATATTTTTAAGACTGATTTAAGGTAGAAGAGATACTTTATAACTCACAGATTCAAGGTCTAGCTCTATCAAAAATGGGTAGCCAGATTTAACTCATACTGTACGAGCCTTAGCTCGTAACGTGTTGTTGTAGGATGTATGTTGTAGGTTCCGAAGGAAAGACGTTAACTGGTAATTGTACCGAGTGCTTTATTGCAACTAACTCAGACTAGTCTTTAGCCTAGAAAGGTAAACTACGTGTTATGCTTAATTTACAATAATTATCTAGGTTATAAAAGTACAGTGAATACCAACGATGTGCATGCTTGTACATGCTGCCAAATCAACCAACAGGGAAAAGACGTTAACTGGTAATTGTACCGAGTGCTTTATTGCAACTAACTCAGACTAGTCTTTAGCCTAGAAAGGTAAACTACGTTGGTCCTTCGAGCCGGATTTTCGAGTTTTCTGTTTTGTTGTTCCACTTACTCCTCGTTTGTAAGTGTTGTAGATAGTCTGATGACCATTTCTTCCAGAAGTCCTGGTACATCTTCGTGGTTAACTTCCACCGATTTCGCAGACTGACTTCGCCTTTCAGATCTTCTTCTGGTATTGCTAATAGAGGTTCGCCGATTAAGAAGTGACCCGGAGTTAGGACAAATTCCCGATCCTCTGTGTCTTCGGTCAGCTGTAGCAGCGGCCTCGAGTTGAGACAAGCTTCTATGCATGTTAGAAGGCTGTAAAACTCTTCATATGTGAGTTTTTGCTCCCCTATCACTCTTTTCAGGTGATACTTCATGGATTTGACAGCGGATTCCCACAACCCGCCCGCAGTTGGCCAGGCCGGTGCGATGAAATGCCACTGGATTTCCAACTCATTTGTCTTGTTCACGAAGTCTTCATTAAATGTTGATTGTTCCTTGAACTGTTTCTTAAGTTCTCTGCTGCTTCCCAGGAGGTTTGTTCCGTTGTCACTCCATATGTTTTTTATCAGACCCCTTCTACTGACCACCCTTTTCAATGCCAAAATAAAGGCTTGGGTGCTCAGATCCGAGACCAGTTCCAGATGAATGGCCTTTGTTGCCATGCAGATAAACACGGCGATGTAGCCCTTGGATGTTCGGACTCCTCTTCCTTTATTGGCCTTGACATCTACTGGGCCTGCGAAGTCCACGCCGCAGTTGTAAAACGGTCTCGATGGTGTTATTCTGGCTTTTGGTAAGTCTCCCATCCTCTGGTTTTGTTTTTGCGGTTTGAATCTTGTACACGGCACGCATAGTCTCAATCTTTGTTTTACTGTTTTGTTGCCGCTGATGATCCAATAACGCTGTCTCAGGTAATTTAACGTGAGCCGGGAACCTCCGTGTAATGTTTGTTGATGAGCTTGTTCGATTAATAACTGTGTCAGTCTGCTGTTTGATGGCAGAATTATTGGATGTTTTGTCGTGTACCCCAACTCTGAGTTCTTCAGCCTGCCTCCGACACGTAGGTTCTCCTCTTCATCCAAGATAGGATTCAGCTTGATAATGTTACTGTTGGATCTGACAGTTCCCTTTGATTTTAAATCTTTAATTTCGGATTTAAAATACGTATTTTGTTCTTGTTTTACTATTCGCTGTAGCGCGCGTCGTATTTCCTGCAACGATAGGTGTTTGGAGTTGCCCCTTGTCGCCGGGTCGCGTGCCGTTGTTATGAAACGTGACACCCACGCTAGTATGCGCGTAGCCCTTGACAATGAACTGCATTTTTCGATGACGCTGGCGATGACCCCCATTTCTGTTTGTTGTGCTGGATAAGCTTGAATCTTTATTTCTTCGTTTGTTGAATAACTTGAAGGTTCCGTAGCCATTTGTGTTGCGTCGTTGTTTCGAAGCCAATGAGGCCCTTCCCACCAAAGGTTGAACCCCCGCAGTTGTGACGGAAGGAGTCCTCTGGAAGCACAGTCCGCTGGATTTTGCTTTGATTTCACGTGTTTCCATTGTTGAGCCGGGACGACACTCTTGATCTCCTGAACCCGGTTTCCCACATAGGGTTTCCAGCGATGTTCATCTCCTTGCAGCCATCCCAGCACGACCATTGAGTCCGTCCATGCAATTATCTTCATGTTGTGATTTTCAGCAAATCTGTGTTTTATTTTGTCCACCAGTCGGGCTAGTAATAATGCACCACCCAACTCCAATCTTGGTAGCGTTATTTGTTTATTTATGGGCGCTACTTTAGTTTTCGCTGCGACAAGTGTTATTTTCTCATCGCCGGTAGACAACGTAACCTTCGAGTAAACGACGCAGGCGTATGCTTTTTCTGACGCATCGCAAAATGCATGTAATTCGATGTTGCAGTTTGTTTCTTCAATCCCCAACCATCTCGGTATTGTAAAATGTTGTATGTTTTGAAGATCCTTCCTTATAGTTGTCCACTCCTTTTGGATATCCTCCGGCAATTCGTCGTCCCAGGAAATCTTAGACAGCCATACTTGTTGAAACATGATTTTTGCTTTAATCGTAACTGGCGACAGCCAGCCAAGTGGGTCAAATAGCTTAGCGACGTCACTTAACATATGCCTTTTTGTTTTGACATAGTTTGTTGTTTGTTCTAATGTTGATGTGAACATAAATTGATCGTTCTTCGGGTTCCATCCCAACCCAAGTGTTTTTGATGTTTCCTTTTCGCTGAAGTTGAAGTTTCGGGGGTTTCTCATCTCTTCGGGTAGATCGGCAACTAAAGATGGGTCATTGCTTGACCATTTCCGGAGGTTGAACCCGCCTTTGTTGAGGAGCGTTATGAGCTGGTCTCTTGTTAACCTTGCTTGTTCTGTTGTATGTTTTCCGAAGAGTGCATCGTCCATGTAGAAGTTGTTCTGAAGGACGCTTTTTGCTTGAGGAAGCTTATCGCCTTCGTCCGAGGCGAGCTGCTTCAACGTTTTCTGGGCTAAGTAAGGCGCGGCCTTAGTCCCGTATGTTATTGTTTTCAATTCGAATTCTCTCATTTTCTTTGATGAATCCTGCCAAATTATTTTCTGGAGTGGCCTATCTTCCGGATGTACGACGATGAATCTGTACATCTTCTCAATATCTGCTGAGTAGACGTATTTGTACTGTCGCCACTGTAGTAATAGTCCTTGAAGGTCCGCTTGAAGATTAGGTCCTGTTTCCATCAAGTCATTGAGACTGAATCCGCTTGTTGTTTTTGCCGAGGCGTTAAATACTACTCTTAGCTTTGTTGTGACCGCTTCCATTCTCAAGATTCCGTGGTGCGGTAGATAATATTGAAGCTGTTCTTGTTTATTTGATATCTCCATATGACCCAATTGTTCATATTCGGCCATGAAGTCATTGTAGCGTTGGGAAAATTCTTTGTTTTTGTTAAGCTTGCGCACTAATTGTTTATACTGTGCAATAGCTTGTGGTTTTGATAGTCCCAGCTTGTTCTTGAAGTCCTTCTTCATCGGGAGGCGAATCTGGTATCGTCCGTCAAGAAGTCGCTCTGTTGTTTCCGCATACATTTTTTCGCAGAAGTCTTCCGAGCTAGTTTCAACTTGGTTGCTTGCTATCTCCTCCTGTTCCCAAAAATTGCTGATATCTTCCATATTGTTGATGGTGACATGACAGTTGAAAGTCCTTTGGGAGAATTTTCCGCATATCACCCATCCCAACCGTGTTTGTTGCGCAATAATTGCTTGATTGTTTGTTTTAATCAGGCCTTCCATTATCAATTCCGGATAAATATCAGCGCCCAATAAAATATCGATCTCTCCTGTTATGTTGAACTCTGGGTCCGCCAACTTCAAATGTTGTAAATGCTTCCAAGAGTCCACATCGAACGATCTGTTAGGCAGCTTGTTGGTCAGTCGCCTCATAATTAAGGCACCCATGACGAAGTTGTAGTCGTTGTGTAGAGCTTTGCAATCGAGATGGATTTCTCCCTTGCATTTGTTGGGTGTTGTTCCCAACCCAGTTACATCAGCATTGTTTTTGATCCTCTTGAGTTGTAGCCGTTGCACAGCGTCCTCTGTTATCATTGTTATCTGAGAACCTTGGTCGAGTAAAGCTCTCAGCGTTACATAAGTTCCGTCGTTGGCTTGCACCATAAGTTTTGCTGTGGCCAACAGTACTTCGTTTGTTTCCGTACTCGATACGTGCGTGCTGTGCCGGTTCACTTGCTGGCTTGCTGACTTGCTTGGCCTAGATATTGCCTCGTGCAGCAATGTGCTGTGCGACCCATTGCACTCTTTACATTTTTTGTTTGATCTGCAAATATCCCCGTTGTGTCCAAACAGGCAGTTGCTGCATACTCTCAGTTTTTCAACTTCTCGTAATTTAGCCAAAGGTTCAAGGTGCAAAAACTCTTGGCACGCGTATAATCCATGTTCTCCATTACAGCGCGGGCACGTTCTCTTTGCTGTATAATAGGTTCGTGGTTTGAACGTTGAACTGGCTGCCCCCTTTTTATTAACCGACTTGAAAAAGGGAGGGTTGTTGTTTGACGAATTCTTGTTCTGTTCCTTGTTGTTGTAGTTGTTCCCTGGAGCTTTACTGTTGCTGGACTCCAATGAGATGAATTTGTGTTCGAGGTAGCCCAAAAAGCTATCGAGTTTTGGCAGTTCCCGAGGTGATTCTAGCGATTCGATATACGACTGCAGGGTCTCGGGATCCAGTTTTTGTTGAAGGATATGCACCACCAATGGTTCCCATCCGCTAGTATCAATGTTTAAGTTTGCAATAGCATTGATGTTCTCCAACGTCGTGTCGTGTAGTCTTTTCACCTGGGTCGCGGTTGCTTGTTGTATGTTAGGTTGGTTGAGCAATAAGTTCGCATAGTATCCGAAGAGGAGACGAAGATTGTCGTAACGATGTTCCAATATTTCCCAACAGTCTTTATAGTTGTTGGCGCTAACGTGTAAATGCTGTACCAGGCGTTCTGCTTCCCCCTTAAGTTTTGTTTTTAAATGTTGCATTTTCTGGGCCGGCGATATGTTTTTGTTGTTGTGCACAGTCTCCGTGAACAAATCTTTGAATGTAGTCCATTTGGAGTAATTCCCGTCGAATGTCGGGATTTCTATTTTCGGTGTCGATTGTTCCCTATGTTGAATATATCCCATTTTTCCGTTGATGAGCGATTTTGCCTCGTCGAATAACTTTTCCAGCCTATTATACTCCATTTCGTACTCTGTTGTGTCATCAAGCAGGTTATCCAGCTTCCAGTACATATTGTCGAAAGTTTGCCAGCGAGTTGATATAGTCTTCAGTTTGTCTTCTAACTGCCATTTTTCCGAGATATAGTCGATGTTCACATTTCTTATGGTTCGTTCTAAAGCTTTGATGTTTGATCGTTGCTCGCCCAGAAGCTCCAACACCTTTGTTCCGGAATGTGAAGCCGATGATGTAGCTGATTGTGTAGCCTTGGGGTCGGTGTTGTAATCCTGAACTTGCTCTTGCACCTCTTGTTGACGCATCCTTTGCTCGTATCCCGAAATTGCTTGCTTGATGGACAGGTAGCTCGCTTTAGCTTTCTCGTAGACGTTGTCGGTGAAGTACTCAGATGTTTTATCTTCCTTGCTCATCAGGCGCGAATGATTGAGCTCAAATTGCTCCCAGTTTAGTTGTAACCGCTCCAAACGGACCCTCAGGTACTCCTTGTTCTTCCTTGATGGTCCATCTTTGTTGAAATTGTCGCCTATGCCCTTGATTTGATCAATGATGACCGCCTGTTGTTTCAGCACATCTCCCAATTTGTCTGCCATTTTGTTGTTTTGTTATGCCCAAGTCTGCTGACCCCGGACGGCTGTTTGTTCCCGTCGCAGATGACCTCCAGACGGATGTTTGTACCCGCTGGCGCCTCCTGGCTCCAGAAGGCTGTTTGTTCCCGCCGAAGTTGACCCCCGGACGGATGTTTGTTCCCGCTGAAGTTGACCCCCGGACGGATGTTTGTACCCGCTGGCGCCTCCTGGCTCCAGACGGCTGTTTGTTCCCGCCGAAGTTGACCCCCGGACGGATGTTTGTTCCCGCTGGCGCCTCCTGGCTCCAGACGGCTGTTTGTTCCCGCCGAAGTTGACCCCCGGACGGATGTTTGTGGTTTTACAACGTCCTGTGTTTCCAACGGCGCCGATACGCTGACTCCAATCACGTATTATCCCGTAGTGAGTAGGAATAACCGTAACCACAATCAACTTTGCTCGAAGGACCAAATGTACGAGCCTTAGCTCGTAACGTGTTGTTGTAGGATGTATGTTGTAGGTTCCGAAGGAAAGACGTTAACTGGTAATTGTACCGAGTGCTTTATTGCAACTAACTCAGACTAGTCTTTAGCCTAGAAAGGTAAACTACGTGTTATGCTTAATTTACAATAATTATCTAGGTTATAAAAGTACAGTGAATACCAACGATGTGCATGCTTGTACACATACAAATAAAGTTTTTGTAACAAACTCATTAAAAAATGTTTTATTACTTAAACTGTTAAGAAAACATATATTTGATTTTATTGAACACATATGAATAATAAAAATAAAAGATTTTTATGCACTTAAATTATGTTTTATTATGCGACAATTGTTATACAAGTAATATAGTATATATAATAATATAGAATAATTTGGTAGGTTTACATAGCTCCTTTCATCATGATCCGTTGAGGCTGGTGTAAAAATTTATAAATGAGTACAGTCTATGCAGCCAGTGATTCCAGGAAACCCATACATGTCATAAAAACTGATAAAGTAACATTGTAAACATTGTCTTACTCTCTGACTACAGATTTCATTTCTTGAAATGAGTTAGGAAAGTGGACCCACTCGCCAAATATGGTAGGATGATTTAGGGTCTCCACCACCTCCTGAACGCATCTTGACACTGTTGGTTGCGTAATATTAACAATAAAATTGTTTCCCACCGGAGATTGATAGCAGCCAGTGGAAAAAAAGTTTAAAGCGCAGAAAACCTGAAACAATCATAAAAATATTGGTTAGCAGTGGGTTCACATAAAACAAAGAATCCAAATTGGTACATAGGTCAATGAATCCACATACCACACCAGACATGCCACAAAAAGTCCTCTGTTTCACGTGGTTATATTCCAAATGTCTATTACTATAGATATTTACATGTACTTAAAGTCATTTTTTGCCACTTCTCTACACTGGACCACTGTGGGAGAAGATAGGTAGAGCACCTACTAATTTTTCTACGAAGAGGGGTACTTACTTTCGTCTGTAATTTTATTCTTTTTGCTGCATCAGTGGTTCAACCATGTTCATAACGTCCATGGTCAAAGCTTTGGAAAGGCAAAAGTTTTTTACAAAATCTCTCTGCTAATTCCCATGGATCGATCCTCCATTGGACGCGACGACGAGATGTTGCAGCAGCAGTTGTAAATCGTCCACTTAACCTGCTACAAAAGCAGCAACAAAACTATCCAATGATGACATTTTCAGTTAGGTATTTCTCAGTGTAACAATCTCATCTCAAACAAACTCATGCTTCTTGACAGTTTAACTTTTTTTCATGAGCTCAAAGTCGATATTTTCAATGTCGACTGCCTCAGAGTAGTCGATACGTATCGAACTGATTTGCTCGATAATCGATTGTGACTTTTTGTCATTGCATGAGAATAGGTCAATCGTGATATTTATCGAAATATGTCATATGGATCGATAAATGTCGAATGTGATTAAATATCGCCATTGTGAGAATTGGCCCCCTGAGCTTTCAACAATATCATAAAAATATTTATCTACACACGTATCATAAACCATCTTTACAGCGTCAAAAAACCGCACGTTACGATCAGCATAATGTTAAACTACTTTGTAAAAACTAACTTCTTATCTGAATATTGAACATAATGACCATAATGTGTAAATTTTCTACATATTATGACATTAAAATTTCGAACGCCGACGCCCGCCTGCGTGCCGCCCCTACTTTGTCTGTGAAGTTGGTACTACAGAACAAGCTAAACAACTCAATGCCACAATGCCGGTCAAACATGCGGTTCCTGAACACATCAAAGAGAGCTTATGATATGTGTGTAGATAAACTAGTGTATGTAACTGTACATAATTAGGCATTATGTATCAGTCACATAAACTACTATTGTTGCTACGTTTCACGCTTGATATCATCTCAAGTAGCTATTGTGTAAGATAATACCTAGAACTACATCGAGCGCGGTTGTCGTCAGGCGAGTGAACTCAGACCGTGTAACTTACTAGTGTAGTCTTGCCATTCAGGTTGACGAGTATTACACGACACATTAAACAATTATGAGATTCACTTAGTCTGCGAGGTCGATGCTGCTAATTGTGAAAATCAATTGGCATTACATTTACTGATATACCTACTATTGTTAAAATAAACATACCTAATTTATATGAATATGGAATAATATTTAAGAAATGAAAACCTTTATTACTAGATGCTTTTTTTACTGATTTTCAACCCCAAACCCCTGAACCCTTGCGGTGTTACCACAAAAAGTATTAAACGGCTTTAAACCTCAAAACAAACGTCAAATCCTATACATTTTTGTTTTTAAACAAGTGTTGGACAGGAGTTTATTTTTTTGTGGTAAGGCCCTTGAAAATTATCGGATGAACTAGCGGAATAGTTTAGCGTCTCCGTTTCAGCTTGGGAAAAATGCTTTCGTAATTTGGGATTTAATGTTAAAAGAAACATGACACATTTGGTAACTTACTATTAATTATTCATATTTTTGGAGGGGCTTGATGATTATTCCTAAACACATGGGTAACCCTATCTTGGGACGTAGGGACTCCAACGTTATTCTCAATGAATTATGTACATAACCAACCAGCACTTTGTCTTATAACATAATAAACTGTATTCTACACCTAAGCTAAGTTTTTATAACAGGTTTGTACCTTTTGTTCTGCATAAACATTTATTATTTCTTATCATTTCTGTCTGGATTTCTGTCCGGCTGATCTCTTGGTATGTAAAAACCAATAAATACTAGTGGTTCTGTGAGAAAAGTAGACATGATGAGCCTTTCGACATACTTATATACTTAAACATATTCTCACGGCTTAACCTTCGGCATACAATTTAATACACCGCAGACAGTTAAAAACTGTTACAACTTTTTTTAAATGACGTTGTGAGTTAGACACGTTGCCGCTTCGATAGGTGTGAATGCCTCAGTGGTGTGCTTGCGCTCTTGGAAGCTAGACGTTTTTTGGGTATCTCACACACCACCTTGTACGGGATGCAGATTTTTAGGTAAGTGTCTTGTTGTTATTTTTCCGCATTAGAATAATGTTAAGATAAGATAAGATAACTTGGTAATTGTACATTACATGTTTAACGTTCACTACGTTTAACTTAGCACATTTTATTTTTTAGGTCAAAATAATGGCTTTTATCAGAGACGAGCTCATTCAACAATATTTATTATAAGAAGATGACCCTGATTGCGATGACATTATTTCGTCTGAAAATGATTGTGAGTCCGATCACTTGACTATAGCTTCAGATCATGGAAGTGAGGCTGATGCTGAAGATGTCAATGTCAACCAGCCACTTACAAAGGAGCATTCATAAAGACAATCACTTTCTCGAAAGAGACAGACATCTCGGAAAGCAGTAAGGCGGTCATCTGGTATTCGAGAGCGAACAAGATCATCATGATGCGAAATATAAATATCAACTGAAGTAATCCAAGTTGAAAGGCCCGCGTCCAGTGCGTCAGAAGAAATACCGCTGTCACGTTCAATTCAAACAGAATCGTCGAATGAGAACAATGCTTCTCAAAGCCAGTCGTCATCGCCGTCTTCTAGAGACTATTTTTATGGTAAAGATGGGACAAAGTGGCAAAAAAATCCAACTAAAACAAATGTTCGTACCAGAAATGAGAACATAATAAAAGCAACAATGGTCGTCAAGTCACTCGCAAGGGATAAGAAATCTCTCTTAGACTGCTTTGAACTATTTTTATCAGAGAATACACAATTTTGATACATACAAATGACAGGATTCGAACGAATTTACTATTGTCACAGAAAACCGATTAAGCTGTTGATTCCACGAGATCTGAAACGTCACTTGTAGAGCTTAAGGCATTTATCAGACTACTGATACTGGCTGGTGTATTTCGAGCAGGGAGAAAAAATTTAGAAGACTTGTGGGCAACAGATGGCACAGGCATTGATATTTTTCGACTGACTATGACACGAAATAGATTTACTTTCTTATTTAATCACCTGAGGTTCGACGACATGTTGGCAAGGACAAATAGACCTAAGATGGACAAACTGGCACCTATTCGAGATGTATTTGAATGTTTTGTTACTAATTGCCAAGATGCGTATTCACCACATGAATATCTCACTTTAGACGAAG
Organism: Argyresthia goedartella; assembly: GCA_949825045.1. Taxonomy (NCBI): domain Eukaryota; kingdom Metazoa; phylum Arthropoda; class Insecta; order Lepidoptera; family Argyresthiidae; genus Argyresthia; species Argyresthia goedartella. Next base: position 363,845 of record OX463827.1, on the reverse strand, counting down.
AGCTTTTTGCGTTCAGAGGAAGATGTGGTTTCAGGTTTAAAATATTTGCTCTTATAGTCAGTAAAACGTTTTATACGATGAACATGGAAATCTATTGTGGAACACAGCCCGATGGTAGTCCTTACTTTGTAAGCAACAAGCCATATGATTTGGTAGACAGGATGGTGCAATGCGTGTCGGGTACCTCATGCAAATAACGATGGACAATTTCTTCACCAGTTTGGAGACTGCACAGAATTTACTTGAGAAGCTCAAGCTCACAATTGTTGGGACTTCACGCGCAAATAAAACCTGTCTTCCAGCTGAATTCAAGACAAGACGCGAGGAGCACACTTCTGTGTTCGGCTTCCAAAAGAAAACAACTTTGGTTTCATACGTGCCAAAACCAAGAAAAAGGCATATTTTTTGTCAACATTACACCATGACTCAACATAAACGAAGAAACTGGAGCGAAACAAAAACCAGAAATCATCACATTTTATAATGCGACAAAAAGTGGTGTAGATGTAGTTGACAAACTTTCAAGAACATAAGACGTTTGCCGAAACTCGCCCCGGTGGCCACTCACATTATTTTTTGCCCTGGTGAATCATGCAGGTATAAACGCGATGATAATATATCTGTCAAACAATAATATACAGATAAAAAAACTAACTACAGGCGAATCTACCAAAAAAAAATCGGTTTTGCCTTACTAGAAGAACACCAGAGAAAAAGATCGGAGAACGAAAGATTATCTAAAGAACTGCGTAAAAGATTAGGAGAACATCTAGGCGCACTATCATGCACTCCACCAAAATAGACTAATGCGATGCAAAGATGTGCTAAATGACCAAGGAAGAAAGATCGAAAAACAAAATATATACGCGAGAAATGTGCCATACCGCTGTGCCTCGAACATTGCAAGTTTATTTGCGAAAACTGTTGCAAAGATGAAAACTAAAGATGAAGAGTTTTTATTATTCTTGACGTTTTATTTTTATGATAGTTCATTGTGAGTTTATAAAGTTGATTTTGAGAATTTTTAGAAAGCAAATTGTGATAATAATTTAAAAAAGGCCCCTAATGTGGAAGCCATTTAATTTAGTGGTCCAGAATAGACTGATTTTTGTTCCTTTATAACTAATAAATAATTACTAAATATAAATCATATTTTTATTATTTGTCCTTCCTAATGATGTAAAAAATCAGTTTATTGAAATATTTTTTATGCAACAATCTTGTAATGTCTGCAATGCGCGGTTTTATTAGGGTATGTCACACCCACCATGTAGGGCATGTTACAAAAATCCACCTTGTATGCCGAAGGTTAATATTATGCGATACAAGTTTATTGTGCGAACAATTTAACGAATAAAGTCCAATTTTAAATTGAATTTCAGGTGCTTGAATTTTCCAATTACTCGGGGAACGCGCTTGTCTCATTTCATAATTCATAATTCTTTATTGAACACAGTTATTTAAAAAAGATACATTAAGAGAAAACATATGTACAAAGGCGAGCTTATCTCTAAAAAGAGATTTCTTCCAGCAAACCAAGGCATGACAGGAAATTTTATCAATAAAGGGTAGGCAGTGCACAATATCTAAACAATAATAAAATACATATAAGTAAATTACATATCTATAAAATACGGTAAATAAAATACATACTCGTATCTAACAAACTACTAAATACGTATCAATACATACATAAACCTGTACATAAAGTTTACATATAATAATAATATACATACTACAACTATCACAAAAGAGAGAGGAAGTGCTCTTTTACCCGGTTTTTGAAAGCGAAAAGAGTCGGGCTGTCTCTTATCGCACAAGGAAGTGCGTTCCACAGTCGGACCGCCTGCAACCTGAAGGAGTGCTCATATGCGGAAGTGGTATGCCTTGGAGTGGCTAAGAGTGAGACCGTGTGAGATCTCCGTTGCCGATCTCCTGAAAAGAGATACTCAAAGCGGTCTCGAAGGTAGCTGGGGTAGCGCGGATTTTTCAATATATTGAAAAGACAAAAAAGAATATGGGAGTCTCGGCGACGACGAATCGGAAGCCACCCCAACTCTTTGCGAAATTGAGAGACGTGGTCAAATTTGCGCAGCCCGAAGATAAACCGAATCCCGAGATTCTGAAGTCGTTCGAGTTTGTTCAGAAGATCTTCGTTCGCGCTCGCCCAACATACATCGGCGTAGTCGATTAGCGGCAGGAGAAGGGACTGAGCAAGGGTGATTTTGGTCTGCCGCGGCAAGAAGTACTGCAGACGCCTGAGGGAGTGAAAAGACGCAAAGACCCGTCTGCTGACCTCGCTGACATGTGGAGACCAAGACAGCTGGTTGTCAAAAATAACCCCAAGGTTTTTCGCCTTATCTGTGTACTCTATTGTGATGCCATTATATGATACGGGAACAATGGGTTTTTGTAACAAGGAAAGAGTGTGCCTGGTTCCTAAAATCATGGCTTGTGATTTATTCGGGTTTATTAACAGCCCGTATGATGAGGCCCAGTCTTTCACATTCTCGAGGTCAGCATTCAGTGCCTCCACGGATGAAACTACATCGCAGGGGGAAAAGTGGCGATAAATTTGTAGATCATCTGCGTACAGATGATACGAAGAAGAGAGGACGTCGGAGATGGAGTTTATAAAGACTGAAAAAAGAAGAGGAGAGAGAATACCACCTTGAGGCACTCCTGAGGAAAGATCACACCATTGAGTTTCGGTCTCTTCAGACTTAATGCGCTGCTGACGGCCTCTCAGGTATGAGTCGAACCAGCCAGCAGCGTGGGAGGAGACATTCAGCGATGTTAATATAGCGACAAGAATGTCAAAATCGACGCAGTTAAAGGCATTGCTGAAATCAAGCAGGGCCAGCACCGTAACCAACCTCTGATCCATGGCTAGCTGTATATCATCGCTGACTTTTAAAAGTGCTGTGGTAGTACTATGCCCTGGTCTGAAGCCTGATTGGAAAGGATTGAGAAGTTTGTTTGATGAAAGGTAGGAGGTGAGTTGGGAGTGGACAATGGATTCAAGGACTTTGGAGAGAATAGGTAAAATAGATATGGGCCTGTAATCTTTGAAGGAGGAGGGATTGGAATTTTTGGGCAGTGGGATGACAAGAGCTTTCTTCCACAGACTATGAAAAGATCTAGCTGATAGAGAGAAGTTTATGATGTGGGTAATTGGAGGGAGCAACTCTTCAAGGACGCTGTGGATCATCTGATGGCTGACGTTGTCGCCACCAGCAGCTTTGGATGTGACCGCTAGCACTGCCTTTCTAACTGCGCCGATTGCAACGAGACTAAAGTTGAACGGTGAGGTACAGACTGCAGCCTTCAACCGTAGATGACGAAGGGTTGCCTGCTTTGTGGCGGGTTCTATCACGAGGGGGGGAGAAGAAAAGAACTGGTTAAGACCCTTGAGATCGACATCACCTGAAGAAAATTCCTGGGACTTGCCAACACCAAGGGTTTTAAGAAATTTCCAGACCTGAGCTGGGGTGTTCATTTCTATACGCTCATAGATGTGGCGTCGCTTGGCGTCACGGCACATGCGGTTGCATAGGTTTCGAAGGCGTTTAAATGTTAGGAGATTGTTATCGGTTGGGTCTCTCTTATATCGCCCCTTCGCACGGTTTCTTTTTGCCATTAAACGCTTGATAGCGTCTGTCAACCACGGAGCAGGAAAATGTTTTACCCTGACCTTTTTCATTGGTGCGTGCTTGTCGAACAGCCCCAGGACAATTGAGTTGAACTTCAGGATTTTGTCATCAACGGTCTCACCAGTTACAACGGGGGTCCAATCGACAGATGAGGCATCTGATTTCAGGGAATCGAGGTTCACACCTTTGAAGCTTCGAATATCAAGGAATTTGACTTTGCGCTTAGGGAGCCTAATTTTGTATGAAACATACACCAGATCGTGATAGGAGAATAGGGCATTAAGCTGGCCATGAGCAGCCACCTTGGCTATGTTGGAGATAATCATGAGATCGAGAAGGGAGGGAAAACAGTGCGGTTGAAAGTGAGTAGCGTCAAGGGGAAGAATATGTAAGTTAGAGGAATTTACAATAGATTTAAGTTTGGCAGAGCGGGCGTTATTTTTCAGGAGACAGGTATTAAAATCACCGAGAATGAGAGTGTCACTATAAAGAGGAGTCAAGTCACTGAGTAGAGATTCAAAAGAATCAAAGTAATCGATACGAAGTGAGGGGCTGTAATATACACCCAGAAGAATTTTGTTGTGGTGCAAGCTGATCTCAAGGAAGAGATACTCAGCTGAAACACAGTACAGGCTTGGCGAGTGGCAGATGACTTTGCACGGAATGTCAGAACGTAAGTAGATAGCAACCCCGCCATCTGCTTTGCCTGTCCTATCGTTGCGATAGAGCCTGAACCCTGGCAGAGAATACATGGAGGAAGGAAGAGATGGTTTCAGAAATGATTCGGATACAAAAATACCATGTATAATCTGATCACTGAAAGCTTCCAGGAGATCAGCGTAACTAGCAGGAATGCTTTGGGCATTAATATGAACGACATTGAAATTGAACTCCGACTTGTTGAACACTCGTTTCAGATTGCTAGACAATGATGCGTCCGCAAGGGAGTCGACACCTCCTGAACCAAGAGAGACACCTCCTGAACCAAGAGAGAGAGAGAGAGATTTCAATGTATGCATATTAGATGCTTATGCTAGCTAACATAAGCAACGATACTATTCAACCCTTATTATTTGGTAATGGTTCCTTAGTCCTAGAAGGTCAAATTTGGTGTCGACGGGTTCGTTTCATGAAAGTGGAGAGAACCGCGTAGTTTTATTAGGTATACATTTTCCGAAATAAAATCAATCACTGAAATCCGCTATAACGAATACGTTTGCTATAGCAAACTTCCCCCCCTCCCCTTTCCCCCCTCCACTCCCCCCATCAGGCCCCCGACTCCTTGAAGTTGAACTGATGAACAACTGAAATAATTATTAGTAAAATAACCCGACTTCATTTTCTTTCAATACTACATACAAACTTATGAATGCACCTGATTACGTACATGGAGTTTGAAAGTAGCCGCACCAATAACTTTGTAACGCCCTTAGTCCGCCATTTAAAAAAAATCGCATAGCTATCCAACCTGATCACAAAATTTCATGAGAATATGTTGAGAAACACAGTATAGTACAGAAAACTTAATACTAGGCGAGAACAGACAGACAGACAGAAGGTATTTTGGCCAATCTCGAAACTGGTCGCTTCGCTCCCTCGGTCAGTAAATAAACCAACTGCATTTTCTTTCAACACCATATACAAACTTATGAATGCACCTGATTACGTAGGTGATACAGTATGAAAGTAGCCGCACTAATAACTTTCAAAAATATGTAATCCAACGTAATGGCTTTACACTTAATGATATAGCCAATGTTATTCTCAGTCTATTTTTTTTCAAAATCTGTCAATCTGTTTGGGCTGTAGTGTATTTTAATAAAATACACTACAGCCCAAACAGATTGTGCATCCACAAATCTCGGGTTTTTTGAAAAATTTCCAAAAACTGATCGATAATATAATTTCATTTAATTATCAAACCTGTTCTCAAAATTTCACGAGAACCGGTTGAAAAATTGAGTTGCCGGACAAAAATTCAGACATACGAAATGATTTTGGCCTAAGCGAACGCTTTCGTTCGCTAGTCAATAACTCACATTTTTATGTTCCCGATTCGTGCTTCGATCAACACTATTTTCAGTCACGCTATCATTCAAACACAGTTAACTTCTTGGGAAACTTGGGGGACGAAATTGTTCGCGTCAGCAGGAGTTACCTACCACAGCCCTGCACGTGTCCCCCGGGTGGTGCTAATCGAACAACAAACCTTTGGCTGCCGTTCCTGTCCTTAAGACCTCACGCGAAAAACAAATTCTGGGTCATTAAATTATACAATTATGACGCTGTCAAAACAACTTTACGGTTCTTCTGAGAGCCCTTGGGCTAGGGCTAGATTAGAGATATCGGTCCTAGTATACGAGTCTCTCAGTTAAATATAGACGGCATAAATTCAGCAAAGTGCGAACTACTAATTAAGATCCTGACAGAGCTGAAAATTGACCCACTACTACTACAAGAGACACATGCTAAGAGTGAACAAGATCGTATCAAAAGGGGGACTATACATGGATACTTCATTATCCAATTTATCATCCTCAATATGGAATCACCACGTACGCTAGGAACGACCTAGCAGATGTCTCGCCACTCGGCTATGTCCAGCAGCCAAAATTTTCTGCAATGGCTTTAAAAATAAGAGACCTCACCATAACCAACATCTACAAGCCTCCGTTTTCCACCTGGACTAATGGGATTCCGGTGTACCCCCACGCATGTCTTTATTCCGGAGACTTCAATTACCACCACACCAACTGGCGGTATGGCTCTGATGGCCAAAATGGAATTGATCTCCTTCAGGGGTAGAAACCAATGACATACAGCTTATATTTAACGCCAAGGACAGGGGATCATTCAAGTCAGCAAGATGGAATAAATATTAGAACCCGGACTTGACTTTTTATCCTGTGACCCATCAGGCAAACCCACTGCAAACCATAAGCCGAATATAACCGTACTTCCCCAACAGCCAACATCAATCAATTCTTGTGGATATCGGAGTCCAAGTTCCTTTCGTCGACTCTATGCCACTTCCCAGGTTCAATTTTTCAAAAACGAATTGGCTGAAATTTGGAACTGCCATGGACGCCGCTGTCAGATGGATACCCGCTTAGGTTGATAACTATAACCGCTTCGTCAAACTCATACAGAAGACAGCAAAAAAGCATATACCGAGAGAATACAGAAAATGTTCCATTCCGTGCTGGACTAAAGAGAGTTCGAAACTGTTTGCAGAATATCTGCACACCGGAGACCACGCGGTTGGTGGCGAATTGCTGGAACCACTTAATGAAAATAGAAGAACAAAGTGGATTGACACCGTCCAAAGCATAGACTTTAAGATATCGAGCAGAAGGCTTGCAGGGTTTTGAACTAGCTCCCGGGAAACACAAGGCGATCTACTAGCCCGGTTCCCGAAAAACTGCCGAATGCACTAGCTAACATAATTGTCAATGTCTCGAGGGCTACAGGAGATAAAGTTGCTACCAAACATATTAAAGATGGCAAAAAAGCAAACTTCTTGTGGATGAATACCTGTCACGAAACTTCTCCATCGGTGAAACAAACCATGTCATCAAAAATCTGGCTCTTAATAAAGCAGCTTAGATTTAGAAAAGAGCACTTCCTCTCTCTTTCGTGAGAGCTATAGTATGTTTATCATTATAATATATAAACTATATTTGCAAGTATATGTATGTATTGTATTTAGTAGTCTGGTATATAAGTTTTTTATTTTCCGTATTTTATATTTTAAGTATTTTAGTATAAATTAGATATTAGATATTGAAAACTGCCTACGCTTTCATGATACATTTCCCTTTCATGCCTTGGTTTGCTGGAATAAATCTCTTTTTAGAGATAAGCTCGCCTTTGTACATATGATTTCTCCTAATGTAACCTTTTAAATTGAATATGTGTGTGCAATAAAGAATTATGAATTATGAAAGATCAGGTACTATCGCTCACTACACACATTAAAGCTGGATTCCAGAAACAACTTAAAACATTGTCAATATTCATAAATCTTACAGCGGCCTATGATATAGTCTGGAGGCAAGTTCTAATGTACAAACTGGTCAAAGCTGTCCCTTGTCGTAAATTATGTAGCCTCCTAAACCTTATACTATGCAATAGAGAGTTTGTCGTACATCTTGGTGACAAGCAAAGCAAGGTGCCGGCTCCACTTCATTTTGATCTATATATCCACGACCTGCCAAAAACCAAAGCACGGAGATTCACAGACGCAGATGACTAGGTTTGCTGGTAGAAATCTCTCTTTAGAGATAAGCTCGCCTTTTCTCACAAAATGTTTTGTTACCTTACTATTAAGATTTCTGTGCAATAAAGAATATGAATGAATGAATGACATCGCCATGACCTTCCAAGATAAGACATTTAAAAAATCAGAAGATATTTTGAGCCGAGAGATGCAGATTCTACTTAAGTATTTTGAGAAGTGGAGGCTAATCCTAAATTCTACTAAGGCGGAAGTGTCTACTTTCCATCTGAAAAATAAAGGTTTAGAATACAAACCGCAGGTAGCCCTGGCAGAGACCTATCTCAAATATAGCCCCTATCCAAGATATCTTGGGGTGACACTTGACAGAGCGCTAACTTACAAACATCACACCCATAAGTTGAGAATAAGCTCCAAACACGCAACAACATCTCGCATAAACTGACTGGAACCGTCTGGGGAGCAAGCGCCAACGTACTCCGTACTACTCTTCAGTCTTCTGTACTCAGCGGCAGAATACTGCTTTCCTGTATGGCTTAATAGCGCCCATACTAGCAAGATAGATGTTGAGCTCAACAAGACCATGAGATGCATTTCAGGTACCATCCAATCAACTCTACTACAATGGTTACCAACTCTTAGTCACATTCCACCCCCACAGCTGAGAATAAAACACTCACTAGGGAGGCTATTAAAATCCAGAGAATGCAGAGAACCTCATTCAGACCAACTTCAACATCACGGATGCTTGGAAACAGGATTGGACTAGTTACCCACCTACAAACCTGGAAAAATGTGCCCATGCTAACTTCGACCCAACGGAGAAACCTAAGGGCTTCAGCCTTACCCGTAAGGCACGGTGTCAGCTAAACCGCCTCCGAAGCAGGCATGGCTGGAGAGAAACACCAGCCTGTGATTGCCGGGTGGACGTTCAGAGCATGGAGCACATAATTCAAGTCTGTCCTAAAAGAAAATATGATGGAGACTGACCTCTTCACAGTAACTGACAAAGCCGCTGAATGGCTGAAGACCTAAAACTTTTATATTTAGCAGGAATGACTCAACGAATAAATAAATAAAAAGTTAACTTCTTATTTGTCGTACAAATCGTTCTGGCGCCGGCTACTGAAAGTAACTTAGCTAGAGCGAAGGGTTCCGTACCACCGTTCAATGGAAGCGATGGTGTGGAGTGAATAGTTTGGATTTTACACAGCAAAATATTGTTTACAAAGTTATTGGTGCGGTTACTTTCACACTCCATGTACGTAACCTGGTGCATCCATAAGTTTGTATGTGGGATTGAAAGAATTGTTGTATGGGAGCCCCCTTAAATATTTCTTTTATCCTGTTTTTTAGTATTTGTTGTTATAGCGGCAACAGAAATACATAATCTGTGAAAATTTCAACTCTCTAGCTAGCTAGGTTCTTGAGATACAGCCTGGTGACAGACGGACGGACGGACGGACGGACAGCGAAGTCTTAGTAATAGGGTTCCGTTCTTACCCGTTAGGTACGGAACCCTAAAAAACGGCCAATTGCAAGTCTGACTCGCGCACGAAGGGTTCCGTACCATTATCTATTAAAACGGCTAAAAATAACCATGTTTGTTGTATGGGAGCCCCCTTAAATATTTGTTTAAATTTAATTTATTTATTAATTTTTAAAGTTACTGTATGACTTAATATTATGTGAATATTTCAAGCGTCTACCTGTTTCCGTTATCAATATCGAGCAAATACGAGGAAAAAAAAAGTTTGTTGTATGGGAGCCCCCTTGAATATTTATTTTATTCTGCTTTTTAGTATTTGTTGTCACGGTTCATGTGATACAGCCTGGTGATAGATGGACGGACGGACGGACAGACAGACAGCGGAAGCTTAGCAATAGGCTCCCGTTTGGCAAACTTCGGGTACGGTACCCTAAAAAAACAACTCACTTTAGTAAAAGTATGGTTCATAGATATATGGTTCAAGTGAGTATGGTTCATAAGATGGACGACATTGCTTTGACAAAGCTACAATTACTACATATATACAGTGGTGGTTATATAATTAAGAACGACTATTTGAAAACAAGCTTTTTTCAAACTTACGAAAATAACACTTATTGCATATCGTTTTGTATCTCTCTCGGTATCGTAAAACTGTTTTACACAATCGTAGCATTATTATTATAATATGATAAATTCAACAATATTATTATATAAGTAAACTTTTTGTATATAATATATCTTAACATGTTATTGCAAACTTACTGGCTGGCCACATAATTAAGAACGCTGGATAGTTTATTTTTTTATTCAAATTTAAATAGAGAACACTCTGTAACTAGGCCACTATTCGAGTAATTTTGGCGCCATTTAGTTCTGTAAAAGTCAAAAAGTTGATCGTTTCATAATAAAAAAATGGGAAAAAATAAAAGTTGTGATGCATCTACAAGGGAAGTAATAATAAAACTTCGCGATATGAATTGGTCATATAAAAAGATTGCCAATCATTTGCAGTGCTCAAAAACGATGATATTCCACGCTGTAAAGCATTTTTAACACACATCAAACAACTTTAAATATTCCTCGTGTAGCTAAACAGAGAAAGTCATCTCAGCGAGACGATCGAAATATCGTGCGTTTGGCAAAACAATACCCTTTTAAGGGGTCTAATGAGTTAAAAAAGAATACTTTGGTGAAAATAACCCTTCAGCGATCTCAGCGCGCACTATCCGAAGGCGATTGGTAGAAGCGAAGTTGAACGGAAGGATAGCAAGAAAGGTGCCCAAGTTGAAACAGTGTCAAAGGCAAGCCCGGCTTGCATTTGCTAGGAGGTATGAAAGCTGGACAGCAAGACAGTGGAAAAATGTTCTTTTCTCTGACGAAACAAAAATTAACAGAGTATGTTCTGATAGGAAACGATATGTTCGACGCCCTCCGAATACAGCATTCGACCCCAAGTACACAAAAATGACATTAAAGCATGGTGGTGGAAATGTGAAAATTTGGGGATGCTTCTCTGGTCATGGTGTTGGACCTGTTAGACTGATAGAAGGAAACATGGATCAATTCCAGTACAAAAATATACTCGAAGAAACTATGTTACCATATGCTGAAGACGTACTTCCGATTATTTGGACATTCCAACACGACAACGATCCGAAGCACACTGCACGCACCGTTAAAGAATTCCTCACATCTCAATCAGTTTCTGTCTTAGAATGGCCACCGAACAGCCCAGATTTAAATCCCATAGAGCATCTTTGGTGCGAAGTCAAGAAAAAGGTTTCAAATCGACGATGTGGTAACCTAACTGAGTTATATAACGTTTTTTTTAGAAGAATGGCGCTCTATTTCTCTTGAAAAATGTCAAAAATTGATAGAATCAATGCCTCGTCGGTGTAAGGCAGTTATTAAAAGCCATGGTCACGCTACAAACTATTAACTTAGAATAAAATGTATTAAATTATAATTTTTAACATTGTGACTGTCTTATTTAATGTGATTTGTAAAATCTAAGTATCTACGGAAACAACTCTCGAGCAGCTTAAGAATCGTTCTTAATTATTTGTCCAGCATTTTTACTGCTTGAATTTGTAATTATCGATAGTCAATTAAATTTGTAAAAAAAATAGTAAATGTTTTAAATATTTACTCCTAATCCCGTTTACTTTATCGATGTAGCTATTTCATAACACAACTTATTACTTTTAAGAAGGAACTTAAAGGTACACATAGCATAGTTTTGAAAAAAAATATCTGGTACTACAAATCGTTCTTAATTATATGACCACCACGTATATAGATATGTCATATGACATTGTGAGTCAGTTAGGTCGTTCATTAAATTTGTCAGAGATTGTGCTAGGTAAAGGAGGAGGAATTCCTGCAGGAGGAGGCATCGCACGCGCATGTGCTAGTTTTTAGGGTTCCGTACCCGAAGGGTCCCAAACATGACCCTATTACTAAGACTTCGCTGTCCGTCCGTCCGTCCGTCCGTCCGTCTGTCACCAGGCTGTATCTCAAGAACCTAGCTAGCTAGAGAGTTGAAATTTTCACAGATTATGTATTTCTGTTGCCGCTATAACAACAAAAACTAAAAAACAGGATAAAATAAATATTTAAGGGGGCTCCCATACAACAATACCACATACAAACTTATGGATGCACCTGGTTAGGTACATGGAGTGTGAAAGTAACCGCACCAATAACTTTGTAAACAATATTTTGCTGTGTAAAATCCAAACTATTCACTCCACACCATCGCTTCCATTGAACGGTGGTACGGAACCCTTCGTGCGCGATTTAGATTCGCACTTGACCGGTTTTTACTAGTTTATATACATACATAACATAAGCTCTCTTTGATGTGTTCAGAAACCGCATGTTTGACCGGCATTGTGGCATTGATAATTGTTTAGCTTGTTCAGTAGTACCAACTTCCCAGACAAACTAGGGGCGGCACGCAGGCGGGCGTCGACGTTCGAAATTTGAATGCCAAAATTTGTCGAAAATTATGAAACGAGCCGAAGGCGAAAGAGGCGAGCGAGAGAACCCACTCTCGAGTTTTAATCCCCTCCATTATGTATCAGTCACATAAACTACTATTACACTAGTGACAAGTTTCATCATGGATATTATGAATTTGTCAGCAGTATGAGCATTAGAACAAAGGGGAAAAGGCAAAGGGGAGAGATATTAACTTGTCGCTGAAAATAAATGTGAGATGGAGTTTCCATATGTGGTACTGAAACATTGAGAATTTGTATGATTCAGAGTATGTTAAAATAGAATATGCAATAACTATGCTATTACCTACTGCTCTTAAAAATAATTACGGATTACTATGGAAAATACACAATTTATAGAATTTTGTATCAAGAGTATAAATACCTATAGATATGTTGATGGTTACATTACCTTTACCCACAGAGCATTTGAGATATCTGTGCCTTTACCCACTTTCGATTCGTCGACAACGCCGCAAATGAAAAAATAAGATAAACAGGGAAATATGGCTTCCCTCTCGCTTGCTCTTACTTTAACATTATGATATCTCACTCTTAAGTTAAGTAACGTCTTGACTCACGCGAAAAGCTAATCAATCATCCGTGAGCTCTGACGACGATGGTGACATATTCGTGCAGTGCGAATATAAAGTATTTTGATGCTGTGATTGTGACTTCCTGTGAACGATAAGCTGAAATAGGTACGTTACTTTCTTTTTTGACAGCAAAACATATTGAGAATCCTGTCACGCATTTGATATGACTTATTATATTTGAGACCCAGAAAAACACGTATGTTCATTGTGTAATACAAAAGATTGCACGTGATACCTATGTTGTGCTAAATCAATTTACTTATACTCTTTTGGATAGAATAATTTGAATTCAACGAACTCTTCTATTACGGATTACTGATTTTGGCAAAGACAATGTATACTAAAGTTTGGTTTCATATTTAGGTATAAGTAAATTCATTCGCAATTGGATAAAGTGAAGAACTGCTAATAGCGAATTATTTTGAGTATAATCTACCTGTTGAAATAAATTTTGCTTTCAAAACCTACTCATAAGTAATACCCGCGTAAATGTCGCAAGGTGAAAGTAGACACTTGCGCAAAATGAGTTCTGTAAAGTTTAACTTCATTAGAACTTCAAAATATGTTTACCTAACTATTAATTATTAGGATTTGAATAACAATATCAAGCTCAAATTATCAGGTCGGTTTGTGCGCCAACCGGTTACTACGAACAAATATCAGTGGTCCCTTGAGTTTCGTTTCCAGATTTTACTGTAGTTGAATAGTGCTTTGATTTCAATAATGAAATGCAATAAATGCAATAAAATAAATAAATAAATAAAAATAAAAATAAAAAAGCCTTTATCCTTCCTGATCCAATCCCTGGTCAATTAAAAGTTATCTAGTAACAAGAAAGTATAAAATTAATATATCTATTACTAATTAGGTTGAACGAGGACCCCACTTTGGGTATAGGCCTCCCCTAGAGATTTCCATTCATTCTGCCTTGAGCTACTAGGAGCCAGTCTGTTCCTGCAGTCGCCACGATGTTGTCTGCCCATCGAGCACGTGGTCTGCCGCGACCTCGGTTCCCAACAGGTCCATGTGCAATTACATTATGAAATTAATTAATTTCGCGCTCGCAGCGGCAAACCGATTATTTGGAACCTAAATCAACAATCTCGCTGCGTCACACTCTCCGGCAAGCAGCTGACACAGAAGCCGCCGCCGCCGCTGCCCGGCAGAGCCATTTTCCTTATCCGACACAATTAAACAAAACTACCCTACCTTAAAACCTATCACAAAGCCTTAAGAGTCATAATTGTATGCGTGGTCAGCCTGCTTATAGATGAGGTTATCACGGCCCACATCAAATTACACACGTCTCATTTGAGTTGTTCTGGGTTCACATGTTTCATACCATCTTTACCTATGGTAGAAATATTTTCTAAGATATATTAGGTATTACCCATATATAGCTGGATTTTTGGGTTTATCCAAATATGATGTTTTTCTCGTAGAAAGTTAAGAGATACCTTGAAATTGTGAAAAATCGTGTTCCTGTAGAAAAGTCAAATGTGCGCATTCATTTCAAACATTGATCATTTACTAAAAAACCGTTCAAGTGCGAGTCTAAATCGCGCACGAAGGGTTCCGTACCACCGTTCAATGGAAGCGATGGTGTGGAGTGAATAGTTTGGATTTACACAGCAAAATATTGTTTACAAAGTTATTGGTGCGGTTACTTTCACACTCCATGTACGTAACCAGGTGCATCCATAAGTTTGTATGTGGTATTGAAAGAATTGTTGTATAGGAGCCCCCTTAAATATTTCTTTTATCCTGTTTTTTAGTATTTGTTGTTATAGCGGCAACATAAATAGATCATCTGTGAAAATTTCAACTGTCTAACTATCACGGTTCGTGAGATACAGCCTGGTGACAGACGGACGGACAGACAGCGGAGTCTTAGTAATAGGGTCCCGTTTGGAACCCTTCGGGTACGGAACCCTAAAAATCGACATAAGCTAAGGGGCTCCTGGACTTCACAAACGCAACTACATTAGCGTGTGCCGCTCAACCTCCGACGACACACGGCAGCAGGACGTATTGTGACCACGTCGTGTCGTGCCGTGACCTGCTACGACACGCGCCGCTCGCAACAAGGTCAAAGCCTTCAAAGTGCGAACATGACGAACTAGTTCTGCCTGTAGGTAGGCGGGCGGCGGGAGAGGGGGGTGGGAGGGCAATGGTGAGTGGCAGGGTATGTGCGCGGCATTGTTATTTACCGCCCGGTCTGATAAGAACTCTTGTTGTTCCGATAGTAAAAAATAAAATCGGTGATGTTTCGAACATGGTCAATTAATTATAGACCCTTCTCATTGGCTACTATTGTGGCGTTTGCTTCAGAGGAGAACGTCAAAGTCAAAGTTCTTTATTACTGTAGATATTTACATATTTTGCCGCGTCATTTTTTGCCCCTTCTCTACATTGGACAACTATGGGAGAAGTAGGGCGTAGAAACTCCCACAGATTGATTTTTAGATCTCTTTTAAAAATGTATTGTGCTTAACTAATGCAAATATAACAATATTAATTAAAATGATAAATAGGCAGGAATATATGTGTATAATTACAAAATAAATAACAGCAAGCTCTGTGTTGAGCTACATTAATCCCATACAGTCCCGTCATTTAAGTAATCTTGAACATTTTAATATCACTTTTTCGACAAAGTAGCTTTAACATGCTTTTTGAATTGCTCAAATAACAATTTCAAAATCTTCAGGGGAATCTTATTGTACTAGAGAATGCACAGACCCTTAGAATAATTGTCAACTTTCGCGCGTCTAAACAGGGGCGCAACTAGTCTATGATTATTTCGTAGGTAAATATTACAGCTATCGCTAAGTTTGGAAAATGTTTGTAAGGTTCTTGCGTACATTAATTATATTTTCGAAAATTAATTGACTAGCTACAGTTAGAATGTCAATTTATTTGAAAAGCTCTCTTAAGGAGACTGTTGTTCATTTTAAATTATGAATTACTCGAATAGCTCTTTTCTGTAAAATAAAAATAGTTTGAATATCCGCTGCTTTCCCTCACAACAAGATACCATAGGACATGACACTATGAAAGTAACTAAAATATAGGCTAGCCTAAATGTAGCTACATCCGTGTTTTGTCTAATGTTCCTAGCAGCGTAAGCCACGCATAAATTAATTTACTAGCTAATTTATCTTTGTAGAGTTCAATTTGATATCAATAGTTATTCCAAGAACTTCGTATTATTTTCTCAGGTGTTGCTATCTGACACTAAACTGGTCTCAACTTGCCTGACATTTAGAAGTGAGAAATTGATACACTTGGTTTTACCAGCATTTAACAATAAATTATTAACTGTGAACCAATTCAAGGTAAAAGGCAATGTACAATTAACATCGTCAAAATTTTCTTTTTGTCTTTAAATTTTGAAGACCATTGAAGTATCATCAGCAACAACACTATGTCAGTCAATATCTCTACCATGGAAGGCAGATCGTTAACACATACCAGGAATAAAAAAGGGCCTACTATGGAACCTTGTGGAACGCCAATTTTTACTCCCAATCCCATCAGATTTAACGCCGTTGACTTTTGCCTATTCAATTTAATTACTTAGATATTATCACAGTAGATCCACTGCTTTATTTCTAAATCCATAATGATTTAATTTTTTAGTGATTTAAGTAGCGTATTATGATTAGCACAATCAAATGCCTTCGACAGATTGCAAAAAACGCCGATAGCATCCTGTGCGACTTCCCATGCAGAATAAATATGATATGAAGGGGTTTGTACGCTTGAAGTGTGAGAGCATTTGAATGAGTATAATCTTTTAAAAAATTACTTAGTGCTGGATGAACAGATATTGGTCTGAAATTTTAAGGATAACCCTTGTCTCCCGACTTGAAAAGAGGTATAAGTTTGCTGTGTTTTAAGAGGTCTGGGAAAGCTCCACCGTCAAAAATTTATTAAATATATTAGCTAGGTGTGGGGCTATAACTAGTATTATTAAACTAATGATTTTGACTGATATACCCCACAAGTCAGTATATTTAAAGTTAAGTAATCTATACGTTTTGACAATATCCTGGGGGTATACATTCATGATGAATTTTTAAATAAAAATTACTGACGATAGTGTTGGTTTTTGATAAAACTCAAAACTCAAAACGTTTATTCTGTAAATAGGCCACAAGGGCACTTTCACATGTCATTTCATTTCATTTTTTACAGAACATTTGGTATTATTATCATATTATCAGAAAAAAAAAAAAGTACTTAATTATTGTTTCTGAGAGATGTAAAGAGTCTCATGTCATAATAAAATAATTAAAATATAAATAACAGAGATGTATAGTCTCTTTAGTCAATAATACAATGATAATAGGAGATGTAAATGGTCCCCACAGTCAAGAGTTGTATAATTATATTAATCTTTGGAGGTGTAAAAGGCCTCCAAGTGTCCAGTAAAAGAAACTCTGGCAGTGAGGATGCTCACAATTAATTAGAACAATTCAGTCCCAAGCATTTTTATCGTCGATATAGTCTCTACTTCATGGAGATGATTTTAGACACTCTTTTGTGAGTAAGGGTACATTGGTGAAGAATGTTTCAAAAGCTCGAGCTACCTCCGCGTTGGATTTAACAACATCATCACCTATCTTAAGGCAGAAATCATTGTCCCTTGGTATAACTTTGCCAGTGTCACGGTTTATGTTTAGGCAAACCGTTTTCATTCTATTATTTGAATTTTGTATTTTCCTATTAATGTGTAAAGATTTTGTAGTGGTCCAAACCAACTTATATTTTTTAACATAGTCATAAAATTTTCGATCGATTTTAGGTTTTTTGTTCATAAAGGTCAGACACGATAACTCTACTTTTACAAACTTCAAACGTTGCCCAGACATTTAATTATGATTTACCGTTGTCGTCACTGACTTTCTTTAAAATAAAACTTTATTGAATTCTGTTTGAATAAGGTTGAAAAAGTTTGAGTAAATTTTGTTTGGGTTCTGTTCATTAAAATCCAGTACTGTACCAAATTTATATAAGTTTTTCTCATATGTCTTTAGTCTACGGGATGTAATAGACCTATAAAATGATGGACCAGTCTTATCCTTACTAGCAATCGGGAATGAAACTGTTTAACCACTGTGATCGTATGGTAAACATTTAATTACATTTTACTTGTGATTGCACAGTCGCAAAAAACTTTATCTAAGCAAATTTGGATGGTAAGTGTAATTCTTGTCGGCTTTATAAATATATGACATAATTTAAATGATTTGCACAGAGTTATTAATCGTTGTTTTATTGTTGTATCTACATTAAGATAGCCACAAATAGTCTTCTTTCTGTTATTACAAAGTTTAATAAGGGCTTCCTCAAATATCTCCTCAAAATTGCTATAACCTTTTTTCATCTCTCGGAGGTCTGTAGACACAAAAAAATATATGGCAATCCAACTCAACACAAGATACCTCTTTTTGTCTTTCTACAGTTAGTGCAAGAATATCTTTCCGTTGTTTCACCTTAATATTATTTTTACTATGATTAAAGAACCACTTCTATCAGCACTCTTTCTATTGTAGCAATTGACAATTTTGTTTTTATTTATGTTAAAAGACATATTTTTCTTTAACCAGTTTTCTGTTATATAAATAACATCGGTGTCAGAATTATTAAGAAATAATTCTTATACAAGTTCTTTGTCAGGTAGCCTCTGCATGTTTTGATAAGTAATATTTAAGTGGGGCTTACCCTTTATCTGAATATTATTTAATATTGGAATATTATTACACATTTTTAATTTTCTAATTCGGGCAAGATATTGCATATTTTTGATCTCCTATGCTTGCTTAATATATTTAGTGGCTTATGTATGCTAGAGATTTCCTCTTTTGTCTTATGAACTAATTTAAATTACTTGGAATGTCTTCCAATATCCCTTGTCTGTGCTCAAAAAAAGCAGTCAGGTTAGCCAAATCCTTGGCTGTAATACTAAAAAAAAAATATAGCAACACAGCTACCTCTGTCGTTTGTAAAAATCTGAAAGGTGGTTACTACCAATACCTTTCTGACAAATAAACATTTTCACTAACATAATTGTTAGAGTCAATCAGATGAATCAATCTATTAATATATGACATTTTATGTAATGTCATAAATATTAAGCTTATATCTAAGATAATTTACAGCTTGTGGAAAGCTTTCATTATATGGGAATGTAAAAATAACAATTTTATTAACATTCAGTGAGCAAAGTGTTTAAAAATATTTAAGTAGGTCCCATTTGTTTACCTCAAACAAACAAACTTTCGACCCATATTTTACCCCCTAAGAGGTAAAACTTAAAAAAACGTATTCATTAATTTTAAAACCTCAGCCTTAACACAGAATTTGAGGATCCTAACTTAAAAACTGACGGACTTTCATACAAACTTGCAACCTCTATTTTACCCCCTCAGGGGTAGAAAATAAAAAATTAAAAACGCTGAGATACGTTTTCATAAGTTTTTAATCGTCAGCCTTAACACAAAATGTGATGATGATCCTAACTTAAAAACTGTCGGACTTTTATACATATTTTTACCCCACCATTGTACCACATTAGGATCTGAAAGATTGGACCTCGTTGAAGACACAATCTTTCTCGGAATCACTATAGATTCGAAACTTCAATGGGGTCCTCACATAACTAATCTCGCACGAAGACTTAGCTCAGCCGCTTTTGCGGTCAGACAAATCAGATATCTCACAGATGTTGAAACTGCCAGATTGGTTTACTTTAGTTATTTTCACAGTATTATGTCTTATGGAATTTGCTCTGGGGGAGAGCAGCAGATATAAATACGATATTTTTCTTACAAAAAAGGGCGATCAGGGCGATATATCAATTAGATGATAGAGAATCATTAAGAGAAAAATTCAAAGAAATTAATATACTTACGGTTACCTGTCAATATGTATATATGAGAATATCATGCATGTAAGAAAAAACATAGCTTTATTTAAAATTGTAGGTGATAGCCATACAATTAACACTAGAAATAAAAATAGGTTAGCACTACCATTATTTAGACTAAGTAAAGTAGGCACATCATTCATGGGGCACTGTATTCGCTTCTACAATAAAATACCACAGGAATCATTGATCCTTCCTGAAAAGAGGTTCAAAAACTATTTTAAAAATGAGCTGTTAAGAAAGTCCTATTATAGTATTAAGGAATACTTAGATGACAAAACTGCATGGTCCATACCATCTCAGCGCACAGAAATTCGACGAGGGGCGATGGATCAAGTCTATCACTCGCCGGCGAATTTCCTTAGACCGAAACCAGTACCTGTTGTAAAGTCACTTTTTAAAAAAAAAAGGTATGGGGGAGTTTCTTGCCGTTTCTTCTTAACCCCGAGGCCCACCTTCCGAAACGGTGTAGTCTTTTTTTTATATAAAAAAAAAAGACTTGTAGTTATAAGTAAGTATAATTTTGACGTTGAATAAGATAATTTATTTATTTATATTCAATAAAAAAATGACTCTGACTCTGACTCCTCAGGAATGGATTTTTCAAAACCCGCCCTTATTCCTTGGTAACATTTTAAATGGAACCACTATGCAAAATTTCAGCTTTCTAGTATGCAGGGTTTGGGCAGGGCGTTGATGAGTCATTCAGTGAGTCAGGCCTTCTCTTTTTATATATAATATGTTACGGCTAAAGCTAGGTGTGAAACTAAACTTAAGTTTAGCCGGCTAGTCTTAAGATTAATTGCGAGCCACGGCTTATGTCCGAAGTTATGTTCGTTTGTGATAACGGATGTCATCTTTAATCGGCTAGACCGCACATTAGCCGATGCGTTTCGGTTAATGTTGGACATTAGTTAGCTAATGTTGAAAACGAAGTATTCGTGCGACTGCGGGGAGCGGGGCGGGGTAATTTTATTCAGATGAGAAAGCTATTTCTAATATCAGGGCAAAACACTGCGGTAGCTTAGGTGAAGCGTAAAGGGGGTGAGCGAAGCGAAGCCCCCTTTATCCTCCGTGTTAGGTTGAACATGTAAAAACAACAAAAACTGTAACGAGACGAGTATAAGTATTTTTTGTTGTTGTTACATGTTCAACCTAACACGAAGGTAAAGGGGGCTTCGCTTCGCTCACCCCCTTTATCCATCGCCTAAGCTACTGCAGTGTTTACGGATACCGAATCATTATCATCACTTATTCCAGATTAAGACGGTAATTTTTCAACATTAGCTTAGTATACTGAAAAATAAATTTATGTTTAGTCGCCTAATGTTAACCATACTTTCTCACCCTTTCTTTATTTTCTCTCCCATCTTTAGCCTCAACAGCGTCGAGGCTAAACTGCAGTTTAGCCGACTAATGTTGAAATCATTTATCGCAATGAACATTATTTCGGACGTTAGCCGAGGCTCAAAATTAATCTTAAAACTAGCCGGCTAAACTTAAGTTTAGTTTCACACCTAGCTTTAGCCGTAACATATAAACAGATTGGGTGCAGAGCTGTTCTCACGATGACTATTACTATTACGATACGACCCAAATGGCCAAGTCGGCAGTGACCCTGCCTAAAAAACCAAGGGTCCCAATTTCGAGTCCCGGTGGGGCAAATATTTGTTTGATGAGAACGGATGTTTTTACCCTAGTCATGGTTGTTTATATATCTAAGTATAATATTTATCTATATAAGTATGTTTATCGTAGTCTAGTATCCAAGATAGAGGGAATCCTAGTTTAGGGCCTGATCAATGTGTGTAAATACTGTTTAAGTTATTATTATTATTACTATTGACAGTCGTGTCATGGGTCCGCCATCTTCACCTGTTGCTATCCAAACTACCCTCGGATTCTTGATAATGGGAGAGGCTCCGATAGCTAACCTTCCCATTCGAAATAAAACATAAGCTCTTTGCTGTATGACAGATACTCATAGATCCTCAATAGATGATACTCAATAGGGATACATACATTTTGAGAACTAAAAGAAGTACCATCTTTTACCAATGCTGAGTGGAGCAAAGAAGAGCAAGAATGTGAAGACTTTTATAAGGATAATACTATGCGAGATTTGTCTGGCAGATACACTGTGGCGTTGCCATTTAAAACAGACCTAGATCTATTAGAAAGATTATTCAAAGCGGCCAAACGACGGCTTTAACATCTAGAAAAGAAATTTCGCGCGACTCCGGACCTGCGTGTTGAGTATGAATAAGTAGTCAAGGAATAAATAGACAATGGTTCCGTAGCTCCGGTGGAACAAAATGACAGTAACGGTAGATATGTGATACCACATCATGGAGTCATACGGAATGATAAAGTCTCTAAGAAGATTCGCAAGGTTTTAGATGCTGGCGCACGTACCGACAAAAACGTATCGTTTAATGAAATCCTTCATATGGGACCAAATCTGCAAGCCGATATTTTCTCGGTTCTACTTAACTTTTGCTTATTTCCTGTGGTGTTTTCTGCGGACGTTAAACAAATGTGTCTGCAAATAAAGGTATATCCAGAATATCATAAATACCCGCAAATGCTGTATAGGTTTCATCCTAATGAACATATTCAGTTACTGGCATTCACACGAGTCTGTTTCAAGTTATCAGTAAGTCCATATTCGGCACTGCATACGTTGAAACAGCTTGGCGATGATGAGCGGGAGAACTTCCCTTTAGCCGCTCAAGTAATAACGAGATCCGTCTACATGGATGATTTTGTAGCCAGTTGTCAATCTGTGCCTGAAGCGTCGAAGCCATTGTCACAATTGATAGACATGTTTTTAGCGGGGGCTTTGACTTATTAAAATTTTCAAGTCATTCAGCAGATGTATTAGCTACATTGCCAAAATCGCATTTACACCCTCAATCAGTGCACTTTGAAGACGATGCCTGTCAAAAAAATTTGGGTGTCAAATGGGAATCGCGTACCGATACATTTTCATTTGATGTTAATCTAAGTACATGGGGAAGGGAAATCAACAGAAACAGCTCCACACAACCTAACGATAAAGGTGAAAAGAGCACTAGAAAACAAAAAGTTTGCCCTGGGATGTTTTTTAAATGTAGAGGGAGCTTTAGACACGGCAAAATTCCAAGCAATAGAAGAATCCCTTAAGTGGGACGGAATACATGAACAGATAGCAAAATGAGTGGTAACCATGATATAAAATAGTGTAATCACTGCATATCTTGCTGGGACTAGCTACTCAATCGGAGCAAATAGAGAATTCCCACAAGGTGGATGCTTATCTCCACTGATGTGGTGCCTTCTTATAGACTCCCTTATAACTCGCGTTGCCAACCTGAAAAACCTATAGGTATATTCAGAAGATGGGGCTACTGTTATAATAGGAAACGTGCTTAATGCGATAGGAGATATTATGAAGAACGCAAAAGGAAAGGTCTTAAGGTGGTGTCAAGAAATAGACCTTGACCTAAACCCGGAGAAAACAAAGCTACTACTCTTTACGAATAAACGGAAACCAATTGAAATGCTTCCTATTACGTTGAACGGCACAAAACTAGAAGTAGTTCGTGAGATTAAATACCTAGGAGTGACCTTTGACTGGATAATAAAGTGTGACACTCATGTAAAGTCACAGTGCGCTAAGGCAATTGGAGTCATATTCCAATGCAAGAAAGCTATAGGGAACAGATGGAGAATGAAGCCAGAGATCGTCCATTGGATCTACACGGCAATCATTCTACCAAGGGTTCTATTCTACCAACCCTTATATGTTAAAAATTCCATTTTATGTTATATTTATCGGTGTTAATTTACCTTTTTTTCCTCATATACGGGTCAATTGTTTGGTGGAAAAGAACAGAACTAGCAACGAAAAAAAGAGCTTGGCAAGGTACAAAGATTGGCATGTCTTATGATCACATAAGCCGTGAGGTCTACACCAACGGCATCCTTACTAACAATGCTCAATTTAAACTCATTGCATGTAGAAGTAAAAAGGACAACAACTGAAAAATGGTACAGAATGGTACTTTCCGTTTCATTGAAAATGAACAAAGAACGGAAAGGCAACTCTATAGACACAGGTCATGCCTCTTTTGTAGAAACGTCAGGTGGAAAATTGGCAATGCTATTGGCAAACAACAATCTGATAAAGAAGTACATACGATTCGATGAGAAATACAGAAGATTGGAAATAGAAACAGACCAACCGGTTGTCAGTTGCTTCACGGATGACTCAAGAATAGAGAGCACAAATCTAGCAGGAGCTGGTTTTTGCATCATGGACAGCAATAAACAAGACAAATCAATTGCTTTGGGGCTATACGCCAGCGTGTTCCAAGCGGGAATCTACGCCATGATGGAAGCGCTGAAGCACTTAGGGAAGCAGCAGAATTCAAAAACAAGACAGTAGTAATTTATTATGTTAGTCAGGCAGCCATAAAGGCGCTTAGACAACCAATGAATAAATCTGCAAAGTCAAAGAGTGTAAGGCCAGTCTCAACTCTTTGGGAAGAACATCAGAAATAATTATCGCATGGGTCCTCGGTCATGAAGGGATTTAGGGTAACGAAAAAGCAGATAAGTTGGCAAGAAACGGCGCTGATGAGCGTTTTATTTGACCAAAACCAAGATAACCTATATCAGCGACTGTCACAAAGAACATCTTCAACATGATAGCTACGTGAGACGCAAACCAAGAACTGAAGAAAACCAAAGACTGTAGATAGTCTAAGATGTTTATCTTGAGAAAGCCCTAAAAAGGCTAAATATTTACTTAATCTTAGTAGGTAAAACTTAGCAATACTGGTAAGTGAGGTGACAGGTCACTGCAAACTAAATAGATACCTATCATTATTAAGGCTCGTATAAGACCCATCATGCCCTCACTGTGGCTTGGCGGAAAGTGGCCAGCACTTCTTGGGAGAATGCGTAATGTTTTTAAACATAAGGTGGCAAACACTAGGGATGAATAACATTAAATCAGATCATTTGTCAAACTTAAAGGTTAGCGACATCCTAGAATTCATTAAACGAACAAGAAGATTTGGGGAGGGATATCTGTTGAACCAACAGTAACCAGGGCTCAAACACTGGGAATCGGGTGAAATAGTCACGATAGAGACCGATCACCTGCCTGTGGTTTAATGGGCATCTCACCTCATAATCATCATCATCAAGTACATGGGAATGTTTAAACCGAAAAATTGTGCCAATGGTTGCTCGGTTTTGGGATATATTATTGTTTGCAGGACCAGTCATACTATATGCGAAACATGTTGATTAAAGAACTCTGGATTCTAAAATAAGACTGGGATGATGTTCCTTCACAAGCGATAATTAATAATGGGACGAGATTTCAAGAGCTACTATTGTTAGACCAAATAAGTAAACCAAGTCACGTGGAAGTATCCAAGAACGAAATAGTAGCGTTATTGGCGTTTGAAATTGCCAGTGGAAAGGCCTACGAGACTGTTTTGTATAATGTCGCCGACCCGAATGGCCGAGTCGGCAGTGACCCTGCCTACGAAGCCAAGGGTCCCGGGTTCGAGTCCCGGTGGGGGCAAATATTTGTTTGATGAAAACGGATGTTTGTAACCTAGTCATGGTTGTTTATCTATCTGAGTATAATATATATCTATATAAGTATGTGTATCGTTGTCTAGCACCCAAGATACAGGGAATCCTAGTTTGGGGCTAGATCAATGTGTGTAAATTGTGTCCAAGGTATTATTATTATTATTATTATTCATATACAAACAAAACGAGACATAATACGATACGTTTATTGTGCGAAAAACCAAAGATGGCCCCAATTAAAACGGTACCATTATCCAGATTAGAGTTGTGTGCGGCACTTCTGATGGCTAAGCTTATATGACTTTTACTAGACCAATACACATCAAGATGTAAAATTGATCAGATCGCGGCTTTTTCGGATTTAACCGTGGCGTTACACTGGATTCTCTCAAGCCCACATCGATGGAAAGTATTTGTATCTAATCGGGTCGCAAAAATTCAGGAAAATGTGAATTCATCACTTTTCTATCATATCTCGGGAACAAATAATCCCAGTGACTACTTGTCGCGAGGCTTGATGTCGAACTACGAGATCACCCGTTTTGGTGGACTGGTCCTCCGTGGGGTAAAGCTATCAGAGAAAATTGGCCGTTGCATCAAATGGTGGTAAAGAAGTTACAGAACAAAAATATACAGCGTCACCGTCGGTTCAAAAGGAATTACCATTGTTATATTCAGTGGCAAAGCGATTCGGCGTTTTATACGAAAGTTAAGATCAAGAGGACTTGTCACGGCAAATGATATCAGCGTAGCAGAATCGGCGGTAATATGGGCTTTACAAATGGTACATTTCCCGGAACACAAGACTGTGGCTTCCAAAAACAAATGTTCTCCCCATATTCAGAGACTAGGACCTATAATAGATGACGATATTGCAAGGCAGGAGATTGGAAAATACTGGGCTGTCGTTTGATAAGAAGCATCCTGTTCTACTGCAGAGAAAGGATCATATACTTAGTAGATCTAATAATTGACTACACTTACCGTAGGAACTGTCATACAGGGTGGCCAAATAACAGATTAGCTATATACACAGTCAGGTCATAAGTTCTGTCACACTATAAAACTTTTGAATTTAGAACGCTGGCCACAAAAAAGTTTATTGAATTCGTATTTCGAATTTTTCATGAAAATAAAAATGTGTACCTTTTAGAATTTTCCTCATTTTTAAATATGGAGTGGACATTTAAAGAAGACCGTGTCGCAGTTATTGCGTTGCATCGTTGCGGTAACGCGCCAATTTAGATTTTCGACTTACTGAAAAATTTGAATATAACCAAAAGATTCGTTTATCGTACCATAAAACGATAAAATGAAGACTCTAGTGTAGATGACAGGTCAAGAAGTGGTCGCCCTCGCTCTGTTAGGACTCCAGCAGTGATAAAAGCTGTGAAGGCGCGAATTCAAAGAAATCCCATACGTAAGCAGAAACTGTTGGCCCTTCAGATGGGGTTAAGCAGGACCACGGTGAAAAGGGTGTTAAATGAAGACTTAGGGCTTAGGGCATATCGAAGAAAAATAGGACATCGTTTGGACGCTCGTTTAATGGACCTGAGACTGAAGAGATGCCGCGCTTTGTTGAAGCGGTACGCGGTAAAAAAGCATCGGGAAAATCTTTTTTCGGATGAAAAAATTTTCACCGTGGAAGAGAGCTACAACAAACAAAATGATAAGGTATACGCACACAGCAGTGAAAAAGCGAGCAACCGTATTCCGCGTGTCCAACGAGGTCATTTTCCATCCACGCTCATGGTTTGGTTGGGAGTCTCTTATTGGGACTTAACTGAGGTACATTTTTGTGAGAAAGGCGTAAAAACGAATGCAGTTGTGTATCAAAATACAGTCCTCAAGAACCATGTGGAACCTGTTTCTCATACCATGTTTAATAACAGGCACTGGGTATTCCAACAAGATTCTGCGCCAGCTCATAGAGCGAAAAGCACACAAGACTGGCTGGCGGCGCGTGAAATCGACTTCATCCGGCACGAAGACTGGCGCTTCTCCAGTCCAGATTTGAGTCCGTTAGATTACAAGATATGGCATTACTTGGAGGAAAAGGCCTGCTCAAAGCCTCATCCTGATTTGGAGTCACTCAAGGCATCCTTGATTAAGGCAGCCGCCGATATTGACATGGACCTCGTTCGTGCTGCGATAGACGACTGGCCGCGCAGAATAAAGGCCTGTATTCAAAATCGCCGGGGTCATTTTGAATAAACTTTATTACCATAAGAATCTATGTTTTATTAAGTTCATTTTGCTGTATAAATGTTTACATAAATAATAAACATGTCTAAATTATTTCATATTGTACATGTGACAGAACTTATGACCTGACTATGTATATAACTTTAGTTTTGTAATTTTATTATATGAAATATAAAAATTGTTAAATATTTCTAGTTAATTATAGTATTTGGGACCGGCAATTAAATATAGAAAATATTGTCAGACAAATGTCCACCTCTAGCAGCATGGCAGATGTGAATCCTTTTCATCGCGTTTTTCATTACATTTTCACACATTTCCTGCGTTATCTCAGTGACTGTGTCTCTAATATCAAACCTCTGGATAAAACCAGAACGCAGAATTTTTTTTCATTCAGTAAACTAGAATCACATACTTAAAATACAAAATTTCAAGTCTGTAGGTCATTTAATTCCGAAGTTAAGCGAAAGCAAAGTTTCGCATTTTATAACACTCACTCACTCACTCACTCATGATCATCAGAATAGAACTAGTACTTTCCATAAACTCAGAGAACTGAAATTTGGTACAGAGTTAGGGCTTAAGAGCCACATAAAGGGAAAACTATAAAAACTAGGATAATCGAAGATCTGGGTACCTGGTGACCCTGATTAGAAAACAGAAGAGCTTGGTTTTCTCTTGGTATAGATTCGGTGTAAACCGTTTTCATATCTCCCGGATATCTCCCGAAAATCTAATAAAATAAATCAATATGCCCACGTTTATACAAAAAGAAGTGATATCCCATCAAAAACATTCTGTAAAAAACTAGCCAAGTCTCGATGGAGCTGCTTGTTTATCTCTAAAAAGTAATAAAATCTAGACAAAGTCGTTCCAAGTCTAAGGTTCCTTACTGCGATTCCTTTATTATTATAGTTAATGTTGTGTGTCTTGGCCTTTGGACATTGTTCGATTCCAAATCGATATTCGATCGATGGTTTCTGAACGGTCATTTTAATTTGACGTTAGCTGTCAATCTGGCAGTTTTGACAACTGACAGACAGAAAAAATAAACCTCGCAATGAAAACGCGTGTTGATTAGGTTGTTGAAAATAATCAAAGGGCATCTGGAATGTATTCGGGATTCCCTCAGGATTATTAATAAAGCTGAGTGTGCCGTTGTCTCTCGAACCAGATAAAGTTCGGATTTTCGTGCCCGATTCGTATTTACCACGTAGAAACATAACCTGTGTTGGACCACTGTGCTCATTGACGCTGGCCCGCCAGTCATACCTGGTTGGCTGAAGAACCTGTCTACCAAGAAGAGCCTAGGGCGCGCCCGGGCCTTGCAGAGAGACAGGAGGTTGACGGGACCGAAGCACAGACCAGGTTAGATCTACCCCACATAACTTTAGCTCGGTGAATCGCCGACGTTCATAACTTCTTGGCACCTGATCGTCACGCTACCTCGTAGCTGATGGGCCCCTACGAGGTCATTAGGTGCTGAGAAGCCTGAACAGACATTCTTTATACGTTAGTGGGTGCACGTCAATTTTGAACTGCGTCCTATTTAATTACAATAAATTACAAGCTGCAGTATCAGTATCAGTTTCCTGATAGAGACACGTTATGAAATATTAGAAAATGACTGCAGGTGCCTCCCGTGATCGTTTTATGCTGCTCGTTAAGGGTATACAAAGGAATTTTTTTTAATCAAATTAGTATGTAAAATAAAAATAACTTTGCCATGACTTTTTTTTTTTTGACATTAAGAGTAACAGATATAACATAGATAGTTACAACAGATATAACATTACGTGTTAACAAAATTGACTTGTACCCACTAACGTATAAAGAATGTTCAACGGCCAAGTAACACAACATTAACTATAATGATAAAGAAATCGCAGTAAGGAACCTTAGACTTGGCACGACTTTGTCTAGATTTCATTACTTTTTAGAGATAAACAAGCAGCTCCATCGAGACTTGGCTAGTTTTTTACAGAATGTTTTTGGTGGGATTTTATTTTAATTGCTCAAAGTTAATGGGCCTGTTGGCATAGACACATTCCTTTATCTAAAGGAACGTGTCTATGCCAACAGGAAAAAGTCAGGAGCAGTTAAATCAGGCGATCTTGGGGGCCAATCAATGTCACCGTTTTTCGAAATTAATCGACCGGGAAAATTATTTGTAATGTTTCTATTGTGGCTCGTGCCGTGTGATACAGGCCCCGTCTTGTTGAAATCACATGTTTCCCAAGCTTAACTGATTCGCTTGATTCGAGAAAAAAAAATTTATCATCATACGGTACTGATCTCCAATCACTGTTACAGCAACACCCATAGCATCTTCAAAGAAGTAAGGCCCAACTACCCCTCCTGACCACCAAACCACAATTCCACACCAAACCATTACTCGACGAGGATACAGTGGTCGTTCGTGGATCAAAGAAGGTTGTTCTTCTCTCCAATAGCGAGAATTTTGTTTATTAACATATTCGCTGAGTTTGAAATGAGCTTCGTCACTCATGATGATTTTTTGATGAAAATCTGGGGTCTCTTTCCAGCTTGGTTAGCATAACACTAAAGTAATCACGACGGCGTTCATGGTATCGAGGCTGAAGTTCTTGAATTATCTGAACCTTATATGGAAACAAATAAAGGTATTTCTTCAAAATCGTCTGCAGAGAAGTCCTCTTAATTCCGAGTTGTTGAGAACGTCGCCTAGAAGACAATGTGGGTTCTTCAGCTATACTTTCACGAACAATTTAGATATTCTGCTCTGTACGACCCCTTCTGACACGATGAGGAACTGTTTTATCTTTGCAATGCCGTACTGCTCAAATTTATTCACTAAAAGAGCTATTGTTCGTTGCGAACGTAAGTGATTTCTACCAAAAATTGACTGCAATTTTCTTAGCGTTTCCGCAATACACGATTGGGTTGAGTAGAACGTTTCAATAATTAAAACACGTTGCTAAGTCGTAAAACGCTTCCAAAACGCCACCCTGTACTAAAACACAGCTCTTACTGTCTTTATTACGTCAGAAGTACTAAATTTTATCTGGTGGTGGGATTGTGTGATCTCGTGTTCTTGCGTGAAAAATTTGCTTTAAAATACGACCGAAACCATTCATATCTAAACTGATCGCAAATATACCCGAATGCAGATTTAAAATGTCTAAACACATTGCTCATATGGGGGTTGATTATGCGGGACCGCATTATATTAATATAATAACCTTTACTAGACGACGTGGTGCTAAAACTCAATGGAATATTTATGTGTATGGATATGTTTGACTACTAGGGCGGTGCACATATAACTAGTTCCAGATTTTGGCACGGAGAGTTTCTTAAATGCATTCAGATAAAGGGACTATTTTCATTGGTGCGTGTAATCATCTCAAATAGCAGTGTTTGAAGACTACCCTAGATAAGTTGCAAATCGAAATGGCAGACAAGCAAATTGAATGGTAAACTATACCAGCAAACGCGCCCCATTTTGGCGGTAGTTGGGAAGCGTTCGATTAAATCCTTCAAAACTCATTTATTTAGAGTAAAAGGTGCACAAATCCTGACATACGAACAATAATTTTTGGTCCTCTGTCAAATAGAAGCACTCTTAAGTACAAGGCTACGACTCCGCTAACTCCGGCACATTTTTTTAATACGGTAACATTGCAGTCCTGTAGCTGAGGTTATGGAACAGCGTGAAAATCTATTATCTCGATATTCTCTATTAGATAAATTGGTGCAATATTATTCATAATATCTTTATTGCACACCAATATTTATATTGACAAGATATACATAAAAATAGTGTACAAAGGAGCTTATCTCTAACAAGAGATCTCTTCCAACAAACCATGTCAGGATGAGATAGGTTAATCACAGAGCACGGGTAGACATAAGTGTACAACATACCTTAAATTACAACTCAATAAACTACATACATAAAATATAAATCTATATTTCTAAAGAGATAGGAAGTGCTTCTTTACGCGTCTTTTAAAGATATTGAGAGTAGGATTATCCCTGATAGTACAGGGGAGTGCATTCCACAACCGAAGGGCCCGGAGTCTAAACCCGTGCTCGTAGGATGCGATGTTATGTTGTGGGGTCGTAAGCATGGAAGCTGCGTGCGTCCTCCGTCCTCCGAGGCCTGCTGTAAGAAACAAATTGAAAACGGTCTTTTAGGAAGGTTGGATAGCGTGGATTCCGCAAAATGTTGTAGAGGAGGTTGAAGATGTGAGAATCCCGACGAAGACAGATCGGAAGCCACTTCAACTCTTTGCGATGCTGTGATACATGGTCGTATTTAAACCGAATCTCAAGATGTTGAAGTCGTTTGAGTTTGTTCAGTAATTCTTCGTTAGCACTGACCCAGCAGACATCAGCATAATCGATGAGGGGTAGAAAAAGAGACTGAGCGAGAGTAATTTTGGTCTTTCGAGGCAAAAACTATTGAAGTCTCCTGAGGGAGTTAAAAGTAGCAAATACTCGTCGACTGACCTCGTTGACATGAAATGACCAGGACAGCTGGTTGTCGAAGATGAGACCCAGGTTTTTAACTTTATCACTATATATTCAAAATTCAAAATTCAAAAAGAGTTTATTTCCAGAAGAAACACATACGTAACATTTGGAGAATGTCAAATCTTAAACTAAAACATGTATAAGGTACAGGGAAATATAGAACTCAATTTGAATTCCGTCACCTCAATGTTTTAGATGCTGGAGGCAAAGAGGCGACTAGAAACCTCCAGCTTTATACGTTATTTTTTACAGAATTGGAGCAAACACCTTCCCAAGCTTTCTTGTCTTCTACATAATCTGATATTTTGTAGTAACCTTTTTTACATAAGTGATTTTTAACAACATTTTTAAATTTATTTACAGACAATTCTTGTAACTTAGTCAGTATTTTGTTGTAAACGCGAATACATTGCCATTTAAAAGATACATTAACCTTATGGAGCCTAGTAGTAGGTATAGCTAGTTTATTCCTATTTCTAGTGTTGACATTGTGCCTGTCGCTTTTATTAGGAAATTTATCAATATTTTTGTGGACGTACATTAGGTTTTCATAAATATACTGACACGGCACTGTCATAATGTTAATTTCCTTAAATTTACAACGCAGTGACTCTCTGGGACCCACATTGTAGATTGCACGAACAGCCCTCTTTTGCAGCACAAATAATATGTTAATGTCTGCAGCGTTCCCCCACAGCAGTATGCCGTAAGACATAATGCTATGGAAGTAGCTGAAGTAAACTAGTCTAGCTGTTTCCACGTCCGTAAAAAGACGGATTTTTTTAACTGAATAAACTGCGGAACTGAGTTTTTTTGATAGCTTATCTATGTGTGGGCCCCACTGAAGCTTATTATCTAAGGTGATTCCTAGGAATACCGTGCTATCTACAATTTCTAAATTTTCACCTTTAACATTAACATTAGCAGAGACTTGTTTAACATTGGGGAGTATAAACCGAATACATTTAGTTTTGTTATTGTTCAGTAAAAGATTATTAGCACTAAACCAATTGACTACCTTTGAGATTGCATTATTCACATCGTCAAAGTTCAAACTGCGTCGTTTCATTTTAAACAAAAGTGAAGTGACATCTGCAAACAGTACAATCTTATGATTATCTCTGACAAGATGTGGCAGGTCATTAATATAAACCAAAAACAGGAATGGCCCGAGTATGGAACCCTGCGGTACACCAATAGTAACAACAGACCCTGGAGATCGTTTTCCATTAATGTCAACTATCTGTATCCTGTTATTTAGATAAGAAGAGAGGAGATCTAAAGAGTTATCCCTAATTCCATAGTGATGTAATTTCCTGATCAATGTCCCATGGTCAACGCAATCAAAAGCCTTAGACAAATCGCAAAATACTCCTAGAGCATCATGCGACTCCTCCCAGGCATCATATATATGTGATATGAACTCAATACCGGCATCAGTAGTTGATTTGCCTTGTGTAAAACCAAATTGTTTACAGTGGAGCATGTTGTTGGTGTTGAAATGTGTAAGAAGTTTATTTAAAATTACTTTTTCAAATACTTTACTAAATGTAGGCAATACCGATATCTGTCTGAAGTTATAAGGGTCAGATGTTCTACCCGATTTAAACAAAGGTACTATTTTACTGTGTTTCATCAAATCAGGAAACACGCCAGCATCAATAGATGTATTAAATATGATAGCTAAATCAAGTGCAATAACATTTATTAGGGGCTTCACAACATGAACAGAAATATCCCAGAGGACTGCAGTTTTTTTAACATTTATTGATTTAAAGGCTTTAATAATATCTTTATCATCTACATAATTAAACGAGAATTGATTTTCACATCTAGGTACATAGTCTTTTAGCAAAGATTCAGCGACTACTTTGGAAGAGTCTAATGACTTTGTAGTAGAGATTGGGATGTCAGTAAAAAAAAATCAAACGCTTTAGCTACATCAATATCATTTTTGAAAGTAATATCATTAATTTTTAATTAATACTGACCTTTCCAGTCTCACTTTTAATTATATCCCAAGTTGATTTAATTTTGTTATCACTTTTTCTTATTTTAGATCTGATATAATTTGATTTTGCAATTTGACAAACTTTTTTAAAGATTTTTGAGTACTTTTTTACTTTATCCATGAACTCTTCACTATGATTCTATTGTTTTTCACTATATAATTCATATAAATTTTGTCTACTTTTAAGTATACCTACTGTGGCCCACTTACTAAAGTTAAGATTGTCTGAGACCACAATCGATCTGGTAGTAAATACTGCATTGAACGCATTGCTGAATTTGTAAAAAAAAATACAATATGACTCATTAGGGTTATTATTAGAGTAATTGATAGGTAGTTTGCTATCCCAATTCAATTTAAACCTTTCAAACCGATGTGCAGTCACAGGTATGTATTGTATCTTTCTTGTAGAACATTTTTTAAGTTGGATTTCTAGTCTAATGTATTGACCTAAATGGTCTGACTTTAAATTACTTATAATTTTTTTAAGTACAATTTTTTCATTTGGATAAGCAAATATATTGTCTATACAATTTGCAGAGGTTTCAGTTATTCGAGTAGGTTCCATGAAAAGTGGCTTTAAGTTGTGAGAATTAAATTAGTTAGTTAGTCTCGTACTAAGGGAGTAAGTTTCTAATAAATTTACATTGAAGTCTCCACATATCATAAGAGTTTTATTAGATTTTGATACTTTAAATAATATGTCATCCATGACTTTTTCAAAAACATCAAATGAACCTGATGGTGGGCTGTAAACGCTTATTACAATTATGCGCTCCAATTCAACACATGCTACTTCAATGTGGCTTTCAGCTGATAAACATACTATGTCATTACGATTTTTGAACTTTATGTGTTTATTTAGAAATATTAGAGAGCCTCCACGAACAGCATGTGATCTGCAAAAAGAACTACCAACCTGGTGGTTACTGAAATTGAACATGAGCTCATGGCTTTTTAGCCAATGTTCTGTTAGACATAAAATATCAATATTAAAAGAGTTCATGTACAATCCAACTCTAATAATTTACTGCTAATACCTTGAATATTTTCGTGGACCAGATTAGTAAACGTTTCATTTATTTTACAATATTGAATTTTTCTGTTTTTATTATGTACTTTATAAATATTATTTGACGGGCTAGAGACTTCCTCTATTGTCGTTGGAATATATGATGGTGGTACCATTGAAAGTGACAACTGGAAGAGGCCGTTGCTGTAACAATTTAAGAGAATATCTTGTACCTATAATCATAACCTAGGACTTACTCGGGTTAACCAGGAGTCCGAAGGATGAAGCCCAGCTTTTTACACCCTCAAGATCTGCATCTATTGCCTCCACAGCAGAGTTTACATCATTAGGAGAAAAGTGGCGATAAATCTGGAGATCATCAGCATAAAGATGATATGAGGAAGACAGGACATCCGAGATGGAGTAAATGAAAATCGAGAATAATAATAATAATAATAATAATACCTTGGACACCATTTACACACATTGATCTAGACCCAAACTAGGATTCCCTGTATCTTGGGTACTAGACAACGATACACATACTTATATAGATAAATATTAATACTTAGATAGATAAACAACCATGAATAGGAGTGAAGAAAGTATACCACCTTGATAAACGCCTGTAAAGAGGTCACACCATTCAGTGGATGTCTCCTCCGACCTGATACGCTGTTGCCGATCCCTCAAATTAGAGTCGAACCAGCTGGCAGAGGAGGACGAGACGTTCAGGGATCTAAGATGTAGCATGCAAAGTATTATTAACCGGTGAATTCCTAATGGGGGTGTATGTCATCTTATCCTTGACATAAGCAGGTTTCTGAATATTTTGTTCAATAAACACGGCTGATGTCAAGTTGAACTTGGATAAACCAACTATAGCTGCGTCGCATAAATTATATGCTAACAGTGTAGCTACTAATTTTCTATATTTATTAGACAAATACAACGTAACCTGAGTCAGAGTTAAGTATTGAATACAATTATTCATGTCGAAATATAAAATAGCATCGCTGTAATGCCAAATTAAATTAAATAAATGAATATTCATTCTATGCACAGATTTGTTTTTTTGTTCCGTCAAATTACAGGCAGATGGAAAAAAGCATAGTGTAAATTTGAATTTCATCCTACTATGAGAGTCTAGAAGTGTTTCAACACTTTCATTCAAATCGTTCCGACTAATGTTTGAATCTTACCACTACTAATTATATATACAAGATCTACAAGTGAACTATTTGGACAGAAAATGTTCATTACTTTTGGTGAAGCCGGTAATGTTGTAGAGCTCCAAGTCTTGCACCTAATATGTCGGAAAACAAAAGAGTTTTTCTCTGAGCACTTATTTTGGTAGTTGGTGGTACACGAGTGGAGGTGAGTGGGACACGCGTGTTGGAGTGCGGTGCGATGCACGTACCGGCAGGTGGCACGGCATTCTCGGCAGCGAGCGGCGCAACGCGCGTAACGGCGAGCGACGCGGCGGCACGGTAGCGTGCGGCATGCTTAACACACGCCTCAGCAGGCAGCGCGACCCGCGCGACAGCGAGCGGCACGGCGCTCGCGCTGGTGAATTGTTTCTTGGTCGGGACAGATGAAGACGCTGCATCACTCACATTGAGGGGGGTTCAGACCAGATTTTGTGATGTGGGCTCATCCTTCTTGCTCCAAGTCCTCAAATAGAGAGCCCACCAATTCCGCGTTCTGGCGTTGTAGCTGAATTAACTCAGACTTCGCGACTCTTGAGTTCGACTAACTCACTCTGTTATATGGCATAACATTGAAGTTTCGTTTTCCAGGAGGTCACGTAGATGCTGGATTTCTACTTGGGCATTTTGGAGGTCTGACATACATTTTACCCCGAAGATCATACAGTAAGGAGATTCTTGTAGTTCTGTTTGGTTGCCGTTTCAATGTTAGATTTAGTAGTTTTACATTCCCTCTAGTTTTCTTCTTGAATTTATTTAATTACAAATACTATTAAATGTTTCTGCTGGTTTTCAGAAAACTGCATAAGTAAAATAATTAGTTATGATATCAAGCCATACTAGGCAAACTTGCTGTAGTTATAAAACTATTGTGAACAAAATTGTGATTATTGAGAAAATAAGCATGAAAAACGTGTAAGTTGTGTAATTTATTGTGCAAGTCTGTTAGTTTGCCCTTTTATGGGTATTTTGTAAGTATGTAACGGTGGTATCTGACTAAGGATCTGTCTAAATAAAAGAGTCAGATAAATCACTGGATAATTTTATTTGGAGAAAAGTAGATCAGGGTCGTGAGTAGTTGGCTTTGGTGATTGAACGTATTACACCCAGAAGTGATTCGCCGAGCGGTTTGTATCTCCTGCGGCGTCACCAATGAATTTCGGCTTTCAGTCGTCAATGAGGGGCAGGTCTCCGTCTCGACTTCGGTGACTTGGTCCAAGGGCCTCGGTCTTGTAGTTTGGAGGTTAGCCGAAATATGGGCATTCAGCCCTAAGGCTTCGAAATTTGCCACCACCAGGCTTGATAATTGGCAATCAAGGGCTTGGACCCTGGAAAGAGACAGATGTGAGAACAGAGGTTACAAAAAAGCCCCAGCGTCGCGAAGTTCGGCGGTCGTAGCCTATTGCGAGCCCATGCCCGGCAGACGCTTAGTGCAACTAGGCATCAGAACGGTACTACAGCTGTTGTAGGGAAAGATATAGAAACAGCTATCAAAGATACATACCCGTAGCATGGGGAAAACAGTATGTAGATTAGTAGATTTTACACACAAACAATGGCAATGACTTTTAGCACAGACCTCAGATATAAATTTTCTTACAGACTTTAAAGAAGAACGCCCGTGTCGTTCAGAACTCAGCTCCAGAACGACCTGGTGACAAAAGGAAATAAAAGAAATCTGAGTTAAAGTTATTTGAAATTAGAAAAACTTTTAATATAAAACATTGACAGATACAACTCAAAACAAGGTTCTACTAAAATTTATACAATCTTACCTACGACTTAAAAATAAGCAAGACACTAAATTAACGCATCGTAACGAGTAAATATAGACAGATCTTGTATTCTATAATTGTTAACCCTTAATTGGACTGAAGGATGATACAGCTCACCAGATTTTCAACCTTAGGGCTTGGTAATAAATGCGAAAACCAATGAAAAATTCTGCACGCTCAGGCCCAATAAAGGTTTAAAACATAATTGGTACACCGCTTCTTACATTTTGGCGTAAACAGGTTTATTTCTGTATTTATAGTTAACACAAATGCAGACATAAATTATTCCGTTACAAAGTCACAACACTTGCGAGTGTCAGTGTCAGTGTGATCTGTCACAGTATGTGAATCAGGATTAGGAACTCCTAGGCCAGATTATTTACTTACATCGTAGTATTTTTTTCTGTAAAAAATTTTAACCCACTGTATATCTTGCACATATCAAACAGGTTCGAAATAGATACAATTTTGTCGATAAATAAAAATATAAATACTTAAAAAAAATAGGCAATTTAATTATTTTTTAATTCACTATGCGCCAACTGCAAAAACACATATATACACAGTCAGGTCATAAGTTCTGTCACACAATAAAAAACTTTTGAATTTAGAACGCTGGCCACAAAAAAGTTTATTGAATTCGTATTTCGAATTTTTCATGAAAATAAAAATGTGTACCTTTTAGAATTTTCCTCCTTTTTAAATATGGAGTGGACACTTAAAGAAGACCGTGTCGCAGTTATTGCGTTGCATCGTTGCGGTTACGCACCAATTCAGATTTTCGACTTACTGAAAAATTTGAATATAACCAAAAGATTCGTTTATCGTACCATAAAACGATACAATGAAGACTCTAGTGTAGATGACAGGTCAAGAAGTGGTCGCCCTCGCTCTGTTAGGACTCCAGCAGTGATAAAAGCTGTGAAGGCGCGAATTCAAAGAAATCCCATACGTAAGCAGAAACTGTTGGCCCTTCAGATGGGGTTAAGCAGGACCACGGTGAAAAGGGTGTTAAATGAAGACTTAGGGCTTAGGGCATATCGAAGAAAAACAGGACATCGTTTGGACGCTTGTTTAATGGACCTGAGACTGAAGAGATGCCGCGCTTTGTTGAAGCGGTACGCGGGAAAAAAGCATCGGGAAATTCTTTTTTCGGATGAAAAAATTTTCACCGTGGAAGAGAGCTACAACAAACAAAATGATAAGGTGTACGCACACAGCAGTGAAGAAGCGAGCAACCGTATTCCGCGTGTCCAACGAGGTCATTTTCCATCCTCGCTCATGGTTTGGTTGGGAGTCTCTTATTGGGGCTTTACTGAGGTACATTTTTGTGAGAAAGGCGTAAAATCGAATGCAGTTGTGTATCAAAATACAGTCCTCAAGAACCTTGTGGAACCTGTTTCTCATACCATGTTTAATAAAAGGCAATGGGTATTCCAACAAGATTCTGCGCCAGCTCATAGAGCGAAAAGCACACAAGACTGGCTGGCGGCGCGTGAAATCGACTTCATCCGGCACGAAGACTGGCCCTCCTCCAGTCCAGATTTGAGTCAGTTAGATTACAAGATATGGCAACACTTGGAGAAAATGGCCTGCTCAAAGCCTCATCCTGATTTGGAGTCACTCAAGGCATCCTTGATTAAGGCAGCCGCCGATATTGACATGGACCTCGTTCGTGCTGCGATAGACGACTGGCCGCGCAGAATAAAGGCCTGTATTCAAAATCGCGGGGGTCATTTTGAATAAACTTTATTACCATAAGAATCTATGTTTTATTAAGTTCATTTTGCTATATAAATGTTTACATAAATAATAAACATGTCTAAATTATTTCATATTGCACATGTGACAGAACTTATGACCTGACTATGTATATACAAGTTGATATTTATTTAGTTGACCATATTTTGGGGAATCGATCATTATGAATAACTTTCCCAAAGAAACTTATGGGTACTATCATAGCATATCAGTATATATAGCTTCGAGATATTCGAGGTTTTTCGGGTTCAAAAAAAACTGGATTTTGATGATGACAGACAGGCAGTGCTATAGTATAGTATCGCACACTTAGAGCCACTAGCTAGAATGCGGATTCAGTCTCGGATAAAGATATTCTAAGAATAAAATTATACCTAGGATTTTCACTAACCCGCGAATTTCCACCAGCTCAAACGAAAAAACTTCGAATTAACTTATCCACGAAAAAGGCGCGTCGAGTTTTTGCTATATTTGAACGAATTGTAGTTCCTTTCTATAAAAATATAAACGATCAACAGATTTGACGTTTCCCATTCCAATGTCAAAGGTGTCTTAATTTATGTCACCCTGTATCAGGTTATTTATTTAAGAACGAGATAAACAACGATGTCATCTCGATATTAGATGAATCCCGCATAGAATCGAACTTTCATCATCATCATTCTTCGCCTCTATCGACCCATTGCTGGGCATAAGTCTCCCCTCTATAGACAACGCCAATCATCACGGTCCTGTGTCAACCAAATCCAGCAATGCACTGTTGACTTGATGTTATCGTAGGATTGTCAGGCAAGTAGTCTGCCAATAATCGAAAAGCCCTTAATTTACCCCCGCCGAACCTACATCAGGGAACACAGATTATTCTAATGGAAATGGCGGAGGAAACGTGTTGGTGGTAACACTGGTGATAACAGCTGGCTGTTGCTGGAGGCTGAGGGGAACTACGAAAGATTAATATGCATGTTAGTTTTGAGTGGTAAAATAAGTTTTCACAAACCCTATCCTCGCGTGGGGCCAGAAGCAATGGTTATGCTTATCTTACTTGTACATAAACATAAACATAAAAACAAAAATTTTGATACAGGCACATTCATTGCTTCTGGCCCCTCACTAGTATACCCTGTGTCGTGGGAACCAGAAACAGCGACATCACACACATATAAACAGTTTTTTTTACACATATAAACTGGGTTTTGGTGTACTGCAGCGCCACAGCGGTCCTCACATATTTATGTTTTATCTACATATTAAAATGAACAATGGACATCAACCATGACAATGCCTTTATTTAAATAAACAATCAGTACAGGTTCTATAGATATTCAAATTTGTAGGCCGTACAGCAAAGTCCCTTTACCTGCGTAGGAAAATTAAGCAAGCTGAAGACAAAATCAAAACAACATGTAAAATAATCAAAACAGAAACTGGCAAAATTACACCTAGGGACCGGAAATTGTACTAAGTTAATTTCAAATACCAATCGTTACCACCCAGTCCTTAGATTCATCCCCGGTGGAGGCTGCTCCCATACTATTAAATAATGTTGATAGTGTGATAACATATTCAAATTCAGACTCAGATCTTGATGTAGACACGATTGTTAAGGTGTTTTCTCAAAAAGAGAATGAAATGTTTCCATAACATCTGTGAATACAGTTTCCGAAAGTGACTCATCCTGGATAATTTTTAGAAGTGTCCTGGAAAACGCAAAAGTGTCCAGTAAGTAAGTATGAAATCCTATTACATATCATAATATTCAAATATATAACTATAAAAGTGTCCAGTAAGTAAGTATGAAATCCCATTATATATCATAATATTTAAATATAGAACTATTTTTTTTTCTGCAAATAAAATAGTTCTAACAACCTCCTTAGTATATCTAGGGAAGTTATTGGCAGAAAGGCCCTTAACTAGTACTTAAATAAAGGTACCATAGAGGTTGACGTGGGCGAATTGCACTTTTATTGCACGATGTAAAATGGCGGCAAACTCAGTTCATTTCTATTTTTTACTATATTTATTAACTAGGAATTAGGAATTCGATACTAACAGAAGAAAAAGACAAATAAAATAAAATATTCACAATAAACATAAATGGTTTTATTTTTGAGAAAAGCACTATACACGCCTCGACCATAAGTGCCATCCTGGACGAGTGCGATTTAGCCGGCCGAGCCGAAGGCGAGGGAATGCCATAAGATATAATGCTGTGAAAGTTACTGAACTATACTGATCTTGCCGTGGCTTCATCAGTAAACTGTCCAATTATTTGTACAGCAAAAGCTGTCTCATGGGAAAGACTCGTAGATTACAGCAATTTCTTTTGTTGTTTTGAAGGAGTAGAAGTGTCAGAACTGACAGATAGGATTGCCAATGGTAAATACATCATTATATTCTACGCATGAGACAGATGGAGCTAGATGTCAAAGTCCAAAGTCAAAGTACTTTATTACTAGATATTTACATATATTTAGCAAACGTCATTTTTTGCATCTTCTCTACATTGGACCACTGTGGAAGAATAAGGGAGTAGAAACTCCCACAGATTGATTTCTAGATCTCTTTTAAAAATTGGTTGTGCTTAACTAATACAAATATGAAATTTGTTATTATTATGATTAATAAGCAGGAATAAATAATTACAAAATTATTAACAGCAAGGTCTGTTTTGAGCTAGATTAACCCTATACAGTCCGTCATTTAAGTAATCTTGAACATTGTAATATCCATTTTTCTAAAAAGTTCCTTTAACATGCTTTTTAAATTGCTCAAATAGCAATTTCATAATCTCCAGAGGTATCTTCTTGTGGTAGAGAATGCTCTGACCCTTAAAAGAATTGCTGACCTTCGAGAGTCTAAACCGGGGCGCACATAGTCTGTGATTATTTCTTAGGTTAACATTACAGCTATCGCCAAGTTTGGAAAATGTTGTAAGGTTCTTGCGTAGATACATTATATTTTCGAAAATAAATTGACTAGCTACAGTTAGTATGTATTTTTTTTTAAAAGCTCTCTTAAGGAGTCTGTTCGTTTCCAATTATAAATTGCTCGAATAGCTCTTTTCTGTAAAATTAAAATTGTTTGAATATCCGCTGCTTTCCCCCGCAACAAAATAACATAGGACATGACACTATGAAAGTAACTAAAATATAATAGCCTAGGTGTAGCCACATCCGCGCTTTGTCTGATGTTTTAAAGAACGTAAGCCGCAGAACTTAATTTACCAGCTAATTTATCTATCACTACAATATGCTATTATTGGTTATTCCAAGAAACTTACAAAATACAAATACAAATACAAAAAAATACAAAAAAATACAAAAAGCTTTATTCATCAACAAACTTAATTTTAGATTACAAGTTTATTAGGGCTTCCTTTTAAGTAAAAAATACCTGTACCAGGAAGCCCCGCTCTTCCATATCTGGGTAACATTATGTTAAGCATGTGGATAGCAATCCATACATCTTTTGATTTTGAGTAGGTAAAGTTAATTTTAATTTATATCTAAGTTTATATAAGTTTGACTTCAATGCTACGTAATAAAATTAGTAGAATTTGTTGAAACTGCTTAGGTATCTACATTGATGTAACAAAATTAGTAGGCTATTCACTTTCATCTTTGTGTGTGAGTGTGAGGAAGGTTGTGAGGGTGTGTGTGTGTGTGTGTGTGTGTGTGTGTGTGTGTGTGTGTGTGTGAGAGAGAGAGAGGGTGTATATGTATTGGGTAGGGGTGTGAGTGTGTGGATATGGCTGTCTGAGGGTGTGGGTTTGTAGTGTGTACATACAC
Organism: Argyresthia goedartella; assembly: GCA_949825045.1. NCBI lineage: Eukaryota > Metazoa > Arthropoda > Insecta > Lepidoptera > Argyresthiidae > Argyresthia > Argyresthia goedartella. Next base: position 320,055 of record OX463827.1, on the reverse strand, counting down.
ATGTACAAATTTGGGTTGCCACTTTAAGAGTTGATTTCTCATTTTGTTTTATTTCTGATTAGAACTTCTGTTTCATCATAACTTTTTTCCATTAGCCAATCAGTTATTAGTTTTTTACAGTGATAGAATGTCATCAGAAATATGTTAAGTTCTTTATTTGCCAAGTTGTATAGTAGGGATGATTGGTATTCTGTGCTCACTATGTGTGCAGGGGCTACATTGTGTTTTCTTCTTTTAATTGTTAAACTAGGATCAAATTCCAGCTTTCTGTGCAGTTTCATTATAATTTTAAGTATATAAAGTTTCCTTACTGTCAGTTCCCTACAGGATCGATAGAATTCGTTTGTGCGAAATAGGCGGGTTTGAAGTACATGATTTTTATAAGTGATCTCTGGGATCTTTCAATCTCTATAAATTTTGTTTTAATGGCACCTCCCCAGACAGGAATACAATATATTATCACGGATTGAACTAGAGAGACATAAATTTTACTTAGAATCTGTTTTGTAGCAATGTGTCGTAGTATTTTAAAAACCCAGGTTAGCTTGCGTATTCTACCTATAATAAGATCTATGTGTAACTTCCAGGTCAATGTTTGGTCAAGTATAACACCAAGATATTTTATGTGTGACACCTTGTTTATCACAGGGCAAGAGCATGGGAAGTCGTCGTTCAGACAGTTTGTGGACTCTGAATTTTCATATAAAAGTCAGTTTCAGGTTGAGTTTTGACAGTTGTTGTAAAGCAGATATAATTTGTTTTAGAGGAATTTAACGTGAGGAGGTTACGCTTTAACCAGTTACCTATTCTAGAAAGACCAGTTTCTGTCATCTTCTTGACCTCACTCCAGGAGCTTCCTGTGAAAACAATAGCTGTGTCGTCTGCGTAAGTGAATATCTGGCCATTATTTACTTTCATGTTACACAAATCGTTAATATATATTAGAAAGAGTGTCGGGCCCAGGACACTTCGTTGTGGCACACCATAGGATATAGAAGTCTCCTCACTAATATAAGGGCCTATTTTGACACGCTGGGTTCTATCATGTAGGTAGCTAGTTAGTAAATCAAGCGGATTACCCCGTATGCCAATATTTTCTAGTTTCTGGATAAGAATGGAGCCTGAGACGGTATCGAAAGCCTTTTTTAAATCCAGAAAGACTGTGAGGCATTTTTTTCTGTTTGTCAACATTTTCCACAATAAGTGAGGTCAAAGAGATGACAGCGTCTTCAGTTGATAAACTTTGTCGGAAGCCATACTGCTTCTCAGAGAGGATGTTGTACGCATTCAAATATTTAATTAGTCTATTATTTATTATTTTTTCTAAAATTTTTGAGAAAGATTGCAGGACTGCGATTGGCCGGTAGTTTGTGCAATCGTCTTTGTCACCTTCCGTATACACAGGGGTGATAATCGATTTTTCAGGACTGTAGGAAACAAACCTTTATCAAAACAAAAATTTACTAGATGGGAGATAATTGGGACAACAAGCCTATTTGCCATGTTGAGGAATTTGACCGTAATACCATCCCACCCCGGGGCACTATCAGCTTTAAGGCTCACAAGAACGGAGTGCACTTCACTTGGATCTGTTTCAAGAAGTACAAAAGATTGCAGTTGAGGGTCAGGTAAGATCTGTTCGTTGTTTATATATATTATTTAATTTTGAGACGGGATAGAGATTATGATAAAACAAAACAAATGTACGGTGGTGGAGTTTTTATTGCGGTGCGCCGTGATCTTGGTGCTGTAGCGCGGCCGGAGTGGCACTCCTCTGCTGAGGATATTTGGGTTACGGTAACCACTAAAAATAGTAACCGAACTTTAAGTAAAATTCATATTTGTACTCTTTATCTTTGTAGCGAAAACTTAGGAAATTCATTTTACACGCAACTGACAAATTTTTCTGATAAACTTACTTTTATTGTTGAGTCATGTCCTAATGACACTTTTATTATACTGGGTGATTTTAACTTGCCGAATTTAGATTGGTCATGCAGACAAGGAACTTTGCACCCGGCTAACGTATCAGGTTTTTTTTTTTTTATTTATTTATTCAAAAACAAATTATAATTATTCTTAACATTACTTAGGTGGCCACTCAATCCTTGACAGGTTTAAGTGTGACCACTGTCCCCCGCTTTTACCCTGTTTACATTTTAATCTAATATTTTTTTCTATGAGCGAAATACTATGAGCCGGTTTCACAGGCTACGGATACGGGTTATAGTCAGATTTATTTTTTTGATACTTTGTCAGTATGCAACTTGACTCAGTTTAATTTTAATAGTAACTCAAATAATAGGATCTTAGATTATGTTTTCAGTAATGTAGATGTAACGGTTCTCGCTAGTGATTACCCATTGGTCCCCAGAGATGAGCATCATAAATCCTTAGTTATTAATATAAATAATGTTGATTGCGAATCACTTAAATTAAACTCTCGTTTGAAATATTATTATGGCTCAGGTGACTACGACAACATTAACTCATGTTTGGCTCATGATTACGATTGGGACTCTAATTTAAATAGTAAACCAATAGATGACTCCATTGAGCTATTTTATGCCTGTATTTATGAGCTACCTGATAAATTTGTACCGCACAAGTACATAAATGCATCGTCTTTTCCGCCTTAGTACAGCTCCCCTCTCAGGAGGGTGCTTAAAGAAAAGTACAAATACATTAAGAAATTTCATAAATATGGTAACCAATCCGATTATGAATCTTTTTCTTTTCTTAGAAAAAAGGCGAAAACCCTGGAGGAAGAATGCTACCAAAAATATATTTCAAATGTTGAAAGTTCCATAATTGAAAACCCCAAATATATTTGGTCTTTTGTCAAATCTCAAAGGAGAAGTGTCAACTCTATTCCGTCCACTTTATTTTATAAAGGGCTGTCGGCTAGTACTGGAGAGGGAATTTGCAACCTTTTCTCCAACTATTTCTACTCCAATTTTAATCACATAATTCTTCTTCCGATAACGGCTTGGGAAACTAATGTATTTGATAATTAAACCACATATTTGTAAAAATATAACCCAGAGTTTATTCAGCACATAGGATGAAGAATTCAACATTGACAAGAGTGACAATGACAGTTAAGTCATTACACTACGAAGTTGGCCAGGATTAAAGCAAGGAGGCTACAATGAAACCTCCAACACGCCCTCTTAATCTTGGACGACTTCCAGCATATCTTGAACAAACGACTGGTGCTTACAAGTAGGCAGTGCCTTCGTGAGCACATCAGCAGTCATCTGCTCTGTAGGCATATATGACAACTTAATGACTTCATTGTCAACAGCCTCACGAATATAGTGAAACCTAATGTCTACGTGCTTAGACCGTTTATGAAAAACCGGATTAGTGGCAAGCTTCGCCGCAGACTGATTATCACTATACAGGGTTACAGTGTTGCTCTGACCTGTTAATTCAGTAAGAACCGCACGGACGTATACCGCCTCTTTGGCCGCTTCAGACAAAGCTATGTACTCCGCCTCGGTAGACGAAAGTGCGATACAAGATTGTTTGTAACAACCCCAGGAAATTACATTCCTACCTAGTTTATAGATATATCCCGTGTATGATTTACGATCGGCTCCGTTAGCCCAATCAGCATCGGTAAAACCATAAACACGAAACTTATCATGCTCAACATTTTTCCTGTACACAAGACCCAAATTCATTGTGCTTTTCAAATAACGCAACACACGTTTGGCCGCAGCAAAATGTTCCGCTGTGTAGCGGGTATTATACTGACTAAGAAAACTTACAGCAAATGAAATGTCAGGTCTAGATGTCACAGACAAGTACATTAAAGATCCTATCAATTCCTGATATGGTAATCTACTATCGTGGTTAGTGCTATCAGAAAACTTCAGACCTACGTCCAAGGGCGTCTTTGCGCCTTTACAGTCGCTCATACCGAAACGTTCAAGCAACTTTTCAATATAGTTTTTCTGACTCAGCTTCAACTCACTACTAGTACGATCTACTTTAATGCCTAGCATATGTTTAACCTCACCTAACTCCTTAATAGTAAAGTAAGACTTCAATGACGTTTTCAGCTTTTTAGCAAGCTCGTCACAATCGTAGAAAACGAAAAAATCATCTACATATAGTGCGATAATAATGGTTCGCTTACCCACTCGACGACTGAAGATGCAGCTCTCATGCTTACTCTGCGTGAACTTCTCTTTGAGTAAAACTTGCTTTACCTTATCGTACCAGGCACGAGACGCCTGCTTTAAACCGTACACGGCTTTCTTGAGTCTGTAGACTTTATGCTCATCGCCTTGTCTTATGAATCCTTCCGGCTGTGACATATAAATCTCCTCGCTCAAGTTACCATTCAAGAAGGCAGTTTTGACGTCAAGGTGATCAATCTTCAGATCTAGCTCCACCGCAAGAGACAGCAACATTCTCAACGAACTATGCCGAACAACTGGAGAGTACGTATCCAAGTAGTCAATTCCGAACTTTTGGGTAAACCCCTTCGCAACTAATCGCGCTCTGTAACACGCTATTTTTCCATTCACGTCGCGTTTAATTTTAAACAGCCACCGATTCTTGACAATGTTCTTATCCGCCGGTCTGTCAACGAGCTCCCAAGCTTCATGCTTATTGAATGAGTCAATCTCGTCTTGCATAGCTTGCCGCCACAGCTTGCTATCGCTCGATTGCAAAGCCTCCTTGACAGTTGTCGGCTCATTCAACTCTATCTCGAGTGCAGACATTGTCCTCGGTATTCTAGGCCGTAAATTAAAGGCAGGTCCATCTGCATGTGGCTCCCGTGGTCTACCGCCTGTATCAGTAGATGAGCTCGGTACCTGCTCGTTCGCCTCGAACCAAACTTCAGGCACTGCCGGCCTCTCCGCCTCAACCTGAATCTTTACATTCTGTAGGAACGGTAACTTCGCATTCTCCGCCTCAAGCTCAACCTCAGGCTCATCTTCCACGTGACTCTCGTCATCAATGACACCGTCGTCACTTGTCGGAAAGAATATTTCCACGGACCGCTTGCTCTTGACACCTGGAAAGATTGTTTCATTGAAAACAACGTCACGACTACGAAAAACTTCATTTTTCGCCAAATCGTAGAGCCTATACCCATTGTTCTCATATCCAAGAAATATACAACGCTTGCTCTTTGGTTCAAGCTTATTCCGCTTCACTTTATCAATATGAGCATAAGCTTCGCAGCCAAACACTCGTAAGTGTTTCAAGCTCACCTTTTTACCGGTCCAGGCCTCCTCAGGAGTTTTCCCCGAGAGCCTTTTCGAAGGTGACACATTCACTAAATGAGCTGCAGTGTTGGCAGCTTCTGCCCAAAATTTGTGGTCTACGTTTGAAGTGTATAACAGGCACCTTACTTTTTCCAGGAGCGTCCTGTTCAGCCGCTCCGCGCAGGCATTCTGTTGCGGACTGTACGGCACAGTTACCTGGTGGACAATTCCCTTACCCTTCAAAAAGTCTTCAAGGTCCCTATTTACATACTCCGTCCCGTTATCCGACCTCAAAACCTTGACTTTATCACCAGTTTGTGTTTCCACTAGCTTAATAAAGTTTTTAGTGTATTCACTAACCTCGCTCTTACGCTTCAGGAAGTACACGAACACCTTCCTCGAATGATCATCCAAGAACGTCAGGATGTACCTCTTGCATCCAAGCGAATTCACCGGCAACGGACCACACAAATCGGTATGGATTAAATCCAACCGTTTTGCAGCCACAGACTTCTCAGGATTGCTAGGAAAAGGAAAACGGGCTTGCTTTCCTTTCAAACAAACCTCACAAGCAACATCTTTACAAGGGTCCTCCTGAAAACTAATGTCATTAGCAAGTCCCTGCCTCAAAAGCTTCATATTATGGCCGCTCAAGTGACCAAGTCTTTGATGCCAAGTTGCAGTGCTAATCGTTAGATTCGCCCTTAGACTGCAGGTCTGAAGTTTATATGCACCTCCTACGTCATTTGCCTTAATCAAAACATCGCTCAAATTTGAAATTGTACAACCCTTAGTATCAAAATTTACAGTACAGCCGTTCTTAATCAATTGGGAAACAGATATAAGATTCACAGACAGCTTAGGTATAAACAACACGTCATTCAACGTCGTGTCATCCGACAACATAACGTTACCTATACCTGTACACTGAAGTTTCTCTCCACTAGCAATGATGACGAAACCACCACGCGATTTAAAGTCTGTCAGCAAATCGCGCCTGCCAGTCATGCAATTTGTCGCACCTGAGTCTATGTACCACGAAGATTCCGAGCCCGTACTAGTACTGAATGCTGTCAACACAAAGTTTCCTGAAGAACTCTTCTCGTTCCGACAGTCTTTCTTCAGATGTCCTTTCTGTCTGCATTTCCAGCACCACGGTTCTCTCTTTCGATCAGAACTATCCTTCGCTTTTGCTTCTCCCTTGTGCTGCTGCACTTTTCTCGTCCAGGAGTCACTCGTAGTAGTGCCTTTTCTGGTAGAATATAAACACTCACTCGAATCTCCACGAGTAGTCCAACGTTGATCCTGTAGCAGTTTGGATTTGACTAGATCAGATGTGATGGCAGCTCCCGAATGCTCTAGTGCCATGATCATAGGCTCATACTCTGTCGGTAAACCTTTGAGCATCAGCGCACCAAGAAACTCGTCGTCAACAGGCTTGTTCATGTTCGCCAATTGCTGTGCTAATGACAAAACTTCATTGACGTAAGCTTCCATGTTCGCGAAGTTTTCAAATTTGACAGCGCATAAGTTCTGGAAAGTTCTTACTCTTGAACCGAGTCCCTTATCATCATAAGCACGTTCTAGTGCATTCCAGGCTTCTTTTGCCGTCTCCGCCGACATTAAATGAGAAAAACATGACTTTTCGACGGCCAAGCAAATTTTAGATTTAGCTATTTCATCACGTCGATTTCTCACCTCGGACGTTGTTTTATCATCCGCACCGTAACCACTGATACAGATCCATAAATTGTCGTGAATCAATGCATTTTTCATAACAAATTTCCATTCGACGTAATTTTCCCGTCCACGTAATTTTTCATGTGAAAAATTTTGATTCTTACTTTCCGACATATTTATTACAACGTTATACTATTTCTGCGGAACCATAACCTAATGTATTTGATAATTAAACCACATATTTGTAAAAATATAACCCAGAGTTTATTCAGCACATAGGATGAAGAATTCAACATTGACAAGAGTGACAATGACAGTTAAGTCATTACACTACGAAGTTGGCCAGGATTAAAGCAAGGAGGCTACAATGAAACCTCCAACAGAAACGGCCCTTTAGAAAAAGATTATCCATGCTCTATTAGTGACATCGATATTGAACATGCTACTGTATTTAAACTACTTAGGTCGCTTGATGTGTCAAAGGGTGGTGGGCCTGATGGCATTTCCTCAGTCTTCATAGTGAGAAGTGCTGAAGGCCTTACATATCCACTGACTCTTCTTTTTAAGCGTTCTCTTGAGCAGGGCTATGTACCTAAGGTCTGGAAAGCAGCAAATATTTCTCCTATCCATAAAGGTGGTAGCAAGAGTGACGTTAATGATAATAGGCCCATATCAAAACTTTGTTTTTTTTTGCCAAGGTATTGGAGAAGCTTGTTTATACTGCGGTATATTCAACTCTCTCAACATCATTTATTCCGGAGCAGCATGGGTTTATTCGAAGGCGTTCAACTTCTTCTAATCTGCTGTCTTTTAATGATCATACCGCCTCAAACATGGATGCTGGTGGCCAAGTTGACGCTATTTTTACTAACTATAGCAAAGCATTTGACAGAATAGACCACCAGTTGCTCTTACAGAAACTCCTAAGGGCGGGAATCCATGGTAATCTTTATAGATGGTTTACCTCCTACATTGAAAATAGATCCCAGGCCGTGGTTCTTAATGGGTTCTCCTCATACTCTAGTTGGATAAAAATACTTTCAGGCGTGCCCCAAGGATCATTGCTCGGACCGCTCCTTTTTTCTATATTTGTTAATGATATTTGCCACTGCTTTAGGTTCTCAAAATTTTTAACATGAAAGTTTTTAAACAAATTAGCGACGTCAACGACTGCAGTCTATTGCAGGAGGACTTAGGTAGGTTTGAATTTTACTGCAAGCAAAATAAACTAGACCTGAATGTGTTGAAATGTTTTGCTATTACTTTTACCCGTAGACCTAAGCCTACCCAGTACAGTTACACATTCAAAGGAAACCCCCTGAAGGTGGTAGATGAGATTCGTGACCTTGGAGTTATTCAAGATAGTAGGCAAGCTTACGACAATCATATTGATAGCATTATAAAAGGAGCAAATAAGGCTTTGGGTTTTGTTATGAGAACCTGCTCTCAGTTTACACGTATTAAAGTTATTAAAATCCTGTATTGTGCTTATGTACGTAGCATCCTCGAGTATTGTTCACAGGTTTGGAACCCTAGAAATGAAACTCACATAGAAAGGATTGAGTCCATACAGCGTAGATTTCTGCGATATCTGCGATTTAAGTGCAATAATTTTGACTCGGACTATTCAGCTATATGTAAAAGACACCATACACTCCCCATACAAGAGATACGACGAATTGCTGACGTTGTACTCCTTTGCAAAATTGCACAAGGAGAAATTGACTCTCCGCAGCTTCTTGAACACATCAAAATTAAAGTCCCCAATAGAAATAAAAGACATCCTATTCATCTAGACATTCCTTTCAGTTTCACAAATTATAGACAAAACTCCTTTTTCAGTAGAGCGGTAGCTACATTTAACGGTTTGGTCGATATCTCCGACCTTGACTTATTAAACTCAAAACCGCAGTGTTAAGAAACTCCTGACAAAGCGCTGGTTTACTGCGTTAGCATCTTAAACTAATTAAGTTGTTATTAGGTAATACTATTTGTACCTAATTTTTTTTTTTATGCAATATGTTTTTTCCTTTAACTTACAGTTCTGTCTTTTTGTACCTATAATCTCTTGTTAATTATTATGATTAAATTTATAAATCTTGTCAATTATATATAAGTAATACATTCTGATGTTGTTATCCAGACAGAACTATGTTTTTAATTTTTCTCTGTTTAACCGCAAGCAGGCAGTTTTTTTTTTTTTTAGCTTCTACATGCGAGAACACATTAATGGTTATAAGTTATTATATAAGTTTATTAATAGAGTGTGTAAAACTGTTTGTTCTCCTAATACAATAAAATAAAATAAAATAGCCCTGCTTTGAATGTCCTCAGCCAGATTCCTTCCTATATCTGCAAAGTATTTATTTGTAAGGTTGACTGACAAATCAGGAGATGAATGAGAGTTTAGCAAGCTTGTATTTTGGGTTTTTTTTGGTTTGAATTTTGTCATGTTGTTTATAATATTCCACATAGATTTTGGGTTTTTTGTAGATTTATCTAGTAATTCTCTGTCGTATCTGCGTTTTAATTTCTTTATTAGATTGTTCCAGAAATGTCGGTATCTTCTGAACGTTATCCTCAGAATTTCATTATCAGGGTCAGAACTTAATTTACGCTGCATTTTGTTTCTATTTCTGATGCATCTTAGTATGCCTTGAGATATCCAGGGTTTAATTGTTCTTTTGCTTTTAGGAATATGGATTTGCTTTGTATTTTCTTGAAGAGACTCAGTTAGTTTTTCGATAAGTTAAGTTGCCACGATATTAGGATCCTTTTGTAGAATTAGGTCCGAAAGACCTTTGCTCTCAAGATTTGTGAGTGCATTTTCGTATGTAATGGCTGTTTTCCATTTTTTTACAGTTTTGGTACTGTTTGATAGTTTTAGCAGAGTTAACAAGTGATCTGTGACAGAAGTATTTAAAACTGCGATAAAAGCTGACTTAGAAACCCTGTCTATTTTCAAAATAAAATGATCCAGGCAGTTTTCTTCTCTAGTAGGGAAATGATGGCCGGGTAATAGTCCATGATTAATTAATGTGTCTAAGTAGCTTAGTCTATTTTTCTTGTCTTGAGATCGTTCATTTAGTTTAGGAATAAAATTAATATTTATATCGCCAGCTATTACAATATTTATGGGCATCTTTGTTCGAAGGTGAACGGTAAATTCCCAAGATAACGATATTATTCAAATTTATTTGCAAGCATGACGCCCCAGCAAGAGTTATTTCCACAACATTAACTGCATGCTTATTTTTGACATATACTACAGCCCCATCATTTAGGTTCAGTTGATTGGTCGTAGAAAAAGCCATGTAATTATGGATATCGGGTACGGTTTTGTTTAGGTTAAGTCTACATTCTGTAAGGATCATAATATCAATTTCAACATTGAGGTATGTTATAGTTGTTTGCAAATCTTCAAGATTACTATAGATGCTTCTTATGTTTTGTTGGATAATAGTTAAATCGGTGTTTTGGAAACGCTCCACAGAACGCAAGTCATCTGAAGGGCATTGAATTGCATGTGCAGTTTCAGCGTCATCTATATCTTTTATCATTTCTAGGGGATTAAGCATTATAAGCTAAGTTAATTCTGTGATTCGTTTCCGTGTAGTATGTGTGAAGTTTGAAATTGGAGTACCATTTCAAAATTTTGTTTCTAAATTTATTATAATATATTCGGTCTATTTTATATTTATGAGTGGCGTGTTTGGGGAGAGAGTCGGTGTGTATTTGAGTTAGGTGTGTGTTGTGTATGTACACGATCTGTGGATGTGTGATTTTTTAAAGTGAGTATGTTGTGTGAATGAGTTAATGAAAGTAACAAACTGTGATAACAGTAAAATACAGTGCAGATAGAATCTGACTTACAAGAGTTTCGTAGTCATTTTTCCTGTAGTAAACTATGTACTTGAGCTTCACTGTCAATTCTTATCTTAGGGGATGTTTCGTTCCTTCTAACGTATACTCGACCAAATGCAGTCCAGCAAAACTTGTAGGCTTTCGACTTAGCGAGATCCCTTGCCAAGGAGTGGAGACGAGCACCTTTTGCAGTGAGCTGCACTGATACAAAGATAGGGGTGTCCTCATTTTTAGTTAAACCTAGGTGTTTGGCACATAACTTTTCTTGGCGCTTAGTGTTGTAGGCCTTACACATTCTGAGGATATTGGTCCTTGTTATGGTTGAGCATGTCTCAACTATTATAGGCAAGTTTATTAGCTCACTCTTGCCGTTGACTCTATAAATATCCCGAATATCAGAGTCGTCGATGTTACAGTCTATGTTTGTGGACAAGCAAGTCATCATTTTGATCAGATCTTCCTGTGTCTCATTAGAAGATTTTGGAACGTTTTTGATCTCGATGCTCGTTTTGCGACTACCTCTTTGTAGGTCTTCTACTTTATTTTCTAGAAATGTTATTTGTTCCCTATCCTTCTTAGCTTGCACTTTTAGTTCCTCAATTTTTTTCCTGTATTCTTCATTTTGATCTGTGATGAAGGCTATAGCGGTTTCAATATTTGTATTTGATTGCTGGATCTCTTTCAATGTTTGGCGGAATTGTCGACCTTGTATCGCTATCATCTCTTTCATTTCCTGCTTGAAAGTAATAAGTTGGCAACTAATATTTGTCTGCTGGTCGCTTTCCTCTTTATCATTGAACACAGGGCTGTCTTGTTGTTGCTGTTCAGCCGGCGGTTGTATCTGTGACTTTCCAACGGGAGTGTCATCATTGCGTCTATGGCGAGAAACATTACGACAACCATTGCATTGCCATGATCTTTTATCTTTGTCCGAAAGATCTTTACATTGAGCTTTTGTTATCTGGAAGCAGTGATAGTGAGACTGTCTCTGACATTCCCTGCAGACTAGTAGCTCAGTAGACGACACGACTTTCTTACAGTTGAAGCACGGCATGGTTATTATACTTAGCGCAAATATTGGATTGGATTTTCGATTTCTTTACGCGTATTCAGGCGAAACCGTAGGCGGTAGTAAGAGCGCTGTTTTTTGGTCGGGGCAGCGGTGGAACACTCTCGTTGAGGGGGTTCGAGACCAAAGTTAGTGATGTGGGCTCGTCCTCCTTGCTGGTCTCATTCTCCTCGTTCTCAATTAGAATACCCACCAATTCCGCATTCTGGCGTTGTAGCTGAACCAACTCAAAAGTCGCGGCTCTGAGTTCTGCTAACTCACTCTGTTCTTTGGCATAACATTGTGTATTTGCTAGGAGGTCATGTAAATGCTGGATTTCTACTCGGGCGTCTTGAAAGTCCGACTGTAAACCTAAATTTTGTCCCTGGAGCTCTTGCATTAAGAAGATTCTTAATATTCTATTTGATTGCCGTTTCAAGGCTTATTTTAGAAGTTTTACATTACCTCCAGTTTTCTTCATGAATTTATTTAATTTCAAATATTTTTAATTTTTCTGCTGCTTGTCTGCATGGCTTAAACAATAGTGCTTAGGTTGCCTACTTCTAGTTCTTGTTGGATAGAGGTAATGTGGCGAGATTCATTGTAGTCTTTTTCTATGCACAATATCAGTCAACTTCAAGTTTGCCTCATTGAGTTGGTATTGGAGGAATTTACTGCGGTCACAAGCAGAAGCAAGGTCAGTGCGTAGGGTGTCAAAAGATTCCACTAGTTTTTCCAATCTTTAAATCTCATTTTGCGACTCCTCGTGAGTTTCTCGCAAAGTAGACACACTATCTCTAAGCTTGGCTTTCAAGCTTTTTATCTCAAAGTCATTTTCATTGCGCTATTCCAATAGCCTTTGGTTTAACTCCTCTGCGTCAGTTAGTTGTTGCTGCAGTTTAGAAATATGCTGCTCTGCATGCATTCTCCGCGTAGTAATGTTGGATGCCATGCCTGGAAATAAAATAATGAAGAATGGGTGCTCCGAACAAAAATAAAATAAAACAGAAGGAATAAAGACTTGCAGTTAGTAGCTTTAGGACTAATAAGATAGTTCCTAATTCCCTACATAGCTATTCTACGTCAAAGTCAATCAAGTTTCAATTAACTTATTACAAATAAGTATAGGTTAACTGATAAATGTCCTGAACTAATGAAAGTTATACTTATTATCTAACAATAAGCAAGTGCTAATCAGCTGTGAAGTGAGTACCTAATATGTCTCTAAAATTACCTACAAGCTTACACTATATTCACACTAACTGCCAAGGTCTAACCTATCAGTGCACTTGTGTATATCATGTAATAAATATGAGTAAACGGCTAGTTTTATCGTCAAAAGTACTTCCTCAGATTGTCAAGTGCAAAGAGACAAAACAAAGACGCTGCGGTGTGAGGATGGACGCTTCTCACAAAAGTGAGAATTGAGCAGTATGTAGTGTATAAGTATATACCTAGTTAAGTTCAAGTTGATACTTCAATGGTCTTCAAAATTGAAAAACAAAAAGGAGATTTTGATGATATTAATGGTGTATTGTCTTTAACCTTGAATTGGTTCACTGTTAATAATTTATTGTTAAACGCTGGTAAAACAAAGTGTATCAAATTCTCACATCCAAATGTCAAGCAAGTTGAGACCAGTTTTGTGTTAGACAACAGCACGTTAGAATTAGTAAATGCTTCTTGGAATAACCATTGATAGCAAATTGCAGTGGGGACCCCACATAAATAAATTGGCTGGTTAGGAACATCAGACAAAGCACTAGCAAAGCACTAGTATATTTTAGTTACTTTCATAGTGTGATGTCCTATGGTATCTTGTTGTGGGGGAAAGCAGCGGATATTCAAACTATTTTTATTTTACAGAAAAGAGCTATTCGAGCAATTTATAATTTAAAACGAACACACTCCCAGAGCTTTTTAAAGAAATTGACATACTAACAGTAGCTAATCAATTTATTTTCGAAAATATAATGTATGTACGCAAGAACCTTACAACATTTTCCAAACTTAGCGATAGCTGTAATGTTAACCTAAGAAATAATCACAGACTATGTACGCCACGATTTAGACTCGCGAAGGTTAGCAATTCTTTCAAGGGTCAGTGCATTCTCTACTACAACAAGATACCTCTGGAGATTTTGAAATTGCCACTTGAGCAATTTAAAAAGCATGTTAAAGTGACTTTGTCGAAAAATGGATATTACAATGTTCAAGATTACTTAAATGAAAGGACTGTATGGGGTTAATCTGGCTCAACACGGACCTTGCTGTTAATAATTTTGTCATTATTTATTGCTGCCTGCTTATTAATCATAACAATTATTTTTTCATATTTGTATTAGTTAAGCACAACCAATTTTTAAACGAGATCTAGAAATCAATCTGTGGGAGTTTCTACGCCCTTCTTTTTCCACAGTAGTTCATTGTAGAGAAGAGGCAAAAAATGACGTTTGCTAAGAATATGTAAATATGTACAGTAATAAAGTACTTTGACTTTGACTTTACTTCCACAGATTGTCAAGTGCTAAGAGACAAAACAGCGCGGTTTGTGAGGAAGGACGTTTCTTACAATAGTGAGCAGTATGTAGTGTTTACCCTAATAATATAGTCATGGTGTTTTTATAAGTGGTATACTTATAAAATATGAATAATAGAAAGCAATACTCCCCGGGTTCGTCCGTTGGCAGTTCAAATCGTCCTTTGTCTGTTGGTCCTTGATAGATTATTTTATCAGGATTACAATTCTGACCACATTTAGCACTAGCACACTCTTAGTTAACAAATTATCAACACATTTACTAAAATACAACACATATGTTTTTCCGTTTATCGCGAGTTTATAGCTCTATTTTTAGCTAAGAAAGAAAGAAAATAATGAGATAAAAATAAAAGTTGAGCTAAGTAGAGTAGAGAAAAGTTTTTTCCTAAAGTTCTTGCGAACATAAAGCAATATATGATTATAAATATTAATTAAAATATAAAAATATCTATTAAATTACAAATAAAAATATAAAATAAATCAGGAAAGGTTTACTTAGGGAAATACTTGACGACCCTAATGACCGAGTCGGCTGTGACCCTGCCTACGAAGCCAAGGGTGAATTAGACCAAACGACAAACCACAAAAAGTTAAAAAATGTTACAATTATTAGAGTTTACAATATATTTACGTATAATAAATTCATTTAAAATCGACATTGTGTCATTTTCAGCTACGATTTAGAAGAAATAAAACTCAAAAACTGTGTTTGTGATCCAATCTGGTGAATGAGGGCAGGCGGCGGCGGCGGCGGCGGGCGGGGGGCATGCCCACGAACACAAACTCGTGTGCGTGGGCATGCCAGCCGCCCGTTCGGTACGATTTCTTCTTTTACCGGTTAAGGGGTAATTTTTTTTTCATATGAATTGAACTCTATTCCGAAGTAATATCGTATAATCGCACTTTTTATAACAAACCAACAGACTTTTACTTATACAAAAATTAATTCATAACTTTTAATAAATAAGTTCCAATTGTCATGCTCACTAAATGTCTTTATTTACGGCGGCTCTGTGTAGCGGGTTGCTCCCCTCCCTCAAATATGGCGAGGGGGGTGATGGCTGGTGCACAAGTCATACTCGTGAACGGGTACTGCTTGGGGGGACTGGTCCAGTCTGGTTTCTCATAAGTTAAGTTCATTAAAGCCTGTCTTTGTTCTTATTTATTTATTTTGTTAGATTGTTATTTTGAGACATCTTATTGGCACTTATGGATACGATGTTATAATATTAATAATATGATGTGTAAAAAGAAAAAAAATGACATCCCCGTAGAGTTTCTAGGTGCTATCTTCGCTGACGGGCGTATTTCCGAAGCACTGGTAGAGTTCATGGAGTTTCTTTTTCCTGTGCGAGATTCAGCCATGAATCACTACTTGAAGGAAAAATTTCATTTTTCAAATTCAAATCAGTTATGTACTCAATAGTTTAGTAGATCATTTTTGATTTATTTTATATTTTTTTCCATGTATATGAGACTGAAGGAAGTGTTTGACTTGTAAAAGTGCATTATTTTGCCTACTTGCGATAAGTGATAATGCATTTAAGATAAATTAATTTTCTCATTGGTACATGGTCATTTAAATTATGTCATGATAAATTAATTAGCTCCTGTGTGAGAAGCAAGCGTGAAACCCATTAGACCACAGAGTCTTACTGAACCCCATTATACCACGGAGTCTTACTCTGCCACGCCCTAACGAAAAAAGACGCAAGTGCATTTTTCTCAAAAATGAGTTAAATATCTAAATATATAAAACAAAGTCATGTTAGTTCGAACACTTATAACTGATTTTAGTGATCTCTTTTTTGTTGGATTCTTCTCCGCTCCGAATAGCAGAATAAGTAATAAAATATCGGATTAATTATCGAATAATAATTGTACAGAAAATTTATTTTACGTTAGTCAACAGCATGAAGAGCCATCTGTTGATAAAAACTACGCCAACTTTTAGTTACATCTGTTGACTTGTAAAAGAAACATACCACTTTCAACCGGTGGAGCCATTGTCGCAATACAATTTGACAGTTCAAGAGAATGATATACATAGTACATTATTACAATCGACAGCCGTAAAAGCAAAAAAGTGCATGTCTGTCATGTCATTTCAAATGTATTTTTTTCCTATTTGGTGGTGCGTATGATTTGATTTTGTTAGGTATCTTATTATATGTCTGTGTTTAGGTAATTGAGGTTACCCGTTGGTATGTTTTGTTTTTGTGAACTTTTTTGAACTTCACCTGTTAATCATACTTTGCATGCCACGTTGGAATCTGTTCCAAGTAATTTAAATTAGTTCATAAGACAATAGAGGAAATCTCTAGCATACAAGAGCCACTAAATATGCCAAAATGTAAGCCCCAGTTAAATATTGCCCATCAAAACATCCAGGGGCTACCTGGAAAAGAACTTGTATTAGAATTATTTCTAAAAAATTCTGACATTGATATTATTTGTGTAACAGAACACTGGTTGAAGGAAAATATGATGTCTTTTAACATAAATAATTACAAAATTGTCAGTTGTTACAATAGAAAGACTGCTGATAGATGTAGTTCTTTAATCTTAGTGAAAAATAATATTAAGGTGAAACAATGCAAAGATATTCTTGCACTTACTGTTGAAAGACAAATAGAGGTATCCTGTGTTGAGTTGGATAGCCATATTATTGTTTGTTTCTACAGGCCACCGAGGGATGAAAAAGTCCATGGCAATTTCGAAATATTTGAGAAAATTATGGAGGAAGCCCTCTCTAAACTATGTAATAACAGAAAAAAGTTAATTATTTGTGGCGATCTTAATGTAGATTTGCTTGTGGGAACAACAATGAAACAACGATTAATAACTTTATTCAAATCGTTTAACTTATATCATGTATTTTTAGAGCCAACTAGATTTACACTTACCAGCCAAACTTGCTTAGATAACGTTTTTTGTGACTGTGCATTCACAAGTAATTATTATAGTTATTATTTAATTTATTTTATTTATTATTTTATATATTGTACACATAGGTCTACCCCTGCTCAACCATCAACTTTTCCCTTGTTTGCCTGGTTTGCTGGAAGAGATCTCTTATTAGAGATAAGCTTGCCTTTGTACACTTTTTTTATGTAACTCTTGTTTTTTGTATGATTTGTGTGCAATAAAGAAATTATGAAATTAAGTAAAAGTGTAATTAACTGCTTACCTTCCGATTACAGTGGTCAAACAGTTTCATTCCCAATTGCTATTAAGGATAAGACTGGTCCATCATTTTATAGGCCTATTACATCCCATAGACTAGAAAAAAATACGAAAAACTTAGATATAAATTTGCCAGTACCGGATTTTAATGAACAGAACCCAAACGAAATCTACTCAGACTTCTTCAACATTATTCAGACAGAATTCAATAAAGTTTTTAAATTAAAGAAAGTCAGTGACTACAACGGTAAATCGAAATTTAATGACTGGGCAACGTTTGGAATTCGTAAAAGTAGAGTTATCTTGTATGACCTTTATGATCAAAAAACCTATAGCTTTGATCGAAAATTTCATGACTATGTTAATAAATATTCCAAAACTTTCAAGTTGGTTTGTAGGACTGCAAAAACTTTACACATTAATAGAAAAATTTAAAATTCATATAATAGAATGAAAACAGTTTGGCAAATAATAAACCGAGAAACTGGCAAAGTTATACCAAGGGACAATGATTTCTGCCTTAAAATAGGTGATTATGTTGTTAAATCCAGCGATGATGTTGCTCGAGCTTTTGAAAAAATCTTCACCAATGTACCCCTACTGACAACAGATCGTCTAAATTCATCTCCATATAAAGCAGATACTTTATTAAAAAATAACACGAGCGTCAGTAAGCTATATTTAAAATTTCATCATGTATATCCCCAGGACATTGTCAAAACGTTTAAATTACTTAACTTAAAAAATACGGAAGACCTGTGGGGTATATCAGTCAAAGTCATTGGTTCAGTAATTATAGTTATAGCCACACATTTAGCTTATATATTCAATAAATGTGTTGACGATGGGGCTTTCCCAGACCTCATGAAACACAGTAAACTGATACCTCTGTTCAAATCGGGAGATAAGGGTGATCCTTCAAATTTCAGACCAATATCTGTTCTTCCAACACTAAGTAAAATATTTGAAAAGATTATACTCAATCAAATGCTCTCACACTTCAACCGTACCAAACAACTCCACGCCAAACATAACGGTTTCACTAGGGGTAAATCGACAACGGATGCAGGTATAACCCTTATATCTCATATTTATTCTGCATGGGAGGCCGCACAGGATGCTATCGGAGTTTTTTGCGACCTGTCGAAGGCGCTTGATTGTGTTGATCATAATACGCTATTAATTAAATTAAATCATTACGGAGTTCAAAATAAAGCGTTGGATCTACTAAGACCATACCTAAGCAATAGAATTAAAAAGGCAGAAGTTAACGGCGTTAAATTTGATGGATCGGGTGTAAAAATTGGCGTTCCACAAGGTCCCATATTAGGTCCTTTCTTGTTTCTGGTATACATTAACGATCGGCCTTTCATGGTGGAGAAATTAACTGACATAGTGTTATTTGCAGATGATACTTCAATGGTCTTCAAAATTGAAAGACAAAAAGCAGATTTTGATGATGTTAATGGTGTATTGTCTTTAACCTTGAATTGGTTCGCAGTTAATAATTTATTGTTAAACGCTGGTAAAACCAAGTGTATCAAATTCTCACTTACAAATGTCAGGCAAGTTGAGACCAGTTTAGTGTTAGACAACAGCATGTTAGAATTAGTAAATGATACGAAGTTTCTTGGCATAACCATTGATAGCAAATTGCAGTGGGGACCCCACATAGATGAATTGGCTGGTAAATTAAGTTCTGCAGCTTACGCTGTTAGGAACATCAGACAAAACATGGATGTGGCTACATCTAGGCTAGTATATTTAAGTTACTTTCATAGTGTGATGTCCTATGGTATCTTGTTGTGGGGGAAAGCAGCGGATATTCAAACTATTTTTATTTTACAGAAAAGAGCTATTCGAGCAATTTATAATTTAAAATGAACAGACTCTTTAAGAGAGCTTTTTAAAGAAATTGACATACTAACAGTAGGTAGTCAATTTATTTTCGAAAATATAATGTATGTACGCAAGAACCTTACAACATTTTCCAAAATTAGCGATAGCTGTAATGTTAACCTAAGAAATAATCACAGACTGTGTGCGCCCCGATTTAGACTCGCGAAGGTTAGCAATTCTTTCAAGGGTCAGTGTATTCTCTACTATAATAATATACCTCTGGAGATTTTTAAATTGCCATTAGAGCAATTTAAAAAGCATGTTTAAGCGACTTTGTCAAAAAAGGGATATTACAATGTTCAAGATTACTTAAATGACAGGACTGTATGGGGATAATCTTGCTCAACAGAGGCCTTGCTGTTAATAATTTTGTAATTATTTATTCCTGCGTATTAATCATAATAATTAAATTTTTCATATTTGTATTAGTTAAGCACAACCTATTTTTAAAAGAGATCTAAAAATCAATTTGTGGGAGTTTCTACGCCCTTCTTCTCCCACAGTGGTCCAATGTAGAGAAGACGCAAAATTGACGTTTGCTAAGTATATGTAAATATCTGCAGTAGCGAAACATGGCGAGTCAGAGTCAATCCACTGAATGAATCGCAAGAGAACAGCCGCGTTCGTATGACGAGTGTTCTTGTTTCCCAAACACAAGAGCAGCAAGAAGCAATCCGTGAAACGGCTCGGTCGGAAATGAGAAATCTTCGAGCTTATCGCACAGATCAGCAAAGAGATATTGTTCGACGCGCAAGAAGAAATGCTTCAAGTATTGATTTGAATCGTGCAGCATTTCAATACGATTGCGCAATTGATTACTGCTCGCATCCTTTCGTTAGCATTGGTCTAATGGATGTTAATTGCGAGCATTGTGTCGCATTGAAGTTTGCTGCAGAAACGCCTGGATTGTGTTGCCTTAATGGCAAAGTGAAATTGCCTTCATTGACTCCTCCTTGGTGGAGGACCACTTGAGCTATTACATTCATTGCTTCGTGGCGAAACACCAGAATCACGACACAAGCGAACACTCAAAAATACAATTGATGTTTTCGAATGACTTCATTTGGGGCTGACATTATGAGAGAACATGGATTTAACCCGACATTTAAGGTAGTTTATGTTTAAAGATGTTGTTTATGTGTATGTGTTTGTGTCTAAAATAAATAAGAAATAAATTTATGATTATTCACCTTTACAGATTCAAGGCCAGATACACCATCAAATGGGACCATTGTTACCTCTAGATGATGCGCAGTTTGCCAGAGGCAATTATAAGGAGAGCGACATCTTCAGGAGTAAAGTAAAAGGCTTGAGATGCGCGCAAAATACTAGACTAATTTATTATAGGGAATCCTAGCTTATATACTAGGTTGGTTCATGTTATTAATGACGTGCATAAGACATAGTGCGTGATGAATATAAATATACCTTATCTGTGACGGTCGTCAACTTATCTTAACATTACGTGAAAATATGACTAACATAGTCGACCGGCACAGATACTCCCCCCTTCAGAGAAAAAAATAAATGAATGTACTTGTAGCAATGGAAAAAATCGAAGTTAGATACCATAACAAACTTATATCAATTGCAATAATAACTAGTAGTATTTTAATAAACATAAATCAGATATTAATTGTGCATACTTTAACTTAATCTAAAGGTTAATCTTACACGAATTAGAAAAATAAAGGAACTACGGTTATATGAATTCTACATAAGTTTAAAGAATTACTTAATATTTACCTACAGGCAGGTCTTGTATCTGGCCGCACACTACATAAAATAAAATAAAAACTGGAAAACAGAAAAACACTAGGAAAATGGGGCTTCGCGGTTAGTAAACTAATCTAACCTATAACCTGGAAAAGATCCACAGGAGAGTCGTCTGATGCTGCAGCCGCCCATGTTTTTCAGGAATCGATGAGTCAATTTACATCGCACGTCGTTGAATTTGTAATCACTGTTTGTTTATAATTGCGACCGTACCTACACAAGGATGGTTGTGCTGAATCAGCGTCAGCATTAAATCTGTAACCTTGGCTGTAGGCAGTCAATGATCTTGTACGTCATATGTACGTGCGTGCTCTTCACTCTTGAGTGAATATTAAGTTGTCGATTGATGAAGTTTGTGTGCCTAAAAACCTTGGGATTTTGCAACATAGGGCACATCTTGTACACCAATCGTTTATATATATATATATATATATATATATATATCTCTCTCTTCAGTGATTTGATTATTCTTCGTGCGATGTTCCTTCTGGATGATTTCAATATTCGTTGAATTAGGTATATCGATGATGTTTCAATACTCTTCTGGGGGCTGGAACGGCTTCCTATGTCTTGAACTTGAAAAACTGCTTGCTGTGAATGAATTTGCTTACGCGTTCGTTTCTGCTGGTGCGAGCTCCATTTTGATAAATCGGCAGTCAGCTGACTATCGGTTCATTAGTCTTGCGGTATCTTGAGTTCGATGCGGGAAATCTTCAGTTGGAATTATTTATCTTTTGGCATCTGGTCCGTTTTCAATCTGGTCCGGTCATGGCTTGCTTGATGTCGTCTTGGTTGTCGGGGCTCGGCGATCTTGGACAAAGTGCTTCTTGCTTGCACTTCTAAGGTGGCAGCACACGGAGTTTTCTTCTCGCCTGGGTCCATGCTGCTATTACCGAAGGTTGCTGATGTTCAGAAGTCGGGTCACCACTTTGCCAGAGGCAATTATAAGGAGAGCGACATCTTCGGGAGTAAAATAAAAGGCTTGAGATGCGCGCAAAATACTAGACTAATTTATTATAGGGAATCCTAGCTTATATACTAGGTTGGTGCATGTTATTAATGACGTGCATAAGACATAGTGCGTGATGAATATAAATATACCTTATCTGTGACGGTCATCAACTTATCTTAACATTACGTGAAAATATGACTAACATAGTCGACCGGCATATTTTTTTTCAAATATACTTCATGGAAAATATGGAGGAAAAGATTGATCGGCGTCAAGAGCACGTCAAGACACAGCAATGAAAAGAGCAATTCTTGGAGATCTGCAGCAGCTACTGCATGAACATCATGCATTAGTCAAGAAGTTAAAGACTGCATTTGAGCGCATGCCTAATGATGACTACAAAGTCGTAATCAGAGCAGATAAACGATCAGCTGGAACACACGAACGCACATTTAACGCTCCAACAAAAGATGAAGTTGCAATTGTGATTGTTGGTGAAAACTTAGAATCTCACGATATTGTGCTTACACGTCGCGATACTGGGCAACTTCTACAAATATGTGAAACACGCCCTTCTTATGATACATTGCAGTACCCACTAATGTTTTGGCAAGGAGACGATGGATATCACTTCAATATCAAGATGGTAAATCCATTGACTGGTGAGCATCAATATTATAGTTACATATGACATAAATTTACTCCGTTTGATCTTAACTCCTTGCTAAAGTGACTTTCGGAGGTTTACTGATTACATGGTTCTGACCAGCCCTTCAGGACGGACTTAACTTTTTCTTCTGATACTAATTTTACTGTTTTGATTTCAGGTGAGGAAACTACCAAAAAAGTTAGCTAAATGAATTATCACGCATATCGTTTGATTTGTCAAAATGCTTACGAGACTGAAGATGTATAAAATAAGATTATTGTATACTTAGTAGTTACTGGTGTGTACTATTGCCATTTAAAACTATGTGAATATTTAACATATAAATACGGAATGTCAACCAATAAAACATTTCTGAACTGTATTTTGTAATATGTTTTTTAATTGATTTTATGACATTAATAAAATCCAAAATTAGGGACCATTTGCAAAACTTAATTAAGGTAGCTTCTTAATTATATTTAGCAGCAGTCAAAATGTATGAAATATGTCAAACATAAAATAAATAAAAATAAAAAATACATTTGAAATTACATGACAGACACGCACTTTTTTTTTGCTTTTACGGCTGTCGATTGTAATAATGTTCTCTGTGGTCCTACCATTCTTTTGAAATGTCAAATTGTATTGTGACAGTGGCTACACCGGTGTTATGTTTCTTTTACAAGTCAACAGATGTAACTAACAGTTGGCGTAGTTTTATCAACAGATGGCTCTTCATGCTGTTGACTAACGTAAAATAATTTTTCTGTGCAATTATCATTCGATAAATAATCCGACATTTTATTACTTATTCTGCTATTCGGAGCGAAGAAGAATCCAACAAAAAAGAGATCACTAAAATCGATCTTGGCGTTCTTCAGTTATATGTTTTCGTACTAACACGACTTTGTTTTATATATTTAGATATCTATAAATGGAGTGGTTAAATTTGACACAAAATATTTTGAACAACAGATATCAGTAATCTAAAACGTATAACACCTATTCTATATATTTTAACATTTTTTTAGAGCTAGTTGGGCAAAGTTTGAGGTACTGGTTAAATATCAGGATTTCAATGGGCTGCGATGACACAAAATGCATATGCAAATCAGTAACTATTTCGTTATCATCATGAATGAAAAAAAAACACCTGTAATAGTTTCTCCGTCGAAGACAAATAACTAAATTTATACCAATGCAAGTACCTAGGATCACACAAATTCATAAACTTATAGGTGGAGCAAATAGTCCGGAAACTATACAGGGTGTTGATCTGTAAAGTTACGCCGATCTCAGGGGTGATTATATACACGACACTGAAGCTAAAAAAATATAAAAAAAAATATTCTTTTTTTAGTCAAAAATACTTTAAAATCATGAAATTGTGGTTCACCAAATAGTCATTCGGAGCGGGGCATGGCGCGGGGCGCGGGGGAGGGTCTGCGCTCGCGCGGCGGCACGGAGCCAGCGTCAGCCAGTCTCCGAGCTACCGCGACAACGACTGCGCGTCACTCGTGTCCACAAATTACCTACCCTTACTGCTAATTTTCGCGCGCGCGCCACTCCGTGATAATGGAAACGGCTGAGTTAAACAATCGTGATATGTTCGATCTAATAAACATTTACTTTACGAATGGACAAAACGAACAACGAAGTGTCACAGTGTGGGCTGAGCGATTCCCAAATCGGCCGGCCGTAAACCGTACCGACGTAAGGCGTATCGTTTTTAATCTACGGGAGTGGGGCTCATTTGCTAAACCACGCCATGCACAGGGAAGAGGGCAAGAAGGACTCCCAGTAGGTGTGCAAAAAGCCATCCTCGACTACTTCCGTCGCGAGCCGCGTGCTAGTACCCGGGAAGCGGCGCGGCACTTTGATCTCCACCATACAACGATTTGGAAATTATTAAATAAGGAGAAAATGCATCCCTTCCACTTCAGAAGCGTGCAGGACTTGGAGGAAACTGACTACGCCAGTCGTGTTATATTTTGTGGGTGGCTGCAGCTTAATCTGCAACAGAACATTCTGTGGACCGACGAAGCCATGTTCACAAGAACAGGCTTATTTAATGTACACAATGAACATTGGTGGGACATACGAAGTGACGATGCAACCGAAAATCCCCACCCAATTGTAAAAGACTCGTTCCAAACAAGGTTCTCCCATAATGTGTGGGCCGGAATACTTGGAACAAGTATTCTGGGTCCTTATTTTATTGAAGGACGATTGAACGGGGAAAGTTATTTGGAAATACTGCAGGAACAGGTGACTGCTATGTTGGAGGATGTTCCGCTAGCTCGGCTCTCGGGACTATACTTCCAGCAAGATGGAGCGCCGCCGCACTACGCCATACTTGTACGCAATTACCTCGATTCCCAGTTTGGTGAGCGTTGGATCGGACGAAGGGGACCCGTGACTTGGCCTCCACGGTCTCCAGACTTGACGCCGCTCGACTTTTTTTTGTGGGGCGATATTATACGCATTGTGTATGGTAGGCACGATGAGTTTAACAATGCCTAAATGCTTAAACAAGCGATAGTGCAAGCTTTCGAAACCGTGCGTGCCAATCCAGCAGTTTTAGCTCGTCTAACAGACAATTTGAGACGACGGGCAACGGTGTGCATTGTACAAGGTGGTGGACATTTTGAACATGTTTTAAAATTAGGCACTAATCAGTGATAATCAATAAGTAAATCGATCGATTAATCAATCATTCAATCAATCAGTGAGTCAATCAATCAATCAATGTAAATGTTGATTTTGTACGTCATGGACAAAACCTTGATCCGTA
This sequence comes from Argyresthia goedartella, assembly GCA_949825045.1. Lineage (NCBI taxonomy): Eukaryota > Metazoa > Arthropoda > Insecta > Lepidoptera > Argyresthiidae > Argyresthia > Argyresthia goedartella. Next base: position 294,437 of record OX463827.1, on the reverse strand, counting down.
CAGTAAAGTGTAGTGCAGTGCAACTTTAGTGCGCGTTTGTTGTTTGGTGGTGCCCGCACTTTGCGGGTATTTCAGGACAAATTGAATATGGTAAGTTATTAATAAAAAATTTACTAGGAGACATTTAAACAATTTTGTAGTCACTAGCAATATGTAAACTATCGACCCTGAGTCGGGCGTAACTTAACAAATCTACACCCTGTATTATAAAATCAAACAACTTTAATATTTTTGAAACCTCAAAACCTAGGCCTACGGGTTGTAACGACAAAAATTAAACATACCGGTTTTTAAGAATTAACAGATGTACCCATACAAGAAAATATTGGTATGGCCATTTTCTTAGCCATTTAGTTTTATTTGTTTATCGGTGAAAACTGGACTCTTCCGATCTTATCGGATAAGATCTTTAAATGCAGGCATTGAGTTTGGTGCTTAGTTATTTGTCATTACACGATTAATAATTGCTCATTCGAATATATATATTTTATCATATTTATTTCTGTACATAAGTTATTCATTTCTAATCCACTTCCGGCTTCAATGAGCAAAGAGTTTCGTTAACCTGAGTAAATATTTAAATTTTTACATTATACATACACAAAACCTTTTTTAGTGTTTCGATGTACGGCATCAAGTATGGTCCCGCCTAGTATTTAATATTTTATCATCAAAATTAATAAGGTATACTCGTACAAAGACTGTCGTTTACGTTTAACATCATATATGCTCAGTATGTAGGATGTGCAATTTGTATATAGTGATGTGCAAAGAGGCTGCTTAATAAATGCAACACAATCGCATTGTTTATAGAAAACGTTCCATTTTCTAATCACTTTACGTCACACTATGCTTGAATTTTAAAGTTCACTTTACAGATCAAGCTATGCAAAACTCCTTGGTTAAACAATCTCTTTTCTTATGAAATGATGAGAAAACGTTTTGCTGAAAAAAATAAAAAAATAAATAAGGTTCGATATTTGTATAAGCGATTGGTAAATTCCACGCCTTAACCGACAGGGCGTGGAATCTTGGTAGGGTTGTTTTTCAGTGGAATGTCACAAAGCAGTACTGACCTTGACGCCGTGGACCGGCATTCGAAAGCTCAATTCGAGGCAGGAATACGGGATGAGGAACACCAGGGTAGGGGGTGAGGGGAGTCGAATCTTACTCTCGTCGCAGCCCGCTGCTGTCGCCGTCGTGATGCTTGCCGACACAAGGGTCGCTATCCGAACGCGACGAATTGATCACCGAATCACTTCAACCTTTCAAAGCACGAAGCACTCACTCCGATGACGTGAAATCTACTTATTTCCCGACGATTGTTCCGTGATTATTATAATTAACATTCAGCCAAGCTTCCCGATGCTGGCGCCGTCTTTTTCCCATGTGCAAAAGATAACCTCTAACTCATCATTTTGTTTCTATGCAAGTGACAGCTAGCTAGTTCCGTTCCGATCACTCGCGGTCCGATCGCGCAACAACAAAAAGGTGCGTTCCGAAGCATAAATATTAAACAGTCACCCGCCCGGACAGACCCGAACCTGTCCCTAATCAACAGGAAGGCGAGAAAGTGTTGCGACTGCTCTCTTGAGGACCGAGTCCCCCACCTTGACTTCTGCTGATCGAGGCGTGCCATCCCGACCCGTGTACAATTTGACGATCCGTCCTCGTCTCCATCTCAATGATGGCAGGTTCGCATCCTTAATCAGCACCAAATCACCGACTTGAGGGGGGCTCGTCCGGTCAGTCCACTTAAGGCGCTGCTGCAAGATGTGCAAGTACTCAAGGGACCACCGTTTCCAAAAATCTTGAGCCATCTGCTGCAACATCTGCCACCTAGTTAACCGACTTAACTTAACATCACCGAATGGGCATTCTGGCAGGGCGTTAAGGGGCTGACCTATCAGGAAGTGACCCGGCGTCAACGCTTCCATATCATTTGGATCCGAACTGAGCGGGCACAACGGACGCGAGTTCAGTGTCATTTCAATTTTACAGAACAGCGTCGCAAGCTCTTCAAAGCGTAGAGAGGTCTCACCGATGATCCTCGTCAGGTGCGACTTAGCCGATTTAACCGCAGCCTCAAAAATTCCTCCCCAATGAGGACATCCCGGCGGACTGAAAACCCATTCAATCCCTCGTCGGGAGCAAGCCGTACCGATGGCGTTCTGGTTACCGTTCAGGAATTGAGTGACCTCCTGCAGATATCGCCTGGCTCTGACAAAATTTATGCCGTTGTCCGAACGGATTAATGTCGGGAGGCCCCTTCGTGAGACGAACCGATCCAGACATGCGATAAATGCCTCTGTAGTGAGGTCACTGACCACCTCCAAGTGGACTGCCTTCGTGGCCAAGCAAACGAAGACACACAGGTATGCCTTCACTAATCTGGCGTTCCGTAGCTGTGAAGACTTGACCATGAATGGTCCCGCGAAATCCGTTCCGACACCCGCAAAGGGCCGGATTTCGTTAACCCTATCCGAGGGCAAATCGCCCATCTGGGGCTGCATCGTAGCCGCCTTGACCCGATAACAAGGCAGGCACCGAAATACGACGCTACACACTAAGCGTCTTCCCGATAAAATCCAGAACTCGCGCTGGAGAAACGCCATCAAGGCGTGGCATCCGACATTCCAATTCTGAATGTGTCGATCCTGTATTAACAGATCGACCAACTTCCCTTTCCTAGGGAGTAACAACGGGTGGCGAGCCGCATGAGGCAGGTTGGCATTCCGCAGCCGACCTCCTACCCTCAGCAAACCGTGAGGGTCAATAAACGGGTTGAGCCGAGCCACAGCTCCCTTCAGTTGGACGCGTCCGCGTCTCAGAATGTCCAGTTCGGACTTAAAGTGCACCGTCTGCACGTTCCGTACCAATGCGAACAACGCATGGTTCCGTTCCCTTGGTGTCAGGACCTGTGTCCGCACCCGTTGCGCCTCAGAATTGCGACAATTCCGCGCAAATCGGAAGATCCAGGCGGTCACATTGACCAGCTTGTTGAGCGAACTGTACCGTTCCAGCAGGCTGAACTACTCTTCCGGCTCTGGTTGCGTCGCACAGACACCGACTGTCAAGGCGCCGTTCGCTGAGGTAACGCGTGGACTCATTGGCCAATCCGATTCGGCTTGAGTCAACTATTTTGGACCCCACCACAAGGGATGTCCAACTAACTCCGGAGCGTGATACCCACGAGACGCACAGTCTGCTGGGTTCATTTCCTCTGAAACATGTCTCCAGATTAAGGGAACCTCTGAATTCAAAATCTGCGAAACCCGATTCGCCACAAAAATCTCCAGCTTGTGAACTGAAGCCTTCAGCCAGCATAACACGATCTGGCTGTCCGTCCAAGCGTAGACCGTATCTTCTAACGCTATTGACCCACGCAGAACCGTCATCGTGTGGTTGACCAGACGAGTCAGGAGAGCCGCTCCTGAAAGCTCTAATTTGGGAATGGTCAGGCGAGTGCGCAACGGCGCAACCTTGCTCTTGGCCATGACCAACCGCACATCAACCTCCCCCGAGGAGTCGACCATACGCAGATACACCGCAGCTCCGTAGCCCTTCTCCGAGGCATCGCAAAACCCATGCAGGGTGGCGGTGTATCGTTTGGTGGGGACCAACCTCCGTGGCAGTGAAATCCGATTGATGCCAGGGAGGGTCGAAAAGAACGATTCCCACTCTGAGCTCAATGACCCACCGATCGGGTCGTCCCATTTCAACTCAGCAGACCACAATTGCTGCATAAAACACTTGAGCTGAAATGTTACCGGGGTGATCCACCCGTTTGGATCAAATGTCCTAGCCACCGTTGAAAGGACGTTCCGTTTCGTCCAGACCTTCGGGGAGTCCAACTCGACCCGATACGAAAACATGTCTGACACGTCTGACACCGGCTGATACTGGACACCTAATACCGACAACATATTCGGATTTTCCAAATTTTCAAAAATGTGGGGATCCTGCTGGTAGTCATCTGGAAGACCAGACAATAACTCTGGAGAGTTCGACATCCATTTCCGGAGCTCGTAACCTCCACCCCGTAAGAGCTCAACTAGCTCGTCCCGTCGAGCGAGCGCCTCCTCTACGGAATCTGCACCGGTACAGATATCGTCCACGTAAAGATCCTGCTCCAGGATCGCTGCTCCTCTAGGGAAATTTAACCGTTCTCGATCCGCTAACTCCCGCATAGTGCGAATCGCCAAATAAGGACTAGACCGTAGCCCGTACGTGTTGGTGGCTCAGCTCGTACACCTTGATGGGCTGATCTGGGCTCTCTCGCCACAGTATCAGCTGATACCGTCTATCGTCAGGGTGAATGACCGTCTGTCTAAACATCATCCGGATGTCAGCTACAAACACAACATTGTATCGACGGAACCGTGTGATAACATCCGCGATGTCATGGTTCAACTTCGGCCCTGAATGCAAACACTGGTTCAGGTTCATGCCGTTAGATGTTGATGCCGATCCATCGAACACTACCCGTATTTTGCCATCCGGGGTCCTCAAGACCGCGTGATGAGGCAGAAAGCAGTGGTCTTCACGCTTCCAGTCGATACCCGAAACCGACATGTGGCCGAGCGACTCGTATTCCCGCATGTAATCGACGTACTTCTGCCGGAAACTCCCGTCACGCTTCATGCGTCGTTCCATCGACAGAAGCCGCGTCTCGGCTGCATGGTGTGAACTGTCCAGCGGTGGGTGATCACTCCGGAATGGAAGACGTGTGAGAAATCGACCTGACCGAAGGCGACCAGTATTGTTCCGATAGAACTGTTCAAACTCTTCTTCAACCGGGCCCAACCGGCGGACCGTAGGTGGTTCCTCCACCTCCCAAAACTTCTGTATCACCTCCGAGAGTACAGAACCGAATAAGGGACTACTAGTCGCTAGGCGTGGGGCAGCCGGCATGACCGGACCCATTACCACATGGCCCAGTCTGGTGTTGACCGAAACCAGACCAGTCGCCTGCAACACGTGGACACCTGGCACTAACAGGTATCCCAAGGCATCAACACCCAATAAAATGTCTACTGGGCCCGGAATATCAAACTCCGGGTCAGCCAGTGACAACACAGCGACCAACTGTCGCACCGAGGGCGACAACCGTACGTGAGGGTGTGAGCCCATCACATTAGGCATTACTAATGCCGTGACCGTCAGATTCACCGATGAATCCACCCGTGACGAGAGAGTAATCCGACATACTCCCTTAACGGAACCGACTTCCGTGTTCCCAATTCCCCGAATGGAATGTGGATACTCCCTTACCGAAATGCCCAACCGTCTTACAAGTTTGCACGAGACTAAGCACACCTGGGCCCCCGAGTCCAATAGTGCTCGTGCCACACAGGATTTGCCGTCCGAACTCCACGCTATCACAGAGGCGGGGGGAGCATGACCGTCTGTGGAGTGGCGGCACCCTGTAAGCGGGCGGTGTGTCCCTAGCGGGAACCTCCGCGGGATCCGAACCCGCTCAGACCTTCGTCGGCCTTGGAGTAACTCGGCTGCTGATATGCCACCGGCATATCAGACCGTATGTACATCAAGGGGTCCCATCCCGTATAATAGGCCCCTCGCTGTCCCGGTATCTGACCATACCGGACGGTGTACGGTGTGCCCGTTGCGCACCGTGGATGAATGGGGGAGAGCGGATCCAACCTGGGGCGCTCTAGGAATGGGGGCGACATCCGACTGTTCGCCTCCCTGTTCACCTCCCAGAGCGACGGGCAGGGAGGCGCAGAAGGTGGTGGACTCCCAGCCTTCGCGCTACTCAAAGGTGCCATCTGACACCCGCCCGTAACACGCGGTGAGCCAGCGGCCCGAAGTCCTCGCTGACCGTGGACAGCGGCGACCGAACCCCGGCTATCCCGCATGTTACCCCCCGCGCTGCCCCCTTCCCCTCGGGGGGGTCCCGTCCGCGGGTAACCCAGTCACCCCGTTGGTGACTCCCGTTGCCCGGAGGGGGACTGGGTCCGGCCCTGGTTGGGCCCTGTGGCCGACCAACCTGAGTCCGGCCCTGGTGACCGTCCGAAGGGCCTGACCGATTCAGGCACAACACTATATGGTGCTTGCCACCACAGCATTCACAGGGGAACGCGCGCGAGCACTCGCTCAGCGTGTGCGGCCCCAAACAACCGAAACACAATCGGTGACGGAAGACTATCTTCCTGTGGGCAGCTACCCCGAGCGCCTTAAATTTGGCGCAACTGGTCACGTCATGACTGGCACTGTCGCAGTGCACACAGCCGTCACCCGACGGCGCGGCATTCAAAACGCCAAATTGTTTCGACCGCCCATCCCCCCGCGGGGGCGGGGGGCGCGGCCCCTCCCGCATCCGCGCGGTTTGGCGCTGCACACTGGCCTCCGTGTCTAGTGTGTCACATCGCCTACATTCACCCTCCAAAAAATCCGTCAATTGGACGAGCGTGGGCAGTTCCGTGCTACTGCCCCCATGCAGCTGTTCAAACTGACTTTTAACAGCTGCAGGCAATCGTGACAAAACCATATACAAAACAGTGTATGACCATTGGTCTACCGGAAGACCAAGGTTCTGAAGGGCCTTAGTGGCCACCAGCACAGGGTTGAGCACCTGTACTCGGATGTCAACATCCCGGGTTACTTTAGGGATGCTAAACAGCTTCCCCAGCTGCGCATCAACCAACCGCCGTTTGTGTTGGTAGCGGTCAAACAATATGGACCTGGCTATCTCATAATTGCCCGCCATGACCGTTAGGTGACCGACCAACTCCTTCGGTTCACCCCGCAGAGCCATCAATAGTTGGGCCAACTTGTAGGCGTTGTCCAGGTCGTCCCGACCGTGGACCAAACTATCAAATAAATTAATGAAGGCCGGCCACTCATCAATTGCCCCACTGAAGACCTGGTGTGGCAGCCGTCCAACAACACCCTTCGGGGGTGGGTCTCCGTTACCCTCCCCACGGTCATTCCTTCGCGACCGCTTAATTTTCTCCGCGCGACGCTCGATGTCACCCAAGCATTCCATCGCTTGGTCAGCATCCGCGCAGAGCTGTTTCACTGCAGCCACCGAGGCATCATCAGTAAGCCCGAGAGCTTCAGCCTCCGCAGCCAGCCGACACACCTTCCCGACGCGTGTCATTGCGTCTTCCACACGCTTGAGCAGGACATCGTCCATGTCCGGTCGCTCCACATATGGATACGGGCCTCTTTAGAGTGGGTGTTCACTTTGACACTGATACTTAATTTGTAGTTTTAAAAAAGAAAAAGGCTTGGATGTGAAAAGTCAATGTGACACACTTCACCTTAGGCTTCGGCCAGCGACTGAGCTAAATTATATAGTTAGGATTAGCGTTATGGCTATCGAGCCAGTTTGATCCCTTTTATACAATTTGTAACCATATTCAAAAATAAAAGTTCAAAATTCAAATTCATATATAAAAGTCTTTCCCTACCTAATCTGTAGGGCTAGCAAATTCAAGTATAGGTAGTGCTCAAGAAATTACATTGGTGGAGGCGCCGATCGAGCCGGAGATATAAGAAGACCCCTTCATAAGGAATAAGAGGTGACGTCATAAGAAGTGACAAACTGAAGAGGCTGGTGATCTTCGATCCAGACCTTGAAGAATCGAGGAAGGATCGAAACTACATTGAAAGGAAGTATATTTCTGTACTTAAATTTTTAATTTAGGTATTACCTCGACCTGCCAAGCGAGTGAAGAATCGAAAAGAAAAATATTATGGGAAGATTTTTATAGCAGCGGACATTTTGTGAAAAATTTTATGAAATTATTTCATGATGAAAGATTTGTCAACTTGTTTTTCGGGGAGTCCTCAGGAGTCCTTTGAAGACTTTTAAGAAGACTTCAGAGATGCTGCATCGAGGAAGAAATTTATATCGTCGGAGGAATTAAAATTATTATTTCCTTCGCATTTAAAAGGTAGAGCCTTATATTTTTTTAGGGAAATTAGGGGCAGTGCCCAGACATTTGAAGAGGTGGTGGATAAATTTAATGAGGAATTTGGAAGCACAGACTTTGCAGAGAAGTTCTACAATGCCATGCAAGAGAAAAGAAGTTTGTTGGACTACTTCCATTATTTAGGGGACCTAGCGAGGAAGGCTAGAGATACCAAAGATGACATTTTTATAACGCAAATTTTAAGAGGATTGCAAAACCATCTTAGAAATAAATTAATGTTGAGCCATTTTGTAGATAAGAAGGCGCTAAGGGCAGTACTGGTATAGATGGAGAAATTAAGTACGGGAAGTGATGATAATGTAAATGTGTTTAGGAACCCGGCAACTTTTGGACCGAATTTGGCCCATAGCAATAGAGGGGGGGGGAGACAGACCGTTTCACACACAATTTAATCAAAGCCCTACTCAAGACCCACGACAAACGCCGAATGTTTCGCCGTCAACAAGTGGTCAGGAACCACATATTAGACCTAGTACTAATAATTATAATTTGCGTCCTAGGCAAGCGGATTTTGCAACACGTCGTCGCTAGAGGCCGATAGCGGTGACCAGGCTGACCGGTGGAATGAGGGCCTCAGACGAGCTCAGCAGCGTAGCACGGAAGCGAAACGACCAATGGGGAAGATCGTCGCAGTCGAGGCGGATCAGCAGGTCAGACCATTAGTTTTATTGAATTCTTCTAATGTAAACGTGGTAGCTCTTTTAGATACAGGCGCTACGGCTTCATGCATCAGCCCAGCCGTTGCAGATCAAGTGGGTGCGAGATGTATGCAAGAAGAGAAGAGACGGGTTAAGGCGGTAAATGGAAGTTCATTGCAAATTGTAGGGAAATGTGTTATAGATTTTAGTTTGGACGATTTTAACTTTTCACAGGAATTTTTAGTAATAACTGATTTAAATTGTAGCATTATTTTAGGGGTGGATTTTTTAATAAAGAACGGTATGAATATTGATTTTGTTCATTCGTGTATGTGTTTTTTCCAGGGAAAAATACCGTTTTTCAATAATTTCCATACGAAACAAAACACGACACCGGTAAAACGAAATGTCATGCGCGTAGGGATTCTTTCAAAACAAAAGATAGGGTCGGACTTTCTAGACGGTTCTAGAAGGAAACAAGTGAACTTCGGGGAAACCACGGTTATCGAGGATCGTGACGTGATAGATTTTATCGACTTTCAGGAGTTAAGAAAGGGCGATTACGTTTATTTCTCGGGGTTATCGGATTCGTGCGAATTTGCGTTTGGGGTGGAAGATAAACGGTTTATCGTAAATGAGGGTTTATGTAGGAATGATAAGCAGGTATTATTGGCGTTGTTGGATAGGAATGCGGATAGATTTGCGTTTGCAACTGACCAGTTAGGTAGGTCGGAGATAGTGTCGGTCGATATTAAGACTTATGATGAAGAGCCGGTTCATTGTCACCCGTATCGCGTTTCGCCAGTGCAACGAGAAATTATTGAGGAGCAGGTCGCGGAGATGTTGAAACTAGGTGTTATTAGGGAATCCACTAGTTCTTATGCTGCGCCCGTTGTGTTAATTAAAAAGCCCGATGATTCATGGAGGTTTTGTGTAGATTATCGAAAATTAAATAAGAAAATTTGTAGGGATAGTTATCCTATTCCGCGGATAGAAGACATTGTCGATAGTTTGGCCGGGGCCAAGTATTTTGCGGAGTTAGATCTCAATTCAGGTTATTGGCAGACGGTTATTAAGGAAGGTAGGCATAAAACGGCTTTCGTCACGACCACGGGTCTTTATGAATTTAATTGTGTATGGTAGAACGTTCGAGGAGTTTACCGATACGTTGCAGAAAGTTTTTGGGCGGTTTAGAGAAGCAATCTTGACCTTCAAGCCATCCAAATGTAAATTCGGTTTTTGCGAGATTGAGATGCTAGGTTATCTAATCTCGAATGAAGGAGTAAAACCTAGTGAGAAAAAGCTGAAGGCTATGCAACAGGTTCCAACTCCCACATCTACGAAGGATGTGAAACAATTATTAGGTTTATAGTCTTATTAAAAAAAATTGTATCGAATTTTGCGAGAATATCGTTACCTCTCACTAAATTATTGAAAAAGGGGGTAAAGTTTCAATGGAATGAAGAATTGCAGAATTCGTTCGATTATATTAAGAAGGTTATGTGTAGTGCGCCAATACTTTCCTATTATTCGGGGAATAAGTCGGTTACTACGAGAATTCATGTGGATGCGTCTAACGAGGCGTTAGGTGCATTGTTGATGCAGGGCGTTGAAAAAATGAGTGCGGTTGCCTATGCGTCTAGGAAGTTAACGGATGCGGAGAAAAAATATAGTACGACGGAGAAAGAGTGTCTAGGGTTAGTATGGGCGTTAAGGCACTATAGCCATTATCTTTGGGGATCGTATTTTCAGGTTGTTACAGACCATAGCGCGTTATGTTGGTTACAGTCGAAAAAAGATATGTCTGGTAGGTTAGCGCGATGGGCGTTAGCAATACAAGAATGGGATTTCGAGATAGTTCATTGCTCGGGGAAAAGCAATGTAGTGGCAGATTTTTTGAGTAGGAATCCGCTAATGGAAGAAGGGAAACGGGAAACAGAAGGACCTCAGTCTTCTTCTCGTTCTGAACCTGATGATGATGATGGTTTGAAAGTTTTTGGTATTAATATAAAGTCGTTATAGGCGGATCAAGAGAACGATTCATTTTGTAGTAGATGGTTAACGCGGTTGAGCGAACGTCCGGAAGCGTGGCGTAGCGGTTTTTGTTTGAGAAATATTTTATTATATAAAAGCGTACGTAGACATGGAGAAATTAGGGAGGTATTAGTATTGCCTAGGTCTTTGTTTCACAATGTAATGAACGAATTACATGATGAGGCGTGGACAGGGGGTCATTTGGGTCTCGCAAAGACGTTGAAGAGGTTTCGGTCGAAATATTTCATGCCGAAAGCCGCTAAGGAGATAGAGCGTTATAAAGCTTCGTGCGTGCCGTGTCAAGAAAGGAAATTAGTTAAAAGCGTAGCAGAATTGATGCCGATTAGGGTCTCGGATATTTTTGAGAAGGTAGGAATCGACGTGTTAGGAGCGTTTCCACGTTCGTCGAGAGATAACCGTTTTATTATAGTCGCGGTAGAGTATGCGTCGCGGTTTGCGATATGTAAGGCGTTACCTAGGGTTACATCGGAAGATGTTGTGCGGTTTTTAATTGAGGAAGTTTTCTGTAGGTTCGGGCCGATTAGGGAAATTATTTCAGATAGAGCAACAGTTTTTACGGCGGGAATTGTAAAAGAAACGGTAGAGCACTTTGGGGCTAAAATGATACATACAAGTTCGTTTCACCCACAGAGTAACGGTTTGGTAGAACGAATGAATAGAACGTTAACTTTGTTGTTATCAAAGTATTTAGGTAGTAATCAAAGGCAATGGTGCTCAGTTTTACCTTTGGTAGTACATGCGTATAACACTAGCGTGCAGGCGTCAACGAAAGTGTCGCCGTATAATATTTTATTTGTTAGGGAACCGTGCTCAGTGGTGCATCGCTCATTAGGATTAAACGCAGTTGGTTTAGACGAAACGATAGATGAAAGGGTAAACCGTATGGGAAGACTGCTTACTAAGGCGTTAGGGAATATCGCGAACGCACAGCGTGTACAAAAACGGTATTACGATATGAGATCAAAACCCAGATCGTTCCGGGTTAATGACTTAGTTTTGTTATACGTACCAAGGCGGATAACGGGAAGATGTATGAAGTTGGCACGTCTGTATCAAGGACCATACAAGGTCATTGAGATCATTGGGAGGTCTAATGTGCTGATTCGTCGTCTGAACTCACGGTCACGGGGCGTAATTGTTAACACAAATAGTTTAAAACGCTTTGTGCTGCGTTGAGGAGTTTGTCTGATATTAAATAATTATACATTATGAGTATAATATAATTTTATCCCGGTTGATGGTTTGTGGTTTATGTATGCGGTATTGTTATGAATTGTTTATTAACCGGTGTTTCTTTTCATGTTGTTGCTGAACTATGATGTTTGATGAGGACCGTACACAAAAGACCCAAGAAATATCTGTAACATACTAGATTTCCGTGGTAGATTACCTTTATATGAGAAGCTTTTATAAACGACAGTTCGTATAATTTTTTGAACCGATCGCCTGGTTTTATCTTTGAGAGCAGTATGACGAGGTAATAGCTATTCGTCATAGGGTTCTGTTTTGGTTCCTGCATTCTTAAAGTATAGAGTTGGGATGATTTGGTAAGGGGAGAGTAAGGGTTGTTCATAAAGTGGGTTCGAAGGTTTCTCAATTAAAGTAATTTCTGATGTGGGATAACTAGGGTATTCGATACACATTCGAGATTCTTTGTAGTGTCTTAACTTGGGAAATTGGTTGCAACTCACGGCAATAATCTTAAACTGTAAATAGTAAAAGATAGTTTACTGAATTCCAATGGATTAGTTGAGATGTTTGTAAGTTGTAGTATCGGTTTTAAATCTAGTTGATTTCATCGTATTATTGGAACGAATTTTAATGAACTCATTCTTAAGCTGTGGCTTAGCAATACGGTTCTATAGATTAATCCGGTTAATATTGTTGACGTTTCCTTTATTTGAAAATGATAATTTTTTTCTTTGATCTTTGCCTGCGTTAATTTTTGAAATATTTCCATTCAGTGGAAAAAATGAATTTCTAAGCAAAGATGGAGTTGTGTTAATTTTAGGAACGGAGGTATTATAGTTGTCTGATAAGTTTTTCGCTAGTTTTTTTGTCAGAAAGTTTGTCGAATGATAACCATTCGAGTAGCTAAATCTTAGCTAGATTCAGCTGTTTGGCTTCGTATTGTAATAAAGAGTTTTCTAGCGTTAGGTAGGTTAGTGTTAAGCCGCGAATAATTGTATGATGGGATCATAGCGTGTTATAATTTAAGTTATTTAAGGTGCATAGCCTACACCTTAAGTGTAATTAGGTTTATATTAAGTAGGATCTACACCTTAAGTGTAGTTAAGTGTGTAACTTTACATATGACCTTCGGTCAGTTTATTCTATCTCTTGTCAATTTATTCTTATTCATGTCAATGTTTTGTTTTGGTACTGGTCTTATACGTGGTCAGAATTTAATGTTAGGATATTTAATGTTTAATTAAGTAGGTTAAATGGTTGGACAGATAAGGATTAGGGTACTCGATGTTATTTAAAATTATGCTTGCGGCATATTCACTGTTTTTTAGATTTCAAGCATAGCAAGCTCACTTAATGTTAACATTTAATGTTTTTTAGATTTTAGACTTTGAGATAGGGTTGTCATTTTTGATTTTAGACTTTGAGTTAGGGTTGCCTCTTTGGAAAAAGATAAAAACGGTTAGAATTTTTTTTTTTAATGGAGGGGTGAATGATTTTAAGGTTCGATATTTGTCTATGCGATAATTTTGTATACGGGCCTCTTTAGAGTGGGTGTTCACTTTGACACTGATACTTAATTTGTAGTTTTAAAAAAGAAAAAGGCTTGGATGTTAAAAGTCAATGTGACACACTTCACCTTAGGCTTCGGCCAGCGACTGAGCTAAATTATATAGTTAAGATTAGCGTAATAGCTATCGAGCCAGTTTGATCCCTTTTATACAATTTGTAACCATATTCAAAAATAAAAGTTCAAAATTCAAATTCATATATAAAAGTCTTTCCCTACCTAATCTGTAGGGCTAGCAAATTCAAGTATAGGTAGTGCTCAAGACATTACAGTACTTACAAGTGTTTACTATTTAAAAGTGTTAGTTCAGCATGTCAAGTACTTCACCCGATGAATAACTAGCCTGACGCCTGATTTCTGTCATCTCGAAGCAGAATATGTCGTAAAAATCTTTTACCGAACAAATCCAGAGACCGATACCTAAAAGCCTATGTAGATTTCAATAAATGTCTTCAAATCTTTGTCAGAAAGTTGATGCCTGTGTATTTCAGTCAGCTCTCTGAAACTTACAAACCATGAACATTATAGAGTTTCTACTACTCTATGCTTATACGGGTGTCCAAGAACCTGACGTCCAACTGGATTGCCATGATGCCCCAAGTTCCAACAGTACTCAGAAAAATATTTAAAAAAATCCACCCCATGTACTTACATAATTATAGTGATTTCAAAACAAAAGGGGGAAATGAGCACCCTGTGACATACTTTTGAATGCTGTGACTGCTAATGCTAATAATGTCGATATTTCTTTGAAGTTTTGTAATCTAGGGTATTTCTGTGTCTAAATGGAATGTAAAAATAAAGTACTTGTTGTAACATTTTAAAATAAAATGATATTTTAATTTAAGGTGACATGGAAAACTATTGAATTTCGCAACTTTGACCGACTGTAGTGTAAATAAAATGTATCAAAATATTATGGCAAGTGGCGTCAAACTTTTGACGCGTTTATTCTTCTTTTTAAAATGGTATAACACTTACTCATAAATTAGTAAAAAAAAATATATAAATATATTTAATCAACAACCTACTTTTTACCTACTTACGGTAACCGTCGGACCTTTTCTTATCTTAGAAAATGTTATGTTACTACTATTACCACTTGGGTTTCAAGAGTGAGCGAGACGGAAATACATACAGGTAGATTGGACCCCAGTCAAATAAAAGGCAAGAATGTTGACTAAAGATGTTTTATTACAACAAATGCTCAAAATGTTGACCACCAACGGCAATGCAAGCCCTCACCCTTCTTAAAAATGACCGTTTTATGTTTCGCGAGTGTTTTTTTTGTCGTATCAGCTGCACTGATTGTGTAATCTTCTCCCGAAGGTCAGCGATGTCCTCACTGGGCTTTGCATACACGAGCTCCTTCATTGTTCCCCAGAAAAAAAAATCCAGCTGATTTAAATCAGGTGAGCGAGCTGGCCACGGGATTTTTCCTGATCGCCCAATCCATCTGTTCGGATATTGGTCGTCCAAAAATTCTCTGACAGACACACGAAAATGTGCTGGGCAGCCGTCGTGCTGGAACCACATATCTGGTGGGGTCTCTTGTTATAAGTTCGGCAAATCATTTTGGAGAAAATATAAGTATGATTCGCCAGTCAAATTCTCGGGCATCTCAAATGAACCAATAATGTTCCCACAGAGAATACCGGTCCACATGTTTACTTTGAACCGGTACTGGGATCTATCTTCTCTCATCAAGTGGAGATTTTGCACATGCCACTCGTGCAAGTTCATGTAGCCATCCTTCTTAAATGTTGATTCATCCGACCACATAATTTTGTCTAAGAAGTGTTCGTCTTCTCTATGTTTTTGCAGGATTGTTTCGCAAAACGCTACTCGGCTTGGATAGTCTCGAGGTAGAAAACTTTGCACTCGCTGTACGTGGTACGGGTGGTATTTTTCTTCTTGGAGAATACTGTGTGCTATGCTCTTTGGTATCCCCGTATCAGCTTCTATTCCTTGCACAGAGATGCTTGGATTTGCCGACACTGCCTCTAAAACTTCATCACGATATAACTCATTTCTGAGTCGTCCTTCACCAGCTACTTGATTGGGGAACTGCCCGTCACATAGTGATCTGTACACATTAATGAAAACTCGATGGTCGGGATATCGAGAAGCACCCGGATACCTTTCTCGGTAAAATCTCGCTGCAGCATGTCCATTTCTTCTACATTCTCCATAAATGTAGTGCATATTTGCGTATTCTTGCGGAGTGAAGGTTGCCATGGTAGCACACACTAAACATAAAGTATCCAGAACAGTCCAAGCACAGCCAAAGGTCGTCGTAAAGTGTTCGTTCGAAAGTCCAGAGCACAAAGAAAAATCGAGTCCAATAAACAAAGCTTTAAGTAGTAGTTCGTGATCAATGGTAACAATAACAGAGAGGTGCGTAGTAACGGCAGGAGGCAGAGACGCGTACTGTTATCACGTCACTATCTATCTCACTCGCACCTCTAAACGTTTTCTCCCTCACTCTTACCTGAATAATGGGATAGCATAAAAACAGAACCAGCAAATAGCAAAGGTAGTTTCTGTCTTGCTCCCTCCTGTTGAAATAACGAACCACTATTGAGAGATGCATGCACATGCTGTTCCTTACGGTGAAAACTGTTTTTTGGGAGGCCTATTGTTATTTTTCTGAGCATACAAAATAGTGGTTAGATGCAATTCGTCGTAATTGTTTCCTTTTAAGAATTCTGTAAGAAGTCGTGAAAAAATGGAATTGTTGATTAAAAATATTTATATTTTTTTTTGTACTAATTTATGAGTAAGTGTTATACCATTTTAAAAAAAGAAATAAACGCGTCAAAATTTGACGCCACTTGCCATAATATTTTGGTACATTTTATTTACACTACAGTCGGTCAAAGTTGCGAAATTCAATAGTTTTCCATATCACCTTAAATTAAAATATCATTTTATTTTAAAATGTTACAAAACAAGTACTTTATTTTTACATTTCATTTAGACACTGAAATACCCTAGATTACAAAACCTCAAAGAAATATCTACATTATCAGCATTAACAGTCACAGCATTCAAAAGTATGTCACAGGGTGCTCATTTCCCCCTTTTGTTTTGAAATCACTATAATTCTGTAAGTACATGGGGTGGATTTTTATTATTATTTTACTGAGTATTGTTGGAACTTGGGGCATCATGGTAATCTAGTTGGACGTCAGGTTCTTGAACACCCTGTATATATTTTTTACTTATATAAAGGTTTTCTTTACCTCACATGAATGATGTAAAGTAGAATGCTTGCCTCGGTTGTAAGTAGCCATTACACCCTCGAACTATATTCGCCCTGGCTAGCTTCGCTCGCTCAGGCGTCTAAATATCTCGGGTGCACTCGATCCATTAGCGCCCTTTGCGAGCTGCGCTTGTTTGGACGCCGAATTGGATCTCTTCTGTAATAGTTCACTTACGTCCCTTGGGTAGCAAACTACTATTACATCATTTTGTTCAGTAATTTGGATTTACTGCTGTGCAAAGAGGCCGTGTGAGATGGCATTTGCAACACAATGCATTGTTTATAGAAAATGTTCCATTTGAAAATCACTTTACATCACCTTATACTTGAATTGTGAATTTCACTTTACAGATCAAGCTTTGCAAAACTCCTTGGTAAAATAATCTATTATCTTATAAATGATAAAAAAGAAATAACTAAAAAAGAACCAATGGAAATAGGGGTATTTTTTATTTCATTTGAAATTACAAGTTTTTACTACTTAAAAATGTTAGTTCAGCATGTCAAGTACTTTATCCCATGAAGAACTGGCCTGCACGCCTGATTTCGTCTTTCATCTAGAAGCAGAAGTTGTCGTAAAAATTATTTTACCGAACAAATCCAGAGAATATTAGCTAAAAGGCTATGAAGATTTCAATTAATGGCGTGCAGAAAAAAGAATAAAATCTTTGTTTGAAAGGGTATTGCTTGTGTATTTCAGTCAATTTACAAACCAGTCATAGTAGAGTTTCTACTACTCTATGCTTAATTACATTTTGTCATACCTATATAATTGTTTTTTTTTTCCGCCTTCTAACCTCAAAACATTTGCCGCTTGAATTTGGGTTCTCAGGTGGAAATAATCTATTCGTAACTCATTCGAAAAGGCTTCTTTTCGAACCTCGCTACGACCCCTCCTTCAGGTCATGTCGTAAGTTTCTCGGTTCGTAAATATGCATTTGCGAACTCGTAAGAAATGAACTAATTTACCTCGCATGAATGGAGTAAAGTAGAATGCTAACTTCGGTTGTAAGTAGCTATTACACCCTCGAACTATATTCGCCCTCGCTCGTTTCGCTCGCTCAGGCGTCTAAATATCTCAGGTGCACACGATCCATTAGCGCCCTTTGCGAGCTGCGCTCACACGGGCGCCAATTTGGATGTCATTTTATAATAGCTCACTTACGTCCCTTGTATGACTATCTACTATTTCCGTGAACAATGGTAAGGAACGCTTCGTATGCGGATCCGACGTCCTACACGCACTTGACCGGTTTTATTCATGTAAAATGATGTGTCAACTTTATGAATGATTTGATTTACTTTAAGGTGAAATAATACTTTTTCATTGTAAAAAAATCTGATATTTTATGTCTAAACTTGGGTACAGCTGCGCTTATGCCACCCCGTATGGAACAAGGCGTGACGTTGTGATTGTTTTGTTTGTTAGAATCAGAGATAATCAACTAATTACACATCATACTAAAGAGTAACTGCAGCTAAGAATGTTTTGCGCTGCCCGCATATGGCCGGTGAGCTTGTTTGAGCCGCAAATGTTTACCCTCGACTAGAGACCTATACTAATATCTCTTCTGTGCTAATGTATGAGCACACACATACACACATACACACGTGAGCTGTCAACATTCATCGCTAACGGTATTTATCAAGCATATTGGTCGATCTCTGTCAACATTCATCGCTAACGGTATTAAGCATAGTCGATCTTTAGTTTATGGACGATAAGTTGTTGAATGCTGAATTGTCTATCTTATCTATCGTTCCATCAACAATGCCAATTTGTGCACATCGTTATTTAATCCTTTAAGCTGTGTACAGACTAAGAAGGCTATCGTTTTCGTGTTTGATTTACTGACTTCCGTAAATGCAATCCTATAACATTTATCAACAGTTCAATTCTTATAAGAAATCCAAAAAGTATGTAATCTAGAAATATATTTACATATTTTGTCAAAAAACGTCGGATCCTGTGTTACAGAGGAGTATCAACGTTGTTTGGAACGCAAAATCTCGAATAAATTAAAAGCTAATATTGCATCGCGTCATTTAAAAGTCAGAAGACGGAAAGACCCGGAGGGCTGCTTATAACGAGATTTTGTATTTTCTAGTTTCAAATGTAATTTTATTCACACGGCTTGTGCTACAATGCTTTTATACAACTTTACAAAAAGGTAATTAAAATAATCCAGATAAGCCTATAAAGAGATTGCGAAATTCGTGATATTTGAGAATAATTTATATTTTCAGGTTTGCATAGTACCTAATTAGGTTTATCATAGAAATAGATATAATATGACGGTTTGCTTGATTTTCAATGTCACAAACTAAAGTCGATTGTTGATTGAAACGCAACATATACCGACCGTGTATATTTCCCCGTGAGTGTTCACCGGCCGCCTGCCCTGCCTCTCCTCCCTAAAAGCCACGTTGGTTGCTGTGTTGCAAGCGAGCGAGCGGGGAACTAACTGTTATGTAATGTTATGGTTATGATTATGACAGTAATGAATCGCCGAATCCGCGACTTGCGCCGCTCGTAAAAGAATGAGGCTTTATTTCGGACGTAACTCGTTATTTGGCTAACTGGGCCAGCGAGCGGCTGTTTATATTGCTGCCCATAACACTAAAGCTACATTTAAGAGAGCAGATTACGAAAACACGGAATTGTGAGTTATGGTTAATTTACTGCTGCTACGTAACAATCTGGCTTCTTTATCGTTTTCTTTAAAATGTCAATCATTTTGAGGCTTAGCTACACTTTTGCTGTTCGCTTTTAGCCTTTACGATGCATACAATGAGAATGGTAGAAACTCCAATACTTTACAATTATGTACTCGCGCCGCGAACAACCGCGGGTATTGTCATGGTAATGCGGCGCGGGCGCGGGCGCGGGCGCGGGCTGAAGCGTGTGCTGAATCACAACTTTTTAAATAACAGCGCATTTGAAAATGAAAACACAACGACGATTATTACCTGATGTTCGTTTAGGACGGATTGGCAGGGTGATACCAGCCATCAGGTACCGAACCCCAAATATGCGTACTCTTCGGTATCTACCTAGTATCAATATAATAGAATCGTTAAATAATAATAATCTTTTAATAAATATTAATAAAAAATATCAAAAATAGGAAAGGACATAAAAATTATTGTCATTAAACATTAACTATGAGGGTAAACAACAAGAAGATACTGAGACCACAACATTCTCAGGACTGTACATTGGCCACAATAAGTCATGGAATACACACATTGATGTCCTGACTAGTAAACTGAGCCAATCTCCATATGCTATCTAAACAGGTAAAACATAAAGATGCTGTACTAATGGCATATCATGGCTTTGTCGAGTCCTAATTATGTTAAGGAATAATGTTCTGGGGAAATGCCACAAAAAAGATATAATATTCAAAGCCTAAAAGAAATGTGTACGTGCTATATGTAAACTGATTAGTACAAAGAGCTGCAGAGGTCATTTCATTAATCTTGAGATATTAGTAGTCCCATCATTAGTAGTACATATTTGAAACAGCAGTGTTTGTGAAGTGCAATATCCATCTCTTTAATTACATGAAGAACAAACGCAACCAGGTCGAGCTGAGCGCTGACCGACGAAAAACGACACAATACGATAAAAGTATATTCGCTATGACCACCACAATATATAACAAACTACCGGAGAGATTAAGAGCAAATAACAAAATGAATATGTTTAAAATTTTGAAAAATACTAATTCGAAAGGCACTATTCCCTATCAATTATTTTCTCCTGGACATTTTATAAAATTTGATAAGACATTATGAGGACAACAATTATTGTATATGAACTTTTATGTGTGCATGCGTCTCTAGTCTGTATTATGTAATTTTAATTTTAGAACGAATCTATCGAATGTTTGAATGCCTTACGTTAATTGTTCTGTTTTATTATACCAACCCACGCTTACCTTTCATCAAACAATAAATATATTTTGTCTTTTTATCATTTATATTTTACCTTATTATAGATATCCTAAACTCTCAATAACAACACATGTTCTCCGTGAATGTGGACTACACCAACATAGTAATCGTAAAGAATAATAAATAATAAAACCATGACATTATGTTATTTAATTGCTTCACATTTCAGCGGAAGTACCACTGAAAATGTTCAACATTATAATTGGTCTATCTGCTACAGGAATCTTACAATATTCCCGGCACGTTCACCCGCCCGCGCCCGCGTCCGCGCCCCGTGCCCGCCAGCGTCACAGTGTGGCTACGTCGTTTTCTCTGAAAGAGAGAGCTCTGTCTATAAATCTTAAAACGTTGAATTGGTTTGCTCGATGCGAGCAGAGCTCGAGTGAGATAGTGTGAGTTGAGTCAGTTGAGTACTACTTGTTACACTATAGGTATAGTACAAACATGTTCCATCACACCAAGAGACTACCTAATTTGACTGTGTGGGCCAATATTCCTCCTTATCCTATGTTAGCCCGCAGAAGGTCAGATATTTCATAAAAAATATTATAATTATGTGACCGTTAAACGTACGGTAATTAATAGAATGTAGAAGAAGATTTTGAATTTAATTCATGATGAAGTTGGTGTGCCCGTTAGCTTTACAATGTAGTTTTAGATAAAATCAAACTGAAACTCATTTAAGATAAGTCGAGTCTCGGTGAGAAGGAACAAAGAACAAGTTTCGAATCGCGCCGGAAGTGTTGTGGAGTCCGGGAGTGGAGCCTCCAACAATACTTCCTCGTCGCGGAGTCGGAGCGGAGGCGACCGCTGCCGCAACTGCCACCACCACCGCGCGAGGCATCAAGATACAGTGTCTGCAATTCAGTTAAAACTTCTTCATAACTAAGAATGCGTGCCGCTCAGAGATTGCGGTATCGTTGTCATACGGTAGCCATAGATATGCTACTCTACTTGGAAACTACTGTAGTAAATAATTTATAGGCTTGTCTTTCGATTTAGTTCAATATGCATTTGGATAGGTATCTACATGATGCTTGAGATGACACCAAGAGCATAAAAATAAACATGTAAATAGCACGCCATATTTTGTGAAAGTTTTGATTAAGTTGTGGAAATGTTTGGAGATTGATACATGTTTATAATGAAGACTGCTTTAATTACGGAGAGTAAAGATATAATTACATTAAGTAATCCAGCGAGATATTTACCGCGTATGACGAAAAATAACGATGCGACTTTACTCGAGGCTGTTGCGTCATTAAAAGTGGTGCGTTTCCTGAACATTCTAGTATGCACAGCCCAGTACACCCGGCGGTGAGGCGGCGACGCGGCGCGGGATGGCGTGCAATCAACTAATGAGTCCCTTCGCAGCACTACACTACACTGTACTGCACTCACTCACTCACCCACTCACCCAAATTCACTTACTTACTAGTCCACCGCTTCATACGCCGCCGACTGCAGACTCCGCCCGCCGTGACTTTATTTACCCTTACTTACTGAATTTCAACTCGCCCAGTGCCAGTAGATTTATTTAAATTTATTTTCTAAAGGTATTTTGATGCGCTGCTCATCGGAAAACTGTTTATGTCACTCGAATAATACTGTTTGATATTATTAAAGATATCCTATTTCCCATAAGAGTACATCCGTAGAAAATGTGTCATAGTGGCGAGAAGGAGATTTTTTCGGAGGGAGATCGGGGTGCGGGATGCGTACGAGGGGGAGGGGATGCCCCGTCGAGAGATGCTCAATAACATTTTTCCGGGATAAAACAATCTCTAAACTAGGACAAACTGTTTGTTTACTTGCTGCCAAGGAATGAATAAGTTCGCAGGGTCAGTTGCTATATTAATGTATATAGGCCAACACCAGTTGCCTAGTAGGAGGCGAGTGGTCATTTACTTGGGCAGCCTGAATGGCAGACGTCCGATGTCTGAAGTCCGACGTCCGACGTCGTGGCGGTGGTCGTCAGAGAATCTAACTAATAACATTACTGCATTAGGTCCCACGATTCACAACGTAGCGTCATAAGGCAATGTGGTTTGTGACCACTTACACCCCTAAAGTGGCTCGCTAGAGCAGTCTTTAGTCCTTGTAATTGTTATTAATTAACAAGTTAATAAATAAAGGCAAACTTACCCATATGTGAAAATGGACACGAATAATGCGACATCTACTTACATTTTAGCAGTGTTCATAACTAATGGAGTAATTTATTACCTCAGTAAGACCGGGCGGGTCCTAAATACACACACTGTGATTAAATATGTACCTCCAAGTTCCATAATCTGGAAAATTTTTCCTCATGATAACAGCTCGCACCGCAATACTCCGCAGAGACCATCGCTCGGCGTTGTCGTCGTTGTATGTCGTCCATTCACTTCTCGGAACTCTTACGTGAAAATATTATATAGAGAAACTTTCTGTCTCCTCAATCTTTCACGCGATTTGATTGCGAATTGATAGTTTTTTGGTTTATCATTGTTTTGCTTGGCTTTTTTCATTATTTTTCAGAATGGGTCGATAGTCTGGCTGAAAGAATTCATCTGGTAGACTTTTCGCATTGTAGATTTTTTTTGGGTCATAATTAATCTAAAATAACCTTCTGAAAGTGCACAGCACAAACTGAGGTAGATGAAGGTGGTTAGGTACATTCAACATTGTGCCGGCAACCAGCCAGCCGCCCGCATCTGCTCTTACGGAAGTTGCGAACAATCTCTTGTGTCCGAGTTAGTGTGCCGGACACGGACCGGACCGGATCCACTCCGGAGCATCCGTCCCCCGCCCCGGCCCTGGCACGTCACATGAGCGCCATGTGCTCGAAACTTACACTGAAACGAAAATCACATACACCACATAAATACATACAATTATGCTGCTATATATAAAAAATACACATAATAGAACACCGTGGTCTAAAGGGTTTCACGCTTGCTTCTCATACTGGAGATGCAGGTTTGAATCCTGACCGTGTACCAATGAGATAATTAATTTAACTTAAGTAAATTTTCAGATGCTAGGTGTTTCGGATGTCATGTTAAGCAGTAGGTCCCGGCTGCTATCGCTATATGATAGTGGTCGTTAAACCCCTCCATCAACCCGCACTGAGCCAGCGTGGTGGAGTACGGCTTAATCTTACTCGTATCCGAGCAAAGGCTTGCGCCCCCGGTGGGGACAATAAAGGGCTACATTTATTATGATTATTAAAAATAAAAACATTCATTTTCTACACAAGATGAAGCGAGCTCTTGATGCTTCGGTTCCATTTATGGGTATTCCATGGTGATATCGATTCCGGTTGACTTTTACAACTTTACTTTTACGTTTTTGTTCTGGATTTAATTAAATCTCACCGGAAGGGACCTACCTTGATGTCATCGAACGTAAATATACTCATCGCCTGCCCGTTTGTTTATTGCACGGTTGCCGTATTTCATTACTGAACAAACAGTTAGATATTTAACAACTTATTCCTTTACTGAATCATAAAACAAGCTACAACGATTTACGACTAACACAACTCACATCCAATAACAACAGAAAAGTATGACCTGCGTGCTAAGAGTCACACTGAGACTCACACATGAACATCCGCATTCAGGCACTTGTAAAAGTGCGTATTAAGGGTAATTTATTAAATAATAATTATAATGTCACTCCACTGCACTGCTTGGAAATGTGGCGAAAGGTGGTCGTAATGAGGTCGCTACACAATGAATAGTTAGCCAGGATAACAAAAACATTTCTGGACTGTTTGAACAGGCCAGAAAAAACATTGTTGGCTTGTTTGATATGGTTCTGTCACATGTCAACAGATGCCATTTCACTCAGATGAATGAAAATATTTGGCACTTCATGCCTTCTCGATGAAAGCGTGCATGGCTTATGCTGTCAACTCCTGTCAATTGCGGAAGATGACAGACTCCGCCAAGGGGAGATCAAAACCTAATATATCAAAAAAAAAAAACTGTACATTTTTTTCCCGCAGCACTCGAAAAAACACTTTGTAATGTCTCGGCCAAAAGTGCAATAGATGAACTTGTCTCTTAGAGGGAATCGCCTAGGGCTCGGCCCACTCACTCACCCGTCTATTGCTCACTTTCCAGCCACTTTCCACTACTACAATGTACTATTTTACACATACCCGAATATAACCACCCAGACCAATTCAAACGTAGGAATATAACAAATTAGAGTTGTAGCTTAGAAGTTGCAACTGAATTTGAATCGTTTTTTACTAATGCACCGGCTTCCACGACTAAGTATTTAAATTCGTCACCTTTGTCTGCTGTTGCAATATTAAAAGATAATGTCTCAGAGTGTGCTTCATACTTGAATTTTAAGCACGTCACAAGTTCAGATGTCGTAAAGGCATTTAAATTGATAAATGTTAAGAAAACGAATGATCTTTGGGGACTCTCTGTTCACGTCGTTAAATCCCTGATCGAATTAATTGCACCTGACCTAGCGGTCATTTTCAACAATTGTATAGACTGCGGTGAATTTCCTGATTTAATGAAACAAAGTAAGATAATTCCCCTCTTCAAAGCAGGTAGTACTCAAGACCACACCAATTTCAGACCTATATCAATACTAATACTACCAACTTTTAGTAAAATTTTTGAGAAATTAATCTTATCACAGCTATTACATCATTTTGAATCAAATAAGCTAATGCATAACAAACAGTTTGGATTCACTCGCGGTCGTTCAACAACAGATGCCGGAATTCAGTTCATTGAAAGTATTTTTGATGCCTGGGAAGAGTCACAAGATGCCCTAGGCATTTTTTGTGACTTATCTAAGGCTTTTGATTGCGTTTGTCATGAAACATTGATCAGGAAATAACATCATTATGGAGTTAGAGACACGTCATTGAATTTGTTAAAATCTTATCTGAACGGAAGAATACAAAGGGTAGACGTAAACGGAGAACGATCACCAGGATCATTGGTTTGTTTGGGCGTGCCACAGGGCTCAATATTGGGACCCTTCCTATTCCTCATCTATATAAACGACTTACCCTATCTAGGAAGGGACTGTCATGATATGGTACTGTTTGCTGATGACACCTCACTTATTTTTAAAACAAAGCGAAACCAACACGCTAATGATGATCACGTGAACAATACCATATCAAGAGTGGTAAATTGGTTTAATGTTAATAATTTGCTATTAAATGAGAAAAAGACTAAATGTGTTAAGTTTCTTACTACTAACGTAAAAATAATCAGACATGTATAACAATTAAAAATGAGGAATTGGAATTGGTAACCAGCAGAGTGTTTCTAGGTATAACGTTGGATTCCAAACTCCAATGGGGTCCACATATTGATAAGCTATCGAACAGACTGAGCTCTGCAGCTTTTGCATGCAGGAAAATCCGTCACTTGACAGATTTAAAAACAGCCAGATTAGTTTATTTTAGTTATTTTCATAGTATTATGTCCTACGGTATTCTGCTCTGGGGCAGTGCTGCTGACATAAATACTATTTTTGTGCTGCAGAAGCGGGCTGTTCGTGCGATTTATAAAATGAATAATAGAGATTCTCTTAGAAATAAGTTTAAAGAAGTAAATATATTGACAGTCCATAGTCAATATATTTACGAGAATATTATGTATGTCCATAAGAACATTGTTAACTTTCGAAGAAACTGTGATATACATAACTTTAATACTAGAAACAAGGACAAACTTGCAGTGCCCACTACTCGGCTCCATAAAATAAAAAACTCGTTCAAGGGTAATTGTGTAAGATTTTACAATAAACTCCCAAGCACTTTGACAGATCTATCAATTAATAAGTTCAAGAAATACATCAAGCAAAGGCTTATTTCTAAAGCTTACTACAGTATTAAAGAGTACATAGACGATAAAAATGCTTGGGACTGAATTGTTCTAATTAATTGTGAGCATCCTCACTGCCAGAGTTTCTTTTACTGGACAATTGGAGGCCTTTCACACCTCCAAAGATTAATTTAATTATACAACTCTTGACTGTGGGGACCATTTACATCTCCTATTATCATTGTATTATTGACTAAAGAGACTATACATCTCTGTTATTTATATTTTAATTATTTTATTATGACATTTGAGACTCTTTACATCTCTCAGAAACAATAATTAAGTACTTTTTTTTTTCTGATAATATGATACAAATCATAATACCAAATGTTCTGTAAAAAATGAAATGAAATGACATGTGAAAGTGCCCTTGTGGCCTATTTACAGAATAAACGTTTTGAGTTTTGAGTTTTTTTAGAGGTCGATTTTTTTTGAGGCCGGCGCCATGTCTTGAGGAACTGTTTGTGATGTAGTTGTCTATTTTTTTCATTACGTAGGCACCGCCCACAAAAAAACGACCTCTTATTGATTTTGGTTTGCATGGTTAATTTCTTACTTTTTGAATAAATTAGTACTTTATGCTGTTATATTATTTTATAAGAATTTTAAATGAAAGAGCGACGTGCACTTTGAACTTCGTATATTTGGAGAGAGAGTTGCCAGGTCAAAAATTTAATAATTAGAGAAATTAATGTTTCCAACATACTCCTACCAACGACAAAAAATATACTTAGGTATTTAAGTATTATGTTTATCAACAATAAGATATGTAAAATAATTGTAATTTGTACCATACAAGCCAAAGCTCAGTAGGAGTGGACTGTAGTTTGATAGGTTTTAAAATTTTAGAATAATTGATATTGATAACTCAATATGTTTAGCTAACGTAGTACAAAACGCAATTGCTTTTCACAATGTTTACCTAAGTAATTATTATAAAAAATACGGTTTGCAAAAAGGTACATATTATTATAAGGTAAGTATGTATCTACTTAGTTTAAAATTAAACTTTAGGAAGTAAGTAAGTCACTTGGTACCTATTGAAAAACATGGTTTTAATTAAGTACATTACTTACATATCTATAGGTAAAATACAAACTTTAGTAATAGAAGTTCTATGACATTTTCCATTAGACTTTTTTACTTCCAAGGCTCTAACTTTGCCATCTTGCCCTGGGAACACCTGGGTAACTCGGGCCATGGGCCATGTCATAGGAGGGGTATCAATTTCCCTTAAAATAAAAAGAGTACCTATACTTATATTAGGCAAATTGTCCTTCCACTTTGGACGGTTTTGTAAGGCATTAAGGTACATTTTAGACCAATATCTCCAAAATTGCTGTTTTAGAGCAGTACATTTTTTCCAAAAACTTAATCTGTTTGCTGGAATATCAGAAGTATTTTGTTCAGGATAACAAGTGAGTGGCGCACCAGTTAAGAAGTGTCCTGGAGTAAAAAATGATAGGCCTTCAATATCAGATGACATTGGAGTTATTGGCCTCGAGTTCAAAATAGCTTCTATTTGATACAGCACTGTAGAGAGCTGTTCATAAGTTAACACATGAGATCCTAACACCCTTTTCAAATGATGCTTGACGCTTTTCACTGCTGCCTCCCACAGGCCAGCAAATACTGGTGAATAAGCTGGAATGAAGTGAAATGTAATACCTAACTTTGAGCCTTGGGTTTGGACTTCATTCTGATGAGCGTTGGATTTGTTTAGTCTATAAAGTTCTGTTAACTGAGTATTGGCTGCCTTAAAAGTACTGGCATTATCGCAGTAGACTTCGCTCGGTACATTCCTTCTGCTGATAAAGCGCTTAAAGCTGGCTAGAAAGGCTTCAGTAGTTAGGTCGGACACTAACTCAAGGTGTACTGCTTTGGTAACAAAGCAAACATAGACTGCAATGTAACTTTTTGTGGTGATGATACTTCTAACCCTCGACTGCTTGACCATAATGGGCCCGGCGAAATCTATTCCAGTCTTTTCGAATGGACGAGCAGCATGAACTCTGTCTGCAGGCAGAGAGCCCATAAGTTGTTGTGCTGTAACACCTTTGAATCTAAAGCATGTAACACACTTATAAATTAGTTTTTTAACTAATCTCAAACCATTTATTATCCAATAGAATTGGTTTAAATTGCACAAAACATGTTTTTGCCCAGCATGAAACAATTTTAAGTGTTCATTTTCAATTAGTGAATGAGTAAGTCTTGACTCTTTGGGAAGAATGATTTGATGTTTGTGACTATATGGTAAGGCTGAATGTTGAAGCCTACCTCCTACTCTGAGGATAGATTCTGCATCTAGAAAGGGATTGAGACCTTTTAAGGTAGAAGATACCTGTGTGCCCGCTTGCAATGCAGCTATATCCTTGCTGAAATATTTATTTTGTTCTTCTTTAATAAACCAATGTAACGCCTGAGTGCGTTCAGCAAATGTTACAAAATTGTGTTTTATTTTTTGAGAACTTGGCTTAGCATTTTTACAAAATCTTAGAATGTAAGAAAGTACCCTAGTGGCTTTATTAATGTCAGAATATTTCTGAAGCAAACTAGAAATAAATGAAACCTTCCTATTTTGTGATGCTGCACATACCACCTCGCCACACTTCAGTTTGGATATTTTGACCTCGGGTAAGTCTGTTGGTAAGTTTGTGTTATTACAAAAATCATTGAAATTGTAGTCTGAATTATGCATACATTCAGGGCCAGACCACCAAAGCTCAATATTTTGCAGCTCACATGGATTAATACCTCTACTTAGACAGTCTGCTGGATTCTGATCTGTCCTGATGTAAGACCATTGACAAGACTTTGTGTATTGATTGATAATTCTGACTCTATTTGCAACATACGCGTTCAGTTTTGCTGGGTCAGTCTTTAGCCAGGCCAATACTACCTGGGAGTCACTATATAGATGCACACTTTGAATAGGTATTTTTATAGTCAAAGTATCATAAACTTTGGTGCATAATTTTGCTAAAAGCAACCCTTAATTGAGCTCTAACCGGGGAATAGATAACTTGTTATCTTTTGGGGCTATTCTTGATTTCGAACAAAGAAGTGACATAGTCACCCTTCCTTCTTTATCGACAACTCTCAAATACATTACACAGCCATATGCCATGATTGAAGCGTCTGAAAACCCAATTAGTTGGGCTGATTCTTGTTCAGAAACACATACATTTATTTTAATTGAAACTGGTGGCATTGTTATTAAATTATTATAAAAATGTAGCCATTCTTTTTGCAAAAGGGAAGGGGGAACTGAATCCCATT
The DNA here is from genome assembly GCA_949825045.1 of Argyresthia goedartella. Lineage (NCBI taxonomy): Eukaryota > Metazoa > Arthropoda > Insecta > Lepidoptera > Argyresthiidae > Argyresthia > Argyresthia goedartella. Next base: position 264,663 of record OX463827.1, on the reverse strand, counting down.
CTACGTTGGACTGCCATAATTTTTGCAATATGGACTTGGCCTGGACAAAGACTGGACCAGCAACACCCAGTGGATCGTAAAACTGACTCACAAAACTTAAAATTTCTCTTTTTGTGGCAGGTACTTTTTCAGGGACAGGACAGGAAAATTTAAAACAATCATTTTTAATATCAAATTTAACGCCTAACGTTTTAATGTCTTTTTCAAGTTCCAAGTCACCAAAATTTTGCTGCTCCACCGGAATATCTGCCAAGATTGTTTTGTCGCTTGCTGACCACTTGTGTAAGTTGAAGCTACCTTTTGCAAGTAATTTAATTAATTCAATTTTAATTTCAATTAATTTAATGCTATCATTTTCTGTGTGTAAGATATCGTCTACATATGTCGAATTTATAATTACATCGGATGGTCATGTTGGAACCTAGTAGCTAGTTCTTTTAGACATCTAGTGGCCAAGTAAGATGAACTTTTGAGACCGTATGTAACGGTATTTAATTGAATGCATTTAATTGGTTCATTTACATTATCTCGCCAGAGAATATTCTGTAGAGATCTCTCAGCTTCTGTCACTAGAATGTTTCTGAACATACGTCTGATGTCGCAGATAAAGAAGTGTTCATGTAATCTAAATGACAATAATATATCAAACAGCTCTTGTTGTACGGTGGGTCCATTTAACATTATATCATTGAGAGAAATTTTAGTATTCGTTCTCATGGAGCCATCGAACACAACTCTTAGTTTCGTACTGATTAAATCTTCCCTAATTACAGGGTGATGGGGTAGAAAATAAACTGCATCTTTTGAAAGATCATATTGAGAAATATCAAACTAAGTTGCGTGGCCTAAGGCGACGTATTCATCAATGAATTGTTTGTATTTCTGGAATAAATATTGATCTTTTTGAAATCTTTTTTCAAGATTAATAAATCTTTTCAAAGCTTGGCTAAGTGAGTTTCCTAGATTATTGTTCACATCATAGATGGGGATCTTTAAGGGAATTGATACTTCAAATTTGTTGTTTTCTAATTTAACAGACTCTGTAAAGTACTGTTCACAAAATTGCTGCTCAGACGTGTGTTCTTTAAACATTTCTGGTACAGATTCTGTCTTCCAGAATTCGCTAACTGAATTATTAATACTTGCATTACAATTTTGGCAAAAAAGTGTAACAGCAGAATCCCGGTGAGGAGCAGAGGTGGGTGTGGCGCCGGCGACTACGTATCCAAACTGAGTGTGGACGAGACTGGGCTGGGCAGCATCACGACGCTGAAGCTCCTCAGGCTGCGGCAGCAACGCCTGGAAGAAAATATCGGCAGCTATTAAAATATCAATTTCACTTGTGATGTGAAAGGAGTCATCGGCCAACTTTATATTTTTGGGGATAGAAAACCCTGACAAATCAATTTATTTTTGAGGCAAATTGGTGGTGATCTTATCAACCACTAAGCAGTTGGTTTGTACCTTGAATGGGTAAACACATGAAAAGATATCTAAAGGCAATGAATGCTTGACATTCTTTTCAGTATTGGCTATGCCAATTATGTCAGTAGAATTGGGCATGAGCGGTTTACCTATTTTTCTTGCTAGATTGGAGGTGATGAAGGAAGACTGGCTTGCTGAATCAAGCAAAGCCTTGACAATATATTCCTTGCCATTTTTGCCTACAATTTTGACCTTTGCCGTTGGCAACAGAACTTGAGATTGATTACCAGGAATTGTTTTGGACAAAAGTGAGACATTTTTGTTCCCTTCCTTCGCTTGGTCACTGTGACTACCTCCTTCATTGTGCAATAAAGTATTGTGAGATTGTTTGCACTCTTGACATTTAAAAAAGAACTTGCACCTATTTTGGTGATTGTTGAGGCAAATATTGCACAATCTATTTTTCTTTACAAACTCGAGCCTTTCGGCTATTGAGGCAAGCATGAACTTTGGACAGGAATAAAGTTTGTGATCAGACTTACAGAACAAGCACTTCACATCCTTGACGACCACATTAGACACCTTGTAGCCGGAGTGCAGCTTTCTCTCCGGAGCAGCCGAAGCAGGCGGAGTGGCAGAAGAAGCTTCACAATTTTCTAAGGCTAATGCGCGCATCTCTAGAAATTTAATGAACTCATCAAAGGTGTGTGATTGAGAACTATCATGTTCTAGGTGATAGGCTTTGCTTGTGTTCGAATCAAGCTTTTTTGCAAGCAGACACACAAGTATACTGTCCCACTTTTCTATAGGTTCACCTAGATTCTTAAGAGCAGCGAGGTGCTGCTTTGTTGTTGAGATAAGTCCTCTCAAAGTAAAAGACTTACTCAAAGTTGGCAACTCGAACAATGAATTGATATGCTCAGAGACTATTTTAAATTTGTTATCATAGCGGTCTTTGAGAATGTCCAAGGCCTCTTGATAACTTGACCCTACTATAGGAAGGTTTTTTATTAAATCATATGCTTCTCCTTTTAGATAATGTCTCAAATAAAAGAACTTTTGGATGTCCTCAACATTTTTGTCATTGTGGATGAGGGCATTGAACATTTCAATAAAGGACTGGTAGTCTACATACTTCCCAACAAAGGGATTAATTTCTACATGTAGCAATTTTAATTTGGACACTGATCCTGCACTTGGGCCTGTTTTTTCTGGGATAATAGGGCAATTTGGGTACGAATTTTATCTAGACACTGAAAGTATAACTCTTCGGTTTTAGTAGGATCTTCATCGTCATCTATTTCGATGTTAAGCTTTTCGTACTAATAACAATGGCGGAAGCCACATCCAAACAAAATGTCTCCTGTTTTTGCGATGAATTTCAGCCCATATATTAGTGAAGCAGAGAAATACCTTGATGTGTCGTATAATTTGTGGAGGTTGTAATCCTGCAGCTCTCTAGCAAACCTGCGCAGTGTTGTTGCAGTCCGCTGACGATGTTGTCGTGAGAAAAGGTAGCAACTATGGCCGCCTAAACTTCGTCCCACGATGTTGCACACAATGCCAAAAGGCTTTTTGGTCGTTCTTGTCGTTTATTTAACTTGATTCTATATTATAACTGTAGCACTTTTACCGGCCTTCATGAACCATGAATAAATTAGTACTTTATGCAGTTATATTATTTTATAAGAATTTTAAATGAAAGAGCGACGTGCACTTTGAACTTCGTATATTTGGAGAGAGAGTTGCCAGGTTAAAAATTTAATAATTAGAGAAATTAATGTTTCCAACACTTTTGAGCACAGACTATATCGATGCTTTTGAGTAAATTTTAAATAAAATATTATTGCTTACTTTTGAGTTAATTTTAGGTAAACAATTTTTCGTATGACTATTTCATTCGTACTTTAATGGGCCCCCAGTCAATCTTTTATTTAAGTACTGCGGAACTCCAGTAAGCCCTCCGGCATTTTTGTACAGCCTTCAGAAAGGATAAAATAACGCCAATTTATCAAGTTTTCCAGTTGTTCATAATTTAATTGTTTTTCATAATTTAAAAACTACTGAGCTGATTCTGATAAAACTTGCATTGTTTCCTAGTTTTCTATTATCCCTACATTGTCCACCTCAAATCAACTTATACGTAGTAGTTCAAATCTTAAAAATTATTACAACGATTTTTGATAAAATTTTGACTGTTCCCTTAAATAAGTTGAGTAAATGTAAGCCAATAAAAATGATTTCAATAGGATTCACAGTATTGGAGAAATGCGTAGACAATATTATGCAATTAGTGAATAGAGGACGGCTTTAAAGCAAGGGCCATCGATGAATCACGAGCAAGTGAAGGATCCTAAGGATTAAATCACGTCCGTAGGGACTGATTCTTCAAGTGTTAGAATCCTAAGCGACGCGAGTGATTCAAGGCATTCGATATATTTTTTATTGAAGAGTTGCATACTATACTTTTTACCATGGCTACAACAAAAAGAAAGATTTGAAGAAAGAAGAAGCGAAAAAAGTCATTGAATGAAGAAAAAAAGGAACGTTAAATGAATTAAAATTCACATTTGGCGCCCAACATGGGGCGCCAATTGTCACGTCTTTCAAACTGAGGTTTCGCTCTTCGACAGCTCGGCCTCTCGAAGGTATCCGACCTGGACGGAGGCTGCGAGATGCATCTTCAGCGGGCAGTCATGGCGGCGTGGGTCCTCCACCCAGGCAGCAGCTACTGATGAGAAATGGGTTCAAAATGCAGGGCTTCGTCTTGTACCGGGAACGAGAATACGCGACGTCTGTCTCAAATCGAGGCCCTCGTTGAACTGTCGTGTCTGTCTCGAAGCAGCGGAGCTTCCTTGCAAAAATATGGCTGCCTGTGCGTCCCGTGACCTTCAACAGGTTGTCGCGTGACGCCTCTCAGCCAATCGCCAAGCTTGTTACCAAATCAGGAGGGTGGCTCCCCTCACCCCGCCGATGCATCACGCTAGCTGCACAACCAATCACGAAGCTTGTGGAGGCTTGTGGAGTTCTCGCTTCTCTGCGACTCTTGCGCAGAGAAGCGAGAACTCCTGAGAACTGAGACGATGACGGCAAATATGGGCACCAACACAGGGTACTACAGGATAACAAAATATAACAATTGTAACACTACACCAGCTGCCAATCACAGCGAGCCATGCCAAGCCCGCCAAAGCCGCCAGCCAATGCCATGCCTTGCCGCGCTGCCACACATCCCCGCTACACCTAGCCTGCGAGCCGCTTGCCAATAGTGGGGGGCGAGCCTATAAAAGCGCCTGCGAGATCTCTTTTGACATCTTTTTCGCCACGATTGAAGAATCAAGAGGTAACTCTGTCCGAAAGACAAATTATTACTAAAAAAAGGAAATAAAAGTACACTGCATAGTTTTTCACTTTTATTTATGCCCACTCGTTTCACTCAGAAGTGGGATAAATAGACGTGGTTGTCCAAACTCTTTAGTTTTGTTAGTTTAAAAACGACATGCGTCAAATATTGAAAATTGTCAGACGAGAAAATAAATGAGATAATGGTTTACGTAAATTTGCATTTTTTAATTTAAAATCAGTGCGCGAAACTAAAATATAACCACATCAACAAATTAACATGGTCCAACACGAACCGGATAATATGGAAGTTTAGCGCACGACGTGTTGTACGCCGGAAAAGTCGGCGAGGTTTCGTTATCCACGGAACATCACCGGGAGCTGCAACGGAGGCTGGAGACGGCAGCCAATGTTCCTGGTTACTGGGAGTGAAGTCGATACCGGCGAATGATGCATAAGGGCAGTGTTTTATCCTAAAATATGTATATGAAGAAAAAACTGTGAGTACATTCAAGTTCTTAGTAGTGTCGTGAATTCAACCTAATTATGAAATTAAACGTTCACCAAGTCCTAATAAATATAACACTATTGTTGCGGAATGTTTTCAAAAGGGGAGACCGAACTAAGTTGGACCCACTAGAAAAATTAAAAAAGGGGAGACTTATCACAATTCTTCCACGGCGATATAAAAACAAATAATTGAAACAATTTTAAGCGGGACTTACACAATTAGGACTTGTAATTGTTCATCGGATTTATATTTCTAAATTATAATCAATCTCTGAACAAAATGGAAGCGGAAATAAACGTGCTCATAGACATTGCCGTACGAATCACAAAGGGACATACCAACTACAGAAAATCGCCCAACGATAGAATCACACTATCGTATGTAGAGACGCGGTTGGAAAGTTTGGAATCCTTGTGGCAGAGATTCTCTAATGGACATGACAGCTTATTTAGAAGGTACACAACTGCAGAAATCGAAAGTTCGGTATATGGCAAAGAAACAGTATATGACGTCACCGAAGAAAACTACACGGATTATAAGTGTGATCTAAAGGATGCACTCAGGAATGTCAAACCAAATCCCAGTAGTTTACACCATCCTTTACCGAACAAATCATCAAAGACCAGTCATGTCCAGTTACCGAAGATCCGATACCAGTGTTTTCTTTCTGGAATGTTTACAGAATGTATGAGCTTCAGGGACTTATTCGTATCACTCATCCACGACAACGAAGAACTTGATGATGTACAAAAACTACATTACTGAAAGGGTCATCTCAAGGGAGAGGCTGAACAATTGTTACGATATATAATGATAGTTATGACCAATGCTGGACTCTATTAAAAAGCCGCTATAACAACAAGCAACACTTAGTTAATTGCATACTTCAACGGTTTTTCGGGCAAAAGAACATTTCAACAGAGTCCTACAGTGCCATCAAGCAACTTGTTCGCGACAGAAATAGTATTGTACATAGGCTCTAGTATATAAGTTATTATTAGTTTTGTATAAATAGTTTGTAAGATAATAAAGTGATATTGTTGTTGTGTTTCCTTATTGAAATAAAGATAGTAAAAATAGTTAGCTGCATAAAAATAGTTATGATGTTTAGGTAGGCAATATGTTATAAATAAATATAACGTATTGCAGTGTGGCTGGTTGTTGCCCGGTAGCGCCATCTGCTTAAAGAAAAGGTGCACTACCGCGCATGTAATGTCCAATCGTCGAACGGTATGACGCCCGAACCTCTCCCCCGCCTATATAAACAGACGCCCGGGGAAGTTCGGTAATCATTCACACGGAAACGAGCGGACAAGCAGCTACTCTGGAATACGAAGAAACAGTCGAGAGGCGTTTTATTGGCGAGGACATCCCATAGTACCACAGTCAGGAACCCCCACGGTGCACGTAACGGCAGCATCCAACCCGGACCTGCCCAGACGTGTACACAACTATGAGATGTAACAACTGAAACTTTAAATGCTTTGACAGAGTTAGGAATAGACACTGGTACCTGGGATGTCATGACAATTTATATAGTCAGCCAGAGATTAGATTCAGAGAGTAGGAAACAGTGGGAGTCTAAGGTCAGCGAGTTGGTATCTCACTCAGATAAATTACCTAATATGTCAAAATTTCAACAGTTTTTGGAGACGAAATACCACTCGTTGGAGTTCTTAGATTCAAAACCAAATCCAACATTCATTCAAAAACAGCGTAATTTTCCTCAAGCTCACAGTTATCAAAATTCCAAACCAAACTTGATTCACATGTTACACATAGCTAAAACAACTTGCGTTTATTGTAAACGAGATCATCACATTAGGAGTTGCAAAGAATTTATAAACACTGATCTCGACAGCAAGCGTAACTTTGTTCAAACTCACGGGTTATGTTTTAATTGTTTAGGAAGTAACCATTCGGTAAAACACTGCAGAAACACCACGTTACGTCAAATTTGCAACAGGAGACATCATTCATTATTACATTCAAAGGGCGAAGCACAAACAAATGTCTCCAACCATTCACTGGATAATCAACCTGCACCCGTTGTTGTTTCTCCGACGGAAACCAAGAAAACATCACAGGAGGAGCGTCCATCAACATCTAGCAACATCACAAGTAATTTTGTGAAAGGAGTAGCACATCAAGTGCACCTAGCCACAGCTGTAGTCAAAGCTGAGTCACAAAATGGCGGGGAACACCAGCTCTTAAGAGCTCTCTTAAATCAGGGGTCACAGGCCTCTTTCATCACTAAAGCGGCACTCCAATTACTTGGACTAAAAACCGCACCAACCAAGGGATTTATATCAGGATTGGGAGGTGAACAGAACCTTATAGCAAGAGCCGTGGTAGATATAACAATCAGTTCACGTCTTGATCCAGGTTGTGTGATGCGCGTCTCAGCGTATGTACTCGACAAGCTGACAGCGTACTTACCTGCGACTGCAGTGTCAATCACCTCATGGCCGGAGCTAGAACTCGTAACTCTAGCTGACCCAGAATATCACACTCCGAATAAGATGACATCTTATTAGGGGCGGAGGTTTATAGTCAGATTATTGATCATGGTGTCATCAAATATCCCTCAGAGTCTTTAGTAGCACAAAATACCACACTGGGACGGATATTAAGCGGGCAAGTGAAACAAGACACACCTATCAATAAATTCATCACCATGCATACTCAAGTGGAGCCAGTTGAAGAATTGCTAAAGTCCTTCTGAGAAATTGAAGCAGAGCCGTCCAACAAGAAGAAGATTCTGTCAGTCGAAGAGCAGCGATGTGAAGAATTCTTCCATGCGACAACCACACGCGACGAAGATGGTCGATATGTTGTCAAACTCCCATTTCGAGACAGTGAATCAGCATGCGCGGATGGGCATTCACGGGATATAGCATTGAAGAGGTTTCTATATCTCGAGAAGAAGTTTCACAGGGACGAACATCTGAAACAGGAATATTAAAAAGTTTTCGATGAATACTTAGATTTAAATCCCATGACAGAAGTTCATGACAAGAATATACAGCAAAGGGTTTATACATACCATATCAGGAAGTAGTACGCGAGGACAGACAGACCACGAAGTTTCGCATCGTGTATGATGCTTCCTGCAAGTGTACGAATGGGGTATCCTTGAACGATGATTTAATGGTAATACATTATAAGTTATGGTTAGCAGCCATTGATTGGGATGAGGAAATATCACAACCGTTATTAGAAGAATGGACGAAGTATCAAGAGGGTCTTGCAGACCTTACATAGTTTCGGTTGAAACGTTGGATGCACGTCAGAAGTGACACGAAGTTAGTGGAAGTTCACGGTTTTAGTGAAGCTTCAAACTCTGCCTTTGCAGCAGTGATATACGTACGTATGATAGATGCAAAGGGGAATGTTCGCGTCAGTTTGCTAACGGCAAAAACAAGAGTAGCCCCAATCAAGCAACTTAGTCTTCCAAGGTTAGAATTTTCAGGAGCTATATTACTGGCAAAGCTAATAATAGAGGTTTCAGAAGTTTTGGGCGTACCAAAACATAATATGCATGCTTGGACTGACTCTGAAATAGTACTTGCATGGCTTAGCAGTCATCCAAGTTGTTGTAAAATATTTATCGGGAATAGGTGTTCAGAGATTCTTACTGTGACAGATAGTAACCAGTGGGCACATGTCAAATCTGAAAACAACCCAGCAGATTGCGCATCACGAGGCATAATAGCATCCAAATTGGTACAATTTGAACTCTGGTTAAGGGGACCTTTATGGTTGAGTAAAGAGATTATACATTATCCTAACTATAAGGTAATAGATACAAATATGGAGGAAAGGAAAATTCAAACCCACCTCGCTACTTCTGTAGATGATTACGACTACGATGAAGAGGTGTGGACAAAATTCTCATCGTTGACGAAGCTATTAAGACTAGTAGCTTATTGCCGCAGAGTACGAAAGCCAGCGAAACCAAACCATAGGTATCTCTTAAAAAAGGAAATTGATGATGCACTGGTAATAATGATAAAAAAATGTCAAAGACAAGCATTTTCAGATGAATTGAAGGAAGTTAAGGAAGGAAAATCTGTAAATAAAAAGAGTATACTTACCTCACTGATTCCACAGTTAGACGAGTTCAATATACTATGTGTTGGTGGGCGGTTGCTTTACGCTAACATGGATGAAAATGAAAAGAATCCAATGATCTTACCGAAGAAATCACTGTTGTCGACTCTCTTTTTACGAAATGCACATATGGTCACTCTTCACGGAGAGCCACAGTTGATGATGAACTTTATTAGGGAGAAGTATTAAATCATAAACCTTAAATGACTTGTAAAATTCCATTGTAGGAAATGCGTCACTTGCATAAGGTCCGCATCAGCAAACAAGGCTCAACTAATGGGTCAATTACCATCACCAAGGGTAACAATGAGCCGAGCGTTTCTCCGTTCAGTAGTCGTTCAGGGGTAATTACGCACGCCCAATAAACATACGGGTATCAAAGGGTCGTGGCAATAGATCATACAAAGGCTACATATGTTTATTCGTATGTATGGCCACACGTGGCATACATTTGGAAGCAGTGAGTGATCTAACTTCACAAGGGTTCTTGGCTGCTTTTAAACGTTTTGTTGAAACGTTTAAACGTTTAACGTTGAGGTCACTGTAGTGATTTACATAGTGACAACGGGACGAATTTTGTGGGAGCGGCCAGAGAACTGAGAGATTTGTTAGACGTAGAAAAATCCAGATTGTTGCCAGAAATTGCAGATTGGTTAGCTACAAATGGAACACAGTGGCATTTTATTCCTCCGCAAGTACCCAATTTTGGGGGTCTTTGGGAAGCCGGAGTGCGTTCTTGCAAGTTCCATCTAAGGGAAGTAATTGGTAACTCAACTCTTACTTTCGAAGAAATCACAACGGTGCTGGCTCAGATAGAAGCATGTTTGAATTCAAGGCCAATGTCATTTAAACAGGATCAAGGGTATCCTATGCCTTTAACACCCGGACATTTTCTTGTGGGTGAGTCTTTGTTATCCGTTCCGGCTCACAATTATGAACATTCGTCGATCAGTTCGTTGAGAAGATGGCAGCTCTGTCAACGGATGCTTCAAGATTTCTGGCGACGTTGGTCACAAGAGTATCTTCATCATTTCATGCAAAGGCATAAGTGGGCACAGGTTGTACCTGAACCAAAGGTTGGAGATGTGGTGCTGGTTAAAGAACTAGATTTACCTCCATCACGATGGTTGTTAGGTCAGATTGTTGAAAAACATCCTGGAGTGGACAACGTTATGTGAGTTGTGACTCTGCGCTATAAAAATTACTTAATCAAACGACCAGTGTCTAAGCTTTGTGTTTTACCTTTAGTGGAGTAATTGTCAAATAAGTTAATATAAGTTAATGTTATTTTGATTCATTTATAATAATCATCAAAGGATGAAATGATTTAATGTTCCTTTGATTATCATCGAGTGTTGCTTTGCTTACAATTATATTGTATTTTTTGGTTTTAATTATGGTTTATTTATGTAATCATTATAAGCACATGTTAGAACAGTTGTTGTTGGCGGGCGGCATGTCCAAACTCTTTAGTTTTGTTAGTTTAAAAACGACATGTGTCAAATATTGAAAATTGTCAGACGAGAAAATAAATGAGATAATGGTTTACGTAAATTTGCTTTTTTTTATTTAAAATCAGTGCGCGAAACTAAAATATAACCACATCAACAAATTAACATGGTAATGAAACGTAATCACAATGACGAAGATACAGGGCATCTAATACACCCACCAGGATGGTCCAAGTCAGCAGCACGTAGAAATTGCTCGGAGTGCAGCAATGACGACACGCCGCCACCTGCTAAAAGAATTTTGAAGAGCCTATTGGAGAATGAGGTAAAAAAGGCGATACGCGAACTAAATGAGGAGGCACCTACTCTCATTAGAACAAAAGAGCACCGGGCAGCATCACTGATTCCAGAATTCGACCCTGACAGTGAAGATTGTACGGTAACCACATGACTGCGAAGACTATCAGCCACCAGTCCCCGAAGCACGTACGCTCAACAAAGATATTCGCCAAACATTTTTGAGAAGAGGAATGCTCAGATCAATTCAGATATAGATCCCTATCCACGTTGCAGAAAAACCGGCCACATTCTACGCAACTGCCCTCAACCAGATTTACGCACCTGTTTCAAATGTGGAAATCAAGGTCATATTGCCACACGATGCACGATAACCTCAAAACCGCCGACTTTGGAATTTAACAAGAATGTCAAAGAGATAAAGGTTCTGCAAAATTACAATATTTACAAGAAAGTGGTAAAGGTCAGCGGCAATTTTGTAAAATCCTATTTGGATACAGGAAGTCAAGTAAATGTACTCAATTCCCAGGTATCAAGATTTCTGTCGCTAGAAGTTATACCTACCAGTGTCATTCTGTAGAGTTTCTCTGGGGGTTTTATCACTAGCCGCGGGGAAGTTGAATTCCAGTTAGAAATCGATGCCATATCAGCACGCTGCAAGGCATACCTCACCGACATCGAAATGGGCGGCATTAATCTGTTAATTGCCCAGCCCGTAATAAACGGTGACGGTATATCACTGATAGTCAGTAACGCTACGGCAACACTTAAACAAGATAACGACTTTACAAAACAGATGGATGTTATCGAAGAATGCTCACGATTCCAGGTGGTCACCACAACCAAAGAATGCCTGCCACCTGGCACTTCCGTCATTAAAGTAAGTGTGCTGGGAAACAAAGAGGACAACGAGGTCGTCACTTCATCTCGACATTTCGAGCTACAAGATGTATCCTATTTGCTACCTGCCACCCTGATACGAGGTGACGCCGGCTACATCAAGGTTATCAACACGGGCTCCGAGAACGCAATCTGGGAACAAAGCGAGGTGATCACCAGAGCCGACAACTGTGAGGCAACACCATCATCCGAGGTTCAGGTCAGTCGTCAAGCCATTCCTATTTTGCCATTGCCATTGTAATTGCCAACCAGCTCTATTCTGACCACTAGCCTAGCCACTAATTGTACTATTGGAGGGGTAAATGTTGATCAGATTCGATTTGGTTTGGCAAGTTGTACACTTGCAAAACAATCACTGTATTTACATAATAAATCAATTAAATCGTCACGTTCTTTTTCATTTAACAAACCAAATCGAATCTGATCAACATTTACCCCTCCAATAGTACAATTAGTGGCTAGGCTAGTGGTCAGAATAGAGCTGGTGAATTTGAAAAACGAGAATTAGGATGTACTAATCTTTTAGACATGAAAATAAAATTAACCACCGATCAGCCAGTATATCGTCAGCCTTACCGTTTATCGCAAAAAGAGCAGGAAATAGTCAGATCCAAAGTGACTGAATTATTAGACGCAGGCATAATTAAAGAGTCGGAGTCCAATTACGCTTCACCTGTTATTCTCCTCAAAAAGAAAAATGGCGACAGTAGGCTTTGCGTGGATTATAATAATAATAATACCTTTATTATCGGGCGCTACCCAATATAGATGATGAGGTTTCTAAGTTAGCCGGAAATAAAGTGTTCACGAGTCTGGATTTAGCACAAAGTTATCATCAAATGAAGATCCAACCAGAAGACGCACAAAAAACGGCGTTTATAACTCCTCAGGGTCACTTTGAATATATGCGAGTGCCATTCGGTCTCGCAAATGCTCCATCTGTTTTCATGCGGTTAATGAACAAAAACGTCGAGTCCGTTCGTAATGCAAATTCGGTTTCAAATCACAATAGTGACACCGATACCGGTAAATCGAATACATATCCAAACGGAAATTAAATTTTAGCTTTTTTAGACGATTTGTTGTTGCCTTCCTGCGATGTGCAATCCAGATTAGACATTTTGGAAACTGTACGTCAGACATTTAGAACCGAGAACTTGAAGCTGAATATGACCAAATTCTCATATTTGAAAAATATAATTACTTATTTAGGACACGAAATCTCCCCTAACGGCATTCAGCCGGGTGAGTCGAAGTTGGTAGCAGTTTCGAAGTTTCCTACACCTGGCAACATTCATGAGGTACGTCAGTTTATTGGATTGTGTAGTTATTTCCGAAAATTCATAAGAAATTTTGCCATAATAGCCAGGCCACTGACGAATCTCACAAAGAAAAGTGTGGCATGGTTGTGGAGTGATGAACAATCAAATAGTTTTGATCAACTGAAAGAAAGTTTGTGCACAAAACCTACGCTGGCTCTTTACCCTGCTCTGCCAACGGAGATTCACATGGACGCAAGCAAATTAGGAATTGCAGGTATTCTATTGCAACAGCAAACCGACGGTACATTGCGCCCGATTATGTATTTTAGTAGAGTAACCAGCAAAGAAGAAGGTATGTATCATAGCTACGAACTGGAAACGCTCACGGTTGTCGAGTCCTTGCACCGGTTTAGAGTTTATGTGGTAGGTAAACATGTAAAGGTTGTGAATGATTGTACTGCAGTACGAGCGACTCTTACGAAACGCGACATCATCCCGCGAATCGCTAGGTGGTGGCTGATGATCCAGGATTATAACATCAGTGTTGAGTATAGCCCTGGTGAGCGCATGAAGTACGTAGACGCGCTCAGCAAGAATCCAGTCGATACGGTAAATGTAAATCGCCTCGAGGTAGCGGACTGGTTCTATACTATTTAATACGAAGATGAAAAGCTAAAACGTATTATTGACCAGCTCGAGGATGGTTCAGCAGGCTCGGATATAACCAATAACTATGTTGTTTTCAATGATCTTTTATATAGGAAGACATTGAATGGAGATCGTCTTGTAGTTCCAAGCCTAGCTAGGTGGAGGATTATACAAATGCACCATGATGACATTGGTCATGTTGGGCTAAACAAATGTTCAGATTAGCAGATTGTGGCAACACTGAGGTCAATAACTGACTGAGATTTATCCTATGTAAAATTAAAATATAAATTGTTTTCTTGTGTAATTAAACTACAATTATAGTTGTATTAAATAGGATAATCAAAAATATACGTGTGAATATAAATATTTTATGTGAGTGACTTGTATTTGATTCAAACTGGCCAATTGTTTTTCGGTTACAGAAATTTGTCTTTGTCATTGTTATTCTCGGTTCGGAGTGATTTCGTTCTACTTTCTGTGTATTCTAAGCGAAAACATAACATCTGGAATCTAATTTCAACCAAATAAATCACGTAAGTGGCAATCATTTTGAACTCGGCTCAGCTGACATAACCTCAATTGGCTGACAATTATTCTGGTAGATTGTTGACACTGATACATACTTTTTTCCTTTCATATCTATAATGGACAGTCGCATGCAGACCCGTAAAGCACGCCAAGTAGAATCCCAACTTAGACTGGCTTTAGAAGAATTAAAACTATCTAGGGAATTGTGTAGCCAGTTGACTTGTGAACGGGAGGACAATGAAAAGATATTGCTAGAAGCATTAGGTTATAATAATAAACTAAAAACCGAGCTGTCTACTTTACACTCACAATATGAAAATGTACTTGAAGAAAAAATAGGTCAAAAATGATAATTCATGGTTTTCATCAGTGCGCTGCTGAATATGAGTTTGCTTTGAAGAGAATTTCTACCCTGGAAAAGGACCTGTCTGATGACCACAACCAAATCACACAATTAGAAGAGGAGTCTCATGGTTCAGCAGCACAAAAATCCCAAAATTTATTTGAGGAATTGATATTAGCGGATAAGTCGATCGGCCAAGTTTCTGTTGCATGTAGTGATGTCTCCAGTGCAGTGATTGATTTGACTCATGAAGACTCAGTGGTGGGCACTGGTTCAACATGCAGCAAAAACGCATCAAAAAGATATGTCAAAATTATAAAACACATCACTCAAACATCAAAAAAATTTAAATCTCATAAAAATCTCAATAAAAGTTTATATAATGACAGTAAAATAGAAATTTTGGAAAATTTTAAAATGTGTATGGCAGAGTTAGAAATTAATAAAACAAAATATGAGAAAGACCTGCAAAATCTTGAGTCTGAACTTGCCACTGTCAATGGCTGCTTGAGATCTATTACTGCCCGCTTTGAAAAATCTCAAGAGGCCATTGAGGAGTACTCCCTGGCCATGGATGAGCTGCTTAAACTGTCTCATAGTAATCAGGAACGCTATAACTCTTTGGTGGCCACTCATTTGTGTGACTGCCAACGTTCCTTGCAACAGCCGGAGAGACCAGCTTCAACCACAAGCATTGTAATATGTATCCGACCCAGGATTTCAGGGTCGCACAAAAGCATCACAAGCAAAACTGTCATGTTTTGTGATGAAATTGGAAGAAACTTAGGCATATTATTGAATAAGTTGGGACACTCAGTCATAAATAACTGTTTACCAAACTCTAGTTTTCATGATTTTATGCAAAAAATAACAAAGACACTTGATCTGACACCTGAATCAAACTTAATACTCATGTTTGGAAATAGGGGTGAGGTAAACAAATGGGACCTAATTAAATATTTTGAAATACTTTGCTCACTGAATGTTCATAAAATTGTTGTTTACATTCCCATACAGTAAAAGATTGCCACAAGCTGAAAATGATCTTAGATATAAGCTAAATATGACATTACATACAATGTCATATAATAATAGTTTGATTCATTTGATTGACTCTATAAATTATGTTAGTTATAATGTTTATTTGACCAAAGGTAGTTACTACCTTTCAGATTTTTACAAACGACAGGTAGCTGTGTCGCTATCTTATTTTTTTAGTATTACAGCCAAGAATTTGGCTAACCTGACTGCTTCTAATGAGCACAGACAAGGTATATTGGAAGACATTCCAAGTAATTTAAATTTAGTTTTTAAGACAATAGAGGAAATCTCTAGCATACATAAGCCAATAAATATATCAAGCAAGCATAGGAGATCAAAAATGTGTAATATCTTGCCCGAATATAAATAAGTCAAAAAAGTCTAATAATATCCCAATATTAAATAATATTCAGACAAAGGGTAAGCCCCACTTAAATATTACCCATCAAAACATGCAGGGGCTACCTGGCAAAGAACTTGTATTAGAATTATTTCTTAATAATTCGGACACTGATGTTATTTGTATTACAGAACATTGGTTAAAGGAAAATATGATGTCCTTTAACATAAATAATTACAAAATTGTTAGTTGTTACAATAGGAAGACTGCTGATAGAGGTGGTTCTTTAATCTCAGTAAAAATAATATTAAGTTGAAACAACGGAAAGATATTCTTACACTTACTGTGGAAAAACAAATAGAGGTATCTTGTGTTGAGTTGGATAGCCATATTATTGTTTGTGTCTACAGACCTCCGAGAGATGAAAAAGGCCATGGCAATTTTGAAATATTCGAGAAAATTATGGAGGAAGCCCTCATTAAACTTTGTAATAACAGAAAAAAGTTAATTATTTGTGGCGATCTTAATGTAGATCTGCTTGTAGATACAACACTGAAGCGACGATTAATAACTCTGTTCAAATCATTTAATTTATGTCATTTATTTCTAGAGCCGACTATAATTACACTTACCAGCCAAACTTGCTTAGATAACGTTTTTTGTGACTGTGAAATCACAAGTAAAAATGTAATTAACTTTTTACCATCCGATCACAGTGGTCAAACAGTTTCATTCCAAATTACTAGTGAAAATAAGACTGATCCATCATTTTATAGGCCTATTACATCCCATAGACCAGAGATGTATATGGAAAACTTAGATATGGGTTTGCCAATACCGGATTTTGATGAAAAGAAGCCGAACAAAATATATTCTGACTTCTTCAACATTATTTTAACAGAATTCAATACAGTTTTTAAATTAAAGAAAGTCAGTGCCAACAACAGTAAATCTAAATTTAATGACTGGGCATCATTTGGAATTCGTAAAAGTAGAGCTATCTTGTATGATCTTTATGAACAAAAAACCTATAACTTTGATATAAAATTTCATGACTATGTTAAAAAATATTCCAAAACTTTCAAGTTGGTTTGTAGAACTGCAAAAACTTTACACATAAATAGAAAAATACAAAATTCAAATAATAGAATGAAAACGGTTTGGCAAATCATAAACCGTGAAACTGGCAAAGTTATACCAAGGGATAATGATTTCTGCCTAAAGATAGGTGATGATTGTGGTAAATCCAACGCTGAGGTAGCTCGAACTTTTGAAACATTCTTCACCAATGCACCCTTACTCACAACAGAGCGTCTAAATTCATATCCATATGAAGCAGAAGTTTTGTTAAAAAACAGCACTAGCATCAGTAATGTAGATTTTAAATTTTATCATGTATGTCCTCAGGATATTGTCAACACGTATAGATTACTTAACTTAGAAAGTACTGAAGACCTGTGGGGTATGTCAGTCAAAGTCATTGGTTCAAGAATACTTGTTATAGCCCCACACCTAGCTTATATATTTAATAAATGTGTTGATGATGGAGCTTTCCCAGACCTCATGAAACACAGTAAACTTATACCTCTGTTCAAGTCGGGAGACAATGGTGATCCGTTAAATTTCAGTCCAATATCGGTTCTTCCAGCACTAAGTAAAATTTTTGAAAAGATTATACTCAAACAAACGCTCTCACACTTCAACCGTACAAAACAACTCCACGCCAAGCAATACAGTTTCACTAGGGGTAAATCGACTACGGATGCAGGTGAGCCTACGGAAGCCGCACAGAATGCTATCGGTGTTTTTTGCGATCTGTCGAAGGCATTTGATTGTGTTGATCATGACACGTTATTAGTGAAATTAAATCATTACGGAGTTAGAAATAAAGCGTTGGATTTACTAAAATCATACCTAAGCAATAGAATTCAAAAGGCAGAAGTCGACGGCGTTAAATCTGATGGATCGGGGGTAAAAATTGGCATTCCACAAGGTTCCATATTAGGCCCTTTCTTATTCCTGGTATATATTAACGATCTGCCTTTTATGGTGGAGAAATTGACTAACATAGTGTTGTTTGCTGATGATACTTCACTGGTCTTCAAAATTGAAAGACAAAAAGAAGATTTTGATGATGTCAATAGAATATTATCTTTAACCTTGAATTGGTTCACAGTTAACAATTTATTGTTAAATTCTGGTAAAACCAAATGTTTCAAATTCTCACTTCCAAATGTCAGGCAAGTTGGGACCAGTTTAGTGTTGGACAGCAATACGTTAGAATTAGTAAATGACACGAAGTTTCTTGGAATAACCATTGATAACAAATTGCAGTGGGGACCCCACATAGAAAAATTGGCATTGGCTGGTAAATTAAGTTCTGCGGCTTGCGCTGTTAGGAACATTAGACAAAGCACGGATGTGGCTACATCTAGGCTAGTATATTTTAGTTACTAAGGGAAAATGTATCTAAAAAACTAATTACTAAATACTTTTCCAAATTAAATTCTTTACAAAATGTAGATAGAATAATCTTGTTTGCGTTTCCCTTCAGCCAATCTTTGTCACAACATGAAAATCATATAAGACATGATTATAATACATTTATACACACATTGACATGTCGTCATACTGAAAAATTTCATTTCATAGACACCAATATTTGTATTGGAAAATATTTTTATTTGACTAAGGATAGGTATTACCTATCTAGGTTTTATACAAAACAGATAGCACAGTCACTTTCTTATTTTATTTTGAACTCAGTCAAGTTTTTGACTAATGAAACGCCTGCTTTTATTGATTAGTGTAGTAATAATGACATGTACTCCTTGGAATCTGTTCCAAGCTCTTTAAATTAACCCATAGGACAACAGAGAGTATTTCTGGCAGTAATATTAATATTTGTATAAATATACCTTCATCTTGCCCATTAAATCAAGTTACTAGTAATGAAAAATGTAAAAGTAAGAATATTTTAAACGTGGTTTATCAAAATATACAGGGCATGTTAAGTAAAGAACTGGAAATTGAGTTATTCATGAACTGTAATAATATTGATATTTTATGTATAACAGAGCACTTTTTAAAGAGTTATCAGTTCATGTTCAACTTTAATAACCACCACGTTGCTAGTTCGTTCAACAGAAAAACAGCTGATCGCGGTGGCTCCTTAATACTTGTAAATAATAATTTTAAATATAAGGAACGAGTTGACATAGTGAGCCTGTCTGTTGAGCGTACCATGGAAATAGCCTGTATTGAACTTGAACAACTTATTGTAATGAGCGTATACAGACCACCAGATTCATCCTTTGATTTATTCGAAAAGAAAATGGATGAAGTGTTGATTAAAATCAGCGATAAAAACAATTTTTTTATAATTTGTGGTGATTTTAATGTTAATCTGTTAGAGGATAATAATATTTGTACTAGATTAAAATCTTTATTTTTATGTCACAACATGAAATATCTGTTTTTGGAGCCTACTAGAATTACTGCAACATCTGCTACCTGCATTGACAATATATTTACTAACATTACGCCCATTTTCAAATCGGTCATCAATAAATTAACCTCTGATCACTCTGGTCAGATAGGTATATTCAATATTAAAATAAAAAAGGACCAAAAAGAGGATATTACATGTGTGCCCGTTAGTGACACTCGGCTTGAACACTACAGGAATAATATTTTAGATAAACTATGGGAAATACCATACAGTGACGATCCAAATTTGTTGTACAACTCAGTATTTAACCTTGTCAAAAATGAATATGATACGGTATTTAAATCAAAAACTATAAAAGTTAATAACAAAGCTTTGTTTAGTGATTGGGCGACAGTTGGAATTCATAGGAGCAGACGAAGATTATATGAACTCTATGAAGACAAATCATATAACAAAAATACGGCCTTTCTAGATTATGTTCGTAGTTATTCAAAAATGTTTAAACGCGTTTGTGCCGTAGCTAAATCTAATTTCATTAAAAACAAAATTGAATCTAGTAGCAATGTAATGAAAACGACTTGGCAAATTATAATGGCCAGAGAGACTGGAAAGGCCAAAGCTACACATAATAACTTCAAGCTTAAGATAGATAATCAATTGCTTAGTATAGACATAGAAGTAGCAAAAGCTTTCGAAAATTTCTTTACGGACATTCCAGTTTCAACAACCAAGTCTTTAAATTCATCTCCCGCTGCTGTTGAATCTATACTTAAACAAAACTTTGAGGAATGTAAAACAGATTTTAAATTTAGGCACGTAAATAATGAAGACATTGTAAAAGCGTTTAAATCCCTGGAAATAAAAAAGACAGCTGACGCCCATGGTCTATCAGTAAAAATTATTAGTTCCATTGTAGATTTTGCACCTCACCTTTGTTGTATATTTAATCAATGTATAGATAGTGGTGTGTTTCCTGACTTGATGAAACTAAGTAAAGTTATACCTTTATTCAAAGCTGGTAGTACATCAGACCCCACCAATTTTAGACCCATATCGATACTACCAACGCTTAGCAAAATATTTGAAAAACTCATACTTAATCAATTGCAAAGTCATTTTTATCTCAATAATTTAATTCATATTGCTCAGTTTGGTTTCACAAAGGGTCGTTCAACAGCCGATGCTGGTGTTAAACTAATCGACAATATTTTTGATGCCTGGGAAGACGCAATGGATGCAATAGGTGTCTTCTGCGATCTATCCAAGGCTTTTGATTGCGTTTATCATGACACTCTTGTCAGGAAGTTACGCCATTATGGTGTAAAAGATCAGGCACTTGGCCTTCTGGAGTCATATCTAACAGATAGGATTCAGATGGTCGATGTTAATGGGAAAAGATCACCTGGGTCTTCAATAAGTATGGGCGTACCGCAAGGATGAATTCTTGGTCCTTTCTTGTTTTTAGTATATATTAATGATTTACCTTACCTTGTTAAAGCAAAACATGGGTTAGTATTGTTTGCCGATGATACTTCTTTGATATTTAAAGTTAAAAGACAGCAATCAAATTATGACGAGGTAAACAATGCTATCTCTAGTATAGTGAACTGGTTTACTGTTAACAATTTATTACTTAATGAAAAGAAAACTAAATGTATTAAATTCGTGTTACCCAATGTGAACCCGGTAACTACAGACATATTTATAAAAGGACAGAGATTGGACCTTGTGCAGTCGACTGTCTTTTTGGGCATTACTTTAGACGCCAAACTACAATGGGATCCTCATATAAATAAATTGTCGAACAGACTGAGTTCGGCAGCGATCGCAGTTAAAAAAATTAGAGCTCTTACCGACGTAGACACCGTTAGACTAGTCTACTTTAGTTACTTTCATAGTCTAATGACCTATGGTATTTTATTGTGGGGTCACGCTGCGAATACTAATAGTATATTTATTCTGCAGAAACGGGCTGTTCGTGCAATTTATAGATTAGGGCCTAGAGTGTCACTGAGGGAAAAGTTTAAAGAAATCAATATTCTGACATTTGTGTCTCAATATATCTATGACAATCTTGTGTATGTAAAAAGAAATATAATTAATTTTCAGAAGTACAGTGATATACACAATTTTAATACTAGAAATAAAGACAAGTTGGTTGCTTATGTAAGCCGACTACATAAAATTAGTAATTCTTTTAAAGGCAATTGTATACGCTATTACAATAAGGTCCCTACTGATATTAAAAACTTACCTTTAGACAAGTTTAAAATAATAATAAAACAGAAATTGTATAAAAAAGGTTACTACAGGATATCTGATTATTTATTCCTGCTTATTAATTATGATAATGACTAAATATTATATTTTGTATTAGTTAAGCATAAGCAATTTTTAAAAAGAGATCTAAAAATCAATCTGTGGGAGTTTCTACGCCCTTCTTCTCCCACAGTGGTCCAATGTAGAGAAGTGGCAAAAAATGACGATTGCTAAGTATACGTAAATATCTACAGTAATAAAGACAAAAAAAACGATCTAATAAAAAATAACTACTGGTTTCCCAAACTGACCCGCTTTATAAGCAAATACGTCAATGCATGTCTTCACTGTGCTTACGGTAAGAGCGAATATTGCAGGAAAGAAGGTTTATCCCCATATCCCCATCCCTAAACCCACTGAACCAATGCGCGTTGTCCATATAGATCATTTAGGAGCATTTTGCAGGACAAAGAAGGGCCATGTGTATATGTTGGTCCTTACTGATGCCTTTTAACAGTTTGTCATTGCTGAAGCTATGCGAACAGTCAATTCTATCGAGACAATAAGGATCCTTAAGAGGATTTTTAGTTTATTTGGATACCCAGACCGAGTGGTGACAGACCACGAAAATGCTTTTACCAGTAGACATTTTAAAAAGTTTACATCAGACTAACAATTTAAACATACTTTGACTGCTATTGCATGCCCCCGAGCGAATGGTCAGGTTGAGCGCACAAATAGAACAATTCTCAATGCACTTCGGGCTACTGATCCTAGTGAAGCATCAAACAACTGGGCCAACTGTCGACCAGATGTATTATGGGGAATTAATAACACCATCAGTGACAGCACAGGCTACAAGCCTTATGATTTGATATTTGCACGCAGTGCCAGAGCACTATGTGATGTTGCCAGCTCCAGCCAAAGCAGTGAACCTGTGCAGGTTAGGCGTAATAAAGCAACTATCCACATAAAGAAGGCCAGTGATAGGATGAAACGGAGTTTTGACAAAAAACGTAAAAGCAGTCACATCTATAAAAAGGGAGACTTGGTTCTTTGGAAGCAGGCTCCCACGAGTACTGCAGCCAAAGTTAATACTAAGTTAGATGATAACTACTCGGGTCCTTATGTAATAACCAAAGTTGTAGGCAATGACAGATACAGGATCCGTAGTATCAAGGGGTTCAGGGGTTACAAAAGCTTTACTGTGTTGGTTGCGTCAGATTCCCTGAGGCCCTACAGAAGTCGGATTCCTGTATCTGACATTGCCAGCAGTTCAGATGAGCAGCTTGAAACGGAAGACCTTATAGATCTGCTAGAAAGCTAAAGCTAGTTTTCTCCCATTGCGGGAGAAATTGTTGCAGGATGGCCGATGGTAACACTACACCAGCTGCCAATCACAGCGAGCCACGCCAAGCCCGCCAAAGCCGCCAGCCAATGCCATGCCTTGCCGCGCTGCCACACATCCCCGCTACACCTAGCCTGCGAGCCGCTTGCCAATAGTGGGGGGCGAGCCTATAGAAGTGCCTGCGAGCTCACTTTTGTCAACAAATTATTACTAAAAAAAGGAAATAAAAGTACACTGCAAAGTTTTTCACTTTAATTTATGCCCACTCGTTTCACAATATAGTTTCAATCATAGCTGTACACCAACCTTCACATACACGCACACTCACACTGCATTCCCACCAACTCCCTCTCAACAATACACTAAACAAAGTTCCGAAAAAATAAAATTCTTATCTACTTTACTAACCCCCTCATTTAAGGAGTCTTGAATTAATTAATTGATGGAAACCTATAATTGGCTATATAATAAATAAGTTATTTTATATACACACGTATCAGAAACCCACTTTACAGCGTCCAAAAACTACACGTTACGACCAGCATAATGTAAACTTGGTAAAACTAATTTATTATCTTAATATTGATACATTATGACCTAATGTATGAATTTTCGACAAATTAAGACATTCAAATTTCGAACGCCGACGCCCGCCTGCGTGCCGCCCCTCAACAAGCTAAACAAGTGCAGAGCAATTATCAATGCCACCATGCCGTTCGGACATGCGGTTCCTGAACACATCAAAGGGAGCTTATGATATGTGTGTAGATAAACTAGTATATGTAACTGTACATAATTAGGCATTATGTATCAGTCATATAAACTACTATAATTAAGGAAATTAAACTGTAGTGCGGTTGGTTTTCTAAATAAATTTAATTAAATTTGGAATGTAAGGAAAACACATTTCTACCTCAGCAGCTCCTACAAGAGGGTAGTTAGACATAGTAGCTTTTTAATTTTGAATGCCGCGGACATAGGTGTAATCGCCAAGGTTATAATTGGATATTTTTGGCTGTTTGCGATTTTGCCAATGTCACAGATACTGCTATCGATTTTAAACTCGATTGCAGTATGTGTGCAGTAGCAATTTAGTAAAATTCGAAATAATCCGGCTTAGGGTGCTATCCTACCAATCGATCGACGTCGATCGATGTCGTCGATCTGTGGCAGAATGGAATATTCAAAGTCGGCGAATTGTTACATTAAAACAAATTGGACAGAAAAGATGCATGTGCCCAGCGGTGGCTCAAAATTATATAAATGATGAAGATGATGATATATGGCCGCCATTTTGTACTTTTTAGATACTGGTCCGATTTGCTTTAAAATCGATATCTGAGGATCCGGTTAGAGTCCGACCATGATTCTGCAGTCAGATTTTGAAAAAGTCTTCGCCATCATGAACATTTTAGTAACTGATCCGATCTACTACTTACCAAATTGGAGTTGCTCGGTATACACGGATCACTGGAAGAATGGTTTTCATCCTACCTTGCAAAACAACCACAACTGGTAGTTGTTAACGACCATGAGTCGCAGGTCCACTATGCCAAGTCCGACGTACCCCAGGGATCGCACCTCGGGCCGGTTCTCTTTCTCATATTCATCAATGACATCACATAACAATTCCACAATTGCAAGAGCTCTTTCTTCGCCGACGATCTCAAGCTATACTGAGTGGTAAATAACAGCAATGACACCGCCATGATGCAAAGTGACCTCGACTGACTGGTGCTATGGTGTAACAACAATGGAATGAGTCGCAATGTCAAAAAATGCTTCCACATAAAATACACCCGGAAACACAAATCTGTCAAGTCAGCCTACGCGATCAATGGTAATCGTCTGCAAGAGGTAAAGGAAATACGTGACCTGGGATTCTTATGGACAGCCAATTGACTTTTGTCCCTCATTTCGACGCAATTTCAAAAAAAGCACAGATGCTTGGCTTCCTTAGACGTGACACAGCGGGATTTAAAAGAGTCAGCACCAAGATTATTTTGTACCACGCCATAGTACGAAGCCATTTAGAATTTGCAAGCGCAGCCTGGAATCCTACGTACTGGTCCACTCACAACGCCTTGAAAGTTTGCAGCGTGCATCCCTCGTGCATTGTAAGCGAGAGCCCTGGTGAATGCACCAGAGCTCTCGCTTACAATGCACGAGGGATCTCCCACAGATACCCGATCAACGCCTTGCCTTCTTTGAGATGCACTCGCTGTCCAGTCACCGAATGGTCTGATGGATTGCAGTGACCTTCTTGGAGCGGTACAGTTTTTCGTCCCATATAACATACCACGAAACCCAATCACCAAAACGTTTGCCTTACCGCGATGCAGGACCAACTTGGGCCGACACTCGCCACTCGCTCATATAATATGCTATGCGCTATTCAAAACGTTATAGATATTTTCCATGACACTCTTAATAAATTCAAATCAAAAATAGTAGTTTATGTGACTGATACATAATGGAGGGCATTAAAACTCGAGAGTGGGTTTATGAAACGAGCCGTAAGCTCCATTCCATACACTAGTTTATCTACACACATATCATAAGCTCTCTTTGATGTGTTCAGGAACCGCATGTTTGACCGGCATTGTGGCTCTGCAGTTGTTTAGCTTGTTCTGTAGTACCAACTTCACGCAGGTGGGCGTCGGCGTTCGAAATTTGAATGTCAGTACCAACTTCACAGACAAACTAGGAGCGGCACGCAGGCGGGCGTCGGCGTTCGAAATGTGTAATTTTTCAGATAAGGAATGAGTTTTTACCAAGTAGTTTAACATTATGCTGATCGTAACGTGCGGTTTTTGTACGCAGTAAAGAGGGTTTATGATACGTGTGTAGATAAAAATATATACTTAATATTAAATCAAGTTACTAGTAATGAAAAATGTAAAAGTAAGAATATTTTAAACGTGGTTCATCAAAATATACAGGGCATGTTAAGTAAAGAACTGGAAATTGAGTTTTTCATGAACTGTTATAATATTGATATTTTATGTATAACAGAGCACTTTTTAAAGAGTTATCAGTTCATGTTCAACTTTAATAACCACCTAGCAACGTGGTGATCACAGCTGATCGCGGTGGCTCCTTAATACTTGTAAATAATAGTTTTAAATATAAGGAACGAGTTGACATAGTGAGCCTGTCTGTTGAGCGTACCATGGAAATAACCTGTATTGAACTTGAACAACTTATTGTAATGAGCGTATACAGACCACCAGATTCATCCTTTCATTTATTCGAAAAGAAAATGGATGAAGTGTTGATTAAAATCAGCGATAAAAACATTTTTTTTATAATTTGTGGTGATTTTAATGTTAATCTGTTAGAGGATAATATTATTTGTACTAGATTAAAATCTTTATTTTTATGTCACAACATGAACTATTTGGAGCCTACTAGAATTACTGCAACATCTGCTACCTGCATTAACAGTATATTTACTAACATTACGCCCATTTTCAAATCGGTCATCAATAAATTAACCTCTGATCACTCTGGTCAGATAGGTATATTCAATATTAAAATAAAAAAGGACCAAAAAGAGGATATTATATGTGTGCCCGTTAGTGACACTCGGCTTGAACATTACAGGAATAATATTTTAGATAAACTATGGGAAATACCATACAGTGACGATCCAAATTTGTTGTACAACTCAGTATTTAACCTTGTCAAAAATGAATATGATACGGTATTTAAATCAAAAACTATAAAATTTAATAACAAAGCTTTGTTTAGTGATTAGGCGACAGTTGGAATTCATAGGAGCAGACGAAGATTATATGAACTCTATGAAGAGAAATCATATAACAAAAATACGGCCTTTCTAGATTATGTTCGTATTTATTCAAAAATGTTTAAACGCGTTTGTGCCGTAGCTAAATCTAATTTCATTAAAAACAAAATTTAATCTAGTAGCAATGTAATGAAAACGACTTGTCAAATTATAAACAGAGAGACTGGAAAGGCCAAAGCTACACATAATAACTTCAAGCTTAAGATAGATAATCAATTGCTAAGTACAGACCTAGAAGTAGCAAAAGCTTTCGAAAATTTCTTTACGGACATTCCAGTTTCAACAACCAAGTCTTTAAATTCATCTCCCGCTGCTGCTGAATCTATACTTAAACAAAACATTGAGGATTGTAAAACAGATTTTAAATTTAGGCACGTAAATAATGAAGACATTGTAAAAGCGTTTAAATCCCTGGAAATGAAAAAGACAGCTGACGCCCATGGTCTATCAGTAAAAATTATTAGTTCCATTGTAGATTGTATTGCTCCTCCCCATGGTCTATTAGTAAAAATTATTAGTTCCATTGTAGATTGTATTGCTCCTCACCTTTGGTTGTATATTTAATCAATGTATAGATAATGGTGTGTTTCCTGACTTGATAAAACTAAGTAAAGTTATACCTTTATTCAAAGCTGGTAGTACATCAGACCCCACCAATTTTAGACCCATATCGATACTACCAACGCTTAGCAAAATATTTGAAAAACTCATACTTAATCAATTGCAAAGTCATTTTTATCTCAATAATTTAATTCATATTGCTCAGTTTGGTTTCACAAAGGGTCGTTCAACAGCCGATGCTGGTGTTGAACTAATCGACAATATTTTTGATGCCTGGGAAGACGCAATGGATGCAATAGGTGTCTTCTGCGATCTATCCAAGGATTTTGATATCGTCCATCATGACACTCTTGTCAGGAAGTTACGCCATTATGGTGTAAAAGATCAGGCCCTTGGCCTTCTGGAGTCATATCTAACAGATAGGGTGCAGATGGTCGATGTTAATGGAAAAAGATCACCTGGGTCTTCAATAAGTATGGGCGTACCGCAAGGTTCAGTTCTTGGTCCTTTCTTGTTTTTAGTATATATTAATGATTTACCTTACCTTGTTAAATCAAAACATGGGTTAGTATTGTTTGCCAATGATACTTCTTTGATATTTAAAGTTAAAAGACAGCAATCAAATTATGACGAGGTAAACAATGCTATCTCTAGTATAGTGAACTGGTTTACTGTTAACAATTTATTATTTAATGAAAAGAAAACTAAATGTATTAAATTCGTGTTACCCAATGTGAACCCGGTAACTACAGACATATTTATAAAAGGACAGAGATTGGACCTTGTGCAGTCAACTGTCTTTTTGGGCATTACTTTAGACGCCAAACTACAATGGGATCCTCATATAAATAAATTGTCGAACAGACTGAGTTCGGCAGCGTTCGCAGTTAAAAAAATTAGAGCTCTTACCGACGTAGACACCGCTAGACTAGTCTACTTTAGTTACTTTCATAGTCTAATGACCTATGGTATTTTATTGTGGGGTCACGCTGCGAATGCTAATAGTATATTTATTCTGCAGAAACGGGCTGTTCGTGCAATTTATAGATTAAGGCCTAGAGTGTCACTGAGGGAAAAGTTTAAAGAAATCAATATTCTGACATTTGTGTCTCAATATATCTATGACAATCTTGTGTATGTAAAAAGAAATATAACTAATTTTCAGAAGTACAGTGATATACACAATTTTAATACTAGAAATAAAGACAAGTTGGTTGCTTATGTAAGCCGACTACATAAAATTAGTAATTCTTTTAAAGGCAATTGTATACGCTATTACAATAAGGTCCCTACTGATATTAAAAACTTACCTTTAGACAAGTTTAAAATAATAATAAAACAGAAATTGTATAAAAAAGGTTACTATAGGATATCTGATTACTTAGAGGACAGATGTCCATGGGAATAGATTGTTTGAGTAACAGGCTGTTTCGATATACAATTAGCATTCATTTTGTAATTTGACAATATTTTATTTAAAAAAGGAAACGCAAAAGATGCGACGACTGTGGAGTTTCTTTGGTGAGCTCTTCTCCACAAATTCCGCCATTGTGTTAGTGAACTCACCCAAAAAAATGTAATGACGGATCTAAGTGATGTAACAACATCCTATGGAAATAAATGATTTTTGATTTTGATTTGATTTGATTTTTGAACTAATTAACGTCCAATTAAATTAATTTAATCCTTAGTTATTTACTTATACTTATTATTAGCATTTTGTTAATTACATAAGTTACAAATAATAAAGCTATAGTTGTTATGTTAATTTTGTTGCATTTTTAGTGAAGTTATTTATTTTCTTCCTAACGCACATGATATTTTCATAAATATATTGACACGGTACAGAAACATTGTGTAAGATTGTCCTCTAACATTTATTTATTTATAATGCTAATTTCTTTGAACAGTTCCCTCAGGGAGTCACGGATGCGGAGGTTATAAATTGCTCTATTAGCCAATAAAAGGAATTAGGCAACATTAGGCGAAATGAATTTTATACATTTAGTTTTTTTCGCATTTTTAGATTGTTAACGTTAACCAATTATGAAGTTGTCCAAGTGCGTTATTTTATTCATCATATTTCTGTACATGTTAATCTACTTTAAATATAAGATATGTGCCATCAGCAAATAACACAATCTTCGATAAATTCTAAACCATGTAAGGCAAATCTTTACGAAATAAGAAAGCACCTAACACGGAACCTTGAGGCACGCCAATTTTTACGCGAGATCCTAATGATTTGTTTATGTAATATTAATCTGAACCTTCTGAATTCTATTAGCCAAATAAGAAATCAAAAGTTCAAGAGCTTTATTTTTAATACCGTAGTGATCCAGTTTTAACAGTATATTTCATTATCTACGCAATCAAATGCTTTAGAAAAGTCACAGAAGATTACTTACCACTTAAGATTCTTTCCATGCTCTTTAAGCATGTTTTATTAGTTCAACACCAGCATCTGTGGTACAACGTCCTATTTTAAAGCCGCATTATGTAATAGGATATTACAATTAAATGGGAAAGCATTTGGTTGAGCATGATATTTTAAACACTTAATTTTATACAGGTCAAAGAGATAAAGCCCTATAGTAACAGGGATCTTTTTTGTCCCCAGCTTTATTCAGAGGAACTACTTTGGTATTTTTCATTAAATCAGGAAAGGTACCGTGATCAACACATTCATTAAATATGTAAGCTTAATACCATATCAAGCTTTTTGCTCAAGCTCAATTGTAGATACCTACATATTAGCACCATTGCTGAGATATCTACAATTGAGCTGCACATTTTGACTGACATCCCCCATAAATCTTCAGTGCTTTTGACTTTAATATCTTTAAAAGTCTCAATAATATACTGGGGACTGACATGACTAAATTTAAATTCAGTTCCGCAGGCTTCCACGATTTCCTTAAGCAATGTAGCTGAAAGGGATGCTGGAACTTCATATTATTAACTAATTCTAACGTGTTGCTTTCTAACACCTAACTTTGCAACCTTAAACAAACAGCTCTTCGCATCGTGGAGCGCTGGTGTTTAGAATATGACCTGGCGGTTAACCCAACAAAAACGGTAATGGTCATGTTCACTAACAATAGGGCTCTTGGTAGGTATACCCTACCTAAGCTCTTTGGAACGGAACTCCAGCTTGCAACTGAGGTGAAGTACCTGGGCATAACCTTGGACAGCAAGCTCAACTGGAGTAGCCACATCGACAACAAACTAAAGAAGGCGAGTATTGCTTTCTGGCAGTGTCGGAGAATGGTGGGGAAAAAGTGGGGACTTTCTCCCAACATCATTCTTTGGCTGTACGTAACGGTGATCCGTCCTCTTGTCTGCTACGGAGCTGTGGTGTAGTGGACCAGGACCAAACTAACCACAATGGTAAGCAAACTCCAAAGCTTCCAAAGGCTGGCCTGCATGGCTATCACAGGTAGTATGAGAACTACTCCAACAGCAGCAATGGAGGCCATGCTGTGTCTTCCGCCACTCCAGCTATATATTAAGCAGGAGGCCGCGTCATCTGCGGTGAGACTCAACACCTTAGGACTTTGGAGGAAAAACAGGACCTCACACACCGCCATCCTAGGGGAAGTTTACAAAAAATTTCCCATCTCTATGGCTTGCAGTGACAGAATCCCTAAACAATTTGTTTTTGACAAAAAATACAATATACAGTTACATGAAGACCATCGGGTTGAGGGGCTCGACGTTAAAGAGCTCAGAATTTTTACCGATGGTTCAAAAACTGAAGCAGGCACTGGTTCAGGCACCTTCTCGGAGGACCTAAACATCAAGATGGCCATTCCACTGGGTGCCCATAATACTGTCTTTCAAGCTGAATGCATGGGCATCATCTCGGCCGCTAATGCCATAGCATCGAGAAAGGTAAGAGATTCCACCATTCGAATCCTCTCGGATAGCATGGCCGTCCTACAAGCCCTAAATAGCAACACTATTAACTCAGGGCTAATCTACGAGTGTCACAAACGACTAATGGAGGTATGTCAACACAACCGCGTAATCCTTCAATGGATAAAACGACACAGCGGATCAAGAGGTAACGATGCAGCGGATGAGTTGGCGCGTAAAGGATCTAGCTTGACAGCGTATGGTCCCGAACCTATCATCCCTCTTCCCTTCAAGATGGTACGCTCATTTCTGAGAGAGTCGACCAGGAATGATCATGCCACTCTTTGGACAAACCATGAGGAGTGCAGGCAGGCTAAGCTGGCCTTGCCGTCCCCTAGCGCTAGGCTGGCTAAGACCTTGCTTCGACTTAGTAGGCCGCGCATGCGACTGGTAACTGCAGCACTTACTGGCCATGGTTTCTTTAACAAACATCTATATGTCCTAGGTGTTACCGACAGCCCCCTTTGCAGAGCCTGCTTGGAGGCAGAAGAAACGGCTGCTCACGTCCTCATGGAGTGCACAGAAGTAGCGGACTACAGGGCTAAACACCTCGGTCAATCGAGGGACCTTCCAGGGATAGTCGGTAACGTAAAGGGCCTACTGGCGTTCCTGGAGGAGTTGGGTTGGCTCGAATGATGTCGCATTCCCACCCACACGCAAAATAGGCGCTTTCGTCGTCGAGTTGCGGAAACCAGCCCGTCTTACAATTGACAATTGACAAAAACACTTAACTTCGTGCTCAAGACCAAAATAAATGTCAGGTACCTATACGATGACGACAATCCAATTTTTTTCGGCATATTTTTCGGCACGTAAAAGTCGTTTTATAAAACTCTTCGTGTAAACTTTCACGAAAGTCTTTCAGAGCCTTTTCGAGGAAAAGTACATAATTTGGACGCAATTTTCTCGGCACAACGCTGCCACCACCGCCACCACATCCACCGCCCTGTTGGTGGAGGGAGGCGGGGGCAGGAAATATTATAGTTTATCACAGGGCTTAAAGTCCCGTGTGAATGCGTCATTACAGTAACAATCCGCTGCAGTCCTTAAGTAATGCCGTGTAATATCTGCTCTTGTGTCGAGACCTTCATCTACTTTCATTAACCGGTCCATTACCGCGCCTACGCGCGATGCATCGCGATTTTAAACCTTATGCCATTGCAATAAAATTCAAAACATAAAACGGGAAATGGCTTTTCTAGAAATGAGTCTTTAGGCATCCCTACTCGGTTTCCCTAGTACGTCAAGACTATGTTAGGTAGCTTTCACTTGTGTACTCGTAACAGGCAAAATTATAATGTAATAGCAAAATCTGAAATGCTCGTGAGTTTACGGAAGTCATCATAAACATGATATGTATTATGTGATCCTACGGCACCTAATAACACGGAAAATATTTTCATAAGCAATATCTTCATTGCTTATCGATGCATAGGCAATATGTTTTTGTTCGTGTTCACTTATACTTATTGATGAATACAGTTTGCGTAAAAGTATACGAATTACAATCTTTCAGGCGGATACATATAATACAGCGAGGTCATACTTACACATGTTGGGCGGGCGCGAGATAACTAAAGTTGAGAGATAACTAAGACTGGACCTCGGGGGCGGGTGCTGGAGACAGTCAGAACTACAAACTCTTTCTCCACGCCACTATGTGTTTGAACATTGTGGACAAATTTTATATAGGTAGATAGTTTGTCGAAACGGAAACTAATTAAAAATATAACATTCCAACAGCATTTACATGCATTGCTTCTCGCAACACATTACAATAAATTGTGTCGTGGAAACCAGACAGATAGCCAAGCCCGAGGGCAAGTGGGTTTTTGTGTATTTTAAATTGAGAAGATTACCAAACGCATACATATAATAATAATAATAATACCTTGGACACTATTTACACACATTGATCTAGCCCCAAAATAGGATTTCCTGTAAGTTAGTAAGTTGTAAGTTATGTTAAGTTAAGTTATTCTTTTCTACTTTTTAAATGAAATATTTTTTTGGAACTCCACCGAGAACTTAGTTTCAAAATTATAAATATGGAGAGAACAAAAATAATTCGTTTCTTTTACAACGTGCTAATAAGGTAAATATATAACTGCTTACTACCCAGGTTCAGTTTTCTTTTCTAGTAAAGGTCTTGTTAAGTAATTGTTTTCGTTCTATTTATTTATAATTTGGCTGCATAAGCAAGATTGCTTTTGACGGCGGAATTAAAACGCCTTAGTATCGTGAAACTTTCCTTTAGTTCGATTTTGTATTATGAAAAAAGCTATAGCGCCCTACATACATGCTACATGCATACAAATTATATTGCCGCACTTTTAACCACAAAGGTTGACAAAAACCGGGTTTTGGCCAGACATTTTACTCGAAACTGAACACTCCTTTCAGCGATGTATCCAAATCACCGCCGCAGCTCAACCCGTTCGCTTCTAAAACTACAGCTGCAAGTAAAAGTATCCAATTATCTTGTCGACAAGTTCTTTCACGAACTGTTGAAATAAATCAGTACGTTAGCCCGATTTACATTTCAATAGGTACAGTAGCAAGTTAAGTAAACGGTCAGTTAAGTTATAAGTAGTAAGTAGCGTCCAAACGTAGGCGAGTTATAAGTTGATGGCGGTCACTGCAGTACGCAAACTTATAGACTGTACCATGTACCTGTAGGCCACTTAATTCGCCGATGACGCAAGATAACACGCTACTGTGCTTACTTTATTGAAGTGTAAATCGGGCTTAAGCGTTACCTGAACAAGAACGTGAACGCCAGTCAGTATGTTGAACTGTGAAGTAAGTTGTACACCTACACTTAATTGTTTGCAGGATAGCATCGTTGCTAACTAGAATGTTATGCATGTGTGTATGTGCCTGCAAACTGCCAGTGGGTGTCCCGGTGTGGCAGGAAAGATTTAGTTAAGTCCCTTCCTGTCGCCTCCACGTCCAGCATGTGTAAAATGTAACTGGAACCCCTCTTACCACTTTATTCCATGAAGCTGGTATTTAACTATGGCAACAAATATATGGTTCACCAATATAAGTTTTGACTACCAAATATGTTAAATGTTTGCCAAATTTGGTACCCCTATATAGTTTCACAAACGTGTTGGTTGCTGTAGGGCACATTCTGTCTGAATACTAAAATTAGGTTTGCTAGGTCACAACATTTAAATACAACCTGGAGCCGAAGCAAAGCAGAGCGGAGAGAGGCGACCCCATTTAGTTGTTCATTTGGGATGAAAATGTATTTTCGGATATATATTTCTACTCAATTTGGTTAGACAGTTAAACATACTGCTAAGCCTTTTAACTATAACCTTTATTTTATATGATTGCAATATGGCTGACGTGTATTTGTGCGTGCAAGGTTGCGTGAGGTCGGTGATTTGGGTTGTAGTAAAACTATGGATTATTTCGTTTCTTGTGACATTATGGGCCACATAGTTATGGCGAAGTTTTACACTTTCATTGGTTTTTAGGGTCCCGTACCCGAAGGGTTCCAAACGGGATCCTATTACTAAGACTCCGCTGTCCGTCCGTCCGTCCGTCTGTCACCAGGCTGTATCTCAAGAACCTAGCTAGCTAGAGAGTTGAAATTTTCACAGATTATGTATTTTTGTTGCCGCTATAACAACAAATACTAAAAAAACAGGATAAAAGAAATATTTAAGGGGGCTCCCATACAACAATTCTTTCAATACCACATACAAACTTATGGATGCACCTGGTTACGTACATGGAGTGTGAAAGTAACCGCACCAATAACTTTGTAAACAATATTTTGCTGTGTAAAATCCAAACTATTCACTCCACACCATCGCTTCCATTGAACGGTGGCACGGAACCCTTCGTGCGCGATTTAGACTCGCACTTGACCGGTTTTAAGTTACATAATACATATAATATGAAACTCTTTTGCATGTTTGCTTGAACTAGAGAATAAGCAGGTTTTGGCCACAGTGCTAGAGGTGACACAATTAAATTAACTTAACTAAATAAAAAAGTGTATTTAAAAATGTTATCTATAAGTTTAAGTGCTAATTATAGTTGATTTTGACACATGAAGAATCGCACTCATAATCAGCTTAGTTTCAGGTAATGCGGTACCAGGTTATTTAGAAAATTGAATTGACTATCACGTTGCCGTAATACACCAGTTTTGTATAACAAAGTCAAGTGACTAACGATTTTGCGACTCACTGGCATTTTACTGCAAAGCGATAGTAGTCAATTTTATTGAATACTCACACTTCACCCACATGCTTTTGTTTCCGTCAGGCCGGCACCGCTTCGAAGACACCACTATTTAATTCAGTTTATGAATCAATACGTTGAGTTGAGTTTTCACACCTACCTTTAGCCGTAACACACAGGTGTCCCAAAAGTCATACGTCACATCGACTCCGAAGGCAGCCCTACCTCAGATGCCCTACATCGTTAAAGCCTAACATGACCTCAACAACGTCTGTAAGCGCATCTCTCATTTTTATTCGCTAAGCGTAAAAAAACGGACGTTCAACCAATTGAAACGTGTAAAAATTAAATACAACATAATCTTCATCAAATTGGGCATATAATTATTCCGGTATCATAAGCAGGGATGCACTTTGTAACACAGAAATAAATGTGAATACGTTGATCACGCGGTATGAACGTGGATCAGCTGGTGGCGGGCCGCCGGGCGACTTTCACGGTTCCGCGAGCCGCTTAAGCATCAACTTCGCGTGCAGCACCACGCCAGCGGTAACCAGCAGCGGCAGCGGTGAGTCACCCCCACGCGCTATTCGTCACCCGTCGTTCAAGCGAAGAATAGTGTATACCACTTAAGTGACAATTGTGTATTTGTCCAAAGTTGTATCTGTGAGGTTTGTTGTGTTTGTTAAATATTACTATGCATATTTGCTAATAGGCCGATATCTTAATAGTAAGTAGTTTATGTGACTGCTACATAATGGAGGGCATTAATACTCGAGAGTGGGTTTATCACTCGAGAGTTTTAATGCCTAATTATGTACAGTTACATACACTAGTTTATCTACACACATATCATAAGCTCTCTCTGATGTGTTCAGGAACCGCATGTTTGACCGGCATTGTGGCTCTGCAGTTGTTTAGCTTGTTCTGTAGCACCAACTTCACGCAGGCGGGCGTCGGCGTTCGAAATTTGAATGTCAGTACCAACTTCACAGACACACTAGGAGCGGCATGCAGACGGGCGTCGGCGTTCGAAATTTGAATGTCATAATATGTAGAAAAATTACATATTATGGTCATAATGTAGAATTTTTCAGATAAGAAATGAGTTTTTGCCAAGTAGTCTAACATTATGCTGATTGCAACGTGCGGTTTTTGTACGTAGTAAAGAGGGTTTTTGATACGTGTGTAGATAAAATAACTTAAAGCTCATTGCTTGCGGTAATATGTGCTGTTTGTAATTAACTTTTCTAGCTCAAGAACATCGACATTTTCGTTGACATAAGCTTTGCTTTGACATTTTTATTATTTGAATTTTTTGATGTATTTTTATTTAAATTGAATGTAATTTGACTTGTAATCTGTGATATTTACTTTGTTATGTTTATCTGCATTTATTATGAGTGCGCCTACAGCTCTGTGACCCCACTGCCGAGGTTCGTTGAAGCAGTATGCGGTTCCACGTGGCTTGGACGTGCACATTAACCGCATCCACGGGAGCAGCCAGCCGCGTACCGCGCGGTTGCCAGTTCAGGATGCCCCGGGGCTAGTTACGCCACCACCTTTGTTGGACAGTTTGTCAAATTTCAGAAAAAATGTAAGGGTGTATAAGCACATACCCAAGGGCGCTAGTGCATTGCTGCGTCGAAGTTGTCGCAGGTTATTGAGCGTTGCATCCAATCCAATGACCTATTGGATTGGTATAGCCTTCTGATATTTTCCAATACAGAGCTTAGGGTTCCCTCATCGGAGGACCGCAGTCGTTCACTCACCGCGAAGGTGAAGGAAAATGTCACAAATGGAAGTCCGGGTGAATCACTATCGTCACTTTTAGCCCCTGGGGAGTTTCCTTTAGTACCAAATACCAAATTTCTTTATTACTGTAGATATTTACATATACTTAGCAATCTTCAATTTTTGCCACTTCTCTACATTGGACCACTGTGGGAGAAGAAGGGCGTAGAAACTCCCACAGATTGATTTTTTTAAAAATTGCTTATGCTTAACTAATACAAAATATAATATTTAGTCATTATCATAATTAATAAGCAGGAATAAATAATTACAAAATTATTAACAGCACGGTCTCTGTTGAGCCAGATTAACCCCATACAGACCCATCATTTAAGTAATCTTGAACATTGTAATATCCCTTTTTCGACAAAGTAGCTTTAACATGGATTTTAAATTGCTCAAATGGCAATGTCAAGATCTCCAGAGGTATCTTGTTGTAGTAGAGAATGCATTGACCCTTGAAAGAATTGCTAACCTTCGCGAGTCTAAACCGGGGCGCAAGTAGTCTGTGATTATTTCATAGGTTAACATTACAGCTATCGCTAAGTTTGGGAAATTTTGTAAGGTTCTTGCGTACGTACATTATATTTTCGAAAATAAATTGACTAGCTACAGTTAGTATGTCAATTTCTTTAAAAAGCTATCTTAAGGAGTCTGTGCGTTTTAAACTATAAATTGCTCGAATAGCTCTTTTCTGTAAAATAAAAATAGTTTGAATATCCGCTGCTTTTCCCCACAACAAGATACCATAGGACATGACACTATGAAAGTAACTAAAATATACTAGCCTAGATGTAGCCACATCCGTGTTTTGTCTGATGTTCCTAACAGCGTAAGCCGCAGAACTTAATTTACCAGCCTATTTTTCTATGTGGGGTCCCCACTGCAATTCGTTATCAATAGTTATTCCAAGAAACTTCGTGTCATTTACTAATTCTAACGTATTGCTGTCCAACACTAAACTGGTTCCAACTTGCCTGACATTTGGAAGTGAGAATTTGATACATTTGGTTTTACCAGCATTTAAGAATAAATTGTTAACTGTGAACCAATTCAAGGTTAAAGATAATACTCTATTGACATCATCAAAATCTTCTTTTTGTCTTTCAATTTTGAAGACCAGTGAAGTGTCATCAGCAAACAACACTATGTTAGTCAATTTCTCCACCATAAAAGGCAGATCGTTAATATATACCAGGAATAAGAAAGGGCCTAATATGAAACCTTGTGGAACGCTAATTTTTACCCCCGATCCATCAGATTTAACGCCGTTGACTTCTGCCTTTTGAATTCTATTGCTTAGGTATGATCTTAGTAGATCCAACGCTTTATTTCTAACTCCGTAATGATTTAATTTCATTAGTAACGTGTTATGATCAACACAATCAAATGCCTTCGACAGATCGCAAAAAACACCGATAGCATCCTGTGCGGCTTCCCATGCAGAATAAATATGAGATATAAGGGTAATACCTGCATCCGTAGTCGATTTACCCCTAGTGAAACCGTATTGCTTGGCGTGGAGTTGTTTTGTACTGTTGAAGTGTGAGAGCATTTGATTGAGTATAATCTTTTCAAAAATTTTACTTAGTGCTGGATGAACCGATATTGGTCTGAAATTAGACGGATCACCCTTGTCTCCCGACTTGAACAGAGGTATAAGTTTACTGTGTTTCATAAGGTCTGGAAAAGCTCCATCATCAACACATTTATTAAATATATAAGCTAGGTGTGAGGCTATAACAAGTATTATTGAACCAATGACTTTGACTGACATACCCCACAGGTCTTCAGTATTTTTTAAGTTAAGTAATCTATACGTTTTGACAATATCCTGGGGACATACATGATAAAATTTAAAATCTACATTACTGATGCTAGTGCTGTTTTTTAACAAAGTCTCTGCTTCATATGGAGATGAATTTAGACGCTCTGTTGTGAGTAAGGGTGCATTGGTGAAGAATGTTTCAAAAGCTCGAGCTACCTCAGCGTTGGATTTAACAACATCATCACCTATCTTTAAGCAGAAATCATTATCCCTTGGTATAACTTTGCCAGTTTCACGGTTTATGATTTGCCAAACCGTTTTCATTCTATTATTTGAATTTTCTATTTTTCTATTTATGTGTAAAGTTTTTGCAGTTCTACAAACCAACTTGAAAGTTTTGGAATATTTTTTAACATAGTCATGAAATTTTATATCAAAGTTATAGGTTTTTTGTTCATAAAGATCATACAAGATAGCTCTACTTTTACGAATTCCAAATGTAGCCCAGTCATTAAATTTAGATTTACCGTTGTTGGCACTGACTTTCTTTAATTTAAAAACTGTATTGAATTCTGTTTGAATAATGTTGAAGAAGTCAGAATAGATTTTGTTCGGGTTCTGTTCATCAAAATCCGGTACTGGCAAACCCATATCTAAGTTTTCCATATACATCTCTAGTCTATGGGATGTTTTGGCCTATAAAATGATGGATCAGTCTTATTTTTACTAGTAATTTGGAATGAAACTGTTTGACCACTGTGATCGGATGGTAAACAGTTAATTACATTTTTACTTGTGAATGCACAGTCACAAAAAACGTTATCTAAGCAAGTTTGGCTGGTAAGTGTTATTCTAGTCGGCTCTAGAAATACATGACATAAATTAAATGATTTGAACAGAGTTATTAATCGTCGCTTCAGTGTTGTATCTACAAGCAGATCTACATTAAGATCGCCACAAATAATTAACTTTTTTCTGTTATTACAAAGTTTAATGAGGGCTTCCTCCATAATTTTCTCGAATATTTCAAAATTTCCATGGCCTTTTTCATCTCTCGGAGGTCTGTAGACACTAACAATAATATGGCTATCTAACTCAACACAAGATACCTCTATTTGTCTTTCCACAGTAAGTGTAAGAATATCTTTCCGTTGTTTCAACTTAATATTATTTTTACTAAGATTAAAGAACCACCTCTATCAGCAGTCTTTCTATTGTAACAACTGACAATTTTGTAATTATTTATGTTAAAAGACATCATATTTTCCTTTAGCCAATGTTCTGTAATACAAATAACATCAGTGTCCGAATTATTAAGAAAGAATTCTAATACAAGTTCTTTGCCAGGTAGCCCCTGCATGTTTTGATGGGTAATATTTAAGTGGGGCTTAAAAAAAAAAATAAAAAAAAAATAGAAAAAAAAACCAAGTATTGTCTGAATATTATTTAATAATTGGGATATTATTAGACTTTTTTGACTTATTTAATTCGGGCAAGATATTACACATTTTTGATCTCCTATGCTTGCTTGATATATTTATTGGCTTATGTATGCTAGAGATTTCCTCTGTTGTCTTAAAAACTAATTTAAATTACTTGGAATGTCTTCCAATATACCTTGTCTGTGCTCAATAGAAGCAGTCAGGTTAGCCAAATTCTTGGCTGTAATACTAAAAAAATAAGATAGCGACACAGCTACCTGTCGTTTGTAAAAATCTGAAAGGTAATAACTACCTTTAGTCAAATAAACATTATTACTAACATAATTGCTAGAGTCAATCAAATGAATCAAACTATTATTATATGACATTGTATGTAATGTCATATTTAGCTTATATCTAAGATCATTTTCAGCTTGTGGCAATCTTTTACTATATGGGAATGTAAACATAACAATTTTATTAACATTCAGTGAGCAAAGTGTTTCAAAATATTCAATTAGGTCCCATTTGTTTACCTCACCCCTATTTCCAAACATGAGTATTAAGTTTGATTCAGGTGTCAGATCAAGTGTCTTTGTTATTTTTTGCATAACATCATGAAACTGGAGTTTGGTAAACAGTTATTTATGACTGAGTGTCCCAACTTATTCAATAATATGCCTAAGTTTATTCCAATTTCTTCAACAAAACATGACAGTTTTGCTTGTGATGCTTTTGTGCGACCCTGAAATCCTGGGTCGGATACTTATTTCAAGGCTCGTGGTTGAAGCTGGTCTCTCCGGCTGTTGCAAGGAACGTTGGCAGTCACACAAATGATTGGCCACCAAAGAGTCATAGCGTTCCTGATTACTATGAGACAGTTTAAGCAGCTCATCCATGGCCAGGGAGTACTCCTCAATGGCCTCTTGAGATTTTTCATAGCGGCCAGTAATAGATCTCAAGAAGCCATTGACAGTGGCAAGTTCAGACTCAAGATTTTGCAGGTCTTTCTCATTGTAATGGTACACGAGAGTTAGTACATTTGATACTTCATTTTGCGTGACAGAGGGCTAGCCCATCGCCGCGCTGTTTTGAATACGAGAATCGGTTCAAATAACGTTTGGGGTTTTGAGTAGCTCAGGGGTAAGTTAGCAAAAAACAATGAGCCGAGCACGTGGGTTGGTTCCAGGAACAAGATTACAGGTCAGGTTTTTTTTGTCGCATTCCCGCGGGATGTGTAGGGATCAGAGCCGATTTGGCTGCGCGCTGAATAAATTATGAATAACTAAATAATGTAAGGTTATTATGGAACGATACGGAGAAAGCTATTATGTTGACTGCAAATATACAATTGCGTTTGTTTGGTATGAGATGGCGAGTTTGACACCACGAGTCTGAATATCATTCTAGTGGTCTTTGTCTAGCGCGCTAGCGGTCGGGATGGCTTAAATTAATCGCAACAAGCTTTTATGGTCAGCGATCAACAGATTTTGTGTATCGGCCATACCGAATGACTTGAGTGATAACCTACGGTTGATCATAGTGAATATGCGTACACAAAGTTTGTAGAACGGCGGATCTGCATGGCATGGTTGAAATTAGACTTTGTGTAGTTAGTGATAAGAAGCTTTGCTTGGGCAGCGCGTGTTCGCAAAGGACGCCATTTTTTTTCAGACATGTGGGGTCTATAAATACGATTGCGAGGAAGGGGAGAGCATTCAGTCTCAGCGTCTAGCTACTGTGACAGTCGTCTTTCAACAAATTCTAAACAGTTTGGTCTGCCGTTTTACGCGTCGGAACTGAACGAATTGTGATTGCGAA
Source organism: Argyresthia goedartella (assembly GCA_949825045.1). Lineage (NCBI taxonomy): Eukaryota > Metazoa > Arthropoda > Insecta > Lepidoptera > Argyresthiidae > Argyresthia > Argyresthia goedartella. Next base: position 222,104 of record OX463827.1, on the reverse strand, counting down.
GTTACAGTGGTTTTTCGTGAGTGTCTGAAGCGCCGAGATATACCTCGGTTCCTATCCTTTATATCAACCTACCCCAAATTCCAAAACTATCTTTGGGTCGTTAGATAAGAACTTGTAGGTAACTGATCTGAGTCTGAGTCTGGGCTTGGAGTGACCCTAAATTCCTTTTTCCTTCACCATAGGGTTCCTGGATTGGATCTTAGGATATTCGCGGGCTAATCCTCTCCTCATTCCTTTCGAGTAGCGAGTTTTGAAATTCCCACACACACAGTCATTAAACATACAAGCACATTCAAATCAAACTCAACCATTTTCGAGTGGTGTCGATAATGGACGTGGTATAACACTAGGATTTTAGACTAGGCTAGACAGGAGTTTAGTTGCGGCTAAACCTAGGTTGGCAGGGCATAGGGAGACTGTTTGATCGATGAGGTTCCGCGGATGGAAATAACAAATTCAGAACAAAGTTAAACCGGTGTCAACACAGATAACCTATCCTGTTGATATTTTGACATTTGAGTGATGTCGGGGTCGCGCGAAGAGATCAAATTACAGTCTAAAGTTCATTGTTTAGGACCGGGTAGATTGTTTTGCTTAGCCTTGGATCAGTTTGGATTCAAGTTGCATCTTTAAATTAAATGTAAATTTCGCTGGAGGTTGTATGTGTAGGCTGAGTCAAATATTTATGATTTTGCTTGGCCGAGGTCGTGCTGAGGTCAGTGGAATTCATAGATCGGTATTTACCGAACTATGCACTTCGCTATGGTGAGGGTTAGATCTCCTAAAGCGCTAATGACTACGTTTCGATAACATCCAGCTCAAATTGCGCAGAGTTGAAGTTTTCAAAACGTTGCGGACCTTTTGAGGTAACCGCTAGTTCAAACCCATTTCGGAAAATCAAATCGCAATTGTGTAAACCGGTCTTTTCGGATCGTTATTGCCGTGAACTAAATATATAATTGGAACCACCACAAGCCGCTACTAGCGAGCACTTGAAATATCATTGAGTACTCACGTCGTAAAACTACGACGGATATCTATACGATATCCCAAACAAATATTATAAATTGTGGTCGACCACTAAAAGAAGTTCCAAGCGCCCATATATACAAAAAATAAATGGTACCATCACACAAAATACAACAACGATCGATCTGGCGCAATAAACCGCTAACTGATGCGAAATACCGGCTTGCGGACATATATGCTTTCTCTGTCTAACTTGAAACTGTAACTTCCTGAACACAACTTCGTTCGACTATTGTACGCCTAACGAACTTCTCAACGAACGAGAAATTCGGACTTATCATTCTTAACTTACAAATTTTACAGCTCAATCGGGACATCTCTTTTGGGGTAGGTAGAATAGACGATCATAGCTACTGATAGCGGTGGCTCGACCTTAGCCTTTAATGCCGTTACATCATATTTTGTTTTATTAATTTCTAACTCTGCCATACACATTTTAAACTTTTCCAAAATATCTATTTTACTGTTATTATATAAACTTTTATTGAGAATTTTATGAGTTTTTTTTTTTGATGTTTGAGTGATGTGTTTTTTAATTTTAACATATTTTTTGGATGCGTTTTTGCTGCTTGTTGAACCAGTGCCCACCACTGAGTCTTCATGAGTGAAATCAATCACTGTACTGGACACATTACTACATGCAACAGTAACTTGGCCGGTCGACTTATCCGCTAATATCAATTCATCAAATAAATTTTGGGATTTTTGTGCTGCTGAACCATGAGACTCCTCTTCTAATTGTGTGATTTGGTTGTGGGCATCAGTAGTCAGAGGTCACTTTATAGGATCGTTGAATCAAAGGTGCATGATGGTAACCTCAGTGGCGCGGTAAGGGTTTTATTGTCAGATTGCACCATCGCGGACGATAATGTTGAGACCTTGTGCGCCTTGTGAGACAAACATCCTTCTCCCAGCCGTCCTTTAGACTTTCCTCCGGAGCCAGATATTTCGTCGGAGTGTCTGTCCGTGAAGATAGAAGACGTAGCGCAGGCTATAGCCACTTTTAAGAACGGCTCCGCTGGAGGTTTGGATGGCCTGCGCCCAGAACACCTTAAGGAGTTGACCTCTTTGGGGGCCGGTGATGGCGGAGTGGCCCTGCTGGGTTCATTTAGCATTTTTTCAGCTTGGCATTTCAGGAAGTTGTGGCCTCTCTGCGCTCCCCGCTGAATGTGTGGTATCTGGACGATGGCACGATCGGTGGTAGTCCAGAGGAGGTTGTGGAGGATTTGGGAAGGCTTAGTCAGGCGTTCGGCGACTTAGGACTTAGTCTGAATACTCAGAAGTGTGAGGTGTATTCTTGTTCTGGGCAATTGACGCAGGAGTCGTGCGCCGATATAAACTCAGTTGTACCGGAAATTGTCCATGTGAGCAGGGTGGATTTCACAGTCCTGAGAGCCTCGATTTTCCCGGAGGGAATCCCTGGAGTTATTCAGTCAAATATTGATATCCTCGCGGCATCCAAACAACATCTAAAGCAGCTATCCGCACATGTTGCCTGAACAGTTTTAAAGAGTTGTCTGTCTTTACCTAGACTAACTTTTTCAATTCGGACTGCCCCGGTTTGGTTGCATAGGCAAGCAACTTTTAGTTATGATGCAGCTCTAAAGGATTAACTGGAGTGCATCATAAATGTGGAAATGTCCTCGTCTCAGTGAATGCAGGCTGCGCTGCCTGTCCGGCATGGGGATTTAGGAGTGCAGCGCTTACAGGACACTCAGCTTCTAGCCGTTTTGGCTTCTTCGTATGGTGATGTGGATCTAGTCACTCATAAATTGGGTATTCTTGGTGATGGGTTTCGCATCCCATTTACGGAGGAGGCGGAGGGCTTATGGAGAGTTTGTTGTTCTGGGTGTGATCTGCCGGAAAGGCTGAATAGTCAGCGTTCTTGGGACGAGGTCATGTGCGAGGTCACTTGCGATGAGCTGATTACTCAGTCTGTGGGACCGGAATTGGCGGGGTTGCGTGCGGTTTCTCAGCCCGGACCGGGTCTGTGGCTGCACGCATTACCTTCTCCACAGCTAGGCACACTCTTAGACTATGATTCTTTACGTGCCAGCCGCATCGATGTGTTTGTGGGGCATGGGTGGGCGAGTTGGGGCGCCATGGCCCACATTATGTTAGGTGCGCTGGCAGGTTTTCGCGGCACCACGCAATCAATGACATTGTCCGTAGGGCGTTAGTTTCGGCTAACGTTCCGAATGTGCTGGAGCCGCCAGGGTTGTGCCGTTCGGATCGGAAGCACCCTGACGGCCTGACCTTGGTTTCTTGGGAGAGAGGGCGCTCTCTTTTGTGGGACGCAACTTGTGTCTGTACCTTCGCAGCCTCCCATGTAGCGTCGACTGCGGCTACCGCTGGTGCCGCGGCCAAATTCGCGGCTAGACAGAAGTGTCTAAAATATGCCGCTCTCACGTCGACCTACATTTTTGTTCCGCTGGCGGTCGAGACGACTGGGGTATGGGGGGCGCAGGGTAAACTGTTTATAAGAGAGTTGGGACGCCGCCTAGGGACAAAGGTTTCGACTACCGCTCTGGGGCATTTCTTATGCAGAGGATATCACTGGCTGTTCAGCGCGGAAATGCTGCCAGCGTTATTGGAACCTTTATTGGCGGTTTGTTCGGTTAATTTTAAGTTTTGACATTTTATAATTTTTAATTGATATTTAAATGCATTTTGACGAAGCGTGTGTGAATAGTATTTTGATTGTATTTTTTTTAGTCATATTTTCATATTATATTTTTTTCATATTTATTTATTGATAACGTCAGTTACAAGTCATTTTGTAAATATAGTTAGTTCAGATGAATGTCAAATAAAAATTACTTACATTAAAATTAAATTGTGTCAAATTAAATTAAAATAATAATAATAAATTATATTGAATTATATAAAAATATAAAAAAAAAGAATAATTTACTTAATTAACACAATTGTTGTCTACCTAGTTGGGTAGGTCTAGGAATTCCGAAAAAGAATAGAAGGTTTGCTCGACAAGCCAGCGCTTCAGGCGCAGTTTGAAAGTGCTTGGATTGGGAGCATCAGTTACGTTGGCGGGAAGACGATTATATACCGCCGGACCCATGACGTGAGTCATCTTCGATGACTTCCCCAATGTGTGGGGGACCGTCGCGAGTTTGTGACCGTGGCGGTGTGTTTTGCGGAGCGTGCGGAATGAGTCCAGGTTTTCGCGCACGTAGACGGCCACTTGCAGAATGGTGACGGACGGCAACGTCAGGATCCTGAGCGCTTTGAAGTGAGGCTTCGCGGAGACGTCCCAGCGGACCTGGACTATAGCTCTCACGGCTCGCTTTTGCATCCTGAATGCCCGTTCCCAATCTGCTGCGCATCCCCACAGTTCGGCTCCGTACTGCACCAGCGAATGCACTGTAGCGAAGTAGCACGACTTCACTATGTCGCGCGGCACCGTGCGTGCCAGCCGACGCAGCGCGAAGCACGCGCCGCTGAGCCGCGCACATAGCCTGTCCACGTGCGCACTCCACGTGAGGCCGCGGTCCAGCTCGAAGCCCAGAAACGTTGTCGCCTCCACCTGCTTGACCCGCACTCCGCCCACATGGACGTTCAGCGGGACGAGATGGCGGCCTGACAAATACGACGAAATAGTTATTGAGGATGTCAGTTTCAGTGTATTTTTTTTTTATCAATTTCATAATCAATATCAGTTTTGACTACCAAATAATAAAAATAATTCGAGAAATCATCAATACGAAGCTGGCTAAGATCCTTGATTCCATGATGAGAAGAAATTTAAAAAATATATTTAATTTTCCGAATTCCAACGATCTGGAAGGATTTGAAATTTTAGTGTTGTCAATAAAAAATCGATTTAATCCACTCTGTTAATTTATCAACAAGAAAATAAGATTGAACACATGGTTTTCAAAACAGCAGTCATGCCATGATGTTATTAACGGAAAGTGATGAATTTTAATAAGTTAACCTAAATTTGGGGGTCATGTTGGTCCCCTTGCTATCTGGTGTGGCTTCTTTTTTACTTTTGGTTAATACTTTGCTAAGTTCCGGGCACACTTACGGCATTCTTTTTTACTGATAACACTATGTAACATTTTTTTATTTTATTAATATATAAATATAAGAAGATAATCTTAATTAGTTCTTACTCCAGTGAGGTTACCGGGTCAGCAGGTACCAGGTTTTTCAGACCTGGTAGACGCACCTAATGAAAAATCTATCCCAATAAGCCAGTTTTTTTTTTGCTTCTGAGGGTGTAATTTGACTAGCCATGACCAAAAATCAATGTATCCTTTTCCTACTTATGATACAACCAAATATATGCATCCCAGCCAAACAAAAAGTACACCATTTTGGGGCCCGCACCGCAAGGTGGAACGAAAGTTGGCTCTAGTGGATTTAGCAATCTTTGTATTTTAATTGTCGTTTTTTTATTGATATCGCTTTAATAAACCATCGAAAAGTCTCCCAAAGCTACTGTTTAGATTTGACATTCGAAACATTTTTTTTAGTTTAGATTTGACACTCAAAACATTTTTTTTATTTTTTTTACAACTATAATGTATGGAGCGCATGACAAAAATGGCCATTTCTTTCAAAAAGCAACATAAACTATTAAACCCTCGTAGGCTATTTTAGAACTAATTATTCTTAATTTTTCGACATATTTCATTTCATATAAAGTGATGACATGATGAAACTCAATTAAAAAAAAATATGAAAACTATATTTTTTTGCATAGAAGATAAGTTCTAATCACTAAATAATGATGTTTCAAAGCCATCTTTGTTACCCATATTTATTCAAACATGAATTACTGTAAGGTACCGCAAGAGGGCGCTGCTACGTAAACATCGCAAAATTTATCGCTCCATGAGTGAATTCAATAAAAAATATAAAAAAGGAGAAATAATAACTAAGTCCAGTGTTTATGTATGGAAAAAGTGCAAAACTATTATATAAACGTTTTTGTTTCGGTGACCTTAAGTGATAAAATTGCATTAACCAGACAAATAAAATAAACAGTGCAATAATAAAAATAACAAACTACGAGCATATTTGTTAACTACGTTGACTGTGTCATTGCATTGCAAAGTCCTCTAACGGCGACAATCGATCACCTCCGTCTGTCATTGCAACAAGGTCACAAAATCGCTTCACTAGTAAAAGACAATTCCGCGACACCATCGCAGGGAGTTGATGCCAGTCGGCGAAGTGATCCGGGTTCGATTCCTCGTACACCTACTGGCACAAAATATAAATCGTAAATTAACAACTCATCATCTAGACCTGTGCCACAACTAATTCCACTATCGGTTAATCTTCCTCAGAGTTTGATCAGACCTGACAATAAACAAGAACTTAAGCATAAAAAACCCTGAATCCATGACAAAATGATGTATCAGAACCCTCGAAAACCTCAATACTAAGATTAAAGCTGCCAAAAAAACAGAAACCTGCACAGAACCCTGTGTTAATCTCTGCTATAAAATCACCTGTGCCTGGTGCCTCTTCCTGTACCAATGTTTGTGATGAACAAGATTTTTACGGTCTTCAATGCCTCTCGATTATAGTAAACGAACTAATTTTCCCCTCGATTAATTCTCAACTCCGCAAAAAAGGCACAGAACCTGAAAAAAAATATTACACCAAAATCAGGACATAATTTCTGAGATGAAAACTGCTACAAAATCTTCAGAGACGAATAAGAAAAAGTAAATCATTAAAAAATACGTCAGTGACAAAACCACTGTTCCAACACCATTTAAATAGTTAGCAACACCTTTCAAAAATGCTTTCATTTTTCCGTAGAAAGAAGAAAAACGTCTCAAAAATAAGGTTTACAAGAAAGTTACGCCTACTGTAGCAACAGAAGAAGAGTTTATGGGACACCAAAGAAGAATTGGGAGTGAAAAGACTGAAAAATAAATAATCAAACAGCAAAAACAACAAAAAGCATTGAGAAAAAAGAAGAGAGACCTAAATTTGTCCTCTACAGAGCTTATTTTTCTTAAACCTCAGATGAGCGAAACTCTTGGGATCTACAAAGCCCTTTGGGATTTGCACCTGTTGTACCAGTTGCCATCAGGCATTTGTTTTTTAAATGGCGGTCACGCATACAACTTTCAGAAATCGATAGATCACATTAATACAAACATAAAGCGTAGATTGGCAAAATGTCCTAAAGCGTCACATTATTGAGTTATGAGCTGTCAAATATGTACAAGTTGCGCCACATGTATTTTTATTATTTTTGATAGTTTTGATATCAGTCTGTTGACAAATAAAGGATACTTCCTGAAAAATCATTTTAATGTTTGTTTTTGCGCGCTTCTTCACCTAATGTTAATCCTACGGGAACGAAACTGATTGCATTACATTTTGTTTCTGCACGACTTTAGTATTGATTATGTATTGGGATTTGAAATTCTGAAATGCCTTGCATGAAATAATCCTCTCTAAAATCACTCTGTCGTGGTTGGTAGGTATTTCTCATTAGTGGTGTTTGCGCTGCAGATTTGAAGGAATCCACTAAAAGTCCCGGAAACAAACTATGCACCGTCAACTAGATTAAGCTAGTCCTATGAGTGTATAAACTCGATTTGAAATTAAATAGTTACTTGTGTTCTGGATGGTTCATTTTTCTTATGGCTGGTGGGCACGATGACGCAGTTAATGTAAGTAGAGCTTGTCTAGTATGAAATGACCTGCTCCACTTCTAAACCACATATACTTCTTATACACACCACATAACCACAAGATTTCTGTGGTGTGTAAGTTTAGACAAGCTACTACAATGAAGTTTTTTAACGTTGTTCTTATTGAAAAATAAATATGTAAATAAAAAGTTAATTTTAAAATGTTCATAATTTTTCTTTTGTAGTGTAATATTTCACCAGCCCAACAACCATCCATCAACCCACACTGAGCTGGCGTGGTGGATTTTAGCTTAATATTACTCGAATCAGAGTAAAGGCCTGTGCCCATCGGTGGGTACATCAACGGGCTATATTTATTTATTTATATATATGTCACCGTGAGATAGTCAAAACCATTAGTTGATTAACTAACGCGTTACTTGATCAACTATGTACAGATAGTAAACCACAGCTACAGGGTTTATAATTTACATTTCTTTTGATTTTACATGCCACCCTAACACGAAGTCTATTCGGGGGCTTCGCTGCGCTCGCCCCCTCTAGTCTTTAGCTAAGCTACCGCAGTGTTTGCCTTGATATTTCGTTTGCAATTAAAGTTTAAACCAGTTTACTATTTAACGGTTTAACCGTTAGTCCAACAAATAACGCGTCAGAGAGCAGCACTCTACAGTTTACTATCTGTCAATAGTTGACCAACTAACGAGAAAAAAAACCTTAGCTTATCAACTAACCGTTTTGACAATCTTACGATGACATAAATGTTTATTTTAAAAATAATATTGATATTCCCAATGAGTCACACTATGACAGATTAAGATGCAACATTTATCTTGAAACTATGTTATTTTTGACTGGCTAAAGTGACAAGTGTATTGTTGGAAATAAATATCTTTAACTTTTCATGTGTATTTTATATTTATGATATTATTGACTATTCATATATAAAACTTTATTAGTAGATGTCATAAAATTGTACTGAAATGATGCCTTTTGGAATTAATTTAATGAAGGTATAGTTCTTATAAACGCAGAAACGTGACGTTTTACGGGATATTTTTAATCATTATTTTATGTTTGTATTGATGTGGACTATCGTTTTACGAAAAACTTATTCGTGACCGGCATTTTTTTTTTCCAAAACGGCGGATGGTACCTGCCTGGTACACTCTCCATACAAAAATGTTCAATCCCCTTTCCTTCGATGTTAAGTTGGATGTCCTGTAAAACTGTCAAATGGAAATAGTTTTTCCGTCTGTCAATAACTCAGTTGTCAATCAGAGCGTTAACAAATAATGATATCATAGTTGTTTAGTTTATAAAGTGGTGAGATCTCAAATTATAATAACGTCCCAGATATTATCCTACGTATAGCATGAGGCAATCATGCCCAGTGTCATAATGCCGGGGTTAATAGGAGAATAAGGAACCTAAAACATTTAACATTTCGGTAGCATTCATCACGATGAAATTTGTACAACTCACGAGTGGTACAAATGAAAATAATTGGGACCTGTGCGATATAAAGAGGAGGCAAAAAATGTAGGGCATCGGCAATAAATTACGTTTGCTAAGTATATGTACGTATCTACAGTTATAAAGACATTTCAACCCTCTACGTTAAATCTGTAACCAATGTAATTAGTCCATCTATTTCTAGTGAAGATTTTTGACCGTCTTTTGCTCAATTTTATGAAATAGCCATTTTGTTATGAAAGTTCAATAGTGTCATGTGATTTAATGTGAGTGACATTGACATCCTCAATTTCCTCTGCAACATTTTACGTAATCCACGCCACCTAACTTTCCTACGAGACAGATTTCAATTTCTTTCTTCCAGCAGACCTCGGAGAACTCACATTTTCCATGCTCACAACTCCACAGCATAACACCGCTTTCTATGAGAACGGGTTTAGAACCCGGGCCATTCGGTTTTGGAATGCACTTCCCTGCACCATCAGGGACAGTCCTACTCTGAATATCTTTAAAAGTCGCGTGAAGAAGCATTTCCTCTCCCTTTAGAGTTATAGGTAGTATGCATGTAAGTATTTATTAGTATAGTATAAACTATAGTAGTTGTAGTATATTATAAGTATTTAGTATATTATTATAGTTATTATATAATTTATTTTATTTATTATTTTATATATAGCACACATACCCGTACCGCTGCTCAACCATTAACTTTTCCCATGTTAACCTGGTTTGCTGGAAGAGATCTCTTATTAGAGATAAGCTCGCCTTTGTACACTTTTTCTTATGTAAATCTTGTTTTTTTATGATTTGTGTGCAATAAAGAAATTATGAATTATGATTTTTATCAATATTTTATTTATTGATGAATCGATGTTACGACGAATGTTATTTAAAACATTATTTAAAAAAGTATTTGGACATCTATTACTCGAAATATTCAAATTCATTGCTTAAAATAGGCGAAAAATTCATGCAATAAAATAAAAGTACTATAGGTACGTATTTTTATTTAGCATCGTCCATTGTTGAAAACAATGGTGTCAGCTGAGGCTGTGAGTTCAATTCTCGAGTTCGCGCTGGTTGATGTAGGAAAATCAAATGACGTAGGCAACAACGCCAGAATATATTAGCTACAAACTCGACCTCGCGTGTCAAACAAAACACTAAGTAATTCGTTGAGTCACGCGGATTTTCTTTTCACTTCCAGTTGTAAATGTCTTTATCTGTAGCGAGAATTTAAATGTATGTGACGAATGCGGAAATAAATTGTCCTAATCGTGTGTTCACTCCAGCGGTGGTGTGTTCAGTCTTTATAATCCCCGATGCCAAATGAAGGAACTGCTTTAAAAAACGTTGACTCGGATTGTGTACACGTTTACAAAGAGTCAGACTCTTTGTAAATGTGTTTTATTTGTTTTGGCAGTAAACATAAAATTCAACATTTACTTACTGGCACATACATTGCTTCAGGCCCCACACTAGCAAATCCTGTGTCGTGGGAACCAGAAACAGCAAAGTCACCCACATATAAACATCCAAGACCTGGAGTTTTGTTTCTTTACCCCCGGGTTTAGCCGGGGATCGAACCCGGGACCTCTCGCATGTTAGGCAGAACCGCTGCGCCAAAGAGCGCCACATTGTTCTTAGTTATACTATAACTTATTAGCTTACAAAGGACTTATAATATACATTCATAATGCATGAAAATCAGCCGTTTGAAAAAGGTAACTTTTCAAGTTGATGAAGGAATCTGATAAACTTTATTTTCATTCAATCATCGAACGGTAAGTTAAAATTCGCCCACCGACTGAGTCAGTCGGTGGGCGAATTTTAACTTACCGTTTGACAGATGACGACTTGTTCGCGAGTGATCAAACGAAAACGTGTAATGAGGCGCCGAAGGGCCGTGTGCTACCGGATGAGGGGGGGGGGGGGGGGAAGGGGGCGGTGTACCTGAGGAGGGAACTCACGCTTCGCTCCTCAATTCAAGAAAGACGTTTATTTAAAAAGGCAAAAAGGTTTTCATTCACTTCGTCGAGCCGAGCTTTTCGCGCACTTGATGGCACTCGATCTAGCAATAGCGACGAATTCTATTTACTGGACAAATAAGTACAATCGGGCTTGTAGTCGCCGCATGACAAGAATATTTAACGCTCAGGAATTTTATTAACAGTATACTCGTACATCTTGGATAGTATGTACTGAAAGAAACAGCAGAATTATTTGGTTCTGATATAACTCGCACGCCCTTATATTTCCTGCAGCTTTATATTTTTAGGGTTCCATGCCTAAAAAAGGAAAACGGAACCATTAAAAGATCACTCGTGTGTCTGTCCTAAGTGTGTACCAGTAATTATAAATATAAAATTCTGATCTGATTGAGTGACCCAAACACGAACGTGTTATGTAAGCAACTAAAATTTGACGGGGCAAATCAGAAAATTAAAAAATAAAGTTTTTCAAACCGTATCGTGTGACGCGTCAAATGAAAGGGTTTGTTGCTTTTCATAAATTTTAAATAAATAATTTAAAAAAATAATAAAAAAGACCATCTCCCATCCCATAATCTCCGAAACTACTGATCCTAATTTTTTTTTTTAATACTTAGGTAATATTGATATTGTATTTAGTAGTCTGGTATATAAGTATTTTATTTTCCGTATTGTATATTATATGTATTTTAGGAGACACTCACAGATGATCTAGACATGGAGAGAGAGCGCAGGGCGTTGTCAGTCCGCTGTAACATGCTGGCCCGCAGGTTTGCACGGTGCACTAAAGAAGTGAAACTTACACTGTTTAGAGCCTACTGTCAAACCTTCTACACCTGCAGTCTGTGGATTCGCTATATGCCCAATAAGTGACTGACCTAGTTACTCGGGTTGCTGAGCCCGCGTTGACGAATACCGCACCACTTCGTGACGTCACGAAGCCAATTCGACCAGTAACTGATGCGGTATCTTCCGGTCCATCCAAAACACCGGAACCCCAGAAGGATACGTATGCTGCTGTGTCCCGCCGTGCCCGCCGCTGCCGCCCGCGCCCCGCACCGCCCGCTGCTGAACAACAGAACCTGCAGGCTGCGCCGCGCGCGCCGCTGGCCAGGCCCGCCCGTGGCCCGCCGAATGCGACCGTTGATGGAGATGGATTTATCCTTGTCCAAAACAGGAAACGCCGCTCCAGACTCAGCCGCAATCAGCGTGGCACCGCCCCCGCCGCCGAATGCAGCCTCAAAGCTGCCGCTCCCACGACGCAGATATACCTTTCCAGGCTCGACGTGAATATGACCAAAGAGGACATTGAGCGTCACATCCAGGAAAGGATAAAGAAAGTCCAGGTTCCGCTGTGCAGTCAGATGATGATAACGCTGCAGATAAGTCCTTTACAGTCAGAAAGACCAAAGGAAAATTCCTGTCGTTTAAACTTCGGCTGCCGGCCGAACTCAAGAAGATGTTCCTGGCCAAGGACTACTGGCCGGAAAGCATCGTATACAGACATACTCTATAGGGAGGCGAGATCGACGAGTAAGAAAATCGCTAGCTAGGTTTAAGTTAAGTTAAGTTAAATTAAGTTAAGTTAAGTTAGTTTAGGTTAATAAAATTTTATATATCTCTAGTTTTTAAGGTATTTGTCAATATGGGTTTATATACCTGAAATAAAAATATTTATTATTATTATTATTATATGCAGAAGGCCTAAAGCTCCCTGCGTTCCAATACAATAAAGCACTGAGGATTGTGTTGGGGCTGCCGCGATACTGTAGCGCGTCGACGAGGTTTGCGGAAGCAAAAATAAACTATTTTTTCGCCATACTGCGTAACAGAGTAGCGACCATGTGGAGTCAGACTCGCGGCAGCTCGAACTTGATCCTCAGAACGCTGGCTGATAGGGTCGACAGCCCTATGATGGATCTGTGATGGTAGCCACTCAGCTTTATGTCATGGCAATACCATAACGCTGGTTTTCTGTGGCACCAGTTTCGAAGGGATTTCTTTTAATGTAACCTTTAAAAATGTGTATGTAATAACGAATTCTGAATTATGAATAGGTCTTTACTAAAATATGACAGGAAAAATAATGAAAAAGTGGCCAAGTGCGAGTCGGACTTGCCCATGATGAGTTCCGTTGTAGCAAGTAATTCTGTGACTATATGTTTGTGTTGTAACTTTGTCACACAATGACAGCACACACAACTTGAAACTGAGTAAAAAAAAATTTTTTTTTTTATTTAGCCATTAAGGTGTCCCACTGCTGGGCAAAGGCCTCCCGCTCTTTTGTCCACACTTCCCTGGTCTGTGCCACCTCCGGCCACCCCGGCAAAAACTTGACGAGGTCGACCCGCCATCTCCGTTTAGGCCTGCCTCTACGCCGGTATCCGTCCTGTGGCACCCATTAAGTGGCGATTTTCGCCCATCTATCTGGGTGCATGCGACTTTCGTGGCCGGCCCAGTTCCACTTTAGCTTAGCGGTTTGTGCACCCATATCAGCGATGCCAGTTAAGGAACACAGTGTGGTGTTCTTTATGCGGTCCGTCCTACGAACACTTAGGATGCTGCGCTCCATTGCTCGCTGGCAAACCTTGAGTTTGGACTTCTGAAGTTCGGTCAAAGACCATGACTGAGCGCCGTAGGTTAGGATAGGCAGGATACACATGTCGATGAGCTTGCGCTTGAGGGTCAGCGGAAGGTTTATCTTCATAAGCTTACCCTTCATAAGCTCCTTCATGGACCAGTAGCTCTTCCAGGCGTTAGAAATGCGTCTATTGATTTTTTTATCCTGCCTGTTTTCGAAGGAGGCTATCTGGCCCAAGTAAATGTACTCATCGACATAATGTATTTCCTGCCCATCTACCTCGACCCTACGTTTGACACTGTCATGGCCTGGGTTTTTGAACGATTCATCTTCAGTCCAACCTCAAGGCTTGCATTGCTGAGTTCCTGTAACATATGCTGGAGCTCGGGTGCAGATTAAAAATAAGTTGAGAAAATATGTCAAAATTAATAAGTTGATAAAAAATAAACATGCTAGAAAACAAAAAAAGGAAGTAACAAAGCTTCATAATAAAAAAAGGGTTTTAGATAAACTGGGGCTGTGTACCACTCAGCTTAATTATAACCAGATTAGCTATGAGGACAACAAGCATGAGCTAAGATGCTTACTTGACCAGGCGGAGCGCACTGGGGCACTACATTGGCGTTTATGACTAAACCAGAGCGGAAACCAGGGAACTGAATCTAGCTATGGATGCAGTTCTCAGTAGCCAGGTTAGCCTAGAAACTAAAAGAAATGGAGAGCTGCTGTTATGTGCCGGACTGTGCTCCGTCAGCTACTTCCCTTCTGGATGTCAGCGCTTCATATCCAGGTATGAAAACAATTATGTACAGCGATGAACTTGAAAAAAATATGGGCCAGTTATTAAATATCTATATGGAGCATAGGGTTATAAATAATTGTTTACCAAATATTACGCAAAAAGTAGATAACTTTACATATAGTGATGACTCTTATTTAATCATATGCCTCGGTAATAGGGGTAATGTGAACAATTCTGACTTAATTAAATATTTAGACAAGCTCTGTTCTTTAAAAGTAAAACAAATTGTTATTTTCACATTCCCTTACACCGAAAGCAAGCCACAATCAGAAAACAACCCTAGATATAAGCTGAATATGACCTTGCATACTATATCATCAATAATAATATACATATAATGGATACTAACAGTTTTGTTAGTAAAAATAAATATTATTTGACTAAAGGTAAATATTACCTTCCTAGTTATTATACAAAAGACAACTAGCAAATTCGCTATCCTATTATTTTAATATAACAGTCAAAAATTTGGCGACACATAATGCCTTGGATTTTTTTCCAAGTCATTTAAATAAGATACAACGACCATAGAGGAACTCTCTCGCCCGTCAAATAATATTTATAAAATACATTATAAAAACAGAAAAGCTCAAAATTATAAAATAAATGCAAAGTTACCAAAATATTCAAGGTACCAAAATAACAGTAAATTATTACAGTTGAAATTGTACTTGAACTCTTTTGATATTGATATTTTATGTCTAACAGAACATAGCCTAAAAAGCCATGAGCTCATGTTCAATTTCAGTAACCACCAGGTTGGTAGTTCTTTTTGCAGATCACATGCTGTTCGTGGAGGCTCTCTAATATTTGTAAATAAACACTTAAAGTTCAATAATCGTAATGACATGGTATGTTTATCAGTTGAAAGCCACATTGAAGTAGCATGTGTTGAGTTGGAGCGCATAATTGTAATAAGCGTTTACAGCCCACCCTCAGCTTCATTTGATGTTTTTGAAAAAGTCATGGATGACAAAACTCTTATGATATGTGGAGACTTCAATGTAAATTTATTAGAAATTTACTCCCTTAGTACGAGACTAACTAACTTATTTAATTCTCACAAGTTAAAGCCACTTTTCATGGAACCTACTCAAATAACTGAAATCTCAGCAAACTGTATAGACAATGTATTTGCTTATCCAAATGAAAAAAATGTACTTAAAAAATTACAAGTGATTTAAAGTCAGACCATTTAGATCAACTCATTAGACTAGAAATTCAACTTAAAAAAAGTTCTACAAGAAAGATAAAATACATACCTGTAACTGCAAATCGGTTTAAAAGGTTTAATTTGAATTGGGGAAAGCAAACTACCTATCAATTACTCTAATAATAACAGTAATGAGTCATATTGTAGTTTTTTTTACAAATTCAGCAAAGCGTTCAATGCAGTATTTACTTACAGATCGATTGTGGTCTCAGACAAACTTAACTTTAGTAAGTGGGCCACAGTAGGTATATTTAAAAGTAGACAAAATTTATACGAGTTATATAGTGAAAAACAATGGAATCATAGTGAAGAATTCAAGGATAAAGTAAAAAAGTACTCAAAAATCTTTAGAAAAGTTTGTCAAATTGCAAAGTCAAATTATATCAGATCTAAAATAAGAAAAAGTGATAACAAAATTAAGTCAACTTGGGATATAATTAAAACTGATACAGGAAAAGTCAGTATTAAAAACAATGAATATGAATAAAAAATTTATGATATTACTTTCAAAAATGATATTGATGTAGGTAAAGCGTTTTTTTTTTTAATGACATCCCAATCTCTACTACGAAGTCTTTAGACTCTTCCAAAGTAGTCGCTGAATCTTTGCTAAAATACTATGTACCTAGATGTGAAAATCAATTATCGTTTAATTATGTAGATGATAAATATATTATTAAAGCCTTTAAATCAATAAATGTTAAGAAAACTGCAGACCTCTGGGATATTTTTGTTCATGTTGTGCAGCCCATAATAAATATTATTGCACTTGATTTAGCTTTCATATTTAATGCATCTATTGAATCTGACGTTTTTTCTGATTGAAATGAAATGAAATGATGTTTATTTGCTTGAAATGTGTTACAATATATGGTGGTAAATGTAAAAAATGTAAAAATGCTCAGCAAATTTCACCTGTCCAGGTATGCAATTTTTTTTACCTAAATCTAAAATATGTCATTTGAAGTCTATTTACATTATATTAATATGTCATTCCTTAGATATCAATAATTTTAAGATTAAGGTATTTATCTACATTATAGAAACATTCGTTCAAGAGCCATCTTTGTAGTGTGGACTTAAATAGTGTCAATGGCAACGTTTTTAATTGACTGTGGGACCTTATTGTATATTTTTATTAACATTCTGTAACAACTTCTATTGCAAAATTCGGTCCTGCATAGTGGGGGTTACAATTTTATCTGGATATCTTGTGTTAAATGTGTATGCATTCTTGTTTTTTTTGAAAATATTTGGTTGACTGTGAGCAAAACATGCCATTTCAAATATGTAGAGACTTGGCAACGACAAGATTTTAAGTTTAATGAATAGAGGCTTACATGACTCTAAGGGATGTGCATGGCAGATTGCTCTAATGCATCTTTTTTGTAAAATAAAAACATTTTTAAACTCTCTTGCGTTACCCCATAGAATTAGGCCGTATTTAATACAGAGGCCACATAACCATGGTATGCCATCAAGGCTGAATGCACGTCAGAGGGTTCTTTGTAGCCTATGTAGAGCGTATACATATTTGTTCAGTTTGTTGCACACTTTTTCAATATGTGGTAGCTATGAACAGTGCTCATCTACGACGATACCTAGGAAAGTAGTGGATAATGTTGGTTTGATTGGAATATTATTGCATTTTATTATATGGATCGCGTGTGTCGCGGTGCTGTATGGACGTGCGTACGCTCACTTCTAATATTCTTTTGAAAAATTCGTGTCATTAAATTGTGATTGGTGATTTCGCAAATTTTTGATTCCTTGTCGCACTTGGGTGCCTCTTATGGACTGTCTCCTCCCACTACAAATACAAATACAAATACAAATATGTTTATTTTGCGTAGATATGGTCACAGTAGGTGGTAAAATAACATTTAATCGCACTGCATATCTAGCCACGTAGTGACATGCAAAATAGCACTAAGGTAGTGCAATACAATTCTTAAATATTAACTAAAACAGGTCGGTGTTTACTAAGGGGATCTGTAGTTACTTAGTCAAACGAATTATTTAATTTATTTACTAAGTTTATACATTTATAGATGAATTTTATTAACACGAGAGTTATAAAATTCTTTAATGTTATAATAGCATTTAGTAACCAACCATTTGCGTAATTTATATTTAAATACATTAAAAGGCATGTCATGTAGTTCTGTTGGTATGGCATTAAATATTTGTATTGACATACAGTAACAGTTCCGTTTGAGTAGAGCTGTATGTGCTAACGGAAACGCTAACTTATTGGGATACCTGGTGTTGAAGTTACATACACTCGATGTCTTGGTGAAGATATCCATATTTTGTCTTACAAAGATACAAACTTCATAAATATATATTCCTGTTAGAGTTAAAAGATTTAATTTAATAAAAAGGGGTCTGCATGATTCAATAGGGCTCTTTCCGCATATGGCTCGGATACATTTCTTTTGAATTAAAAACAGATTGTCGATATCTACCGAGTTTCCCCAAATAACTATACCATAACGTAAAGCAGATACTACATAGCCATGGTATGCCAGCATAGCAGATTCGTGTCCAGCAATCTTCACTAGCCTATAGAGCACAAATACGAACCTGTTATTTTTTTTTATTATATTGTTTATGTGTGGCTTCCATGACAGCTGGGAATCAAGCGTTATACCTAAAAATTTCACTTCTGAGGATTCTTTTATTTCTGTGTTGTCATATTTGATGGATAAATTAATGTCAGGCCATATTCTATTATAAAATGTTATATTTGATGTTTTGTCAATATTTACGCTTAAATTATTTTTCTTTAACCATTGAACTATGTCTTTAATTGTATTATTTATGTCAATTTCAAAATTAGTTAGTTTTTTAAATTGTATTATGATCGATATATCATCGGCAAATAACGTACATTGGTGATCTGTCACATCTGGAAGATCGTTAATGTAGAGGAGAAATAGTAGCGGTCCCAAGACGCTCCCCTGGGGTACGCTTAATCGGTTTTCCCTCAGTTCCGATTGTGCAGCTTCCATTGTGCATTCTTTATTTGAAACTTCAACCTTTTGTGTTCGTCCTTTTAGATATGATTCTATCCAATCGTACGCTGGGCCACGGATACCGTATTTTTTACATTTTGCTAACAGTATGCCATGGTGAACAAAATCAAATGCTTTTGTCATGTCGAAAAATACTGTTATGGTTGGGATTTTTGAGTCAGTACTTTCCGCTAAAATTTTTACCATTTTAAAAAATGCCAAAGTTGTTGATTTGCCCTTTTGGAATCCGTTTTGTTCATTCCTGATGATTTTGTATTTTGAAACAAATCCTAACAGTCTACTATAAAAAATCTTTTCAAAATTTTTTGATAAGATTGGTACGAGTGTAACTGGTCGGTATTTACTCATATTTTCCTTATCATCTTTTTTAAATACTGGTTTTACAATTGATATTTTTAGTTCATCAGGGAAAATTCCTTCTTCCAACGATTTATTCGCCAGGTATGTCAAAATTGGAGTCAGTTCATTTGCAGCATACTTAAGGATTTTTGTATCAATTTCGTCATATCCTGTTGCATTCGTATTATTCAAGGACTTTATGGTTTTAAATGTTTCTTGGTCACTACAGGGATTCAAAAATATAGTTGAATTTTGATTGCTAATATTTGAAAGTAAATTTTCATGTTGCTTGTCAGTTGTATTTAAATTAGTCATGTCTATAAAATAGTTATCAAAAGCTTCCGCTATGTCTTTTGCATTCTCAATAACATTGTCATTAACTTTAATCTTGTGTATTTCACCTTTTACTGTCTCATTATTATTTTCATTTTTGATCAACTGCCATGCGGCTTTACAGATATTTTTTGAATTTTGAATTGATTTCGTATTATAGTTTTTTTGTGAACATTCAATACATTTACGTAATATTTTGCTATAATTTTTGTATTTTAATTTGTTAGTCTCTGATTTTTGCCTGTAGTATACCAACCTTAAGGTTCTCTTTCTTATGCATGATCTTTTTAGTCCATTTGTCAACCATTTGAGTTTAACGTTCGGGGTTCTTTTATTTTGAATCCTATATTTTGGAATGCACAATTTGTATAATAGAGTGATGAGGTCATGGAATTCACCAAAACTATCTTTAAAATTTTGTGCGTTGTAAACATCTGACCATGAAAGGCTTTGGAGATAATCTCTGAATTTCGACCTATTCTCGAAACTGTAGTCTCTCCTGAATGTGAACCATTGCTTAGGGGGCAAATCCTGCCTTGATGTCTGGAAGGTTAGAACCTGGGCTGTATCGTGGTCAGAGATTCCCAAACTATGAGTTCTTCCTTGAGCGCCTTTAATGTTACTAGCAATATGGTATTCACCTGCATTGGCAGGTGTTAATCCTAGTGGGGGTATTAATATGCAGTGACATGCCGTGGTTCTCCAGAATACTACGGAGCTTTCTTGCCCCTGGAGTGTCTTTAAGGGTATCTGTGTTGAAGTCACCTGTAATTATAACTTTTCTATTTTTAAGTTTATAGCGCAGTTTATAAAGTAAGAACTATAGTTTGTCCAAAAAAACTTCATTGTCAGCTTTTGGTATTTTGTATAGGCAAACTATTATGCAGTTATACTCTGCGATCTCAACTGCGCAGCATTCGAAGAAAAACGGAATAGAGAGTTCATTTATCGATGTCAATTCACTTAATTCAATATAGTTTCTACACAGAATACATACACCTCCACGGCTTTTTTCCCTACAGTACGATGACGATAAATTAAACCCTTTTATTTGTAAATTATTTTCGCATCCCTTCTTTATGTGAGTTTCTGATAGGCACAATAAGTCAATATAGTTATTAGTTTCTAAGAGCTCCTGTATTGCTATTTGGAGAAAGTCTTTTTTACTTTTGAATCCCCCCATATTTTGATGCATTATTTTTACTTCGGATTTATTCACGAAAAAACTGTTTGGAGGAGGTATCAGGTTTGGGTCTGGTGTTGGACTTGCTTCGCATTTCATTAAAGTAAAAGGGAAATGTACCTTTCTTTAAAGGAATAGCGGTTACTAGGGGGGTGGTACCGGAGGAAGTGGCTGCATTAGGGGTGGTTGTGGGAGGGCTTATAACGGTCGAATATGTGGGATGTGGTATGGTTTTATGATTAGTAATCACAGTTTTCGATTTGGTGTTTTGTTGTACTATTATTGCATTATCATTCCCTAGTTTGCGTAAGTAGTCATCAATATTGATGCATATTTTTTTTGTAATATTACTGTTGGCAATCTTTTTGTTGATTCTATAAATGTACATGAGTGGAAATTCTTAACTATTAATTTAAGTCGCTGATTTAGTGCATGTTCATTTAGTTATTGGCTTACTGCTATTCCGAGAACCAGCACACGTATATTTAGATTTTGTAGGGTCTTTAAAATAGCACTGATTTCCACTGTCAACTTAGTTGGATTGTCATCATGTTGACCAAGAGAGAGCACGACTATGTCTTCTTCATTCATTGTAGATGTGTCAATCATATCTGTGATCTCCTCAGCTGGGGCAAACGGTTTGATAAAGGAATGAATCTGGTACTTTTCCGAAACAGTTCTGATATTCGCAAGTTCTGAGGCAATCCCTTTACATTGTTTCCCACCATATATATATATAAGTTCTTGCTTTTCTTATTCTTTACATCATTGTTTAAGCTTGGAATATTGTTTTTTCTGACCTCTTCTATTTTGTTAGTATCGTGAGAATTTTGCTGGTTGTTTAATGATTCTGGGTTGTCCTCCAATCGCAAATTATTTGCGTTGCTATGTGGTTTAGGCGTCGATGTAGTGCCTTCATTTTTCCCTTTTATGAATTGAGGAGAGCGGTCCCGGACCGAAGTTTGCGTCAAGGTATCATTCCCGTCGTCTTTGGTCAGAAACAGTCGGTTTGCTCGGATTTGTCGTTTTCGAGTCGTTGAAGATGTCAATTGTTTCTTAGTAGATGAAGATGTAGGGCACACTTGTATCTTTGTTAGGAGATCGATTTTGTTCTGCTGTTCATGGAAGATTTTCTTTATTGTGTTGTTTTCTTCTATTAAAACTTCTATTTCTCTGTCTGCACTTCTTAGTTTTGTTTGTAAGTTGTGTATGGTGCTTTTAAGCTCTTTTATGTCATCATTTTCTGTGCAGGAAGAAAGATCTGGAAGACTCGAATTTTTTATTGATTTTGGTGTGGATTCGAGCGAAGTAAAAATATTTTCATCTAAAGAATTATTTCTCGCATTCTTTTTTCTTAGCGTTATATGTTCCATTTTGATTTTCCTATCGCATTTGTCGCTTATAACGATGATAAAATGCTATTAAATTTAATTGGGTGAGGCTCGAACCTGAGATCCTTGCGTGAGAAGCGGGTGTGCTTCGTATACGCCTCCGTTGATGTTAGCAACAGCTGCGAAATTTATGTATTGCTTCAGTAGCTTTAGTTCCCACTAGCGACATCTAATTTCACTGCGTTGTATTACTAGGCGGTCCTAGAGCGGGATATAGATTCCTCAAGTGTTGCGCCACAAACAAAAGTTGGTGATTCGCTGTTGGTCCTGCCGAGATTTGAACCGCCGCCCAACTGTGCATCGGGTTTGCGAGGCGGGCGTGGTGCCGCTGGGCCATACGGTGTGAGGACGACGAGACGAATTTACGCTTCGCTTACTGTGTGGACGCTTAGTGCTACGCGCCGTAACGCATCACCTGTGTGCTACGGGCTACGCCACATCGTGCATTCCTGAGCCGCGCCACGCTAAGGGTATACCTGTATTGTCGTCTGTACCGTTTTAGATGCCCAACATACTGCGCTCTCCTCCACATACTCCTACAGTGCCTGTCACTACTCAGCTGCCACCGAAGTCCCAGATAACGGTGTCGGAACCAAATTTGGCGCAAACAAGGAAGCAGCAGGAGGTAAGCAATATTACGCTGCGTCGACCTCGATTCGACCATAGCGATGATGCCGACCCTTTGCAAAGTTTGTTGCTGGAGGTGCGATTGTTGAGAGAAGAAATGCAAGGTATGCGGGATGAAATGCGTGAATTCAGGCTCGAAACCAATTAATTCCGCTCAACGCTTGGTGCATGCAATCAGCGGATTGAAGAGGTGGAGCGGCGGGTAGATGATCTCGAGAAGAGGGTCACGGATGAAGTGGTGTCGACGGGAACGTAGGTCTTGGAGGAAGCCATTACCAACCTTCAGATGGAGCTGAATGATCGGGACCAAGATATGCTGGCGAACGACCTACAGTTTAGTAATGTTACGGAGGAGCGCGGCGAGAACCCTGTTCACCTGGTGTCGCTCATCGCGGTGAAGCTGGGTGTGCCGATGGACGAGCGCGACGTGGTCAGCGCGGTGCGGGTAGGCCCACTCGGAGCCGGTGCCGACGACCGCAGGCCGCGGCCTCTGGTGGTGCGGCTGGCCCGGAGGGCTACGCGTGACGCACTGCTACGTGAGGCGCGCGTGCGTCGTGGAGCAACCACCGCTGATATGGGTCTCAGTGGAGGACCACGACGTTTCTACGTCAACGAACGGCTCACCAAGCTGAACAGGCAGCTATTTGCTAAGGCTAAGGAGCAAGCTCGCATTCACGCCTGGAAATGGCTGTGGACCAGGGATGGGCGGGTGCAGGTGCGACGCGCGGAAGGGCAGCCCGGATACCGTATACGAAGGGAGATAGATATTGTTAATATTTTTAAAACGGACTAAGTTAGCCTTTCATTGTCTGCCTAAAAGTAATTTTCCTTATGGCCTAATAATTTGTGTAAATCTAGGATTAAATGTTGTGCGTGCGCCGTGGTCGCGGTGTGTCAATGTGCTGGTTGGTGCCGATGGTGTTTGCGTTGTGTTTATTCAATGGTCATATATCTATATATTTGAATGTATATTCATAAATACCCTACACAGTATAGTATTTAAAATATTATTTATATTATATACAAGTGTGGGTAATTTATATTATTATAACTATGTCTAAAACAAAACATCTCCGGGTTGGTCTGTTAATGCCAGTGCTCTAGGGACAGGTCATGACGAGCTTACTGTCACCATGACTAATTTGTCGGCCGACTTAGTAGCCATAAATGAAACTTGGCTTCGTGAAGGTGAGGAAGGACGCGCGCCCGTCGTGCCCGGCTACCGACTGCGCCATTTACCGCGCCTGCCTGGCTTCCGGCACTGCGGGGGCGGTGTTGGCTTCTACGTGAAGCGAGGTGTCAAAGCGCGGCTCTGCGTGCAACCCCCCGCCCCTCCCGTGGAACAGATGTGGTTCCGAGTCAACGTAGCTGGAAAGAAGCTTATAGTTGGCACGGCTTATCGCCCCCGATGGGTGAGTACTGACATTTTTTTTGATGCGATTACCGACTTACTGACTTCTATGACTGACTACGACAATATTATACTGGTAGGGGCTTTAACATTAACTATACTGACTGCAACGACAGCAAATTTAGATGTCTGACGCAATTCTTAACTTCACTGAAGTTGAGACAAATTGTTGACAAACCAACCCACTTTACCGACCATAGCGAAACGACGATTGACCTTGTTTGCACGGATGCGCGGGTACGTAGTGTCGAAGTGCATCATATACCGGACCTAAGTAATCATTGTTTTGTTACTGTTGACCTACACGTCAAAAAACAAAAGCCCATCCCTAGGACTATAACTTTCCGTCCAATTAAGGACATAGACCGTGACAGTTTTGACGAAGACTTGTGTTCAATAGACTGGGACAATATTAATAAACTAGATAACGTTGACGACATGCTAAGACAGTTCAATGACCAACTTACTGGACTTTTTGACAGACATGCGCCGGTCAGGACTAAAGTTGTGCGGGAGTCTCTTAAACCGTGGCTTACAAGCAACGTTCGCTTAATGATGCGACTTCTTGATAAGGCACATAAAAGGTACAAAGAGTCTAAATTGGATGTGCATAAAAACTACTACTTAGACCTCAAACACCTAGTCATCACCGCCCTACACAATGAAAAACGTGCTTTTTTTGAACAAAAAATCAACAGCTGCACTAGAGATCCGAAGCGCCTGTGGAAAAACCTTAAACACGCTGTTCTACCGGATAGACGAAATATTGAGTTATCCGCACACTTTGGTAATGCCGACGCCATTAATGACCATTTCATGAATGTACCAGGAACGACTAAGTTGACCATTTCGGACTTGACTTACTTTGAATTTAACCAACACGACAATGCTACAAGTTTTTTTCTGAACCCCGTCACTGCACACACTGTTGCAAAAATACTGACGTCTATCAAGACCAATGCGACAGGAGTTGACCGAATTGGAATAGACATGGTTATACTGACTCTACCTACGACATTGCCGACCCTCACTGCGATTGTTAATCGGAGCATTTTGACGAACATCTTTCCGACTGACTGGAAGACTGCGAAAGTTTCACCAACCCCCAAGAAACCTAATCCTGCCCACATATCCGATCTACGTCCCATTAGCATTCTTCCTTGCATGTCTAAGGTAATTGAGAGGGCGGTATATAACCAGCTGTCGCGGTATCTGGAGGAATATATAGGAGATTTTGAAATTGCCATTTGAGCAATTTAAAAAGCATGTTAAAGCGACTTTGTCGAAAAAGGGATATTACAATGTTCAAGATTACTTAAATGACAGGACTGTATGGGGTTAATCTGGCTCAACACAGACCTTGCTGTTAATAGTTTTGTAATTATTTATTCCTGCTTTTTAATCATAACAATTAAATTTTTCATATTTGTATTAGTTAAGCACAACCTATTTTTAAAAGAGATCTAAAAATCAATCTGTGGGAGTTTCTACACCCTGCTTCTCCCACAGTGGTCCAATGTAGAGAAAAGGCAAAAATGACGTTTGCTAAGTATATGTAAATATCTACAGTAATAAAGTACTTTGACTATTGACTATACTTTGACTATAATATGGCATTCTATCGGAATTGCAATCTGGGTTCCGGAAGGGTCGAGGGACGGACAACGTGTTGTCGGCGCTCGACAAGAAGAGGAGCACAATTTTGGTGTTGCTAGATTTCTCCAGAGCCTTCGATTGTCTTAATACTGCCCTCTTATTATCAAAGATGTATTATTATGGATTCGATAATGCTACGGTTAGGTGGTTCGGTAGTTACCTGTCGGACCGTGCGCAAACAGTCGTAATACATAAGAATGATGGTACGATGCGGTTTTCATCAACAAAGCAGCTGACGCGGGGGGTCCCGCAAGACTCCATATTAGGACCTCTTCTGTTTATTTTATACAGTGCCGATATTGTCACCGTTATCAAAAACTGCTCTTTCCACTTGTACGTGGATGATACGCAGTTGTACTTGTCGACACCATCAGAAGATGCAGTAGCTGCGGCACGGCAGATCAACAGTGATCTCGATCGCATAGCGGCATGGTCTGGCAGGAACTGTCTGGTGCTGAACCCCAGCAAGCCAAAGTACATGGTACTTGGTACTCATGATCAAATCCATAATACGGTGCAAGCCCTTGCCGGCAATAATATAGGCAATAATAGAAGCAAAAAATCTCGGCTTACTAATTGATGGAGAGCTGCGTTTCGAAAAACATATAGGCAACGTAGTCAGCAACTGCTTCTATCGCCTTAAACTTCTCTATAATATACGCGATTACCTTAGCACTGATTTGCGTGTCAGGCTAAGTGAATCGCTTATATTATCAAGATTAAACTATTGTGATGCCGTTTATGGTGGCTGTATACTTGCCCGGACAAGAAAGTTAATACAACGTGTTCAAAACGCATGCACACGTTTTTGCTTCAAGGTCCCTCCCATATCCCATGTCACTCCACATTTGAACAATGCAAAACTCCTGAACATGGAAGCCCGACGAAAACTCCATTTGTCCATGTTGCTTTTTGGTGTCATACGCACTGAAGCTCCCAACTACCTATACAAGAAGCTCCAGTTTTCCACCAGGCAGCGTAGCGTTCACAAGGAGAGAATCCTCACCCCTCAGCATAGAACGATGGCATTCCGGGGTAGTTTCAGGTATGCGGCGTCCAAATGTTGGAATGATATTCCTCCCCCAGTCCACGAAGCTTTCAGTAGATATGCTTTTGGGCGAAAGCTCAAGGCATATTTGCTTGAACAGCAGAAACTTCCCTTCCCTGTCTAAACAACTCGCCGCAACTCAACTTGACGACGACGACGTAATCGCATCATAAAAAGCAGTTGTGTTATGTCACATATTTTTAAATTATTATAAATTTATTGTATTATTTATTTATTTATTTTTCAGTTTATTCACACAGCACATATTATCTCAGCCTTGTATATACACACCGTTCATAGTTTATTTAAATATAAGTAATATTATGTAAGTATTGTACGCACACTACACGGCAATTGTGGCACGTGCGGTCACTACCTGGCACTAACTGAAAATCAGCGCTGAGGGCCTCCACTCCCAGCACAATGCTGAGTTAGTGCCTTTTGCACAGCAAGAACACACCGAGACCCTAGCCAATAATTGTTTACAATTAGTTGTGTTTTTAGATGTTTCGTTTTGTTTATTATACTTTTTTGTTTTGTCCTACTGTAAGGTGTGATTTTTTGTTTGTAATAAATGACTTTCTTTATTTCTTTCTTTTCTTTCTTTTACATCGACATTTTTAATGTCATTTTATTATTTATAAATTGAATATATTTTGTTTTATTCTCATTCACCTGTAGATTATTTGCTTCCAACCATTCTGAGACCTCTTTTATGACAGCATTGACATCTGATTCAAACCTGTTGTCGTCGATGCATTTAAATGTCATAGAGATATCGTCAGCAATAATGCGAATTAATGAATATTAAAAAGTAATTTAAAATCAACTTCTTACACATTTCATAACCAACAACATGCTCCACTGTAAACAATTTGGTTTTACACAAGGAAAATCAACTACTGATGCCTGTATACAGTTCAAATCACATATATATGATGCCTGGGAGGAGTCGCATGATGATCTTGGGGTATTTTGCGATTTGCCTGAGGCTTTTGATTGCGTTGACCATGGGATATTGATCAGGAAATTACATCATTATGGAATTAGGGATAACTCTTCAGATCTTCTCTCTTTTTATTTAAATGACAGGACACAGAGAGTTGACATTAATAGAAAACGATCTCCAGGGTCTATTGTTACTATGGGTGTACCGCAGGGTTCCATACTCGGTCCATTCCTGTTTTTGGTTAATATTAATGACCTGCCACATCTTGTCAGAGATAATCATGAGATTCTACTGTTTGTAGATGACACTTCACTTTTGTTTAAAATGAAACGACGCAGTTTAAACTTTTACGATGTGAATAATGCAATCTCAAAGGTACGTAGAAGTGTAGAAGAAGGTATGTAGAAGACAAGAAAGCTTGGGAACGTGTTTGCTTCAATTCTGTAAAAAATAACGTATAAAGCGGGAGGTTTCTAGTCGCCTCTTTGCCTCCAGCATCTAAAACATTGAGGTGAAGGAATTCAAATTGAGTTCTATATTTCCCTATACCTTATATATGTGTTAGTTTAAGATTTGACATTCTCCAAGTGTAACCCTTGAGTTTCTTATGGAAATAAACTCTTTTTGAATTTTGAATTTTGAACCTCAAAAACCGTGTAAAAGAGTATTTCCCCTGTCTTTCATTTTACTTAAAGTTTGTATATTATTACTATATGTAAACTATACTCTTAACTCAAATCATTTATTACAATTAGGCAAAAACGTACCAGTTTATGTATGTTTTGGTACCTATTTAGTAGTTTGGTATGTAGGTATTTTATTTTCCCTATTTTGATTAATTAGATTACAGAAGAAATCTCTTTTTATAGATAACCTCGCATTTATGTATATGTTTCCCATAAATGTAACTTTTTCAATTTCAGTGTGCAATAAGGATTTTTTAATTATTAAATCAATAGTTCAAATATGAGGCACTTTCTTTCAATAACAATTACAAAATTTTAAATGAACCTGGCGACATACATGGAGAAATGAAGTATTTTACTAGCAACTTTATAGGCAACATTTTACTATCTTAATTTACAGGAAAATTAAATATTCCTAATCCCCATGCAATAAACTTGAATGCCATTATGTGGTGTGGTACGGAACCCTTCGTGCGGGAGTCCGACTCGCACTTTACCGTTTATTTTTAATATTCCACCATCATCGCTATATCGCGTCGCCGAATGCCTCATACCAGCGCGTCACTCGCACGCGCTTATTACCGCGCGTCACTGTCACGAGTCGTGTTGTGTCGCGCATGACATGTGTCCTCGCCGCGGGGCACGACTCTGCGACTTTTCACACGAAACACTCTTTAATCTCTCCAGCTGCTGTTTGCTTCTCATTTATGGCGATTCTGCGCCAGCTGTTACAATGTTGTACACAAATTCCCTTTTACTCGTTGTACCTATAGAGTTTGATTGTATTTATTGTACTTCCCCCGCACAACCATCGCCTTTCCTACCCAACGTGGTTTGCTGGAAGAAATCTCTTGTTAGCAATAAGCTTGCTTTTGTACATGTTTTTCTATTGTAAGTTATCTCTATGTCTGTTTGTGTAGAATAATAAAGACTTTACGACATAACGAAATTCACACAATGTGCGCACAGTGATTAGAAAGCGTGCATCTACCTCCACTTTGATATCGTATACTACATGTATATATGATGATTGGCCTCCTATTCACTGTGCGCACAT
This sequence comes from Argyresthia goedartella, assembly GCA_949825045.1. Lineage (NCBI taxonomy): Eukaryota > Metazoa > Arthropoda > Insecta > Lepidoptera > Argyresthiidae > Argyresthia > Argyresthia goedartella. Next base: position 192,650 of record OX463827.1, on the reverse strand, counting down.
TGTGTGAATTTTGTTATGTCGTACGAACGTATGATTTATTTTATACCGGTTTTGATCTGAGACAGGTATTCTCAGATAAAACCGGTATAAAATAAATCATACTCTTGAAAATTTTCCTTGACATTTAAGCTGTCTACAAGCTGTAGGATCCTTAAACCTATTAGATCCACCTATTAACGCCCAAGGCAATGTTTCTATATGCAGATCGAATTCCGCCCTCAACTTACCGTCCCACATGAGTAGGTACCTCCCACCCGCTACAAAGACAAACGCTCTATTTTGAGATAGTGCTACATATTGTGACTGTGCTTTAGATTCAGATTGCTTATTATTGATGAAGTCATTCTGCAATAAGCAGCTTGGCTTTTTATCTAGACTAAGTAGATACTCCGTAGAACATTACTTATCAATACTATGATAACCCATTTCAATAGTTTTGTGAGGATTAATTTGGAATATTGCTCAGTAGTATGGAGTCCTTTCTATAAGGTTCACATAGAATCTTTTGAAAACCTACAGGCCAGATTTATTCGGATGCTTGCTTATTGCAAAAAGCTGAAATATAAATGTAATAACTATGACGAACGCCTATCACTTTGGAATAATATCATTAGAAAATCGCAGAAACATTAATAATTTGATCACGCTCCATAAAATTTTGCATGGAACAATTCACACTAATATTTTATCAAAAATTGAGATTTCGGTACCAAAGCGTCAGAAACGATACGAAACTCAAAGCGCTTATCAGGAACCTCTCCCTAATATTTGCCGTATTTAGAAAGACATCTCCAACGAACACGCTCTAGATAACTTTGTAAACCCTAGTACCTTCAAAACAAAACTTTTAAATATTTATAGAAAGAAGCAAACATAAAACAAACATAGTTTTAACTTTTAACTTACACTTTACATATTTAAGTAATTAATTTTTGATAAGTCACATAATTAAGTAAGTAATATAGCAGATAACATTTAACTAAGCATGCTGTCAGGACATCTTAAGGTTGAATCACTAGTTTAATATGTAAAACCATTATTCTAAGACATGCGGAGTGGCGTTTGTGTTGCCGGACCAAACGGACGTGTCTATAGACCTCCGACATCTTGCAAACGCATTTAAACAAACAATAGTTTACAACCCGGCGCGCGCCTTTGTTCTGTCTCTGGTTTCTCGCGTTTCGGATATTTTGTATCAGCGAGATGATATGAGAGTGTCTAATATAGCTACAAGTGTGAAAGTAGAGTGCGTATAGTGTGAATTAGATAGGTTCTGAGCTGCGCCCTACCAGATAATAGGCTACGCCACGCTGCTGTGACAATACGTGTACAATATTGTGTACGACAATAGGTGCACATAGCTGAGACAACTCAACGAGTGTTGCCTGGTGAGCCCGTTCCTATTCAGTGTCCACACATATTATCTCCACAGACGAATCTACTAGAAGAGACCCCGAGTTTACGTCTCACGCAATACATAACAGTACTCCCTAACGACACGCCGTTATCCTGGAGTATTAACCGACCCTATCCAGCACATTAGGTGTGTCATGACACTGGGATATCTCCTCAGCAATAACCTAACCTTATCAATGAATTGCTTTCTCCGGACACACAAAGGATTACATAGGACGTAGAAGCTTCATTATTTAAGGTATTTCTTAAGTGAATCTAACCCATAAAATTAAGCTCTCTCAACAGCAACAACCTGGGAAACAGACGTATTTTCTTTCATCACAGACATTCGTGGTGCTAGATACATCATCATAAATACTTAGTTAATAGAAACTAGAGTTGCGCAACGAATCGTGGTATTATCCCACGCCAAGAATCAGGCCCTTTCATGCACTTCCTGCAGGCACGTGAATAAGGACACTAAAACCCAAACAATACCGGACAGAAATAGTTAAACAAAAGAGATAAATTACGATAAAAACATTCCTCACACTAACACAGCTGCAAAACGGCGAAGCAAATACGTTATTTTTTTGTGCAACAAGCCCCTTCTCTGGACAACGAGCTAAGAAAAAACGAATTCCAATGAGCAATAAACAATAGGGCCTTGTACAGGGACTGGACCTCGACCCGTGTCACGGACCTCACTACTACGCACTAATGAAGTGAACTGAAGTATAGATCGCGGCAAACTTCTTGAGCATGATTTGACGTAGTGGGGGAACACTCTCACTCTCTCAAACACTGCCAAAGAGACGCCTTTATCTCGCTTGCGCCATCAAGGTCGATGTTCAAGAAGTTTGCCGGTAGTTATAGGTGATGTCAGTGCAGAGAGTCTCACTAGCTGAGCAACAACCTGGTGAGATTGCTCCGATTAAGATAGCCCTATATCAGATAAAACAGAAAAACTAACTTTATATCTGGCAGGTAACATCCTTCGTAATGCTGGTTACCATTTCATAAACAGATACCGCTCTCGCTCCAAATTACTACGCCAACTCTAAACTATTCCATAGGCATAGTCCCGTACAAATAGGTAGGTGATAGGTATACGAAAATACAAAACTAGGCAGGAACCTACCCAAGCACAATAAAACAAAACTAAACTATTTGCCACCATCCGGTCCAACCAGCCCATCTTGACCTGTTACAAAAATAAAATAAACAATAATGCAAGCCTACTGCATATTCTGAGAAATAGCGAGTAAAAGCCAACACTTGCACATCATAAAAGGATCATTTTACCATCTTACAGAAAACAGGCAATTAACGAAAGGCAGCTGACGAACAATAACAAAAATAAAATCAAAGACTCTTTGTCCTAAGCGGGTCTCTCTCACGCCCATTTTATAGCTTCCAGGATCAGCCTCCAATTCTCTTAGAAAATACCGAGAATAAGTGCGCAAAGGTACGCACAAACTTTGACAGCCAAAACCCGTACCATTAACAATAGGTACGTAGGTAGTTCAAATTAATCAAATTAGCTCTAAGTTCTTTCTTTCAACAACATTCCAAAAAGATGAAAGCCTTATCAATGCCGAGAGATGTGAACTGCCTATTCCACGCAATTGCTGACCACATTAATCACCTATATCAATTAACACTCGACCACACCCACATTCGTAAGGACATAGTTAAATATAAGAATATATAGAAGAAAACTGCGATGAACAGAAGATAAAGTTTGCAATCGCCGAGCCTGAAGAAACCCTCAATGACTGCATTAAAAATCTGCGCAATTACGGCACTTGGGCTGGAGAGGAGATTATAATAGCAGCCGCCGAATACTTTCTAATTAACGTAACAATCCACCAGAAAAATACACCATCGCTCACATACAGGCCCAAGAATCCCGCGGATGCAGTGGGATCTATCAACCTCAACTTCACAGGAAACCACTACGACAGCGTATACTTGCTTGAATCACAAAATTTACCCATGAATCTAGCAACCGACAGCCAAACTGATAACAACATACCTTCCCCAATACTTAATGCAACACCCATGACCTCCTCAGGGTCAACCATAACATCAATAGATGACATCCCTGACAACACCGGATATACGATGATACGACACAGCCACATATTTAAACCAAAAGTCACATGCGAGCGTATGCGCATTGCTACTTGGAACGTTAGAGGAAGCGCCGAAATACCTAAGAGACTCAACATTGATGCTGAATTGACAAACAGAAACATACATATAGCCTGTATACAGGAAACAAATATGACATCGGGGACATACGTGTCAAAACACTATCTCTGGTATCTATCAGCCACAACCAGCATCGCACACTGTGGCTTAGCTTTACTAATTAGAAAGGACCTGAACTTATCGGTCCACAATATAAATCGAGACCTGGAAACCATGGCAGCAACAATAACATCGGCCACTAATACACTATATGTAATAAACGCACATATCCCCAGCTCTTCCACGAGAGCAACCGCAGCGTTTTCGCAACTTATAAAGATTATTCAAAAGAAACCAAACAAAGCCACAATTAATGATATGTGACTTTAACGCGCATATCGGACTAGGCGATACAAAGGAATACAGGAAAAAGGGAATTATAGGAACAAATCTCCTACACAAATCATCAAATATCATCGGAGAAATGCTAATGGATATTTTTTCCCGCGAAAATATATAAGTAGAAACCACCTGGGCTCGCAAGTCATGTCGGGCCCATGGTCTAACGGAAAAACAAAATCACAACTAGATCATATAATTATCTCGAATAATGCGCCACACACATTTAACTTCATCAAAGGACGATGGAGCTACCTGCATATTTCCGACCACAAGATAATCTGGGGTGAAACAGACCCACTAAACCTGCTTCCAAGAACTGGCGACACGCAAATGGAATCAACAAAGAGTACAACCTAAACTAAGTACAAAGCGATAGCAGCTTTAAAGTTCAACTATAAACAGGGTTCGTACACCGCCCTAGCACGAAATGAAATGAATGACACAAAAGTAAAATACCATAACGGGATTATGGAAGAACTTACGGCGAACAACTACATATTCGAAGCCAAGGGTCCCGGGTTCGAGTCCCGGTGGGGGCAAATATTTGTTTGATGAGAACGGATGTTTGTACCCTAGTCATGGTTGTTTATCTATCTAAGTATAGTATTTATCTATATAAGTATGTGTATCGTTGTCTAGTACCCAAGATACAGGGAATCCTAGTTTGGGGCTAGATCAATGTGTCAAAACTCAAAAAAAACTCAAAACTCAAAACGTTTATTCTGTAAATAGGCCACAAGGGCACTTTCACATGTCATTTCATTTCATTTTTTACAGAACATTTGGTATTATTATCATATTATCAGAAAAAAAAAAGTACTTAATTATTGTTTCTGAGAGATGTAAAGAGTCTCATGTCATAATAAAATAATTAAAATATAAATAACAGAGATGTATAGTCTCTTTAGTCAATAATACAATGATAATAGGAGATGTAAATGGTCCCCACAGTCAAGAGTTGTATAATTAAATTAATCTTTGGAGGTGTAAAAGGCCTCCAAGTGTCCAGTAAAAGAAACTCTGGCAGTGAGGATGCTCACAATTAATTAGAACAATTCAGTCCTAAGCATTTTTATCGTCTATGTACTCTTTAATACTGTAGTAAGCTTTAGAAATAAGCCTTTGCTTGATGTATTTCTTGAACTTATTAATTGATAGATCTGTCAAAGTGCTTGGGAGTTTATTGTAAAATCTTACACAATTACCCTTGAACGAGTTTTTTATTTTATGGAGCCGAGTAGTGGGCACTGCAAGTTTGTCCTTGTTTCTAGTATTAAAGTTATGTATATCACAGTTTCTTCGAAAGTTAACAATGTTCTTATGGACATACATAATATTCTCGTAAATATATTGACTATGGACTGTCAATATATTTACTTCTTTAAACTTATTTCTAAGAGAATCTCTATTATTCATTTTATAAATTTTATAAATCGCACGAACAGCCCGCTTCTGCAGCACAAAAATAGTATTTATGTCAGCAGCACTGCCCCAGAGCAGAATACCGTAGGACATAATACTATGAAAATAACTAAAATAAACTAATCTGGCTGTTTTTAAATCTGTCAAGTGACGGATTTTCCTGCATGCAAAAGCTGCAGAGCTCAGTCTGTTCGATAGCTTATCAATATGTGGACCCCATTGGAGTTTGGAATCCAACGTTATACCTAGAAACACTGTGCTGGTTACCAATTCCAATTCCTCATTTTTAATTGTTATACATGTCTGATTATTTTTAACGTTAGTAGTAAGAAACTTAACACATTTAGTCTTTTTCTCATTTAATAGCAAATTATTAACATTAAACCAATTTACCACTCTTGATATGGTATTGTTCACGTGATCATCAGTAGCGTGTTGGTTTCGCTTTGTTTTAAAAATAAGTGAGGTGTCATCAGCAAACAGTACCATATCATGACAGTCCCTTCCTAGATAGGGTAAGTCGTTTTTATAGATTAGGAATAGGAAGGGTCCCAATATTGAGCCCTGTGGCACGCCCAAAGAAACCAATGATCCTGGTGATCGTTCTCCGTTTACGTCTACCCTTTGTATTCTTCCGTTCAGATAAGATTTTAACAAATTCAATGACGTGTCTCTAACTCCATAATGATGTAATTTCCTGATCAATGTTTCATGACAAACGCAATCAAAAGCCTTAGATAAGTCACAAAAAATGCCTAGGGCATCTTGTGACTCTTCCCAGGCATCAAAAATACTTTCAATGAACTGAATTCCGGCATCTGTTGTTGAACGACCGCGAGTGAATCCAAACTGTTTGTTATGCATTAGCTTATTTGATTCAAAATGATGTAATAGCTGTGATAAGATTAATTTCTCAAAAATTTTACTAAAAGTTGGTAGTATTGATATAGGTCTGAAATTGGTGGGGTCTTGAGTACTACCTGCTTTGAAGAGGGGAATTATCGTACTTTGTTTCATTAAATCAGGAAATTCACCGCAGTCTATACAATTGTTGAAAATGACCGCTAGGTCAGGTGCAATTAATTCGATCAGGGATTTAACGACGTGAACAGAGAGTCCCCAAAGATCATTCGTTTTCTTAACATTTATCAATTTAAATGCCTTTACGACATCTGAACTTGTGACGTGCTTAAAATTCAAGTATGAAGCACACTCTGAGACATTATCTTTTAATATTGCAACAGCAGACAAAGGTGACGAATTTAAATACTTAGTCGTGGAAGCCGGTGCATTAGTAAAAAACGATTCAAATTCAGTTGCAACTTCTAAGCTAGAACTCGTAAGCTGTCCATTGATTTTTAGTTCGTAATCGTGACTCGCTTTTTTACTACGACCGGCCTCCTCATTAATTATTTTCCAAGTCGTTTTTATAACATCGGAACTATTCTTAATTTTACTACTCAGAAAATTACGTTTAGCTGTATGACAGTCTAATTTAAATTGTTTGGAGAACTGTTTGACTTGTTATTTAAATTCGTCACTCATGTTGAACCGTCGTTCCTCATACAATGCATACAATGCTTGCCTGCGTTTATGCAACTCTGCAGTAGCCCACGTACTAAAGTCGTTTGAACCACTAACCACAACCGATTTTGAAGTGAATATCGCGCTGTACTGTTTCATAAAGGTTTCAAAGAATAAGTTATACATTATATTAGGAGACTGTTCAGCAGCCAAAAACGGTAGTTCCTGGGCTAAAGAGTATCTCATTCTTTCTAACCGGTCAGCAGTTATTGGCACAAACGAAATTTTCTTTTTAATGACAGGTTCTCTAATAGAATCAAATTGAAATAATTGACCTAAATGATCTGAATCCAATTCACTGATAACACTTTTACTGATTGGAATAACATCAGTAAAAATGTTGTCAATGCATGTAGCACTAGTAGCAGTCACTCTTGTTGGCTCCATAAATAAATGGCTAAGCCTAAATGATGAGAAAAGATTTATTAATCTAACGCTGAGAGTAGTTCTTTCTAACAGATTAACATTAAAGTCACCACATATAATTAATCGTTTCGTACTGTGTGATGAAATAGTTAGGACGGATTCCATTATTTTCTCGAACATTTCAAAGTCGCTCAAGGGTGGCCTATAGACACATATAACGATGAACTGTTCTAATTCCACAGCTGCAAGTTCTATAGTTCGTTCAACAGATAAGGAAACAATGTCCTTACGTTCCTTGAATTTCATATGATTGTTTAGTATGATTAATGCCCCACCATGTATTGAATTAAGTCTGGTGAACGAACTACCAACCTGGTGATCTTTAAAGCTAAACATAATTTCATTAATAGTTAACCAGTGCTCTGTTATGCACAAAATGTCAATTTTATTACAATTTAAAAATAACTCTATTTGTAGATCTTTGCCTCTAATACATTGAATATTCTGATGAACCAGGCTTATATACTTAGCATGTGAGCTTCCCTTATTCTTAGGGTTTTCTAATATACTAGAACATATGTTGCCAGAGCCTGGGTCCTCTGTTGTCCTATGAACTAATTTAAATGCATCCTGTTATTCTGGTCTGATACCAGATTCATATTAGGCTGCTCAGTAAAAGCAGAGTTAGAAGCCAAATTTTTGGCTGTAATGTCATATAAATATAATAGTGACATAGCTATTTGTCGTTTACAATAATTTGAAAGGTAAAATGTACCTTTAGTCATAGTAAAATAATTACTTACATAATTGTTAGTGTCAATAATATCAAACTTATTATTATATGTACATAAATTGTACATAGTTATATTCATATTATGTCTATATACATTTTCATTTTGTGTCAATTGGTTGCAGTAGGGAAATGTGAACAATATAATTTTTTTCACACTAAGACCATTCAATGTTTCATAAAATTTTATTAAATTATTTTTGTTCACATCTCCCCAATTGCCCATGAAAATTATCAGTGTGGCACTGGCTGTGATAGTGCTGTCATTCAAAATTTGATTTATAATATTATCTACAGTGCTAAAAGGTGAGCAATTACTAATAACACTATGTCCCTTAGAGTATGAGTGGAGTGCTGAGCCCATGCCACTTCCAATCTCATCACAGTACATTATAATATCAGGTGTTGTGGTCATATCAGACTTGGCAGAACTATTATCAGTAACACCTTGTGTTGGTAAACTGTCACACAAGCCCGGTGTGTGTAAATACTGTCCAAGGTATTATATATATTTTTTATATTTATAGAAAATGACGACGAATATACGCCCGACATTCCGTGGGAATCTATTACAGGGGTTATGAAGTCAGTAGCCCAAAAAACACTTTCCGTAAAACCCGCTAGATCGCGGGAACACCGAATTGCTCTGGCAAATTTACAAAAGGCCAAATTCCTTAAAAAACGTCGACCAACCGACCAAACAATCAATAAACAACGCAAAGAATGCCGACGACGTCTTGAGGAAATTATTGATGATGAAGAAAAACGAGAATGCAGAGCATTTTTTGAAGGCCTAGGAAAAAAACACCCAAGCAAACGCATGCACATCCTGTACCACTATTACAGACGACACCAGCTTCAATCAAGACGGTGGAAAAAACAACGATTTATCCCAATGTCACGCTGGGAACAGGAATTAACCCGTCAAACGTCCTATGCGCTACATAAGCGCATAACTTTTTTGGGCGGCTAGCGTCCTGTGCGCTGCATAAGCGCATAGAAAGTATTGCAAACTTCGACGTTTTATGAATATTCACCAAGTTTCAGAACGTTCCCGGAAGTAGTCTTAGATTATGAGTAGTTTAGTTGGCAACCGTGTGATATGATTGGAACTGACATTGAGACAGCCAAATCAGATCAAAATAAATAAAATACCAAGCCATGTCGCCATTTTGGGCAGGCGACCGGCCGCAGACTTACATTTTATGTTTGTCAATATTTATTTATTGTGAAGTAATTACTGTGTTTTGTAATAAAATAATACATCTTATCGCTGGAGAAATTAATAGTGGTGATGTGAAAAATGGAAAATAGTGTAAGTTTTGTGTTTGGCCCGTAAGAACGAAATATAATTAGAGGTGTCAGTGTCAAATAATGGATTCTGCAAACAATCGATGAAAAGCCTTATCAACTGTATTATCACATGTGAGTACTATACATCACAAGATAGGTAATTTCATAAACTTTATTATGGTACATAACATGTTAGGAAACTAATAAAATAACCTATCAAACTTATCAAATTCCTAACGCAAGTCGATTGAAAGTTTATTTTCGCCAGAACCTTGGACGCGTTAGGGTCCACGAGATTCGCTGTACAGGGACATTCCAGAGGTTAAGGAAATCAGAAGACCCTAAAATTATGATTATCCCTAACGAAACTTCATTAAACCCTGACTATCTAGAAAATGGTCCATCAATAGCCGACATAAAAACGATAATCAGCCGCATGCGTAACGAAACAGCGCCGGATACAGATCAGGTAGTCCCGGAACTGTACAAAGGAATACCGCCACAAATGTTAAAGGTTATCACCAAAACAATGCACAGAGCATGGATAGAAAATATAATACCGGAGTCCGGGAATGAAACGGTCTAAGTACCTATCCCCAAAATCAGAAACCCTCAAGACACCAATGACTATCGCCGTATAACAATGTGTAATACAGGATATCGCATATACGCGACATACCTGCTCATCAAACTAGACTAGATAACAAAAGAACTCGGGAACTACCAAGCAGCATTTCTCCGCAATAGATCCACCGATGACCACATCTTCACACTACGCAGAGTATTAGACGAAGAATGGCGCGCGGGTAAAAGAACATATGTACTGGCGCTAGATATCGCCAAAGCATTTGATACTATAGACCTAAACGTGCTCAAGGATATTCTCCTTTCAAGGACCAATAAGATTTTAACCAATAGGATAATAAAAGCCTGCATGTATGAACGGACCTGCATCAAATGGTTCGGACAGCAAAGTAACTTGATCAACAAAGGAAAAGGAGTAAAACAAGGCTGTCCACTGTCACCAAGACTATTTACAATATTAATGGATGATGTCCTCAAAACACTGGAAGAAGAAATTCCCAACATAGAACTAGACCAAGATGAAGAAATAGTCTTACCACTTATTCTCTCCTTCGCGGATGACCTCATCATCGTTTGTCAAGATTCACAACACCTTGACCAAATCGTCACGCAATGGAAAGCACAATTAAAAACAGTAGGTCTCGATACTAACGAAACAAAGACGAAAATTCTTATAAGAGACCCCATAAACACCCAGCGCCCACACAAGTGATCGTATTGGACGGAGTTCCAATACGACTCGTAGACGAAATAAAATATCTCGGCACATATATAACGGCAGGACATAGTAGGAGAGACACAATAAAGAAGAGATGCCGGCAAGCCATAGGCAATTCCAAGGCCCTAATGCATATATAAAGAAATCCAACATGGACTGGAAAATAGTACGCCTGATTTACAAAATGGTTATTGCACCGTGTATAAAATACGGACTTAAAGCGGCAGCCCTTACCAAAGCAAACCGTTCTAGACTAAGAAAATATGAACGCCTGATCCTCAGAGACATTTTGAGAACGCCAGAAGCTATCCAAGACACCACAAAATTCATGACTTACTACAGGGCAAAACAATAACCAAACAAATCAAAAACCATCGGATGTGTTACTATACACATATTCTACGACGCCCACAAAAACACCTACTACACGCTGCATTGAAATACGAAGCAAAGAAGAAGAAAGTTGGCCGACCCATTTACACCTGGAAAGATTCCCTTAAGCATGACATCAAATACTACGGTAAAGAACACAGTTACTGGACAGAATCAGCACACAACAGGGACGAAGTCAGAAAGGCATCGAGCCAAATATACCATATTCCAGAAACAGACAGCGAAAGCGAAACGGAGACCTTACCGGATAACCGAAACGAACACGACAGGACAGGAAACTCAACCTATAACAATACCTGAAAATAGATGGAAAACATGAACTTGAAGAAAACAACAGCTGCTCTCCAAATCCTATATCCTCCCCATTCCACATATCCTATATTGGCTTCAGGCTGAAGAGTCGGTCGATTGAATTCACGCTTCTTCCCCTCCTATCGAGCAGGTCATTCCACCCCCCCTCAAAACTCGTGCTCTCTGGTATGCCGGCCGAAAGACCGGAACAGGTTTAGAACCCTGGCTGGAGAAGCACCATTAATTCATTCATTCATTCATAAAACCATTATTCTAAGACATGCAATGTGATTTTATTGTTATCTTCTGCAATAAAAATAAATAAATAAATATTGGATTGAATTGGAATAGATTCAGAAAACATGCACCTCTGAAAACAATAACCGGAAACAACAACATGAGAGAGAGATAAATCATTATTCATTTAGTGGTTTCGCAGCGGTTCGCGGATCGCGGTGTCAGCTATCAACAAATTACAATTGCACGCTGCCGCTGCCGCTGCCGCCCTGCAGCACTAACTAAGTACCACTAGACCACACTATCGCGCTCAAGTGGGCTTCAACATTTAAATATGTATTTGACCTGCTACTCGTAGATTTTCCAATTAACGTTACTCAGTTAATTTCAAGGTATTTTAAACAAACAAATTAAACATATAGGTTGATCCATAGTCTGTATTGATAAACAGATAACACAATGGTACCTCTGTGGCGCAGCGGTTGTGGCTCTACCTACCATGCGAGAGGACCCGGGTTCGATCCCCGGTTGGGGAAAAAAAAAACAGGTCTTGGATGTTTCTATGTGTGTGACGTCACTGTTTCTGGATCCCACGAGACAGGGTATCCTAGTATGGGGCCAAGAAGCAATGAATGTGCCTGTATGTTAATGTTTATGTTTACATTCTGCTGGTAATTATGCTAGGTACTGCTGCTTGAGAAATTATGTCACACTGCACAGGATGCGTGATTACATTATCCACATGGCGTCGCGCACTGTAATGGGTGCAGTCTCGCAACACGAATTATTTTCGTTAAATATCACATCGAGCACAGCTACTCACTGAAACGTTCAATCGTTACAGACAATTTTCATATACAGTCTCAGGTTGTTTGTTGACATGTTACGTATTTCAGGAATCACTGAACGTAATTCCTTTAAATTTCACAGATCTACAGAAATTATAAACGCAGAGGCAAGGTCACCACGGCAGATCTCGGCCTTCCGCAGCATGACATACGCCGTATATATGTAAACGAGAGAATGACTAAAACAAATAGAAAACTATTCAGCCTGGCGCGCGAGGCATCTCGCGTCCATCACTGGCGGTTTGTTTGGTCGAGAGAGGGGCGTATTCAAGCCAAGCGCGATGAGTCATCTGCGGTGCACCGGATCCGTAACGAAAACGACCTACGGGTTTTTGAAAATATTACTGTTAGTGCTTAATTTTACTTCTTGCATTATGCTTTGCTTGAACTTGCTACTAACCAGGCTCTCAACCGGATTTTGTATGCTTTCGGACTATTATATTTTGCATTTCTATTTTTGTTCCCCGCTGCTGTATTTATTTTTACTTGTTTGTTTGTTTTTGGCAATTCCTGCCGCATTATTATTGTGCGAACTCGCGAGGTTGGTGTGGGTATCTGTAATTGAGGTATGGCGTTATAAAATCGTAAATCTACATGAACAATCTTATAGAGAAATAATTATACTAGCCGCTATAATTCACATTTTAATTTATCAATGTGACTGCTCATTTGACATTAGACATATGTTACTAATTATTTATATCATAATCAATTATATATCTTTTGACAACTGTATATATTTATTTCTAAATAATACATATTATTCCTGGACTGCATCATGCTTGCTTAATTTAGTTTACCCGTACCCGGAATGCCACTTTGTACAAGCAATTTCTCCATTATCAATTTTGCGCAATGACTACCAAGTCTAAGCACTTCAAGTTGGGTCTTTTCAATGCCGGCTCGCTGGGCACAAAGCACGACGAGCTCGAGGTCGCAGTCACGCGCGAATCGCCTGATATCCTTGCGATAAATGAAACATGGCTGCGCGCAGGCGAGGAAGCGCACGCGCCTACTATTCCGGGATACAGGTTACGTCATGTCCCACGTAATCGTAAAGTACGCTCGGGAGGGGGAGGAGTAGGTTTTTATGTCAAAATGGGGATTTCTGCACGAGTATGTACTCATCCTCCTGCTCCAGATTCCATTGAACAGTTTTGGCTTAGAATGACTTTAAATACGCGTAAACTTATTGTAGGAACAGCATATCGGCCTCAATGGGTTAATACAGATGTTTTTCTTGATGCGATTACCGAATCCATCTCGTCTTTTACAAATTATGACTACATTATTTTGATGGGGGACTTTAACATAAATCTGCTTTGTAACAACAATACTACGAGCAAAGTTAACCAATTTCTCGACTCTTTAAATCTTAAAAACTGTGTTACAGAGCCAACACACTACACCTCTCACAGCCAAACTTTGATTGATCTGATTTGTACGGATGCGCCCGTAGGCAATGTCTCAGTGCTAAGTATCCCAGAGCTTGGTGGTCACGCATTGATAACGTGCAGCCTTAAGATAAGGAGTGAAAGGATACCGCCCAAAACAGTTACTTTTAGAGCTTTAAAAAATATAGACGTAGCCCAATTTAACGAGGACATTTCGAAATTACCCTGTCTAGATGTCAAAGCGGATTCTAATATCGATGTAAATGCCGCTGTATCGTTTATTACCTCTTCTTTGATAGCCTTGTTTGATCGTCATGCGCCTGAAAAAACAAAAACAATTAGGGAGGAAAATAAGCCGTGTTTCACATCTAACATTGTCCACATGATGTACCTACGTGATAAAGCGCATGTCAATTGGTCCAAAACAAAATCAGATGCACATAGACTATACTACATAAATCTTAAACATCTGGTCAACTCCAGCATGTTTTTTGAGAAAAAGGCCTATTATGAACAGCACATAAATCGCAATGTGACTAATGGTAAGGCGCTTTGGAAAAATCTAAAAAAATCTGTGTTACCGGATCAGAAATATGCACCGCTTCCAGAACATCTCCAACATCCTGACATTATAAACAATAATTTTTTGAATATTCCCAATAATTATAATTTTAACTTAACTTATTTGACATATCTTGAATCTAATAGACATCGCGATAATATTTATCTCAAATTAAATACCATTGATGAATCAGAAATCTTGAAAATAATTTTGGATTTACCATCAAATTCCATGGGCTGCGACAAAATAAATAGAGACATGATCATTTTGTCTCTTTCATTCACCCTGAGTCATATTACTACTGTGGTAAATGGGTCCATTCTATCGTGTAGTTTTCGCGATCAATGGAAGATAGGGACAATCAACCCACTTCCCAAAAATAACAACCCCTCAGATTATACCGACCTTAGGCCAATAAGCATATTACCTTATTTTTCGAAGATTTTGGAAACGGTTGTATATAAGCAAGTGATCGCCTACTGTGAGGAAAACGATGTCCTGCCGGAACGCCAATCTGGGTTTCGTAAGCATCATAGCACGTCCTCCGCCTTGCTTGACGTTATCGACATCATTTTGGGAAATCAAGATAACAAAAATGGTACGATTCTGGCTCTTCTAGATTTTTCTAAAGCGTTTGACTCCTTAAACTTAGAATTGCTGATCTCTAAGTTAGTTTATTATGGGTTCAGTAATGAAACGATCAGGTGGTTCCAAAGCTATTTATCCAATAGAGTGCAGCAAGTGGTCATTGGCAAGGCAGATGGATCTTTAGTTAAGTCGGATTTGCAACAAGTAAGAAGGGGAATTCCTCAAGGGTCAATCTTGGGTCCGCTCCTTTTCAGCATTTACACAGCTGACATAGTTACATGCATAAAATCCTGTAGTTACCATCTCTATGCAGATGACCTACAAATATTTGTCTCTGCAAACACTAGTAACATCGATGATGCAGTACACGCTTTGAATGAGGACTTAGATCGTATCTACAGATGGTGTATACAAAATGGCTTATTACTAAATAAAAGCAAGTCTAAAGCAATGATTTTGGGTACAAAAATACAAACCGATAAAATAATGGCACTACATCCCGCGATTATGATTGGGAGGGAGCCGCTGAGCTTTGTAAGCGAAGCGCGTAATTTGGGTGTGGTTATGGACTGTCACTTAAGATTCGAAAAGCATGTGGTAGAGGTAGCAAGAAACTGTTTCTTCCGGCTTAGAGTCTTGTACAAGCTCCGAAGATATCTCAATGTAAACACACGAATACTTCTCTGTTATTCTTTGGTGATGTCCAAAATTAACTATGCCTTTACTGCTTATGGCCCTTGCTTAAATGCTAAATCCCATAAACTGCTTCAACGCGTTCAGAATGCCTGTGCCCGATTTTGTTTTAATATTCCTGCTCGCACTCACGTTACTCCTTTCATAAATAATGCAAACTTGCTAAAAATGAAAAACCGACTTAAGCTATTTATGGCAACACTTATGTTTGGAGTCATGAAACATCATAAGCCAGAGTATTTATATAAGAAACATGTTTGGCGCTGGACATTAAAGGGAGATCGCAACTGTATCAGACTATGCACAAAGCCGCTTAGTATGCCGCGGCACCGGACTTCTGCGTTTCGTGGTAGCTTCCGGTTCCAGGCTACTAAGTGCTGGAACGACCTACCTCCGCCACTTAGACAGCTTGAAAGTAAAGTAGCCTTTAAGAATTCATTAAAAAAAACTCTTTTGGGCTCACAAAAGATGCTCCCCTAGTCCCGCCTGCATTATTAATACATAAATAAATTGTAATCAACTAATTATAAAATAAATTCAGCTATACTCTATTATTATTATTATATTCTATATTCTTTATTATCTACATAACAGTATTCTTTATCGTATTCAATTAACCAATACTAACTAATCCTACTAATATTATCAATTTGTATAGTATAAACTTATACCTTTTAAACTAAAAGTATACACTAACAAATAAGTCAGGTACCTTCTGTTAATGCTTTCAGTTGAGCACGCCGTCTCCCTTGTTCCGGTACTGACGGAAGATCAGCGCCTGAGGAGTCTACTTCTTAGGCACATGCTGAGTCAGAACCTTTTTGCAGATGCCACACCACCCTCAGTTCTAATGCGATATAGGTACTTTGGTACCTATGTCCTACCTGTCTCAAGGTGTAATTACTTTAACTATAGTTTCTAGTTGTTTCTGAATGTTTATAAGTATTTTTGTTTTCTGCGATGTTATTTTTGTTAAGTGGTACCAATGTTATTTTTTGTTAAGTATCTGCAATGTTTTGTGTGTGGGTGTGCGCTTATGCAAATAAATAAGTAAATAAATATTTGACTTGATTTCAGCTTCCTCTTAATAAAGGCCTAGAAAGTAGGCTATAAAATACATTTGTATTTTCTGAGTGCCATGTGAAATCCAGGAGAGAAAGCACTGAAGTGGAGTACAAATTACGAGCATGATAAAAAAATCCCGACTGCGGTACACTAAAAAGCACAAAACAAACAGATAACACCGTAATTATGGAGAATCTTACTCGGTGGCACATTATCAACACAGGCGACTGGCGAAGGATTAACACAGGCGACTGGCGGAGACCAGCACCCGTAGCATGCCGACCACGTGGGGTGTGTTGACGCGGGAAAGTGAGGGACAGAGCTATGCGTTATACAAAGCTTTGTCCCTCACCATTTGCGATGAAACCCCCTCGCTCACCGTGCAGCAGCAGGGCGGCGAGAGAAGGATGCGGGTTGTCGGAGGGAGCGAGAAAACGGGGCAAAGTGTTTCGCTTACTGTCTTTGGCGATTCAACGGTGTGCCATCCGTTAATATGCAAATTAACTAGGTAAAGAACGAATATCAGCAAATTTTAGTAAAATTTCACACTTTAACGGGTTGTACCAGGAAATCAATAATTACCTAGTTAATGTCCACATTATCAGGTCCTGCATTTAAAAGGTCTCATACACGCCGTAGTCGGTTTTGGTTTGATTTTTTATTTAATTTCGTCATTCATTTCCTGTTTTTTATGCTAAGTATATAATAATAATAATAATAATACCCTGTACACTATTTACACACATTGATCTAGCCCCAAACTAGGATTCCCTGTATCTTGGGTACTAGATAACGATACACATACTTATATTGATAAATATTATACTTAGATAGATAAACAACCATGACTAGGTTACAAACATCCGTTCTCATCAAACAAATATTTGCCCCCACCGGGACTCGAACCCGGGACCCTCGGCTTCGTAGGCAGGGTCACTGCCGACTCGGCCATTCGGGTCGTCAATATATAAGGTTACTATGCATAGCTTATTCAGGATTTGTAGATACATTTAAAGCCCTCAAATCATCATCCTACATCAAAGTTTAAAATTCAAATTCTTTATTCTTTATACTTTATTTCTTTATACTTTATTGCACAAAAACAGAAGATACAGATACATCAAAATGGAAACTAGGTGTACAAAGGCGAGCTTATCTCTAAAAAGAGATTTCTTCCAGCAAACCTAATATGGACAGAATACATGAAATAACAGGTAGACTTATGTGCACAACGTTCAAAATATTAAAATAATAAACTAATTACTAATATGTACATAAATACATAATATCAATACAAATAGACAAAATTATACTACATATATATCAAAGCAATAAACCTACATAAATCTAGTATGGAAGAGAAAGATAGTGTTCTTTTAAGCGAGTTTTAAAAATAGAAAGTGACGGGCTGTCTCTGATGGCGCTAGGAAGTTTGTTCCAGAGCCTGATAGCTCGTAGTCTGAACCCATGTTCATATGCGGCTGTATTGTGTTGCGTAGTTATTAGCAGTGATCGAGCGTGAGATCTCCGAGGCCTATCCGAGGACAAAAATTCAAAACGATCTCGTAAGAAGACAGGATAGCGAGGATTAAATAAGATGTTATAGAGGCAGATGAGGATATGAGAATCCCGACGAAGACGGATAGGGAGCCACTTTAACTCCCTGCGATACTCCAAGACGTGGTCATACTTGCGCAGGCCGAAGACAAACCGAATCCCGAGGTTTTGAAGTCGCTCGAGTTTGTTCAGTTGCTCTTCATTCGCGCTCACCCAGCATACGTCAGCGTAATCGATCAGGGGAAGGAGAAGAGACTGGGCAAGCGTTATTTTTGTCTGACGAGGCAGGAAGTATTGTAGTCGTTTGAGGGAGTGAAAAGTGGCAAAGACTCGCCTACTGACCTCGCTGACATGCGCTGACCAGGAAAATTGGTTATCGAAGAAAACTCCTAGATTTTTGGCCTTAGTACTATATGAGATTATAGTTCCATCATAGGTTATAGGGGCAATGGCCAGATTCTGTAACAAGTTAAGGGAAAACCTGGAACCAATAATCAAAGCCTGGGACTTACTAGGGTTGACAAGTAGTCCAAAAGAAGTGGCCCAGTCCCTAATTCGCTCGAGATCGGCATTTAACATTCCCACAGCAGACACCATATCACAGGGAGAAAAATGACGATAAATCTGGAGATCGTCTGCGTAAAGATGGTATGATGACGAGAGAGTATCCGAGACGGAATTTATGAAGACGAAATTTATTCATTCATTCATTATTTAAGAGCTTCCCTCTTGTCGGTGGAGTTCCTTCCATGCACTTTTTTTAAAAATGGTTGTATCTAACTCATACAAATACTACAAAAATTATTATTATAGTTAATAAGTAGGCATAAATAATAACAAAATTATAAAGAGCAAGGTCTGTGTTGAGTTGGAATTGAAAGAATTGGTAACCTTCGCGAGTCTAAGTCGAGGCTCAAATAGTCTGTGATAATTTATTAGATAAACATTACAGCTTTCGCTAAGTTTGGAAAATGTTGCATGGTTCTTGCGTACATACATTATATTTTCGAAAATAGCTTGACAAGCTGTATGGAAATTTCTTAAAAAATTTACTTAAGGAGGCTGTTCATTTTAAATTATAAATTGCTCGTATAGCTCTTTTCTGTAAAATAACAATAGTTAACAAGATACCATAGGACATGATACTATGAAAGTAACTAAAATATACTAGCCTAGCTATAACCACATACGTGTTTGGTCTGATGTTCCTAACAGCGTAAACCACTGAACTTTTATTTACCTGCTAATTTATCTATGTGGTGTTTCCACAGCAATTTCCTATCAACGGTTATTCCAAGAAACTTCGTACCATGTACTAATTCTAACGTGTTTCTCTCTAACTCTAAATTAGTCTTAGCTTGCCTGACATTTGGATGTTAAAATTTAATACAATTGGTTTTACCAGCGTTTAACAATAAATTATTAACCGTGAACCAGTTCAAGGTTAAAGAAAGATAGTACACCATGGTTATCATTAAAATCTTCTTTTGCCTTTCAATTTTGAACACCAGTGAACTATTATCAGCAAACAACACTACGCCAGTCAATTTCTCCACCATCAATGGCAGATCGTTAATATATACCAGGAATTAGAAAGGGCTTAATAAGAAACCTTGTGGAATACCAACTTTTACACCTGATTTAACGCCGTTGACTTCTGCCTTTTAAATTCTATTGCTTAAGTATTATCTAAGTAGATCTAACGCTTTATTTCTAACTCCGTAATTATTTAATTTCATTAGTAGCGTATCATGATCAGCACCATTAAATGCCTTGGATAGATCGCAAAAAACTCCGACAGCATCCTGCGCGGCCTCCCATGTAGAATAAATATGAGACATAAGGTATACGTAAAGATAAAGATATAACCTGCATCCGTAGTCGATTTACCCCAAGTGAAACCGTATTGATTGGCGTGGAGTTGTTTTGTACGGTTGAAGTTTGAGAGCCTCTGATTGAATATAATATTTTCAAATATTTTTGCAAACAATTACTAACTGCGACACCTCACAGGACTTCAGTATTTTTTAGGTTAAGTTATCTAAACGTTTTGATAATGTCCTGGAAATATATATGATGAAATTTTAAGTATACATTGCTGACGCCAGTGCTGTTTTTTAACAAAATCTCTGCTTCATATGGAGATGAATTTCGACGCTCTGTTGGGAGTAAGGGTACTTTGGTGAATAATGTTTCAAAAACTCGAGCTACCTCAGCATTGGATTTAATAACATCACCACCTATCTTTAAGCAGAAATAATTGCCATTGGGATAACTTTGCCAATTTCGTGGTTTATTATTTGCCAAACTGTTTTCATTGTATTATTTGAAATTTGTTTTTTTTTTATTTTCTATCAAAGTTTTTGGTTTCTTGTTCATTAAGGTCATATAAGATAACTCTACTTTTAAAAATTTCTAAAGTTGCACATTCATTAAATTTAGATTTACCGTTGTAGTCACTGTTTTTTTTTAACTAAAAACTTTATTGAATTCTCTTTGAATATATTGGAAGAAGTCTGAATAGATTTTGTTCGGGTTCTGTTCATTAAAATCTGGTACTGGCAAATTTATATCTAAGTTTTTCGTATACGTCTCTGATCTATGGGATGTAACAGACCTATAAAATAAATGGCTCAGTCTTATCCTTACTAGCAATTGGGAATGAAAATGTTTGACCGCTGTGATCGGATAGTAATCAGTTACCAACATTTTTACATGTGAATGCACAGTCACAAAAAAACTTTAGCTGAGGAAGTTTGGCTAGTAAGTGAAATTCTAGTCGGCTCTAGATATACATGAAAAAAAATTGGTAGTGTAATGTATGTGGGTAGTTATACATATTGTGTACCTACCGCGTTCTCTCAATAAAGTCAGTCTCAGTTTAGCTGGTCGTTTGATTGCATCGCTCCTGTAGATATATTACATATTGGCTAACGAGATGGGATCTAAATGAAATTTTAAGGAGTTCGATGTGCGTACGGGGATGTGGGCCATCTACATCACACAGTTACGTGCGTGGTTTGAAGTGAACGGAGTTGCGCCTGAAAAGTTCACCAAGTACCTCGTGGCGGTCGTCGGGCCGGACGCGTTGGACTTGATCATCGATTTTTGTTACCCACAAGTGCCAGATTCATTGCCGTTTGAAGATATTGTAACCAAATTAAAAGTTCATTTATCGCCAAAGCGGTCCGAGGTCGCGGAACGGATCGGTTTTCGCAGTTGCAAACAAGGGGCGGGGCAGTCGCTCAATGAATACTTGGAAAAATTGAGGCAGCTCGCGAAAGATTGCAACTTCGTCAAACTGGAGTACTTGGAGGAGAACCTACGCGACCAGCTGGTGTACGGCTTGCGAAGCGACGCCGTCAGGTTCCGACTGATGGCCGAGGACAAGCTGACGCTGAGCCGCGCGACAGAGCTGGCGCTGTCGTTGGAGGCGGCGGAACGAGACTCGCGAGCCAGTGACGTGGTGGCGGTGGCGCCGAGCAGCGAGGGCGTGCACGCGGTGCGCGCCGGCGCGGCCCCGCACGCCAGGGCCTGGAGCTCCGGTGCGGCCGGCGGCAGCGGGGGCGGCCCATGCACCAGGCAGCCCGGGCCGCGGCGCCCGGCGGCGGCGACGCGCTTGTCGCAGTGTGGTTGGTGCGCCCGAATCCACCAGCAAGGAAGATGCAGTTTTGCAAACTCAGTTTGCTATGTGTGTTCACAAAAGGGGCACATAGCTTAAGTGTGTAAAATGCGTAGAAATGTAAACAATGTGGTTGTCGATCAATATTCGTACAGTGACATCGAAAATCATAATTACAGTGACGAATACGACGAGGACGACGACGTGCCGGTATACGTAATTCAGGGTGGTAGTGCGAGTGACCGTCCTTGCTATAGGAAGGTGCTGGTCAACGGTACGGAACTGTACATGCAGCTGGACAGTGGATCAGGTGTGAGCGCGATCCCAAACGCGACATGCCACAAGCACTTTTCTCATATGAAGATTATACCTACAACAATTCAACTGCGAATGTACTGTGGACAAAGTGTGCAACCGTTAGGTATGATTAAATGTTCCGTGATGTATAAAGATAAAGTTGTAAACAATTTAGAGTTGATCATTGTGAGTGCGAAAGATAGCCCGGCATTGCTAGGTAGGCGGTGGATGTCAGCGTTGGGCATAGAATGTACAAAAACAGAGTGCACGTAGACTTTTTGTCACCAAAGGCATAGTCATATTATTTGGTACTCGTAGACGCGCACTCAAAGTGGCTGGAAGCGTGGCGAGTGAGCGGCACCAGCGCGGCAGTCACCATAACGCGCCTACGGGAGGTATTTTCAAGGTTTGGAAATCCGCACGAACTTGTTTCTGATAACGGACCCCCCTTTACTAGTGCGGAATTTGGGCATTTTATGAAACAAGGGGCGATAAAACATATTTTGGTATCACCCTACAAGCCAAGCAGTAATGGCGTGGCAGAAACTGCCGTAATATTAGTCAAAATGTGCCTGAGGAAAGCAGCACGGGATAAATGCGACGCGGATGTAGCATTGCAGACGTTTTTGATGAGGCATCGTTGTACACCACATACCACTACGGGGCGCACACCCTCGGAGTTGCTGACGAAAAGAATTATGAGAACTAGTTTTGACATTCTTCGCCCCGACCCGGCTGAACACGTGCGAGCGGCACAGCGCAGGCAAATGGAGGCGCATACAGTAAGTAACCGGGGAACGCGGGAATTTGCAGCGGGGGAGGAAGTATTATTTAGGGTTCATGCGAACAATAAATGTTATTGGAAGAAGGGGGTTATCGAAACTTGGCTAGGTCCGCTGTCTTACCGAGTGCGGGAGGGAGAGAGTATACACAAGAGGCATGTCGATCAGAGTATAGCCTACATGCCGGAAACTATACAAGCGCGGCCGACTTGTCAAGCGGGTATAGAACCAACAACATCAGCACCTGTCGAAGTGACTGCGTTGTCATATTAGCGACA
Source organism: Argyresthia goedartella (assembly GCA_949825045.1). NCBI lineage: Eukaryota > Metazoa > Arthropoda > Insecta > Lepidoptera > Argyresthiidae > Argyresthia > Argyresthia goedartella. The sequence goes on along the minus strand of OX463827.1, from coordinate 169,292 downwards.
GGCACAATGTCAACACTAGAAATAGGAATAAACTAGCTATACCTACTACTAGGCTCCATAAGGTTAATGTATCTTTTAAAGGGCAATGTATTCGCTTTTACAACAAAATACCAACTGAGTTACAAGAATTGTCTGTAAATAAATTTAAAAATGTTGTTAAAAATCACATATGTAAAAAGGCTTACTACAAAATATCAGATTATGTAGAAGACAAGACGAAAGCTTGGGAAGATGTTTTCTCCATTTCAAAAAATAAAAGCTGGAGGTTTCTAGTCGCCTCTTTGCCTCCAGCATCTAAAACATTGAGGTGACGGAATTCAAATTGAGTTCTATATTTCCCTGTATCTTATACATGTGTCAGTTTAAGATTTGACATTCTCCAAATGTTACCTATGTGTTTCTTATGGAAATAATTTCTTTTTGAATTTTTAATTTTGAATTTTGATGGCTAAAATTTGCATTAGGTTTTGCATTATTATATCGATGATCTAAACTTGTACGATAAATTTTCCTATCCTCAAGTTACATTCTTTGACACCACCTATGCCACTGAACCGATCTTGTCCTTTATTACATCCAGTAGAAAGGAAGTTTAATGTTATTTTCAAATTTATATCGCTTGTCGCTGACTATTAAGTGGTTGTAGTAATTTAGAGGCTAGAACTCACCGCGTTGCGTGCAGTACACCACCCACGGAGTGCGCGATTGCGCCATGGCAAGTGACAATAGAAACGAGTTTGAGGCGTGAAGCAAGGAAAGAGCTATTTAGTACCTCTGATTTTTCAGAGCTTTCCTCTTTTGTCTTATGAACTAATTAAAATTACTTGGAACAGATTCCTTTGTTGCATGCAAAGTATTATTAACTGGTGAAATCCCAATAGGGGCGCATATCATCTTAAACTTAACTAAGCAGGTTCCTGATTAGTCTGTCCAATAAAAGCAGCTGAAGTCAAGTTGAACTTGGTTATACCATCTATATAGCTGCGTTGCATATATTAAATGCTAACACTGTAGCTACTAATTTTCTATATATATTAGACAGATACAACGTATTCTGAGTCACAGTAATGTTATGAATAACATTATTCAGGTCGAAATATAAAATAGCAAAGTTGTGATGACACGTTAAATAAAATAAAATAATATTAACTCTATGCACACAATTATTTTGTTGTTCGGTGAAATTACAGGCATATGGAAAAGTGCATAGTATAAATTTGCATTTGATCCTGCTATGTAAGTCTAGAAGTGTTTCAACACTTTTATTCAAATCGTTCCGACTAATGTTTGAATGATTTCCCTCCATAATTACAAGAAGTACAGGTCACTCATCGACTAAGACTAATTATATTTAGCAGATCTAATAATTAACTATTGGATAGCAAATGTGTGTCAGTTTTTGGTTAAGCTGATAATGTAGTAGAGGTCTAAGTCGCACCTAATTTCTCGAAGATTAATAGAGTTTTTCTCTGAGCACTTATTTCGGTAGTTGGGGGTACACGAATGGAGGTAAGTGTCGGGACACACGTGTTCGAGTGCGGCGCGATGCACGTGCCGGCGGGTGGCGCGGAATTTGTGGCAGCGAGCGCCGCAAAGCGCAAAACTTCGAGTAGTGCGACCCTCACGGCAGCATGCAGCATGACACACGCCTCAGCAGGCAGCGCGACATGCACGATAGCGAGTGGCACGGCACTCACGCTATTGAGCTGCGAGGTGCCTCCTCATCGACGACAGCGACGCTGTTTCTTGGTCGGAACAGCGGTGGACGCTGCAATACTCACGCTGAGGGGGGTCAAGACTAGAGTTTGTGATGTGGGCTCGTCCCCCTTGCTGGTTTCATCCTCCTTGTCCTTGATAAGAAAGCCCACCGATTCCGCGTTCTGGTTAGTTCTAACTCGGACGTCGCGGCTCTGAGTTTGACCAATTCACTCTGTTTTTTGGTTTAACATTGGAGCGCGTTCAATGCTGTCAAAGTGTTATAAGGTCACGTCGATGCTGGATTTCTACTCGGGCTTCTTGGTGGTCCGACTCTAAACATATATTTTTTCCCCGAAGCTCTTGCAGTAAGGAGATTATTTTTGTTCTGTTTGGTTGCCGTTTCAATGAAAATTTAAGTTTCTTTCTTTCCTATAGTTTTCTTCATGAATTTATTTAATTTCAAATACTTTTTAATTTTTCTGTTGCATGTCCAAATTCCAAATTCCAAATTGTTGGATCGTATTTAGTTTGGCTACTTCTAGTTCTTGTTAGAGAGAGGTGATGTGGAAAGATTCGTTGTTTTCTTTTTCTATGCACATATCAGTCAACTTCAAGTTTGTCTCATTGAGTTGGTATGGAGGAATTTACTCCGGTCACACGCAGAAGCAAGGTCAGTGCGTAGGGTTTCAAAAGATTCCACTAGTTTTTCTAATCGTTGAATCTCATTTTGCGACTCCTCGTGTACTTTTCACAAAGTAGAAAACTATCGCTTAGCTGTGAGTAATGGCTTTCAAGCGCTTTATTTCAAACTCATTTTCATTGCGCTCTTGCAATAGCCTATGGATGAATTCTTCCGCCACGGTTAGTTGTTGCTGCAGTTTTGAATTTCTCTTCTCTGCATGCATTCGTCATGTAGAATGAGATGGAGAACTCTGGAAATTAAAAAAAGAACAGTGGGTGCTCGTAACAAAAAATAAGGAGTGTAAGGTATAGTAAAAAATGATTTTGCCCGCATAATAAAGCGTATAAAAGCCGCCATTTTGTTTTGTTTTATGTACACTTGCATGTACTACTACTACTATGTACACTTATTAAAATCAGTTAAGCCATTGAGTGGTTACGGGGCAATACAGGAACAGATATACATACAGGTCAAACATATAACCATTCTCTTTTCCGCTTCGCTGCGGTCGGGGAAAAATACAAAGCGACTCAAAAATAAACGCATGTCGCGCTCATCTCCGTCACAAACAAACAGCAAATAATCCACGGAGTGAATATTATATCCAGCACTACAGTGCAGCTGCAAACTACAAATACGACTCTGTTGCATGCACTCCGAGCCGGGCGAAGCACCCGCGAGACATGTCGCGTTTACACTGCGCGCCGTCGCGTCGGGGAATACAACAAACAAGCGACTCGCATGTACCGAGTTAGCGGGTAATGGAGTCCAAACACCAGGGACCTGCTGCAGTTATGCGAATACAAACACAGGCAGGTGCATTTTGTATACAACTCACACATAATTAAGTTATGATGATAATGAAAAGTTGGTAACTCAATTTAATACAGTAAATACAATAAATATATCGTCTTCGTTTTTGTGAATTCTAACTTTTTAATTGCTGAACAACCTTAAGTGAATCTGGAGTGTTTAGTTTTGGATGACAGTCAGACACGGCATCGATTTCCTTGTCTATATTTCTGACCAGTTATTGGATCATATATTCTTGAATTAATCGCACTTGAGGATAATCGAAAAGGGTCAGAGAGGGCAGCCCATCGCCTCCTTAAGAATTTTAAACCAAATATGTTTATACAAATATCTTTCAGAGATTACAGATAACCAAGACGAAGTTTTTAATGTCACCAAAGCTTCGTGGGACAAACTCAGCTGTCCGCATTAGAAGTGGGCGAATTGTATCTCAAAAGTTTAATTATCTCGCGATTTCGCGACGAAAGATTCATTTCTCACACACAGCTGTCACCAACAGAACAAACGGGAAATCACTTAATAACGCGACATCTGTAATTAAATGAAACGCTCGCTCTTCTGGAATAACGGGAGCCGAATCGTAGACTCGGAATAGTTTCCAGTTCATGTCGCGTGAGTGTGTGAGCTAAACACAACAAATAAAAAGTTTAAAGAGATATATTTTTAATGAGCTAGCTGCCCGTGGGGCAACTTTGCAACGCATCTTTCGTATCCTCGTAGTTCCTGCAGGGCAATTCCGGGTTTGAGCGAAACATCTCGACTATGATGATAGATCTCTGTTTCAAATCTGCCTTCAAATCTCCGCTTCGAATCTCGATGCTGTTAAAAAGCCCTATTCTCGTAGACAATAGACAAAGGTTGCGACAGAGATAATCTTTTTTTACGAAGATACGTTCGTACCGTTGTCATCGAGTGACTTTGTAAATTATCGATAGTAATGATATGTTTTCCTTTGTTTAGTTACAATAATGGTTGTTTGATAAAACATACACAAACAAATCAAAAAACACAATTTCAGCATTTTTAGTATATATAAAATAATGCCTTGGTTGAATTTAACTGAAAATATGAATAGCAAAAAAGCGTGAACCGTTACGCAGTTTGGCACCAACTGAAACGTCTGATTTCTGAGTAATTTTTTGCCTATTCCGGGTCAGAGTGTCGATAAGGGGGCGGAATATTTTTTCCCTTGGCGCCCCCTTATCTAGACCCCAACCCCTATTTGTGAAGAATGAAACGGAGAAAACGGCTTGATTTTAGTATCTTTCCCCCTTAATTTAATTAAAATGAGGTGTGTTTTCGTAAGATAGTAGTTTAAAAAATAAATAAAACAAATATGAAAATTGGAAAATTTCTGTATGTAAAACGTAAAAAATTGACAATTTCTGTGAATGAAATTGAGGTAACGTGTGTAACGACGTAAAATGTGAATAAGACCATAAATAGTCAGTATTATGATATATTGTCAATATTATTGTCATTATTTTACGTTTGTGGGCGAAAAATTAACAACCAGAATGGCCGCGCTCATGATGCCATTCCGTTTTCTTGTAGTTTCGCAAATGTTCTCTTTTTTGTTGTCTCGGTATTTACAAATAAAAACAACTGGCTATAAACAAAAATGACTGCCTAGAGTAGGATATTGTGGCTACTTTTCTTTTGGGTTTTAGGTTAGGTAAGAACGTTGAAGAAGCTAAACCGGAGCGGAGCGGAGCAAAGCATATGCAAACAATATCGACTGGCTAGAGTAGATAATTGTGACTACTTTTCAATAGGGTTATAGGTTAGGTTAGAAGAAGCTTAGCCAGAGCGGAGCGGAGCATAGTGAAGCGTATGCATACAAAAACCACTGGCTGGAGTAGGTTATTGTAGCTACCACAGACATAGGGGGTCTCCCCCTACCTCCCACACCAAACAACATTTATGTAAATATAACCTTAAATTTTAACAAAACTAAACAATTTATATCTCAAAAGTATATTATATACTCATTTCCCCACAAAAAATAACTATACCAGGGACCCCCCCTGGGTGTCTCTCCCCTCCCCCTCCCCAAATTAAGGGGAAAGGTTTCTAAAATTTTACCGTTTTAGTGCCAACTGAACAATAATTGATTATGAACACTTGTCATGTTATGACTGATATGATAACAATTTTTAAATTTTGTTTATTTTGTTCATAATTCGTAATTCATAATTATTTATTGCACACAACCATTTAAAAAGTCAGATTAAATAATAATAATCATACATCCATTATTAAACATGGTAAAATGAAAAATAAATTGAAATAATGACACAAAACAAAAAATAAGTTAATTGGTAACACAGAAAACAAGATCTAAGTAAGTTAAGTTCACACACACATTCGTCATTCTCTCATAATTATGTCTATCACACATCCATCACACAACACATTCACTTACTTCTTATTCCTGTTTAAGTGCACATCCACCCAGTGCTTCATCATAGGGCTGTCGACACTATCAGCCAACGTTCTGAGGATCAAGTTCGAGCTGCCGTAAAAGAAAATGCATAGACAATGGCGAGATTATCTTTAAAAAAGATTTCTTCCAGCAAACCAAGGCATAATAGGAAATAGTATCATAAAGGGTAGGCAGTGCACAATTAATGCTATAAATAAAATGTATTGGCTATATTGCTATAAATAAAATGTCTATGTAATATCTATAATAAATTAAATACCTATAAAATACAGATAGTAAATACTAAATAATTACCGATATACACTACATAAACTTTACATTTGAAACAGTAATACTCTAACCTGACCGAAAGAGATTATTGGCAGGCTCAAGATACATTTATTAATCACAGGGTCGTGAGTCGAATATTGGTGATATAGTTGAAACGCTGGATAGGGACTCGCCGGGAATTTGTAGATTTCAGCTCCTTGGTAGACTCAATCCAACTGGTCCACTTCTCCAGACGTCAACAAGTGATTATGCGGTTAGCGCCAGGAGGATATTACTCCTCGGCGAGGAACCGATTCAGAGCTCCGTTAGCGCCAGGAGGATATTACTCCTCGGCGTGGAACCCTGGAAAGAGATCAGTGTGAATGATAGGAATACAAAAGCGCTACGGCGCCCAGCTATCAGACGACGGCTCCCCACACGGAGACTTCCGACGAGGGCCCTAGGGTAATTAGGATCTAAGAGTGCCGCAGTCCAATAGACACTGTATAGAAAAGGGAAATACATAGAGAGTATAAAATACACGAAAATAAGAAAGACTAACTACGAACCAATGCTTACCCATGGATTGGGGATAGTAGGGAAGTTTCAAATCAACTACTGCACTTTACAGCAACTAAACATTCAGCTCCATTACAGTACTAAAGGGACTAGCCCATCGCCGCAACTAAAGGCGTGACTTAAAAATTATTGATGCAGAAGATACAACCTCACGTTTCAGAGCTCAAACAATGTCTGCCTCAAAAAAAACAATCAGCTGCCAGACGAGATTCCAGACCCGAATTTCCGAATTTTTATAGTTTTAGTTTTTAACTGGCTAATCCGCCAGTAGCCAATATGGTCAAGGAGGTAGTACGTTACACATTTAATAATATAATAGTAGTTTATGTGACTGCTACATAATGGAGAGCATCAATACTCGAGAGCGGGTTTATGAAACGAGCCGAAGGCGAGTTTCATAATAATATCACTCGAGAGTTTTAATATCACTCGAGAGTTTTAATATCACTCGAGAGTACAGTAAACTAATACCTCTGTTCAAGTCGGGAGATAAGGGTGATCCTTCAAATTTCAGACCAATATCTGTTCTTCCAACACTAAGTAAAATATTTGAAAAGATTATACTCAATCAAATGCTCTCACACTTCAACCGTACAAAACAACTCGACGCCAAACAATACGGTTTCACTAGGGGTAAATCGACTACGGATGCAGGTATTACCCTTATATCTCATATTAAGAGAGACAAGATATTATCCCACATAATTAATAGGCGTCTGACTGTTTTAGCTGCACGCATTCTTCCGGAGCGTCAGTGTGGTTTTCGTCCCAACCGAGGCACGGTTGATGCTAAATTTGTTGTTTAACAAATTCAAGAGAAAAGCCCGGAACAGCACCGTGATCTCTATATGTGTTTTGTCGACCTAGAGAAGGCGTTTGATAGAGTACCAAGGACGGCGCTGTGGACGATACTGAATAAGACTGGATGTCCCGAAAAATTCACGAACCTAGTACGGCAATTTCATGACGGTATGATGGCCAGGGTTCGACATGAAAGTGAGTTCACGGAAAAATTCCCGGTAACCAGCGGCGTTAAGCAGGGTTGTGTTATGGATCCGATGCTTTTTGCCCTCTACTTCGCTACAGTCATGACGGACGCTTTGAAGAACTGCAATGGACAGATACAAATCAATGTCAGTTCCGATAGAAGTGTCTTTGACTTAAGTCGTCTCCGATCAAAACGCAATACTCAAACAATGACTGCGCTCGAAGTCCTATATGCCGACGACGTTTGCCTTATGGCTGACAGTATCGCTGACCTGCAGCAGTGCCTGGACAACCTTGACGAATCGTGTCGCAGATTCGGCCTGGTGATTAGCGTGTCGAAAACACAAATTCTAAAGCAGCCCGCAAGAGGTACATCTGCTCCCGACACAGCTATTCACCTAGGCAGAAAGCCGTTGGGAGAGGTGCAAACCTTCCGTTACTTCGGAACGCTGATACGCGATGACAACCGCCTGGAGTCCGAAATATCTGCACGAATTGATAGTGCTGCTGCGGCCTTTGGAAAAATCAACCAGAGAGTTTGGAAATCCCATGACCTTCATCTTCAGACAAAACGATCCGTATATAAGGCAATAATACTTTCCCTTTTGCTGTAAGAAAGAAGAAAGAAAGAAAGAAAGAAGTTTATTTGTATATATAAAGCGGATATTAAGCGTCTGGAAACCTTCCACTTAAGATGTTTTCGAGCCATATTAAGGGTAAAATGGCAGGATCGCGTTCCAAACTCTTCAAAGTTTTTTGCTGATGATACTTCAATGGTCTTCAAAATTGAAAGACAAAAAGGAGATTTTGATGATGTTAATGGTGTCTTGTCTTTAACCTTGAATTGGTTCACAGTTAATAATTTATTGTTAAACGCTGGTAAAACCAAGTGTATCAAATTCTCACTTCCAAATGTCAGGCAAGTTGAGACCAGTTTAGTCTTAGACTAGCAAGTTAGAATTAGTAAATGATACCAAGTTTCTTGGAATAACCATTGATAGCAAACTGCAGTGGGGACCCCACATAGATAAATAAGCTGGTAAATTAAGTTTTGCGGCTTACGCTGTTAGGAAATAATAATACCTTGGACACTATTTACACACATTGATCTAACCCCAAACTAGGATTCCCTGTATCTTGGGTACTAGACAACGATACACATACTTATATAGATAAATATTATACTTCGATAGATAAACAACCATGACTAGGGTACAAACATTCGTTCTCATCAAACAAATATTTGCCCCCACCGGGACTCGAACCCGGACCCTTGGCTTCGTAGGCAGGGACACTGCCGACTCGGCCATGCGGGTCGTCAAAAAATTATCCTCATACAATATCACGCCGTTTCAAAACAATCAGAGCCTGTACTTCGATAAAATAACAGATCTGCAATTTATCAGAGACGATTGGAGATTAGTCGTTTTCTATAACATGATGATATATTGGAAAGGATTATCGGATGTCAAGGACTACGTTACGCATATCAAGGAACAATTAAATGAATCATTTTTAACACAGTATCATAGCACTTAGCAATTAGAGCATGACATCAGTGAAATTGAACATTACAATACGTTACTACGCGATCACATTACAAGACAAAGAAAACGCGGGTAAATCAACGGTGTCGGATTCATAGCAAACTCACTTTTCGGAGTTTTAGACGAAAGGTTCGCAGAGCAGTATGAGAAAATCATCTCCAAAATCTCATCAAGAATCAAACAATAGTTATGGAAGCTGAGGGTAGTAGCATCATAAGAAGAAACGAGGACATCATGAATCAACAGTTCAACTTCATCAAACGACGACTTCTCAATGTAATAAGAGAAGTCGACGAAGTACGACTCGATAACAGGAACGCAATGTACATCACTTCGTCAGGATTAGCAGCAAATATCATTATATTTGCTGCTAATCTTCGACTTTGCTTCGGACGTCGCGCGAGCAAACAGTCTTTGTCAACAGTTCCGAACATTTTAATTATTTCTAAACGTTAAAACAGATGTTTACCGCGAAGTTTTTGGTGCCACGGTGAAAGTGTTGGGTGTACTCTTGGAAAAAGACGTTGTATAAAGTGAAACATTAGAACTCAACCAGATAAACCCTAAAATCTAGTAATATTCACTGCAAACACGAGTGTCTGAGAAAAACGCGTAAGCGACGCGTTCTGCATGGCGCTTACGACCTTTTCGCCACAACCGCACTAGACAGTCCGAGCACAACTAGCTGACCGGTATCAAGCAACGCCGCAACTATTACTACTGAACGCGTTCCGATCATAAAGCGCTTTACTGTCATCTTTAACCCGCACCGCCCGGCAACAACGATCACGCGAGGTATACGTGCATGCGCTTGGTATTGTTACGACTCAAAATAGTCCAGTCTAACTTGCGATATCTTCAACAATGAATACTATGCGATCACCTACAAAGCCTAATCTACTGCAAACCCCACATGAATATCCTACAGGGTCACAATCCGTCCCGGACTTGACAAACGTTACCAATCTAGAAGATATCTCGCAAGTCACTTTCCGGAAGAGAAAACACCCAGACGATGACTTTGCTCAAGAATTTTCAAAATTTCAAACTGAAATGAAAGAACTGCTCTGTACATTCACTATGAATCAAAAAGATAGCATCCAGTCAATTAACCAAAACATAGCATCGATAAATAATCAGATTGCTGATATAAAATGCACGACAGACCTGCTTGTCACGGAAAATAAGCTATTGAAAACTGAGATTGCACAATTGAAATCATCTCAAAGCATCACGGATAAGAATATGTCTGAAATTAAAAACGATCTCCAGCTAATGAAACTTGCTCCAGTTTCCGAGAAAAACACAACCTGTCAAAACGATTCATCAGATAAGACCTCTTCCGACTCTGACATAATATCAGAAATACAGGAACGTATTATAAGAGATAAAAATATTATTATATAAGGACTGTCGGAGTCTTCGTCGATGAATGCTGAGGATAAACGGGAGCACGATCGTACTGAAGTCGAAAAAATAATCAAGAGTGTCTACGTCGATGAGCCAGCTCCAAAGATCGTGAAACTGTACCGCCTGGGTAAAACAGAGGCCAAAACACCACGACTTATCAAGGTAGGCTTTGAGTCTCAGACTATAGCAAAGAAAATACTCAAGAAAAAACTGAACATAGAAAACATAAAAATATACTCAGACCAAACCCCAAAACAACAACAATTCTTAAAGGCCCTACAGAGTGAACTAAGAAAACGCATTGATGAGAATGGAGAGAAGGACCTCACCATAAAATACGTTAACGGTGTCCCGAAGATAACAAAGCTACTACCAAAAAACAAAAAGTAACAACCAACACCGATCATACCACTACGAGCGACATTACTTACTAAATCGCCAAGAACTACTCCGAAATACATTATAACAAAAAAACACTGAAAATACTTTATGCCAACGTACGAAGCCTAGTCAAACCTGGAAAAATTGAAGAGCTAAGATGTGTCCTGGAAGCACTACACAAAATAAATGTCATAGTCTTGGTCGAAACGTGGATAAAAAGTGAAGACGAAGCAGAACGATTAAAAATCCCGAACTATAAACACTATTACAACTTCAGAGTAACAAAAATTGGCGGAGGAGTGTCAATATACGTGCACAATGACCTCAAGCATGAATTGTTAGAAGAAAAGTCTGAAAATGACAATCACTATTTGTGGATTAAAATTGAGAAGTTTTCCCTGCATATTGGAGGGATATATAAACCAGAGAGAACAGACGACAGTGAATTCCTAGACACATATTCTGACTATCTTTCAAAAAGAAAAAGAGTAATCATACTTGGACACTTCAACTATGACCTATTGACTAATGATAAACCTGTCAAGGAATACAAAGATACAGTAAAGGAAAATGGCTACAAGTTACTTAATAAAATTACCAGGGAGTATTGCACGCGTGAAACATCCACTACTAAGACAATTCTGGATCATGTTTGCACCAATCTAAAGGAGAACTCTTTCCATGTGGCACTGATAGACTCCTCTCTGTCCGATCATAAGCAAATATATGTTGAGGTGCATAACTATAAACCCAAACCATTAGAACGAGTATCCTACGAAGCAACTGACTATAAAAGACTATACCTGAACATCTTAGAACGCGAACCTCAACTAGAAACCTCTGACTATAAATCTATTGAAGATACTATACTAGAAGCAGTGACACAGAGCAAAGTGAAGAAAACTAAGGTATTAAATCCACCGAAGACTGAATGGATTAATAAAGAACTGATATCAGGAATAAACAGAAGAAACTTACTTTGGCAACAGACTAAACTAAACCCAGATGATCAGCAAATCAAGGCAAAGTTTTTGAGTGATAGGAACTTAGTGTCTACAAATATACAAAGGGCTAAAAACGAATATTACTATAAATCATTTCAAAACTGTAAAGGGAGTCCGAGAAAAATGTGGCAACTTATAAATACATTATCCAGCAATAAAATGAAAACAGAATCTGTTCCGACTAAATTAGATACCCCTACTGGGTCCATAAATGACCCTAAGATCATATGCGAGTACTTCAATTCTTTCTTCTCTAGTAGAGGTTCAGTATTGGCAAATGACATACTTACAACCCAATCTTACAATATCCCACAGATACCAAAAAAGTTGTTTGCAACCACCACCACACTCTTCACCCCAACAAATAGTACTGAAGTAAGAAAAATTATCGATAATCTTAACCTTCGGCATACAAGGTGGGGTTTTGTAACTTGCCCTACAACGTGGGGTGTGACATACCCTAATAAAACCGCGCATTGCAGTCATCACGAGGTGGTTGCATGAAAAATATTACAATAAACTGTTTTTTTACATCATTAGGAAGGACAAGTAATAAAAATCATATTTATATTTAGTTATTATTTATTAGTTATCAAGGAACAAAAATCAGTCTATTCTGTACCACTAAGTTTAACACACAGTCGACATGAAGGGCCTTTTTTCAAATTATTTTTAAATTTTGCTCTGAAATACTTCTAAAAATCAACTTAATAAACTCTCAATGAGCTAACATAAAACATAAAACCTCAAGAATAATAAAAATCTCTTCATCTTCAGTCTTCATCTTTGGAACAGTTTTCGCAAAGAAACTTGCAATGTTCGAGCCACAGCGGTATGGCACATTTCTCGCATATATATTTTGTTTTGCGGTCTTTCTTCCTAGGACATTTAGAACATCTTTGCACAGCATTAGTCTTTTTTGGCGGAGTGCATGATGGTTGGCCTAGATGTTCTCCTAGTCTTTTTCGCAGTTCTGTAGATAATCTTTCGTTCTCCGATCTTTTTCTCTGGTGATCTTCTAGTAAGGCAAAACCCAATTTTTTCAGAAAGTTTCGTCTGTAGTTAGTTTTTTTTTGTCTGTATATTATTGTTTGACAGATAGACTATCATCGCGTTTATACCTGCATGATTCACCAAAGCAAAAAAATACAGTGAGTGGCCACCGGCGCGAGTTTCGGCAAACGTCATATGTTCTTGAAAGTTTGTCAACTACGTCTACACCACTTTTTGTCGCATTATAAAATGTGATGATTTCTGGTTTTTGTTTCGCTCCAGTTTTTTCGTCTATGTTTTGGTCATGGTGTAGTGTTGACAACAAATAAACATTTTTTTTTTGTTTTGGCACGTAGGAAACCAAAGTCGTTGTCTTTTGGAATCCGAACACAGAAGTGTGCTCCTCGCGTCTTGTCTTGAATTCAGCGGGAAGACAGGTTTTATTTGCGCGTAAAGTCCCGACAATTGTGAGCTTGTGCTTCTCAAGTAAATTCTCTGCAGTCTCCAAACTGGTGAAGAAATTGTCCATCGTTATATTGCGTGAGGTACCCGATACGCATTGCACCATCCTGTCGACCAAATCATATGGCTTGTTGCTTACAAAGTAAGGACTACCATCGGGTTGTTTTCCACAATAGATTTCCATGTTCATCGTATAGAACGTTTTGCTATCTACAAGAGCAAATATTTTAATACCATACTTCGCTGGCTTCGATGGTATATATTGTCTGAAACCACATCTTCCTCTGAACGCAACAAGCTCTTCGTCTAAAGTGAGATATTCATGTGGTGAATACGCATCTTGGCAATTAGTAACAAAACATTCGAACACATGTCGAATAGGTGCCAGTTTATCCATTTCAGCTCTATTTGTCCTTGTCAACATCTCATCGAACCTCAGGTGATTGACTAAGAAAGTGAATCTATTTCGTGTCATAGTAAGTCGAAAAATTTCGATACCTGTGCCATCTGTCGCCCACAAGTCTTCTAAATTTTCTCTTCCTGCTCTAAATACGCCAGCCAGTATCAGTAGTCCAATAAATGCCTTAAGCTCTTCAAGTGACGTTTCAGATCTCGCGGAATCAACAGCCTCATCGGTTTTCTGTGACAATAGTAAATTCGTTCGAATCCTGTCATTTGTATGTATCAAAATTGTGTACGTAATACTCTCTGATAAAAATAGTTCAAAGCAGTCTAAGAGAGATTTCTTATAGCTTGCGTGTGACTTGACTCCCGGTGATGCTGTTATAATGTTCTCATTTCTGGTACGAACATTTGTTCTAGGTGGATTTTTCTGCCACTTTGTCCCATCTTTACCAATAAAATAGTCTCTAGAAGACGACGACGACGACTGGCTTTGAGTATCACTGTTTTGGTTCGAAGAGGTATTCTCATTCGACGATTCTGTTTGAATTAAATGTGCCAGCGGTATTTCTTCTGACGCACTGAACGCGGGCCTTTCAGCTTCGATTTCTGCAGATGATATTTCTATTTCGCGTGATGATGTTCTTGTTCGCTCTCGTATACAAGGCGACCGCCTTCCTGCTTTACGAGATGCCTGTCTCTGTCGAGAACGTGACTGTCTCTGTGAATGCTCCTTTGTAAGTGGCTGGTTGACATTGACATTTTCAGCATCAGCCTCACTTCCGTGATCTGAAGCTATACTCAGGTGATCGGACTCACAATCATTTTCACACGGAATAATGTCATCGCAATCAGTGTCGTCTTCTTCTAATAAATATTGTTGAATTAGCTCGTCTCTAATAAAAGCCATTATTTTTTACCTAAAACAATAAAATGTGCAAAGTTAAACTTAATAAACATTTTTCTAATACGGAAAAATAACAACAAGACACTTACCTATAAATCTGCGTCCCGTACAAGGTGGGGTGTGAGAAACCCAAAACACGTCTAGCTCCCAAGAGCGCAAGCATACCACTGAGGTATTCACACCTATCAAAGCGGCAACGTGGCTAACTCAGCTACTAAAAGCGGCAACGTCGCAAGGTCATTTAAAAAAAAGTTGTAACGGTTTTTAACTGTCTGGGGTGTATTAAACCCCACCTTGTATGCCGAAGGTTAAACCAAACACTAGCACAGGCATAGACGGCATTAGTTCTAAAACTATCAAATGTATAAAAAGCGTAATAACTGAGCCTCTTAGCAGAAGCATCAATCTGTGTATGTTAGAAGGTAAATTTCCTGACTCACTTAAAAAAGCAAAAGTCCGACCAATAAACAAATCTGGAAAAAAGGCCGATCCCAATGACTACCGACCAATTTCCGTACTACCGATAGTATCAAAAATATTCGAAAAGATTCTTTACAACCGCCTCGAGAATCACCTTCTTTCATTCAATTTTCTATACGACAAACAATACGGGTTCCGTCCTAAATCTAATGCTGTATCAGCAGCAGTTGACCTAATAACAACAATCAAACTTAACATAGATAAAAAACACATAGCCCTAGGAATATTTATTGATTTAAAGAAGGCTTTTGATACCGTTAGTCACGATATACTTCTGCTTAAACTGGAAGGCATTGGGATTAAAGGCAGTGCTTTTGACATTTTTAAATCATACCTTAAGGATCGAAGCCAGGTGGTTAAAATTAATGAGCACGAAAGCGGTCCTAGGACTGTCTCCTTCGGTGTGCCGCAAGGATCAATCCTGGGACCGCTTCTGTTCCTCATTTACATAAATAACATGAAAGATATAGGCTTAACAGGCGATATCACTCTCTACGCAGATGACACGTGCCTATTTTACTTCGGTAACGATGTCCACATGATAATAAACAGAGCTCATCAAGATCTAGATACTCTACACCAGTGGCTTAAGAGTAACTTACTCACAATTAATACGTCTAAAACTAAATACTTAATTCTTTCTGCTAAAAACAAACCAATACCAGTCCATAAATCTCTAACCATAAACCAAGTAACAATAGATAAAACAAATGAAGAAAAATATTTAGGATTAATTATAGATAGTCATGTAACATGGAAGCCTCACATCGAAAAAGTAAAAGGTAAATTAACGTCTCTATCGGGTGCCTTGCGTGGTATTTCTCGTTGCCTACCAAAACGTGTCCGCTATACCATTTATAACTCACTAGTAAGACCCCACATAGAATACCAAATAGAGATATGGGGTGCAGCGGCGAAAACAAACCTGGTTCCACTGCAGATTGCACAAAATAAAGTCATTAAAACTCTCTTTGGCTACGATTTCTTAACAAGTACGACTAAAATCTATACAGAAACAAAATTATTAAACATATCACAAACATACATATATAACACATGCATACTTATACGAAAAATCCTTACAAAAGACATTCATACACAAATTACTTTCACAAAAAAGATAGATCTACGAAAACGTTTGACTAGACAAGCAAATATCATTGTTATACTACACCACAGGACAAACTACGGTAAAAACAGCATAGTTGCAGATGGGGCGCGACTGTATAACAAACTACCGAAAGATATAAAAGAGGCGAGATCACTACCAATTTATAAAAAACTTTTAAAAATATACATCTCAAAGTCACCACATTCTTAACATAAATATTTACATTTTTCAAGGACTACCCTACTTTAATTTCTCGCGCGATGGAAGAAATCTATTTGTGTAATTATTTATTTGTGTTGTTTCTCAAGTAAGTGAATATTGTATTCTTTTTGAGAAATAAATATCTTAAACCTTAAACCTTATATCACATCTGCGGCACATACAACAATCTATTATCAACACGCGTTTGTTGTCACCGGAACAATTGCAGTATCAAATAAATAAAATAGCCAGCCAGCTACGGGGTGATCTCAGTCTTCCGATAGACAGTAAATCAATCAGAGAGTTCTACAAAATCATGAAGATGTTTACAAGAATACATAATATATATCTAATCATTGAATAACATATCCCGATCGTTAACAGCGACATGTACGAACTGGACAAGATTATCAGCATCCCGCGGAGAAGAGGACAGGATATCTACTTCATCAGTCCCACACTGCCGTACATAGCGTTCAATCTGAGGAAGTACCTATGTATTTTAATGTCAGACATGGATATCGACCATTGCGTCCACGTTAACAAGGACAAGAAGTTATGCTCGTTAGATAAGCCCATTTACGATTTGAAAATAAAACATCTGTGCGATATAAAACAAATTAGCAGCGAAAAAAATAAATCATCACCCTGTGAATCCGAATTAACAATATGCAGAGAGAGTTGGATTAGGTTACACTCGGACAATACCTGGCGAAGAATGCAGAGTGCGCATAAACTCAAACTCAAACTCAAAAGTACTTTATTACTGTAGATATTTACATATACTTAGCAAACGTTATTTTTTGCCTCTTCTCTACATTGGACCACTGTGGGAGAAGTAGGGCGTAGAAACTCCCACAGATTGATTTTTAGATCTCTTTTAAAAATAGGTTGTGCTTAACTAATACAATTATGATTTATTTTTATTTAATAAGCTGGAATAAATAATTACAAAATTATTAACAGCAAGGTCTGTCTTGAGCCAGATTAACCCCATACAGTCCTGTCATTTAAGTAATCTTGAACATTGTAATATCCCTTTTTCGACAAAGTCGCTTTAACATGCTTTTTAAATTGCTCAAATGGCAATTTCAAAATCTCCAGAGGTATCTTATTGTAGTAGAGAATGCACTGGCCCTTGAAAGAATTGCTAACCTTCGCGAGTCTAAAACGGGGCGCACATAGTCTGTGATTATTTCTTAGGTAAACATTATAGCTATCGCTAAGTTTGGATAATTTTGTAAGGTTCTTGCGTACATACATTATATTTTCGAAAATAAATTGACTAGCTACTGTTAGTATGTCAAATTCTTTAAAAAGCTCTCTTAAGGAGTCTGTTCGTTTTAAATTATAAATTTCTCGAATAGCTCTTTTCTGTAAAATAAAAATAGTTTGAATATCCGCTGCTTTCCCCCACAACAAGATACCATAGGACATCACACTATAAAAGTAACTAAAATATACTAGCCTAGATGTAGCCACATACGTGCTTTGTCTGATGTTCCTAACAGCGTAAGCCGCAGAACTTAATTTACCAGCCAATTTATCTATGTGGGGTCCCCACTGCAATTTGCTATCAATGGTTATTCCAAGAAACTTCGTATCATTTACTAATTCTAACGTGCTGTTGTCTAACACTAAACTGGTCTCAACTTGCCTGACATTTGGAAGTGAGAATTTGATACACTTGGTTTTACCAGCGTTTAACAATAAATTATTAACTGTGAACCAATTCAAGGTTAAAGACAATACAAAGAATACACCATTAACATCATCAAATTCTCCTTTTTGTCTTTCAATTTTGAAGACCAGTGAAGTATCATCAGCAAACAACACTATGTCAGTTAATTTCTCCACCATGAAAGGCAGATCATTAATATATACCAGGAATAAGAAAAGGCCTAATATGGAACCTTGTGGAACGCTCATTTTAACACCCGATCCATCAGATTTTACGCCGTTAACTTCTGCCTTTTGAATTCTATTGCTTAGGTATGATCTTAGTAGATCTAACGCTTTATTTCTAACTCCGTAATGATTTAATTTAATTAATAGCGTATTATGATCAACACAATCAAACGCCTTCGACAGGTCACAAAAAACTCCGATAGCATCCTGTGCGGCCTCCCATGCAGAATAAATATGAGATATAAGGGTAATACTTGCATCCGTAGTCGATTTACCCCTAGTAAAACCGTATTGTTTGGCGTGGATTTGTTTTGTACGGTTGAAGTGTGAGAGCATTTGATTGAGTATAATCTTTTCAAATATTTTACTTAGTGTTGGAAGAACAGATATTGGTCTGAAATTTGAAGGATCACCCTTATCTCCCGACTTGAACAGAGGTATCAGTTTACTGTGTTTCATGAGGTCTGGGAAAGCCCCATCGTCAACACATTTATTGAATATATAAGCTAAGTGTGGGGCTATAACTAGAATTACTGAACCAATGACTTTGACTGATACCTAGAAGTAGCAAAAGCTTTCGAAAATTTCTTTACGGACATTCCAGTTTCAACAACCAAGTCTTTAAATTCATCTCCCGCTGCTGCTGAATCTATACTTAAACAAAACTTTGAGGAATGTAAAACAGATTTTAAATTTAGGCACGTAAATAATGAAGACATTGTAAAAGCGTTTAAATCCCTGGAAATGAAAAAGACAGCTGACGCCCATGGTCTATCAGTAAAAATGATTAGTTCCATTGTAGATTGTATTGCACCTGACCTTTGTTGTATATTTAATCAATGTATAGATAGTGGTGTGTTTCCTTACTTGATGAAACTAAGTAAAGTTATACCTTTATTCAAAGCTGGTAGTACATCAGACTCCACCAATTTTAGACCCATATCGATACTACCAACGCTTAGCAAAATATTTGAAAAACTCATACTTAATCAATTGCAAACTCATTTTTATCTCAATAATTTAATTCATATTGCTCAGTTTGGTTTCACAAAGGGTCGTTCAACAGCCGATGCTGGTGTTGAACTAATCGACAATATTTTTGATGCCTGGGAAGACGCAATGGATGCAATAGGTGTCTTCTGCGATCTATCCAAGGCTTTTGATTGCGTCCATCATGACACTCTTGTCAGGAAGTTACGCCATTATGGTGTAAAAGATCAGGCACTTGGCCTTCTGGAGTCATATCTAACAGATAGGGTTCAGATGGTCGATGTTAATGGGAAAAGATCACCTGGGTCTTCAATAAGTATGGGCGTACCGCAAGGTTCAATTCTTGGTCCTTTCTTGTTTTTAGTATATATTAATGATTTACCTTACCTTGTTAAAGCAAAACATGGGTTAGTATTGTTTGCCGATGATACTTCTTTGATATTTAAAGTTAAAAGACAGCAATCAAATTATGACGAGGTAAACAATGCTATCTCTAGTATAGTGAACTGGTTTACTGTTAACAATTTATAACTTAATGAAAAGAAAACTAAATGTATTAAATTCGTGTTACCCAATGTGAACCCGGTAACTACAGACATATTTATAAAAGGACAGAGATTGGACCTTGTGCAGTCGACTGTCTTTTTGGGCATTACTTTAGACGCCAAACTACAATGGGATCCTCATATAAATAAATTGTCGAACAGACTGAGTTCGGCAGCGTTCGCAGTTAAAAAAATTAGAGCTCTTACCGACGTAGACACCGCTAGACTAGTCTACTTTAGTTACTTTCATAGCCTAATGACCTATGGTATTTTATTGTGGGGTCACGCTGCGAATGCTAATAGTATATTTATTCTGCAGAAACGGGCTGTTCGTGCAATTTATAGATTAGGGCCTAGAGTGTCACTGAGGGAAAAGTTTAAAGAAATCAATATTCTGACATTTGTGTCTCAATATATCTATGACAATCTTGTGTATGTAAAAAGAAATATAACTAATTTTCAGAAGTACAGTGATATACAAAATTTTAATACAAGAAATAAAGACAAGTTGGTTGCTTATGTAAGCCGACTACATAAAATTAGTAATTCTTTTAAAGGCAATTGTATACGCTATTACAATAAGGTCCCTACTGATATTAAAAACTTACCTTTAGACAAGTTTAAAATAATAATAAAACAGAAATTGTATAAAAAAGGTTACTACTGGATATCTGATTACTTAGAGGACAGATGTCCATGGGAATAGATTGTTTGAGTAACAGGCTGTTTCGATATATAATTAGCATTCATTTTGTAATTTGACAATATTTTATTTAAAAAAGGAAACGCAAAAGATGCGACGACTGTGGAGTTTCTTCGGTGAGCTCTTCTCCACAGATTCCGCCATTGGGTTAGTGAACTCACCCAAAAAAATGTAATGACGGATCTAAGTGATGTAACAACATCCTATGGAAATAAATGATTTTTGATTTTGATTTTTGATTTTGATATACCCCACAGGTCTTCCGTATTTTTTAAGTTAAGTTATTTTAACGTTTTGACAAGGTCCTGGGGATAAACATGATGAAATTTTATATATACATTACTGGCGCTAGTGTTATTTTTTAATAAAGTCTCTGCTTCATATGGAGATGAATTTAGACGGTCTGTTGTGAGTAAGGGTACATTGGTGAAGAATGTTTGAAAAGCTCGAGCAACATCAGCGCTGGATTTAACAACATCATCACCTATCTTTAGGCAGAAATCATTGTCCCTTGGTATAACTTTGCCAGTTTCGCGGTTTATTATTTGCCAAACTGTTTTCATTCTATTATTTGAATTTTGAATTTTTCTATTTTGCGCAGCCGGCATGGCGCTAGAGGTAATCTGAGACAGCGGTATCATTGCGTTAGGTCAAGTCTGCACATTGAAGGGCGGTACTTTTACAATCTACTCCCACAATATTTTTTGAAACAAAATCAATTACAAAGAGAATATTGAGGTCCCAAAAATATCAATTTTGAACAGACTTATAAGCACAACAATATCAGATAATATCATCAATCGATCAGAGAACCACGAGCATGATTGGGAGCATATACAACAGAGCATCTCCACAATCAAAGAACAGACGATGGAATCACTGACTGTTCATCATAAGCACCACTACACGCTACTCTATAACATTGTTTCGATCATGGTGGTAGTAGGTGGCATCCTCTTGTCCGCGAAGGTCATGCGGGCTTGAGCTAGAGTATCAACAACGCCGCGGCAACAGGAACAGAAGGTTACACACGTCGAGGCTAGTGCTAGTGCGAGTGCAAGTGAAGTGGTAAGGCGCAAAGTGTGCTCAATGAGCTAAATAAATCAGTGGCTAGTGTCCTCAAGGGACTTCCCCTATTGTTAGTCGCTCTATCAAGGACTATAAATGTGACAAAATGGACAATATAAGTTAAGACATTTAATTAAGTACTTTTATTGTTTTTAATCTATCAATTTAACATTTTACATTATGTTATACCAAATCAATATTAATAAATTTAATCACTCAGCATAGCTCATCAATTTGTTATGACAGGAAATAATTGAATCTCAATATTTGATCAGCTATACTAACTTGTTAATGTTATGAGATGTCCTTCTCATCCTTTTCGAGAGGGCAGGATGTACGGTTAAGCAACGCACATTAATGTACTTTGTACCGACATAGTTAAGGTAAGTCACAGTATTATATGTTAAAGTGTTTGTGACATACCTTTTAATAAACCAGTGCAATTGTGGTAATCACTCAACGCGGGCGGTTTTACTCATCTCTCCTGACTAGGACCCCTCGCTATAATTATCATATCATATCACACCACAACTATCATCCTAACTTGTAGGCCGATCCTTACAAAGCATGTTAAAGCGACATTGTCGAAAAAGGGATATTACAATGTTCAAGATTACTTAAATGACAGGACTGTATGGGGTTAATCTAGCTCGCGTTTTTTTCTATAATATGTATGTCTGTTTTGTGTAGTACAATAAAGAAATTACAAATTACAAATGTCTCTGAGGACCAGGCGTTCATGTTTTCTTAGTCTAGAGATTGCTTTGGTGAGGGCTGCTGCTTTTTTTTTATTCCGAATGTTATACACGGTGCAATAACCATTTTGTAAATCAGCCGCACACTACTTTTCAGTCCATGTTGGATTTATTTATAAAATGCATTAGGGCCTTGAAATTGCATATGGCTTGCCGTCATCTCTTCTTTATTGCGTCTATCCTACTATGTCCTGCCGTAATATATGTGCCGAGATATTTTATTTCGTTTACGGGTTGTATTGGAACTCTGTCCATTACGTACGATAACTTGTGGGCTTGGGTGTTTATGGGGTCACTTAAAAGAATTTTCGTCTTCGTTTCGTTAGTATCGGGACTTACTGTTTTTAATAGTGCTTTCAAGTGCGTGACGATTTGGTCAAGGTATTGTAAATCTTGACAAACGATGATGAGGTCATCCGCGAAGGAGAGAATAAGCGGTAAGAATATTTCTTCATTTTGGTCCAGTTTTATATCGGGAATTTTTTCTTCCAGTGTTTTACGAGGACATCATCCATTAATATTGTAAATAGTCTTAGTGACAGTGGACAGCCACCATTTGATGCAGGTCCTTTCATACATGCAGGCTTTTATTATAGTATTGGTTAAAATCTTATTGGTCCTTGAGAGGAGAATATAAGGATATCGCAAAAGCATTCGATACTATAGACCATGTTTAGATCTATAGTATCGAATGCTTTTGCGATATCCAGCGCCAGTTCATATGTTCTGTCACCCGCGCACCGTTCTTCGTCTAGTAACCTGCGTAGTGTGAAGATGTAGTCATTTGTAGATCTATTGCGGAGAAATGCTGCTTGGTAGTTCCCGAGTTCTTTTGTTGTCTCGTCTAGTTTGATGAGCAGGTATATCGCGTATATGCTATAACCTGTATTGCACATTGTTATACGGCGATAATCATTGGTATCATGATTTTTGGGATAGGTACTTGGATCGTTTCATTCCAGGAATTATATTTTCAGTCCGAGCTCATTGCATTGTTTTGATGATAACCTTTTTCGGTATTCTCTTGTACAGTTCAGGGACTATTTGATCTGCATCCGGCGCTGTTCCGTTGCGCATGCGGCTGATTACCTTTTTTATGTCGGTTATTGTTAGATCTTTTTTCATTTATCAATCAATCATTATCATCAAACATTTTAGTGCCTTCTGATTTCCATAATTCCTGTTCCCAGCATGACATTGGGATTAATCATTGTTTTTTTCACCGTCTCGATTGAAGTTGTTGCCATCTGTAATAGTGGTACACGATTTGCATACGTTTGCTTGTTTTTTTTTGCCTAGGCCTTCAAAAAATGCACTGGATTATCGTTTTTCTTCATTAGCAATAATTTCCCCCAGACATCGTCGGCATTCTTTGAGTTGTTTATTAATTGTTTAGTCGGTTGCTCGTCGTTGTTTAATGACTTTGGCCTTTTGTAGATTTGCCAGCATGATTCGGTGATCCCGCAATCTAGCGGGTTTTACGGAAAGAGTTTTTGGGCTACTGACTTCATAACCCCTGTAATAGATTCCCACGGGATGTCGGGAGTATATTCGTCGTCATTGTCTATAAATATCTAGTTGAGCGCCCTAAGTTCTTCCATAATCCCTATATGGAATTTAACTTTCGTGTCATTCATTTCATCTTATGCTAGGGCGGTGTACGAAGACTGTTTATAGTTGAACTTTAAAGTTATTATCGCTTTGTCCTTAGTTAAGGTTGTACTCTTTGTTGATTCCATTTGCGTGTCGTCAGGTCTTGGAAGCAGGTTTAGTGGGCCTATTTCACCCCAGCATATTTCATAATTGCTTTATTGTACAACACAAAACAGACATACAGATATAGAGATAACTTATTATAGAAAAACATTTACAAAGGTGAGCTTATTTTTAAAAAGAGATTTCTTCCAGCGAACCATGATGAGAAGGAAAGTTATGGTTGAGTGGGGGAAGACCTGCGCGTATGGTCAACTGCAAAATTGCAGATTTAGCTTAAAGATTAATATGGCGTGCAGGCAAATCACACACACACATTGAAAAATGGACACAAATAAATATCAACCTTAAGATGACAGACTTAAGGATCAACATACTTCTATAGAATATTGTGGTTGCAGTTTCGCTTTCCAAAACAAGACGAATAACATTATTTATTTCGTCATATGAACAAGAGAGTCTAGTGGTCTCGCGGTGAGCGTGCTAAGTTCATGACACAATGACCCAGATTCCAATCCTCAGATCAATTACTATTCGACTTTTGTTTTTAACTAACCTATCAGTAAAAGTTACCTATTTGTTATTGTATATATGGGGACATAATATTTTTATCTATAATTAAAAAATAACACGAGTTAAGTATAAAATCATAATAATTATTAAATATTTTACATTAAATAATGTTGTTTACAATTTCACGTAGTAACAATATCAAAAACACATTTTTAACTAATTCGTAAGGTTAGGTGTAGCTTTCGTGATGACAAGAATACCTTAACATATACCATGCACCCTGTGCTTTTTCCGGTAGAAAGGATTTAAAAAGGGTTGTTTGTTAATACATAATATGACATAACATACGGGGTGGCAGTGGCACAGTTTTGTCCTAATACTTATGAATAAAAATACTTTTAACAATATTTCATGTTTAACATTATAAACCATTGTTTTCAGTTACATATAAATCAATAATATTTCTTAATCATATTACTACCTATTTTGTAAGGTTAGTTATAGCTTAAGTATTCGTTTTCGTTACGAAAAGATAATTCAAGCTAGCCAACCAAAATAAATTTACTACTTTGTCATTTTATTTTAAGAGACGGCGTTTTTTTTCACTTGATATGACTGAATAAAGCTTTACTAAATTATAACACAACACAAAATGGCCTAACGCTTTTTGCCATGTGATAGCAGTGGCACAATCGTGCCTAAATACAAAAATACCCTCATTTAAAATGTTGTATTACCTCTCCGTTATCTATTACTGCAAGCAAACGCCGCCACATTGAACTAACTATAATAGAATTTTCCCACACTTCTTTGTTCCTTGAGTCCTTTGATTCCACAAGTCCCACCTTTGCACCATCAAAAACTATAAATTTTTGATCGGATTCAAATCCGATGACTCTGCATCGGAATTGCCATTGCCATGGAATCACGGCTGTGTCGATTTGTTAACCAAACCACACACAGCTCCATCCCGATGCACAGGACAGTTATCTTGCACAAATGATAATTGTGGCATATCAGCAGCTGGATAAACACATTGGCAGCATACTATCCCGTAACACTTGCACATAATCAGCAGCTGTAGCGCGTCCTGCTATCGACACCAATTCACCAGGTCCAGCGGCACTCATCCATCCCCACATACTCACTAATATGCAACCAGACTCCATATTTGCGACAACGTTTTCGTCACGGTAACTAGTTCCATTCCATAAGCGAAGCCTGCCATGTTGGTATGATATACACGTCTTCTCATCAGCAAATATATTACCGGTCCAGTTAAATTCTAAATACTCCCTTGCAATCGATAACCGATGTTTGGGGGTCTCGTTAAAATAGGTTAGGTTTTTTAGCTGGCTTTCTGTGGTGTATGCCCTCAGAATGTAGAACTCGGCGAATGGTGTCCACTGAAGTATTATTGATTAGATTTATATTGTCCAATTGTCAATCTCCGCTGTGATGCAGTTAGATGCGGGGGACGAGCACTTCGAGGACGGTTGCACTTTCTTCTTGAAAGCGGGTTATCCACCGTTTCACTGTATGTAATTTGTAATTTCTTTATTGTACACACAACAGACATACAGATAACTTAAACTTAACTTTACCTAATGTATGGCAAGTTGAGGGTCATATTGTATTGGGGAAAGACAAACTAAAACTAGTAGATGAAACTGTATTTCTCGGCATCACTATTGATGCCAAACTACAGTGGGGTCCCCATATTGTAAAATTAGCACATAGACTTTGCTCCGCAGCATATGCAGTTAAAAGAATCAGGGAATTGACTGACGTTGCAACTGCTAGGCTTGTATACCTATTTTAGTTATAATAAATATATAATAATAAAGCTTTTATTTCAGTTTATTTGCACAATAGTCCATAGTAAAATTAAATAACATAAAATAATGTCAATTAAATAAAATAAAACTAAATTAAAGCTAAAACTATTTCTTAATAGGTTCTCGGTGCACGGAGGCCCAGTGTTGCAGGATGTTGTTCCTGTAGATGTTATTTACTACTATCCCTAGGATACAGGAATAGGAATCAGCTGAGAATACAATCAGAAGCGCGCATGTATTGTATCAAGTTAATTGGTCGGATCACTTCCCGTTAGTTATAGAATGTGATTTTAATATGATACGACCAAAAGTCACGATTTCTTGAAATGATAAACCTAAATATCTTTGGGGTAAAAGGGAAAATATGCAAATTGACATTTATAAAAAATTATGTGATGATTATTTTTATGATTTAATGACTCGACATTATTTTACATTAAACTGTTCTGTGAATGTTTGTAATATTAAGGATCATAGACCACTTATTGATGACTTCTATAGAGATATTGTTATTTCGTTGCAAACGGCTGCGGAGAAAACTTGTGTTGTTAAAAATACGAAATTTAGGAAGATAGTGGGCTGGAACTATCATGTAAAACAATCGCATAGTATGGCGAGAGAAAAGTTTCACGAATGGGTTGCTTTTGGTAGGCCATGCTCGGGATATTACCATGAAGAAATGTGTGCGACGCGTAGGGTTTTCAAAAGTAGTTTAAAGTACATACAGAATAATCAAGAAAAAATTAAAATGGACATTTTGGCACGAAATAAATCTACAGGTAATTTTAATTCAATTTTGGAAAGGCACAAGCGAACTAAATCATAGAGGTGCCTTACCGGTGAATGTAAAAGGTGAACAAAATTTTAATAATATTGCAAACAATTTTAGAAAACATTTTAATGTTGAAAGAAATAATATCGATGACAGCTCAAAGAATCCAGAGAAAATTGATTGTCATGATCTGGAACCTATAGTAATCACCTCTGAGGAAGTAGGATTGTTACTACGATACTCGAAGAGGGGTAAGTCGCCAGGTCATGACGGTCTCAGCATAGAACACCTTCAGTTTGCAGGTAGGTACATCTGTGACGTTTTGGCGTGTTTTTACAATTTATGTGCGCGGCATTGTTATCTACCGCCCGGTATGATAAAAACACTGGTAGTTCCCATAGTAAAAAATAAAACGGGTGATATCTCGAGCATGGCTAACTATAGACCCATCTCATTAGCTACTATTGTGGCCAAAATATTTGAACGGTTGCTTCAGAGGAGAATGCTACCCCATTTGGATGTAGATGACGCTCAATTTGGCTTTAGACCTCAAGTTTCGACTGATATGGCAATATTTTCTCCTAAACAAGTAGTTAATTATTATAATGATAGGAACACAACATTGTACGCATGTTATCTGGATTTGAGTCGAGCCTTTGATACCATAGATCACTCTTTTCTTTGGCATAAATTGAATAATACTAAAATACAATCTAATGTTATAAATTTAATTAAATATTGGTATACTAATCAATCAAATAATGTACGTTGGAACGGTGTTCTCTCTGACTCTTACCAACTGTCTTGTGGAGTGAGACAGGGAGGCCTGACCTCGCCCGACTTGTTTTACCTTTATGTAAATGATTTGATCGTGGAGCTGAGCAGCACCCAGGTCGGTCTCAAACTTGGTGACCGATACCTAAATAACTTGAGTTATGCTGATGATATGGTGCTGCTCACCCCTTCGATCAAAGGCCTTAGAAAGTTAGTTGAGATATGTGAGAGATATGCTCAGTCACATGGTTTAGTATACAATGCAAAAAAGACCGAAATGATGGTGTTCAGGTCGGGCAAGGGTCCGGTAAATATCCCGCCTGTTTACCTAAAGGGGCAGTGTGTACAGATAGTAAGTGACTTCAAATACCTTGGACATATAATGTCAGATGATAGGAAAGACGACAAAGACATATACAGACAGCGTAGAGCGCTATGCATGGTTGGGAACATGATTGCAAGAAGGTTTTCTAAGTGTTCCCCAGACGTTAAGATATTGTTATTTAAAACATATTGTCAGAGTTTCTACACGTGTCAACTCTGGACCAGATATACGAATAAGTCTCACGATGGGATACGTGTTCAGTACAATAACATCTTCAGGCACCTGATGGGCCTGAAACGTTCGTGCAGCGCTTCAGGGATGTTTACTGAAACTCGCGTGAACACGTTCAATGCTATCATGAGACTGAGAATAGCGTCCTTCATGTCCAGGGTTGACGGGTGTGGAAACTCCATTATCAAGCAACTATATTCCAGGTTTTACTATACAAACATGTACAGGAAATACATGGATATAGCTGCTTCGCCTGTGACGTGCTGATAGAGTGAACAATAATTAATATAAGGTAGTCCATTAATGTAATGCTAATTTAATGATGTAATGTATTGTAATACTTATTGTAATATGGACTTAAGGTCTGCAATAAAGATTTATTATTATTATTATTATTATTATTATTATTATTATAAACAGTTGTTTTCAAATTGCCCATTGTTAAAAAATGACTTGTCTTTACGATATTATACAGGGGAATGTGTGTTACCAATGGGAATGTTTACGTCGACAGTTTCATACCAAGGCAAAAGTAAATCTTTGATTATGTATTTAGTGGATAATGGTAAAGTGAACCTGTTAGGTAGACAGTGGGTGAGCTTTGTATAGATTTGCCGCATACTGATTGTAATAGTTTAAGTAAAAATGATCATGTATTTAATTTAGGCCATTTCAGTTCCAGATTCTCTAATATATTCTCCGACGGGCTGGGGAAGTTTACTGGCGACACAGTCGGTTTCAAGCCACGGGATGGCGCGCAGCCGGTGTTCATGCGCGCTCGCCCGCTGGCGTATGCGCTGCGCGAACCAGTGGAGCGCGCACTTGACTCGTTGGTGAGAGACGGAGTCATTACTCCGGTAAATACTTCCGACTGGGCGACACCAATTGTACCGGTGATGAAGAAAGATGGCAGCATTCGGGTATGTGGCGATTTTAAAATCACTCTGAATAAAGTGTTAGAGGTGGACTCGCAATTATTTTCGGTATAAGGAAGTTCCACCAGTACCTGTATGGACAAGCCTCTAGTTGCTATTTTTGGCGATAAACACGGCATACCGGTGATGGCCGCCAGTAGGATGCAGCGCTGGGCGGTGTAATTGTCCGGATACGATTACGATATCGAGTATGTGTGTAGTAAGAAAAATTCGGCTGACGCGTTATCGCGTTTGCCGGTAGGTAATCCGGTCCATCAGGGTGAGGAGATAGACGTACATACATTTTATACATATTATATACTACTTACCTATCACAAGGAAAACAGTACAAAAACATTTGCATAGTGATCTCGTGTTAAAAATGTGGTGTTGTATTTGAAGTCTGGATGGCCAAGTAATTGCGAGGACGATAGTTTGAAACCTTTTGTTAATAGACGCAATGAGTTATATATCGACTTGGGATGCATCATTTGGGGATATAGATTAGTTATTCCGTTTTCTTTTAGGGAAATTTTATTGAAATAATTGCATGTGGGTCATCAAGGCACGGTCAAAATAAAGGCGCAGTGTGATGTGGTGGCCCGGCATCGACGCGGACATCGAGCGCTCGTGCCGCGAGTGTGACGGGTGCGCAGCGGAGGCGAGCGCTTCGCCGCGCGCCGCCACAGCCCTGGCCGTACGTGGTGGAGTCCTGGTCACGATCACACCTGGATTTTTTAGGTCCGATGCAAGGAAAGACATTTTTGGTGGTAATAGATTCTACTACTAAATGGTTAGAAATTTTTGAGATGCCTAGAACGACAGCGAGCGCAGTTATTAAAGTATTAAGTGAGACTTTTCCGCGTTTCGGCTTGCCTAAAGAGGTCGTTTCCGTTAATAGCCCACCCTTTTCGAGTCAAGAATATGCCCAATTTATGGCTAACAATGGTGTAAAAGTTTCTTTTTCAGCGGCTTATCACCCGTCGTCCAACGGCGCTGCGGAGGCAGCGGTAAAACTATGTAAGCGGGCAATTAAAAAAGGCATTTAGAGACAAATGTGACGTAGATCTAGCTTTAAAAACTTACTTAATGTCGTATCGTAATGTGGAGCATAGCTCAACGGGCGCATCACCGGCTATGCTGTTGCAACGTAGGCATTTACGTTCCAGGCTTGACTCAAGACAGATAGAGAGTACAGAAAGCAGGTATCCCATGCTAGGGGGGGTGGATAGAAATTTTCAGGTAGGTGATAAGGTGTACGTTCGTAATTATACGGGAGATAATAAATGGGTTAGCGGAACCATTAAAGATAAGTTAGGTTCGCAGAATTATTTAGTAGATAGATAAAACGGTCCACCTACGGCCAAGCATGTAGATCAGATCAAATCGAGGTCGGAGAGACGAAACAGGCTGCCATCTTTACCAGAGCCGGACATCAAGTCTGAGTTACGGAAGTTACCGGAAGTGGAGAGCTCACCGCCGAGTCGGGTGGGCGCGCCATCGGCCGTAAGTGTCGAAATTGCGGCGGGACCGTCTGAGCTGCCAGTAGCGGTCCCACGTCCTCCCAATCTTAGACCTAGAGAACTACTTAATCCAGTACTTAGATATAGTTTTGATATCGATTTATTTTGTGTACTGTTTATTGGTTAAGTTACTAGTTTGAGGACATTATATCCGTGTTAAATTAGTTACGTTTCTCTGTAGTAGATATACTAAGTTCATCATTCATTACGGTTTATGATATGGCTATTGAGATACGAATTAAGGAATGCTTCTTAGTTTATGGTGGAGGTGTGATGTATGTATGTAGGTAGCTCGATATTTATATTCTCAAGACTACCCACTATTGTAATGATCGCTCCCTTTCGATTATACTAGTTTACCGGATAGCTGTGTTTCGATTCACTTCCTACAAATATTATCCTGGAGCTTCCCTCAGGACATCTCATTTACAAGCTAGGTAATAGAGAGTCTCTGAGAGATTTCTTCAAAGGAACCAACATCTTAACAGTTGCAAGTCAATATATCTATGAAAACATAATGTATGTGAGGAAAAATATCAGTAGCTTTAAAACCATTGATTGCCGCCACAATGTGCAAACTAGAAATAAACATAAACTTTCTTTTCCAATGTTCAGACTCACAAAAGTTAGTAGTTATTTTATGGGACACTGTAAGTATACGTTTCTACAATAAAATTCCTCAAGAAATACAAAACTTAACTGAAGCTCGATTAAAAAAATGTATAAAGCGCACTTTGTGCAAAAAGGCCTACTACAAAATTAATGATTTTTTACAAGACACCGACATCTGGAATTATACCAGTTCATTGCACCCTATATATTATGTTATAATTAGGCACTTTCTTAATGTTATATTATGCTTGCTTGATTATGTTACGACGTTCATTAAGTCTCAATTTTGTTCTATTATGAATAAAAAACTTTGAACTTGAACTTTACCTTATAATAAAAAAAACATGAACAAAGGCGAGCTTATCTCTCAAAAGAGATTTATTCCAGCAAACCAATATGGTGGGAAAGGTGATGGTTGAACGGGGGAAGATCTGCGCGTACAATAAAACTCTATAAATACTACGACTAATATATACAACAAACAATATTATACTGATAATCCGAATTGCAAAAAATAGACTGCGTACACTATTACTTAAATACAACGTAACAATGTGAATAAACTGAATAATAAACTAATACACAGTACACACCAATATATATATATTATATATATATATATATATTGGTGTGTACTGTGTATTATATATATATATATATATATATATATATATATATATCTAACTGGAAAGGGAGAGATAGTACTTCTTTAGCAGGTTTTTGAATACATTCAGAGATCGACGGTCCATGGCGTATGGAAAATTGCATAGTATAAATTTGCATTTCATCCTACTATGTTCTATCCGTGTTTAGCAGACGGCCGAAAGCGCGTTTTCATCAATGTCATGCCTTGGCCAAGCCAGGTAGCTTCGGCCCAACTTTCTCGAATCGAGGTACCACGTTTCTCAGGTAAACGTGAGGACTAGTTAAATTCCTCTTTATTTATTTATTTAATTCACTAGCTCATTCTAGGCCCGTCACAGATTCTGAAAAGCACTATTACCTGCGTGCGTTACTAGATGGACCCACACTTACATTACTTGCCTCACAATTATCAATTGATGGCGTCGGTTATTTGGTGGCTATCCAGTTCCTCAAGGGTAGATATGAGAAACACCGACTACCAGTAAATACTTATTTGGCACGTATAGCCAACCTACCCGTAATGCATGATGACGCATCATAGCAAACTAATTTTTTGTGATTTATTGCGTGAATCCATTCAAGCCCTCAACAATTTGAAGCAGCCTGTCCAGGAATGGTCATACTTGTTAGTTTTAGTCACATCGAACGTTATGGAAAAGGACTCAGGCGTTCTGCCTACTATTCTCACCGGGCCGTCTCCCCAGTGGCTGAGCTGTTTCCAACAACACGTCGGTCGCCACCAGCAAGTCAATATTTGTTAATAATGGACAAACTAATGATTCAAACACATTACTCATCAGACTCAGGAGTCATATTAGTCCTGGATATCTTTAGAATCACCACCCTTGGGGACGGGGACCACATTAGCAAGTTTCCATGCCCTTGGAAAAACGCCACTAGATAATGATATGTTGAATATTATATTGAAAGGAATAGATATGCTGTTTGCACAGTTAGAGACAAACAGCGCTAGAATACCATCAAGATACGCACCCTGATTCTTATAATTTTCTTGAATATCATTCTGAATTAAATATGGCGAGGTAGTAATAATTCCGATTGAGTCACACCACATTCGACAGTCTCGCTCCATGTCAACCATACGAGTACTATTGCTATCATTGTGCGTATAGACAGAGGAAAAATGGTCAGCAAAAGCATTGCAAATTTCACTAGGCGAAGACAACTTATCTCATATCATGTGCATTTCATTTGGGACGGTCTTCTGGTTTTTTCTTTTACTTCTTATGTGTTTTACTCCCCTTACATCACTACACTATCTGTTATGTGATTGTTCTTTCTCTTGCAAGGAGCCGACGTTGCGATCGTTTGTGTTTTTTGTCATCTTCTCAGTTTGTCAGCGCCGAGTGCGTAGTTTTAATTTTCTTCATTGTATAGTGTGCTGGGGCCCAGCCTCGTCAGGTCAGGTCAGGTTGGCATTGGACATTCCTGTTGCAGTCGTCATCCATGGTTTTGAAGCGGACAGGGTCACGTGCAGCATCTAGTTTGGGGGTTCGGCATTTGAATGCCGCGAGGTGATGATACCTACCCCTGTCACATCATCAATTAGGCTTCTTCTTGAACTTAAGATTCATCAAACAGTCAGTCACTGACTGAAAGGCGGTATGAAGTTCGCGGGTCAGTCAATGACTGTAAAGGCGGTATGAAGTTCACGGGGTCAGTCATTGACTGTAAAGGCGGTATGAAGTTCGCGGGGGCAGTCATTGACTGTAAAGACAGTATGAAGTTTGCGGGGTCAGACATTCACTGTAAAGGTGGTATGAAGTTTGCGGGTCAGTCACTGACTGTAAAGGCGGTATGAAGTTCACGGGGTCAGTCATTGACTGCAAATGCCGTATGATGTTTGCGGGGTCAGTCATTTACTGTAAATACAGTATGAAGTTTGCGGGGTCAGACATTGACTGTAAAGGTGGTATGAAGTTTGCGGGTCAGTCACTGACTGTAAAGGCGGTATGAAGTTCACGGGGTCAGTCATTGACTGCAAAGGCCGTATGATGTTTGCGGGGTCAGTCATTTACTGTAAATACAGTTTGAAGTTTGCGGGGTCAGACATTGACTGTAAAGGTGGCATAAAGTTCGTGGGGTCAGTCGTTGACTGTAAAGGTGGCATGAAGTTCACGGGGTCAGTCATTGACTGCAAAGGCCGTATGATGTTTGCGGGGTCAGTCATTTACTGTAAATACAGTATGAAGTTTGCGGGGTCAGACATTGACTGTAAAGGTGGCATGAAGTTCGTGGGGTCAGACATTGACTGTAAAGGCGGCATGAAGTTCGTGGGGTCAGTCGTTGACTGTAAAGGTGATTCGAAGTTCGTTGGGTCATTTGTTGACTGTAAAGGTGGCATGAAGTTCGTGGGGTCAGTCGTTGACTGTAAAGGTGGCATGAAGTTCGTGGGGTCAGTCGTCGACTGTAAAGGTGGCATGAAGTTCGTGGGGTCGGTCATTGTCTGTAAAGACGGCATGAAGTTCGCGGGGCCCGTCATTGAGTACAAAGGCGGTACGAAATTCGCCGGGATAGCTAGTATCGAATATTACTGAACTGATTTTATTGCTAAGTTTGTGATAGGCTTGATCTTGCGGTTCCAGAATTCAATTTGCCCGATGAGTTAATTGAAGCCCTAAGCAAACATGAAACCCTAAAGAATATAAACTATACTGCTTTGCCATTGCATTATGCTATGACGTCAATTTCGTAGTTTGAATGTTTTCCGCCTCGTGGATATAAAACGAATTTAGTTTACAATGTAGCACATACACTGACGAGCAATGAAAAAGGTCCACCCATAAAATGTCGTCAAACACCTTAATTTAAATTTAAAACATTTAATTTAAAATTTGAACACAATTTTTACTTTTTTAATTGGTAATATTCTGATGCGCTGTTAAATGTACTTCAATATTGCAGACGGCGTCATTAAGCTAGCCTTTCCGGTTTAGGAATAATTTGGTGCTATGTCACTGGAACTTTTTCATTGCTCGTCAGTGTATACTTAGTTTCAGAAAATTGATTGCATACCAATGCCTCAGAATATATCATCAACTCGAGATCCCCCTACTAGCCATTAGGAACGACAGAATAATGAGAATTCGCTTTCATATATGGATAAATATAACGAGACAGGTAGTTTTTCTTGTAAGGATAGAGGCGGGTCATTGTTGTTCTCGTCCACCTTGAATGCTCAGTTAGTGGGCTGGAGTGGTTGATGTCAGATGAAGAAAGCAGTCTCGTACTTACAATCACTTTATAATCGAGAATGAACTAGACACAACACGACACAACAGTAGGTAAAGACACGTAAATTAACTTATCTAGAACGCGCGGTAGTTTCTGTGGCGATCGCACGCGACGTCCGCCACTGTCCAAGTTGAAGTGAGACGCATGCGCCACAAACTCCATCGAGTGCCACAAGAGGGTGACACTGGCGTTCCAAATTCAGCTCGATTGCGACATAATAATCCTTTATTGCACAGAAAACACAGTGGAAATTATAACAGAAACAGTATGCAAAGGTGAGCTTATTTCTAAAAAGAAATATCTTACAGCTAACCTGTGCAGAAAAGAGAAAATAAAATATAGAGAGGTAGTCCTAGTGTACAATTAAGAGTTAAAAGAAATAAATAAAATAAATATACTATCAAATAAATCACAATACACCCTACGTAATTACTATAAAATAAATAAATAGGATACAATAAATAAATAGATATGCATAAATACTATGAGATACCCACTATTCGGAAGAGAGGAGATGCTGTTTCAATTTTTTCTTGAAAGTGACCAAGGATTTGCAATCCCTTATAGCGCAAGGAAGTGCATTCCACAAACGTATTGCCCTTAACCTAAACGAGTGCTCGTAAGCAACAGTGTTGTGCTGAGGAATTGACAAAAGTGACACCGTGTGAGATCTCCGAAGTCTATCCCCTGAGAAAAGATACTCAAAACGTTCACGAAGATATGCAGGGTAGCACGGATTTCTCAAAATATTGAAGAGGAAGGAGAGAATGTGCATATCATGACGAAGTCGGATCGGGAGCCAGCCTAATTCCTTACGATATTGGGACACGTGGTCGTACTTACGAAGTCCGAAAATAAACCGAATCCCGAGATTTTGGAGTCGATCGAGTTTGTTCAGTAGATCTTCGTTCGCACTGGCCCAGCAAACATCGGCGTAGTCTATTAAAGGCAGAAGAAGGGTCTGAGCTTGCATGATTTTAGTCTGCCTAGGCAGGAAGAACTGCAAACGCCGAAGAGAATGAAAGGATGCAAAGACTCGTCTGCTGACCTCACAAACATGGGGCGACCAGGATAATAGATTGTCAAAAACAACGCCAAGATTTTTGGCTTTCTCGCTATACTTGACAATGGTACCGTCAAATAGAACGGGATCAACGGACTTATTCTGCAATAAATCAAGTAAGTGCCGTGTACCTAGTATCATCCTGTGTTGGTCGCTTATTCATAGTAATAAGCGACCAACACAGTTGACTTTAGTAACATTTCCATACTTCAGAAATGTAAATAATAAATCAAATGCACTCATATATGAGAAAAACTGTTTAATGTTGCATTGTCAAAAAGTTTTGATTTTGTCAATGTAATTGACATAAATAGTTATATTAATAAGTCCTTTATGACAAGATTTTTTTTTACTTCTTTTAGATATATTATTGCTAAGTTGTTAACATGTAATTTTAACTTTGTTTTACCTTGTAAAACCAATTTTATAAATATTAACGTTAGTACAATTACTAACAATGTACTTGACAAGGACTTTTGTCCGCCTTTAGATGTGGGCAATGCGATTTGTTCACAGTTAGGAGATGACAAAGACTATTGTCCACCACTGATAAATAGAGACGAGGACTTTTGTCCGCAGCCGAGATGTGTGGATAGGGATTTAGACATATCTAAAGTTACAAGTAAATATAATTTAAACTTATAAGTAAGACAAAAGAAAAACCAAACTTGCTTCATATTGTTCATCAGAACATTCAAGGTTTTTCTGGCAAAATTTTAAATGTTGAATTGTTTTTAGAAAGCGAAAAGATACAGGTACTATGCTTAACTGAGCACTGGTTAAAAGAACATGAGTTGTCAATAGGATTTAATAACTTTAGAATTGTAAGTGCTTTTACTAGGAAAAGTCATGAGCGTGGAGGCTCTCTTATTTTAATTATTAATATTATAAACGCAAAGGATAGGAGAGATATTGTATCACAATCTATTGAAAGCACTGTAGAGCTGTCATGTGTTGAGCTGGAACTGTCAGTTATAATCTGTGTTTATAGAATACCTGGTTCAAACTATACAACTTTTGAAAATGTCATGGAAGATGTACTCAGTAATTTAATTAAGCTTAAAAAATACATTATTGTTTGTGGAGATTTTAATATTAATATATTGGAAGAGTCTACCCTCAAAAGTAAATTATTAAATTTATTTTCATCTTTTAACTTATCACATGTATTTCAAGAACCAACACAGTCTTTAATAAATATATCTACTAGTACTCCATGTGACAAGGACCCCAATATATTATATGGAAAAATGTTTAATATTTTAGAAAAAGAGTTTAATGCCGTATTTAATGTTAAAATTATAACACATAATAATTGTAAATCTTTCTGCGACTGGGCTACTACGGGGATTCACATCCGTAGAAGAAAACTTTATGACCTGTATGCCGAAAAAAAACTTACGCCAAGTCCAGAATTTCATGAGTATGTTAGAAATTACTCAAAGACATTTAAAAGGGTATGCCTAGCAGCTAAGATATTGCATATTAAAAATAAAATAGTTGAATCAGATGATAAAATTAAAACCGTTTGGAAGATGATTAATCAGGAATCTGGAAAGTCTAAATTGCAAGATAGAAATATTTGTTTCATCGTAGATGATAAAAAAGTAGACTCACCAGCTGAAGTTGCAAACATTTTCGAAAGGTTTTTTAAGGAAATTCCATCCCAACTAACCTATGGGCTTAATTCATCACCAGAAGCAGCAACCAAACTGCTGATAGAAAATGTTAGCAGATGTAATGAAGGTTTTTCATTTAAGAAAATTAGCGATTATACTATTATTAAAACATTTGGTCAACTTAAGTTAAAATCAACTGAGGACCACTGGGGACTATCAGTTAAGGTTATTAAATCCATTATAACAAGTATAGCTCCATTGTTGGCACACATCTTTAATGTTTGCATCAAAAATGGAATGTTCCCAGATCTCATGAAATTAGCTAAGGTTATACCATTATTTAAAACAGGAGAAAAATGTGATCCTAATAACTATAGGCCAGTTGCGATATTACCAGTGTTAAGTAAACTCTTTGAAAAGATTATGCTCAAGCAAATGCTTTATCACTTTAGTTCTAATGGGCTTTTCCACGCGAAACAGTTTGGGTTTACGAAAGGTAGATCAACTATTGACGCAGGCATAGCTCTTATATCCCATATTTATGATTCATGGGAAAATTCAGAGGATGCTCTTGAAGTATTCTGTGATCTTTCTAAAGCCTTTGATTGCGTAAATCATGAGACCTTGCTCAATAAACTTAAACATTATGGAATAAGAGATAAGTCAAATGAATTAATTCATTCTTATTTGTCGAACAGAACCCAAAAAATCAATGTTAATGGTATTGCTTCAAACGGATGTGAAATGGAACTGGGTGTCCCTCAAGGATCAGTATTAGGACCATTTTTATTTCTTATTTATATTAATGACTTGCCATACCTTATGGAAAAATCTGCCGATATTGTATTGTTCGCTGATGATACTTCTATAATATTTAATATACAGAGACAATCTACATCTCTTGACAAGGCGAACTCTGCTCTATCGGTGTTACTAGATTGGTTTAATAAAAATAATTTAAATCTTAACACTAAGAAAACTAATTGTATAAAATTTGTTCTACCAAATGTAAGGCAAGTAGAAGCACCATTAAACCTGGGCAAGGAGACACTGGGCTTTGTCGAGAAGGCAGTGTTTCTTGGCTTAACACTGGATAGTAAACTGCAATGGGGTCCACATATTGAAACACTGGGCTCTAAATTAAGTTCTGCGGCTTTTGCTGTTAAAAGAATCCGGCAACTAGCTGATGAAAAAACAGCAAAGCTTGTATATTATGCCTATTTTCACAGTGTAATGTCATATGGAGTACTCCTTTGGGGCGGCGCTGCCAATGTTGAACGTATTTTTATCTTACAGAAACGTGCCATTAGGGCCATTTATAACTTGAAGGCTAAATCATCTTTGAGAGATAAATTTTAGGATATTAATATTTTGACTCTTCCCTCTCAATATATTTATGAAAATATTATGTATGTCCGCAAAAATATCAGTAGCTTTAATAGAAAATGTGATCTTCACTCAGTTAATACTAGAAACAAATTAAAATTATCTTATACTCATTTTCGTTTAAGCAAAGTTTCCTCTAGCTTCAAGGGGCTTTCTGTTAGGTGTTACAATAAGTTGCCCTCCAATGTTATTAATTTATCAGAAAAACAATTCAAGAAAACTGTTAAGAATGTATTAATTAAAAAGGCATACTATAAAGTTGAGGATTATTTAAATGATAAACTGGTCTGGCAGTAAATTAGCTCCATTTGACAGCTTCTTTTTATGTAAATTGACCAAACAATTATTGTTTAGACATAAGTACTTGAATTTTGAAAAGAGTATGCAATGTGTTTCTTGTGCATTCCTCACATTGAGAACAACATTTCGAATGCACCTAGGCAGGTAACTATTTTTAATTTTAATGACTTTTTTTAAGAGGTTTTATATTAGATTCTCTATGTAAAATCCAATGAAAATAAACTATTTAAAACTGAAACTGAAAAAACTGAACTGAAAACATCACCTGAGACTTGTCCGGGTTAACTAATAGCCCATACGAAAGAGCCCATTTCCTGATGTTGTCGAGGTCAGCATTCAAAGCCTCAACAGTCGAAGTCAGATCACACAGGGGAAAATGCCGATAAATTTTAAGGTCATCTGCATAAAGATGATACGAGGAAGACAATACATCCGAGATGGTATGGATGAAAACTGAGAAGAGAAGAGGGGAAAGGATGCCACCCTGCGGAACACCTGTAGAGAGCTTGCACTATTCTGTAGTGACCTCTTCAGACTTGATGTGCTGCTGGCGGTCTCTCAAGTAAGAGTCAAACCAGCGAGCCGAGTGTGAAGAGACGTTAAGCGATTTTAAAATTTCAACAAGTATATCGAAGTCGACGCAGTTAAAGGCGCTGCTAAAGTCTAGGAGAGTCAGGACTGTCAGCTGCTTCTTATCCATTGCCAGTTGGATATCGTCAGTTACCTTGAGCAGTGCTATGGTGGTGCTATGCCCCGGTCTAAAACCAGACTGAAAAGGGTTCAGTAAATTCATGGAGGAAAGGTACGAGGACAGCTGCGTGTGGACAATTGATTCAAGGATTTTGGAAATGATTGGTAGGATGGAAATGGGACGGAACTCTTTGAAGGAGGACGGGTTAGACGTTTTAGGTAGGGGTAACACTAATGCTCTTTTCCACTGGCTCGGGAAGCAGTACTCGCTCAGCGACGCATTGATTATATGCTTTATGGGTTGTAACAAATGATCAAGTACACTGAAAAGCATCTGAAAGCAGATCTTGTCATTTGACGATATTGCTAGAAAAGCCTTCTTTACTGCGCCAACTCCGACAGACCTGAGGTTGAAAGGTAAGCTACTGGATGTCTTTCTGGTGCGCAAGTAACGAATGGTAGCATCCT
The DNA here is from genome assembly GCA_949825045.1 of Argyresthia goedartella. Taxonomy (NCBI): domain Eukaryota; kingdom Metazoa; phylum Arthropoda; class Insecta; order Lepidoptera; family Argyresthiidae; genus Argyresthia; species Argyresthia goedartella. The sequence goes on along the minus strand of OX463827.1, from coordinate 128,330 downwards.
TGACAGGGGGGTCCATCACGACAGGGGAGACAGCAAAGAATTTGTTGAGACCGTTGAGGTCGACACTACCGGTTACTGCGACCTGGGACTTACCAACACCGAGGGTCTTCAGGAACTTCCAAACCTGAGCAGGAGTGTAACTCTCAATATTCTCGTAGATATGGCGGCGTTTGGCATCTCGACAAAGACGGGTGCAACGATTACGGAGACGTTTGTATATAAGGAGATTATCGTCCGTCGGATCCTTTTTATATCTACATTTGGCACGGTTTCTCTGGGCCATCAGACCCTTGATGGTGTCAGTAAGCCAGGGCGCAGGGAGATGTTTGACCCTAACCTTTTTGACAGGAGCATGTTGGTCGAACAAACTCAGGACAATCGATTGGAAATGCTGGACTTTTTCATCAACGGGCTCACTACAGACGATAGGGGACCAGTCTATAGAGACGGCATCAGACTCAAGGGAGCTGAGATCCATACCCTTGAAACTGCGAATATCCAGGAATTTCCCTGCGCGCTTGGGAGGCCTTAACTTGAACGAGAGATAAATCAGATCATGAAAGGAGAAGGGGGCGTTGACTTGGCCATGCGTTGCAACCTTGGATATGTTAGAAACAATCATAAGATCCAAGAGAGAGGGGGTGCAGTGGGGCTGGAAGTGAGTTGCACTCAGGGGAAGAAAATTTAAATTTAGGGAGCTTACGATAGACTGGAGTTTGGCAGAGCGAACATCATTTTTAAGTAAACAGGTATTGAAATCACCTAGGATAAGTGTGTCACTGTATAGGGGAGATAGATCATTAAGGATGCTTTCAAAAGAGTCAAAGTAGTCGATGAGGAGAGAAGGGCTATAGAAGACACCCAGAAGGACCTTAGTGTGATGGAGGCATAGCTCAAGAAAGAGGTGTTCAGCGGATCCAGAGTACAGACTAGGTGAGTGGCTGATGACTTTGCAAGAAATGTCGGAACGAAGATAAATAGCAACACCGCCACCAGCCTTGCCCATCCTATCATTCCTATAGAGCCTGTACCCCGGCAGAGCATACAAGGTAGAAGGAAGAGAGGGTTTGAGAAATGATTCGGAGATCAGAATACCATGAATGCTCTGATCGCTGAAGGAGTCGAGAAGGTCGACATGACTGGAATGAATGCTCTGAGCATTTATGTGAACGACGTTGAAGTTCCTACTGAGGTTGGAAAACACACGTTTAAGGGCAATAGGCAAAACGTCGTCCGTGGACGACAATCCACTTCCTACGCTATCTGAAGCTTCACTTTCGGAGTCGGAGAAGTAACTATCACTAAATAAGAAGATATCCATATGAGTAATTATAATATAATAAATAGATATATAATAAAATAAATACAATAAAACCTACTAAAAACACAAACAAATAAAAAAGTCAAATCCAAAAAAACAGAAAGGCCCGAACCCAGCCAAACCCTGGGTTTACAAAAGTATAGTACATATGGAAGGAAATACATTTTACAAGATAACAAATAATAGATGAGACGTGGGTGGGCAGCACAAACAAAAAAGAAATGAAGAAACAGCAAAGTGAATCCAAATACGAACATACAAGATCCGTTCGCACCGTCCGGTTGCCCGTCCGTTCCGTCCGGCTGTCTGTCCGTCCGTACAATAAATAATAATAATAATAATAATAATAAAAAAGTTCAGGTACACAGACCACACTATGCTTGTCAAATGAAAGACTGCGTGACCTAAAAATAAAAAGTGAATTATCTAATCTAATTCAGTCTACCCTTCACGTAAAATTACATTAATTTATAACAGAAAATAACCCGACCAAATCACGCGACGTATATTGCGCTGCAGACGATGGGATACAACTACTTTTTGGTACCTGCCTTCATCTGGCCGGCAGTGGCACGCCTAGCGCTGGGTTCTCGCTGCTTGCTTGCCGAGGGCGCCGCAGAACCTGCTGCCGCTGCCGCAACCGCAACCCCAGCCACAGGCATAGGCACAGTCGGTTTACGAGAAGAGTCGGCGACCTTTTGCCCGGATTGCAGAGCAGAGGGAGGGAACTTGCTGATGTATTCCTGAAGCTCCGACATGCGCTCCAACTTCTGTCTACTTTTGTCGGGAAGCAGTAGGACAATATTACCACCAGAAGTCCAGCAGTTCTGCATGCCGAAGTGTTTCCGGGCAGTAAGAAACACATCATGTCTGGACTTTGTCAGGAACTCTGATATGGTGGTTGCAGTGCCCTTCAATGCGGTTTTGCCGTTCCACATCTCCATACGGGCACCGAGTGTGGAGAATCTCACCAGTATTGGGCGCGTTTTGGCTGGCCTTTTGGGTCCAAGACGATGTACAACAGAGGCACTCGCGATGCACTCAGGGGACACTTTTATTTGGTCGGAAAGTATCCTTTGAGCCACATCATTTACCCGTTCCTTCTCATTTTCGGGTACTCCATGGAGAAGGAGCACCTTACGACGTGATGCAGTCTCCATTCTGTCCTGTCCAGCGAGCAACAAGTCAACCTGGCTGCGCAGCAAGTTTAGGCAGTTCCACGTGAACGCCTTGAACTCGAGAACCTCGCTGGCCAGGGAATTGATGTTGAGTGGGCTGCTAGCTGGGGACATTGTGGCGCACTCACGGAGCTCCTTCTCATACCGGGCCATCCTGCTGCTGAAGTCGGCTGCCATCTGCTCCATGTTGGCACTGATTTTTGTGCATAGATCCATTTTGAGTGTGTAGTTGTAGTGAAATCTCCAGGTATGTTTATATATGTTTATAAAATAGTATATGCCAGTGTAGGTAAAGGGTCCAGGCCTTGTTTTTAATAAAAATTTATAACATTAAGAAACTGATTTTAATTTTAATTAAATAAAAATAGTGGGACACAAATTTATGATGTTGGCTAGGCTACCCTCTTTTTGAAAAAAAAACATACATATTATATTATTATTACCTTCAGAAATCATGAATTTGAAAAAAAAAGCGATAGTTTGCATAATGCCTAGTCTAGATTATGGAATATTGGATGATTATTATTATTAAGTCTGTCGGTCCATTACAAAAAAACAAAGTATATATTTCAACGTACCTTACCTTTAGTCTTACTGCCAATTTTTTTTTTTATTATTTAATTCGATTAACTAAGAAAACTTAAAGAAATTTCCTTTTAAGCTATAAATCTTATGTTTATGTTCCGTAAGGCTTCAAGCTCCCCTAACACAGGTCACCCTAGATTAGGAGTTAGGGTCATGTCATTAATGAGGGTCTTATATTAAAAAAAATAACGTTTTTCCATTCATTTCAATGACAACATATTATCAACCTCGTCGCAAGCGCAACAACCTCGCAGATGAGATGACACATCCCATTTTTAACATTATGATCTTCAAAGCTGACTGTTGAAGTCACTCGTCGTCATTTATAAGAGCGCTCTTTTACAACACTTGAAAGTCATTTAATTTTATTGGTCGATACCCGTTTACCTGCCGCTGCCATCTGCTTGCGCCAGGAGAAGCCGATTTTATGGCTCTATTAAGGGGTATTTTATGTCTTTGAAAAATAAAACCGCTTCGGTAGCATCTGTGAAGGCAACTTTTACTGATATGGCACATTCTGTGCATTGAACCTTGGAAAATCACAACATTGTACATTGCTGTTTTTAGCATGTTCAAAAAATTTAAAACGCAGCCATACCATCACTCATCTGTCTTTCATGTGTGTGTAAAAGTAATATTATACGACCGAATTCTAAACCGATATAGTTGAAATTTGTTACACTTAAATATTTATTTGGCCCAAACATGAACGTATTAATGAAATGTATTTAATTTTAAAAATGAGAAAAAAAAACAAACCGAATTGTGTGACAAGCGTAATGAAAATGCTTGTTGCGAGAATTGCAGATATTTTTTTTCATAATTTTGAAATGATTAAATATAATAAGATTATATTAATAAAATAGGCAAAAAGATCATACCCCGTTCCCCCCCATAAACTCCGAAACTTCGAATCCTAATTATTTTTATTTTATTTTTTAATTAAGTAAATTTAAATATTACAGGAAAATAATGAAAAATGTATGGTTTTTATAGGGGGTGGGAGGCAATTAAATACCACACATAACCTTATACATGCGCCTGGTTGCATACATGAAGTATTATAATGATAGCCGCACCAATAACTTTGCATTCTAACACACAGAAAAATCAAAGATACCTAATGTCATGCAAGAGATTTGTATACCATTGTGCGGTGGCACGGAATCCATCGTGTGTGAGGCCGACTCGCACTTGATAGTACTAGTTATCATATAGTTATCATCATATTTTCTGACGGCCTTATTTTCTCGAGCCAGCCAGGTAGGTCCAAAGATAAACAAATACATACAAATATTTTTATAAAAAGTACATGATTTTATTTCAAATCTGCTTGTAAGACCTATCACAGCCAAAAAATTCTGAGGCATATTCAAACAGGTAGGGACTTCCGGCCGTATGCCATCTCGCTAGTAACTGAACTAGTTCTCTAGTACCTAGTCTGTACGAGTCGAGTATTCAGTGTAATCTCCGATTCAATCACGACGCGAGCTTGCGGCCGGCGCGGCGGACGCGCCTCGAGCCTCGAGCCTCGAGGTCCTCTCACGAAAATATTTATTGGATGAAGACTGCCCGACATCCTATTCCACGAAGTCTACGTCTCTCTACGCTCAAATACAGCAGGTATAACAAAAATATGTGCCTTCGATTCTTAGTTGATGATTTATTTTCTACAAAAGTGATAGTTAGTTTTAGAAATTATACCTACTTTCGAATATATATATTCCGGAAGTGCACAAAGCAATATCGCGCATAACGCCGCAGATTGCAACAGGTAGAGGGTAGAATTCGATGCAACTGAATACCGATAATATTTTATCTGACCGCTGCAGTGGACTCGACTGCTTTTCAACTAGCTGCGTCCACAGTCTCAAGTGATATTTCACTGCAATAGAATATTAAGAGCTAAGAGATATTAACGGATATACCAGCTGTTTCTAATTAATAAAGCATGAAGTCCCCTTATTCAATGAGAAATCCGAGTGATTCCTGCGCACCTACACACTCGATAAACCCGCTTAAAACAGCTCGCAAGCCAGCCGCAGGTGATATGTTGATCGCAGAAATTTTGAATAAAGCATCCATGTGATGCATAGTGATAAATACGTTCACTATCATAATTAAAAGAGAGAAAGCCCCACGCCTTTTTATAATTGTTAATTGCGACCAGTAGACCCCCGAGTAGTTTACTGGCCCTTGACATATGACAGTAGATACTGATATTTAGTGATATCTGATAACGACTTGTTTTTATTTAGTATGTAGTATGTATACATGTATGTAAACATCGATCGAGCAGAGCTCCGTGAAATAAATAATTATATCGTGTTTAATCGTAACGCTTCAACTAGCTGTTTTGTTTAAACTGTGGCTAAAAGTGATTGCTGTGTGGCTGTTGCTTCGGTTCAGTGATTTTAAAGTGTCGTATAAGAGCTAAGTGCATTTTTAAAATCGTCGCTTAGGCAAACGTAGGCAGACGTGGCGAAGGTCATTGACCGGACGTTTCGCGACGACAGCGCCATCTCTCCATTACCCGCTAGCACTACTTCGACGCTTCCACCACTGCAACCCGGCTACTTGCTCTGCTCCTGCGCGCACGCAAAACTTCAACTCGTTGCCATTGGAAGTGTATGCAGACATACCACTAGAGGGCGCTACCCTACTTTTGGGACAGGTAAACGTACACATTAACCACTATGCGGTGCGCTGCTGGGTGTGGGGTAAGTATCCCCCGATCTGAACTACTGGTATGCCATGTGTGCAAGGATACTTATCACCATGACTGCGTAAATTTAACTACCGCACAATATCTTGAAAACATCTCTGAATACAAAACTTCGTGGCGCTGCCAGCGAACGGCTTGCTCAGGAGTCACACTAAGAAAAGATAGCACTCCGGTGGGCAAGTGGGAATTGCAACCTGTGGCACGGGGGACGGCCAAGAATGCCGCTAAGAAAAATGGTACAGGAGAGTGCGAAGCACCTAACCCTGATATTGCTAGTGAACCCACTGTCCACATGGCTGCTTTGTCAACTTCAACCAGCGACACCGACATTATATTCGAACGTTTCGAAAAACTGCTTAACTCCAGGTTTGAAAAATTCGGAGCTGAAATCACCGCACAATAGGCAGGTGAGATAGCAAAGGCGACTAGCTCATTATCCGCTAAAATTAAGCGGCTCACTGCAGACGTCTCCTCAGTGAGAGCCAGACTGGTGGAAGTTGTTGCTGAAAACACTGGCCTGAAGCGAGAACTTGAGGAGCTGAAGACGCAGTGCAGTGCATCCCACGGTGCTGAGCTACAGGATGCCGTGAACCAGCTTAAGTCGGAGAACGAGTACCGCAACAGGGTCGCCTTACTCAATGACGTGGAGATCACCTGTATCCCAGAGTACGACGGAGAGTCTGTCGGGCACATCGTGGCTACTTTGGCGATCAAGCTGGGAGTCCCCCTCGACGAGCGCGACGTTGTGAGCGCGACGCGCGTGGGCCGCCACCCCTCCTTCGCCGCCACCGCCGCCGCCGAGGGCGCACGGCCCGCGCCCGCGCACCGCGACCGGCCCCGCCCCATCGTCGTCTCGCTCGCACGTCGCTCCGTCCGCGAGCAGCTTTTGAACGGTGACCGGGTGCGGCGTGGAATTACTTCCGATGGACTGGGACTGCCGAACCACCCGCCTCAGAAGATACACGTTAATGAAAGACTGACCAAGGCAAACCGTGTACTTCTCGCTAAGGCACGTGCACTGGGCAAGGAGTGGCGTTTTATCGGAACCAGAGATGGTCGCGTACAGGCGAGGCGCGAAAAAGACTCTAAACGCCACTACATCAACTGTGAGGCAGATTTGGACAGTGTTTTTGATGCCAGAGTACCCCCTGGAAAAGTTTAATACTACTCTTAATAGTGGAACATTGTATTTATGTTGTAATAACATTCCTAAGAGTCTCTGCTTTCTCACTGTCTTAAATGAAACGAAAACTATACCAACGCCTCTGTTAATTGAAATCAAGCCCGTTTGCTTCCAATGCAATATACTTTTATTAGTTGGAACTATAATCTTATCGTCTCAGCCTCTTTATCAGCATGTAACACATAAAAATACAGTGAATTCATATATTCATTGGACACCGCTTATTCATATTCCTGACTCTCTGGCACCACACGTTAACAACAATTTAATTATGTCTCTGTACATACAACACACTCACACACAATATACTCGCAATGTGCAACTCACTTTCACGCTATCCAATTCAAATCTTCACACACACACTCACTATAATATATCCCCCAAACAATGCAATAGTGCCACTAATTCTCAAACTGATCGTTACCCAGAGAACTCCAATACCCCCGTCTATGTAAGCTCAATAAAGACCCTCCTACGGCATAAGTCACCCGCTCCACCATAATGACTTCACGCACGAAACATTTTAAAGTAGGGTTATGGAACGCGGGCTCTTTGGGAACGGGTCATGACGAGCTAATTGTGGCAATAAATGACCTTAAGTTAGACATCCTTGCAATAAATGAAACTTGGTTAAGACGGGATGAAATTGATAAGGCCCCTGTTATCCCCGGATACATACTGAAGCATACGCCACGCCCGGATGGCTACCGAACCGGTTTTGGTGGTGTAGGATTCTATATCAAACGAGGCCTCAGGGTGCGAATATGTTCTCACCCTGTTGTTGACACAGTGGAACAAATGTGGCTTAGTCTAACAATTGATGGTAGGAGACTGGTTATTGGCACTGCGTATCGGGCTCAGTGGGTAGACGTCGACGTGTTCTTGGACGCAATAACGGATTCGGTGCTCTCCTTTGCGCAGTCTGATAATATCATTCTCTTGGGTGACCTAAATATTAACACTTTGTCGGTTAACTGTTCCGAAACTGCAAAGTTGAATTCCTTTCTAAACAGTGTCAGCCTGACTCAAATCGTTGCAGACGCAACACATCATGCTGACGACGATACCGAGACACTTATCGACTTGATATGCACAGATGCTCCCGTGCGCTGTGTAACTGTGGACTATCGCCCTGATCTGGGTAGACATGCTCTGGTTGCGGCAGAATTTAGCTTTAGAAAAATTAAGCAGCCTCCTACCTACACAATTTACAGACCTTTAAAGGATATCCTGCCCGAGCTTTTTCAAAAAGATCTGAATTCGATTAATTGGAACCACATTAAATCACTTAATGACATAAATGAAATGCTTTTGGCTTTTAACGATATTATAACGCAATTGTTTGAGTTACATGCCCCTGAAAAGAAGTTACTTATTAAACAGTACAGCTATCCATGGATTACTGACAACGTTAAATTTATGATGCATCTTAGAGATCAGGCTCACGATAAATATCGTAAAAGTAAAAATGAAGAACATAAAAGTACTTATAAAGAACTAAAATCTCTGGTAAATATATCTTTGTATAACGAAAAGCGAGCCTACTTTGAATCCAAAATTAACCACACAGCAAACCCTAAAACTCTATGGAAGAATCTGAAAAAAACAGTACTCCGTAGCCATAATGATCCCGATCTTCCATCCCATTTCAATGATCCCAATGCTATCAACCAACACTTTCTTAACGTACCTGGGGAAACGGAGGTCAGTATCTCATACTTGACGTACTATGAGTTCAATAGATTTGGCAACTCTACTTTTCATCTCGAACCAATTAGTCAGACTAAACTTTGGGGGATCATTAAGGGGCTTACGTCTAACCGAAAGGGGCAGACAAAATTACCTTAAGTATGATTCTTTTAACACTTCCCAATACCCTGGACATAATAACATTCATGATTAATTATTCCATTCAATCATCAACTTTTCCCGATCTATGGAAGGCTGCGATAGTCCGGCCTATACCTAAAAAAGCAAACCCTGCAGACGTTAATGAACTACGGCCAATAAGTCTACTTTGTTGCCTCTCTAAATTACTAGAAAAGGCTGTATCAGTGCAACTTACTCGATATCTGGAAATCAACAGAATCCTCCCTTGTTTGCAATCTGGATTCCGAAAATCCCGGAGCACTGCCACGACCCTACTTGACGTAGTAGATAATATTATAGCCTCCCAAGATATAGGTAAGGGTACAGTGCTGACTTTACTTGATTTTTCCCGGGCGTTCGATGCTATTAATGTTGCGCTACTATTGTCAAAATTATCCTTTTATGGTTTTGAATCAAGCACTGTTGCCTGGTTTCATAGCTACCTAGAAAACCGGACCCAGCGTGTGGAAGTTCGCAGAGGAGATGGCTCCGTCTTGTCCTCAGCTGATTCTCCGATTACGAGAGGCGTTCCACAAGGATCAATACTTGGCCCCATACTATTTATATTATATAGCGCTGACATTACTCGTTGTTTAGAGAACTGTTCCTATCATTTGTACGCAGACGACTTACAAGTATACTTATCCTTTAAACCAGACGAAACCTCTGCTGCTACTGAAAAGATCAATCAAGATCTCCATCGTATTGTCGCGTGGTCCACTCAAAATAGTCTAATGCTTAACCCCAATAAATCAAAATTTATGGTCATTGGAAGTAAAAAACAAATAAATAATATAATTTCTCACAAGCCTGAAATCAAAATCATGGAAAAGAGCATCGGAAGGGTTGACGAAATTCGTAACTTGGGGTTGCTGATGGACAGTACCCTCAGATTTGAGAAACATGTCGCAAATACAGTGCGTAACTGCTTCTATCGATTGAAAATACTGTACAAAATTAGGCCTTTCCTCAGCATAGATCTTCGTGTGCAGCTGTGTGAATCCCTTGTGCTTTCGAAACTAAATTATATGGACACAGTATATGACGCGCGCCTTCTGAACCGATCTGAACGTCTACTTCAGCGTGTTCAGAATGCCTGCGCCAGGTTCTGCTTCAACGTACCCCCCCGCGCTCATGTCACCCCTTATATCAATAAGTCCAATCTTCTAAAACTTAGCGCTAGAAGGAATCTTCACTTTGCGACGCTGTTGTTTGGAGTAGTAAGATTTCAGGTTCCGGAATACCTTTACTCTAAACTTAACTGGTCCCGTAGGAACCCGACTAACTCAAGAGCAGCCACGTCTCTGCTGTCGTGTCCAAGACACAAGACTGCTGCATTCCGTGGTAGTTTTCGCTATGCTGCATCCAAATGCTGGAATAATATACCACCCCCGTTTCATGATCTGAAATCAATTAGCTCCTTCAGACACAAGCTCAAGGCACATTTGTTAGCAGCACAAAAAACCATACTATAGGACAGAGCACAGTTGACTTCACCATAATAATAAAATATATACATAATAGGTCTACCCAAACTCTCACTCTCTCGCAGTCTCACATATTTCCACTACTTAAGCTACACTACTCACTTACCCCAACATTTAACATATGACTGTATGATTGGATTGTTTGTATGTCTGTTTTTTAACATATGATTGGCTTTATTTATATTATTTAATTTTAATTTCCGATCGTTTCTTGTTGTTGCATTTTGCCACTGGTGCATAATTATGCTTGAGCTCTTTCTGCGTATTTACTTTTACTCAGATTATAAGTTTAGTTTTAAGTTTCTAGTTTTAGAAAATGGTGTGAGCTGAAAACCAGCGTTACGAGCAGCTCACTGCTACACGTAACACATGCTGAGCTCAAACCATTTTGGCATCTAAAAACCTCAACCCCGAACTGTACTATGGTTTCTTTTTCTTTCTGTATATCCTTGTGTTTATTTGTCAAATAAATATATTTCTATTTCTATTTCTATTTCTATTTATCAATGAGAGAAATGAACTGGTCACTGAACGATTTCCATTGTATATAGCCGCCTGAGAACGATGGAATCTCCAACCGCGGCAACAGAAAAGATGAATGCGTAACTTCTGTTTTATTACAAGTCCTTGACGCTTTTTGGACCTCACGCTCTGCCTAGCGACGTTCATCAACTTCCATCTTCATCACTTAAATCTTCTGCATGCTCCGGACATGACAGGATTCATGAATTTAGTCGAAAGATCTGGCCGTATGTCAAAAATGTGCGATATTTCTCCTGGTTGGGAGAAGACGATGGGTTTGATAGGAATTTTTGTGGACTGTATGGGTATTAGGCAGATATTTGACAGAGAGAAACCAATAACAATAATTAGAATTTCACCCATCCTTTCCATCCACTGCTTCTGTTCTCTTGGTGAAGTGGCAAGCTTTGCAACATATAGCACGACACCACACACCCCTGTTATTCACAGTTTCTTGAAAGTCTGATGTATGCACACGGCCGTGGCGAGGAACGGGAATGTCCAGGAGATGCTCAGGGAGACCAACGGGAGAGTTGGTTAGCAGGAGCGAATGCCAAGAGCTGCTGATCGTTGCGCGGCGATACGAGAACTGGGTCGACAAAAAGTGAAGGAAAGTCATAATAATTATTATTATTGCAATACCAGCTCTCTAGTCAAATATGATTAAAAAATATGAAACACCAGGAAGCTTCTAAATAAGTTCGATAAATTCGAAAAGCAATAGTTACTACAGTAACTATTGCTTTTCGAATTACAAAAAGGAATATGTATTGTTGTATGACTTGTGACTATTTCGCTGCAACCCAACCCAAACCTTTATTAATCTGTGCCCAAACGGAGAGACGGATTTAAAAAGGAGTTGTCTTTGGATTCGATGTGAAAAGTCAATAGGTTGTATTTAAGATCTCAAATGTAGTTTACAAGGTTATTGATTGATGCACTCAGTTTATTTGTTTTTACATTGATTCCACTTCTTCAATTTAATTATCTAAATATCTAATACAACTTACTTATCTGGACCAGATCTAACAATCTCATGCTATTAACTATTTACCAAAGTGATAAGAACGGTCGGCGATACTGAGAGATGTAAGATAATGGAATATGATCACCAACTGAAAGTGATCTTAGTTTACTATCGAGACCTCCTGTCTGTGCAAATATGGAATGTAAAGGAACACATCTGCGCTTTCCTAGCTTATATCTCTTAATAAGCCGATATAACGTCGGAGCATCGTCGAGTACGACACAAACACCCGCAGATATATTGCAGTATCTCACCGGGGATATTATGTTAATATTTGCACCAAAGCCTGAATCAGACCGCTCCCACTCCCCCGACATATATGTACACAGTGCACAATAACTGTACGAGCCCTTGCTGGCGGTACCTTAAACTTGATTCTGATGATGATTAGTGGAACAGGAAAGAAGAGTGATAACTTGATAAATCACTTTATTTGTAATGATTACAATTGGTGCGCACTTATTGATAGACGAATGTGAACTGATCGATAATTCTAACTTACAAAATAATGAAAACAGTAATTTACATTAAAGCTGACGTTAAAATATCTGACGATGCACGATGGAATCGTACATATTCCGGGGCCTGAGATGAGAAAAATCTTAAATAATTACATGTCAAAAGTAGGTAACTTAATAAGATTACACAACGATATATTAATCTGTAAAACATGATTCAGTAAATAAACAAAGTATATAAAAACATTAATAATCTGTACTCTTGAATTGTACCCGTGTGTTCTTATCAGCACGGGGGTGTATGGTCAGTATCTCGATGCTGTGATTGCGGGCAGCGCCCGCGCGCGTTGCGGTGCGGGCGTAGCCGGCGGTCGGTGGCGGAAGCGCGGGCGGCGGCGTGGGCGGTGTGGACTGCGTTGGTGCCGGCGGTATTGTAGGGGGCGCAGTGCTGTGCACCAACCATCCACATTGCAGCTTTCTGATGATCGTCACTACTTCAATAATGACTAAGATTCCGCATACCACATAAATCATGGTGTAGTGATGAATATCGTCATAGGAGATGTCTGTTGATATTATTTCTGCTTGCTTCAGCTTGTTTATCCTCTCTCCTAGCAGAGATAATTGTTGTTGCATGTCGCGTGAATCATCCTGTGATGGAGTGGTAGGGATGGTAATGTTGGTGATGTTATTTATCTGAGGAATCTTAGGTACATATATATCTGGTCTTAATTTCACTTCACTTGTTTGAAGTTTATGTGGCGTCACGGTGAAACTATCCGTTTTTATGACGCAGTTAGGACTCACATGTATTAGACCACTTTTACTCAGCTGATGCGATGTCACCTGATCTTCGCATATTGTTCGGACTTGACACCGATTACAGCAAAAATGAAGGTATGTGTTTACGCTGTTGACTTCTTGCCACTTATTTCTGCATATCTTGCTCATTGTTGTACATTCTGCAGCTTCCAGGTCACAAAAACTCTTGTCGTCTTTTAGGTGATACTCTGGTTTCATGAGTTGGCAAAAATGAGTTTGATATAGAACCAAACAGGAACTGATGTCGCTCTCGGTCAAAGGAATGTAAATGTCCTTTTTCATGTTTAGCGCAATGTAATCTGATACTGGGACAACACTGATTGCTTGTTGTCCTGTCGCTTCAGATATCGGTATCATTTTATGAATTTCGTAACTGTCTCGACTGATGAGTGGCAGTTTTATTTCAAAGAGAAGTACGTCGTCCAAAAATCGTGATTTTACTTGTAGTTATTTATAAATTTTGTACACTTCTGTGTGGAGGTTCTCCAACGCCAGCGATACATCTTTGGGTAAATGGCTTGCAATTGTCGTCAATTCCTTGATGAGTTGCTCGGGAGTTAACAAATGGTAATCGAACCGACCGTGGTGTAGATCGGTGTAGTATCTAATAATGTGTTTTGAATATTCCGTAGACTGAGTAGCATGTTGCTTGCTGTTGTCGCTCCTATGGTGAAGGAACTAATGATGCGATTTCGTTGGGCTTCATCGTTCAGTTGCTTTACGGATTCTTCTATTGCGTTCATATGTTAGTTCATCATCTTGCGTTGCTTTTCCATAGTATTTTCGGCTCCCTTTAACAAAAAGAACTCTGCCTCTATGATTGAAGTCTGATTTTTTCAAAGTGATGCTATATGTCTCTCATTGTCTCGAACTAGAGCTATGTCTTTCCTGTATTGTTGGGCGAAATTTTCATCCAATACTCCAAACAATCCGTTAGCTAGATATCCGACACCATTAATGAGACCTCGGCGCCGGCGCTGTCTGGCAAGTCGCATGCTCGACGTGTGCTGAGTAATTAATACCCGATCGTAGTATTCTAGTTCGGAGAATCCGTGCCGTAATTGAAGTAGTATGACGGCACAGTGGGCTTGTTCCCGTATCATATTACATGTCTGTTGGAGCGTTTGTGTATATTTGTTGAACGCGTCTATTCCTTCCCAATAAGGATCCAAGTGGTAATAAGCGACGATCTTCTACTCGTCTTTAATCAGCGTCATGTCTGAGATCTTGTCAAAATATATCGCTTGTCCTTTCCTGAATTGTGTAACGTTTGTATTGCAGTGAGATTTGCAGACGAGTGTTAGCAGCAGAAATAAAGCTGTTACCACTGCACTGAGATTGCACTTGATAGGATTGACTGCGCTATTTCGCGTTGGCCTCTGTCCGGTCGCCGTAACTACGTCACTTGAATGACGTGGTTTAACCTTCTCGTCGTTTTCTAAAAAGGTTGATATTTTTACTATTGGCCGTTTTAAATAACCATTCTTGGTCTTCAACGTTACGACACGCACGTATCCGTCTTTGCCTTGGTGCAATTCTATAACACGACCCATCGCCCACTTTCCTGGCGGTAGATTGTCATCATGTATTTGGACGACGTCGCCGACTTGAATATTACGCTGAGGACTTTTCCACTTGCTTCGGGCGGCTAGTTGTATCATATATTCTGATACCCATCTTTTCCACAAATCTTGTAATATTGTTTGTGTTAGGTACCATCTTGTGCGCTGATCTTTCTCTGTCTCAATCAAGGTGAGAGTAGGTCCGCTGGTTAAGAAGTGAGCGGGTGTGAGATAATTTAAGTCTTCAGGATCTTCAGATAAAGGACTCAAAGGCCTAGAGTTCAGGCAACCCTCTATTTGAGCGTAGAGAGTTGAGAATTCTTCATAAGTAAGGCGTTGTTCGCCAATCACTCGCTTCAGGTGGAATTTGAAACTTTTCACCGCTGCCTCCCATAGACCTCCTGCTGACGGCCAGGAAGGGGCGTTGAAGTGCCATGTTATCTCCATGTCTGCTATCTCCCTCAGAAATTGATCGTTGATGAGCTCTTGTATCTCCTGAAATTCTTTTTGTAGGCATCTGTTAGCTCCAACAAAGGTGGTCCCATTATCACTGTAAAAATGTCCTGGTTTTCCTTTGCGCGCTGCCATTCTTCTTACAGCGGCGAGGAATGAAGATGTTGTCAGGTCGGAAACCAGCTCTAGATGCACCGCCTTGGTCACCATGCATACGAAGACTGCGACATATCCCTTGGTGGTCTTGGTACTACGTCCCTTGTTGGATTTTATGTAGAAATGTCCCGTGTAGTCAACTCCGGTATGCAGGAAAGGACGAGATGGGTTGATCCTTGATTCAGGTAAGTCTCCCATTATTTGATGATTTTTATTAGGGTTGTGTTTCTTGCAACGAATAAACTGCTTAGTGGTCTTGTTTCCACTGAGTATCCAATATTTTTGCCTTATGAATGACAATGTAATCCGAGCACCGCCGTGGTAGGTATGTTCATGCGCTTGCAAAATAATTAACTCCGTCAAGCGGCTTTCTTGAGGCAAAATTACAGGGTGTTTCATATCTGGATTAATGTGTGCATGTTTCAGTCTTCCTCCAACTCTAAGCAAGCCTTGTTCATCGAGGAAAGGTGTGAGACTCAAAATCTTGCTTTTGGGTAACACTTGTTTGCCGTTTTTGAGGTCATTTATCTCTCCGTGAAATTCCCTTCCTTGAACATCCTTTATTATCATCTCAGTAGTTTGTCTACTTTTCGCCAGTGTAATGTAGGGCTCATATTTTCTGTCTTGTTTCCGACTTGTGAATCGGCGTATCCACGACAGCACATGTACTACCTTGATGAATGAGCTGTACTTGTTTAACAACTCAAGTACAATATTGCTGTTTCTTGTTACAGCCTGCATAGTCGCTTTCATTGGCTTGGCCTCTTCATCAGTCGAATAAATCTTGCTCAACCTTTGTTTTTCATCAAAGGATTTTAGCCAAGTCGGTCCATGCCACCAAAGTGGATGATCTTGTAGTTGTGTGGCGTTGAGCCCTCTGCTAGCACAATCTGCGGGGTTTTCGGCAGATTTGACGTACCGCCAACATGACGCGGGTATTACTTGAGTAATCTGTTGAACCCTGTTGCCAACAAACTGCTTCCAGCACTGGGGCTGACCTTGAAGCCAGCCTAAGACGGCAGTCGAATCTACCCAACTATACATCTTGATACGATGGTTGCTCAAACTTTCTAGTACTTTTTCCATCAGTGTGGCCAGCAAATGGGCTCCGCACAACTCCAGTTTTAGCAATGTAATCTCTTTGTTGTGTGGTACTAATCTTGATTTTGCAGCGACGAGACTGATATGATATTGACCATCTATTTTTAATTTACAATAAATTACGCAGGCGTACGCTTTTTGAGATGCGTCACAATACCCGTGTAACTCGATATCGCTTGAGGTCTCTGTACCTAACCATCTTGGTATGTTTAGGTTATTTATAGCTGCTATGTGATGTTTTATTTTTATCCATTCTTTGTGAATATCTTCGGGTATCTTATCATCCCACTGAAGATTTCTATTCCAGACGGATTGAAAAATTAATTTCATTTTTGTAGAAATAGGTGTGAGCCAGCCAAGAGGGTCAAATAATCGGGCGATTTCCGAAAGCAACTGTCTTTTCGTACAAACTGTATTGTTTTCAGTCGTGGTTTCAATCTTCGATCGAAATTTGAAGACGTCCTGTGTCGAGTTCCAGTTAAGTCCCAATGTTTTCATCGATTCTGGTTGTATGAACTGATATGTGCCCTCCGCACCTTCACCCTTGTTGGTGACTTGTTGCATTAAGGCGGGATGATTGGACTTCCATTTTCTTAAATTGAAACCGCCTGCTTTCATTAGTTGAATGAGATCTTCTTGTAATCTTTTGGCTGACGTCACCGAATCTGACCCATGTAACAGGTCGTCCATATAGAAACATTCCTCAACTATTTTGGCAGCTTCCGGGTACTTGAGTCTTTCATCCCACGCCAATTGCTTCAGCGTCATCATGGCGAGAAAGGGGGCGGCCTTGGTGCCGTAGGTGATAATCTTGTAAGAGTTGATGTGGAGAGTTTCGCCATATGATTTTCTGGAGATATTGGTGCTCTGGATGTACCCACAACTATCGAAACATCTTTTCTATATCCGCCACAAATGCGATTCTGTGTTGTCTCCATTTTAGTATAATAAACAAAATATCTTTTTGTAAATTGGGTCCTTTGTGCATCAGGTCATTCAAACTGATCCCATTTGAAGTTTTTTCGGATCCATTGAATACCACACGAAGAGCCGTTGTAGTAGATTCTTCTCGTAAAACGCAATGGTGGGGCAAAAAAAACTCCCGCTGGAGCGTGGCCAACAACGCGTTACAGCCGGCATGCGCGTTTTTAATATGACGATCAGTCACCAGCAATTCAACTAACTGTCCCCCCTTGGGGAGCAGAAGTGGGTGACGAGCCGAATACGACAGATTCGCATTGCGCAATCTCCCTCCTACCCGAAGTAACCCGGTCGAATCAACAAAGGGGTTGAGACGCGCGACGGCTCCCTTCAATTTCGAACGTCCACTTCGTATAATCTCCAATTCTGCCCCAAACTTCGAGGACTGTACCAACCGGACCAAATTCAACAGCGACTCGTTTCGCTCTGCCGGAGTCAGAATAGGGTTCAACGTTCGCTGATCGCGAGGAGTACGACAATTTCGAGCGAATCTCCTAATCCAAGTGGACACGTTTATCAACTTGTCAAGTGAGCTATACCTATTTACCTTGAGGCCCAACCATTTTGCTAAATCATTCGATACAATGCAGCCCTGAGCTCCAGAATCTAATAGGGCGCGAACGTATGTTGGGTTGCCCGCCAAATCCCAAACAAGCACAGAGGCGATCGGTAACACCACCGTCTCCGGTTGGGGGGCAACCAATGGTTGGGCCGCAAATTCCTAGCGAGGACCCCCGGGGCCCCACTGTGCCTGTAACCGATCAGGTATGCAGCTATAAGCCAGAGGGTCCCATTGTACAAATGGCCCACTAGCCGGTTCCATTCCCAACCTACGATTCCCCGTAAAGGGGGGTGGGCGTGAATTCAACCGTGGCCGCTCCATGAGCGGGGGGGACATCACATGTGACCGACGAGGACGAGGCGACGAGCGGGGCGACAACTGAGGCGGCGTCCGAACCGCACCCGCATAGCTCGAAGGTGTCCCATGCCACCCGCCCGTTACGGCCTGCTCAACACATCCAATGTCCCGCTGGGTCGGATGCTGAGTCGCAACCGAAAACTCAGGGCCCCCCATGTAATGGTCCTGAGTGCGGCCCTGCACCCTAGTACTGCCCTGTGCACGTGGGGACGTTGGGCCCTGAGTTGCGCTCCGAGTCGCAAACGAATTCTCAGGGCCCCCTGCCGTGTCACCCTGGATACGGCCCTGTGGAGGCTGTTGGCCGGACCGGTTCATGCACAACAGATTGTTGTGAGCCCCACCACAATATCCGCACATTTTCGTGCGCGTGCAGTCCCTAGCCATGTGTGGCCCGAGGCAACCGTGACAGCCTGTCAGGTGCACAACCATCAACTGATTCCGCCTGCACGGACAATTCGAGCACCCTATTGTAACGTTCCTTAACGTCCATAGACCGCTCCAATACCACATCATGCCTATCTAAACGGTCTATCAGACCGTGTGCGGAGGAAAACCATCTGAGTTCCTTAGAAACACCCTTCTGGATTTCAGATAACGACATGATCGGAACGATACTTACTCACAATTTGCAGTAACTCAATTTTATTGGACCCTCCAGTCTACAACCCAAACGAGGGAACCCTAAACCACAACTTAAATAATGTTGTTTTCCTTAAACAATAGGAACCGAGTTTTATATCTATATAAATTCTATAAATACAATTTAGTTTCCCTTTATCATTATAACACACACAGATAGTCAATATTAGTTCAAGTTATAAATTGCTATAAACTGAAAACAATGTAATAGCCTGCTATCAATAGATGTAACTACCTATGTTAACCAAAACATTCATTCATAGCATTACTAGACCACTAATAGATTGACTAACTGGTAATTCAATTCAATATCTGTCTATCTACTACCAGCAATAGACCTATAGCTTACAATACTACCAATCTATGTGGATATAGGAACACAACCAAGTTACCTAATAACCGCCTATACCTACAGATTGATAGTCCCAAATCGTGCCTTCCTGGAGCCCTTGACGGCTGCAAATCTCAGGAAGCCACGCTCTAGCTACCAAAATGTTCAGGCTTCTCGGCACCTAATGACCTCGTAGGGGCCCATCAGCTACGAGGTAGCGTAACGATCAGTTGCCAAGAAGTGAGAACGTCGGCGATTCACCGAGCTGAAGTAATTGGGGTCGATCTAACCTAGTCTGTGCTTCGGTCCCGTCAACCTCCTGTCTCTCTGCAAGGCCCGGGTGCACCCTAGGCTCTTCTTGGTAGACAGGTTCTTCAGCCAACCTCCTATGACTGGCGGGCCAGCTTCAATGAGCACAGTGTTCCAACACAGGTTATGTTACGTGGTAAAAACCAATCGGCCACGTAAATGCGAACTTTATCTGGTTCGGGGAACCACAACACACTAAGCTATATAGACAATCCTGAGGGAAACCCGAATACATTCCAGATGGCCTGCGATTTAATTTCAATACCCTAACCAAAACGCGTTTACATTGCGAGGGCTTTCGTCTCTCAGTTGTCAAAAACTGCCAGGTTGGCAGCTAACGTCAAATTCAAAATGGCCGTTCAGAAACCATCGATCGAATATCGATTTGGAATCGAACAGACCCCGTGATCTTGAGCGCAAACCGGACATTTTACCTGATTTCTTGATTGATTATTCGAAGTAGCCTTGTTGCTTGAGTAGTACTGCTTGAAACGGGATCCGTTGTTGGGGGTCGATGATGTAGGTTGATTGTTATACGACTTTTGAGTTGCATTTTCCTGTTTTCGCCTTGATGCTTCTAATGCAGTAAATTTTAATTCCAGATATTTCAGAAATTCCTCCAATCGTGGTATCTCTCTCGGTTCTTTTAGTATAGACATCTAGTCATTGTGTGTTTCCGAGTCCAGTTTTGATGATAACAGATGTATAATGATAGGATCCCATGTATCAATGTTGATACCCAAATTTTTTATGCCATTCAGACATTCTACCGTTACGTCATGCAGTCTCTTGAGGTGACCCGATGTGCCTTGTTGCAGAACGGGGAGGGACATCATAGTATTCATATGGGTCGTGAATATTAGCTTCTTGTTACTGTATCAATGGTTGATGATTTCCCAGCAGGTGACGTAATTTTCGGAGCTTATTTGTAGGTGCTTGATGAGGCGTTCAGGTTCTCCCTTAATTTTGCTTTTTAGAAACTAAATCTTCTGCGCACTTTATAGGCAGGGATTGTTGTGAATGGCCTCCGTGAAAAGATCTTTAAAGGATGTCCACTGTTGATAGTTGCCATGGAAAACAGGAATGTCCAGTTTTGGCGTGGACTTTTCACGGTGAGCCACTGACCACAGCTTGTTATTGATCTCTCTTTTTATATCACAGTAGCTCTTCTCGTACTTGGTGAAGGTCTGCTCATAATATTAATTTTCTTCCCCATGGAGCTCGCTATCGATATCCCAATGAAGTTTATCGATAGTTGTCCACCGTGCTTCTAAGTTCTTGAGTAGGTCGTCGAATTCCCACTTTTCCTTTACTTCTGATAAGTGGATGCTTGACAGCGTGCGGGAGAAGGCTTTGAAGTTACTTGTTTGTCGACGCAACATTTCCTCTAACTTGCTGGGAGTATTTTGGGCAGATTCGGCGTATAGATTGTTCTGCCTAGGATGCTGCTGACTTGATTCAGCGCTTGACTTATCTTCAACCGCTACTTCAACCGTCCTAGGAATTACTAGTGGCGTAGACGGTTTTAGGGAAAATGCGGGGCTCTTGACGATCGACTCCCTTATTTCTTGGTAAAAGGATTGGGAACGCTCGTATTGATTGGCAGTAAAGTAGTCGATATCTTGATTTTCAGCCAACATTAACTGCTCACGATTCCGTTGAAACTCAGCCCAATACTTATCTAAAGTCTCCACCCTCCTTTTGATATAATCAGCTGTCTTATGAGATTGGCCATCTTTCTTGTAATTTGACCACAGCTGATTAATTCCGTCAATAATTTGCTGCTGATTTTGCAACAGGTAGACGAATTCTTGGCTTGTCTCCATTATGGCTCAGTTGCTAGATATAAGTATAAAATCACTTGTTTGATAATTCCTTGATGAATTTCTTGATAAAATCACTTGTTTGATAGTTCGTGTTCCTTTGATGAAATTGAGTTCCTTGTCATTCGCTTTTTACGGGTTTCTTGATAAACCTTGTTACTTGATTAACTTGCAGAGCTTGATCTCTTGTTAAACTTGGGAGAGCTTGTTCTCTTGATAAAAACCTTCTTATGGCTTGAATCCTTGATCGCTTGGTCGTGCGTGTCTAATGCTTTTGTATTCCTCACGTATAACCTTTTGCGCCTTCTCAACTCTACCGGGGATTGCCGCTGGTGGCAGGCCAGCAGAGCCGATTCGCAGTCACGATTAAAACACAAAGTTACACTAAACACAGGTTTCGAAGGACCACTTAATGTACGAGCCCTTGCTGGCGGTACCTTAAAATTGATTCTGATGATGATTAGTGGAACAGGAAAGAAGAGTGATAACTTGATAAATCACTTTATTTGTAATGATTACAATTGGTGCGCACTTATTGATAGACGAATGTGAACTGATCGATAATTCTAACTTACAAAATAATGAAAACAGCAATTTACATTAAAGCTGACGTTAAAATATCTGACGATGCACGATCGAATCGTACATTAACAAATGCTTTATAGTTTCACCGTACCCACAATATCAGGATACCCTGCTGTTTAAAATATTTTAAATATTTGAATAAGAAACAGCAACGCCTCGCCGAAAATATGTCTTACACGAATTTTAATGTGTTTGGGTAGCTATTTGATTACATAGTCATATAAATATAAAAAATATAATTATCTGTAATTGAAGTGTAATATCCAACTGCAAAAAGGCTTGCTAATATAAGAATCGTAATTTCCAGCAGTCATATTATCAGCAATTAACTTCTTCCATCTAAGTGTCGGTCATGAGTAGACCTGTTTGCTATTATGTTATCCTAAGAATTAATCAACAACTAGTTGCACCCGGTTCAGCATTCTTTACTACAACAGGATACTGTACTATATGTGGGTAGTTTCCACCTTCCTCAGTCGAGAATAAACCTTGGAACGAACACGCGTATTTTATTATTTGCCGATACTTTAATGGCTAACGAGGATAAAAGTGCCTAAGAACAGTTATACCGAACATTTTATTAGTGTGTGGAGTGTCTGGAAATCTAGATAGTCATTGGAACGCAAAAATGTCTATCGGCAAGGTTGGGGCATTCAATGTGTCGTCGGGTAATTGGACCATGTACGTGGAATGTTTGGAGATGTATTTTAAGGTTAACGATGTAAAAGACGAATTGTGGCTTCCGACTCTTATCGCGGTGATGGGCGAGGACGCCTATGAATTGCTGAGTAACCTGGTCAGCCCAAAGAAACCGTCTACTATGAAATATAGTGACGTGGTCAGTGCGTTACGTAATCACCTCCACCCGAAACCATCAGCAATGGCTGAACATTATCGATTCCGTCAAAGAAGACAATTGACGGAGGAATTTGTGTCACAATATATGACGGAGCTAAAGAAATTAGCGAAGGATTGTGATTTTGGAGGCGTTTTAGAAGAGAACCTGCGTGACCAATTTGTGTGCGGGTTACGTAGTGACATCACTCGACAGAGGCTCTTCGCCGAAGAGGACCTGAAGTACGCCACAGCTTTGAAACTGGCGTGCTCACTGGAAGCGGCGGAGCGGGACGCAGCGGCAGTGGATCGAGCGGAGTTGGGTGGGCGGACCAGCGCGCCGCCGCCCACGCCGACCGCGCCGGTGCTGGCGCTCACGACACCGTCGGGCCGGCGCGCGGGAAGACAAACACGTGCCGGGACGAGCTCGAGTACAGGGACAAGCCAGCGACAGACCAGGACATCGGAAGGGGGTGCGCATTGCACGGTGTGCGGGGCGGACAGCCATAGGCCAGAGGACTGCCGATACAAACGGTTCATTTGCAGCAGATGCAAGCAACGAGGCCACCTACGTAGGCAGTGCTCGGTACAGCCTGGACCAGCGCATTCCCGTTTTAGCAGCAGAAACGTCCATCACGTGGACGCGGCGCAGGAGTCGCCGCAGCAACGGGACTATAATCATATCGAGGATTCCTCGGACATGGAGGAAGACTTTCATCACCTCAGTTTGAACAGTTATAGACCAGTGAGCATGTGTTTGATGGTCGGTGATGCGAAAATAAAAATGGAGGTAGATACAGGTTCAGCGGTATCGTGCATTAGCAAGGCAACGTATGACACCTATTATAGTTCATACGACATTGAACCTTATCCCTTAATGTTAAAGTTCTATGACGGCAGTAAAGTAAAACCGCTGGGTTTGATCAAACCAAAGGTGGTATAAAAGCAAGTTGTCATGAATCTGGAATTGTTCGTAATTGAAGGGGGCACGACTTCTTTGTTAGGCCGACATTGGTTGTATAAGCTAGGAATAAACATTCCCATGGTAGGAAGTTATTCCCGATCGGATCAGGTGGAAAACCAAAACAACCTGTCAGCTGGAGAAAATACTGATCTAAAGTTATTACTCCACAGATATAAGGACTTATTCAGCGGAGGACTAGGAAGGTACAGCAAGGGTAAAGCTACACTGCACGTGCGCGAGGGTGCCGTGCCGGTGTTTTGTCGCGCGCGCCCGCTACCATACGCACTGCGGGAGACAATAGACGCGGCGCTGGACGGCATGCTACGCGACGGCATCATCGAGCCGGTGGAGACCTCGGAGTGGGCTACGCCTTTGGTGCCGGTCCGCAAGGCTGATGGTGGCTTGCGTATTTGTGCGGATTACAAGGTAACCCTAAATCCTGTCTTGCTGATCGACAAATATCCTTTGCCTAAAGTGGAGGACTTATTTGTAGGCCTTAATGGAGCTAGGTATTTTTCCAAAATTGATCTCTCACAGGCATACAATCAGATAGAACTAGATGACCCAAATAATTTAACGGTCATCAACACGCATAAAGGCCTATTCAAATACAAACGGTTGGTGTATGGATTATCGTCAAGTCCAGGCATATTCCAACGTATTATGTCAATGTTGTTACACGATATCGCTCATGTCCATGTATTTTTAGACGACATAGTTTTGGGTAGCTCAGATGAGAAATCGCATATAATTCTGATTGAAAAAGTTATGAAGAGATTGCAAGAGGCAGGTCTGAAGCTGAAAGAGCAAAAATGTTATTTCATGATGGATGAAGTAAAGTATTTAGGTTTTATAATATCTAAAGATGGAATAAAAGTGGACCCCGAAAAAGTGGAAGCAGTGACAAAAATTCCACGACCAGTCAATGTTTCGCAATTACGTTCGTTTTTAGGCTTAGTCAACTTCTATGCCCGATTTATACCAAACATAAGTACAACCCTATCGCCCGTATATGAGTTGTTAAGGAAAGGGGTACAATGGCAGTGGAGTCAAAAGTGCGAAGCAGCTTTTAAAAAGATAAAACATATTTTGACGAGTACAGAAGTACTTGCTCATTACGACCCCAATAAACCGTTGATTCTCACTTGTGACGCGAGCCCAGTAGGTATCGGCGGGGTGTTGACACAAGTAGACGTAGAGGGGATGGAACGACCGGTTTCATATGTGTCGCGCTCTTTATCACAAGCGGAAAATAATTATTCCCAGATAGACCGGGAAGCGCTAGCTATTGTATTTAGTCTGCGGAAACTGCATCAATATGTGTATGGTAGACAGTTTACCTTGCGTACGGACCACAAACCCCTCGTAAGTATTTTTGGCCCCAAACAAGGAATCCCAATGATGGCAGCTAGCCGGTAGCAACGCTGGTCAGTCATTCTTGCAGCATACACGTATGATATTCAATACATTAATACCAAACGAAACGGGGCGGATAGTCTATCACGGTTGCCAATACAGGCGGAGGTAGGAAACGAAAAGAGAATGCCAGAGCAAAGCCATCTTCATTTCGTGGCAGATGAAATGTTACTAGACTACCATGAGGTGAAGAAACAAACATGCATGGATCGCTTTATGAAGAACTTGGCTGCGTCATGTGGGGCCACCGGGTAGTAATACCTACAGCTTGTACACAAAAGGTTTTGAAGGATTTGCATGAATGTCACATGGGTATAGTTAAAACAAAAGGCATAGCACGCAGTTATGTGTGGTGGCCGGGCGTGGACGAGGCGGTAGAAGCGTTGTGTCGGGGCTGCGTGGTGTGCGCGGCGAAGGCGGACGCGCCGCCGCACCAGGCGCCTGCGCCGTGGCCGTGGCCCGCCCAGCAGTGGTCACGGATACACGCTGACTTTTTAGGTCCAATAGAGGGAAAACTCTTTTTGTTGGTAGTGGACGCTCGAACAAAATGGTTAGAAGTATTTAATGTACCCAGCACGAGCGCTAATCATGTCATTAGCAGATTTAGTGAACTGTTTGCTAGATGGGGAATCCCGAGGCAACTGGTGACAGACAATGGCCCCCCTTTTTCCAGTGGGGAAATGGCATCTTATCTGAATAGGCAGGGCATAAAACACTCGTTCTCTGCGCCATATCACCCAGCGTCAAATGGCGCGGCGGAAAATGCTGTCAGGACTATTAAAAGGGTGATTAAAAAGGCGATGCGGCAACGTCATAATTTAGATTTAGCTATTCAAACGTTCTTACTATATTACCGCAACACTGAACATTGCACGACCGGCGAAAGTCCCGCTTCGCTTATGTTAGGGCGGCCACTTAGGACCAAGTTCGACTTGCTCCGACCGGACTGCGAGGCGAGTGTGCAGGCGGCGCAGGAGCGGCAGCGCGGGCAGCGGGGCGGCGGCGGCGCGGGCGCGGGCGCGGGCGCCGCGGCGCGGCGCACGCTGCGGGACGGCGAGCAGGTGTGGTTGCGGCAATATCACAGCACGGACCGCTGGGCGCCGGGTACGGTCGCACAGCGTGTGGGTACATTGGACTATAGGGTTGTTGATGCACTAGGCCGAAATCATCATAGGCATGTCGATCAGCTAAGACAGCGAAATAGGAGTTCCTTAGTAAGTCCAATAACTCAGCCAGTTGATACTCAAATAATTATTCCTGGCCAGGATGACGCACCTGGGGACGTATGGGCCTCCCCTCCGACTTCTCCACAGGTTCGGGCGAGCCTGAGCGAAGCAGGGCCTAGTAGGGCGACAACGAGTGTCACGCCAAACGCATCTGTACTGGAAGACGATCCCGCGACTACGTCAAGCGAAATACTTTTGGATGCTACTACCCCTGCTGTACCTACCACCTTTCGGCCGATACGGCAATGTCGACTAACGAAACCTCCAAATTATAAAATTTAATGACTTCTATATTTTTTGTTGTATTGTGTATTAGGTATATAGGTATTGGTAGGTAACTATTTTTTTTATATACATATTTACAGCCTAGCTAGTAGTCTAGTAGTCTAGTAGCCGTCACTTTGTGTAAATTCGTAAATATTAAGACAAGCCTAAAATTTAAAAGTCTACATTAGCCCATATGTGAAAGTTTTTTCAATGTTAGATGAGTTAGTTATAATTTAAATGTATTTTATGTGGTACATTGGTTCCTGAGTTCGCATTTGTTTAACTATTAAGTTCCCATAGTATGCGTTTATTATTTTTTTAAATGTTTTTTTTATTATTATTATTTTAAGAAATGAAAGGGGGGTAAATAAGGGGAAGATACTGTACTATATGTGGGTAGTTTCCACCTTCCTCAGTCGAGAATAAACCTTGGAACGAACACGCGTATTTTATTATTCGCCGATACTTTAGATACTTCTGGAGATTTTTAAATTGCCATATGAGTAATTTAAAACCATCTAAAAGCCACTTTATCTTAAAAACGGATATTACAATATTCAAGATTATATAAATGACAAGAGATCATGGTGTTTATCTAGCTCAACACAAAACTCGCGTAATAGTTATGTAATTATTTATTCCTGTTTATGAGTTGAACAAAACCTATATTTAAAAGAGAATTATAAATTTAACTGTGGGAGTTTATTCGCCCTTCCTCTCCCACAGGGGTCCAATATTCAGGGTGTAACAGGAAGGTGTAGACATATGAAACCTATTTGATCTGATCAACTTTAATTTTCACTTCTCCATACAGTTTGGGCCGGGCAATAAGAATCAAGTATCAAGTTTTTTTTTTTATTGAATATAAATAAATAAATTATCTTATTCAACGTCAAAATTATACTTACTTTTAAATACAAGTATATTTTTTTTATATATAAAAAAAAGACTACACCGTTTCGGAAGGTGGGCCTCGGGATTAAGAAGAAACGGCAAGAAACTCCCCCATACTTTTTTTGTAAAAAAAGTGACTTTACAACAGGTTCTGGTTTCGGTCTAAGGAAATTCGCCGGCGAGTGATAGACTTGATCCATGGCCCCTCGTCAAATTTCTGTGCGCTGAGATGATATAAGCTGTTTAGTATAGAGAGGGGAAAAATAAAGTTTCCCTGATCACATCGGTTTCATAATTCAAGTTGTTCAGAATGATGCCCATAACAACCACCTAAAACATGACTACACATTTCTGTTACACCCTTTAGAGAAGAGGCAAAAAACGACGCTTTATAAATATATATTAATATTTTCAGAAAATAAAGAATGTTGAAACGAGCCATCGGCAGATGCTACTAAATTGTTATGAGTAATAGCGTATCAGATGTGAAGTGTATATTTCAATTTGTTACGGCAACATAAAATGACTACATGGTTCAACAGTGGAGCTGTTCAGATCACAAGATAACGTGACCAAGCTCCATCAGATACCACTGAGTTGATGTGTCGTGGAATAAATGGATCAGCACCAATGCAGATTATTTGAGAAAAGTTTGTTCGTTATCGTGTTTTGATGTAAAATAGGGTATGAGCCCAGAATAAATGGAACGAAAGGAATCAAAATGCCACTTTAGTGTTGAACTTAGAAAGCTACAAAGTATGCCTGGGGGAGTGTTGTTAACCAGGTCCCAAGTTGGACGCCAATCTCTTACGGTCCAAAGCTCACGTTGGGTGCTACTTATTGTGTTGCAGGTCCCACGTTGGGTGCCACTTGTGTTGTGATTCCCAAGTTGGGCGCCAATCTCTGTAGCTCATTCCAGTAGTACAAGTTGGGAGACAGTCTATTGCTCCGAGGCCCACGTTGGGTGCCACTCTGTGGTATCGCCGACCGCCTTGCACGCAGTACGGCGGTCGGCGAGCAAGGCGCGAGTGCCGTGACGTCACAATCTCCTCCGCCTCGCGCCCCGCCTGCCCGCCTGCCCGCCCCGCGCGCGCATCGATACTCAGGTCACCCGCACGCGTACTCCGGGAGCCTGAAATTATTTCCATATTTTCTACTATAGCGATAACGTAGTTTGTTGAAAGATTCCTATTCCGCATTGAATGACAACACAAAAATCTCCAATTGAATTCATATTCAGAGCTTTTTGGAGCCATAAATAAGAGAATCTATCAACAACTTATTTTCATTTATAATTACAAGTTTTTTGCTCTCATTTATTAGCTAAGACCCCAGAGTTAAAGCATAAAGTATGATTGTCAACATTCAGACATTTTTCCATTCTGTATCCTGAAGTAAACTTCTGCAAGGAATTATAATCTACTTACTACGTGGGCAGTTGTAGCCCAAAGTAGCTTTACTTTCAAGGTTTTCTTAGGGAGAGTCGGGAGGCCCATCGATGCTATGGTATAGTGCATTTCATATAACTTGCCCTTTCGCCGATAAGTTGGTAGCAATGAAACCATTGTAGCTGTCGTAATCATATCATAGAATTGGACATATCATGATGTACGACAATTGCATGAAATACGACAATTTCATGATAAATCCATCTCAAAATGATCACATCATGAAATGGCGTGACCAGATCAATGAATGTTAAGCATTTTATGAAAAGAACAGTAGAATGTATGACTATTTCATGTGTGGTTAAAATTTATTGATCATATCGTACAATTATAACACTAACCAGCTTTAGAGGCGCTGATGTCGATTTGTGGCGGCGGCGGCAGGCAATTGTAATTCATGAAATGGCCAACCATGGTTGAATTAGACATTTAATTGAACGAAGAAATCTTCTAGGGTAAAACACTGCGGCAGCTTAGGTGGAAACTAAATGGAGCGAGCGCAGCGAAGTCCCTGAATAGTCTTCGTGTTAGTTCGATATGAATCACATAAAATCATCAGGTAGTATTGAATAAATATGCTTTTAAAAAGCCATGCTGCATCAACTGACCAAATGACTGAAATGGTCGGCCTGATCATGAAATGGCCAACCATTTCATGAATCGATCATGTCTATGATGTGGCCACGACAGATACCCTACATTATTTACGTTTGACGATATAGCCAACCATGCATGGCCATATCGTCAAACGATCTGGTCAATTTGAGTTGTCTATTTTCTGAAAAAGTTATATTTCGTGAAATGGTCAACCACATAATGATATAGTCAATTCTACGATATATCGATTTCGATTTCAGCTTTTGATGAAATTGTTAAATAATAATAATAATAATATATCTTTTATTTCAGAACACAAAAGGATCCATATTTTGTTAGTATCAAATAAAATTAGGTACTTAATCTATGTTATTTACTTATTACACTTAATTCTAATACTAAACTAATTCATATAAATAGGCCTGTCTGTGGTACGGCTCACTTTTCCACACACTTTCAGAGTGCCAGTTACTACACTCACCCAGTGTTGGAGTACAGGCCCGTTGAGCCGACCCGCAATGACCTCTAGGATGCTGTTGGCGCTGACGCGTTCTGCTGAGTAATGAGGCCGTTCTCTTACGCATGATGGCTTGGAATCCATCAGTGCGCGCCTCGACAAACATTCCTGACGCACTACAAAAGCCTAAACAAATATAGGCATAAAATATCATAACGAACTTATACTATAAACGTTCATATACGTTGCCGATTCTCCTAGGTATTATTTATATTTAATTGACGTTTTTCGTTTTGTGACGAGATTGTACTATATTTTTTGAAAGCGGGAAATTGTAATATAAATCTGGCTACCGGATATTGCAGTTGGCCATTTTTTTGGTGACAGTTGCCTGTACACATTCGTGCACTACAGCCAACTTAATGCGAAGGGACAAGTTATGTAAAATTCACTTTAGTGAAAATTGCTCCAGGTCGAGGCTTCAGCGCTTTCAGGCTCTCCTCGTTCGTGCGTTTCCGGCTGAGCTCGTACCCGCTCGCCGCCGCCCCGCCGCAGTCCGACGCCGCCGCTCGCGACCCGCGGACGTGTGTGACGTCACACCATATCACATCACGTAATCTCGACAAACGAGTTCACACGACCGGGAATAAGCTGCACCACGTGTACGTGCGCTTACAACCATTAGACATATAGTCACTAGTGGGAGTGAAGCCAGTGCAGTGACAGTGAAGTGAAGTGCGCTGGTGAGTGGAGTGAAGAGCCGGCGGCGCGAGGGTCAGCTGACGCAGCAGCTCCGCAACTAACCTCGGATTGGGCATCAGCCAAATGTAGGTGATGAAGTCTTACCGGACACTATCACTAAAATTGTGGGCAATGTACTGTAGGTAGTTCGAAAGTTTGATCATTTGTCCAACAGTTATAATTAATTGGTGATCAATGTTTAGGCCCTACCAATTAGTTAGCTCGGGGCAGGGTTTTAATGAGCGCCCATTCTGTCGGGTGTATTAGCATTTCGATACAAATTAATATATATATGTAACTGTTATACATATTGTATGGCAGGTAATAAGACACAAATGAAGATAAAAACATTACGAAAAATAAAATAACATGTCATTAAGCGTGTTGTATGAGTATAAAAAAGGTAATAATAGGTGATTGATCAACGAATGTTACGAATGGGATTAGTTGACTATACTCTGGTCGACTCCACAGGATCTCTACAAGTCCTTTCAGTGAAAAAAAAAATATCTTAGTGAACTAAACATAAGGTACAACAGTTCTAATAAAATACATATTTCTTCCTTTCTACGTTCCGAGAAGAAATAGTATAACCATAACATCGGGAAGAATAGAACAGAATCTTACGAGTACACTATCTCAGTTGAGTGGACCCAATAGTTATGGACATTATAGCACAATGAATACATGCATAATATGTACTGCGAAAGGCAATTTCCTAAACAGAATTGTTTCTGAGATCTCATTTCTCCAATAAAAGAAAGAAGTGTCGGGTAAACTGGGGCTATCGAATATCGTTTGTTAGTGGGCGCTCGAGCGCGGCGGCGGCGGCGGCCCCGCTCCGCAACATTACACTGCGCGGAGCAACCAACGTGAGAGAGCCCGAGACTCGCCACCCGGCCGCTGCCGCCGCCGCCGCGCCCGGTCGTCATTAGGCCTGGAACATAAACATTTACATTTAAATAAATATTTACATATAGGCACAAAGATGGAACATAAATAGAAAATGGAAATTAATTTCCAAAACACATTATACAAGAAAGGAGTAGATTAACATATACTAACTTATAAATATAACAGTTTAAATTATTATTATTTATTATTACGAGCCCACCATGTCCCACTGCTGGGCAAAGGCCTCTCTCCCCCTCTTCCACTCTATCCGATCCTGAGCGGTCTCCCTCCACTCCTTGTCCCATAGACCCAACTCATCACTCCATCTCTTCCTGGGTCGGCCACGCTTTCTCATTGCATTTTCTGGGAGCCAGTCTGTGGCTCTCTTAGCCCAGCTATTCGGCAGCATCCGAGCAACATGGCCGGCCCAGTCCCATTTTAGTTGGGCAGCCTTCTGAGATACATCTATTATCTATTATTATTAGTTTAAATTAATAATAATAAAAAAAAACTGTTTAAAAACTGGCAAATAGATACATGCTAAGCAAATGCTGTCTGATAGAATATATATATATATATGAAATAGAGTAAACAATAACAAAAACTGCGCCGGTTTTCAGCATGCACCATGGCTTTTGGGCTGTTGGCATATGTTTCGCTGATTTCACTGAAAACTGTACATTGCTTCTGGCCCCACACTAGGATACCCTGTGTCGTGGGAACCAGAAACAGCGACATCATACGCATAATATAACCAAGACCTGGGGATTTATTTTGGAAGGACTTTAGCGAATGACCTACTTTTGTTGACCCTGAGGGGGGAGGGGGGGATGGGGGAGGGGAGTAGATGCCCCCCCTACTACTCCCCCTCCGCGGAAATGCCAAGTTTCTGAGATATGATTATTTAAAGTTTTGAGGCTATGTTGTTAAATTAAAACAAAATTTAGACTGACCTTGATCTTTAAGTGGGGGAGGGGGAAGGGGGTAGATGCCCCCCCCCTACTACTCCCCCCCCGCGCGGAAATGCCTAGTTGCTTTCTTCGAAAGGGTCATTTTTCTGTCTCGATACCTTTCTCCTCCACATATGCTCCATAATGCTATCATCAAAATTTACATGAAAAGTAGCCACAATAACCTACTCTAGCCAATCGTTTTTGTTTGCATACGCTGCCCTCCGCTCCGCTCCGGTTTAGCTTCTTCAACGTTCTAACATAACCTATAACCCGATTGAAAAGTAGCCACAATAACCTACTCTAGCCAATTGTTTTTGTTTGCATACGCTCCGCTCCGCTCCGCTCCGGTTTAGCTTCTTCAACGTTCTAACATAACCTATAACCCGATTGAAAAGTAGCCACAATAACCTACTCTAGCCAATAGTTTTTGTTTGCATACGCTCCGCTCCGGTTTATCTTCTTCAACGTTCTAACATAACCTATAACCCGATAGCCAGTTGTTTTTGCTTGTAAATATCGAGAGAACAAGAAAATAGAACATTCGCGAAACTACTAGAAAAGGGACTACTACTTTGCCGCCCAACCAAAAACGCGGCAAAACGCCCCAACAAAATGTGTTCCGTTTTAAACAAAAATTACAACCTTTTTATTATCAAAAGTGATATTTTAAGAAAGAAATACTAAATTAATTTTGATTGACGTAAAATAAATAAACAAACATAAATTGCAAGTTAAATGAACGTTTTTATTAAAATAGGTATTATTAAAAAAAGATTCCACATTTCCTCCTTTTTTTAGAGAATTCTCATCTTTTCAAATATGCGTACAACGAAATGTAGGTAATATATTTTGACCACAGACAAGATTTAAACATATTATTTGCGTTGCGTTACATAATTTTACAAAGTATTTTCAGATTTTCAAAAAATCATATCTTAAAAACTATTGAATTCCGCACCCTGAAACTTTCAGAAAGATGATCAAATGACCCCAGCATGATGCTAAAAAAGTTTGGACGCCCCAGTAAGTAGGTCATCCGCTAAAGGTGAGCCTTTATTTTTCTTTATCCCCAGCCGGGGAACGAACCCGGGACCTCTCGCATGGTAGGCAGAGCCACTCGTCCGAACTGCACCGGCAACATCAACTGATCCATAGCCATGGCACGCTTTTAACATTTCAACAGTAACTGCACGACACAAGAATCACATACAATTTTCACAGTAATACCGTGGGTGGGAAAAAAGAACATTGACGCATAGCTCTGTCCCTTGCTTCAGTGTTGCACGATATCATACAACATCTAATAACTATTTACCGCGGGAATATGCCCGAAATAAAAGTTTAATTAATTCACAACATAAGCGTCCATATGGGGGAAAAGAATACTCTTTTGCGTGCGACTTCATTCTAAATATGAAAATGCGTGATGCTATTTTTAAAATACTTAAAAGGAAATCCTGGAAAAAAAAAAACAAATATCGAGCTACAGTAGTTTCGACTGTGCATTGGTAATATGATACCAGTCAGTTAACTTTACCTCAATTATGTATCACAGATTATTCTAGTTGTCAACTGACGAAATTAACTGCCCTTTCAGCAACTTTAATGAAATCGGTCAAGTGCGAGTCGGACTCGCACACGAAGGGTCCGGTCACTAAAATTTAAAAAAAAAAAAAAACGAGAATGTCTCAACGTGGATTCGCACCAGGAACCCTAGAAGGAATCATTGCGAAACCGATATGAAACCAATAGCGCCACCATAAGCATGTGACACGTACGCAGCGAAATGTACGAACATATTGTAACCATGTTATGGTTCGTTACATCGTGGGTGGTATTAAACCACGCCGCTTGTATGGGGACGAAACCCTAAAAAGTGCACACTATTAGAATATTATTAAAACTGTTCTGGCGAAATAAATAACCCCATTTATTCCGCGTTCGGACGCAAACGCATTTGCCGTCAAAAGGCGGCAGCTTGAGCAGCCATTGAACTGGACAGCAGGCCACAGCTCTTCGTCCACTTCTTGAAGAGATTCCGTGATCCGTGACGTGGGGACATGCTCTGGGGGGAAATTCCTATATAATTAACACTTTCTTCATATGTATATTTGTCTAATCAAACAACTAACTTTATATGAATATTTCATTCAACTTTAGAAACTGCTCATCATCATCCATTTAATTTATAGCACAAAAGAATAGATAACTAATAAAATGGAAAAAAAATATATAATGGCGAGCTTAACCTTGTCCTTTAAAATACTTAAATTTCTTACTTTACTCTATTAGACAAAACCGCTGTTATATGTCTTTTAGGTTTTCTTATCACGTGAGTTAATAGGCTCATTGCATTAAAATTCAGGGTGATATTTTAACTTAAAGCTATTACACAGAATCTGTAATACTTCGCTAACAATCAACAGTCAAAGAATTACCTAAAATAATTAAGTTCTGTTGTAATTAATACATTTATTCGAAATTTTGGAAAAATGAGTTAAAACTTAAATTACCCGAAACCCATTTATTTTCGAAGATAGTATAATTGGACTAAATTTAATGGAAAATGGCTCTATTTTATCCACTCACAATACATGTATGTATGTTTAAGATTTCACGCCAAAATATGATGTCGCCTGAACAACTGCTTACGGTTGCAAAGTAAATTTATAAGTTATTATGATTATATTACAAGAGTAAAGTGGGATAGTATATAAATATTTCATATATTTCCATTATCATGATTACTAGGCCACTAACATATTGTTTTGGCAGATGATTCAAGCAGCGCCTATTTGAGAAAGAACGGCACATACTAATCACTTTTTTAACCCTTTATGGTGCTCTGTCCAAATTTTGGACACAATAATTTCATTTTGGACTTTATTACCAATCAATAAGGTTGAAAATCGTGGGTCATTTTTTATAGGTCCATCCTATAAAGGGTTAATGAAAGCCTACAAAAGTATTTAAAATATCAAAGATATTATCTCAAATAATTCCATCTATTCTGAACGATCAAAGATTCAATAGTTTGAAAGGCGACTAGCTACGTAATTGGATACCATTACATAAATTCGAATCAATCTATCCAGAGCCGCTGAGACGAAGCGATCTGGATGAGAAACTCATAAAACTAAATTCAATATCGTCGTCAACCATCTGATAGTAGCAGGAGAGCAGTTTCTGATCTGACCGGGATCAGGTTCCCGAAATCTGTTCCCTACAACCTTTCTCATCCCAACTTGGTTTGCTTGAAAGAGATCTA
Organism: Argyresthia goedartella; assembly: GCA_949825045.1. Taxonomy (NCBI): domain Eukaryota; kingdom Metazoa; phylum Arthropoda; class Insecta; order Lepidoptera; family Argyresthiidae; genus Argyresthia; species Argyresthia goedartella. The sequence goes on along the minus strand of OX463827.1, from coordinate 92,335 downwards.
TTGTTTTAGATAATTATTGTGTCAGTATTTCCTGTTCTTTCTAATAATTTGTGTGTAAAATAGTAGTTTATGTGACTCATAATAATATCACTCGAGAGTTTTAATGACTAATTACGTACAGATACATACACTAGTTTATCTACACACATACAATAAGCTCTCTTTGATGTGTTCAGGAACCGCATGTTCGACCGGCATTGTGGAATTGATCATTGCTCTGCACTTGTTTAGCTTGTTCAGTAGTACCAACTCCACAGAAAAACTAAGGGCGGAAAGCTGGCGGGCGTCGGCGTTCGAAATTTGAATGTCATAATATGTCGAAAAACTGATACATTATTGTCATAATGTATAAATATTCAGATAAGAAATGAGTTTTTACCTAGTCTTAACGTGCTGTTTTACACGCAGTAAAGAGGGTTTATGTTACGTGTGTAGATAAAAGAAATGATGAATCTGCCAGCTCGGGCGCTGTTGTCGGAGGACATTGTAACAGCATTATGTTCCCATCGACACGTACACAGATTATCGGTGTTATCGGTATAGTTTAACTTATGGTACAGGTATCTGTACACGCGCTGTTGTTCTCGCATCACGCTCGCGTCGGACTGCTCCGTCAGACACGCACACACCCACGCAAGTAAAGCCCAGTCGACTTCGTGAATTGCAAGAACTATTAGTACACTTGCACGTAGCACACACTTCTATGCATCGCCCCGTCGCCGACGGAAACGATCATCCCGCGACCGCCGCCGACTGCTCGTAAAGTGCACGAGATGGATGAGGCGGCCGGCGGGTGACCGGCGACCGAGACCCGTATCCATACTAATCCCGAGTTTATGCGTCGCTCGATGATCGATTTCTCATCAAATTAAGGGGAATCGTTCCCGAAACCATAAATAAGCCTTCCCTGATATATCGGCACGACTGTATCTCTTGGCGTCATGCTTCGATGCAAGTTGGTCGCGACTTCATGGCTTGGAATTATCTTTGGCGTCTAAGATGTATATTGACCACGGCTATTAAGTGACATTTGTTCTATGATTAGGTATTTTGTTGAGTTGAATTTCACGCTTTGTTAGAAAATAATTCTTCTTTCTTTTGATAACATCAGCACCAGCAGCAACAGCTATATACACGAGCTATATATACAATTTTATTACGGTGGCATTTGAACTGATATATGTATGCGCATTTATGTTCTCACCGAAAAGCTTCGACCTTTACCCGGACATGAGTAAGATTGAGCCATACTGCACCACACTAGCTCAGTGCGGATTGATGGATGGGTGTCGGGCAAGTGGCCATCCCGACTGTCAGTAGTTATCAAGCTGCACTATTAGGACCGCTGACACAGTTTTACAACTGCTACCACCGAGTTGCGTTAGTAGCCGGGACATTTAGCTTAACGTGTCATCCGAAACAAAAGCCACATAGAAATGGGCATCCAGATATTGCTACCTGCATGATCATATCCAATGTGTGAATTCCGCGAGGCGTTTTTAATTATTTTTAATAAATTACACCGTTTTGGCCACTTTGAGTGAAAGTGTGTGTACGACGGCACTTGTGTTGTCACTCCGCATGGCAATGTTTATCGCCGATGCGGCGTCACTTGCCTGACAGTTGACAAGCTGAAGGTTTAACAACATCCAGTGTCATGTCGCTCTGGTATTATATTATTCAGATCACACGCGCCTGAAGTCCTTTGGTAATTACTTAATAAGTACCGGCATGTTTCGTTCCATACTGGACATACGAACTAACAGGTTAAACAAAATAAAATACTTGTAATAATAAAAGTTTTAAGAGTAATCATGAAAGCAATTCAAGGAATATTTTTTCATGTCTCCAACATGTTCACCATAGCTTTTAGCTTTAGTAGATTATAATTCACAAACTGTGGTAAGTATGAATTTGCTATTTTCACTGCTAGTCGACGTTAAAACACTCACGTAATGGTCGGCTAGTTTAGCCTGACAGGAATGGTTGTCGTTGTGCTGGTACTGTATAACTAAGCGGTAAAGAACTGGCTTTAAGAAAAAAAAACATACCGGGAGCTGGCATATCGCGACACGAGAGGACATTAACATTCAAGTGACGCGATGTGAGGGGTCGTAAAAAACGTATCAATCTGTATCACGCGGGAGTAGAGGAGTAGGGAGGGGGCATTGCAGCTCTCAGCTGCTAGGAGCCGAGCCGTGCCGCCCCGGTACAACTGAGGGCACAACCATCAATCACGGCGTCTGGAACCGCTCGCTTCAGGATTATATTTTGAATATGGACACTCTCAAAAGGAAAAAATAACTTGAGGTAATTTCTCCTTTTTAGATCGTTCCCGATGATGTTAAAAGTTGCTAGGTATAGGTATGTTCGGATTGCTTATAATAAAAGCTTTTATTTAGTTTCACCTGTCCCGGTGTCTGAAATGAAATATTGCAATTGTTAAATTTGAGCCATTTCCCGTTTTCCAATTTTGATAACATGGAGCTGATCTGATGATGAGGCCGGAAGGTGGCCACGGGAACTCTGTAACAAAACGCCACAACCCTATCGAGTTTGGGCGCGTTTGATTTGTCTTGATAAGAACTTTGGTCACAATAATTTTATGGCATGGAGCTGATCTGACGTTGTTGCCGGATACTTTCTGGCACCACCATGGGAACTATGTAATTTTACGACGCAACCCCATCGAGTTTGGGTCCGTTTGATTCGTCTTGACAAGAACTTTGTTCAAATACAATATTTTTATGGCGTGGAGCTGATCTGATGAAGGAGCCGAAAGATAGCATGGGAACTCTGTAATTAAACGAGGCAACCCTATCGTATTGTGGCTCGTTTACATAGTCTTGACAAGTACGCTGGTCCTAGTTTCTATTTTTAGCATCTTTAAGACGAAAAAGTAAAAAATCTAAAGTATTTTCTTTTTTAGAAAAATATTTTATTTAAATGCTCTAAAAAGAAGAAAATTAACTTTAAGTTCAATTAAACCCATCAATTAATTATATTATTTATATACCAATAAAAGCTTGTTGCGAGATTCACTTGTGTTTGTAAAGTAGGTAATTAAAATCTACACAAAGTAAATCTCGCAACAAGCTTTTATATCATATAATATTAGTTTATGTGACTGAAACATCATAGAGCGCATTAAAATTCTAGAGTGGGTTTATGAAACGAGCCGAAGGCGAAATCATAATGATATCATTCGAGAGTTTTCATGCCTAATTATGTACAGTTACATACACTAGTTTATCTACACACATATCATAAGCTCTCTTAGATGTGTTCAGGAACCGCAAGTTTGATCGGCATTGTGGCATTGATTATTGCTCTGACCTTGTTTAGCTTGTTCAGTAGTACCAACTTCACAGACAAACTAGAGGCCGCATGCAGGCGGGCGTCGGCGTTCGAAATTTTAATGTTATAATATGTCGAAATATTGATACATTATGGTCATAATGTATAAATATTCAGATAAGAAATGAGGTTTTACCAAATAGTATATCAATATGCTGGTCGTAGCATGCGGTTTTTGGACGCAGTAAAGAGGGTTAGTAATACCTGTGCAGATACATTTTGTAATATAATTAATTGATGGGTTTAATTTAACTTTAAGTTTACTTTCTTCTTTTTACAGCATTTTAATAAAAGCTTTTTCAAAAAAAAAAAATTTTTACTCTTATTTTATCTCTGTGGTGTGACTTTCCAAAGGTTTAGGGGTAAAGCCCGCGCTAAGTTTCTTTGGCTCTGGGCGAGGGTAAGTCGGGGGCAACCTCTCTTAAAGGAATGTTCATGAAGTAAATAAAGTTCCTATTAATGTTAAAATAGCCGTATTTATTTCTCTAATCGTAGCGAGTCATACTATACACGACGGAGAAACGACTGACTTTAGTAGCCCACACCCCCTACCCCCTTCCCCACACTAACGAAATCAATATTAACTGGAATTATCATTCACGACACAACGTTGCAAACAACCATGATTATTACGCCGCCTAGCTGAGGCTGACATGGTGTAGCCACTTGCATCTGTTTTCCTATCAACTTTTTAGTTCTCACATTGCATTTGCGGTACGTAAAATACAGGATCACAGCTCACACTAATGCCACAGATGCACATGCCACAATAGACAACTTTTGTTTTTACGTTTCCACATAACCTTCTGCGCCCGTTTTCGCAAATTGCGCGATGGTGACTTCCTTGCTCTCTGTTTTCATATTAAGAACAACAAACTATATATAACGAAATAAATGCATAAATAAGGGCTGGGTCAGCAAACCTTACTGGCCTTCTTAAAGACCTGCCTGACCTAGTTTTCATCAAGGTGTTTTCGATACACCTAGGTTTGAATGGTTGACACTTGTCTTACAAATAAATGACGTCGTGGTTTGCGTGGGCGGCAAAGTTCACGTTGGTCTCGCTGGGCTTTCGCTAAGGACTGTAAGGAAGGGCATAAGCGGGCTTTAGCCTGTCTATTAGAACGCAGCATGGAAAACGGTCAGAGAAGACCTGTACGTTTCTGCTGACAAAGTTCCTGCGAAAAAATACAACTTTACACAAACAACTGAGTTCTTACTTAGCAAATAGCTATCAGAATTTTTGATTATTTGACTATTTGATACATCCTGTGTTGTAATAACAAGCTCGTACTGTCTTGAGTCTTAAAAAAATACTTACACTAAGAAGAAATACGTTATACATTTTCAAATACAAATGTCTCCAGAGACACAATTATGAACAGAATCATATCGTCGTAACCATCTATCATATCATTATAGCTGTCGACCGATTACGCATCCAATTAACGCTTCTCTCCATCAAGTATCTGCCTTTCCAAGTCATTGCGTCACTTAGTAAGGTATTGCACGAAGCGTTGGATCTATATGTCGACATCTGGTAAGACGTTACGACCTCTGCTATCGTGCCAGTACGTAGCGCCTTTCCTAATCTGCGACGGATGCCAGATTACTGCACGAATTGTTGAGTCACTGAGGGGAGGCATCATACTTAATTACTTGCTACGCGTTAACACGGACTCTATCCATATCACAAACTCCGCTCACCGCTGTGCGCCATGTTTTTTTTTACAACAACGTACATATCACAAATTTCCGCTCCGTGATATTCACAAACTCCTTCGTAAAATGAGCCATTTCTCTACTACTTCAACGTCACTATATTCACAAGGACAATGTTCAAAGTAGTCTTGGGTTACCAGCTTCGGGAATTTAAGTTTCGATTAAATTTTAAAGCACTGTATTTATTTCCGCAATCTTAATAGTGAGTAATACAAAATACGGGATAAACGACAATCAAAACTGCGACCCCACAGGTATGACCGACCATACCAAGATTTATACCTCGCACCTCAATATGGAAAGCTTGTTTCTCCTCCTCCTTTTTGTGCCAACTTATGCGTTCCTATGCCACCAACTATATGCATCTTTTTATATGCAAACGCCGAAAGAAACGTTGATGAATTCTCTCGCCTTAAGCAAACTTAATTATTTAAAGCGCAAGGTTTATTTATCTGTTTTTAGTATTTTTTTGGAATTAATATTTATTATATGTAATAATTTGTAATAAATGTCACCCATTAATGTCCCCACCAAGGTGCACAGGCCTCTACCCGAATACGTGTAAGGTTAAGCAATAGTCCACCACGCTGGCTAAGTGCGAGTTGATGGAGGGGGGTTGCGAACACGATCACGTAGCGATAGTAGCCGGGACCTACAGCTTAAAGTGTCATCCGAAACACGGAAACGCCCGATTATGTACTTAAGATAAATTAATTATCTCATGGGTACATAGTCAGGTTTCGAAAATGCATCTCCAGGAGATGTACACGACCAAGTACCAATGAGATAATTAGTTTACCTTAAGTACATTATCGGGCGCTTCCGTGTTTCGGATGCTGTAGATCCCGGCTACTATCGCTACTTTGCAGTTTTGTGGCAGAAAGTGCGCCGGAGTAGCTTGATATATTTTTCGGTTACTGGCAGTAGTATGCCTATAATAATAAATATTTTTCAGTTTCGAGTGTATCACCACAAACACGTTGCGAAATATAGAGTGAATCTTCCTACTGAATTAAGCAAGAACCCTCTGAAGTGACGTCTCGCATGCATGTATTCATGCAAGTATCGCATGGCTGAACTGCCAAATTTTACTTCAATTTGGGTCCGACACAGAACTTCAAATATGCAATGGCTCCGAGTCGCCCACGCCCAAGGGCGACGCATTAGGCCAAAACAGCCTTTTGTAAATCTCAAGTTACTCAAATAAGAGTATTCAAACAGTTGTGTCTTTATATCTTGTGGAGCTGTAGTGTCAGCTTTGTTATGCTTACGTGTAAACGTAATTTGGTTATTTTGAGCGATAGGAAAGTCTTCCGACGTTATCACAAAATCTTTTTTACAACTTCGCACCGGATTTGAATTGGTATACTTGTTATTTATTTAATCGTTATAAAAATATTAAGATATGTTGCTCTGTTAGCCCTCTGTGGTTTACAGTTACCTTGCTCAATATGAAAAGAAATAATATTGTTTGAAATAATTCCTTTTCCAAAAATTTGTAAAACGATTACGTTTTACATTTTTTTTATTTATCTCACTCTCTCTCTAAATAATCACGCAAACATTTAAAAGTCATATACATTGGAAGCATTTGTTTTGTAGCCGTTAGGTTTCCTACTGCTGGGCAAAGGCCTCCCTATGTTGCATCCACAATTCTCTATCCTGGGCCACGTCCGTAAATCCTGGCAGAAACTTATCGAGGTCGTCCCGCCATCTCCTCCTCGGCCTGCCCCTACGCCGATGTCCGCCCATCTGTCTGGGTGCATGTGACAGACATGGCCGGCCCAGTTCCGTTTCAGTTTGGCGGTGTACACACCTACGTCTACAACAATACCAGGCATGGAGCTCTTTTCCATGTCCCTGACGTGATCCGTCCTTCGAACATTTAAAATGCTGCGCTCCATGGCTCGCTGGCAAACCTTGAGTTTGGACTTCTGGAGTTCGGACAGAGACCAAGTCTGAGCACCGTAGGTTAGGATAGATAGGATACATATATCGACGAGTCTACGTTTTAAAGTTACAGGAATTCTTCCAGGCATTTGAGACTCTTTTATCAATTTCCATGTCTTGCCTATTTTCGAAGGATGCTATCTAGCCCAAGTATTTATGCTCCTCGACATAATGTATTTCCTGTCCATCTCCTTCGACCCTACATTTGTTGCTATTAGTCATCTACATTATTGGTCATATCGGTGTTGTTATCACGCATTGTACGTCTGAAATATGAATTTTTGCATAGTTTGTGCGACAAGGGTTAGCATAAAAAGTCTGTTTTGAACGTGATGAGATACGGTTAAGTTTAAAATTAATTTTAGCTAAGAATGATGAAGAATTTATATTATTATTGACTAATTTGTACAATAATAATAAATCTGAATGACTCCGACGCTCTTCCAAAGAGGCCATTCGATGTCGTTGCGCAGACTTTAAATAATTTTGAAAGTAATTACAACTGCGAAAAACTAGTGCTTTAATGAATTTATGTTGAATTTTCTCATTGCGATTAATATGAACCGCATATTGTGGGTTCCAAACTACACTTGCAAATTCAAGATGGCTTCGGACAAATGAATTATAAAAAACAATTATAAGTTTCGGCTTGTTGAAAAGGTCGAGATAATCTTAGTATAAATCCTAATTGTTTGATGGATTTCCCAATAATATATATTATTAATATATTTATTGTAGTCTAGCTTGAAGTCAAGAGTGACACCCAAGTCTCTGACTTCCAAAACTCTTTTTATGGCTTTATAGGATTGTGTTGCCTTGTAAAGGTAATTACATAGCATTTATCTACATTTAGCTGTAAAAGGTTGACATTAAAATAAGAAGAAAAAGTGTCTAAGTCTGCCTGTAATGCATTGTAGTCTTCCTGAGAAGAAATAACTTTCATTATTTTTGTGTCATCAGCGTAAAGCATTTGGGATGAGAGCCGAAATGATGCACACATATCGTTAACATATAGCATAAATAGTAGGGGGCCCAAATGTGACCATTGGGGCACCCCGGAAGACACGGGGAGAAAGTTTGAGGTAAATCCCTTCAAAGAGACTGCTTGACTTCTACTACAGATATAAGACTCAATCCATCTAAGGGGATCGCCGTGTAAACCGACCTTTTTCAACTTATTTATAAGAATTTTATGATTCAATTTATCGAACGCTTTAGAAAAGTCTGTATACACGGCGTCTACCTGGTAATCGGTATCAAGAGCATCAGAAATAAAATCAATATAAGTCACAAGGTTGGTATCCACTCTAAGTCCACGGAGAAACCATGTTGCTGTTCGGATATATATCCAGAAAGGAGAGCAGTAAGTTCGACGGTGACAAGTTTTTCAAGAACTTTACCAAAGAGAGAAGATTTTGTAATACCTCTGTATATGGTAACACCTTTATGAATAGGGGTTATTAAAGCTGTTTTTCAAATTTCTGGAAAGCAACCCTCTTTTAACGATATTTGAAAGGTATAAAACAACGGCCGAGCAAGCTCCTTGACATAGGATTTTATGAAAACTGGATGAATTTGATCATGTCCTGAGCCCTTAATATAATATGAATTTTCTGTAAAGCCTTAAGCGCTATGTCTTTAGTAATGTTTATAAATGAGATGTTACCCGAGCTATCAAGATAATTGTGATCAGCTTCACGAATATAATTTTTAGGATTTACAAAATCAGTATTAAAATAATCATTCAAATAATTACAAATAATTTCACAATCAGTGGAGGAATTATTTCGATAAGACATTCTGTCGGGAATGGGATTTTAAGGAAATTTGGACTTTATACAAAACCAAAAATATTTAGGTGCAGCAGTGATCTTGTTTTCAGAGTTTTTGATATAAGAGTTGTAACAAATTTCCTCCACTTTCCCTTCCCGATCTCTTCACATTTTGAAGGTTACACGATCCAAATCATTCTCGTAAGCCTTCCAGCGTTTATGATATTTGCGTTTGTCTTTTCCTATTTTTATCAATGCTTTCGTATACCAGGGAGGGTAATTATTGGAACAGTTTATTATGCGTACAGGTATATATTTAGCTATTATGTGATTTAAGTTAGAATAGAAAAAAGTCAACTGCCTGCTCAGTGTTCATATCAGACATAACAAACCAATGTTTTTCGTTAAGTTCTTCACGAATATCAACATACTTTTTTTCACGAAAATTTCGGATTCTACGTATTTTGTCCTTATGAAATATAAACTGTGGTACACCCACTATTATTTCCAAGGACTTATGGTTTATCTTCTGGAGTCAAAAGGTCATAGCAGTTGGAAACAGTGCAGTCAGCATTGCTTAAAATTAAATCTAATATTTTTTACCTTTGTATTTATACACCAGTTAAATTGTGTAAAAACAGTATAATTCAAAAAATCGCTAGCAAGAAAAACTTTTTTATCGCTGTCATCATTTAAAGCTAGTCTGTTAACGCCTTGCTCCAAAGTCCAAGAAGCTTGTGTTATGTTGAAATCACCAACTAACAGAAATAAATCGTCAGGATTATTTAAAAATATGTCAGAACTATTATCAAGGATCGAATTTAGGTAGTCAAAGTGATTATCATTCCACCACGTGCGAAATTCTCATGAATATAGACAGGCTGTTTCAATTTCCTAATAAGGTTAAGCTGAGTGAGATTAAATGAAACTGCATTATAACTAAAAGTGATTGCGGTTATGTGAAAAATAGCCACATGCAATGTGTAGGTTACGGTAGTCGTTATTTAATGAGCGGGGCGCAGGCAGCTGGAGCGTCAGCCACAGTTCCTCTGAGTCATGCCCCGAGCTCCACTCAAGCCGGCAGCGCGCGCGCAGACCGCTCAGTACTGCTACTAGTACCCTCCCACCCAGCAATGACCTAGTACTTGGCCGATCTCTTCTAAAACTATGTAGAAATGTTTTTATAAAAATATTCATTGTTGATAAAATCAGGTCTTTATAGGACCTTCTTGTGCATCCCCGTCCAACGGTTCCTTTCACACCCGCTGTTTAAATCTGTTTAGTCAATTTCCTTTCCTTCATCCTTTCCTTCCAGCCTTTTGTTATAATGTTTGTTTTTTTGTATCGTTACAGGAGACGACGGTGGCGCCGCGTGCAGGGCGGCGCGGAGACGCAGCGAACGCCGCGGTGAGGCAGCGGGGTAAAGGGGGCTTTGGGGGTGATGTGCACGCGCGGAGTAAGGCCGGCAGCGGTGCTGCTGCTTTTGGCGGCGCTGGCGGGCGACGCGGGGACAACACACGGTAGGCGTTTCAAGAGCACTGGCTGTTTTAAGTTTTAACGGAGTAAACAAAATTACCTAAGAAAACCTAAGATTTCAACGACTAGTTTAAAAAAATGTTCATCCTAATCGGTCTAGCAGTTGCCGTGATTCATGCTTACCAACACAGTAAGAGATAAATTTTATGTACCTACAAAAGAAAGGTAGGATCCCATACAACACTGAGTTACTTACATATGATCACAAGAATGCCATCTCTCCGCAGAGCGGCGCCGGCGCCAGGCGGAGGTTGTGGTGGCAGGCGCGGTGGGGGCTGCGGGTGCTGCGTCACTAGGTGCGGGGGAGGAGGGCGAGGCGGGCTGGCGCGCGCTATGGGAGGGCGCGCTGGAGGCGCTGCGCCGCGAGCCCAGCATCAACAACACGCGCGAGGATGTACTCGCGCAGCTCGGCGGCACCGCCTTCCTGCACTGCCCCGTGCGCGACCTGGGCGAGCGTGGCGTATGTACACATCCACATACACACACTACATAACTTAACATCATAATGCTAATATAATTAATATGGCGTGGCGGCGGCAGCGGCTAGAAGCGCTAAGTCGCGTCGCGATGGCTCGAGGGTGCTCGCTTTATTTACGATAATGCTTAAGGTAATGGACCCGAGACGAATCTCGAGCGTCGCCGTCATCTGAACACATAAATATTTTATGTGGCTTTCGAAACCTCTTCGTCGGAAAGAAAATATTTTCCATTAGCCCCGACCGAGGGCGGCGGCAGCGGGTAAGCCGGCTCCCAATGAGGCGGCTGACACAGATTTATGTTCCCATGAAGTTTGTCGTCTCTATTATTTCATACTGAAATCTATCAAACCCTCGTCTCCTGACACCTCCATCGAAGTCGACGAGGTCTCAGCATATTTTATCTTTTCACTTCATTTTATTCGACAGATGTGTTTCTTTCAGCGCTAGGTATAATTTTTAATATCCTTAACTTTGTGATGAAAATGATAAAAGGATATAAAAATATCGGGAATCCGGTGATAGATTTAATATTTTTTGATTTTAATAATCTCCGTGTGTATTTCTTTAAAATTCGGTATGTTTTTTGTTTATCAAAGGATAGTATGTAGTTTATTTGGCTGGCGTCGAGACGGTACCTGTGTGAGCGAGTGCCTTGGGTGCGTTGATGTTGCTGTTACACCTGTCGGCCGGGCTGTTCATGTATCCGTCGTCATGACTGTGCCTGAGGTGTGTGTGTGTGCGAGTGTCTTGGGTGCGTTGACGTTGCTGTTACACCTGTCGGCCGGGCTCTTCATGTATACGTCGTCGTGACTGTGTCTGAGGTGTGTGTGTGTGTGTGTGCGAGTGTCTTGGGTGCGTTGACGTTGCTGTTACACCTGTCGGCCGGGCTCTTCATGTATACGTCGTCGTGACTGTGTCTGAGGTGTGTGTGTGTGTGCGAGTGTCTTGGGTGTGTTGATGTTGCTGTTACACCTGTCGGCCGGGCTCTTCATGTATACGTCGTCGTGACTGTGTCTGAGGTGTGTGTATGTGTGTGCGAGTGTTTTGGGTGCGTTGATGTTGCTGTTACACCTGTCGGCCGGGCTCTTCATGTATACGTCGTCGTGACTGTGTCTGAGGTGTGTGAGTGTGTGCGAGTGTCTTGGGTGCGTCGATGTGACTGGGACATCCTGTCGGCCGGGCTGTTCATGTACACGTCGCGTTTATTATAACTTCCTTAACATAACACATAACAGAGCGTCACGACTTTTTGCACACGGGGTGGCATAGGCACAATTGTGCCCACGTTCAGCCAGTTATTCAATACTCCATTTTCCGTGACAGGGGGCTAGCCCATCGCCGCAACTATGGAGCAATGAAGGTTTCTTCACGATGTTTACCATCACCGTTAGAACGTCCGGTACTTAAGATAAATTCATTATGTCATTGCTACCTGGTCAGGAATCGAACCTGCATCTCCTGTGTGAGAAGCAAACGTGAAACCCATTAGACCACGGAACCCGACGACCCGAATGGACTAGTCGGTAGTGACCCTGCCTACGAAGCCAAGGGTCCCGGGTTCGAGTCCCGGAGGTGGCAAATATTTGTTTGACGAGAACGGATGTTTTTACCCTAGTCATGGTTGTTTATCTATCTAAGTATAATATTTATTTATACAAGCATGTATATCGTTGTCAAGTACCCAAGATTCAGGGAATCCTAGTTTGGGACTAGATCAATGTGTGTAAATGGTGTCCAAGGTATTATTATTATTATTATTATTATTATTATTATTACTCATTTCAATTTCCTTATTGCCAACAAATCATATAAAAAACAAAAGTTACATAAAAACATTGTACAAAGTCGATCTTATCTTTAATAAGAGATCTCTCCCAGAAAACTGGGTTAAGATGGAAAAGGTTAATTGCGGAGCTAGGGTAGACCAATGTATACAACAATATAACGAAATAAACGAGTACTTACATAAATATAAATAAATAAAATAAATTATAAATTTACCATAATATTTAGAGGAGATTTTTCCATCTTCAGATAACGTTTATCTGGCTGTTTATCTGAGAAATTTGATAGAATCAATACGTGTGAAATGTCAAATAAAGTTATCTGGAGTTGGAACTATCGCCCCCTGAACTAAATGCTTTTATTAATCTTCTACTAGTATATACTATTAAATACTTACATGTATACTACTTATAATTCTAAAGAGAGAGGTAATGCTTCTTCACACGAATTTTAAATATAATTAGAGTAGGACTGTCCCTGATGGTGCAGGGGTGTGCATTCTACAATCGAATGTTGAACCGAACCAAACTGTCTCGTAGGAAGGTTGGATAGCGTGGATTCCGTAAAATTTTGTAGAGTAAATTGAGTATGTGTGAATCCCGGCGAAGACGGATCGTTAGCCATTTAAATCCTTGCGATGTTGTGATACATAGGCGTATTTGCGCGGCGCGACGATAAAAAAGTGATTTTCTAAGAGTGAGGCAGCTGTATATTTTCTGCACAGTTCTCAGGTTCCACAAAACTAGCCTTGCCACCATGAAGGAAACTGCTGAATCATCACGGTATGACAGTTGGCTGCCTCCAAAGACTAGAACCGTTTTTGCTTGCAGGCGATACGAATATAGGGGCCCTTACTTGTACCACAAATTAAATAAATCTAACAACATAGTCCACCTTACCAAAGTATCCTGTAAGCTGTCAATAAGCAAATGGCTGAAGACACTAGATTACAACAATAAAAACTTCTTCTGGCCACCCTTAAATAATTTTTCTATACTTAACTCCCAGTAATTAATTAATTAATATTCAAGAATGCCAAAAAGAAAAACTGATACAAATTAAATTATTTACCTTTTTCACCTGTTCCTGCCCTCGTCACGCACACCACACGAGCACGTACTTACGCTTAACGCGGTCGGTCGACAGACACACTCGCACACTCGCACACTCGCAGAGCTCGCATCTCGCATTCATAGATGTTACTAGGTGGAGCGGAGGGTACGAGTAGTATAGTATCGAATGCGAATGTGTCTTTGATGTTTCGTTGATAAGGGTTTTATAGACAATACTTATGTTTTGTTAAAGCGGATGTCACAATTTAGTCATAGGTTTATTGTGCTCTGTCTATCATTTAGGTCAATACATTAGACAAGAAATTCAACTTAAAAAAGTTCTACAAGAAAGATAAAATACATAAATGTGACCGCACATCGGTTTCAAAGGTTTAAATTGAATTGGGATAGCAAACTAACTATCAATTACTCTAATAATAACCCTAATGAGTCATATTGTATTTTTTCTACAAATTCAGCAATGCATTGAATGCAGTATTTATTACCAGATCGATTGTGGTCTCAGACAAACTTAACTTTATTAAGTGGGCCATAGTAGGTATACTTAAAAGTAGACAAAATTTATGTTCGATTCCAAATCGATATTCGATCGATGGTTTCTGAACGGCCATTTTGAATTTGACGTTAGCTGCCAACCTAGCAGTTTTTTGACAACGGACGGACGAAAGCCCTCGCAATGTAAACGCGTTTTGGTTAGGGTATTGAAATTAAATCGCAGGCCATCTGGAATGTATTTGGGTTTCCCTCAGGATTGTTAATATAGCTGAGTGTGTTATTGTTTCTCGAACCAGATAAAGTTCGCATTTTCGTGCCCGATTGTTTGAATTGAAAATTGCATTGAATTACCAGTTAGTCAATCTATTAGTGGTCTAGTAATGCTATTGAATGAATGTTTTGGTTAACATAGGTACTTACATCTATTGATAGCAGGCTATTACATTGTTTTCGGTTTATAGCAATTTATAACTTGAACTAATATTGACTATCTGTGTGTGTTATAATGATAAAGGGAAACTAAATTGTATTAACAGAATTTATATAGATATAAAACTCGGTTCCTATTGTTTAAGGAAAACAACATTGTTTAAGTTGTGGTTTAGGGTTCCCTCGTTTGGGTTGTAGACTGGAGGGTCCAATAAAATTGAGTTACTGCAAATTGTGAGTAAGTATCGTTCCGATCATGTCGTTATCTGAAATCCAGAAGGGTGTTTATAAGGAACTCAGATGGTTTTCCTCCGCACACGGTCTGATAGACCGTTTAGATAGGCATGATGTGGTATTGGAGCGGTCTATGGACGTTAAGGAACGTTACAATAGGGTGCTCGAATTGTCCGCGCAGGCGGAATCAGTTGATGGTTGCGCACCTGACAGGCTGTCACGGTTGATAGGGGATGTCGACCAATGTATGGAGATGGCAGCTGCTATCACGCAGAAGGCTGCGGACATACGTAGACAGCGCGAGTCCAGCCATGGTGGTGACATTGAAGCACCTCTGCCGCTTCAGGGATCGGGGTCCAGGTTACCTGCCATAACTATGCCTACTTTTGACGGCGTGTCCGGTGAATGGATGAGCTTCATCAATCTGTTCGACAGTTTGGTGCACATGCGATCGGACATTACCAAATCTGTCAAGATGGCTCAGCTGGTGGCAGCATTGAGGGGTGAGCCTAGGGAGCTGGTCGCTCATTTGACAGTTACGGAGGGTAACTATGAAACGGCCAGGCAATTGTTGGTCAGACGTTACCATAACAAACGGAGGTTGGCCGATGCCCAACTGAACCGTTTGTTTAGTATCCCGGTTGTGAACATGGTCGGGGCCATACAGACGGAGGTTTTGAACCCAATGTTGTCCGTCACCAAGGCTCTAGAGAATCTTGGACTTCCGGTTGGTGAATGGTCGTACCTACTGTTGTACATTGTACTTTCCCGCCTACCCGCTGACGTGCAGACTCGTTTCGAACAGTCTCACGGGAGGTCGGCCGAGGACCTGCCCGCCTTCTCCGACTTGGTCGGATTCTTGGAAGAGGAGGCTCGACGGGCAGAGAATTTGGGGTTGACGGTCACCCATCCTTCGGAGCCACAGAGAGCTGCCGGGAGCGCTGTGAGTAGGGGCCCTCCGACGAGGAAGGACCGCACCAACCGGCAGTCGTATGGGACTGTGAGTGAATTGACCCCACATGGTGAGACCTGCCCATGTTGTAGGCAGATTGGCCATGCTGTGGCCAATTGCAATAAGTTCGGGGAACTTAGGGTTCAGGGACGGCGCCGGATGGCCAAGCAGCGGAGCTGGTGTTTCCTGTGCCTCGGGCCACACATGGCTAGGGACTGCACGCGCACACAAATGTGCGGATATTGTGGTGGGCCCCACAACAATCTGTTGTGCATGAACCGGTCCGGCCAACAGCCTCCACAGGGCCGTACCCAGGGTGACACGGCATGGGGCCCTGAGAATTCGTTTGCGACTCGGAGCGCAACTCAGGGGCCAATGTCCCCACGTGCACAGGGCAGTACCAGGGTGCAGGGCCGCACTCAGGACCATTACATGGGGGGCCCTGAGTTTTCAGTTGCGACTCAGCATCCGACCCAGCGGGACATTGGGTGTGTTGAGCAGGCCGTAACGGGCGGGTGTCATGGGACACCTTCGAGCTATGCGGGTGCGGTTCGGACGCCGCCTCAGTTGTCGCCCCGCTCGTCGCCTCGTCCTCGTCGGTCACATGTGATGTCCCCCCCGCTCATGGAGCGGCCACGGTTGAATTCACGCCCACCCCCCTTTACGGGGAATCGTAGGTTGGGAATGGAACCGGCGCGTGGGCCATTTGTACAATGGGACCCTCTGGCGTATAGCTGCATACCTGATCGGTTACAGGCACAGTGGGGCCCCGGGGGTCCTCGCTATGAATTTGCGGCCCAACCATTTGTTGCCCCCCAACCGGAGACGGTGGTGTTACCGATCGCCTCTGTGCTTGTTTGGGATTTGGCGGGCAACCCAACATACGTTCGCGCCCTATTAGATTCTGGAGCTCAGGGCTGCATTGTATCGAATGATTTAGCAAAATGGTTGGGCCTCAAGGTAAATAGGTATAATAAATCAATACGGGGCGTGGGGAATGTTACGGTTACGAATGTAGTTGGTCAATCGGTGATCACGTTCTCTCCACGTTATGACATTTTGACAAAAACATCCGTGCAAGCTTTAGTAATGACGCATGTCATGGGCAGACACCCCTTGGTGAAGTTGAATCCGGCCGTTCGATTCCTGACATCAGGACTCAAGTTGGCGGATCCCGATTTTGACACTCCAGCCCCGGTCGACCTGCTACTGGGAGCAGACGTTCTGGGTAGGTTTCTGTTGTCGGATCAGCGAGTTCTTCAGCCGGACGGGTTGATTGCTGTGGATACTAAGTTTGGTCACGTGATCATGGGTCCGGCATTGCCAATGGTTAGGCCTGCCGAGTCAGATGGCATACTTATTGGCTCAGCGTTGTCAGACGTTATCCAACGTTTCTGGGAGATAGAGGAACCTCCCACCGTTCGTCGAGTCGACGCAGACGAAGAAGAGTGCGAGTTGTTTTACCAGAATAGTACTGGTCGCCTTCGTTCTGGTCGTTTTGTAACTCGACCGCCTTTCAGGGCCGATCGACCGCCACTAGGAGAATCTAGGAAGATGGCTGAGACGAGATTGATGTCGATGGAGCGTAGGATGACAAGGGATGCCGTATTTAAACAAAAATATGTTGATTTCATGAGGGAGTATGAGTCGTTAGGACACATGTCGGTATCGGGTGTGGACTGGAGATCTGAGGATCACTGTTTCCTTCCACACCATGCCGTCCTACGAACCCCTACGGGCAAGATTCGAGTTGTTTTTGATGGGTCAGCACCTACCTCGAACGGGATGTCCCTGAATCAGTGTCTACATTCGGGACCCAAGTTGAGTCGTGATATTTCGGATATTCTCACGAGCTTTCGGAGGCACCAGATTGTATTTGTCGCAGACATTCGGATGATGTTTAGGCAAACGGTAATTCATCCGGCTGACAGAAGGTATCAGTTGATACTTTGGCGTGAGTCCACGGCCGAGCCAGTCAAGGTCTATGAGTTAAACACGAACACGTATGGGTTACGGTCTAGCCCGTATTTGGCGATGCGTACCCTGCGGGAGTTGGCGTCGCGTGACCGTGTGAGCTATCCTAGAGCCGCCGCTATCCTGGAGCAAGATTTGTACGTCGATGACGTCTGCACAGGGGTAGCTAGTGTAGAGGAAGCTCTGGACCGACGTGACGAGCTCATTCAATTGCTGGAACGAGGCGGCTATGAACTACGTAAGTGGATGTCCAACTCCCCTGAGTTGATGGCTGGTCTCCCAGATGAGTTTCAACAAGACCCGCACGTTTTTGAGAATCTTGACAACCCTAACATGTTGTCAGTACTTGGAATTCAGTACCGGCCCGTCCATGATGAGTTTACCTATCGGGTGGTTTTAGAAACACCGAAGGCCTGGACGAAGCGGTCAGTACTGTCAACGATTGCGAGAACGTTCGACCCGAATGGATGGATTTCTCCAGTCACCTTTGCTCTCAAATGTTTTATGCAAAGGCTATGGGCGGCTCAGTTGACCTGGGACACCCACCTCTCAGGTGATTTGTTGACTGATTGGACGCGAATGTTCACCTCGCTATCGGGCATAAATAATGTATCGCTGCCGAGGAAATTGGTCCCTGCTGGGGATTACAGGGCAACCCTTCACGGGTTTTGTGATGCCTCTGAACGAGGGTTTGCGGCAGCGGTTTATTTGCGAACCGTCACCTCCACCGGGGAGGTCGACGTGCGTTTGGTTTTGGCAAAAAGCAAGGTAGCGCCTATTCGGACAAGGATGACGATTCCAAAACTGGAACTGTCCGGGGCTGCTCTTTTGACCAAACTTTTGAATCACACTCTAACAGTGTTGCGTGGGTCAGTGTTTTTGGAGAATACGGTGTACGCTTGGACGGACAGCCAGATTGTTTTGTGCTGGCTGAAGGCTTCGGTCCATAACTTAGAGGTTTTTGTTGCGAACCGTGTCTTCCAGATTGTGTCGTCTGAGGTCCCACTGACCTGGAGACATGTACCAGGAGAATTGAACCCGTCTGATTGTGCATCCAGGGGATGTCAGGCTCCTGAACTCGTTAGACACCATTTGTGGTGGGGACCACCCTGGCTTGCCAAGAGAGAATCGGACTGGCCCCACAGCAATGTAGTAGTATCTTCGGATCATGGCCCCAGAGCGGCCGTGCATGTTACCCAAAAGGCTGAGGACCCTGACGCCGGGTTTCTGCTGGACCGGTACAGCTCACTTGACAAGTTGATAAACGTGTCCACTTGGATTAGGAGATTCGCTCGAAATTGTCGTACTCCTCGCGATCAGCGAACGTTGAACCCTATTCTGACTCCGGCAGAGCGAAACGAGTCGCTGTTGAATTTGGTCCGGTTGGTACAGTCCTCGAAGTTTGGGGCAGAATTGGAGATTATACGAAGTGGACGTTCGAAATTGAAGGGAGCCGACGCGCGTCTCAACCCCTTTGTTGATTCGACCGGGTTACTTCGGGTAGGAGGAAGATTGCGCAATGCGAATCTGTCGTATTCGGCTCGTCACCCACTTCTGCTCCCCAAGGGGGGACAGTTAGTTGAATTGCTGGTGACTGATCGTCATATTAAAAACGCGCATGCCGGCTGTAACGCGTTGTTGGCCACGCTCCAGCGGGAGTTTTGGATCTTATCTGCCCGCCGTGTCATACGGAATATCGTGTTTCGGTGCATGCCTTGTTATCGACTTAAGGCTGCCACGATGCAACCTCTCATGGAGGACTTGCCCCCTGATCGTGTGAATGAGGTCAGACCGTTTTCAGGTGTTGGTACGGATTTTGCAGGACCGTTTATGGTGAAGAGTTCACGATTGCGTACCGCTAGGCAATACAAGGCGTACCTATGTGTGTTTGTTTGTTTATCCACCAAGGCGGTACATCTCGAGCTCATTGCTGATCTCTCGACAGAGGCTTTCATTGCTTGTTTGGATAGGTTTGTTTCTCGAAGGGGACTTCCAACTTTGATCCGCTCTGATAACGGCACTAACTACATCGGTGCGGAACGATACTTACGAGAGATAGTCAACTTTTTGAATGTAAATAAAGTGGATATTGGAACGGCCCTCTCCCGTCGGGGTATACAGTGGACCTTCAGCCCACCGATTTGCCCCCACTGGGGTGAGATTTTTGAGGCCGTAGTTAAGTCAGCTAAGACGCACTTGGGGCGTATAGTAGGTCAGACCGCGCTGACTTTTGAGGAGCTCGCGACATTGTTTTGTAAGATCGAGGCCGTTCTAAATTCGCGACCGTTGTGTCCGCTCAGCTCGGATCCAAATTACCTGGAGGCTCTGACCCCAGGCCATTTCTTGATAGGACAGCCACTTAACGCGTTGCCCGAGCACCCCTTCGAGGGAGTGAAATTGTATCGGTTGTCAAGGTATCAGATGTTGCAGCAGTTTACTCAGAATTTCTGGAAGCGTTGGTCGCTCGAGTATCTGCATATCTTACAACAGCGCCTTAAGTGGACTGACAAAACCAGCCCCCCTAGTGTTGGTGACCTCGTTCTGGTTAAGGATGCTAACCTACCGCCACTACGTTGGCGCAGGGGGCGCATTGTTAACTTGTTCCCTGGCAAGGACGGGACCCCCCGGTCTGCAGAGGTTCTAGTAGGAGGCTCGGTTCTAAAACGAGCGGTAGCAACGTTGTCTCGGTTGCCCGTAGATTAGGGGACAGGGGGGTGCCTGTCCGGGCGGGTGATTGTTCGATTCCAAATCGATATTCGATCGATGGTTTCTGAACGGCCATTTTGAATTTGACGTTAGCTGCCAACCTAGCAGTTTTTTGACAACGGACGGACGAAAGCCCTCGCAATGTAAACGCGTTTTGGTTAGGGTATTGAAATTAAATCGCAGGCCATCTGGAATGTATTCGGGTTTCCCTCAGGATTGTTAATATAGCTGAGTGTGTTATTGTTTCTCGAACCAGATAAAGTTCGCATTTTCGTGCCCGATTGTTTTTACCACGTAACATAACCTGTGTTGGAACACTGTGCTCATTGAAACTGGCCCGCCAGTCATACCTGGTTGGCTGAAGAACCTGTCTACCAAGAAGAGCCTAGGGTGCACCCGGGCCTTGCAGAGAGACAGGAGGTTGACGGGACCGAAGCACAGACCAGGTTGGATCGACCCCAATTAACTTCAGCTCGGTGAATCGCCGACGTTCACACTTCTTGGCAACTGATCGTTACGCTACCTCGTAGCTGATGGGCCCCTACGAGGTCATTAGGTGCTGAGAAGCCTGAACAATTTATATGAATTATATAGTGAAAAATAATGGAATCATAGAGAAGAGTACAAGGATAAAGTAAAAAAGTACTCAATGTTTTTTAGAACAGTTTGTCAAATTGCAAAATCAAAATATATCAGATCTAAAATTAAAAAAAAGAGTGTGCTTTAGACCACACAACTGAAGTAAAACTTCTCTAGCTCTAATGCTTCAAAAATACATCTCCTGCACTGTGTCTGGCTATGAGAGGAAGAGAGAATGAAAATGTGCGCGCGTACCTCTCATTTGCCTCGCTCGATCACGTTTTTCGTAACGCTCTCGTCACGCATTCGCCAGCTTACTCCCCAAGTCAAGCGTGCGTAAAGAAGTGTTACTTCAAAAAAGTGATAACAAAATTAAATCAACTTGGGATATAATTAAAAGTGAGACTGGAAAGGTCAGTATTAAATACAATGAACATGAATTAGAAATTAATGATATTACTTTCAAAAATGATATTGATGTAGCTAAAGCGTTTGTTTTTTTTTTACTGACATCACAATCTCTACTACGAAGTCTTTAGACCCTTCCAAAGTAGTCGCTGAATCTTTGCTAAAAGACTATGTACATAGATGTGAAAATTAATTATAGTTTAATTATTTAGATGATAAAGATATTAGTAAAGCCTTTAAATCAATAAATTTTAAGAAAACTGCAGACCTCTGGGATATTTCTGTTCATATTGTGAAGCCCATAATAAATGTTATTGCACTTGATTTAGCTTTCATATTTAATGCATCTATTGAAACTGGCGTGTTTCCTGATTTCATTAAACACAGTAAAATAGTACCTTTGTTTAAATCGGATAGTAAATCTGACCCTTCTTACTTCAGACTGATATCGGTATTGCCTACATTTAGTAAAATTTTTGAAAAAGTAATTTTAAATCAACTTCTTACATATTTCAACACAAACAAATCAAACAAGCCAAATCAACTACTGATGCTGGTATTGAGTTAATATCACATATATATGATGCCTGGGAGGAGTCGCATGGTGCTCTTGGAGTATTTTGCGATTTGTCTAAGGCTTTTGATTGCGTTGACCATGGAACATTGATCAGGAAATTACATTACTATGGAATTAGGGATAACTCTTTAGATCTTCTCTATTTTTATTTAAATGACAAGATACAGAGAGTTGACATTAATGGAAAATGATCTCGAAGGTCTGTTGTTACTATGGGTGTACCGCAGGGTTCCATAATCGGGCCATTCCTGTTTTTGGTTTATATTAATGACCTGCCACATCTTGTCAGAGATAATCATGAGATTGTACTGTTTGCAGATGACACTTCACTTTTGTTTAAAATAAAACGACGCAGTTTAAACTTTGACGATGTGAATAATGCAATCTCAAAGGTAGTCAATTGGTTAAGTGCAAAATGATCTTTTACTGAATAATAACAAAACTAAATGTATTCGGTTTATACTCCCCAATGTTAAACAAGTCTCGGCTAATGTTAATGATAAAGGTGAAAATTTCGAAACTGTAGGTAGCATGGTATTTCTAGGAATTACCTTAGATAATAAGCTTCAATGGGGCCCACACATAGATAAGCTATCGAAAAAACTCAGTTCCGCAGTTTATGCAGTCAAAAAATTCCGTCATTTTACGGACGTGGAAATAGTTAGACTAGTTTACTTCAGCTACTTCCATAGCATTATATCTTACATACATACTGCTGTGCGGCATACTGCTGTGGGGGAATGCTGCAGACATTAACACAATATTTGTGCTGCAAAAGAGGGCTGTTCGTGCAATCTACAATGTGGGTCCCAGAGAGTCATTGCGTTGTAAATTTAAGGAAATTAACATTATGACAGTGACGTGTCAGTATATTTATGAAAACCTAATGTACGTCCACAAAAATATTGATAAATTTCCTAAGAATAAAATAGCGACAGGCACAATTTCAACACTAAAAATAGGAATAAACTAGCTATACCTACTACTAGGCTCCATAAGGATAATGTATCTTTTAAAGGGCAATGTATTTGCTTTTACAACAAAATCCCAACAATCCCATCGAGTTACAAGAATTGTCTGTAAATAAATTTAAAAATGTTGTTAAAAATCATTTATGTAAAAAGGCTTACTACAAAATATCTGATTATGTAGAGGACAAGAAAGCTCGGGAAGGTGTTTGCTCCAATTCTGTAAAAAATAACGCATTAATCTGGAGGTTTCTAGTCGCCTCTTTGCTTCCAGCATCTAAAACATTGAGGTGACGGAATTCAATTTGAGTTCTATATTTCCCTATACCTTATATATGTTTTAGTTTAAGATTTGTCATTTTTGACGGTTTAGGCAATTCCTGACGATTACCTTCGGGAGACGAAATAAAAGGCTTGGAATATGCACAATTACTATCTAACTTTATTATTTCAAATACTTGGTTTATAAACAAATTGATATGAGATCTTACTACGTACCTAGATTAGGTAAGTGGTATGATAAAACCATTATCTGTGATGGCTGACACGTACCTGGGATAAAACTCAAATAATACGTGTGTACGTTAGGTACCGAATCAGCCGGCACAGATACTCCCCCTTTAAAAAAATGTAAAACAAGTTAATAACATATCACAAATTAATTTAAAAATTATACATAGTAAATAACAAACATCGGTCAAACAGGATTGGCGACCGAAATTCCCCTTTTCCGGAGAGCGGAGTTAATCCTGTCGCTGAAAAACCTTCTGGCAAAAATTTATTAGGATTATGACCGCTATGACTGCCAACATCCCCAGGGATGCTAGGGTCATCTCCCGGTGTCCGTTGAATTCATTCAGGACTTCTTTCTTGATCCTTTCGCATGATGCTGGAGTTTTGATATTGACGAAAGATGTTTTTGGTGAAGCCGGAAAGAGAATGATATTCTACGATTACCACTTCTCTGTTTATACTGAGCTGTAAACGTCATTAGAGTTGAAATCTCACCGTGCGTTGATATTTTCGACCTTACTTGGATGTGGCGGATTGAGCTGCTTCAACTTTTTCCGAGTCTTCCGCGTCGCTTGCATGTTGTGACAAAATAACGGAACTGGCATGGTCTACTGGTAAGAATGCGGGCTTCAATCTATCTATAGATAAAGTGTCGGCACTTTCGTTCCTCTTGACAACGAAGTATTTGGTCGTTCGGCGTAAAACCTTGTAAGGGCCCTCGTATGGGGGAATTAAACCTTTTGCGACACCTTCTCGCTTGATGAAAACGTGCGAACATGAGCTTAACTCAGGGTGGACGAAATACTTGTTTTGGTGGTTATCTATCTTCGGGACGGAGCAGACTTTTGAGATACGTTGCTTAAGATCTCGCACATAGTCGTGATAAGTCGACCGCAAACCGGTTTCTCCGAAAAATTCTCCAGGTAGCTTCATTGGTCTTCCGTAGACTATTTCTGCCGCGCTCAAACCAGTGTCGTCTCGTAATCAATCAATCTCGTCTTCTTAAACCAAGAAGAACGATTGGTTATTCTTTTGCCCAATTTTCCTTACTGTTCCTTGCCATGAGAGACGCCTTCAGCGAACGATGCAATCTCTCCACCATTCCATTGGATTGCGGTTTGGTAGGCTTTTTTTTAATTTTTCCGTTCCCATTAATCTCGCCAAGGATTTAAGAAGCTCAGATTCGAATTGTTTTCCATGATCCGAGGAAATTCGGGTGGGTGAGCCATATCGGCAAATCCAACCCTGGAAAAGGCATGAAGCAACTTTTTCTGCGGTAATCTCCTTCAAAGAAAATGCTTCTGGCCATGAGGAGCAACGGTAAATCATAGTGAGCAAAAATCTGTAATCTTGGCTTGTAGGTAGCGGGCCGACGATATCTATATGCACGTGCTCAAAACGCTGAGCGGGCATGAATGTGCCGATAGGTGAAATAGTGTGTCTAGTAACCTTGGACTTCTGGCAAGCTAAGCACGTTGTACAACATTCGTTAATGTCTCTGTTCATCTTATTCCAAACAAATCTGTGCGAAATCATTTTTCGAGTTGTCTGTTTCTCTGGATGGCTCATTCCGTGAATAGAATCGAAGATTTTCCTCTGTAATTCCGCGGGAACGTATGGTCTCGGTTGACCGGTTGATGTATAGCAATATATCTGGGTATTACAGCCAGGTATTTTAATCTTGAACAACATCAGATTGGATTTTTTGAAAAGGTTTTTAAAACCTGTGTCCATTAGCTGGAGCTTGGCCATTTCTTCGAAATCAACCCCCAAGGGTGTGGTTATCTCCTCGATAATTCTTGATAAAGTGTCTGCGACCACGTTCTCGGATCCACTAATATGTCGTATATCCGTGCTATACTGCGATATACAGTCTAGTTGACGAATTCTTCGAGGCGGCTCGTCAATATTTGGTTTCTTAGAGAATGCGAAAGTGATTGGTTTATGATCTGTATATATCGTGAATTCTCGTCCTACCACGAGCCTTTGGAAATGCTTCACAGCCAGATAGATGCCCAATAGCTCTCGAACATATGTTAATATTTCTGCTCTGTGTGAGATAGGTTTTTTAGAAAAAAAAACCGAGGGATTTCCATTTTCAACCCTCTTTTTGTTGCAGAACGGCGCCCACGCAGTCGTTACTGGCATCGTTCATTAGTGAAATGGATGCGTTACTAGCATGATGCGATAGAATTGCCAAGTTTTTCATGAGCTCCTTACATTTTTCGAAGGACTTTTCACCTTCTTTTGTCCATTTGATTAAACTCTTATCGTTTTTCTTGCAGCCATGTAAATACTTGTTCAGTTCTGCTTCATTAAAAGCCGCTTTTGGGATGCTGCTCCTATAAAAATGAACCATACCCAAAAATCTCCGCAGCATGTTAACCTTTTCTGGCTTAGGGAAATTGGTTATAGCCTGTAGTTACTCTTGAGTGGGGGAGATCCCCGTACTTGATACGTGATATCCCAAAAAATCTACTTCTTCCTTCAAGAATTCGCATTTCTCCAAATTATTTATCAGGCCGTATTCATCCAATTTTTTTTAAATTATTTCAAAATGTTTATAATGCTGTTCTTCATTTTCTGATGCACATAGAATATCGTCAACGAAACAAAATGTGAAATCTGTTACTTTTTCATCCTTTGGCTCTTCTCCGGAATATTGTGGAGTAATTTGATGTCTAAATATTGAATCTATGAAACGCTGAAATGTCTGACCGGCGTTTCGAAGGACAAATGTCATTCTTGGTAATTCGAACAGTCCCAAAGGAGTGATGATGGCTTGGAGATGTCACCTGGTGCCATAGGAATGCAATGATATGCCTTCCGAATATCGATTTTACTGAAAATGCGCTTTCCTTCGAGTATGTAATTTAAATCTAGGTGTCGTGGCAGCGGGTACCGGTCGAGAACTGTTATATTGTTCAGTGCTCTGTCATCTCCGCATGGTCTCCATTAACCGTTTTTCTTCTTCACCATATGCAATGGGCTGGCCCATGAGCTATTGGACGGTCTACAAATTCCCGCATCCATAATGTCTTGGAATTCCTTTCGGGCCGCCTTGTACCTTTCTGGAGGAAGAGGCCTTGCTCGGCAAGCCACTGGAGATTCTTGAGTCTTTATGTAATGCTGAACACTGTGTTTGGGACTAATCTTCAAAGAGGACGGTTTAGTGATGCGTTGATATGTATTTAGTAAATCTGCGATTACATGGCTCTCGTCAATAGTGCTTAAAGTTTCTTGGTCCGTAGTTGCAGGTCTACCCCTGGTGGATAACTTGGTGGAATCGTCAATCAATCTTTTTCTGCGTAAATCCACCCACAAATCAAAGTTTTCTAGGAAATCCGCTCCGATGATAGAGGTGTTGACATCAGCAATCACGAAATTCCATTTAAAAACCCTTCGTAATCCGAGATCAATGGTATGACATTGTTCTCCGTAGGTGCTGATGTTCATGCCGTTAGCTGCATGTAACGAGTAATCCGCTTTCTTGAAATGCTTCCTCCTGCGCTTCAGTACGGATATGTTCACGCCAATATCGATTAAGTATTTCTCGCCGGTCTTTTTGTCCGTGATAAATAGGCGATTAAACTGTGAGAAGGCACAGAGCTCCGCCTCAAACCTTTAGTTTCCCTGCTGCTTCCAGGAACAGGGAGCTTCGCACTTGTGAGCTTTTTGCCAAAATGGGCGTGAAAATAAAATAAACTCGAGTTTCTCGTAAAAGCAGACGGACTTCTGTGACGTGAACTTGAAAACGGTTTATTTCGATAAAACTGCCGACGATTGTTGTTTTGTTGAATTACTGGCAGTTCAGGTTTCATTTTTGTTAGCTCAGCGGTCAGGTGCATTACCGGGTCATCGTCCTTGCTTAGCGCGGCAATTTTCTCGTGACTTGAGACTTCGTAGACATCGTCGGCTATTTGGGCTAATTCGTCGTTACCTTTCTCCTTATTTATTATAAGGATTGAGGTTAAGGAGTTTGGTAATTGTTTTAGCCAAAACATTCTTGCCATTTCGTCGTTGATTTGATCTCCTCCTAGCTCCATGATTTTTCGTAACAATTGTGATGGTTTTCTATCTCTGAGATCGATGTTTATGAATAATCTCAGGAATTTGCGATGCGGGGAATCTTCGTAAGTTGCAATTAATCAATCCTTAAGCTTTTGGTACTTTCCGCTATCTGATAAGGATGATACTAATATCACTGGCTTGCTCGATCTCCTCTTTGCCTAATTTTGTAAGAACTAGGTGGAATTTTGATTCGTCACCAAACTTCTGGGGGGTGGGTGGTTACTGCTTCAAAATGTGCGAACCATAACCGGGGCTAGTCCTTCCAGATATCGGCGATTTTTGATGAAGTGCTGATTGCTTGCATCTCCAGGTTAGCTGCTGCTGCTCAACACGGGTTTTGTTTCGCCGGCGGCACGGACATGTTGCTAGTAGCCGAAGGTTGCTGAAATGTTCAGTTTTCGGGTCACCACTTTGCCGGTTTAGGCAATTCCTGACGACTACCTTCGGGAGAAGTAATAAAAGGCTTGGGATATGCACAATTACTATCTAACTTTATGATTACAAATACTTGGTTTATATACAAATTGATATAAGATCTAACCACGTACCTAGATTAGGTACGTGGTATGATAAATCCATTATCTGTGATGGCTAATGCGTACCTGGGATAAAACTCAAATAATACGTGTATACGTGAGGAACCGAATCAGCCGGCACAACATTCTTCAAGTTTAACCTATCTGTTTCTTATGGAAATAAACTCTTTTTGAATTTTGAAATGTTGAATTTCTATTGAGAATTATTGAACTGTGCTGTAATTTTGATGACCGAATTTTGTGTGTAATCGAAAGAAAACTTACCGAATTTTACTATGTAATATAATATTGCATAAGCAAATTTTTTACTATCCTAGTATTAGATAAGTGTTGAAGTCGTACCTACGCAAGTGATTATTTTATGTTTATCATCTTTTTTTTCTTTTTTTTTTCTTTTAACACCGTCTTATTTTTTCTACCTACTGTCCTTCGAGACTGATTCCCAGAACACAGGGTATCCTAGTGTGGGAACCAGGGCCAAAATTGTAACTTATTTTTATTTTTTTCCACAATAATGGATTTTTATTATTATTATTATTATTAAACCAAGTCCCGATATTTTGAAGTCGTTCGAGTTTCTTCGCTAGCAATGACCCAACAGACATCAGCATAATCGATAATGGGCAGAAGAAGAGACTGAGCAAGAGTGATTTTGTTCTGTCGAGGCAATAAGTATTAAAGTATCCTGAGAGAGTCTAGGAAGCAAATACTCGGCAACTAACTTCTATGACATGCGATCACCAGGACAGCTGGTTGTCGAAGATAACACCCAGGTTTTTAGTTTTAAACACAGTACAAATTCCGACTTCACAACGCAGTTGTCAAACGAAGTCACCCTTATGGCACTTCAAACATTTTTTGCGTTTCTCATTCACCATAATCCTTGGGGGGCGGGTCAATCAACATCGCAATGTTGTGGTGTGAGTATACACTCTCACACCGGTACCCGGCGGGGCGGCGGCGGCGGCAGATTGCTTCAATCAAACTAGTGGTGGCGTACCAACCAATATCACAAAGACGTCTACGATACGGCAACAGTTCGTCGTCGATGTATCAACAATATCAGACAAGAATACAGATCGCGCCAAGTTTCTGTGTGATGATTTGATGTGATTCTGTGTGATGTGATGTGTGAAGTGAGCAAGCTGTATAAGTCGCGCAACGAATTGACGTGCATATAGGTATCGAAAAGTGACTACTGCGCATTCAAGGCCACCGCTCATAACGTGTCGCGCGACGTGTACCTCTCTCTCTCACGCCACCCTTACCCTAAGCAAGAAAGAGAGGTACAGCTCGCTTTGATACTGAGAAAATTAGCGGGGCCTGCACCTTCCTATCCTACAAAGTCGAGTACGTCGAGGCGACGTTAGCGGGAATTACTGCGCTTATGAACAGGTATTGAAAAGTGACTACTGCGCATTCAAGGCCACCGCTTATAACTCGTGGCGCGAGGTATACCTAGGTAGGTAGGAACCTATGTATGTACTATCCGATCCAAACCAAAGACATTGAGCTACCATTACTAAAGAGACGCTGTCTCGAACCAAAAACGTGTCGCAACTAGATCACAAGCGGGGCGGGGGGGGAGGTGTGACCTGCCGCGAGCTCGACGGTGTCGTCCCTGTAGGTAACACACCGCAGACGTGACACCGCTTTTATACATACAAAACTTCATTTGAATGAGTGCAGGCTATTACAAAATGTACCAATCTAAGAATTAATTGTAACCGAGATTTAAACAAACGTAGATGATTTGCGCTTTCGCCTTAGCTATGTGTTATCGTTATCTATCTAAACATTTTTAATTCGACGTTATAGCTTGGTAATAAATGCGAAAACCAATGTAAAATCTGCATGATCAAGGTCTGATAAAGGGTAACGAAATAAACGATGTGGAATAAAAATGCATCATTGCTATTTTATATATTATAAACTTCGTGAATAAATCAATGCGGTTATGGAAATTCATTTATGCCCCGTGAGCATATCGATTTCGTTTCCTGTGTTGACGAAATCACTACGGTTATGGGCATTTTTTCAATTAAAAAGAAACTCCCATAAGCGTATACTTTATGACTATGAGTGGCTAACTAGCGCCACCAAGGATAAATATCTAGTCCTAGGTTTTTAGCAATAAGTTCTAGATCCTAGGTTCTAAAAATAGCTATTCACAGGATTAAAAAAAATGTCAGGAGCACTTTTTGCAAAAACTAACATAAAAGAAGATATGATTTTTCAGGGTTCCGTACCCAAAGGGTAAAAACGTTACCCTATTACTAAGACTCCGCTATCCGTCTATCTGTCTGTCTGTCGGTCTGTCCGTCGGTCACCAGGTTGTATCTCATGAAACGTGATATTTAGATAGTTGTTATTTTCACAGATGATGTATTTATGTTGCCGCTATAACAACAAATACTAAAAAACAGAATAAAATCAATATTTGAGGGGGCTCCCATACAACAAGTATTTCAATACCACATACAAACTTATGAATGCACCTGGTTACCTAAATTGAGTGTGAAAGTAGCCGCACCAATAACTTTTTAAGCAACATTTTGCTATGTAAAATCCAAATTATTCACTTCACACCATCCCTACCATTGTACGGTGGTACGGAACCCTTTGTGCGCGAGTCTGACTCACATTTGGCCGGTTTATTTGGTAACGACGAGGGGATGAATTCAATACGGATAAGGACATACGCGACCGGGGCGGGTTGCGGTGCACGATGTGGCAACAGCGCGCCCAAGCGCACGCGTTGGCAACGTTGTGGGCTTTGGACTGGAGCATCAAGTAATGATGATTTATTTTTCTTAGGTTTTGAACTTTAATATAAATGAAGAAGGTTCAAAATCGCGAGCCAAGATACTGAAAATGCAAAAGGATGCAAAGAAATGTTTTTCATAGGTTTTGAATTCCATTACCAAGCCATAAGGTTGAAACTCGCCAAAATACCTAATACCTTTTATCCTTATTCGGATATTCTCATAGGGATCTAAATCTAGAAATAGGGAAATAACCCTATTTCTAGATTTAGGTACCTATCTGTATACGACTCGTATTTACGATAGAAGCAGCGCGTGAGCAATGATTATAGTATCACCTACAGTTTGCGCCAAGTTTATTTATCTCTGAGCGAGCTGTGACCACTCTCTCTAATGCGAGAAAGAGAGGTCATTGCTGGCTCAGAGACAAATAAAATTACCTAGCTAGGTACTGCAGCGTGAACTCGCAGACGTCGTTTTAAGACTCCTTTGTAATGCTAATTTTTATTTCGATTTTATTGGGATACAGGCTGGTTGATGTTTTATAAGTTTATGCGAAATTGAAAGTTCGAATTATTCTAGATTCTCATTGGTAGCTGTCAGTTTTGGCAGGACTGAAAAAAATCATTTTCTTTGAGCTGTTCGAGTCGAAAGCATTTTCTTGCACATATTTTTTCGTTTGGCCAGTTTTGTTCCCGTTGGGAGTGTTCGTATGAATCTGTGTTGTGGGCAGCCTTGACGCAAGAAGAATTGACCTTGTTCGTCAAGAATTGACGCCGGCCTTAGCGACTGCTGGCGTTTTCCCGATATTTCATCCATTATTTCATCTGAAGTCAAAGGCCAGTCGTTGGAAGCGATCTGGGTATGTATTTGGTGTTAAAATTCCGTGGTGGCATTTTGGTCGTGTTAGCGTTATTCTGGTACTTATCTTTATATCTTATTTGTAGCTTTTGGTGGAGAGCTGCGTATCGAGCACCCAAATTTTTTAAACCGATACCGCGGACGCGTAGTCCTCACCAAGGCGTGCTTTGCACGTACAGGCGTACGTGAACGTACAGGCGTACGTGAACGTACAGGCGTACGTGAACGAGGAAGTTGGACGCCGCTTCAGGAGACCCCGTATTTTTGACCCAATTCATATTTTTGTTTATTTGAACTGACATATGTATTTTAATTTAAATTTCGTTTTATCAAACGGCTTAGCGCGACTTCACTCTTTCGACAACTTTAAATCTTTGAACAGGATTGTGTCGTCTGTTCATTATATTTACATCTAAATTCCTAAAGGCATTTGCAGGCCTCCGTTAAAGATATTTTCGGCATACTTTTGGGCAATCATTCATATAACCCCTCGTCCATTCCATACGCACTTCATATCCCCCTCATAAAATCATTTAATTTTCACGTCGTGTCCTGATCAAAGTGCGCATACAGCGTCAAAAGCGCATTACAAAGGTATTGATTTAATTTTAAACGAACCAGCAATTTCGGTGTTCATTTGCAACACAGACAAGTTCAGTTTGTGATCTCTTTTCTGGTTTAATTTTCGGTCTTGGACCCGGTTGTCATTCAATATTTTGTTGTAAACTTTTGATTTTATTATTAAAATAAATTATACGTGTTTTGATAGTGAATTTAATTAGTTATCTATCACTACAGTAGGTAGGTACCTACAAGTGACGCAAAGTTCCCTCGTGGCGCGTGGAGGAGGTAATTTTTCAGAGATAGAGAGTTTACCCGATGCGCGCGGCTCTCAGGAATAGATAAAATTGGCGTGTACTGTACTGACTACTAGGGCCCTATTCTATTAAGGAAAACGCATTGCAATTAGCGCTCTTAGGAGCCATCGATATGAGAGGTTTGAGCCCCAGGTGATGCCAAGTTTCTGTGTTGTAGTTCATTTTGACGCCTTTAGAAATGGAAACTGCCTACTGCAGCATGAACTCGCAGACGTCGTTTTAAAACTCCTTTGTAATGCTAATTTTTATTTCGATTTTATTGGGATACAGGCTGGTTGATGTTTTATAAGTTTATGCGAAATTGAAAGTTCGAATTATTCTAGATTCTTATTGGTAGTTGTCAGTTTTGGCAGGACTGGAAAAATTCATTTTCTTTGAGCAGTTCGAGTCGAAGGAATTTTGATGCAAATTTTTTTCGTTTGGCCAGTTTTTTTCGCGTTGGGAGTTGTCGTGTGATCTGTGTTTTGGGCTGCCTTGACGCAAGAAGAATTATCCTTGGGCAAGAATTGACGCCAGCCTAAAATATTGCTGGCGTTTTCCCGATATTTCATCTGAAGTCAAAGGCCAGACGTTGGAAGCGATCTGGGTATGTATTTGGTGTTTATATTCCGTGATGGCATTTTGGTCATGTTAGCGTTATTCTGGTAATTATCATTATCTATTATTATCTTATTTATAGCTTTTGGTGGAGAGCTGCAAATCGAGCCATAACCCCAATATTTAAAACCGACAGCGCGGACGCATAGTCCTCGCCAAGGCGTGCTTTGGAGCGTACGTGAACGAGGAAGTGTGACGCCGGCTTCAGGAAATCCCGTATTTTTGACCCAAAATATATTTTAGTTTATTTGAACTGTCGTATGTATATTAATTTAAATTTTGTTTCTTAGCGCGGCTTCTCTCAAATTCAATCTTTGAACAGGATTATGTCGTCTGTTCATTATATTTCCATCTAAATTCCTAAATGTCTGCACGCCACTGTTAAAGATATTTTCGGCATACTTATTGGGCAATCATTCATATAACCCCTCATCCATTCCATACGCACTTCATATCCTCCTCACACAATCATTCCATTTTTACGTCGAGTCCTGGTCAAAGTGCGCATACAGCGTCAAAAGCGCGTTACGAAGATATTGATTTCGTTTTAAACTAACCAGCAAATTCAGTGTTATTTTGCAACGTAGACAAGTTCAGTTTATGATCTCTTTCTGGTTTAATTTTCGGTCCTGGACACCTTGTCCAATACACGGTTGTCATTCATTATTTGTTATAAACTCTTGATTTTTATTATTAAAATAAATTATACGTGTTTTGTCAGTGAGTGAATGCCTTTATTTATTTATCACTACACTACCTACCTAGATATAGGTCTAATGTCAACCTAACAAATAGACAATAATTTATTAAAATTTTATTGAGGGCATATTCCTGGGAATTGGAACTGGTTCCTACATGCCTAACATGAACTAGGTTCAGCACAATTTTAGGATAGGTAGGCTTCTTACTTAAATAAGTAGATAAACATTAAACAATTAGTATGATAATGATAATAAAATCCTGGATGCAAAACGGACAACCCAAACTTTGGGTCCCAAAGTTTGTTGGACACTCAAATCATGCCATCTCATTATTTTTATTTTATTTTATTTTATTATCATAGGAAAACTTACAGCTAGTAATTATACATTTAGGCTAAGTATAAGATGGGTCGACATAGAGCCATTAACAAGTTTCCGCATTTGGGTAGGGAAATCAGTTAAGTAACTTATTTTTTTTAAAGTTTACAGTGATCTTAATGTAATTTGCACAAAATAAACATAATTTAAGAGAGAAAAAAATATAAAAACGTAAATAGGTACCTAAATCATTGCGCGAGTACAGATAGAGAAGTAGAAATAAGAAGAAATAATCAATGTTATGTGGTTGTCTATTCCATTATATTATCATAGTTCACTCAGAAAAGAATTTGTGGTTAATAATTGATTTAATTCTAGATGGTTTATCTGCAAACAGGTCTACATTAAGGAAATATGTTTTGTTGAAAACTTTGCCAGTTCGCCACATGAATGATGACTGTCGGTAGTTAGTTTTGGATTGGGGCAGATGAATCTTCAAACTATTATTTAATCTGGTGGATCTCGCAGATGGGGTGCAAAACTTTGCCATTTCTAGAAGTTCCGGACAATCGAGTTCTCCCCTTACTAATTTTGCCAAGAAAGAGAGGTCAGCGGCTTCGCGTCTCTGCACGAGAGGTAACATGTGATGGTGTTTACACCGACTGAGGTAATCGGGAATATGGGTCCTAAATCTACTATCAAGAAGACGGAGAAATCTACGTTGAAACTTTTCAATCTCATTTATGTAGATACTGTATCGGGGGTTCCAAGACTGTGAAGCATATTCAAGTTGACTTCTTACTAGGGAGCAATAGAGAATTTTATACGTTTTCACAGTCTTGAAACTTTGACATATTCGAAAAATAAGAATAAATTTTGAGTCTAAGATTATTCCCAGGTCTTTTATTTCATTGACTCGGTCCAGTGATGTACCGTGAATATTATAATTGAAGAGGAAGGGGTGTGGCTTACGAGTAAATGAAATACACTGAGTGGCTTACGAGTAAATGAAATACAATTATCTCTCACATGCTCGGGGTATGACAGCGCCGCAGTGTGATATTTAAGCGGTTCTTATCTTGAGAGTTTCTAGGGTTTAGTGAGATTACACATTCATATGACATGCACTGGATTGAACTTGTCGTTTAAATTCTTTTTAGCATTACAAAAGTTTTAGCACAATCGAGTTGGGTAGGTAGCACTTTCGATATCAGCCTTCACAGATTTGGAGTAGGCAGTTAGGTATGCTGATAGTCTTCAGGTTCCTAGTTATGTAACCAAGGTTAGTATTGGTTGGTATGGGTAGACGCCAGACGTTTGTTCGGCGGTTATCGTATCTTTCGCCTGCTTCGGTCGGTGGGCTGGTAGATGGCAGGATGGTGGCAACAAACCACGAGCTTTCACCTGCTTCGGTCGGTGAGCTGGTAGACGGCAGGATGGTGGCAACAAACCACGAGCTCTTGAGATTTTCATGGCGGATGCTGGTAAGTGATGACTTGATGAAACGAAAAGCGCTGGCCGCTGGTGGGTGCCAGACACCGAGGCTAGCTTGAGATCTCGCTAGCACACTGCCGCTGCTGTATTACTCGTACATATGGTAGAATATATGCGCTGCGCGGGCAAATGCATACGTTGATAGGATTTCCTACGAGTTACAGAGAGATAGAGAGAGAGAGAGACTGATTGCGGCGGAAAATTCCCTCGTGGTAATTGATATTTCCTTCCCACTTGAATTCAAAATGGTTGACTGGAGCTTATAGGGGATATAGACAAGGACTTAGGTTATACAGGGAAGTCAGCAGTTGACACATCAAAGGGTAGTTTAAAAGGACG
Organism: Argyresthia goedartella; assembly: GCA_949825045.1. Classification (NCBI taxonomy): domain Eukaryota; kingdom Metazoa; phylum Arthropoda; class Insecta; order Lepidoptera; family Argyresthiidae; genus Argyresthia; species Argyresthia goedartella. The sequence goes on along the minus strand of OX463827.1, from coordinate 56,266 downwards.
TCCTTATGGCGGTGTAGCGTTATTGTGGAGAATGAACATATTTCAATATGTGTCAGTGATTGCATGTGATAATCCGAGAATCATTGCTATCAAGATACAACAATGTAATCGCCCTATATTGGTTATATGTGTGTATGGTTATTGTTGTAATCAACAGTATGATAAACTAGATCACAGACATATTATAAACGATTTTTATGGCAATATCATAGATACTTTAAGGGAGGCATCAATATTTAGTTACATACCTTCCAAAAATATAAAAAACACATTACAGGGTGGAATAAACATGTCAGTACTGCTCACGGGATGGCTCGCGAAAAATTTCAGCTTTGGATCTTACATGGAAGACCTAGACATGGAGAAGTTTTTAATGATATGAACTTAAGCCGTAAATTGTTTATATCCAAGCTTAAATGGTGTCAGAACAATCAGGAACAAATTAAAATGGATATACTGGCCAAACACCATTCTAAAAAGATTTTTTGTGATTTTTGGAAGAATACAAATAAGTTAACTCCTAAACCTTTACAACCAGTAAGTGTTGAAGGGTTCAGTGACCCCAAACAGATTGCTGATTTGTTTAAGAGTCATTTTTGTGTAAAATCTCAGCTGCAGCCGGTACAGACTGGGCGTGATGCTGGGGATCACCATGTTCCGGAAATAACCACAATCTTCAAAGCCATAGAAATAGCTATGATCCTTCGTAAAATGGTCAGAAGCAAATCGCCGGGACATGATGGTCTGAGCATCGAACACCTGCAATGTGCTGGGGTTCATGTACCCAGGGTTCTCGCAATGTTATTTAATTTATGCGTAGTTCATTCATACCTGCCTCAGAATCTGATGAGAAAAATAGTTGTCCCTATTATAAAAAATAAAACAGGTGATTTTCTAGCAAGCAAAACTATAGACCAATTTCTTAAGCAACGGTTATAGCCAAGATATTTGATGGGGTGCTTGATTCTCAGTTTCGAAAGTATCTACATCTAAATGACGCACAGTTTGGGTTTCAACCAGGACTGTCTACTGAAAGTGCGATTCTGAGTCTTAAGCACACTGTTAGATACTATACGGATAGAAAAACACCAATATATGCATGCTTCTTGGATCTATCCAAAGCTTTTGATTTAGTGTTGTATGAGGTTCTGTGGAAGAAAGTTAATGAAACAGGACTACCAGATGAACTTACCAGTATTTTTAAATACTGGTATGCCAACCAGGTGAACTGCGTTAGGTGGGCCAACATGCATTCGGATACATATAGGTTGGAGTGCGGGGTGAGACAGGGGGGGTTGACCTCGCCTTCGCTCTTCAACCTTTATGTTAATGATCTGATTGAGGAGCTGAGCAATGCGGGTGTCGGCTGCTCTATTAACGGAAAATTGCTAAACAACATCAGCTATGCAGACGACATGTGCTTGTTGAGCCCCTCGATTAGTGGTTTAAGGAGGCTGGTGTCTGTGTGTGAGACCTATGTTGTAGCACACGGTTTGCGTTGCAACCCAATTAAAAGCGAAATAATGATATTTAAAGCTGGTAATAAGGCTCCATCTCACGTACCGCCTATTTTGTTGTATGGATCTCAATTGAGACAAGTTAGTGTTGTTAAATATCTTGGTCATCTGGTAACCGAGGACTTATCAGATGATCAAGATATGGAAAGGGAGCGAAGGGCGTTGGCGATTCGATGCAATATGCTGGCCCGCAGATTTGCACGTTGTGGGAGGGCTGTCAAAGTGACTTTATTCAAGGCATTTTGTCAGTCCTTCTACACCTGTGCTTTGTGGGTCAGATACAAGCGGAAATCGTTCGACGCCCTTCGGGTCCAATATAACAATGGTTTTAGGATGTTGTTGGGGCTGCCGCGTTATTGCAGTGCATCGGGGATGTTTGCCGAAGAGCGTACTGCGGATTTTTACGCCATAATAAGAGCAAGAACAGCATCCCTGATGTACCGTATGCGGGGTAGGGCCAACTCCATCCTGAACATTATTGCGAATAGGATAGATTGTCCAATCCGGTGTCACTGGGTAAACATTCACATGACATTAAATAGACCATGAAAAGCCCGGTAGACTGGGGTCTGATAGTCTGTCCTATTTATGGACTTGCATATTTTATTTTATCTAATGTAATTTAAGTTAACTTATTTATAAGTATAAAAAGACAAATGTACTTATGGATCTAAGTTATCCGAAATAAAAATATATGAATTGAATTGAATTGAATTATACGTTTCAACGTATACAAATTTATAGGTGTAGAATTTATGACTTTTGATGGCTTAATGGGTGGATTTATGCTAGAGAAAATGTTTTTAAATTTTTTATTAGTAAGTTTTTTTTTGTTTCGAGTAATCCACCTCTTAACGGTATATTGACAACGTTCGAAATGTACTTGAAAGAACCCTGAAATTTGGTCAGCTATATAAAAGTAATAAAAATTGATTAAAATGAGTTTTGGACTCAAAAATATCGGCTACCTCGCAGTTACCCTGAAAATTCGTTGGACCGTATACAAGGACACTAAAACTAGAGAGATTTGGTCTTGAGAAGGTGTGATGGACCCAACCTTACTTCTTCTGAGCACCCTTCTTGGTCGTAACGCCGTCGGTGCGTGCGTAACTAGCGGTCGCGACCGCAGCTGGCTTCTTAACCTTGTCGAGCGATGGCAAAGGGCTGCCCTTACTCGAGTACTTTGATGTCAGCGCGGCTGCAAGTAACCCCAGCACTTTATGACGGGATTTATCAGGCAGCACCACGATGATTCTGCCTTTCAAAGTTCAGGCATTACTCATCCCGAAATGTTTTGCGCGCCGCCGCGAAGATTTCATGGCAGGTTTTAGTCAAAAATCAGTGATTGTAATGCCGGAACTTTTGAGCGCCCTCTTGACTCCCCACACCTCGACACGACTATGTGTAAATAGTGTACAAGGTATTATTATTATTATTATAATTATCCTGTCAGCCGTGCTATTCATGTAGTCACGACTGTAATTGTGTGTGTGTACAGGTGTCGTCGGTGCGTCGATGTTGCTAGCACATCCTTTTGGCTGGGCCGTCATGTACACGTCACCTCTGTGTGTGTGTGTGTGTGTGTGTGTGTGTGTGTATGTGTGTGTGCAGGTGTCGTGGGTGCGTCGAAGTGACTCATCATCATCCTATCAGCCGGGCTATTCATGTACACGTCACGACTGTGACTGTGTTTGTGTGTGTGCAGGTGTCGTGGGTGCGTCGACGTGATTGGCACATTCTGTCGGCCGGGCTGTTCATGTACACGTCGGACGAGCGCTTCCAGGTGCTGCACGCGGACGGCCGCGACGACTGGACGCTGCAGATCAAGTACGTGCAGCAGCGTGACAACGGCACTTATGAGTGTCAGGTATGTACCCTTCCGCGCCTAGGTTCAACATGTTCAGTCTGATAGTTCTCTGATTATGTCATCACTACTGTAAGTGAGTGAGGCGTTGAATATATAAATACCCAACACAATCAATCCACAATGATCAGTCAATGGTGTCATCATGTCAATCTTAAATCAACGCTAATGGGGGGTTCCGACCTCTGTGGTGTTGCATTTCTAGGCTCTGCCTCCTAAGCAAGAGGTCCCGAGTTCGAATCCCGACTGCGGGGGAAGAATACATTCCCATATCTTCGATGTTTATATGTGTATGACGTCGCTATTTTCTGGTACCCACGACACAGGATATACTAGTGTGGGCCTAGAATGTGCCTATATATAAATGTTTTTTCCGCATTCTAACCTCAAAATAGCACCTTTGCCGCTTGACTTTGGGTTCTCAGGCGATAAAATTATCTTCGTAACTCGTTCGAAAAGGCTTCTTTACGACCTCCTAAGAAATGTACTAATATTTGTTGTAAGGCATGATAATGACGAATAGGTTGCCATTAGTGGCTGGTCGAAACAGAAAAGGTTTGCTCGATATTAGTTGTAGATCAATCATAATACTTCGCTGAACATCATTCAGCTGAGCAGAGATTCAATAATTTTCTGGTCACACGCGTAGGCTTGTAGGTATAGAAGTATAGGAGTGTGTGTGTCCAGGTGTCTACGAGCGGCGGCGTGCTGTCACGGCAGGTAACGCTGCACGTGGCGGTGCCGGAAGCGTTCATCCTTGGTGCGGACGAGCACCACGTGGACCAGGGCTCTGCGCTCAGTCTCGTCTGCATCATCGAGAAAGTGAGTGGTGATGACTAATACACGTGCACTAACTAGCTAGAACTAGCATTCAACCAACAATCATCTAATTATCAATCTGTATCGCATCAGCCAACATGCTGTAACATACTGTATTTTCACCTTTTAGTTATTGTAAATAGTTTTAATGCTAAATATAGGTTTTGTTCATTTCATTTCATTTGTTTATTTCTAGTTATTCTAGATAAATTTTCAAATACTTATCTAATACTTATCAAAGCTATTATATTTTTAGTTGTCTTAAGCTGATCTCCGAAAACTTCGGACGTACACTTTATTTAGTTTTCCACCTGCTGCAATCCCTACTGCCTCTGATAGGTAGTTCCCTTCACGGCTCCCCGACCTCTAGGTGTGCCTGGACGAAGTCGGAGAAGGGAACATCGCAGTCGCAATTTTATCTCTCGTGTACTTAGGATTTTATGTTCAACAGGGACAAACGTCCACCCTACTTGATTCCTGTACTGCAACCTTCATCTTTTCATTCTGTCTGGCCCTTGACACCTTGAGACCTGCCGACGCGCTCTACACTCAACCTTCCCTGACGCCCTCCTGCTTGCCGTCAAGAGGCGAAGACGCCGGGTGATTCGTATTCCAAGGCTAGGAACTACCCTAACGAGTCACAACCCATGCCCCAGCTGCGGTTCTTGTAAATAAAATTGTACATGCTATAAACTAATTCAATTTGCTAGGTCCCACGAAAATTGCGTGAGAGCAGAGCAAATGGCATTATGAGGGTATAATGCCATTTGCTCTGCTCTCACGCAATTTTAGCCCCTCAGGGTCATGATGTAATTTAAGCTTTATTGTTGTGTTGTCGTCAGTCGCCGGTGCCGCCGCAGTACGTGTTCTGGTTCCACAATGAGCGCATGATCAACTACGACGCATCAGCGGGCGTCACGGTGCGCACGGAGCCCGGCGCCAAGACGCAGTCCACGCTGACCGTGCGCAGAGCAGCGCCCGAGCACGGTGGGAACTACTCTTGCCGCGCGCCCAACACCGAGCCCGCGCGCATCCTCGTCTACGTCACGCAGGGCAGTCAGTATCCCTTCAGAACACCGTACACATACATACAAGTGGCAGTGTCTTTTAAGAAAGAGTGAATAAGCTATGCATGTGTATTGCAGGTGACAAGATGGCGGCGACGCTGAGCCGCAGCGGTGCCCCCCGCGCCCGTGTCCTCGCCCCGCCTCCCGCGCTGCTGCTCACCACCGCAGTAACCGCAGTGTCCGCACTGACCGCGCTGCATTTGCCACACCGCGGCGCAGCATTCGCATAGTGACTGAGAACCAAGCCGATACTTGGCGGATGTTACAACATAGTGTAAATAAATAAACAATTGAAACTTGTGCAAAAACTGTGTCCTTGAACTCCATTCGATTGATTAACCGAACGATCTTAATTATTTGTAAGTTTTTGAATGGTGGATGGTTTCCATATGATGGATTATATTTGTATTTATGTAAATATGAATAAGGTGTAGGTGCATCTGTGTAGCCTATTGTAACTGCAAATGACGTGTCACCGAGGTGAGTGAGTGAGACCTCACGTGTCGAATGACTTACGTAAATACGCTCACTCTCGCTCACTTGCTTCAGCGACACGTCGTCTGCAGTAGCGGTCGGTTACGAACTTGCACCTTTATTTATTACATTGTCCAAAATTTATATATTTAAAACGGACTCATTGAGAACGTGGGTCAATAAATGCTTGAGACAAATATTGAAAATATTCTGACCAAACACAATCTCAAATGCAGAATTGTGGAGACTCACGTACCAGAAGTCGTTGGAGACGGAGGTAATCACCAGGAAGTAGCGATGGATTGGCCACGATATAAGTAGCCCTGACGAAGAATTGTCAAAAATAACCCTCAAATGGTGCCCATGAGGGAAGCGAAAGAAAGGTCGCCCCAAAACAACGTGGCAACACTCAAGAGGCTGCCATTTTGAGCTCAGACTGGGTGGAGCTAAGGCAGATGGATAAGATCTGAACGAATAGAGATCTGTGTTGAGGGGTGACAGGACGAGATAATGATGATGATGATTGAGAAGGCCGCGAAGTTATCAAATTGCTCATTGTTGATATGATCTAGCCTATAACATCATTGTAATAACGAGTCAGTGTAGATAGATACCTAATTGTTTGAAATTTCTACAAAATTTCACTTATATTATTATTCAAGTTGATGAGAACGTTGACCTTCATAATTTTATTGTTTGAAATTCTATCGAGATTTTTATACAGATCAACCATAATTATAAAGTTAAAAAATGCCAATGTTTATCATTAAAAATAACATAAAATAAAATGTTGGGTAACATCCGAGATCTCCCGAGGCAGAATCACCGCCGCGTAGCTCTCTTTCTCCCGGTAATATCTTCTCCTCTGTAATCACTTCAAGCAGTTAAAAGTCACATCTGCATAAAATAAGGATCAGCACGGCTTGCCATCACTGGAGTGCGAGGGAGTACGCTATGCGGTGTATTTTAACATCGCCTGTAAATATTTATAAATAGGTACCTATAAATAACATTCCACTGTCCTCGGCCTTCCAAACTATTTCAATAAAATACATTTTATCTAATATCCGTATTTCCTTTGTTCACACATTAAATATCACCTGTATAAACAAAGAGGGATATGATAAGCAGAAAAATAAGTAAAGATCCCGGAGATTTGAATGAATTAACCCTCTGTACAATATGCTATACTACAGGCTATATACCGTTTCACTCCCCAAATTCTCCGACTAACCATAATTTTAATTTTCAAGCATTGTAGAGTGTAGGCTATTAATCCAAATTGATAGGATATTTCTACTACTATGGAACGAAAGTATGGAAGCACACGTGAATGACCTGTTGTTAGAGTTTACTATAACACTAACTGCCAGTTTCCTGGGCGCTGATTAAGTTAACAAATTGGTTAAACTGATTTGGGCCTATCAAGTGCCGCTAATATTCAAAATAGTCATTACTACGCCTGCGAGCTTCTTTTACTCTGACATCACAATGTCTTCCTCATCCTCAGTGTTCTCAAAGCTACTGATGTAGAGACGGCAGTCGGTCGCTTCTACGATTCTATTCACGAAGTCTTCAAAACTGTATCCCGAAGAAGACCAGACCAACCCAGCCTACAAGTTATTACCGGGAGATACCCGGTGTGGATCACAGTTGACATAATAAGGGACTTGGCCACGAAGGCCATACTCCACCGTAAATGGAAAACGAGGAGGAGGCCGGCTGACTACGTCTCATTCAGCGAGTTAAGAGCCAAACTCAAGTGTCGCGTAGATACAGCCTACGCCAACCACATGTGTAGTATAGAAAGCAATTGTTCAGGCCTCTCGGCACCCGATGACCTCGCAGGGGCCCATAGCTACGAGGTAGCGTAGCGATCAGATGCCAAGAAGCAAGAACGTCGGCGATTCACCGAGCTAAAGTAAATAGATTCTATCTGACCTGGTCTGTGCTTCGTTCCCGTCAAACTCCTGTCTCTCTGCAAGGCCTGGGTGCACCCTAGGCTCTTCTTGGTAGACAGGTTCTTCAGCCAACCAGGTATGGCTGGCAGGCCAGCTTCGACGCGCACAGTGTTACGTAAATACGAACTTTATCTGGTTCGGGGAACCACAATACACTCAGCTATAAGACAATCCTGAGGGGAGCCCGAATACAATTCCAGATGGCTTACGATTTAATTTTAATGCCCAAAATCAATACGCGTCACATGCGGGGGCTTTTCGTCTGTCAGTTGTCAAAAAACTGCTCTGTGGCAGCTCCGTCAAATTCAAAATGGCCGTTCCGAAACCATCGATCGAGTATCGATTCTGAATCGAACAATCACCCGCCCGGACAGGCACCCACCTGTCCCTTAATCTACGGGCAGCCGAGACAACGTTGCTACCGCTCGTTTTAGAACCGAGCCTCCTACTAGAACCTCTGCAGACCGGGGGGTCCCGTCCTTGCCAGGGAACAAGTTAACAAGGCGCCCCCTGCGCCAACGTAGTGGCGGTAGGTTAGCATCCTTAACCAGCACGAGGTCACCAACACTAGGGGGGCTGGTTTTGTCAGTCCACTTAAGGCGCTGTTGTAAGATATGCAGATACTCGAGCGACCAACGCTTCCAGAAATTCTGAGTAAACTGCTGCAACATCTGATACCTTGACAACCGATACAATTTCACTCCCTCGAAGGGGTGCTCGGGCAACGCGTTAAGTGGCTGTCCTATCAAGAAATGGCCTGGGGTCAGAGCCTCCAGGTCATTTGGATCCGAGCTGAGCGGACACAACGGTCGCGAATTGAGAACGGCCTCGATCTTACAAAACAATGTCGCGAGCTCCTCAAAAGTCAGCGCGGTCTGACCTACTATACGCCCTAAGTGCGTCTTCGCTGACTTAACTACGGCCTCAAAAATCCCACCCCAATGGGGGCAACTCGGCGGGCTGAAGGTCCACTGTATACCCCGACGGGAGAGGGCCGTTCCAATATCCACTTTATTTACATTCAAAAAGTTGACTATCTCTCGTAAGTATCGTTCCGCACCGACGTAGTTAGTGCCGTTATCAGAGCGGATCAAAGTTGGAAGTCCCCTTCGAGAAACAAACCTATCCAAACAAGCAATGAAAGCCTCTGTCGAGAGATCAGCAACGAGCTCGAGATGTACCGCCTTGGTGGATAAACAAACAAACACACACAGGTACGCCTTGTATTGCTTAGCGTTACGCAATCGTGAACTCTTCACCATAAACGGTCCTGCAAAATCCGTACCAACACCTGAAAACGGTCTGACCTCATTCACACGATCAGGGGGCAAGTCCCCCATGAGAGGTTGCATCGTGGCAGCCTTAAGTCGATAACAAGGCATGCACCGAAACACGATGTTCCGTATGACACGGCGGGCAGATAAGATCCAAAACTCCCGCTGGAGCGTGGCCAACAACGCGTTACAGCCGGCATGCGCGTTTTTAATATGACGATCAGTCACCAGCAATTCAACTAACTGTCCCCCCTTGGGGAGCAGAAGTGGGTGACGAGCCGAATACGACAGATTCGCATTGCGCAATCTTCCTCCTACCCGAAGTAACCCGGTCGAATCAACAAAGGGGTTGAGACGCGCGACGGCTCCCTTCAATTTCGAACGTCCACTTCGTATAATCTCCAATTCTGCCCCAAACTTCGAGGACTGTACCAACCGGACCAAATTCAGTAGCGACTCGTTTCGCTCTGCCGGAGTCAGAATAGGGTTCAACGTTCGCTGATCGCGAGGAGTACGACAATTTCGAGCGAATCTCCTAATCCAAGTGGACACGTTTATCAACTTGTCAAGTGAGCTATACCGGTCCAGCAGAAACCCGGCGTCAGGGTCCTCAGCCTTCTGGGTAACATGCACGGCCGCTCTGGGGCCATGATCCGAAGATACTACTACATGGCTGTGGGGCCAGTCCGATTCTCTCCTGGCAAGCCAGGGTGGTCCCCACCACAAATGGTGTCTAACGAGTTCAGGAGCCCGACATCCCCTGGATGCACAATCAGACGGGTTCAATTCTCCTGGTACATGTCTCTAAGTCAGTGGGACCTCAGACGACACAATCTGGGAGACACGGTTCGCGACAAAAACCTCTAAGTTATGGACCGAAGCCTTCAGCCAGCACAAAACAATCTGGCTGTCCGTCCACGCGTACACCGTATCCTCCAAAACCACTGACCCACCCAACACTGTTAGAGTGTGATTCAAAAGTTTGGTCAAAAGAGCAGCCCCGGACAGTTCCAGTTTTGGAATCGTCATCCTTGTCCGAATAGGCGCTACCTTGCTTTTTGCCAAAACCAAACGCACGTCGACCTCCCCGGTGGAGGTGACGGTTCGCAAATAAACCGCTGCCGCAAACCCTCGTTCAGAGGCATCACAAAACCCGTGAAGGGTTGCCCTGTAATCCCCAGCAGGGACCAATTTCCTCGGCAGCGATACATTATTTATGTCCGATAGCGAAGTGAACATTTGCGTCCAATCAGTCAACAAATCACCTGAGAGGTGGGTGTCCCAGGTCAACTGAGCCGCCCATAGCCTTTGCATAAAACATTTGAGAGCAAAGGTGACTGGAGAAATCCATCCATTCGGGTCGAACGTTCTCGCAATCGTTGACAGTACTGACCGCTTCGTCCAGGCCTTCGGTGTTTCTAAAACCACCCGATAGGTAAACTCATCATGGACGGGCCGGTACTGAATTCCAAGCATTGACAACATGTTAGGGTTGTCAGGATTCTCAAAAACGTGCGGGTCTTGTTGAAACTCATCTGGGAGACCAGCCATCAACTCAGGGGAGTTGGACATCCACTTGCGTAGTTCATAGCCGCCTCGTTCCAGCAATTGAATGAGCTCGTCACGTCGGTCCAGAGCTTCCTCTACACTGGCTGCCCCTGTGCAGACGTCATCGACGTACAAATCTTGCTCCAGGATAGCGGCGGCTCTAGGATAGCTCACACGGTCACGCGACGCCAACTCCCGCAGGGTACGCATCGCCAAATACGGGCTAGACCGTAACCCATACGTGTTCGTGTTCAACTCATAGACCTTGACTGGCTCGGCCGTGGACTCACGCCAAAGTATCAACTGATACCTTCTGTCAGCCGGATGAATTACCGTTTGCCTAAACATCATCCGAATGTCTGCGACAAATACAACCTGGTGCCTCCGAAAGCTCGTGAGAATATCCGAAATATCACGACTCAACTTGGGTCCCGAATGTAGACACTGATTCAGGGACATCCCGTTCGAGGTAGGTGCTGACCCATCAAAAACAACTCGAATCTTGCCGGTAGGGGTTCGTAGGACGGCATGGTGTGGAAGGAAACAATGATCCTCAGATCTCCAGTCCACACCCGATACCGACATGTGTCCTAACGACTCATACTCCCTCATGAAATCGACGTATTTTTGTTTAAATACGGCGTCCCTTGACATCCTACGCTCCATCGACATCAATCTCGTCTCAGCCATCTTCCTAGATTCTCCTAGTGGCGGTCGATCGGCCCTGAAAGGCAGTCGAGTTACAAAACGACCAGAACGAAGGCGACCAGTACTATTCTGGTAAAACAACTCGCACTCTTCTTCGTCTGCGTCGACTCGACGAGCGGTGGGAGGTTCCTCTATCTCCCAGAACCGTTGGATAGCGTCTGACAACGCTGAGCCAATAAGTATGCCATCTGACTCGGCAGGCCTAACCATTGGCAATGCCGGACCCATGATCACGTGACCAAACTTAGTATCCACAGCAATCAACCCGTCCGGCTGAAGAACTCGCCGATCCGACAACAGAAACCTACCCAAAACGTCTGCTCCCAGTAGCAGATCGACCGGGGCTGGAGTGTCAAAATCGGGATCCGCCAACTTGAGTCCTGACGTCAGGAGTCGAACGGCCGGATTCAACTTCACCAAGGGGTGTTTGCCCATGACATGCGTCATTACTAAAGCTTGCACGGATGTTTTTGTCAAAATGTCATAACGTGGAGAGAACGTGATCACCGATTGACCAACTACATTCGTAACCGTAACATTCCCCACGCCCCGTATTGAATTATTATACCTATTTACCTTGAGGCCCAACCATTTTGCTAAATCGTTCGATACAATGCAGCCCTGAGCTCCAGAATCTAATAGGGCGCGAACGTATGTTGGGTTGCCCGCCAAATCCCAAACAAGCACAGAGGCGATCGGTAACACCACCGTCTCCGGTTGGGGGGCAACAAATTGTTGGGCCGCAAATTCCTAGCGAGGACCCCCGGGGCCCCACTGTGCCTGTAACCGATCAGGTAGGCAGCTATACGCCAGAGGGTCCCATTGTACAAATGGCCCACGCGCCGGTTCCATTGCCACCCTACGACGCCCCCCGAAGGGTTGTGGGCGTGAATTCAACCGTGGCCGCTCCATGAGCGGGGGGGACATCACATGCGACCGACGAGGACGAGGCGACGAGCGGGGCGACAACTGAGGCGGCGTCCGAGCCGCATCCGCATAGCTCGAAGGTGTCCCATGCCACCCGCCCGTTACGGCCTGCTCAACATACCCAATGTCCCGCTGAGTCGGATGCTGAGTCGCAACCGAAAACTCAGGGCCCCCCATGTGATGACCCTGAGTGCGGCCCTGCACCCCTGGGTGGCTGCGTGCTTGTGGCCCCATTGCCCGCTGAGTCGGATGCTGAGTCGCAACCGAAAACTCAGGGCCCCCCATGTGATGACCCTGAGTGCGGCCCTGCACCCTAGTACCGCCCTGTGCACGTGGGGACATTGGCCCCTGAGTTGCGCTCCGAGTCGCAAACGAATTCTCAGGGCCCCATGCCGTGTCACCCTGGGTACGGCCCTGTGGTGGCTGTTGGCCGGACCGGTTCATGCACAACAAATTGTTGTGGGCCCCACCACAATATCCGCACAATTTTGTGCAGTCCCTAGCCATATGTGGCCCGAGGCACAGGAAACACCAGCTCCGCTGCTTGGCCATCCGGCGCCGTCCATCAACCCTAAGTTCCCCGAACTTATTGCAATCGGCCACAGCATGGCCAATCTGCCTACAACATGGGCAGGTCTCACTATGTGGGGTCAATGCACTCACAGTCCCATACGACTGCCGGTTGGTGCGGTCCTTCCTCGTCGGAGGGCCCCTACTCACAGCGCTCCCGGCAGCTCTCTGTGGCTCCGAAGGATGGGTGGCCGTCAACCCCAAATTCTCTGCCCGTCGAGCCTCCTCTTCCAAAAATCCGACCAAGTCGGAGAAGGCGGGCAGGTCCTCGGCCGACCTCCCGTGAGACTGTTCGAAACGAGTCTGCACGTCAGCGGGTAGGCGGGAAAGTACAATGTACAGCAGTAGGTAGGACCATTCACCAACCGGAAGTCCAAGATTCTCTAGGGCCTTGGTGACGGACAACAACGGGTTCAAAACTTCCGTCTGTATGGCCCCGACCTTGTTCACAACCGGGATGCAAAACAAACGGTTCAGTTGGGTATCGGCCAACCTCCGTTTGTTGTGGTAACGTCTGACCAGCAATTGCCTGGCCGTTTCATAGTTACCCTCCGTAACTGTCAAATGAGCGACCAGCTCCCTGGGCTCACCCCTCAATGCTGCCACCAGCTGAGCCATTTTGACAGACTTGGTAATGTCCGATCGCATGTGCACCAAACTGTCGAACAGATTGATGAAGCTCATCCATTCACCGGACACTCCGTCAAAGGTAGGCATAGGTATAACGGGTAACCTGGTCCCCGATCCCTGATGCGGCAGAGGTGCTTCAATGTCACCACCACGGCTGGACTCGCGCTGCCTACGTATGTCCGCAGCCTTCTGCGTGATAGCAGCTGCCATCTCCATACACTGGTCGACATCCCCTAGCAACCGTGACAGCCTATCAGGTGCGCAACCATCAACTGCTTCCGCCTGCGCGGACAATTCGAGCACCCTGTTGTAGCGTTCCTTAACGTCCATAGACCGCTCCAATACCACATCATGCCTATCTAAACGGAGTGTTTCTAAGGAGCTCAGATGGTTTTCCTCCGTGTGCGGAGGAAAACCATCTGAGCTCCTTAGAAACACCCTTCTGTATTTCAGACAACGACATGATCGGAACGATACTTACTCACAATTTGCAATAACTCAATTATATTGGACCCTCCAGTCTACAACCCAAACGAGGGAACCCTAATCTATAACTTAAACAATGCTGATTTCCCCAAACAATAGAAACCGAGTTTATATCTACACAAATTCTGTAAACAACAATTTAGTTTCCCTATATCATATAACACACACAGATAGTCAATATTAGTTCAAGTTATAAATTGCTATAAACTGAAAACAATGTCCAAACATTCATTAGCATTACTAGACCACTAATAGATTGACTAACTGGTAACTGGTACTTCAATCCAAATTTCAATTCACCTACAATGTACCTGTAATGTAATTACTATTCTGAGTCACATCTCAGTACAACTGGTCATTTAGGGAAAACTGTTATATCTGTCTGTCTACTACCAGCAATAGACTTATAGCTTACAACACTACCAATCTATGTGGATACAGGAACAAAACCAAGTTAGCTAATAACCGCCTATACCTACAGATTGATAGTCCCAAATCGTGGGTTCCTGGAGCCCTTGACGGCTGCAAATCTCAGGAAACCACGCTCTTGCTACCAAAATGTTCAGGCCTCTCGGCACCCGATGACCTCGCAGGGGCCCATAGCTACGAGGTAGCGTAGCGATCAGATGCCAAGAAGCAAGAACGTCGGCGATTCACCGAGCTAAAGTAAATAGATTCTATCTGACCTGGTCTGTGCTTCGTTCCCGTCAAACTCCTGTCTCTCTGCAAGGCCTGGGTGCACCCTAGGCTCTTCTTGGTAGACAGGTTCTTCAGCCAACCAGGTATGGCTGGCAGGCCAGCTTCGACGCGCACAGTGTTACGTAAATACGAACTTTATCTGGTTCGGGGAACCACAATACACTCAGCTATAAGACAATCCTGAGGGGAGCCCGAATACAATTCCAGATGGCTTACGATTTAATTTTAATGCCCAAAATCAATACGCGTCACATGCGGGGGCTTTTCGTCTGTCAGTTGTCAAAAAACTGCTCTGTGGCAGCTCCGTCAAATTCAAAATGGCCGTTCCGAAACCATCGATCGAGTATCGATTCTGAATCGAACAGCAATATTAGACATAACCCGCGCGCATTTTGGAAATATGTAAGTGGCCTACGATCGAAGGGTGGTTTTGAACCTCGGGTCACGCATCGGGGCCGGGAATGCGTTGGTGAGGAAGCAGCAGCCGCATTTGCAAACTACTTCTCAGACGTTTTCCTCCCTGATGAGCCAGCGCTCGATCCAGATCTGGTAAACAGTTCTGATGACTCGTGCACTGCTAATCACATACAAGTTTCACATATTTCCAGTAGGGACATAAAGGAAGGGCTGAAACAGCTAAGGCCAAGGAGCGTAATCGGCCCGGACAACGTCCCTCCCTACTTGGACTTGGGACGGTCGGTGTTAATGACCCGCGCGTTGCTATCCGAAAGAGAAAAATTAATTTAGTGGTTTATTTTGCTATATTTCTGGACAAAAGTTGAAAAAATACATTTGTGAACTATTGTGGTTGATTTACACATAAACATTGGTACTGAACCCTACTCAGTCAAAATATATGATTTTAGGGTCTAAAAATCAAATCGAGACAATTACAAGCCTAAACCCACAAATTTCAACCGCGGGTGTCTTGATTGAACGTGTGAATGAGGCTCGCAACCTTGGACTTATCATGGATCAAGAGCTTCGTTTTGAGAAGCATGTTCTTGTGATGGTCAAGAACTGCTTCAATAGGCTTAATATATTATATAAGATAAGATGCTTTCTAAGCGAGCAAATGCGTATCACGCTGTGTGAGTCCAGTTTATCAGTTTATTTATTGCATTCCATACATAATATAGGTGGAGATTATCATTATGGACCTTGTCCAGGAATAGCAATTTGCGAGAGGGCGATATTACAATATTGCAATATTTCTACGTACTACTTAATTTATATATAAATTAAATTGTATCAGATACTTATTTATATAATGTTAGTTTTCATATGTTTGAAATTTTTATTCTATACTTATTTTAATAGTTATAATTCGTCATTTAAATAATCATTTACACAATAATAGCATTTAGTAATTAATAGTTGTTTTAATGAACTTATAAATATGGTATCTCTAGTTTCTGTCGTCAGATGTTTTGGTAACTTATTATAAATTTTTGTAGTCATCACTAGAGGGCTTGAAGAGTGTATGTTTAGTCTAGAAGGTGGTAGCGCTAGTCCTTTTCTTGGTCTTAGGTTGTGATTCGTTGGCATCTGATCTTGGCGTTTTGTGTAAAATTCAGGATATTTTCGGACGAATTTACAAGTTTCCAATATGTATATGCTAGGGAGTGTGAGGATTTTGTGTTCTGTAAAGTGTGGCCTACAGCTGTCTCGAGGTTCAATATTTGTGAGTATGCGTATTAGTTGCTTTTGTAGAGTGAAAACGCTTTGTGCGTTAGTGCTGTTACCCCACAGTAGGATACCGTAACTAAGTAACGCATAAGCATAGGCATAGTAGGTAACTAGAGCTGTTTTTAGGTCCATGACTTTTTTACCTCCCGGAGAGCGTAGGTAAATCTAGATAGCTTGGAACGTAAGATTTGGGTATGTACTTTCCAATTTATATTCGTATCTATATTCAAACCTAACAGGGAAAATTCGCTCACCGTTTCCAATCTTATGTTGTTGAATGTGAAATTTATGTCTAATGGTTTTTTCTGAGGTGGGTGAAATAACATTAATTTAGTTTTATTGAAATTTATCTGAAGGTTATGATCGTTTAGCCATTTTATAGTACTATTTAGGATAGTTTCTAGTTTATTATTTATTTCTAGGTTATTTGCGCAAGGTGTAAGGATAGAAATATCATCGGCAAACAACACACATGGATCGCTCATGATTCTGGGGAGGTCATTAATGTAAATTAAAAATAATAAGCAACTAGCGACACCGCCCTGGGGGATTGAACCTTTAATGTCTATAGTATCAGACTGGAGTTTAAAAATTTCTTTGCTATTCTGGTTCAAGTATTCCATCTTCACGAGTTGTTTTCTATTGCTCAGGTAAGAGGAAAACCATTTATGAGATGCCCCGTATTCCCATACTATGGAATTTATCTAACAATATATCGTGTCGGACTCTATCGTAGGCTTTCGACATATCAAGCAGAATACCAATGGCATATTTCTTATCATTTATTATATTTATAGCCTTTTGTATATATTTAAAGACCGCTAAAGATGTAGACTGTCCTTTCCGGAACCCGTTCTGGCCTTCGTTAAAGAGTTTAAATTTCTCACAAAATTTATACACTCTATTACACATTGCCTTCTCAAATATTTTTGAAGCCGTCGGCAGTAGAGTGATAGGACGATAATTTGTTGTTTTTAGTTTAGAGTTTTTCTTATGTACTGGTTTTATGAGAGCAATTTTAAGTAGGTCTGGGAAGGTACCTTCAGTGAAAGATTGGTTAATCATGAGGTAAAAAGGTAGAGTCAACTCTTCTGCACATTTCTTAACCAATTTAGGAGGTAAACCAGATGGTTTACCTCCTGCATATCTATGCCGTGACTATTTTTACATTTTAAGTTTTTAAGTATGTTATAGACTTCTCGTTGGGTTACTGGGTAGAGAAACATGGTTTGTTCGGCTTGGTGGTTCGGGTAGCGCCTGCTAGCTCTCAGTGAAGGGCTCTCTCTTTCGTTGCCCACTGATGCAAAGAAGTCATTGAATATTTGTACTATCCTATGGGGGTCTGAAATTATTGTATTGTTTATTTGAAGATTGATGTTGTTATTTTCTTTTTTGGGCCTTTTGTTGGTGCATTCGTTTATTACATCCCACATAGTTTTAATTATATTGTTTGATTGGGTAATTTTTCTTTTATAATGATTCTTTTTAGAGATGATAATTGTTTTTTTTAGGGTTTTCTCGTATTTTTTATAGTAATCGGTAAGTATTTTATTGTATTTTTATTTAATTGTAAGTATTTTTAATAATCTTTTTGTTTCGCATGACTTTTTTACTCCAACATTGAGCCAATGTTTTTTATTATTACATCGTATCTTTATTTGACGTAGAGGTATGCAGTCATTTAATATTTTATTGATTAAGTTATTAAATATATTATATTTATTATTTACATCAGTCTTTATATTTAGAGCATTATACCAGTCAATATTTTTAAGCGTGTTTTTAAATAATGTTATATTTTTACTACTGAATAATCGCATTGTTTTGGTCCACGTTATTTGTTGTGTCAGTTTTGGAAGCTTTAAATGTAATTATGGTTCCAGAGTGATTAGAAAATCCCAATTGCTCGATAGAAGTGTAGAACAAGTTTTTATTTAGATTTGTGAATATTAGGTCTATACATGTTGATGAGCTAGCTGTGTGGTGTGTTACCTGTTTTATGTGTTGGGTTAGCTTAAATTCTAGCATGGATTCTAGAAGTTTCGTTGACTTAGGATTATTCTTTAGTATATCTGTATTGAAATCTCCCCCTATCACAACATTGAATCGAGGAAATTTATTGTTTACAAAATTAAGCATTTTATTTAATCGATCGTAAAAAACGTCCTTCTCTCTTCTATTCCAATATAGAGATACTATAATAAGGTTTTCATTTGTTAATTTAACTGCACACCTTTCAACCACGTATTCAATGGACATATTGGTTATATCTGTCCTTTGGTCTTGTCAAAGTTAAATTATGGAATTTCAGTTTATGGTCCCTGACTTTTCAATTGAACTCAACGGATGTTGCAAAGGGTGCAAAATGCTTGTGCCAGGTTTTGTTTCGATATTCCTTCACGCGGCCACGTAACACCCTTCCTTAACAATGCCAACATTCTCAAGATAGCCGGTAGACGGGACCTACATCTGGCTACTATTGGGGCGATAAAGCGCAAAACACCCGACTATCTTCATGAAAAACTTACCTGGAAACATTCACACCATCACCAGCCTAGGAGCTCCTCGAGTCTACTTTTGATCCCCCGTCACGGGTCTGCTGCTTTTCGGGGCAGTTTCAGATATTTGGCAACGAAGTGCTGGAACAATCTGCTTCCACCAATCGGTGTCTACAATCCAATCCACAACAGTACCTACCTCCTTACTTGTGTAATTGTCATTTATTTTAGGCAACAAATATAATGATCCCAAAATATTTTTTTCCTACCCAAAATGGATAAATGAACACCAAAAGTTGCAAAAAATATCAAAGCAAAATACTGCGGTAGCTTAGGTGAAGGGTAAATGGGGTGAGCGAAGCGAAGCCTAACCTAACAAGGTTGAACATGTAAGAACAACAAAAAATACTTAAAACATAAAAACAAGTTTGGTGATCATTTATCCAAAAATATTTGGTGGAAATTTATCCATTCTGGCAGTCATTTCGAATTTATTGGTAGTAAAATAGGTGCGTTTATGGTAATCATTCAAACATAAGCCTTTATGTTATACTGGGTCTAAGTGTTTACTTTTAGTTAAACAAAAAGATATTTAATTAAAAAGTAATCGAATTTTATTTTTGAACTATTCCTTTAGACACCCTAAAATGTAAGGTACTTAAGTCAATTTTGTTGCAAAAATCACAGAAAAGTTGCTTATGAGGAGCGGCTAGCGCGCAAGGCGACTGCCAGCCAAGCGAACGGCAATATAACTGAATTCCCGCCTATCGGGTTGGCCGTTAGAACGTATCTAAACTGTGCAATGAGACCCCCTGCTGCGAAATAAGCGCATAGCACTGTGAAAACATAGGTTAGGTTAGGTTATGTCAGGTTAGGTTAGGTCAGGTTAGGTTATGTCAGGTTAGGTTAGGTTAGGTTAGGTCAGGTTAGGTTATCTATCTATCTATAGGTCTTTATCCCTGTAGGTCGGGAGAAAGAATACATCTACAGTAATCCCTGCTTGGCGTAAGAGGCCCCTAAAAGGGAACCGGAGTTATGGGCGTTCAGACTTCCAACTCTGAACGCCTATGACTCCAAGACGACGACTGGGAGGGCACCTGAAGCTCTCCCAGGGCAGTCGCTGGCGGTCGCAAGCGGTCGGGGCGGGGGCCCTTGATCGCAACAGTGCGCCGCGAGGAGTTTACGACGGGATTGGTTGTGGCCGTTCCCGTCGTGAAGTGGGAGGAAGTTGAGATGCTTCCTCCCTGGGTGCTGGGGACAGTTCCGGTGCGTGTCACCAGCGGTCCCGGAGCTGCCCTCACCATGCACCATGACGGCCACCCCGGGGGTTTTTAGTGGGTGCAAGCCCCACATAAGCGCCCTGGCGCCCCCGCGCCTCGGCGGTATCCGTCAGGGATTTTCCCCCGGGCATCAAAAAAAAAAAAAAAAAGGTCAGGTTAGGTTAGGTTAGGTTAGGTTAGGTTAGGTTAGGTTAGGTATTTTTTTTTTCTGGACACACGGTGAAAATCCTCATGGACACCAGGGAAGGAAGGCTCTGGCAGTATCGGACTCTTACCGACTAAAAACACCGTATGCCCACATTCTTTCTCCCAACTCGTGGGTGAGGTGCCTTTATGCATCGTTTATTTCTATTTTTTGGCGTCTCCTTACAATTCATCAAAATTTAAATCCTATCGTATAAATATTTATTACATTTAGATATAAAATTATAATTATAAATATTATCGTTATTATTTTTATACATTTTTATTTCTTTATTATATAAAGTATTTTTTTTTCTTTATTTTTTTTTATTTTTTTTTGTCATTTGGAGACGCCAGAATCATACAAGTTTGCCCTTAACATAATTAACTTAAGCTTAGACTTAACATAATTAACTTAATCCTTAAATATTTACATTGTTTACATTATGTTATCCACCTTAGCTGTTATTTAATTTACTTATTACCATAATAAATCATTTCAATAAATAAATAGTCAAAATAATTAATTAACAATTCATTTAATAATTAATAATTAATAATAATAATTGGATCGGTGCTCGGATAGAACCTATTTATTCCTAATATTGCATACCCGCACGATATCCCTCATGAATGCCGCCAGGACTGGGCGCGTTGTTTTGTCCTGTAGGAGGTTTGGTAGGTTCGACTTAGTTATTTGGCCGCCCATGACCATCTCGGCCTTGAACCTTCTCCTGCCATACAACGGACACTCTATGAAAATGTGCAGCGGGTCCTCATCCGCATCACCATAGGGGCATGTGGGACTGTCCTTCAGTTTGCACCTATGTAGGTACTGAAGGAACCCGCCATGCCCCGAGAGCGCTTGGGTGAGGAAATTGTCGAGCTGCACATGGAGCATCGTGCGGTGTGCTTGGGCGACATCTGGGAGGAACGCTTTTGTGACTGAAGCGGTGTCTCCGGATTCGTACCGGCTCTGCCGTTCGGCAATGGACTCCTGCCGTATCGTTCTTTTAGCGAACGATACTGGGTACCGGTCGTAGTCGGCACGCGTTTTTTTGTGGGCCGCCCGTTTTGCGAGCTCGTCTGCTCGTTTGCGAGCTCGTCTGCTCGTCCCATCCTTCCACCAGGTGAAAGTGGCCCCCACCCCGCCCCCAATCTTACTGCCGTCAGTGTAGACTTGGGGACCGACGGTGTTAATGTGGTCGACAGTGGTAGGTGCAAAATCTTGCAGGCAGTCGAATGTCAGTGGTTCGTCTTGCGCTGGATGTGGTGCCTCCGCAAAGGGGGCGCGTTCTTCTATTTTCCTATCTGATGGGATTTCGCCCATTGGCCCGCCCCTCTTTGCCTCGTAAAGTTTAACTTGTTCTTTAATTCTCATATCAAGGGGGAGCAGGCCAGCCAGTACCAGTGCTGCGTTTAGGGAAATGGTCCTATAACCCTTCACTATCTTCTGGAGGAACCCCCGCTGCACAGAATTGAGCACTTTTTGCGTCATCCGTTTGTCAACGGCGGTTCCCCAGACACTTGCCACGTAAAGGATTACAGGCTCCACTACCGCGACGTAGATTGTCCTGAGTACCTCCGAATTCAGCCCCCACGTGGTTTTTGCGGCGCAGGCGAGCTGTCTATATATGTTGGTCGCCTTTTTGCATACGGCTACCACGTGGGAGCCGAACGTATGTTTACGGTCGATGATTACTCCTAGAAGCTTTATCTCCTCCACCAGTGCAATCGGTACGCCGCCCATCTGGATATGGGGGTCGTCATACTTGAGCTTTTATTGCACTGGTTTTATGGGGGGCGAATTTAAGCTTATTTCTAACCCCCCAGGAGAAGACTGCCGCCAGGTCTCTGTTGGCTTCAGCCTCCAGGGCCACCACCGACTTTCCGGAGAACATCAGGACCACGTCATCTGCAAAGGCCTGGCTATAGACTTGGAGGGTGTACATCTCATTGAGGAGGGGATTGAGCACCACATTCCACAGGATGGGTCCAGCTATTGAACCCTGGACACAACCCTTTGTGGTGCTCTTTTCCGCCTCCCCTCCAGCATACTTGATTTTCACCCTCCTTTTCCTAAAGTAGTCTTCTATAATGTTATATAGGTTATCCGGGCACCCCAATTCTAATAATTGCAATTTAATAGCCGGCCACCAGGCGTTGTCGAACGTCCCCTCGATGTCGAAAGACACAACTATAACAATATTCTTTCGTTTGACTTCCGCTAGTATGTGTGTCACCGCATCATAGAGGGCGTCTTCAGTGGATCTTTGTGGCATGAAGCCATACTGCCTAGGATTAAATTTGGGCAGTATATGGTACTGGAGTCACTTTACTACCATTTTCTCCAGCACTTTGCCCAAGATCCAATCGGTCGGTAAGATTTGGGCTGCGCATAATCATCCTTGCCGGACTTTTTCAGCACGCAAATGGCCGCCTCTTTCAATGACCTCGGAAGCATCCCAGGCTCAGGCATCTGTTTGCCAGAGCCAGGAATACATCTCGGTGCCTCTCGATGGCGGTCACACAAATGTCTGCTGAGAAACCATCTGGGCCCGGGGCCTTTTTTGGGCAAAAGGAACGCACAGCCTTCATCATTTCTGCCTCCTCAAATAGTGGGTCTTAGGCGGCTTCATCGCCATCGCCAGGTGACCGGTCAAAAGTTGCCTGACTTACGAGTAGGTGGTCCTGGTTGTCGAAGGCGTCGTCATCATCCGGGAAGAAAGTGGCCGCCAGTGCTGCAGCCGAACCTTCGGGGTCTAGGCAGGTCCCGCTCCTGTCTTTGAGCAGCACGTCATCGGGCCTTCGCGTTGTTTTGCGAAGGACCCGATATATACCATTCCAGAGGCTCTCGCGGTCTTGGGCGGCACAGAAGGACTTCCAGCTAGTGATCATCGCTTCCTTGACCGCCCTGCCGTATCTTCCGCGAGCCTCCAGGTACTGGTCTACAACGTGTGCTCTTCGGTGAGGAATGGCGTTTCTAATGTGACCCCTTTTTCGACTCACTTCTATTTTAAGTGAGTCTATCTTGGCCGTCCACCATGGGAACTTCCTTCCCTTTGCTGGAGAAATTTTTGGTATCGACGCCTCGCATGCCTTGGTAATGCTAAGTTCGAATTTATCAACCAGGTTTCCAACCTCCTCTGCAGTTTGACATTCCGCGATGGAGGATGCGGAGATAAAATGTTCCGACAGTGCACTTGTAAGGACCTCACCAAAGTGCCCCCAATCTCCTTTCTTTGTGTTATACAGGCGGGTGCCCACAGACCTTGGAGGATCCGGCGCATGCCCCAGGAACAGACCGAACGCCACCGCGTTGTGTTCGGAAGAGGTCCAACCACGTTCCACCTCCCAGTTGAATATTTTGTCGACTAGGGATGGACTGCATACGGTGACGTCAACTCTGCTTCTGCTCCACCGACCGTCGCGAAGGACTTCGAAAGTTGGTATGTCGCCAATGTTGAGCATGTGGAAGTTCATATCATCGAAAAAGGAGCTACAAGCCTCTCCTTGGGCATTTTCTGTCACAATAAAGTCCCCTCCGACGATGATATTCCTCGTGCCCAAACGCTCACATATCGCCCGAACCACGCGTAGGTCTTCTTCTATGTCCTCGCTGCTACCCTCCAAGTAAACGGACACCACGCCTATTTTTGTGTTGCCTTTCTTGAACCTTGCCGCAGCCACCGTTTCGGTCATGATGTCCTGGTTCTCAACAACTTGTATCCTACTGTCGAGAACCAGGATGGCTGCCTTGACGGGCTTAGTTCTGGCTCCGGTTTTTTGTAAGATTCGGGAGCCCCTTGGGTACGTTAGTTCGCCCTTGCTTTCCACGTAGGGTTCCTGCAGCAGGGCGAATGCTACCTTTCGTTTTTGGGAATCCACGAGTAACTCCGCCGTGGCCAACTCCGCTATCTGGAGATTGGCTTGCACCCCTGCGAGTTTGACCGAAGCTATGTTTCTCATTTGGCTGCCCTCAGCAGTACGTTACCCTGGATCTCGCGATACTGTCCCACTTCTGGCGGACGGGACAGTTACTACTGATGGCATTGTGACAAGGCTCGTTTTTAGTGCACGCACAGTTTACACATTTGGGGGCTTCTTCACGCATTTTACTATCTTTAATGTGGTGAGGCCCGGCACAATGTGAGCAGCTATCGGTGTGCTCGTCACAATGTCTCCGCGCATGACCGTATCCTAAACACCGCAGGCACTGCACCAGCGGTGAGTGGTCGAGCACTCGGAGCCGCTGGATGTTAATGTGGACGTGCCCTGCGTGCGTCAGTCGCAGCCACAGTGGTCCTGATACCTCCAAGACGACATGTCGTTGTAGCAGGTTTCTTGCCGCTTTGCGGAACCGCACGGCCACCTTTAGTTGCTCTTCACTCAGTCCATCCACGATGTGACGGTTTTGAGCTAGTAGATACTGAATTATGTCATCAACCTTGCAGTTAGCCATCACATCGCGGATGACTACCAGTGGGTTTCGGGGTCGTACTCTTCCACTCTGACATTCCCGCCACTTGTGAGCCTTTTTCTTACTTCGTCCATGTCACCCCTTGTCGGACAGGTCAGGACCACCTTTTGCCCCTTGGCTTTTCTGGCCCGGTCCACGCAGACTCCTCCTCGCCGGGCGTCCACCGCGCTACTTACCCTCTTCATCACCTCCTCGCTTGTGTCCTGTCCATTTTTCGAAGATATGATGAGAGAGTAGCTAGGTCTTGGCTCGGTTGGAACCTCCCGGTGGATTGCCGTCTTTGCCGCCATTTCGGCGTATGTGTGAGTTACTATGCTCGCGACCGCTGTACAGACCTCTTTAATGAAGTGTTTCTTTTTACTTGGTGACTGTACGGCGGCTTTGAGCTCCTCCATAGTCGAGGCCAGGCCCGCAATAGTCGGCGCGTCTTCAGGAGCAACCACTCGGGCACATACGTTGTCCAGCTTCCGGTCCATCTGCTCAAGGCGAGCCGAGAGAGCGCTGAGAGCTGTAGCATCCGTGGATACATTCAGTTGGGCACTGACGGTTTCCATACGCGAAGCCAATTGTGCGAGAGCCGACGCGTCGCATGCATTAGGCATCCGCGACTTCCTCTCCGCATCCTCCCGCGTGTGCTTCAACTCCTCCAGCACATCGTGAATCACCAACAGCCTCGTCGCCTTTACCTCCTTTAGCACCTCTCCCTGCACGCACGCTAGCGCAGCGAGTTCGCGCCCCTGCGTTTCTCGCAGCTTCTGCAGACTCGCAGCCCGCGCGGCGTCCTCCACCACCCGAGTGCGCATTGTCGCCGCTCTCTCTCTCGGAAATACTTTGTAATGTGGTGTGCGAGAGAATCCGCCAATGACAGTATCATTTCATAAAGCGATTGTAGTCCCGCGCACACCGCCTCTTTTATTTCCTTTTTGAGATTGCCAGACTTCTCAATCTCAGACCGTGTCTTCAGGAGAATCTCATTTGCTGCTTTCGGGATATCATTCAGGCAGACCCCCGGGGGCGCTCCGGACCCGCAGTATACGGAGTCCTCGCCAGCGTCACTCGGCGTTGCCTCCCCGATGGCAGACACGTCCGCGCGCACGCTCGCCTCCTCGGCCGCACGAAGCTGCGCCCGCACCCGGAACAGAGCGGCCGACGCGGGCGCACCGCGCGGCGTCGCGACGGGGGTCGAGGTTGCGGGCGCCGGGGCGACCGGCGGCTCCGCACAAGTGCTCGGCTCGGGCGGGGCCCACACGGCGGGCCGCGGTAAGGTTAGGTTAGGTTAGGTTAGGTTAGGTTAGGTTAGGTTAGGTTGGCCCCCTTGCCATTATCGGCTGCTATATCTCCCCAAACATACCCCTCGCACAGTTCGAAGGGTTCCTTGACCGGCTAGCGGCCTCCGCCCGTCGCTGGTCAACACAGCCGGTCATTGTTCTGGGCGACTTTAACGCGCGGTCTAGCACGTGGGGGGATGCCCGGGACAATGTTAGGGGAGATACGGTGCTGGAATGAGCGGCAGGACTCGACCTCCGTTTGTTAAATCGGGGGTCAACAAACACGTGCGTGCGCGTGCAGGGGGAGTCGATAGTCGATCTATCATGGGCGTCTCCTTCTGCACTGCGCTTGGTGACAGGTTGGAGAGTGGCGAAGGAGATGGTCACGCTCTCTGACCACCGCCACATTATAATTAATGTGGAAATCCGCTGCCACAACAGGGCCCTGCGGCCTGATTGACGGAGCGGCCCACCGCAAGGGTGGTCCCTCAAGCGGCTTGACAGAGATCTGCTCGAGTCTGCTGCCATCGTTGCTTCGTGGTCGTTAGGACACGAAGAGGTCTCGGCCGATCCTGAAAGGGAGGCGGGTAGATTCGGGGAAACGTTGGCGTCTATTTGCGACGCCTCGATGCCCCGAATCAGACACTCCGATGGAAAAGGGGCGTACTGGTGGTCAAAGGAGATTGCGCAGCTGCGCGAGGCATGCCTGCGTACCCGCCGCCAGTACCAAAGATCCCGAAGACGACGGCGAGCCACCGCCAGCAAACGAGACGAGAGCTACGTGGTCTATCGGTCCTGGAATGAACTCCTCGACGAGCTGAACAGGGATCCATGGGGGCGCCCGTACAAAATGGTACTGGGCAAGCTCAGACTATGGGTCCCTCCATTGACGATGACCCTGGAGCCCGGCTTCGTGGGGAGGGTGGTAGACACGCTCTTCCCCAGGCTCCAGGATCATCTGCCACCTCTAACCGATTCGATTGAATTCGATTCCGACAGGTTGGGGGTGACGGTCGAGGAGTTGGACCGAGCCGTGAAGCGTCTCATGGCGAAGAACACAGCGCCCGGGCCAGATGGAGTTCCCGGCAAGGCGCTGGGTTTAGCTCTCGCCGCTGGATTGGGTAACTACCTGAGGCAGCTGTTCACCAGCTGCCTCCAAAATGGCATCTTCCCTTCCGGCTGGAAGCTGGCGAAGTTGGTACTCATATGGAAGTCAGGTCGACCCGCAGACTCACCCTCTGCCTACCGACCCATATGCCTGTTGAGTGAAGTCGGCAAACTCTTTGAAAGAGTCGTTGCCGAGCGACTCAACGGGCATCTAGCTTGCACAGGTCCCGACCTGTCGGAAGCCCAGTTCGGCTTCCGCCGTGCACGGTCGATGGTGGACGCGATACTACGCGTCCGAACACTGTCGACCCAGGTCGTCTCACAGGGTAGGGTGGCGTTAGCGGTATCGCTCGATATTGTTAACGCCTTTAACTCCCTGTCTTGGTCGAGCATCAGGGAGGCGCTCAACAACTGGCGCCCCCGCGCCTTGTCGGTATCCGTCAGGGATTTTCCCCCGGGCATCAAAAAAAAAAAAAAAGGTTAGGTTAGGTTAGGTTAGATTAGGTTTGGTTTAGGGTAGGTTAGGTTAGGTTAGGTTAAGTTAGGTTAGGTTAGGTTAGGTTAGGTGAGGTTAGGTTAGGTTAGGTTGACGACCCGAATGGCCGAGTCGGCAGTGACCCTGCCTACCAGGCCAAGGGTCCCGAGTTCGAGTCCCGGTGGGGACAAATGTTTGTTTGATGAGAACGGATGTTTTTTATCCCTGTAGGTCGGGAGAAAGAATACATCTACAGTAATCCCTGCTTGCCGTAAGAGGCCCCTAAAAGGGAACCGGAGTTATGGGCGTTCAGACTTCCAACTCTGAACGCCTATGACTCCAAGACGCCGACTGGGAGGGCACCTGAAGCTCTCCCAGGGCGGTCGCTGGCGGTCGCAAGCGGTCGGGGCGGGGGCCCTTGATCGCAACAGTGCGCCGCGAGGAGTTTACGGCGAGATTGGTTGTGGCCGTTCCCGTCGTGAAGTGGGAGGAAGTTGAAATGCTTCCTCCCTGGGTGCTGGGGACAGTTCCGGTGCGTGTCACCAGCGGTCCCGGAGCTGCCCTCACCATGCACCATGACGGCCACCCCGGGGGTTTTTAGTGGGTGCAAGCCCCACATAACCGCCCTGGCGCCCCCGCGCCTCGGCGGTATCCGTCAGGGATTTTCCCCCGATCAAAAAAAAAAAAAAAGGTTAGGTTAGGTTAGGTTAGGTTAGGTTAGGTTAGGTTAGGTTAGGTTAGGTTAGGTTAGGTTAGGTTAGGTTAGGTTAGGTTAGGTTAGGTTAGGTTAGGTTAGGTTAGGTTAGGTTAGGTTAGGTAAGGTTAGGTTAGGTTAGGTTAGGTTAGGTTAGGTTAGGTTAGGTTAGGTTAGGTTAGGTTAGGTTAGGTTAGGTTAGGTTAGGTTAGGTTTTTTTTTTTTTTTTTTTTCTTCAATGAACATACCGGGAAAATCCATCATGGACGTCTGGGAAGGGGAACCCAGACAGTGCCGGACTCCTACCGGCTAAAAACCCGATTTGTCCAGACAGTGTTTCCTCCGACAAAATTACTCGGAGATATTATAAATTATATTTTCTTTTGTCTTCTTCATCCAATTTCTTCCGTCACGTGAGACGTGCTCACGCTTTGTTACGTCTTGTATCTTCATAACATAAAAACAGAAGAAAATAAAGGAGAAATGTTTATGTACATTTACTAAGAATTTTGTTAACTAATTACCATGACAACTTCTGCACATCACATTCTTTTTTTTTTTTTTTTTCATTATCTTAATTTTTTTTTTCTTTTTTTTTTTTTTTTTTTATTTTTTTTTTTTTTTTTTTTTTATATATACTTTTATATTTATTTAAAATATTCGGTTCTTTGATAGGTTTTTTTTTTTTATTATTTTTTTTTTTCTTTTTTATTTCGTAATTTACATATACTTACTTTATATATAAATATTATATAATATACAATTATATAATTTTATATACAATTTTCTTACATTTACATTCTTATTACTATTTCGCTTATATATATATATATATATATATTTGTTGCTTATATGTTTCGAAACATGATTATTATGTTCCAAGAACATATGGCTTCCTACCTATATTTTTGCTACCATTTCTTTTTCCTGCTTGCTGAACAATTCTTTCCATAAAATCTACAAATCGATCTTTAATTTTGCAAGTTAAGAATTCCGGCAGATTGTCTTTATTCAGCTTTAGGTCCGTTTCGATTTCTAGGTTCAATCTGTCGGCTCCATATTTAGGACACTCTAATAAGAGATGCGTGATTGTTTCATCCACCGCCGGATCACAGATGCAGGCGGGGCTGTCCTTGCATTTAAACCTGTGGAGATAGAACGCAAAACCGCCGTGACCCGTTAGCGCCTGCACAAGAAGAGGGTTGAGTTGTATATTTCTGATCACTTTATAGGCTACCACGGCATTTGGGAGAAAGTCCTTAGTTACGGAAGCAGTCTCTCCAGTAACGTAGCGGTTGTTCCATTCGACCAGGGTCTCGTGGCGAATCTGTCTCTTAACAAACGACACTGGGCAAAGACCATAATCAGGTGCCGTCTTCCTTTGCAGTGCGGCTTCTTTGGCCAGCAAGTCGGCGCGCTCGTTTCCCTCCACTCCGACATGTGCTCTTATCCAGAATAACCTGATTTTTTTATTCTGGTAATAAAGCTGCCTGATATTGCTCCTTATTTCGACAGCCAACGGGTGTGAGGAGTCCGGATTCTGAAGTAATTCTAGCGAGGATCTAGAGTCACTGAAGATATTTGCTTCGATATCTCTTTCCCTTAACAAAAGTTTCGTGGCCTGTAGCAGAGCGAACATCTCTGCCTGAAACACAGTGCAGAAAGGCTCCAGCCTGAACTTCCTGCTTTTCCGTTCCGTACCGTCCCGCCAGAAAGACAGTGCAGCCCCGACCCTGCCTTCAATTTTGCTTCCGTCAGTAAATACTTGTAAGCCCTGGATATTGTGTTTGGCTAGGGTCTGCAACTGCATATCTTCCAAGCAGGCGAACTCGACACTGAAGTTCTCAGCAGGATGAGGAGCTAGCGTGTAGTGCACCCTGCTCTCCAAGTCCCTCCCCCCTATAACTGCCAAAGGCTTGCCACGCTTTGCTTCGTACAGCTTCGCCGCTTCGCGCACCCGCATGTCAAGGGGTAGCAGGCCGGAGAGCGCCAGAGCAGCACTTAGTGACACTGTCCTATGAGCTTTCACTATTTTTTGTGCAAAACCTCTCTGCACTGAGTTTAGTTGTTTTTGCACGGATATTCTCTCCGTCACCGGTGCCCAAGCGCTGGAGGCATACATAATAATAGGCTCTACCACTGCGACGTATATCGTTCTGATAATCTCCGGATTTAGGCCCCATGAGATTTTGGCAGCCCGACATAGCTGCTTGTAAATGTTCGTAGCCTTAACACAGACATGGTTCACGTGTTTTTTGAAATTTAACTTATTGTCTATGATTAAACCTAGCAGCTTTATTTCTTCTTTCATAGCGATCTCAACCTCGCCCATGTGGATGCACGGGGTGGTGAATTTCAGCTTATTTGTTATCACCATAGCGTGGGTCTTGTGTGCTGCGAACTTCAGTTTGTTCGTTCTACCCCATGCCACCACACGAGCCAGTGTTTCATCACCTTTTCTTTCTATGTCGGGTACCGAGTTTCCGGAAAATACCAGCACGATATCATCAGCAAATGCTTGGCAGTATACGCCTCTCTCGCCCAGTTCGTCCAGCAAAGGGTCTAGCAGGACGTTCCACATGGTTGGGCCCCCAATAGAGCCCTGAATGCAGCCCTTAGTCGTGGTTTTAGTAAACTCATGACCACCATAGCGGACACACACCTGCCTGTCAACGAGGTAGTCCGCCATCAAAGTCCGCAAGTTTCTTGGGCATCTCTTCTCCTGCAATCTACATTTGATGGCTGGCCACCAAGCGCTGTCGAAGGCTCCCTCTATATCTAGCGATATTACGATATTGATGAGTTTATTTCTCAAGTTGCCTTTAATGTGTTGGAGCAAGTCGTATAGGGCATCCTCTGTGCATCGCTGGGGTACAAAACCGTACTGTCGGGGATTCGCTTGGGGTAGGAGGTGCCATCTGATCCTGCGAACCACCAGTTTTTCCAGGATCTTACCTAGTATTGATAAAAGACCAATTGGCCGGTAGGATTTGGCATAGGTGTAGTCATCCTTACCGGGCTTTCTGAGTATCACGACTGAGGCCATCTTCCAGGGCTTCGGAAAACAGGACAGCTCCAGGCAGCGATTTGCTATTGCTAGGAAGATTTCTGGATTCACAGCTATCGCTTCCGCGCAGATATCGGCTGTGAACCCGTCCGGACCCGGGGCCTTCTTTGGGTTGAAGGTTTTGACCACTCCTTTTAGTTCCTCCACCGTAAAAGGCGGGTCTTGTGGTACCCCCGGTTCTTGAACTTCCTGTGCCTCCGCTCTTTGGCGCATCAATTGGTGAACTTCGTCGTCGTCAGAAAACTGGTCATCAGGAAAGAACACTTTCGTCAGGTGCCTTACAGAATTCTCCATACTTAGAACGACTCCATCGCTCATTAAAGGCTGGTCTTCATACTGCTTGGAGGTGTTACGGATGACTCTATAGACACCATCCCACATGCTCTCCCTATCCTGCTTCTCGCAGAACTTCTTCCAGCTCTGTACTATAGCCTGTCGAGCTTCCGCCTCGAAGTCCTCCTTTGCAGCGAGGTAGTGTCTGACCACGTATGGACGGCGCCTAGGTGCTGCGGACGATATCCTCCTTTTCTTAGTAACCATGACAGTTTTTAACTTCGCCAGCCTTTCGCTCCACCAAGGCAGCTTCACCTTTGTAATCGTCTTCCTCAATGGGATGGTTTGCTCACATGCGTCACCTATGCTATTTATATATTTATTTATGTGTTCTTCCAATTTTTCTTTTGTATCTGATTCCTGTATAACGTTGGCCTTTAATTTTTCTTTTGCTAAATTTTGTTTAAGTATGTGCCTGAACTCTATCCATTTTGCTTTATTGGTGTTATACTTTCTTGTTGTGTTCTTTTTTCTTATGTTTACAGGTTTCTCCATCCTGATGGTAAAGACGATCGCATTGTGATCCGAGCTTGTGATGCCCTGGTCAACCCCCCAGCCATGAACGGCTCCCAGCATGTTTGTTGTGCATGCCGTTATATCCACGTGGCTTTGGAACAATTTCTCTCCTCGATACGTGTAGAATGTTGGCGTTCGCCCCTCATTCAAGACTTCCATCCTCAGCTCTTCCAGTGCCCCGACAACCGCTTCTCCTCTGTGATTCTCTTCGACACTCCCCCACCAGGTGCTCCAGGCGTTGGAGTCACCTCCCACTAGGATCTTTTCCAGCTGGAGCTTTTCGCACACTTCTTTTAACTTTTCAAGATCCTGTTCAATTGGTTGATCTTCCTCAAGATAGATCGAAATTATTCCAATTGACCCGTCCGAGGTTTTGAGAGTCGCGATGGCCATATTCTCTGTGGTTAGTAGGGGGTGCTCTACAACATCGATGTCCTGATCGAAGATTATGATCGCCGCCTTGACTGGTTTTTGCCTGTTGTGGGAGCGCTGTACCACACGTGTCCCCTGATACTGTTTAAGGATACCAGCAGCTCCAATGTATGGCTCCTGGACGAGCGCGAATGAGGTCCTGCGTTTACCAGCTTCTACGTGGAGTTCATGCGTTGCCAGCTGCTTACGCTGTAAATTTGCCTGGATCACTCCGTAGCCGATGGGAGAGTCCTCCTGTGTTAGTGTTGCGCCCAGTTCGTCAGTCAAATTTACCAGTGGCTGGCCCTTAGCAGTATGCCACGGTCGACCTAGCAAGTGCATCCCACCTCCTGCGGATCGGGCACACGTTGTCAAACGCATCGTGATCGTGCGTTTCAAGTTTTGCTGTGAGACAATTTTTGCACATAGGTGGCTCATTTGAGGCCCGTAAATTGCATTCCGCTCGCAGATGTGGTCCACCACAATGCGAACAGATGTCCACATCGTCCGTGCATTGCCTACGCCCATGCCCAAATCGAAGACAACGGGAACACTGAATCAATGGGGTCTGATCAAAAACCTTCACCCTCTGCATATCAATGTGTATGCGACCCGCTTCCGTCAAACGTTGCCACACCTGCGGGGAGACCTGCATTACAACGTGGCACTCCAGCGGGTTCCTTGCCCTTTTCCGATACTTCACGGTGATCTTACATTCCTCATCAGCTATGCCTCCCAGTAGATGGTCATTCTGGTTTCTCACTGCTTTGGCAATTGTCTCATCCGTGTTATATGCCAGAACATTCATTGCGATCAACAGCGGGTGCTTGTTAATGGTTGGGTCCACTTTGAGACCAGTCTGTGAGGCCTTAATGCGGTCCGTAACCTTCGCGAGGTCCGCCTTGTTGTTGCAGCCTATTATAACCTTCTGGTCTTTAGCTTTTCTGAGCTTATTGATGCGGATTCCCGTGGATGTAGCGTCGACCGCTGTGCGAATCCTATTTAAGACGTCGGTGCTCGAGTCTTGGTCGTTTTCAGAGGTTATAATAATGGAATGTATTGGGGCTGCTCCGGGGTGGCGGTCCTTTGGCCAATACACTCGCGTAGGTAGTCTGGATATTTCTTAACGGATGGGTTTCCGAGCCGATGCCTTTTGACACGTCTTTTAGTTTTTCCGATAGCGCCACCGCCTGAGTACTGCATTCGGCCACCACTTTCCTG